>JANFCV010000068.1:0-2935153 GCA_024500475.1 Phthorimaea operculella | reverse complement strand
CCGCAGCAAAAAATTCAAAATAAATACTTTGAGTGATCGGATCGAGCAAAGTAACATCATTGTGTGTCTCAGTGTTCCGCTTACGTGACCAAATGTATCCAAGGATTGCAGTGATAAAAAGTTATTGACGTAAAACTGGATTTTAGGTTAAAAGTTATAAAATTCTAAACATAAACTTGCGTGCGCTGCAAAATCTAAAGCGACGACCTACCTATTTTATTCAATAAATTTATATCAATAATGAAAGAAGCAGAAGCAGAGATATCAGCCCTAAAAGGAAATACAAATAACGGCAAAACTCCTACAGCGCTAGAGAAAGTGCCGGTTAAAGATATAGCAAAGGAAGCTGCAAGAGAAGAAAGCAAGATCATGGAAAAGCTGGAGGAGCATTCAAAACTTCTAAAGGAAAATGGCCAAAAGATGGAGAAACTACAGGGAGTCATAGAGCAGCAAAGAGAACAGCTGCTGGAAAAAATCACTTACGCCAGCGTCCTAGCAGGCTCTAGCACCACGGCAGACCAGAGTACCGATTCTGCCCCGAAACGTAAAACGCTCCACTCAGTCATCATAACATCTAAGGATGACACAGAAACAGGAGACCAGGTTCTGAGCGAGTTCGAAGCCGTTGATGCGAAGACCGGCTGGGTGACTGTAGAGAGGTAATGTAAGGCCAAGGGGAGAAAAATCGTAATGGGCTGCAAACCAAAGAGGAAAGAAAGAAAGTTAGGAGAGGCTTGAAAAGCAGGAGACAAACTTGTCGTTGAGGATGTGAAAATAAGGACCTGATGCTCATCTTAAAGGGTGTAACCTGCAGACTCACTGATGAAGAAGTGATCACAGCACTAAGAAATCAGAACAAGGACGTTTTTCACAACCTGGACGAGGAGGAAAACAGAGCTACAATAAAGTACAGGAAAATGCTAGAAATCCTCATACGAACCACATCATCGTAACAACATCACCCATAATCTGGAATAGAGCTTAAGAAAAGGGAAGATGCGTATCGACCAGCAAGTACCGGTAGAGGACCAATCGCCACTGGTAATGCACGCGTTGTCTGGGGTACGGGCACAGCCGCCGGTACTGCAAGGAATCTGAAGATTTCTAGCAACATGCGGTGGCCCGCACCTAAGAGCCGATTGCCCTCAGTGGCTGGCTGGCACCGAACCAGAATGTAGAAACTGTGTCAAAGCCAAATTAGACAATACCAATCACAATGCCTTTAGCGACCAATGCAAAGAAAAAGTGGACAATATAGCAAGGGCATCAGTAGCGTATTGCTAAAGTTGTCCCAGGCAAAAATAAATGTATAAAATATTCCAGGCTAACCTACAACGGAAAAACTAGCAACGACGGAGTTGTTGCTAGAGGCAGAAAAGCAGAAGGTGTCAGTTGCACTCATACAGGAGCCATACGTGGGGAAGGCAAAAGGATGAGCGGCACCCAGGAGTCAGAATCTTCCAGAACACAAAACAGAGTGACGGGACTGTTAAGGCAGCAATCGCTGTCTTTGATCCGAACTTAAACGTAGTACAGTACCCGGATCTAACCACGGACAACATGGTCGTAATAGACATTCAAACAGTCGCCTGGAAGATGGTCATTGTGTCGTTCTACTTGAGCCAGACCTACCTATTGACCCTACCTGAACTCCCTAAAGAAAGTGGAAAGTAAACTGGCCTGTCTGGAATGATCATAGGTGGTGACGCAAACGCCTGGAATGTGTGGGGAAGTAGGAAACCGACACAAGGGGGATGAAATGCTGGGAACACTCGACCAAATGGGCATGCAAACTCAACAAAGGGGACACCCCAACCTTGATGTCATCAGAGGACAGCAGCGATGCACCAGTATCGTCGATATAACAGCTTGCACCGAAGATCTCATGGCTGTGGTGGATGGTTGGAGTGCTAGAAGCCTGACCAGCTCAGATCATAACGGGATAGTATTTCAAATCCAACTTGAAAACTCCACCGGCATCAAGGTAAGTAGAACGACCAGACTGTACAATACGAAGAAAGGACTGAGCCAGTTTCGTGAGAAACTGGACGAAATTAAAACCACAACTAAGCTAAAAGAGAAGATTGCACAGATCAATAGTACGGAAGGTATTGATTCAGTCGCATGATGTGACTTCATACAAGAAGCATGTGCCGATGCAATACCAAAAAGAAACATACGGAGAAGCTTAACTTACCTTGGTGGACCGAGGAGCTCGCCGAAATGAAAAGCAAAGTAGCCACGCTGAAAAGACGAATCCGATGTGCAGCGCCAGTCAGAAAAGACAAGGTTGTGAAGGAGTACCTGAACATAAAGAGAAAGTACGAGTTAGAAGCAGCCAAAGTCAAGTTAGCAGCTGAAGGACTTTTTGAGAAACAAACAACAGAGGGAGTGGGAAGGTATATACAGGGTTATGAGCTGACATCAAAAGAGAGGAGGACATACTGATGGAAAAGGAGGGAGAAGTCTTGACGCGGCAAATTCTGCAAAACTGCTGCCGAAACCTTCTACCCAAGAGATCGAATAGAAGAGGACAATGAAGAGCATGCAAATTTGCGAAAACTAGCAGAAAGTGAATGATGGGGACGATACTGACGTATACGACCCACCGTTTACCACAGAAGAGCTAAAAGAGCGATCAAATCCTTCAACCCCAAGAAAGCACCGGGTCTGGAGGGCTTTACTGCAGACATATGCGCCCAATTTATACTACACGACCGGAGCTATTCCTCGACCTCCTAAACAAATGCCTGAGCTGACTATTTTTCCCCTGACTGGAAGAAAGCAACAGTGGTCAAAGCATGGAAACCAAACAAGGACATCTACACAACCCCAAAGTCTTACAGGCCGATTGGTCTATTGCCTGTGTTGGGGAAAGTGTACGAGAAGATGGTAGTTGCCAGACTAAAATATCATATACTCCCAAATTGAGCAACCATCAATATGGGTTTATGCCACAAAGGGGCACCGAAGACTCTCTATAACCTCATGCATAACATCCGCACAAAACTGGATCAGAAAAGATAGTTCTGATCGTATCACTGGATATAGAGGAGCCTTCGATAGTGCCTGGTGGCCCGCCATCAAATTGAGACTTGCAGAAGAGAAGTGCCCAATAAATTTGCGACGAGTCATTGAAAGTTATCTCAGCGACAGATCAGTGAGTGTTAGATACGCGGGCGCAGAACATGAGCGAAGCACCGAAAAAGGATGTGCAAGGGTCGATTGGTGGTCCAATACTATGGAATCTCCTTCTAGATCCCTTACTAAAAGGACTCGAAGAACGTGGACATCAATGCCAAGCGTTTGCCGACGATGTGATCCTGATATTTGAAGGACATACCGCCACAGAAATACAAAGACAGACCAATGTCGCTCTGAATATGTCCGATTGTGGGGTGCCATAACAAGTTAAAATTCGCGCCGCATAAAACAAATGCCATGTTAATCACGCGCAAGTTGAAATACGACACCCACATATCTCCATGGCGGGGTCGACATTGGCATGTCAAAGGAAATTAAGATCTTGGGATTGACCATCGACGACAAATTAACCTTTAACACACACATTGCAAATGCCTGTGCCAAGGCGGTGGCTATGTACAAAGCTTTCAAGAGCAGCCAAGGCCAGCTGGGGCCTCCACCCAGAGGTTATACGATGCATCTACAATGCAGTGGTGGAACCAGATACTGTACGCTGCTTGTGCGTGGGCACCAGCCGCAACAAAAATCGGAGTGCAAAAGAAACTGAATGCCATTCAACGTAGCTTCGCAAAAATTGTGCAGGGCGTACAGAACGGTCTCACTCAATGCTGCCCTAGTGCTGGCTGGGATACTTCCTGACCTCCGAATCCGAGAGGTGGCATCGCTATATGAGGCCAAGAAGGAGTGTCCCATCCAGTGCTGGGTGACAGAGAAATAGAGAAATGTCCTCAGCATTGCAGGCCCCCACCCAGCTGAACTGGTCAGACTGGATCTGGGCTGTTTAGACAACGAGGAACAGTACAACAACCATAATGGATATACATTACGCATCTTCACGGATGGCAGTAAGATACAGGGAAAGTGGGCGCTGCATTATCCATTTGGAAAGGAAATGCAGAGACTAAGTACCGAAACTGGTCCTGCCCCATAGCACAGTATACCAGGCAGAACTCGTTGCGCTGAGCGAAGCAACAAAAGAGGTCCTAAGAAACCAGGAGACAACCTGTGCCATCTACAGCGACTCCATGGCGGCCTTGCAGACCGTCGTGAACCCCGAAACCTCCACCCCTGGCAGTAGAATCACGGCAGGCCCTTCGCAACAGCCAACTCTAAAACAAAAGCGTGCATTTGTTTTGATCAAAGCACACGCAGGGCTGAGGGCAACGAGAGAGCCGACGAGCTTGCCAAAGAAGCCGCACTTAAGTCAAAACGTAAACCGGACTACGATAAGTGTCAGGTCTCATTCGTCAAGCGCAGTATCCGTATGGAAACGCTTGGCGAATGGGAAAACCGGTATCAAGACGGAGATACCGCAGGAATAACAAAGCTGTTCTTCCCTAGCGCTATCGAAGCGTATAGGGCGGTGCGGAAATTCAAAGCTAGTAAAGAATTAACTCAAGCTTTACAGGCCACGGCGGGTTCTCTGAGTACTTAACCCGGTTTAAATGTAAAGAGAATCCGGCGTGTTCCTGTGACAATGACACTGACCAGACAATTACCCACCTACTCCTGGACTGCCCAATATACAGCCCTCAGCGATATGACATTGAACAAAAGTCAATATTCCAATGCAGGTAGAAAACCTGCCGAGATTTATAAATAGTAAGTTCAAAAACATATTCCTTAGCTTTGTAAAACATATAGTATTAGATGTAAATAAACAGAATAGCGATAAGTAAATGCCTAAACAGTATATTGTTATATACTGCTTTAGTCATAAGAATAGAATAGGTAACAAAATTTTTAAAAATGTATATAAAAGGTAGCAAAGTTAAAAATATTATTGTAAAACCCTCTCGAAAAACACAATAAGATAGGTAAATAGAATTAAGATGTAAAATAAAGTAGAGTAAGAAAATGGTAAAAATTGAATTCGGGAGGGTTTTTAGCCAGTAAAAGTCTGGCACTGCCTGGGCCCTCCCTTCCCAGGCGTCCTATGAGGATTTTTCTCCAGCCCGAAATCAATTCTGTACCTTAGTTATTTAAGTAAAATTTGCAAAAATAGTCTCCGATAATGTTGGAGGAATGAGTATTATATAAAATAAAAAAAAAAAAAAAAAAAACCTAACCTAACCTAACCTAACCTAACCTAACCTAACCTAACCTAACCTAACCTAACCTAACCTAACCTAACCTAACCTAACCCAACCCAACCTAACCTAACCCAACCTAACCTAACCCAACCTAACCTAACCTAACCTAACCTAACCTAACCTAACCTAACTAACCTAACTAACCTAACCCAACCTAACCTAACCTAACCTAACCTAACCTAACCTAACCTAACCTCACCTAACCTAACCTAACCTAACCTAACCTAACCTAACTAACCTTACCTAACCTAACCTAACCTAACCTAACCTAACCTAACCTAACCTAACCTAACCTAACCTAACCTAACCTAACCTAACCTAACCTAACCTAACCTAACCTAACCTAACCAGTTTTCGCGCCTCCCGTTGCCGTGGAAGCATCTTTTTCGAAACTGCTCCGCAGCAAAAAATTCAAAATAAATACTTTGAGTGATCGGATCGAGTTAAAAGTAACATCATTGTGTGCGTCTCAGTGTTCCGCTTACGTGTGACCAAATTGTGTATCCAAGGATTGCAGTGATAAAAAGTTATTGACGTAAAACTGGATTTTAGGTTAAAAGTTATAAAATTCTAAACATAAACTTGCGTGCGCTGCAAAATCTAAAGCGACGACCTACCTATTTTATTCAATAAATTTATGGGCAATTAGGGCCCGGATAATTGTGGAAAATTCCAGAATTTTTCACCCTCAGGATTATGAAATATTCGGTAATTTGTGAAAAACCCACGTGGTTTTTGAAAAACGTGTTAACGTATCCCGATGCGTGCGGATGGTTTTGAAAGTGCCATTTAGTGAAGACTTCCAAGTATAAGTGAACGACACTCCAACCGGATTTTTCCGGTTAGAACTGCGGTCTCCAAAGGCTTTTGAATAGGCCAACTTCTGAAGCCCACTGCTGGACACCTGGACCTGGCGCGCGGATTTCGACTTCGCAATCGGAAGCGCGCCCATTAGAAGTATACATCAGTGAGTTTTCAGACTTTTTGAACAATCGTGACGGGAGTTAGAGCGTTTTCAGGCGCTGAAACTATTTGTCCTGAAAGTAATTTCAGAAGACGTAGAATGTCAGGACGATTTCCCAGACACCAAGCACGGGTTTCTGCGACGTTTGGTTCCGGCGTAATCCGGCTTTAAAGTCGGACTTTGACAGCTCGGCGGCCATATTGGAAAACTTCAACTCGCCCTCACGCTGCAGCCGTTGGTCCCAGCGACTCGAGATTTGGAAATTAGGACTATAACATCTTTGTTAACCTGGTCTCTTACTTTCAGGCTAATACTAGCGAATGATTTTCAGGATCCTGAAAGATACTTGGACGGAAAGTTCAGGCCAAACCAAGGCAAATAGCCCAAACACCGTTCTTCTGCGACCTCTGGAAGGGTCGAAATCGCAGGTCAAAGTTTGGCCTTGACAGCGCGGACGCCATCTTGGAAATCTTTAAACCCTTGCCATTTCCCAACCAAGGGTCGTAGAGCAGTGCGGAAAAAACTGAACACATTATCTTGGCCTGAGCTGTACGTCCCCCCCATTTTGGGACGATTTCAGTAACTGAAAATTTTTCAGCCTGATACCAAAAGTACATTGTCGGCCTCCTCGAGCCCTTTCAGAGGAGCCCTCGCACTGGGAAATTGGACCAGTACTTCCGCAGTAAAACCAGTTGTACCATTGTACTAAGAAATTGTACCATTGTACCAAAATCTTCGACCTTGGATTGCTCCGGAACTACTGGAGCTAGAGGACCAATATTGGTGTCGATTGAAAGGGCTTGAAGAGATCTTTCATTATTTTGTTAAATTCAGCTCTACAGAGAGCCGTATACCAAAACGTCCATAACTTTCTAACCAATAAGGTTAGAGGAAAAATCTCTTCGATTTCTGTTTTCCCTTGCTTTGACGTTGGCAGCGCCAACATTAATTGTACATTAAACTAAAGGATACGGCTCTACATAGAGCATATTATTATTGAATTAATTAGTACACTAAGACTGCCCTGCCTTATACGGACAGGGCAAAATAGACTTAAGTTTTGACCACGGTTTTTTCCTTTTTGAACTTTTTTTGCTTTTTATTTTTAAATTTAACATGAATCCCACTAAGACACCCCCGAAAGCCCCAATGGAAGCAAAAACAACACCAAGCGTGAAAGAGAGTGCTGAAAAATTTGGTGGCATAGCACCAAAAGCCACCAAACAAGGCAACACTAAAACCACGCTTCCGGCAAAAACTGATACGCCACCCTCTGACTCAACCTCCACATCACCAAACGCGACAAAGCTCTATAAGGACGCTTTACAACAACTCGACCAGTCGGGCAACATAAAAACGACTATAAAAGCCACAGTAACAAATAGCCTTAACGGCTTGTACGCCATGGTGGGGAGGCTTCAAGCCGACAAGAAACAGCTTCAAGAACAGCTTAATGCATGTAAAATTGCGGAACCAGCAGCGCAAGGGGATGGCTCACACGAGCTGGAAAAGAAACTAACGAGCATCCTCGGGGATTTCCGAGCAACCAGAGAGGCGATTGCCGCGGAGGTCTTAGAAATTAAGAAGTATACATCACGTTCCCCCTCACTGTCCCCCAAAGGACAAAAAGTGTGTGACAACAAAAAGGTCCTCCAGGAGCTTGGGGCACTGCGCAGCCTGATTATACACGACGTAGTAGAGAACTTGAGCCGTACACCTCAGGCTGCCCAGAACGTCAAGCTGGAGGAAATTAAACGCAATGTCATCGACAACCAGAAACTTATTGTCGAAACAAAGGGGCAAATCACAGAGATGGGAACAAGCATCGACGAGCTTGGCCAAGAAATAAAAAAGCTGCCATCTTATGCCGAAGTACTGGCTAAGCAAACGGTCTCAAACAGCACTAATATAACCGTGCAAAAACCGCTGCACTCCATGGTGGTGTCCTCTAAAAACAACAAGGACACTAGCCAGGAGGTAATATCTAAAATCAGGGACGTGGTAGACGCGAAAAAAGAGGGCATAAAGTTTGACCGCATAAGAAAAGCAAAGGACCAAAAAATTATTGTTGGCTGCAGTTCCAAACAAGAACTGGACAGAATCAAAAACAAAATTGATAAGGCTGGAAATCTGCAAACTGAAGAGGTCCAAAACAAAGATCCATTGATTATACTTAAAGGCGTCATGTCCTATAATAAAGATGAAGAAATAATACAGGGCTTAAAATCACAAAACGCAAACATCTTTGGTGACATTCCGCCGGCTGAAATGAGAATGAAAGTCAAGTACCGTCGTAAAACGAGGAATGAGCACCAAAACCACATCGTACTACAGGTGTCTCCACAAGTCTGGCGGAAAGCAACAAGCGTCGGCAAGCTTCACATCGACATACAGCGTGTCCCAGTACTGGACCAATCACCACTGGTGCAGTGTTCCCTTTGTCTTGAATACGGACATGGCAGGAAATACTGCACTAAAACAGAGTCTCTGTGCAGCCACTGTGGGGACCCACACATGAGAAGTGAGTGTCCACAAGTGGTTTTAGGGGATCCACCCAGCTGCAGGAACTGCAGGATGGCAAATAGGAGGACACAAATCACAACGCTTTCGATGCAAACTGCCCGACTAGGAAGAAATGGGATAATATAGCACGCTCTAGCGTGGCATACTGCTAAAGTTGTGGTGGACAATCAAATCAGCCCGACAGAACAGCGTGGTTACCAGGTCTTGCAGGCAAATCTCCAGCGCAAAAAACTAGCCACTGTAGAACTTATACAAGAGGGCACTAAAAAGAAATCTAGCTTTGCACTGGTACAAGAGCCGTACACAGGAAACACCGGGGAACTCAAGCAGCAAAGGGGCATTAGAATCACTCAGAAAAAGACCAACAGAATAGGACCGGTAAAGGCGGCAATCGTTGTCTTTGAGGACGATATCACCATTATAGAAGACCCTATTAACACTACCGAAAACATAGCGGTTGCCAACCTAAAAACAGACAAATGGAGTATACTGGTGATATCGGTGTATTTCGAGGACACGTTGCCTATAGTACCATACCTAGAACAAATTAGGGATATAATATCTCAACACAAAGCTGGGAAAATTCTGATTGGAGGAGATTTTAATGCATGGAGTCCCTGGTGGGGTAGTGTATCAGAAAATCAGCGCGGAGAAGATCTTGCAGGGATAATAGAGGAACTGAACCTGCATGTGTTAAACGTGGGACACGTACCCACGTTTGACACAGTCAGAGGAGGCAAACTCTATCAGAGCCATGTTGATATCACCTTGGGTAACGAAGACATGCGAGGTCTAATTCGCAATTGGGAAGTGAACAGGGGGCTAACGAGTTCCGACCACAACACAATAACGTTCGTGATCTGCCTAGAGAAACACTCTAAGCCACGTTTGACGAGCACCACGCGAAAGTACAACACAAAAAAGGTAAATTGGTCTGATTTTCAAAATGATTTGAAGGACAGACTAAGCCAAGCTGAACTTGATGTACAGGCCGTCAAACACATAAATCAAATAAAAGACCTTGATGTAGCAGTAGGCAAATACGTAGCAGCTGTGGACGGAACGTGTGAGGCCGTTGTTCCCAAGATTGGACAAAGCGCTGGAAACAAGTTGCCTTGGTGGAGCGACGAGCTAGAAGATCTCAAAGCCAAAATGGTAACCTACAAAAGAAGAATATCTCGAGCGGCTCCTCGTAGGCGGGATCATGTTATAGCGGAGTACCTCAGAGAAAAGGAAACATATGAAAATGCTGCAATGAAAGCGCAAACCACCAGTTGGAAAGAGTTTTGCACCAAACAGGACAGGGAGAGCGTTTGGGACGGAATTTATAGGGTTATAGGAAGAACAGCCCAAAGGCATGAAGACCAGCTTTTAGTGAAGGATGGCAGGGCTCTGAACCCAGTAGAATCGGCGGAAACACTCGCAGCTACCTTCTTCCAAGACGACAAAAAAGAAGAAGACAATCCAAAACACGCCGAAATAAGGGCAGAAGCCGAACACGAGAGTACGGACGGGAACCCGAAACAAGACCCACCATTCACAACAAAAGAGCTGAGGAAGGCCATGCATAGCTTTAACCCTAAGAAAGCGCCGGGTATAGACGGGTTCACCGCGGATATATGCGTGAGGGCCATTGAAACAGATGAGGAGCTATTTCTGCAGATTCTCAACAAATGTCTAGAACTGGCATACTTCCCAGACACTTGGAAGGAGGCAGTCGTTGTGATCCTGCGTAAACCAGGAAAAACTGACTACACACAACCGAAATCATATAGACCGATAGGCCTCCTTTCAGTTCTGGGAAAGATTCTAGAAAAGATGTTGATCTGCAGGATAAAATGGCACATACTGCCCAAGTCTAATCAGAGGCAGTATGGTTTTGTACCGCAGCGCAGTACGGAAGACGCCCTCTACGACTTCATGAGCCACATTTTGATGAATGTAAAGAACAAGATGTTGAACATCGTGGTCTCGCTCGATATAGAGGGCGCTTTCGACAGCGCGTGGTGGCCAGCCATTAAATGCCGACTCAAAGAGAAGAATTGCCCTCAAAATCTTCGACGCTTGGTAAACAGCTACCTTGAAAATAGACAGGTGAGGGTCAGGTACTCCGGGGTAGAGATTACGAAGCCGACCACCAAAGGGTGCGTTCAGGGATCAATCGGCGGACCTACTTTCTGGAATGTGCTACTCGACCCCTTGCTTGACACGGTAGCACAAAAAGGCATCTATATCCAGGCCTTCGCGGACGACATCGTCCTGGTCTTCTCCGGCCACTCGATACCCGACCTGCAAAATCAAGCGGAGACAATCCTAGACCATGTAAATGACTGGGGAGTTGCAAACAAATTAAAGTTTGCACCTCATAAAACCAACATCATGGTCATAACGAAGAAACTTAAATATGACACACCAGTCATTCGCATGGGGGGCGTCACCATACAGGTTGTGGATGAGATAAAACTGCTGGGTCTCACAATTGATAAAAAGCTCACGTTCAATAACCACGTAGCCCAAGTTTGCAGAAAAGCTGCAAACATTTACAGGCAGCTAGCACGTGCAGCTAAAGTTGACTGGGGACTCAGCCCGGAGGTGACCAGGACGATATACGTCGCGGTCGTGGAACCAATTGTCCTGTATGCAGCAAGTGTATGGGCAGATGCAGCTCAAAAACTAACCATACAAAAGAAACTCCTCTCAATACAGAGAGGGTTTGCGCAAAAGATCTGCAAATCATACAGGACAGTCTCCACGAACGCGGCGCTCATTTTATCAGGGCTAATCCCTCTCGACCTGAGAGTCCAAGAGTGCAAGAAACTCTACGAAGCAAAGCGGGGGCGACCACTGCCAGACTTGATCGGTGATCGCCGGGTAGAACGAAAAGTCTGTGCGCTAAACGCCGACCACCCGGCGATAGGAGTGACCCACAAGTTCACCTGTCTGGAGAACATGCACCCTGACACAGTAGCCGAAATGCACATCCAAGGCGTACAAATATTCACAGACGGGAGCAAGATAGGTGGAAAGGTGGGAGCAGCACTTTCTTGCTGGCATGAAGACAGAGAAATTCTAGCCAAAAAACTAAAACTAGAACCCTTTTGCACGGTGTTCCAGGCCGAAATGCTTGCACTAAAAGAGGCAACATCTCAGATATTGAAAATGAAGTACCAGGAGTTCAATATTCTGAGTGACTCCAGGTCGGCACTGGAGCTCTTGCAGAGGGAATCATTTCATCCTATAGCCTATGAAATAAACAAAAACATAGCACAAATTAACGCGCAGGGCAAGTCACTCCGGCTTTTCTGGGTAAGAGCGCACGTCGGGACAAGTGGCAATGAAAGAGCAGACGAGCTCGCCAAAGAAGCAGCTCTAAAATTAAAGATCTCAGCCCACTATGGTGAATGTCCCGTTTCATTCGTGAAGAGGAGCCTCAGGGAGGAAACAGTCCGGGAGTGGAACGAGAGATACACCAAAAGTGAAACCGCTGAAACCACCAAACTGTACTTTCCCGACGCAGTCGCAGCATATAAGTTAATTAAAAAGATAAACTTCACACCGAAATTAGTTCAAGTGTTGACTGGGCACGGCGGGTTCGCAGATTATCTACACAGATTTAAATGCAAAGATAATCCAGCTTGTATCTGTGACCCCGGCGTACCAGAGACAGCAACACATATCATTACAGAATGTCCGCAATTCGGTAAAAAAAGATTCGAGCTAGAACAAAGATTTGGTGAACAAGTAACCAACAAATCTTTGCACTGGTTTCTAAACAATCAACAGACAAAGAAAAAATTTATAGAATACTGTTCTGATGTAACAGCAATTGTTATAAATAGAAATAAGACATAGAATTAAAATAGGTAAAAATTAAAAATAAGATAAAATTAGTGTAAAGATTTAAGGATTATGTAAGATTGTAAGTACATACTGTGCTATGTACATTGTACAATATATGAATAAACGTAGTAAGATATAAAAAAAGATAAAAAAGATAAAATCAAACAAAAACGAAAAAAAAAAAAAAAAAAAATATGAGGTGTGAAATTGTAAAATAGGATAAGATTAGATCGGTGAAAATTTCTTTATATACATTAGATCGAACTAGTAAACATATTTTGGATATTAAGCTCTGTAGTAAAATAAGGTCAGAGACACATGTCCCTGGTAATTAGGTATAGGAAGAGGAACGGTGAATGGGGTTTTAGTCGGTAGAAGTCCGACACTACCTGGGCATCATTCCCAGGTGTCCTATGAGGATTTCCCCATTCACCGCTTTTCTTTTAGGTAGTTAGAAAAAAAAAAAAAAAAAAAAAACCTAACCTAACCTAACCTAACCTAACCTAACCTAACCTAACCTAACCTAACCTTTTTTTTTTTTTTTTTTTTTTCGTGGAGGAAACCTGCGTTCCAGGTACCTAGTTTTTCGGGGGGAAAACTAGGGTATGTGGGATTTCTACCCACTAAAAACTCCACGGTGGCCATCCTCCGTGCTAGTCGGCAGACTCTGGGATCTCCTAAGGAACACAACCAGTGCCTCCCTAGCACAGCGCCCGAAGGCTCTTCCCGGGGCAGAAAAGTTATTGCTGCCCCCGCACCCTCCTGGTGCACAGCAACAAAGTGACCACCCTTTGTCACTGCCTTCCCCGGGGCCGTTGATAGGACGCTGCAGCCCCCGCTGCAAACGTCCACAGCCCCGATGACCCCCTTTAGTCGCCTCTTACGACAGGCGGGGGAGACCGTAGCACTATTCTCCACCGGTGCTACACGGCGTGTATGGCAACACTAATCCTGGTTGCGACGTACGTGAGCGACTCTGCTGTTCAGAGCCCTCCGACGTCGCCGTCGTGCAGGATCCGCCCGCTCGCGGTCCCGCTCAGCAGTTTCCTTCTGGACCATTACGGCCTCGCAAAGGAAACTACTGCACTCCACGCTTCCTTACGCCCCAACATTGCAGCGACCACTACTGGTAAGGAGAGGTTTGATCCAATTTCTTGGACAAGGATTTGACGCTCAGAGTGCCAAGCGACACTCTTCCAGCGTGTGTTGTGCTGAGTCAAGACCAGACCTACAATGGTGACACTGTGGCGTTGACTCTCGTCCGATTCGATTCAGATACTCACCAAAGCAACCATGCCCGGTAAGTATTTGTGTCAGGTGGAAACTAACTCGACCATGCCTGCCCTTTCGTTTCAGCCATGCATCAAAACTTGGCAGGATAGCAGAAACTGTCCGTTGCCGAGTGTTTTGTGGCTCATGCAAGCGCTGGTGCCATCTTTCTATTGCCTCCTTGTGGGCCCGCTCGCGAAGAGCCGAGGGATCAATCACCCCATCAGTTCCTTCATTTCGATGGAGTTTCCGGTAAATATCCGCGTCCATCTCCGCCAGAATATCGAATGGTGGAAGTCGAGCAAGTAATGTTGCTGCTTCAAAGGATATTGTACGATATCCTCGTGCCACCCTCATTGCAATACGCCGCTGTGCAGCGTTTAATTTGACCCTCCGGCGTCGGGCAGTAAGAAGCCTGTCTGACCATACAGGAGCACCGTAAAGAGCTATAGACCGCAATACGCCAGCATAAAGGCGCCGTACCTCTTCCCGTGGTCCCCCGAGATTAGGTAGTAGTCTATGCATTGCACCCGCTACCTTTTCAATTCTGGGGATAAGTCGGTCTAAATGCTCTGGAAGTTCCATCTTCCATCTAGGTAAAGGCCCAGATATTTGAGGCACTGTCCCACTTGTACTAGTGCTTCTCCCACTTGCACTGAGGACGTGGGAGGTGCCAATCTCTGAGGAGTCCGTGGAACCACAGCGCCTCGGTCTTATGAGGAGCGATCGCCAATCCCAATCCACGGATCCTTCTGACTACAGAGGCAATTCCAACCTCAGCTAGTCTTGTCGCTCTCTCGAAGGATTCTCCTTCAGCCAGGATCAAAGTGTCATCTGCGTAACAGACAACTTTAACACCGTGGAAGCGCCACCCGTAAAACCGCGTCATACGCGAGATTCCATAGAAGAGGGCCAAGAACGGAGCCTTGCGGAACCCACACACTACATCTCTCTGAATTAGTGCCCCATCCGGACCCTGAAAGCATACACCTGATTGGAGAGATAGCTCGCTATAACGTTCCGCAAGTAAACAGGAAGCTCATGATGGATTAGGGCTTCATGTATAGCTTTCCATGGGAGAGAGTTAAAAGCATTTACTATGTCAATGCTCACAGCTAGAACCACTCTTCCTTGGGATACTGCCTGCTCTGAGATCTCTCACGTGAAGAATTGCGTCTACCGTAGATCGACCCTGGCGAAAGCCAAATTGCGACTCTGACAGATCCGGACCAACTCGCGCCAGATGTTTGTTGATTCGTAGGGCAATAATCCGCTCAAATAGCTTTCCCGCTTCATCTAACAAACAAATGGGTCGATAAGCCGAAGGCGAATCGATGGGCCTGCCCTCCTTTCTAAGGAGAACTAATTTGGCCTCCTTCCATATAGCTGGAAAAGTGCCATAACGAAAGCAACTGTTGAAATGTCGGATTAAACGGCTTCCTAGCACACTCAAAGCAATAACTAGAGCACGGCCTGGGATCTTATCAGGGCCCGGGGCAGTATTTTTTGCAGATAGGCGCCTTAACGCGTATCTTAATTCCGCATCATTCACCTCTAGCTCGTCAGACCAGGGTGTTTCCGCCAACGCTGGAGCTGGAGATGAGACTCTAGGAAATAGAGTATCCACAACTCTAAGAGTAAATTCCGTCTCCATTGTTTCAGTCAGGGGGGGCATCCAAGGCCGCAGCTTTCCCAATACCATTTTATAGGGACGGCCCCAAGGATCCCTATCCAAGTCGCCTAGTAGCTCGTTGACAGCCGATGTGGCGCAGTGGTTAGTATGCCTGCCTGCCACGCAAAGGTTCCGGGTTCAATTCCCGGTGGGGTCACTCACAAAGTTGATATTATCACTTTGTGAATTTGTTCCCAGTCTGGTTAGGACATTGCAGGCTGAACCACCTGATTGTCCGCAAGTAAGATGGTTCCGTGTTTCGGATGGGCACGTTAAGCCGTCGGTCCCGGTTGCTGTCTATGATGGTGATCGTTACACAACCATGTCAGAGGCCTGTTACTTGCAGTAGGCGGTTGAAAAACTCTGACACCAGGGTTCATCGGGTCGTTGAACGACTTGGTGTCCCACACGAAAAGAGAGAGAGAGAGTAGCTCGTTCCATGATTGACACTTTGCGTCTGCTATTGCCGTCTGTAATGCAACTGTTGCAGTCCGATAAACGGCGTAAGTGCTGGCTTTTTCTTCTTCCGTGACAATTCGTCTTCTCCTTGTTCTCGTGAAAACGCGTCGAGCAGCAAGGCAAGTTTCGCGTAGATGGGCGATGTGCTCTGACCACCAGTATACGGGAAACTTGATGTTCTGTTTAACCCTAGGCATTGCGGCATCACAAACCGAGGTCATCGTCTCACGAAGCCACAATGATTCTCCTTCAGGGATGGACGGATTTTCCCAACTAGGAGCAGGATGCCAGTCCGCGGTATGTGCTGCAGCAACCAACAAATCCTTGTTTAGGCGGTTAAGTGCCCAACCAGGGGAAATCACCGTTCGTCGATGAATTGCTCCGTCCGACTGACGGTGAACCACAGTGAAGACAATGTGGCGGTGATCGGATAATGAGACAATCTCTTCCGCTACCCTCCAGTCTGAGACCATTCTTTCAGCCAACTGGCTCGCCCAGGAGAGATCAACGATTGACTCTCCTTGCCATCGGACACAAGTACTCGTAGAGCCTCTATTAAGCAAGCGAAGATCTAATCCTGCTGCCCACTCAAGTAACGTGTCTCCTTTAATGGTATCCTCCATGTCTCCCCAGACCCTGGATCGAGCATTAAAGTCGCCAAGAACTAAAACTGGGCGTGGAAGGTAGTTTCTAACTATAGCTTCTACTTTATTCAAGTATGCTTCATAGCACATTAGGCTACTGTTGGGAGTTATGTAGCAGCCAATTACTATGAGTGACCCCCATTCCACGGCAACGATTCCTGAATCAGAATCAACTTTTCGGCATGGAGGGTCTCCACGCGCACCACCCCAATAAATTGAAACTTGTCCTGCATCGTCACCAAACCAGCGAGGATGATTTGGAACTTGATACGGTTCCGAGATAACTCCCAGTGAAACCGAAGACTCAACCTAACCTAACCTAACCTAACCTAACCTAACCTAACCTAACCTAACCTAACCTAACCTAACCTAACCTAACCTAACCTAACCTAACCTAACCTAACCTAACCTTTTTTTTTTTTTTTTTTCGTGGAGGAAACCTGCGTTCCAGGTACCTAGTTTTTCGGGGGGAAAACTAGGGTATGTGGGATTTCTACCCACTAAAAACTCCACGGTGGCCATCCTCCGTGCTAGTCGGGAGACTCTGGGATCTCCTAAGGAACACAACCAGTGCCTCCCTAGCACAGCGCCCGAAGGCTCTTCCCGGGGCAGAAGAGTTATTGCTGCCCCCGCACCCTCCTGGTGCACAGCAACAAAGTGACCACCCTTTGTCACTGCCTTCCCCGGGGCCGTTGATAGGACGCTGCAGCCCCCGCTGCAAACGTCCTCAGCCCCGATGACCCCTTTAGTCGCCTCTTACGACAGGCGGGGAGACCGTAGCACTATTCTCCACCGGTGCCACGGTGTGTGGCAACACTAATCCTGGTTGCGACGTACGTGAGCGACTCTGCTGTTCAGAGCCCTCCGACGTCGCCGTCGTGCAGGATCCGCCCGCTCGCGGTCCCGCTCAGCAGTTTCCTTCTGGACCATTACCGCCTCGCAGAAGGAAACTACTGCACTCCACGCTTCCTTACGCCCCAACATTGCAGCGACCACTGCTGGTAAGGAGAGGTTTGATCCAATTTCTTGGACAAGGATTTGACGCTCAGAGTGCCAAGCGGGACACTCTTCCAGCGTGTGTTGTGCTGAGTCAATACCAGACCTGCAATGGTGACACTGTGGCGTTGACTCTCGTCCGATTCGATTCAGATACTCACCAAAGCAACCATGCCCGGTAAGTATTTGTGTCAGGTGGAAACTAACTCGACCATGCCTGCCCTTTCGTTTCAGCCATGCATCAAAACTTGGCAGGATAGCAGAAACTGTCCGTTGCCGAGTGTTTTGTGGCTCATGCAAGCGCTGGTGCCATCTTTCTATTGCCTCCTTGTGGGCCCGCTCGCGAAGAGCCGAGGGATCAATCACCCCATCAATTCCTTCATTTCGATGGAGTTTCCGGTATATATCCGCGTCCATCTCCGCCAGAATATCGAATGGTGGAAGTCGAGCAAGTAATGTTGCTGCTTCAAAGGATATTGTACGATAACCTTGTGCCACCCTCATTGCAATACGCCGCTGTGCAGCGTTTAATTTGACCCTCCGGCGTCGGGCAGTAAGAAGCCTGTCTGACCATACAGGAGCACCGTAAAGAGCTATAGACCGCAATACGCCAGCATATAGGCGCCGTACCTCTTCCCGTGGTCCCCCGAGATTAGGTAGTAGTCTATGCATTGCACCCGCTACCTTTTCAATTCTGGGGATAAGTCGGTCCAAATGCTCTTGGAAGTTCCATCTTCCATCTAGGTAAAGGCCCAGATATTTGAGGCACTGTCCCACTTGTACTAGTGCTTCTCCCACTTGCACTGAGGACGTGGGAGGTGCCAATCTCTGAGGGAGTCCGTGGAACCACAGCGCCTCGGTCTTATGAGGAGCGATCGCCAATCCCAATCCACGGATCCTTCTGACTACAGAGGCAATTCCAACCTCAGCTAGTCTTGTCGCTCTCTCTAAGGATTCTCCTTCAGCCAGGATCAAAGTGTCATCTGCGTAACAGACAACTTTAACACCGTAAGGAAGCGCCACCCGTAGAACCGCGTCATACGCGAGATTCCATAACAGAGGGCCAAGAACGGAGCCTTGCGGAACCCCACACACTACATCTCTCTGAATTAGTGCCCCATCCGGACCCTGAAAGCATACACTCCGATTGGAGAGATAGCTCGCTATAACGTTCCGCAAGTAAACAGGAAGCTCATGATGGATTAGGGCTTCATGTATAGCTTTCCATGGGAGAGAGTTAAAAGCATTTACTATGTCAATGCTCACAGCTAGAACCACTCTTCCTTGGGATACTGCCTGCTCTGAGATCTCTCTCACGTGAAGAATTGCGTCTACCGTAGATCGACCCTGGCGAAAGCCAAATTGCGACTCTGACAGATCCGGACCAACTCGCGCCAGATGTTTGTTGATTCGTAGGGCAATAATCCGCTCAAATAGCTTTCCCGCTTCATTTAACAAACAAATGGGTCGATAAGCCGAAGGCGAGTCGATGGGCCTGCCCTCCTTTCTAAGGAGAACTAATTTGGCCTCCTTCCATATAGCTGGGAAAGTTCCATAACGAAAGCAACTGTTGAGATGTCGCATCAAACGGTTTCCTAGCACACTCAAAGCAATAACTAGAGCACGGCCTGGGATCTTATCAGGTCCCGGGGCAGTATTTTTTGCAGATAGGCGCCTTAACGCGTATCTTAATTCCGCATCATTCACCTCTAGCTCGTCAGACCAGGGTGTTTCCGCCAACGCTGGAGCTGGAGATGAGACTCTAGGAAATAGAGTATCCACAACTCTAAGAGTGAATTCCGTCTCCATTGTTTCAGTCAGGGGGGGCATCCAAGGCCGCAGCTTTCCCAATACCATTTTATAGGGACGGCCCCAAGGATCCCTATCCAAGTCGCCTAGTAGCTCGTTCCATGATTGACACTTTGCGTCTGCTATTGCCGTCTGTAATGCAACTGTTGCAGTCCGGTAAACGGCGTAAGTGCTGGCTTTTTCTTCTTCCGTGACAATTCGTCTTCTCCTTGTTCTCGTGAAAACGCGTCGAGCAGCAAGGCAAGTTTCGCGTAGATGGGCGATGTGCTCTGACCACCAGTATACGGGAAACTTAATGTTCTGTTTAACCCTAGGCATTGCGGCATCACAAACCGAGGTCATCGTCTCACGAAGCCACAATGATTCTCCTTCAGGGATGGACGGATTTTCCCAATTAGGAACAGGATTCCAGTCCGCGGTATGTGCTGCAGCAACCAACAAATCCTTGTTTAGGCGGTTAAGTGCCCAACCAGGGGAAGTCACCGTTCGGCGATGAATTGCTCCGTCCGACTGACGGTGAGCCACAGTGAAGACAATGTGGCGGTGATCGGATAATGAGACAATCTCTTCCGCTACCCTCCAGTCTGAGACCATTCTTTCAGCCAACTGGCTCGCCCAGGAGAGATCAACGATTGACTCTCCTTGCCATCGGACGCAAGTACTCGTAGAGCCTCTATTAAGCAAGCGAAGATCTAATCCTGCTGCCCACTCAAGTAACGTGTCTCCTTTAATGGTATCCTCCATGTCTCCCCACACCCTGGATCGAGCATTAAAGTCGCCAAGAACTAAAACTGGGCGTGGAAGGTAGTTTCTAACTATAGCTTCTACTTTATTCAAGTATGCTTCATAGCACATTAGGCTACTGTTGGGAGTTATGTAGCAGCCAATTACTATGAGTGACCCCCATTCTACGGCAACGATTCCTGAATCAGAATCAACTTTTCGGCATGGAGGGTCTCCACGCGCACCACCCCAATAAATTGAAACTTGTCCTGCATCGTCACCAAACCAGCGAGGATGATTTGGAACTTGATACGGTTCCGAGATAACTCCCAGTGAAACTGAAGACTCGAATATAGTCTGTAGGAACAAGTCCTGTGCCCTACGACAGTGGTTCAGGTTTCCCTGAATTACTTTAGGATGCTGTACTGTCATTATAGACCTCCATTGGTTCCTGGGCCGGGTTGGTGGTTCCCGCATTCGAAGATGCAGCTCCACTTTCCCGATTTAGTGCTGACGAATTTGGTTCGGCAGCAGCCTTCCCTTTTTTGCCCCTTTTAGGGGGTGTGCAGTTTTTACTGCCAATACGGTGATTAGCCGCTTGACCTAGATCAGCGCACAAAGGACATCTGGGTTCAGTAGCATCACATTTGCTAGCAATGTGACCGGCTTCCCCGCACTTGTAGCACAAGGAACTGCGATCTACAGCGCTAGTGCATTGGTGTCGTGCATGTCCTTGTTCTAAGCACCTGAAGCATTGGAGAGGTCTCGCAGCCAGTATCTGCACTCTTGCTGACACCCATCCTATGCGGACTCGCTTTGCAGCGGTTATCTTATGAACAGCAGCAAGAGGACAGCGGACCCAAGCTGATCCTAAGGACCCGACCCGGATACCTCTGATCTCTCCCACTTGAATATCTGCTTCAGAGCAACCACCAGCTTCAGCCACGGCAGTTGCAACCTCTTTTTTAGTGACTGAGTCATCTAGGTCCATCACTCTTATTTCTCCTTTTTTCGTAGGGCGTGTGATGTGAACGCCCATGTCGCCAAGAGCTTCTGACATTTTACGGGCCAGAATGTCAGCTTTGGCAGCTCCTTCTTCGCCTGATATTTCTAGCAGGATGCCACCATTTAGCGCACGCTTTTGGCGAACTTCGCTGACCCCAAATTCAGCTGGTCGCACTTTTTCCTTCGCAGCTGCCATTACTTGGGCATAAGTCAATTCAGACCCTTCCGGGATAGAAACGGCAACAGCCATGGAGCGAGGCAGTTTCGGTACCTTCGGGGTCTTTTTCTTCGCTTTGTTTTTCTTCCCTTTGTTTTTCTTCCTCGTGTTTTTGGTTATTTCCTCTACTTGGCGGTTTTCCCGTGCCTTGGGAGTGTTGCCTTTCTTCTTCTTTTTATTCTCAACAGTTTTCCAGGCAGGTTCTGAGTTTTGATCAGTCTGCTGGGAATTCTGTTGTACTTGCTCTAGAGGTTTGTCAGGAGCAGGTGGTGCCTTCTTTTCTGACTTCTTAGTCTTCTTTGTTCCAGTCCCTTCCCTCGGGTTTTTTGACACAGAGTTTGCGGTTTCGTGTCTGAGAGGAGGGCGAACCACCTCTTGTGGTAAAAGCTTTGACTCCAGGTAAGCAATTTTACCATCAATCATAGTCCTGATTTGCGCTAAAAGCACTTCATCAGAACTACGAGATGGTGCGTTCACAGCCACCTGTTCCGGTTGTCCTCGGGACTTCCTAAGCTCTGCCAACTCCTTAGAGAGAGTATGAACTTTTCCATTCAGAGCGTCCAATTTCGAACGCAAATCCGCATTTTCCCGCTCTAAACGGTCTGCGGATGATCTCTGCGCCATCTCAGCGACAGCTGCCTGAGACACACGGACAGACATCCTGAGTGCCCTCACAAAATCTCCCTTGAGATTTTTGGACTTATTAGCCACACTTTCCACCTTTTCAAGACTTTCATTTATCCTGGCAGCAAGGTCAGCGATAGGCTGCTCCCTCATTTCGAATGCGAGATCTTCTACTTTTGGCAATGAAAGCATTGATCTCGTTTTCTTTAGTGCAGGAGTTGGCACATGGAACAAGCCAATGCCATCGTCAGCCTGCTGCCCTCTCTTCCTTGACTGAGACGCCACGGAGTAATTTGATGCCATCGACAGCACAGAAGTGTTGGAGTCATTGCCATCATCATTTGTGTCCCCAAAGTGAAAAGGGGAACCACTCGTATTGCCTGTCCTTCGGCCTTGAAGGCCTAGTGTTTTAGAACCATCTTTACCAAATCGTAAGCCATCAGAATCCGTGTGGGAAATCGCCGGGTCGTTGTTATTATTAATCGTATTACTTTCGGCCATCTTGGGAGAGGATTGGCCTGCTAGGCTCTGCGTTACCGAGCCTAGCAGTTACCAGGGGGCGCCGGGTGTCGTACAAGTATTCGCAAAGTCACACCGCACGGGGAGGCTCCTCTCATGCCCCCCAACCTAACCTAACCTACCCTAACCTAACCTAACCTAACCTAACCTAACCTAACCTAACCTAACCTAACCTTTTTTTTTTTTTTTTTTCGTGGAGGAAACCTGCGTTCCAGGTACCTAGTTTTTCGGGGGGAAAACTAGGGTATGTGGGATTTCTACCCACTAAAAACTCCACGGTGGCCATCCTCCGTGCTAGTCGGCAGACTCTGGGATCTCCTAAGGAACACAACCAGTGCCTCCCTAGCACAGCGCCCGAAGGCTCTTCCCGGGGCAGAAAAGTTATTGCTGCCCCCGCACCCTCCTGGTGCACAGCAACAAAGTGACCACCCTTTGTCACTGCCTTCCCCGGGGCCGTTGATAGGACGCTGCAGCCCCGCTGCAAACGTCCACAGCCCCGATGACCCCTTTAGTCGCCTCTTACGACAGGCGGGGGAGACCGTAGCACTATTCTCCACCGGTGCTACACGGCGTGTATGGCAACACTAATCCTGGTTGCGACGTACGTGAGCGACTCTGCTGTTCAGAGCCCTCCGACGTCGCCGTCGTGCAGGATCCGCCCGCTCGCGGTCCCGCTCAGCAGTTTCCTTCTGGACCATTACGGCCTCGCAAAAGGAAACTACTGCACTCCACGCTTCCTTACGCCCCAACATTGCAGCGACCACTACTGGTAAGGAGAGGTTTGATCCAATTTCTTGGACAAGGATTTGACGCTCAGAGTGCCAAGCGACACTCTTCCAGCGTGTGTTGTGCTGAGTCAAGACCAGACCTACAATGGTGACACTGTGGCGTTGACTCGTCCGATTCGATTCAGATACTCACCAAAGCAACCATGCCCGGTAAGTATTTGTGTCAGGTGGAAACTAACTCGACCATGCCTGCCCTTTCGTTTCAGCCATGCATCAAAACTTGGCAGGATAGCAGAAACTGTCCGTTGCCGAGTGTTTTGTGGCTCATGCAAGCGCTGGTGCCATCTTTCTATTGCCTCCTTGTGGGCCCGCTCGCGAAGAGCCGAGGGATCAATCACCCCATCAGTTCCTTCATTTCGATGGAGTTTCCGGTAAATATCCGCGTCCATCTCCGCCAGAATATCGAATGGTGGAAGTCGAGCAAGTAATGTTGCTGCTTCAAAGGATATTGTACGATATCCTCGTGCCACCCTCATTGCAATACGCCGCTGTGCAGCGTTTAATTTGACCCTCCGGCGTCGGGCAGTAAGAAGCCTGTCTGACCATACAGGAGCACCGTAAAGAGCTATAGACCGCAATACGCCAGCATAAAGGCGCCGTACCTCTTCCCGTGGTCCCCCGAGATTAGGTAGTAGTCTATGCATTGCACCCGCTACCTTTTCAATTCTGGGGATAAGTCGGTCTAAATGCTCTGGAAGTTCCATCTTCCATCTAGGTAAAGGCCCAGATATTTGAGGCACTGTCCCACTTGTACTAGTGCTTCTCCCACTTGCACTGAGGACGTGGGAGGTGCCAATCTCTGAGGGAGTCCGTGGAACCACAGCGCCTCGGTCTTATGAGGAGCGATCGCCAATCCCAATCCACGGATCCTTCTGACTACAGAGGCAATTCCAACCTCAGCTAGTCTTGTCGCTCTCTCGAAGGATTCTCCTTCAGCCAGGATCAAAGTGTCATCTGCGTAACAGACAACTTTAACACCGTAAGGAAGCGCCACCCGTAAAACCGCGTCATACGCGAGATTCCATAGAAGAGGGCCAAGAACGGAGCCTTGCGGAACCCCACACACTACATCTCTCTGAATTAGTGCCCCATCCGGACCCTGAAAGCATACACCTGATTGGAGAGATAGCTCGCTATAACGTTCCGCAAGTAAACAGGAAGCTCATGATGGATTAGGGCTTCATGTATAGCTTTCCATGGGAGAGAATTAAAAGCATTTACTATGTCAATGCTCACAGCTAGAACCACTCTTCCTTGGGATACTGCCTGCTCTGAGATCTCTCTCACGTGAAGAATTGCGTCTACCGTAGATCGACCCTGGCGAAAGCCAAATTGCGACTCTGACAGATCAGGACCAACTCGCGCCAGATGTTTGTTGATTCGTAGGGCAATAATCCGCTCAAATAGCTTTCCCGCTTCATCTAACAAACAAATGGGTCGATAAGCCGAAGGCGAATCGATGGGCCTGCCCTCCTTTCTAAGGAGAACTAATTTGGCCTCCTTCCATATAGCTGGAAAAGTGCCATAACGAAAGCAACTGTTGAAATGTCGGATTAAACGGCTTCCTAGCACACTCAAAGCAATAACTAGAGCACGGCCTGGGATCTTATCAGGCCCGGGCAGTATTTTTGCAGATAGGCGCCTTAACGCGTATCTTAATTCCGCATCATTCACCTCTAGCTCGTCAGACCAGGGTGTTTCCGCCAACGCTGGAGCGGGAGATGAGACTCTAGGAAATAGAGTATCCACAACTCTAAGAGTAAATTCCGTCTCCATTGTTTCAGTCAGGGGGGGCATCCAAGGCCGCAGCTTTCCCAATACCATTTTATAGGGACGGCCCCAAGGATCCCTATCCAAGTCGCCTAGTAGCTCGTTCCATGATTGACACTTTGCGTCTGCTATTGCCGTCTGTAATGCAACTGTTGCAGTCCGATAAACGGCGTAAGTGCTGGCTTTTTCTTCTTCCGTGACAATTCGTCTTCTCCTTGTTCTCGTGAAAACGCGTCGAGCAGCAAGGCAAGTTTCGCGTAGATGGGCGATGTGCTCTGACCACCAGTATACGGGAAACTTGATGTTCTGTTTAACCCTAGGCATTGCGGCATCACAAACCGAGGTCATCGTCTCACGAAGCCACAATGATTCTCCTTCAGGGATGGACGGATTTTCCCAACTAGGAGCAGGATGCCAGTCCGCGGTATGTGCTGCAGCAACCAACAAATCCTTGTTTAGGCGGTTAAGTGCCCAACCAGGGGAAATCACCGTTCGTCGATGAATTGCTCCGTCCGACTGACGGTGAACCACAGTGAAGACAATGTGGCGGTGATCGGATAATGAGACAATCTCTTCCGCTACCCTCCAGTCTGAGACCATTCTTTCAGCCAACTGGCTCGCCCAGGAGAGATCAACGATTGACTCTCCTTGCCATCGGACGCAAGTACTGTAGAGCCTCTATTAAGCAAGCGAAGATCTAATCCTGCTGCCCACTCAAGTAACGTGTCTCCTTTAATGGTATCCTCCATGTCTCCCAGACCCTGGATCGAGCATTAAAGTCGCCAAGAACTAAAACTGGGCGTGGAAGGTAGTTTCTAACTATAGCTTCTACTTTATTCAAGTATGCTTCATAGCACATTAGGCTACTGTTGGGAGTTATGTAGCAGCCAATTACTATGAGTGACCCCCATTCCACGGCAACGATTCCTGAATCAGAATCAACTTTTCGGCATGGAGGGTCTCCACGCGCACCACCCCAATAAATTGAAACTTGTCCTGCATCGTCACCAAACCAGCGAGGATGATTTGGAACTTGATACGGTTCCGAGATAACTCCCAGTGAAACCGAAGACTCGAAGATAGTCTGTAGGAACAAGTCCTGTGCCCTACGACAGTGGTTCAGGTTTCCTGAATTACTTTAGGATGCTGTACTGTCATTATAGACCTCCATTGGTTCCTGGGCCGGGTTGGTGGTTCCTGCATTCGAAGATGCAGCTCCACTTTCCTGATTTAGTGCTGACGAATTTGGTTCGGCAGCAGCCTTCCCCTTTGCCCTTTAGGGGTGTGCAGTTTTTACTGCCAATACGGTGATTAGCCGCTTGACCTAGATCAGCGCACAAAGGACATCTGGGTTCAGTAGCATCACATTTGCTAGCAATGTGACCGGCTTTCCCGCACTTGTAGCACAAGGAACTGCGATCTACAGCGCTAGTGCATTGGTGTCGTGCATGTCCTTGTTCTAAGCACCTGAAACATTGGAGAGGTCTCGCAGCCAGTATCTGCACTCTTGCTGACACCCATTCTATGCGGACTCGCTTTGCAGCGGTTATCTTATGAACAGCAGCAAGAGGACAGCGGACCCAAGCTGATCCTAAGGACCCGACCCGGATACCTCTGATCTCTCCCACTTGAATATCTGCTTCAGAGCAACCACCAGCTTCAGCCACGGCAGTTGCAACCTCTTTTTTAGTGACTGAGTCATCTAGGTCCATCACTCTTATTTCTCCTTTTTTCGTAGGGCGTGTGATGTGAACGCCCATGTCGCCCAGAGCTTCTGACATTTTACGAGCCAGAATGTCAGCTTTGGCAGCTCCTTCTTCGCCTGATATTTCTAGCAGGATGCCACCATTTAGCGCACGCTTTTGGCGAACTTCGCTGACCCCAAATTCAGCTGGTCGCACTTTTTCCTTCGCAGCTGCCATTACTTGGGCATAAGTCAATTCAGACCCTTCCGGGATAGAAACGGCAACAGCCATGGAGCGAGGCAGTTTCGGTACCTTCGGGGTCTTTTTCTTCACTTTGTTTTTCTTCCCTTTGTTTTTCTTCCTCGTGTTTTTTGTTATTTCCTCTACTTGGCGATTTTCCCGTGCCTTGGGAGTGTTGCCTTTCTTCTTCTTTTTATTCTCAACAGTTTTCCAGGCAGGTTCTGAGTTTTGATCAGTCTGCTGGGCGTTCTGTTGTACTTGCTCTAGAGGTTTGTCAGGAGCAGGTGGTGCCTTCTTTTCTGACTTCTTAGTCTTCTTTGTTCCATTCCCTTCCCAGGTTTTTGACACAGAGTTTGCAGTTTCGTGTCTGAGCGGAGGGCGAAGCACCTCTTGCGGTAAAAGCTTTGACTCCAGGTAAGCAATTTTACCATCAATCATAGTCCTGATTTGCGCTAAAAGCACTTCATCAGAGCTACGAGATGATGCATTCACAACCACTTGTTCCGGTTGACCCCGAGACTTCCTAAGCTCTGCCAACTCCTTAGAGAGAGTATGAACTTTTCCATTCAAAGCGTCCAATTTCGAACGCAAATCCGCATTTTCCCGCTCCAAGCGGTCTGCAGATGATCTCTGCGCCATCTCAGCAACAGCTGCCTGAGAAACACGGACAGACATTCTATGCCCTCACAAAATCTCCTTTGAGATTTTTGGACTTATTAGCCACACTTTCCACCTTTTCAAGGCTTTCATTTATCCTGGCAGCAAGGTCAGCAATAGGCTGCTCCCTCATTTCGAATGCAAGATCTTCTACTTTTGGCAATGAAAGCATTGATCTCGTTTTCTTCAGTGCAGGAGTTGGCACATGGAACAAGCCAATGCCATCGTCAGCCTGCTGCCCTCTTCCTTGACTGAGACGCCACGGAGTAATTTGATGCCATCGACAGCACAGAAGTGTCGGAGTCATTGCCATCATCATTTAAGTCCCCAAAGTGAAAAGGGGAACCACTCGTATTGCCTGTCCTTCGGCCTTGAAGGCCTAGTGTTTTCGAACCGTCTTTACCAAATCGTAAGCCATCAGAATCCGTGTTGGAAATCGCCGGGTCGTTGTTATTATTAATCGTATTACTTTCAGCCATCTTGGGAGAGGATTGGCCTGCTAGGCTCTGCGTTACCGAGCCTAGCAGTTACCAGGGCGCCGGGTGTCGTACAAGTATTCGCAAAGTCACACCGCACGGGGAGGCTCCTCTCATGCCCCCCAACCTAACCTAACCTAACCTAACCTAACCTAACCTAACCTAACCTAACCTAACCTAACCTAACCTAACCTAACCTAACCTAACCTAACCTAACCTAACCTAACCTAACCTAACCTAACCTAACCTAACCTAACCTAACCTAACCTAACCTAACCTAACCTAACCTAACCTAACCTAACCTAACCTAACCTAACCTAACCTAACCTAACCTAACCTAACCTAACCTAACCTAACCTAACCTAACCTAACCTAACCTAACCTAACCAACCGCCGTTGAGAAAGCATACAAATCCAAGTCGCTCCGCACTTAAAAATCAGAAATATTAGTTTAAAGTTGTCCGATCTTGACCAACTTAGTGTCGGAAAAAAGGAAAAAGTGTGTGCTACACAGTGTTGTGACGTGAACCACCCGGATTGCAGTGCAAACCAATAAAATTCCTGAAAAACCGAAAAAGTGTTGTAAATTATCACTTTATTTCACCTTTAACTGGTAACGCTGCTTGATTAAGCGCGATACCCCCCCGTTTTTCTTCGATGACAAGGAGGGTAACCGTTGGGTCTACCTTCCCCCTCCATCAAATCCAGCCGGACGCCGTGCTCCTGAAAGTTATCAAAGGTACTCTGAAAAAGACACGTGCTTTTAACCTATCTGAAAACTTGAAAGAAACATCACAGACCTCTGAAAATTTGCAGAACTGTTCCCCACATCATTTGAAGCCTACTGAAACTTTCAGCAAAATTGTAGCCTTTTTAGTTTATTTTTAATTATTAATTACGTATTGGAACTTTGGACACCTGTATCTTTTAAATTAAACATTTTTTCAGATTTTTGTAACTGCTATTGTTTGCGCGCTCTTTTGTATAATTGACCTTAAAAATCTCAGATTTTTAAATTCTTAATCATATAAAAATTTAAAAAACTATATTTTCAGGTTTTTCAGTAAAAAATCGCATTGTTATTACCTTTTCATTATTTTTATTATTTCATACTGTGTGACTTGATTTGTGCTATTTTTAAGAATTTTTTCAAAATTTATTGACATTTGGTTTCAGAGCTATAGTTTTTAAAGCTATTTATTGCAACAAATCAGAAAATAATACATTTAAAATTATTTCACGTATAGAATCGTGATCCTTGACACGTTTGCAACCTATACAAGCCCAAACATTGGTCCTGTAGCTCTAAAACCAAGGATTTTGACATTTTGTTACCAAAGTTATTTTTTGTTACCAAACTTTGAAACGGTGTTGCCCCGGAACTACTGGGGCTAGAACAAAAATTCTCACGGATTTAAGTAGCGCAACGCCTAAAAATTTTGACAAAATACTTTTCAGGAGTTTTCAGGACCTTAAAGTTTTCAGCTCTGAAAACGGTTTCGGAAGAACAAGCTCGTCAGTCTCTTTCACCCGACACCACTCTCGGGTTTTTCCGACTAATACTTTGGACGTAGCAAGCGTTCAAAGTCGACATTTGACAGCTGGGCGGCCATCTTGTTTTTCCTAAAACTGTTGCCATTTCGCAACCAGAGGTCTCTGGAAGTTGCGCTTTCAGATTTGGGATCAGCAACGCATACTACACCTGCTCCCGTAATTTCAGCCAAATCTGGGCTGAAAATTTTCAGGTTCCTGAAAAAGGTTCAGGAGGCAAGTACAGCTCAAGCTGATCACAAAAACCCAAGAACCAGTTTTCTGCGACCATCAGAACCGGCGCTAGAGCCATTCAAACATCAAGTTTGACGTTTCAGGCGGCCATCTTGAAAAACTTCAAAAGTTGATTGCGCCGGACACAGGTGTCGCAGAGCGCTGATTCTGGATTCATTCTTCTAGTCTTGCTTCCCTCTATCAAATCCAATATTTTTCACGATTATATCTTCACTTTTAAAAACCTGAAATTTCAGCTCCTGAAAACCACTGAAATTTCCGACACTTGTAGCCCTCGACGAGCTCTGTCTTTTGAGCCCAATCTCGATCAAATCGGACTACCACAGCCGAAATAACAGTAGTGTTACCACTATTGTTACCAGTGTTACCAAACAAAGAAACCTCTGTAGCGCCTGAACCAGTTAAGCTAGAAGATTGAGATTGGTATCAATTTGAAGGGCTTCTCAAGTTCTTACAAAATAAGATAACAGATTGACTCTATATAGAGCCAATCAAAATTAGACTATAACTCTACGTATTGTAGAGCTTTTAAAATTTTGAAAATCTTTTATTCTTAGTCAGTGCCACCCGAGCAAAGACAACCTCCTTAGCAGACTAAACTCTACATAGAGTCATTTTGTAACTTAAGTTTGGTATTATTTATATATAAGTATTTTTAGACTGCCCTGCCCTATACGGACAGGACAACCTTATTATTAAGTTTGTTAGGTATACTTATTGCACCTTTAACGGTGTTCACCTTATTGACTTATTACACTGTGTCTTTTTGGACCAATTATCAGAATTTTATTTAATTGTTCTTGCATTGTCTTTATACATTGTCTTTATACATTCCTGACGCATACCTCCAACCATGTTCTTAAACAGGACTCCACCTGAGAAAAACATGAGCAAGGAGAAACCAAAATCGCCTCCCAAGACGCAGACGCTAACGACAAATGTTAGAAAGAGTGTCGAGAGACTTGAGTCCGAAGCTGGTATTCAAAACACGACTCCACTGGCAGGTGGTAGTCTAAGCCAGCAATTACCAAGACGTGTGCTTTCAGGTCGCATAACAGAAGCTAAAGCTCTTCTACAAAAGGCCAAAACAAGCCTAAACAATGCGGGCAATATAAGGAAGGACCTGAAAGCAAATACGATGGACGCGATCGAAAACTCTACCAACTAGTCAAGGACTCTGACGCAGAGATAAAGGACCTCACCAACACAGGTTTAACGGGAAACAGAGCATGACAGTTTCGCAAGAAACACCGATACTAAAAGACTCACCCATTAAGACCACATGTGTTATAAACACCGATCCCGCCCTTTGTTAAAGCTCAAAGAACATCCGACCTGCTGTTGGAAAACAGCAGGAAAATGGAGGAGCTTAAGGAAACCCTACAGAGACAGAACGAAACCCTAGAGAGGACCGCAACTTATGCGAGCGTAGTCGCGAACAACGAGGGTAAAACTGAACAACGTCGCGCGGCACTGCATTCTGTTGTGGTCACCTCAAAGGACGAAACCGAGACAGGAGACGAAGTACTCGACAGAGTACGAAAGGCGGTAGATGCAAAACGGGCTGGGTTACGGTTGACAGGGTGAGGAAGGCTAAGGATAGGAAAATTATAATGAGCTTCAGTACAAAAACAGAGAGAAACAAGGTGAAAGAAAGATTAGAACAAGATAGCGTCCACCTGAATGTCGAGGAGGTGAAAAATAAAGATCCACTCATCATCATAAAAAATGTCCTCACATATTATTCTGACGAGGATATTATTAACGCTCTCAGAAATCAGAATCGAACCATTTTTCACGGCCTCGACAAGGAGGAGGACAGGGTTGAGCTAAAATACAAGAGAAAATAAGAAACCCGCATGCTTGCAATGTGATCTGCAGCGTGTCACCTATAATATGGAAACGAGCAACAGAAAAGGTTTTCTGCATATTGAGCTCCAGCGCGTGCAAGTTGAGGACCAGTCCCTTGGTGCAGTGTACCCGCTGCCTAGGCTTTGGTCACGGTAAGCGCTTCTGCAAGGAACCCGCGGATCTCTGCAGCCACTGTGGAGGTCCTCACTTAAGATCGGAGTGTGCAGAACGTCTGGCGGAAGAGCCACCAAGGTGCAAAACTGCGTCAAGGCCGGACTGGATCATGTGGATCACAATGCCTTCAGCATTCATTGTCCCACTAGACGCAAATGGGATAACCTGGCACGATCTACCGTAGCCTATTGCTAAGGGCTCCCAAGACGAAAAATTCCATACATGCTCATACAGGCAAACCTCCAACGTAAAAAGCTAGCCACTAATGAACTCCTGATTGAGGCAAATAAGAGAGGTGTTTCGGTCGCACTCGTGCAGGAACCTTACGTAGGAAGCTCAAAGCATGAAGAGTTACAGGGGCGCGCATCTACCAGAGCACAGAAGTGGGTGATGGGATTGTAAAGGCAGCTATAGTAGTCTTTAACCAAGACCTAAGGGTTGCAATACCCAAAACTTACCACACCTAACATCACTGTGGTAGGAATTCAGACCAGCGCCTGGGAGATTACACTCGTCTCGTTTTATTTTGAACCCGACCAACCCATACAACCGTACCTGGAACACCTCAAGAAGATTGAGGAGAGCATCAAGTCAAAGATGTGGATCATTGAGGTGACGCCAACGCAAAGAGCTCATGGTGGGGAAGCCTGGAGCTTGATCACAGAGGCGACGAAATGTCCGGTACCATTGAAGAGCTCGGCCTTAATGTCCTTAACCGCGGAACCATTCCAACTTTCGATACCGTTAGAGGCGGAAAACAATATAAAAGCTTTGTCGATGTTACAGCGTGCTCAACAGACATCTTAGACCTTATTGAGAACTGGAAAGTGGACCAAGGAATTACCAGCTCGGATCACAATGGCATTACCTTCGACATCCGCCTTCAAAGATCCAAAGGGATGAAAGTAAATCGCACGACAAGAATTTATAATACAAAAAATCAAACTGGACAGATTTTAGGAAAAATAAAAAGTTGAGCATTGAAAACCAGACAACAAAAACAGATATTAACAAAATAAATACCATAGAGGAACTAGAAATTACAACAAACAGAGTAACAAACTCAATAAAAGAAGCATGCGAAGACACAATCCTGAGGGAAAAGGCGAATGAAGAATTAACACTGCCATGGTGGTCAAAAAGCTTGATGACATGAAAAAGAAGTGGCCACTAAAAACGGAGAATAAGATGCGCTGCACCCGTCCGAAAACCGAAGGTCATTGATGAGTACCTGGCGCACAAGGAAACATACGAACTGGAGGCCTCAAAAGCGCAAATCGACAGCTGGAAGAAGTTCTGCGAAAAACAGGACAGGAAGGGGGTCTGGGAAGGTATTTACAGGGTGATTGGTAGAACCTTGCGCAGAGAAGAAGATCTACCGCTAATAAAGGAGGGATAGTGCTAGACGCAAAGGTTCCGTAAAACTCTTAGCCGATACCTTCTATCCGGAGGACCTTGAGAGTGGCGAAAACGCAAGACATCGTCAAATAAGGGAAAAGCAGAACATATTAATGCTAGTGAACAACATGACCATCGCGACCCACCGTTCACAATGACAGAACTTAACATAGCAGCAAACTCTTTTAACCCTAAAAAGGCCCCCGGTGCGGATGGTTTTACCGCGGACATCTGTTGTCAAGCCATAAACAGTGACCCCGAGTTATTCCTGGAACTCTTTAACAAGTGCCTGGAGCTTGGCCACATGCCCAAAGCCTGGAAAGAAGCAACTGTGGTGATATTAAGGAAGCCAGGAAGGAGACTTACACCATTCCAAAGGCATATAGACCTATAGGGCTTTTGCCGATCTTAGGCAAAATACTAGAGAAGATGCTGGTGGCCCGCCTCAAACACCATCTATTGCCAAGGATGAGTACTGCCAGTACGGATTTATGCCACAGAGAAGCACCGAGGACTCCTCTATACTCTAATTCAGCATATCAACAAAAGCTGAACCAAAAGAAAATTACAACTCTCATTTCTTTGGATATAGAGGGAGCCTTCGACAGTGCATGGTGGCCGGCAATAAGAGTCCGTCTGGCTGAGGAAAAGTGTCCAATAAATCTGAGGCAAATTATGGATAGCTACCTCAAAGATAGAATGGTCACGGTTAGATACGCTGGCGAGGAACACAGCAAAGGCACTGACAAGGGTTGTGTTCAGGGTTCTATAGGTGGGCCCATACTTTGGAATCTTCTGCTAGACCTCTGCTTAAGGACCTTGAACAAATGGGCTGCTACTGTCAGGCCTTTGCCGACGATGTTGTCTTGCTGTTCGACGGTGACACTGGCCGGGATATCGAACTACAAGCAAACGCCGCTCTCGAACATGTTCAGGCGTGGGGTATCAATAATAAACTGAAATTCGCTCCCCAAAAAACAAACGCTATGGTGATAACAAGAAAGCTCGTGTATGACACACCACGCCTGACCATGGGAGGGATTGACATTGCCATGTCAAAAGAAGTTAAACTTCTTGGTGTTACAATTGACGAAAAGCTAACCTTTAACTCACACGTCGCGAACGTCTGCAGAAAAGCGATAGCTGTCCACAAACAACTCGCAAGAGCGGCAAGGGTGAGTTGGGGTCTCCACCCAGAGGTTATAAGAACGATATATATGGCGGTCGTGGAACCAATCATTCTTTACGCGGCCAGCGTCTGGGCACCAGCAGCCAATAAGATAGGCGTAAGAAAACAGCTTGCGGCAGTTCAACGTGGTATAGCTCAGAAACTTTGTCGTGCTTACCGCACGGTCTCTCTAAACTCTGCACTAGTGCTCGCTGGGGTACTCCCCCTTGATCTACGAGTCCGTGAGGCGGCCTCCCTTTACGAGGCCAAGAGGGGGGTCCCCCAGCTAGCATTGGGGGATAGAGAGGTCGAAAAAATGGCATCGGCGATTCATGGCTCACCCTCACCCAGCAACGCACAAAAATATAACAATAATAAGCATTCAAAACGAGGAGCAGGTGCAGGCACACAGCGACTTCGATGCCAAAATCTTCACCGACGGCAGCAAGATTGGCGGCAGGGTTGGGGCAGCGCTTTCCTGGTGGGAAGGTGAAGTCGAAACCAGATCCGTCAAGCTTGCTCTTCCGCAGTACTGCACGGTTTACCAGGCGGAACTTTTAGCCTTAAACAGAAGTGTGAAGGAAATTGGCAAAAGCAAGTTGTCTAGCTTTGGTGTGTATAGCGACTCGATGGCAGCCCTCCTAACAATTGTGAATCCCAGCTGCCTCCATCCCCTAGCGGTGGAAGTAAGAGATAACCTCAGAGCTCTATCTCTCCAGAACAAAAATGTAGCTTTGTTCTGGATAAAGGCCCATGCGGGGTTAGATGGAAATGAGAGAGCTGACCAATTAGCAAGGGAGGCTGCCACCAAGTCAAAAAAGAAACCTGACTATGACCTTTGTCCAATCTCATTCGTCAAGCGAAGCATTCGAATGGCCACACTTGAGGAATGGGAAAAGAGATACAATGCAGGGGAGACAGCGTCCATCACCAAGCTCTTCTTTCCCAGCGCAATTATGGCCTACAAAATTGTACGAAAATTCAAGGCCACAAGTACAACAACCCAAATCATGACAGGGCACGGTGGGCTCTCAGAGTACTTGAACAGGTTCAAGTGCAAGGAGAGCCCATCGTGCATCTGTGACCCAAGCGCAGAAGAAACAGTGCCGCACATATTACTGCATTGCCCGGTGAATGCCATGGAGCGCTATAATTTGGAGCAAGAGCTAAATATAAAACTAGACGAAAATTGTATAAGCGAACTAATGGCAGGAAAAAGCAGACCAACATTTTTGAAATACTGCGTCAAGGTAGTAGAAGATGTAATAAAACGTAATAAAACAGCATAAGAAAAGTATGTTTACATAATATTTGACAATATTAACGATAAGCATAAAATAACAAATAGTTGTAACAAATGTAATAATTAGATATTAAGCAGTAAGAAATTGGACTTACTTAGCTCATATTATAACATAAATAGTGAAATAACATAGAAATAGACGTAGAAATGTAAGCGAAATTAGACAAAGTAAAATAGGCTAAGGTGAAACCTATCCGGTAAGATCTTAAAAGTAAAAATATAGAATAAGAAGTAAACTTAAATATAAGTAAAGAACATTGCTGCTAGGAGGGTTTTAGCCGGTAAAAGCCCGGCACTGCCTGGGCCCTCCCTTCCCAGGCGTCCTTTGAGGATTTTTCCTTCCCGGTAACAATTGTTTGATTTTGGATAACCAATATAAAAATCTTTATACAAAGACTCCGATTATGTTGGAGGTATAAGATAAAAAAAAAAAAAAAAAAAAAAAAACCTAACCTAACCTAACCTAACCTAACCTAACCTAACCTAACCTAACCTAACCTTAACTAAACCTAACCTAACCTAACCTAACCTAACCTAACCTAACCTAACCTAACCTAACCTAACCTAACCTAACCTAACCTAACCTAACCTAACCTAACCTAACCTAACTAACCTAACCTAACCTAACCTAACCTAACCTAACCTAACCTAACCTAACCTAACCTAACCTAACCTAACCTAACCTAACCTAACCTAACCTAACCTAACCTAACCTAACCTAACCTAACCTAACCTAACCTAACCTAACCTAACCTAACCTAACCTAACCTAACCGATTTCCAAATGGTTTTCGATATATAAAAGAGCAAATTAGACTCCTTTAGAATATATATAGACATTGGCTCTACATAGAGTCAATCAAAAAATTTACTTTTTATTCTATACTATTGTAGAGTATAACTTTTTGAATACTTTCCTGTATTTATGTATACCTGTGTTTTTATAGTAACTCTACATTGACATTTCACATTTATTTCGTACTATATTAGTCATAAGACTGCCCCGTCTTATACGGACAGGGTAATTTTAGCTTTTAGCCTTTCGTTTTATATCTTGGTATAAAACACTATTGTGCTTTTACTGTTTAATTATTTTACTATTGACACACTCCTCTGACCAACCATGATTGGGACTATGAGAACTCCTCCAAGGACTACAGATAACAATGACAAGGGTAAATCTCCACCAAAAACTCAAACTTTGTCTACAAATAATGTAAGACGTAGCATAGAGAAACTGGAGGCTGGAGGACCGCAAAACGTGACTCCATTGGCCAGTGGTACTACGAACCAGCAACAACCAAGACGGGTACTTCCAGGTCGCATGACAGAGGCCAAAGCCCTATTGCAAAAGGCCAAAGCAAGTCTGAACAACGCAGGCAATATAAGGAAGGACCTAAAAGCGAACACAATTGATGCAATTGAGAAATTGTATCAACTGGTCAAGGACTCCGACGCGGAGATTAAAGATCTAACTGGCTCAGGTGCGACAGTGAAACAGAGCACAAGTGCTCCACGAGAAACGCCCATAAAGAACGATTTACCGGAAAAGACCACCAGTGTGATAAACACCGACCCTACCCTCCTCGCACAACTCAAAGCAAATTCTGACCTACTATTGGATAATAATAGGAAGATGGCTGAGCTTAGGGAAACTTTAGATAAACAAAAAGAAATTCTGGAGAAGACCGCAACATATGCAAGTGTATTAGGAGGCAGCAACGGTAAACCCGCACAGAACCGTAGCGCACTCCACTCCGTCATAGTCACTTCTAAGGACGAGACAGAGACAGGAGACGAGGTGCTCGAAAGAGTACGAAAAGCTGTTGATGCAAAAGAGGGATGGGTAACGGTCGAAAAAGTGAGAAAGGCGAAGGATAGAAAAGTAATCATGGGGTTCAGCTCTACAACAGAGAGAAACAAAGTTAAAGAACGTTTAGAACAAGAAGGAGCCCACCTTAGCGTCGAGGAGGTGAAGAATAAGGACCCACTTCTGGTCATCAAAACGTAATGGTACAACACCGACCCTGATATTCTAAAGGGATTTAGAAACCAGAATCGGGCAATTTTCCACGGCCTCGACGCTGAAGAAGACAGGGTCGAGCTAAAATATAGAAGGAGAACAAGGAATCCACATGCCTGCAACGTTGTATTAAGTGTTTCACCAATTATTTGGAAACGAACAATAGATATGGGCTTTGTGCACATAGACATACAACGAGTGCCTGTGGAAGACCAGTCTCCATTGGTACAGTGCACCCGTTGCCTCGGTTATGGACACGGAAAGCGTTTTTGTAAGGACCAGGTCGACTTGTGCAGTCACTGTGGGGGACCACACCTGAGAGCGGACTGCACGGAACGACTAGCGGGAGTAGCACCAGCGTGCCGGAACTGTGCTAATGCTGGGTTGGACCATATAGAGCATAACGCATTCAGCTCGGAATGTCCTGTAAGGAAAAGGTGGGACACACTCGCTAGATCTACCGTAGCGTATTGCTAAAGTTGTGCCAACAGAAAACAACCCGTATATAATTCTCCAAGCTAACCTACAGAAATGCAAACTAGCTACAAACGAGCTAATGCTGGAAGCCGCAAAACAAAAAGCAGCCATAGCTCTATTACAGGAACCCTATGTCGGGAATGCAAAAAGTATGAGTGGGGCCCGGGGCTCAAGGATCTTCCAAAACACTAAGTCAGGAGAAGGTATTGTAAAGGCTGCAATAGCCGTGTTCGACCAAAACCTAAATGTTGAACAGCACCCTGAACTCACAACCAACAACATTGCAGTAGTGAGCATCCAAACCAGTGCCTGGAAGATAACCTTGATCTCCTTCTACTTTGAGCCCGACCAGCCTATAGAGCCCTATTTACAACACCTAAAAACCATAGAGCACAGGATCGGACTCCAAAAGCTGATCATCGGTGGAGACGCAAATGCGAAGAATTTATGGATTGGAGGTAAAAAGACAGACCGCAGAGGCGAAGATTTCATGGGTACAATTGATGAATTGGGCTTGCAGGTGCTTAACAAAGGTAACATCCCAACTTTTAGTGTGATTAGGGCCGGACAACATCTCACGAGCTTTGTTGACGTAACTGCTTGCACGGCGGACCTTCTAGATTTGGTGGACAAATGGACAGTAGTCGAGGATCTCACCGTATCAGACCACAATGGTATTAGATTCGAGGTGGGATTACAAAGATCAGTAGGACAAAAAATAAGTAGAACTACACGGAAATTTAACACTAAAAAAGCAAATTGGGCTCAGTTTCGTGAGAAAATGGGCAAAATTATAGAGCAATACCAAATTACAATAGACAACTTAAAAGCAATTAAATATGAAAACCAATTAGATTCTGCAATAGATAAATATACCAAATCAATAGACCAAGCAGCTGCGCAATCCATACCAACGAAAAAGAATGCCGAAGTACTTAAACTACCGTGGTGGACTGAGGAGCTCGCGAAGATGAAAGGAGAAGTAGCCACGAAAAAGAGGAGAATCCGTTGTGCTGCGCGCATAAGAAAGCCAAAGGTAATAGAAGAATACCTGAAACAGAAAGAAAAATACGAACTAGCGGCCGCAAGAGCACAAGTAAACAGTTGGAAAAACTTCTGTGAGAAACAAGATACAGAAGGAGTATGGGAAGGAATCTACAGAGTTATAGGAAGGACGTCAAAGAGGGAGGAAGACTTGCCAATGGAGGTGAACGGAGAGGTGCTTAATGCGGAGGACTCAACCAAACTTATAGCTGAAACCTTTTATCCAAGAGACGATAGACAAAAAGATCTTGAAGAGCACACACGACTAAGAGCTTTGGCGGAAGTAGTAAATGAGGAGGATGATGAGCGTCGTGATCCGCCTTTACACTCAACGAACTAAAAAGAGCGGCATCATCCTTTAACGCAAAAAAGGCCCCAGGCTCTGACGGTTTGACCGCAGACATATGCTCACAAGCGATAAGTTACGATCCACAGCTATTTCTGGCCCTCCTCAATAAGTGCCTTGAACTGGAGTACTTCCCCCGTTCATGGAAAGAAGCCACAGTGGTAATACTCCGTAAGCCTGGCAAGGATAATTACACCACGCCGAAATCCTATCGACCAATTGGCTTATTGCCACTGCTGGGAAAGATATACGAGAAAATGCTGGTGGCTCGCCTCAAGTATTACATCCTTCCACATATGAGCACACACCAATATGGCTTTATGCCACAGAGGAGCACTGAGGACTCCCTCTATACCCTAATGCAACACATCCGCACAAAACTAGACGAAAAGAAACTATTAACGCTAGTCTCATTGGATATAGAGGGAGCCTTCGACAGCGCCTGGTGGCCAGCCATAAAGGTTAGACTCTCTGAAGAAAAATGCCCTGTGAACTTGAGGAGAGTCATGTCCAGCTATATGACCGACAGAACGGTGGCAGTCAGATACCTTGGCACAGAATACCGGAAAAATACTGAAAAAGGATGCGTACAGTAAAAATACGCGAAACGACAAGTAATTTAAAAAAAACTTTATTTTAATTCAAACAAAGATTTTTAGACTAAAACTAAGACGAGTTACCAAGACGATGGTTGGAGTGAAGTAATCGAATTTTCTACGTGTTTGCTGTTATTTATACCGCTGCTGCACCCAATGTTCCTTTGTTCTGAATGTTTTGTCTTTCAAAAGCTAATGGGTCTTTCATGAGACGATATCAGCACACTTTCCTGTAAATGTTTCTTTTCATGCTTGGTGGTCCAGGGTGTAATAAAAATATGACCCGTTCCATTGTTCATTGTCTGCTTTGGAATGTCGCCTTCCTCAGGTTCATATCTATGAATTATATTTTTAGTATCTGGTGGGTTAGGGCTTGGTTGACTGTCCCCTTAGTTTTGGAGTCCATGGTTTCGAACGAACCTTGATCGTAAAAATTCATAAATGATAATAACTGCAATACTTATGACAAGGAGTGTTATTAGACCATACTGAATATAGTTATGTTTTTCTTGTGTTTGAAGGCCTCCTATTTGTTTCAACTGCTTTAATGTTGAAGTTATCTTGTTAGGATCATAGGTAAGGTCTATTTCAGCAATTTCTTTCGTCTGGTTGATTTCAAGACTTGTTATAATAATTTCCTCCTTAGATTCTTGAGTCTGAAAGCGTTTTATTCCTGCTAACGTGAGCTCGCAGTTATCCCCGTTGAGTACATAAGGTCCTTTGACCCACGATGTTTCTTCTCGTTTACCGCATTTTATCTTAACTTCTGTAGTCTTGTTGAGGTACATGTAAATAGCTTTTGATGATATTTCTTGGATTTCTTCTTCTGGGCATTTGATGGGAACGGTTTGGCATTGTTCAGTGGTTTTCTTGGACAAAAAGTTGGTTTCACAGGTGTTTCTTTGTAGAAAGGTTCCTTTGCATATCAACTCCTTTAGTTCAAAGCAATCGGCTAATTCGTACGTTTCTTCATCGTCATATGCTATAGTTACTTTATGCATTATAGGATAGGAACAGGTAGGGATATTTTGGATCACGGGAACAATTTTTCTCGTCTCATAATATTTTGCCTTAACTAAAGGTATTTCTATAATAAAGTATACAATATTATCAATTATTCTACTGTTTACATTGATAAGAGGTTCAATATCATTAATATTAAATGAGATAATTACATCTTTTGAAATATAATTAAGATTCTCTTGTAGCAAATGACTATTTATTATACTGTAATGATACATATGATGTTCGGCAAAAGTTATTGCTGTAGATAATCTTTCGGCTACATCCTGAAGAGACTGAGCTTGTAACAAGATGTCCATGGCTACTTTAGTTTGCTCATATTTGTTTGCAACTTTTACACTTTGTCTATCAAGAATATTTTGAACATTTATTATTTTCTTAATTTGAGCATTATATTCCTCTAAAGAATTGTCAGTTACAGAAATCTGTTTGTTATAAGCAACTTTCAATGTTTCTAAGTCTTTTGAATTTTGTTTAAATCATCTTGATCTAAATTACCTGTGATAGCTTTAATTACAGAGCCAAGACCATTAATTAAACTCTCTTAAATCTAGTTTGAGTATTCAAGTGATTACATATTTCGCTTATATGATCTAATATTACACTTATTCTATGATAAATATGTTTTGCCTCTCCTATATATGGATTAGACACAGACACAACGCGGTCAACAGTATCCTTTAATTTATCTTTATGTTCAAAAATAGGTTTGATATCTAATTGATGTATGATACTCCACTTTCCTTCCATAATCCTAGAGGATTTCATTTCAACTAGAATCACATGTTCGTTAGGATTTAGCTGTCTGAACTTGTAACTGAGGACACTGAGGAGTCTGTAACAAAAGTTCCTCCATGTGATAAGTCCGTCCATTATTAAGTTTATATTTGTTATTTGGTTCGCATGCCTCGACCCTATATGGTCCCAAAACCTAGAGTTGGTCTTGTGTCTTTCAGCCTTGCTGTTCTTTAAGTATACTTTATCACCAACCTTAAAAGGTTCACGCGGGTGAATGGCTCTATTGTATCTCTCATTACGTTGTTGCTTCTGATTACGTAACAAATTGTGTATATCATTATTTAACTGTGTCACAAATTGTTTTTGTTGCAGTGTATAATTTTGAATAGCTACTCTTAAGTCGTCAAAGTTACGGAGTCGGGTTTTCTACCAAAATGTACTTCGAAGGGTGTTTTGTTAATTGAGCTGTGTGTTGTGTTATTGTAAGCATGTGTTATGAAGTGTATTTTCTGATTTTGGTCTAAATCTGAATCTCGCTGCAATCTAAATAATTCTTGAAGAGTACTGTGAAGTCTTTCAACGTCTGAGTTTGATTTATGATGCTGAGGCGATGTAGTGTGATTAACAATCTCATACGTTTGAAATAATTCTGAAACTACTTCACTACAAAATGATTGTTCGCCATCGTGCACAATTTTCTTGGGAGATCCTATCATTGCAAAGATTTCAGATAAAGTGTCGTAGACCTTACTTTTCTCTGTAGGCTTTACTATAGCGTATTTAGAAAATTTATCAATTATAGTGAGGTACCATTGCCTCTCCAGTGACATGAAATCTATGTGCCATATTTGCATAGGCTCATGTGGAGTTTCCGTTTCAGTTGCTATTGTTACATTAGGGTGCCTATTATATTTTTCTAATTGACACGGTTCACAATTGTTAACATACTTTTTATTTGTTTTCATTTTTTCCCAGTAGTATTTTTCTAAGTTGTTTATACATACTTTCAATTCCAGGATGTCTATTATCTTTAAGGTGATATTCTTTGATTGCGTAGCTGGTCTTCCTTTTCATGAATTTCTATGAGGTTTTTAGTGTATCTTTTCGGTTTGAGTTTTGAGTGATCAAAATACTTTCTGTAGACCTCTGATACTTTATAATAAAGTTCGTCATTAGGTATTATGAAAGCATAATTTTCATGATTAAGATATTCGAGCATAAACGCTTTTATGGTGTCTTCCTCTTCTCCTGGTGGGATGTAGAAATACAGGATTCCATTTTCTCGTTTCACGTTTTGTAAGGTGCCATTTCAAATATAACACGTCTTAAGCGCCTAGGTGGATATTCGTTGATAATAGGAATGCCTTCATCACTATCTTCCTGATTAGAGTGTACTGTGCCTTGAAGACTAACATGGTCATGTTCCGCTGGAGGTAAAGCTCTTCTTGGAAACGGTCCCATTATATCTTCATCTTCTGATTCGGTAAGGGCTAAATCTTCCTCCAGGTTAACATCCATGGAGTCACTTTCAGTGTTATGAATTTCGATTCGACTTAAAGCGTCTGCTACGTAGTTTTCCTTTTACGTGTTCTATCTTGTAGTCATAATCCTGAAGTTTGAGCTTCCATCGACAAAGTCGCTGATTGGGTTCCTTTAACTTTGTTAACCAAGTTAATGCCTTGTGGTCTGTTCTTAAAATGAATTTTCTACCGTATATAGGGTCTGAATTGTGTTACAGCCCATAGTATTCCAAGTAATTCTTTCTCAGTAGTGTTATATTTCTGTTCAGTGTTGCTTAGGACTCGCGATGCATAAGCGATAGGATGATTATCTTGACTTAAGACGGCACCTAATGCGATGTCAGACGCATCTGTTGTCAAGACAAATATTTTATTGAAATCAGGGAAGGTTAAGATTGGTGCGTTCGTTAATAAGCGTTTACATGTATTAACGGCTTCGATATATTTTGGATTGTTGATGTCTATGACAGCATCTTTCTTTGTAGCATCGGTTAGAGGTTTAACTATTTTGCTGAGATTGGGAACAAATTTTCTGTAGTATCCGATAAGTCCTAGGAATGCTCTAACTTCTTGAAGAGTTTTCGGTATTGGGAACTTCTGAATGGCCTCTATCTTTTTGATTAGGTTTCAGTCCGTCTTTATTCAGCACGTGTCCAAGGAATTCTATCTCTTCTTTCATAAAGACACATTTATTCGAGTTGACCTTTGTTGGCTTTTCGTAACGCTTCAAAGACTTGTTGTAGTCTGTTAATGTGTTCTTGCTTTGTTTTAGAGTAGACAATGATATCGTCAAGATAAACAAGACATATGTTCCTTGCGATTTCTTGTTTGAGCACATTATTCATCATTCTTTGAAAGGTTGCGGAGCGTTCTTCAATCCAAATGGCATTCTCAGGAACTCAAAATGTCCATCGGGAGTGCTGAAAGCGGTTTTTTCAATAGAATCTTTGTCCATCTTAATTTGATGATAGCCAGATGTTAGATCCAATGTAGTAAAGTATTTATTACCTTGAAGCTTTGAAAATAGTTCCTCAATGTTAGGTAGTGGGAATTTGTCTGATTTAGTTTTTTCGTTAAGTTTTCTGTAGTCGATTACCATTCTCCATTTTTGTTTTCCAGATTGGTCCATTTTTTTTGGTACTAAGTGAACCGGTGATGCCCACGGTGATTCGGAGGCTCTGATAATGTTTTCACTTAGCAGTTTGTCTATTTGTCTTCTAACTTCCTCTTGTTGAACTTGAGGTAGTCGAAACGGCCTCTGATAAATAGGATCTTCGCTGATTAAGTTAATACGAGGTTGATGCTAGTCGTAGCACTATGTAACGTCCTCTGTAAATAAGTCAGCATAAGTTTTACAAAGCTCTTGAATGTTTTCGTTATCATTCTCGGTCATGTGGAAGATAAGAATTTCTTTTCTGGCATCGTTAATTTTCTTTCCTTTAAGTCTATTTTCGCACTAATCTGTTCTATCATATCGGTACCCATCAATATGTCGTACTTATCACTGAAGTTGTATACGTGGAATTTCATTGGGCCATTGTCTTCACCGAAGTATCGACACCAGTATGGCGTTATAATGACTCCATTGTGTCTCGTAACTCCATGCGATGTTTTGACTGTGAAACGTTCCGGTTGCCAATACGGTGCGAAATATTTCCTGGTCACATTTTCTGTGATGAATGATCTTGGCTACCTGTATCTATTAGAACTTTTAATTTAGGATTGTCCGTCTCAAAGTAAGGAAGGAAGGATTTAACATGGTTAAACTCTATTACGTTTCTTTCTCGGAGGCTTGGCCTCTGAAAATTTTCTGTTTGATAATTTTCTTCTTCGTACACCTCGTAGTCGTAGTCTTGGTAATTTTCAGGGTTTCATGATCATACTGCTCTTCGTCAGTTTCAGGGTGATAAAACACTTCCTCTGCTACAAAACCTCTTCCTATGTTTACTTGTCCGGGTCTCAATCTCGGTGCAGTGCGCATAGAAACATCTCCAGTATCTAACTTAGGTGGGTTATTATTATTGGGAGCATTCTGAGGTGGATTGCGATTACCGTTTTGCGGTTGTTGCCTCTGTTCTGTTGAAGTACGGATGCACCGGCCTTGTGAATACGTTATTCGGATTCGGCGTCCAAGGGTTCCTATTCTGATAAGGTACGTTTGGTCGCGGAAACTGTTGCGCATTAAAACGTTGCTGCATTGACCTTGGTGTCATCGGGTAAGTGTGTCGTTGTTCTGGGGTTGATAATTAGGTTTGTGTGGTTGTACGTTCTGTTGTATAGGAAACTGATTAATAATACGAGGTGCTGGTAAGATATTCGAAAACTTTTGTTTGATGTTATCGAATCGCCCTTCAGCTTCAAGCTGTAGTATTTTTGCGACGGTTTCATTAAAATTACAGTTACTGACGTACACTTGGTCATGATACGGTAAGCTATGTCTTAATGTGTTCTGAGCCGTATTTATGTAGGGTTCCATGACTTCGTCTACCAAAGGTTTGTTATTTAACCTGTACTTATCATGTAACTTACTTTTAATAAAGAATATTTTTGTTTTAATTCAAATATGAATTCTTTAAAAGTCGTTTTTTTCTTTACATTTGCTAGTTCAATTAGAAGCGTGTTAAAGTCACGATTGTCTCCGCATTCAGATTTTAAAATCGCCTGTACATTGTCAAAATTGAACTGGTGATCTACCATCGAAATTACTGCCGCGGCCCTACCCTGCAGTTTCGTCAACAGAAGCATCACGTTGTGAGGAGTATTGCCTCCTACAATATTTAACCACTGCCGCGCGTTATTCAAATAGTTGTAGATGGTATATGGGTCACCATCATAGGCAGGCACAAACCAATAAGCGTTTTCGGGTCGACCACAGGGACAGTGACTGGCATCACAGGAGGAGGATTCAGAACCTGTTGTGGTGGTACCCCGTTGTTGTGGCAGGCTGCGCTGCGTTGGTCAATGCCTCATCCATTTTACAAGGAGGAGGGTGAATTACTTCCTCACCGTCCGTCTTACTTTTAAATATGAACCTAGCGGGTCTTAGGAGTGGAATTTTGATATTAAAGGAAAGCGCACTTACAGTAGCCAGCCGATTACTGCGGTGAGCTGCATCCCACGTTACCACTGTTCACTGAGTCTATTATTCCGCGCACTACACAACTTTATTTCTGCGGTTACCCGTGTAGACTTGAGACTTGAGAGTCCGAGCGATATGCTTGAGCGACGTTGGGATAACTCGAGCTTCCGGAACTCAAAACTTTTCACTTTCCACTGGCCCCACGTTGGGCGCCAGTAAAAATACGCGAAACGACAAGTAATTTAAAAAAAACTTTATTTTAATTCAAACAAAGATTTTTAGACTAAAACTAAGACGAGTTACCAAGACGATGGTTGGAGTGAAGTAATCGAATTTTCTACGTGTTTGCTGTTATTTATACCGCTGCTGCACCCAATGTTCCTTTGTTCTGAATGTTTTGTCTTTCAAAAGCTAATGGGTCTTTCATGAGACGATATCAGCACACTTTCCTGTAAATGTTTCTTTTCATGCTTGGTGGTCCAGGGTGTAATAAAAATATGACCCGTTCCATTGTTCATTGTCTGCTTTGGAATGTCGCCTTCCTCAGGTTCATATCTATGAATTATATTTTTAGTATCTGGTGGGTTAGGGCTTGGTTGACTCAAGGATCCATTGGAGGCCCGATCCTGTGGAATCTTTTATTGGATCCATTGCTGAAGGGACTCGAGGGGAGGGGTTACTATGTTCAGGCTTTTGCTGATGATGTGGTCCTGGTGTTCGAGGGTGAGACGGCACAGGAAGTCCAGGGACATGCAAGTGCCGCTCTTGAGTATGTTCGGTGGGGGTCATGAACAAGCTTAAGTTTGCGCACACAAAACTTGCGCCATGGTTCTGACACGTAAGCTGAAACATGACACGCCACACCTCAGCATGGGCGGTGTTGACATTTGTATGTCTGAGGAAATAAAACTATTGGGCCTCACAATCGACCATAAACTGACTTTTAATAAGCACGTCACAAACGTATGTGCCAAAGCAACGGCGATTTATAAACAACTTTCGAGAGCGGCCAAAGTCAGTTGGGGCTTACATCCAGACGTCATAAGATGTATCTACACCGCGGTAGTAGAGCCAATCATCCTCTACTCGTCAGCAGCATGGGCCCTACATCAAATAAACTGGGAGTGCGAAAGCAACTTGACACAATCCAACGGAGCATCGCACACAAAGTTGTGTCGAGCCTACAAAACGACATCCTTAAACTCAGCACTGATCCTGGCTGGAGTGCTCCTCTTGACCTCCGGATCCGTGAAATGGCTTCGCTATACGAGGCCAAAGGGGTATGCCCCGGTCAGAGCTTGAGATCGAGAGGTCGAGCGGATGGCATCGGCCCTGGAAAAACCTCATCCAGCAGAACAAACCAGCATAGAATTGGGAAACCTGATAGACGAGGAGCAATATCTGAACCACTGCAATTACGAAGTTCGCATTTTCACTGACGGTAGCAAGATTGAGGGCAAGGTAGGGGCAGCACTTTCCATATGGAGAGGAGATGTCGAAGTTAAAACCTCAAACTTGCATTACCGTCATTTAGCACCGTCTATCAGGCGGAGCTCTTGGCCTCTGCTATGCAATGAGAGAAGTTCAAAGGAGAAAGGAGACCGAATTCGCGATCTTTAGCGACTCCATGGCAGCTCTCCAGACAGTCGCTAACCCTGATGCCCTTCATCCCTTAGCAGTGGAAACTAGGAACGCCATACGAAACTGCAACACCCAAAACAAGAGCGTTTCCTTGTTCTGGATAAAGGCCCACGTGGGACTGGAGGGCAACGAGAGGGCGGACGCATTAGCAAAGGAGGCCGCCCTGAAGTCGAAAAAGAAACCCGACTACGACCTGTGTCCGGTTTCATTCATCAAGCGAACAATCCGTATGGAATCGCTTGATGAGTGGGACCGGCGATATCGAGACGGCGAAACGGCCTCCACCACTAAAATGTTTTTCCCAAGCGCTTTCGAAGCATATAAGATTATGAGAAAAATAACTATAACAAAAGAATTGACACAAGCACTTACAGGACACGGAGGGTTCTCTGAGTACCTGACTCGATTCAGATGCAAAGAGAACCCTTCATGTACCTGCGACCCAGACAAACTACAAACGGTACCTCACTTGCTTTTGGATTGCCCAATCTTTGGTAAACAGCGATATGAGCTGGAACAGAAATTTAAATTAGATGTAGTGGCAGATAATCTGCCTGAATTTCTAGCAAATAAAAAATTAAGAAAATCGTTCATAGAATATATAGTAGAGATAGTAAAAATAGTAAATAAGGAAAACAAAACAAAATAGTGTAAGAAAGATGATTATATAATATATTGATATATATTATGATAGTCATAATTATTATAGATATAAGCAGACAATAAAATATGTTTGATTAAAATACTACATAAGACGAAATAATGAAATAAGAAAATTGTAAAATCCCATCTGGATTAACAGTTGTAAATTTGCCAGCAAGTAAAATGTACAATCAAGATAAAACCAATCCCTGAAAAGTAGCAAAATAAGTAGAAATAAGACGTAAATGTAAGTCTAGTAAATAAGCAATTATAAATTGATGTCGGGGGGGTTTTAGCCGGTAAAAGTCCGGCACTGCCTGGGTCCTCCCTTCCCAGGCGTCCTATGAGGATTTTTCCTTCTCGACAACAATTAGTTAAGTTTTCTAAAATCATTAACCCAATCCAGTCTCCGACCTAACCTAAGGACCAAGTAATTAAAACCTAATAAAAATAAAAAAAACCTAACCTAACCTAACCTAACCTAACCTAACCTAACCTAACCTAACCTAACCTAACCTAACCTAACCTAACCTAACCTAACCTAACCTAACCTAACCTAACCTAACCTAACCTAACCTAACCTAACCAGTCTGCACTCAGCTCTCGCCGAGAGTGGCAGGGTGACGGTTACACTGGTGACTGGTACACGGTGACGGTGACATTGGTGACATTGGACGCGGTGACATCGGTGACACCGGATGCGGTTACACTGGTGACATCGGAAGCGGTGACATCGGTGACGCCGTGTTCGGTTACATTGGTGACATCGGAAGCGGTGACATCGGTGACACCGGATGCGGTGACGTTGGGGACTGGTGTGATTAGCTCCGGAAGCGCGTCTGAATCGTGTCACTCTTGCTTCCCGTTTGATTCCTGTGACGTCTGTGAACTCTGTGACAGTTGTGACTTGTGACTATATTATTAGTGAACCTTGTGAATTTTGGAACTTACGAATGGTTTTTTTGGATTGCGGTGATCATGGCGTCGGATAATGCTTCCATGGGGAACTCACTGGATCTTGGGAGCCAACAGGAACTGGTGTTCCCTGATTCTTCACCACGCAGCCGCGATGATTACGACCTCGAAACTGGAAGTACAACGGAACATGCAAATGCCACCGCAGCTGCCAATCCAATGGCAAATCCAGGTATTCCTAGCTTAAGACAGGGTAGAACGGCAGATGATGATGACAATCTAGACGATGAGTATTCTTCAACTGTCGAAGATCCAGCAGCTTTATTCAAAGAGACTATCTTTAACATTACTAAGACCATCAAAACTAAATTAACTGAAGGTAAAAGTCTCACGAAAGCCAATAAAGAGACAATTTTTCAACTATTAATAGACATCCAACTAGAGACTACTGCCTACCTTTCATCATCTGCTGGGTCTTCAAGCCCTGCTGACAGCACAGCTCTTGACCGTGCGACGGTGGCAGTTATCAAGGACACCATTAAAGAAGAAGTCTCCAAGATACAGCGTACAGTCGAACGGACAATCCAGCAAAAGACCATCGAGGCCATTGGTAGGGACCAGAATACTACTTACGCATCCAAACTCAGGAACTCCCCACCTAAAAAGTCTGAAAAGATAAATATCCCCGCGACTAAACCCGCCATTATAGTTGGACCGACAACAGAGGTTTTCAGCTCTGCACAGACGCACGAGATTATAAAGAAAAATATCTCCTTCAGGGACCAAGAATTTGCACCAGAAAATGTCAGGTATGTATCCAACAACAAAGTACTTATAGAATTTGATAAACCGGAACATGCAGAGATCACACTGAAATGATAAAAATACAGATTGCCCCATAAGAGCGGAGAAATCTAAAAGCTAAAGCCCATGTTTATTCTTAAGGGAGTATCGTCGGAAATAGCTCCAGAAGAACTCTCAGAACTTATCACCAAACAAAATGAACTAATAAAAAAAGTGACTGGCCCTGAGGATAACTTGGTCTTCAAATTTAAACGCAACAATAGAAACGAAAGCCTCTATAATGCTGTGTTTATGGCTACACCGAAAATTTGGCGAGCAGTCATGAGTGCAGGGAAACTCAACGTGGACCATCAGCGGGTTCATGTGGATGAATATGTACCCTTACTGCAATGCTACAAATGCCTCCAATTTGGCCACACCAGAAACAAGTGCACCAGGGACGATGCAGTGTGTTCGCACTGCGCCGCAATGACACACACCTATAAAGAATGCCCGGTTAAGCGCGACAATAACAAACTCAACTGTTACAACTGCGAAATGCACTCTAAAAGACATAACGTAATCTCAACCATGACGAACCACAGTGCTACTTCAAATGAATGTCCAAAGGTCTATTTAATGACAGAGAAATTGCGAACACGTATAGATTATGGATATTAATTCGGACAATGTTATAATATCCAACCCGTCTAATAATAATCTCAAATGCGTTCAAATCAATCTAGGTCATGGTAAAAACGCAACCCAGGAAATAGTACATTATCTTGATAAAAACGAGACTGATCTCGTTTTTGTAAATGAACCATATACGGGCAATAATGACGTAATGAAAAGCGTTAACGGTTATGTGACTTATCAGTTTTGCAGCGGGCGACCAGTTAAGGCGGCTGTCTTAATTAAGGAAAATACCTTCAGTAGCTTAGGTAACACAGAGTATTCAGACTCCAACATTTGTATTGTCCAATTAAACACTAAACGTGGCCGTAAAATATATCTGTTATCCGTATACATTGAACCCAGAGTAGACAAATATAACACTATGCAGAAACTAGAGTTATTTCTACGGCAAACTTCTGGATCCTGTCATATCATCTGTGGTGACTTTAATGGATGGCATAGCTTTTGGGGATCTCCTAGCAATAACAAGCGCGGCACTGCAGTAGCTGATCTTATTTTTAACAATAACCTATCCATTTGTAACATTGGAAACTGTCCAACATTTGAAACCGTTACGCATCGGAAACTAAGACAGTCTATCATAGATCTTAGCCTGGTCTCGAACCCAAACATAACTAATATCAGTGAATGGAGGGTAGACACTGATTTATGTCCATCATCCGATCACAATGCGATTACGTTTGATCTTTCACTTGACTATACCCAATTATCTAAAAACTGTAAACTGTCTACATTTAGATACAACACTTTACAAGTGAACTGGAACTTAATTGCAGAGAGGTTTAATTCTGAAGTGGGGCTGCGCCTACCTGCTGGAGTGGATATCCAAAGCTTGAATGCAGATGAGCTAGAAAGTTACATAGGACAAATCACGCTGGCCATACAGAAATCATGTGACGTAATTTTACCTCGTGCTTCTGGGCCTCCCAAACGTGCGCCATGGTGGTCAGATCAGCTCGAGGAACTAAAACAGAAGGTAATAGCAAGCCACCACACTCTTAGAAACCTTAAACGTAGAAACCAACCGATGGAAGAAGCTATAACGGAGAGAGACAAGATCTGCAAAGAATACTCTGATGCTATCTGCGCCACATCCACCAGCAAACTTTAAGGAATTCTGTACTAAACAAAAGAAGGAAGATGTTTGGTCTATAACTAATAGGATTATTAAAACAAAACCAATTACCCAGCCCCCTGCAACTTTAAAATGCGATGATGGAAACTACACCAAAACCTGCAAGGAAACTGCAGAAGTTCTTCTAAATAAGTTTTATCCAAACGACACACCTGATGACACAGAATCACAGCGCAGAATGAGAGACATGATCAGTGATTACACTACAGGTGACTCTGCATCCACAGAACCTCCTTTCACTACAAGTGAAATTACTGAATGTCTCAAATCCATGAATCATAAAAAGGCGCCTGGACCGGATCATCTCACGTCTGATATCTGTCTACAGTTCGCAAAAGGGTTTCCGGACGTAATCGCTGGGGTAATGAACAGATGCTTTTCCCTTGAATACTTCCCCAAATGCTGGAAAGTTGCATATTCAAAGATAATACCAAAACCAAGCTGCACGAGCTTCTCAGACCCATCATCATTTAGACCCATCGGTTTGATCAATGTTTTCGGGAAATTGTTAGAAAAACTAATAATGAACAGACTGACGCACTACATGAACGTCAATGGCAAATCTAATGAGAGACAATATGGATTTAAACAACAGACATCAACGGTTACGGCCATACACGGCGCCTTGGATATTATTAAGGAGGCAAAAGATAAAGGTGAACACACCATCGCTGTATCACTAGACATTAAATCAGCGTTCAACAATGCTTGGTGGCCGGCCATTTTCCAAAGACTGCGTAAAATAAACTGTCCGCCAAAACTATACAACATTTTACTGAACTACATCGACAGTAGAAAAGTATTCATGAAATTTGCAAATTGTTCCGTTAGCAAGATAATGTCACGTGGGTGCATACAGGGATCTGTGTGTGGCCCGACCCTATGGAATCTCATTTTGGACGAGCTTCTCTCCATCTCGCTACCAGTAGGTTGCCACATACAGGCCTATGCAGACGACGTCTTGCTAGTGTGTCATTCAAAACACACCTCAGAACTCGAGATGAACACAAATATCGCGCTTAAAGTCATAACTCAATGGGGGGAGGGAGTTAAATTAGAATTCGGACCCTCTAAAACCCAAGTGATAGGATTCACCAACAAATCTCAAAAATGTCATATTACAGTTCACGGACACACAATAAAATTTGTTAACCAGATCAAATACCTAGGAGTTATAATTGATAGGAAACTGAATTTCATAAAGCATACGGAATATATAACTAATAAAGCTAAACGACTATTTAATAGACTGTCAATATTTGTCAGACCCACATGGGGTGTGCACCCTGAAAACATTAAAACCCTTTATTTACAAGTGATAGAACCAATCATATGCTATGCGGCTAGCGTATGGTCAAATGCCCTATCATATGAATACGTCAAAAATCGATTCCTGTCATTGCAGCGTTTGTTTGCTGTCAAAATAATACAGGGATTCCGAACGGTAAGTACAGCAGCTGCAATTACTCTGGCACAACTTACTCCCCTGCCTGCCAAGGCTATCGAGATGGCAGACGTCGAGATCTCAAGGCTTAGAGGTTATACCAGATTTCTTCCATCAGACACTCCTATAGAACTTCCGGCGCTCCCATCTCGACTGCTTCATCCGGCAAGTAGGGCACCAATCGAATTCAAAGAAGTAAACTCTCTGTCTGAGCTCGAAAGCATTGATCTTAGAAACTATTACCAGTTCTACACGGATGGCAGCCGGCATGACGACCGTGTCGGCTCGGCTCTTGTAATCATAGATACAAATAATAAAGAAACAATCAAAAAATTCAAGCTCCACGACTGCTGTTCTGTATTCCAGGCTGAATTGCTAGCTATATTAAAAGCCATAGAATATATAGTTGCGGGTGGCATTAATAAGTCAGCCATATTATCGGACAGTAAGTCTGGCCTTCAAGAACTATCTAACCCTAACAGTACTAACAACCTGGTGGTCAGCATCCGCCAACAGTTGCATATGGCACTCAGCAATCAACAGGAGATTGAATTTATATGGATAAGAGCTCACAACGGTATCCCTGGTAATGAGATGGCGGATGCGGCCGCCAAGTCAGCAGCCTTCCAACATAAAAGCCCAGACTATTATTTGATTCCTATTAGCTACATCAAACAGAGAAACAAACTTGTATCAAAGCAGGCAGAAGAAGAACTTTATAATAGAACCAGCTCATGCACTTATACAAAAACTTTGTTTCCCTCCTATGAAAACATTAAAAAATATCTCGAAGTCGTAAAACCACGGTTTGCGATCACTCAGTTCTTGACAAACCACGGGTTTCATAAGGAGTATCTTTTCCGTTTTAAGATTACTTTGGATAATCTGTGTCCCTGTGATAGTAATAGCATACAATCCATGGCACACCTTATAAAAGCCTGCCCCAGATTTGAAAAAACCCGAAATAATCATATGACTGCCGCAAATATTTATAATATGGAACCATATAACATTACAGACATAATATCAAAAGAAAAAACTATCGATACGTTTCATTTCCATATTTATACTATAATAAAAAATTTGAAAAGATTCAATAACACCTAAACAGTACGAAAAACTTAACATACCTACATTTACTTGAATATTACAGTAATCTACACAACTTGAATAGGCAGGCAAGCAGAATAGACGTTCCGTGAATTGGTGAGTTGACACATGCGTGATTTATAAATAAATAAAAACAATTACCTGACGGCTGTAAGAATAAAGTATGAAGTGCCCTATAACTTTAACAAAATAAATATCAAATGATAAAAACTACGTTCACTAATTGAAAAGATTTAATACATTAGTCAGCATGAAACATAATATAAAACAACATACCCACACTCTCCTGAACATTACACATAATTATAAACTTGAACAAACAGGTAACTGCGACAGACGCTTCGATAAGGGTGAGTACTAAGCATGTGTGACCTTAGTGACGACGGTGACAATTGTGACTGGATGCCGGATGCGCCCATGTGACGTGGGTGACATCGGTGACCGGATGCCGGATGCGCCTATGCGACATGGGTGGCATCGGTGACCGGATGCCGGATGCGCCCATGGGACATGGGTGACATCGGTGACCGGATGCCGGATGCGCCCATGGGACATGGGTGACATCGGTGACCGGATGCCGGATGCGCCCATGGAACATGGGTGACATCGGTGACCAGATGCCGGATGCGCCCATGTGGCATGGGTGACATCGGTGACCGGATGCCGGATGCGCCCATGTGGCATGGGTGACATCGGTGTCCGGATGCCGGATGCGCCCATGTGACATGGGTGGCATCGGTGACCGGATGCCGGATGCGCCCATGTGACATTGATAGCAGCCGTGACAATTGTGACGAGTGCGACGACTTCCACTGTCTTCGGTGACTTGCGTGACAACTACTACTTGTATGACTGGACTTTTGGACATTAATGGGGATAATGGTGGTACCTGCTAAGAGACATAACTGACATTAACTGTTGCTTATACTACTAGTCTTTATAATTTATTTAACCCACTGTACACAAAAAGTAGTATAATTATTATCTTTAATTTAGAATACCACTTCTACATCAGTGACGGAAAATGGAGCAGAACAGGAGGAATACGCCGGAAGAACAACAGGACCCAGCGGTCACCACCACCCGGCTTACGGATTCCACCGACTCATGGGGTGGATACTACTCGCCCTTCCCACCACACAGAGATGGTCGGAGCCAGGAGCAACAGGATGCCTCATACGCAGCTTCGCAGGCAGTTTATCAAGCATCAACATCATGCCGCAACTTTGATTGCTTGATACTAAGGGCCACCGTAATCAGACAAGAGAACTTGATCACAAGCCAACAGAACATAATCTCTTCACTTACTGAATCCCTGGCTGAGACACTGCATCGAGGTCAAGCACACACCGGATGGGGATATTATCACAACCCAGACTATCTTGTGCCACAGCATCCACAGCCTCCCCCACCACCTCCGCCTCCTTTTATACCACCTTCTCGAGGGCAGAGACCGTCGCCACAGCCACTCTCACCATTGGTGCGGGGATCGAAGCCTACGCGGGCGCCAAGGCCGACACTGACTTCGTCTCCAATAATGTCGACACGGGTGCAGACTACATCGCCCCTTCCTCCAACACCCATACGGGCGCAGAATTTGCCACTGGCACCAATGGCACCACCGCCTCCTCCTCCACCAGCTTCAATGGCACCACTGAAACTGCAGGCACAGAGGCCGCTGCTACCTGTGGTTTCGACAACGGCAGCACCTTCATCGCCGACACCCCCACTGGCATTGCCGTCTACATCCGGCGCTCCGATACCAACAAAAGACACACCACTTCCAGAGCAGCTGAAGCTACAGGTACCGGCAAAAAGGACCAAAAGTATATACAGTGTGTCAGCAGAAGAAGCAACTAGCCCGGACAGCAGCCCTGGTGACAAAAGGAGACCGGTAACTCCCATCAAAATCACCAACCTAACAGGTGCAGAACAAGCGACCAAAGGGGGCTATCAGTGTACGCTCTGTGGTAATTTCTGCATTAGCCGCAACATTATGCGACATATAAGAAGGAAACATCCTAATTATATGGGTGGACGCACCACTGAACACCCAGATTACCCTAGAGTGTTCTACTTCAAGACAATCTGCCCTCAACGGTTTTGCCCAGAGGAAAACAGACCTGATTTGGAAGACTTGAGGTACGTTCAGGGAGTTGACACGAGTTTTGTGTACCCCAACTTGCAAGAAAACCAACAGCCCTCACGCTCCGAAAGCTCTGAAAGCGGTGAAGAGTAATAGTAACAGTAACATAAAAAAAAAACACAAAAAAAAACACAAAAAAAAAACACAAAAAAAAAACACAAAAAAGAAACAAACAACAACCAAAAAAAAAAAAAAAAAAAGTCATTTAAAAAAAAAAAAACAGCTCAATTAGAACATAGTTTTAGCATAGGATAGTAAGTGATATGATATTGTCATAATAATACTTGGATTAAAAGGTAAAGAAACTTATTGAAGTAAGCCTAAATTTTGAATTTCAGAAACTTTACTTGATTAGATATAAAAACTCAAAACCCCTTTATACTTTCATTACTTTTTTAGGTAGTAAGTGATAAGATATGGTCATACTGTAAGAAAAGGTTTTGGAATTTTACTTGATTTGATATAATAAAACATTGTCATAATTATACTTTACTTACAATGTAAAAAATACTTATTAATGTAAGGAAGAAAAAAAAAAAAAAAAAAAACTTGGAAACTTTACTTGATTTTATATAAAAACCTCTTTTAACTTTTTCATTACATTATTTAGACTATAGTTTTAAGAATAAGACAGTAAGGGAAATGATATTGTCATAATTATACTTTACTTACAAGGTAAAGAAACCTATGAACGTAAAACAAAATTTTGTTAACTTTATTTGATCTTATATAAAACTCAAAACCTTTTTAGACTTTCATTACTTTATTCACAATTTTGGGCATAGGATAGTAGGTAATTAAATGTAATGATTCGCCGGGGGCAGCCGCAAGTGGCACAAGATATCTCTGAAAGTACAATGTTACGTGTGAATGGAAAGATGTCTTGGACCATTTGGGGCGGCCCAACGTGTGCCCTTTTGATTCCAACTGAACATATAGAACATGTCAATTACAGTTATAGATGTGTAAATAACCTCATGATCCTACTTTGACTACACAATCACCTCAATGACAATTTCAACTTAACATAACTTTTGACTTTTAAACCATGCGAAAACATTATAATACACATAATATACAAAAGACATAACCGACTCTTTTAAGATTAGTTTCAGATTTCGAATATCGAAACCAACACCAATCACAGTTACCACAAACAATTTATAATACAAATAAAACATAACTCATTTAAAACCAAAAATATTATCAATCATATAACTTGCGATCCTATAAACCATGTCGACACGTTACTTAAATAAACATCTAAATTACTATACATAAAATACCTATCCATTGTGTATCCCAATCGCGCGTTGGATAGGTGCAACCACTACAGGCTCTACATGATAGGATTTCATCCTATCTCACAAAAAAAAAAAAAAACCTAACCTAACCTAACCTAACCTAACCTAACCTAACCTAACCTAACCTAACCTAACCTAACCTAACCTAACCTAACCTAACCTAACCTAACCTAACCTAACCTAACCTAACCTAACCTAACCTAACCTAACCTAACCTAACTAACGTAACCTAACCTAACTAACCTAACCTAACCTAACCTAACCTAACCTAACCTAACCTAACCTAACCTAACCTAACCTAACCTAACCTAACCTAACCTAACCTAACCTAACCTAACCTAACCTAACCTAACCTAACCTAACCTAACCTAACCTAACCTAACCTAACCTAACCTAACCTAACCTAACCTAACCTAACCTAACCTAACCTAACGTAACGTAACCTAACCTAACCTAACCTAACCTAACCTAACCTAACCTAACCTAACCTAACCTAACCTAACCTAACCTAACCTAACCTAACCTAACCTAACCTAACCTAACCTAACCTAACCTAACCTAACCTAACCTAACCTAACCTAACCTAACCTAACCCAGTTGCGCTCTAACCGCCGTTGAGAAAGCATACAATTCCAAGTCGCTCCGCACTTAAAAATCAGAAATATTAGTTTAAAGTTGTCCGATCTTGACCAACTTAGTGTCGGAAAAAAGGAAAAAGTGTGTGCTACACAGTGTTGTGACGTGAACCACCCGGATTGCAGTGCAAACCAATAAAATTCCTGAAAAACCAAAAAAGTGTTGTAAATTATCACTTTATTTCACCTTTAACTGGTAACGCTGCTTGATTAAGCGCGATACCCCCCCGTTTTTCTTCGATGACAAGGAGGGTAACCGTTGGGTCTACCTTCCCCCTCCATCAAATCCAGCCGGACGCCGTGCTCCTGAAAGTTATCAAAGGTACTCTGAAAAAGACACGTGCTCTTAACCTATCTGAAAACTTGAAAGAAACATCACAGACCTCTGAAAATTTGCAGTACTGTTCCCCACATCATTTGAAGCCTACTGAAACTTTCAGCAAAATTGTAGCGTTTTTAGTTCATTTTTAATTATTAATTACGTATTGGAACTTTGGACACCTGTATCTTTTAAATTGAACATTTTTTCAGATTTTTGTAACTGCTATTGTTTGCGCGCTCTTTTGTATAATTGACCTTAAAAATCTCAGATTTTTAAATTCTTAACTACTCATATAAAAATTCAAAAAACGATATTTTCAGGTTTTTCAGTAATAATTCGCATTGTTATTACCTTTTCATTATTTTTATTATTTCATACTGTGTGACTTGATTTGTGCTAATTTTAAGAATTTTTTCAAAATTTTTTGACATTTGGTTTCAGAGCTATAGTTTTTAAAGCTATTTATTGCAATAAATCAGAAAATAATACTTTTAAAATTATTTCACGTATAGAATCGTGATCCTTGACACGTTTGCAACCTATACAAGCCCAAACATTGGTCCTGTAGCTCTAAAACCAAGGATTTTGACATTTTGTTACCAAAGTTATTTTTGTTACCAAACTTTGAAACGGTGTTGCCCGGAACTACTGGGGCTAGAACAAAAATTTTCACGGATTAAAGTAGCGCAACGCCTAAAAATTTCGACAAAATATTTTTCAGGAGGTTTCAGGACCTTAAAGTTTTCAGCCCTGAAAACGGTTTCGGAAGAACAAGCTCGTCAGTCCCTTTCACCCGACACCACTCTCGGGTTTTTCCGACTAATACTTTGGACGTAGCAAGCGTTCAAAGTCAACATTTGACAGCTGGGCGGCCATCTTGTTTTTCCTAAAACTGTTGCCATTTCGCAACCAGAGGTCTCTGGAAGCTGCGCTTTCAGATCTGGGCTCAGCAACGCATACTACACCTGCTCCCGTAATTTCAGCCAAATCTGGGCTGAAAATTTTCAGGTTCCTGAAAAAGGTTCAGGAGGCAAGTACAGCTCAAGCTGATCACAAAAACCCAAGAACCAGTTTTCTGCGACCATCAGAACCGGCGCTAGAGCCATTCAAACATCGAGTTTGACGTTTCAGGCGGCCATCTTGAAAAACTTCAAAAGTCAATTACGCCGGACACAGGTTTCGCAGAGCGCTGATTCTGGATTCATTCTTCCAGTCTTGCTTCCCTCTATCAAATCCAATATTTTTCACGAATATATCTTCACTTTTAAAAACCTGAAATTTCAGCTCCTGAAAACCACTGAAATTTCCGACACTTGTAGCCCTCGACGAGCTCTGTTTTTTGAGCCCAATCTCGATCAAATCGGACTACCACAGCCGAAATAACGGCAGTGTTACCACTATTGTTACCAGTGTTACCAAACAAAGAAACCTCTGTAGCGCCTGAACCAGTTAAGCTAGAAGATTGAGATTGGTATCAATTTGAAGGGCTTCTCAAGTTCTTGCAAAATAAGACAACAGATTGACTCTATATAGAGCCAATCAAAAATTAGACTATAACTCTACGTATTGTAGAGTTTTTAAAATTTTGAGAAATCTTTTATTTTTAGTCGGTGCCACCCGAGCAAAGACAACCTCCTTAGCAGACCGAACTCTACATAGAGTCATTTTGTAACTTAAGTTTTGTATTACTTATATATAAGTATTTTTAGACTGCCCTGCCTTATACGGACAGGACAACCTTATTATTAAGTTTGTTAGGTATACTTATAGCACCTTTAACGGTGTTCACCTTATTGACTTATTACGCTGTGTCCTTTTGGACCAATTATCAGAATTTTATTTAATCGTTCTTGCATTGTCTTTATACATTCCTGACGCATACCTCCAACCATGTTTTTAAACAGAACTCCACCTGAGAAAAACATGAGCAAGGAGAAACCAAAATCGCCTCCCAAAACGCAGACGCTAACGACAAATGTTAGAAAGAGTGTCGAGAGACTTGAGTCCGAAGCTGGTATTCAAAACACGACTCCACTGGCAGGTGGTAGTCTAAGCCAGCAATTACCAAGACGTGTGCTTTCAGGTCGCATAACAGAAGCTAAAGCTCTTCTACAAAAGGCCAAAACAAGCCTAAACAATGCGGGCAATATAAGGAAGGACCTGAAAGCAAATACGATGGACGCGATCGAAAAACTTTACCAACTAGTCAAGGACTCTGACGCAGAGATAAAGGACCTCACCAGCACAGGTTTAACGGGGAAACAGAGCATGACAGTTTCGCAAGAAACACCGACACTAAAAAACTCACCCATTAAGACCACATGTGTTATAAACACCGATCCCGCCCTTTTGTTAAAGCTCAAAGAACACTCCGACCTGCTGTTGGAAAACAGCAGGAAAATGGAGGAGCTTAAGGAAACCCTACAAAGACAGAACGAAACCCTAGAGAGGACCGCAACTTATGCGAGTGTAGTCGCGAACAACGAGGGTAAAACTGAACAACGTCGCGCGGCACTGCATTCTGTTGTGGTCACCTCAAAGGACGAAACCGAGACAGGAGACGAAGTACTCGACAGAGTACGAAAGGCGGTAGATGCAAAAACGGGCTGGGTTACGGTTGACAGGGTGAGGAAGGCTAAGGATAGGAAAATTATAATGAGCTTCAGTACAAAAACAGAGAGAAACAAGGTGAAAGAAAGATTAGAACAAGATAGCGTCCACCTGAATGTCGAGGAGGTGAAAAATAAAGATCCACTCATCATCATAAAAAATGTCCTCACATATTATTCTGACGAGGATATTATTAACGCTCTCAGAAATCAGAATCGAACCATTTTTCACGGCCTCGACAAGGAGGAGGACAGGGTTGAGCTAAAATACAAGAGAAAAATAAGAAACCCGCATGCTTGCAATGTGATCTGCAGCGTGTCACCTATAATATGGAAACGAGCAACAGAAAAAGGTTTTCTGCATATTGAGCTCCAGCGCGTGCAAGTTGAGGACCAGTCCCCTTTGGTGCAGTGTACCCGCTGCCTAGGCTTTGGTCACGGTAAGCGCTTCTGCAAGGAACCCGCGGATCTCTGCAGCCACTGTGGAGGTCCTCACTTAAGATCGGAGTGTGCAGAACGTCTGGCGGAAGAGCCACCAAGGTGCAAAAACTGCGTCAAGGCTGGACTGGATCATGTGGATCACAATGCCTTCAGCATTCATTGTCCCACTAGACGCAAATGGGATAACCTGGCACGATCTACCGTAGCCTATTGCTAAGGGCTCCCAAGACGAAAAAATTCCATACATGCTCATACAGGCAAACCTCCAACGTAAAAAGCTAGCCACTAATGAACTCCTGATTGAGGCAAATAAGAGAGGTGTTTCGGTCGCACTCGTGCAGGAACCTTACGTAGGAAGCTCTCAAAGCATGAAGAGTTACAGGGGTGCGCGCATCTACCAGAGCACAGAAGTGGGTGATGGGATTGTAAAGGCAGCTATAGTAGTCTTTAACCAAGACCTAAGGGTTAAGCAATACCCAAAACTTACCACACCTGACATCACTGTGGTAGGAATTCAGACCAGCGCCTGGGAGATTACACTCGTCTCGTTTTATTTTGAACCCGACCAACCCATACAACCGTACCTGGAACACCTCAAGAAGATTGAGGAGAGCATCAAGTCAAAGATGTGGATCATTGGAGGTGACGCCAACGCAAAGAGCTCATGGTGGGGAAGCCTGGAGCTTGATCACAGAGGCGACGAAATGTCCGGTACCATTGAAGAGCTCGGCCTTAATGTCCTAAACCGCGGAACCATTCCAGCTTTCGATACCGTTAGAGGCGGAAAACAATATAAAAGCTTTGTCGATGTTACAGCGTGCTCAACAGACATCTTAGACCTTATTGAGAACTGGAAAGTGGACCAAGGAATTACCAGCTCGGATCACAATGGCATTACCTTCGACATCCGCCTTCAAAGATCCAAAGGGATGAAAGTAAATCGCACGACAAGAATTTATAATACAAAAAAATCAAACTGGACAGATTTTAGGGAAAAAATAAAAAAGTTGAGCATTGAAAACCAGACAACAAAAACAGATATTAACAAAATAAATACCATAGAGGAACTAGAAATTACAACAAACAGAATAACAAACTCAATAAAAGAAGCATGCGAAGACACAATCCCGAGCAAAAAGGCGAATGAAGAATTAACACTGCCATGGTGGTCAAAAAAGCTTGATGACATGAAAAAAGAAGTGGCCACTAAAAAACGGAGAATAAGATGCGCAGCACCCGTCCGAAAACAGAAGGTCATTGATGAGTACCTGGCGCAAAAGGAAACATACGAACTGGAGGCCTCAAAAGCGCAAATCGACAGCTGGAAGGAGTTCTGCGAAAAGCAGGACAGGGAGGGGGTCTGGGAAGGTATTTACAGGGTGATTGGTAGAACCTTGCGCAGAGAAGAAGATCTACCGCTAATAAAGGAGGGGATAGTGCTAGACGCAAAAGGTTCCGTAAAACTCTTAGCCGATACCTTCTATCCGGAGGACCTTGAGAGTGGCGAAAACGCCAGACATCGTCAAATAAGGGAAAAAGCAGAACATATTAATGCTAGTGAACAACTTGACCATCGCGACCCACCGTTCACAATGACAGAACTTAACATAGCAGCATACTCTTTTAACCCTAAAAAGGCCCCCGGTGCGGATGGTTTTACCGCGGACATCTGTTGTCAAGCCATAAACAGTGACCCCGAGTTATTCCTGGAACTCTTTAACAAGTGCCTGGAGCTTGGCCACATGCCCAAAGCCTGGAAAGAAGCAACTGTGGTGATATTAAGGAAGCCAGGAAGGGAGACTTATACCATTCCCAAGGCATATAGACCTATAGGGCTTTTGCCGATCTTAGGCAAAATACTAGAGAAGATGCTGGTGGCCCGCCTCAAACACCATCTATTGCCAAGGATGAGTACTCGCCAGTACGGATTTATGCCACAGAGAAGCACCGAGGACTCCCTCTATACTCTAATTCAGCACATCAACAAAAAGCTGAACCAAAAGAAAATTACAACTCTCATTTCTTTGGATATAGAGGGAGCCTTCGACAGTGCATGGTGGCCGGCAATAAGAGTCCGTCTGGCTGAGGAAAAGTGTCCAATAAATCTGAGGCAAATTATGGACAGCTACCTCAAAGATAGGATGGTCACGGTTAGATACGCTGGCGAAGAACACAGCAAAGGCACTGACAAGGGTTGTGTTCAGGGTTCTATAGGTGGGCCCATACTTTGGAATCTTCTGCTAGACCCTCTACTCAAGGACCTTGAACAAATGGGCTGCTACTGTCAGGCCTTTGCCGACGATGTTGTCTTGCTGTTCGACGGTGACACTGGCCGGGATATCGAACTACAAGCAAACACCGCTCTCGAACATGTTCAGGCGTGGGGTATCAATAATAAACTGAAATTCGCTCCCCAAAAAACAAACGCTATGGTGATAACAAGAAAGCTCGTGTATGACACACCACGCCTGACCATGGGAGGGATTGACATTGCGATGTCAAAAGAAGTTAAACTTCTTGGTGTTACAATCGACGAAAAGCTAACCTTCAACTCACACGTCGCGAACGTCTGCAGAAAAGCGATAAATGTCCACAAACAACTCGCAAGAGCGGCAAAGGTGAGTTGGGGTCTCCACCCAGAGGTTATAAGAACGATTTATATGGCGGTCGTGGAACCAATCATTCTTTACGCGGCCAGCGTCTGGGCACCAGCAGCCAATAAGATAGGCGTAAGAAAACAGCTTGCGGCAGTTCAACGTGGTATAGCTCAGAAGCTTTGTCGTGCTTACCGCACGGTCTCTCTAAACTCTGCACTAGTGCTCGCTGGGGTACTCCCCCTTGACCTACGAGTCCGCGAGGCGGCCTCCCTTTACGAGGCCAAGAGGGGGGTCCCCCAGCTGGCATTGGGGGATAGAGAGGTTGAAAAAATGGCATCGGCGATTCATGGCCCTCACCCAGCAACGCACAAAAATATAACAATAATAAGCATTCAAAATGAGGAGCAGGCGCAGGCACACAGCGACTTCGATGCCAAGATCTTCACCGACGGCAGCAAGATTGGCGGCAAGGTTGGGGCAGCGCTTTCCTGGTGGGAAGGTGAAGTCGAAACCAGATCCGTCAAGCTTGCTCTCCCGCAGTACTGCACGGTTTACCAGGCGGAACTTTTAGCCTTAAACAGAAGTGTAAAGGAAATTGGCAAAAGCAAGTTGTCTAGCTTTGGTGTGTATAGCGACTCGATGGCAGCCCTCCTAACAATTGTGAATCCCAGCTGCCTCCATCCCCTAGCGGTGGAAGTAAGAGATAACCTCAGAGCTCTATCTCTCCAGAACAAAAATGTAGCTTTGTTCTGGATAAAGGCCCATGCGGGGTTAGATGGAAATAAGAGAGCTGACCAATTAGCAAAAGAGGCTGCCACCAAGTCCAAGAAGACACCTGACTATGACCTTTGTCCAATCTCATTCGTCAAGCGAAGCATTCGAATGGCCACACTTGAGGAATGGGAAAAGAGATACAATGCAGGTGAGACAGCGTCCATCACCAAGCTCTTCTTTCCCAGCGCAATTATGGCCTACAAAATTGTACGAAAATTCAAGGCCACAAGTACAACAACCCAAATTATGACAGGGCACGGTGGGCTCTCAGAGTACTTGAACAGGTTCAAGTGCAAAGAGAGCCCATCGTGCATCTGCGACCCAAGCGCAGAAGAAACAGTGCCACACATATTACTGCATTGCCCGGTGAATGCCATGGAGCGCTATAATTTGGAGCAAGAGCTAAATATAAAACTAGACGAAAATTGTATAAGCGAACTAATGGCAGGAAAAAGCAGACCAACATTTTTGAAGTACTGCGTCAAGGTAGTAGAAGATGTAATAAAACGTAATAAAACAGCATAAGAAAATTATGTTTACATAATATTTGATAATATTAACGATAAGCATAGAATGAAAATAGCTGTAACAAAAGTAATAATTAGATAATAAGCAGTTAGAAATTGGACTTACTTAGCTCATATTATAATATAAATAGTGATATAACATAGAAATACACATAGAAATGTAAGCGAAATTAGACAAAGTAAAATAGGTTAAGGTGAAACCTATCCGGTAACATGTTAAAAGAAAAAATATAGAAATAAGAAGTAAACTTAAATATAAGTAAAGAATATTGTAAAATTGCTGCCAGGAGGGTTTTAGCCGGTAAAAGCCCGGCACTGCCTGGGCCCTCCCTTCCCAGGCGTCCTTTGAGGATTTTTCCTTCCCGGTAACAATTGTTTCATTTTGGATAATAAAAATTGAAATCTCTATACAAAGACTCCGATTATGTTGGAGGTATAAGATTTGAAAAAAAAAAAAAAAACCTAACCTAACCTAACCTAACCTAACCTAACCTAACCTAACCTAACCTAACCTAACCTAACCTAACCTAACCTAACCTAACCTAACCTAACCTAACCTAACCTAACCTAACCTAACCTAACCCTTAATTTGGTTTTGTACGATATGATGTATTGACGCGTCGTTGACATTTCGTTACCGCGTTTTAAAAAACTAACAGTGACATCTAGCGGATTTTTAAGTGTTAATTTAATTAAGTATATTATTCTTTATTCATGTCTTTCTTTTCTAAGAATAATGTTTTACACATTTAGAAAATTACAAATCTGCTCTCAGCTCATAACTTTTGATCGGTACGCTTGTAAAAGACGTTTTGGGGTACCCCTCATATAATGTTGAATTATATCCATTTTTCACACAAACACATCACATTGAGAATATTACAAATATTACTTTATCTCATAAGTTCTATCCAACTTTTTCACAAAAACATCACATTGAAAATATTTCAAATCTTTTTTACTCACAATATTTTTTACTCATTTTCTTTCAATAAATTTGTGATAAAGTTGAGCCCTATCGACCTATCACACAAATTACAAATCGAGAAAATTACAAATCTGCCCTAAGTTGCTTTGACGAGTACGTTTTTTTAACACGCTTTTTCGGGTTGACGTGCTTATACCAGCTTTTACACAATAACATAACATTGAGAATATTACTAATCTACCCTTAGCTCATAACTTTTGATTGGTATGGACATAGACCGTATTTAAAAAAATGATGATTTCTGTCTTTTTCTCACACATTACCGCATCAATGAGTGGAGCTTACTCTACTTTTGATTGATTTCTTCCTACTTAGTTTTTTGTTCTATTTTATGCCTTTGATGTAAACAGCTTTCTTTTTTTTCAGACTAGAAGCACCACCGGTAGAAAGGTACTAACTACTGCGTATTATCTATTCTGTGATAAAAGTATGAAACATCTATTTGAGATTTGATGCAAAGGTTTGTTGTTGGTTTGCTTAGAGATAAAAAACATTGGTACGTGTATTAAAAATATTTATATATAATAATACTTATTACATAATTAATACAATGAAAATTTTCAAAAATACACGTAATCACCCGAGTAAAAATCACAAGTCAAATCGTAGGTGCTCTTGTAGTACAAAAAAATAATTAAACGTTATGCTACAAGGTACATCACAACATTTCAATCACTACGGACAAACAGCTAGGTGACCGAGACCAGAGTGAGCACGAACATAGCTTCACCCCCGCGCCGCTTCCCTCAGTGCGGTCAGTTCTGCTGGGACGGGTGAGGGGACACTCTCGTTCCACTATCATAATAATTAATATTGCTTTCTTAGTAGAATCGGCGCGGGAGCGAGACTGTATGAAAAAGTCGACTACGAAAATTATTGTCGATTGAAAATCTATTATAGTTAGAGGAATAACCATTGTCTCCCATACATAACCCTTTTTTTTTGCGTCAGAAGATGCGCTTCATCACATATGTTCCTAGATCAATTCTAAGCATTTCTAGTCCGGGAGCCAGAAAAAAAAGTGAAGAATGGCGGATAGGGGGGAGATCAAAGATGGCCGCCGCCAATCATTTAAAAAAAAAATCCTATCTCCTCCTGGTGGCTGGTAGGGCAAGTTTAGTATCATTTCCATACAAATCGATGCCGTAGAATTTGTTTCTGGTACTATTTCTTGTCTATTTCATAATAATTTCAGAAGAAAAACGTAAAAATGTGAAAATTTAGGTTGAAGATTTTTGCTTTGTAAGCTAATAACTTTTTAAAAGTGACAAAATATGACATATAAAAAATACTGTTATAAAGTGTGATTTGTGTGGATTCTATAAATAAACACACTTAATAATGATTTAGTGCAAAAAAAATTTAAAAAGACTGCAGTCCGGGCAGTGGCTGAACACGCGCTATATGGCGTTAATCTTACAAATAGAGATTATACCACATAAAATAAGTTATTTAGGTAGGTCACATGCAAAAAAATATGACCACAGCTTCCATCACACAGATATAGATCTAATAACTTTAACTTTCTTTTAAAGAAAATATGAATGCAGCAAAGACAATCTTACTCGTATGCAACAGGTTCGATCCAGGTACTAACTTTGATATCTGGTAAATCTGAAGAGTCTTCATTTTGCGACCCCAAGAAGAAAAACACGGAAAAGTTTAGAGAAGCACTGAGGGTTATACCCAGACATGAACTTCTTGGTATATACCAATTTAATTTCTTCTTGGCAATATTATGGCCCGAAGTATGTGCTCGCAAATAATAGTTTTCATTAGTGGGATGTTCTCAGGACAGCTAGCTAGCTAGTAAATGATGTGTTGATGTGGTGTAGTGGTCTGTTTGATGCGCAAAGAGGTATCTCTATCTTCGTGTGAGACGCCGAGTCATCCAACGACCCGATGGACCCTGGTGTCAGAATTTTACAGCCGCCTACTACAAGTAGCAGAGTTTCTGACATGGTTGTGTAACGACCACCGTTTAAGTAATCATAGACAGCAACCGAAACCGACAGCTCAACGTGCCCTCCACGCACGGAACCATATTTTTTGAAATGTTAAATTTAAATATCTGTTCTTGAATCCACTGTTTACCGGATCTGAGTTGTGTATGTCCATTATTATCCATGGATAGCACTGTGATGCAGAGAACCCTAGTTTGAATTGAGGTATAATGATTTTTGCATCTTCAATCAGTGGAATCATTAAACTAGGATAATTTGCAATAATGATCCTCTTGTAGTATATTTTTGTGATATATCTGTGCAAGTCAATGGTACTCAGCTAACAATGTTAGACAATACAGTCAGTCAATGCTACTCAATAGCTTTTATAAGTTATTCACTCGTCGTCGAGTTAGTCACGGTTGGAAAGTGCTCGAGCCATGGATCTAGGAAATACTATGGCTCGGGCTTAAAATAAAAATATTTTGGTAATTATTATACGTCAATGTTCGTACGTTAACGTGAAATAAAAAAGTTCCTTTAGCACATTATTTCTGAGGCGGTCGATGGGATGTATCTCTTGAAATTAAATGACGTCCCGCCGACATTGGTCACAATTTTGAGGCTAAAATCACCAGTAGAACGCAGTTTGCCTGGGCAGGGAAAGTTGCGTCATATCCTAGAGTCATCTTTGCCGCAATGCCTTAAAACAAAGGTATTCGATCGGTCGTTTACTAGTAATGAATGATACTTACGAGTAGGTACTAATAATCTAGCCAATACGTAGAACCTCCTTAACGGTATTTTCCAAATTATGCAAATATAGTTTGCGTCTTTCGTACTTGGGTATGCTTCATCAGTTCAGCGTAAAAAATGAACTGAACTACAAAGACATTTTATTATAGATACGGTACCCCCATAAAGCTTGAACAGAAAAATTGGCATGTGTCACGTAACAGCTCATAGCCTGACTGATTCATTGGTCGTCTTGTGAACCAATTTGAAGTAACAAATTTTTGCTCAGGTGGCGTATCTACAACCTAGAACCTACGTATAATATCATTGACTGAACTACATAAAGTTAAAACTGACAGCAAAAGTAACTGACCGGCTACATATCCCTCACAGACTCATAGAGAGTTACCTATATGCTTAAGATCCCAGTAATTTACTAAAATCCAGAATGAGATTATAGTAACTAACATGGTATACATAGTTATAATTTATTTAAACGGGTTCTTATCGACAAATTGTAAAAAGTCTGAACTGTTGCTTAACAGTTTGATATCTAGTTTTCGTCTAGAAGTGAAGCTAATTGAAATGGCAGTTGGCTGGGCACATCTGTTGATCAGTAGTATACCTAACCGATGTGATGGACGGTGGAGTTCAGATACGCGTTCTTGAATGGAGATTATGTCTGGGCAAGCGTAGCGGACACCGTGAGGGACCGGTGATTTAAAAGAAAGCGGCTGGTATTGAGTAGAAGCAAAAAGAAGGCAGCAACAGAAGATCGTCTTGTGCCGTACCCTGAGAAAGCCAATGTCCAGTAATGGACTAAAATAGGCTGATGTGATGTTAAATGAGCATGCAAAAACTCACACTCGACTTTTTTGTAAGATTAACACCACATAGCGCGTGTTCAGCCACTGCCCAGACTGAAGTCTTTTTAATTTTTTTCACAGTTTTTTTGCACTAAATCATTATTCGGTGTGTTTATTTTTAGAATCCACATAAATCACACTTTATAATAGTATTTTTTATATGTCATATTTTGTCTTTTTTTTTAAAGTTATTAGCTTACAAACAAAAATCTTCAACCTAAATTTTCACATTTTACATTTTTCTTCTGAAATTATTATGAAATAGACAAGAAATAGTACCAGAAACAAATTCTACGGCATCGATTTGTATGGAAATGATACTAAACATGCCCTACCAGCCACCAGAAGGAGAAAGGATTTTTTTTAAAGATGATTGGCGGCGGCCATCTTTGATCCCCTCCCTCTCCGCCATTCTTCACTTTTTTTTCTGGCTCCCGGACTAGAAATGCTTAGAATTAATCTAGGAACATATGTGATGGAGCTCATCAAATATAACTTTTTTTTTGGTTAAAAGTGTTAGGCCTTACACTATTAGGAAGGGGCACACGAGACAAGGTGCGAAGGGTGTTCGTAAATATTAGTCGAAAGAGGTCGACGTGGGCATGTGCGGTGCTTCGGGGTCGGGCCGCATGCGGTAGCGGGGGATGGCGCGCGGGGGGGCGGCCGCCAGCGCCAGCGGCTGCAGCGCGCCGTCCCCGCCCCGGCCCCCCGCGCCCTCCTCCTCGTCGGCGGGGTGCTGCGCGCGCGCCGCCGCCAGCGCCTCGCCGCGCTCCAGCGACCACTGCCGCCGCAACACGCGCCCGCCTCCACCGATACAACTGTAAGCAAACAAAGCTTGTATAATCGCATATCCGTTTTCTGGTTGCTAAATGTATTTTGAACACTTATGTTATGATAAATACCGGTAGCGTGAGTACGGGGCAGCAGGCGGCGAGCTGTCAGCCGAGACGGCACCTGAACGAGTCCATGCTGTCCAGCCGCGTGAAAATAATTTTGTTTAGGCACTTTTTTATTTATTTTCAAGGCTTTTGTTATGTATGTTTTCGATGAATACCGTATTTATCGTGTGTGTGGAGCGCGTCCCCGTCAGCGGAGCGCGCGCCGGGCGACAACAGCGCGGGGGCGGCGGGCGCGGGGGGGTCGGCCTCGCTCTCCGACTCATGCTCAATCAGAGCTTCTTCAACACTGAAAAAAATATATATGAGAATTAATGCTTAATGCTTAAATTGATTGCCTAGCACGTTTATGTACTCACTAATGTAAGTAATTCACTCACGGTAGCGGGGGTGGAGTAGGCAGGGGCTTGTCGAAGCCCTCCTTGCCGAGCAGCCAGTACGTGTGCATGGCGCCCTTGCCCTTGATCATGGTGAGTCCGCGCGAGCGCAGCCGGTACCCCCCCGCCGCCTCCAGCCGCGCCGCCGTCGCGCCCGACACCTGAATGCGCCACGCCGCACCTATGCAACCACACACTAGTTAGAGCTGGTTGCCAACTCAAAGGTCCATAATTTTACACAGAAACCTGCCGACAACGAAGTACGAAATCAACAACATTTTCATTTTGTGCGTTAGATGTAAGAGGACTGACCAGTGGACTCCATGCGGCTGGCGGTGTTGACGGTGTCGCCGAAGAGACAGTAGCGCGGCATGGTGAGGCCGACGACGCCGGCGCAGCACGGGCCGGAGTGCAGCCCGATGCGCAGGTGCAGCGGCGTCGCCGGCAGGTGCCGGATGCGGAACCGCCCGGCCAGGTGCAGCAGGTGTAGCGCCATGGTCGCCACGCTCTCGGCGTGGTCGCGCGCGCGCACTGGCAGACCACCCACCACCATGTATGCGTCTCCAATGGTCTCCACCTAAATATCGAAACATTTTAAAATGTTGTCGAAGGTTATCCCGTCATCAAACACAGGTACGCAGTAGCACTTACTTTATAGACTTGGTAGCGTTCGATGGCGGCGTCGAAGGTGGTGTAGAGGTCGTTGAGGAGCGCGACCACCTGCACGGGCGTGGAGCGCGCGGCCAGCTCCGTGAAGCCGACGATGTCGCTGAAGTAGATCGACACCTCCTCGAACTCCTCCGGCTCCACTCGCAGACCCAGCAGCAACAGCTCTGCCACAGACCTGACGGCACGAATTAATGTTTTTAAAATCTGATTCTTACATATTTTGCAAAACGCCTGTGTTGATATTTTTTTACTGTTAAATTAGATCAGTTACCTACCTTGGAAGCATTCTGTTCAGAAGTTGCTCTGTCTTCTTTTTCTCCATATCCAACTGTTCCGTTCGTTCTTTAATTAGTTCTTCCAGATTGTTGCTGTATTTCTCCAACATCTCGAACATCGAATCGACTATGTTGATTTTTCTGCAAATGTAAGAACATTTACTTATAAACAAGTTTTGCTTGCATATGCTGCATTAGCTAATAGTGAGGATGTGGTTGGTTGGTACCGTCCGCGATGCAGCAGGCGGAAGATGTCCTGCAGGCTGTCGGTGTCGGGGCGCAGGTCGGGCGCCTCGGCCCAGCACTGCCGCATCACGCTCACGGCCTCCGGCGGCGCCGCGCCCATCGACACCGACGGACGGATCAGCGGCGGCGGACGACACAACTTCTCCACTATTTCTGTAATATTACAAGTAAAGTTAAACCAGTTCATAAGAACCGATACCTGCAAACTTATTTCGATTTTCCTTACCATCAGGGGAAAGAGACAGCATACAGTAGGGTTCGCCGCGAACGATTACTTCTTGCATGATGATCGCGAAGGAGTACACGTCACCCGGCTGCGTACCTCGCGCACCCTCACCTGCGCGCAGCAGTTCGGGCGCAGTCCATAGACGGTCTACACAAATGATGCAGCGTAACTATCATGAACACATGTCATATTCTAATAATGAAATTTGAAAATAAATTACAAGTGTAGGTACCCCTAGCGCGGCGCGGCGGTGGCGTTAGTCCCTGCGTGCGGTAGAACTCGGGCGCGCCGTAGTCGGTGAGGCGCAGCACCCAGCGCGAGTCGACGACGCAGTTCCGGGAGGAGAGGCGGCCGTGCACGCGCAGCGGCGACGCGTGCAGGTAGCGCAGCCCCTTCACCAGGTCCGTGAGCAGCGACAGCCGGAACGTCCAGTCCAGCTTGATCTCGTCCGCCATCAGCACGTCCTCCAGCGAGCCGCGCCCGCAGTGGTCGAACACCAGCGCCGGCCGCGTCTCGCACAAACAACCTACACAGATAAGAAATAATTAAAACCTGATAATTTATTTCAAAGAAGCGTCACATTAAATTGTAACAAATCAATAACAAATACTTTCCTATGAATGGATTAAGATTCTCATGGCGGAGAGTATGGAGCACGAGCAGCACATCCGTAGCCTTCCGCTTTAGTTCCACAGTCGTCATGCCAGCCGGCAACGGAAGCGGCTTTAGTTGCACCGCGTCACCCTACACACAGCAAAAGAAAAAGTTTTGAGGAATGTAATTTTTCTCAAAACATTATCGTAAGGTACTAAGGTTCTTGTGTTACCTTGTATCTGGTGCGGCGGTCGAGCGCGAGCCGTGACCCGGAGGCGGTGGAGGAGGGCGCGGAGACGGGCGCGGGCTGCAGCAGGTCGGGCCGCTCTAGCTCGGGGCCGCCAAACTCATGCAGCTGTTGCAGCCAGCACGACAGCATGGTCTCCATGCCCTCCGGTACGCGTCGAGCCTCGTCTAATGGAAACGTGAAGTCAGACACCGCGAGCACGACGTCACCGCGCCGCCGCCGCCCGCGCCGCTGCAGCGACAGCGCGCGCGCGCCAACTGCCAGCGACACCACCAGCACCGAGCAAACGAGCACACCCACAAGACTCCACGCCAAAGCATAGCTTTTCATTTCCACTGTGGGTTCATCTGTTGCTTGCAATCTCTCCCAGATATCAGTTTCATTTACAGTTTCTATAGTGATTTCCCAATCTTCGTCTGTAATATTTTTCGCTGCTGTTGTCTTAAAGATGGTTAGAAGATGCCATGTTTTAATTTCCATCAAGTTAAAATTTTCGTATAAGTGATACATAGCGTATACGATTCCTTTCTTCTGGCTCTCCATCTCATCCAGCAATAGGCGATACAAGTCTGAAGTGGATAACACTTCACCAGCTGGAGCTACACTGACGTCGCTGAGTAGCAGTAGTTGCATACTGCTGGTTTGTATTTTATTATCTTTGATATCTTTTCTAGCGAAATCGTGATTTAAGTCTTGACCTGTTTCATTAGTAATGGTTTCAGCTTCTTGAACAGGTTTGTTCACGGTGACGGTAGCATTAGGTAGCCGTACAGCATCCGTATCGTGTGTTCTCAATTTAGTATTTAAAGAATCTGCCTCTTTCAGTGGCGTATTATTATAATTAAATTTAGAAGTATCTACATAGGGTACATAAGGCGAATCTCCTACATCTAGTGTGATATTACTCATTAACGATGCATCTCCCGATGCAAAATGCAGTAGTAGTACAGGTGACTGCACAGAATTAAGGCTTTTCAGCGTCCATTGTGTTGCGCATGCGATTACCACTGAAAATAAAGGACGAATTGTTAGTGGTTTGATTTCTGTAATGTATTATAGGTATAAATATAAGTAAAGATAATACATAGCATACCATGGGGACGGTGAAAGTGGTTGATTAGCGAAAGATTCGAGCGGCGCACGATGACACCCGCAGCAAGCAGCGCGCCGCGCGCCGCCCGCAGCGTGGCCGCGCACTCGTCGCACCCCTCCTCCTCCCCCCGCGCCGCGGTCGGCGGCAGCAGCAGCGCGCGGCGCCAGCGCAGCCGCGCGGCCAGCCGGACCAGCAGCGCGGCGCGTGCGGCGGGCGCTGCGCATGCGCGCGGCAGCGGGTGACGAGCGGCCGCGAGCAGTGCGCACGCGCGACCGCCCGGCCAGCCGACGCTCAGAACGCTGCCACCGGGCGCACTGAGCGTCGCCAGCACACCTTCCGCAATCGTATCTGGCCACGATGTGCCGCACGTTTCTGTTCAAATCAAGTTAGTTAAGAACTAGGTCTGTATGACACAAAGTTTTTGTGTTATGTTGTTTTGGTCGAAGCCAATTACCTTCGTAAGACAAAATGCGGTGCTCGGTGACGAGAGCTTCTTGGCTGGCTGCTGCAAAGAACGCATGAAGGAGAGCAGGATCAAAAGCGGTGCGATGTTGGGCGTGGCAGGCGGCGCGCAGCACGAGGAGCCGGCGGGCGGGCGCGGGGGCGGCGGCGGCGGGGGCGGCTGTGGCTGCGGGCGGCGAGGTGGGGGCGGCGCGGACGCGGCCCGGGGGCGGCGGCGCGAGCGCGAGCAGCAGCAGCGGCGCGAGCAGCGCGCGCATCGCGCCGCGTCACCTGCCGCCGGCCGCGCCCGCGCCACGTGACATCATGCCAATATTTTTGGATCCTGAAAGTATTTTTATTGTTAAAAAAAGATTAATCTTCAAACACTAATCACTCCTAGAAACTGTAGGTATAGTTCGAATTGGTCAAAACTACCTTCAAAGACAAATATTATATCGCCTTTTTAAGGTTCCGTAAGAAACCAAAAGGAAGAAAACCTTTAACTGAAGAAAACCACAATAGTCCACCGCTGGACATGGATCACCCCCAATTGGGTAGGTATCATACTCACCACGTTTGGCAGGTGGATTTGCGAACATAGCGCAAGGTATTGTATTCACAGGTAAGGTAATGCTGTTGCCCATTTCCTGGATTCACCATTTATTCGCCTTCTTGACACCCATGCGAGCAGAATACGATTCACATTTATAAGCACGTAACACACAGCCCACTATTCAACTTCATATAAAAACCTGGCTGGTTGGGACAAGCGAAAGGAAAAAGGTTTATCGTAACCATCTAAAAATGTAGAGACTCAAATATTTAGATGTACGTAACTTTAGATGATGTTAGGGATGAACTTGGATTAGATGAAGGTCATGTTCAATCAACACATAATCCCCGAACCGGTCTCCATCGAAAGTAGCCCTTGAAGTTGTCCAGAAATATGTGTAAAATGGGCAAACTTTGCAGATGGGAAGAGATAACTTTGAGGCTGAAATCACCAGAAGAGTGCAGCTTGGCTGGGTTGCATTTGGGAAGCTGCGTCACATCCTCGAATCATCATTGCCACAATGCCACAAGACCAAGGTGTTGGATTAATGCGTCCTACCAGTCATGACCTACGGAGCCGAGACGAGGAAATTGACAGTAAAACTGACCCACCGGCTACATGTCACTCAGAGAGTTATGGAAAGGTCTATGCTCGGTATCTCACTAATGAATAAAATCTGGAATTAGGCTATCCGAAAAAAGACCAAAGTGACGGACATAGTCTTTAAGTGTAGCAAGCTGACATGGCAGTGGGTGGTCACATTTGTCGTAGAACCGATGGACGGTTGAGTAAGCGGGTTCCCGAGTGGAGGACAAGCCCCGACAAATGTAGATAGCGTTGGACGCCTTCCGGCCAGATGGACCGATGACTTAAAAAAGGCGGCTGGTAGTGACTGGATGACAAAAACGGGAGATTTTGCCTTATGGCGTTCCCTGGGGGAGGCGTACGTCCAGCAGTATACTGAAATAAAAGAGAAAAATAAAAGAGAATAGAATAGGTAACTTTACTCACAGAAAATGTGACATCAAAGATTTTTCGACGATGATAAACAATTTATAGGGATTGAACGTTATTATCAAATATAGATACATAGTATAAAATTAATGGTCGTAGAATACTCTAACTCCTCCTTTTTAGGGTTTCGTAGTCTACTAGAAACCCTTATAGTTTCGTCATGTCTGTCTGTCTGTCTGTCTGTCTGTCTGTCTGTCTGTATGCCGCGCCCTCATATCTTCGTCAGTTTTAGAGCTATCGACATGAAATTTGGTGAGAAGATAGATCTTGTTGACCCAAATAAAGAAATGTTAAGAAGAAATGATTTTAAATGTTTTTTGGACCCCCTTCCATACAAGTGAAAGGGGGGCAAAATTTTTTTTTTCTTCTGCAATATTGAGTAGGGTATCGTTGAATAGGTTTTTTAAAACTAAGGTGAGGTTTCTTTGAAACAAAGTCACTAAAATGTTTCTGTCACGAGATATTTGCTTTTAAAAAGGGCGTTTTTGACCCATAATTTGTTCCAGCTGTAACTTCTAAAGTATAAACGCTAAAAATTTGAAATAAATATGGAATATAGCTTACAATCTGAAGTTACAATGAAAACTATAACAAATATTGTACCTTTAAAGGTTTCAGAAAAAAATTAGTTTTTCTATTTGCGGTTGGTCATCATACTGCTGCTAACAAACCAGCAACAAATTAAGTTTGTAATGCTGAAAAACCTGATATTTAAACGTTGACTACGAAACCCTATTTGTGGGCGTGTCTGACACGCTCTTGGCCGGTTTTTTTTGTAATAGCGTGATTCAATAGAAAGGTTTATAACATTATGCCGGGAAAATGCCTTTTTCTCGCGGGAAAACAAGTTGCAGCGGGTAAAGCCTCTAACGGGCCGCTAGTGAATGATAAAAAAAACTGGAAGTTAGCAAGTAACTAGATAAATTGTCCCAGAGTAGTATATCTGTTAAAAGCCTCACTCTGAAATAAATCCCTGCTTCACTACCTACAAAATATTATGAACAATTAATTAGGTACTCAGCAAAGTACAGGGTATTACAGAATGACAAACAAATACAAAAGGAGTAAAAAGGTCTGTAGTAAAGAGTACTTCAACAAAAAAATTTAAGCCGTTGTGTCGTTCTTGAAATTAAAAAACAACGTGAATAAAAAGAAACTTATTTTTAATCGTGGCATCGCAGCACTGTCTAGTACCTATAGCACTGACCTAGACTAGTGATGTTATTATATTACCTCTTTCATTATTGGTTTATTCTATCTGTATAGTAAGTAGAAAGAGTAGGTGATGTAGGTAGGTACCAAATAAATTGAGTTGTTTTTAAACTTAGCCACCCACCTTTTGATATGATCTGACTGTACAGATCTTGCTGATTATAGAAAGCTTATTGACATTTTTATTAAGCTTCTAAGGTCATTCTAGAGGTAATAAATCGTGATTTCGGGATGGCGCACAAATACCGATATTTACTCGTGTCGATAGTGATAAAGTGTGTGTAGGTGAGTGTAACGAGACGTCAATAAATCAGGTGGTATGTGGATGGACTCACGAGGCGGGAGCTGGGTCGGCGGCGGCGGCAGCGTGCGGTCGGGGAGCAGGAGCCCGGCGCGGCGCACATGGGGCAGCGCGGCGCGGCGCGGTGCGGCGCCGGCGAGCGAGCGGCGGATGCTGGCGCTGGGTGCGGAGCAAGCGGCGCGGCGGGACCGCGGGCGCGAGGGCGCGGCGCGGGAGCGGTCGGAGCGCGGCGCGGGCGAGCGCCGAGTGCGGGCGGCGGCGCTCGGCGCCCGGAGCCTGCGGGTCGGCTCCAGCGGGCGCCGCGCATGCGCCCTGCCGACACCTCCGGCGACAACACAGCCTAGCTGGCAGCGAGATACGACTTTTTCCAAGGACGAGGCCCTTGTTTTTCTAGAGTTCGACTTCCCTTTAGTTGTAAAATTAAGTGAGAGGGTGTTTGCTAAGATTTTCGCAGTATATTTTTCTTTTGAATGACACCCCTAACTGCTGATAGTACGATTTGGTTGATTGTTAAGTTGGCTGGTCGCAGGGTCCGGGGGTGGCGGGGTGGCGTGGCGGGCGGTCGTCTCTTAATACGGGCTCGGCATGCACATGACCGACTTTTCCGCTTAAGCTGCTCTGAAGCAGCCCTGTTTGCTCGCTTTTGAGAACCTTGATACATAGTTAATCCGCTGGAAGTCTTCTCAAAGGAAACCAACCGTTTAGTGTTTACAGAGAGCAAAAAGCGTGATTGAAATGGCTGCCGTACAGAATAGCTATGAATAAATGTGCCAGGAAAACCAGACGTGAAATCTTTGAAATTGGAACTTAAAAGATATATCATATCTACTTACCATATACAACTGCTGTAGGTACTATATAAATCTAAAAGTAATATTTTTCCATATTAGTTTACCATTAAGTTCCTTCTGAAAAGCTGACACAGAGCTGTCTGTCCGCCAATTCACAGGAATACTGTACCGCAGTTTTTTTTCCTAACACCCTGTATAGTCCTACGAGTAGGAAATAGTGCTTACTCGTTCTATCTAACTACCATTCCATAGTGTTGTTGGTGGAATCGATATTGCACGAAATGAAATGAAAATGAAAAATATCCTGACTACTTATACGAATAAAATATCATGAAACAAGAAAAACACAGCAAGCTCTTCTCTGGCGCTTTCTGCACGGTTAGGTACTTAAGTCTATTAAATTAATTAAGTGGATTAAATAAATCGGTGAAAAGGGTCGAAGGTTGATCGTTTATTCAGCTTCATTCAGCACACCAAATTGCTTGGTTTCGTGTAGGTACTAGTTTAGTATAGACTCTATAGGATTGAGGCCTTTTTGGCAGGCTAAAGAAGTAGCGTTTCTACGCCATAGATAGCGTTTAACCAAAATCACACAAGACCGATAACAAAACTAGCATTCTAGTAGTAGTGTGGCTTAACATCTTTTTTAAATACATTTTACAACTGTCAAAATGTCCTTCCTTGCTCGTGAAACTGACTAACTGATTTTATTGTTGTGCATGAACTAAATAATCATTAGCAAACAAGCATCTTATTAAACAACAAAACCTGTCTGCGGTTACTTCGTAGATGCATTTTCGGTGAGATTAATTTAATTACAAAATTTTGCATTTGTTTAAATCCATTTTCAATGTACGATTTGACGTTGTAAAGCTACTTAAACCCTAACTTTTTTTTTGTAATAGCAGGGATTGTGTTTAAATCCGCCATTTTCATTTATGACAGATTCATAACTTTCTTCAAGCTGTAAGATAACCAGTGTCATTCGCGCTACTGAGACGAATTTAACGACTTCTCCTTTTTCAAAATCGAGGCAGCTGCTAGGCCTGCCTGTGATAAAAAGAAATTGTTTCAGCGGTTGAGGTGAAAAGGAAATGGTACAAAATATTTTTTTATTCCCAAGGTATACAAATAATGCTTTAATTTTTTTATGTAGTTTAACAGCTACATAAACGACTAAAGAAATAATTTAATGTAGTTTAACAGCTACATAAACGACTAAAGAAATAATTTACTAAACTAAAGTTTAAGGAATGGTACTTGGAACCATTTTGAAGCAGTCCTACGTATGCTCTTTCGACCCCGACTGTACATACATACATAGTCTCGAAAAACATAACCCCTTCCCTTCATCTGAGGCAGTCGAGGTCAGCCGAGGTCAAAACCCGACTAGGCCTTTTAGTTACGAAACACCCTGTGTTTTTTATACATAAAAGGACTACGGGTGGCTATTCTTAGCCGCTACCACACGGCATATTCAAAGAAGAAACATATTATAAGTATACAAATGATTATATATTATTCAGATTAGTAAATTTTTAATCCGATTTAACATTTTACAAAAATAGAAGTATTTTGTGAGTATCGTAATCGTAGGTGGCTCGATTGCCAATACTATTATTGTAGAACGTCACTAGTTGCGCGGCGGCGCGCGCGCGGCGAGTCGCTCGATGTGCGGCTGGTCGAGGCGCAGCGCGGCGCGGCCCTCCGTCTCGCGCAGGCAGCGCGCGCCCAGACCCGCGTAGAACCCGCGCGCACTGGTGTTGCTCTCCAGCACGTCACTAGTTGCGCGGCGGCGGCGGCGCGCGCGCGGCGAGGCGCTCGATGTGCGGCTGGTCGAGGCGCAGCGCGGCGCGGCCCTCCGTCTCGCGCAGGCAGCGCGCGCCCAGACCCGCGTAGAACCCGCGCGCACTGGTGTTGCTCTCCAGCACGTCACTAGTTGCGCGGCGGCGGCGCGCGCGCGGCGAGGCGCTCGATGTGCGGCTGGTCGAGGCGCAGCGCGGCGCGGCCCTCCGTCTCGCGCAGGCAGCGCGCGCCCAGCCCCGCGTAGAACCCGCGCGCACTAGTGTTGCTCTCCAGCACGTGCCAGTCTATGCGGTGCACGCCCCACTCCACACCCATCTATGAAAAAGAAAATACATAGATAGGTACTAGGCTGCTAGGTGATACCTAAGAAATGCTCGTAGAGTATAGCCTGGCAAGCAGGTTCGTGTACTAAGGATTGCGAAGCTACCTGACAGAGTCTGGCGAGCAGCTGCGTGCCGATGCCGTGTCCGCGCAGGTCGGGGCGCACGTACAGGTCCTCGACGTAGAGCGCGCGCCGCGTCCAGCTGGAGTACGCGCGGTTGCAGAGCGCGTACCCCGCCAGCGCCTCACCACCCCCCCCCCCCTCGATTAAATCTGGCGCAAAAAAATAAAGTCAGTTTAATGCGAGCATCTTCGTGTTGCCACTTAGTTTCTGTATACAGAAAATACTAGGTTTCCTTTTGGTTTTCAATCTAAGCAAATCCACATCAGAATGAAACTGACCTTGGACGGTGAGGCGCGGTCCGTCCGGCACCCCCTCATACTCAGCCAGTTCCTGCGAATATTCAATCATTTCATTTTAATATACCTATTTTTCTCTAAACACTACCAAGTAAATTCCAACATCTTTGACTTTAAGTTAGTCGACTCGGTGTCCCACATGAGAAAAAATGAAAACATCAAAAATAGAAAATCGTAAATACTGATGAGAAAATTCGCATCTTGTTTATCAGCAGTTTCATTGATAAGCAAATTCTAGCATCATAGGGAATCCCCACGAAATACCCAATATCAATCGATCCTTGTTATCGTATCTTATACAGGTGTCCCGCTTTAAGTGGTCCAAAGAAAATTCCCAAGACGTGGGCATCCCTAGGTGCCAATCTGTGGCATTAGTGAGGGGAAAACCTTTCGGAAAAAACGTTATGGCCAATATTCCGTTTTCCGTCTGTCTGTCTGTCTGTAGGTATGCCGCGCCTTCATATCTTCCTCAATTTTGGAGCTATCGACATGAAATTTTATGTAAAGATAGATCGTGTTGACTCAAATATAGAAATGTTGAGGAAAAATCTATAGTAAATGTTTTTTTGGACCCTCTCGCGACAGAAACATTTTGGTGACTTTGTTTCAAAGATACCTCCCCTTAGTTTTAAAAGATCTATCCAAAAATACCCTACTCAATATTAAAGACGGAAAAAATTGGCCCCCTTTCACATGTATGGGATGGGGTCCAAAATACATTTAAAATATTTTTTTCTCAACGTTTCTAAATTTGAGTCAACACGATCTATCTTCACACCAAATTTGATGTCGATAGCTCAAAAACTGACGAAGTTATGACAGACAGACAGACAGGCAGACAGAATTGACGAAATGATAAGGGTTTCTAGTAGACTACGAAACCCTAAAAAGTGATATTTTAGTAAGAACATTTAAAAATAAATACGTACTTATTGAATTTACACAAATAAGCTATGTTATTTCGATGGCCATATTTGTAGAGGTAGAGAGTATTCATGCAAAAAATCAGCGAGATCTATCGAGGAGTTAAACCGGAGTAGAAAAAGCGTTTGTGGTTTAGACCACTGAAAAACACTGTGATTTTCTGAAAAACGGAATTTCGACCATAACATTTTATCCAAAAGTTTTTTTCCCATCACTAATGCCACAGATCGGCAGCTAGGGGTTAGGTATTTCGGAAACCTTGGACCACTTAGAGTGGGACACCCTGTGTAGAGTATAATCAGATTACATTTACTAAGAGACAGTGCACGCAGAAATCCTCAGAAAGTGAAGCATTAAGCAGGAATGTTTTGTAAACATGCGGAAGTGTAGTGTTCTCACGTGTATCATGCGGTGTATGTGCGTCATGTCGGCCGGCGTCGCGTCGCGCACACGCACACGCACCGCGCCCGCACCGCCGCCGCCGCCCGCGCCGGTACCCGCGCAGACACGTGCTTCCTCCGACGACGACATTTTGATACTGACTGACTAACCTGCACCTGTGCCTGCCTGCACCTACTAAACTAATACACTACTTGACACTACAGACTATGGTTTGATTTGATTGGTGGATTCAATAACTGATACAAGCGATAACAAGTAATTTGATGTTCATTGTACGTTTTGAAGAGCATGCAAAAGTAAAATCTAAACACACTGGTCAATCTGTTTTGATTCGGTACGAGCGATGAGTAGAGCATAGTGACGGTCAGCCACGCCACCTAGCGTCGTTGGCCCGAACTGCATGCGTCGCGACTCGCGGTCGCGGCGGCGGCGCGGTGGCTCGGTTCCGCGACAAGCGGATTCTGGGGTGACCCTGGCGGACTCGTCGTTGCGCCGTCTAGCTGTACTGAATCGACCGTAATTCAAAACTACACGCCTAGATGGCGCTCAGCTCGACATTTGGTTTGTCTGTCTCAGCCCAAGTATCTTCTTGACTCATCCCAACAGAAGCAAAACATGTTGTGTCACATCGATATTACTTAATTAAGTATTTGTTGTACGAACAATAATTTATTTTGTAAAGGTGGCATTTAATAATATTTTTAAAAGAAATGTGGAAACTATACTAAAACATTCACCAAAAAATCGTATACAATTTTGTAGATTTGTAATTAAAATTTGTTGTCCTATCAAGAAAATTCTACAAGATTTTTCTAACAAATTGTTATTTGCCATCTATCGCGAGAAAATGTTCATAGGAGAGAAATATGTAAAATTATTATGATATGACAATTCGACAAAGTTGAACGTTATCAAAATTTTTTATAGGACAAAAAATTGTAAACTTGTAAATTGTCACTTGTCATCTATACTATTATAGTACAGAGACCCTGATGATAAATAAAAAGAAACAGCTACGCTTGCGATTCGTAGCAATTCCGTAGCGCTTCAAAATGCTTGCGTAGGCCTGTGGCCCGTGGGCCAGGCGTAGACAGGTAACTTGCATTTTTATCTTTTACCGAGAAATATCTGTCCGGCGCAGGAGCCAGTGGTGATGAAATCCAAAGATTGAGAAAGGCTATGATTGAGCGTACGAGCCTGACGTTAAGTAACGTCTCCCAGTGGGGCGATGACAATCTCGTCAGCTTCAATGCTTCAAAAACGCAGGCGTGTCTTTTCTCCGCAAAAAGGAGTCCTTTCACCTTTTCTCCTACTTTTCGGGGTACATCTGTTCCGGTAACCAACACTCTTCAACTCCTTGGCATGGAGCTTTCCTCTGACCTCAACTTCGGCACCACCATCGAGTCCAAGGCTCAAATTGCAGCTAGAAAGTTGGGCATCCTGAATAAAGTCAAGCGGTACTTCACGCCTGAACAGCTTCTAACTCTTTATAAAGCTCAAGTCCGATCTTGCATGGAGTACTGCTGTCACCTTTGGGATGGCTCGGCTAAATACCAACTTGCTGCACTGGATTCGGTGGAACGCAGAGCCAAGAGATTAATAGGTGATAAAAAACTGGTGGCGACCAAGCTTCACAGCCTGGCTCACCGCCGCAAGGTTGCTTGCCTATCGGTCTTCTACAGATTGTACTTCGGAGAGTGTGCGCGTGAGCTGCATGAGCTCATACCACCGCACCGTCTCCTTTCTTCCATCGGACATCCAGACGCACGGCTGGCTACCATCCGTTCTTAGTTGATATACCCACATTACGCACTAAGCGCTTCAAATCATCTTTCATTATGCGCACAGCTAAAGAATGGAATTCCCTGCCTACGTCTGTATTTCCGTGTGCATATAACCTGAATCTCTTTAAGTCTAGAGTGAATAGGCATCTTCTGGGCAAGCTCGCTCCACCGTAGATCCCATCTCTGCTCTAGGGTAAGATTGGGGTCAAGAGTAAGCCCATCATAGATAAAAAAAAAAAAAACTACATCTGCCTACACTAATATAATAAAAAGGAAAGATTTTGGTTTATGTTTTGTTTTTTTGTAGGTAATTGATGAACTCCAAAACTATTGGACCGATTTGCAAAATTCTTTCACCAGTAGAAAGCTACAACACTTCTGAGTAACAAAGACTACTTTTTTACCACGGGATAATTCCTCATTCCAACAGGAAAACGGTTATCAGCAGGAAAATTGGGAAATATAGCAGATATTATCAAAATTAGCCAAACCGCTTTACAGATCTTCGCGAAATTTGGCATTGATATTGCAAGCATAGTATATTAAAGACGGACTTAGACTACTTTTTGTCAGCCCTTGAGGAGTACCTAATGGAAGTCACCAGGAGTACAGCTAAACTGTATGAGGTACGAAAATGGCTTTATAGGGAAAGTTGTTCAGCATGACGGGCCGCTTCTGCTGGAACATGGTCATCAAGGGTCTGGAGTACCTGATGCAGACCATAAGCATCCCATCTAAACTATATCTAAGAGATACGGTAATGGCTTCATAGTAAAAGTTGTTTAGTATGTCGGGTCGCTTTTGCTGGCACATGCTCATGATGAGTCACTTCTGCTGGAACGGAGTAATCAAATTTCTACTATGGCCAACGATCCAATTCTACTGGAAAACAGGTACCGTAACAGCGGGTGAAACCGCTGGGCGGTATTTATTATTGCAATCTTAGGTTTTTGCTTCCATATTATAATGACCTGAATAATAAAGTAGCAAGAATGTGAAAAACAAACTTCTTAGGAATAGAAAAGTCTTGTGGAAAATTCGGGTAGGTACAGAAATTGGATGATCGTTGAAGCATTTACGTTGTAGTATAACGTGTTACTTCTAGCTATACGTAGGTTTTTTTTTCTTTTTTCCTAATTGTCCCTACGATAACTACCTAGTGGTCCCGATATCTACACCTAGCTGATTTTTGGGGAGCGGAAGGCTCACCCGGAAGTGTGTGTGTGTGTTGTTGTTCAAACAACCAGCCCAATCGCGCCCCTGGGGCGCGGTTAGGCTTACGAGTTGTTCTGGGAAGAACGGATTGGACTATGTCTACCGGGTATATGCCGGTAGTTGCCAAAGAATGGCACAAATGAAGGACCTCCGCGTCCCCGCCGGCGGGGACGGCGGTTGCTTGAAGAGCTTGTGGAGTGTGATCTACTTGCAATGGCTGCAGCTGCTGCTGTAATTGGATCTTCTTCATCCGAAAGGACATGTTTCGGACGGCGTCTAAAACGCGTGGTTGGATGGGGGAACTCTACGTAGGTATATCGTCAAAAGTACGTAGAGATCCAAGAGAAAAGAGAGTCAGCAACAGCAGTAGCAAAGTGGCGTAGTTTGGAGGGGGGTGAGGCGACAAGATGGGAGGAGCTGGTGGTACAGCAGCTCGCGGGCAGCTGCGGGGCTGCGCGGGTGCTGGTGCGGGGCAGGGGGGTGACGGTGGCTCGCGCTTGGCCGCGACGCTCGACGGGCAGTGCGCGCTGCGCTGGCAGTGTCGCGAGCAGAGAGCCGCGCGCTATGCGCCCGCGCACCCACCACGCACCGCCCGCGCCCGCGACACAGACACAGACACACACTCCGCCGCGACGCAGCGACAACACCGTGCAACCAGCCGGGACATACCACCACCACCACACACATGGAACCACCGATGACACCCACTAAGAACGAATATCAATTTGGTGAGTTCTCTTTTGCTGCATTTCCAATAAGAATTCTATAGTTACAGAAACATATGAATTAAACAAACAATAACAATTTTTTTGATGAACCACAGTTTTCCACGAATTAAGGTTTTCAGTATTCCCTGTACCTATTCGTATTTGTTAGCTGGTTTTGTTAACTGTTAAATTTTTTCAGCCAACATTACAAATAGGTAATTTAATTTATCTAATTTGCACATAAAATATGTACCAATGTTATGTTTTTAAATATTGTATGTAATCTTGGAGTGCCTTCTCCCTCTCTCTCTCTTTGTATGGGATACTGAGTCGTCCAACGACCTGATGTACTTAGGTATAAATTTCAATATACCAAACGTACAGAAAAAAAACCAAACAATATACCTATTTTAAATTGATCTGTTAATATAGAGTTAGCTTGTATCTGTGAACTCGCTTGCCATGCGCCCGCGCATCGGAGATAAGCGGCCAGCAGCCGGCAGACGGCAGGCGGCTCTCGTCAAATAAATATTAAACTCAAATTAGTAACCAATGACTATCCTAATAGGCTCATAGGTTTAAAGCAACAAGCATATCGATTATCATGATCGAAATATTTATCGTTCCTCAGTCAGGGTACCAATCAAAGTAGATTTCCAATCAAACTCCTAGATTTAGCTATAGTCTAGCTAGTCTATCTTGGAGTAAAATACGTTGAAGAAAATATAGAAAATTGACACAAGCAGGATTATAAAGTGCTAATACACTTATACACTTCCCTATCTAGTTAAGTTTAGATAATCTGGAGGCACGGCAGTGCCCTCACCAAGTCGAGCTAAAAGCGGCACGGCCGTACCATCCTTTTCTCGAACCAGTTCAGGCCATTTTTGACACCCCCATTACTCCCTTGTCGATAAGTTTAGAACCCTCATTTCAAAATATCTTATCAAGCACTGCATTATCAGACACGATACAATTTAAATTTCATCTAATTTATACCAGTAGTTTAGAAGTTATAGTTAGTCAAAGTTTCTTAATTATCTGCCTGACTGACTGACTGACCGATCATCAAAATTCTAAGGTACTTCTAGCAGACTGAGGAGCTTCAAACTCTCTCTTTTCGTGTGGTACACTGAGTTGTTCAACGACCCGATCAACTTAGAATACAACTTGTATTTAGTGTATGACTAAAGGGAAAACATGATCTGGTGCGATGGCCGGGTCATTCTAGTTATAGTAAATATAATATTATGATGTCTGTTACCTAATTACGCAATAGCTTAAGATGAAAGTTCCCTGAAGTAATCCTTGAATAAATCAAAAACCGACTTGGCATCACATCGATACCTCTGGGCTCAAAGGGCGTAAACGCCAAAACACGACTTTTCAGGAGAGCAAAAAAACGAAAAATTAAAATGTATTTTTGGCATAACTTTTTTATTTCTATAGCTATCAAAATGATATAAAGACACTTATACATCAAATTTAAAGGTGCATAATCGTGAGAATAACAAAATAAAGAAAGCCTAACAGTTTCAAAGATAGATTGGATATACGCCCCAAAAATCTACATTATAATGCCACTTACGCCTCAAAAATTGGCCTGTACGTAGTTACCCACTAGATACGCCCCCGATTAAATAAAACGCAGGGCGTAAACACCAGGCACTCCCATTCAATTTAGACCGTTTTTGCTAGGAATTCTTTACTTTATCGATTTAGTTAGTTATAAAGTAAACCAAAGGGTTCACAAGTAAAATATGATAGACTTTCAAGAAAACATAAACCAGTTTTAATGACCTACAACAGCATCACAGTATTTTCCGAGTGGGGCAGCTCATCAGGGTATTTCACGCGTACACACTCCATTAGTTGTTTTCAGATTGGCCTCCTGACGTGAGCGATAGATATTATTTCTTCGTTTATCATCAATGATCCGCTTGGAACCTGGATTTAAGGTTGCGGCGAACACAACATTAAAATTTGAGTCGTTAATTGTCTAATTAAAAATAATCAAACTCTTGCCGTCAATTTATCAAGATCAAGATAATTGACATTGTGCACTAAAATCCAAAAGGCTTCACTTATGTATTTGAAAAGCCGGAGTAGCCTTCTTGTAATCTACTACTTTAACATCGTAGGTGTCGTTTGCATTACATTGTTCTACTAAGTTAGTTATATGTTTATTTAAAACTAAACCAGTTTCACTTTTTATTGCCAATTTGCATCAAACTCTCTCACAAAAAATGGGTTGGCCGGAAGATATCTTCTTTTTAAACATTTTTTCTGTATTTTTACTTAAAAAAAAAACAATATATGAGCTGGTCTCGTCAGCTCCATATTCATCGTTCTGAATATTGGACAAGTACATAGGGCTATCCAAATTTAAGCGTTGCTACATCAAATGACCAACTAGATCGATAACAGAGACTTGAAATACTAATGTTATAAAATCTGCACGCACAGGAGATTGAATAAAAACCATCTTAGCTTTTGCTATTCACAGCACTTGTTAGTTTTCCTATAAATGCAAACGTTACTCCGGAGTCTGCATATACCGTTTCAGTGAAACTGACGATTCATTCACACTCTCCATCATCTTTCCAAAATGGCTCGAGCTAATCTAGTCCGATAGATGGCAAAACATCACTGACACTTGCATCCAGTGATGTATGAACCAGCTGCTGCCTATCGTTTTGGCCTTTCACTTAAACTACATGAAGGAGACACCTACACCTTACACTTGGGACCAGCCTACGGTTCTGGTCCTGTAAGACCAAACAAATTTTTCGTGTCTACCAGCGCTATCTCACTGTAATAGGGGTACCTACTTCATCTTGGTCACCTACAATAGAACGGCTTTTTATGCCCGTCGTGCAGACCGAGCGATAGTGTATCAAGCAAGGTCCAGTCCAGTGTTGCAAATGCCAGTAGTTTCAGCACAGCTACAACTGTAACCACCGTAAGTTGATGTGCGTGAGCATCACTGCCATGCCACCATGAACATGTTCCAACTATGATAGCACGCATCTAGCCCGATTGATTGATCCGTACGATATAGCAGCACGAGTCCAACGCGACAAGATTCGTTATAGTAAACAACAACGACCCTCCCCTCCGGACAATGGAAGAGGCAGAAGCCAAGGAGAAGTCATACAACGCTACGTCACATCGCGAAAATTTTGAAACTTCAAAGGACTTCATAACATTATAATGTATACTTGCGATTGTTGACGCATGATGAAACTTTGTAGTAGACGTAGACATAGTTCTAAACAAAACTCTTGTACTCGTTTCACTTAAATTTGATGGCTTAACCCAACCAGTTTCACTCACATGAGCATCTTCAGGGGGATTTTTGTTTTATACTATATTTGTCTTTGTTGTTAGTTGCGATGATTTATGTAAACTATTGATGTTTTTATCTTCAATTATGAAAAAAAATATATGATATATAGTACGATGTGATAGTATAAAACATAAAAATCCCCCTGAAGATGCTCATGAGAGTGAAACTGGTTGGGTTAAACCAGCAAATATAAGTGAAAGAGTACAAAAGTTTTATTTACAACTATGACTTCATGACAAGATCCTTAGAAAATGTGGTCTCTCGCCTAGGAAATCAGGGCTGTAACGGAGGTTCAAGCCCCGTTCTGCATAGATACGTTGGACGTAAACACCACTATTTGTATAAAAATATATATGAATATTAGGGCGTAAAAGTCAAAATTAATGGAAGGTATGAAATATTTTTGGGTGTAAACACTATTATCTATATAAAAATAAATAAAATCTAGGGCGTAAAAGTCAAATTGTTGGAAGGTTTCAAATATTTTTTTGGCGTAAATGCCATGCTAGCCCCGTCATCGGGTTATACGCCCCTTAGTGTTTTAAAACAAAACGTTTACAACCTCAATATTTTGAACATTTGAAACCGAAATCCTTTACTACCCAAATTCACCCAAAAGTACCTTTTTTAGTAATAATTTCCTTAGGGCGTAACCACCATTTTTTGCGGAATTCGAAGATTTTAAATATACAGATCGATAGAGGAGAAAAAACTGAACAGGACTGCATTAAAAAGTCATTTTCGCCAAAATGGCGTTTACGCCCTTTGAGCCCAGAGGTATCGACATGGATCTCACAACTTTTTTCAGTAGGGGAACTGAGAGGCGAGACTTGGTTCTTTTTACAAGTGAATGTTTTTGGTGTCATTGAGTATTTATTTATTTTACTTATACAGGGTGATTGGAAATTCGATGCATTCCCTGAAGGTGGTTAGAGGGGGGGCCATTTCCAACATATTCTTCCATGGAACCAGGGGTCGGAAATGATTGGTTACAAAATTATTAGGACTTTTGATTTTTTAAAGAAAATTTCCCGATTTCAACTTTAAAAGTCATGCGCTAGCCAAACCGTTTTATGCATAGTTTTTGACATGATCTCATAGTGAATGAATAGGACAATCATTTTAGTTACAAGTTTAGTTAGAAATACTCTTCTTTTTAAAATACAGCGCCAAAACAAGAAAATATTTTGGTGGAAAGGATTTTCAACATTCATGGTAATCTACTGTAAAAATCACTATGGAATAATCCGTAAAAACTTCATAACAGAGTTCTCTGTTTCATTAGCTAACCGAAAGGTACAATAATCTACAATCAAACATGTTTTCATAAAATAATTAGCATTAATGCAAAAAGCGGTGTGCGAAACAAGGCAATTGACTATGGTCGGTCGACTACGCCAAAGTCAGCAAATGCTGTTTAGACAACTTTACAAGTATTTTCGTGGTCTAATGGGTGGAGCATTCAGGAGTCTGTGGTTCCAGGTTCGATTCCCGTGAGTTGACCTACAAGGTTGATATTCAACACTTTGTAAATTTTTCCAGTTTGGTTTAAAAATCACGTTGAACCACCTGATTGTCCGCAAGAAAATATCGTGCCCGGAGGGCATATTAAACCATCGGCCTCGATTGATGTCTAATAAACGCAGACGGTGGTCGTAACACTACCATAGCAGAGGTCTAATACTTGTAGTAGGTGGTTTAAAACTCCGACAAAGATTTATCATTTCAGTTTTTAGGCTGTTTAAAGCTCAGGAGCTCCATTTCTGAATTGTCGTAATCCTAATCGTGCGAAAATCTGCTACTAATTGTGCTCGTATCACATGTTCTACTAAACTTATTAATTTATGCACACCCTAATAAATTCACACAAACCCTTAACATTTAAAGTGTCGAGTAGTAGAACGTGTAATACGAATGGTTAGACCACTCGTTTTAGATTTCCGTGCACGGATTTGGATTACGACAATTCAGAAATGGAGCTCCTGAGCTTTAAACAGCCTAAAAAACTGAAATGATAAATCTTTGTCGGAGTTTTTAAACCACCTTCTACAAGTATTAGACCTCTGCTATGGTAGTGTTACAACCACCGTCTGCGTTTATTAGACATCAATCGAGGCCGATGGTTTAACCCGTTGAGTGTTTCTTGTGCACACGGGTGCTCAAGAAATTTGAGAGCCCTGGGTGCACCCTTGTGATGTGCGCGACACGCGGGGCTCTCAAACTTCTTGAGCATCAGTGTGTACAAGAAACACTCAAGGGGTTAATATGCCCTCCGGAGCACGATATTTTCTTACGGACAATCAGGTGGTTCAACGTGATTTTTTAAACCAAACTGGGAAAAATTCACAAAGTGTTGAATATCAACCTTGTAGGTCAACTCACGGGAATCGAACCTGGAACCACAGACTCCTGAGGAATGCTCCATCCATTAGACCACGAAAATACTTGAAAAGTTGTCTAAACAGCATTTGCTGACTTTGGCGTAGTCGACCGACCATAGTCAATTGCCTTGTTTCGCACGCCGCTTTTGCATTAATGCTAATTATTTTATGAAAACATGTTTGATTGTAGATTATTGTACCTTTTGGTTAGCTAATGCAACAGAGAACTCTGTTATGAAGTTTTACGGATTATTCCATAGTGATTTTTACAGTAGATTACTATGAATGTTGAAAAATCCCTTTCCACCAAAATATTTTCTTGTTTGGCGCTGTATTTTAAAAAGAAGAGTATTTCTAACTAAACTTGTAACTAAAATGATTGTCCTATTCATTCACTATGAGATCATGTCAAAAAACTATGCATAAAACGGTTTGGCTAGCTTTCGCATGACTTTTAAAGTTGAAATCGGGAAATTTTCTTTAAAAAATCAAAAGTCCTAATAATTTTGTAACCAATCATTTCCGACCCCTGGTTCCATGGAAGAATATGTTGGAAATGGCCCCCCCTCTAACCACCTTCAGGGAATGCATCGAATTTCCAATCACCCTGTATATTCTCTAAAATTGTTTTGATATTTGATTAAGTAAAGTTTATTGAATAAATGGGCCACATCTTGTTAGGTATACGCCTTTTACTTAGGTAGACGTTAAATGAGATAATCAATTTTGGGCCCACCTCGAATTCACCGAATTCCGAAAACGGTATTGTATGAAAATCTCACTAAAACTAAAAATTATGATTGATTTTTTTATCACAAACTTGCAAATATCATCTTTATACGAAACGGGAATCCCAAATTCAAAATTAAAAGTAATTTTTCTATGTTATGAAATGTGGCAAGCATTGGTATTTATAAGGCCATTTGTAATTTTTAGGTCATGTTGTATTTTGTGTCTTTTTATCAGATTCCCGTTCCATAATTTTAAAGTAGTTATACCACCATAATCTAGATAGTACGAGAAATTATGCACTACGAGTTTCATGATCATACATTTCGATTTTCGACGCATTTGTGAGGGGCCTAAACTTGTATGGCCAAATGATTATATCCTTTAGTTTTAAAAGACCTAAATTCAACAATACTCTCCATCTCATGATTTTATACCAAAACTTGCATATTAATTAGTTTAAACTTGTCACTTATTTCACTTGAATTTCGTAACATTCTTTCTACCTTTCGTTCCCTAGCACTAGCTGTAGGTCATTATCTTTACCTTCTGCATTACTTTGAAGCAAATCTTCCTGTTCTCTATTGTATTCGGTTTTATTACCAGAAAATTATCTTGAATCTTTAGCATCGAAGCCCTAACCATCGCTTCTCTTGTGCTCTTTCATCCAAATTTCGATATAGGTACGTTGGCCTAATTTTCCTATTCCTAATTAATAAACTGCAAAGTAGATATTTAGTAAAACCATTTTTAATCCTTACGAAACCTTCAGATGACAACAAGCGAAATATCTTGTAAAAAGTCTAAAGCTTATTTGCCGACACGTTCAATTTACTCTCAGATAAGTAAAAAAGATAATTTTCTTCCATTAACAAATTTTTTTAGCTGTGTAAGTAACTTTCCAGAAACTTGAACCCTATAATTTTGTTTTGCACAACTCATTAACTTACTTCTTCTTTAAGGAGAATTGAAATGACGAGCATTAATCTTGGAAAATAAACATCAGGTGGACAAAAAACACGGCAAACAACATGTCAGGATAATCAGTTTTAGGACAATTAAATATTAGAACAATCATGTTCTAATCATGACTGTAGACTATGAATACTTTTAAGTAAGTAATCATGATCGATCATCCATCATCAATTGACCTTAGGACTACGACTACTCGTATAAACATTAGGTCGCACATAAGTTATGTGACATAAGGGATAACTCTTTAGAAGGAATGAAATAAGTAGGTATGTATATTCAATTCTAATAGGTAAACCTGTAAATTCTTAATTTCGAGGAACTCAGCCACTCACTTTTACAAAGTTTAGATAAGTGCCAATAACATTGTGAATTAACAATTTAGATACTATAGAAACAGCTACTAACGTAAGATTAGATAAAACATCGTGAATGAAGGCACGGCCGATTAATAACTCCTGACCACAGGAGCTGATAATTTTGTAAACATAACGGGCAGCAGTTCGTGCTATAAGGAAACTCTATGAAACTGCTGAAACCCCCCCTCCCCCGCACTGCCTGCGCCCGCGCCGCACCCCCGCTCTCGCCCTGACGCGAGCTGATAAACCGATTGCGATTACATAATATTTCATATCTGAGCTGAGATTGCGTTCGATAATTAAATTACAATGTTTGATGCTATGATTGCATATAACGTCTCAATCTTTTGGATTGTCATCTGACGATTTTGTAATTAAGTTTTCAAGTACTTTAGACTGAATTTAGGGTAAAGTACGGATAGATGCGCACCTTTTGGAAAATGCTCTATAACTCAATAATTAAGAACTTATTTACAAAATTATCTTTACAGATTAAAGGATTAATCTTTTATCTTTCATTAAAGCCCTAATTCATGAATTTAATTTTTATTGTTTTGTTGTAAATCCAGTTTTATTTGACCTCTTGAAAAAGGGATAGTCGCGCACCCGCACGTATAGTTGCGCAGCTCTAAAAAATCATGGGGGGATATTTGCGCTTTGAAGGTTACCTAGGTGACTTACTATGAAATTTGTACTTTATTTAAATCAAACCAATTTGAAATTAATTTGATTAAATACTTAATTTAAAAATCGAATAGGCCTCCGAACCTTAATATTATTACTATTTCTAAAGTTATTGAGTGCTAAGTCATTATTTCAGCAAAAAAATTGTATCAACGAGTAGGTAGCATAAAAATGTATGTTGAACAACGTCCATATCTAGACTGTAATTTAGAAGCATTTTATCCATCTGCAACATACTAAAATAAACAAAAATATCAATCTGCGCAACTATCCTCCAAAGCGCAACTATCCGTTCAAAAAACCTGCGCAAATATCCTTTTTGGTACGGATAGTTGCGCATTTAATTAAAAAAATAATGATTTGATATTTTGGAATAATTAATAAATGGGCACATACTTTATAAAGTAGTGCATATGAGGAAATAAAAATGTGAGCGATTCTACAATCGTGAGAAAAGATACCCGAAAAACAAAATGTGCTAACATAATTTCGACGCCCGGTTTGACCACGCTACCGAAGATTTTTGCTTAAACTGGCGTAAATTGTGCAATTACTCCAATAATTAACGTGGTACTTGGGCTTTCAGGAGGAAGACTACTATGTTTTAATGAGCAATAGTGCTGAAATTCACTAGAACATAGTGTTTTCGAAACCTGCGCAACTATCCCAACGGCGCATCTATCCGTACTTTACCCTAGTATTTTTCCCTCAAAACGTGCTCTCCAATTTGACTACGCTACCTGATTCGTTGTGTAGGGAGAGCCGGTTTTACAGATCTTACTGTTGATTAAAAAATGGAAAATACCTAAGTAATTGGCTTCAGTAGTACAGTCACTCTCGTTCAGCTTGGTTTAGAACTTTGATTGTTTTCGCACTCAACCAGAAGTACCACTAAGAGCTCTCGTGCACCAGCGGCCGCGCCGTCGCCGCCGCCGCCCGCTGCCGCTTCCTTGTTATTGTGCGCGAGTGTTGACCCCCCTCTCCCCTGCCCTACCCCCCATAACCAGTACTAGTTGCAGTACATTATGCGACTACAATGCAAATGCAGTAATGCACTCAGTCATGCGTTACTTTCCGCTATACTATACCTACCAACATAACCATTCGGTTTACTTTATAAGAATTGCTCTACACCTAAGTATAATAAGTATAACACTACTCATATTTAGAACGAAACAAACCATTAAAAGTTTTTCAGCAACCAGCTCCCTTCTCAAAAATGGTTGTTGTGGTACTTAATATGTGTCTGCCAGGCCGCGGCCGCACGAGGAGGATGCGCGTGGGCAGATCGGAATGGCGCGTCGCGACACGACACAGCCTCATGTAGAGTATAGAAATAGATGTATGTTGTCTGTCAATATACAACTATGAATAAATTACGAATCTGCACCTTAAATGAAACCTATTTTATTTTCAAATTCCGTGATTGTGCGATGGAGCTTTTGGAGTCAAAGACACATTTTTCTCTATTTATCTTAGACGAACTGTTTTTTCGCAAGATCAAGAGACTGTTTTGATTGGTGAGGTAGAAGATAAATGTGAAACAGAAACTCGAAAATTAAAGAAAAATCTTTTGTTTTGTAATTTGTTTGTTTGTAAGCGTGAAAGTGAAATCATGAACGAGTGATGTAAAGCCATGCTCGAAGGTTGTTAGAGTGAGGACTTATCAGGTGGCATTATCAGATGCAGACGTCGTCTCGTCGGCCGCTGCTCGTGCTCGTGTTATCGCCTATGCGTAATGTATGGATTGTTAGGAAAATCCGACCGATTGTAGAGTTTGGGTAAATGTGAACGGAAAAGTGTACTGTTGAAAGTAATAGAGTTTTATAGCTCGCAATGCTCGGAATGAGATGGTCGGTGTGTAGCTGTCGGGCGACGGCGGGTGTCGCGCGGGGGGCGGGCGGGGGTGCAGCGATAAGAGCTGACCCGGCCGCGGCCTGCCCCCCCGTCCCCCCCGCGCGGCGCGGGCGCGGGCGCTGCTGCCGTTGCCACATATCGGCTCGGAACGTGACGTGGATCGCGATTACCGCGAGCGCGCGATTGCAACACGCGCGCCGCGCTCCCGCACTCACGTTCAGGCTTCAGCTATGTGCGATGTGCGAGCCTGCAACTAGAACTACAATACAAACACTTGGATAGTTGCGCAGATTGATATTTTTGTTTATTTTAGTATGTTGCAGATGGATAAAATGCTTCTAAATTACAGTCTAGATAAGGACGTTGTTCAACATACATTTTTATGCTACCTACGCGTTGATGCAATTTTTTTACTGAAATAATGACTTAGCACTCAATAACTTTAGAAATAGTAATAATATTAAGGTTCGGAGGCCTATTCGATTTTGAAAATAAGTATTTAATCAAATTAATTTCAAATAAAGTACAAATTACATAGTAAGTCACCTAGGTAATCTTCAAAGCGTAAGTATCCCCCCATGATTTTTTAGAGCTGCGCAACTATCTGTGCGGGTGCGCGACTATCCCTTTTTTAAGAGGTCAAATAAAACTGGATTTACAACAAAACAATAAAAATTAAATTCATGAATTAGGGCTTTAATGGAAGATTAAAGATCAATCCTTTAATCTGTAAAGATAATTTTGTAATTAATTATTGAGTTATAGAGCATTTTCCAAAAGGTGCGCATCTATCCGGACTTTACCCTAGGCATAGAGGTGACAGAGTATAAAAGTACCTACGTACTTGTTGGCGGGCGTGTCAGAAGGTGTTAAGACAATGAACCAAGACAAGACTTAAAAATAACTCTAAAAATGCGACAAAGTTCTTAAAAGGCACAGCCAAGGAGGGCTTAATAAGGGCTTTCAGGTAGGTAACTTATATAGAGGAACTTTACATCGACTCTTTCACTTGTACTAGATTTAACTGAAAATTTTACAAAATGAAAATCTACACAGTACCTAGGTAGGTAGGTACCTATCTACCTTTCACATATGAGAATGGGTATCTAGTTACCTATCTATCTAAATAAACAAGTAAAAGAATAATAATACTAAAATAATAATATAAATTACATATCGTTGAGCGAGATTCTTTCTCGAAGGTCATATCGGCCAACTAGTCGAGTTACGCAGAAAAAATATAAACTCGCTACTGTATTTTTTATAACTATAAATAACAGTAGTAACTTTAAAAATATTATCAAGTTAACGAGCTCCTCTCGGGCGATGGCGGGGGTGAGGTGCGGGGTGCGAGTCGCGCGGGGGGGAGGGGTCGAGGGGTCAACTGTTATCAGTGTAATGAAAGTCATATTGTATCTGCTGCGTCCCAAAACAGATCGCTGCTTCTGCTAACAATTTACTTCATAACAACTAGATACTTGATCTACATCTATATTCGCGTAGCATCTATTTCATCACTTGACAACTCAAATGATTATAAATATGATTAGATCACAACTCTAATAAGTAATTGATTTGAACGATACGTATTCTACGGGTTTGTGTCCGTAATTCAAAGCAGTTTATTTCAGCCTGTCATCCTCGATCCCAAACTTCAACAACCAACTTACAAAAACTTATACTGACATAAATCAGATTTTAACCATTTGTAAACATTAAAGATAAGAGGCATAAGAGATAAGATAATCACATCTTTTTTCCTATAGCCAGTCCATTGTATGTCATGTAGACAAATATCAGGTTGATCACAAATGTAATGAAAAACATCTTGAAATGTAGCTGTACTCAAAACAATTGTTTTGCGTAAATGTGTTTTACGAAACTAAATGGTCATGAATTTGATAGAGCACGTGTGAATACGGTTAGAATACAATTATGGTGCAAGTAAATGCTTTAATAGTGAGTCATTCGACAGCATTCGACCGTTTTGAAAGAGAACGTACTTTTTGTATCTTCAAGCAAAATAAAAAATAAAATGTTTTTGGTGAGTCAAATACCCAGACGGTCAGGCAGGATAAAACATCCGGACACCACCCCTAAATTAATAATTAAGAGAACGTACAAAGGCATATTTACACAAATGTCTTTATCATAGCAAAGCGTAGCTTCGTCTACTTAGAAAATGTATGTAGCTCATAGCTCCCTAGACATCAGTGGAAAGTAGCCCGCGTTGATGTCTTTTCTATGGATTTGACAATGACCCATTTGACCGCAATTTTAAAACTCTTTCCCACGGAAACATTACCTGATTTTTGTTTGTATGCCATTTTGGTCTTTGATATCGTGTAATTTTTTTAACTTTAGAATAGAAGTCAACCACTGGAAGAGTTGGGCAGGCTGCTAGGAATATCTTAAAGTAGGTAATCGTATTTATATTACAGTACAAAGCTACTAGAAATATAGATCGTTCTCGATCGACATACATCACGTGTAGGATAAAAAACGGCCAAGAGCGTGTCAGACACGCCCACAAATAGGGTTTCGTAGTCAACGTTTAAATATCAGGTTTTTCAGCATTACAAACTTAATTTTGTTGCTGGTTTGTTAGCTGCAGTATGATGACCAACCGCAAATAGAAAAACTCAATTTTTTCTGAAACTTTTAAGGGTACGATATCCGTTATAGTTTTCATTGTAACTTCAGATTGTAAGCTATATTCCATATTTATTTCAAATTTTTAGCGTTCATACTTTAGAAGTTACAGCTGGAACAAATTATGGGTCAAAAACGCCCTTTTTAAAAGCAAATATCTCGTGACAGAAACATTTTAGTGACTTTGTTTAAAAGAAACCTCACCTTAGTTTTAAAAGACCTATTCAACGATACCCTACTCAATATTACAGGAGAAAAAAAAATTTTTGCCCCCCTTTCACATGTATGGGAAGGGGGTCCAAAAAACAATTAAACTATTTTTTGTCAACATTTCTAAATTTGGGTCAACACGATCTATCTTCACACCAAATTTGATGTCGATAGCTGCAAAACTGACGAAGTTATGAGGGCGCGGCATACAGACAGACAGACAGACAGACAGACAGACAGACAGACAGACAGACAGACAGACAGACATGACGAAACTATAAGGGTTTCTAGTAGACTACGAAACCCTAAAAAGTTGAATGACACTAATTTGATTGTGAAAATGTTAGCTCACTAGTTTTTGAATAAACTCAAAAGTTGTTGCTAGGTAAAAAAAAAAACATATTGCACATTCCGCTGCGTTACGTCATAGCTTGATGCACTCGAGGCTTCTTTTTTAAAAAAGACTAGTATAAAATAAATAGTTTCCTACTGACGACTTTCTCCCCTCCCCTCCGCCCTCCAGCCCCCGCTGCACCCCGCGTGGTTGCAGCCCTCCATTGTCTATATTCGTGCTATTCTATTGTAGCCGTGCTACGCGGTGCCCTAATTCCGTGGGAACGAACCACGAACGAACCAACGCTAATTAGGTTCCAGGAACTTGTGGCCAACTAAAGCGTGGAAAAAGTATTCTGAACTCTCCAAAATTTGTGTATCGAGGTGATATTGTTAAAAAAAGAAAACTTCGTGTAGGTATACTCCGGTTAATCACTCGCTGCAATCGAGTTAGTAAAACGTGGTGTTATAAATACTAAATAAATAATAAGTAATTTTAAAATAGCGACTTCAACCCCGACTGCAGCGAGTGGTTAACCGGAGTTTAAGTACCGTGAATGTCGATTGCAAACAGGGACGCGTCATGCATCTAGTAATTTTAAAATAAAAGTAAGTTAATAGAAAGTTTTCAAAATTAAAATCAAATCTGTGTAAGCATCCCGATATCTATCTACACTAATATAATAAAGAGGAAAACTTTGTTTGTTTTTTTGTTTGTTTGTTTGTTTTTTTGTATGTATGTAATCGATAAACTCCGAAACTACTGGACCAATTTCGAAAATTCTTTCACCATTAGAAAGCTACAACATTCCTGAGAAACATAGGCTACTTTTTACCACGGGAAAATTCCTCATTTCCACGGGAAAACGGTAAGCAGCAGGAAAAGCGGGAAATACAGCGGATATTACCCAAATAAGCCAAACCGCATTACCGATCTTCGCGAAATTTGGCACTGATATTACTAGCATAGTAAAGTTGGCCATGGACTACTTTTTGTCAGCCCTCGAGGATCTGGAGTACCTGATGAAGACCACCATCATCCCATCTAAACTATAAAAGATACGGTCATGGCTTCATGGAAAAAGTTGTTCACCATGACGGGCCGCTTCTGCTGGCACATGGTCATCGAGGATCTGGAGTACCTGATGAAGACCACCAGCATCCCATCTAAACTATAAGAGATACGGCCATGGCTTTATAGACAAAGTTGTGCATCATGACGGGCCGCTTCTGCTGGCACATGGGCATCGAGGATCTGGAGTACCTGATAAAGATCACCAGCATCCCATCTAAACTATAAGAGATACGGTAATGATTTTTAAGTAAAAGTTACTCAGCATGGCACGCTGCTTCTGCTGGCACATGGGCATCGAGGATCTGGAGTACCTGATAAAGATCACCAGCATCCCATCTAAACTATAAGAGATACGGTAATGGCTTCAAAGTAAAAGTTATTCAGCATGACAGGCCGCTTCTGCTGGCAAATGGTCACGAGGGTCTGGAGTACCTGAAGTAGACCACCAGCATCCCATATAAGCTATAAGAGATACGGCAATGGCTTCATAGACAAAGTTGTTCACCATGACGGGCCGCTTCTGCTGACACATGGTCATCGAGGATCTGGAGCACCTGATGAAGACCACCAGCATCCAATATAAACTATAAGAGATACGGTAATGGCTTCAAAGTAAAAGTTATTCAGCATGACGGGCCGCTTCTGCTGGCAAATGGTCACGAGGGTCTGGAGTAGGTACTTGATGTAGACCACCAGCATCTCATATAAACTATAAGAGATACGGCAATGGCTTCATAGACAAAGTTGTTCACCATGACGGGCCGCTTCTGCTGACACATGGTCATCGAGGATCTGGAGCACCTGATGAAGACCACCAGCATCCCAGTTGTTCACCATGACGGGCCGCTTCTGCTGGCACATGGTCATCGAGGATCTGGAGTACCTGATGAAGACCACCAGCATCCCATCTAAACTATAAGAGATACGGCCATGGCTTCAAAGTAACAGTTATTCAGCATGACGGGCCGCTTCTGCTCGCACATTTACCTCTGCTGGATCGGAGTAATGGACTTTTTACTACGGGCAAAGATCCAATTTCTACGGGAAAACAGGTAAGTAGCAGCGGGTGAAACCGCTGGGCGGGCTGCTAGTTGTAATATAAATAAGTTGTAATGTTTGCGTTGGCTTATCGGTAAGTTGGACGTCGACTTTAACCTCTGCGTGGCGCGAGTATCTACCTACTGTTCCTACAGCTGCCGTCGTAACTCTAGGTACTACTCTCTAACATGATGCTGACTGACCATTAAATACCTAAATCAAATTATTATTTATACAACATAGTTATATGAGTATCGTACCCCAACTAGACGGCGGTCGTCAAACAACTACCTTTGTCAGACAGAGGCCTACCATAGTAGCATTACGTGGAGTAAAAACACGCGACAGAAGAAGATATATTGTCATGTTTATTTTTACATTCTTCTTCTTCAAGTGGGACATCAAGTCATCCAACGAACCGATGAACCCTGGTGTATTTTTTTATTAGTACCTATATTATAAATAAAACGCGCTTTGCGTACAACATAAAGATTTGACTCTGCTCTCCCGCGTTATGTAATCTTTTTATATTCTCTCCTCTGAAATAAATATTATACTTTTCTACAATGTAGAGCTCATTTAATTTTTTATTAATGTAATATTTTACTAATTATGTGTCTGTATTATGTCAAAATTATATTATTAAAACCAACGGGTCTAAACATACATCTAGTTGTTTACATAGGTAATCAAATATTTTCAGAGCTTGTTAGCTTGATGAAATAAATTGGGTATGAATGCTATGCTAGGTAGGATACCTTGCAACTGATCTATAATTATTACCTATTAAGGAAAGTACAGGTTAGATGAGAACCACCCCTCACATACTCATCATCACGATGTCTAAAAAAACACAAACGAAAAACAAAGTAATTAGTAACTAAATATCCCAACTAATGAATATCAAATAGTCAATTTCAAAGTAGAGTCCCGTTAGTTCTAACGCATTATACTAATACTTACATATAACGGACTAATAGATTTACAAGAAGCACTGTGGTTGCTGACAGAAAACAAATAAACAAACAAAAAATTGTTTGAATTCTGCGTGATGTGGGCTGTGGGTTATGGTATTGACGGCATATGGTCGCGCAGCGGGACGGCGTGGCGCGGCGCGAGCCCTGTCACAACATACGACATAACGTTGACTGCACTCTACTGAAAAACAGTCATTCTGATATAAAACACTTTTACCGCTAATGCGATAAAATTTATAGGTTCTTGGGAGTAGCACTCCCTCCCCCGCGAGTCCTGCCTCGCCACATGGTCCCGCGCTCGCTTCGCGGAAATATTGTAAACCCTACCGCTGTCGTCACCTCGTGAAACGGTAACAATTTATAGCTCAAAAAATGTGACACTTTCCTAATATTATTGCCATTCATAAAATGAATGCTTAATGTGTTAATAGGTTTGTTGTTGATAACGGTCCGCTAAGTAGAGAAACAATATTGTGGTGTTGCACACATGGCTGCCCGGTGTCGGGTGGTGTCAGCGTGTTGTGATGTGTCGCTGCGCTGCGCTCGCCAACTCCCGGCGGACCGCGCGGGTGGCAGTGGACAGGACGAACCCTGCATCAATGTTATTTGTTTTTTCTACCAAAACAATCATTTGTGCTCGTTAGGAATGCTTTGATTGCTAATGATAACGACTCTCTAATTTTAACAAAGAAATAAACAAAGTACCAATTCTAATTTGTTTCTTTTCTAAAAAACAAGCAGTTATAGCTAGAGGAAGGGAAAGGATTACACATCATTAAAAATTGTATGTCATTCTGTTTATGCCGGTATTAAATTGAGAAATTAATAGGTATGGCGATTTGCTGTTATGCTATACCACAGAATAGGTATATAATAGTACTAGGGCTATACACATACAGGCTCTTCTTCTTCTTCGGGGTGGGACGCGGAGCTTGCAAACGGGTGATCAGCTCCATTTGTTGATAATGATTCACCCAATTCCCAGGTTTCGGGCACAGCACAGGGTTCGCTGGTGCACTGACAGCGTCACCTTCTCGAATCTTCGTGTGGCCTGCAGAAATGCAGGCCATCATTTAGAGATATAAACGCTAGACTAAGTAGATCTCCTTCTTTAACTTTTTCATTACCTAGATATCCCGATCTTGCAGGATAGTTGCAAACTTACTCATAAAGACAGGTGTTAGAGCGCAGTGGTATCGCTTGGCGGCGGCGGCGGCGGCGCGGGCGGGTGGTGGTGGTGATAGGGCTATCGGCGGCGCGCTGCTGGTTGTAGCGCCGTGTAGGTCGGGAGATGCTGGCGATAAGCCAAGCACGTGGTGATAGCGCTTATCTTCGCGAGACGCCGCCACACCGCCGCGTAGTACGCGCGGTACACGCTGCGCCGCGATAGCGCACTCAGCTGATTGCTATGCGCTTGCACTTCCACCGTGCTGTAGCCGCCGAGTCTCGCCGTGAACGCGGCCGCACCTTCATCGTCAGCACTCACAAACACAACGGCATGCACCTACTGCCGCCCAACTACTGGAATCACCGCAAAACCGCATTGGTGACAGGAAGTGTCGCGTCGATATTACTGACTTGTGAAACTATTTGCAATTTGGCATTCATGATATTGATGTAGAGACCAAGGAAGGCTTGATTTCAGTAAGTACTAACCTTGGTAGGTAATGCAAATAAATAGGTTTACTAACTCCTACGCACTTATTAAATTAAGAACTAAAACTTTCATAAATTGGTTTACCTTTAGGTGTAAAACTTTGCTAAGATATAGGTACAAAAACTCTACAATATTGTTTCGGGGTCAATATTAAGTTAGAGCATTGAAAAATAATATTAAATAGTAGTAAAGAAATCATTTTATTATTATTATTAGTGTACTTAAATACAATACAAACTTAGTCCTGTCTTGAAAATAACCCCTTGGAAATGTAAGGTAGTACCTACCTTACCTTTAGTGAAAATTGAGGTGGGGCGGACTCAGTAGCGTTCGGTCAAATTCATTCTGTATTAAGGCGGGAAGGGCTCCTAAGCTCCCTCCTGAAATCCAGGCTGCGTGGGCGCGGGGCGGGGCGGGGTGGCGCGGGGCGGGGGCGGTGAGGGTGTGCGCACGCGCAGCGGCGGCGGCGCGGCGGCGCGCGGCAGTACCACGCTATCGGTCGACGCGAGCGCACGTGCGACGCGCACAGACACATGATGCTGCACGAAGCATGGCGCAGCGCCGCCGCCCCCGCGCCCTCCCCCGCCTGGCCCAAGCAGGAGCCCTTCGAACTGGAAGCCTTCATCGCTGAGATCAACAATAACCACTGCCCTAAAGGTTAGTCCCCTTAACTGACTCTCATTTCATCTCGCCGTTCTTCCTGTTAGCTTTTAAGTTCCGGTAAATATTTTTGTATACCTATTTGGTACCTAGGTATCTCAATTTCATACTGACATTTGCAAATAAATTCTTCGGCATAGGTAATACATTTTGACAAATTATTTTGGTAGTAGAGCTAGAGACCAAATTGTCCTCATGGTGCCAAAGAGCTTTACCAATAACTAGATCAATCAAACCTAAATTAGATGAGGAAAAAGTAGGTACCTTCCTTCTTATCTTCCTTCACGTTTTTTTGAGCCTACGAATTGCAAAAACCAGCTTTCTTAAATAGGTACCTATGTTAAGATCTCCACAAATAAAAAATTTGGAGGCTCTAGTGTACTATTATGTACCCATTCTGTGGCTCTAGCCAACCTTTTTGTCTCACCTATTCAGGTCCTTAAGGGGTTGAGATCCTATATTTACCTATCCGAAAATTGAAAGTTGTTCACGTCATCTCTTTTCAGCGCAATATCGTATTATTTTTATACTCATGTGGCATACCTAAAACTTCCTGTGTTGACTTTGCGCCTAAGCTACAGTATGTAGCTTACGTACCTTACCTTACCGTACCTTAGTACTTAGGTCACAACCTAATTTTTAGTCAAGAATAGTATTCTATTTATGATAATTACTAGCTGCCCGTCAGCGGTTTCACCCGCTGCAACCTATTATTACGCGGGAAGAAAGCATTACTCGCCAAGAGATGTTGCTGTTAGTTTTCGGCGAAAACGTTTAAAACGCGAATCGGCTCAGTCACGCCACCTTTGCGAAAATATCGGAATATGCGTGATCCCGTAGGAATAAGACATTTTCCCGTGGTAAAAAATAGCCTATGTGTTATTCCAGATAGTCTTCTATATTTGTGCAAAATTTCATGTCAATCTAATCAGCCGTTTTTGCGTGATGTCGTAACAAACACACACACAAACATCCGCCTTTATAATATTAGTAGGATAGTAGGATAGGATTAGTAGGAAGTAGAATTTGTGGGATTCAAAATCTTGTTAAAACATTTTCATTGGAAAGTAATTTTTGTACGTACATGTGTTGTGGGATATACATCAATTTTGCCTTACTTACTCGCCAAGAGATGACGCTGTTAGTTTCTAAATCGCGAATCGGCTCAGTCGGGCCACCTTTTTCATAAATATTGGAAAATGCGTGATCCCGTGGGAATGAGACATTTTTCCGTGGTAAAAAGTATATGCTATTCCAGATGCCCTTTTATATTACTGCAAAGTTTCATGTCAATCTAATCAGCCGTTTTTGCGTGAAGTCGTAACAAACACACACGTAGGAAGTATAGCAAGACCAGTGTGTAAGATTTTCCAATATCGTAAGACAAAACTTAACGCCGTGTGGTGCCGGCAGAGTAGAATAGCACCACCCCCTCTCTTCCCGTGGGAGTCGTAAGAGGCGACCGAGGGATAAACCCGAACCAAACAGCCAGGCCAACCGCATGGTGGCGGTTAATCCACCACAAAAGCATTCCCAATGAGGGTTGACGTCTGTTAGGCGGCCGGTCGTAAAATTAAGCCGAATCCATTGCAGCACGATTTTGTGTTTAACAAAACGTGTTGCGCCGACCCCAAGCAATTGGGATAAGGGCAGGAAGATGATGTAAGACAAAACTTAAATTAAATAAAAGTTCGAAAAAATAAAAACAAAAATAAGGAGAACACTATCCGGATTCGAACGTGAGTCACCTTGTTTGGTAGGCAAGCGCACAATCGCCGCAGCTACCATGACTTTAAGATGATTGTTGAATTAACGGATATGCTTCCCCACAAAGACGCAAATCGGCTCAGTCACGCCACCTACGTCAAAAATTTTGGAATATGCGTGATTCCGTAGAAATGAGACATTTTCCTGGGGTAAAAAGTAGCCTATGTGTTATTCCAGGTGCCCTTTTATATTTCTGCAAAGTTTCATGTCAATCTAATCAGCCGTTTTTGCGTGATGTCGTAACAAACACACACACAAACATCCGCCTTTATAATATTAGTAGGAAGTAGGATGTGCCTATGCCTACTTCTTCTTTTTGTTTATTGTATCAAATGTATTTATCTAAAGTTATTTATTTTTCCTTTTATTTGGCGGTTTCATTTATTTAAGAAATCATTAGCTAATGGTTATTATGATTACATACTACAACCATGAAAGAAAGATTTACAATAACATGGTCACCCAATGGATCCTTGAGGCACTCCAAACGTGACCCTTGTAACAGATTTGTTTTTGTTCTCGTCTACGAAATAACAACCACCATAAAAGATTTTATCACAGATCTTTTACTTTACGTCACACTTTTCAGTTAGTTTCATCGGTCAATGTAGGTAATCTTGTGTTATAGACAAGTTGCATACCTAATTAGTGTTTCCCACAAATTCTGCAAGCGTGTAAGTTCTTGCACCAGATAAAATATCTAGATAAGTTACCTATCTACATATATTATAGGTTTTATCGGTTTTAATGCAAAAAGCCCACCTACTATATTTTATTTACCTAATTTGTCTCAATTTTGCATCCATGTTATATTTTAATGTTCTCTATTAGGTTGTTTTGCTGTACAATAGGTACCTAACCGTAGCCATAAACGTGCTTCAATATAGCTTGCAGGTCCACTGTTCCACTTACAGACTGCAAGTACCTACCTAGGTAGGTGCTAGAACAATGGTTTTGCTAACAGTACCTACCTAATACCTACCTACCTAGGGGCTTACTGAAACTACTTCTGCAATTGTTGGCTTATTACAGATGTAGGTACTGAGGAGGCATGTGTTATGTTATGGTTCTTTTCTAGCTTACCCAGTTAGCAAAACCAACTTTGTAGGTATTTAGTGTACCTATTTTATTATTATTAAGTACCTACATTCATTTTTCCTGTTAGTCTCTGTTAATAATGTACTTATTTAGTTTATATAAATAAATTCAATGCCACTTAGAAATATGAGAGTGTTATTTTTTGCATCCACTTATAATTTGTAGGTTGGTAGGTAGGTAAGGTCCCTATACTACCTACCTAACCTACTTAACCACTAACCAGCGAATATGAAAGAAGGTAGGTAATGTAGGTAGAAAATCAATTCATAAATATAAAAGCAAAAAAGTTTGTCTCCCATTTATTGAATAAAAAGTAAAAAGTCTTCCCACAAGTTTACCAATCCTGAACAAACCTAATACCTAATATCATGATTGGAAGATAAAGTACCTAATTCTGTAACCTCTTATTATTGGGGGCAAGAAGTTTTCTATCTGTAAGGGTGGATAGGTACGAAGGCTCGTTGCGTGCTCTACGCGGGTGCAATGCTTGGGTTGCGCGGATCACTCGCGTAGAGCCCGCGTAGCAAGGTAGTTACGACTAAAGCCACCCAAAATAAAGGGAGTAACAGAAAGGGAATAACAAGCCGAAAGGAGGTCAAGCTACTCATGAAACTGAACAACTTTCCCCATGGAACATGGCTCGAATGAAAAAAAAATTGGACCTCCCATACAAAATCAGCTGATTTCAGTTACTATGGGAGGTCCAAAATTTTTTTTCGTATTTCAACCTATGTTCCTTGGGGAAAGTTGTTCCTTATCACTAGCCGGTTCCGAGATTTCGCTATCGGTCACTAGTAAAATTTCACCCTATGTACCTATTTTCAATGTCCTGTAGGTAGGTACTAGACTACCTACTAGGTAATAGGTCGGCACGTAGTTAGTAAATATTTTACACTTCGTGGCTACAAAAGTTGACGTTTAACTACCTATCTGTGTCTCTATGATTATTATCAACCATGATGCGTGTAGTACTATCACACGATCAAGTAGCTATCAGTACAGTGTGATGAGGATGAGCACCAATGAGCGCGGGCGCAGCGGGAGCTAACTGTGTATGTGTGTGTGCAGATGGCGAGGCGGAGGGCGCCGGGGGAGGAGGGGGAGGCGGGGGCGCAGACAGCCCCTCCCCGCTGCCGTCGTTCGGCTACGCCCACCCACACGCGAGCGACATGTCGCCGTCCCACTCGCGCAGCTACCAGGAGCTGCGGCCGGCACACTCGCGCGACATGCACGCGCACGCCTACGCGCACCAGCTCGACGACGTGTTCAAGCCGGCGGCCGGCGGCGGCGGCGGCGGCGGCGGCGGCGGCGGCAGCGGCGGCTCCACGGACGGCGCGTACCTGCGCGGCCGCAGCCCGGAGCCCGAGCTGTCCCCGTCGCCGCCGGAGCGCCGCGACGACTACCGCCTGCACTACGAGTACGCACCGCCACCACCCTACTCGCATGAACACCACGCACACGCCGATGGGTGAGTCTTCAATTTTATCTTTATCTAAAATCGCTTACATTAACTAATGGGATCAATGATCCTAATTCCTAACTCAATGTCACACCTTAAATTTGAACTAGCAAGGCCTGTTCTAGACCATAGGTTCTGAACAAGTTCTGAGCATAAAAAAGTAAGAAACCTGTACTGTAGGACGCAATAAAAGTTAATTTTATTCACGATCCCAGGTCAAAAGCTGAAAATACTTAAATATTAATCGATCATACTGGGTACTAATTAGTATCAGTCGGGGTAAGAATAAAATATCTAGGTAGGTACCTAATACTTTTTTTACTCGGGTCACATTTTGGTATAATTCTCATCAGTTTAAAAAAGTAGTCATGGTAGAAAAACCCGTGCATTATTTAGGACTCTACGTTTTGGCAGCGGCTTTCTCAGGTTTTTTTGTTTTCACAAATAATAGTCAAGAAAAACGATAGAGTTAAAGAATAATCGACAGAGTTCAAAAATTGTAAAACTTTGCACACAAGTCCCAATCCAGTTGTCTAGCTAGAATGATAGAATGATGATAGATAGAATGGTAGAGTCAAGCTAGATTAGGTTCAAAATGTTCACGCTGTTGTTCAACTGCAATCCGCAAATGAAAACATGTACTCGGATACCTCTCAACAGGTACTATCGCCAGCACATTAACCTACCCATGTAGGTTACAAACCACGAGACCCTAAAAAACCAATATTAGTTTGATCACCTTTTATTTGAACCTACATTTCTACATAATTAAATAGGTTATCATTATCATGCATAAATTAAAGTAACTAAGAAACATACTAAAGCATGTTTAAATGTATATGACATCAATTTGCTCCCAAGTTGTCATATTTCACACTCCTAGGATATCAAAAATTCCGCGCATAGTGATTTTAATAGAAATCTTTACCTATAGTAAAGATGAATATGAATATGAATATGCAGCCAAATCATTGAATATGTACCTATTGATTGTAGATTGAAATTAGAACAGATGACAAAAAATTTGCATTGATACAAATCAGTTAGTAATAGATTGTTCTTGGAACAGATGTGTGATGCAATTAGTGCGTCATCAAACGATGCGGCTTTTTGGGTCCCGTTACTCAAAGAGTTTACCGGCTTGCTACTGCGACTCTACTATTCCCAAATTGCTAACGTATTTAATATCTTTAGGTAGCAATTAGCAATCAGTCATCTTTGATCGATTCCTCATTTGATGTGGTCAATATTTCCCAAGCTAGTGCAATCATTTGCACGAGAAGAATTTGTACCAATTTAATATTGAGTAGGTGTGTGCTGATTTTATGACAATTGCTCAATTAGACTGAGCATCGTTCGCATTCTCGTTTTCTCTAGTTACGTATGTATCTGGGTGTCAGCAGTCAGCAGTGGCCTTGCTTGTCAGTCATTCATGATGCTCGTAGCATGGTGCTGGGTGAGCAGGCGTTGGAGCTGGTATAGTTTTATCAGTCGGGATCAAAAAGCATACCTAGGACCCCCTCAGGTAGTTAAAAATTTAAACTACATTACTTTTATTATTTATTTCTTTTGTTTTCTATGCAGCTAGTTAAACTCTATTCGCATTAAAAAAAATACAAAATTGATGTAGTTCAAGAGATATTTTGAACCATTTGAGGCAGTCTTGGGTACGCTCTTTTGACCCCGACTGTACAAGACGTTGCGACAGAGTTATTGAAACACCTAGGCATCGAGCCGGAAACTAAGAGCTAGAACTCACAGTCAGCAATTAACATAGTAACGTGCCCCCAGGAATCAAATCAGGAACCATGATATAAATGTTTGGCCACAGAGATTCAGAGATCACACGCGCCGCCACTAGGTACACAGCCCGCGTCGTCAGCGGCGTCGGCAGTAGGTGCTGCGGGCTGCGGACTGCGGTCGTCTGATCGCTATCCTCATTTCGTGATCGCACTTTAATATCTTCGCATCATAACGGTAGCTCACCCACCAGTCATCTTCATCACGTGGCATCATTATATTATTGTTGGTTGCATTTGGGGAATTTGTCACAAAATCCTCTTACTTACCTAGATACTAATAATGTAGAGCCCACTCCAGTTTGAATGTGTTGGGTTTTTCGTGCAGATTTTTATGTTTTGTTTACAGGAACCTAAGCATTTGCGAAAACGATTGGGTAGAGCTATTTTATTTTTGAGCTATCTTACAAGGTAGCCGCTCTACAAAAAAATAATTCTTGTTTTGTTGCATTACGTTCATTAGGACAAAAATATTTTATTTATGTGTCGCAGTGGCACATACCTACCTATGTATGTGCCCCCCCCCCCCCCCCTCTGCACCTCTTCCCCCGCTCATTATGCTCTCCGCTCTAATTGCTGGCTGTAGGTATGCTCGGTTCGGTCGCGCTTAGGGATGTGACTTGAGTAATGAAAAATCGATTTTTCTATAATCGATTATTTTTGGTCGCAAAAAAATTTTTAATAAAAATCGATTTTTTTGTTTAGCACCTTAAATTTATCAAAAAAATGTTAGTTTTATCAAATAGCCGACCTCTGAAAATTAAAACAGAGAAAATTGTGTATAAAGAGCCGAACTCTTAAATTTAAGACCGAAAAAATCGGGTATGTTGTGTTATAAATCATGCATAATCAAGACATTTGGTAAAAGAATAGAGGCGCAAAAAAATCGATTTATGTAATTTTGGAAATTTTGAAAATATAATCGATTTTTAATTAATCGATTATTTCTACTCTTTTAATTAATCGATTAAAATCGATTTTTGGTCAAAGAAACATCGATTATTAAAATAATCGATTATTTTTTCACATCCCTGGTCGCGCTGTTTATAATAAACACAACCATTGTTTATACAATGTTCGCTTATTTTTACACTTTAATTATCATTCAGCGTTATCTGGGAAAGACGGATCCATTCAGTCATAAAAATTATGAGAAGCTATTTCGTTTTAAAGGGCTAAGGGATCGTCCTCTGCGAGCAACCTAGTAACATCTAGCTAGTGCATGAAAGACTTATAACTTGGAGTCAGCCTGGAGTCCACCAAATCTGACTTAGTCGACATTATGGATTTTCTCGTATCCGAACCAAAACAAGAGTGATAGTGAGACAAACTGAAAACATGACTGACTGAAGTTTCTAATGCCCTTGGCCTGAAAGTAATGGTAGCAGCAAGCAAACCGTAGCAGTCGCATCGCGGGCGGCGGGAGCGCGCGGGGGGCGGGCGGGGCGCGGGAGGGGTTTCTGCGAATGAATAAAGCCAATACCTACTTCCTGCGCCTGCGCCGAGCCTGAGCCACGCGGCACTTAACCTACTAACTAACAGTCGACAACCGACACACGCACACATGGGCACCACAACCATACACGACCACCTCGAGCACACATGCAGCGCCGGCGACGCTCAAATAAAACAATAAACTATTCGTAAAGCAGGATTAATTTATGGCAACCACGTTAAAACTTAAAGCAAACCAACCCTCAAAGTAGAGTCAATTGGTTGTGCAAATAATGATCCGAGGGTTGATCGACGAGGCTCGAGTTTTTTCCAAGTTTGTATTGTGTGTTTAGGAAACCAGCGGAAGAAGGTAAAAACCCGGCGAAGCGTGAGTCATGTTCGCGCGACTAGGTTCCGTCATTTCCTATTCCTCCTTTCGCTCGAACTCTACCATCGCATATTTTGACTGGTTTCCTTATCTGACAGCTTTATCTACTTTCTATTGTTTTATACAACTAACCATTTTGGAGCAGATAAGCGCAAAAATCTAAAACAGTCGTCTTCGTTCAAGTTTTTTGAGCAGAGTGACTCTACATGCATTATCCTACTTTTTTCTTAAATTCTATTTGTGTGTTTCCTGTCTTGTGATTAAATTTATTTATTAGCTTCTGTTCCATTCCTAAATTTCTGAGTCACGCCTTGTAATCTTGCGTTTAAAGATTTTATCTATCATTTAGTAGATTATGTGGTATTGAGTATTTGAGTGTAGTAATTAATTACCCAAAACTCACGAAACCTATGTCTCAGTGAAAGTAGGCGTCAACAGCGGCAACCGGCAGCAGCAGGCAGTGAACCCTGCCGTCGTCGTCGTCGGGGCGATATGCGCGCGCGCAGCTCGGTACGGTAATGTCGCGCAGTTCAATTACCCACATGCGCGGCCGAGTGTGTCGCGCTACGAGGACCCGCTTCCTTTGTCACACCACACTAGGCTCGGTTCTCGAGCACTAAGACGCTGGTTGCCAGTAGAACAAGGGCAATGAGCACGCCTCGTGTTTACTACTCATTTGCGCTCATTGTTTGGGACATAATTAACTTCTGTAGGTATATTTACATTTTCCTCGAATGTGCTCTAATGTTTGAGTTTGTTTACTGCGACCAATTAGAGTACGAGGAAAATTCCACCGGTCAACGGTTGTTTAGAAACCACTAGGCTGCTCACGAGAATATACATACATACATACATACATCACGCCTTTATCCCTTGCGGGGTAGGCAGAGCGTCAACGACCGTAAAAGTACTGTCGTTATCGCCACGAGAATATAAAACAAACTAATAACAAATACCTACCTAATATGGCTCTCCCTGGAGCTAACCTGAAATGAGACAGTTACGATTACGATAGAGCACCAATAGATGAAGTGGAAAACTTTGTAGCAGTAACGCCTACCTATCCAACTGCTTTTTTTCATGCTCACAATCAATCTTCATTATCAGTGAGTATTGATTGTACAGTAACTGCAAAATTGGATTGTTAGCTCTGCAGTTATCTACGTAGATGGAGATAGCTATCGTAGGGCACTGGCAAAGACACTGGAGCTGTATGGACATAGGATATCCGCACTAGATGGGCAGGTGATAGGACCCGTCGATGTCAATGTGGCGCTTCGATTGTTTGTTTGTTCTTGCACGTGTGTGTGTGTGTGTGTGTGTCGCTCTAACGCCCCATTTCACACGTCCTCGTGTGTTTCCACTCGAGGGATCGTTTCCAAATTTGTCCTCTCGTTTTTTGTCGCTCGTCGAGTGACGGTTTAAGTGTCTCCAAATGAGTTATTTGTATAGGCTCTTAGCATGTTGTATAATGTCGGCTCAGCGCAAATACTCCAGCGAGGGCAGAGTTGCATCGGGATACGATTCAGGCTTTGATATTGAGATCCTTGCTTTACTAGAGGATGGTATATTAGCAGCCATCATAGTTACTTGTCGTGTTGTTGGCGACCCGCAGCCGCAGCGTTGACGTCACGCTCCCGCGCGATCATCGTCCGACGCCCGCACGTGTAACACTGCGGGTCAAAGTAACAACACATCCAAACATAAGCAAATTAATGAGTACCAACTTACTTCAGAAACAATGTAAAATTAAACAAATATGACCCAAAGTTCAAGAGGACGCCATAACAGATAAGGCTGATGAAATTAGCTAACGAGGGAATAAATAATTGTTAAATCGGGTAAAGTTTTATTGCTGCGGACTAAGTTTTTGCCTTTGTAATAAAAAGTCCGTATGAAAAGCTAATTTACCTAAATGTGCCTATACGAGAAGAGTATTCAAGATTTCTTTAGATTCCATTATCAGATCCTACTGAATCACCGAAAGTAATATTATGTTGGGACACAACGTAGAACAACACAATTTCAACAAAAATGTATGTTTTATCTTTGAGCACACAAAGGATCACGATGAACTGAGTACCGCCTTCTTCTTAATTACAAAATGGGGAATAAAGTACTTAGTTCTTGTTTGTTATTGAATTCTTTGGAAATACGTGAGCAGTTTCATCCTCAGTACTCACTGAGCGGCGACACATCACGCGGCCGCACGTACTACCACACTCGTAGCCGCGCGGTTACTCGTTTCCTCATCCACTTTATCTCAAAACATGCTCCTATTTCAAAACGATATACCTGTTTTGAAAAACAAAAGAAAATCTACAAGAATAGAAAAAAAAGTGTTGCAATTAGGTAGCTACGCAAGTCCCGCATAATTAACTCGCGAAAATGTTGCTTTGGTAAATAGTTTCATTGAACTTTGTAGACCGTAAAATCCATTAATTTTAGTTAGCAAGTAGCAACTACTTTTTTTAACAATCTTAAGTACTGGTAGCTGAAACCGGTTATGATGAAAATGCTAGCTTGCGCCTGCTTTAAAAGTCTGAATAATTTTAATTACTTGCGAAATTACTTTCGAATGCATACCTACCTAATTAGGTCATATTTTCTGAAAACTACCATTTAATTTTGAGTATGTTCTTATAGGTCAGATGAATCGGGCCCTACTGTCAAAGTGTATTGGTAAGGGTTGATGGTGGGTGATGTTCCGCTGCACCTCCCGAGACCCGCATACCTGCCCTGCCCATGCCAGCACGTGCCATGTTCACTATAATTAGCATTAGCATGGAGGAACTATACTAGTATGTTTCGTCCATGCTTTTAAGCACTATTACACGTTAAACACATTTGCCTCAACACCACGACCACGACGAACATCTGTGAGTAGGTTAGCATGGTAACAACGACCGCAATTTGTACTTAATAATTATTCTTTATCAAAATCAAAACAAATTGATGTTATTGTGTTGTTTTATTGTGATGTTGGACTTTGATTCATGCTGAAGAAGAAAAAATTGAACCATTTTTAGGGTTTCGTAGTCTACTAGAATAGAAACCCTTACAGTTTCGTCGAGTCTGTCTGTCTGTATGCCGCGCCCTCATAACTTCGTCAGTTTTAGAGCTATTGACATCAAAGATAGATCGTGTTGACCCAAATATAGAAATGTTGAGAAAAAAAAAATTTAATTGTTTTTGGACCCCCTTCCCATACATGTGAAAGGGGGGCAAAAAAATTTTTTTTGTCTTATAATATTGAATAGGGAATCGTTGAATAGGTCTTTTAAAACTAAAGTGAGGTTTCTTTGAAACAAAGTCTCTAAAATGTTTCTATCTCGAGATATTTGCTTTTAAAAGGGGCGTTAATTTGTTCCAGCTGTAACTTCTAAGGTAGGCATGTTAAAAATTTGAAAAAAATATGGAATATAGTTCTTAATATGAAATTACCATGAAAACTATAACGAACACTGTACTACTTAAGATTAGGGAAATATTAAAGCTCTTTTTGCGGTTGGTAACCATACAACTGCAAAAAAAACAGCAACAAAATTAACTTTGTAACGCTGAAAGACCTGATATTTAAACGTTGACTACGAAACCCTATTTGTGAGCGTATCTGACACACTCTTGGACGCTTTTGATAGGTGCATTATACTACTACTTACTTTACAATTTAACCGCAAATTATTAATGCATATTAAGTATTTTTGGGTCCATTATGTGTATCACTCCACTCTCTCTCTTCATTTTGTATCACAACCGTAGCAAAAAACCCTGATAGGTGAAGTTGACGTACCTAGGTAGGTAATTTAGAAGTACTTTGCCAAAACAGTTGTTTTTTACTCTATTGTATTATCTTTCTTACAATTGCATATCTACGCAGATTTTACAGGGTGATACATAATGATCGTAATACCTACTACATATTTTTTAATAAGTTGTTTTCTCTTGATTGAGTCATTTAGCATCATTTACGAAATCACAAAGAAAGTCATAGATAGAACGAAATATCTTACTTTCTATCTGTGTAAGTTTTTGTCAAAAATATCACTCTTAATTATTTTACCTATGAATAATACCAACAATAATATTAATGTTCCCCAGCACTGGCAGTGGCGTGGGCGTGGGCAGCGCGGTGTACTCGCGGTGCGCGTACAGCGCGGCGGCGGCCGGCTCGCCCTACTTCACCGGCGCCGAGCTGGTGCAGCCGCAGATCTGGAGCCCGCCAGCACAAGGTAATACACCTACTGGATCAACCATCTGAACATTGATCTGTTCATGCAAAGGCTTTGGCTAATGGGCTTTGTTTTCTAGGAGGATCACCTACATACGCCAACGCCAGCAGCGGCGAGACTCTGTTAGCCGAGGACTTCAGCGAAGGCGGTCCCGGCGTGGCCAGCCCCGGCGGGGGCGCGGGGGGTGGCGGAGGCGCGGGGGACGGGTCCCCGGGGGCCGGCGGCGCGCTGCCTGCCTTCAACGCGCGCTTCGGCTTCGCCTGCACCTCCAGACCCTCAACAGTTTACGGCTCCTCGGCGCTGGCAGCCAATGCCTACGCGCACCAGGTACGATCATTCCTGTTGACTAATGATGCTGTAATGAGTGTGTCGATGCCTTAGTGCTCATGTCCCATACGAAGAGAGACAGTACTGACTTGTTTTTGTTTGCGTTGCAGGATGTGTGGTCGCTGGACTCAACACGACGACCGCAGCTTTCCGCAGCCGCCAGCCTCTCAGCCAGTATGTACAAACAATACCTATACTAAAATACTTTCTTCGCGCGCGATCTGATCGCAGCCATATGTCATAGGTACCTATACAGGGTGTAAGGGATAGTTCTCCGAATACTGATAGAGTGCATTCGGACCACGAAACTGAACAACTTCCCATAAGAAAATATTCAGGAGACTTAAACAAGTTTTTGGCTTCCAATAGGTAGTAAATGCCAGTCAGCTGATCGTAATTTTGTATGGGAGGTAATTTTTTTTACCTTACCTGAAATATTTACCAATGGAAAGTTTTTTAGTTTCATGCTCTGATTGCACCCTATCAGTTTTCGGAGACCTGTCCCAGTGTCCCTTACACCCCGTATTGTCTTCGCTTTCGAATGCCATCAAATCGCGCACGGACTATACCTTATATCTATTTTGAATCATAATCAATTCAGTTGACAATGTAAGCTCCAATTTCTATGATCCAACTTTTGAAACTTAGTTTAATAAACTATAGATTGTAACGTTTACAATGAATACTTCCTGAGCGAGTTAACCTTTGATTGAATAGAATAGAATGGAGCCTGATAAGGAAATGTTGTCGGAAGTAGTGTGTCTGTAATCGGACACCAACATAAACAGCTCCTTATCGGGGTGTCCCCACAGATATGCAATAATGGCTCTCACACAGCACACGCCAGTCACAATTGGCTACTCGCTGCTACACAGCACAGCAGCCGATACCGTATCTACCAGGCGACATGCGAGGTTTCACCGCGTCACGTGTCTCACGTCGGTCGCTTAATCACTTACTCAGCTATTAATTTGTTCGATTCAAATGATGATTCGTCTGACATTGATCTTGATGCACGGCACGGTAATAGAAATCAAAACATTGATTACGGTGCAACTATATCGTTTACGTCCCTTTTCCCTTCTCGGGGGGATTGCCATACTCACCACGCTTGGCAGTGCAATTGGCGAGCGCAGTGCAAGATCTTTTAAACAAAAGGAACGCTGCTGCCCTTTCTCTGGATAATTAACCCTTAGTTGCTTTTTACAACCCCACGGGTAGAATCGAGGTGATGCAATTCTAATCCAGCATCACACGGCAGACGGTATGGACATTCATTTGAATTCCGTTAATAGGATGGACTCTACATAGCACCATCTGCCATATCATAGGTACTCCACAGCTAGCAAGCAGCACGTGGCACGAGCGAAGTCCGGCTTCAAATGACTCAGTTCTTTGTTCATTGTTGTTTTCTGCCCAAATTCGATCACAGTGATCTTCTCAATCTCATTGTAGTGATGTTTCCGCCCATTTTCGAAGTCACGTCTCAAGTTTGCATAAAAATATATCGCGGTACATAGTTTAAGTTTTGAGCTACTTGTAACATGTCAAGTCAAATACAACCTTTATTGAAAGTGTTAGAATAGAACTTTACTATTGGACAATATAATGTTAGATATTTTAAACGAAGCGTCAAAGATGAAAACGTTTGTCATATTCATACGTACCTACTTAAAACGGGTAAATATTTACACATGCAGTAAAATATAGCTCATGAATACTGCATTGTTAAACCGCAGAAAAATGCAGTATGTTATTTTAAAAGTGTGTTGTAAATACAGTGTGCTTAGTAGTGTGTTAGTTTCCGGTAGCGGCGGCTGCGGTGCGCGGTGCCGGCACCGACGATGTTTTTGTGCTCGTTATCAGTCAGTGCGAGTCCAGCCGCGCCCCTGCCCCACCCCCCCTTCCCCCTGTGGCCTCACATACGCCACATATTCCATCGTTTAAATAGAATAGCTCGAAACATGGCATTTGAAAATATTTGTATCCATTGTATCCATCGGCAAGGATTAATCCGGGACGCGCTCGCAGCTCCGCGCGGCGAGGGCAAGGGTCAGCCGATAGCCGCGCTCTCATATTTTTGTTATTATAACGATAAATCATTTCCAAATTGTCAAACTGTTACAGATAAGATTTCTACCCTCAGTTATGTATCCTCTGAGTTTTTTAACTGGCACTTAACCTTCATCTGTCCTCGGCGACGTTTCTTTGAGCCCTCCGAAGTTATGAGTTTTCTTTGAACTACTGACGAAATGGTTCTTGCAGCGAGTATAGTAAGGCGTTGCGCCGATAACGATCTTTAGTACCGACATTATTGACAGTTTAAGCTACAGTACGTCATAATAACGACACAGTCCTCAAGCCACTTGTAAAGCGGCTTCTCTCTTGAAACATTAGTGTTCTTTATCCCGAAATCAATTAAAGGCCTAAGGGTTTTATTTTGTAGAGTCCTCTCTACTTATAATCAATTCGATAAATCAACCAGATTAAATTATATTAATTGATTTTTTAAATTATCTTACAGTTGCAATTGTTTGTTATGTCATACATAATGCAACCTAATGCTATATGATGAATGATTGGTCATCAATGTTACATGTACCTACGTACGTATCTCACCTTGATCGAGCAAACGTACTGCTGACGCTGCGTCACCGTTTCAAGATCAAGTTTGTCTTTTTTTTGAGTTTAGTGGTTTTACATTTTGTTGAGTTTAATGATATTTCTATACTTATTTATTAATTTCTTCATCATGCTCGGACTTTTTATTTTGATCTCTCCTTTGATGACGCGTGAAATGTTTATTTAAAGTTTAATGTTTTTCTAAAGCCAAATGACTACGTGACACATTGTTTTTACATAGCGGTTAAAGGTCTATTAAACTACGCCTGCACTAAAAAAATACAAATACAAAATACAAAAGTTCGTATCATAAAAGTGTAGAGAGAAAGATGTCGGGTCGGCGGGTCGAGCGCCGAGCGATGTTTGCGCAGGTCCCGACAAAAAACGGTGTCGTTTAAAACCAAGTTCCCTTTTAAGCGTATTAAAATCGCATTCCGTAAATGGTATCGGATAAGGCACGTGCCGCGCAAACACACGCGTCCGGACGGACACTTTGTCTCGAGCGCGTGTTTGTTTGCTTACTGGTCGCGCTGCGCTGCGGTCTAGCGCCGCCGCCGCCGCCGCCGCCGGGCCAGGGCACGCTATCGCCGGAACCATTAGCCCCATAGCCTCCTCGTGACGTCATGCAGAATTCTTCAACGAGTTATCTCACTCAACACGAGTAGCAGCACATTAGCTTCGCTCTAAATCAGTGTTGTCAGCGTAATGGCTCTAGTCGACGGTGCACATTAACGATGACGCAATCTCGCCAATGTTCTGTTTAACTGAATACCTATTTCATGAATCTGTTGGATATCTGTCGCAGGCTCGGTGGATCCTGCCTGTAGCGTGTTGACACGCACGCGCAGGCGCACATGGCCGCGGGTCCTGTTACACCATTCAATGAAACGTATATTAATGATGACAGTTATGTTATGATTCCCATCCGTTTGGCATCAGGCCTCGGGCAGCGTGTGTAGTGTTGTATAATTGTTATTGTTGTGTGTAACTGGAGCCGAGCCGGGGCTGGCAGACTGCTGACGCACGCAGCGCCGCCGCCCACGGACTAGACCACATGCACCAGCTCCACATGCACACGCAGCTAATACTCAGTGATGCTGAACTGAAAAAATACCATGCAGCGTCAACAAACCGTATGTTTACTGAGAAAGGAAATCAGAACTCCCTGTAAAACCTCCCAAACTCACAATACAAACCAGAATCGTTGTTTACGATAGTAGAGTCTCTCAGGAGCTGATGAATGGAGCAATGCGTTCTGTAGGGCTGTGTGCCGCTGCTTGGGCTGGTTGAATGGCGCTAACGGTCAGCATTCCTGCAACAGTAGGCTTGGTTCAGGAACAATGGTTGCTCGGGTTACATGAAGCGAAGGGTCGACGGACGCACTCGGCACTACTACTGACCCGCTCGGAATTACTGCTAGCTGCTATTGCACCTGTACACGAGACCATTTCATTCACAATTCTGAGAATAACAATAATTTGCTCAACGCAGCAATTTTTAAAGCAGTCAAACGTAGGTACTGTATGCAGTAAAAACTAAATAGGTACTTAATCAATCAAAAACTGATAATGATTACGTATTCGTGAAAAAATTAAAACCAATTTACCTACACATTTGTATTACTGTCTAAATAAATCATCCTATTCTATCACTGACTGACCAGAGCTGCCAGCTAGGTAACAGATCACAACAATCATAGGAATTTGATGGCAAAGGGTCAGTTCCCACAGAAGGCGACGAGACGAGACGCGACGCGACGATGCAATGTCATTTTCAAGCGGCTTCAAGATGCATCGAGCGGCGCCGCGCGTTGCATCTTGATGCCGCTTGAAAATGACATTGCAGCGTCGCGTCGCGTCTCGTCTCGTCGCCTTCTGTGGGAACTGACCCTTAGTACTTCTATCTGCCTAGGTATTAATTTAGAGCAAGCAAAAATATTAACAAATGTCGAGAATAACATTCCAAGATGATCGCACACCATCCTTTTTTTTACTTAGGTATATTTTAATAACAGCAATGAATGCCGCTGTGCTGAGTATAGTGTTACAGGAAGTGTAGGTAACCGCAACCTTGGAGCGCCGCTGAAATCATAAACAACCTGAGAAATGAGAGTCCAGTTATAGAGCTTAGCATTCCTATTGTTTTTATCCTCATTTCAACATAGAAACTTAGCGATATAATTACGAATACGATTGACTTACCAATGGTACATAAGTAGGGATGTTTACTCTCTAATTTAAAAATGTTATGAATAAATATATTAGTTGCTGAACATAAATACGAAATTATGTCAAAGTAACTTAAATTCATAGCACGCAACTGATACAAGTTATGCAATATTTACTAGGAGTGCACTAGTCGAAATATTTTCACATTTTAGTAGCTGAGTAAAGTTGAAGCCAAGTCTGAAACTGTCAGACTCACACTCTACTATAAACGAACTCTGTAAAAGAATTCGCTTGCCTTTGTTAATTTTTGGATTCAAAACGACAATATTTTTAACCAATAGCTGCTGTGTGAGAGCAGAGGGCTGTACCCAGCTGTGGATAATCCTCGTGTATTTTTGAAATTGTGTACTTTGATATTGTGTGTGCGATTGAGCCTATGGTCGGCGGGTCGCGGCCGCGCTCGGCGCCGCCGATGATGCCGGTGCTAACGGGCTGTGGGTGTGTTGATGCGCAGTGGAGATGGCGGAGTTCTTCACGGAGGGGCGCGAGTGCGTCAACTGCGGCGCGATCCACACGCCGCTGTGGCGCCGCGACGGCACCGGCCACTACCTCTGCAACGCGTGCGGACTCTACAACAAGATGAACGGCATGAACCGCCCGCTCAAGCAGCCGCGGCGGCTGGTACGTCAGCGGCACGCCGCGCACGCCATCGCCGCCACTCACGACGTACGCAACCTTACACCCGCACCCCACCCCGCCCCCCGCGAGATCCGCGCCCGCCGGCCGCCGGCCACCGGCCCGAGGCTACTCCGACTATAGCGTCACGTGTGTGTTGTTGCAGTGGCCGCCGAGGGGGCGCCGCCGGGCGCGGATTTCTTCAAGGGCTTCATGACGTATAATGGGCTCGCGGCGCCGCACGCGCTGCCGGCGCCCTCCCCGCACCCCGCGCACGCGCACGCGCACTCCGCGCTAACCGACTACAAATCCAAGAAAGGGGTACGTGCCACGCGTGGCGTCGCGGTGCCCGAACCATCCCACACTGTGCTTACGATCGCTTAGTATCACCGCTTTAACTGAATTAACCGCGCACTAACATTCAAAACCTCTAAACGATTGCACGTTGAATAAATTTACAAATAAGTAGTGCCTAACTTTAACTAACTTCGCAAACTTCTGACCCTCCAATAGCAATATGACCAAAACTTAAAAGCTTCTTACTTCTTATCTGATCTACGAATGAGCTTCTGACCATTCAAAATAGTGCTACGGCGTAGCAATACGCGTAGCACGGTAGTAAATTTTTAAAAGTTTTCTTACGATTTGTTGATGTTGCCATGCAATTGATATGAGTTTCTGCGTAGTAAAAACATATAAAAATGTTAAGATATTGCAAGTTTTCTTTATTCATTAGTAGAAATGCATGACACAAATATAGAGAGCTTTTTAACATGCAGCCTAAAACATAAAATGTTCGTTCTATGGTTGGGTATCACAATCCCAGTCCAACCCTTATTAACCTGTCGCTTGCTGTGCACAGCTGGGCGCGCGCAAGCCGGGCATGACGTGCACGAACTGCCAGACGCAGACGACGTCGCTGTGGCGCCGCAACGCGCACGGGGAGAGCGTGTGCAACGCGTGCGGCCTCTACTACAAGCTGCACAACATCAACCGCCCGCTCGCCATGAAGAAGGACTCCATACAGGTGAGTGTCGCATGCGGCATGCGGCGCACGGAGAGAGCGTGTGCAACGCGTGCGGCCTCTACTACAAGCTGCACAACATCAACCGCCCGCTCGCCATGAAGAAGGACTCCATACAGGTGAGTGTCGCATGCGGCATGCGGCGCACGGAGAGAGCGTGTGCAACGCGTGCGGCCTCTACTACAAGCTGCACAACATCAACCGCCCGCTCGCCATGAAGAAGGACTCCATACAGGTGAGTGTCGCATGCGGCATGCGGCGCACGGAGAGAGCGTGTGCAACGCGTGCGGCCTCTACTACAAGCTGCACAACATCAACCGCCCGCTCGCCATGAAGAAGGACTCCATACAGGTGACAATCTAATTATACAAAATATAAGAAAACAATCTACAACCTAGTATCTTGGAGGACCCTACAGCACCAAAAGTGACTTACCTATTGGATGGGGCAGCAAAGGGAAGAAGTGCCTATTTCACCTCAAAGCCGTCACACTGTTTCCCTCATATTATGTAAAGCATTGATTATTATTATTTAACAAATACTAAGACCGAGATTTCTGTGAATTTCAGACGCGGAAACGGAAACCGAAGAGCAGTATGAAGTCAGAACGCAACATGAACAAGAGCAACACACACAACTCGCACAGCACGCACGGCACGCACGGCGCCACGCCCGCCAAGATGCCCAAACTAGAGAGTGAGTACTTGAACAACGCTATAAGAATCGTGTTTAAACAGTTTAACGTAGGATTGAATGACAATTTGGGTTATAATCAGGTGTTTTAATGTTTCCAGTGGAGGATACGGGCGTGAGCGACGCGACGCGCGCCTCGCTGAGCTACTTCAGCGCGCCCTACGCGCTCAAGTCGGAGGAGCTGGCGCCGCCGCCGCCGCCCGCGCACGCGCACGCGCACACGCACGCGCACTCGCACGCGCACCTGTACGCGGGCGAGGAGTACCGGCGCGCGGAGCCCGCCGACCGGCTCGAGCGCCCCACCGTCGTCTCCATGGGCAGCTGAGCGTGCTCGGCTCGCGACACTTGCTCTCACCCCCTCTTTCGGCCAGCCGGAAACCCACCATATCTGCGCCGCGCCGAGGGAGTTAATAAACGATTTTCACAATAATAAATCACCATACTTCCTGTCTTTCTTGCGTGCAAAGTTTGATGGACAAGTTTTACAAAGGACTAGAATGATCGAGTACATATTTTTCGAATTGTCATAATATTTTTATACATAGAATTTTATGTAATATATTAGGATATTATATTTGTATGTTGTAATACGTACGTTGAACGTGATCGGATGTAAAGGTCGGTAGGTGCAAGATCACGACGACGAGCACGGAATAATATATAGAATCTCAGTTAAGTAAGGCTAGTTATTTAATTAGTTAAGTGTGCGAGTCCGACCAAAGAGTCGTTGCTAGTTGACCAAATATGTGTAGAAATTGAACGAGAGCCGCGCGCCGCGCCGCAAGCGACAGCCATGGCAAAGTAACCAAATAATTATCTATAAGGTGAAATTTTGATAGTACGGTTCGGCTGGTGATGAGGAACTCTTTTCCTCAAGGAACATAGATCAAGTCACCTGATCTGCAACTGTATATTGAAGGTCCAAAACTTCTTTTCATATTTCGACCTATTTTTCATGGAGACGGTTGTTCCTTATTACCAGCTGGTTGTGAGTATTTGCTATCGGTTACTTGTAAAATTACACAATATTTAAAAAAAACTGATCAAATAAGTACATCCTCCCTACACGATATTGCTGATATGGCAGTCGGCTGCGCGCGCCGGGCGTTACCAGAGTTCGTACTGTTTACTACTATTTATGAGACTGCGCTACATTCCTTCCTACATGTTGCATTCCTACATAGTAGTTTTGTACTGGGTCCTCCAAAGGTTACTGACCAATTAATATGTTTAGTTTCATTCTTTTAAATTAACATTGTAAAATTTTATTGCATTTAGAGTGACCCAATAGGTATTCTGTTAAGTTTAAGGCTTCATTCTACTTGAGTATAATTCATTCTCGGAATTTTTGACTTCAATGAAATAATATGACAAATGGTGAACAATATTTGATGTCTTTATTTAAACAATCGAAAATTCCGTGACTGAATAATCAGTTGTAAGTAAGCCATCCATCACTAATAATATTTCCTATTCGCGGAGGCTGTATGTGTTCTCATGAACTAACATCGAGTTAGAGACTATTGTGTGTTATATAATTCCGAGTTTATGTTTATTAGTTGTAAGACTCCATGACTTGTTGTCGCATTCCATGAAGTTAGTCAATGTCGCTACTTTAAGCAGATATTGTTGCCAGTAGATCTGAGACACTCTCTCACCCTCTCTGTAAGCCGAATTATTAGTAAGATTATATTTTATAATTATACTATTTACTTTAGTCGTTGCCCGCGTCGTTGCCTCGTCTTTTGTAAATAAAAAAACGTGTATGGTATCTCTGTGTTCACACACAATAAATCTGCACTAGGTTGAACTAAATTAGCGTAGATTTGCTTACCACTAAAATGTGGTATGTGTTTACCTAGCAGTAAACCTTGTTATAATTGCAGACATTATTTCAGAATAATAAAAGTGAATATAAGTGGAGGCGCACGGCACGAGGCCTGTAACCTCTCAAATAATAAATATGGTCTCTGTTTATGATGTGTGTACCTACGTCTGTACTTGTTAAAGTGTTAAATGTTTTATAGTCAAACGGTACATAAACTACTCGTAGGTATATAAATTAACTGTATTTTTTAATTTTGTTTTGATGAAGTTGCTCATTATTATTTGACGTAGGATGTATATTGGAAATGCATTATAAAATTATAATAAACTATGACGAAATGAAGCCAAATATATTTTAGTAAGTAACGAGTATGTGTTATTTATATTTTAACTAAACTGACTGTTGTTACATGATATTAATATAGCTGTATCAAGTTTCACTAGGTATAAACCTTATTTTTTTGCGTAAATTGAATCTCATACATAAGCGTAGGATGTTTACCATTACAAACTACATGCTATATTTATATGACAACTAGATGTGAAACTAATTACGCCACATAAAATGTATTTCACAATTAAGAAATGTATGAAATGTAACAGTATATTTTGTAACGTGATTGTGATCGTGTGTGCGTCCGTCAGTCAGGAGTGGTTGCGTTTCGTCACCATTGCATTGCGTGAACCACGCGCGGCGGCGACCAGACGTGACATCTCCGCACTGGCACGGCGAGCGCAACACACGGCCGGTCGCCGTCGGAATGCGTCCTCGCGCCGCAACGCGCGGGAATGTCGCGTCGCTGCGCGTGCGCACAACCACGGACGATATTACTGTAATAATAAACCTATGCAATGACAAGTACATCTCGAATAAACGATGTATTAAAATATGATTCTCTTTGTTTTTATCCAGCAATACATTGCTCATCTCTTATTGTTTTGAAATACTGATACTGTATTTATCTAGGTCTCATTATCAATCAGTCTATAAATAAATATTATTTTATTATCATTAGATAGGTGTCGGTCTATCTATCGTAGCGTAGGTGATAAATAGATTTCACCATGAATTGGTTAAATACTCAACGCAGAAAATAACATTTGGTTAATAACCTGAAGTACCTATTTCCACCGTGACCAATATTAACCTACTTTCTTTGTGGTTTTACTGAATGCCCAATGTATGAAATGGATAAGGTCGGTTGAATCTGTGAAAAAAAGATACCTACCATTTCATGACAACTCTGGCTTTTCTCTTATTGTAATGATGTGACGAAATTAGTCCCATAGAAAAATAACTTGTCTGTCATGGTACCCAGCGTTCCAGTGTGGTAGTCTCCTGTTTATTTTAAAGCATTCCGTACATTTACTTGAAATGAAACCATGAAATTAAAAAATATGTTTTTGCAGACGCCTGCCTACTTGTAGTCTAACATGATGGGACCGACAGCTTCACTTGCCCTCAGAAGCACGGTACAATTTATCTTTCGAAAAGACTGATCGTTTGGCTAATACAAACTTAGATGTCCCTATCTTTTTTCACATTTCAACTTTGTTTTGGAAAACTAATGAAAATATTCCTAGTTTCAAAGGTTACTCTCTAAAATAAAATAATTCAGTCTATATAGTTACCTTTTTACACACTTTATAAGATCTTTTAAGAATGCTCTATATTAATACCTACCTATAAGCCTTCCTGACATGTAGGTAAGCCCTTATATCGACATCCATTTTGTAGATTCATATTGTCATCCGTATTAATATTGATGATGTGTACCCAGGTATACGTGATCCAATAACATAGGTGAGGAGTGTTTGCGTGTGTGCGTGCGACACTCGAGGGGCGGGCGGGGCTGAAACAATATGGCCGCTTATCACACCGCCCCCGCGCCCCGCACCCCGCACGTTCACGGAAAATATCCAAACGAAAAAAACAACTGATAAGATCACGATGAGGCCGAGCGGCGGCCATCAATAATCCGATGTGTCGATATCAGATCCCGGGATCAGATACGATCGCGGGGATTTCAGGCGAACTGGCTGAAGACGGCAGCCGGAGTCGCGGGGATGCGCGCACGCACCGCTGCAGCACCACGGGGACTGCTGCGTCGGGGCTGCGATATGTTAACTTCTACCCTGATAGTGTATCTTCCGAGATACCAGCTCCTGCGATCGAGTGTTCTTCTATCTGATAACCAGCAGTATCAGGGTAGTGGCGCGATACCGCGAGGGGAACGCGACAGGCGGGGTGGGGGCAGGGGGAGGAGGGGGGGGGGGGGTGCTCCTGTAAATATTTGTCCGCGGCGCTGTTTGCTCTGCTTATCGCGTCACTCGCGAACACTCCCGCCCGACACCACTCCGGCGCTCGCACAGCTCTACATTATAGTTTCCAATTCCATGACAGCGATGCACACACTTAGAATTCTCTAATTTCACATTTTCACTGTCTTTTGTCAGCCTATGTGAAACTGAAAAATTCCAAAACGAAAATAACTCCAATGTGACACTCCCTTTAGCTACGCAACGTAGCTAATCCACTTGAAGGTACTTCACAAACACACACATGCACACACTTGAACAAATTTGCTCGTCTCCGTTTATGAGTGCTGTAAACTCGTAGATTAGAACTTGGCGACGGTGGTGCAAGAGTCGAACCTGGAGGAACCACCAGGAGCTGGGGCGGGAGCGGCGAGCGCAGCGGGGGACGGACGCTGAACTAATGCAGCCTCTACAGCTGTTACTAGATACTGTATCTGTTAGATACGATTATCAACACCCTAAGATAACCCGGTACACATTAGCGCCTAGTTAAGATAAACGAGATAACGTTTTGCATATCTGAAGGAAGGCGCGATATCGAAGCGCTGTATCTACGTGTCGTTGACCCCCAGGTATCGCGTCAAACCAAACCCCTTCTGTCTGGAAGGTTTCTGGATGACCCTTCCTCCTGAAAAAAAGCGCAGGAAATGCATTGATACCAAACCAAAACAATATTTTCTACTGTAAATTGGTTGGTGGGTTATACTGAGTGCAGATAGATACTTTGAATTCTAAATATTATGTTTATAAGAACTCGAAGATTACGTTAAGTGGTCCATAATTCAGGTCAGGAAAATTACCAATTTTATTGAAGGTATTAAAAGTAGGCAGTTATCAGACACATTATCTGAAACATTGAAAATATTTCCAAAAGTCGTAATATTTTAATGCGGTTAATGATAATCGCTTTTGGATCTGATAAAGAAATAAAACATTTCTAGGTAGGTATAATCCCTGATACGTGACAACTCCAAAACTTTGCGCATGATTTTTATGCGTGAATTTATAACTTCGTTTTCGTATGAACTGTATACATTTTTTCAACTTCTTTCTGAACTTTACTCGAAGTTAAGAATCTCAGTATTATATTTGGAATTAACGTATTGTTCAACTTGTTTATAAAAAATGTAACCTTCCTTTGCTACGCATTGTCGGTTAAAAATAGAGAAATGGCGCCGAACAAATGCTTGCTCGACGTAAGGGGGGTCGCGGGTGTGTACCCAGCGGAGGGGGGAGGGGGGATCCAGTGATAACGAGATAGATAACGAGGGTACACACTGCGCCTATTGCCTCACATCCGACCAGCTTACAAGATTCTCCACACCATTTCATAACGCGTTATAAACCAAAACTAAATTAGGTTTGCAAGTACGTTTCGTCCATCAGTGAATCTGCCAGGACTCCACCCAACCCCAATCACTCGCGGGCGCGTCATGTGCTCCTGGTGGCAGTGGGAACGGGCTGCGGTTATCAATTGACGAGCTGTCACACGCCTGAGGTGTCTCCGCGATAAGCACGGCGACAGCCTCTTCACGTCGCACTTGCTCAATAAATGACAGCTGACAGTCGGACAGACACTTTCAATATGACCTGTTTCACATGCCGTCAAAGATCTAGATAGCATGCCAAAATAGGTTTCAGGTACTATATATTTTTTGGAAAACTTGCAAAATTTTCCACCGCAGGCTGGATTTGAACCTGCGACCTTCGGCATCTGTACTGCCGACGCCACTATAGCAAAATTTACTTTTTTTAAACTCTTTCTTCTTTGGGACACCGGGTAGTCCAACTGTAGCATTAGACACGAATAATTGTGGTTCTTCTTCTTCTTCTCGTGTGGGACACCGAGTCGTTCAACGACCCGATGAACCCTGGTGTCAGAGTTTTTCAACCGCCTACTGCAAGTAGCAGGCCTCTGACATGGTTGTGGTTATATCAGGTATTTATATCTATCCAAAACTTGAACTTAGCAACTTAACAACAAGTAGGTAGGGGTAGATAGGTACCTCATGAGCTTAAGTAGAGTCAGTCCGTAACAAACTATATTTATAAATTCAACTTTTTTTCTCTCTTTATTTCGTGAATGAAAGTTATACCTACTTGACCATAAATTACGAAAGGGGTTTTTGTTGGTCAGCATGTGGATCACCGATCTCCTTGGAAATGCTGCGATCTCCTTGAAACGTGAATCATTTGACGATGGCAAGCTGATATCGACGCTGAAATATTTATCGCATCAAGTGTACCTACTGATAAGACAAGCTTGTTTATTATAAGTATTAGTCCGCATTTCCAATAACTACAATTTATTGGTTACATGACAAACCACAATTTATTATTCTTTTGGTTTATTGGGACAATTTTGTATTTTAAAAAGATCATATTTTAGTATAAAATTGCTACTATAAAAATTATTATTGTTAGTTTTACTACAGACATGCAATGAAAACATGAAGATGACAACATATACTTACTTATTAGGAATATTATTGTTAGTTTTGACTAAAAAGTCTAAAGTTCTTAGTTCAAACGTGTTTATCTGATATCACAGTCTCCTATCATTAAAACGAAAGTTAATATCGTGATTGGATATCTAATCTAGTAGGTACTTTGCTTAAACATTAACTTTTATCCAAGTAATCATATCACAATCACGATTTTAGCTAAATATAGATTAGTTACTGAGAAGATATGAAAGATTGGTAGCTTGGTCTAGTTAATGCAAGAAGAAACATTTAAAATATGAATGACATTAAACTTTGGAACGGAGAGATGTGTTTTTGATCACACAAAAACAATGGTAGGTACTATCGCCAGCTTATCCATCTATCATTTATGGAATGAACTGATACTGGTTTTTCCTGCAGATTTGTATGAAAAATATGTAGAAGTTGGTCTCTAAAATGGATAGGTGGATTTGCTGACGATAGTACTAAAGTAATACTGGATGGTGTCAGATCCTACGTGTAGGTACCTCAAATATGCCTTAACAATCATAAATAACATTATCTTCTTGACCTTATCTCAAATCAGTTGAAATCAGTCGGCGCAACATAGGTATTTAGTTATATCACAAAATCATGAAGCAAAAGAATTTGGCTTTATGACCGGCCGCCTGCCAAACGTCAACCCTTTTTGGGAATGCTATTGTAGGTGGTATCATTGCCACCATGCGGTTGACCACAGTCGACAGGTAGATATTTTGTCAAGGTCAAAACTCTACGTCGCTTTTTTACGAAACACACTGAGTAGACTAAGGGTTTCAGTATTCCTAGCCACTACCCCACAGCACAATAATACATAACATACTATCTATTACAAATTACGATCCTTTATCTTTCAATATTGGCCTCAATCGTACAATTTTACAGGGTTTACAGTTCTTTTCACGACTGTTTATACCAGTTTTTAAAATAAATTTGTCATTTAAACATTATTCATACTAATAAAGGTACATTTGGTAATAAGGTTTGGATGGTAGGTAGGTGATGGATGACGTTGTTTTTAAGCACACGGAAGTAAAATGTCGCGAGGTGCGGAGCGTTATGGCGAATTATGCACTTTCATCCTGGGTCATACTGCGATGACACACCACGCTATCGGCTGCTCGGACTGACTCACAGTTTGCCGAAGTCTGTATTTGGCGAGTGTGAGTGTGTGTGTGTTCCAAACCTAGAACCGGAACTTGCAGGGCTCGTGCTTAGACCACGCACGCACGCGCAGCTCAGTCATTGTTGTTTTAAAGTAAAGTCCCTAGTGCATATAAGTAGTCACAAAATCCCCGTACCTATTCAGCTTACCTTCGGTTTTCACAAGAATAGTAATATCCTTATGTTTCACTCTCAATTTCACTACAGAGTGAGTCCTTTTCAAAATCCTGAAACACTCACTCTCTCCTGAATAACAAACAGCTATCGTATCTTTATCAAATAAGTTGAACTATTTACTTACCTATACTTACGTATTTCACGCAGTAGGGTCAAGTTTGGAGGTTTAATTGCATTGAATTGTACCTGTAATTTTATCATGTACTTACCTACCTACTAATTAATATGATTCACGTTTTTGCAAAATTCCACCGCATGCCGCCGCCGGGCCGGAATCTGCGACCTTAACTTAGTTTGAATGTTTACTATTTTGTAGAAATTTTTCCACAAGATAGTAATTTTTTGAACACTTGGTGTTTTAATCAAACACTAGATATTGATATTAACTTTTTGGTTACAAAGTCAATACAAACGAAGCAAGCGGAAAAAATTCACCCCACCGATAGGATTCGAACCCACGTCTTCTGACAAGTTTAACTTAGTTTAACTTAGTTTAGTTGACATCTGTAGGTAGGTACTGCCGAAGGTCGCAGGTTCAAATCCAGCCTGTGGTGGGTCTTAGCAAGTTTTCCAAAAATTGTATACCTTACACAGAAAGTGTTTTAAAATGTGAGTATTCATGATGTTATTATGTCCTCATTGTAACAAAAACGCCCATAGTCAGGTAGGTATAGCAAATCAGTAAGAAACTGTGTTTAACGATGTTGTTTTGTACCAGATCATGTTAGCTGCAAACATTACTCAGTATTGACATGGCCATATTCCTATGTCGGGATCTCCTAATCCCCGAGTCAATCTAATCTACTTGCTAAGAGTTTTCCTCATGTTCATTTACTTAGGTATCAAGTGAACGCTTTGTCGAATGCGCTGCAATGCAATCGCAATAAAGCACTCTCGCAAAACTTTTAAGTAAGGTAGGTAAGCATTCCATAGAAACTTCTTGCGGAATTTGCAATAGGATGCGATGCGATGTAACAATTTGTTTAGAAACTTCTGTACCTGTGACATATTTAGGTAGGTACCTATTCGAGTACCTACAATTTTAATTTCGTCGAGTCGATAGATAATAGGTAATGTCAAATCAGTTAGGTATGGATCCTTTAAACATTTCTATGTTAGTAGTTTAGACGAGTAAATTGTTAACAGAATTGTTAATATTCTGTAGGCACTTAGGTAGGTAGATAGTTTTTGTACATAGATGAGGTATGAGACTACCAATTACAATTTAGAGCGCTAAATATACAGCAAACGGCAGGTATTTAGGACGAGCATGAGCAAACATAATTAAGATTATTTCATGCGAGATACTTTCAGTGCTGTTTCAAGTCAAAGAGGTAGAAACGGTATTCTTGTAAAAGTTTTTGGTATTTTCTTGTAGTTTGTGTCGACAAACGACTTGACGACTCTGGTGTCAGAGTTTTCCAACCGCCCACATGTCTAGTAGGCCTTTTAAATAGTAGCGTTCTTCACGACGGCCATCCAAGTAATCCATCAAAGAGGGCCGAAAATCTGTCTGCAATGTCCTAGCTAAACAAACTAGAACGTCTCTATCTTGTGTGTGTCCCTCGAGAGTCGAACTAGGGACCCCAGGCAGGATTCTGATCGCAGTGATTACACTACAAGACCAGGCAGGCACTACAGGCGATGGGTATCGAAGTAATTATCCCAGTGATCGATGCCTCAGGTGCGTTGGCGCACTAAGCCGGCCGATCGATTAGATAGCACAGCATTACTTACCACTTATCTATATTTTTATTCGGTACAAAGATACCTATCGTAAAAGCGATTATTGTTTAAACGCCAACCATTAACGTTATTTCACTAAATTTGGGGATCTACCTGGATTACCGATTACATTCTGCGCTATAAAAATATTACCTTCTCAATTTATATAGGTGTTTCAAAATTTGTACTAGAGGTACTTACTTACATACTACAGCAGCACTTAGGTATTTACCCACGACAGAAGAGAGACGGTATATGCGTTTGAGGTATTGGGAGGGATTGTATATTAAGTAAATAAATAAAAAAACTCAAAATAAGGTGAAACACTGGTCCGATTTTAATGCGGTCTTCAGTGATGGATATGAATTTCATTGGTGCATGTTATGGGATAGGTGTTACTCAAACAACTCACCAGGAGTTGCGGCAGTAAACTATTATCGGCAATTAAAAAAAAAAAGTTTTTACTTGTTTATTTTGGCATAAATTTTGTTTAATGCCAATCGTTCTTAAAGTAAGGCCAACCAGACGAGATAAAAAGTGTGTACAAATCTAAAAGAGACAGCTGACATTATACCATATGACAGATAAGGACAGATTGTAATAACTGTCACCGAGTTGTTTACATTAATTATCTCGTTTCGTTGGCCATACTTTAGTCAACAATATTTTCTCGTCAAGTTGATTCCGCAAACGTGCACAAAAAGTTTAGAAGAGATATTTTATTTTTAGTGCAATTAGGCGTACTCGTAGCACGAGTACGGGTGAGCTACGAGTTCGTAGGTAAGCGCGACTAAACTATGTAATTTTGTCGATATACTTAATAAAGATTTTAAAATAAGTTGATTTTAATTAAAGTAAAATATATTATGTAAAAAATAAAACAAGTAGGTAAGCTATTTCACCAGAATTCCAAAGTAACGGACATATTCTGGAAGTGTAGGAAGCTGGAGTGACACAAGTAAGTCGCGTAAAAACTACATAATGAGTGATACTTGTTCGTTTAATAATAAAATTGGCTGGTGGTCACATCTGTCGAGTAAACGTGGAAACCACGCTTTGGTAAGCGTGGCGTTGGGCAGGGCACACTTCGGCCAGATGGACCGATGGCGATGACTGACTGGATGACCGAAAACAGAGGCCGTGCCTTGTTGCGTTCCCTGGAAAAAGCCAGTTACGTCCAGCAGTGGACTGCAATGAACTGATGTAATGTGAAGTATGACACATGACTGAGAAGCTAAATAACACCTATCAAGGTTCAATGTGTAGCTTAACAACCTTTTCCTCTTAAACCTAAACTGAAAACGAAAAAAGGTCCGTTAAACGGTCGTTACATAACCACCATGTTAGAGGCCTACTAGTAGATATTAGTAGGCGGTTGAAAAACTCGTGACATCCGGGGTTCACAGGGTCGTTCGACTTGGTTCTCACACGACAGAAGAAACACAAAAAATAAAAAATCTGGGCTTACTCAACTAATATTATTATTTTTGTTTCTCAGTATAAGGAATAAATAAGTAGTTAATTGCGATTTTGTTCTACAATAAGGCCTTATTCGCTCAAAAAATTTATTTTTTTGGCTTTTTTGTAACACACTAAATCTTAGGCAAGTTTTCGCACTGACGGAAAAAATATCATGTGTAGGTATTGCAAACACAGTGCGCCCGACCGATTCAAAGGACCGTATTTTTACGGCCATTGACGATCTGCTTACCCAGTAAGGGATAAAGAAGTGATATAAGTATGTGTATAATTATAATTAAAGTATAATCTAAAAATAATTTTTTAGGTATACTTAATTATTCTAATTTTAGAATTCATGAGAGTATTGCTTAAGCCGCTGTTCCACATGAAAAAGATGTAAAACAATGCCTTTGATCTTCTTTTATTGATTTTACTTTTAGGTGCAAGTATATAAATCACACATTTTTCAGCACCAAAATAAATAGAAACGATTTTCGCAAGAGGTGTCAGTGGTGCTGAAAACTGAAGAGGCTCTCGAGTGCGTGACGCAGGGGCAGTGACCAATCAGAGCGCGGCGTGCGCACACACACAGACGCGCGTCGTGTACGGGCGGACGGGGCGCGCACGCACACAAGCGCGCGGGAAAGCGGGCGCAGGCGGCGGCGGAAAACCTGCGCACTCCGGGACCAGCGACCGCGCGCCGCGCCACCCGACGCCGCCCGACGCGCGAACCTCGCATTACCATCGTCCACACACATACCAAACTGACAGGAGTTGACGATATCACAACACCCAAAGACACACCAAAGATTAGTTTCGAAGCAAACGAAGGATTTTAGTGTTTAAGAAGAAATTGGACTACCTTTTACAGGTGAGTGATTTCTTTCTACTTATGTATTTTCTTTGGATTTTTTAAAAATCTGTAATTATGTTGCTAATATCACAGACATCATAGTCTACAAATTATTACTGCCATCACCATTTTACCATTATTCCAACTAGACAAGGGCTTTTCATAAATCTTCTAAATCTGGTGTGTAAAATTTTAACAGTGCAGAATTTTGGATTTTCGGTATCTACCTATATGCAGGAATTGACTATACTTACTAACATGTTTCCTATCCATCTCATTCAGTGAAAGCTAACTGCATGCATCGGGATTGGGTACAGCTTTCTCTGTCTTATAGTACCTAAGTCAAACGGGAAGATTTTTTGTATTGTCCTTTCAGTACCTAATTAGTTAATTGCTTATTAGGTAATACTTATAGCTGTTAAATCTGGGGCACGGTACGACACTAGTATTTCATTGAAATGGGAAATTCAAGTGCTTAAATAAGCTTATGTTAGGCATAGTCCTAAGTTCAAGTCACCTGTCGTGTAGATTTATGAAACTGTAGAAGAGAAGTAGAAATAGTTTTGATTGACTAGGTTTGCTTCAGACAATAACAGTAAAAATACAAAAAATACATGAGATATTTGTTCGTTAGACCCCTTTTTATGGTTTTAATCATTTGTTAAAAGACTGTTCTGTAGGGTTCAAAGTCTATTTGATATAATTTCTTTATAATTATTGTACTTACTATAATAAAAGTTTTAGTAAGGCTGAAAGACATATTTCTTTTTACAACTTAGTATGGAATTGCAGCTGAATATTTGTCACTTTTCATATTGTGTATCGATAGATCTGCAATGTCATATACCTAAATCATATTTATTTCGATACTGTTGATAAGGACCGATATCTATCTGACAATCTTCGTATTGTTTTTCAAGATTTTCAAGCCAGTATTCAAATAAATTAGAATATCTACATCTCGAATTATTTTTCTACGAAATTAGTCCAGCGACTACCGTAACTACGTAATACCTACTTACTTTCCCTGAATTTTTTAGTTAGCTTTTGATAATTGTAGTTTCAAACACTTTTGTTTCATATTTTAAATTGAGTTTGTATCAATGAAATCGAGTAAAAAATATAAATTCGTGAGTTCTATATTATATTTTGAATCATCTCAGTTGAATTTATAATTATTTAATAGAATATCACTTTGATTGATAGGTATGTGCCGTCTGTTAAAAGCCACATCTTTGATATAAAATACAAGACATCAAAATTATTTTGATTTACATATTGTGTAGATTATTTTAATTAAATAAGTATACACACACTAAAGATTAATTTCTTTATTTTAGGGATATTTCAATGTTATGTCACACCTTAGGCATCAACATGAGATTGCTGTAAACGTCTTAGATATAATTTCATTTCATCCAAAAACATTTAATAATATTAACATCCGCAATATAGTCCACTGCTGAACGTGATGTGGTTGGCAAAGATTTTATTTAAATGAAACACTGCTGCCCAATCTGCCCATAGGTAGCTTGGTTGCATTTCCTTAGTTTCATTATGTCAATGCCACGGTAGCTAAGGATGATACTATTGTACGCCGAAAAACATTTCCTATAGTTTAGACGGCCACTCGCTGCATTTGCCGAAATACAACCTATCATACTGTCGCGAATGTTTGAATTGTACCTAAATAAATACCTACTTCTCCTAAGAATTATAAAAAACTGCTATAATAAAAATACTAATTGAGGTAGCCTTACCTTATTTTACCCATTTTAGACGTTTTGAAAATACATTTAGGTGCATAACTTCAGTCATTAAATTAGGTACTTAACGAAACGAAGCCTTTTAAATCTGTGCTGAAAAATCAGCCCATTCAATAAAGTTTTTAATATTTTTGAATCATGTACCTACGACGAAAGTTTTAAAGGTGTGAATAGGTATTTACAAATATAATTTTAGCTTCAATTAGGTTTCCTTTAATTTACATTAAAATTTTATCTTCTTAACAGTTAAGATTAAATTAAAGTAATTGAACATAATTCAAATACAGTTTTAGCTACCAAATGATGTTGCTCTGATGGCTGTAAAATCAAGATGATATCTAGGTACATTTGGTTGATCATAAAATTCAACAGTTTTTATCGAAAATAGTAATAAAATATCCAACAGTTTAACCCCAACAAAATGTTCAAGTAAAGTAAACATAGTAAAAAGTATATTTCGAAATAGCGTTGATGCCCAAAAATATGATTTAGAACGAGGTGAGTGCGTACCTATATGCGCCGGCGGTTATCTCTGAGCAAACACGCGGTGGGTTCCACAGCTCGAGCTAGCAGCGAATATAGGGTTCATTTTACAAGGAACATACTCGTGTTGTAGGATTTAGGGCTAGGCACAAATGTAGGACGCAAACACATCCATAAAACCCGCCTGTCATGTGTGGTGCATGACAAAATAATGACCCCTTTGGGGACGCTTGTTGGCCGTGCCCGTAACTAAAGGTTAGGTTTTTGTAGATTCCATTATTAGAGTTTATATGAAGATGTAAAAAATACGTAGAATATAGTAACGATGCGTCGTCGACCTCCCATCCACTTCCTGTGCTGGTGTTCCGGCCGCGGCGCGCCGGTGTTTGCTCTCGAGCGGCGCCGCCGCCGATTTGGAACAACGTGTTCCGCCGCACGCCCGCGCCGACAGGTAAATACTCCTACAGACACCAACGTTTTAAACTTAATTATTTTGTTCGCAGCGAATAATGGAGAACGTCCCGTCCAACATGTCTACGAGTGCGTCTCAGGAGGAAGTGAGCGACGCGTCGGGGGCGCTGCAGCTCGTCAAGAACGAGAACCGCAACGAGCAGGCGGGCGAGCAGCAAGACGAGCAGCACGAGCAGGCCCCGAGCGAGCAGCCCGCGGGCGAGCAGCAAGCCGGCGAGCAGAGCGCCGAGCCGCCGCCGCAGTCCGTGATCCAGCGGCGCGGCCTGCGCACCATCACCGCCGCCGGACACATCACGGAGGGCGAGGAGCTGCCCGACGACGGCGTGAAGGACGAGCCGCCCGAGCAGCCGCCGATGGACGAGCACTACCAGCCCAAGCAGGAGGAGGACGCGCGCGCGCACCTGCACTACGAGGAGGAGCGCATGCGGCTCGCGGACGCGGACACGGCGCGCTACCTCGCGTTCAACCGCGGCGCGATGCCCGGACAGGCGCGCCCGCAGTTCGCGCGACCCACCCGCGCGCCTTTCCCGCGGAGCCTCGCGCTGCGCTACGGAGCGCCACATCACGTGATCGTGGCACCGGAGGGCGAGCCGGACGATGCCCATGCTCACGACGCTGCCGCATTCCTGGCGCGTGAAAAACAGGAGCTTCAGTACGTGGCTACCAGCATAGCCAATGACGAGGCCCGCTACTCCGCCGCGCTCGGCGAGCAGGCCGCCACCGCGCTAGAGATGATCCAGTCCACAGCCTTGAGCAACCAGCAATCCGTCGGCATCGCTTACCAGCAGGTACGACAGTCGACGTCTTGATCGGATTTTATGAAACTTAAAAATAGAGTATCTGATTGATGTGTTTGTGCAGGTGAAGTACGAAACACGAGGCGAAGGCGAGGCGCGGCCGGGCACATACGCGAGTCTGCAGCCGGTGACGTCGGTGCACGGCGGGTACGCGTACTCGAGCGCGTCGCCGCAGTACGGCGCGGGCGGCGCCGCGCCCGGCTACGGCGCATACGCCGCGAACGGCAAGGAGCTGCTGACGCTGTACGGTGCGGGCGGGGGTGCAGGAGGCGGCGGGGCGAGGGAGGGGGAGTCGCCGCCGGGGCAGCTGCTGTACCGCTCCGACCCCACGCTCTCCTCCTCCTCGCTGCCCACGAGGGGTCACGTCGTCTACAGCTCAGTGGTCCCTCAGTCGCAGGCAGTTTATGAAGCTCCGCCTAGCCCCAATTCACAACAGGTAAGATACCGCTATACAACAATAAAATTTAGTCATGCTATTTGTCGAACGGATTATTCATCACGATCTATTTTCCCAACAGGTGACACTATACACCCATGGCAATACGGTTCAGTACAAAGTAGGCGGTGAACATTACCTCGGCGCCGGTGGAGGAGTAGACTACGTGCCAGTGTCAGGTTACGAAGGCGGGTTGTTGGTCGAGGGTTACGCGGCACCAACACAATCTTGGCCAGGACACAACCTACTACCAATCGATGATGGCTTTGATCCCAGTAAGTTTTTCCCCTCTTTTGTACTTAAATGATTCCCCACATTTTATCCTCAGCTTATATTGCTCTCATTCATTGTAGGTATGGCAGGCATGGGCGAGGTGAAGGAGTGCGTGAACTGCGCCGCGGCGACAACCCCCTTGTGGCGGCGCGACGGCACCGGACACTACCTGTGCAACGCGTGCGGTCTCTACACGCGCATCAACGGCGTCAACCGACCACCGCTCAAGGGACAGAAGGCGAAACCTCAACAGGCGCTGGTAGGCTACCTTCCAAGCAAACATCCATGAAAATATCAATCTGTTAGATTAAAGGCAGTTTCGTAAAGGGTATGGTTTTGTTGCAGCCGACGAACGGCAACCGTCGCGTGGGTGTCACATGCGCCAACTGCCGCACCTCCAACACGACGCTGTGGCGACGCAACAACAACGGCGAGCCGGTCTGCAACGCCTGCGGACTCTACTATAAACTGCATAACGTGAGTCTCCTTATTTCTTGTCTAGGGATATCCTGGAGAGAATTTCACACGTGAAGTGAGCTCAGACAGAAGCTTTGAGGAGTAACATTCCCGCACCGACTGAGCACAGTGTGTCACTGTTTCCACGGTTTGCGGTATCCGCATGACTGCCCGATTACCGGCAGGTATCTAATCGTGCAGTTATCAGGGAACTCCTCGGCAAATATTGGGCCTGTATAAAAAATCAAAACACAGGGTCTCATCTAATCTCGCGAGATAAACGCGGGGCTACCGACTGATAGAGAATTATCATCGCGCGACCACGAATATTCATAATGAGATAAATAATCTTTTATCAATTATCTCCTCACGAGTAGATACGCTTGTTTAAAGGATGATAGGAACGCGTGGCGCAGATTACGAGGAGTTTCCCCGTTCGTAGTCATCGGGACACGTCATTGCTGTCGGCCGAATGGTTAACAAACCCTGACTTCTCAAACTGGTCGCCGAATGTAAACAATGCTATCATCTCCTCCAGGTAAACCGGCCCTTGAGTATGAAGAAAGATGGTATCCAGACGCGAAAACGCAAGCCGAAGAGCATGGGAGGTGGTCACTCATCGGGGTCAGGGCGGCCGCCCGCGCCGCTCACAGGTCAGTACCGGAGCCTGGCTGGCTCATGGCGTGTTTAGTCTATTGTGTTGTATATTTTTCCATCTGCCCCACCAGTGTATCTCCTCGGTCGAACAACAATTCGAAGGAAGAGATAGACTGGTGGTGGTAACTCACGACCTCTGTCGGTGGCGGTGGCCGACGGCACAGGTCGGTGGGGCGGATGGGAATGAGCGCTGCCCGCAGTGGAGGCGGGGAGGGGGCTGCCGCCGCTGTACGCCGCGCTGGAGACTGCGCCCCCCGCGTCCCCTGCAACCCCCGCGCCGCTGCTGCTGCCGCGCCCCGACGCGCGCCTCCCGCCTCACGTCTGAAGCGCCCCACACAGTCGACGCTGCCCGCGCCTGGGGTGTTCCCACATCCAACAAAAGCAGAGGTTCTCCCGCCAGATATATCCTGAACTGTCTTTCGAGCTGCTGCACTCTTCCTCCAAACTTCAGCTTTCTACTCTTAACACGCTTCACTTCCAGTACTCAAACTTTGTAACTAACGTGCCTATGGGTGATGGTCACTTTATGCATCCAGTATTATGCCATCGGTCCATCGCGGACAAAAAATCTATGTTGCACGTTTTCATGTTTTAAATGCTAAACCTAACTTTATGTACTTTTTCCAGGATATCCGCGCTAGCTGCAGGCGGTCGTCAGCTATAAGCATCGCATCATTCCCAGAACGCATTTAGTTAGGAAATAATGAACAAATTACGTAAATTAACTGATTATGACGAATTTATTATCATACAGTGCGAGTGCCAAAGATTTTCGTATGAATGTAACGTTAAGTCACAAAATATGTAGGTGGTGCTGTTCACCTACAGTGGTACTTACTTTAATAATTATGATTGTGTGTGTGTGTGTGTGTGCGTGTTTGTGAGCGGTTGTACAGTGTTCTTATTTAATTTAGTTTTATGGCGGTACATAGATACTTAAGCAGAATAATTTATGTAAATAAAAGATTTAACTATATGACAGAATAAATATTGTGTTAAGATTTACTGTTATAACGACTTTCATTCTCAAATGTAACAAACAGCATACTTAGGTACCTAACCGTCCTACTCCTGGTACTGCTACCAAACCAATAAGAAAAATTGTGCAATAATGACTGATATTCACACCTGCATCACTAGTAGAGCTGTACCAGTAATGTATACCTCTATTATTATATTATTATAGTTAGCCTACCAGATCCCACTGCTGGGCAAAGGCCTCCCCCGCGGTTCTCCACCTGTTGCGGTCTAGTGCAACCTCCGTCCACTCCTTCAGATAAGCATCAAACTCGTCACGCCATCTTTTTCGGGGTCTACCTCTGCGACGGGAACCGCCTTGAGGTACCCAGTGGTCCGTGACGATTTTGGCCCATCGATCCGGGTGCATCCTGCAGACGTGCCCGGCCCAATCCCACTTCAACTTGGCAGTTTTGCTCCCTACATCGGTGATGCCTGTCTGCGCTCTAAGTCTTGTATTCCGGACTCGGTTAGTTCTCTTGACGCCGAGAATACTTCGCTCCATCGCTCTTTGGCAAACCTTGAGTTTGGACTTCTGACCTTCTGTGAGAGACCACGTTTGAGCACCGTAGGTTAGGACGGGCAGGATACACATGTTGATGAGTTTTCTTTTGAGTGATAAAGGCAGATCGCCCTTCATAAATTGTTTAAGAGACCAGAAGCTTTTCCAAGCGTTCTGGATCCGGCGATCAATCTCTTTTTCTTGCCTGTTATCGAACGAGACAATCTGGCCTAGATATAGATACTCATCAACATAATGTATTGTCTGCCCATCGACCTGTACCCTACGTCTCGTGCTGTTGGTCATCAGCTGTGTCTTTATCCTGTTCATATGAAGTCCAACCTCAAGGCTTGCGGCATTTAGACTTTGGAGCATCTCTTCAAGTTCCTTGGCCGTATTAGCGAACAGAACAATGTCGTCGGCGAAACGTAGATTTGTCAATCGTTTTTCGCCGACGACAATGCCCTGCGATTCCCACGGTACAGACAGCTGTTTGAATACCTCCTCCAAGGTGCACGTAAACAGTTTAGGGGAGAGGGGGTCACCCTGTTTCACGCCCTTTTCTATGTCGAATGACGGACCTGGAGAGTGGAGCTTGATAGATGCTGTACTGTGGGTGTAGACTAACTCCAAAAGCTTGACATACGTCTCCTCTACGCCTTGTTTGCGGAGTGCTGCGAATATCGCCTGGTGTGAAAGGCTGTCAAACGCTTTGGAGTAGTCCACAACATGACAACACCGATGTGTTGGGCCCTTATCGCCTGGGCACCCGAAACGAACGAGGCTCTCGCTTAGTTCAGTTTGCTTTTGGCCAGAAACTTGCAATAAGTAACAGCTTTTTTCCTAAAAAACTTCAGCGTAGATGGACTTGGGTGTCACCCGATTCGCAAATCCGTAACGAAATAGACTATATCCTTACATCTAACAAACATATTGTAAAAGACGTCGGCATTATAAACAATATTAAATTTAGCTCCGACCACCGGCCTCTGCGTACTAAATTACGATTTGAATTCAAAATTCACAGAAAACGCCTATTCAGACCAAAAATTAAACTCCTCGATCTAGATACTCTCACAAATAACGTAAGCGCATTTAATCTCGAACTTAAAAACCACTTTGAATTATTACCAACAGATACACATGATATCCAATTACAGTATGACAATATCACAGATAGTATTAAAACGGCAAGTAGAAAAATTAAACAACCCAGAATCAAAAACAACAAATTATCGACAAAAACTTTAGCACTAATTGAAGATAGATATATAACAGAAAAATTCACAGATAAATACAGACAAATTGATAAAGAAGTCAAACGGAGCATACGGTATGATTTACGAAAACACAACACCGACCTCGTACAAAGAGCCCTAGAAACAAACAGCAGCTTACGCACAGCAAAACAAGGCATATCTCGAGAAAAATCTTGGATTACGAGTTTAAAGGACAGCTCCGGAGCGAGACAGACTAGCCGTGACAAGGTCATTAGTATATGTACGAACTTTTATAAAACATTATATTCAAACTCAAACGCATTAGCACATAATTTATCAGAACAATATTCTTGTGCTGACACTATACCCCTATTCACCGAAGGCGAAATATTTCGTGCCCTAAAGAGTATGAAAAATGGGAAAAGCCCTGGAGAGGATGGTGTCAGTACCGAATCACTTAAAGTAGGAAAGCCGGTTTTAATTCCCTATTTATTAAATCTTTTTAACAGTATTCTTCTAACGGGATCCATTCCTAAAGATTTCTGTCACTCTAATAATATAATCCTACTGCACAAAAAAGGCGACAAATCTGACATCAATAATTACCGTCCTATTAGTTTGATATCCCACATATACAAATTATTCATCAAAATTGTAGAAAACCGCATTGCTGGTATCCTAGACCGCCACCAACCACCGGAACAGGCCGGCTTCAGACCATCATTCTCAACAACCGATCACCTGCATACATTAAACCTAATCATCGAGAAGCACACCGAGTTCCACACACCGTTATACTATATGATCAAACGAACTTACCAAGTGAAGTTCGATCGATATTATATGAGTCGCTCTGTTCGAAGATATAATTCTAGTTAACCATGTAGTTTCTTCAAGCTACTGGCATTCATCGCACTTTCACTCTTTTTTCTTTTTTTTTTTTGTCTATGGCCACCCTTTCCTGTCGCCTGACAGATGGCCAAGTACTCATTCTTTAGAGATAGCAGTAGATCTAATCTTTTTCTATTATACAACTGGGTTTGGGTGGGAGGGACCTTATATCTTCGAACAGAGCGACTCATATAATATCGATCGAACTTCACTTGGTAAGTTCGTTTGATCATATATTATATTTCGTCGCTCTGTTCTTCAGATATAATTCTAGTTAACCATGTAGATGTTCAGAGATATTGTGTTGTATTTCACAACACATTATAATAGAAAAGATTAGTCAGTTGTACAGACAGTCCTTAAACATAAGTTGGATTATGTGTAGGGATTAGGTACATTCACTTTAAATTATTTTATTCTAAACATATCTTTAAGTTAACTACTTAAAATAGGTTCACCACAAACCCCGATTAAGATAAAAGTTCTGATTATCGTTGTTTTTGTACTTATGTCAAAAATTATACGAGCGTTACACATTAGCAAGCAATTTCTAAGGCGTTGAAATAAAAACGTGGTGAAAACATAGTTTTCTTTCTATTTCTGGTAATTAAATATTAACCATAATCTTTACATTATCATCGAGCGCTGTGAGCCAGCAGTGATGATGATGATGTTGACTCAACTAAATATAAAGTTATCAAAGATTATAAACACACCTGAAAAATGTTTTGCTTCAAAAGCTTTTTTTAGGCTAAACTACATCAAGTTCGGTTTGAATGGTACATTATAGTGTACCTGTAAACTCGAATACGTGTAGGATAATTTTTGAACTACACAAATATTTGATTATTGATATAGTTCACGTTATCTTGGAAATAATCGCCATAAAATAGTTAATTAAGGCGTAAATTATTAAATTTTTATAGGAACTTAATTAACTGTGCTTACTTCGTGTATACTCACACAGCAACGAAATTTTATAATTTGATTATTTAAACAGGAATTATAATTATTAAATTGTAATCCATGTACATAGATTAAATAAATAGTCTTTGAATAAGCATTTAAATTATTAAAGCTATTTTTTCCCAAAGAACTTTAAAATAAATGAACTTTAAAAGAATTAATGATGCAGGATTTTGGTTATAAAATAATAAAACACTAAAACAGTCATAAGTCAGACATCCAGAATTAATGTCCTAAAGAATTAATGTCTGCTTTCAAATAATAACAACACTTTGGATAAAACTGTAATATAATTACGTTTATGTGTTTACACTTGATTTAATTATTTTTTAATAATAAAACGGTAAAAAAATTTACGTTTATGTGGTTACACTTAATTTTATATTATTATAATAATCAATAAATAAATTTAATATTATTATTGATGTCTTATATTTTTCGCATTGCTTTTATTAATAAAAAGCAATTCAAAATACTCAGAATGTTAATAGGTTGTTAATAAATTTTATTATTTTAAAGTTTTGTGTACCTGCAGAACGAGGGAAGACAGATTTTCTTCCTAACAATATTGTTATTGGTTCTAAAACTCAATATTATTTCTGTATGTCATAATAATAATATTGAACTAAGTTTTTTTTACATTCTATTTTGATGTAAAATGTTTATGGTAATTTTCAATTTTTGTAAATTTCAAGGATACTCTTGTGGTGAACGAGGTGAACATAATGTTTCGATTAGGTTACTGCATGTAACCTTCTAATCATGACAAAATAAAATTGAATAATATGATTTCCTTGTTAAATATTAAACAATGTCTACTAGAATAGGACCAAATTTATTTATCACTTAACAACTTGTACTTGGTTGAAAAGCGGAAGTACAAGATTTAAATATTTTCAGGACTACCTATTTATTTTAAAACAATGTTATCAAACATTGCGAAAAAAGATTTACTCGTTTTCATTTTTTACACGAAGTCAAGTAAAATGAAACATTTGGTTAGGAGATTATTGATTTCGTAAGTAATTTCATTGAAATTGGAACGAAATACAATATTTATAATAAAACGCTTTGTCTACTGTGGTGCATAATGTATGGATCTACGTAGAACGAATTAATTGAGAATTCCTTACAATACTGTAAATAATTAACAACTTTTTTTAGCCACATAAAATCTAACAGCAACCTTGTTAGGTCCTGAGATAATTCAATAGTATTTGTAAAATACGTAACAAACGAGTTAGGAATAAGATATAACATTTTTGATCCCACCTTATATTTAAATAGGTTTGATCACAAAAGAAGTAAATAGTTCACCAATTAGGTAAGATAATTTTATTATCTTCTATTGTTTAGTATAGAAAAATATAAAAGTTACTCGTTTTCCTCTTCATTTATACCGACAGGGTAGCAAATATTCATGATATTACCTATATGACATAAGTCATTTAAGTTATTCTGTCTGAAGAATATGTTTATCCAACTACCAAAATATTTCGGTAATTTTATCCTCGCAATACGTGTTCGTAACATAACATTCCAATTGAATTGAAATTAAATAACCTTAGGACAGAGGTTACATATTTTTACAAATAAAAATCATAATATTCAATTCCTAATAAGGAATAGTTGAATACTTAATGTATGTGCTTTGGTTAAATGTATGTGTTTGGGTAAATAAGTGTGAATCCCAAAATAGGTTTATTTATTAGTGTTCAAAATATAATGTTTTATATTTCTTGTCGTAATGTGGTAATTTATGAAATGAAATGGAATAATCAAAGTATCACATTGTAAGTAATAATTAATTTATATTAATTATACTTAATAATAATAATAGCGAGTAGGAAAATACTTGTATTTTCAATAATAGGATATTATTTATTATCTACTTATTTCGTTTCTTTCTGAATGATGGACTTTCATAGACCAATCGCAATATGTGCACGAATCTGGCCTGTATAGACCTACCTACATAGGTACACGTCTATTCCTGCAGGCAGTACACACTCCTCCCCCCCCCCCCCTTTTTATGGGAGGTGGGGTGGGCAACCAATGGTTGGGTAAGTTATGTATTGTCAAATCGACTAATCATTCTATCCTTTGTTTTATTTAATGAAAATCAAAAACTGTAAAAGATTTTTTAAGGTAAGACCATAAGCGTATTGAAGTAAGCTTTGGCGAGCAGGTGTCTATCATTATATGATATAATATAATATAAATCTACTAGAAAGAAGTAAACAAAATCTTGTCTTGAATCTTTTCTTTCTATAAAGAACTTACGTCCTAAAATCTTGCTGAATAACGGAAACTTGCATAGAACAGAACCAGTTAATTGGTTTATCAAAAGTATAATAAATACAGGGTATCAAAAGTAGGATAAATACAGGGTACAAACAAACATTTATGTTTGTACAACAAAGAAATCTTTTTCCATATGTTAAGTAAGCACAATGCGTTGGTTTGGTTGTATTTAATACGGTATTTGTATACCAATATATTTTTCTAATTCACCTGTAGGCAAATAGGTACGTGAAATTTAATTGACATTTCACTACTCAATTGCCCCATGGTTCGATAAAACGTAAATCGAAAAGAAGGTAGATTTAAAAAAATATTTGTAAATCTAATATTGGTGCGTTCTTTTAACAGAATGTAACTTATATTGCGGTTTTCTCGTGTAATATTATGCATTTGGCATTATTAATTACTTGTATTTTTGAAGGGTATATTTTGAGCTAGGGTATTCCCATGGTATAAAAAAAACTGCGCACAATGTCGCGATTAGTTGCAAGTTTCGCAAAGACTTCAATAGTGTTATTCACAAATAGATACGTTTTTGTATAAAATACAAATTTACGTAATTAATGAAATATTCCATGGTGATGTGATATGATATATAGAATCTTAGCCATGTTTTAGTAAGTACATCATTATCTCGTGGCATTGCCTTCGAGTTAATTCTTTTCGTAGGAATAAGGGCGCGTACCGTATATAAGAGGAAAAATAAATGTATTCCTTATCAGTAACCTTATGCGAATAAATTGAATCGCATAGGTGAAAATGTTGACGCTCTCGCGTAATAACTTGACACAAATCAACAGTTGTTTTTCTGCTAGCAAGCTTATATGTGTGACATAGCCTAGTGGTTCGAGTAACGACCAAATAACAGTTAACATATCTATTTTTAAGTAGAAATTGTATATATACTTTTAGGAATACATTGGGTATGACACGATCGTGTGAAAAACAGATCATAAGACAAAGAGAGGTCTATGTCAAGCTGTGTACTGTTGTGTCCAATAATTGCTTGATTATTTCAATCGGTAGCGGGTACTTATAAGATATTCTTATAAGATTTTGTCAAGGTATAAACTCAAGACGTTACTGATGACTTTTGGGCATCGTTTAGGCTAAGATGTATTTCGTGGAAGACTGGGGTCGATTCCCAACGAAATAAAGATTGACAGCAACCATTTGTATTATATAACATTTGCCTTCGTGTTAGCTCGCGGCATAACCTCCAGACGTTATATATCGCTTGGGCAAGCCCTATGCGAATATATTGCACACTTATAACATAGATCCAGTTTGAACCGTATGTTTTGCTATGCAAAAATGCCATCGTGATGACTCGCGGTCAACCTCCAGGCTTTCCAGTGGTTCGAGACCATCTAGGACAATTGGTGTGGTTTTCCAGCGGATTGAGTCGTAGACCCACCGTCAAGGAAAAAATGGTGCATCAGGTGAAAAACACCTCAGTCAATCAATCACATCAAGACACATAAAAATACCAAAAAATCACTCACCCGGTGTATCACTGAGTTTAAATAGGGAAACAATTAGTTTTCCCAACATTTAACACTGAATTTATTAATTATTTTACGTTTTTTGTAAAAAAACGTGCGAGTCATGCCGCGCAAGTTAAAGAATGAGTACTTGGCCATCTGTCAGGCGACAGGAAAGGGTGGCCATAGACAAAAAAAAAAAAAAGAAAAAAGAGTGAAATCGATCGATTTAATCGATTTTCTCTAAAAGTGCGATGAATGCCAGTAGCTTGAAGAAACTACATGGTTAACTAGAATTATATCTGAAGAACAGAGCGACGAAATATAATTGGCTTTCGTGGACTACTCCAATACATAAATAAATTATAAATAACATACCTACTTTCAAGCACTACTAATCATGTTTTTGGCATTATTATTATAGGTATCGAATTCTTATTTTAGTCACTTTTATACCTTCATTATCTACACTGACTGGATCCCTGTAAATACTAGCTGTCTATGCGACACAAAATGCTCTGCATTGATATCACATCAACAGCCACAAACTACTGCTTCGCCTCGTTATCATTTTCAGGATTGGTAGGTGGGTTGGCAATTACGGAGCAAGGTTTGTAAAACATAAGGAACGCTGCTGCTGCTTATTCCTTGAAATTACCCTTGCGAAATTTTAAAGACACCTGCGGTTAAAATAGGTTTGTAGGTTGATGCTATTCTATGCAGGCATCACACAGCTAATACACACACACACACAATAATATACAAGCACACCTAATCCTCAACCTTGAGCTTAAAATTACTACGGTGTATGAAATCCTATAATAAAACATCATGAAGTGTATAAATGGTGTAGTGTAGAGCCTACGTAGCGTAGCGTAGCTACACGCGTAGCGCTAGAATTACCGCAGTGCTGCCATCTCACTGTTATCATTAGAATTACGTTCAGAACACGGTGACCAACCTTCTTGACGGTGACTCGGTCTTGAGACGTAGTAAAATGGGGTTTTCATCGCAATAAATCGAAATTTCTCTTTCAAACATGTCCAAACAAATGTATGAACAAAATTGATTAGATAAATGGTAAAATGTGATGTCAATAACAAATAGACATGAAACAAACAGAAAATAAGAAACAACCATGCACTTTCCTGTTTAGTTCGTCGCTATCGCGTGACTCGCGTGAGTGAGCTCCTCATGTGACCAAGTTGGGTAGATGTTGCTACAACAATTGACTAGATGGCACTACTTGTATAATTTGATCCTGTGTGATTTCAACATCTATCTAAATAATTACCTAGGTACCTCCTATCCTATCCAAAATAAGGTTTCATAATCTGGCGTGCGTGACTAATCTGTTAGATAGAAGTTTAGAACACACAGATGCCATTTGTGTGCCATTTTAAATTGCAGAAATTGGACATAAATTGGACGTCAAATTACTCACCAAGCACCAAGTTTTCGTATTTAATTAATTACAATGACATATTAAGGTACATTAACAGGCTGTATTTCCATCGATAGATATGTATCTGTCGCAGTACGATGGCAGAATTAGGTTTTTGGCCAAAAACCTAGGTTTATGGCCAAAAGCCGGCATATGGCCAAATCGTAGACTTCTTTCGGCTATCGTCCTAAGCTGATCCAGGTTTTTGGCCAAAAACCTAGGATTTTGGCCAAAAAACTAGGATTTTGGCCGAAATCCTAGATTTGTTTAGTATTATGGCTTTTTTTGCATATCGATGGAACTTCTTCTTCTTCGAGTGGTACACCAAGTCGCCCAACGACCCGATGAACCCTGGTGTTAGAGTTTTTAAGCCGCCTACTGCAAGGAGCAGGCCTCTGACAAGGTTGTGTAACGACCGCCGTCTAAGTGATCATAAAGAGCAATCGGGACCGACGGCTTAACGTGCCCGTGTAGTTCGGGCATACACCTCGAAAGGCAGGAGGTAGCATTGGACGTTCTGGAGGGTAAGAGGTAGCGTCAGACGCTCTGGAGGGCGTGGGTAGAGTCGGACACTCTGGAGGATGTAAAATGATGGGCGTTGGATTTTCTGAGGGTCCGACGCTACATCCTGGTTTCCAGGGCGTCCAATGCTACATCCTGGTTTCCAGGGCGTCCAATGCTACCACCAATCCTCTAGAGCGTTCAGTGGTTCATCTTGCTCTTATGATGTCTGATGCTCCCCCCTGCCCTTTAGGGAATCCGAGGCAATCCTGCTGTTCAGACTGTCTGATGTTACCCCCAGTCATTCTAAGGTGTCCATTTACGGTGTCCAAGTCTACCCTCAAAAGATCAGAGGGAGGTGCATAAAGTACCTCTCCACTCCTCGTTCCCCTGAAACACACGGGCACGGTAAGCCATCGGTCCCGATTGATCTCTATGATCACATAGACGGCGGTCGTTACACAACCATGTTAGAGGCCTGCGTCTTGCATTAGGCGGTTGAAAACTCTGATACCAGGGTCCATCGGCTCGTTGGGCGACTTGGTGTACCACTCGAAGACGAAGAAGTTCCCCCAAAATGCAAAAAAAGCCATAATACTAAACAAATCTAGGATTTCGGCCAAAATCCTAGTTTTTTGGCGCGTTCGTTCGAAAAACCTGGATCAGCTTAGGACGATGGCCGAAGGAAGTCTACGATTCTGCCATATGCCGGCTTTTGGCCAAAAAGGTTTTTGGCCAAAAACCTGATTCTGCCATCGTACTGCGACATATCCATCTCAAAGTCCCAGTCGACAACCGATGTGGCGCAGTGGTTAGTATGCCTGCCTGCCACGCAAAGGTTCCGGGTTCAATTCCCGGTGGGGTCACTCACAAAGTTGATATTTATCACTTTGTGAATTTGTTCCTAGTCTGGTTAGGACATTGCAGGCTGAACCACCTGATTGTCCGCAAGTAAGCTGGTTCCGTGCTTCGGATGGGCACGTTAAGCCGTCGGTCCCGGTTGCTGTCTATGCTGGCGGTCGGGTCGTTACACAACCATGTCAGAGGCCTGCTACTTGCAGTAGGCGGTTGAAAAACTCTGACACCAGGGTTCATCGGGTCGTTGAACGACTCAGTGTCTCACACGAAAAGAAGAAAAGTCCCAGTTGATAACTTGCGAGCTATGTGATTTTTACGACTGCACATCTGTATCTAACGAGTATCTCTCCACAGCAAATATAAAATGACACATCTCCACATCTTTTATGGGGAGATACTTACGCAGGCATTACATTACTTCTCTCTATTCTATTAAAAAATATCTTTTTGTGTGAAAACTATTGGTCTTAGGAAATATAGGTAATTTTAATTGAAAAAACAGCTTTTAACGCGTTGGAAAACTCATATTTTCTGTGTATGCCATTTGCCATCATACACACGAGGCGCAGCTACTAAAACCGATTCCTCTAACTACTTAATTACTTAGTAGTAGATACAGCGAGTAGCATCATAAGTATTTATGAGTTTTTTTACAGTATGTAAGTACCTATTTAATTGGTGTTTACTCCAGTGACACCATAAAAGAGCTGTTAGGTATATTATTAAATGGACTGCAAAGCAGCTGCTACCTGTAGTACTTACCACGGGCGAATGAGCCACGCGCGTTTATGTCTTTTATATGAAACATTGACACCAAGAGCGTGTCAGACACCCCACGAACATCTCGAGTGCAAAGCAAACACTGCCGTACCATCCTTTACTGAAACCATTTCAAAACATTTTCAGGCCCCTATTTAAGAACTTTTGGATAAGACCAGAACGCAGAAATGTTCGTAATCTAGTAAGCAATAATCAAATACTTAAAAACCTAAATTTTGCGAAGGCAAAGTATCGCATTTAAGACAGACACTCACTCACTCCCTCACTCATGATCATCAAAATAGAACTAGTACTTTCAATAAACTCAGCCAGCTGACATTTGGTACAGAGTTGGGTTTAATTATTTTTTATTGGACCTTATAAAGGGAAAAGTATAAAAACTAGGATAATAGAAGGTTTGGATACCTGATGTAGACCACAAGGTACACCACTAGAAGCCCGGCTAAACCATAGGAGATACAGATATGACTTCAAAGCGAAAAATGTTCAGCTTGATGGGACGCTTCTACAAAAATAAGTGAAATCCCACCAAAAACATTCTGTAAAAAACTAGCAAAGTCTCTGTGGATACTTTCCTGTTCGACTTGTATCCACAATCGTATTAAGAATGTTCAACGGCCAATCATATAACTTTAACTAAAATAATAAAAAAGTGGCCAAGAGCGCGTCAGACACGCTTACAAAAAGGGTTTCGTAGTCAACGTTTAAATATCAGGCCTTTCAGCGTTACAAAGTTAATTTTCTTGCTGGTTTGTTTGCAGCGGCTGATGGTTACAAACCGCAAATTAAAAATATTGTATTTATCTTAAATCTTCAGTGGTACCTACAGTATCCGTTAAAGTTTTCATGATAACATCAAGTTGAGAAATAAACATATTCCTTAACGTTTAAAAAAAATTAAGCGTTCATGGCGCAAAAACGCCCCTTTGAAAAGCGAATATCAACAGAAATATATCAGACAGAAACATTTTTGTGACTTTGTTTAAAAGAGACCTCCCATTAGCTTTAAAAGACCTATTCAACGATACCCTAATCAATATTACTGGAGAGCAATATCTTACCCCCTTTCACTTGTATGGGAGGGGATCCAAAAAATATTTTATATAATTTTTTCTTATCTATTTAAGTAATATTTAGGTCAACATGGTCTATTTCATACCGATATCTCCAAAACTCGAAGATATGAGGGCGCGGCATACCGACAGACAGACAGACATGACGAAATGATAAGGGTTTCTAATAGACTGCGAAACGCTAAAATAATTCAAATGTGTTGTACTTCCTCTATTGGACTCTTCTTCTAACTTTAAAGTATTAAATACCTGAATAGGGACTGAGAGTGAAAAAAGAGAGTCCCATTATAAACGAAAGATTTAAATTATCTAAATAACAAGCTTTTTTAACGATTTTCTTATTAGAGTGGAGCCACAAAAATTTCCTGATTTTCTTAAAATTTCTTTTAGGTATATTTCCTCCTAGGCACTCTTTAAATCTGCGTTAGGTATTATAATATGTAAGTACTATTTCTTGAGACCTTAAATTGTAATGTCGCAGACTTTAGGTAAGTAGGTACTTTATTTCGGTTTTTCCTTAAAACTCTAGTGTCTCTATGCAATCCTACCAAGCCGTCATGTCACCACCATCAGCCTTGCTATCAGGCTGTCACCCCGTCCCGTCACGTCCCCGCGCCGACGTCGCCAGCCCCGGCGCGCGCGCAGGCCGCGGCGCGGCGGCCGGCGGCCGGCGGGCGCAGGACGGGCCGGCTCATTAGCGCACGGTGATATACGGCCCAGAGACAGATAAGTGGGCGGGTGGCTGCGGCCCGGACCGGACAACCCACAAGGAACCTTAGGTAAAGGGACGAGCTTCGATTGCAGCCCCACGGAGTTGGGACTTGAGATCGTCTGGATTAAACGCGTTCGATGCCGACCCGGCCCGTGATAACGTATATCAATTAATCTGTTAAGGAAATACGGGCCTCGGTCTAAGAGTTTTGAGTCGAAAATGGAATCTTTGCGTCAGTGTTTTACGTGGTTTTATCTCCTTGGTGACTGGTCAGAGGGCTAATGTAGTTGCGTTGTAAGTTGTAGCCGGCTCGCGGCGACCGACCCGGCACGAGCACTAATGCGCCCGGCGCCGGCGCCGCCTAAAACAAAATCTACAGCATTCCTGCGTTTAGGCCGCGCCGTGTGTTATTCCTTTTTTATCGGATCAGAATAATAGAATGGTACAAACACAAAGCAGCCGCCAGCGGTTACCGATCACCGAGCGCTGGTCGCTACATACTCAAACTACTCCGATTTATTACTCTACACCACAGTCTACCTACACACACATCGTGGGAGCACAGCACAGAAGCTTAGTACAGTTTGGTTTACTGTGTACAATACAAGAATTAACCATTCTATTGTTAGGTATTACTACTACTCCAGTAACTTTCCAAACCTGTAATGTTTTATATTTTTTGCTGAATAAACAACAATAAACAATAAACTTCACTTCACCATTAAAATTTAACTTACTCTCTTTCTGACTTTTAGTAGCCTAGGCCAAAGTTGTAGGTGGAGATAATCAATTGGCCATAGGTACAAGTTTAGGCCCCACACACGCGCCTCGCAAATCGAAATGTATGTTCATGAAACTCGTAGTACATATTCCTTGTACTGTCTAGATTATGCTGGTATACCTACTACTTTTAAATTATGAAATGGGAAACTGATAAAAAGACGCAATATACAGCATAATCTACAAATTACATAGGCAATCTAATAATAACTTTTTTATTCGCATTTTGATTCAATGTGAATTAGTATCGATATTCATACACAAAATCACACCTACAGCCTTTATGATGTAGGCAGAGTGTAAATATCCTTATAGTTAGATAACAATGCTTGCCACAATTCATAAAATCCTATGTATAATAATATCTTTTAATTTTCAGTTTTGGATTCCCGATTCGTTTAAATATTCTTGCAAGATTTAGTTAAAAAATAATCATAGTTTTTAATTTTAGTTACATTTTCATATAATGCCGTTTTCAGAGGCCCCAAATTGATTATCACCTTTACTATCATACGCTACATCGACTAAACTACATCAATGTACCTATCTGCGTCATACTCGTCAACAATCATGAGATGATGATCGACCCAAATCGACCCATTGATACGAATTTATACAAAAAGATATAAAATGTGTTTTAGGAATGTCAACTTTTGTAACTTTTTTAATATTTTTAAGATTTTGATGTAATTTTTTTATATAGTATACAGGAACTAACTAGCGGATAGGAAGTTAAGACAGACCTACTCATGAAACTGAACAACTCTCCCCATGGAACATGGGTCGAAATATTAGAAAATCGTCAATCAGTTTTTTTTATAATTCGACTTATGTTCCATGGGGAAGGTTGTTCAGTTTTATTTTCGGCTTGTTATCTAAGCCTTTTTTGTTACTCCCAGTAAGTATAATAATGCATAATGTCTTATTCTCACAGGATTTTGGTGTGAGAATAAGACTCACTTATTCTCACAGGAAAATGAGTTGCATGCAGCGGAGACACCGCTATAAATCTCTGAGTAAATGCATTATGGAGTTGTCATGAAGACTAATTACTTAAAACCAAGCTTAAAACAAAAAATCTTTACACTATTGTTGTAAACTGATGAACGACAGAATATTGATTTAAACAGAATTATAGGTATGTATGAAAAATGGTTTATTTCATGTTTGTTGACTACAGAAATCTCTCATAGGTAAGTATGTAAGTGCCCAACAAGCTCTTACCTAGTCGGTTTTTATATTGAACCAGGAAGTAAGCAGTTAATTCTAGGTAAGTGTGATGAATAAGTAAACCGAAAAATGAAACAACATTAAAATTGTACAAAATGAATCGACTCGTGTGTTGCAGTGTGGTAGGTAGTGGCAGGAATACCTACCTACTGCCACCCTTAGTCCACAGCCAGGGTATTTTGTAAAATGCGACATAGTGTTTTTGACCTCGACTTTATATCTGCCGACTATGGTCAACCGCATGGTGACGCCGATACGACCTACAATAGCTTTCTCAAAAAGGGTTGACGTCAGACAGGCGGCTGGTCATTAAACATAGCCAAACACTTTTGCTAAATAACTTTGTGTTCTTACAAATCACTTTGCGCTGATCCAAATTGATTTAGGATACGGGTAGTAAGATGATGAGTCGACTTGTTTCAGCAGATTACCTAGCTCCTTCAGTTGATGATGAGATGATGAATGACGGTGACACAAAACTTGTCTTATCCGCAAGTAAAACAAATCAGCATCAGAGCCTCCATTACACGTAGGTATGTATAAAAATAACACTTTTCACGAGCAAACAAATGAAGGCATTAAGGTCTGATCAGGGTTTTATAGCCACAACATTATTCTTTAATACTTAGTCACTGATAACAAGAAATGAGCTGCATAATCTTTGCTTATACAATTTTTAGGGTGTTCCTCCAATACTTGAATGAAGCTAGGTTTTAAATAAACGACATTTACCTAGTACGGTGAGCATCACTTGGTATCACAAGGAGACACGTACCTAGTTCAGGGTGGCCATAAACTCTTGGCAAACCTACCTTTTATTCTGCTATCCGAACTACATATGCCTCAAGGTTCTCAGTCTAGTACCTGTGAAATAGGTACCTACCTATCTATTTCAAAGGCACTAAATAATTTAAAATGTTTCTAGACCAGGTATTACAAATACCTTTGACACGTCTTGCTCCCTCTGACGTTACTTTCAACAATTCATTGTTCCCTGCTATCGCTGTCTGCTATGACTCAACTTCTGTCTCTACAACCACAAAACCATCCAGTAACTACACAAATGACCCCCATTCTTCCTGTGTCTTTGTGCGCATTGTATTGGCATGAAGGGCGAGCAGATTAGCGCGCTCCCACGCTTAATTCGCTCGGTCCATGTAGACCGCGCCTGATTCGTCTTAGTCGGTACCGGGAACATAGAGCGGTCATGGGAACGCGAACGTTGTGAAAGAAGCTACTACGAAGGTGGGTTTCAATAACACGTGGTAATAAAAAACTTTGTTTTTTCCAAATACGAAACAAGGACGCAAAAGACTCTACCGTCACTGCATGAAGATTTATAAATCGAATTACCTAGAGGTTGTTACTTACATGGGTAGATAATTAATACGGCTCTTTTTGTAATAATTCATTATCTTGCTATTAATTTGGTGAATTTCTAACTCAAAAAAATATAGCTAGGTAGATTAGGTAATCAATTAGCTAGAACTAGTCGCACCGAGTGGCATGCTTTAACGTCAAAAGCTAGACTTTAAAATCCACCTCTCCATTCCATGTTTAACGATCCGTAGATTGTCCATAGACACACTGTAGGTATAGCGTAGTGTAGCTACCTATCCTCCGAGATAATAATTAGGTACGTACGGAAAGATTAAGAACTTTTACATTATTAAAACAATTTTAATAAACCATAATCACCTGTGTTAGATATCAGTAGACGTCAAATTTTTCATTCTCTTGTTACCTACTAGGTACACAGAATTTATGTGAGGATCTATTTTATTTTATTTTACGAACAATGTTACTGAAAAATTGTTTTTCATTTTCATGTCTTAGATCACGTGCCCAAATATTTGTGCAGATCTTAACCAAATCACTTTGTACCATGTAGGTACCTATCTGTAATGAAAACCTTTTGTATTTAGGCATGCCTAGACCATTGAACAGAATGGATCATCTGCTATAGAGCCTCTGTAGGAAAATATTTTTTTTTCGTATTTTTGATCGTTTTTCTCATACCAACTCTTAGGTAGGTTCCATAGAAAGTTGTTCAGTTTCATGGTCTGACCATGCCCGAAAATTTTTACTACATCGCTGTTACTCGTAGGGTAAAGTACGGATAGATGCGCACCTTTTGGAAAATGCTCTATAACTCAATAATTAAGAACTTATTTACAAAATTATCTTTACAGATTAAAGGATTGATCTTTAATCTTTCATTAAAGCCCTAATTCATGAATTTCATTTTTATAATTTTGTTGTAAATCCAGTTTTATTTGACGTCTTGAAAAAGGGATAGTCGCGCACCCGCACGGATAGTTGCGCAGCTCTAAAATATCATGGGGGGATACTTGCGCTTTGAAGATTACCTAGGTGACTTACTATCAAAAGGCAATGCCGGATTAGTATGGACTAGTGGCGTCTTTTTTTTCTAGGTGTTACACGGATAACACTTATATATTTGAGTAGAAGTCAATGGAACAAACAAAAAAATATATGTCAACTATACCTCTACCTGTCACTGGAACATAGATATACGCGTTTGAAGTTACTATGGGGATTTTTTTCTAGGTATTACACGGATGGTACTTATATATTTGAGTAGAGGTCAACGTAAAGAACAAAAAAATATATGACAACTATACCTCTACCTGTCACTGGAACAGAGATATACACGTTTGAAGTTACTATGGGGATTTTTTTTCTAGCTGTTACACGGATGGTACTTATATATTTGAGTAAAGGACAATGCAATAAACAAAAAAATGAACGATAACTATACCTCTACCTGTCACTGGAACAGAGATATACGCGTTTGAAGTTACTATGGGGATTTTTTTTCTAGGTGTTACACGGATGGTACTTATATATTTGTGTAGAGGACAATTCAACAAACAAAAAAATATATGACAACTATACCTCTACCTGTCATTGGAACTGAGATATACGTGTTTGAAGTTACTATGGGGTTCTTTTTTTCTAGGTGTTACACAGATAGTACTTATATATTTGAGTAGAGGACAATGCAAAAGACAAAAAAGTATATGACAACTATACCTCTTCCTGTCACTGGAACTGAGATATACTTGTTTGAAGTTACTATGGGGTTCTTTTTTTTCTAGGTGTTACACAGATAGTACTTATATATTTGAGTAGAGGACAATGCAAAAGACAAAAAAATATACGACAACTATACCTCTACCTGTCACTGGAACTGAGATATACGTGTTTGAAGTTACTATAGGGTTCTTTTTTTTCTAGGTGTTACACGGATAGTACTTATATATTTGAGTAGAAGACAATGCAAGAGACAAAAAAGTATATGACAACTATACCTCTTCCTGTCACTGGAACAGAGATATATGTGTTTGAATTTCAACAACCAATCCTTTGGGATTTTATTTCTAGGTGTTACATAGATGGCGTTTATGTATTGTAGTCAAACATAATAAAATAAACAAAAGAATATATGACAACTAAACCTCTAACTGTCACTGGAACAGAGATATATGCGTTTGAAGTTTTAAAAAAATGGTATGAGCCTTTTTTGTAGTTGTAACGTAACTAGTTAAGCTATAATAAAATAAATGTTTATTTATTATACCTTACCTTTACAGCCACAACAGTCCACTGCTGGACATGGGCCTCCTACGTATTGGGGGGTATTGCCATACTCACCACGCTTGGCAGGCGAATTGGCGAGCACAGTGCAAGATGTTTTATTCACAGGGAACGCTGCTGCCCATTCCCTGGGTAATTATTCCTTAGTCGCTTTTTACGACAACCACGGGTAGAATTGGGGTGATGCTATTCTAAGCCGGCATCACACGGCAAATAATATTATTTTTAAATAATACATATAGGAAAAAACCCCACAGTAACCTCAAACGCGTAGATCTTTGTTCCAGTGACAGGTAGAGGTATAGTTGTCATAATTTTTGTCTGTTGCATTGTTCTCTACTCAAATATATTAGTACCATCCGTGTAACACCTAGAAAAAAAAATCCCCATAGTAACTTCAAACGCGTATATCTTTGTTCCAGTGACAGGAAGAGGTATAGTTGTCATATATTTTTTTGTCTGTTGCATTGTCCTTCATTGAAATATAATAAGTACCATCAGTGTAACATCTAGAAAAAAAATCCCCATAGTAACTTCAAACGCGTATATTTCTGTTCCAGTGACAGGTAGAGGTATAATTGTGATATACTTTTTTGTCTGTTGCATTGTTCTCTACTCAAATATATAAGTACTATCCGTGTAACACCTAGAAAAAATCCCCATAGTAACTTCAAACGCGTATATCTCTGTTCCAGTGACAGGAAGAGGTATAGTTGTCATATACTTTTTTGTCTCTTGCATTGTCCTCTACACAAATATATAAGTACTATCCGTGTAACACCTAGAAAAAAAAGAACCCCATAGTAACTTCAAACACGTATATCTCAGTTCCAGTGACAGGTAGAGGTATAGTTTTCGTATATTTTTTTGTTTGTTGCATTGTCCTCTACTCAAATATATAAGTATTATCCGTGTAACACCTAGAAAAAAAAATCTCCATAGTAACTTCAAACGCGTATATCTCTGTTCCAGTGACAGGTAGAGGTATAGTTATCATATATTTTTTTGTTTGTTACTTTGTCTTCTACTCAAATATATAAGTACCATCCGTGTAACACCTAGAAAAAAAATCCCCATAGTAACTTCAAACGCGTATATCTCTGTTCCAGTGACAGGTAGAGGTATAGTTGTCGTATATTTTTTTGTTTGTTGCATTGACCTCCACTCAAATATATAAGTGTTATCCGTGTAACAGCTAGAAAAAAAATCCCCATAGTAACTTCAAACGCGTATATCTCTGTTCCAGTGACAGTTAGAGGTATAGTTGTCATATATTTTTTTGTTTGTTGCATTGTCTTCTATTCAAATATATAAGTACCATCCGTGTAACACCTAGAAAAAAAAGACGCCAAAATCAGGCATTGGCTTTTGTACTTTATTTAAATCAAATCAATTTGAAATTTATTTGATTAAATACTTATTTTAAAAATCGAATAGGCCTCCGAACCTTAATATTATTACTATTTCTAAATTTACTGAGTGAAAAGTCATTATTTCAGTAAAAAAATTGCATCAAGGCGTAGGCACCATAAAAATGTATGTTGAACAACGTCCATATCTAGACTGTAATTTAGAAGCATTTTATCCATCTGCAACATACTAAAATAAACAAAAATATCAATCTGCGCAACTATCCCCCAAAGTGCAACTATCCGTCCAAAAAACCTGCGCAAATATCCTTTTTGGTACGGATAGTTGCGCATTTATTTCAAAAAATAATGATTTGATATTTTGGAATAATTAATAAATGGGCACATAGTTTATAAAATAGTGCATATGAGGAAATAAAAATGTGAGCGATTCTACAATCATGAGAAAAGATACCCGAAAAACAAAATGTGCTAAAATAATTTCGACGCCCGGTTTGACCACGCCACCGAAGATTTTTGCTTAAACTGGCGTAAATTGTGCAATTACTCCAATAATCAACGTGGTAGGGGAGAGCGGGGTTCAAAGTGCCGGGGGTAAGTTGTTCCGATGGAAATAGCATCAAAACGGAAAGAGATAGCAGTATGCTTGAAATGCGACGTAAAATGTTGAATCAATGCGCTTCCTTGTCCATCATTTCAGTTACCCTCGTGGCGCCTCCTGAGCGAGTATTTGCTAGTGGTGCTAAAATTTACACGTTAGTAAATATTTTTCTACCAACACTTTTTGGTCCAAATCAAACAAATCTACAGTTATCACTTCAGCAACTCTACTAAACGGTAGAGAAAATATAAACGTTCATACGACACTATCATTTTGTAATAATTTAAAACAACTTTTAATTAAAATTAGGTTAGAATGAAAACTGGGTCAGCGGGGTAACAAGTTCCTTTTTTTCGGGGCGGGTTGTTCCGCGGAGCAACTAGCCCCTGAGCACTGTGTTATTCATTTTGCTTAGTATTTTGTCTTAGAATACGTATGGGAATAACCAAAAGGGCTTGCTTACCAACCAAATCGTGCGGCGGATGCATCAGTGCACGGCTGCAGCAAGCAAATGCATTCTTCCTGGTAACTAAACTTGCTTGCGAGCCGGATAGTGCTGCTAGTGCATCAGCTTGCAGCGCTGCAGCAAGCAAATGCATTCTTCCTGGTAACTAAGCTTGCTTGCGAGCCGGATAGTGCTGCTAGTGCATCAGCTTGCAGCACTGCAGCAAGCAAATGCTTTCGTCCTGGCAACTAAGCTTGCTTGCGAGCCGGATAGTGCTGCGAGTGCATCAGCTTGCAGCGCTGCAGCAAGCAAATGCATTCTTCCTGGTAACTAAACTTGCTTGCGAGCCGGATAGTGCTGCTAGTGCATCAGCTTGCAGCGCTGCAGCAAGCAAATGCATTCTTCCTGGTAACTAAGCTTGCTTGCGAGCCGGATAGTGCTGCTAGTGCATCAGCTTGCAGCACTGCAGCAAGCAAATGCTTTCGTTCCGGCAGTAAAGCTTGCTTGTGAGCCGGATAATGCTGCGGCTGCATCAATTTGCATCACTGCAGCAAGAAAATGCATTCGCTCCGGCAACTAAGCTTGCCAGTGCTGCTATTTGTCATTTTTTGCCAGATTTCAGTAGGTACATTACATGACATTGATTACTAGCGAGGAAAAAAATTACTAGTTCGCTGTCACATTTTTGAAGTTTTATAATAAAACTTGTAATACTTAAAAATAATGATTTTAACCAATGTATACATTTAATATATTTATGAACCAATGATTTTAATTTAAGAACCTTCCAGTTTTCCGTTGGGAAATGGGGGAAAATTGTAAAGGAACAACCGACCTCAAGGTCGGAACAAATTACCCCGAGTCGGGGCAAAAAGTTCCTTTCCGATTTTTGTTACAAAAACATCTGTAAAAACTAAACTTCTTGTCCCACGCCTAAAGTAATTGGCTTATTTAAAACTAGAATCTTCACTGATTTCAGCAGTATATAACAAGTTCATATTTAACGTTATTCAGGGACTAAATTTGAAGGTTGTTTCAAAATCGGCACTTTGAACCCCGCTCTCCCCTACTTGGGCTTTCAGGAGGAAGACTACTATGTTTTAATAAGCAATAATGCTGAAATTCACTAGAACATAGTGCTTTCAAAACCTGCGCAACTATCCCAACGGCGCATCTATCCGTACTTTACCCTATAACTAAACTTATTTCAGTACATTCAACGAGTGCATTATTTAACTGTGATAGGAAACATCATCGCCTGACACCATATTTAGCCTATTGCAGTACACTGCTAGATGTAGACCTCTCTGAGGTTACTCCTTCAATATTTGTTAATAAAAACAGTTAGAACTGTGTAGTAGAGGTACTAAATCTACAAGGCCATTATCGACCTTATTTTTTTTTACAAAATATTAAACATGTTACAGCATAGGTAGGTATAGCAAGTAACTTTTAAAGTAGGTTTATCCACTTTACCTAGGTGTTTGGGTTTTACCGCGATTGACTGCGCATAATGAAATTGCCTAATGTACCAACTGTAATAGGTAGGGGAAGTCGGGAGTCGTAGCTCAGTCCTGATACAATAATGGCCGCCATCGATTACCGAGCTTGATTTAATGCGGCGCTAACAAGGGCTGCTTCGCTCCGCACTGGGCAGTGGCTGGTCAAACTATTTGGTAAACGATGTGTGCAGTGCAGACGAACTTTGCAAGCACGATTTTTTTTCTAAAGGTACTATAGGTAACTTTTTTATGTAGGTAAAATAAGGGCCGCAAAAAAATGGCTCCGCCGAAAATACGGATGGTGCTGTTCTTGCGAACGACCTTTTCATTAGTTAGACAAACTATTTGACTGATGAAATAAGAAGTGGTTTTTCTATGAAGCAGCGGCTGGCCACGGCAGCAAAAGAATGGAGCTAACAAAAAATATGGTTTTCTCCAACATGCGTTATTAATTTTCTCAAAATTAATAAATATGTTATATTCAAAGTTTTGTCCAACAAAAAAACTAAGGGAAAAATTCGAAAGAAAACTGCCTGCCATTCAAAAAAGCGTTCGTCTACAGACACCCTAATTGTGACCACAATTGGGGCGCCGGCGCCGCAGCGCGCGGGGAGGGCGGGAGAGGGACGGGGCACATAAATAAGCCTCATTCCATTAAGGGCCCGAGTAATAAATCCAACGCCCTCCCCCCGCGCCCGCACGCTCACATCACATCATACGATTCCTCTATTGCGTGCCGACGCAGTGTTACAATTTCCCAACGACGGAGTCAACTGCGTGTGTCGTGACGTTTTTCGGGAAAAGCGTTTTTCTTTCCCCTCCAATGGTGAGGCGGTTCGGTGAGGCCCCGCCTCCTTCGCAGGGAGTGGCCATGGCCATGGCGGAGCGGGCGGGGGAGGGCAGTGCGCGCGCGACTCTCGCCCGATGCGGACGATCGCGGAGATAACGCGGATAACAGTGCCACGTGCGCAGTGACTACTACACACACACACACACAGTGATCTTATCTACGTCTGAAACTCTCAAGTTCCTACACAGTGCATCGAGATACTGGTTGTTTCATCCCCTCACCGGATATCGTCATACAGTAAGTTCTTAACGTCCTGTGTTTATTAGATAAGCCAATAATCATCATCAATTTATCACATTGTATCACGTAATCAAGTTGTAGTGTAGGTACTTAATTACCTATGATGTGTTGTGTATTTGGTGGTTTGGTCCAAATAGTACCTATACGTAGGTGTCTTAATCGAATTTCCACAATCAAAAAACAACAATATTTTCGACTTAGGATTTAACTAAGAGAGAAAATCTAGATAGGACACCCGATCGATACTTATCTACTTACCTATCTAATTTTGATTTATTTTTCAACTCTGTTAACTTAAACTTGTGTTTGTGTATCCCATCCCATGTAACGAAAAGGCAGACACGATTATGCATTACCTACTTGCCGGCCGCCGCGCGTTGAAGTCTTTTATATGGCCATTCAGATTCAGAGGTAATAAATATTAGAGATACCTATTTGATCTGATGATTGATGATTGAAACCTTAAAAATTATAGCCTTCTATTTACCAAAGTATTAAGCAGTATTAGAAAGTTCAGGGGCTAGGTATCAGAGAAGCTAAATAACAAAGAATATGAGAACTGATTTTCATAACAACCAGACGTAATCTCCGAAAATTACACTTCTATGCTGAAAGAAACAATCACATGCTCTTCTTTCAGTGACCTACTAAATTTCCTACTAAAGAAGTTTTTCTTGGGTAGGCAAAATTGGTCATAGCTCTGCAGATTGCCTATTCAAATTTTCTATTTGCTCATCGCGGTGGCACAAGATAAATTTACTTGTAATTATTTCCAAAGAAAGCGCACAATAAATATGCATACATTCTTTGGTCCAATAAAAAGAACTATTTGTATTGCTAATCTAAAACACATTTACGATATTTATTTATTTGCACAAATAATTTTCTTCTGATAAAAATAATATCTCTTGACGGCTAATGAGTAGTGACGTACCTAAATCATTCTGCTTCAATGGACTCTAGTATATCAATATTAACCGGAAGAAAGGGGTTGGGGGGAGAGGGGTGCTAAGTGGCAGTAAATCGCGCAATTAACAGCGCGTATACAACCGGCAGAAAAACCGTCGCGGTTAATTAGTTCCGTGAATAGAAAACTAAGATTTGTGGAGTTAGCCTCGAGCGCTGCGGGCTTTCCAAACGCGTCGGGGCAAAAAGGCCTACGAGGACTTGAGGCGAACATTTCTACTGATTTGCAATTTATAGAAAAAGCGGCCATGTTTGTTCGCTATTAGTTTAAAACTCAGTCATGCAGTCAGTCATTATGAAAAACAGTCAATTACTAATATGGAACAGAAAGTTTATGATGTTACAGCAATTTATTACAGAATCTGCTTTCATACAAATTATAAGTTACGAAGCAGTTATTGGCTGAAATATTGTTTTCATTATGAAAAAAAATTATAGCACTGTAGGTGCATTAAATTCTCAATACCTAGAAATATTGTTTGCTTAGGTTAATACGTAGGTACTAGGTACTTGTTTTAGTTCTTAATTTCAGTCATAGTATTGCGAATTATTTATGTTGTAAGTACCTAATGTAATGATCGAAAATTATTTAAGCTGTCAAATCTTTTTTTGTTAACTAAAATATAACATTCCTTGTATTTATATAGATAAGTAGATATCGAGCGTTGGTGACCCTAAGCACTTACTAAATAAAACTTGAACAAAGTTAGAGAACCTACGATAGAAAACAAAAGGGAAATCCCTTTGTTCGTGTAGCAGCAGTGATGAGCATAGCTTAGTGGAGGTGTAGTGACCGCCATCTCCTGGCGCCACCCCGCATTGTATTGTGTTGCCGCATTCCGCACATAGCTCACCAATCACTCACCACATCGTAGATACTGTCTTTTGTACAAAAAAACATCACGTTCTAGAATACAGTTTCCACATTTTCTCCTCTTTTATCTCCATTGGGTTGCCTGGAAGAGATTACTTATAGAAATAAGCTCGCCTTTGTAACTACATAATTTTAAGTATTTATTTTTTATTTTGGTCGAAATACACCAGCCGGAGGATACCTAACAGGAGGTAATGATTCCTAAAGCTGGATTTTATGGGTAACAGGACGAGTCAAAAGGTGACCTATTGGTAGGGCTGTTATTTGATAGGTACTTAAATTCCGCTCATTATAGGTGGGTTTTTTAAGGATTGTAAAATTTTATGAAACAAGTTTAAAAGCTTCTAGGCCCTAAAACAGGAGCTATAAAAATATAAAAGTAGGGTTATGTTCCTAACCTAAGTGCAAGATAAGACGAGAAACAGACGTAATGTCCGTTAGTGCATTATTTTTGCGCAGTGTTATTGCGTCGACGGATGCGTACCTATACTTAAACCGTATTTGATTTGAATGGGAATAAAGTGAGACCTAACGCATGCGTTACAGAGCGTAAAAAAATTATTTTATAGTTTATCGCCTAGTTCCATTCTGTAGCGCAATTTCTTCTTTTCGTCACCTTTCCGAAAGCTATTGCTACCTCAGCTGAGCTTTTATACAGAAACTTATTGTAAATTCTCATGCATACATTACCTACGCAATTATTATCTTATCTGCGATTCGCGCTGAGCTCATAAATCGTTAATGACAGTCAATTATACTCATTAATAAACAGTTTGCGATCAACAAAACGCGTTATCACATTGTTATCAGACTACAACTGATTATGATGATAAGTGGTGATAAGATAACACTGATGGGAGATAAGATAACAAACATGTTTACGGTTCAATGATCTGTAATCATTGTGAAGCGAATGTTATTATTTATTTATTCATCCGTCGCTGTTTGTGTGGGTCCAATCCAAACATATCGTGGATTATAGCATAGATTAAAGTATATCCTATCTATAAGACATCGAAGATTTTATATGCAACCTGACTGACTGACTGACTCCCTAGGTATGGAATATAGGCCTAATATCATCATTATAACTACATTCTTACTTCAGTTGTATTACCTACTTCTCTATCAAATTAGTACCTAAGTATTTAGTAGGAGAGATTTTGGTTCTCTGAGGTGCAAAAATTATCGATTTTGTCTAAAAGCCTATCAGATTGTTTAAATCTGTGGTGTTAGCTATCTTCCTAATCAGCTATAGATAATGTAGGTAATGAGATGCTGACGGTGATTCTGCGCTGCGGACATGTTTATTGCGGGCCACCGGGGGTGGCTGACGTCACCGACACCGCAGCGGCGCCGGCGCACCAGCCAGGTATGCCCAGCCGAGGTTTGACTGTACTGTCAACGACGCAAGTGGAAAGAAAATTGCAAGCTTGATACTCCTATAACATTAAAATATCGACGTCCTTTATGTAACGGAGGGTTAATTCCCCAGGCAAAAAGATACATTGCTTGCCTCAATGGAATTAAGGGGGAATACAATATCTACACAATGATACTCACTGCATACCTACCTATCATTAGGCTACTTTTTATCGTAGAAAATGTATTTAATTAGATAATGACGGGGACACCTACAGGAAATCATAGAATTAGACCTCTAGCCTGACGAGCCTCGCAATGGATTTGAAAGGGGTAAGGTATTTAACCAATTTCGAATACTGATAAAAATATATTTACCTTTAAAAAACCGCGGGGGCAAGCAAGCAATTGAGGAATTGAAAGTGTAAAACCGCTCCTCCGACAATGAGTCAAAAGTGTACAAGTTTGAAATACTGACGATAATTTTAAAAGGGGTTTTGTCAATGACAGTACGTACTGACCATACAAAGTCCGGGGTGGTTCCGGCCGGGTTATCTCCCCGAGATCGCCATCCCCCGCCCCGCGCCCGCGCCTGCGCCTGCGCCGACGCAGATCCACTTCCGCTCTCGTTACGTCATCGCGACACTATTTAGGATGATTCCAGGTTCAGATAACACCAGGAATGACCGTTTAAACTGTTTTGCGAGATTGTATCTTTGTTTTTTATTAATATTTTATGTCGTTGATAGATTGCTGGTTGACAAATCAGTTAAAAACTTAGTGGTGAGTGCGCCCAGGCATATTAATTTGGTCCAATTTGGTTCCATTTTGACGTGAGCGATCCAATGTTTTGATTTAGTTGTCTACGAGATGCTCCGCGTGCCGACTTTCTAATTTGTGTACCTACCTACTTTCAGCAAACCCTAAGTTCTACAATACTTACCTATCTATTTACTTGATTATAATAAATAATGGTCTTCTTCTTTTTCGGTCAACGTTTGTACTTAGATCTTTTTCTGCCAGTACTTTGCAACAGCAATGGCATGCCTAGATAAGTGTTTATAAATATACCTAACGTCTACAGCCACTCGTAACTTCCACCTTACGATTCAAACGTTTGTTTGTTTGTTCTGCCACGTCAACATTATCCGGCTAATACTGACTAATAAAACCATCCGTCATTGTCTTTGACACAACGTGCTATGCACTCTATAGTAGGATTTTTATTCAGATAGACTGAACTGGATTTTCGTTCGTTGCTATTCCGTAATGGCGGATGTGAATTGGTTATAATTTTGTTTTTCTTGTTTATTTGAGTGTTTGGTGAATATTTCTGATAGTGTTTTATGCAACAAACTATTCTTAAACTGAACATTAAATAGGAAATTGTAATTAAGGCATAAATTCGGCATTGTGTAATAGTGACGAGCGGGTCACCACGTGGTGCAGAAATTTTACTATCAAGTTTCTGTTGCTACATTTTCTGCGCAACACAGCCCCTAGTCGTCAGACTAGGGTATCTGTGTTGTGGACTCTCCCTCGGCGTAACGCCAAATTACCTTACACTACTTTGACTAATAACCTTACCGACCTGACTATAACTTGACATAAATGGCGAAATACGCCTCATACTAAGAGGTGTGAAGCCAGTGGCCCTGCCACATTTAAAAAAAAAAAAAATAGACTGAACTGACGTTTGGTGGGTTGCCACGTTTTTGTATTTTAAAATAATAAATAAATAGTGTTGTACCTTGTACCCAAATGATCAAGATATGTGATTCAAAGATTGTGATTGAATCTTTACGAAAATAAATTTAGTTTATTTCAATTTTCAATATTAAATTGGTCTATAAGACAAATATACTACTATGTGTCTAACAAACTAATTTCACATTTATTTCCTGTCTGACGAAATTTTTATTTGAAAGCTAATGAGAACATAAGTAGTAACAGACTGATATCATTAATGTGAATTTATTGAACAGTACCTACATATTAAATTTCAATATTATTCGTTTTTGAATTCTATAAACTAAACGAAAACTTTGCATATAAACGTAAAGTATACGCGTAACATATACTCTTTTACGTAACGGTATGTAATAAATACGCAAGTATTTATTGAGCATATTTATTTACAAAAACAAATACATCGAGGAATCATGGGACAACAGTTCAATGAATAAAATGAATGAGTCAAACCACAACACTAGCCTGATGCTTGCAACATTTTAAAAACAAAAGGCCGATCTCTGCTGTCAGTTTAGTCTATCTGAATAAAAATCAGACTATAAGACATTATAATAAGGTACAATTTACAAGTATACACGGCAGGGAGTGTAGTCTCCAGCAAAAAATGCAGGGCAGGGCTCGGGGTAACATTTCGCACTTTTTAGCGACGTCTACACTGACATTAAAGTCTTGATGCTTTGCTATAATCAAAAAACACTTAAAATCTACAGGCTTTATTTCAAGTTGGAATTACCTGTGATTTCGTGTCAAACATGCTTCTATTAGAAATTGTTTACAATACAGAATCTGTGCCATAAAATGGCGGATTTACTGCTCATAAAATCTTAAGTCTTGCATAAAAGACAAAAATATTGTTATTCGTGTACGTATCTACCTATGCTTCAGAATGCCATAAGGTCCATGCAGGTATGTGCACGAGGTGGGTTTAACGGTAGCGCGCGGCACCGAGCGCCGACTTAGCTGGTTACTACGCAGGTCTTATCTTCGGCTTATCGCACGTTAAATGCCTCGAGGCTTTGCCCTGTAGGTACATACCTACCTACTTAGCATACATAAACATATCGAGCTTATACAAAAATAGCCTCCACTCTATTCATTATTATGATGGAACGTGTAGGTAATAATAGCGTAACTATTAAAATTCACGCTGATATTGATGGTTCCTGATCTAGGTAGGTAAAGGATTCCCTCACAAATCATAAGTAGTTGTATTATACAGATGAATTTCGTAGTGTGTTAGATTTGAGCTTGGTTTACTTTCACAAATATTATTGTGTCCGCAACTTGACAGATAATGAATGAATGTCTCGTCACAATCACAATCCGATCTAACGTACCTAAACATAATAAAGTAAAAGCTTTGTCAATACCTACTGGCCGTATCTGCTAAGTTTAAACTTGTATTTTATCATCCTAGATAGGCAAATCATAAAGTGCTTTTATGTACAGTAATCCATTTAGCTATTGCTATTGTTTGAATGGTCAATACTATCGGTTGTCAAGTATCAAGAGGGCTCGCGGGAGGTATCTCGAGTGGCGCCTGCGCATACCAACTCTATTATTTACGGTGACATTATAAGGGGTTAGTTCTCTGTCCCATTCCTTCGTGTTCACGTTTGATATGTCTATCTTTGTCTCTCAGACAATGGGCCGACCCACCTCTGTTTTTGCGCGTGCGTTTTTGCGCAAGTGGCGCGTGCGCGCTCGCATTCCACACGTCGAGGGTCCATCCCCTGTCGCTGATAATTGCCTCCCCCGCGGCGTGAGGTTGTTTATCTGCTCACGTCAGGATCAGGACGTCAGGGGCGCGTCAGGAAGGACAAATTTTACGCATTAGCGTGGAGGTACCTATCTAATCTGTTATCTGTCAGCGATCGCTACTTCCGCATCACGAGTCATCAATCTCGTTTTATGGCTATTGATGTAGAATATACGTTAAGGTATGAAAACAAACATCACTAGCTAATCTTTTTTGTTAAATTTGCACAGATATTATAATAGATGGATGGGTCAACTCCCATTAATCATTATTATCCAGATTTTGCAAAATATCGTAAAAAATTCCGAATGAACTTACCTATTCTACCTACCTACTGCGGTGTAGTTGCATACCTCTAAACAAAAGTAAAAATATGTAGGTAGGTAGGTATATACCTTGGTACCTATAAGTTATAGTATAGTACTATCAATTCAACTAAGTATAGAAACCGAGTCAAAAAGTGTTTTCAAGGTGTGACTCTTAATTTAAAACCTCCAAATCCTCAGAAACGACGTCACCACATTCCCACCAAAATTTGACCACAAGTTACAAAGGTACAACTAACTAGCTCAGATTATCGCTACCTAGTACTTCATTGTCTGCAAACCTCTGTTGATATTGCTCCCTATTGTAAGTTAATGAGCGAGTATTGAAGGAGCCGCTACTTGTACCTGGTACAAAGGAGCTGGAACAGGATTAGTGATGGTATTACCATAGCTGAACCTTCCTAGTATTGCATGATAATAGAACAAGGACTTTTAGGTGAATAGCAACGTGGGAAAACTTTTGGTTCTTGAACTATGTAAAGTGAAATTCAAAATAGCCACGTTAAAACCCAGAAAAACTTAAATTGATTTTTGAACACTTTCAAGGAATGCAATAGCACTTTTTACCTAAGTATTAAGTTATCATTTTTGTAATCGCAGTCACTCGCGATTCGTCAGTTTCATTATTCACACAGATCTGTCTGACGATAAATCCGTGGGATAATAATCTAATTTACCCAGAAGAAAGAATTTATGCAATTCGACATAAGTATAATTTATTTTAACATGCATGGCATGACTGACATAGATTCAGTAGACAGCTTCTGCATTAGAATAGAATATCGTTATTTGCTTAAAACATGGTATAAAAATGTGGTACCATAAATCATAATTACAGAATCCCATACAAGCATTACTATTCTTTCACGTTTTTATATCTCAACTAAGTATTTTACTGAGAATGTCGGAATACTAGCTATGTACAAATACCCATTCACTAGTTATTATGTAGGCAAGTAGGTAGTTAGGTACATAGTGAGAACAGAAGAACAAGTAGCGGCTTCTTCAATGGGCACTCGTAATGCTAACAATGAGCAGCAATAACAACAATGGTTACAAAACAATGCCATACTTACAATGCGGTAATTTTTCTTTTGTAACTTTATCATCTCAGGGAGACTGCCACTAAATGAGGAAAAATCACGCTGGCGCCAGATTAGACAATTAAAAGAAATAAAACAATTTATGAAATTGATAAAGAACTATACAAATCTCTTAGAATAATAAGCAAACAGAACAATGTTTTCAATATTGGATACCTAACCACTGCTCTAAAATGCTGTATGCTACTTGGTTGAGCGGTAGCGTAGCGCGCGCGTTGATGTCTTCCGTAGGCGTAAAATGCCCGTCGCGCGCCGCGCGGACTTTGTCAATATGAAATGGTAGTGGTACCTACAAAATCTATTCATTAGATGTTATATTGTTGTTTAAAAATTAAAAAAAAAAACCGTGTAGGTACTTGAAATGGATGCCTAAGTTAGGGGTAAAGAACAGTAACGTATTAGGTATATATCTAAGATATTTTTTACTAACGATTTTTATTCTAGCGTATGCAATTGATTTTAAAATAAATTATTAATCTTTGTCTTATACAAAATGTTGCATAATTTCCTCGGCTGGGACATAAAAGTGTACCATTAGTAGGTCGCAAGGTATGGTAAGAATGTGTGAAGATAAAAGCACAGATTGCGGTGTGATGTCGCGATATAAAAGTCAGACTCCCGAGCGGCGCGCATAAACTAGCGCTTTGATACGACACTGCTCACCGAATGATGTCATTGCGGAATTAGGCCTTTAGTTGACTGTAAATTAATTATATTTATGATTTTGTGAATTCCAACCTACATTGTTTCAAACGTATACTTAGGTATTTGGTGCGGTAACGTGTGCCGTAGTGGCTATGCATGATATTCGTTAGTATTTAATTTTCTAAAAACACTGAATAAGATATTCAAGCGGTAAATACCTGTGATATGAGAGCTACCTTAGATAGCCAACTTACCTACTTATAACATACGTATGCCTGAAAATTATCTCCCAAATCTTAGCACTTTGTCTAAAAGATCAATTATTTCCAAATCCACCTGCTTACACTGATAAAACCTCATAAACTATCACACAAATATTTGGTTGGAGTGATTCCCACCGAGGAGTGTAGTAGATAACGCTCATTTCGATGGAGAAATTCATCAGTGTATCGGTTTAATTGTGCGGGCGCCGGCGGGAGGGGGCGGGGGGGAATGAGGGAATGGAGGAGGGGGGAGGGGGAGGGGGAGGGGGGGGCGGAACACGGAAAGGCTTTCGAGGCGGCGCTTCACACAGCAACCGCCGCCGGGTTAGGGCGCGGGCACATGGAGTGCGTGATATGAAGACAATTAATAAAATGATAGACTATGCCCAAAAATAGGAGATTGATAGTTAATAAAATGTTATGTACGTCGTACTTTTAAATCAAGGTTTTCTTTTGATACCAATCAACTTTTCTGTCTTTAGTAAACATCCCTTAAGGTCCGAATTTCGACAGACAGGGGTGCTATCATCAAGCACACAACTAGTACAGACCGACTCTAAAAATAACTCAACATTTTACCCATTTTTATTTGATTTCAGAACACCTAAAGTAGGGCCAACGAAACGAGATAATTTATGTAAACTACTTTTGTATGACGCGGTGATCTGTCATATTTTAAAATGTCTGCTATCTCTTTTAGATTTGTTAACACTTTTTATCTCGTCTGGTTGGCCTTACTTTACCTACGAGTAGGTACTCGTTGTTTCATTTGTTTCGTAATTCACCAAAACGTTCAAAAACATTTCATAGTCGTAGTTTAACTGTCAAATAACATCTATTGAATACAAGAAGTATGATACTTGTGATAATGATAACTATGTTAAGTTAAACATATTACGATTCTTTTATATTTCATCCAAACATCTCCGCATTATTGTTATAGAAAAGTGTTTCACTGTGGATAAATAATCTAATAATTTGAATTTATATTCGTCACTGACTAGATATAGGAGAGACAGTTAATTTAAGAGATATAAGAGAGACAGTTAATTTATTTAGGAGGAAAATAAGTAGTTTAAGTCTAGAGAACAGTTTCCTGTAGGTATTGAAATGGCATCCGCTGTCAACTTAGCTTGGAAAACAGTTATCTATCTACTTCACTGAGTCTGAACAGAGGGGATAGCGCTGTCAGAGTTTTTCAAAGGCGAGTTTGACTAGATACCTATCAGCGGCAAAGGGTGGAATCATAACAAAGGTAGGCCGGAACGAAAATGTGTACTAACTGAAAGTAATTAATGTGAGAGTATAAATTTGTAAATTTTAAAAGGGAATCGGCATGATATGTATGGGCGTTCGCCTATGTAGACGAGCCCTTACTACTTAGTGAGCACAGTGCGGCCCTAGCGCCGGCGCTGCTTGCTGGCGGCGGCGGCTCGCACACAGGCCGCTAATAACGCGACACACGCTACTAAACTAATGTTGGTATGTCCTCCATCCCTCTCTGAGTGTCGCCCCGCATGGAGGAATGTCCCTGAACCAGCCCTCACTGCCTGCTCGCGGCGCGCACACAGGCCGCTAATAACGCGACACACGCTACTAAACTAATGTTGGTATGTCCTCCATCCCTCTCTGAGTGTCGCCCCGCATGGAGGAATGTCCCTGAACCAGCCCTCACTGCCTGCTCGCGGCGCGCACACAGGCCGCTAATAACGCGACACACGCTACTAAACTAATGTTGGTATGTCCTCCATCCCTCTCTGAGTGTCGCCCCGCATGGAGGAATGTCCCTGAACCAGCCCTCACTGCCTGCTCGCGGCGCGGTCACAGGCCGCTAATAACGCGACACACGCTACTAAATTAATGTGTGTCTCATACATACCATCCCTCTCTGAGTGTCGCCCCGCATGGAGGAATGTCCCTGAACCAGCCCTCACTGCCTGCTCGCGGTGCGCACACAGGCCGCTAATAACGCGACACACGCTACTAAACTAATGTTGGTATGTCCTCCATCCCTCTCTGAGTGTCGCCCCGCATGGAGGAATGTCCCTGAACCAGCCCTCACTGCCTGCTCGCGGCGCGCACACAGGCCGCTAATAACGCGACACACGCTACTAAATTAATGTGTGTCTCATACATACCATCCCTCTCTGAGTGTCGCCCCGCATGGAGGAATGTCCCTGAACCAGCCCTCACTGCCTGCTCGCGGTGCGCACACAGGCCGCTAATAACGCGACACACGCTACTAAACTAATGTTGGTATGTCCTCCATCCCTCTCTGGAGTGTCGCCCCCGCATGGAGGAATGTCCCTGAACCAGCCCTCACTGCCTGCTCGCGGTGCGCACACAGGCCGCTAATAACGCGACACACGCTACTAAATTAATGTAGGTATGTCCTCCATCCCTCTCTGGAGTGTCGCCCCCGCAGCATGCAAGAATGTCCCTGGTACGGGAATGATGAGAGTAGAAGGGCTGAAGCCTTTAGCAATTCATAAACTAAATAAATCAGAAAATACATACGGACAAGATATCACCAAATTTTGACAACTTCATGTGACTCTATAACACGCTTCATGTGATAAGATAAAGCACTCTACAACTGCACTATCACTGCACTCATACCTAATTATAAATATGCAATTATTTTTAAACAGGTATTTTGCGTATTTACCACAAATTACCACTCTCTATTTTGTGCGTTTACCGTGTGGTGCCGGCAAACTTTTGACAGGCGTGGTGTAAAATAGTCGTTTTTCATAGCCATTAACGCTCTGCCCACCCCACAAGCGATATACCTACGAGTACGTAGGTATTTGCAGATTTGCATGTAAAAGGAACGTACCTACTGAAGAACGGACAATGTAACGAATTTAAAATCGTATCTAAGTTTATGGAGAAAGTACTTATCGATTTATAGATCGAATTAAGGCACATGGATTCAAAATACTCTACAGGAATAATTTGGATAAAGCTGGTTACATTATGACATGTGAGTACCACGACGTGATTCGAGCTGGCGCCAGACGAAGCGCCGTTGATAGCTTCCATGGCCAGTGTCTATCTCCAAATGATAAGTACTCACTAAAATTAAACCATTCTAAGCTTCGGCGGTTTCTTTCTTCCATTTATCTACTTAGCTTGGTTATTTGAGAGATAGAATTTTTATTTCCAGTTCCAGTAGGTACTAACCTATTTCAATAATTATCATGAAATTATTAGGTTATCTGTATCAGTAATTAAATTAGATAAGGTAATTCAGAAAGACATGCGTTCACTTCTTACTGAAATATAAAAATAGCTTATCTTTAAATATTTATTTTCCTACGAGTATTAGGTAATTATTATTATATTTAGGATAAATGCCAATGAATCAGCGAGATGTTACCCTGAATAGTATCGAGTACGTGACTTAGCAAAGAGACATAAAGGACTTAGTCAAGACATTAAACCGACTCAATTCTACAGGTTTAGCTAGGTAGACCAACTTTGTAGCACATACCTATCTGTTCCGTAGTGACCGCACCTACTCCGCACTATTCTTACCAAAACTACCTACCATCCGTGTTTTAATTTATGCTTCAGTAGGCCTTAGATAGTTTTACAAATGTCTGTAGCAGGTTCTGTAGATTGAATTGCAGATTCAACCATATTTAGAGCGGTTATAAAAGAGGGAAAGCTTTTATCACTGATTTTTTTTTATGTCTCTATAGCTTTCTAATAAAATTGCATGATTTTTCTGCCACGTGCTAGTAATAAAGACGTCAAAATAATTTACCTATTTAAATTACCACTGTAGAATCGAAGGCCCTTATTAATATAATAATAGGCACATAGTTATCTGCGTTTAAAATAAACCATGATGCTTTAATCTAACCACAACATTGGTCACTTGTGGTATAGCAAAATGATTTGTTAATAACATAATAATAAATTATAACGTTATTTATTTGAGCCTGATATCTGTAAATAATAAGTAAGTAAATGAAATATGAAAATATAATACAATGTGTACTTATAAGTACCTAATCAGAAGAAAACAATTTCAGATTATTGGATAGGTATGAATAGGTATTTCTTCCCAAAGATAATAATACCAGTTTTAAATATGTGTTTGCCATGATACCCAGTTCGTCAGAAATGAGAGCATGATCGCCGTTGAACTAGATGACACATTTAGGTACAGTCCCTGCGCATAATGATTCACTAGTCAAATCATGTCAAATGGCGACAGTTCGTCATCATAACAACACCAGTCAGCTGCAGATACCGTATCGGCTGTGGGTTAATGATATCATCCACCGAAGATGGAGTATTTAACACGCTTTTATTAGGTCGACTTGTATGTAAGTATGTAACTATGTAAACAAATCTAAGAAACCTAATTTAACCATCTTCTAAAAATCGTACCGTTATGAAAGTTGGCAGTCGTATGTGATTTTGATGACAATACAATAATATGGTACTGTCGAGCTGATCTGATGATGGAGCCGGAAGATATGAACTGGAACTTCATGATGGATGATCGTATCATAGCCGTGTTTGGACTTGTTAGAAAGGTCTTGTAATGAAGGTTGACCATGATTAGGTTTCAAGGTCTGATGATGGAGCTGGAAGACAGGCACTAGCATCCCATGGCGAAATATCGTATCATAGCCGTGTTTGGGCTTGTTTGAAAGATCTTGTAATTAACTTTGACCACAATTACTTGTCAAGGTTTGAATAAAATAATATGGCACTGTTGAGCTGATGTGATGATGGAGCCGGAAGACACGAACTGGAACTTCATGATGGATGATAGTATTATGGCCGTGTTTGGACTTATTAGAAAGGTCTTGTAATGAACGTTGACCATGATTAGGTTTTAAGGTCATGATGAAGCCGGAAGGTGGGGACTAGCATTCTATGATGAGATATCATATCATAGCCGTGTTTGGACTTGTTAGAAAGGTCTTGTAGTGAACTTTGACCACGATTAAATTTCAAGGTCTGTCAAGCTGATCTGATGATGGAGCCGGAAGATAAGAACTGGAACTTCATGATGGATGATGAGTATTATGGCCGTGTTTGGACTTGTTAGATAGGTCTTGTAATAAACTTTGACCACGATTAGCTTTTATGATCTAAATACAATAATATGGTACTATCGAGGTGATCTGACGATGGAGCCGGAATATTTGCATTGGATTCTAAAAATCGTACCGTTATGAAAGTTGGCAGTCGTATGTGATTTTGATGACAATACAATAATATGGTACTGTCGAGCTGATCTGATGATGGAGCCGGAAGATATGAACTGGAACTTCATGATGGATGATCGTATCATAGCCGTGTTTGGACTTGTTAGAAAGGTCTTGTAATGAAGGTTGACCATGATTAGGTTTCAAGGTCTGATGATGGAGCTGGAAGACAGGCACTAGCATCCCATGGCGAAATATCGTATCATAGCCGTGTTTGGGCTTGTTTGAAAGATCTTGTAATTAACTTTGACCACAATTACTTGTCAAGGTTTGAATAAAATAATATGGCACTGTTGAGCTGATGTGATGATGGAGCCGGAAGACACGAACTGGAACTTCATGATGGATGATAGTATTATGGCCGTGTTTGGACTTATTAGAAAGGTCTTGTAATGAACGTTGACCATGATTAGGTTTTAAGGTCATGATGAAGCCGGAAGGTGGGGACTAGCATTCTATGATGAGATATCATATCATAGCCGTGTTTGGACTTGTTAGAAAGGTCTTGTAGTGAACTTTGACCACGATTAAATTTCAAGGTCTGTCAAGCTGATCTGATGATGGAGCCGGAAGATAAGAACTGGAACTTCATGATGGATGATGAGTATTATGGCCGTGTTTGGACTTGTTAGATAGGTCTTGTAATAAACTTTGACCACGATTAGCTTTTATGATCTAAATACAATAATATGGTACTATCGAGGTGATCTGACGATGGAGCCGGAATATTTGCATTGGAACTTCATATGGATATTAGCATACGACGTATGCCGTGTGATGTCGGCATAGAATAGCATCACCCCAATTCTACCCGTGGGTGTCGTAAAAAGCGACTAAGGGATAATCATCCAGGGAATGGGCAGCAGCGTTTCCTGACAATGCAACATCTTATACTGCGCTCGCCAATCCGCCTGCCATGTGTGGTGAGTATGGCAATACCCCCCGACAGGGGGAGACCGGTCAAGCAGTGTACTCTTGTGGCTGTTATGGTTGGTTATGGTATATTGTCATGAAAATGGGTTAGTAGCTTGTTAAAGATCCCACCCAAGCCAAGGTGAGAAACGTGCCGAGGGCTGAATGGCATGAGGGTGGTTAGAAATCTCATGTCGCTAGCGTCACCTCAGGGAACCGGGCGACACCCTGTTGTAAGTAGCCTTGCTCCTCTACTCGGACCTCTGGGGGAGTTGACCGTTTAATGTCCTATACTCGTGGGAATACTATGGTAAAAACAAAACAGAAAGAAACAGCAACACAAAGAAAACGGAGACTACAAAAAGAAAAAGAAAAACGCGACCAAAAAAAACAAAAACTCAGTGAAAATGAAAAATCTCTACAAAAACAAAAATCCAAAACGTATATGCAAAAATATAGAGCTAAAGAGACACCGGAACAACGAAATAAACGTTTAGAAAGTTCAGGACAGTACGAATCTCAGATGAGAATATCACAGACTGAAGAAGAACGTGCGGCTCGTCTTGAATATTTACGTGAGCACAACTCACAAATGAGAGCGTCAGAGTCTCAAGGAGAACGGGCCGTGAGACTTCAATATTTACGCGAGCACATATCTCAAATAAGAGCGTCAGAGTCTCAAGAAGAACGATCTGCGAGACTTCAATATTTGCAAGAACACGTCACTCAATCAAGAGCTTTGGAAACGGACGAAGAGCGTAGTATACGATTGCAGCACTTACGTGAGCATAATGCTGCTGCTAGAGCTGCCCAAAGAGACAGAGCTAACACTTTTGAGAAAGACATTTATGTGTTTAGTGACAAAGTGTGTGAAATTTGTACAAAGCGATGCTATCAGCATCAAGTTTCCCGATGGACAATTTTAATGGAAAATGCACCATATTTACCTGACGAACTGAAGCAGAAATCGACGTTACTTTTGTGTAATCGTTGCAAAAAACACGTGAGTACAAAAAAAAACTTACCTCCATCAACAGCATTCTGGAACAATCTTGATCCAGGCCCGATTCCAGACGAAATTGCAGATTTATCGCAAGTAGAGCAAAGATTACTATCAAGAATAATTCCTTTCGTCAAAGTCATTAAATTAAGCGGTGCGTTTGGGCAATACGCATTTCGCGGTCAAGCTGTACTTTTTGCTCAGGATATATTTGAGATAACTGAAAAGCTTCCAAACATGCTACCCAGATCGACTGGTGATGCTGGAATTATTGTTGTTACGGAGCATCTCGATAATTTGAACGTCACTCGAGAATTTACAATATCTCGAGAAAAGATCAATAACGCATTGCTATGGTTGATTTCTAATAATCCACTTTATAAAGATGTTACTATGGACAACAATGTCCATTTAAACAATGAAGATATCATTAGATTGAGTGAAGCTCCTCCGCCAAATGAAGAAGTATTACAAGTAAACAATGAGCCTCAACCAAACGGCCCCGAAACTGAAGAGTCGCGACAGGAGATTCCTGTATACACGTCTATAAATTTGTCATCACGGATCGTACGCGCTTCGTGGAATCAAGCTAACTCTGCGATATTTACGTCTGGTTTTGCAGGTGTGCAATGTTGTGCAATGGTGTTAGCAAATATAATTCGCGCAAATATGATTTCTCCGGCAATTTGGACGACAAATATTCTGAATACGAATATGATAGAGGGCGATAAAATGTATAGTTTGATTCGCTTACTGTCTGAATCAGATTCTGCCGCATATCCGATTCAAAATAATGGTTACTTGCTGGTTCGTAACTTTGATATAATCAAAGACAAGTGTGACATGTTTGGTAAATCGTTTTGCCTGAACTATGACCTAGAATCTGCACTATTCGGAAGCTTAAATGATAGAGACAACCAATCAAACATTGGACTGACACTCAAGCAAGCACTCGAGGAATTGTTTAGTAATCATAAGGCTGGTGTATTAATAGCAGAAGGAAAATCACTAGGAGTCATGATGTACGACGGAAAATACTATTTTACGGACTCTCATTCATGTGGACCGAAAGGCGCACAAGCGAAAAATGCAGGCAAAGCTTGTATCATTCAATGTGACGATATAGATGAGTTCGTAAGAATAATTAAGCGCGCAACAGGATCAAGAAGCACCCAGTTTACACTAGATTACATCGATGTCTACCCATCTACTATGTCAGTTCAAGTTAATGCAGTGCAAATACAGCCTCTTTCTACACAGATCATGGAAGCAGAAGAAACAGTGCGTTGTAACTCAGGGCCCCAGCAATTTCCTGAAAACCACACAATTATAGACCAGCCGTTAATAACATCACAACATATACCCTTGCAGACATCTGTAATGGCACCTATTGACGTCGTGCAGCCTAATGTTGAGGAAGAGTTTGAGGTATCAAGTAATCTCAACAGCATAGTGCGAAAAACAACAAATAATATTGTTAATGTCGCACATGAAATAAAAGCCGAAGAATTTGCTTGGTTCTATCTATTTCCTTATGGCATAAATGGTCTTCAGCAACCGCGGCCAGTGACGATTACACCGCTAGACTATTTCCAAGTAAGAATATTAGGCGATGATAGACGATTTCAGCGTAATGACTATTTATTCTACGCGCTATCGCTGTTTGAGTACTACCGTGTCAAAAGTACTATCTCAGCTTGTGGTAAAAAAGTACGGAATCAAGAAGGACAGGTTGAGGACGTTCATCTGTATATTAAAAACCTCAGGGGATCCGCTGCTTACTGGAGAGCCGCTTTGAATGACCTCTTGGCTCAAATCAGGACGTTAGGACCACCAACATACTTTCTAACATTTAGTTCAAATGATCTAAATTGGTTAGATCAGCGGAAGGCACTGCTGATTGCTGATAATCGACCTGATGAGGACCCCAGCTCATTGAGTATACACGAAACTCAGTGTTTGATTGAAAAGTACCCAGTGATATTAAGCCGGCATTTCATGGTCAGAGTTAGAGCGTTGTTAAAATATATGAAAAGTAACGATGACATTTTAGGTGGAAAATTAAAGGATCACTGGTGGCGTATTGAGTACCAGAATCGAGGCAGTCCTCATCTGCACATGGTTGTGTGGATTGAGAATCATCCAACATTTGATACTGCTGAAGGTGTCCAACAGATAGACCGCGTCGCTTCCTGTAAGTTGCCATCCCAAGATGAGGAGCCAGAACTTAATGATTTGGTAAAAAAATGCCAGATTCACAAACATACGCACACATGTACCAAAAACAACACAACAGTAAGGTGCCGATTTAATTTTCCACGTCAGGAATGCAGTGAGACCCGCATAGTTGCACATTCGTCAGACGATTTCATTCGAAGTGGAGGAAGAATATGTCTGCTCAAACGTCGGATAGAAGATGCGTGGGTCAACAACTACAATCCCGATTTGTTAAAAGTCTGGACGGGAAATATGGACATCCAGCCATGTGGGTCGAATGAAGCGATAGCATTCTATATCGCCAAATATTTGTCTAAAGGAGAGCCAACTAATTTAGACTCGGGAATAGCTCAGGCCATCCAACAGATACAGCGAGAGGAAATGGATATTTCTCGGCGACTTTTTCGAATTTGTATGAAAATTCTGCATGAAAGGCAAGTCTCAGCCCCAGAATGCGCTTTTCGCCTGTGTCACCTGCCGCTTCGTGACAGCTCTCGTAGTTGTGTGTTTTTAAATACTCGTAAACCGGAGCAGCGATATCGAGTGTTGCGTTTTGACGAGCATGGGCAAGCCACAGGATACTGCAACAACCTTTTCGATCGATACGAAAAGCGACCCACGGACCACCAGGCATATGACTTCACTAACATGAGTCTGACTGAGTTTGCAATGCTCTTTGACACTTACTACCCGAAGAACCAAAGCGAAGAAAGCATTGACCAAGACAATGAAGACACTTCAACTCGAACACGTCGGCAATTGATCACATTAACAGACAACAGCAAAATGATCATAAGAACTGTACCTGCCGCTGTTCGAGTACCTTACTTCATAGCGTCCACTGATCCGGAGAACTTTTATTACAGTTTGCTGGTTCAGTACATGCCTTATCGCTCAGAAACAGAACTGTTACAAGGGTTCGATAGTGCAAGAGAGGCTTTCCTAGCTCGGGAAGAGCAGTTGAAGGCAATTAGCGGTCACATGGAGCAGCACAGAGAGCGCGACCGGCAGCTGGAAATTGCATTTAATCAAGTGCACGCATTTCAGATCCTCGAAGAGCCTCCAGTATTGGACAATATAGAACACAATGAAGACTATCCCGAACAGGCTATGACCAACGATCAATTCGACTCAGCACGACGGGCCATGAATATGGACCAAAGACAACTGTTCAATACTATCACGTCAAACATTCAGTTGCAACAGCAGGGCGACCAACAAAGGCTTAAACTTTTCGTAACTGGTGGCGCTGGAACAGGAAAGACGTTCTTGTTTAATTTGCTGAAAAATCAAGTAAACAGATGTTACGGGAAGCAAGTTACAAAGATTGGCGCTCTGACTGGAGTTGCAGCACGACTAGTAGGTGGCTCTACATTGCATAGCCTGCTCAAATTACCAGTTCAAAGAGATGGCGTCTTAGTGAACATGCCTCAACTCTCCGGCAATTACTTGAGAATTATGCGTCAACAGTGGCAAAATGTTGAGTTTTTGTTCGTGGACGAGATATCTATGGTTCCATATGAAATGTTAATCATGATAGATGCTCGTTTGCGCCAGCTAAAAAACTCCGATGAACCCTTTGGCGGCATAAATGTAATGCTCTTTGGCGACCTCATGCAGCTTCCACCAGTGCGTGGGAAACAGGTGTTTCAACAGCCGGACCACATGAGACCAGCAACTCATTTATGGCGGCTTTTCACATTAGTCGAACTGATACAAAATATGCGCCAGCGAGGAGACACGACTTTCACCGACATTTTGAACGCCTTGAGGGTCGGAGAGCTGAACAGCGAGCATCTCGCAGTATTGCTGACGAAAGTCTCATCAAATGCTACCGGCGAGTTTGCGCTTGAAAAAGCACTGCGTATATTTCCAACAAACGCCCAAGTAGAGAAGCACAACAATGAAGTTCTAGAATTTTACGAAAGAAAAGGTACTCGAATGTATAATATAAAGGCTCAAGACCAACTTATCGACGCGACTCGTAACCTTGGAAATACTTCATTGGAGTCTATCGTTCCCAGCGATATAAATAAAACTGGTGGACTACCAAGTAAATTAAGAATTTTTAAGGGAGCTAAAATCATGTTGCGTTCCAATATAAACGTAGAGAAGGGGCTCGTGAATGGGTCTATCGGTTTTATCACGGACATCGTCTGGCCACACTTTAGACGCGATCAAATATATGAAACCGACATCCCGTCCATCAAAGTCAATTTTGGCAACGACGGCGAGCACCTGATTCAGCCTATAGGCATCCAATTCCCGGCCAAATATAGCTACGGTACGGTGGAAAGGCGCATGCTCCCAGTAATTTTAAGTTGGGCATCTACCGTGCACAAGATGCAAGGCTGTACGGTAGACCACGCCGTGGTGTACTTGGGGTCCCGTACTTTTGCAGATGGCCAGGCATATGTAGCGCTCAGTCGAGTAAAGTCACTTAATGGTCTCCAGATTCAAGAGCTAGATTGCTCTAAGCTCACTGGTAAGACACCATGCAACACAGAAGCACTGGCAGAGATGGAAAGGATGCGGGCTCAGTCTATTTAAAGTAAATTTTTAAAATATGCGATAAGAAAAGACTAAAAAGTATAAAATAAATTAATAGTTTAAAAAACACTAATAAACACGCTTTTATAGGTGCACGTAAAAGTAAAAAATAAATTACGGATGGTTCAAGTTGTCCCTATTTCTGGGCTAAACTATGTGCTTTTAATTATAATATTTGATTGTAAAAGCGTGGGGCGCTGGAATAGGAAAGACTTTGTTGTAAACAAATACAAGAACAAAACTCTACATTTTGCCACTTTTCACTGTTTTAGCGCCCCACGCTTTTACAATCAAATATTATAATTAAAAGCACATAGTTTAGCCCAGAAATAGGGACAACTTGAACCATCCGTAATTTATTTTTTACTTTTACGTGCACCTATAAAAGCGTGTTTATTAGTGTTTTTTAAACTATTAATTTATTTTAAAACAATATTGAGAGTCAAATGTGGGTCGCTCCCGATTCTCAAGTTCAAGTGCTTGCACGTGAGCTGTTTTGAGATAGATAAATTGGTAGATATGTAGGTGACTCCACGCTACGAGATGAGAAAAAAAACCTTCCTGATGCGCACCTTATGTTCAGTTTTGACGAAAACACCAAATCTGCGTGAGCGTGACTCTTTGTTGCGCTAACTCTTTCCTAGAGTCCTCCGAAAGGATCTAAATAGGTACAGTGGTTATACTTAATTACCTAATGTATGAAAATCTATTTAGACTGGTAGATACCTACCTACCTGGCTATTAGCCTGCTTAATACTAAGATTGGATATCCCATAGTTAGGTGCGTCGTCTTCTAATGGTCAGTCTATAATTTCTTCAAACAAAATTTGAAAGTGCATTGCAAAAAGTGTTTTAAAAGTAAAAAGTTTAATCCCATCATCGGAGGAATGTGTCGCGGGTCTCAGAGGGCAGAGAGGGGGAACGGGGGGACATGAGACTACTAATTGCCCCGGCGGCGCTTGTCACCGAATTTTTTCGTCCCCGCGCCGCGACACGCACCGGGAATGCTTTTATTCCGGCGACACGGACCTGTTAATGTGTTAATCCACTTCGATCGCCTTGTTTTTCTGTTATTAATAGCCAACAAACAAAGGTGCGCGCTGGTCGCCGGTCGGCGGGTCCTCGCGGTCGGCTTTAGCAGAGCGAGAGAGGTAATGGGTTCGGCGCCGTTGCTCAGCTTTCTGCGCTATAAAGTTTGAATTATTAATAAGGAGTAGGTGTCGTACGTATAGCCGCGCGGCGCGGGGCGCGGGGCGGGGGGTGGGGGGGTACTACACTACGGTCGGTAGCGGCGATGGTATCAGCCTGCGCCCGCGCCGAAGCCGAAGCGGCGCTTATCTCGAGATCATCTCCAGTTTTTGTGTGACTCATTTGTAAGGGAACGTTGCGCAATGGGATAGCGCCGGCGCCTAAAAGGTGTCATCGCCTGCTGACACATGCCGTTGACGCGAACACCGCAGAAAAAACTAACAAAAAAGTGTTTAAGTACTTTCGATAATGGTAGATATAGTTTTAACTGCTTTTGTTGTGCTGATGGTAAAAGTTTACCTTGCTTTAGCGTCGAGAACTTCTTATTTGCTCTAGTAGCTAGTAGTTAGTAAGGGAATAAGAGTAGAAGTCTTAGCTTAGTTTAATGGTAACATGGCATCATTATACCTATCAGTCTACTGCGTCCTACATGTCAGTTAGTGCAACTAAATAACCTCTAATGAATTCGACACGTTCTGCATTAACGTATTTAAGTGCGTATTAGCAATTGGGAAGATAACCGTATGTAAAATAGCCGAGTTATTTCCATAGCGGCGCGGCTTTTACAACATTTAAATAATGTTTATTCAAGCTTTGGAGGGAAGTGTGTTAGGCGGTTTAGGCATCACGCAATGTGCGGTAGCAGGCCTGATACATCACAAAGTAGGTACCTATATAAAGGTGTAACTACTATGATCGAACTTTGTCTTGCATGTGGAAAAACGCAAAGTTTAAAGTAGGAAGGGTTAGTAGATCCATTCCAATTCGTAACGCGGGAACGCAATTTTCTTTGGAATTAAACCAACCTAACTTGCAACAAAAATCGCAATACCTATCTAATTAGGTAATAATGCGCCAGGTTTTGCAACGTGTCATAAAAATTTAGGTCGTATTTTCTGCCTGTAATGACGAATCCCAATATTCCCAATGAGGGTCCGTCGGTCGCCGCGAATCAGTCCTGATCTCAGTTTCCCACCGTCGGGTGTCACCCTGCCCTAATTAATTGCCCGCACAAAAAACGGTCGTGTCGCGCTAAGAGCGGCGGCGCCGGCGCAGGGACCACCCCCCCCTCCTCCCGCGTCGCCACCCCCCGCAGGCCCCCGGCTAATGCACGACGCGATAAAGCAGGCGCAGCGCAGGTCCTGCCTCGCGCCCTGCCTGTTGCGTACTTACCAGCACAGTACAATAATACCTCATAATTCAATCAGAAATACCTATCGCGTTTTCTTTTCTTACAAGAGCTATTAGTCAGTTTCTGTGCCATAATTTCTATGACTTTCCTAAATAAGTTACAAGAAGTAAGAACCAGAAAAGTTTTAGCTGAAAGGTAGCCGTGGTGTTAAAAATGTCGACTACCTGCCGGGACTCCCACTGCCACACAGCTAAAAAATGGCTTTGCTTGCGCTCAAATCTCTATACTGTGACCTGTGACTGTCATCAAACTCCCCATTATAACCGCTGTCATCAAACTGCCCGTCATAAACGTGAGCGAGGCGCCAGTAGCAACGCTACGTACCTACGCGGGTACGCCGCCTGCAAGTACTAGATACAATCTTGATACAATACAAGCCTCGTTTATGGTTGACATTGCCCAACACACCGACACACGCATCCACTGATGGACACTCGTAAAACTAATGTTATTCTCTCTCGAAGCTCTTCTCGCTTCGAGATGACCGCATCCTATTAATGTTCGGTGATCCGTTTTCAAATTTAAATTAGCATTTTAAATATCTGAGTGAACTCAGCTTAAAGAGTCATCGTAGAGCGGTATAAAAATCATGAGAAATGGTTTAAATAATCCATCTTGAATTCATAATCGATAGCAAACAAGTGGCATTAGGAATGTAAGTAATTTACAATGATTCTATTGCGTAAAACACGAAACTTTATTGATATGAGACATGTAGATCATTTAATTGGTTGTGTTGTGTATGTACCAAAGGACAAGTGGACAGTTGGGGTCATTAACACGTGTCACTTAGCACAAACGAGCGGTATTCACTGGACAGACTTGATTTCCATAGCGCTTTTATGTAAATGAAATACCTATACAGAAACAGGTAGGTGACATTAGTTATGATTGAGTACCGACGGTGTTTGCTTGCAGAACGAGGAATACAGATACAGTTTGTTTACTTTAGCCATCATTCGTATTTTTGAATTCAACAATTTCCATAAAATATCTGCCTCTTTCTCATCTGTAAAATCTTGTAGCATTTAGCTACATTTCATTCTTACCGAGTTCAAACATACTTCAATAACCGAAGTATACTCACTCAATCTCAATTCAAATGAACTATTTGACTGAAGTTCTTTAACTAAGTTTTTAAGACTTTCTTTTGTATCGTAAACCATACGATACAAAAGAACTTGAACCTTTTAGCATAGGTAGATGTGTTGTCGCTCGCTGCGCATAATGATATGTGGTGATAGCTATCTAATAATTTCTGGATAACTATGATGTGTAGATTTCTAATAGACTAAATTATAAGTTACCGACTATAAGGTTAGTGTACCACCTACTGGAGTGGGTAGGTATGATATGGGAGTTGATGTGCTAAAGCACAAACAAACAACGGCGACGCTGTAAAATGCAAATGTAGCTTGGACAGATGTCGCTCGTGTCGGACACCATGTTCAGATCGCGCGATAACGACCATTGTACACCTCTCCCCTCCCCCTCCCCCTCCCTCCTTTCTGACCTTCCGGCTCCTCTGCAAGCTGGTAGCTTGACAACATTACGTCAGCACTAACAAGAACGAGGAACGTACTTTAAATATTCAGGTTTCTAATCTAAATCATCGTCATATCTCATCTGCCTGCCAATTTATTTGGGGTCGGCGCAACATGTTTCTCTTTCATTCATCTCTATCAGCCGTCAAATCTTTGTTTACACCTTTTTGATTCATATCATCTTTTACACAATCCATCCAAACTTTTTTAGGCCTTCCTCTCCTTCTGCGTCCAAGGGTATACCACGATAAACGGCTAGCTCTCATCTTTTCTGTCACTGGTGCAACTTTTAAACTTCCTCTAATATACTTATTCCTTATTTTATTCATTCTTGTAACACCACACATCCATCTCAACATTCTCATTTCAGATACATGTAATCGTCTTTCATCCGTCACCTTTGTAGGCCAACTACACTCAGATCCATACATGACGACAGGTCTGACCACCGTCTTGTAAATCTTGCCCTTCAGTTTGATGGGCATTCGGGGGTCACACACTGTGCCCGTGACCTGTCGCCATTTCATCCATCGCATGCATCCTGCAAATCATCGTCATATCTGTCGTTAATAATTCTTGCTGGGTAGGTACATAGTTACGTCAATAAAATTTCCAAGATTTTAGGCCTTGGGCCCTGTGTCTGAGGTCAACTTTAGGCAGATAGTTTTTTTTATTTTATTTTTTATTTTATTTTTATTTATATAGGATAGACATTTAACTGCTTCCAAAAGGATCGTGGCCTATGGGGCATGAGCAATGGTGTCAGTTGCCTACTCAGGGTCGTGGCCCACTCAAAGAGAGAAAAAGAGAGAGTGATCGAGGGAGATTTAGCTATTCTGCGATTTATTCCTAAGGAAACTAATAACGTAAATAAATAAAATAATACCTTATCTAGGCGTGTGTAACCCCTACCAATCTTGAAGGAAAGCATTAACCTCTTTGTGTTCCTTCCACACTCAATATAAGTGATGGATGGTGGCATGCGGGCTGGCCATCAACATCGAGCTACTCCTCAAATCAACATCGAGCCACACAAAGCTACTCCTCAAGATGGACTCCATCACGCTATAGGACGGTACAGTCATGCTCCGGTTGGGTTAGACAGTCTGGATTTTGGACCGTTTGGATAAGACTTACGTTGGCGATTTGAGAGTCTAACTTAACGTCAGCTTGACTGTACCTACCTACCTACACAGGCTAAGTAGATGCATATCTGAACAAAAATAAGTCGATAGCGAATAAAAATAACAAGATTTCAGCTTTATTACGCCGGGAGTGCATAAATAAGCGAGTATCGCATTACGAAGGCATTTCGGCCGCGGCTGTATTCGTGAGAGAGCGCAGTAAATCGTTCTTGGCCCGCAAGCCCCGCGAGAACCACTTTTACAACTGGACCTACCGTCTACAAGACTCACTGGGTTCAGCTAGTGACATATTTTTTAGTTTACAAATCAATAGTAATTTTAGTTGATAAATTTTTAGTGCGATTTATACGAAGAGCGGATTTTTGTTACATCAGATATACCTTCCAAGCAACCAGGATCACAAAGAAAATTATTTTTAAAGCTTAATAAAACGTACCTACATCACCAATGTTTCACCTAGAATCCAGATATTTTTTTCATTTGGTTTACTATCCGTAGTAAGCGCGGGCACTCTACGTGGCTACGAGCCCGTTACGAGCGGGGGTGCGGGGTGCGGGGTGCGGGGAGCGCTCGGGAAAGCGCAGGGGGCGGGGCTGGAGCGGTGGGCGGGGCCAGCAGCTACGCGCGCACTGTAGAGGGACCGCGTAGTAAGGGCGACCCTTGCCAGTAGGTACCACAACCATTATGTAGGGAACTTTATACCTCGCCTCCTGCCGACCATTCGTATTAAGTAACCAGCCTAATTTATAAGCCACTTTATTTTCGCTTGCTTGCCTAATCATATTAGTTGGTTAATTTAAAACATTATGAGCTCCTGACTTTTCGTATAAATGCTAATATTATACAGTTTATTTGAGTTACTCAACAATTAGATTCAAATACTTGAAGTATAATGATCCAATTTATTTCACCTAAAGCCAACTTAGCTCTTCTTTATAAAACACCTGATATTTTGTCAATGTAACCTACACTTGGTATTGGCTATAGGTATGTAGGTAATTCATTTCACAAAAGTTTGTGATGCATGCATAAAGAAATAAAATTTAACTACTTACTTAGGTATTTTACATTTTAAACAACTTTAAGTAGCATTTCGCATCAAAGAACGATCTTTACGTTTCTCTTGTCTAATCTTTCAAGATTTTCATTTAATATGAAAGTTATCAGAACATAAAAGTATTATCGCGTCACAAATTGGCGGCGATTCGGGAAAGCTCTAATTAGGCGGGCGGCCATGTTTGATATTCAACTACAAGTAGCTTGGTCATAAACTCGACTTAAAACCGTAAAAGTCCACATCCATCATACATAAACACATAATAATATACCTAGTACGTTCATACATACAAGTGCCTACATTATAATTGAAGAGAAACGCAACCAAATCGTGCGGTCGTCGCACTGCTCTGCCAACATATCCCGATTTGCACTGCTGGTTTTGTATAGACGATAATACCTAGTATAACCTCAAAATAACCAGCAATATATACCAAACCTGGCCCCGGGCAGGGTAAGCGTGATAACCTGTTTAATACGGTCGTGAACAACGAATATAGTAGGTAATATAATACTATACCTGGTCGTGAAGCTTGTTAGTAGGTAGGTAAGTAGCTAAGTAATTAAACTGTTCGGGTTATTGTTTTATAGTTGGTTGTACATAAGTGGGGAAAAAGGGATTTTTTATTATTATAGTGCACTAGTTAGTGGCCTGTCCAGGTTTTAACCGTTCTCCGGTGGGAATAAGACATTTACCTGGCCATTTTATATAGAAACCTTTCTCTTGAATCGCTCTAATATACCTATTGCCTTATATGCATACAGAGACAGACATCGGCGGCGGCATTTATCATTTTATACTATGTAGTGATTACCCTTACTCTTTTAATAAAAAGCCGGCCAAGAGCGTGTCAGACACGCCCACAAATAGGGTTTCGTAGTCAACGTTTAAATATCAGGTTTTTCAGCATTACAAACTTAATTTTGTTGCTGGTTTGTTAGCAGCAGTATGATGACCAACCGCAAATAGAAATACTCAATTTTTTCTTAAACCTTTAAGGGTACAATATCCGTTATAGTTTTCATTGTAACTTCAGATTGTAAGCTATATTCTTTATTTATTTCAAATTTTTAGCGTTTATACTTTAGAAGTTACAGCTGGAACAAATTATGGGTCAAAAACGCCCTTTTTAAAAGCAAATATCTCGTGACAGAAACATTTTAGTGACTTTGTTTCAAAGGAACCTCCCCTTTGTTTTAAAAGACCTATTCAACGATACCCTATTCAATATAACAGAAAAAAAAATTTTTTTGCGCCCCTTTCACTTATATGGGAGGGGGTCCAAAAAACATTTACCTAATATATTTTTTTCTTAACATTTCTATATTTGGGTTAACACGATCTATCTTCTCACCAAATTTCATGTCGATAGCTCTAAAACTGACGAAGATATGAGGGCGCGGCATACAGACAGACAGACAGACAGACATGACGAAACTATAAGGGTTTCTAGTAGACTACGAAACCCTAAAAATGAGTCGGCGTCGGTGTACCACACGAAATATTTGATGTGCTGATGATAGTTCGTACATACTTACCAACCTATACCGGGAGTAACAGAAAGGGTATAACAAGCCGAAAGGAGGTCAAGGTACTCGTGAAACTGAACAACTTTTCCCATGGAACATAAGTCGAAATATGAAAAAAAAAAATTGGACTTCTCATAGTAAATCAATCAGCTGATGTGCGACTTTGTATGGGAGACCCAAATTTTTTTTTCACATTTCTACCTATGTTCTATGGGGAAAGTTGTTCAGTTTCATGAGTACCTTGACCTCCTTTCGGCTTGTTATACCCTTTCTGTTACTCCCTGTATAGGCATTTTCATAGGTACCTACTCTGTGTTTAATTCATCTACGACCTATGTAATTGGCAGCTAAGCTAGGTAAGGTTACTTTTAATTAAGTACAAATATTTTAATATTTTAAGGGCGTGTTCTACTCACAAAAGTCTGAATGAATATTAGTCGCTGGGAATTAGTTGCAAAACTATCCCGGTAGATGGAGCCCATCCACGCGATAGTGGACAAGATATATTTCCTTAATTTCGCGGGCTCGATTAGAATCGCGGTAGCCCAGTTGTTTAGGGCGTCGGCAGTACTGATGCCGAAGGTCGCAGGTTCAAATCCTGCCTGCAGTGAAATTTTGGAAGATTTCCAAAAATTGTTTACCTAACACGAGAAGTGTTTTAAAATTTGGTATTCAAAATGAACCCTCTGCTATGGCATTTGCGCAAATCCGACATCTGTCAAAACCGACTCCTCTCGGCGTCGGTACTATAGAGAGGTCCATGTTCAGCAGTGGACTTGGTTATTTTAATAGTATGGCAGGAAGATTATGGTTAGATGTGTTTGACACTGACATTCGTGACAAACGCTTAAAAATTCCTTTCTAGATGGTGGAGGCATAGGTCTGTGACATAGGTACTTTTGAATGAAACTCAAACTGAAGGAAAAACTCTTATAGTAAAACAAGGAAACCAAACGATAGCGTGTTTTAAAATACTACAGCGACACCTATCGTCAAATATGAAAAAAATCTTTGATTTGATCCGGGGTTTAGAAAACAAACGGGACCCCCATGTCCATTAATATTAAATGTATGACAGAAAAGATAACAGCAGTGAAGAGCTAGATATACCTACAGACAGAAAATAACAAAAAGGGAATAAGAAGCCGAAAGGTACTGTACTCATGAAACTGAACAACTTCCCCGATGGAGCATAGGTCGAAATATGAAAAAAAATTGGAACTCCCATACAAAATTGCTGAACAGCCAATGATTTACTATGGGTGGTTAAGTTTTTAATATATTTCGTCCCATGTTCCATGGGAAAAGCTGGTCAGTCTCCCGAGTACCTTGACCTATGTCTATTTAGAGATAGAGTGCGCCATCTATCTAGGTATATTTTTTTGTTTCAACAACGTGGCCCTGGACTGAAGACCATTGTTTTTGGTAAATAATTGTAGTTTTTGACATTCTTTATAATCAGAATCGCCGATGTCACTGCTCTCTAATGAACACATGACGCCGTAGCGCCCGTATGCGCGGGCGCGCCGCCGCCCTCGCGCCCAATTCGGCGTCGCGCAATATTTCAGCGCGTAATCTTATCAGCGGCACAGCAGTTCCACCGCCCGCCGGCAGATGGCGCTGCTCGGCGTCACGTGCGCACGCGCCGACCCCAGGTCTATCTACCCGCCTTAATCACCCTATTACTGACGAATCTCTTGCCGATAGTGAGATTAGATAGCGATTGCAACGTCTCTTCATCAAAAGTTCGCTAGAGCACACAAAATCATTGATTGAGTGCCTACCAATTGTGTACCGGTTGCATAATGTGTACCTATCAGCCGAAAGCCATTCCCTGTTTTTATCTTCTTCAATTTTGTGGGACACCCAGTCGATGAATGACCAAACGAACCCTGGTTTCTTTTAAAATGGCTGATTTTGTTTCATTTCAATTGGAATGTTATCTATCAAGTTTAATGAATAATATTTAGTGATGTAAATATATATATTTACAAGTTAGGTATATCTCTTCCTAAACAATATTGGTCTTGTGTCCTAAATTACTTTTCACATTGTCCAAAATATACTAAAGTAAAGCTTTTGTAGCAGCGAGTAGGTAGAACCTACCGGGCAAAGGAACATAAATTGTAACATTAAATGTATGTGTAGGTACCTAGTTATTAGATTGATAGGAAAGTTCATACTGAAAGATATACCATTTGGCCATGTACCTACCTGTTTAATGGTACCTAAGGCAATGAAGTAGGAAACTTAACTTAGAAAAACATTAACTAAGGAAAAAACTAACTAGAATTAAAAATGCAAGAAGCAGAATTAAACGATTAGAAAAAAAGAGGGCGCGCTTCATTAGCTTTACTGAAAAAAATAACTAAACTAATGGACTAATTATAGAATAGAATGTTTGTGCGTTTTTATGCGCCTGCGCCAGTGCGTGTGACCAGCAAATGCAGTGCAGTAGAGTGGATGCCGTGTCAGTAATGTCACACAACTCTATCAAACAAGCAAATGCAGATTAACAGAACTATAATACAGGGTATCCCGGTTATCGTGGTCCAAAGATAAAATCTAGAGTCTGGACTGACATCCTAAGCTATATATATATGTCGGAGAATGATCAGACTCTGCGGGTATTTAGTGAAATTATTTGACAGTTGATAGTTCGCGTTTTGATAATTTGTCTTTCCATTCCATTGCTAGTTGAATCTTGCAGAAACGAAACGCATAGCGCTGGCAAAATTCAGCATAGACGGTGCGCTTTATTTGCACACAGTAGGCTAAAGACAGCAAGATAGACTGGATTGACTTTAGAGGCGGTGTAGCTTGTTCTCACAGTTCATTGATGGCTGCTTTCGTGATAAAGAAACGGAATTTAGGCGGCGAACTAAGTAAACAACTTTGACAGTTCCAGTTTGGGTTACAATCACGGTTGTGTAGTGAAAATGGAAGATTGAGTGACTGAACGAATGAACTCATTCGAGTGGGATTGACGAATGATGAACTCGAGTGTCGAATACGATTGATTCATTCTCGGTTTGGCCGCGCTGCCGTTAACTTGTCTTTTGAGGTTAGATTTCAATCCGGCGAAATCTTGGTAATCTTGGTGTATTTCGAGGACCCGTGGTCTTCAGGCGATGGCGGAGCCCTAGATTCGTATGGGCTACTGAATATTTGTGGTGATTGTGACAGTTCTAGCTAAGGTATGGTTTTGTTTGTGTCTTTTCGAAGTTACGATCGTAATCCGATAGAATCATGATGATCCTGGTGTATTTAGAGAAACCTGGGCCTCCAGGATACAGTGGAGCCCTAGCTTTGTAAGGCTAGTGGAATATTTTAGGGCATCATGAAGTGTTTGTTATCGTTTTACCCTCGGAAGGTTACTGGTATGCGAAACGTTAGTGAAGTGCAGAAATCGTGCGAGAATGGTGACAATAACTGGTGGTCTATCCTTGTAGGCATGCAGGGCTGCAGGCAGAGGGCTTCAACGGTGTCTGGTGTTGAAGATTGGTGATTAACGGGATCTGACGACTGGCGAAGAAGCGCTGACGTGGATTAGCGTGAGTCTAAGGTTCCGAGATTGTTCCTCTAGGTGTGGTGTAAATGCTGTCGTATGGTTACACCATACCTGAAGAGGGCTGCCAGCCCGAAACAGCCAGGATGGAAAAGCAGACTACGTGATAGTGAGTATACTGTGGTTTATCATAATAGTGGCAGTGGTTCGAGATAGCATGTAACGATGTAGTATCCTGACAGGAGTCGGCAGTTGACTATGCTGTATTCCATCCATCAAGTATCCATCAGGTACTCGACGAGTATACGCCCACGACGTGCTGTTGGTTTTATATCCTGACATTCCTGACGCGCGTAAGATTTTATGTTTTGTTTTGTTATGGGCTTCTTCTTCTATGGCCCCTCTTCCCGCTCGTGCCCTCCCTTCCTTCTTGATGATCTTCGACATCAGAAGTGGGATGACCTTTGTTTTAGTGGTTCACGTTATGAGGAAACATGGTACTGGGATGGAGTATCAATGATGATAGTAGTGTATTGATGATTATTTGAGATAGATGTCAAATGTGTTCTAGCGGTATGGATTACCCTTGTTTTTGTGGTCTATGTTGTTTTAAGATTTGACAGAGGAATTACTATTGTTTTTGTGAGGAGTTTAGATTTTGAAATTGGTATGCTACCAATTCAGATGGTTGTAAGGTTATAGGATCGAGTACCATCACTTGGTGGAGTACCATTGCTGATAGTTGTTTTGGTTGTTTGTATTGCAGCATACTTCGTTGCTATTTGGTATAGGGTACAAACGTTTGGGTGTGTGTTACCTCTTACACATACGAGGTGTTGTATGTGTACCATTGCTTTGTTAGTTTATGCTTTGATTTCTTACGAAATAGCGAACATTGTTGTAGATACGGTTAACCTGTCTTCTCTGAACTTGAGCAGACCTCACAAGCCAAATCGTAGCCAAATCAACAGATTCCAGTTGAATTTAACCTGGAGGTGGATAATAATGATTCTCATAACAGAAGTTGTAAGTCGTTGTACCTAGCTTCACTGACGGAATTGATGATTGGGTGGATAGCCTGATTATGACTTGGCGTGTAGCCTGATGATGACATGGCGGGTAGCCTGATGATGACATGGCGGGTAGCCTGATGATGACATGGCGGGTAGCCTGATTATGACATGGCAGGTGGTCTAACTTGGCCGGAAGCCTGATAACTTGGTGGTTAGCCAAGTTGGTACTCCTTTGGTGGATAGTTGTTTGTGTGAGATGTTTAGGTAACTTCAGAGGCTACCTTTGAACAGTAGAACATAATTGGCAATCATCATAATTGCTGGTATGTGCTTTGCTGTGAGAGAAATCTTTGATATGGCATACTTGTGGTCTTGGGATCTATCGGATGCCCGTTAACAGTTGTCTTGAGATCTATCAGATGCCAGATGCACAGTTGTCTTGAGATCGGATCGGACGCCAGGTGAAGGTTGTTCTGTGATCTATCAGACGCTGGTTGCAGGTTATCTTGAGATCGGGCAGGCAACGGTTTGTGGTTGCACTGAGATTTGTCGGACACTAGATGCATAGCAAAGTTTTCTTGGGATTACCTTTGTTTTCCGTTGAGAGTATGGTAATAGGATGGCTTACTGTTGTTGTTGTGGTTCAGGTTGTGAGTAGTTTATTTCACGGGACACTTGAACGATTCAGTGAGTCTTAATAATTTTACTTTGATAGTGGTGTAGATTTTTGCTTGATAAAATAAAGTTTGGTGAATCAATTTACTAGATTTCGTTCCGTTGTTTTTATGTTATTTGCACAGGCTTAGGCGATGGTAATGTTTCGAGGAAATTTCGTAGTTTTGGATTATCGTGATCTAAGTTCAAATACAGTGTCGTATCGTTTTCCATTGCCGTGTAGGTATAGAAGTAAAGCTAAGGTAATGCGATTATAGTTAGGCAATCTTGTGAAGAAAGGAACCAGACAAAGCTGGATCAAAATTGTAGTAGTTTGATAATGTTCGATCCTTATTAAAATTATTGACTGCTAATTGAGAAAGTGCCTTTTGATCAAGCATTAGTAGACGCGAATAGTAATGTGATTTGATAAGAACATTACTGGTCATCAACTGGTTGTGTTGATAGTTACAAAACGTGAGGTAAAATCATGATTTATTTGGCTGCACTGTACGCGTTAGTCGTAGTCGTAACTGCGGCCATGTTATGGTCGTTCAGGGAGCGGTGCGCGGCTGACGGTACGGCGGGGGCCCGAAGTCTCGATGAGACTATTAGTATTTGCTGACTTGGAGTGGCCCGAAGTCTCGATGAGGCTATTGGTATTGGCTGACTTAGCCCGAAGTGAGTTGTGCAATTTACTAGTTAGGGCGAAGATCATGATTTTAGCTATTGTTTTTCCTTTGATTTATTGTCATTCTTCACATTGTAAAGTGAGTGCTTGATCAGACATTTTCTTAGTTTTGTGTTGGTCAGGTAGGCCGAGCTTGCCATTCATAACATCTTGTTTTTGTTTCAAATGCACACGAGGACGTGTGACTTGTCAGAATGGCCGTGTCGGAGAATGATCAGACTCTGCGGGTATTTAGTGAAATTATTTGACAGTTGATAGTTCGCGTTTTGATAATTTGTCTTTCCATTCCATTGCTAGTTGAATCTTGCAGAAACGAAACGCATAGCGCTGGCAAAATTCAGCATAGACGGTGCGCTTTATTTGCACACAGTAGGCTAAAGACAGCAAGATAGACTGGATTGACTTTAGAGGCGGTGTAGCTTGTTCTCACAGTTCATTGATGGCTGCTTTCGTGATAAAGAAACGGAATTTAGGCGGCGAACTAAGTAAACAACTTTGACAGTTCCAGTTTGGGTTACAATCACGGTTGTGTAGTGAAAATGGAAGATTGAGTGACTGAACGAATGAACTCATTCGAGTGGGATTGACGAATGATGAACTCGAGTGTCGAATACGATTGATTCATTCTCGGTTTGGCCGCGCTGCCGTTAACTTGTCTTTTGAGGTTAGATTTCAATCCGGCGAAATCTTGGTAATCTTGGTGTATTTCGAGGACCCGTGGTCTTCAGGCGATGGCGGAGCCCTAGATTCGTATGGGCTACTGAATATTTGTGGTGATTGTGACAGTTCTAGCTAAGGTATGGTTTTGTTTGTGTCTTTTCGAAGTTACGATCGTAATCCGATAGAATCATGATGATCCTGGTGTATTTAGAGAAACCTGGGCCTCCAGGATACAGTGGAGCCCTAGCTTTGTAAGGCTAGTGGAATATTTTAGGGCATCATGAAGTGTTTGTTATCGTTTTACCCTCGGAAGGTTACTGGTATGCGAAACGTTAGTGAAGTGCAGAAATCGTGCGAGAATGGTGACAATAACTGGTGGTCTATCCTTGTAGGCATGCAGGGCTGCAGGCAGAGGGCTTCAACGGTGTCTGGTGTTGAAGATTGGTGATTAACGGGATCTGACGACTGGCGAAGAAGCGCTGACGTGGATTAGCGTGAGTCTAAGGTTCCGAGATTGTTCCTCTAGGTGTGGTGTAAATGCTGTCGTATGGTTACACCATACCTGAAGAGGGCTGCCAGCCCGAAACAGCCAGGATGGAAAAGCAGACTACGTGATAGTGAGTATACTGTGGTTTATCATAATAGTGGCAGTGGTTCGAGATAGCATGTAACGATGTAGTATCCTGACAGGAGTCGGCAGTTGACTATGCTGTATTCCATCCATCAAGTATCCATCAGGTACTCGACGAGTATACGCCCACGACGTGCTGTTGGTTTTATATCCTGACATTCCTGACGCGCGTAAGATTTTATGTTTTGTTTTGTTATGGGCTTCTTCTTCTATGGCCCCTCTTCCCGCTCGTGCCCTCCCTTCCTGATGATGATCTTCGACATATACAATAGAAAAAAAATGTGTAATATTTGAAGTTCAATTATGTTTAATATTAGAATTAGTATGAGATGTAATTTATATTACCAAATATATGATTATGATTATGAAGAAAAGAATTGGACCTCCCATACAAAATGCTCTATCAGGATTATTATGGGAGGTCCATTTTTTTTCTTCAAATATGGTTTTTTTTTGCTATTATGGTAACTTAGGATGTCCTGAGTCTAGATTTTTTCTTTGGACCACGATAACCGGGACACCCTGATGAGCTTTTATTCCGTAGCAGTATGAGCTATGTTTGAAACTGTGGTATATTTTCTAAAGTGGCGGTGTAGGTATGCGGCTCGGCGCGGTCTCGAGTGGATTCACCTGCAGCGCTGCGCGGGCGCAGACACTTCACCACACATGCTGCGGTTAGAGTAACACCACTCACGGTACCGTTACAGCTCATTTCGGTAAAAAACATGTGGCCCTTAAAAATATAAATAAGTGAATTTGGGCAGCAAAAAAAAATCTATTTTGATAAAAAAAGGAATACCTATTACTTTCGAAATATGGAGGGCTAACGTAATATTTTTACGTTAAATTTTCGTTTCTTTAACAAAGTAAATTGTGATTTGGTAATAAAAATACTAGTCACTTCAATTTTAAAGTTTTTACTCGTCAAATAATCATTGATTGATTTGAATTGTCTGCCGAAAGAAAGTGCATGCAAAATGTCGAATCGTTCCAAATCAAAAGTACCTATATAGGTAAGTAGGTAACAAATAATCCAGCGACGCATAATTTAATATAGATTTTACCTATACCTACTTAATACAAATAGGATTGTAAACCTTTTCTCACGATGACTTTAGCTAATTAATGTCATATTCCGTCCACAACAAGTTTGTCCGTTCTCAAGTGGAGATCGCGCGGTGTGTTTGTGTGGGAACACTGTGAACGTGGACCGTAAACCGAGAATCACACGTGACGTCTTTTTGTGCGTTACTTTTGCGCAGCTCTTTCACGATTTTCCATCTTATTATGATAAAAATACATAAGGGTTAGACAGACGCATCCGCTAGCACATAAATATCGCACAAAACTGCGTTGAAGGTTGGGTCTGTCAAGCCGTTCAACATAACCTGTATTTGTATACGAATAAGGTTGAATTTCATATTGTCCTAACGCATGCATTAAGCAGCGAAAAAATAACGCACTAACGGATCGGATGGTAAGTACGTGTGTCTTTCGGCCTCGCGGGACAGCGAGCGCAGTAAACGTCCGGAGACGACTAATGTGACGCCGGTTTTTTGCAAACAACCCCGAAACCACTTGAAACTGTCGCGAGAGACCAGTTTTTGCAAACCTGTACCAATAGAAGCATGTAGAGTCGAGTCACAATATAACCGCTCTATCCTCATTTCCAATCCCAGGTTTGAGGTTACAGTTCCGACAAACTCATTTTAGGTAAACGGTTTAAAAGTAGCAAAACTTGAGTCGTTATTCGAATAAGAAGTGAGTGACCGTAATAATTTTATAAATAAACGGTTTGTTTTTGTCATTTAAAGTAGACCGAAAGATCACCTACCTAAGTAGCCTATTAGTAATAGTCTTTGCGCCCATTTAAGGGTGGGAAGGTAGATTTTTGCTGGTGATAATAATATCTACTTATCTGCAAGAGCACTCTCTGATAGAGCCATAAGAGAAATTTACTCGTACACATCAAGTGCAACCAACCAATACACCGATCGTTTGTAAATATTAATTTAGATAAACTGATGCTAAGTTCGTAGTAATTACAAACAGACACTAAAATACAATCGTATCTATCAGAGGAGAAATTAACAACGACTAAAGTCTAGTAAACTCATTGAAATATGAAACTGACATTTTATTAATACAATTTTATAGGTGGCAGAATTTTAATGGTCAGTATTACTATTCTGTTAGCGTATCACGTAAACTTTAAGGTGGGCTTAAAAACCAAGTGACAGCGACAACGACGCGCGTCGTTGCCGCTGTCAAATGACTGGTTTGTATGGGTTTGTATGGGTAACCAGAAAAACCGAGCGACGGCGTCGTTGCGGCGCGCCACGACGCCGTCACGTTGACAGCGCGCTGAGAAGCTTAGAGTTTGTATGGGATGCGGTCGGGTTTTTCTACAAGACCGCAGCGACAACGACGCCGTCAAAATTTGACGGCGACAACGACGCGCGTCGTTGTCGCGTCGCTTGGTTTTTAAGCCTATCTTTACTCTTAGATACATGAAGAAAACTAGCAATCTAATAATTTAGAAAATCACTTCGATTCGAGTTTCGCTATTAAATTTATGAGTTTGTCAGAACTGGAACCTGGGATTATTGTACTTGTTTTAAAATATCTACTGAACTATTCTATATTTGAGGACGTCTGTATAACCTTGTAAACCTTTGTATGTACCTACACGTGAATCTGCGCTTGACTTCTGGCCAACACATAATCTTATCCACAAATCATACTAATAGCATTTGAAATAACCATCGGCCGAGTGTGAGATCAAACATGGTATCTGGAGATTAGGGTTTGCATTATCCGTTAATTTTTACTATCCGGATAATTCGGATAATTTTTTTTCAAATATCCGGATATCCGAATATCCGGATAAAGCATATATTTTACAAAAGATGGTTAAATTAGTTGAATTTATTTTTAAAATATATTTTAAGAATTATAAAAGTAAAAAAAAACCGCAATAAAATATTACAATCGAAAGAGTAACTCTTTTATGGCTTACCAAATAATGATCTTTATTGGATTTAGCACAGAGATTGCTACCATATTTCAGATGGACAAGTTGCGACGTGTGGTAGGTACCTACTCAATGTGGAAAACTATTAACTCAGCTAAACTGTAATAAAATTTGTTTAGTATGATTAGTGATTACGAACTACTTTTGCTGGTGTATAGGAATCAGGATTATGAACCGCGATTCCCAGCTATCATAATTATTTGCATAATTGACAAATAACCCATTGAACTATGCTTGGAGAAATGCTGTATCAATTCAAAAACATTAACATGAAAATAAATACATCCATACATTGCCGGAAAAGCCGAATATTGGTTAGTGTCATAAATAAAAATATTTTTCAGAAAATCTCTTGGTTTTATGACGTCATTTACAAAATTTTCGATGCAAATAAAAAATATGGTATGAAAAATTTGATGAAATTGTATTAATTTCTGGCATCATTTGGTTTAAATAACTCCTCCAAAGCAATAACCGAATTATCCGGATATCCGAATTTTTAAGTGCCAACTATCCGGATTTAAAATGTGGCGGATATCCGGATAAAACGGATATCCGAATATCCGGATTGCAAACCCTACTGGAGATAAGTCGGCGGCAGACGGCACTGATGCGGCCGTGGTTGTGTTGTTTGTGGGTAATATCAGTGAGCAATGAACATTGATTGATTATCGGCGCGATACAAGTGCGCCTGCGTCGCTGCTGCCTGCGCCGGCGCCGCCGTCGGCTGCCAGCAGTCTCGGAGGTCGGAACTATTTCTGACAGAACCCTGCGATCCAGCAATACAGACCATGAAAAACACGTCGCAATCAGAGTCTGTGCTTTTATTTTGTGTAATAGCCGTATTAGCAATAGCCCTCCAATAGCTACATTTCTTTCGGGCTTTTTGTGAACTACGTACGAAAGAGCTAAAATAACATCTGACACAAGATATTAGATATACTATCGAGATAGGTACAACTGATACGCTTCGTAAACAACGGATTCGGGCCCCAGGCTCAGACTTTAAGCCCAGTCTTTATTCGGCTTGAGTAGTTCTTAATTTTGTGGTCTTGGACATGTAAATAATTTTACATTCAAATAGTGCACGCCAAATCTGTTCGCGACGTATTATTCTCAGCTTCACATGCCTGCTCACAGTTCTCCCTCTGAAACTTTCACGTGGTCTGCGCCGGCAGCCTGACACTGCGCAGTCCCATCTGATCTCAAGTGCTTCTAAAAGCGTTCAGAGCCGACGAGCACGTTGCCATAGGTCGGCGTCGCTCATGCACTGCACTTGTAACATTCACATTCTTGCTACCTACACAAAGCATTTGCTGTATCGGAAAACACAATGGCCTAAGCCTACGGCCTTCTACTGTTGACCAACGACCTTGTAAGGTTGTCGGGCAGCCGTTGGTTGCAGTTGCTCCAAAATCTCGGTGTATGAAGAACCAGAGTGGACGTCTCATTTTTATTACATTTATTTAAGACGTAAAGGGCCTTACTACAAAAAAGATAGACATGTGTTAAACGCGACTTTAAAATAATTAGGTAAAACTTCATACAAAAAAACGCTAGACACGTGTTCAACGCTGGTCTAACTTGTTTGTGGTAAGGCCTGGTAAGTCCTAAATGATTCACAGTTCAGAGGATGAGAATTTGGTGGCAGCAGGCGATGCTACTGTATCTCAGCTGGTAGAGCACTAGTAAAACAGTATTCTACGATCCTAGGTTCAAGTCCCGGACCCAACCAAAACTTTTTCGTTTTTCTTTTCATGTAATGTACCTACCTATCTACACAAAGTAAGTATTGGCTAGCGCAATCTAATAATAATAATAAATTCTCTATTTTGTGCTATCTACCTACGTAGAGTACAAGTGGAACAGTATTCCACGATCCTAGAGTCAAGTCCCGGACCCAACCAAATATTTTTTGCATTTTTCTTTTCATGTAATGAATCTATTTATGATTCACGGTTCCTCGTTCGTGCGTTTCCTGAAGGTCGCATTGCTCCACGCACGGCTATGATGTAACGAGCATAACAACACGACATGGAACTGCACACTTGCACTTTTCTGTTTACTTTGTCGCGTGAGATCAGCTGTGTTGCTGGCTCATTGACATGCGCTGTGTGTTGCCAGTCACGTCAAACTAATTTTTTTTAAATAAGTATTTTGTTTTTGCTTTTCTTGGAGGATGATGATCTTATTCATTCAGTTGTATTATTGACTGCAGTCAGTCGAGTTTTAAAAGTAGAAAACGTGAACGATAATCTTGAGAAGAACCTAGGATCCTACGTTGGATGGACAGTGCTAGGTTGTAAGTTGTTATCATTATCATCGTTTAAATTCTGAACCTTATATTTTTGTATCTGGAACCTATTGTGTGGGTTACATATTGTACTTCCGAAAATTTGAAACCCGAATATGATATTCCCGAAAACGGTTCGCCTTTTTTTTACTTTCCCTGTTATGATTTGCCAAAGTAACGTTTTCCAACTTTTGTAAGTCCCGAAGTTTATTTTCCTGTTTTTTCATTTGACTATTGATTTAAATTCCAGATCAACTAAATACCGCAGTAACAAAATCCATATATATCATAATCCAACAATTTTATTCCCCAAATATTTTTGACCCAAATGCTACATTTCTCAACAATTTAAAATCCAGATACATTTTATTCCAAACACGCTAAAGCACGCAACAACTTCCAAATGCATGCATGCAAGCAAGCAAGCAAGCAAGCAAGCAAGCATGCATGCATATGCAAGCATACAAACAAGCACGCATGCAAGCAAACAAGCAAGAGAGCATGCATGCAGACAAGCACAAGCAGGCATGCATACATGTCAACCTAACCCGAAGGCTATGGCAGAAGCGAGCGCTCGCTACGCTCGCCTGCTCGCTTCCGCCAAAGCCTTCTGAACCTAACCTATCCGAAGTCGGGGTGCCCAGAAGTTGGTTGGTTGTCTAGTATCAGTGCTCGCTTTGCTCGCACTCGGCCCTACTCTGGCTTCTGCCTTAATAGTTCGAAAGTATGCCATATATCGGGTCCGTACTCTCACGACCCTGCCCTCACGAGCCTCTCCAGGTCCTTCTTCTATGTTCATCTGCACGTAAATACGAAACGAACCCCCGCCGCACTTTTTCTGAGTATTGATAGTTATGGAAATTGAAACTTTTGACAAATGATACTATGAGAAGAGAAAAGTTGGAAATAAAAGTTTTGGTGTAGTGAAACTGGTGTCATACGAAATAGTTGTCAGAAGAAAAAGATTAGTTCTGAAAATTTGTTTTAAGTTTTTCTGGAAAATGATACTTCTGTAAATTGTAGGTCCGACAATATGTCATTCTGTAAACCAATATATCTGGAAACAAAGCATTCTAGGAACTATTTTCGGGTTGTCAAAATTCGAGAAGAAACAATTCGGATCAAAGATATGTTACCTATTGTGTGACTGAGGCTGTTTTACAACGTTCAATGTGGCGCAATAGAAATACGACTCTAACATTTTGTACAGATTTCCTAAGATTGAATCCCTCCTCGAATAACTTTTAAACTAATAGGTGTGTATTGAAGTTTTTAAATCTGACTATTTATTTCCCTGATAAAACTGTGATATTTAATTTGCCTTGCACCCATCTGGCAAGTTGTTTTCCTTTCTCCATTGAGTTGGTGCCCACATCACGTCCGCACTCCGCGAACTCTTGCTCAGCAGTTTCTTGTCACGTGGCTGACATTGTCACTGCACGTAATCAACCACTGTTTTGTTCTTTATACTACGTGTAGTCCAATAGGTACACAAACCTAAGTATTTTTTGTTGTTCCGTGTTTCAGTGTAAAAGTTTTCCTTGTTGTGATAATGTGCTTCAGGATATTTTCCTACAAATGTGTGTAAACTCCAACAACCGAGGTAATTTTCGCATGTATCCATAACTTTTACTTCCGTATCAAATAATCTGCCGTCGGCTACCGCAACCGCGGGATGCGTTACATTCGATAGCATCCAAGATAGGTATACGCTGATAAGATGATAATCTTTGACATCGGCGTAATAAGTTGTAGTGCCGTGTTTTACATATGTCAGCGTGGTTTAGTATTGCATTATAGATGCTGAATGCTAATCCCACCAAGTGGCAAGCAGCGGGCGGGGCAGACGGGCGGCGGACGGGCAGACGGGCGCTAATGCAATGCATAAATTTTGCGCGGGACCGGTCCGCCGTATAGCCTCTCTTTTACTCTTGTAAAGTTTATAATTTAGTGGCAATAAGTTTACGTCGTCTGACAACCATTAACAAGTTTACTACAAGTATACCGAGTCGTTCCGTCGCTCTACAAGTTAAGGGCGGAGCTGCCGCCGATAATGAGGTATTTGCATATTGAGGATGTGACTATAAAGAGCATGCTCCATTCTATTCAAAACCTCAAAAATATTTTTCCTCAAAATAACCTTAAGTTTAAAACCCAAACCTACAGAGAAAGAAGATATGAGATCGATAACTTGATTTGACGCTATAAGAAAAACAGTAAAGAAGTACACTTGTTTGAACGTTTTGTCTTGCTCGAAACAGATTTTAAAGTTTAAACCTAGAAATACTTACTTACCTACATCCATCCAGCAGCGGGAGCTAACTTAAAAGCTTCAATGCATCATAATGAATGTTTATAGCTAAGTAGGTACTATCTATAGCTACTACCTATAGGGTGTCATCGTAGGAAGACGTAGTGTTGACAAAATCTTTATTGCTGACGTGGGGTGTCATGTTCCGTGAAGACATGATTTACAAGACGCCCTAACACGTGTGCTGCCACTAATATTCCTACTACCACATAAGTTATGTGACATAACTCTTCCTAACATCTCTCTTGCCGCATATTTTCGCTATAAGTAGCTGTACGTTGTAGTTAATGGGACAACAACGTTATTATACGTCGTTCAATATTTTTATGACACAACACGACCCTCTTCTACTTTAATGATGCCCTGAATTTAAAAGCCTGTGTCTAGATCTAGACTGGATTAGAGACCATTATCATTATCTTATCTAATTACTTTACAATCATAAAAATAAATTTATTTGCCCGTTATTTAAAAGTTCAACGCAGTTCCAATACTTACCTATACCTACTTAGTTATCTACCTTAAAGTTGTCATCGTGCCATTAATAGTAAGTACCTACCTACCTATTGGTTTAATCACTTATCTGTTTGATTAAGGCATCTCAAAAAGATGTCAAATCCTAATTCAGTGCAGTGCACGCCCAACCATGCCAGACTATGGCCATGCCTATCCCAACTGTTCCTAATAGCAGAGCTGTTTCTGCGCCTGGCGGGCCTACTGGCGGGTCTGTTGGCGGGTCGGCTGGCGGGTCGGCTGGCGGGCCAGTCTGGCGGCGGCTGCGGCGGGCCGCTATAAATCGAGCTGGTGTCGATATGCACTCTGCGTTATCAGCACTTACCGCCCCCACCCCCGCGCTGCCCTAACCCGCCTCACCCCCGCAACCGCCCGTGGTCGCTTCGGCTGCGTACGCGCACGCCATGAGGAAGAAAAGACAACGGTGCAATCAATTTTGGAAACAATAACAATTTTCAACGAATTTATTGCTGAAAATTTACAAAATATCCATGCAGATTCTGAAATGGATCCCAGGATTTCTACGTTGTTTGTTATCCAGCATTACTTTACTAGATTTACCTACTTAGGTACCTACCAATCAAAAGAAACAAATATTTAAAAATGTAGAGTCGATCAAGAACACTATCTTTAAAAATGATTTTCGCTTTTCAGCTTCATGCTTTTGAAACTTTTTTGTCCACGAGGTAAAAGTCGTATAAATTTAGAGCCATTTGGTTTGGCTACACTTCTGTTCCATTTGTGCAGTTTTTTGCGCGTTGCCATAAATCGCGCGCTTTACGTCGCTCGCTAATAGCTCTACAAATTCTCTCTCTCGTCACCACAAGGGTGGAACCATCTGTCACACACACCAAAAAACTGTAAACTAAAATAGAAAGCTAGTGAATTATACGGTAATCATTCATATGGCGACAAATTAGTGGGTAATACGAGACAAATTAGGAAATAAAGCTATTATAAGTTGGTATGCAGTTTTAATCCTTTCAGAGATTCATTGCTTCCTCTTCGTCGAGTCGATGGCAATATGTTAGTTGACCAGTATTCAGCAAATGAAATGCCCCTGGAGCTCGCATCTAATAAGTCCTGAAGCATGCAGGGGTTAGGGCAATTGGGGCAGACCAGCAGAATTTCTAAAAATAAACGATGAAAGCGATGAACGGCAGAAGTTACGTTTCTTTTGTTATCAACTTGGTTACTCTTAACGAAACTCTTTCATACCTAACTAATCTGCAGTCGTGGAGTTTTTGATTGCATGACGTGATAAATATGAAAAGACAACACGTGCGGAAAATCTTTGATAGCCAAAATAGTCAAGCGATCCATCTCAGACCTAACTAATGATTATCAGTACCTTTATAGGTATCTATCTTTTATCTTATCCCATATTTTATCAAAATGGGGGGCTGGTTAGTAAAGTTATTTGTTTCTGTTTCAAAGTCCATCTTCAGTAACTAAATACTAGGTAAATAGGTAGGATCATTAGCTTGCTACTGCACAACTTCCCCGCTATCCGTGCGGTTGTCAAACACACTTGCAGCAATACTAATACGACTGCTGTACAAGATATTAGGTAACTGAGTCACTGTGCATGCCCTGCACTAAACTTGTGCTGACAACCTTGAACTTCTGCTCACCTCCTCGCCTTTATGTCAATGCAGTAATGACTACATTTGTGTATGTGTTGGAAATACCAGCGGCAAACGCGTGGCTATGTAGTGCGTGCCGTATCACTCGGCTATCTGCAGTTGCATTCTTGTTGATACCAGCCGCGTATCAGTTGTTCTGCTTTTGTAAATACTCCTACTGGGTTACTCATATTTCCTTTGCAATGGCTTTAGTATAGTATAGTCTAAACTGTTTTTGTAAGCTTTTACATCATCACCTCACTAGGTTATTGTGTTATCATTATCACGTCAATTATCATGTTCTACTTACTTATAAATTAGGTACTGATTGCGAATCACGTATGCTAACAATGAATCAATTTGTTTCAAATCATGTAACAAAGGATCTGGCAGTGTTTTATGAGGGGCCGCCTGCCTGACCTCAACCCTCTTTGGGAATGCTATTGTAGGTGTTATCACCGCCATCATACGGTTGACCATATGACTATAGCTGATATCTAGATATTCAGCCGAGGTCAAAAATCGACGTTGCCTTTTACGAAACACCCTGAGTGAACAAGGGGTGGCAGTAATCTTAGATGCTACCACACGGCTGAATCAACTTGTTGTAAAATGATCGTAAATTCTAGATTGATGCATGAATTCAAATAAAAACTATGTTATGAAAAGAAAAATGGCATCAAGGATGCATGGAAATGTTTTCTGTTTCGTGATCGTTTCCTTTACAGAATGTCCAATTATTTCAAAATACATCAATATTTTCTTAACTCTACACGAGATTAATTGACTTCATTTGTCCTAGGTGAGAGTATATGCGGTACGCTGAGGCAGGCTTCGGTCCCGGCGGCGTAGCGGCGGCGGCGGCGATGTTCGGCGGCAACGGCTCTGGGCACGGCGGCGTCGGCGGCGTCGGCGGCGTGGGGGGCTACGCCGGCGGCGACTGCGGCGACGGCTACGCGCTGCCCTACAGACAGTACCCGCACTACCAGCACTCCGCCATCTGGCCACACGCGCACCACGACCAGTACGGTGAGTGGCTCGCTAGTGGTTGAGAGGCAGTGACTGCGGCGACGGCTACGCGCTGCCCTACAGATAGTACCCGCACTACCAGCACTCCGCACGCGCACCACGACCAGTACGGTGAGTGGCTCGCTAGTGGTTGAGAGGCAGTCACTGCGGCGACGGCTACGCGCTGCCCTACAGATAGTACCCGCACTACCAGCACTCCGCCATCTGGCCGCACGCGCACCACGACCAGTACGGTGAGTGGCTCGCTAGTGGTTGAGAGGCAGTGACTGCGACGACGGCTACGCGCTGCCCTACAGATAGTACCCGCACTACCAGCACTCCGCCATCTGGCCACACGCGCACCACGACCAGTACGGTGAGTGGCTCGCTAGTGGTTGAGAGGCGGTGACTGCGGCACCGGCTACGCGCTGCCCTACAGACAGTACCCGCACTACCAGCACTCCGCCATTTGGCCTCACGCGCACCACGACCAGTACGGTGAGTGGCTCGCTAGTGGTTGAGAGGCAGTGACTGCGACGACGGCTACGCGCTGCCCTACAGACAGTACCCGCACTACCAGCACTCCGCCATCTGGCCACACGCGCACCACGACCAGTAGATACGGTGAGTGGCTCGCTAGTGGTTGAGAGGCAGTGACTGCGACGACGGCTACGCGCTGCCCTACAGACAGTACCCGCACTACCAGCACTCCGCACGCGCACCACGACCAGTAGATACGGTGAGTGGCTCGCTAGTGGTTGAGAGGCAGTGACTGCGACGACGGCTACGCGCTGCCCTACAGACAGTACCCGCACTACCAGCACTCCGCACGCGCACCACGACCAGTACGGTGAGTGGCTCGCTAGTGGTTGAGAGGCAGTGACTGCGACGACGGCTACGCGCTGCCCTACAGACAGTACCCGCACTACCAGCACTCCGCACGCGCACCACGACCAGTACGGTGAGTGGCTCGCTAGTGGTTGAGAGGCAGTGACTGCGGCGACGGCTACGCGCTGCCCTACAGACAGTACCCGCACTACCAGCACTCCGCCATCTGGCCACACGCGCACCACGACCAGTACGGTGAGTGGCTCGCTAGTGGTTGAGAGGCAGTGACTGCGACGACGGCTACGCGCTGCCCTACAGACAGTACCCGCACTACCAGCACTCCGCCATCTGGCCACACGCGCACCACGACCAGTACGGTGAGTGGCTCGCTAGTGGTTGAGAGGCAGTGACTGCGACGACGGCTACGCGCTGCCCTACAGACAGTACCCGCACTACCAGCACTCCGCCATCTGGCCACACGCGCACCACGACCAGTACGGTGAGTGGCTCGCTAGTGGTTGAGAGGCAGTGACTGCGGCGACGGCTGCGCGTACCTATAGTTAGCGTGCGACCCGCGACGTACCTAAATTTTGTCTACTTACACCCTTCCTTATGTCAAAAGTCTTCACTTGTTTTGATAAATTCCAATTCCATACGATTTGACACATTTTTGTCTTCTCGCGCGCGAGATAAAGTCTCTCTAGAGTGCTAGCCAAACTGGACGAAAAATTACTCGGCTAAACCACATACTAAGTGAGGTATACTAGTATTAATCTAAACTTACTAAACCTAACACTGAAAGAAAGAGTCTTCAATAGGTTCGGTACCTATGTAGCAGTATGAAAGTCAATATCCTGAGGCAGCTAGGTCATTGCTAATAGTTGCTAAAAGTGTTCTTTTTTACCGATTAATTCTATGGTACAGGAAAACATTAACCGTTTTGTGACCGATTAATTGCTATTTTTTATGATTTCCGAATAAAACCGCAGTAACTACTCACTACAATTGCTCTACAAAACAGTAGATTCCTGGAAAATTACGTTACAATCATCATTCAAAACATTATTTTCCTTCACAAGTTTTAATCATGATAGGGAAAAATTTTGTATCAGCAGACGACTTGTTTCAATTTCAATTTTCAAGTCGAAGACATAGATTAAAGATAGATAAACATAGATTTAAGAATGCTCTCTCTCTTGCTTCGTGTGTGACATCGAGACGTCCAACGACCCAATGAAACTTAGCGTCAGAGTTAGTAGCTGGGCTCTGACATGGTTCTGTAATGGCTGCTAGCCCGAGCGGCGACTGGTCTCATCCATACCTCACAAAAGAATAGAATAATTTAGCTATGTACGGGTAGAGGAGCTCGAGTACTTCGGATTGGTCGTGGTCTGCCGCGGCGCAGCTTGGCACGTTTGGCGGAGTAGCTAAAGTTTGCCCTCTGAAAAAGTTAAAATATCTCATCGAAGAATAGAATGAGACATGGCTGTAGCGATAGGAGCAGTTTAGTAAAGCTTATAAATCTTGGTCTGCCGGCTGCTATCTTGGCACGATTGGCGGAGTAGCTAAAAGTATGCCCTCTTAAAAAAGTAAAAAATATCTCATCGAAGAATAGAATGAAAATATATCGTACCGATAGCTTGCTTGAGTCTGCCTACATATATACTGGTCGCTGGCAGTTTTCCCAGTCCGACCACTTTTACTTTTTAGTAAAAATTTTATCTCTTCGAATAAAAGAATAAAAATATGTCGTACCGATAGCTTGCTTAAGTCTGCCTAGAAAAATACTGGTCTGCCTGACCACAGCCTGGCAGTTTTCCAGATACGACCACTTTTACTTTCTTTTGAGAAATTTTTATTTCTTCGAATAACAGAATAAAACTAAGTTGTTATAATAGATTATTTAAAGCTGAACACATATCGCTTGGTCTGCCTGAGCTCAGTCCGGTAGTTTCTCCGATGCGATCACTTTTCACTCTCAGTAAATTTAAATTTTAAAGGACCCTGACTTTGTTTATTAGGGGGGCCCCGTCAATAAAATGAAAATTTGTCGGTGTATAGAAGTGAGATTTACAGAGCTGTAATCTCTCAATGTCCAGATGAAGAAAATGTTTTCCCAAGTATTGTATTTTTGAAATAATTACTACTAATACATCTGAAGTTGTAGATTCTTGAAATTAACATACTTATTCTTCATCTAGACATTGAGAGATTACAGCTCTGTAAATCTCACTTCTATACACCGACAAATTTTCTAGCAGCTGGCAGACCAAGATTTATAAGCTTTACTAAACTGCTCCTATCGCTACAGCCATGTCTCATTCTATTCTTCGATGAGATATTTTAACTTTTTCAGAGGGCAAACTTTAGCTACTCCGCCAAACGTGCAGACCACGACCAATCCGAAGTACTCGAGCTCCTCTACCCGTACATAGCTAATTTATTCTATTCTTTTGTGAGGTATGGATGAGACCAGTCGCCGCTCGGGCTATGCCGTCTAAGTAAGTAGATAATCATAGACAGCAAACGGGAACGGCAGCTTAACGTGCCCGCCGAAGCACGGAACCATTGATTTTTTCGGACAATCAGGTTTTGGCCTGAAATGTCCTAACCAGACTGGTATCAAATTCACAAAGTCACAAATATAAACTTAATAAGTAACCCATCGAGATTCGAACCCAGAACCTCCTGTGTCGCAGGCAGTCGCACTAGGTACCACTGCGCCACACCGGCCGTCAAAGTATGATAAGATAAGTCAAGGATACCTATGTTAAGAATGCTGAGTTGGCTCTGTGCTACATAGCAAGTTGCATGTTGCCCGATTTAGGTAGTTCTGAAATACTTATTTGGTCGTCAAAAAAATTATCAACGGGAAAATTAACTATTTTAATTATTCCATTTTGGAATGGAGTCAGGACATTACCTCCTCTACTGACGCAATACAATTATCCCGTAGTAGGTAGTATTTGTAGCGGATGTTTTGTCATAAATAAGTATTTCTTACCTATTTACGTCTATCGTGCAGATTTACAGGAAGTCTTTACTGTAGGTACCTAAACGGGATAACCCCTGTAAGATTCTATTGTTGTTTTTATAAACGTGATTGTGTCCTCTTATAAGAAACATTACCTTATATGGTTAGGAAAACATTAATATGTCATCCTCTTGGAATACACTATCGTTACCACGGATTTTAGTAATTATTCCACGCACAGAATATTATATATACTACAATACCTACATAGTACTAGGAGGGTAATTGTTCAAATTGTTTAGAACTTCGTTCTTTTTAGGTTTAGTAGAACTTTTATGTTGGACGAGACACAACTTTACTACGTGCGTGCATTAGGTACCTATTCTATTGCATTCGAGTGCTTAGGGCTCTTCCGAAATCCGCGGCCCTTTCAAAGGGAAAATGGTATCATTAAATTTTTATGAGTCTCTAATAGGTACTTCGTATACCTAAAATAACAACAGTGATAACATCACCCCCTTTCCGATGCTGTGTAGAGTAACTGTAACCGCAACTGTGACTCAGCATGAGCAGCAGACGAAGTCAGCAGATAGCTGGCTGCAAGGAGACAATAGCTCGTCCTGTGATTTGTTATGATGAGTGTTAACAACAGTGATAACAGCTCCTCCTTTCCGATGCTGTGTAGAGTAGGTACCTAACTGTAACCGCAACTGTGACTCAGCATGAGCTGCAGACGACGTCAGCAAATAGCTGGCTGCAAGGAGACAATAGCTCGTCCTGTGATTTGTTGTGATGAGGAGTAACAACAGTGATAGCAGCTCCTCCTTTCCGATGCTGTGTAGAGTAACTGTAACCGCAACTGTGACTCAGCATCAGCTCTCAGACGTCAGCAGATAGCTAGCTGCAAGGAGACAATAGCTCGTCCTGTGATTTGTTGTGATGAGGAGTAACAACAGTGATAGCAGCTCCTCCTTTCCGATGCTGTGTAGAGTAACTGTAACCGCAACTGTGACTCAGCATGAGCTCGCAGACGTCAGCAGATAGCTGGCTGCAAGGAGACAATAGCTCGTCCTGTGATTTGTGTTCGTCCTGTGATTTGTTGTGATGAGTGTTAACAACAGTGATAACAGCTTCTCCTTTCCGATGCTGTGTAGAGTAACTGTAACCGCAACTGTGACTCAGCATCAGCTGCAGACGTCAGCAGATAGTTGGCTGCAAGGAGACAATAGCTCGCCCTGTGATTTGTTATGATGAGTGTTAACAACAGTGATAACAGCTCCTCCTTCCCGATGCTGTGTAGAGTAACTGTAACCGCAACTGTGACTCAGCATCAGCTCTCAGACGTCAGCAGATAGCTAGCTGCAAGGAGACAATAGCTCGTCCTGTGATTTGTTATAGGAGTAACAACAGTAAACAGCTCCTCCTTTCCGATGCTGTGTAGAGTAGGTAACTGTAACCGCAACTGTGACTCAGCATCAGCTCGCAGACGTCACCATCAGCAGATAGCTGGCTGCAAGGAGACAATAGCTCGTCCTGAGATTTGTTATGATGAGGAGTAACAACAGTGATAGCAGCTCCTCCTTTCCGATGCTGTGTAGAGTAACTGTAACCGCAACTGTGACTCAGCATGAGCTCGCAGACATCAGCAGATAGCTGGCTGCAAGGAGACAATAGCTCGTCCTGTGATTTGTGTTCGTCCTGTGATTTGTTGTGATGAGTGTTAACAACAGTGATAACAGCTTCTCCTTTCCGATGCTGTGTAGAGTAACTGTAACCGCAACTGTGACTCAGCATCAGCTGCAGACGTCAGCAGATAGTTGGCTGCAAGGAGACAATAGCTCGCCCTGTGATTTGTTATGATGAGTGTTAACAACAGTGATAACAGCTCCTCCTTCCCGATGCTGTGTAGAGTAACTGTAACCGCAACTGTGACTCAGCATAAGCTGCAGACGTCAGCAGATAGTTGGCAGCAAGGAGCCAATAGCTCGTCCTGTAATTTGTTATTTTAAGGAGTAACATCCGTGATAGCAGCTCCTCCTTTCCGATGCTGTGTAGAGCAACTGTAACCGCGACTGTGACTCAGCATCAGCTCGCAGACGTCAGCAGATAGCTGGCTGCAAGGAGACAATAGCTCGTCCTGTGATTTGTTATGATGAGTGTCAACAACAGTGAACAGCTCCGCCTTTCTGATGCTGTGTAGAGTAACTGTAACCGCAACTGTGTCTCAGCATCAGCTCGCAGACGACGTCAGCAGATAGCTGGCTGCAAGGAGACAATAGTTCGTTCGTAATTTGTTATTTTAAGGAGTAACATCCGTGATAGCAGCTCCTCCTTTCCGATGCTGTGTAGAGCAACTGTAACCGCGACTGTGACTCAGCATCAGCTCGCAGACGTCAGCAGATAGCTGGCTGCAAGGAGACAATAGCTCGTCCTGTGATTTGTTATGATGAGTGTTAACAACAGTGATAACAGCTCCTCCTTTCCGATGCTGTGTAGAGTAACTGTAACCGCGACTGTGACTCAGCATGAGCTTGCAGACGTCAGCAGATAGCTGGCTGCAAGGAGACAATAGCTCGTCCTGTGATTTGTTATGATGAGTGTTAACAACAGTGATAACAGCTCCTCCTTTCCGATGCTGTGTAGAGCAACTGTAACCGCAACTGTGACTCAGCATGAGCTCGCAGACGACGTCAGCAGATAGTTGGCTGCAAGGAGTTCGTTCTATGATTTGAGCTGAGGACAATTTGATCCGTTTTCAGGGGTTCAAGTTGGAAGCTTAAGCGATACAGGACGTGCATTGGTGTAACGTCATTAATTACCCAACTGCTTCAGAAGGAGGGTTACCCATAGGTACATATTTTCCGGGAGTATGTATGAGGGAGTAACAAGCCGAAAGAAGGTCAAGGTATTCAGAAACTGAACAACTTTCCCCATGGAAAAGGAGACAAAATATTTTAATATAATTTGGAGCCCCCATAGTAAGTACATCAATCAGCTGATCGATGATTTTCTATAGGAGATCCAATTTTTTTCCATATTTCAACCTATGTTCTAAAGGAAAAGTTCTTCAGTTTCATGAAAAGCTTTGTTTCTTTTCGACTTGTTACACCCTTTTTGTTAATCTTTGTATATCTAGCTCTTCACTGTTGCTATCTTTGCTAACATAAGTACATTTAATATTAACAGCCACAGCATTCCACACATACTGTTCGTTTTCTAAGTCCCGCATCATCTACACTAATATAATAAAGAGGAAAACTTTGTTTGTTTTTTTGTTTGTTTGTTTGTTTGTATGTAATCGATAAACTCCGAAACTACTGGACCGATTTCCAAAATTCTTTCACTATTAGAAAGCTACAACATCCCTGAGTAACATAGGCTACTTTTTACCACGGGAAAATTCCTCATTCCTACGGGAAAACGGTTAGCAGCAGGAAAACGGGGAAATAAAGCAGATATTACCCAAATTAGCCAAACCGCTTTACCGATCCTCGCGAATTTTGGCACTGATATTACTATCTATAAAAGACGGACATGGTCAGCCCTCGACACTTAATATATATCAGTGGCCCTCGAGGATCTGGAGTACCTGATGAAGACCACCAGCATCCCATATAAACTATAAGAGATACGGTCATGGCAAAACGTTGTTCACCATGACGGGCCGCTTCTGCTGGTACATGGTCATCGAGGATCTGGAGTACCTGATGTAGACCACAAGCATCCCATCTAAACTATAAGAGATAGGGTAATGGTTTCAAAGTAAAAGTTATTCAGCACGACAGGCTGCTTCTGCTGGCACATGGTCACGAGGGTCTGGAGTACCTGATGTAGACAACCAGCATCTCATCTTAACTATAAAAGATTCGGTAATGGCTTCAAAGTTAAAGTTATTCAGCATGACGGGCCGCTTCTACTGGCACATGGTCACGAGGGTCTGGAGTGCCTGATGTAGACCACCAGCATCCCATCAAAACTATAAGAGATACGGTAATGGCTTCAAAGTTAAAGTTATTCGCCATGACAGGCCGCCTCTGCTGGCACATGGTCATGATGAGTAACTTCTGCTAGAATGGAACCGGGATCAAAAACCTTAGATTGAGGTCCTCTACACGGCCCCATACCGAAATTTCACTTAAACAAAAATTGTCACCCTTCCATACATTTTCAAAAGTCAGAGACCGTACTAGAGGGGTTTTCTAGGGTGTCGTGAGATTTCATAAATTCTAGATGGCGGATTTTAAACGCAAAATATACCTAACTTTGAAATTACCGTGGTTTGGCTTCTGTTCTAATCTTGGGTTCTAATACTTCTAATACATCTTGTCATTTTATCTAATAAGTAGTGCTTATTTAGATCGATAGGTACCTACATGGAAGATAGCTCACATTTCGATATGTTAATTGCTTACTTATCTTGCAATGTAATTTTGCGTGATGTTCATTATCAAAATTCGATTTAATCTTAATTTCCACACAATATGATAAAATATGCAATTTAAAAGACTACATACTGACATAGAAAGATTAAACACGTTTGTATTAATAAAGTTTATTACCCTGAATTTCTTACACGACTTACCTAGCTTATAGCCCGCGGTTTTTAGCTGTGTGGTTTAAGCACAAAGTTTGAAACACACTGCATTTAAAACCACAACTTTTATACAAACTTATTACCCGATAAGGGGTAACATGTTATAAATGCTGAAGATTATACATTGTAAAACCTGATTATGGTAACAGTCTTGTGGACTGCCGCGAGACAGGCCTAGCCTAGTGCGGAGTTCATAAGTAATATCTACTTTTGTGAATCTTTATGGTAAATAAATGTTTTTAATTTTAATTTAATTTTTAATATGATTTTAGTTTCTTCGAAACTTATTTAAAAACGTTTGACTCCTTTTTTAACCCTTTCGGGGTCGAAATTTTAAAAATCCCTTCGTGTGCATGGTTATGTTGTAAAATGGACATACTGCCTGAATTTCAGCTGTAGCAGTTTAGGCTCTGCGTTTGATCAATGAGTCAGTCAATCAGTCAGTCTGGACATATGTTTTTAAATGTATAGATAAGTTTGACTTTTCGCTAATTCTTTTTGACTCAAAATTCAAATATTGTTCCTAAGTAGGTATAGGCTTTCTAAATAATTTAAAATTAATATAACTTCTGTTCAGTGTATCAGTTTATCCTTTACATACATATCGTGTAAGGCGGCGGCGTGAATCAGTCGCGATAAGAGCTGCGCGCGCGCACGCTGCGGCCGACCGACGGCGGCGGCGGCGACGCTGGTTCGCGGCGGATCGCGGGCAGTCGCCACGCTGACCTCTGACCGCGGAGTCGCGTTACACTGCCCTTTCCGATCATAATCCGCTGACAAGTGCTCTGATTTGCTATTGTCTAAAATATTCCCGATTAAGGACATTTGGTAAAACTGTCGCCATGGATACTTTGCCCTCACACTGGTTGCAGAACATCGCGTTACTAGCAGGTTGGTTGTGTTGTGGTTTACATAGGTACATAATTCATTGATGCTGTCAGCTGACACTGCGGTAAACTTTTAGTACAGGTTAAGTGCAATAAAGCTCTTACTACTTAGTTAGGTACTTACTTACAAAATTTGACTTCTATTGTCATTATGATTAATTAACTTTGTTTTGCTATTTTAACACACTAACAATAACATAATGATCATTATTTCACCGTAAACGTAAAAAATCTTTGTTATTGTGATCATCATCAGTCTACCCTCATCCGTCCTCACAGCTTTATTTAGATAAACAGCTTTCCCTAGAACGCTTAATATTTTTAGGGAAAACCTGCACGTGCGGGTGATACTAGTAGACGATCTTGGTCTTCTTTTCGTGTAGGACACTTAGCCGTCCAACGACCCGGTCCCCTAAATATAGGCAGGTACTTACTATGTGGATATGCTTTAAAAATGTGGCTTATTAATTAAATATACCTACCTACTTACCTGCCTACTAAGTATTTTGGAAAAGTTGATCTAATCAATCGGTAGATAGGTAATGACAGGAAATTATCTCACCATTATTGTGAGTCATATTGAAATTGGTGCTTATATCACTTTTAGTTTTAAACTGACACCATTGTCTGCGACTATGTACATAGTTCATACCTACAAAGTTCATATCAATTAGATAGAGCATGTAAACGGAGTTATCTCTGTAACAAGAGCCGATTTAGTTACTTATATCAAATCATAACAACAGTTAACATTTTGTTTGTCTGTGTTTGATACACGTTATCGCTAAATTTTTAAGAATAGAATAGAATAGAATAGACATTTATTCACTGTAAACAAACACAATACACAAAAAAGTAAAAAAACAACAACAAAGGCAAACAAAAGTTTAGATAAAGTAAACTAAATAGTGTAGGTGGGTGCAACCATGTCGTTTTGAACTCACTGTGCACTGTGTGTGTGACAGTGAAAAGGCGCTGGCTCAGCTTATTGTCACAGCAAGCTGTAACGCTGTTGATTCTGCCAGAAACCTAAGTGAGACAGCGTGAGCGAAACGGAGCAGAAAAAAAAGTGGCTGTGCAGTGTGCAGACATGAAAAGGAACAAAATATTTAACATTTCTTATAGTTTTAAATTACAATGTATTAGCTCAAATTAGGTACATTTTAGATACGTAGGTATGATGACGACAATGTCTTTGTAGATGATCTACCTACTTGTCCCGGCTCAGCTGCCTCTTGTACTTATTATTTTAGTTGATCTATCGTCGTGTATTCCGATTCGGTTAAATCGAAACACGTGACATCAAATAGTTTATTTCCTGCGCAAGTTGTCATATTTCGCCCCTCCTATAATCCACTTATAGTCCACTTCTCCACAACATGGCGCCGTCGCCGGTCTACGGCACCGTGACCACAAAGTAAGTATTGGCTAGCGCCGTGACGTCGAAATTAACGGCGTTCGCCGTGAAAGTTCACGGTGCTCCCCGTGATAACGTACGGCCCGCCGCCGTGAGATTTACCTATGCGCCCCGCGCGGCGTGTCTTTAATAAGTGGTACTTTTTTATGGTAGCAACCTCTCTGGCATTGCTCTGGGACAACTAAAATTCATACCAATTCTAAATAAAAAGCAAATCCAACCGGGAAGTTCTCATAATATTCTAACATGTTCGTCTCCCCGACTAAAGGGTATTGTTTCCCAGCAGGGGGTGGCGGCGTGGGCAGCGTGGGCAGCGTGGCCGGCGTGGGCAACGTGGGCAGCGTGGGCGGAGGCCTGTACGGACAGAACGTGGTCATGGGCTCCTGGTGCGCGCCCTACGACGCGCTGCAGAGACCTACTGCTTACGGTAACATATCTTTTTATAAATTGTATTTACCTACCTCCATTTTTATTATCAAAACTTCCTACATGCTAATTGATTTGTTGTGACACTTTACCCGTCCCATTTTGTAATCTAAGTACCTATGTTTTGTTATTTCCTCAATAAATACAATTCTGAGACCGCAGTCAACAATAGATAATGAAAAATAACTTTACAGGAATACCACTGAAACCGAGGGTTAAAGTAAATTATCCTGAACAACAAGGAAAATGTATTTTTACAGTTTCAAGATTACATGGTTTACTGATTACTTTATTTACCTATCTTCTGAGCTAAAATAGTCAAAAAGAATAAAGAGCAATAAAGGAAGTAAAGTTCCATGCTCTATTAAGTAAATTAGTGTTGATCCGAAGGTACATGATCATTAGTTCGCCTGAACAAAGTTTTTATTTCTGATAACCAATTCAGAGCTTGTTAAGAGTAGACCTGTACATATAAATTGGAAACTCGGCTCACCTGTCACCAGGAGTGACGCCCGCACCCTCAATAAATAATTTATTGAATTCTGGTAACTCGTTATGTAGGAATTAATTACTGGATAGATACAGCTAAACGAATGTATCGAGGTTGGCAAACAGAACAGATGCCGCGCTATCAGCCGAAGAGATATGCCACAGTACCTACAACTTATATCTATTCTACCTAGACCAGCTACTGCCAGCTGTCACAACGTGTTATTGTTCCAACCTTCCAAGAACTGATAGCGACAATGTAAAGCACATGACTAAGGCTAAGATTAGTAAACTCCCGATAGTCCTAGCCAGCAGATTTTGAAATGTAGAGTCAGGAAAGGACTCAGTCCGTTGCGTTGGGTGGCCATAGTTGGTGACTCCAGATAGCTTAACTAGGAGATTCAAAATGTAAAGCTCGGACACTAGGTAGCGTTGTGTGGCCAGTAGATGACGATGGTGTGGGTGTTGGAGCGCAGATGGCGTGCTGGAGGCGTACGAGGAGGGGCGCGAGTGCGTCAACTGCGGCGCCAACAACACGCCGCTGTGGCGCCGCGACTCCACCGGCCACTACCTGTGCAACGCGTGCGGCCTCTACCACAAGATCAACGGCGTGAACCGGCCGCTCGTCAAGCCGAGCAAGCGCCTGGTGAGTGCTAGTTCCCTGCTCACTCTCACGACGGTGCTCTGTTTGTAGGTGCGGACGCCGAGCTCCTCACGCGCTTCTATAAGGAGGGCTCCCGCTGGATGAGCGTGGAGGGCATGACGCGGGGCATGAAGAAGGTGAGTCGGTGGCGTGTAGACTAGTGCATGCTCCCCCCACTCCCCCTGCTCCCCCCCCCTCGCCTCTCGGTCCCGGGTTCCCCTTTGCACGATACGATGGTGTTTCCGCAGTTGCTTCGGTGAAAGACTACACGCTACCGCTCCCTCACTGAGTGCTGTCTTTGCTTGGGCACTCTGCTTGCACTTAACTCACAGACCAGTAAATTACTTATGAATCAACTTTTTATTTTACTTTTCAAAATGAGTGAGTAGCGTTTAATTTTATTAACTGACGAGGCCGATTGGTGAAGGTTTACTGGAATGTGACGCAACGTAATTTTAGTTCTAATACTTTCCTACTTGTAAGTATATAAGGTGTTTGGTAAATGAGCTAGCGAGAACATAAGCTTCATACTTATTTGCTTTAGATAGTCAGTCTGACTCTACATTAAACCAGGAGTTCGATAAACCAGCAGCCGTTATCGCCAGCTCGTTTGATCATAACCTCCGTTTAATTAGAGTTCGGTCGGCGAGATAGCCCTCAGTCGAAGCTCACGCGCAGTACCGCTGCAATTGAACCGCGTAATGATCCATCAGTTAATCAGCGAGTGTAGCAGCGGTGATAAGGGCTGATATCGCGCGTGCGGTGGAACCGACTGCTGGTATGGAGCCGACCGAGCTGAGCGTGATAGCGCGACGCGCGAGACGCGGGGAGAGACAACCGGCCGCGGCCATTAGCCCCGATATTGAACCTTGCGCCGGCGCAGCTCCACGCGGCGTCGCGGATGGGTTGTCTGTCGGACAGCGGCGGCCAATCCGCGGCGGCCCCGCCTCGCGCCGACCGCGCCGACGCTTCCATTATTGGACAGCCCAACGCATTATTATGGAAAGCATGCGTAGATTCTCCTTTTGTACTGTCGGCTAATGTCAGCATTGGCTGGAACGGGTTCTATTATACTTGCACGTGGAATGTGGTAGACGTGAGTTTTTGTGATTCGATCGTAGTTAAGATGCACGTACACCTATATATTTGTATTCCTCTTTATTGCTGGTTTGAGTCTTTGCATGAATTTTCATACGAATGATCTTATCTTTTACATCTTAAACAATTTGTATGATTATCTACAATACAAGCTTTATACAAGCCAGTGCATAGAGCAGACATCTTTGTTATGTCTCAGAATGCTTAAAGAATCTGATAAACATTCAACACTATGGAGATGTCTCCTCCATACTCTGGCCTAATAAACTCCTTAAGCACCTTGTTCTATGCCTGTATTGCATTGCAGTCGGCGGCTCGACGGCACGGGCAGTGCTGCACCAACTGCGGCTCACGCAACACGACGCTGTGGCGACGCAACAACGACGGCGAGCCAGTCTGCAACGCGTGCGGGCTGTACTACAAGCTGCACGGCATCAACAGGTAACTGTGAGGCTTGCAGACACGGGCAGTGCTGCACCAACTGTGGGTCACGAAACACGACGCTGTGGCGACGCAGCAACCACGGAGAGCCAGTCTGCAACGCGTGTGGCCTCTAGCGTGTAGTAAAGCTTTATAAGCTCTAGCCAAAGTTTTCTATCACACCGGGCCGTGGAGAAGTGTTCTACCGTGTGCCATGGCCCCAAACCCTACGAAGTTGCTCACCAGACCGCAACACTGACAAGGAGGCAGGAGGTAATCCTCGATGGCTTAGCTAACAACCTCGTTAGGTGGCCACATAAGCTCATAGCCATCTCAGAGCTTCTCTCCAACATACGCTGCGCCGTCGCAACAAAAACAACGATTTCTGACTCATGAAATCAAATCATATTTAAACGCTCTATTAACGATTTATGCTTATCATTATACGTGTTATTTTATGAGGAAAATACCAAGTAAACGTTTAATCATCAAACCGCAGTTATGAACTGTGGGACATCTGAACATCTGTCCTGTTGTTATTCAGTCAGACATTCTTGGAAAATTTATATGTTTCTGGATAAACAGAAATAAGTCAATGGCCACAAAATAGGGAAATGTGACTGTGTTAAGGAAAGAGCCAACCAATGCCACGATCTCACATTGCAAGACTATCCTCGCACTACCCCTACAAAGAATTATAGGGATCCTTTTTAACAAAACTCATTGTTAACAAATTCAAATCACATTTTCCAGGCCTCTAGCAATGCGCAAAGAAGGTATCCAGACTCGGAAACGCAAGCCCAAGAAGAGTGCGACTTCAGGATCCAAGCCAGCTTCCATCGAGCCTGCCAAGAAGGAGGGGCACAGCTCACCAGGAGTTGATGGTAAGCTTAGTCTCCTTGCAGTTAGGATGTCCAAAAAGAGTGCAGCTTCATGGTCTAAGCCTGCATAAAAGGAGGGGCACAGCTCGCTAGGAGTTGATGGTAAGCTAAGACTCTTTGTACCGAGCAAGACCGAGAAGAGTGCGACTTCAGGATCCAAGCCTACTTCCATCAAGCCTGCCAAGAAGGAGGGGCACAGCCACAGCTCATCAGGAGTCGATAGTGAGCTAAGTCTCTTTGTAGCGAGCAAGTCCAAGAAAAGTGCAGCTTTAGAGTCTAAGCCTGCTTCCATCAAACCTGCCTGGAAGGAGGGGCAAAGTTCACCAGGAGTTGACGGTAAGCTCAGTCTCTTTGTACCAAGCAAGCCCAAGAAGAGTGCAGCTTCAGAGTCCAAGCCTGCTTCCATCGATCCAGCGAAGAAAGAGGGGCACAGCTTACCAGGAGTTGATGGTAAGCTAAGTCTCTTTGCAGCAAGGATGTCCAAGAAGAATGTAGCTTCAGGGTCCAAACCAGCTTCTATCAAACCTGTCAAGAAGGAAGGGCACAGTTTACCAGGAGTTGACGGTAAGTTAGGGCTCTTTGTAGCGAGGACATCCAATCTTCTTCTTCGTTTGGGACACCAAGTCGTCCAACGACCCGATGAACCCTGGTGCCAGAGTTTTTCAACTGCCTACTGCAAGTCTCTGACATGGTTGTGTAACGATCGCCATCCAATAAGAGTGCAGTTTCAGTATCCAAGCCTGCCTCAATTGAGCCAGCCAAGAAGGAGGGGTACAGAGTTCACGGAAGCTGATAAGATTCGGCTGTTTTTGGCCGCAAAACAGCGAAACATCCAGCACGTAGGATGATGTCTACAAATAGAAGGAGGAGGAGGAGGATCTGCCACTATCTGCCTGTACCTAAAAACGACAATCTGACTTTTTTTTCTCTATTTACAGACAGCAAGCAGAGCCTGGAGGTGTCCCTACCGCTGAACTCGTCGATGTCGCACGCGAGCGCGAGCAAGCACCGCGAGTCAGTCCCGCCCGCGCCGGCCGACAGCCCGCACGCGCACGCACACGCGCACACGCACCACGCGCACGCACACGCGCACGCGCAGCAGCAGTACCCGCTGCTGGGCAACGCGCCGTTCCTCTCCAACCCCGCGCTGTTCAACATCAAGAGCGAGCCCAGCAGCGCGCCGGCGTACGAGTACCCGGCGCACGGCTCCACGCAGCACTACCACTCGCACCAGCACTACCTACACGCCCTACAGGTACGTCTTCTAAGTATTTTGGTTATATGAAGAGCAGAAATTCTAGCCAGGGCTGTTTTTCCTATACATCCTTACAGAGAGCGGCACCTAATGTCGCACACCGGTTAAGAAAGTGTAATACCGCAAAACTTCATACACTTCATTTACAAATTGGTGCCGTGACCAGAATAAATTCTCGGTATTAATAGAATTCTTTGGAAAATATACTTTTAATTAAATAAATTTGGATCGCTCATTCATAACATAAACAATGGTCCGCGCGCGTCGACGATAGCGACCAAGAGAGAGCCCCAGGGCTGGGACCCACTCAGTTGTCGAGATTAGTGCTGATCATAGCTTGCCGATTTTCAGCCTAACATTTTAAATATCGCATTTTGTGTTTAACGCCAAATCAAATTGATATTTGAATGGGTATTTAATTTATACTCTGTTATTTCCCCAGCAATATGGACTGAGCGGAGGAGAGGAAGAGGAAGGCAGCGGGTTCCTGCATCAGCGCAACGTCACCGCGCACGCCAAGCTCATGGCCTCCACGTAGCGAGAAGCATCTCAAAAGTCTTCATCATAATTATCGTCATGAGAAGCCGTGCGTTGTCCATGTCAATGCATGGGACCTTTCCTCCCCCGACGGGTCGTCGATCCACCTGAATGCAGGCGTCTCATATTCATCGTCGTTTCTACAAGCTACATACCCCGCTTCAGCAAGAGAAGTTTGGGCATAACTTAATCAGGAGTTTCTTATTATACCCTACCGCAATGTTGCACATAAAAACGAATAATTGTGTCTTTTCATGCAGTTTATACGAGTCACATTTCGTTTCAGAAATGATAAACCGAATCTCGTACCTACAATCTCAAACTCTACGTACGAATATAATTATTGGATCTCATAGTTAGTTCCAAGAATCTCGTTTTAATATGCAGAATTTACAAAATAAGTGTCGAAAAGCAATTGTACATAGATTAAGAGAAGCGACTAAGATATGCCCTAGTAATAGACAATGGGTAGTATTTAAACGCAAATCAAAAAATATCCTTTTTCTATGCAATAAGGTTCCAAATTCCCATCAAAATGACTGATTGCACAGCAAAATATTCAACTCAAAATATCACTAAACACACTACAATTTATTTTTGCAGCGTACAGCGATTTTTCCTAAAGCAAAAGCTTTTTCATCAATGCACAGCTAATAATCTTAATGCACATTATACCTGTTAACTCTTTTTCTTTTGAATATAGCTTCTATTTTTATATTATTTACAGCAGTTTTTATAAGAGATGAACCATCATCGTTAATCATACACATCGATAATCATATTTTAAAGTGATGACGCGCATAGCGTGTCGTTTCTGGCACATCGCCGGCCGCTGCCGCGGCACGCTCGCTCCGCTCGCTCGGCTCGTGCGGTGTGGTCAAAGTTCTAACCTAACCTAACCTAACCTGGCGCTTTCCGCGCCAGGTTCGGTTAGGCTATACCTAACGGACCTATAAACTTTTGTTTACTTATGTATGTTTACTGGTTAATATGCGACTGGGATAGTTATTTTGCTATGAAATATGGAAAATTTGCTGTGCAGTCAGTATTCATGCTATGTATGTAGTATTTTTGTACACAAATAAATTTATCTGTATTGCATTATGAGGAAAAAAGTTATGTCATATTGATGTAAAATTTCGAATTATCTGCAGTTTATGTTTTGTTAAACATTTAGTTTATTTGTAGTGAAGTAAGATATTTGATGTAAAAAGAAATATAAATGATGAATATGTATTGATAGGCGATTATTTATTTGATATGCAATTTATAATATCCCATAGACAATGTAAATAATGTTATCTAATGTACCGAAAGTTTTCCTAAATATTTGCTTAACTGCAATAGTTCTCAAAATGAACTATAGTGTTGTATTCTGATTTTGCTTTTCGTAGCCGCTTTTCATTTTATGCCTGCAAATACAGACTGACTGAAATTAAATACCTAGGTATACGTACCTATAAATTAATGTATTACCTTTTGAATAATTAATTAAATATCAATAGCTCGATAGCCTTTGGCGAGCTAGTCAATGACTAGTCTAAGATTAGGCATATTTTATATGAATTTATTTTTAACCCGGCGTCATGAATTGTAACAGAAATTGCGGCCAGGCCATTCTGATCTGACATTTTGTAATAGGAATGAAAAGAAAAGAATGTGTAGTTGGAAAATGAAAGTTACTTGTGTAGCTTACCCAAATACCTATACCTACGTAATTCATATCATGATTTAGCAAATAAAACAAGATATTATATTACCCAGCGTTCCAGCTAATGAGAAGCAAACACTGTAGCATGCGTAGCGCGTAGTTAAAAAGTACAATCAAATGAAAACCCGCGGGGTCTTAGTGACCCAGCCCTACAGACGCCGGGTTAAAGCACCTTATCACAAACTGAGTCTATATCTCATTCAATTAAAGTTTGTAAATAAACTTCCCTAAATACTTAATCATTTTAGTGTATATTATATTAAACTAGATAGATAAGCACTAAGCAGTATTCGTATCGTTGTATGATTATAGGATATTGTTAGATTTCCTGAACAAATGAGCTTGTTTGTATTATGGTAAATTGTAACTAACTTTATGATTTAATTTTATTTATCATTATGACAACACCTCATTTCGACATGACAACAAATTAAGTATATTAAATATTTTCTTTTGTTTTACATTTCTTTAAATAAATTTTATTGTTTAAGTAATATTAAGTACGAAGAACTTAAATCTATTCAAGTCATATTGCAGTCACTTCAACGAAAACTAGTATTTAAGTAAATAAATGGCATTTATTAATAAACTTGTAATTGTAAATAGTTATCCTTAGACATTAGTTAGTATAAATTAGAACAAAATTTTCTTTATAACGAATATGATTAGAATAGTAGAGAACATTTTTAATTGCCAGACTCTGCACAAAGATGATTACAGTAAAATGCGAATTTAAAATTTAAACTATTATGTACAAAAGCTGTGTTAATATGAAATACATATTTGACTGAGCACTAACATGCGCATTTTACTTATTTCATGTTAGACACTGTGGTCACTGAGTGACGAAAGTAAAGGGTAGCTATCCTGTACCCACCCTCCAACTAACTGGTCTACCTTAAGTACGCCCGCTAGAATAAGTAATATTTGATAGCTGTCAAATCCATACAAGAAGACATGCCAACAAAAATAAACCGACCTTATGTCATAGCATTATTATTTTTATTTTTTAAAACCTTGCAAAATTTTCACGGCTGGCAGGAATTGAACCTAGGAACTTACTTCCAAGGCTAGTGGCGTTGGTATTCAGCATGACTTTGGCAGCTGTCAAATACGACATTCATGCGGCCGTGCTTTATATAGGTTGGAATTTGGAACACTTCGATACCGCATTACAGGTTCTTTGGTCTACTACGTTTGTCTTTGACCGCCATTTTGAGGGTTTGATGAGAACTTCCATTTGCTTCGCTTGTGAACTACTTTGATTGAGTAAGCATAGCGTTGCAGCTCCTAGAGATAGCTACATCTCTAGCCAGGTAGAAAGATACCTATCTGTGTTCAGCGACTGCCTTCAGCGCGTCTCCTGTCAAGCGGTAGTAGCACCACTGCTCCTCCTTCGTCAGGTTGACGGCGCCCTTACGTTCATAGAAGGCGCGCGCGTCGTTCCACTCTAGGACGTGGAAATCCAGGCGAGAACAACCCGTGCTGTACGCTTCCTGGAAGAAGATATTCTGTTAGCTGGGAATTTCATTAATATGAGGGGTAATTGTAGTAGGCGGTTGTAAAACTGTGACACCAGGGTTCATCGGATCGTTAGATGAAACAGTATTGTAGGTTTACTGATGTCGATTCCTTTTATTTATCTCTTTGACACGTGTATGACACCTACGGATACGTCAGGGACGCTCAATGCTTGGGAAATCATACTAACATGCAGCTGAATAGTTTAGTTAGGGACCAGATTTAATAGCAAAGCAATTTTATCATATAATCCTCTGTAGATCGCATCACCTACCCTAACTTCTAGCATTACCGCTCGCCCCTTCCAGGTCGAATACGTGGAAAAATAGAAAGCACGTCCCACCTTAGCTACAGCGTCGAACAGCATTTGCCCGACGCCCCTGCGGCGCATGTTCAAACACACGTATAAATCCTCCAGCATCACAGCGCACCCTTCCCAAGTTGAATACGTGGGGAAGTATATAACATATCCCACTACTACAGGGAGATGTATGGTATACCTTAGCTACAGCATCGAACAGCATCTGCCCGACGCCCCGGCGGCACATGTCTAGACGGACGTATCGTATAAATCCTCCAGCATCACAGCGCGCCCCTCCCAAGTGGAATACGTGGGGAAGTATATGACATCCCACTACTACTGGGAAAGACGTAGATATAGTATGCATACCTTAGCTACAGCGTCGAAAAGCATCTGTCCGACTCCCCTGCGGCGCATGTCCAGACGCACGTACAGATCCTCCAGCATCACCGCGCGCCCTTCCCAGGTGGAACACGTAGGGAAAAATATGACATATCCAACTACTACTGGGGGAGACATGCACTAGGTACCTTAGCTACAGCATCGAATAGCAACTGCCCGACGCCCCTGCGGCGCATGTCCACACGCACGTACAAATCCTCCAGCATCACCGCGCGCCCTTCCCAAGTGGAATACGAGTGTAAGTAGATGACATATCCCACTACTACAGGGAGTTGTATAGTATACCTTAGCCACAGCGTCAAACAGCATCTGCCCGACGCCCCTGCGGCGCATGTCCAGACGCACGTACAAATCCTCCAGCATCACAGCGCGCCCTTCCCAAGTGGAATACGTGGGGAAGTAGATGGCATATCCCACTACTACTGGGGAAGACCTTAGAGTATCAATAATATAAGCAAGCTATAGTGCGCCTAAAAAGTTAGAACTGCTGGCAGTAGTTAGAACACAACCTCTCTGTCCATCAGTAGCAAAACGCCAGTGAAAACACTATTGAACCTCTATGACTTCTCATACATTTTACGTCTGGATTTAGGGAGCAACTGCTTACGCTTTGACAGTAGGCTCACTCTATAGCTTGATTATATTTACCTACTCTAAGGGGGAGACGTATAGTACTTATACCTTAGCCACAGCATCGAAAAGCATCTGCCCGACGCCCCTGCGGCGCATGTCCAGTCGCACGTACAGATCCTCCAGCATCACAGCGCGTCCTTCCCAGGTGGAATATGTGGGGAAGTATATAGCGAATCCCACTACTACTGGCTACTAGTGGAGACGTATATGCATACCTTAGCTACAGCGTCGAACAGCATTTGCCCGACACCCTTACGACGCATGTCCAGACGCACGTACAAATCCTCCAGCATCACAGCGCGCCCCTCCCAGGTGGAATACGTGGGGAAGTAGATGGCATATCCCACTACTACTGCGGGAGACTTATAGTATGCATACCTTAGCCACAGCGTCGAACAGCATCTGCCCGACTCCCCTGCGACGCATATTCAGACGCACGTACAAATCCTCCAGCATCACCGCGCGCCCTTCCCAGGTGGAATACGTGGGGAAGTAGATGGGTTATTCCACAACTACTAGTGGAGACGAGTATACCTTAGCTACAGCATCGAACAGCAACTGCCCGACGCCCCTCCGGCGCATGTCCAGTCGCACGTACAAATCCTCCAGCATCACAGCGCCTCCCTCCCATGTAATACGTCGGGAAGTATATAACATATCCCACTACTACTGGGGAGATGTATAGTATACCTTAGCCACAGCATCGAACAGCATTTGCCCGACGCCCCTGCGGCGCATGTCGAGACGCACGTACAAATCCTCCAGCATCACAGCGCGCCCCTCCCAGGTGGAATACGTGGGGAAGTAGATATCACATTACTATATTGAGACAGATATTAGATCGCATATCCCACTACTACAGGTGGAAACGTATAGTATACCTTAGCCACAGCGTCGAACAGCATTTGCCCGACGCCCCTGCGGCGCATGTCCAGACGCACGTACAAATCCTCCAGCATCACAGCGCGCCCTTCCCAAGTTGAATAAGTCGGGAAGTAGATGGCATATCCCACTACTAGAGGCGATGAACCTTGTGGGGTGTATTCCGCGACCAGGCAGTTGAATGCGGGCGGGTTGCTGTCGAACCCGTCGCGTTGCAGGTCTAGAAATAGCAGGGTATCTGATTTATACGCTGATAAGTAGCCCAGGGATCATGCCAGAAAACTACAGTTAAAAATTAGGTAGGTACATGTACAATTTGATATTCCTTGTGTAGACAGTTTTGTGCTATTCTATGAATAGCATCATCCCATATCTTTGCCGTGGGCGTCGTTAGAATCGACTAAGGGATTTGAGAGTTGATTCGATGTGTATTGCAGTTTTAGGCGACAGGCTGTCAACCTGTCACTATAGTAATACACAGTCTTCTAAATATCTCTAAAACTTTTGTTAGACGTGGTGTGAATAGCCGTTTTTTACTGCTGTTTACGCACTGCCTACCCCGCAAGGGATATAGGCGTGATATATGTATGAAGACAGTTATAACACAGACTAACTGCGTAATGAACTTAAATCGAATTAAGACTCTCTTGTAAATTATAGTTTCTTGAAACAACAAGGTCACAGGTGAAGTTTAGAACCGGTTCAAAGATGAGAAAAAGTAAAAATATTAAATGCTGAATAATATATGCGTAGGCTCATTAGGTACACAAAATAGAGAGATTGCGCTAGCCAATACTTAGGTACTTTGTGTTAGGTATATCCGGTACCTAGTACAAAAATCAAAGAGATCACCACTAGTCTTTTAATAATACACTACTTCCGAGAAGAATAACACTGATGGTTTGCTTAACTTATCAGCTTCTTAAATTAGTTTAACAGCTGATAATTTAAGGTTATGTTTTGCTTACAAACATCTATAAGATAATTTACTAACCTTGTACGGTCAGCTTAGGTCCGTCGGACATCTTTTCGAAGTCAGCGAGCTCCTGAAAACAATCATCTATTATTGTTCTCTGAACAACCACCAAAAGAAATACAAAAGTAGTAAATACAGTAGATAAATAAGAATATTTTACCTGTATCATATCTGCTACGGCGACCATGTCTTCTCTCTTAGACGAACGGATAAGGATTTCATCCTTACCGAGTTTCCCTTTACTCATTTTGATGGTTTTTTTATTTCTTACACCAAAACACAGCAATGTTTTCAGACACCAGTTTCTGTGAGTAATGTTTTGTTTAGCATTCATTACTATCAATCATTATCAGAATCACGTGATTTTGACAGTGACTTAACTGTTTGTGCAAGAGCAAATTGTTCTTTGAATAAAGTTCGAATTGTATGAGCAAAACATCAGGCACTTCCTGAACTATTTACCATTTTAAATCGTTAGAAAGAAACACTGTTTGTAGGTGAAGCTGTGTAAGTATACTACGAATAAATATAAAATAGGGTTAAATGTTGGGTTAACTTGTTAGTAATGATAACAAATAACAAATCAATAAAATTTTGACAACTTTGGTAAAATACTTGGGACTTTTATATACTCTGACCCCACACTAGGGGTTAATCGGGTCATGATGACCCAGGTCATTTAAAATGACCACTCGTAGTAATCCGTAGGTATTGAATAGTAATAAAACTTGTATAATTTCAAAGTACTCACTATATTAATAAATCTTAAATAATAAATTACAATATCAGTCAACAAGTCAAGTGTTGATTAAAAGCTAATTTTGAGTTTCTAACATATTGTTCTTGTTTAAATTAAAAGTTGGTATTTTACATGAAATTAATGAACAGAAACAAGTTTTTCATACCCAAACAAACAGTACGTAATAATTAGAAATCTTAGTTCAAAATATATGTAAGCAGACAGAATTTGGTTTGACACCAGGAAAATGGGGTCAAAAGGTCAAAATTGCATTTAAAATTGTTGAGAATGACCCCAACTGTCTACGTGCTAACATAATAATACGACTTAGAAGTATAAAAATATCGTTTCGATATACATAATTGCACGGCTATTTAAAATATAAGAAAATGAAATTATAAATTTAACGAAAGTCAATTACAAAATATTTAAAATAACATTTTCACTTCTAATAATTATATCTAAATAATATAAAGAAAAATAAACCTATAATCAGATGCTATGTTTTTCCTATATCTTATTACTCTTTTAAATATTTACAATTAGGAAAGCCTATACGGTAGTAGTATGTCTAAATATACAGTTTTATACATCGAACTCAAATCTACAAATGTGCATCTACGAAATTGTCCGCAGAATTGAAGCCATATTGTATGTTGAGATGTGTTTTTTGTTCAAAAGCTACCGAGAAATACAGACCTTAAACCCATCGAACTACGCAATAAAAGTATTTCGCCAAAACCTAAAATTCATTATTGTAAACTAAATAAATTAAATCTCAAATCTCAGTAGTTGCAACAGAGACACACCCATGTCATTCCTCAAGTAATTTGTTCAGCTAGCAAAAACTGACTGCAAATTTATGGCAGGATTTGAATTTTACTAATGTGTCAGTTATGTATGAAGTCAAAGTCATAGAAGTTCACTGGCGTTTTGCTACTGATGGACAGAGAGGTTGTGTTCATACCACCTTACTGTTCATAAATTGAAAATGAGAGAAATGAGATCGTCGCTTCGAGACGAGCATCAAGAGGTTGAGAAATTCATCAGGGTCCGCCAGGCGCCCGTAGCTCAGTTAGCAGAGCGGTGGGACGGTACCCCACGGTCCCGGGTTCAAATCCCGGCGGTCGCTAATGAATTTTTCAATTTTATCATTTTCAATTTATGACAATAATATAGCACTATAAGTGCATTGAAATTTCCAATACATTCGTACTACCCGTTGTAACACATTTTAGTTGCACTGTATGCGGCAGTAATAGTACATTACGTCACAGGCCGAGTATATAGCAATTTCTGGTCGAGTGGCATTGGAAGGCCGAGACGAAGTCGAGGCCTTCTAAAGTAAACGAGACCAAAAATTGTTATACCGGCCGAGGTTTGTATAGTGCTTTTCTCCAATTTGCAAGGAAACAAATATTTAAACCGTGATAAAATTTACACTTTGTAACTTTTAAAGTTCGCAAAGCGTTGGCGTTGGTTTTGCTTACGTTCCGTTTCATGAAATGCGCGGGAAATTCACATTCAGCCTTCAAACTTCAAACAAATTGTGTTCCATAAAACACCTAATCACGAAAGTGTGAAGTTTAAGAACCCTTTTATTACCGGCCTAGTCCGGCAATTTCTATTACAGTCCTCTGCGCCTTGACAACATAAATGAGCCGATTGACGTATTCTTTTTTTAAAGTAATGAAGCTATTTCCGAGCAAATTGGAGAAATAGTACATTACGTCACAGGCCGAGAATATAGCAATTTCTGGTTGAGTGGCATTGGAAGGCCGAGACGAAGTCGAGGCCTTCTAAAGTAAACGAGACCAGAAATTGTTATTTCGGCCGAGGTTTGTATAGTGCTTTTCTCCAATTTGCAAGGAAACATAAATAAATATTTAAATCATGACTAAATTGACACTTCGTAACTTCTAAAGTTCGCAAAGCGCATGCGCTGGTTTTGCTTACGTTCCGTTCATAAAGAATGCGCGGGAAATTCACATTCAGCCTTCAAATTTCAGACAAATTGTGTTCCATAAAACACCTAATCACGAAAGTGTGAAGTTAAAGAACCTTTTTTTTCCGGCCTAGTCCGGCAATTTCTATTACAGTCCTCTGCGCCTTGACAACATAAATGAGCCCATTGACGTATTCTTTTTTTAAAGTAATGAAGCCATTTCCGAGCAAATTGGAGAAAAGGTGTCGTTTATCTCTGGCGTAGTCCGGTCGCGGTGTTGCGCGGTGCGGTTGCAGCGTGCAGTTGTAGTCTGCAGTCGCGTGTTGCAGTCGGTCAGTGCGTGTAGTCGGCGCGCAGTCCGAACTCCGCCGCGTAGGCGCCCGACCACGACGTCGCGGTTATTGTGGCCGCCGTGCCTGCTGCTGAACGTGATACAACATTACATTCGATTACACGTTACTGAATAAAAACACTGTATACTTATATGTAACATGGAATCTGGACGGATGAAGAATTCTAAACCACTCTCAAAATACTCCCAAAATCCAAAGTGAAATTTTACTACTGACCGATAGCGAAAACTCAGAACCAGCTTTTGATAAGGAACAACTTTCCCAAACACAGGTCGAAATAGAAAATAAAAAGTTTTAATTTAAATTACTATGGCAAGTCCTATTTTTTTTTCAGAATCCGGCCTAAATTCCTTAGGGAGTCGTTCCTTATCACCAGCTGATTTTGACTTTTCGCTATCGGTCTCTAGTAAAATTTCACCCTAATTTCACCCGATAGCGAAAATTCAGAACCGGCTGGTAAAAAGGAACAACTTTCCCCAAGGAACATAGGTCGAAATATGATAAAAAACTTTGGCTCTCCAATTGTAACTCGAATCAGCTGATCGGCAATTTTGTATGGGACGTCCAATTTTTTTTAAATTTCTACCTATGTTCCTTGGGGAAGTTGTTCCTTATCACTAGCCAGTTCTGAGTTTTCGCTATATCGGTCACTAGTAAAAGTCACCCAGTATATTATCTGTCTGCAACTACATATTATTATGTGGTTGACAATTTTATATGAATCTTAGATAGATATTATCTACCTAGTTTTAGGCTATATTTAAGATACACTACACTTACCTAAATAACTGCAAAATCAAAAAACAAGCTTTATATAAAACTGTACAGCGAAACTAATTTGACTGATTGGTAATAAGTAACTGACGACAGTTGAACTGAAGGGTTGACTGAATGTCATATAATTTCATTAAAAGGCTGAAAGTTGCTGCGAGCTGGAAGTTCGTGAGCTATCAGTTGATAAACATATTTCTATTTCATTTATGCATCCCACCCGTCCGGCAAACATAAAAGAGACAGTTGTAGCTCGCTACCGGATAATTTGCGTGTACCAGGTTCCCCGTTCAAAATCTTCACCGAATTTGTTGATAGTGGCTTATTTTGCTGCCAATTAAATATTCTAAGCCCATATTATTTGTTTTGCTGAAATTATTGTCATATTTAGAAGATACCAAGGCGTGAACTTGCTGATAACTTTAGAGCACTTTGCGACGGCCATATCTTTTTTTAAATGCATTATTACAACCAGAAAAAGAATATGGAGCATAGTCTAGAAGAGTTACCGTGCCAAAAATTGAGTCGGCCGGTTGCGAATTAGCAGAGGGACAAGTTGAAAGCGTTTGTATGAAAAATAATGACTATAGATCCCTCTTAAAAGGCTAAGTCTAGTGTATAAAACCGGGTATTCATTAGGGAAAAATTTCTGAGACAAAGTTCCGAAACATTGCATAAATACAAAAGCTACCCAATTTTGTTAGTGGACGCATTTTCAACAATGTTTCGGAACAAGGACCCCAACGAAAAAGCGTCTCCATTGGGAACTTTTCGGGAACATTGTCCCGAAACATTGTATAAGAAACAAAGGGATTTTGTCCCCAATGAATACCTGAATAGTTATAGACACTTACCGATGAGTAACAGAACAGGGAAGAATGGCGAAACCTAGTGTCGGAGGCCAAGATCCACTTTGAGTCGTTGAGTCAGCGAAGTAAGTACTTACCGATGAGTTTGTGCGCGAGGATGCTCGACGCGCGGGAGTCGGGACTGCGCTCCTCCTTCGCTTCTGTTATTGTCCCCAATGAATACCTGAATAGTGATAGACACTTACCTTGTCCCCAATGAATACCTGAATAGTGATAGACACTTACCTTGTCCCCAATGAATACCTGAATAGTGATAGACACTTACCTTGTCCCCAATGAATACCTGAATAGTGATAGACACTTACCTTGTCCCCAATGAATACCTGAATAGTGATAGACACTTACCGATGAGTTTGTGCGCGAGGATGCTCGACGCGCGGGAGTCGGACTGCGCTCCTCCTTCGCTTCTGTTATTGTCCCCAATGAATACCTGAATAGTGATAGACACTTACCTTGTCCCCAATGAATACCTGAATAGTGATAGACACTTACCGATGAGTTTGTGCGCGAGGATGCTCGACGCGCGGGAGTCGGGACTGCGCTCCTCCTTCGCTTCTGTTATTGTCCCCAATGAATACCTGAATAGTGATAGACACTTACCTTGTCCCCAATGAATACCTGAATAGTGATAGACACTTACCGATGAGTTTGTGCGCGAGGATGCTCGACGCGCGGAGTCGGGACTGCGCTCCTCCTTCGCTTCTGTTATTGTCCCCAATGAATACCTGAATAGTGATAGACACTTACCTTGTCCCCAATGAATACCTGAATAGTGATAGACACTTACCTTGTCCCCAATGAATACCTGAATAGTGATAGACACTTACCTTGTCCCCAATGAATACCTGAATAGTGATAGACACTTACCTTGTCCCCAATGAATACCTGAATAGTGATAGACACTTACCGATGAGTTTGTGCGCGAGGATGCTCGACGCGCGGGAGTCGGGACTGCGCTCCTCCTTCGCTTCTGTTATTGTCCCCAATGAATACCTGAATAGTGATAGACACTTACCTTGTCCCCAATGAATACCTGAATAGTGATAGACACTTACCGATGAGTTTGTGCGCGAGGATGCTCGACGCGCGGGAGTCGGGACTGCGCTCCTCCTTCGCTTCTGTTATTGTCCCCAATGAATACCTGAATAGTGATAGACACTTACCTTGTCCCCAATGAATACCTGAATAGTGATAGACACTTACCTTGTCCCCAATGAATACCTGAATAGTGATAGACACTTACCTTGTCCCCAATGAATACCTGAATAGTGATGACACTTACCTTGTCCCCAATGAATACCTGAATAGTGATAGACACTTACCTTGTCCCCAATGAATACCTGAATAGTGATAGACACTTACCTTGTCCCCAATGAATACCTGAATAGTGATAGACACTTACCTTGTCCCCAATGAATACCTGAATAGTGATAGACACTTACCTTGTCCCCAATGAATACCTGAATAGTGATAGACACTTACCTTGTCCCCAATGAATACCTGAATAGTGATAGACACTTACCTTGTCCCCAATGAATACCTGAATAGTGATAGACACTTACCTTGTCCCCAATGAATACCTGAATAGTGATAGACACTTACCTTGTCCCCAATGAATACCTGAATAGTGATAGACACTTACCTTGTCCCCAATGAATACCTGAATAGTGATAGACACTTACCTTGTCCCCAATGAATACCTGAATAGTGATAGACACTTACCGATGAGTTTGTGCGCGAGGATGCTCGACGCGCGGGAGTCGGGACTGCGCTCCTCCTTCGCTTCTGTTATTGTCCCCAATGAATACCTGAATAGTGATAGACACTTACCGATGAGTTTGTGCGCGAGGATGCTCGACGCGCGGGAGTCGGGACTGCGCTCCTCCTTCGCCTCTGTTATTGTCACTGAAACACCAAACATCAACTATGATAGCAATAGAATATAAAAGAACATAGCTTGTTAAAAACGCAAAGTTTATTAAAAGACTTCAAAGTATTTAACAAAACGGCCAAGTGCGAGTCGAGTTCGCGCACGACGGTTGTTGTACCATCAATACATAGTATAAAGTAAAGTCCCTTCCCGTGTCTGTATGTATGTTTCCTTATATCTTTAAAACCCCTCAACGGAATTTGATGCGGTTTTTATTGTATATAGAGTAAATTAAGGGGTAGGTTTTAAAATATTTTTAACCTCCAATTTTAACCCCTAAAGGGGTAAAAAAGGGGGTTAAAACTTTGTATGGAAAATCATTATTTTTAAATGTGATCTGTTTCAAAATTTGTGATTAGATCAAAGAGCTAAAATAATTAAACACGTGTTTGAGGGATTTTCGATTTTTAACCCCTGAAGGGGTAAAAAGGGGGTTAAAAGTTTGTATGGAAAATCTTTATTTTAAAATGCGATCTTTTTCAAAATTTGCGATTACATCAAAAAGCTAAAATAAGGAAATACGTGTTTCAGGGATTTTCGATTTTTAACCCCGAAAGGGGTAAAAAAGGGTTTAAAAGTTGTATGTAATGGAAGATCAATACTTTTAAAATGCAATTAGATGAAAAAGCTAAAAAAAAAGAAAAACGGTTTCCAGGGTTTTCGGTTTTCGACCTCTAAAGGGGTAAAAAAGGGGATAAAAGTTTGTATGGAAAATCATAATTTTTAAATGCGATTTGTTTCAAAACTTGCAATTAGATCAAACAGCTAAAAAAATTTAGTACGTATTTTAGGGATTTTTAACCCCTAAAGGGGTAAAAGATGGGTTGCAGCGGGTGAAACCGCTGACGGGCAGCTAGTTATGTATAAAAATGAAATGAAAATATCGTTTTCTGTAGGTATAGGAGCATTCCTTAATTTTATTTTATTTTTAGTACATATTTTGTTGTTATAATGGCAATAGTAATATAATATGGTATCTGTGAAAATTTCAAATCTCTAACTATAATGGTTTATGAGATTACAGTCTGGTGGCAGACGGATAGACAGCGAAGTCTTAGTAGTAGGGTCTAGTTACGACCCTACGGGTACGGCACGCTAAGTAACTGGTTCCACATACTAAAACCAGCTACTGGCATTTTGTTTTTCCGAAGTTCACTTTATTGTTTGTTATTTTTGACCTAAACAAAATACAATAAGAAAACCCCTTTGAATAAAAAAATATACCATACTCAAACTCGAATTTAAAGCATGTATTTCTTAGTAGGAATTTACAAAATTCACTTTAAGAAAGTCACATTCTAATTCAATCTTAAGAGAAAAATTTGTAATGCAAAATTTTCTCTTTTCTACCACAATTTGTGTTCCTATTCTAAACGTGGCTCGGGCGCGATAAAAAAAATAAAAATGAAAATAAAGGCACTGCCTCGGGGCTGGCCAGGCTAAACACACAGCATGTAACTTTATGCCTCAATGAATGACAAGTAAATGTCAATATTTTAAAAAGGTGTTACATGTGTATAGTTAGCCAGACCCCCTGGACAGGAAACATACCTTCAGAGCCCGGCGGTGTGTCCACACTGGTAGGTGTTTGCGCGTGCGCGTTGGCTGTGGGCTGCACGCTGCGGCCGGCTGCCTGCGCCTTCAATAACTTGCTCATGTGTTGCATACATACCTTCAGAGCCCGGCGTCGTGTCCACACTAGCAGGTGTTTGCGCGTGCGCGTTGGCTGTGGGTTGAACACTACGCCCGGCTGCTTGCGCCTTCAATAACTTGCTCATGGTGTTGCGCGGGGTGGCGGGGGACCGCTCCAGCGTGCGGTTGTGCGCAAGGGACATGTGACGCTCCAGCATGTAGCTGCAAATGAATTAGGGAAAGTTTGATGTTAGTGTGTAGCATTGACGAAGGGTCCATACAAGCCGATTCCCATCGGCTTCCCTACAGAAGTTTACAAAAGCATACTACTGCCGATACTCTCACATCTCATCTTCTTTAGTTTTTGATATTTTTTTTCCTCCTCCATCCTACCTTTGTTAAAATAGCACTCTTCACCACTGGTGTGTAGACACACTGCAATCGAAATTACGCGACGTGTGTCATCCGTAACGCAAATAACATTGCTGGCGTAATTGCGCCGAATTCCGTCGCGCAATTTCGATCGTAGTGTGTCGAGACACTTAGTATTTCCGGTTAGAATGGATATTGATGGCCTAACCACAAAAAGTTAGACAAGTGGTGAACGCGTCTTTAAAATAAAACTTCATATAAAAAATCACTAGACACGCGTTCAACGCTTATCGAAATTCTTCGTGGTAAAACCCTGAATATCCATTCTCAAATCTGAGTAATTTTATGCGCGTTGCTTTGCATCTTCGTGGCATCGTCGGGATCAGCGCAACATGTTTTTTTAGAGCACAAATCATGCAGCAAAAAGTTTTGTTTTATGACGGCTGCCTGATATGTCAACCCTCTTTGAAAATGCTATTGTAGGTGGTATCACCGCCACCATGCGGTTGACCACAGTCGACAGATATACAGCCGAGGTCAAAAACTCTACGTCGCCTTTAACGAAACACGCTGGATAAGGGGTGGCAGTATCGTCAGCCGCTACCACATGGTTTTTCTTCTTCTTCAAGTGGGACACCAAGTCGTCTAACGACTCGATAACCCTGGTGTCAAGAGTTTTTTTTGTACAAGTAGCAGGCCTCTGACATGGTAGGGCTGATGTTAATGAGTGGTAAGTATAGAGACTGACCGTCGCTCGAAGCGCTCCTGACAGAAGTAGCAGCGGAAGAGGCGACGCCGCGGCACTACCGGCAGCACAGCCTCCCCGGCGGTCTCGTGCGCCTTGCTGTGAGCCACCAGGTTGTACCTACTGATGTTAATGAGTGGTAAGTATAGAGACTGACCGTCGCTCGAAGCGCTCCTGACAGAAGTAGCAGCGGAAGAGGCGACGCCGCGGCACTACCGGCAGCACAGCCTCCCCGGCGGTCTCGTGCGCCTTGCTGTGAGCCACCAGGTTGTACCTACTGATGTTAATGAGTGGTAAGTATAGAGACTGACCGTCGCTCGAAGCGCTCCTGACAGAAGTAGCAGCGGAAGAGGCGACGCCGCGGCACTACCGGCAGCACAGCCTCCCCGGCGGTCTCGTGCGCCTTGCTGTGAGCCACCAAGTTGTATCTGTAAATGATAAACGTATGCCAAAGTAATGAATGAAATTAAGAAATCGAAGATGTAACAACTGCACGCAGGACTCTCTGCCCGACGTCACCAAATTATTGATCGATTAATGCTTGCCTATAATCGAACTCGTCAATTTATGTACAACTACAAATGCACACAAATATATTTTTTAGCTTTGGCTGATGCATTCGACAAGGTCTGGCATAAAAAGTAGACCTAGATTGATTTGACTTCTAAAACAATTTAACTACAATATTTTTAAAACTGTATAGCATGATTAAAATAAAGCTAATCAATAAAAAAAATTGCAATTACAACTCAAGGCGGTCTGGTGGCAACTAGAGTACAAAAAGGGAGCGCAATAGGTCCCGTGTTTTTCCTATGTTTGGTACACAGTTAATTTGAGTTACAGGTTTGAAAATTGTTTATTCTATTAATTCAGGAAAACTTACAGCTATATAAAGAGGAACAAATTTTGAGAGCCAATCGCAGGTTTTTACCGATACAAAACATCGAATAACCCTGTAAATGTGCATATAGGCTAAAAAGAACCCTGTATACAAAAACTGTTTTTGCTTACCTCTCCGAGAACCGTTTCCCACAGATGGTGCACTCGTGCCGCTTCTCCCCGGAGTGCACCCGCTTGTGCCGCTTGAGGTGCGACCGCGTCATCAGAGCGATGTCACACTGATCGTTGCTTACCACACTGATCGTTGCTTGCCACACTGATCGTTGCTTGCCACACTGATCGTTGCTTGCCACACTGATCGTTGCTTGCCACACTGATCGTTGCTTGCCACACTGATCGTTGCTTACCACACTGATCGTTGCTTGCCACACTGATCGTTGCTTACCACACTGATCGTTGCTTGCCACACTGATCGTTGCTTGCCACACTGATCGTTGCTTACCACACTGATCGTTGCTTACCACACTGATCGTTGCTTGCCACACTGATCGTTGCTTACCACACTGATCGTTGCTTACCACACTGATCGTTGCTTGCCACACTGATCGTTGCTTACCTCTCCGAGAACCGTTTCCCACAGATGGTACACTCGTGCCGCTTCTCCCCGGAGTGCACCCGCTTGTGCCGCTTGAGGTGCGACCGCGTCATCAGAGCGATGTCACACTGATCGTTGCTTACCACACTGATCGTTGCTTGCCACACTGATCGTTACTTACCACACTGATCGTTATTTGCCACACTGATCGTTGCTTACCACACTGATCGTTGCTTGCCACACTGATCGTTGCTTACCACACTGATCGTTGCTTACCACACTGATCGTTGTCACACTGATCGTTGCTTACCACACTGGTCGTTGCTTACCACACTGATCGTTGTCACACTGATCGTTGCTTACCACACTGATCGTTGCTTGCCACACTGATCGTTGCTCGCCACACTGATCGTTGCTTGCCACACTGATCGTTGCTTACCACACTGATCGTTGCTTACCACACTGATCGTTGCTTGCCACACTGATCGTTGCTCGCCACACTGATCGTTGCTTGCCACACTGATCGTTGCTTGCCACACTGATCGTTGCTTGCCACACTGATCGTTGCTTGCCACACTGATCGTTGCTTACCACACTGATCGTTGCTTACCACACTGATCGTTGCTTGCCACACTGATCGTTGCTTACCACACTGATCGTTGCTTGCCACACTGATCGTTGCTTGCCACACTGATCGTTGCTTGCCACACTGATCGTTGCTTGCCACACTGATCGTTGCTTACCACACTGATCGTTGCTTACCACACTGATCGTTGCTTGCCACACTGATCGTTGCTTACCACACTGATCGTTGCTTACCACACTGATCGTTGCTTACCTCTCCGAGAACCGTTTCCCACAGATGGTGCACTCGTGCCGCTTCTCCCCGGAGTGCACCCGCTTGTGCCGCTTGAGGTGCGACCGCGTCATCAGAGCGAGCCCGCAGATGTCGCAGGTGTGGGGTTTGAGCCCCGAGTGGGACAGCTTGTGCATCTTGAAGGAAGATGTGTGGATGAAGGATTTGCCACACAGGTCACACTGGAAAACAGAAACGAGCAGATGCATCAAAAACCCGACTGCGATAAAATTCCACCATGTTCAATTTACAAATTTTCTATATAGCCAGTGTCACTAACGCTGCTAAGGCGACACCACCACCATAACAGCCACAACAGTCCACTGCTGGACATGGGCCTCCCCCTATCGGGGGGTATTGCCATACTCACAACGCTTGGCAGGCGGATTGGCGAGCGCAGTGCCAAGATGCATTTACAGGGAACGCTGCTGCCCATTCCCTGGATAAATTTCCCTAAGTCGCTTTTTACGGCACACACGGGTAGAATTGGGGTGATGCTATTCTAAACCGGCATCAGGCGACACCTAACATGTGAAAATCCACCCAGCCGTTTGGGCTGTAGCTGGTGAAAACGAATTTCTTGTCAACATAAATACATATATACTCTCGAAAAATATAACCTTCCTGAGGCAGTCGATATTACAACAAGTAATCTTTTTGATTGAAGTTGTTCTCCTGATTAACCCATAAAAAAATCATAATAAAAAGTAGGAATACTCGAAAATAAAAACGTAAAAACATTCTACTGTTCATAAAGTTCTAAGAAGAAGAAGAATAACTTCTATAGAACTTCATTTCATATTATATTTACCTGATAATTTAGTTTTCCTGTATGAATGTTGTTGTGTCTCTGTAAGGCCCCTTTTGATGGGAATAACTTATTGCACTCTTCACATTTCCAATCGCTTATACCTGAAAGAACACACAATTTTGTTTTCACCTCACCAGCTTGAAAAGAACTATTTGGCTGCGAAAATTTAGTCGGCAAAGGTCGTCTTTAACCATCGTTAAAGACGACCTTTGCCGTTTTATATCTAATATATCTAATTTTAGTCTCCTTCGCTACCTCGGGTTTCAAAATTAGCACTCGCAGCAAAAATCAACTTTGCTTTCTTGTTGAACAAATAACTGTTGTTAGTAAGTTCTTGCATCTATATAGGTAATCGCTCCATCTCGTAGATACTAGAAGAATCACTACATTGTTCAATTGATAGCAGTCCACTGCAGGATGGAACCTTTTCTATGCCATACTGCACAATCTCTTATTTTTAAAGATGTGAGTTGAATTTTGCTCTTATCTCTCACTTAATTTGAAATAGATCTTCTGTTTGAATACAGACGGTACCATATTATTGACACCTGCACCCCAAATCTGCACGCTAGAAGACCTATGGGCAGCCACTCCAAATGCCGTTCGTGTGGCAACATATTGGAAAAATAAAGTTTGATTTGCCATAACTTGCAAAGAAGAAGACTACCATATTATTTATTTTTATGTGAGTACCTTGATGCAGCGCAATGTGAATGTCGCAGGCTCGCTTGTGCTTGTAGCTGGCGCCGCACACCTCGCAGATGTAGGGCGGCTTGCCCCCAGAGTGCTTCTCCTTGTGCATGTCAAAACGCTCTGGAATAATACGGCAACAATAACAATGCATATCAGAGTGAAATTCTCAAGGCAGAATCAAGAGCAGTAGAAAAGTATAATTCCTTTTTACTGCTCTTCTTTTAATTATCTTTTGAGGAATCTTGTAACTGTAAATTAATCAGCCTTACTAAGTTCATGCAATTTACAGATATCCACAAAAGCCGCCGTTTAATCTACAGCTGAAACAAATTCACAAACAAAGTGTTCACAGTGGCGTGCCGCAGGGCTCTGTGCTAGGCCCTATCCTGTTTGGAATATTTATCACAGACTTAAAAAGTGCTATTCAATCAGAATTGTCAATTTTTGCTGACGACACAAAGTTAATGGGAAACCCTCTAATCTCGCATGGTATTATCCAAGAAGATTTAAATCGAATAATGTCATGGACAAAAGACTGGCTGATCTCACTCAATGCAACAAAATGTACTGTTCTACACATAGGAAACAAGAATCCTAACCTGCAATACCTTATAGATTCAGTGCCACTTCAACAGGTGAAAACACAGCGAGATCTTGGTGTTACAATATCACATGACCTAAAGTGGGAAGTACATATAACCAGTATAACCAAGAAAGCAAACTCAGTTTTGTACATGATCAGAAAGGCATTTTACCTTATATCTAAAGACCTGTTTGTAAAAATCTACAAAACATATGTGCGCCCACTCTTGGAATATGCCTTTCAAATATGGAGCCCATACTTCAAGAAAGATATAATCATGCTTGAGAAGGTGCAAAGAAGAGCTACGAAGATGGTGTTTTCATTAAAAGACAAATCTTATGAAGAAAGGCTCATTGCATTGAATCTGACAACATTAGAAGAAAGGCGGAAAAGGGGTGACTTGATTGAGACCTACAAAATTTTGAATGGTTACTATAATGTACCTAACATCCAGGATTTGTATACTTTACACAGTAACACACGTGTAAGAGGACACTCAATGAAGCTACTGAAGACCAAAACTGCTAGCAACCCTAGGAAACACTTCTTGCCTAACCGTGTTGTGGATCTTTGGAACACTCTCCCAGAAGTAGTGATTAGTGCACCGAGTGTGAACAGTTTCAAAAACAGACTAGACATGCATTTAAAAAGTGAACTATCAAAAAATAAGACACAAGTGCAGTGATATACACGCATCAGCTCAAAAGAGCTGCTAGTGTATTAATAAATAATAATAATAATAATAAATTATGGCTCAAAAACGCGTCTTAAAAACAAATATCTCAAGACAGAAACATTTTACTGACTTTTTTTTTCAAAAAAGCCTCCCCTTTGTTTAAGAGACCTATTCAACCATATTCTACTCAATATTGCTATTGGAGACATATTTTATGCACCCCTCTCACATGCATGGTCCAAAATACATTTCATATAATATTTTCTCTAGGTACATTTCTAAATTGGGATTAACATAATCAATCTTCACATCAAAGATGTCTATCAGTTTAAAACTGACGAACTTATGAGGGTGCAGCATACAGACAGTCTTGACTAAATGATAAGGGTTTGTAGTGACTATGAAACCCTAAAAACAATATTTTCAGTAATTTGTAATTTTAAACTTTATTAGAGAAAAACAGCTTGAGTTTAACAAAATCATTTTCATGTTCAGGGCTCTTTTAGGCTTATATTAATGTTTGTTCACTGTACTTACTGTAAGATGTGTATTTCGCATCGCACTGATCACACTCATAAACAGTCTTGTTCTTCTTAGGCCCTCGGGTTCCCCGTTGCTTCTTAGGCCGTTCTCCATCATTCTTCTTGTCATCGTTCAGATCATGGGGGAAGAAATCGTCATCTTCATCATCATCATCAGCAAAATCATCCATTTCCAGTTTTAATTCACTGTGTAGTCCATTGTTCAGTTGTGATGATGTTTCAGATCTGCAATGATAGTTGGAGAGGTACTTATTCATCTACACAAAGTAAAAAGGAAAGATAATGTTACAAAATTATTTCCATTTGCAATGCTGACACTTCTAAATGAGTCTCAAATTTTTGTCACACATGATATAATTATATCCATTTTTTCCACCCATTTATGCTCTGCCTACCCTGCAAGGATTATTAGGCTTGATATATGTATGTATGTAATGCAGTTTTATAGAGATTTTATTAAAAATATACCCATCCATAGAGTCCTCCTGCTTTACATTGGCTACAATTGGAACTTCATGGGTGATAAGTTCAGGCTTCTCCTTTTCCGGCACTTCTTGTCTGAAATCAAAAATTCAATATTATTTCCTCATTCAATAGCGCAATCAAAGATCCAATTTAATATACTAACTTTTTCTTTGCTCTGGGTTTTCTTTTACTTGTATTTGTTGGGCATGTTTTCTTTTTCCTCGCAACAGGAGCTTTCCGCCTCTTCTTCTTCGTGACAGCGAGTGGCTCATCTTCTGATGACTCGTGGTACGGCTCCACGAAACTCGGCTGCAGCTCCAGCTCCAGTTTAACTTTGTCATGAACTGTTTCTCGAACCTGGCCTTCAAACAGAGGGTTTTTACTAATGATGGCTTCGAACGCGTCCTTCAGCTTGAGGTACTCGAGCTCGGCCTGCTCGAGCACGTTGACGAGGTCGTAGCAGGTCTTGCAGAGCATCTTGCCGGCGCTCGCGAGCTGCTCGCACGCCGTGTACTTGTAGAGGAAGTCGGCGAGGCGCGTGCCGGACGCGGTCCTGGTGGCCGCCACGTTCACGCAGTCCGTGCTGCGCGACACGCACACCGCGCACTCGTGAGGCTCCGGCTTTATCAACATCAGCAAGTCCGTCGCCACCTCCTCCTTGATGGAATTCGAATCATTCTTGTTCTCGATCCGCTTGACGGAGTTCAATGCACTCGCTTCGGCCATCTCTAGCGTTGATAACGGACACCGCAGACTATTCCAAATAAAAATGCATCACGTAACGCACTTTGGCATCAGGAAATATGAATGAAATAAGAGTTTATTGTGAATTAATTTGCAAAATAAAAGGAAAACAACATCTTCGTGACATGACGTCTCGACTCGATGAAAATTAAGTGAGACTATTTTTGAGAAGAGCAAGTTGTGCGAAAGAGATAGCGCTCTATATTTTGCACATTTTGATATGTTTTGTTTCGACTTAAAACATCAACTGTCATAAAACTGTTTCATACAAAGCGCATTTTTGACATTTTACGGGGTCTGTTCGTTTTATTGAAATGTTTACTGGCAAAGATAAATCGTTTCATAGAAATCAAATGTAGAGTCGAAAATTATCTCAAAATGTAGAGTCAGATCGAAAATCTTTCTTTCTTGGTTTTTATTCGATTGTATTGAATATATTTTATGTTTCTCCATGAATTCAAATGCCTCGTCGTGAAAATTATTCGAACAAATAAGAAAAATTACGAACAAATAAGAAAAAATCTTTATTTGTAACTGGTTACAAAACTCAGTTACATACGCGGCCGAAAGGAGAATGATCAGTACCATGCCAGCTCGTAGCGGCCGATGATGAAGATACTTTTGTAATAAATTGCAAATAACTCAACAAAAGTTATCTCTTTTGGGCTGGTCTCATTAAAGTCTATGTGCATGTAGGTCACAGGGAGACAGGCAGAGTAATACTAATTCTTCGACACAAGGACACAGGATAGCCTACCTGTGCTGTGAATCCTGTGTGTGATACCTTACCTCGCTGTCCGAATCGGGAGTATTCTAGTATAGGTACTTTTATCTATTGATGATCGTCAATCTGCCTGGGGCACCCTGGGGTCATTGATGACTCCCTGAGCTACAAGGAAACATTAATGTCAAATTAATGTGTAGGTACGAAAAAGCCATACCAGGAATCGAACCAGGGACTTAATACTGTAAGAGTTGCAAGAAGCTAGCAGGTGCATATGCGCGCAGTGGCCCGTGCCGGCGGCGCCTCCGCGAAGTTTACCAGCCAGCTACATCCCCGCGGCAGTCGCGGCCGCGTCACTACTGCAAACGGACCACGGGCGGGATCCCTCGCGCGCGCTTTTCGAACGCACTCGCCCGCGAACCGCCAAACCACGCTGAACCCACTGAACGTGTTTCTAAATTCAAATAACGAACTATTTTGTGACTCTACCAAAATTGTTTCGTTTTGTTTTTGAATTTTGTGTTGTGTTTTATTTTGTGATAGAATTCTGGAATTGAAAAAGTTTGCAGAAGTTTGTGTGAATAAACACAAAATCCTGAAAAACTTGAGAACTACGGTAAGCCTTAGTAGCATAAGAATAAATAATTTCACTACTAGTAGGTATGATATTTTTAAAACCTTAAATCCGTGAGAATCTTAATATATCTTCATCAAACTTAGGTCTTCGTAACTTAGGTACCTATGTAAAAAATATTCAAAGAACTAATCCTGCCGTGCCGTATTTTGAGCTTTAATAGTTTCTTAGACATTTTGAAACGACTATGCACCATTTACGAGTTACAATCGAGAAACTGAAAAAAGGGACACATAATTTATTAACCCCCCTATGCCCATCACCGCATATTATTAAATTAAATTAAATTAAATTAAATTAAAATACGTTTATTTCAGGCACAAGTCCAATATAAATAGTCACAAAGCAACATGTCATAGATTAAATTAAAATAGGTACATAACGTCATTAATAAATAAAGTACTACAATACTAGTAGATATTATTACATGACAAACATACGAATCATATTAAAGTCATTTAAGTAACATGTTTTATACAATGCTTCAACAATATAATTTTTTGAATCTGACAGTCTTTTATGAAAAGATAATTTCAGTCTATTCAATAGAACAAAAACATCAACCACTCCATTCTCAGCAAACATGCCAGTCGCACTACACCGCCAAGGTAGTCCCAGTATTGCCCTTAGGGCGTTATTGTACTGCACACGAAAAGTATTAAAAACACCCTTCGTGTAGTTGTACCAAAGTTGGCTGGTATAGAACGACTGACAGTAGGCCGTGAATAACGTGATTTTCGCCTGTTTAGAGCAGTGTGCAAACCGCCTAGCTAGCATGTTAGCGCGCATCGCGAGTGCACGTCTTTGTCTTTCCAAGTCATCATCATCCTTTAATGAGTCGGTAATAATATGACCTAAATATTTAAATTTATTTACTATAGCCAAAGGACTACCGCACAACGATATCACAGGTATACAACTGGGACCTTGCCCTGCTTTAAATATCATTACTTCCGTTTTCGCTACATTGTATGTAAGGCCGTGTGCACACGCATACCTTTCACAAATGTGTAATAGTTGACGAAGTCCGTCTGCTGAAGGAGCCAGCAGCACCATGTCATCCGCATAGCTTAGGTTGTTGGCACAGACACCGCCAACATGGCAGCCGATCCTGGCGCTGCTGAGCTCCTCCAGAAGACCATTTACGTATAAGTTAAACAGGACAGGCGAGCTTAACCCGCCCTGCCTCACCCCGCATTCCAACTTATATGATTCAGAGAGAGACCGATCCCACCTGACTTGGTTCTCTTGGTTTGTGTACCAGTACTGTAACACATTAGTGACCTTGTCAGATACTCCTGTATGTCTAAGTTTATGCCAGAGTATATCATAATTAATTGTATCAAAGGCGCGGCTTAGGTCTAAAAAACACGCATAGACAGAAGTGTTTCTAGTGACGTAGTACTTAACAGTATTTTTAAGAGAAAATATGGCTAAGTCTGTAGATAGACCTTTTCTAAAGCCAAACTGGCCAGAGTTCAGTGGGATATTAGCCTCATTAAGTTGCGTGTTTAGGAATCGTTCGAATATTTTAGATACAATAGTTGCCAAAGATATAGGACGGTAATTAGCCAGGCTAGATACGTCACCCGTTCTATTCTTTAAAATAGGTACTACAATCGTTTTCATCAATTTATCTGGTAAACAACCATTATCCATACACGTATTAAAAAGACAACTTAGTTTTTCATACAATAATGAACCACCGTACAGAACGTGCTCCACGCTTAGGCCGTCATGGCCGGGTGATTTGCCGCGTTTCATACTTTTGACAATCTTAAATAGCTTATCAGCTGTGATATGCACGTGCGCTTGCGTCTTATCTCCCTGCCCTGCCGGCCCCGGCGCGGCGCCGCCCGTGTCCGACGGAACGGTTGGAAAACCTACGCTCTGTGTATGTATGGGCAGCGGGTTCGATGACTTGAATTTGTTTACAAACATTTCAGCAATTTCATTTTGGTTACAGTTACCATTTATAGATATAGGCAAGTTTGACTTATATTTTAGCTTGTTTGTCTCTTTCCAAAAGTTAAAGAAGTCATTTTTTGATCTATACATGGCTATAATATCTGCTTTGATTTTACTCTCATTTCGCTGACACCACCTCAACTTATTCCTGAAGATTTTACGGGTATTACACATATCATCATACAGACCGCCTTGACGTGGACTTCCGTACATGATCCAGGTTTGATAAGCTAAACGAGCGTTTTGATGACTACTACTAACATGGTAGTTTCATCCAGTAATCTGCTTTTTATTAGATCTTTTATTTTTACCTAGGTAGGAATGTATAGCAGCCCTCGCCATGCAGTCTGTAATCTGACTATACATAGTTTCTATTAATTGTTTAGGATTGCAATGCCCTGTGTCGTCTTTACAGGGTGACGCGGGCCAGGTACAAGCGTTTAGGTACTTATCGCACAACTCAGAGTAGTGACGTATTTGGTCTGAATTTCTCATGCCCCAGATCACCCTGTTCACACGCACGTTGCATACATCATCAACCTTAGGTACAACCATATCAATATCGCACTCCAAAACAAGAGGAAAGTGGTCCGACGCGTAAACATCACTAAGAACTCGCGCACTCGTAAACATACAACGCGCCGACTCAGTCACTATACAGTGGTCTATCCAGCTCGTAGTAAGCGAAACATGTGCATCACTTTGGAAAGTATACGTGTTGGACGATAGTCCTAGTAGTAAAACATCAACACATACCCAGTTCTGGTCCTCACAGTAGTTTTTCAGCTCTCGTCCAAAGACACTATTCGATCGTGTCAAATCCGCATTAAAATCACCCAGACATATTACGTTTTCATCACTGTTATTTTCTATCACAGCACTAATTACCGCTAGACACTCCGTAAACAGTGGGATGTTATCTACGTGTTGAGTAGGCATATACACGGACACTATAATAAAACTACGCAGGGACGCGGGCGGCGTCGCCGCAGCGATGCTCACACGCACGGCGACCACCCTCGTCGAACCCGTATCAATTGGCGTAACATTGGTAAACAACGACTTTCTCCATAGAATCGCCACACCTCCGTATGGGCGTCCCACGAGTACGCCTGCAGACGTATCAACAGCAGACACTCCATGATACGCGAAGTCGGGATGAATGGTTTGTAGAAAATCCAGTTCCTCAGGTATTAGCCATAGTTCTTGCAGAGTAATAATATCATACTGTTGACATAAGTCATGTACGTGTTGTCGGTTACGTTTTATTCCTTTGCAGTTAAATGAGATGAAACTTGATTTCATTGCGATTAGGTTGGTAGGTAGATAGATAAGGTACCTTAGCTAACCTGTTTTGACATCAGCTGCTTTGCGACTATTTTCTGTGCCGACGGGCGTCTGTAAATTACGTTTTAGTTTAAAACGCCTATATACAATGCCACTGGGCCACAGCTCTTCACTCAAAAATGAGTCTTCTTGTGCCTGATATATCGTCAATTTAAATGAAGAAAAATCTGTACTTTTGTACTGCGTGAGCTTTTCAATTTTTACAACAGATTTTCCACTTTCTTGAAGAAAAGTTGATATGTCATCTACTGATGTGTCAGGTAGAAATCTTGACGCGTAAATATAGGTCAATCTTGGTGCCACCAAGGTCTTAGTAGAAGCAGTAAGCTGCGCTTTTCCAACCTTGTTGTTGGTTTTCTTTATTGATCTATACCTGGTTTTCTTGTTTACAACTGTTGTAAAACTATCGTCAGTATCAATAATATTGTGGTCAATAATTGTGTCGTCAAAAGTCAAACGAGACTTATGTGCTGGACTGCTAGTTGCGCGCAGTGGTATATTTTCAGGTGTATTTTCAGGTGCTACCGGCGGGTGCGGGCGCGAGTGGCGCGGTGGCGGCGGCGGGCGCGGGGCCCCGGCAGCGCGGGGGCGCGGGGCGCGGGGCGCGCGGGGCGCTCGCAGCTCTCGAAACGTCGTTCGCGGTGGAGGGGCGCTCGCTCGCTCCTCGCGCGGTACCGGTTTCTACGTCTACCTTCTTTTCCGTAGCTGCAGAATATGAACTTTTATTCTTCTTCTGTTCTTCGTTCTTATGTTTTAATGTTTTCTTTCCAGCTTTGCTGTCGTCAAATTCTTTCGTCTTAGCTTGAAGGTTCTGTACCTGGTCGCGAATATCCGCTATATCTCTTTCTCGAATATAGTCACACTGTATGTTGTGTACGTCTTGTTTAAGGCAAGTAATCTCTCTAAGCAAAGTTGAGACGTCTATGTAGTCAAATGTCACCGGTGGCAGACGATGGAGATCCTTAGCCACAAATACCGGGAGCTGCTGGTTAGACGCCTGTTCCTTCACGACGTTTATTATATCTTGAAGGCTTCGTTTCTTCTTCCCTTCTCCCTGTCGCGATGTGCGCAGGAGAGAAAGATCCGCGAGTACTTTCCTTGCTATCTCCACGTCTTTGTCCGTGAACGCCGATTCACATATTTGTAACAGGCTTAGCTCATCCAAAATTACCGATTTGCACTGCACAAAGCACAGCAACTCATTTATCAACAGCTTACACTGATCCGGCATTGTGAATTACGAATGGCACTGATCGAGAGGACTTTATTGGAAGTTGTGAAGAGGACCTACCAGTACACAAATCCGCAACATTTCGTCACTGGGATTTTTTTTCGCTGATTCCTAGTTAGGTATTGGACCAGATGGCCTGAGATAATTGACAAAAAGTTACTGACGGTAGTAGAGTGGCATTTCCTAGTTTGTTTCCTGGCCAAGCCCAGTGCTCGCAGGAAGAGAGAAATGTAAAATGTAAATACGAACCGGTCTATTGTAACCGGTCTGTTGTACCAAAGAATACTAATACTTATAGCTATTTGGTACGAGAATCGAGGGGTGCGCTTCCCGCCCCAGTAGCGCCGGACGACGGAGGGTCCGGCACTTCCGCGGGATCCCCACAAACAGGTGGAATTCTAACCAAAAATTTGTTTCATAGCTCAATCAATTAATGTGATCTGATCAGTGAGAAGCTTATTTTGAAATATTTGAACCATGACAGTAGATTGTTATTATTAGTAGCAGATTGTTAAAAAACTCCGATATTTGGGTCATTATTCAGATTTCGATTCTCCGCGTAAGCTGCGTGGCAAATTTTAATTTAAGCAATTTGAAGATGATGACAATGACAGATGATTCTGTATACTTTTCTGATTACAGAACAGTTTGGTGCTCCTTGCTAGCACAATTACTTTTTGAGAAATTTTATTTTAAAATTTTGTGTGCCACGCAGATTACAAATCAAGCCACGCAGATTACATAGCCAATTTTATCTTTGTATTTCCATTAGTTTTCTATAAGTTTTACTTGAAACATGATTATTCTTGACTTAAGTCTAGGTTATAAGGCAAAGATGGAGTCTGTGATGGAGACAGGTCATGGAAAATAAGTCTTCATTCACTACCTACCATAAAAAGATTATAAGGTTTTATGATTTTGAAATCAACAGATGCAGGTACATAATTAGTTCCTGTCTTTCAGTGTGCATAATGAAAGACGATTCAGAGTGCTTAGTCCGAATTGGTGGATTGGCAACTAAATATGGATGGTATCCCGTCAAATATACTTACAGGTGTTCTATGGCGGAAAGGAGCTGGCGGAATAAGGTCGTGCGTGGAGGTCTTAGTTCAGCATAATTTTGAATAAAAATATGATGAAGACTGCTAGTCAGGCCATCTTGTGACAAAAAGCAAGGCTGTGTAGTGTAGATTGGTATTGACCAGATATGTGTCGTATTGAGTTCCATCAAATCAAGAGCAACTTATTGACTAAGTCATCCAAGGGGTGGCCGGATTTCTACACACAGGATCAGGCTTGAGTTTTATATGAATTCTTTAATGAAAACATAATAAATAACAATTGGTGATATTTAAATTTAGTTACAAGGGTAGCTCACCCTTGTAACTAAATTTAAGCTTGGTTTTGTAACTTAAACTTTGTAAGCTTAGTTTTATAAGAAAGTAGTGATTTTTAGGCTTCGAAGTGAAATCGAAGTTCAGGATTGATGACAACTCAATGCCCAGTCAAGCAATTCGCAATGACAGAAATAAGTGTACTTCAGAAAAGTAGTTGTCTAGTCGAGAGGACTACTTTCAGATACAATAAAGCTCCTGTATCGTGGTAGCATTAATTGAGACCAGGGCTTTCTCTATAATACGCAATTTCCGCTCTGCCGATTTGGACTTGACAATGTCTCTGTGACGGTACTGTCTTCTGCATACCTATGAATACCAAACTGAAGTAGTTAAAAGCTGTTCTGAAGGAAAAAATCGCCGAGAGACTAGAACCTTGAGGACCACAGGCATCAATGGCCATGAGGTCAGAGAGATAGCTGTTATTGATTACAAAAACCAGCTGGGTTGTCATAAACAGAAGCTTGTTGAGGTGCCAGGTCAAGGTTTCTGCCAGACCTTGTCCAGCTAAAAGCCTTCGAAATGTCAAGCGAAGTAGCAAGTTCGCCATGTTTGCCCAAGCTTAGGCAAAAAGATTCCCAGTAGTCTTAGGTGAAAGTCATATTGACGGCCGCAGTTGGTAGAGGCAAATAACAAGTTAACTCACCATGGCCTAACTCCATCAATTGCAGTAGATTTAAATAATATCAGGAAGATTTGACTCTCCACAGACATTGAGTCGCCTAGGACACGGTTATGGAATACGCAGGGTTACCTAAGCTCTATCCGACCCTCTCGGCCTCCCTGGCTGGATCCGCAAGAAAGACAGGTCAGCTGCAGGTGTTTGCTGCACATTAGACTTATATGACACGCGTCTGATGGAGACCTTCTTTCTCACCATGACGTAACAGTAAATCGAGTTAACGCTATCGCCCTGTTTATGAACCAATGATACTTACATAAGCAAGTGCAGGGGGCTTTGGCATTGTACTTCTTTTAAAAATAGGTAGTGCAAGCGGAGATAAATTTAGCAAGATTGTCAGCACAAGAGATAAATCAGGAGCACTATGTCTCAATACAGTCGCTGACATATTATCGGATCTACCTTACAGTTTTGACTTTTGGCCTCAAAGACACATCAATCCTATGAGACAACGATCACTGGCATCGAAAAATTGCTGCGAAACATAGTTAAGTGGTTGAATAGAGCCAACGTCCAGTATGTTTTGACAAAACATGCACTCAAATCCATCAAAATTGGTAAAAATTCTTTGTCCAAGTATAACGATATGAAAACTCAAAAACTTGATGATATTTGCCAAAAGAATTCTTTTCATGTGTTTTTTAATGAATATTAGGTAAAATAATAGTATTTAAAATGGTTATTTCAACCTTTTTTTAACTCTTAGAACCATTGTGTAATCTGCGTGGGAAGAATTGTAAGCTGCGTGGGTATTTTGCCACGCAAATTACTCCACGCAGATTACAAAAACAGAGTATTTTTGTTAATAACTCGGCCATCTTTTATTGAATCTAAATAAAATTATAGACCAATAGTCCCGACTATATTGCAAATCAGCCCTGTAAAAGACGAATCTCTAAGAGTATTAATTCTAGAAGAAATTTGAATCCACGTAACTTACATGCAAGGGTAGTAAAACTTGTGTCAGCCCTTATTTTTGGAAATATTTTTAGTTCTAGGCACTGAGGTGCCCATTCACTCTGCTTGATTATTGAAGCATATCATAATAATTTGAGGAACAAAAACTCAGCTGGATACGGTTATAATCTTAGAAGTTATGACCGATTTTACCACGCTTGGGATAACTGTCCGAAATCGTGTGACCGATACATATTCGGGTTTATTTTTAAAATTACACGCATTACATATTTTCTTCATCATGCACCTAATATATTGCTTTATGACGATTATTTTGATATACAATAGACACGTACAAAACATAAGGAAAGTAGTTAAATCATAATTTGTAAAAAGTTACTGCGAGGTGTGACACGCGGAGAACACCAAAAATCCTCCCCGTTTTCAACTTTCAGACTGGGTTTTGAAATACTAAGTGAATATAAAATAAGACTTTTTAATCGATTCCACATAGGTATTGAAGTGTTAAATCATGTCCAATCGATCGATATGTCCAAACTTGTATAGTTTAGCATTTACAACCCTGTGACCGAAATTTTCGACCCTTTGAAGAATGACCCATTTATTGAACTGTCCGTTTTTGCATTTGTACAACTACAAAAATCTATTAAAGTTTGTCCTAAATGAAGTATCACTAAGCTTTGTAAAGCCATCAATATTTCTGGAGACTAAACTGTTCTCTGTACAACCCGAGATAGCGCTCGATACGGAAAGGAATACTACTCACTTAGAACAAAATTGAGAGCGGTGCATACACGTACTTGAGTGGCTCTAGAGACCCAGTTTTTGGAGAAGCATCAGCATATTTATGGGCTTATAGTCGTAAGTGTAGTAAAAAGCTGCGCGACCATGACGAGCCAACGGGCGGCCCCAGTTGCGCACGCGCCGCCGCCTTTCTTGCAAGTAATACCTTCGTGTCTTGGAAGAAAAGAGCCCTCATAAAAATATTCTGTACTTACTACTTATTTTGAGAAATGCGGACAGTAGTTCTATACTTCACACTTTCGAGCCGCCTCTAGTATTTACTTCAAAAACATAACTTCATGTAGCGTGAATGTTACTTAACTAGCTATTTGCTATTGCTACTTGAGCCTTACAAACTTTCAAATTTTACATTTTGCAAGCAAACATCGCAGACAGCTGGCAGCAAGCAGGCCAGGGATTCGCAAACTTTTCAAACGGTAGCGGCAAGCTCAAACTCGGAAAAACTAGACCAGCCTGACTACTTTTTCCAATCAATCTCTCTACAGTGTTGTTATCAGCTATCGTATAATAAGTTCTATGGAAGCTAGTATTATACTATGGAAGTTACGAGGGACGGGGCCATGCAATGCAAGCTAACAGTCGGTTCCAGGCGAGTTGTCTGCGGCGGCGCGTGTCGACTCCACGCATGGCACGTCGTTATCATTATCAACCGCCTTCGAGACAAATAAGACCTACCATTTTAAATCAGCAAGTGAATAAAAAAAATTTACTTTATTCATTCCAGTCGCTAGTCACAAATCAAGTAACCAACCCACAATCTTACTTTATTTTATTTGTCTTGAATATCATCAGTTTTTAGATGGAAGTCATTCAATGCAAGTTTGTTGAGAGTAGGCGAGCAGGCACTTCATTGAGAGACAGAAAGAGGAAGATGTCTGGTCTTACAAAATAATAAGAACTGATACCTACTCAAACCACGTAGATTTGTGACAAGCTTCCTAAGTCGGTCAGTTCATGTGGATCGGTGAAGGGGTGAGGCATGCAAGCGTATCGTCGACGTAGACACTACATGACACCCGACACCGAACCCGCTCACTCATGCGCAGTGTAGGGACAGGTTCCACTTCCCGTCCACTCCTCTACGCGTTAGTCAATTTAAGTAATATGCATTTCCATTTTGTGACTGGTTCGTAAACATCACCATCCTTACGGCTGTTTTCCTAGACATCAGTCAAAACTTAAGGGCTTCCTCATTTCTCTGTTACAGTTTCCGTACCACCATAATCACCTCACTTGGCCATAAACACACGTCTCAATTTTATAACGGTGTGATTACGATTTACGGCTATCGAATATAAATCTTAATGAATCAGGGCCCAATTCTGTTTGATTGGCGATGTCTACTTCACAAACCATGACGTTATCACGTACCGATCTTGATTATACCTACATAATTAAAATTTTAACATGTTAGTTTCGCTTCAGCTGGTAAAAGTTGCGTATCATCACCTCACTCAGCCTATTGGTTTCGCTCTCGATTCGGTTTTGGTGAATTTCTTGGCCTCAATGAAAGACACCCATAGGTATCTCTATAAAGAAAGCATGGAGCTAAAAGAAATGTGCGTGGCATCTAATGGCTCCTAAAGCCACGGAAAATTCTAACTTCCATGTCTTTTTTTAATTTTAGATTTTCTGGAAAATAATATACAGTTTATCAAAGTTTTCTTCATTTCTAAGATAGAATTTAAAAGGCCCGGTTTTCGGACCACTGGTTTAAGAGTTATTTGATGTCCACTATTTGCGAACATGGACGTTAGAGAATTCCGTGGCTAATTTTCTTTTTGTAAATAATGAAAAAATTAAAGTGTATTTTAAATATAAAACTAGTAAGTAATGTTGTTTAAAGCTTATACAAGGTATTTTAGTGAGAATATATAACATATTACTATCAATAACTGAAAAAATGGAAGGCCACTATTTTTTGACATGGAAGTTAGATGTCCACTACTTGGTACGTCGGAAAACTAAACGAAATACGTTTTATTTCTTTATACAAGATGTAAAAAAATCAACTACAAATAATTTAAGGGGTGAATTAGCCCGTGAAACTGAACAACTTTCCTCGAGAAACAAGGGTCGAGATGTGGAAAACAATTTTGGACTTCCCATACAATTTTGGACTCCCTCGGGCGCTGCTACAATTTGTATTGTCCCACCATTATTATTTTTTTCACATTACGGCCTACGTTCCTTGTGGAAAGTTGTTCAATATCATGGGCTGATTCACGCCTCATAATATTTGCAGTTGATTTTTTTACACCTTATATAACATATATTTCGTATGTGATATCGGCGGCTCAACAGGCAGATATGCTAGTTCCTGCGGTGCGATATTCAAAACTTTAATATTAAAAATATTAAAAAAACGATAAGAGAAACAAAGGCACCAAAGTTTTCGCAAGGCACCTGTCTATTGGGCAGAGCCGGCTGACAAAGCTGAAGACGGAGGATGGCAATGTGGCGTCCATACAAAGAGAGGTACTGTAGCTGTAGGAGATCAAACTGTTCTGTGGACAGCTGTACACTTCAGTCGCAAAACCTGTTATTAGCTCAACAGACCCTAGAGCAAAGCTTACCCGACCACAGTGTCTAGACCTTGGTATAGACCGAGGATGACCCGGATATCAGCTTGTATGAGATTAAGATAGCCCTTGAACAGCTCAAAAACAACAAGGCGCCGGTCGAGGACAAAATCATATCAGAGCTACTAAAAGCGAGTGAAACACCAGTACTTAAAGTCTTTCAGATACTCTTTAACTTTGTCTTGTTAGGAGGTGTGACGCCAAAAGTATGAAACAGAAGCGTGGTGGTGCTTTTCTTTAAGAAAGGTGATAAGACCCTCCTTAAGAATATTATAGGCCCATCTCGCTTCTTAGTCATGTTAACAAGCTATTACAAAGCAGGTTATTACAAATCGCCTAGCACGCAGTCTTGATGACTTCCAGCTAACCGAACAAGCCGGCTTCCGGAAAGAGTACAGTACAAGTACAAGCTTTACAGCAGTGCCACATTGACTCCAGGTATACCGAAATGTTGAAATATTCATAAACGAAGAAAGAAACGCCACTATGTCAGATCGAATACAAGATCAGACCAAGGCGGCAATTCCATTGCAGAGGGGTGTAAGACAAGGAGATGTATTATCTCAGAAGCTCTTCACCAATGGGATGGAAGAACTTAGCATCAATATCAATGGCGAATACATCACTCACCTTCGGTTTGCCGTCGTAGTCATGGCAGAGTTATTCGAAGACCTCAGCAAAATGCTACATGACCTCAATTGGGGTTCCCAACTCTCATGTAGCGCCCTCCCCAATATCAGTATGGAACTCGATACTCGGAAGTGGTGGACAAAGACGTCTATCTAGAACTAACAGTTCAACTAGGAAGATATAACTTTGAGAAAGAGGTCACTCGAAGAATCCAGCTCGGCTGAGCAATTTCGGAAAGTTACGCGGCGTCTTTACGTCCAAAACTCCTCAGTGTCTCAAAACGAAAGTGTTTGAAAAGTGTGTCCTGCCAGTGATGACCTACGGTGCTGAAACATGGTCGCTAAATGTCAATCTCCTAAATAGACTAGGAGTCTAAAAGTATGCTCGGCACTACTATTATCTATTCTGTGACCATGTATCGGCAGGCGCAGCGTAGAACGGCCATCCGCGAGTTGGACAAATGATCTGGTCAAGTCCGAGGGGAAATGCTGGATGCAGGCTGCTTCTAATTGGACAAGGCGGAAATATTTCGGGAGGCCTATGATCAGCAGTGGACGTCCTATGGCTGATATGATGATAATGAAGACAAAGAAAAAGTATGAATTACTTCCACAAAATTTTCCATTAAGACACGCACTAGCTTAATTTAAGAAAAAAATTATATATAATTTTAAATCTTTGTCCAACAGTGGGGCCACAAATTTAATCATTCTCTAACGTCCATGTCATTTTCTAACGTCCATGTCACCGCGAAACATGGAAAGACATGGAAAAAAGGACATGGACGTTAGAACGAAAGTTTATTTTGCGGTTTACACAAAATCTAGTAGTCAATACTTTTTACAATACTGCCTCTTGTTTTAAGCATAACAAAGGTATTAACCAGAAAAAATATCAATATTACCTGATAACTGAATACTTGGTTATCGATGAGCATGGAAGTTAGGTGGGTACTGAACCAAATCGTAAATGTGTGGATATTACATTCGCCAGCAAAAATGCAGCAGTGAGAGGCACGTGCTTCTCTTACGATATTGTTGGTTGTACTATCCGCTACTCATGTGTAAATAAACTAGACAGATAGCTTTCACCGTAACGAAAATATGAATGAAAAGGTAGCGCGAGGAAATTTAAGCCTGAATCAGGCTTCAACGATAAAAACCATGTTTAAAAATAAATTACGGCGTCTTTTACTTTTAAAAACATCTTGCAAGATAGAATATATAACTAGTTAGAAGATAAGAATGATTAACATGATATTACCCTGATATTTTAGGATCTATAACAGTTTATCTGTCACAAAGTAGCAAAGTTCCTCGCCATGGACGTTAGAGAATGCATGTTTGACAGCAATTTTACAAAAAACTGTCAACATATTTGAGTATTTAAATGTTTGACCATGTGTAAGACAAGCTGAAGTATATTATAAAAAAAAATTATAACCCTCTTCCCACAGAAAGCTGCACTTTTTCAGCGGAATGTGTAAAAAATGCGGGCGATGAGAATGTACCTAATGCGAGTTCAACCTGTGCAGAAGCTGCGTCATCATCCATATTGCGTAACTTGCAGAGAATGGGCCGATATTGTTAGCAAAGTTACAGTTGGCTAATTTTATTAGTAGGTTGGTTGTCGGAAACAATGCGTACATGTAAATGATTCAGTCGGAAGAAAGCGAAATCGGCCGATGGACGGCTCATGGCTCGGCGCTGATGGCTGCAGTGATTTTGATGCTTTTTCCGCTTTCTAGATACAGCCCCGTGGCGCGGCCTAGCACACATAGCCTTAGCGGCTCGCTGGCCGAATGTATGGAACATGCTGCACCTGAGAGAAGAGTTCTGAAATTTGGTACACTTAATCTTTAGGGTCAATGAATCGATTTGACCCGTAGTACACAATTTTAAAAAAATCCTATGAGGAGTAATGACGTCATATTTTTTTTGTATGGGAAAAAAAAATTTTTTGTTCCAAAACCTATCGTGTGTGGTATCAAATGAAAGGCCTTGCTAAGCCGATTCTAAAAATATATCACATTATTATATTTAAGTCACTTGTATAAAATTAAATAGGAAATAATTCTCGAAACATGCCCCGTTTGGGCTTCTCCAGGTATGATACGGTTGAATCATTACTTATGAAATATACGTAATATAATGTGTAATATCCTCATCTCTAACCTCAAGAAAGGTACTACGGATTTTTTTTCTTTAAGTAATTTTTTTTTAAATTTTAAAGTTACAGAAATTTATGAAAACACACTTAGTTGAAATTTGGCATCGAAAGTTCAATTTTGGTTACCGAGAATGATAAAAATAAAGCCAGATGAGATTTTAATTATATGTACATCATATTAGTTTTACAAAAATAACATGTTATGTGCTTCGGAGGGCACGGTTAACCCTCGGCCCCATCGCAGTCGCTCTCTATGAATAATTAGACGGCGGCGGTCGGTCAGGGTCGATAGATACGGGCCGAATAGTAACCATGGTTCATCGGGTCGTTCGTAGACTCAGTGTCCCACTTGACATAACAAGATTTATTAATTATAAGATGATAAATACAGATGCGAGAGGAGTTTTGGTTCATCTTTATAATTTTCATTTGTCTATACACACATTATTCCCACACCTGCATCCTTACATTTATTCCCAGGGTATCCATCACCTTCATTAGCTATTTGCCAGCAGAAATGTCCCGCCATGCTAATTATTCTTTTCCTTGCGGCCATATGTATATCTCATGTACCTATTTAAGCTGGGCTATTTTTGGTACTCCTGATGGTCTACATCAGGTTTTCAAAACCGTTGATTTCTAATTGCTAGCAGGAGGGCCAAATCAAGCTGAATTATTTTTTCTTCGGGGACGTATACAGGATGTAAAAAAAACAGCTGCAAATATTTAAAGGAGTGAACCAGCCCATGAAACTGAACAACTTTCCCCAAGGAACATAGGCCGAAATATGAAAAAAAATTGTACCTCCCATACAAATTGACTCGGTTGGCTGGTACGTTTTGTATGGGAGGTCCAGATTTTTTTTTCATATTTCGACCTATGTTCCTTGGGGAAAGTTGTTCAGTTTCATGGGCTGGTTCACCACTTAAAATATTTGCAGTTGATTTTTTTACACCTTATATGTATCTCCTGTAGTTCTTCAAACCATCGATTTATATTTTGCAGCAGACACGTCCCATCGCGCTAAACAATTTTTGCTTTGAGACTATATAATATGTGTCTCCTGTAGTTTAGCTGGGCTCTTGGAGGTGCATCTGGTGGTCCACATAAGGTTCTCCAAACCTTCGATCTATGTTTGCCAGCCATTCCATGATGCAAAACAATTCTTGCTTTGGTGCCATAAATGTATTTCCCATTGTTTAGCTGGGCTCGTGGTTGTGCTTCTAGTGGTATACATCAGGTACTCCAATCTCTCAAGTGGAGAAAAAAAGTAGCCTTTACCTTCTTCAATGCGATAGCAATCTTTGTACCAAATTTTATCAAAATCCGTTCAGTAATTTTTCAGGATGCTGTCACATACAAACATCTAAACGGAAAAAATATGTAAAAACTTTTGAAACGTGTTTTGTTATCAATTTCAAGAATTCGCTGACAATTTATTTTCCAATATCTTTTATGTACAGGCTTTCGACCCTCTACAACTTTATTATTATGTATAGATTCCGTTCATTTTGCCGGTGTGTATATAATGTGTGTATAGAGAAATGATCACTTTAACCATCAATCGAAAACTTCTCTCGCATTTGTATTTATCATCCTATTATTAATAAATCTTGTTCTGAAAAGTGGGACACCGAGTCTACGAACGACCCGATGAACCATGGTTACTATTCAACCCCTAACTGACGACTCTGATGGACCGCCGCCGTCTTATTATTCATAGAGAGCGACTGCTATGGAGCCGAGGGTTGACCGTGCCCTCCGAAGCACATAACATTCTTTTTGCAAAACAAATATGATGTGATGTACATAATAATATGATTGTAATCTCAACTGGCTATATTTTTATCATTCTCGGTGTCCAAAATTGAACTTTCGATGCCAAATTTCAACTAAGTGTGTTTTCATAAATTTCTGTAACTTTAAAATTAAAAAAAAATTACTTAAAGACAAAAAATCCGTAGTACCTTTCTTGAGGTTAGAGATGAGGATATTACACATTATATTACGTATATTTCATAAGTAATTATTCAACCGTATCATACCTGGAGAAGCCCAAACGTGGCATGTTTCGAGAATTATTTCCTATTTAATTTTATACAAGTGACTTAAATATAATAATGTGATATATTTTTAGAATCGGCTTAGCAAGGCCTTTCATTTGATACCACACACGATAGGTTTTGGAACAAAAAATTTTTTTTTCCCATACAAAAAAAATATGACGTCATTACTCCTCATAGGATTTTTTTAAAATTGTGTACTACGGGTCAAATCGATTCACTTACCCTAAAGATTAAGTGTACCGAATTTCATAACTCTTCTCTCAGGTGCAGCATGTTTTGAACTACCGCTAGGACTAACACTGCTAATGTGATTCATTTAATTAGCTCAGTTTAGATTAAATAAGTAGTTTCAATAAATTTTTGCTGGAATATGTAGTTCGCATTTAGTATCGCTAGTAGTACTCAAACCAAAACTCGAAACATGTAAACACGATGCTCTATATTAAACGGAATCGGAAATACCTACGTTCATAATAGTAGTTTTCTTAATCCAGGATAGCAGTCTTACATTTCGACTAAGCATTTCGATACAGATCAAAATAATGCATATTTACGCAGTTAAATTGTCCTATAATAATAATTGTTTTGTCTCGTTGACATGGTGCAGTATGATGTTCGTGTGCGCTATCACAAGTTGTTTTCACCGTTTAGAAGAATGGGTTACTTTGCGCAGATACCATCACCTGCTCTCAAAGAAAACTATGTTTACGCTCTGCAATCTTCAAATGCAATATGATTTCTGGAAATGTGAATAAGGTGTTATTTTATGACTAAATGACTAAAAGTGTACACAATCTAAAGCTAACGAATTGAATTCATCATGAAAGCTCTATCTACCCCTTCAAATACATGTTAGGTAAAGTACCTACTGTGTGATTTTTAACCCTCTATGGTACTCGTAATGCCTAAGTGTCGGAGTCTTAGGTTGGTGCGTTGTAAGGTTTCATGTAAATAATATCCAAACTAAATCTGGGAAAGGGATTAATTTACGTACCTGTACCTGCATAAAGCGTTGTATTCGACCCAAGTATTATCCGCCTTGACATGCCTTTGCATGTCAAAAATAATCCTGATAACTAAGCAACTTTGGGGATTACAAATATTTTGCTACTTCAGCATGACTCTTCATAAAGGAGCTGAAACCCTACACCTAGATAAAACTTAAATTAAAAATTTAAAGGAACCCCCGACTTTCAATCCTTTAAAAAGTTAAAAATAATTTATTTATCCAATAAAATATTGTAAACCATAATACTCCAACGCGTCGGGGGGCCGCTAAGTAAACAATATAATGTAAGAAGTTTACAAAGCATAATAAACATATAAGTTGCAAATGTCATTTCATTTCATACAAGTACGTCTTACAATTTTATTGAAACTTCTTACCTATATTGTTTACTTAGCGGCCCCCCGACGCGTTGGAGTATTATGGTTTACAATATTTTATTGGATAAATAAATTATTTTTAACTTTTTAAAGGATTGAAAGTCGGGGGTTCCTTTAAATTTTTAATTTAAGTTTTATTTGAAGCTTTTTACATTAAATATTTTGTTTCTGACTTTAAACAACATACAGCATGATTTTTTAAGCGCTTACTATTTCTCACTAGCATTTTAAACGGCGGTTCTACCCGCTGCTGCTCAGTAATTTTATATGACAATAAAACTTAGCTTAACAATCTTATTTTTTGTGTAAATTAACACAGTGATCTTTTGTATATCCTATAGGACCGAAAAATAGGCAAGACAGGGAATAGCAGGGTAACCTGAATGACCGCAAGCAAATCGAGCGCAAAATTCTACAAAGATTTTTGTGTTTTAATAGAGTTTTTTTAATTTAGAATAACCTGATGTATAAGTACGTCAACTTAGTTTTAAATACGACAAGCACGGAAAGCGAAACACAAAGAAAGATCGCGAGCGAAGCGAGCGCAAATTTTTACGATATTTACTAAAAATTATCTGGATTATTCAGTAGATTACTTTATAAAGTGTCTTTTCCTACATTGCCAAAAAAAAGCAAGCAGGGTGAAGAAAACAACGTTGAGCAGTAGCAGGAGAATAAAAATCTTCGAGCAAAGCGAGCAAATTTTTTGGTGGTTTTTGAACTACTTCTAACTACTTACTTACTTTACTACTACTTTGAACTACTAAAATAGATGTTAATTTCCTTTTAGTGATGACATTTGGGGCTTCTAACATTTCCAAAACAGACGTTCGCTTTTTTCTGTGATGAATGCAACGACACGTCTTCTTCTGTAAGGGGGGCAAGCCCCTCAACCCCCTGGTAATGACACTTGGTGCTTATAAGAATCCTGCAACAGACGTTTGACGTCTTCATCTGTGAGGGGGGCAAGCCCCCCTCAACCCCCCGGTAATGACACTTGGTGCTTTTAAGAATCCTGCAACAGACGTTTGACGTCTTCGTCTGTGAGGGGGGCAAGTCCCCCTCAACCCCCCGGTAATGACACTTGGTGCTTATAAGAATCCTGCGACAGACGTTTGGTGTTCGTCTGAGGCAAGCCCCCTCAACCCCTGGTAATGACACTTGGTGCTTATAAGAATCCTGCAACAGACGTTTGACGTTCATCTGTGAGGCAAGCCCCTCAACCCCGGTAATGACACTTGGTGCTTTTAAGAATCCTGCAACAGACGTTTGACGTCTTCGTCTGTGAGGGGGGCAAGTCCCCCTCAACCCCCCGGTAATGACACTTGGTGCTTATAAGAATCCTGCGACAGACGTTTGGTGTCGTTCAGGCAAGCCCCTCAACCCCTGGTAATGACACTTGGTGCTTATAAGAATCCTGCAACAGACGTTTGACGTTCATCTAGGCAAGCCCTCAACCCCGGTAATGACACTTGGTGCTTTTAAGAATCCTGCAACAGACGTTTGACGTCTTCGTCTGTGAGGGGGGCAAGTCCCCCTCAACCCCCCGGTAATGACACTTGGTGCTTATAAGAATCCTGCGACAGACGTTTGGTGTCTTCGTCTGTGAGGGGGGCAAGCCCCCCTCAACCCCCTGGTAATGACACTTGGTGCTTATAAGAATCCTGCAACAGACGTTTGACGTCTTCATCTGTGAGGGGGGCAAGCCCCTCAACCCCCCGGTAATGACACTTGGTGCTTGTAAGAATCCTGCAACAGACGTTTGATGTCTTCATCTGTGAGGGGGGCAAGCCCCTCAACCCCCCGGTAATGACACTTGGTGCTTGTAAGAATCCTGCAACAGACGTTTGATGTCTTCATCTGTGAGGGGGGCAAGCCCCTCAACCCCCCGGTAATGACACTTGGTGCTTGTAAAAATCCTGCAACAGACGTTTGACGTCTTCGTCTGTGAGGGGGTAAGCCAAGCAATTACTTTAGATGATGCAAATTTTTACAATATTACCCAAAATAGATCCGGATTATTGAGTACATATTGTGTTTGTAAAGTCTCTTTTCCTACACTGGCAATAAAAGGTAAACTGTGAATAAAGCTAGGTTAAGCAGTCCTTGAGCAAAGCGAGGAAAATTGAGTACAGGTTTTAAATAAATTTTCTACATACCTATTTAAGCAAGGAACTCATTCACCCAGGATAAAGCACAGGTACAGGTACTCATAGGTACATACAGAAGTATTGCCACAGAGAACCAAAACGTCATTCGCGGCCCCCGAAAAAGGTTTCATTTGTCTATGAGTATTACATATAACTTTTGTAATATTACTCACTTAGTAAATACATGATATACCTACGCACAGGTTTTAAGTAAAAGATCTTTTATCTACCTATTTCCTAAAGTCAAATAAATACGAGTACGCGCATTGAAGTCATATTTTAAAATAGTTAGGACCTCCATAATGTCATGCATGACTTGAAAGATATGACAACTCCGAGTCAAATTAGCTCAAACACGGGGATATAGTGCGTAGTGTGATTCCTAGTCTACCTTCCGTCTCCATCATCAGATTTTCATGAAACATGGCTAAGAACCATCCTGACCATATAAGCTTTTATATAAACAAAACCGCATTGAAATCGGTTCAGTCGTTTCGGAGATACGTTGCCTCAAAGAATCGTAGACACACGGACATACAGACGCGTGAAACTTATAACACCCCTCCGGTTGGTTCGTCGGGGGTTAAAAAATAAGTTTAAACAGATACCTATCTATAGTTACATAATTATGAACTTGGGATCACAACTTTGTCTGAACTCTAAACTAAGCAAAGCCTTTGATTGTCCCCAGTTCCTGACGCACAGTGCTGGAGCGGCAGTGACGGGTGCGCGGGGAGCATGCGGGGGCGGCGGGGGGCGCGGTAGCAGCATGGCGGTCGCGCTGGGCCTGGCGCTGCTGCTGGCCGCGCGCACCAACACACAAGGTGGGTACAGCACAAGGTGGACTCTCATAAGGGACTGTTTTAGGTCCACTCCTATTTAACCTATTCACTACTGTAATCGGCGGAGTACTTTTTAGATGCTATCATGAAACTTATGGATTCCATGCAATTGCACCGACATTTTCCACCGTCAATTAGCTTTTCATTCAACTGTGGAGGAGCGAACTAATGAGTTAATTGTGAACAGAACGGTGCGAAACATTGACTCTATTTCGTAGTTTGATTGAGCTGTCTATAAATTCTTTGAAATAAGTAATTACTCTTTCGTCCGGTTATGTTCTACATTCACTGGCAATATCAAAAGCAATAGTATCAGTATAATTGGGGGGTTAACACGCAACTTAGATTGTTGTGACTATTATACGACGGTCAAGTGCCTTACGCACGCGTGCTCCATATTTCACGATGTAGTTTTAATCGGTAATCGACATTGGTGTGTACGAATGATTAGCTTTTGATCGTCACCTTGGGTTAATGGTAATTTTAAGACAGCTTTCTCTTAAAATGCGCGACCTACAGGTACCAACATACCTTGTACTCCGTGGATGATGCAAGAAAGTTACTAAGAATCGCTTCCATAATTATGATACTCTTTTACAAAACGGAACTATAACTATTTATTGGAACAAGCTATGTATGTGCTTCGCCTGACCCCTTGTTTGGCGTTTGGCCGAGCTTTTTCGCTGAACAAAAACCTGACACATTTCAACCCCGATATATTTGCAAGTCCACTACCACTACCAAGGAAATGCTTGCATTTTGCACGAAGTTATAATGTAATGCAAGATCCGGGCTTAAAATATTAAAGGAAGTCGGTGAACTCTTGAAATAGCAACGTTTATTATTTAATGATTTAGTAATACTGTGAGAATGTTTCTGTTGTGTAGTTTTCCTTTGACCTACGGATACTACCGCTTATAAAATAGTATACCTACCTACCTCTACATTTGTGGATTACAGCCTGTAATCAAAGTGTACATACCAAAACGGTAACTTCCATGCGTAGACACTTCAGACAAGTTCTTTAGCATGAATAAGAAAGACATCAACGCGCTTGCATTGCACACAGGTTAACATCAGAAATTTCTATGCAACATAACCCAAGTTCAGATATGGTGCAAGAAACACAGTTGCAAAAATATTGCACATAGTCGCCTCCCGTAGTTCAGTGACCCCTTGAACAATACAGCACCATGGTGGCTAATTAATGAGTGCACGGCCGAGTGCAGAAACCCCTCACTGACCACTTCGCGAATCCCTACCACCTGCATCGATACTATTTTGAATACATCGCCTATCTACAAGGAAGCCCGGAAGCAAAGGCTCTATGTAAACCAGCAATGTACGATGCCATGTGTGTACGCCGCCAGCAAACTCCTGGCCCCATGCAGCACGCTAAGTGATTTGCATAACGCGTTCCATCCTCCAGCTAAATACTTCTATTTCCTCGTTTTACTCCAACTTTGCTGCAATTACACTTTTGAAATCCGCTTATTGCAAAAACTAACGAGTCTACCTACATACACAGTGCATTATTATTTCCTGATCTTGTTGGGTGGATTATGTACCCACTAGCAAACAACAGTGTACTTATAAATAAACCAACTCTGCAGTGATGCGTTGAATATTGCATTAAAGTACGGTCGTACGAATAGACCATATTTCACAGCTCTCTCTCTCTCTTCGTATGGGACACCGAGTCGTTCAACGACCCGATGAACCCTGGTGTCAGAGTTTTTCAACCGCCTACTGCAAGTAGCAGGCCTCTGACATGGTTGTGTAACGACCGCCATCATAGACAGTAACTGGGACCGACGACGGCTTAACGTGCCCATCCGAAGCACGGAACCATCTTACTTTTCGGACAATCAGGTGGTTCAGCCTGCAATGTCCTAACCAGGCTGGGAGCAAATTCACAAAGTGATAAATATCAACTTTGGGAGTGACCCCACCGGGAATTGAACCCGGAACCATACTAACAACTGCGCCACATCGGCTGACAGCTGTCAAACCCATACTAGAAGACATGTCTACAAAGAAAAATATCTAGATCTTATGTCATAGCATTAATATGATTTTGACAGCTGTCAAATTTGGCCTATTGGAACGACCGTACAATAAACAGAGTAATACAAAACCCATCTTCTTGGATTAAGATCTAAGGTTGGGAGTTTCGTTTTTCAGCATACGTACCTAATCAATTGGCGGGCTATTATGCTAATAAGAAGGTACATAGGAAGTTCTACAGCATAACATACCTATATTAATGTAGGTACAAAAGTACAAATGAATTTGACGCTGTAATGTAATCAAACACTGGTGAATAAGGTACAATCGGTACACAATTTATGCATTTCCATGCGTTACTATAATAAGCACAAATCACAGAAACAATTAACTTGCCAACAACATTTCAAATATGGCACTTCAATTACAACTACAACTGGGTATTATAACTGTTACAACATCAAAAAATACGTAAGTGGCTTAGAGTTTCCACTAGATAATAATAATAGCGATAAACGGCATCTTCCTTCAACGCATGATCAGTCAGGGCAAGAGTAGGTATTACCATATATGTTCTGTGGTACTATTAGGTAGTTACACAAAATAGCAGCCAATACTTACTTTGTGGTAGTTACCTATCCCAACCCGTTATTTTTCATACCAGCGTCCACATAAGTTGTACGTCCACCAAATCGAGCGCTTCGAAATCTTAGACCACTTGACCATAGGGCCGTAATATTTAGGCCTTATCTATTGTAGTGAGCAGGTGACACAGCGGCTTCCTGCCATTCACGCGGAATAACTGTTTACAAAACTGTTCTGTAACGAAGTGACTTAATGGGAAATTGCATCTAATTGGGGCTGCGGGACATTTGCTATGGTTTTGGTCACTCCGGCACGTTTATGTAAGCTATTGAAGAGTTTGGACAACTTTCTAGTTGAGCAACTGATACTGTTAGCATGGCATTCCTGGATATTTTTATTTCCAAACAGCTCGATCATGCTATAAGTAGCTAATCCTTAGATTTTCCTCTCAACTATGTATGTAGTTTAAATTTTTCGGTTAATTTTAAGTGATTATTTCGTTTCCTGTAAATAGATTGCGAATTGCGAGCGTGCAGATCGGACGTGTTACAAAATATTATTTAATTTTTTAATGTGAAGTTTATCAGTTTTCAACTTTAACTCTTATCGAGTAAATCAGTGTTTACGCTGTGCAGTGTCTTGGCAGTTACGACCATTTTCCATGCGGCAGACGAAGCGGAACCTGCTCTTCACCCCCGCGTGAAAAAGACGGGCTCTTATTTTTCAACTCGCTCGGACAACCAAGCGCACGCGTCACGGAAACCTGTTCCTTACCGATCAAGGATCAACATGGATACAAAGCGATCACCAACTGGAAGTGACAAATCTATTGGCCGTAGCGGTTCTCAACCTAATTTAACCAGCGAAGACTTACTAAATTTGCAAACTTTTCGTAATAAACGGAAGCATTTCGATATGAATGAGGACAATATTCAGACAAAGCAGCTGGCCGACTTACATACAAAAATGGAAGATATGATGATACTTCTAACTTCTTCCATTAAACAACAGAAAGACAGTAATGAAAAAATACAAAGCGACACAGCTGTTATCAGGACTGAAATAAATGCCATCAGAGACGGAATGCGCGTAACAGAGCAGAAATTAACAGAACTTACCTCAGATCAAGCAAAAATATCGTCTGAAGTAGAAATACTCACAGAATTTGCAAAAAACACTACAGTCAAAATAACGTCCTTAGAAACGGAATTACAAAATCTGAAGGTGTGTCCTGAAGGAGCTGCCTTGGAAACACCGATGAATGAGATACTCGCTGAGTTTAGTGAGCAAAACATAAGAAAAAGGAACCTTATTATATATGGAATAACAGAACCCGAATCGAGCAATCCAAAGGAGCGCATTTCTTTAGATAAATCACGAGTTACTGATGTGTTGAAACAAGTGTTAGAGGACCGTCCTGAACCAAAGAGAACAATGCGTGTCGGTAAATACAGACCAGACAACAACCGTCCAATAAAAGTTCATCTCGAATCTGAAGAAACAGTCAAACTGGTGCTGCGAAACAAAAGCAATATAAAAGATAAAAGCATCAAAATTTTCTCCGACCAAACACCATTCCAACAAAAACACTTTAAAGAACTGAAAGCCGAACTCCAGCGCCGAACAGAAAATGGTGAAGAAAACCTCAAAATAAAATATATAAAAAATGTACCAAAAATTGTTGTTGAGCAGCCAAAAAAGTCCAACACATAAGTATTAAATCGGAAAAAAATGCTACAACATACCAAATAACCAATAATTACAACAACCTTATAATCAGCAAAAAATCTTTAAAATGTCTGTATGCGGAGTATTATAAAACCAGGAAAATTCGACGAATTACAATGTCTTATCTTATCTTATCTTATTTAGCCCTCAGGATCCCACTGCTGGGCAAAGGCCTCCCTCCCCTTCTTTCATTTTTCGCGATCCTGTGCCTCCGCAGGCCAACCATTGGAGAACCCATCCAGTTCGTCGCGCCATCTGCGTCTGGGTCTCCCACGACCGACGTCTATCGGTTCTTGGGTTCCAATTGGTGGTCGTTTTGGCCCAAAGCTCGTTAGGCATGCGGCAGACATGACCGGCCCAGTCCCATTTAAGTTTTGCGGCTGCAGAAGCAACGTCAGTAATTTGAGTTCTGGAACGCAGTTTACTATTTCTATCTATCAGTTCAGGTCTATCAGTTTTAGACCTAGTATACTGCGCTCCATTGCTCGTTGGCACACCTTGAGCCGGGTCTTCTGAGCTTTTGTCAAAGACCATGTCTGTGCCCCGTATGCGAGTATTGGGAGAATGCATATGTCCATGATTTTGCGCTTTAAAGAAATTGGTAAATCGCCTTTCATGTAGTATTTCATGGACCAATAGCTCCTCCAGGCATTTTCGGTGCGTCTTGCAACTTCTTTGTCTTGTCGTGCCTGGAAGGATACTATTTGGCCCAGATAGATATATTCATGGACATATGTCATTCTCCCTCCATCTACAGTCACCCTGGTTTCGGGGCCATTTGTCATGAGCATAGTCTTCGACATATTCATGGTCAGTCCCGACTCAAAGCTTGCAGAGCTCAGATTTTGGAGCATTTGCTGTATCTCTGAAGCCGACGAGGCAAACAGTACTATATCGTCGGCGAAGCGAAGGTTGGTCAGTTTTCTATTACCGATAGATATGCCTCTTTCTTCCCATGCATCCGCAAGCTTCCTAAAAATGTCTTCAAGGGCACAGTTAAATAGTTTCGGGGAAAGCGGGTCGCCCTGTTTAACTCCTTTTTGAATTTGAAATAATGGGCCTACTGAATCTAATTTAATTGCTGCTGTACTACTCTTGTAAATGTGTTTTAAAAGCTGTATGTAGGTTTCGTTGATATTTTGATTTTTTAAAGCGTCAAAAAGTGCTTATAAAGTGGACCAGATGCTATACCGGCTTTTATCCTAAAGGCTTGTGCGGGCGAGTTAATCCCACCTATCACAATCTTATTTAATCTCATCTTACAAACAGGGTACTACCCCACGATATGGAAAAGATCACGGGTTACCCCGATACCTAAATCAGGGTCAAAAACACAAGTAGAAAACTATCGTCCGGTGGCTATTTTGTGCGCATTAGCGAAACTATTCGAGTCGGTACTTCACGCACACCTATTACCGCAGTGTAAACCTTATATTACGTCAGCGCAACACGCATTTTTACCTAAACGGTCGGTAGCCACTAACCTGGTTACGCTTGTTGATAAAATCTCATTGGAGATGGACAATAAGAAGCCGGTTGACGTTTTATACCTAGATTTTCAAAAAGCGTTCGACCGCGTTGATAACGACGTATTATTGATGAAGTTAGGTATGATGGGGTTCACGCCTAGATTAATTAAACTGTTTTCTAACTATCTAAATGATAGAAAACAGTATGTTAAGTACGGTCCTTACGTTTCTAACGATTATAACACTCGGTCAGGCATAAGCCAGGGGTCAAATTTGGGACCTCTATTGTTTGTGTTACTGATTAATGACCTTCCCGACGTAGTATCCAACTCATCTATCTTAATATTCGCAGATGATGTCAAATTATATAAGACCTGTGAATCTGAGTCTGATTGCAATTTATTGCAAAATGACCTCGATGCTGTGTACGCGTGGAGTATTGCTAACAAACTTTGGTTCAACCCATTAAAATGTGAAACTACGACATTCACGCGATCATCGGTTCCCCTTGGTTTCTCTTATTCGATAGGTGGTGTGCCTGTGTCACGAGTGCAACAGGTGCGCGATCTCGGCGTGCTGTTCGACCCGGCGCTAACGTTCCATGCGCACGCGCAGCGCGTGGCCGAGGCGGCGCGCCGCCGACTCGGGTTCGTGCTCCGCAATGCTGGACCGCTATCGCCGGCCGCGACGCAGGCACTGTACAGCGCCCTCGTTAGAAGTTTGCTGGAGACAAGTTCTGTGGTCTGGTCCCCACACGAAGACAAATATATACTTCTTCTAGAGCGCATTCAAAAACAATTTCTTCGTGCCATGTACAAGAAGTTGTTTACTCGCTACCCTTTCATGTACCCCACTAACTTCCTCATGGGGCAACTAGGTTACCAGAGTCTGGAAGTACGAAGAGCCGTAGCACTGGTCAAATTTGTTCTCAACGTAATCAGACACAAAATAGATAGTATAGACTTAGTTGAGGTGTTTACGCGGCTATCTGTACCTAATAAGCAAGCAATGACGTCACTGCGGCCGCGGTACCGGGCGCTACTGGCGCAGGAGCGGTCGCGCACGGTGGCGCGGCGGCAGGCGCCGGCTGCTCGCGCGCGCACTGTCATCGACGCGGTGCTGGAAGCAGCCCCGCACTGCGACCTATTTGCGACTGGGATGGGATGTCTGATGATTGAATGCAACAGAGTGTGTGAGACGATGTATGCAAGAGACAGCACTATAATAAATTAGTACCTAATGAATATAATGTAATGTAATAATGTAATGTAATAATTAATGTAATGTTATGATGTAATGACTTAATGATAATAAGTTTCTGACATGTTATTTACCTATTTTATATTATAAATACTTTAATGTTCTAATGAGACAACTTTACTGGTTAAAGTGTACCATAACAATGCTATTATTATTAATAGTGCTTATATTAAGTTATGATAATGTTTATAACGCTTTGGTCCTATTGACTGTTATGTTATAAATTGAAATAAACGAATTATGAATTATGAATTATTACTCCGAAAATAAAATATGAAGCATTAGACTATAAGAAGCTTTATGACCTGGTACACGAAAACAGCAAAACAGACTCTAATAATGTGGAGTACGATATTTTTGAGGAGAAATTACTGACAAGCATAAAGATCTGTAAAACTATGAAGACCAAGATTCTTAACAAACCGAGGCAAGACTGGATCAATAAAGACATTCTGGATGAAATTAACTGTAAAAATATACTTTGGCAAGAAATGAAACAGGATCCAAAAAATAAAATAATCGAGAACAACTTCATTAAAACCAGAAACACAGTAGCCAGTAAAATTCAGAAGATGAAGAAGAAATACTATCATAAGAAATTCGATGAGCACAAAAGAAATCCAGCGAAGATGTGGAAGTTACTTAACCGTCTAACCAACAACAAAATTAAAGAAACTCCGATCCCAGCTAAACTAGTCTCAGGCGATATAATACTGACCAAGGAATCGGATATTTGTGAATATTTTAATGAGTTTTTCTCAACTGTGGGCTCAAAATTAGCGCAAAATATTCCTGCTAAGTTCCACAATAATAGCGTTTATACAAATACAGCAGGTGGTAGTCAACATTCAAATTTAGGTCTTTCTACTATTAAACCGGCTACAACAGAGGAAGTTTTAAAAATCATAAATGGCCTAGATTCTAACACAAGTTCAGGAATTGACAAAGTTAGCACTAAAGCAATAAAATGCGTTAGCAGTTTAATCGCCCCCGAACTTACTCGGTGTCTCAATCATTGCTTGGCAAAAGGAATATTTCCCAATACCCTTAAAATTGCAAAAGTAACTCCCATTTATAAATCTGGGCCCAAATCTGACCCAAGCAATTACCGACCCATATCAGTGCTCCCGGTTATATCCAAAATCTTTGAAAAGATTATTTATAATCGATTGGAATTGTACTTGAATTCCATAGACTTCCTGTATCGAAAACAATATGGATTTAGACCAAAATCGAATACGTTATCTGCAACTGTAGACTTAGTCACAAAGCTAAAAAATAACATTGACGCAAAAATGATAGCTATCGGAATATTTATTGATCTAAAGAAGGCATTCGATACAGTAAGTCACAAAATTCTTCTAAACAAACTAAGGGACATGGGTATAACTGGGTGTGCTTATAATATAATCGAATCCTACCTCCACAATCGATTTCAAGTGGTTAAAATTGCGGAACACGAGAGTACACCGAAACCAATCACCTACGGAGTTCCACAAGGATCAATTTTGGGTCCCTTGCTTTTCTTAATCTATATTAACAATATCAGCGATCTTAATTTAAAAGGGGACATATCGCTTTACGCCGATGACACAAGCTTATTTTACTTTGGTCACAAAATTGAATCTATTGTTCAAGATGCGCAAAATGACTTAAATCTACTAAATGAATGGTTTCAGTCAAATTTATTAACAATTAATGTCGCTAAAACCCATTATGTTATATTTGCAGCTAAAAATAAAAAAATATCAGAATTTACGCCATTAACGATCAATGGGCAAAGCATAACCAGAACAGAAAGTGAAAAATACTTAGGCCTTATCTTGGATAGAAATAGAAGAAATAGAAATAGAAATATTTTATTAGCTTGCACACACGGTAAACAAAACGATCTTACAATAAGTATTTATAATAACTTACAATATTTCAGTACATGCGTGATGCGCCAGTGCATGGCATGCAAAATTATAGACAAATTATTAACATTATTAAATTAGAAACTTCATTCATGACTGTATATTAGATCAAAGATATTAATTATTCAGATATGTCACATCACAATACGAAAATTGATTAATTTGCAAAATATATTACAAAATTATTATTACAAAATATACGATTCAATGTCATTATCATTTAGGAATTCACTTATGTCATAATAACATTTCTGGACAAGCCAACGTCGTAATTTGGACAAAAATACCTATTAGGAAGCTGCCTGAACTGTGATGGCACCTTATTGTAGATTTTTATAGTCATCATGTAACAATTTTTTCTGCATAAGGCGGTCCTACAGGATGGCATTTTTAATTGTGTGATATCTCTATACCGTAGTCTGGCATTTTGAGTAACATATTCGAAAAAACTAGGATTATTTCTGACAAATGTGCCTATTTCTAAAATGTACATTCCTGTCAAGGTTAGAATACCCAGTCGGCGAAACAATGGACGACAATGTTCGATAGGGCCTACACCACATAAGGCTCTAATGCACTTTTTTTTTGAAGTAAGAAAACGTCTCTTACGTTAGTAGAGCTTCCCCAGATTATTAGTCCATACCTCAAAACTGAGGCAACGTACCCATGATAGGCTAATAAGGCAGATTCTTCTCCAGCTACTTTTCTGAGGTTTCTCAGGGCATATACGAACCTGTCTAATTTATTGCATATAGACTGGATATGCGATTTCCATGAGCAGTATTCATCTAATATGATACCTAAAAATTTGGTTGTATGTGCCCGCTGAATATTTTCTGAATTGCATTGTACCTATATTTATATCAATCTTTTTTGTTTTGTAATTACAAAATTGTATGAATGTTGTTTTTGAAACGTTAATTTGTAGTTGATTTTCAATTAACCAATTATTTATTGAAGTCATTGTAGCGTTAATATTATTTATAAAAGAATTATTTATGTCACTGTCGGGTATAATAATAGAAATGTCATCAGCAAATAGTATTAATTGATTTGTAGTTACGTTAGGTATGTCATTAATATAAAGTAAGAATAATAATGGTCCCAAGACAGATCCTTGCGGAACACCAACTCTATTATATTGAAAAGTGGATCTTTCAGAAATGGCTTCCTTTTCCTGGTTAACTCCACAAATTTCAACACATTGCAAACGATCGCTTAGGTAGTTTTTGACCCAGTCCAATGCCAATCCGCGTATTCCGTATCTTTCACACTTTTGCAACAGTATACGATGCTCTACATAATCGAATGCTCGAGTCATATCAAGGAATATAACTATTACAGGCACTTTCTTATCTAGGTATTCAGTTACTCTCTGCATTAAGGTATAACAAGCAAGGGTAGTCGACTTGTGCTTTTGAAAGCCATGTTGTTCCTTAGCAATAGAGCTGTGTTTATCAAGGAAGTCAACAAGCCTTTTGTGAAAAACCTTCTCAAATATCTTAGACATTATAGGAACTAATGTGATAGGTCTATAGTTGCCCATGCAGTCTTTCGGCCCTTTTTTATGTAACGGTTTCACTATAGAGCACTTTAACCTCTCTGGAAAGCAACCTTGTGTAAAAGAAAGGTTGATTAAATAAGTTAGTACACTAGCGATCTGATCTATATAATCTGATCTGATCGATAATAGACTAACTTGGACGGAACACATTGCAAAAATAAAACGAAAGATTGTATCCCTTACTGGTGGTATTCGGAGTATAGTTAAATATATCCCTCATAAAGTACGCTATACAGTGTACAACTCCCTGGCTAAGCCACACATTGATTATTTAGTGGAAATCTGGGGATCGGCTGCCAAAACAAACCTTGAACCCATTCAAAGATCGCAGAATAAACTCATCAAAACCCTTTTTAATTACGATTTTCTTACACCAACCACTAAAATCTATAAAGACACAAACCTCTTGAACATCGAACAAACATATAAATATTACTCAAGTATCTTAATTCGAAAAATACTCATGAAAGACATACACACAAATTTAACATTTACGAAAAAGAAAACTGTACAAAACAGAATTTTGAGAAGCGCTAACAATTTGGTACTTCGTCCCCCAAGGACTAACTATGGGAAAAAGAACATTACATACGAGAGCGCTCAAATATATAACAAACTCCCAGATTATATAAAAAGTTCAAAAACCATGACAACATTTAAAAAACATCTAAAAAGTTACATAATAAAACAAGTGTAAAAAAAAAATAGGCACCATAAAAACATTAAACTTAAAATACTCAAACTCAAACTGTTATGTCGCTTCCAGTAAGTGTCTATCGGTGTTCTGTTGGGCTGCTTAACTTGCTCTGTTGTGCCGTTGTAGTCAGTGTTGATGTGATCGTTACTTTTCTAGGGGATATTATAAATTGCATATCAAATAAATAATCGCCTATCAATACATACTCATCATTTATATTGTTTTTTACATCAAATATCTTACTTCACTACAAATAAACTAAATGTTTAACAAAACATAAACTGCATATAATTCGAAATTTTACATCAATATGACATAACTTTTTTCCTCATAATGCAATACAGATAAATTTATTTTTGTACAAAAATACTACATACATAGCATGAATACTGACTGCACAGCAAATTTTCCATATTTCATAGCAAAATAACTATCCCAGTCGCATATTAACCAGTAAACATACGTAAGTAAACATAAGTTTATAGGTCCGTTAGGTATAGCCTAACCGAACCTGGCGCGGAAAGCGCCAGGTTAGGTTAGGTTAGGTTAGAACTTGACCACAACGCACGAGCCGAGCGAGCGGAGCGAGCGTGCCGCGGCAGCGGCCGGCGATGTGCCAGAAACGACACGCTATGCGCGTCATCAATTTAAAATATGATTATCGATGTGTATGATTAACGATGATGGTTCATCTCTAATAAAAACTGCTGTAAATAATATAAAAATAGAAGCTATATTTAAAAGAAAAAGAGTTAACAGGTATAATGTGCATTAAGATTATTAGCTGTGCATTGATGAAAAAGCTTTTGCTTTAGGAAAAATCGCTGTACGCTGCGAAAATAAATTGTAGCGTGTTTAGTGATATTTTGAGTTGAATATTTTGCTGTGCAATCAGTAATTTTGATGGGAATTTGGAATCTTATTGCATAGAAAAAGGATATTTTTTGATTTGCGTTTAAATACTACCCCTTTTCTAGTTGAATTGATCGTTATTGTACTATTGAATCTACCCTCGCAAAAATAAAATAATTAGTCAAGCTAGCTTAAATAAAAATGTTTAACTTTAGTTTGCACACTCGCATGTTTTTTATAGTCTTACTTAGATATAAGTCTGCTTTTGTTATTTCTCATGTAAGTGAATTATGTAAATTCTTATGAGAATAAATATCTTTAACCCGAATACATTTAAGGTTCTTGATTGACAGATATCCTTGTATTCTAAACGTTTACCAAAAATACATTTGGCATTTGTTATCTATTACAGTTTCGCTTCCTTTACGTACCTAGCTCTCGATTTCGATCTCAGTTTGTTCATTTAGCAGAGGAACACAGCTATTGCAGTATTTTTTCTACATCCGATCTGCCTTTGTCTATTCGTAAATCAATTCCAAAGGATGTAGGTAGGTAGATAGGTACTTCAAATAGGACATGGTAGCGTCCTTCACCCTTTACTTCTCTGACACCTTCAAGATGAAGTTATTAAGTGTAGGAAGTTCATTGTTTTGTAAATGCTGGCTATTAATTCTTCCATCAAACATGTGGCTTCCTCTATGGCATCTTCATTTTAATTGTTAACAACATGCGCAATAGCTCTGATGGTCTAAGAAAGATAAGGATAGTTTTAAAATAGGATATACCGGCAGCTTGATTTATGTGGATGATCTCATACTTAGTGGGAATATTTTTAGAGCTGTTTTGATATTCGTAAAGTAAAGTAGAGCATTCGAAGGCAATTACATGAATCAACAAAGCATCAATCAACGCTATTAATTTGATATAAATTGATTTTTTACCGGAAATGACGGAACTTTAATCAAGTCTCGTCACATTAACCCCATTTGTCAACAATTGATTTTGGAGCTTCGCGGTGTATTTAATTTTGTATTGATTTTTACATAACAGTAGTGTAATGAGTCTTCTGAGTATTGGTAAAACTTTCTCAATGAAGTTTGGAAAAAGGGCTAAAGGCATTAAAAGGTAGAGTCAAGTTTGTTTGTTGTTTACGCCTCATTCTCCATTATTAATGCTTTAACAGAGCAGAAAATAGTTATAATGGTGTTACAAGAAAACACTTTCTTATTCAATATTGATATTGATGTAATGAAATGACCCTTCGTGGCGTGGGACCTGACTTAGTTCCAGTTTCACATCTGCAATTTTACGCATCACCAGAGTGCGTATTACCCATTACACAGAAATGCATAAGGATTGCGCAAGGAGAACGTAAAAACTAAAATATTCTAGTAACAGAATGCTATGTTTAGTTAAGACTTTCGCATGTCCGTTACAGTTGCGATTCTGCTATATTTATCTAAAGTTTAGACATGAGTGAAAGTATTGTAAAGCGTGGTATCTTGTAAAATATGACTGGCGGGGTAATTGCGTCCGGAGTACGGAGTACTGACCGTAGCATTATAAATTACTTATCAACATCTAATCAAGAACGCTCATTATCGAATAACGAGCTGCCATGGCATTCTAAGAGATATAACTGCATATTTCAATCGCTATTAAAAACAGATCGAACTTTGATAGAATTAATTCTAATTTTAGACTGTCGTGCATGACTAAGAATAAGATAATTTATTTACGCCTGTTATCTTAATTAAGGATCTGACTCCTGTCTATGCGTCTACCGTGCAACTCAACTCTACCCCATTATAAAGTTTTACCAAGCTTTTCAATTCTTCTACATTACCTATTATAATGGCTGCGTCCTTACAAAACCAGCAGTGTACTTATTCCAAAGCTCCAACACAATTTGTATCCACGAAAGGAAGCTCAAAGTTGGCCAAGAGGGGATTTTTAACTGAGGGGGGTCACGGAGTCCACCATGCGTGGTTCCGGTGTGGCGGACTAAAGTGCTTTGGACCCACCAACCACACAATACTACCTTGCGTTTGCACACCTCTTCATGGAGCCTTCTATTACCTATTGTCGACAAAAACTATTATGTGGTCAAGAATCCAGATGTCGTATTTCCTTGTAACTTATATAAGTTAGACCATAGAGTTGTAGAGTTAGGTTTTATGAATCAAGCAAGTCTAATAAGAATCTGATAGATGTAATTAATGATATATTGCCGATATAGTATCGAAACTAACGTGTGAATTAGCCAAATTACCTTCACCAATCAAAACAAGTTCAAAATCCATCTCGTCTCTTGTAATATCCGGAAGCTGTCCATCAAATTCACTAATGCTTTCTATCTTTCTATAATTTTGATGAAAGTCCATTCCTTTATTTGCTGAAGCTCGTGGATCTATTTTGTCAATACCTACTGTAATGATACTGATTACTGGTTATTACTTGACAACTGGATCGGAAACGTTCTGGTCTCGGTGACAACCTGCAATTTCTAGATAAAGTGAGTAATTTCTTAAAAGATAAGATGTAGAGACGGTGTTTTACTTATTTTCTCTGACCTTGAAATCCTGTGAAGTAAATAATTCTCCGTAATAGAATAAATACCACAAACTTTTTTTATAATAGCATAATCTTGATTCTGGTCATTTACCATAGGCCTGTTGTTAAGTTTTATCAGCCCGTTAATGTTTTATCTATCTGAAGCAATCAATGTCCACCCCATGTGCTCCTAATTATAACATTTCACACACTACGGAAATGTTTTAGGCTGAATTATTGATGGTTGCACTCTGTCTGGGTTTTTACTGATGCATCCACCCCTTGTTTATGTAGAGCTCCATGTCTACACGCAACGACAATTTCATTTTCAAACAAGTGTCTCTTCCAATCAACCAGGCATCAGGGAAAACAAAGGGTTACATTCAAACCATGATACTGCATTAGCTTGATTTCTTTCCTAAGCCTGAAATTCAGTAAAGATTAGATCGAGATTCTAGCGTATTGCCTAAATTAAACGATCCAATTAATCCTCTTTATCTGGCAATCGTTGCTTCACTCGTTGCGTAGGTGGTCAGTATGTATGAAAATGAAAGTCGCTTTACAGAGCGGTGGGCAGTGGGCATACAGCGCGCCCCACATCTCCGTCTGACCCGCGGCCATTTTGAATTGCAAATGCGCCCGCGCCGGAAACGGGTAGCAGGCAGGGAAGGAGGGTATTTATCACCGACCTCCGCTACACTTGTCACCTGTCTCCCCCTGGATTAACTTATAGGAAAACTTTTGACCTCTTTCATTGTGATGAATGCGATGTAGACGTAAGTGAAGTTAGTCATGCCGAGAAACTAGGGCTCGTGCAGATAGGGGTTGATAAACGGTTATGTTTTGAAGAGTCAGTATTTACCTATTAAAATATATATTATATCTACTTAGATACCGTTTGGTGGCTGTGGATGAACCCAAGGATGTCGTAAAAGGCGACTAAATAAGGGATAATCCAAGAAATAGACACCATCGAGAAGTTTGCTGCTAAGTACTATGACCACGACTGGTGTTCACGAGATGTCCAGAACACTGTTTCTTCGCAAACCCTGGCCTAGTCTCTTAGTCGGCTTTTTATTAACATGTTGGAATTGTAGCTGAGATTTACAAGACCCTGCTATGATTTGGGAAATAATGCTTCTGCATGGTGCTCCAAAGAGCGGCGCGCTGACAACCACTGTCCATCCGCTCGCGCGGTGAGTGCCGCGCCTGCCCGCAGGTCAGGCCGGGCGGTTAGTGTGGTATATGGGACTCTGTAGGGCCAGTAGGGATGTGTGCCACTATTGCTGCGATACTGACCATGTTGTGTGCTCCAGAGAGCGGTGTGCTGACATCAACCGCGCGGTCGCCAGCGCTGGCCGCCATTGCGCTGTCGATCCGCTCGCGCGGTGAGTGCCGCGACTGCCCGCAGGTCAGGCCGGGCGGTTAGTGTGGAACTCTGTAGGGCCAGTAGGGATGTGTGCCACTAATGCTGCGATACTGACCATGTTGTGTGCTCCAGAGAGCGGTGTGCTGACATCAACGGCGCAGTCGCCGGCGCTAGCCGCCATCGCGCTGTCGATCCGCTCGCGCGGTGAGTGCCGCGACTGAACGCAGGTCAGGCCGGGCGGTTAGTGTGGACTGTAGAACTCTGTAGGGCCAGTAGGGATGTGTGTCACTATAGCTGCGATACTGACCATGTTGTGTGCTCCAGAGAGCGGTGTGCTGACAACCACGGCGCGGTCGCCGGCGCTAGCCGCCATCGCGCTGTCGATCCGCTCGCGCGGTGAGTGCCGCGACTGCCCGCAGGTCAGGCCGGGCGGTTAGTGTGGAGCTCTGTAGGGCCAGTAGGGATGTGTGTCACTATTGCTGCGATACTGACCATGTTGTGTGCTCCAGAGAGCGGTGTGCTGACAACCACGGCGCGGTCGCCAGCGCTGGCCGCCATCGCGCTGTCGATCCGCTCGCGCGGTGAGTGCCGCGACTGCCCGCAGGTCAGGCCGGGCGGTTAGTGTGGTCTATGAGACTCTGTAGGGCCAGTAGGGATGTGCGTCACTATTGCTGTGATACTGACCATGTTGTGTGCTCCAGAGAGCGGTGTGCTGACAACAACGGCGCGGTCGCCAGCGCTGGCCGCCATTGCGCTGTCGATCCGCTCGCGCGGTGAGTGCCGCGACTGCCCGCAGGTCAGGCCGGGCGGTTAGTGTGGTCTATGGAGCTCTGTAGGGCCAGTAGGGATACTATTGCTGCGATACTGACCATGTTGTGTGCTCCAGAGAGCGGTGTGCTGACCACCACGGCGCGGTCGCCAGCGCTGGCCGCCATTGCGCTGTCTATCCGCTCGCGCGGTGAGTGCCGCGACTGCCCACAGGTCAGGCCGGGCGGTTAGTGTGGACTATGGAGCTCTGTAAGGCCAGTAGGGATGCGTGTCACTATTGCTGCGATACTGACCTTGTTGTGTGCTCCAGAGAGCGGTGTGCTGACAACAACAACGGCGCGGTCGCCGGCGCTGGCCGCCATAGCCCTGTCGATCCGCTCGCGCGGTGAGTGCCGCGACTGCCCGCAGGTCAGGCCGGGCGGTTAGTGTGGACTATGGAGCTCTGTAGGGTCAGTAGGGATGTGTGCCACTATGCTGCGATACTGACCATGTTGTGTGCTCCAGAGAGCGGTGTGCTGACAATGACGGCGCGGTCGCCGGCGCTGGCCGCCATCGCGCTGTCGATCCGCTCGCGCGGTGAGTGCCGCGACTGCCCGCAGCTCAGGCCGGGCGGTTAGTGTGGTCTATGGAGCTCTGTAGGGCCAGTAGGGATGTGCGTCACTATTGCTGCTATACTGACCATGTTGTGTGCTGCAGAGAGCGGTGTGCTGACAACAACGGCGCGGTCGCCAGCCCTAGCCGCCATTGCCCTGTCGATCCGCTCGCGCGGTGAGTGCCGCGACTGCCCGCAGGTCAGGCCGGGCGGTTAGTGTGGACTTTCAAACTCTTCGTAGAACCTGTAGTAGTCCTAGTAGTTATTTTAGAAAATTCACGTACCTACTCAGAATTTGTAGCAGATGACAGCGTATTTAGATCACAGTTTTGATTTTAGAGTATGTAGAGTTGTGTATGATTGTTTATCGTTGTTATTTGTTGTTATACCGATCACCCTATATTGAACCTTGTCCGAACCGTTTGTCGATCGCCGTGAATCGTGAGGCATCATATCATGGCTATCGACAATTCGACAGGTAGACCCTTTACAACCCTCACCTTTGTTTAATGTCCATCGCCACGCAAAACCTATTCATTCATAGTTGATTCATAGTCGTAGTTCGTAGAACCCTGCATTTAATTCATGTTTATTTTATTTGCATCAACGTTGACGTGTATAGTGTACTAGTACTCGTAGTATGCAGAAAAATTAAACATTCATTTGCAATTTGTATGTTCACACGGCTTTATTAGAGCAAATAGCTAGTCCTAGTTTTCATTGAGGGACGTAATGTATAGGCTCGTTTATGTAGATACACTTCCCATCAGAAAAATCGAAACACCTCGGTTTTTCTTGTTTTTGGCCGAATTAAACACCAAAATGTATTGTTTGCATTAAAAAAATTATATGACTGTGTAGCTGGCAGTTTGGTCTTTTCAGTGTGTATAAAAAAAATCAAAATTCAAAATTGGAACTCCACCTGTTTGTTCTGTAAATGAGATGAATAACTGAGACACGTTTGCAGTTTGCGCCTTTTAACGATTCATAGCATTTTTAACATTAAAATTTAGAGCTTGTCTTAGCTTATCTTAAAACTTTTGTTTTTTTAATTGTTTATTGTGACTTTGGATCGCCTGAAAAAAGTTAGATTTTATCTGAATCATGGGTATTTTGCCCGTAGAAGCCGCCCAAGTGGTGACATTGCCAAATTTTGGACTTGGTCGTCGTTTTGTGGCTGTATGTTTGCATTTAAGCCTCACCTCTGTTCATAAAGTTTACAAACGCTATCAGAAGACTGATCTGTTTACGCGACGTTCAGAATCTGACGGAAATCGGGTCAGCTCTGACCGATATGATCGAATTAATGTTATGAGTTCTTTGCAAAATCGACGCCTTAGCGCTTTTCAACTGCGGCAAAAGCTATCATATGTACAAAAGGTGGCTGAAAGTGGCTCTTCAATCAGAATAAGGTTAAAGGTACTTTGACTGGTACCGCAATAGTCAGGAAACGGGCCCAAATCAACTGCAGACACGAAGACAAAATCTGTCATGCCGTCGGCGCTGATTCCTTCCCAAACCTTTCACGAACTGTCACCATAACTGACCTTTTTATCAATGCAACATTGTGTAAAGCATTTTAATCCTTTCTGTAAACCATAGTGCTTCCGTGGTTACCATTCAGCGTAATTCTACACTCAGCAGAAAAGAGGAATTTGATCCATTGGGTATACGACCAGTTTAGGTGCTCACTTGCAAAGTTAAAGCGCGCTATTTAATTGTCTTCAGTTGATTTGGGCCCTTTTTCTGGCTATTGCGGTACCAGTCTAGGTTCCTTTAACCTTCTTCTGATTGTAGAGCCATTTTCAGCCACCTTTTGTAGATTTGATAGCTTTTGCCGTAGTTGAAAAGCGCTAAGGCGTCGATTTTGCAAAGAACTCATAACATTAATTCGATCATGTCGGTCAGAACTGACCCAATTTCTGACAGATTCTAAACATCGCGTAAACAGATCAGTCTTCTGATAGCGTTTGTAAACTTTATGAACAGAGGTGAGGCTTAAATGCAAACATACAGCCACAAAACGACGACCAAGTCCAAAATTTGGCAATGTCACCACTTGGGCGGCTTCTACGGGCAAAATACCCATGATTCAGATAAAATCTAACTTTTTTCAGGCGATCCAAGGTCACAATAAACAATTAAAAAAACAAAAGTTTTAAGATAAGCTAAGACAAGCTCTAAATTTTAATGTTAAAGGTACCTGCAGACGTAGCTATAGATATGCCAGTGTTGTGGTAAATATATTTCTCAATTATCGACAAAGGTTTTTGAAATAAATCATAATAAAAGATCTACAGCTACAAAAGAACCTAAAGACGTATATTTCCAAATAACTCGATGAGTAGAATGATAAAAGAAATTAAACGTGCAAAATTAACAAGTTTTTAATATATTTGGCATTTAAGTTTTCTGGAATCTATTGTCTTTGATCTATCGAACGGCTACATTACTAGCGATTTATAGCCCACGTCTGTGGGTACCTTAAAAATGCTATGAATCGTTAAAAGGCGCAAACTGCAAACGTGTCTCAGTCATTCATCTCATTTACAGAACAAACAGGTGGAGTTCCAATTTTGAATTTTGATTTTTTTTATACACACTGAAAAGACAGAACTGCCAGCTACACAGTCATATAATTTTTTTAGTGCAAACAATACATTTTGGTGTTTAATTCGGCCAAAAACAAGAAAAACCGAGGTGTTTCGATTTTTCTGATGGGAAGTGTATCTACCGGTACACGTATGAATGCACCTCCACCCCGTTATTTAAGGAAATTGCCTCCTCGAGTTGTGACCTAATTCCAAACGTCCTGCAAACTTGCCCGACGCAATCACGGCAGCTTTTTACTCCCTATTTAACCCGCCAGCGTATTTGATTGAATTTCTCTACACTGTACAGCAAAAACATTGCACATTTGTTACTGCAACTTGGCGTGGTTAGAGATTGTTTTGCAACTTTCATTTGAATTCTTTTACTTGGTTGTAAAATTATGTATTAAATGCGTTTTGATGAGGTACAATTTCATGCGCACGAACGTATGATTTTCCGTGATCTCGTGCCCTCTTCCGCATGTGAGAGCAGAGATTGGTCCAGTAATGACACCTTATCATCGGGTCTATGGGTCAATTTGACCTGACCATCTCATCACACGCATTACGACGTGTGGGAGATATCCGTCTTCGGTAATGTGGGAAAGTAGAACTAGTTAAACCTGAAGTAACGTATGATTCTATGTAATTTATGTATGAAGTTGCTTTCTTGTGTCCGCGGAAAGTAAACTAGGTATGTACCTACCTAATGCAATAGTTTTTTTAGTTGCGCTGTTATAATAAAATTTACGAAAAATATTCTTGAATCCGTTTTACGATAGCCAATGGCACAGACAGAATTTGTATACACCTACTTGCTAATACTCTACATTTCTGTTTTTACGATCTCGTAGACCAGACATATCTTGTATTGAAATTATCTATCATGTGAATGTGATTGCATGGCAACGACAGAAAGGCAATATACAGTTGTACTGTGCCTCTGAGAAATCAAGCCATTGCCATAGTTGTAAGTTTTCTCGGAAGCTGGTAAAGATGCGCGGGCGCACGTGCTCTGTGCCAGAAGCGCGCAACCTCGTCGCGGTCGGGTGCGCGTGCCAGTAGGCAACCACAGCCGCAATACATGCACAGGGGGAGGGGATGATTCAGAGGGAATGATATGAACAAAAATCGACGTTATCAGTCTTGATACCTACGCTTAGTGATACTGGCTTAGAATAGCATCACCCCATTTCTTTCCGCGGGTGTCGTAAAACAGATTCAGCAATTTATTTTTTTCTAAAATGGCCCTCAAATAGGTACTTGTTAGTTAGAAGTGGAGATTTAGGGTCATTTTTTACAGTCGTTTGTCAGAAGTAGCGATTTACGCTCATTTTTTACGGCCCCTTGCGCCCTGCCTAGTCCGCAAGGGTTAAAACGTGATGTGATGTTTATGATTTAGAGCGTACCTACCTACGTGTTCCTGTAATTAGAAGAAATCTGACACAGACGACTCTTTACATTTGGATTCAATAAACTTGTCCGTAAGATACTCCGTGAAACACTTCCCTGTTCTGAGCAATAAATCACACTTTTTGCACAATCACCTCTGTTTTTGTACCACACACAAGTCTGTAATGGCTTCAGATTCTATTATTGTACCATTTGTACCTCATGTTATGTAAGTATTGGTGTAAAGTAAAACAAACAGGTTACTGAACCTTAAAGTTGTGAATTTCCGTTGCGGCCCATTGTTTTTATACAGCCAGAAATCTCGGCTATTGTGTGCAATAAAAATAAACCCCGGCCCAGTTAAAAAAGTCGTAATAACTCCTGACCAAAGGTGGCGGCAAACGTTTGGTTTCCTGCGACTATTAGGGGTGGCACTATTTAATCGTTACAAAAATATACAGTGAGTAACAAAAAGGGTTTTACAAGCCGAAAGGAGGTCAAGGTACTCATGAAACAACAAAATTCCCCATAATATAAACTCTTTTTGTTACTCCCGGACCTCCCTATGTAACATATTGTGATTTTTGTTCCAAAAGTTATCCAACCTCATATCACAGGCAATGTTAATACTGTAGATTGGGTTGACCAATTGTAGCTACACGCAAAATAATTTTCGTTTGGCTAGAATTGGTAAGTTTAAAACAAAGTATTATATAGTAGAGTCATCAACCATTTGTAACAGTCAGCCTAATTATATGTAGGCAAGGTTTACCTACTTGAGGTGCTTACCCAAAAACAGTAAAAATGAATAGAGATTTAAAAACAGTCCTCGCATTAACTTAACCCTGATTCCATGCAAATTCCGCCCTTGTCACCCCTAGCGTGGCGCCCCGTGCTCCGTCCCCGTATGCCGTACCTAGGTATGCCGGCCGGCGCGGAAATACCCTCCCCTGACCCCGATCCATGCTGTCCCGCATAGATACGCCGCTGGTCGACTACTACCCCCAACACCCCACGACCCGCTTCTATTACTATAGATACAGGATGTAGTGAAAAATGTTGTGGCCATTTTTACCACATTTATAACACTTTTTGTAGAAAAATAATGTCTATAGTCTGACTCTGACTGACCCGCTTAGATAGGTACAGAGGTGGTCCACCACTACCCCGACCACCCCACGACCCGCCTACCACTACTATAGATACTCACTATAGAGGGTGCAGTGAAAAGTATAGTGACCATTTTTACCACATTTATAACACTTTTTACAGAAAAATAGTGTCTAATGTCTGACCCGCATAGATAAGGAGGTGGTCCACCACTACCCCGACCACCGCACGACCCGCTTACACTACTATAGATAGCTACTAAACAGGTGCAGGTATTGTGGCAATTTTGACCACATCCGAGCACTTTTTGCGGAAGGCTGATATACAGGGAGTAACAGAAAGGGTATAACAAGCCGGAAGGAGGTCAAGCTACTCTTGAAACTGAACAACTTTCCCCATGGAACATGGGTCGAAATATGAAAAAAAATTGGATCTCCCATACAAAATCGCCGATCAGCTAATTGATTTACTATGGGAGGTCCAAATTTCTTTTTTATATTTCGACCCATGTTCCATGGGGAATGTTGATCAGTTTCATGAGTACCTTGACCTCCTTTCAGCTTGCTATACCCTTTCCGTTACTCCCGGTATAGCCATTGTGTATGCGTTTTGGGTATATGGGCAGAAAGATGTTGATGGTGACATTGATGACTAATGTGGTTGATGTAAATATACAAGACAAGAAATGATTTACATTTCAAACATAAGTTTAAATTTAAATAAATTTCAATCAAAAATTCGCAATACTTTTCATTCCACCCTGTACAATTAGTAGTAGTACTACGCGATTGAATATATCGTCAATACAGTTGAAAGCTTCGGCAGTCAGCACTTAGTTTAATACTGCTATTATTGATTTGTCATCAGTGCCCTGGATTTGAGCGATTAGTACGAGTGTTGTGTTTCCTTAATCTACTGATTGATGGATTGATGTTTGTACCTACTTCATTCACGCCACTTTACAAATGTAGAGCAATATTTGTGTCAGCGTTTAATTTGTTGATAGCTTCATTAAATTGAATTACACTCTATTTTGTTGTTTTTTGCACTTATTCTTTATTGTACAATACCTACCTCTTGATATAAAAAGTACTGTTCCTTTTAAGGTGTGAATTTTCCTTTCAAGCTGAAGAATACTTTCTAAGAAATATTGCCTCAATCAAAATTTGACCACCGGTTCCCTAACTATCCAAATTATACTACTTAAGTATTTACATTTCAATAGTTCAGTTTCAGAGGCAAATTCACAACAAAGGCGCGCAGTACTCAGGAACTTTTCCTAAACTTTTTTTAACAGTATTTTTATCGCCTTCCAGCAATTCAGGACAGCCGCTGCTACTTGATGAACGGAGGTGCCGTGGAGAGCTTCTTCATCAGTGAAGATACACCAGTAGGCAGTATTATAGGTAAGGTCTTGTACGATACGTTACTTATCGAAAATTTCACTATAGATGAACCTAATTACGAAATGCGCCAATTGGTCAGTTCATAGAATTATAATAGATAAGTGACAAGAATGAGGCTTTCCCTATGCAAAAATGGATGCGTATTTTAGTGATTTCAATGCGATATTTAGTTTAGTAGATATTAGTACACTTACCCAAGTGTCAATGACCCAGTTCAAATAAAACAATCATGGAACGATAAACATTGATTCCAAACTCCGAGATGGCTACATTCATGGCTCTTCGTTATTATTACAGGAACTCTTAGCGTAAATGGTGACCCGAGCGGTGATGGCAACATCTCGCTCACTCTGCAAGAGAAGAACCCGGCAGTAGGCATCGCCCCATTCTCAAAGAACCTCACACTGCTTCGACCGTTGGATAGAGAAGAGAAAAGGGGGCCAAGCAACGTATACGTGAACGTGCGGTGTGATAGGCGGAGGACGGCGGACCCGGTGAGAAACTAAACTCTTCTGTCAGTAGGAATGTCTTATTCCACTCTACAAGAGAAGAACCCAGCTGTTGGCATCGACCCATTCTCAAAGAACCTCACACTGCTTCGACCGTTGGACAGAGAAGAGAAGAGAGGACCGAGCAATGTCTACGTCAACGTGCGATGTGATAGACGGAGGACTGCTGACCCGGTGAGAAACTAAACTCTTCTGTCATTAGAAATGCCTTCTCCCACTCTACAAGAGAAGAACCCAGCAGTGGGCATCGCCCCATTCTCAAAGAACCTCACGTTACTTCGACCGTTGGATAGAGAAGAGAAGAGAGGACCGAGCAATGTCTACGTCAACGTGCGTTGTGATAGGCGGAGGACGGCTGACCCGGTGAGAAACTAAACTCTTCTGTCATTAGGACTGTCTTCTCTCACACAACAAGAGAAGAACCCAGCAGTAGGCGTCGCCTCATTCTCGAAGAACCTTCCCCATAGGTGATTGGCGGAGGACTGCGGACCCGGTTAGAAACTAAAACTTAAAATGTTGATTGAGATGGAATCACACGCCAGAGGTTGTAACCAAAAGAAGCTGTAAATGTCAAGGGTTTATAGTAGACTACGAAACCCTAACAAGAACTAAAATGCTTTCTTCTTGCCTCATATTAGTTTCAGCTTTCGTAGAGCTCTTGATCTTTAGGTTTGAAAAGTCACATGCCCTTCACGATTGAGTAGAAACACGAAAAAAACTGAGCTGATCATTCTCCTAATAGATGTTATTATATCATCCATCTGACAGATTGACAGTATGATCCGGAATCGTAATTATTACGTTTCCCTTCCCGAACGACCTGCTTTTTAACTGCTCCGGCTTACAGTCATCATCATTAACAAAAATAGATCAAGGTGTGGTTTCTCTTCATGACGACTGAAGGTTCCATCCCTAACTTGCAAACTGTCAAGAAAGACTTGTGGTCAAGACCATATGATTATTAGTATGATATATTTGGATTTAAATAAAAGTAATACTGGCTCCACCAATTCTTGTGAGTATGGTATTATCCTCGATCTTATAGCAATCACTGTTATCTAGTACCTATTAACACATTCTATAACTGTTCCAGACATTCATAATCCCGGTATCGGTACGAGTATGGGACGTGAACGACAACGCGCCCATGTGGATCGGCGCGCCGTACCGCGTGCGGCTGTCAGAGTTGACAGCAGTCGGGTCGAGGGTGCTGCACAACATTAGAGCAACGGATGCGGATCAGCCCGGCCCGCATGCCACGATACACTACTCCGTGCTACCGGGACCCAATAGTGTAAGTTACCGCACACTATAGTGGATCAAGGTGCGGCTGTCAGAGCTGACAGTTGTCGGGTCTAGAGTGCTGCACAACATTAGAGCAACAGATGCGGACCAGCCGGGCCCGCACGCCACGATACACTACTCCGTGCTACCGGGACCCAATAGTGTAAGTTACCGCACACTATAGTGGATCAAGGTGCGGCTGTCAGAGCTGACAGTTGTCGGGTCTAGAGTGCTGCACAACATTAGAGCAACAGATGCGGACCAGCCGGGCCCGCACGCCACGATACACTACTCCGTGCTACCGGGACCCAATAGTGTAAGTTACCGCACACTATAGTGGTACCGCGTGCGGCTGTCAGAGTTGACAGCTGTCGGATCGCGGGTGCTGCACAACATTAGAGCGACGGATGCGGACCAGCCGGGCCCGCACGCCACGATACACTACTCCGTGCTACCGGGACCCAATAGTGTAAGTTACCGCACACTATAGTGGATCAAGGTGCGGCTGTCAGAGCTGACAGTTGTCGGGTCTAGAGTGCTGCACAACATTAGAGCAACAGATGCGGACCAGCCGGGCCCGCACGCCACGATACACTACTCCGTGCTGCCGGGACCCAATAGTGTAAGTTACCGCACACTATAGGTAGTGCATGTGCGGCTGTCAGAGTTGACAGCAGTCGGGTCGAGGGTGCTGCACAACATCCGGGCTACGGACGCGGATCAGCCGGGCCCGCATGCCACGATACACTACTCCGTGCTACTGGGACCCAATAGTGTAAGTTACCGCACACTATAGTGGACCGGCGCGCCGTACCGCGTTCGGCTGTCAGAATTGACAGCTGTGGGATCGAGGGTGCTGCACAACATCAGAGCAACGGATGCGGATCAGCCGGGCCCGCATGCCACCATACACTACTCCGTGCTGCCGGGACCCAATAGTGTAAGTTACACGTAGACTATAGTGGATCACGGTGCGGCTGTCAGAGTTGACAGCAGTCGGGTCGAGGGTGCTGCACAACATCAGAGCAACAGATGCGGATCAGCCGGGCCCGCACGCCACGATACACTACTCCGTGCTACCGGGACCTAATAGTGTAAGTTACACGAACGCTTTGAATATTAAAGACATTATTAAATTGTAAAGATTTTCTCTGTAATATCATATTATACTGGTTCGTTTACTATGTCTCACCACAACTAAGAGAGAAAAAAACATTCACTTTCCGGCTAATTTCATTCCAAACCATAATTCCCTTTCCTCTTCTTCTTTTCGCCTCCTCTAAAGCCTAAAGTTATCCTTCAATTTCCAGGAATACTTCGGCTTCGTGAACGAGCTAGACAGCATCCTCGTAGTAAAACAGCCGCTGGACTACGAGACCCTGCCCAACTTCACGTTAACCCTTCGAGCGTCTGACAACGGGACGCCACCGCTTTACAACGACACCATATTGCGGGTTGATGTATTAGACGCTGACGATCAGAACCCGAAGTTCTCGTATGATCATTATACGGCTACTGTACCGGATAATGCTGAAGAGGTAAGAAAGTCATCGACCTTCCAGTATATCTTGATTTTAAACAATTTTAATTCAGACTGTATCGATGCTTCTCTGATTAGTAGTTGAATCGATTATAAGGGTCATCCATCATCTTCACCACGTAAAGAAAGTTTTCAATGTAGGTACGAATTGCTAGCCTGATATTGACTGAAGCAATCTAATTTGTTACAAGTTTCCCCACAAAATATTCACTCTACCGCTTTTCTTGTGTTCCAGGGCACAATTTTGGAGACATCCCCTGGACCGATAGTGGCCCAAGACCAGGATGTCGGTATCAACGCGCCACTGTATTACACAGTCAGCGGAGAAAAGAGGGACTTAGTCATGGTGGACAAAGATACCGGGAGAGTAGCAGTCACTAGGAGGTTATTAGAGGCTGTGGACTTGCCAGTTACGGTCGTTATCAAGGTAAGTATCGGTAGAGTAACCCCATACACAGTACTGCTTCTTCTTCGAGTGGGACACCAAGTCGTCCAGCCTGGTACCTAGATAAAGATACCGAGAGAGTAGCAAATATAAGGAGGTTATTAGGTAGAGGCCGTAGACTTGCCAAATGCGGTCATCAAGGTCAGTATCGAAGGAGTTGCCTCATAGGAGTACCTATACCATAAGCTAGTAAAGAAAAGAGGGCCAAAGTGAAGGTCGATAAAGATTCCGGGAGAGTTGCAGTTACTAGGAGGTTATTGGAGGCCAAGGACTTGCCAGTCACCGTCGTTGTCAAGGTAATCAGTGCAAGGTAAGCAGTGAATCTACTTATCACGGTCGTTATCCATATAAATTTCGTAGAGTTGCCCCATAGAATCACACCGTATGTACGGAAAAGAATGGATTTAACGATGGTGGACACTTCTTCTTCTTTTCGTGTGGGACACCGAGTCGTTCAACGACCCGATGAACCCTGGTGTCAGAGTTTTTCAACCGCCTACTGCAAGTAGCAGGCCTCTGACATGGTTGAGTAACGACCGCCATCATAGACAGCAACCGGGACCGACTGCTTAACGTGCCCATCCGAAGCACGGAACCATCTTACTTGCGGACAATCAGGTGGTTCAGCCTGCAATGTCCTAACCAGACTGGGAACAAATTCACAAAGTGATAAATATCAACTTTGTGAGTGACCCCACCGGGAATTGAACCCGGAACCTTTGCGTGGCAGGCAGGCATACTAACCACTGCGCCACATCGGCTGTCAAACTGGAATAGTAGCAATTAGTTGTGAGTTTTTTCACGGTTGGTTGCTTTCGGTGTAGTTGCAGTGCTAGTCTTAGTCCATAACCTAGCAAAATAGGCATTAAATTAGTAGACTTTAAAAACTTTACCACTCTTCTTTTCCTACTTATAATTTCATGACCCCTCTCTTTTCAGGCAACTCAAGTGGACAACGCGGACCGCTACGCATTGGCAACTCTCTGGATCGGTCGCAAATCGGCAGCGTTATCCAGACCAATCCGGTTCACGAGGAGGGCATATGTAGTTGTGGCGCGGGAAGACTCCACGCCCGGGACTGTGCTGGCTATACTACATACAGAGCCCATGAGACCTCCGGAAACTGTAATTTTTCCTTTTGTTCAACCATCCAAAATCAGCAGTAGTGACTAAAAATACTGCAAGGGGTAAATGTCGACATAGATTTTATACCTCTCCAGTATGGGTATCTGCCGCCCATATTCTAATAAAACATGGTCTTTCCTTCCCAGAGAAACACAAGTCAACGTCACTTAGTATTGCCACTTTATTTCAATAAAATACGTCATGGGGTAAATTCAATCTCAGAACAATGGGTTAAAATATTTCTTAATAATTTTATAATTTAGATTTACGTGTGTATTAACTTTAACTTTACAACACTTCAATTGTATTTATTAGTTAACAGTATCATAAATGATTTACAAAAAACATCATAAGAGTGGGTAATTCTGGTAACCCACAAGCATGATGACGTAAACTTGTGTTGGTCACGTGGTTCACGAGTCTCGGAAAGAAATACCAGGCGGAGTATCTTATCATACCATGCTGCCGCCCATAATGTCGGCGAATCCACTACAATATTCATTTCTATAATAAGAAGGGGTGAAGATACACCTGGACTGATTTAGGAAATTCTTTGTTGTATTTATACGTTTACTTTCGTACAATTTTTATGTATCAAAATAAATTTTAGTATAGTTTTAAAAATGTCCGATTTATTGTAATGTTGTTACGGTATTAAATATTAATAAATTACTACGGATGTTGCATGGTTCTGTAACCATGATGATAAATTCTGATCTGAAAGAACTTTTTAAAATCCGTTGACTTAGGAATAGTTGAGGTCAGCTTCACAAAGTGTTTAACTTCCAATATGATCAGATTCAGATTCAGATTCAGATAATTTATTTCTTAATACAATGTTTACATCACAGTAATAAATAAGATTACATTTAATGAAATAAAAGTATGTATAAAATCGTCATAACAATAGATAAACAATAGAAATCACAGTAATTTGTCCTTAAGATATTCAGCCACAGAATAATATGGATTATCCAACAAGAGGTTTTTAATTTTTAGCAAATACTTACTATCATCAGTCTCATTTCTTACTGAGCTTGGAAGGTGATTGTATAGCGTTGGACCCATAACTCGTGGATTTTGCTTGGCAAGCTGTGTATGGTGCGCAACTGGCCTCAGCATGCCAGCTTGACGAGTCCGGCCATTGTAAATTGAAAACGAATTTAAATTACGCCTTGTAAATATTAGTATTTCATATATATATGACGAAACTTGTGACATCACTTTGAGTTCTCTAAAAATTGGTCTACAAGTTTGTCGCATTTTTGCGCCTACCATGGCCCTTATTGCTTTTTTCTGAGCTATTAGTACCCTATTTGAATTCGTAGAGTTTCCCCACAGTATAATTCCATACAAAAGCAACGAATGGAAATATGCAAAATAAGTTTGCCGAAGTATTTTTTGGGATACTAATGGTTTCAATGTCTTTAAAGCATAAGTTGCACTTGATAGTTTTGCGCATAGTTTATTGACGTGCTCCTTCCAATTTAATGTTGCATCGATATGAAAACCCAAGAATCTGCAATTTTGACATAATGGTGCAGGATAGATGGTATTCCTCAAGTTGGGTAGTGCTTTTCCTGAAAATAGCATTATGTTAGATTTTGTATCATTCAAAATCAACCCGTTCCACGAAAACCATGAACTGAGGTGAGTAAATACAGTCCTGATCTCAATATCTAGGGCTTCATGGGTTGGTGCTTTTAAAATAAATGTGGTATCATCCGCAAAAAGAACGACTTTGTAATCTCTTACATAGTGGGCTAAGTCATTTATAAATCCCAAGAATAATGTATTTCCCAGAGAGGATCCCTGTGGAATCCCAATAGATACATCTCCAGCACTCGAGCGATATTTTTTACCATTATTTGTTGCCTCAACTGTTTGCTGACGACCTGTCAAAAACGACTGTAATAGATTTTGTGATTTATCTGTTATGCCATATTTTGATAACTTTTTGATTAATAGGTCGTGGTTTATTACGTCAAATGCTTTTGACAGGTCACATAAAATGCCAGCAGTCTTAACTTTATTATCAATACTAGTAAGTATGCTATCGACAAGTGTATGAGCTGCATAGACAGTGCTTTTATTTTTGCGGTATGCGTATTGATGGTCTGTTAGTAAACGATTGCTTTCAAAATGTTGCATAAGTTGCTGTGATATTGTACTTTCGATCATTTTTGATACAGTCGGCACTATTGTTATAGGTCGGTAACTATCTATATTGGTCTTGGCACCTTTATTTTTATAAACGGGACATACGCGCGTGCATTTCAGAATATTCGGATATATACCAGTCGCAAACATTTCATTAATCAAATCTACTAGTATATCGGCAATAGCTGGCCAGGCTGCTTGTAATATATTGACAGAAATATCATAGATGTCCAATGTTTTTAGTGATTTTGTCATTTCTTTAAATGTTTTGTCGAGACTTTGTCGATTCACCATGGAAAGACTAAAATTAGGAACATTTAGTGGCTGTACAAATCTATCTAAATTTTGGAGACCTAGATTTTCATTTGTATTAAAAGTGTATTTATTAGCCAATGTTAAAAAGTGATCATTAAATTTGAAAGGCACTATTTCTGGAGCAATTGTTGCGTTTTTTTCGTCTAAAAGACTTAATGTATGCATTTCAGTTTTATTTGAAGTTTCTTCTCTGACTATTTTCCACACTTCTTTTGAGGTATTTTTAGCATCTTTTAAACGCTTGTCTACGTAATTTTGTCGTGCAGACAGACTTTCAGATTTTATCAAATTGCCGTAATACTTAATGGAGTCCAGAATAGTTTCGTTATTTTTGTACTGTTGCCGCATACAATTGAAGTCATTTAGTTTCTGAATGTAAGTATTTATCTCGGCATTTATCCATGGTATATAATTTATTTTATTTTTACGTATTTTTCTGATTGGGAAGTGAACATTTATTAGGTGATGTAGTAATGTTATTAATCTAGTGAATTTATCATTTATGTTAATTTTATTCGAATTTATTAACGACCAATCATAGTTTATTAAGTCAGCATAGAACGAGTTAACAGATTCAGTTTTATAGATTCTACGTTCAATAAATTTTACTTCAATGTCCTTCTGTACTGTAATATTAATTGTAAAAATTTGACCAATGTGATCACTTATACCCATATCAACTGGGGATACTAAAAAATTGGTTTTATCAGAAATAGATACGATACCACAGTCTATTGACGATTGAGAAATTGCAGTCATACGAGTTGGAAAGTTCACTATATTTTCAGCGTTATTAATTAATAGAATACGATCCAAGCTACGGCGTTTTTTGTCATTAATGTCAAGATAGTTTACATTGACATCACCAGTAATTAAAAACCTCTTGTTTTCACAAACAATTTTATCTAATAGCATTTCGAAAGTACTTAAAAAATCATCATAATCTCGTTCCAGTCCCCTCTGCAGTTCTACGTGTCAGACCGCAGCTTCCTGGAGAAGTTCGCCATCAACAGCGCTGGTGAGGTGCTTCTGCGGAAACCCCTCGATTACGAGACCAAGGACTCCTACTCCTACCAAGTCATGGTCACCGATGGAATCACGGTGAGTTGTCAATCTAGTCAAGTAGTCATCAGTCAATCGAGCGGAGCGGAGTGGCGGAGCTGATACAAAGTTAAAGAAATACGAACTTATTTGAGCCTCTAACTCTAACCTTTGAACTGTCCAGTCAATGACTAATACTCCATAATACTTTAGAAAAAATATAGTTAATAAGCGGTAGGCGGTAGGCGCCATTTTGGTAGGTGGCTGTTGCATATTTTAGGGAAAAAACACTAAAAGCCAACTCTTGGCTTGTACACAGTCTCAATTAGAGTAGACATCTAAATTTTTTACATAATCTACCGCCATATTAAAACACATCCAATTTCATAGACTAGTTCAGCCACTTCGGACCATTAAAGCAACTTAGTACTTTTCTCGTTTATCTCATTCCTACAAGTACGCAGCTTATTTAATTTTCAGCGTTTTGAGCGCACGCAACGTTATAGTACTCGGTTTTTGTATTATCTTGTATTGTTTATTTCCAGAACGACACAGCCTCTCTAAACATCACCGTGCAGAACGTGAACGAATGGGAGCCGCGCTTCAGATACCCTCAATACGAGTTCAGCGTGGACGATGATGCTGATACAACTCTTGGGTTACTACCAGTTGGAAAACTTGATGTGCATGACGGGGACGCTCCTGACACTGTCACATTGACGCTGAGGGGAGCTCATGCCAAGTTAGTGATACTTTTTTATGCCAAGTAGAAAAAAATGCGGGGGGGGAATGTAACATACCCAAACCAGGCAAGTCTAGTCGATACCCTCAGTACGAGTTCAGCGTAGATGATGATGCTGATACAACTCTTGGGTTACTACCAGTAGGGAAGCTGGACGTGCATGATGGAGACGCTCCCGACACTGTCACATTGACGCTGAGGGGAGCTCATGCCAAGTTAGTAATACTTTTTTATGCCAAGTAGAAAAAAATGGGGGCGATTGTAACAGCCACAAAACAGGCAAGTCTAGTCGATACCCTCAGTACGAGTTCAGCGTGGATGATGACGCTGATACAACTCTTGGATTACTACCAGTTGGCAAGCTGGATGTCCATGATGGAGACGCTCCTGACACTGTCACGTTGACACTGAGGGGAGTTCAGGCCAAGCAAATGCCAAGTTAGTGATTCTTCTTTATCGATATGAATACGATTTGTAGGTTGTAGACAGGAGAGCTGAGTAAAAGAATAAGGGGCGATTGTAACGGATCTTTTGTCATTGTCGTGGTCGGGTAGGGGTTGATTGTAACGAACTAAATAGTCATATGCAAATAGTGAAGAGGCTTATACTTTATCGTTGACTATATTGTTCCAGTTTGTTCTACATCAACGAATCCGGCGAGATGTTCCTACGAGCGGACGCACTTAATGCGCTAAACTCGTCCGTTTTACACGTCGTCGCTACTGCAGTTGATTCCGGCGCTCCTCCAAGACAAGTGAGATCCATAATTTTAATAAAACAGATTGACAAGGCATTAAATTTACAGAAACAAATTGTATTTGAAAACAGCAACCTATGCTCTTAATTTTGAATAGATTTTTTCGCTGACCTATTTCCATTTATAATATAATTTATACTTGCAACTTTGTATTAGACATAGTTGTAAATAAAACTCTTGTACTCGTACAGCAAATATAAGGTCCTATTAAATTCACTGCAAATATTTTAAGGGCATGCGTAAATATGTATAAGAAAAACATCTAAGGCGTTTTAAAAAAAATCTACACGCTAGATTTTTTATTTCGTTTTCAAACAAACTTTTTAATTAATTATGTGAACACCCTTTGACTGACCCGACTGACGTTCCGCCGCGTAGACAGGATTCACTTACACGGCACGCACACTAACAACCAACCAATCACAGCACCTTTTATTTGGCGCGTAATTTAAATTCATCGAAGTGTGTGTTTCTAGGACAAACAGGATGCACTTTTTTCGTTTTGTGTTTTTTTAGTTAAATGCAGTTTTCTCGAAAACTAGCGTGTAGATTTCTTTAAAAATTTGCCTAGTACATGCTTATATTTTATTTGATCTGCCCCTAAAATATTTGCAGTGAATTTAATAGGACCTTATATAAGTGAAACGAGTACAAGAGTTTTATTTACAACTATGTCTATTTCCATTTGTTTAGACTTCAGTGCCAGTACTGGTGCACGTGGGCGAGCGTCTCATGCAGGCTAGAACATCGACCGCACGTGGCGGAGTGTTCCTTCTGTTCGCGTGCGCTTTAGCAGTACTGGCGTTGCTGGTGTGCGCGTTATTGGCCTACATATACCGCAAGTACGTATGTCTCATGCAGGCTAGAACATCGACCGCACGTGGCGGAGTGTTCCTTCTGTTCGCGTGCGCTTTAGCAGTACTGGCGTTGCTGGTGTGCGCGTTATTGGCCTACATATACCGCAAGTACGTATGCACTTTTGGTCGAGGAATAAAAACTATATACAGGGTGTTAGGGATGGTGTACCGAAAACTTTGCAGGCATGATCAGACCATCAAACTGAACAACTTTTACTATGGAGCCAATGGTGGGAAACGAAAAAAAATTTCCGACCTCCAAAGTTAGTTAAGATACAAAGTTAGTCAGCTGATCGTGAATTTTGTACGGGAGGTTGGAAAATTTTTTTCGTTTCCCACCATTGGCTCCATAGTAAAAGTTGTTCAGATTGATGGTCTGATCATGCCTGCAAAGTTTTCGGTACACCGTCCCTAACACCTTGTATATACTTACAGCACATTATGGTTTATCGGGACGATGGACGACACGGTGTTCCATACGAAGAGGGAGAGCACTCACTGTAGGATTTCCTACTTGGCGCTACTTTTGTGATGAAACATAGCCTAAGCGTTAGCCTTTCCGAGGTGTATCCGTGCCGATTTCCGACCATCTTGAGCTTCTTGGCATGAACCTTTCATCTGACCTGAACTTTGGACATTATATTGAGTCTTTGGCCACGACTGCAGCAAAAAGACTCGGAATTCTCTTGAAGGTCAGGCGATACTTCACACCAGTACAGCTTTTACAACTATACCAAGCTCAAGTCCGTTCCTGCATGGAGTATTGCTGTCACCTGTGGGACGGGTCTGCCAAATACCAGCTGGCAGCCCTGGACTCGATTGAGAAGCGCGCCAAGAAACTCATCGCTGATAGGGCACTAATTGACGCAAAGTTACAGAGCCTCGAACACCGTCGCAAAGTAGCTTGCTTGTCGGTATTCTACAGGATACATTTCGGGGAGTGTGCACAGTCTCTCCATGACCTGATACCTCCGTCACTATTCCATCTCCGGTGCACGAGACGCCGGTTGGGATTCCACCCTTACATCGTAGACATCCCGCAAATTCGCACAAAGCGCTTCGCTTCTACATTTTTAATGCGAACTGCTAAGGAGTGGAACTCCCTGCCTGCGGATCTGTTTCCGGAACGTTATAACCTGGGCCTTTTCAAGGCGAGAGTGAATAGGCATTATCTGGGCGAGCATGTTCCATCATCGTCTGCATCGTCACTTAACATCAGGTGAGATTGCGGACAAATGCTTACCCATTATTTATAAAAAAAAAAGATGGACAGAGTTGACTAAGTTGGTAGAGCAGTGGAACGGTACCCCACGGTCCCGGGTTCAAGACCAAATGTTTGATGTTTTTCAATTTATGTTGTGAACAGAACATGTTGAAATCAACAGATACATCATCTTTGTCTTATAATTCCAGCAAACGTCGCTCCAAGACATCGAGTACTTCAAGTCCACAAACTACGAACAAGTCACCAGCCCTCAGCAAACCTCACACCCCTCAGACAGCCGTCGCTACCACTAACAATAATAATGCGGGGGGGACGCTGGCTAGCTCAGGTATGGATCAGTTCAAGACATCGAGTACTTCAAGTCCACATACAAACAAGTCACTCAGCAAACCTCACACCTCTCAGACAGCCGTCGCTACCACTAACAATAATAATGCGGGGGGGACGTTGGCTAGCTCAGGTATGTATCAGTTCAAGACATCGAGTATCTCAAGTCCTCAAACTAACAAGTCACCAGCCCTCAGCAAACCTCACACCCCTCAGACAGCCGTCGCTACCACTAACAATAACAATGCGGGGGGGACGCTGGCTAGCTCAGGTATGTATCAGTTCAAGACATCGAGTACTTCTAACACACAAACAATAAACAAGTCACCAGCCCTCAGCAAACCTCACACCCCTCAGACAGCCGTCGCTACCACTAACAATAACAATGCGGGGGGGACGCTGGCTAGCTCAGGTATGTATCAGTTCAAGACATCGAGTACTTCAAGTCCACAAACAAACAAGTCACTCAGCAAACCTCACACCCCTCAGACAGCCGTCGCTACCACTAACGATAACAATGCGGGGGGGACGCTGGCTAGCTCGGGTATGTGACAGTTCAAGACATCGAGTACTTCTAACCCACAAACAATAAACAAGTCACCAGTCCTCAGCAAACCTCACACCCCTCAGACAGCCGTCGCTACCACTAACAATAATAATGCGGGGGGGACGCTGGCTAGCTCAGGTATGTAGCAGTTCAAGACGTCGAGTACCTCAAGTCCACAAACAAACAAGTCACCAGCCCTCAGCAAAGTACCCACAAACTACGAACAAGTCTCCAGCCCTCAGCAAACCTCACACCCCTCAGACAGCCGTCGCTACCACTAACAATAACAATGCGGGGGGGACGTTGGCTAGCTCGGGTAGGTATCAGTTTAAAAAAATAGAGTAAATCTAGTCCACGAACCAGTAACAAATCACCAGCCCTCAGCAAACCTCACACCCGTCAGACAGCTGTTGCTGCAACTAATAATAATAACATAACAACTAACAATAGCGGGGGGCACGTTGGCTAGTTCAGGTGTGTATTCACATTTAAAAGTTATTTTTCTTTGATGAAAGTGATAAGATAAAATATAATGTTATATTAATAACATGTTATGCATTAGCACAGAAGAAGCTTAAAAAAATTACAGGATGTAAAAAAACAGCTGCAAATATTTTAAGGGATCTTCTGCTTCGAGTAGTTGAACCCTGATGTCAGAGTTTTTCAACCGCGTTTTAAGGTGCTGCATCGAAGCCGCCAGCACCGTTTTAGCCACGCCCCCAGGGGGTGCTCCCTTTGCGGGGGTCAAGATGTCAAAACTTTTCTTTCCAAGTAAATTCACAATAATTAGCCATCTGTTGATCAATTGTGGAACAAAGTAGTGCAATGCCACCTAGGGGAAAAGCTTTGAACAAATACACTTCTAAAACAGGTGAAAGTAAATATACCCGAACACCCGCAAGGCAACGCACTCACCGTACGCGCCGAATAATGCGGATGGCTTAGCACACTTAGCAGCAAGCGCAGCTGCATCGAATCGAATCGGTGTTGCCAAGAAAGTACTTTCCTCCCAGTTTAATGGATAATTTTGCCATGTATGTGTTCTTTTCGGAAATTTGTTGCATGCGGCAGGCAACAATAGGTGGAAATATTTTTGCCCACTAGTTCTACGGTGGAACAAAACTTGTAAGCATATCATAGGTGCCACTAGTTCAACGTTTTAAAAATATTATTGTTCAAGGAAGTAGAATGTGCAGAAAGGCAAAAGGACAAAACGTCAAAGTAGCAGAATGTCAAATTGCTAGAATGTAAACTTGATAAAATGTAAAGAAGAAGCAGAAAACATTTTGTCCAAATGTGTAAATGTTAAGGTAACAGAATGTCAAGTGATTGAATTTTACTATTGTTCATGTAGTTATTGTAATGGCTTCAAAGTAAAAATTGTTCAGCATGACGAGGTGTTTTTGCTGACAAATTGTAACGAAGATATAGAGTATAATCCGTTCCACTAAAGAAGGGGAATATAAATGGCGGCACTTGACAGCTGACAGCGCTGCTACAGTCAGCATACAAAGTTTAGTTTATACATCCGTGTTTTCTTTTTCGTTTTATTTCCTTATATAGCATTAGATTCTTCATGAAATGGATCCAAAATATCAACCAAACCCCGATTACAGTGTTTACACTCAACTATTACATGCGGAAAGTTATAATTTGAAGTTAAACTTGTATATAATTTTGTGCATCGACAACGTAATAGTCATCATCATTATAGTCTATGATCAGCACTGGCTAGGGAATCCGTTCGATTCGGCGCGTGCGGTTCGGAAATATTTTCGAGGTTCCATAGATTTTCATACAAACAAAGCATCCAAAATTCGGTGAGTGCGTTTCGGGTGTGCGGGTATAAGTAGGTACTTTTAACTATAAACAGCTTTGCAACTCTGAATTCATGTAACAAAAAGTGAGAATTGAGATGGAATGGAGTCGATATTTTCTTTTACTTGTAACATTAAATTTTGCTAGTGAACAATACTAAAAACCTAGAACTTGCGTTTATGGAACGGAGTAGATTTTTTTTTATTGTAAAAAGATATTTCGCTAGTGATCAACACTCAAAACCTACACTAAATTTCAGTAGGTGTAGGTTATTGTCGTATAGTTTTTAAAATGAGTTAAAATTCACTGAAATAAATTTACTTGCATACATTTATTAGTTACTTCCTATATATATTTTTTAAATAGGCTAGCAACGCTCGACCGGGCTCGCATGTGTGACGTCACTAGACATAAATCAATGAGACGGAGACCTACGCAACGATGTCAGATGTCTACGCCACAACGTCATAAACGCCTAGGCAATCATATCAGAGGACTAGGCATTAATGTCCGAGTTATAAAAAAAATATATTTTAAAGTAGTCTTATTGAAAAGATACCGACTGGCATAGCCATTTTTAGGGTTTTGTAGGGTTTCTACTCATCATCTGCCTGCCCTTATCCCAATTTATTTGGGGTCGCCGCAACATGTCTTTCTCTTCCATTCATCAGTCGTCAAATCTTCGTTTACACCTTTTTGATTCATATCATCTTTTACACAATCCATCCAAACTTTTTTAGGCCTTCCTTTCCTTCTGCGTCCATCCACATTCATATTCATTACCTTTTTCGTCACATGATTTCCATCCCTCCTCGCGGCTAGCTCTCAACTTTTCTGTCACAGGTGCAACTTTAAAACTTCCTCTAATATACTCATTCCTTATTTTATCCATTCTTGTCACACCACACATCCATCTCAACATTCTCATTTCAGATACATGTAATCGTCTTTTATCCGTCACTTTTGTAGGCCAAGACTCAGATCCATACATGGCGACAGGTCTGACCACCGTCTTGTAAATCTTGCCCTTCAGTTTGAGGGGCATTCGGGGGTCACACACTGTGCCCGTGACCTGTCGCCATTTCATCCATCCTGCATTTATTCTGCGCTTGATAGTCCGGTCTATCTCACCATCGCCTTGCAAAAGTGAACCGAGGTACCTGAAGTCGGAGCAGACTGGTAAGGTAACGCCATTTAGCGCTACCGGAGCATAGCCGGAGAGACCGCCGAAATCACAAAACATTTCTTTTATTCAGTCTCCGTTCTGCCGTTTCTCAGGCCGACACTCTCCAGCTTTTCCCGCCATTTTTCCAGTCTGCTCTATGAGTTACATCATCAGCCTAGTTTATTTATTATTAATAATATAAATATATTTGATGAGATATTAGCCAAAGTCAAATCTAGGCAAAGTCATGCCAAGTCTAGGGTTCCTTGATGCTATTTCTTTATTCATATAGTTAAATTTATACGACTGGACGTTAAATTGTATCCACAAATCGTATGTAAACGTAACGTTCAACGGCCAGTCGTATTAAAGATATAGTATCAAGGAACCTTAGACTTTGCCTAGATTTGATTACTTTTTAGAGATAAACAAGCAGCTCCATCGAGACTTGGCTACTTTTTTACAGAATGTTTTTGGTGGGATTTCACTTATTTTTATAGAAGAATCCCATCAAGGTGAACAACTTTTGCTTTGAAGTCATATCTGTATCTCCTATGGTGTAGCTGGGCTCCTAGTGGTGTGCCTAGCCTAACCTTCGATTATCCTAGTTTTTAAAGTTTTCCTTTATGTGGTCATTAAAATCTAACTCCGTACTAAATTTCAGCTCTCTGAGTTTATGGGAAGCACTAGTTCTATTTTGATGATCATGAGTGAGTGAGTGTCTGTCTAAAATCTGAAACTTTGCCTTTACGGACTTGAAATTTTGGCTTTTAAGTATGTGATTATAGCTTACGACGAGATAGGTGCCTGAAAATGCGGCGAAATTGTTCCAGTAAAGGATGGTACGGTAGTGTTTGCTTTGCGCTCGACTCGGCGGGGGCACTGTTGTGCCCCCAGATAGACAATAAAATTTCCACCGCTGACAGGATTTGAACATGCGACCTTCGGCATCTGCACTGCTGTATATTCACACTTATGTCATTATCATTGTCCCTTTTTGTAATAATTGACATTTCTCAACTGAAGGTCGGGTTTCCAATATTGCAAAAAAAAATGTAAGTATCTAGGTACTGGAAGTAGTGTTAGAATTCAATGCCCATAATATTAGGTGAAATTTTACTAATGGCTGATAGTGAAATCTCAGATCGGGCTGGTATAAGAATCAACTTTGTCCAACGAACATGGGTCGAAATATGAAAAAAAAATGTACCTCCCATACAAACAAAGTTGCCAATCAGCTGATATTTTTAATTACTAGCGGAGATCTAATTTTTTTTTATATTTCGTCCTTTGTTCCTTGGGGAAAGTTGAACCTTATCACCAGCCCGTCCTGAGGTGTCGGTCACTAATCAAATTTCATTGTATATAAATTTTAGTACCTATAAATATATTTAAAAATTGACTATCTGTGAAAGCCATTACTAATAATACCAAGTAAAAAAATTTTTTGATAGGTACGTACATTGTTTGGTCATCAAATTTAAATAATGTATTGGCGACTCTATGTACTCTGTGCCAAAGTCTCCGTGACGTCTGTGGCAGATATTTTCGCAATTTAAAAATCTGTAAATATCTAATCTAATAGGTAAATATAAAAATTATTTAAATTATTTTGTGAATATGTTCATGTAATTATGATGGTTTTCATTGATAATAAGCAATAAATAATAATCCAATAATCTTTCATCAAGTTAAAAAAAAAACATGAAAGAATAAGTAATAAGTATTAAGAATTTATGATTAAAGTAAGAGTGTAAAAAGAAAAAACCTAAAAATATCCAACAAAATAAATACAAAAAAACTATATCTCGGGGATTTGATCCGAGTACCCAAAGTTTATTAGTATGCAAAAGAAATCACTCACTCTAGCCACTAAGCCAAAGTCACATCTGACAGAGGTATCAAAATTTAGAGTAGGTATCGGCAAACTCGTTCAAAGTAATGCGATTGATTAGAGGAGATTCCATGCATCAACACTTCTCTCTACCAATAAGGTGTCTACATAATGTGTACGCGTTATATTGGTAAAAAAAGCCAACTACTCTTCTTCACTAACATAAATATAATTTACTTTTTCACATAAATAGATAGTACTTGATAAATATGAACAAAAAATCGTTCACGTAATGCTAAATGTACTTATTTCCTTATTTTTTTTGCATTTTGCTATTTTCGCGTTGAAAAATCTTTTTTGCGCTTCCTCGATATGATTGTTTTTGATTTGTTGCCCATTTTTCAAATTTACATTATGGGTGCACTGGATGAGGGAGGCACAAGACCGTAAACTGGCGTAAAAAAACTAGATACACGTATTCTAGTAACGTATCTTATTCAGAGTTGACTACAAAATATTTAGAAGCCTAAAAATGTACACAATCTTCAAATAAACAAATAACTGAAATTACGACTAAAGCTGTCAGTTTCGGCGTAGCGTGCGACATGACCTCTCTCTGGCAGTGGCCACGGTGGAATGAGAGCGCAGCTGGGTGTGGCCTGTTTGCAATTCGCGCGTACGCGTTAGAGAGGGACAGAGCGACCCGTCCGCAAAATGGTTGAAACCAAGCCATTGTTGAAAATCTAAAATTATTGATTTTTCAGCAATAAAAGGTTTAAATAAAAAAACAAACGTTGACGAACTAGATAAGTATAATGTGCTTATGCTTACGAAAAATCATTGATTAACTCGGCACCGTTTCGGCATAAAGTTAAAAAATCTAAAAAAATGGAGTCATCTTTGGAAAAAAAATCTATCGAGAAAATTTAATCGAATCGTGTTTTGCGAACGTTGAGAATCTAGCAAATATTATCAAAAATCATATATAAAATAATCACAGTCAGGTGTCGTCTCCAAGTGGAAGTATTTTGAATTGAAAAAACCCTTTTTGCATCACGGCACGGGATGAACCAGCCCATGAAACTTAACAAATTTCCTCATGGAACATAGGTCGAAATAAAAAAAGGCTCATAAAAACTGGCTCGTTCGGCTGGTGTTTTTGTATGGTAGGTCAAAATTTTATTTCATCCTTCACCTATGCTCCTTGGGGAAAGTTATTCAGTTTCATGGGCTGGTTCACCCCTTAAAATATGCTGATGATTTTTTTAAATCTTGTATTCTATTACTTTGATCAAGATGGACTTTCGCAGTCTAACCCCTGATACTATCAGTTTCGTTGTATTTATTTTTCTATCGTCCTAAGAATTACTTGACCTTATTGCAGGTTCTCTGCTGAGTGTGAGCGCTGGAGCGAGCACGATTCTCGCAAACTCCTCGAGCAGTCTGGACCTCAGGGGAGACACGCTGCCCAATAATGGGAATGGAAATGGAAACAGTAATGGTAAGAAATGTAATATGTATAAACGCTTATAAGGGGTGATTGTTACAGTACACGTTGGGGGCCGTGACCAGGATAAATCATTCTAGAGATTTTAAGAGGAGGACTCCAGACCAGATATAATAATTAATTGAACGGGTCGCTCAACTATCGCGATAGTTTTTTAGGTAAATAAGTGAAGTTGCGACTGAGTTTCATCATTCATAAGAGGTAGACTTATTTAAAAAACTACCGTAATAAAACCCGTTAAAGTAACCATTATGTGTAAAAGTAATCGCGAGTGCTCAGAAAGTTATAGATACTAGTCCAGATGTTTTAAAAAGTTTATTTGTAAAACAGGCAATGAAAGCATTATGGCCCTTATATAGAGCCAAGTTTAATTGGGACAGCTCAGTGGCAGAGTGGAGAGGCGTTTACCTATGCGGCTCGGGTTCGATCCCCGGTCGATGTATGTTTTTTTTTTATTTCTTATTTTTACTTGTGAGCGAAGTTTAACTTTTCCTTAGGGACGCCAAGCGGGCGGCAATCAGCGCGCTTCCCGACCAAAACCAAGATCGCGCCCGCTCCCCCCACGCACTTACACAGCCCCAACCACGCGCACAGTCCCAGCCACGCGCACAATGACGTGGCGCTGATGTCGGACCACCTGCGCGCGCACAGCAGCGGGCGCTCGGGCGTCGCGTGGCCCTCACACACCATACCCGCGCGCGTCAAGAAGCTCAGCTGGGACGACGCCGCGCAGGACACCCAGGGGAAGGTAGGTACATACATACTACCATCATACATCACAGAGCATTGAGCAAGATTACACACACACACACAACCACCTGCGCGCGCACAGCAGCGGGCGCTCGGGCGTCGCGTGGCCCTCACACACCATCCCCGCGAGGGTCAAGAAGCTCAGCTGGGACGACGCCGCGCAGGACACCCAGGGGAAGGTAGGTACATACATACTACCATCATACATCACAGAGCATTGAGCAAGATTACACACACACACACAACCACCTGCGCGCGCACAGCAGCGGGCGCTCGGGCGTCGCGTGGCCCTCACACACCATCCCCGCGAGGGTCAAGAAGCTCAGCTGGGACGACGCCGCGCAGGACACCCAGGGGAAGGTAGGTACATACATACTACCATCATACATCACAGAGCATTGAGCAAGATTAAACACACACACAACCACCTGCGCGCGCACAGCGGCGGGCGCTCGGGCGTCGCGTGGCCCTCACACCATCCCCGCGAGTCAAGAAGCTCAGCTGGGACGACGCCGCGCAGGACCAGGGGAAGGTAGGTACATACATACTACCATCATACATCACAGAGCATTGAGCAAGATTACACACACACACAACCACCTGCGCGCGCACAGCAGCGGGCGCTCGGGCGTCGCGTGGCCCTCACACACCATCCCCGCGAGGGTCAAGAAGCTCAGCTGGGACGACGCCGCGCAGGACACCCAGGGGAAGGTAGGTACATACATACTACCATCATACATCACAGAGCATTGAGCAAGATTACACACACACACAACCACCTGCGCGCGCACAGCAGCGGGCGCTCGGGCGTCGCGTGGCCCTCACACACCATCCCCGCGAGGGTCAAGAAGCTCAGCTGGGACGACGCCGCGCAGGACACCCAGGGGAAGGTAGGTACATACATACTACCATCATACATCACAGAGCATTGAGCAAGATTACACACACACACACAACCACCTGCGCGCGCACAGCAGCGGGCGCTCGGGCGTCGCGTGGCCCTCACACACCATCCCCGCGAGGGTCAAGAAGCTCAGCTGGGACGACGCCGCGCAGGACACCCAGGGGAAGGTAGGTACATACATACTACCATCACACGTCACAAAGCATTGAGCAAGATTATACACATATGATCACCTGCCCAGCTAAACCTACACAGTACCGCTACACACGCACCCTCAAGTCTAGAAGCAGAGCACGTGTAGCTTGATGAGTTGTATGTGAGGCCCCTTCGGGGACAGATGTAGATATGTTCAAGACACTAAAATGTGTGTTAGGAAAACACACTGAAGTTCCCCTCGGAGGCCTTTGTATGTGCGTCAAGCTGAGATGTGTGTAAGCCCCCTCTGGGGCCAGATGTGTCGCTGAGATTTGTGATATCCCTCTTGGGGGCAGATGTACTGGGTTATTTTTTAGTCAGTGCGCAAACTTTGTAGGGTATTTGTACTCGTGATTCTAAACAACTTTTACTATGGGACCACCTGCGAATTCGCAAAAAAAAATTTGGATGTTCCATAGAAAATTTCATACCTACTCGGCAAAAATATATGGAACAACCAAAAAATTTTTTTATATTTCGCATGTGGCCCAATAATAAAAGTTGTTCAGAATCACGAGTAGAAACATCCTGCAAAGTTTGCGCACTGACTAAAAAATAACCCTGTATATGTGTCACGCTAAGATGTGTTTGAGAAGAATAAAGGCACCCACACCACAAACCTACACCCACAGGCACATTTACAGTCACACCCCACACAAATAATTAAGCGTAGAGCAAGTAATTTTAGAAAGTATTTTCACATGAGAAAAAGTAGTTACAGTGTAAATGAATAGTAATAGAATAGTAGCTTATGAATTAACTACATTCTTCGATATAAATTAGATCGAACTTACTTTTTTTCCAGGACAGCGGCGACCCAAACACGATCCACGACGCGACCAACCCCACCGTGCACGACCACATGAACCTCACGGTCTACTTCTGACCACCAACCCGCACCACCCCTTCACCAACCCCCTGCGACCCTTCCACCCCCGACTCACCAACCCCAACCACCCCGCCTTCACCCCGTACTCACAAACGACCGTCCCGAGTCATCCTACAGTCAACCCAAACCAACCCGAAGTCACACCACAAACTACCAACACATTCGTCCCGTACAACCAACTTGCCAGCCCGAAGGGCCCCAACCAACCTACAGTCACAATATACACCCCACACACCAACCCAAACCACCCCACTCCATACCAAATCACCCCGTACAAGGAGCATCCTCAGGCTATCAACCACGCGATGATTCAGAACTTGCCCCAATCTTACGCGCCCGCACAGGCGTATAACTCCGTCTTGATCAGAAACTATGCGTTGCCAAACCAAGTTACAAAGAAAGACCACACTAAAGATAGCAAAGCTTTAAAAAATAATAAAAAAACAAACCCCGTCGTATTCTTCAATCATTCCGACTCAAATCAGCCTCAAAGTTCTAATTATATCAATGCATATCATCATCCCCAAAACCCTCACTTACATTTCGTTCAAATCTCAAACGAAAGGAACTCAAGTCATCCCAATGATCAAATCTCCAAAACACAGCCAAATGTATCAAAGACTAACCATCTTCTTCCACGAATATTATTCGGCACTCCCCACCCCCTCCCGAACATGTACCAGCAGCCTCCCTCCCCGCTTCCCCCCACTGCCCCGCGCTTGTCCCAAGTGGACCCCTTAGCTGCAGTGCTGAGTAAGAGCGGCAAAGGCAAGGGCCCCCCGCCTGAGTACGCCACCATAGACCCAAGGAAACTGAGACTCCGGACCCTGAGGCCTGTTTTCACCAGGGGGAGCAAAAGAGGGAATAATAGGTATACAATCATGACAATTTATCATAATGTTGTTAGGTTAATAAGTGCATCCATCATCATCTGTATTCTGCCTTATCCCAAATCAGTTGGAGTCGGTGTAAAATGTTTGGTTAGAGCACAAAACCACGAAGAAATAGGATTTGGTAATACTTTACGACCGGCCACGTGCCTGACGTCAACCCTCATTGGGAATGCCTGACGTCAACCCCCGTTACATAATCTACGGATTAAAAATATATCAACAAGAGTTCTCGTTGATGTCTTTTGTATGAACGCTAAAGTATTCAAAGATGAACTTTTTAGGAAATCATCCAGATAGTAACTATGTTTGAATCCATTATACCTAATCCCCTATGTGGCAGACTGTTATACTTATTGGTTTTAAATGGACTTTAATGGAAAATTATACTATGTCATAGAGGCACATACTTATTTTGGCTTATGAAATTTTTGTTTACGAAAGGAACTCTTTCTTATTTACCGGCGATCGCGTGGATGTCTTTTATACTATAACTAATTTTATCTTGTTTACAGTGCTAGTTCTAAAACGAAACTGACGAAACGCAAGGATTCCAGATCCAACGACGGAAAGACCACTTAGCTCATAACGAAACATTTACGTACCTACTTTAGGTCATACATAACGAAACCATTTGTAAAACTTAATCTTTTATGTAAACAGCGACCGAAAAAATCCTAAATCCTTATCTTGATTGTCATTTAGCTAATCATTAAATATTCGAGATTTAATGGTTACTTGGCTGTATGTCACATAGCTTACCATTTGTAACCAAAAGTGTTAAGTATAGACTTAGGTAAAAGCATAGAGGGTGGACATTAATATGAATAAATGTAAAAAGGTAGGTCTTTATATCGCATTTGAGATTGTAATTTTGTAAATATGCCAATTTTATATATCTTGTAGATTCTTTCGTAAAAGTGATGTGATTATTACAAGACGTAGGTTTGTAGAGATAAGTTTACATTATTGAAGCGAAAATTAATAATTATTATTTGTTAATAAATAATTTATTAGTTTTAAGTTATTCATATTTAAGAGTACGAACTGTTAATATAATGTTTTTGTTTACATGGTTGTTTTATTGCTTTAGTATTTTGAATAAACGATTTTCTATCTTCTCTTCTATCTATTGCTATTTTTCCTTAAAAAATAGAGGAATATAGATAATTAAGTTAACATTTCAGATCAGTGCTCAACTGCTTATATACAGTTTTAATTCAGGGTGTCAGCGAAAATACTGCGTTCCTGAATATCAAATTTTAAGATGCACCTATGTTAGGTATATTGTTATAAAAAACATGCAATATTTTCTACCGGAGGCAGGAATTAAACTTACGAATAGCGACGCCTTTACCAACTGCGGGATATCGCGACACGATAATTGCCCGCGATCTAGAAATGAAACCTAACAACTTCTTACATAAGTATAACTTAGTAGCTAATCAAACATAAGAAAGCATGATCTCTACCTACATTCCTAATATGGCTACGGTAGAGTCAACAATACAGTCTAAAGAGATAGCCGAGGCCGAGGTAGCTCTACCAGAAGCTCTAGCTCTGATAGAAATCTGCTTGCAACCGCAGACCTCAACACAATGAAACATTGTTTTAGTATAAGTTTCTTTATGCAAAGAGGGGTCAAAGGTCACAGTAGGACCGGATACAACACAATACCTACATTGTAATACAGTGTTGGTGCTCAGCATTGCTGATCCGGATTACGATAGCACCGGTGAGAGAAACTCCGTCGCAGTCCAAGCCGACCTTGTAACGAAAGTGGTTCTTGCATAATCAGCTCAAATATGACACGGCGGCGCCCCGCCCGAGATGCGAGAAAGCATTTCTCCATCAGTAAGTTTTGTCCTTTCAGATACTAATTATGTCAATATTGGTTCGATTCGATAGCACACTGTCCGCTCGAGGACAACTTTTGCTTTATGGTGACATAACTTCCCATCTGTATGTACAGTATGGACGTACTTGTACTAGGCATACACAGCTAAGTAAGTTTTAAAATGGCGATATTTTTTTGGCAAATCGATAAGATGTTACCTATCTAGACACACGGCAGTGTGTCCGCCAAGTTCGAGCAAAGAACCGACACACCGGCCGTGGGTTATATTACACGAACCATTTCGGGCCAAGTTCGACCCACCTATAACTCAAAATCTATTTTATCTACGCATATTAAATTTCTAGTATCTGTCGAGATCTACTTACTTATCCTAAATACAAAATTTCATTAATGTACCTATTGTAGGTCTTGAGATATTAACGTCAGAAAATCGCTATTTTTACTATACACTCACTGACTCACTCACTCACTCACTCATCAAAAAAATAGACCACTTCCAGTGGTCGTATTGACTTGAAATTTGGCATGGAGGTAGGTCTTTAGGTCAAGGTAAAGGAAAAAATCTGAAAATGGCCAAGTGTGAGTCGGTTTTAAAAATAATGAAGGTGTAAATTCATACCCCTAAGGAACTAAAACAAAAAATTTATCTGTATCTTCCAATGGTCGTACCGACCTAAAATTCGTTACGAAGGTTTGTAATTTAGCCAAAGTAAAGTAAAAATTGAATATAACCGGCTATGTACATTATACCGCCCTGACTTGGCAAGCTTATCAGTAAATAGAAAACGTGTAAAAAAAAACCAAGATATTGAATGGGCAATGCGCTCTAGCGTGTCAGTCGTACAAGACAGCATACAAAATGACAAAACAGAAAAAAAGTTTCCTTTGCCACGCAAACGTAGAAAAATTTAATAAAAAAAACTAGTCCATTTCTTTGCAAGAAGCATAGTCCATATTAAAAAATCTGAAAATTAGTATAAATGAGACATTTCCTTAACTAACTTAATCATAAGAAAAAAAGAAAATAAACCTTACAAAAATAAATGAAATCCACCCAAAACATAAATGTGAAAGGCTGCCAAGTTCGATAATATTGTAATGCTTCGCCTATAAAAGAAGTGAGATGTAAATAAGTACCAAGTTCCATACACAGACCTGAGTTAAAAATTGTTACAGGAATGCACACTTGATTTTCCGCAGTTTGGAAAGTAGATTCTGAATAAATATCATATTAAATACCTAAAATTCTAATACTTACAAAAACGCAAACCTGTTTTTTCAGCAGTTTCCTTATAACATTTTTTTTTCTGTACTTTTTAATGATATAACTTGGCAAGTTTTAATAGAAAATTATATACTTGACTCATTGCGTTTAGTAGGTTTATAACAAAATGTGTGAAAACTTGCCAAGTTATATCATTAAAAAGTAAAGAAAAAAATAAATAAAAAATGTTTTAAGGAAACTGCTGAAAAAACAGGTTTGTGTTTATGTAAGTATTAGAATTTTAGGTATTTAATATGATATTTATTCAGAATCTACTTTCCAAACTGCGGAAAATCAAGTGTGCATTCCTGTAACAATTTTTAACTCAGGTCTGTGTATGGAACTTGGTACTTATTTAGATTTCACTTCTTTTATAGGCGAAGCATTACAATATTATCGAACTTGGCAGCCTTTCACATTTATGTTTTGGGTGGGATTATACCTACATGAACATGAGCATCCGGTAAAAAGTGTTTTCATTGACCCGGCTCTGGAAAATTGCGTAAAGAGGAAAAATGGTTCCCGAATTTTTCCTGCATGAGTCAGATATACCACGCCATTACCAGATTTACCGGAATTAAACAAAACATTGCAGTATTTCAGTTGATTACTGGAATTTTCGGAACCCCACTTACAACCGCCCCTCCAACCTCCCATTGAGCTCGCAGCTTGCAACCAGCCAGTGACAAAGACAGTACATTTCCAACAGTGGCGCGCGCGCATCGTGACACCGCGCGAAAGTCGAACCACATCGCACGCACGCGTTATTGCGGTAAAAGTGATAAATACGAGCTATCTGCACTTCCGAGAGGTAACACATGCAATGCAGGTAAGTGATATCATTTATACTTTCTACAGTAATTATTTCAAATACTTATTGCAAGCATAAAGCATAGCGTTAAATAAAGGAAATATATTTGGTAGAGATTTTGAAGAGAATTACCTATCTACCTAATAACATGATTTAAAAAAATGTATGTTGATCAAGTTCACAGGGTTTGATCCATATCCAAGTTTAGAGACGAAGATATTGGATAATATTTTAATAAACTGGTTTTTGTGTAGGTAATACTTTTAAGGGTTGAAGAAAAGATAAGATGAGACTAGAAGAACTCTGTAAAAGTAACATAATAAAGTTAAATTTAAGCATATTATTCATCTTTGAAGTGAAGCCTATCATGACATTTAAATGTTAAATTAGGTAGATACATCAGACATACATTAAAAGTACACTTTACACTGGATCGATCTGAGGTCAGCAGCGGTGGCCCAAGTTTACCCTTGTTCCTGGTTTAGATAAAATCAAACGTATATTTACGTATAATAATGCTCCAGAAGAGAAAAGCAGGTCAAAAAAAGTAATTAAGAATCCCAATGGAATACATACACTATATACTATTACTCCTCTTGCGTGGGTGGAGTATCCTTGTTTACCCGCCTGCGCCCGCGCCGCTTTCACTCGCCGCGACGCGACGCACGCGCAACTTACGTAACCGCGCGGTTACGGACCTCCCTGACCCCGCGCCAAGCGATTCGTCACCGGAATCTGAATCAGCTGTTTAGAAACAAAACAAACCGTATCTAGGTCGGATAATGTAATAGGATTTTCCGCGATGCATTACGATATTTGACCCCAGGTGTGACATAACTTTGTTTTGGTTTCATTTTCTATTGACTCATCCTGCATATTCATGCAAATAAAGAAACACACAATACGACTATAATGAATGATGGATGACTTAACTTTTCAACTTCATTCGTTGAACTTGGCATTGAAGCCAGTAGCGTACCTACAATATTTTTTTGAAGCCCTGTAAAGTGTAAAACGTTCTCCCAAAAAATGTTTCGATTTGAGTCTGGGGCAAAAGCCGGTACCAGGAACTTAGAACAGACTATTTTAAATCTAATCACATGTGTTTAACCCCGTATCTTTTCCGTGGGTGTCGTAAGAAGCGACTAAGAAGTTTGAGAGGATGTGTATTGCAATTTTAGGCGACAGGCTGACAATCTGTCAGTAGGGTAAAACACTGTCTTCTGAATGACTCTCAAAGTTTTGCCAGACGTGGTGTAGATGGCAGTTTTTTTTTACAGACGTTCACGCTCTTCCTACCCCGCAAGGGATATAGGCGTGATAAATGCATGCATGTTTAACCGCAAGCAACCCAAGGCCGGCTACGCTGGCATATAGAGGCCCGGGTCCCTGCAACAAGCCTCTCCCTTGTTCCAATTCTCTACACGCGTTTATCATCATCATTTCCAGATGGGAGTCCCGTCTTCCCTGGCAGCAGCGCTCCTGCTGCTGAGTGTCGCGAGCTCAGACAATGTGACAGACACGTGCTCCGCGCTGGAGCCCTGGGAGTCCGGCCCCTGGGGCGCCGCGCTCGAGGAGTGGGCGGTGGAGGCGTCGCAGCATGGGGAGCGACAAGGTAGGACGGCAATGATAGAGATTGGAGCTCATACAACGCGACGGACACGTGCTCTGCGCTGGAGCCCTGGGAGTCCGGCCCCTGGGGCGCCGCGCTCGAGGAGTGGGCGGTGGAGGCGTCGCAGCATGGGGAGCGACAAGGTAGGACGGCAATGATAGAGATTGGTGCTCATACAACGTGACGGACTCCTGCTCTGCGCTGGAGCCGTGGGATTCCGGCCCCTGGGGCGCCACGCTCGAGGACTGGGCGGTGGAGGCGTCGGCAGCATGGGGATCGACAAGGTAGGCCGGCAATTATAGAGATTGATGCTTAGACAACGCGACGGACACGTGCTCTGCGCTGGAGCCCTGGGAGTCCGGCCCCTGGGGCGCCGCTCTCGAGGAGTGGACGGTGGAGGCATCGCAGCATGGGGAGCGACAAGGTAGGCCGGCAATGATAGAGATTGGAGCTCATACAACGTGACGGATACGTGCTCTGCGCTGGAGCCCTGGGAATCAGGACCCTGGGGCGACGCGCTCGAGGAGTGGGCGGTGGAGGCATCGCAGCATGGGGAGCGACAAGGTATGCCGGCAATGGTAGAGGTTGGCGCTCAGACAACGCGACGGACACGTGCTCTGCGCTGGAGCCCTGGGAGTCCGGCCCCTGGGGCGCCGCGCTCGAGGTGGGCGGTAGAGGCGTCGCAGCATGGGGAGCGACAAGGTATGCCGGCAATGGTAGAGGTTGGCGCTCAGACAACGCGACGGACACGTGCTCTGCGCTGGAGCCCTGGGAGTCCGGCCCCTGGGGCGCCGCGCTCGAGGAGTGGGCGGTGGAGGCGTCGCAGCATGGGGAGCGACAAGGTATGCCGGCAATGGTAGAGGTTGGCGCTCAGACAACGCGACGGACACGTGCTCTGCGCTGGAGCCCTGGGAGTCCGGCCCCTGGGGCGCCGCGCTCGAGGAGTGGGCGGTGGAGGCGTCGCAGCATGGGGATCGACAAGGTATGCCGGCAATTATAGAGATTGGTGCAATGAATGACAATGAAGTTAAGGTTAGCCCCTTTTTACTAAGTAAGTGACTGGATAGATCAGCCAATCATGTTGAGTAACCAACTGAAGCAAAACTGACCTCCTCAAAAAAACATTTGCAATCTCTTCCAGGTCGAGTGATGAACCTCCCGCCAGCACCAGGCTACTACGTGACCGACCGCGTAGACCGCCCCCCACCACCACCTTCCTCCTCCATGGGTCCCCCAGCGCCAGGTCCCATGGGCCCCGTGCCTTACCAGGAGTGGAGCCCTCCGCCAACGGAGTCAGGGAAGATTGTGAACAAGCCGACTGGGGGACCGAATAAGGACAAGCCATTCAAGCCCAGCCCGTCTTATGTAAGTTTTCTTATGCGTGTCATATTCATCTTTAAATGACTCTTTACTGCGTGAAAGATGCTCTAAGCAGTGTTTCATTACAGCCTTCACCACCGAACCACATTCCGTCGCCACATCTACCGCAGTACCAGCAACAAACCCCGCCATACTACGAACATCAACAACAGAACCCATCTCTTTACCCCCAACATCAACAGCCGCCTTACCAACAGAGCCAGCCTTCTTATCAACAAAACAGGCCTCCTTACCAACAAAACCAACCGCCTTATCAACAGAGTCAACCTCCTTACCAACAAAGTCAACCCCCGTACCAGCAGCAACAAAAACCTCCATACCAGCAGCAAGACCCTCACCGCGGGCCCGGCTTGGCCGCGCCAGTAGACCGCGTGGACAATCCCCCGAAGAAAGAAGTCACGGAAACTGACCTGCACTTGCTAGGAGCTATTGAGAAGCTGGTGTATAGAGTGGACCTCATGGAGAAGAGGCTTAGGAAGCTGGAAGAGAATGTGCATTATTTAGTGGCTGGCGTTGATTATAAGCCTGGTAAGTAAACTCATATTTTGGAAGAAAATATCTACAAGCTACCAAGTAAAGTCATCATCTTTGTCACCGTGACGAAAGACGTGAATAAAACGCGATGTCAGAGCCTCAGTATGCCCACTAACTAGCGTTTTCTTATCACTTTCAGAGCCATGTGTGGCGAATTTCACCCGTATCGGCGAGCACTGCTACCACTTCTCGTCAGAGTCCACCGACTGGAAGACCGCCAACCTTTACTGTCGCAAGCTGAGATCTAACCTGCTGGAGCTGGATTCGGAGCAAGAACGACGGAAGATGTTCGCCGCCATGCTCGGAGACAAGAAGATAAGAGGTAAAGTAGACGATATCGTCACAAGAGAAAAGTTATTAGGTATTCTAGTAAGAGGTAGTCTGGAAGAACGCCAACCATTACTGTCGCAAGCTGAGGTCTAATCTGAGACAAGAAGATACGAGGTAAAGTAGACGACATAGTCACAAGAGAAAAGCTGCTAGGTATTTTAGTAAGTAGTAGAGTCTGGAAGAACGTCAAATGCTGAGGCCCAATCTGCTGAAGCTAGATTCAGAGAAAGAACGACGATGTTGACTGCCATGCTCGGAGACAAGATACGATGTAGGTATGTAACAAGCTCCCTCGCAGTTTCTAGATATTCCCAGAAGTAGACTTTCACTTGTTAGAATAGTGACTATAAATGAGTAGGTACAGACATAGTATCCTTCAAACTATTGGGCGTCCATTTCAAAAATTACTTACCCAAATGATCTTTCGACTGAATTGATTACTGGACTTACTACTAAAACCTATAAAGGGTGTTATAATACTTATGTAAAAATATAAAGTTTTACTTACCCGCAATATCGGTCTTCCGTTTCCACAGGCATGGACATATGGACGGGCGGTCTGAACCCTGGTCTTCTTTGGATCTGGTCCCACTCAGCGCGTCCCATCATCGCCAATACCACCACTGCCACCAAAGGATCCAACCCCAACATGAATATTACGATCGTAGGCGAGGGCCGGTGTCTGGCCATGGTGTATGATCCAGCCACCAAGAACTATGTCTTCAGGTAACGTTACTAGATTATTTCATAAATTTTAAGGGTCTGGCAGTGGATGGCAAAATTTAACTTTTGCCATCGCCACGAAAAGAAGAAGGGTCTGTGCCGACCACGATGAGACGTATCTGTGACGCAAAAGATGCGGTATCATTTCATTTTGGTCTTCTCATGGAAATCGCATCAGCAGACCTTGGCGGCCGAGACGGTAATATACAGACCAGTGATACTCAGAAATTTAATAAATCTTCACGCGGGACGCTGTTGACACCCCCGCTATTTGCATCAGCCAATAGAGTCCACTGATGGACATAGGCCTCTCCCCCAGGGTACGCCACAAGGCGTAATATTATTTCTACAAGCCTGCCAAATACAGAAAACTGACCATTATTTTCATTGTAATTGCAGAGGGCAAGACTGCGCGTTCCGCCACCGCTACATCTGCGAGAAAGAAGAGGACAAAGCGAAACTCAGCAACGAAATAGAGCGAGTCGCGCGCGGACTGAAACACACCGCCAGGCAGGCCCGGCTATTCATTACCGGGGAGCAACTGGATGCACAGGTGTAGGGGGAAACATTCCACAATATAAGAATAGAGAATAACATTCAATCACTATTCCGGCACCACACCGCTACACACCGCCAGGCAGGCCAGGCTGTTTATCACTACTGGGGAGAAAAAACAATATTGTATTGAAACTGTTGATTAATTTCAAAGTCAAATCAGATGTGATTACCTTTGATTTACTCTGACGGAATAATGCCTGCAACATTAATATCTGATAATGGCCTGGCTATATCATCAGCATCACCTTTTTCAGTATTACTGAGTAATGTATTAAATGTGACGCGTGCGGTCATAAAAATAGAGTTTGTAAAAAGAATCAAACTGTACTTTGTGTAAAAAGTATCTCAAACTGAGAATTTGTAATAAGTTTTTATGATAATTATTTATGTTTTAGTAATTTAAGACTGATAGTGGAATTATCAATTAAAACCAAAAATAATTTTGTCGTAATGCCTTATTATTTCTAAAATATTTACAAAGTTATAAGAATCACAACAAAATAATTTATTATAAATAAATTATAACCTATCTTGATACCTGATAGAGCCGCGTACTTTTGAAGAAAAATCCACATAACTGTAGATAAACAAATATTTGAAAAATCCTTGAAAATGTATAGACACTAAACAGACAAAGTACGCATCCCTACCAAGTTTTCATCGACAGTTTATTCGCAAACTGTACTGCGGTATTCCTAACGCAATAATTCAACGTAGGTACGAAGCTAAATACTAAATCTGCAATATGTATTATATAAATAAAAATCCATGACTTATTTAATATAGAAGATAGTGTGTATCATTGTGTCAGAGATACCGCTATAGAACTAAATCTACTGGCATAACTCCGAAGCCTGCTGGTTGGAGAAAGCCTTGCAAAGATCACGAACGCGTACACTCGTCATGACGACTTTTAATATACACTAGCTGCCCGTCAGCGGTTTCACCCGCTGCAACCTATTATTCCGCGGGAAGAAAGCATTACTCGCCAAGAGATCTCGCTGTTAGTTTTCGGCGAAAACATTTTAAAACGCGAATCGGCTCAGTCACGCCACCTTTGCAAAACTATTGGAATATGCGTGATCTCGTAGGAATAAGACATTTTCCCGTGGTAAAAAGTGGCCTATGTGTTATTCTAGATACTCTTCTATATTTGTGCAAAATTTCATGTCACTCTAATCAGCCGTTTTAGCGTGATGTCGTAACAAACACACACACAAACATCCGCCTTTATAATATTAAGTAGGATTAGCCTCAACATCACTATAGTTTGTGCGTTCTAAACTCAGGAAAACAGTTGATTGACTCAATGAACTATTTTCCGAATTAAAAATGCACAAACCATAGGTTACACCACAAAATGGCAAATGAAAGACTAACAGATATTAATTTCTCCGAAAGGGTCACAGAATGATATGTTACCAACCATTTAAAGAATGTATGTAGACGAGTGTACCATATTACATAATTTTAAGTATATCAGTCGAACACCCGTGTCGACTTGCAAAATATATGTAAAACCTCGCTAAGTTTTGGTGTTTCATCTTTACAAGTTATTGTTTATTTAAAGACTAGTTGTGTGCGATCTTTCTAGATCTTCGGCAACAAAATAAAGTTATTATTTTATGTACATAATAAAAATTGTTTATTCTATAAAGAGAGAAGACAGATAAGGACTTGATTTTTCTAAGCAAATGCTCAAACGCTTTGTACTTTAGGAAATACATAAACATAAGTATGTTTTAGTAATATTAGTTCCAAAAAAAAACCGCGGGTCACATCAAAATAGCCAAAGTAGTTTGAACAATAATTTGGAGATCAAATCATGAGTTAGTTAGTTGTAAAGTAGTTCGTTAGTTTCAAACTTAAAATTTGTCCAAAAGGGCGACATTCGGAAGTCCAAATTATTAAGCAAAATTATACTATGAACTATACACGATTTTACCAGTGAAAATTCGTTTGAAATGGAGTAAGTTTGTTTTTTTTTTCTGATATTTATTATTGTACGTATTCTGGCTAGCATAAACTCAAGTCAAAATGACTCATTACGATAAAAAAAGCTTATGTGCCAATGCTACACAATGCACCAACCGTTCCAAGTGTAGTTTTTTTTTTCAGATTAAGTCGATGGTATAATAATTATAAAGGAAGAATTAATTTGCACATAATTTTCCAGTAATAAGATGATAGATGTAGCTGGGTTATACAGGGAGGGTGGTACCGAATGACCGATTTTCTCGATAACATACGCTTAACAGGTAGGTATACTATACAATTTTTTAAAGGACCGAACTGTAGGTACAATACAACGTTTTTAAAATGTTTACCTGTTCAACAGGTCACCCGTACAAAAAAAAAACAGCCGACCGAAAATTTGCTACGGAGGAAAATATTTTTTTTATATTTTGACCATGTTTCATCCGTTGAGCTTATTATTTTCAAGAAAGTCGGTCGCGCGGTAACACTCACTGTGTGGGTATAACTCTTACACTAAAGACAAATATTGGATTTTTGACATCAGAAGTGGGATCGTTTCAAGGTTCATTGCCTCTTGTACGCTGTAGTGGTCTAGTTGGAAAGGAACTTTGTTTTTCGGGGAAAGTTGTTTCATTTGACCTGTTGAGCCTAGCGTTTTCAGTAAAATCCATCGTTTGGTACCACCCTGCTAAAAAGAAAACTAGGACCTTTGATATCAGAAGTGGGATGGGCTGCCTGCTTGTACATTTACTGTAGTCCCCCCCTAGTTGAAGTGGAACTTGAACTGGAAGGGGCTGCCGTGCTGGAAGTGGTGGAAGGGGTTACCATGGAAGGGCCCTCCGCCGCCGCCTCGCTGCTGGTCGGGGTCGAGCGGGTCGATGCCCTGGTCGAACTGTGCTCGCTTTTCAGGATCTGTGAGTACCTGGAGAGAAAATTGAAATGTTACTTACGTTTCGTAGTCTTATTAGTAAGCGACTCCTTGTAATATCGTCAATAACAAATATTTGTTATACTTACATGTCTAATTATCGTTTTGTTCTTGTAAACTATTGGTCTAAATAATAATATATTTAAAGCGCCAGCGAAGAATTATCAAGACGCTGTGATATGAAGAAAGTATAAAGGCAAAGATGATTATGTCGTACGTTTAATAATACTTAGTAGTAAATATTTACCTCCTTAGCTGCGGCAACATCTATAAACTTCTTCTCGGCCACTTTCTTCTCGTCTCCTTGGAACTGATCGGGATGCCATTTCTGTGCAGCTTTGCGGTAAGCTTTCACTATCTCCTGCTTCGTCGCCGTGCTGGGAAAAACACATATGCATATAATAATTACTTTAACGAGTCTTATCGCGATAGTTTTTTAGGTAAATAAGCGATTTACCTGGACACTCGACGTTTCGACGTTTCGTTTTATTGACATAATTAACGACCTTAGACTGGAGTCAGATGAAATGCTGGTGAGCTTTGACGTCGAATCGCTCTTCACCAACGTCCCGATCAGAGAATGTCTAAAGGTAATCGAAGGCAGACTTACAGCTAATGGTATGTCCAAAAGATACATAACTTTACTGGAAAAATGTCTTGAGGGTAACTATTTCCTTTACCGTGACCAGTATTACCTACAGATCGATGGAGTGACAATGGGTAGCCCTGTAGCACCGGTTATTGCCAACATCTGGATGGAGTACTTCGAGGAGTTGGCGTTAAGTGCCGGTCCCTCGTCTATCAAGCTCTGGAAGAGATATGTTGACGACGTCTTTAGCATCATCAAAGGAGACATGGACACACGGTAAAGCAGTATGTCGACTACCTGAACTCCATCCACCCAAAAGTCAAATTCACCTGTGAGGTTGAACGAGACAGGACTTTGGCCTTCTTAGATGTCAAGGTAATGGTGAGATCAGATGGGTCCCTTGCACATACTGTATACAGAAAGCCAACACACACAGATAGATACCTACACGCGACCTCTCATCACCATCCGCGTCACCTGCAGTCTGTAGTGTCGACACTGACGAAAAGGGCTTACGACTTGTGTGACGCAGAACATCTGGACGACGAATTGAACCATGTTCATAAAGTACTGGTTCAGAACGGCTACACGGGAGTTCAACGTCGCATAAAAAACAAGAAAGCGAAGCAGCCTGAGGTGAACAGACAGCCAGCGTATTTACCCTATGTAAAAGGGGTAACAGATAAAATTGGGACAGTGTTGAGTAAGGGTTCGATTAAGACTGTCTTCACTCCATTGTCCAAAATATCGTACTCTTTACGCACACCGAAGGATGTTATACCTTTTCAAAATGCAGGTGTATATAAGGTACAATGCAGCTGTGGTAAGTCTTACATTGGCCAAACCAAGCGCAGTATCAGTGAACGGGTCAAGGAGCATATCGCAGCTGTGAAAAACCGACAGACGCATAAATCGGCAATCGCGGAACACCTATTGTCATCTGGTGCCAACCATTGGATCGAGCTTCATGCCCCAAAAGTCCTCTCTGTGGAACGTCACTATTACTCCAGAGTGGTGAGGGAGGCAATAGAAATCAAAAAGAACCCCAATAATTTCAATCGGGAGGACGGATTTAAATTGTCTACAACATGGAGTCCGGTAATAGACAAAATAAAAACGCGCGATTCACCATCGGACCGATCGTCGGACATTGTGAGTGTTGTGTGCCGGCCTAATGTGTAATATTTACAAACAATTTAAATTATTAAGACAATATGTGGTAACAGAAAATCTAGTTGCCCACCGCCTTGATGACAACTCGCTGCTACTTCAGTCTGCTCGCGACCACGACTGGTGAAACCCAGTCGAAACGTCGAGTTTCCAGGTAAATCGCTTATTTACCTAAAAAACTATCGCGATAAGACTCGTTAAAGTAATTATTATGTGTGAAAGTAATCGCGAGTGCTTTAAAAGTTATAACACATATGCATGTCAGATATAAAATCATACAAGTTACATACCCTGTATATAGGATCTTATTAAATTCACCGCAAATATTTTTAGTAACATTTTTCCGAACAAAAATATTTTAAACTTCCCATACAAAATGTCCAAAACATGTGTCAGTTTGTATGGGAAGTCCAAATTCTCCTCTATTTCGGAAAAATGTTACTAAGAAAAATTGTTCAGTTTCTCAAGTAGAATATACCCTGAAAATATTTGTAGTGAATTTAATAGGACCTTCTAAACGTTACACAATACCAAGCACAATACACACCCTGTCTGTCATATACGTTACATATCATGATATACACGTTACATGCCTTGTTATACACGTCACATACTCTATTACGTATTTGTTAGTGATGGATGTTTGATTTATACTGTTCATCAGTTACTTACCGCTTGACTCCCAGTATCTTGTAGTAATCCCGTTGCTCTGATTGTTTCTGCAGCTGCTGCGCGCGCTGTAAACCTTCCTTGGCGCGCGACAACCCTTCCTCCAGCTCCAGGGCTTGCTTGAATATGTGGATCGCTGAAATAGATTTTTTTGTAAATAGCTTCAGCATCACAATCAGTCCTCTAGTCAAACAAGCATTTAATCAGACTTTATGCCTTTTATGCGTTTTAAATAATATGATCAAAAAGATTCCAATGTAACATTAAAATAATAGATATCCACTCATATGGTACAGAAACGATGTAAAAGTCTTATCAGCAATAGAGTTACAATCTAGATACCAACGTACCAGACCAGACACGTAATTTTTTTATACCTGGAGTAACAGAAAGACCATATAACAGGCCGAAAGGCCGGTCATCACGGTACTCATGCAACTGAACAACTTTCCCCATGGTACATGGGTCAAAATATTAAAATAATATTTGGGCCTCCCATACAAAATTGCCGATCAGCTGATTGATTTACTATGATTTTTTTTTTCATTCAGTTTATGAGAACCTTGACCTCAATGTTTGACCTTTCTGTTACTCCCAGTATAATTTGTCATTGGAACAAAACTGGTCAGGCACTAGTTAGATCTACAAAGATAACTCACCATCGTCGTACATTTCCAGTCCAATAAGTGCATCTCCCTTGTCACACAAAACTCTCGCATCTTTTTGAATTTCTAACGCAGAGTTACATTGAGATAACGCGTCTGTGTATAACTCCTCCTGAAAATAAGAGTTGTGGTCAGAAAGCTTTCAGATGGAATACTTTTGAATTACTGTACAGCTACAAGGCCTCAATCCTTTGTGAGTAGTGGAGACTAAAAATACCAATACCTACATTGAATATTTAAAACATGTATGTGACATCGGCTTAGAATAGCATCATTCCGTATCCGTGGGTGTCGTAAGAAGCGACTAAGGGGTTTGAACGTTGATGTGTATTGAAATATTAGGCAACAGGCTGATGATAATGATGATGACCTGTCACTATAGTGCTACACCACCGTCTTTTGAATGACTCTCAAACTTTTGTCAGACGTGGTGTAAATCACCGTATACGGCCATTTACACTCTGCCTACCCCGCTAGGGATATAGGCGCAATATGTGTATGTATATTTAACCACGTAATTGATTTGGATTTGGCATCGCTATGATTAAAGAACGTAGGTATAGATAGATAGTGTGAATAAAAGGTTGAAAATCAACTCCCATCTTGCTATAACTGCACAGCCATTTCGTTGCCTCAAACACGACAAAAAAGAAAGGAAAGCACTGTTTATACATTTCTTGAAGAGCCTGTCTTCACTCGCTTCTTCACAATCTAGCAACTAGTATAATCTATCAATGTAATGTTCTCTTACCTTACTGGTACAACTGCAAAGCCACTTCCTCGCTTCAAACACAACTAAAGTAACATCATCTTCAAGTTTGAGCACTTTGTTAGCGCTCTCTATACATTTCTTAAAATTCCTGGCTTCGCTGGCTTCCTCACAGTCCAATAGGAATTTGTCGATCTTCTTTATTTTTTTGTAGAATGGGAAGCACTTCTTGTGTTCAGGGTCTAGTTTTAGACATTCGCGGATTTCCTGCAAAAAAAAACACAAAGTTAGAGTATTAAAATTATTTTTGATGTTAGCTGAATAACCAAAATTAAGATAACATTTATGCAGATAGAAATTTCCGATTTCAAGAGTAAAGGTCAAAAATAAGTTTTTCTAATGACATGATTAGACATCGTTATCTTTGGAGCACTAACAAAAAATTCTTAGAGGTTGCGTACTTTATCGACACCTTAGGTATCGACAGATTATATTCAAGTACCTATAGTCCTGCAAGTTCGTGCGCGACCCTCCCTAGGGGTGACAGACGTTGGGAGGGGAGATGTCATCGGGTAGCGGGAGGTGTAGCGGGGAAGGGAAGTGCGCGCATCCGCGCCGCACGTCATATTAAAATGACGTGCTTACTCGCCCCCCAACCGTCTGTACCCCGCAGGAAGGTCGCGCACGAACCTGACGGACTATAGTTGCTGTCAAAGCGAAACCAAAGAATTTATAAAAATATACGTCCGTTTAAAATTGCAACGGATAAGAAAACCAACAAACATAACATTTAACTTAAAAATCTAATTCCACCAAAAAAACTACTGCAAACACTTTAAGGGGTGAACCACCCCATGAAACTGAGCAACTTTCCACAAGAAAAAAAGGTCGATATCTAAAAAAAATACAATATTTTTTCAAGGATTGTTTTACACCATGTCAAGGCCATGTTTATATGTTAGAAGCATGAAAACATCGATAACTTGTGTTTCGATAAAAGTCCGCAACTCATCTCTATGACATGACAACGTCATTCGTGCTCCAAAGATAACGATGTCTAATTATATATAAATAGTTCTGAATACCAAAGTCTATCTGTGTAATCCTTATGTGAAGCTACTTTTAAATAAAAGTGCAGTAAGTATACATAAGCATTGATTGTTTACCTTGAGCGAATCACTGACGTGTCCCAATTGATACAATAGTACAGCCAGTCTGTAGTACCCATCTGTGGAGTCCTGCTGCAGTCTGTTCACTGAACGCAAGTCCGATACCGCTGAGAAGAGATCGTTCTGAAAATAAAACAAAGTTTAGTATGAACCGAAATAAAAAGTTCATGTCAGTTATCTTATCTATCATATCACTATCTGTGATCGTTCCCAAATTAGTTATGGACAATTCTGGTCAAGGTTCATCTTTTCGTAGATAAGACATCATAAACTAGCAACAAAAAAAAACATTATTTCCACAACAGGTTTACCAATTCAGTATAGCTTTCTGTCAAAATTCAAAAAAATTCAATAATTTATTTCTTCGTAGGAATTTACAAGATTCTCTTAAAGAAAGTCACATTCTAATACAATCTTAAAAAAGAGAAAATTTCTAAAGCAAAATTTTCTCTTTTTTATAACAATTTGAGTTCCTACTCTAAACGCGGCTCAGGCGGGATAAAAAAATAAAAGTAAAGGCACTGCCTCGGGGCTGGCCAGGGTAACCACACAGCATGCAACTTTATGCCTCAATGAATGACAATTAAATGGAATAACATTCTGTCAAAATTTTAAAAAGGAGTTACATGTGTATGGTTAGCCGGACCCCCTGGACAGGAAAACCGCCCAAAAACCTGCCCAGAAGTGCACCTATTCTAAAATCTACAATATTCTTAGGCCCTAAGCTACCCTAGCTAACTTAGAAAATAAATTAATAGAATAGCCAAAAACGGCTCATAAATATAAAAATTACAGTAGATTATTCTAACTGTTTTGTCTTTAAAATATACTTTAAACATTTCAGCAATAAAATAACATAGCAAAAAAGAAAAAAAAAAGTAGATTTACAGTAAATGTAAAAAATACATGTCAAAAAAGAAAAAATAATTAAAGAATAATATGAAGTGTCAAATTTAACCACTATACATGTCTATTTACATATCATAAAATTAAGGTATAACCACTAAAATATATGTCATGTTTATTTTTAAATAATGCCTATCTCTTGCATTGCGTTGGAGCAACTGTTGCTACTGACCAGACATCTTTATCTTTCAAAAAATGTTCTGTCTTATAATACGCTTTCGAACATAAAGTATTCTTTATTTTAAGTTTAAATTGCCTCTCATTTAACTTTAGAATTTCCTCTGGAATTTTATTATAGTAGCGTATACAGTTGCCCATATATGATTTACTGATCTTACTTAATCTGGTTTGTGGCTGTACAATTTTATTTTTATTTCTCGTATTACGACAATGAATATCTGAGTTTCTTAAGAGCGCATTCAATTTTTTCTAGCAAATTTGCAAATATTGGCTTTATAAACATGCGAGTTTCTCGAAAACCGTTGTGTAAAATTAATATGTTACTTGTACATTTAATCAAGCATATCTTCATCTAAAAAATGTACAATGTAAATATTAACATTTTGGTTTTAAACATGTTACAAACAGCGATATCTAAAGCGACAAAACCAAAATTCAGGAAAAGACCTCAAATCAAGCGTGAGTTTTAGAGTTTTGGTTCACTGTAAAAAAATATCAATTATACAAAAAAATAGAGTATTTATTTGAGAACAAAGTCTACAGTGAACATTTTACAATTTTATTCAGAAATATAGAATAATACCACGTTTTTATATACGAATTTTTGCAAAATAATGCGCCATTATAACAGCTTCTGTATGAATAAATAACAGTAGTAAAGATTTAAAAAAAATATATGTTATTTAAGAAGATGTACTTAATCTAATTGCAGAAAAATATATTTATTTTTGTTCATAATATCACTGTAAAAAATGTTCAAACATTCCCATGTTTTTCGCAAAACGACGCTCCGAGCGGTCTGGCAGGGAAAATTGTATGGGCTTCGTGAAAACCTCTATAGCGGCCTTAAATATGAACTGGAATTCTTATGCACATACATTATATTATCAAATATGTACTGCGAGGGAAGCGTAAGAATGCCAATTTCTTTAAACAATTTTCTTAGGGATTCATGACTTCGCAGTTTATATATTGCTCTTATTGCCCTTTTCTGTAACACAAAGATAGTTTCTATGTTAGCGGCTTGACCCCATAACAAAAGTCCGTAGGACATTATGCTGTGAAAGTAACTAAAATATACAAGCCTGGCCGTAGCAACATCAGTCAATTGTCGAATTTTTCGAACAGCGTAAGCCGCAGAGCTAAGTTTACTAGCCAGTGCTAGTATATGTGGATCCCATTGAATTGTTGCGTCGAGTGTAATCCCCAAGAAAACTGTTTCAGTAACATAATCTAGCTTTTCATTCTTAAGAACAACATCGTGTTTAATACTTTTAACATTAGGCAAAGAGAATTTAATACATTTAGTTTTTTTAGAATTCAGTACTAAATTGTTTGACGTAAACCATTTATCAACCTGATCTAGTGCGCCGTTTACTTCGTCAATATTTACAGCCTTTCTATCCACTTTAAATATTAAAGAAGTATCATCAGCAAAAAGCACTATCTTGGCTAGATTCTGTACCATGAAGGGCAAGTCGTTTATGTACACTAAAAATAGGAACGGTCCTAAAATTGACCCTTGCGGTACACCAATTTTGACAGTAGAACCCAGTGACTTCACACCATTTATCTGCACTCTCTGCGTCCTACCTCCGAGATAAGATTGAACCAAATCAAGTGCTTTTCCTCTTATACCGTAATGGTCCAGTTTCAACAACAGTGTCTCATGATCAACGCAATCAAACGCCTTGGACAAATCGCAGAACACCCCTATGACATCCTGCGACTCCTCCCAAGCACCGTAAATAAGTTGTAGGAGCTTAACAGCAGCGTCGGTTGTCGAGCGCCCTTTCGTAAAACCGAATTGTTGATCATGTAGTAATTTATTGAGATTGAAATGTAGGAGCATTTGATTAAGTATAATTTTCTCAAAAACTTTACTCAAAACTGGTAGTACAGATACTGGCCTAAAGTTACTGGGATCGGATTTATCGCCAGCTTTAAAAAGAGGTATAACTTTACTGTGCTTCATGAGATCAGGAAATACGCCATGATCAATGCAAGTATTAAATATACAGGCTAAGTATGGTGCTAATGTATCTATTAAGGAACTACATAGTCTTACTGACATGCCCCATAAATCCTCTGTAGTTTTTATCTTTATATCTTTAAAAGTTTTTAATATTACATTTGCATTAATGTACCTAAACTCAAATACATTATTACAAGTCTGAACATTCGTTTTAAGAAGATTTGACGCGATGATAGGCGAAGAGTTAAGTGACTCAGTAGTTTTAACTCAGACTCAGTAGTTCCTCAACTGCGTCATATGAACGGACCAGAGCAACTCCTTCAACAGCCACTTACACAGCTCCACGACTGATATTACCCCCTCCCTCACTAGTAAGCTTCACTTCTACTACTACAACTACAACTGTCCACTGCTGGACATAGGCCTCCCCCTTTCGGGGGGTATTGCCATACTCACCACACATCGCAGGTGGATTAGCGAGCGCAAACGAAACACTGCTGCCCATTTTCTGCATCCATTGGTAGTAAGCTTCAGCCACTCAAATATTCTTACCAATTCAGTATAGCTCTCTGCTCTCAACTATCGGATATGAGCTGACCAGGGCGACACTTCCAACAATCTTGTACACAATCCCTCAATAAAATATATAATCCCTCTCGATAGTAAGCTTCAGCCAATCAAATATACTAACCAATTCAGTGTAACTTTCTGCCCTTAACTGCCTTATGTGAGCCGACCAGGGCGACACCTCCAACAATCTTGTACATAGCTCTACGACCGCTCTGTACTCCCCCCCGCGGTAGTAAGCCTCGGCCAGTTTGAGTTCCTCTGCCATATCATCCATACACTGGTACTGGGCTTATGACAAGCAAGCAACAAACAGATACTAACCAATTCAGTGTAGCTTTCTGCCCTCAACTGCCTGATATGCGCCGACCAGGGCGACACCTCCAACAATCTTGTACACAATTCCACGACCGCTCTGTACTCCCCGCCTCGGTAGTAAGCTTCAGCCAGTTTGAGTTCTTCTGCGATGTCATCCATGCGGTGGTACTGGGCCTGAGCTTCTTCATTGTACGGGTCTTCGTGCACCTGCAGGGAAAAGTTTGACAAGTTGACAAATATTTCAAGAAACTCCCGCGAGGCCAATTTGATCATAAACAAAAATCAATACGAAAATTATGAATGCATCATTTAGGTTGTGCTGTATAGACAAGTAATTACTGCTATAATGCGTTCCTTCTTCCTATAACAAGCAATCAATCATACATAACTAATTGCAATACATATTAAATATGCAATATGTGTGACCTAAAGCTATTCTAATGATAATGACATAAATAGTATGCTATCTTAGATAGATATCTACGACTGATACAAGGATTTTTTTTAAATCCCTATCAAACTTAGAGCAGACTTACAAAATCGCTAAGTTGATCTTGACTTTCAACTTCAATTTGCTGGTTATCAATGAAATAACAGTTAATAAAATGATAAGGATTATCAGAAAAACATAGTTATGTAATAACAGTAACTATTCGCAGAGTTATGTAGCTTAGAAAGAATGTACACTGAAATACCTAGTGGTTTCAAAGGCAATAGCAGTAGACTGGTAGAGTCAGAGAGGAATCCCGTAAAGAAAAATAAAACGAAAAACAGCTGTCATGTAGAATGCAATAGAGTTGGATGGTGTAAATCTATGACGCACAGTCAGAGAGCCTTCTTTCGTGGTGGGACACTATTATCAAAGCATAATAAACATCATCCATTATCAATTGTTACATGACACGTACGTACCTACACGCTTATTATTGTAGTTATACGTGTATTACTGCTTTAGGCCACGTTAGTCGAAATTATGTGTGGGCGGTAAAAATAATAACGAAAATGTAAAGTTAAGGTTGGACATATGAGTTCAGATAATTGAACAATTAGTTCAACATAAAATAAAGTAAATTTTCAGTAAGATATAAAACCAACAGAATTGTATGTTTAGTTTTTGTGTTGGTTAATTTTACTAAGGCATGGGTGTGGGTTAATGGATCTATTTATAAAATTGATACCCTTTTACATGGATGGAAGAAGGTTCAGAAAACATTAAATTTAAATTTTTGCCAGCTTTTCTAACTTTGGGTCAGGTCTATTTCACACCAAAGATGTAATTAGGTCTAAAACTGACAAAGTTATTAAAGCGAGGCATACAGACAGACAGACAGACTTGACGAAATGATAAGGATTTTTAGTAGGCTGCGAAACCCTAAAATACAAAATGGCTTTGACTAATATCATGCACAAAGTAAAAAAATAAGTAATATTCATACTTGAGTTGCTTAATACTGATAAACCAGTTAGGTACTTTCGAAACTGCCTTTCACAGTTGCAACATTTCTTTTAACATGCTATGATAACTACATGTTACAATTTATTGGGTTCTTGTATGAAATTATATTGTTCCAACAAATGATATTAAACAGAGATATTGGCAGTAAAATTTAAAGCTGATAAGATTTCTCTTCATCGCTTTATTCAATTGGCTTAAAATCCCTGGAGATTCTTTAGTAGCATTGTAGGCACTATTATAAGCAGTTACTTTTACACTGAATATACCGGGAGTAACAGAAAGGGTATAACAAGCCGAAAGGAGGTCAACGTACTCATAAAACTGAACAACTTTCCCCATGGAACATGAGCCGAAATGTAAAAACAAAATTTGGACCTTCCATACAAAATCGCCGATCAGCTGATTGATTTACTATGAAAGGTCCAAATGTTTTTTTCACATTTTGACCCATGTTCCATGGGAAAGTTGTTCAGTTTCACGAGTACCTTGACCTCCTTTCGGCTTGTTATACCCTTTCCGTTACTCCCTGTATTCTTTATTGCATAAAATTACAAGAAATGGCATTATGCAGACAGAGTGAGCCAAGGCTAGCTTATCTCTAACAAGAGATCTCTTCCAGCCAACCCGCCAGTAGTGAGAAAATAATAATATTCTAGTTCAAAATTTGTAAATCTTTTAAATACATACAAATATCAATTGAGGTTTATTTTTCTCTGATAATCATTCTTTTTTTTTTAATAAGACTTTACTGTTGGCGCTGTTTAGTTAGGCTTCAATGAACGACTTTGCCTTGCTTGGCCACGCTCAACTGAGCAACACAAAACTGCTGATAAGTAGTACAATGAAATAATAAATAGGAAATGTATCTGCATAATAAACTTAAAAAATTTTCACCTTAGCAATAGCACAAGGTCATGAATGAAATAACAAAAATGACAAACCTACAAAAATAATTTGGCATCCTAACTTATCAATGATAGCAAGCTTTGCATAAACCTCTCATCTCATTATAAGAATGAATAATTCTTGGCATGATTAATGCCTTGAAAATAGTCCTAAATAAATATTTCTACAATATTCTTATCAGAACTCATCCGATACCACTCATACCTAGAAATGAATAAATAAATGATTGGAACTTACCACTTGCAAATAATCCTCCTTTGCATCATTGTACTGGGCCAACTTTAGGTACACATTGGCTCGCTGTATTCTCGCTGTTGTGAAGTCCGGCTTCAACTCTAACACCTGGAAAAAATATTTTACTCATATTCAATACTATACTATGTATTTACAATCTATTGGGTTTGCATGAGTAGACAAAAAGATGCAATCAGAATGAAGCATATTTCATTAAGCATTGTTTTCGGAGTATGATTTAACATACTCACAGCTAAAACAGTACTGTAAGTGACCAGTAAGCAGTAAGAAAGCAAATACATAGCAATACTTACTGCTTATCATGATAATCAAACTTGATAATAAAATATTTACAAATCTAGAAAATTTATAGTTGAGTGGATCATAAAACTTACTTTTGTGAAGTCCTGTAGAGCGAACTTAGCTTTCCCAAGCGCGTAGTACACGGTACCACGCTTGAAATATGTTAGGTAGTTATTTGGGTCACCCTCTGTTGAAAAAACATCTCAGATTAGCCATGGTTTCCTAGTATTTTCAAGCAACTGATTATTAAAGCAGATAATTCACCATGAAATGAAGAATATAAATAATACACATCATCTGCACAGAAACCACTGCACCAGAGATCAAGAGATAAAGTAGAATGATGCAAGATTTTAGACACGAATTTAAGAGGATTTATGAATGAACATCTTGTCTTCCACAGTTTTCTTAGACCGGGCACACTCTGTACGGCCAGTGGAGGCGTATGTGGTGTCTAAGAGGCGGACGTGTGTGACATGCCCTACATGTGAAGACGAGACCTACCAACTGCTGCGTGGTAGTGCGTGAGCGCGTCGGAGAGCTGCCCGCGCGCCAGGAAATCGCGGCCCAGCTCCAAGTGGCGGTTTACCTCACCCGGGCTCGAGCACTCTGAAACTACACCGCACAATCAGCACAGAATCATCACCAAAAAATCTACAACCAGAACCAGAAACCACAACTTACATTCTAACACTACTTCTAGCACTAATAAAACAAGGCATGGCGTGATTTTGTTCCAGTTGATATTCACTAGGTAGTCCATTATAATTAGTATTAGCTATAGCAGTCTTCAGGGAATATTATTTATCAATTTCTTCAATACAAACTAATTATTTGACAGAGCCACAATCCATTTTTCCTTCGGCACTTTTCGTGGTTTTTTCTGATTGGTCCAAATCAGACAGGCCCAGTGTTGCCAGCACCGTATGTTCAAAAGTTACTTACACTCTTTGAAAAAGTTACGTTTTGAAGAAAAAAGTTACGCCATTATTTTTTTTCATAAAATATTTTTTTTTGCCTGTTTAGTATAAATACAGTGGCTTTTTTCATTGTTTTTTAGGTGTTTTTTCGCGTGTTAAGTTTAAATACAATGGTTTCCATTGTTGTTCAGGGAAATCTTTCATTAACAGTCGATGTTTCGGTCCATGACATGACACTGAACAAAGTTTACCAAGATGTCTGTCCAAAACGAAACGAAAATGCGTGCGTTCCGTTTTAGGATTTTTTTGGTTTTGTTTTAGGAAAAATATGTTTTCACGAAATGTTACGTAAAAGTTACGCCCGTGGCTAGGTTACGCCAAGGTTACGCTTAAGGGTGAAAAGTTACGTAAAACGTAACAAAAGTTACGTTCTGGCAACGCTGGACAGGCCAGACAGCATATTCATTGCCAGCATGAAATAATCATGAAAATACATAAAATCATTTCAAATACTTTTATTTATTTTATTATAATTTTTATGTTATTTTATATTGTTATTATTTTTGTTATGAAATAATTAAAAAAATATGAAATTTGAAATATTTTTCCTAAGGAAAAATTTCTGAACGAAACAGAAATTGTTGAACGAAAAAAATAATATTTGTGTTGCCATTTCTAAGATTTATTTTTACCGGAGATATCGGGAGATTTTACATGAGGTCGCGGCTAAGAATACTGCCACCCCCATAATCCGCGCGATCATGGCATTCGAAAACGAAGACAATTTATGATTATGTAAATCTGATGGTGTTGATGCCATCTACATTAGCGTTCCCAAAGAGGGTTGATATCAGGCAGGCAGCCGGTCATAAATCGTAGCTGAATCATTTTATGATTTTATGCTCTAAAAATATGTTATTCCCAAGGAGGGTTGACGTCTGGTAGGCGGCCGGTCGTAAAATTCAGCCAAATCCTTTTGCAACACGATTTTGTTTTCGGCGAAACGTGTTGCGCCGACCCCAAGTAATTGGGATAAGGGCAGGAAGATGATGATGCTCTAAAAACATGTTGCACCGATCTCAACTGATTTGAGTTAAAGGTAGCCAGATAATGATGATATCAGATGATTTTACTTGTGATCGTAAGAGACCCGCTGTGCGGTGCTTAGAAACGTTAGAATATAGTCAGATGTTAAATCCTGCTTAATTATCCATTAGACAGGCAACCCAGGTGATATTCGTACGCTTGTCTACGCTAGACCCGAATTCGCTGTGCTCTATTAACACACATCGTTCGTCAATCACACACCTACACCTTGCAAGTTGTCTCGAAAAACTGTCACGTTGATAATGAAATTAGTAGATTGCAAGACACTGGCAAACTACTGCTAAAAGCGTGCGTATTATTTTACAGAAATTATTTAACAAATATATATGGATTGCTTTTACCTGTTGTGGCTATAATAATTATGATAATAAAATAATAATTGTGTATTTTGAGGCCTTTTTTGACAGCAGAGCAGTTTAAAAAATATTACTAAAATCATCGGTAGATGGCAGGGCTCTGAACCAAACTTATTGGATTAATGCATAGGTACTCAAAAGATAAAAATTATACCGGGATTAGCAATAAGAGTATAACTAGTCAAAAGGAGGTCAATCTACTCATGAAGCTGAACAACTTTCCCCATTGAACATTAACAAGAAAAAAATAATTGGTTCTGCCATTAGTAAATCAATCAGCTGATCGGCATTTTGTTTTGGGAGGTTCTTATTTTTTTCCTATTTCGAACCATGTTTCATGTGGAAAGTTGTTCAGTTTCATGAGAATCTTGACCTCCTCTCGCTTGTTTTACTCTTTTTGTTACTTCCTGTATAACACAAAGAAAGGGAGCGTTATTTATCACGAAATTGTTTCCCGCTTCAAAATATTTGGTCTAGATCTAGTAGACCTGTAATTATTTAGTTACATTATGAGCACACATTTGAACCTTGTTTCAACAGCTTATAGATAAATGCAAATTGTTTGAACATAGTCTTTGGTTTAATGCCATCTGTTGGTGTAAAAGATCATAACATTTTAATCTGGAAAAAGGGAGTATTGTGGGGAGTATATCCAGAAACTGGCAACACCGTCCCTTTCTTTCATTTTGAAGTTTCCGGTTAGTGTGCAGAATTTATCTATTTTTTCTAATTTAGTGAGATAAATCAAAGAAATAAGTGAAATATTACGTTTTGATTACAATAAGCAAACCCTGTGTGTACCAAAAAACATCAGATTAGTGATTTTCACGCAGATGATTTACGATTGATTCTGACTTGGATGTCAACATAACCTCTATCTTTAGTGTATTGAAGTGTGCAGTTTCGGTGTTCTAATTTGAAGTGGTGTTTTAGGAATGGCTGACGCAGCTCCGTCTACGGCTCCCAAGGCCAAAGCGCCTAAAACCAAGGCCCCCAAAGAGAAGGCCGCGAAGGCTGCACCCGCAGCGCCCGCGGAGCCTGCGAAGGCGCCCCGCAAGCCCGTGGCGACCAAGCCCCGCCACGGCCGGCTCTACGCCAAGGCAGTGTTCACAGGCTACAAGCGCGGTCTGCGCAACCAACACGAGAACACAGCTCTCCTGAAGGTAAGATGTTTTGAGGTTATGTTTGGAACCAGTTGTGGTCATCAGCAACTTGCTATGTTAGTTGGACAAGTTCCTTTATAGATTGACAGACCGTAAGGCAAAATAAGAAACTTGCAGATCCAGTAGTTTGTTTACTAAGACGTAACAATCCTTTAGTTTTTGTTAGTATGTTAGACACAGCTGAAATGATGCCTAGACATTTGAAACCTGAACCACCGTGTGGACAAACATTCACTGATCATTGTTATCAATACTGTTTACACCAACATTGATGTATCTTCAAGAAATAACAGGTTTTATATCCCTAATTCCAGGTTGAAGGCACGAAAAACAAGGAAGATGCGAGCTTCTACGCGGGAAAGAAGTGCGTGTACGTGTACCGCGCCAAGAAGCGGACCCCCATCGCCGGCGGTCCTAAAGGCAAGAAGACCAAGCTGCGTGCGATCTGGGGCAAGGTGACCCGCACCCACGGCAACTCCGGCAGCGTGCGCGCCAAGTTCACATCCAACCTGCCCGCGCAGGCCATGGGACACAGGATACGAATTGTGAGTTGGATACTGTTTGTTTTAATACTTTTATGAGAAGGGTTCTTTGATCCAGATGAGTTAGATGTTTGAGCATGATTGTGAAACAGTAGAAATATAACAAACAATACATTAAGTTTAACATTTGGTTAACACATTTCCTGCCAGCTATGAGAATACTCTTATTGATGTATGAAAAAATGTTGAGTATAATTGTCTGGCAGTGAATGGGTTAAAACTATTTTAATGTTTACTATTGAGTTGGACAAAGATAATGCAATAATTTATGTTCCTAGAGTTTTCTAAAATGCTTTCACTGTTACACATCTATTCTTAGCGACTTATTTCCTGCGGACAAAAAATTGTGATAGTAAAACAAACTTATTTCGGACCACTGTACTGCACTTGCACTTTGCATACTTATCTTTTTTAATTCTTTTTGTTAGATGCTTCTAGTGGTTGTATTTCTGGATCAGATAATCTTCAAGGCGGGTATTCATTGGGGACAAAATCCCAGGAACTTTGTATATGACACAAAGTATCAGGAGAATGTTCCCAATGTGGACGTGTTTTGAACAATGTCCCCGAACAAAATCCCCGAAAAAAAGCGTACACATTCGGGACATTGTCCATAAACATTGTCTATGATACAAAGTATCAGGGATTTTGTCCCTAATGAATACCTGGCTTCATGTTCTTAAATGATGCCTAAGACATTTGAAACCTGAATTCAATGTGGACAAAATTTTTACTGATTACTTGTAAGCGAAAGAAACATTACTTGTATGTGTGACCAGTTTTTAACTGTTTGTGTTTGTTTGTTTCAGATGCTGTATCCTTCCAGGATCTAAGAACTTCCTGTTATTTGTAAGCCTACAATAAAAACCCAAAAAAACTACTGTTCTGGTTTGATTTTTGGATAAGACTCTGCTTCACCTCCCCATGCATGCACTACAAAGGTATAGTTGCTATTTTCAGTAATGATAATTATGAAAGAAGTCTGAAAAAAGTAACAGATACAGATGTGATAATGATTGACATACTGATTACTTTACTTTGTAGATGAATGTTGGCTGTAGTATTCTATGGTCAAGATTTTAAATCCTGCAATATTTGTATGCTTGAGGCTTCTTTCAGTTCAGAATTGTAGTAGAGCGACCTTTATTATAATAGAAAGAATCAACAATCTTTAATTTAAAAGTTTTTTTATCACATTATTGGTGAATTAACTTTAGCTTTTGTAATTTGTGATAGACTCCAGCCACCTTCTTAGGGCCGGCCTCTGCTGCATGACGCATAGTGTCCGTGTGTACCCGCAATGCGAGAACTCCTGCAAAGTTCACTCTGGTTCACTCTACTCCAAGCGGTGCTACTTTCGCACGCGGTCTACCTGACGCAGCAGCAAGCCTAAAAGATTTTTTTGTTCAAGCGCCTGATAAGATATTCATAGCAATAACTTTATTGTTACTGTTTTGCTAATTAAACTTTGTAGGCGTTCCGCCTTTATGAGGAAGGGACTTGAATGAGTAGAAGTAGAAATCTGATTTCGCATGCTGCTCTGAAAAGTAAATACTAGACTACTACATTGTAATCCTTTAATGATTTCAAAGTACCTACGTCTCCCGACATAAATAATTTTGGCGTAGCTTGACTTGTAGGTAGAGTAGTAGGTAGTGATAGAGAAGCAAGGTTGTACTGTTTCATATCGTATACCTAGTATCTATGAAAAACTAGTAGAAGCTGCTCCCTTAAGAGCGCATTCAATTTTTTCTAGCAAATTTGCAAATATTGGCTTTATAAACATGCGAGTTTCTCGAAAACCGTTATGTAAAATTAATATGTTACTTGTACATTTAATCAAGCATATCTTCATCTAAAAAATTTACAATGTAAATATTAGCATTTTGGTTTTAAACATGTTACACACAGCGATATCTAAAGCGACAAAACCAAAATTCAGGAAAAGACCTTAAATCAAGCGTGAGTTTTAGAGTTTTGGTTCACTGTAAAAAAATATCAATTATACAAAAAAATAGAGTATTTATTTGAGAACAAAGTCTACTACAGTGAACATTTTACAATTTTATTCAGAAATATAGAATAATACCACGTTTTTATATACGAATTTTTGCAAAATAATGCGAAATTATAACAGCTTCTGTATGAATAAATAACAGTAGTAAAGATTTAAAAGAAATATATGTTATTTAAGAAGATGTACTTAATCTAATTGCAGAAAAATATATTTATTTTTGTTCATAATATCACTGTAAAAAATATTCAATCATTCCCATGTTTTTCGCAAAACGACGACGCTCCGAGCGGTCTGGCAGGGAAAATTGTATGGGCTTCGTGAAAACCTCTATAGCGGCCTTAAATTGGTAGCTTGAGGTGAAGCTTATGGTTCCTACATAAGTAAATAAGTTTGTTTACTTTACATACATGGCGTGTTTTCGCCATCATATGGCATTATCGAGTTATCGCTGCACTCTGGCAATTTGGAGAGAAAAAGAAAATTGTTCAGTATTGAATAATACGTGGAATTTTCCAATGTTTGCTGATGTTCTGTGGTATGTAACCCAACAATTTACCTTCTTTACTTATTTTGATCTGATCACGCACGAGTAAAATTGTTCTTATCGGACTAGGAAGATCTTGTGATGTAATAAGCTCATTTATTTTGAAATCGTTGAGACAGGCAGTAAAAAATAATATTCCATTCCACTGCTGGACGTCATCATCATCCATCATCGTCATTCTCAGGCCACATCCATCCACTGCAGGGTATAGGGCATAGGCCTCTTCTCTACAGCGCGCATCCTCACGGTCCTGTGCCAACCTCGTCCATAAAAGGTACTCTTTGCCTCGTCCAGTAAGGTCCTATAAGCTTGACAATATCATGATCATCGAGCAAGTGGTCTGCTCACTGACCTTTTCGCTCTTGCCACCATTCCTTAACCGCTTTTGTCCACCAAGTGTCCTGCCCACCTCCGCTGCTGGAATAAATTCTAGGTGGTAGTTATTTTATTGTGCTCTTGCTGATATCATGGATAATGAATGATACAGGAAGGCACACAGCACACTTTTACGGGTGTGTAGGTAAATTTAATAGGTATAAAGCATAAACTTATACCTGAAGTCAAACACGTACTCAGGTAATATGATATTGTTGCGGCTGTGTTGGTTGATTAAGATGTTGTGATTTGCGCGCGCATCTCCACGTGAGGAGGCATGCGTCTGCGCATGTGAGATACAGCCTTCTATAATTAAATAGCGCCACACCACATAGGTACAGCCTTATACACAAGCAAGCTGTAGAGTGCGCCTAGCCAGCCAGGTATGCACAGTTGGCACACGTATGAACACAACCTCCCTGTCCTTCAGTACCAAATCGACAGTGAGAACACACTATTCCGGGATCTTAGACCAATACCATCAATATTTATCCTATAATTATAATTATCTATAAGAAGAACTTTTGCTTACGATTTGAACAATGGCCTGGAGAAATATGCGCACACTACCTATACCTATAGTAGCTTACTTATATAGGTACCTAAAAAAAACCTCTAAGTGTACAACTACAACACATGCATCATCTGCAATTATTATTTACCTATGTTGTTTATTCAATTAGACATCGCTCTCGCAAAGAGGCAATGTTTTGCATGATGGATAGCAAATAATTGTTGATGCTATAAATATAATCACGAGGCACAGGTATTAGTCTAAGCTCCCATTGACAAAGTCTTACCTCATAAGTCTACCGATTGAAAGTATGCTATAACGATAGATTATGTTTAGGAGGTCATAACATCGTATGGGTCATATGGGTGGCCATCCGAAATCCTGGCAGGTTTTTTTTTATCCGACTTAAAAAACTTATTTTATTTCCAAAATTTACATCACACAGCTTTACCGTTCGAAACGTATACCCTTCTAAAGAGACACCTTTGGCGATGAGAACCCGCTTAGGTTGCTAGCTCCAACATTGGCAGTTTCAGTGGTCAGCCACTTTATACAGGCTAAAAAATGAACTCGCTTATCTCATCTGGCTACCCATTGAAATTAATATAGGTCAATAGCCCCAGGGATGTCATTGATGATTATACAACCTGTTACATAACTAACCAAAAAAAAGAATATTTTTTATTATCATCGGTCGATAAAAAAATCACATCACTAGTCTAGGTCAGGTGCTACACTACCTGGCGAAAAGTCCGCTTCGGCATACATTGCTGGTTGACTTAGTTTCTTGTATTGTTGACATTCATGTAATAGCCAGCAATGTAAACCGAACTGCATTTCGCCGCGTCGGTAACATCATTTGAATTTTGAGCTGTCAAAATTAGTGCTGCGATGCTACGATTAAAAATAAGTGTAATTTAATAAAAAAATATTTTTTTCGTAGTTTTCAAAAACGATACTACGGCTCTAAGTTTTTGTAAATTGACTCTTTGCAACGAACCTTTCCACACCCTTTCAGATTTATTGGTTGTTTTGTAACACGTTGTATAAGGTTGCCTGTTATCAGCCTGGCAGTATCCTTGAAAATCTCATTTAAAAAATTTGAGGCCGCTTATCAGAGATACCGTTGTGATGATAACAGGCAACCCTATATATTCATCAATGGCATTTTTAGGGCTATCGATCTGTATTAATTTCATTTCGTAATAAGTGACTTTATTTTTTGGCCTCTAAAATGTGGCTGACTACGGAAACTGCCGGTGTTGGAGATGGCAACCCTAGCGGGTTCTCATCGCCAAAGGTGTCTCTTTAGACGGGTATACGTTTCGAACGGTAAAGCGACGTGATGTAAATTTTGGAAATAAAATAAGTTTTTTAAGTCGGATAAAAAAAAATCTGCCAGGATTTCGGATGGCCACCCATACAATGTTATGACCTCCTAAACATGATCTATCGATATAGCATGCTTTCAATCGGTAGACTTATGAGGTAAGACTTTGTCAATGGGAGCTTAGTCTATACCTAACATCATCGTCATAGTGTATGGCGATCTCTGTCTAAGTATAGAATACTTACTTTCTCTAACATACATGTAAAGTGGTATCTAGTGACATGTAGGACTGCATATGAAAGGGCGTGGCGCGTCGCGAAAGCCTGTTAATAGACCGTGACGGTCACTGGAGCATACCTAAGTGTCAGGTGGCCAAGCCACATTAATTTCTCAATTTACTTCCACCGTTTAAAGTTTCACCTACCTATGGGAAATGTTACCTACCTATTTGTACGAAGGTTCAAGCTGTGTTTTAGGCCCTAATATTGTAATGCTACGTAAATGGCTACGGCCTACGATGGTCGGTCGATGACGTAGCAATAATTTCGCCTTGCTACAGCGTAGCAATTTAGTACTTTTACCTAGTAGGGCTCCTTTATAAGGATTTTTCTGCAAGTAGGGTAGGGTGGTCCATGCACACATTAAGTCAATCGAAAACCAAATGAACCTCGGAAATGGTTAGTGAATCATCTTCAATCCGCAGTCGGAGTCAAACGTAATAAGTCCATAGGTACGCCTATTTGAGTCAAACGGAAAGTCAATATCAAATGTGTTGGAGCATTAAACTAATCATCAAACATCATCGACATCCGACAGGCAACAGTCATGCGATCAAATGGCATGACATGTAGTGATGTGATGATGATGTCGGTATTTTGTAAAAAGAGCGAATAAAATAAGCATTTTCCAAAGAATTTCTCTACAAGATATCGATGATTATAAGATGGTGTTACTTTTGAGTTTGCTCCATAGAAAGAACCATTCCAAACTTTAAGCAAAAACTGCCTCGATAATTTTTTGAAAGCCTTTTATCTGGGCATGATCTGTAAATGAAATAAATATTAAATGAAAATCCAATACGATCGTCTAAATTTGGCGCGGAGGGAAAAAATCAATTACCTACGTTATGATTATCCCAATTCCCCGGATTTTAATTCCCTAATCCGAGCCAAAAATAGATGCTTTTATCGTGCCGCTCCGTGGGTAGTATGTAGGTATGCAAATAGCAGCGTTTTACAACGGACTGGTGATTGGATAATGACAGCCGGGCCGAAATAGACGCGTAGATGCCAGAGTCGTAGCTAGAGAGATAAAGAGTAATATTTGAGTGAAAAAACTGTCCTAGAGTCTGGCCAGCGAGTCTTTGGACACGGAAATGGCGCCAATTTTAAAAATCTTTCACATGTTAACACTGAAAAACTACAATAAAACAATTTTGATACTTACTATTTTTTTGTTTTCTGCTCTTTAGTTTGTGTTTACCTTGCCTACCGGTATGTATGTATGATGTATCTACCAGGAGTAACAGAAAGGGTATAACAAGCCGAAAGGAGGTCAAGGTACTCATGAAACTGAACAACTTTCCCCAAGAAACATGGGTCGATATATGAAAAAAATATTTGGACCTTCCATACAAAATCGCAGATCAGCTGATTGATTTACACTGAGAGGTCCAAATTTTTTTCATATTTCGTCCCATGTTCCATGGGGAAAGTTGTTCAGTTTCATGAGTACCTTGACCTCCTTTCGGCTTGTTATACCCTTTCTGCTACTCCCGGTAGATACATCATACATACATACTGGTAGGCAAGGTAAACACAAACTAAAGAGCATAAAACAAAAAATAGTAAGTATCAAAATTGTTTTATTGTAGTTTTTCAGTGTTAGCATGTTGCCATTTGAAATATTTGAATTATTTGACGTCCAAAGACTCGCTGGCCAGACTCTAGTCACGTCCCAGTGTAGATTGAGCCACAGAAGCGTATTTGCATATAGTAGAACCTGGCATCTATCGATTTAGATAGAACGCTAATAAAATTGTTCATGCTACATGTAGATTTACGGCCATCCATTTTTTCGAGACCACAGTTTTTTCGACGAAGGCCGTGGCGCGGTCTTCAGCTATCTAGATAGATCTAGGATCAAGTATCTACCTACCTACCTACTTACGTTTATGGGGCAACACAGGTTAGACGCGAGTCGCATCGCGCAACATGATATCTCTCAGTAAAGCGATCGTCAGTCGTTATAGATGCGACAGATCACGTGTGTATCTTTGTTTCTCCTGTTTCATCGTTACGATGTCGCACGACACACTGCTCCGACGATCACTTGTTTGACAAATGTCATCTTTCATCTCACGACTCCTCTATGGAGCTTGCGCGTATGAATTCCTTGCTACGAGCTACGTCCCTGGTTTCCTTGAACAACAAACGAATCGACCGGACCCCACAAGTGGTCTATTGCGGCGCGTTTGTGCTCGTAACTCAGCAAATTGCTCTTGTGTGACAGATACGATCTCACATCTCCTCTATGGAGCTTGCGCGTATGAATTCCTTGCTACGAGCTACGTCCCTGGTTTCCTTGAACAACAAACGAATCGACCGGACCCCACAAGTGGTCTATTGCGGCGCGTTTGTGCTCGTAACTCAACAAATTGCTCTTGTGTGAGAGATGCCATCTCACATCTCTTCTATGGAACTTGCGCGTATGAATTCCTTGCTACGAGCTACGTCCCTGGTGTTCCTTGGACAACAACCGAATCGAGCGGACCTCGCAAGTGGTCTATTGCGGCGCGTTTGTACTCCTAACTCAGCAAATTGCTCTTGTGTAGAGCAGGTTTGCCTGTTTGTTTGGCTCGAGCAGAGTCATTGCTCATTGCTCAAATAAGGATGCAACAGGAAGTCCAACTTCCTTTGGGCTGAAAAAGGTCCGTAAATCTAATCTGAAATATCGAAAATCACTTACCTATAGGTATTTCTGCAGTATTGCTCTAGCTTTGCTGTTTGTTTACTTGAGGGAGTTGTGAATATTGGGAGAATCTAAAGATAGGAAACGTATAATCAGGTACTTTTAAGCTAATCTGAATACTCTCGCCACAAAACACCTAACACCAAAACATCATTGTGTATTATGTTTTGGGTAATATCTACGTTGTCGTAGACAATTGCTACAAACGCTACACTGACATATTTTTGAACATTATGTAGGTACCTACATAATTACATACACACATACAGGCATATACTAAACGACCCATTTTCCAGAAAATGCTAAGCTCAAAAGGTCAAACTGAACAACTTTCCCTAAGAACCAATATATTCAAAGCCTAAAAAAAACGGACCTCCCACATCTGCTGCCCGGGAAATTTGCTATGGGATATCCAATTATTTTTTTGTCTGTAAGCATTGGATTTGGTCCTGTTTTCCAGTTTGACCGGTTGATCATAGCGTTTACGTAAAAATGCGTCGTTTGGCACTATCCGTACATCACGCATATCTCTTGCGGGGTAGGCAGAGCGCAAACGGTTTTGAACACGAAGGTTTTAAAATTCGATGTGAATGTTTTCCACGAGAATCGTTTCGCTTGCTGCTCTCTTAAAGGTTACGTGGCACGTGTAAGGATTGCTCTCGACCTCTCGCAATAACAGTAAATCAGTGTGTAATAGAATAAAACAGAGTAATAGTCGTCATTACTGCACTCCAGTCAAAGGTCGCTGAATCGCAGGTTTCTCATTCTTTAGATATCGTGATTGGATGAAATCAGGTCTTATTCAGGTTATTATCACCATCCTGCCCTCATCCCAAATCAGTTGGGGTCGGCGCTACATATCTTTCTCTTCCATTCACCTCTATCAGCCAGCAGTCAAATCCTCACTTACGCCTATATTTTTCATGCTGTCTTTTAATCCAGCCAGCAGTCTTCTGTGTCCATCCACATTCATGTTCTTTATCACATTACTTACTGTCTTTGTTACATTTAAATTTTTAATAATGATTTAAATAAGTAATTAAATACTCGGAAACGGCTCCAATGATTTTCATAGAATTTCGAAGTTTCGGGGACGTTAAATCGATCTTACTACATAGGTTTGATTTTTCAAAACAACCTTGGAATGGTCCGTAAAAAACTATAGTTATAAAACATTCATTATGAATGCCTAGAGTTTACTTTGCCTAGCAGAGGGACAATCTAGGTTAAGATAGAAAGTTGCCTTTAATTATGTTGATTTAGAAAAAACTTAAGTTGTTCATTTTTTTGGTGTAACAAGTCAAAAAAATATGCTTAATAAGTCCTTATAAGGCACTTAAGGAACATAGGTACTGATAGGTTCAAATTGGCTGAGGCTGTCATTGTTTACCCAGGTTGCCAATAAGAAGTCTTGTTCTATTCTTAGTCCGATGTTCCAGTATTACGCGGATGTGTCCTTATTGTGCCCGTGTGCCTCGTTAGCAGCTAAATTGTGACTTCCTCGAGCTGTTCTCGACTCGACCAAGGCATGACATGATTACTCCCACACACGACCTAATTTCTCCATACAATGTTAGTTAATTTGAAGCTCCGTTAAATATTTTAAAGGTCAAATCGCACCGACGCACCGCGCGTTACAACTAATATTGTTAACATCAACCTAAAACCACAATACCATATGGCTGCAGAGGATTGGCGTGGTGTGGCGCTATACGGGGTGTCAGGGACGGTGTAACGAAAACTTTGCAGGCATATGCAGACCATCAAACTGCACAACTTTTACTATGGAGCCAATGGTGGAAACAAAAAAAAAATTCCGACCTCCCTCCCATACAAATTTCACGATCAGCTGACTGACTTTGTACGGGAGGTCGGAAAATTTTATTCGTTTCCCACCATTGGCTCCAAAGTAAAAGTTGTTCAGTTTCATGGCTTGAGCACGCAAAGTTTTCGTTACACCGTCCCTAACACCCTGTATACCTATTTATTTGCGGAGTATATATTTTAGGTGATAACAATTGGCAGAGGAGCGGCGCGGCGCGAATTTGGTTCTTGTAGAAATATGTTACGGATCACATGCAAAAATGGCCGAGCCTCTCCGCTGCCACGCCGCTATAGTAAGGCTGACGTGCATACAACGTTTTAACTGTCACTGTCGCCATCTCCATGCTGTGAAATGAACGATATGCGCTTAAGGGCGACGACTTTTTCCTTTAAAGTAGCCGCAGTTGGATGAGACACCTTGTCTTCGTGATGCAGCCCACCCATTCACGAAAGTACGTGACAACTTCCGCAGCCACGCCCTCCAAACCCAAGTTGCCGCTAGCTGATGAGCACAATTTGGGGTATCACCGGTATCACCAAACTGGTACGATCTCGCCGCGGCGTGATGTTTCACCTGCAGGACATGTGCATGGCTATTCTATTCTATTCTATTTCAGCCTATTGCAGTCCACTGCTGGACGTAGGCCTCCCCCAGGGAACGCCATAAGGCACGATCTCCCGTTTTTGCCATCCAGTCGCTACCAGCCGCCTTTTTCAAGTCATCGGTCTATCTGGCCGGAGGGCGTCCAACGCTACGTGCATGGCTAACTAGAGTAATTCAACCCCTACCCCATAAAGCTCAGCTCACGACAAATTGCCGCAGTCATAGATATACATTTCTAGGAGATAGTTGTGCCTGTACGCTTGTTTTGAGAACAAAAACTTTGGGAGAAAAGCAATGTTGTGTACGACTACGTCCATTATGGAGTGGGAAACGTCCATTGTGTAAATGCTTATGAATACTTCGTAAAAAAAATCGGCCAAGTGCAAGTTGGGCTCGCCCTCCGAGGGTTCCGTTCCAAGATTTGTAGGTTATTCTGGTTGGTAGACCTATATTTCATATGATACTCCATCCACTTGGACAACTAGCCAAATTTCTTAAATTTTGTTTATTTTTCGGTCTCCATAATGACCATAAATTTATATAAATGAAAATTTTTAGCGTTTTACTCGTACTTCAAAACGAAACTAGTTGCCAAATTTCATTGTTCTAGGTCTACGGGAAGTATCCTCTGAATTTTGATTCCTTTGAGCGTTTTTACCCGTTATTCCCAACGGCCCCCCGCAGATCGGCCCCCGAGCAGCCCGTTGGGAATTTTGCGTTCCAACGGCCCCCGAATCTCTAAAAGTTTGAATTTGGGACGAGAAATTCCCGACGGGGAATAACGGGTTTTCACTGCATAAGCGGCTATATCAACTGACCTACCAGAAAGTTTTTTGTTGCAGTGCCCGTACTTGTGCATTAAATTTGAAGCCATTATAGACCTGGAGACAGTTGCGTTGCGGCGTAGTCTCCTGAACCAAGAAAGGACAAGAAAGTTTCCCGGGAGTTGCGTCGCGCACCTTCAAACTAGCTCATTTATTTGATGTCTCGCGTACCGTCTGTGTTAGCCTTTATGATTTGGGACAATTGACAAATAAGACAGGTTTCAATGTGGCGTCAATTTGGCATTTCTAGCAGTCACTTATTTGACAGCTTTGTATGCGGCGCATGTCATATTTCTTTGACAAGAACTAATCGGCTGTTAAAAATCTAACAGGTCCCCGGAGCTGTCATTAACTTTAACGTCCGATTTAGGGCTTTGACAACCTTTTGAGTCAAAACTGTCAAAAGTGAAGCATTCGAAAACCATAAAGGCTTACATAGACTGTAGGTACCTACTCGTTTCGTGTCAGACCAACACGGGGAGGAAAACTCAAAGCTTATTGCAGATTGCAGTACTACCTGTGAATACGACGATGTTGATGCAACGACAACCAATGAGAAGTAACTAAACTTTGGCATTGACATACTTTCGACCTTACTGTGTCGCGCGTTTTGCAGAGTTTTATTTAATCGATAGTTCACGCTATCTTTCAAACTTATCAGTCCCAACAATCCACTGCTGGACATGGATCTCCCCTTATCGGGGGGTACTGCCATACGCACCATGATTGGCAGGTGGATTGACGAATACAATGCAAGATGTTTTATTTACTGGAAACGCTGCCACCCAATCCCTGAATCCCACATCAGGGAGAAGGAAAGCAGTGGCGTGACCCTGGTAGACGCGCTTTTCAGGGGCCTTCAGAGGGCGTCTATAGCAACGGGGAGAAATCGACGATGTGTCACTGCTAGGCGAATCGTGGGTTCGTGCGGACGAATATCCTCTCGCTTACGGAAGCTGCGGTTGCTCAAGCCTATTCTGGTAGTAAAGTGTAGCGTGCTCTCGTTGCGCAAGGCCCTAGAGTAGAGACCCGTGGCGGGGTTGCCCTGAGGCCCCAACACTAGGCTGTAGGCTTCACCTTTAAGTCTGAACCTTATGGGGTAGGGGTTGAATTGCTCTAGTTAGCCATGGACCTGTCCAGGTGTCCTGCAGGCGAAACATCACGCCGCGGCGAGATCTTACTAGTTTAGGCGATTCCCCATTAGGAGGGAGGCCCAAATTGTGCTCATCAGCTAGCGGCAACTTGGGTTTGGAGGGCGCGTCTGCAAAAAATGTCACGTACTTTCGTAAATGGGTGGGCTGCATCTCGAAGACAAGGTGGCTTATCCAACTGCGGCTACTTTAAAGGACAAAGTCGTGACACCGTCGCCCTTGAGCGCGTATCGTTCATTTCAAAGCGTGGAAATGGCGACAGTGACTCAGTTAAAATACGCACGCTCGGCTCGTTATGCACGCCAGCTCAGCCTTTTTTGCATGTGATACGTAATATATTTCTACAAGAACCAAATTCGCGCCGCGCCACTCCTCTGCCGATTGTTATTTATCAACTAAAATATATTCTCCGTAAGTAAATATGTTGCGCCACACCACGCCAATCCTCTGCAGCGATATTGTAATGTGGTTTTAGTTTGATGTAAACAATAGTAGTTGTAATGCGCGGCTTCGCTGCAGTTACGCGCGGTACGCTAGTGTGGTTTGACCTTTATTACTTAACGGGGCTTCAAATTAACTAACATTTCGGACGTGAAACTGGGCCGGCTACGGAAATATTTCTGTATAGATGACCATGCACTGTCATTGGAATAACAAAGTCACACTTTTCAACACTCACTCTACCTAGGTATACTTAGTATAATGCTTGCATTTAAGCCACAACATATTCCTCCCAGACTCCCTCTATTGTGTTTATAGCCATACTCACTACGCTCGCCTAGCAGATAGGCGACTCCAATACAAGGTAATGGTCAAGGAATATATGGTCCTTGGTATGGTAGTATTTCACAGGGAAAGTTTCCTGGATTCACCCAAATAGTCTTTTCACGACATGGAGTATTTATTGCTCTAAGCCGTCCCGCACCATATGGCTACTAGGACACTTGAATCAAGGCACATCTAGTTGCCGGCACCATACGGCAAAAAAACTCTTGAATTAAAGCACAAGCACTTAACTAAGTATTTGAAATTTATTTTTCTTCGTGGGACTCTTCGTGGCGCGTGTAGAATGTTTACAGCAGCCCACGCTTGCCATTTTCACATTTGCTCACAGTCAACAATATTTGGGGCAAACTCATTAAAAGTCCTTTATGGACGCCAGACGAAGACAATTTAAAAAGTGAGCAATTTTGTTAAAGTATTCTAATGTGGACCAGCCATGCTATACAACAACCAGCCAAAACAGTTCACTGCTGGACATGCGCCTCCCCTAATCGGGAGTATTGCCATACGCAACGGATTGGTAACACTGGTAAGTGCAATATTTCGCATTTACAGGAAACGCTACTGCCTTCCTTGGACGATTATCCCAGTCACCTTTTATGACACCCACGAGTAGAAATTAGAGTGATGCAATTTTGTAAGCCGGCATCACACCGCAATGTAGATAGAGCCAAGATAGAGCAAAGCAACGTTGTTTTTTGTTCTATTCCCATCAACAAACACATCCATTCTTGCGGGAACCGCTTTTTTAGGGGTTTTTTGTCGGATCCGGTTTTAACAAAATCTCATACGAGAATCGAATATCATGGTACTAGACCTCGCCGCATCAATTTGCGACTTCAACTTCTGTTTCATTCATTTTATAATGGAAACGGTTTCAAGCTGCGCGATGTCCCACGTCTCACAATTCCGACGAACACTTGTTTGACAAATGCCATCTTACGTCTCACGTCTCACGTCTACTCTGCATGCGCCTCATATCGATACTCTAGTCACCTAGATACAGGAAATTGTTTTCTTTCTATCTCCACCGTGGTAGTGACGTAATACTTACAATACACCATTTGCATGATAAACGGCAGAATAATATCTCTGTCCGTTGCTTGTCTACTTACTGTTGCATTATTCATAAAAATATCAACGGGGATGTCGGAGATATTTTGCAAAAAGAATTTCTTTTCATAAAAATATACAAAAAATGTTAGATCTTTAACAGTATCTTGCTCGTTTGCGCTTCTAACCCAGAGATAATCTCTAGATTTTCATGTATTGTAGTATTAGGAAAATTACATTAAAACTGATTCCGTGGTCTAGCAGTCTGATCAGTGCCCGGAGGTCCGTGGCAAACTTGCAACTGTTCCCAGTTTGGTTGGACATTGCAGACTGCATCATCTGAAAGATCTAAAACTATTTATAATTTACCTAAATAATTATCGCGATAGACCCGGTTCAATACTTAAAATGTGTGAAAACAATCGCGAGTGCTTCAAAAGTTAGATCTAAAACTAGGTGTTCTAGGTCAAACAAAACTTTTATTTTCCTTGCAGTTGTAGGAACCTAATTAATGAACTGTTTACCTACTTTATTTATTTCTGTGCTTCCGGAAATTTATTAGATTTTTTCCTGTTGCCTTCGTTTCAGTACCGATATAGGGTAGGTAAATAAATAGATTCTTATTTTAAAACAGAATTTTTAAAAAGAAAAATAATAGGTATATAAGTTAGTGTTTTGACGCGGTACAAAATACGGGCTTGTGACGTCGATTTCCATTGACTTGTCAGTCAAGCACCCTATTGCCTACGTAATGTGATATGATGGAACTTATCCCAGGGTATTTTAGCGTTCCTACGTTTACTGATTCTTGTGTAACACGTAGGCGTATATTGTAATATTCATATTCTGCGTGGGTGGAGACGTTTTTGGGGGTTTATTCTTAGACCTGTTGTGTTCTTTACCTACCCTACGTTCTTTGGTTTTAAGAAAATAAATACAATATCTGCTCTACATTTTGCACAGCAAAGATTGCCAGGATCTCATTTGACTATGGCAGTATTACTTTGACTTATTAGTTCTATATTTTTACTAACGATGTTGCGCTTATGGAAAAGCTACCACTACTCAGAGCCTCCATACATTTGAGATAAGGTAGCTTTTTCGGCAGCCAAACACGAAATATGTCAACGAAAAGCCTACCTGAATTCAGAAAATTGACGCCATTTTGAAATTGCCATGTCACATCGCTAGGACAAAGAAAATTCTAATTTCAAAATTACTTTCAATTTTAAGTACGTGTATATCTTGTTCAAAGTCGTAAGGTGTCAAATAAGTTCATAAAACATAATCGTGTATCTATACAATGACAAATAGGAATAAGAAGTTTGATTCAAAGATAAAAGATGGTATAAAATCTCTTGGATAGCTCCGGTAGATTCATAGTTTTTCCAGCAAACAAGAACTACGATGAAGTCATGTTTAAATATATTTTTATATTTAGTGCATGTGAGTTTTTTTATTTGGCAGGGTACCATCAGCCTACCTATTTAGAGGTACAATTTGTACTAGTTTGTATGTTGCTATGTTACAGATACTACCTACCTACCTACTATCACCAGTACTTTGTTCTTTAATAAGCCTTTTAAGTCTTTTTTCATACATATACTAAAGTTTCCTAGTATTGGTAGGCAAATCATGGAGCTGCAGATAGTTTCTATCTACAGTCAAGCTCAGATCGGGTAAGATAATGGTGTTTTACCTGACCTGACTTGAGATTTAGTCTAAGAAAAAGGCTGTTAAACATTAGGTGTGCGGTCTGAGTTGTCGCGAAATGTTCGCAGAAGCTCGCTACCCGTGCACATATCGTACCTTGCCGCGCCTTACCGTGCCTTGCAGCACCTACCGAGCCTTTCCGCGCATATACCGCACCTTACTGCGCACATACCGTGCCTTATCGCACCTTACCGCGCCTTACCGCGACCTTACGCGGCTTACCGTGCCTGATTGATTATCTTGTTTGAGAGTCATTGTTTGATTCCGAAGCTGATCTTAGCGCAGTGGAAGCAAATTAAAGTTATCTTAAAATCCAAAACTAAATGGTCGATCAGCCTCGGAACAACATTTGACTACGATTCGTAGTGCTCTTTACTATAGCTAAATAAAATAAATTTAATGAGAGAATTTTGTTCCGGAAAGTTTCCGGCCGAGAAATTCTTGTTTCCAAAATCTACTTAAACAGGGCCCAGCAACGAATTGCTTACCGAGCGAACGATGACGCCGTTTCTTTGTGAGTTTAAGTATGACAGGAATCAGGTATTCAGGATATTTGAGGAGCACAGGAATAGGGAATAACCTAAACTCACGGCACCGGAACATCCGCTCGTTCTCGAACTCCTTTCCTCCAATTTGCACTATAGTTCACAGTTCGACATCACATAATGTTTTTTAACACAAAATAACTAAAAGATTTCTCTCCGAATGAGAAATCGGCCCGTTGGCCTCAATCATTTATAATTAAAATACGTAGCTATCGGCAGCCACGACGCGAGCCAACGAAAAGTGAGGTTATATTTTGCCGGCGGTCGCGTGACTCTCAATCAAAGCGCCGGAACCAAAATCACTTGGTTCACTTCCCCACCGAACAGGAAAACCACACGAGAAAACCGAAAGCACACTAAATTACACCATTTATAATTAAAATTCGCATCAACGATGCGGGCGACGGCAGAGGACGTGACAATGACAGAGCAGTGTTGCCAGCACCGCGCGCCCATTATATACGAAAACTAAACATTCACCCGCCCCGGACCGACCCATCGGTCCGCTCTATGCATGGCAGGCGTGATAATGTAGCTACTGCTCGCTTAAGGACTGAATCCCCCACCTGAACTTCTGCAACTCGAGGAGTGCCATCACTACCCGGAAACAGGTTGAGAATGCGCCCCCGGCGCCAACGCAGTGGCGGTAGGTTGGCATCCTTAACCAGAACGAGATCCCCAATGCAGGGGGGTTCAGTCCTGTCCGTCCACTTAAGGCGTTGCTGCAGAATGTGCAAGTACTCAAGCGACCAACGCTTCCAAAGTTTTGAGTCATTTGCTGCAACAACTGATAACGCGACAAACGATTGCTATTCACCTCCGTATAGGGATATTCCGGCAAGGCGTTAAGTGGGCGGCCAATTAAGAAATGCCCTGGCGTCAGGGCCTCTAAATCATTTGGGTCTGAGCTGAGCGGACACAAAGGACGCGAGTTGAGTACAGCCTCAATTTTACAAAACACGGTCGCCAGCTCCTCGAAAGTCAAAATTGTTAACCCTACAACGCGCAACAAATGCGTCTTAGCGGACTTTACAACCGCTTCAAAAATACCACCCCAGTGAGGGCACGCTGGTGGATCGAACACCCAGGTAATGCCCTGACGGGAGGCCCGTGCTGATGGCTTCTTCGTTCTCCCTTAAGAACGTTACAATTTCCTTCATACACCGATCAGCACCCTTAAAGTTGGTACCACAATCCGACCTGATCAGCGCTGGTCGCCCTCGTCGCGACGTAAATCTCTCCAGCGCTGCCAAAAGGCCTCCGTAGATAGGTCGGCCACGAGCTCCAAGTGGACGGCCTTGGTGGCTAGGCACACGAACACGCACAAGTACGCCTTGATAGACTTTGCGTTCCGTAGGCGTGATGCCTTTACCATGAAAGGGCCTGCAAAATCCGTTCCCACACCTGCAAACGTCCAGGCCTCCGTCACCCGGTCCGGTGGGAGATCTCCCATCTGTGGCTGCATTGTGGCTGCCTTCAAGCGGTAACAAGGCAAGCACCTAAACACAACGCTACGTACCGTTCGTCGTCCCGATAAGATCCAGAACTCGCGCTGTAGGATGGCCAATAGCGCATTACAGCCCGCGTGCGAGTTTTTCTCATGACGATCCCTGACTAAGAGCTCAACTAAGGGTCCCCTTTTGGAAGTAACAGTGGATGCCGAGCCGAAAAGGGCCGGCTAGCGTTCGAAGTCTGCCTCCAACCCTGAGCATACCTTGCTCATCCAGGAATGGGTTGAGGCGCACAATTCCTCCCTTCAGCTTTCCACGTCCATCCCTGAGCAGCCTGACCTCCTCTTCAAAATGTTCCGCCTGGACGACTCTAACTAATGAGCATAGAGCCGCATTCCGCTCCGCAGGCGAGAGGACAGGTGTAAAGTTCCGTTCTGCTTGAGGCTTCCTGCAGTTGTTCACGAACCGCTTGATCCAACCTGTCACCCCAAGAAGTTTGTCGAGGGAGCTATACCGTTCCAGCAAGAAAGCTGGGTTAGGCTTCGGTACGAGTTGCCCCACGTTCACTCGCAAACCTCGATCAGGTGGCCCAAGCGGCGCCCTGCACTCGTTGAATGGCCATTCCTGCGGCGACTCAGTCAGCCATTGAGGTCCCCACCACAGTGGGTGACTCACCAAATCAGGTGCCCTGCACCCGCGCGAAGCGCAGTCCGCTGGGTTCCATTCTCCCGGTACGTTCCTCCACACTAACGGAGTTTCCGACCCCGTAATCTGTGACACCCGATTTGCCACGAAAACTTCAAGTGTATGTACCGACGTCTGCAACCAGCACAGAACTATCCGACTGTCAGTCCACGCGTACACCGTTTCATCGAAGTTGATGGTACCACGCAGATTGCAGGTTACATGATTTAGCAAGCGCGCTAGAAGAGCTGCCCCTGCCAATTCCAATTTGGGGATGGTCCATCTAGTTCTGACTGGTGCCACCTTACTTTTGGCCATAACCAGACGCACGTGCACAGTTCCCGTTGAACTTGCTGTCCGAAGGTATACAGCTGCCGCGTACCCTCGCTCCGAGGCGTCACAAAACCCATGTAGGGTAGCCTTACATCCCACCGATGGGACTAACTTGCGGGGTATCGCAATGTGCACAATCCTGGTAAGGTGGTCACAAACTTGAGCCAATCCTTCAACAACTCTCCGGAGAGTTGGTCGTCCCATCCTAAGTTGGCTAGCCACAACCTTTGTAAAAGCACTTCGCCATGAACGTAACCGGGGCGATCCATCCGCTAGGATCGAACGTTCTAGCGATTGTCGACAGTACCGACCGCTTAGTCCAAGTTTTCTCCAAAGGTCGGGCTCGATCTTGTACGTGAATACGTCATGCGTTGGCCTATATTGCACCCCGAGGATGCCCAACGTGTTTGGATTGTCCGGGTTCTCAAAGAGGTGCGGGTCCTGATGGAACTCGCCTGGCAAACCGGCCAGGAGCTCTGGGCAACTGGACAACCATTTCCGCAACTCGTAACCTCCTGAACCCATGATCGCGATCAACTCGTCTCGTAGAATTAGCGCCTGCTCCACGCTATCAGCACCCGTGCAGATATCGTCCACGTAGACGTCGCGATCCAGTACTGCTGCGGCTCGAGGATATCTTACCCTTTCCTGTGCGGCCAACTCGCAGCGTACGTACTGCCAAATACGGACTTGGCTTAAGTCCATACGTCACCGTGTTAAGTTCGTATGTGACCATCGGCTCATCTGGGCTCTCACGCCACAAAATCAGCTGATACCGACGGTCATCCGGATGTATCATGGTTTGGCGAAACATCATTTTGACGTCTGCGACGAACGCTACCTGGTGTAACCGAAAGTCTGTGAGAATGTCCACAATGTCCCGGTTCAATTTAGGACCCGCGTGCAAACATTGGTTCACAGACACACCATTCGAGGTAGGAGCAGAGCCGTCAAACACCACCCGTATTTTCGCCTCAGGTGACTTCAAGACAGCCAGGTGTGGAATGTAATAATGCTCGACACACCTCCAATCCAGGCTGGACACCGACATGTGGCCCAATTGAATATATTCCCGCATGAATTCTATATACTTCTGCCGAAGTGCTGGGTCTCGCCTCATCTTCCGCTCCATTCCGAGTAGTCTCCGTTCCGCGAGCTGTCGCGAACTACCTAAAGCGGGGCGGTTTGGGAGAAAAGGTAGCCTGGTCACGAATCTGCCTGACGGGCATCTCGCAGTGTTGTATTGATAGAACAACTCGCACTCGTCATCCTCTGGCTTCCGTCTGTCCGCCGTGGGCGGCTCTTCAGACTCCCAAAACCTCTGACAGCACACTACCATAGAGGACCGGATCCCCTTCTGGTAGGTCCTGAGGTCTCCAAACTGGGCCGAAAACAACATACCCCCCTGTGGTATCTACGGCCACCAAACCAGTTTCCTGGAGTACCTTCTTCCTACCGCACCATAATCTCCCGAGGACGTCTGACCCGAGAAGTACGTCCACCGTACCAGGAGTATCAAAATCAGGATCAGCTAACTCCAACCCTGTGGTTAACCCTCGTACCGTTGGTGGTAACCTAACCTGAGGGAGTTTCCCAACCACTTCATCCAGCACCACGGCTGAGACTTGATAGCTGACCCCTGTACATGTGCTACCTAATGCGAACTCAAAGTTCGTCTGACCCCGAATGTCAGGCACATTTAGGCCCCCGATGCCTACAGCTTCATCCTCACTTGGCCGTACATTTAGGCCTAGCCTACTCACCAGCTTACTCGATACAATACATCCCTGAGCCCCTGTATCCAGTAGGGCTCTTACTTGAATGGTCCGGCCACCGTATCCCCATACCCAAATCTTAGCCGTTGGCAAAAGTACCGTGATTGGACGGGGCCGAAGCTGATGAGTAGGCGGCGATTACCTAGCGGGAATCTAAACGCGGTGAGGCCGCGTCCCGCGGGGTATCCCCTCACTACCCAAACCTGTGTATGGGTCCCACTCCTGCTGGTAAGGAGGTCTGCCCATAAAGGCCATGGCTGGAGTTCTATAGTACCCCGACGGCAAACGTCCGTACCGAGGTTGCGCCTGTAGCCGCGGGTACTCAGGCATAGGCGGGGGCATGCGTGGGTCTTGAGACCCAACCAGGTGGCTCAAGCCCGCAGAATACTGCATGTACCCTGGTGGCTGCCTAGTGCTCCCCTGACACCCGCCCGTTGAATCCCGTACCTGGGATGGGTGTCCTTGGCCACGTTCCTGTGCCGCTCTTCCCCAATCCGGCACCTGCTGCCGTGGTGGGGATCGTCCCCACGTCCTTGGGTAAGTGGGCTCCGTCTGTTGACGTCCCCCTGCCTGTCCCTGTGACCGATGCGGAGGTGGGCTCCTCCTTGGAGGGTGGGGAGCGTTGCTCCCTCCTGGGTGGGCAGGCTCCTTCGCTGATCCGATCCAGCGCTGCCCCGGCGCCTCCGGAGCGATTCATGCAGAGCAGCGGATGGTGTGCACCCTGGCAGTACCTACAATTGGTGCTTGAAGGGCACTCGCACCTGATGCGGCCCCAGGCACCGAAAACACCAACGCCTCTGCTGTGCCACACCCCGTCTCCTCTGAACCCGCTGCGCAGCAAACTCCTGACACGCTGCCACCCCGTGGCCTGTCTCCCTGCAGTAGGCACACCCTGATTCCAATGCGGTGTTGTACCGCCTGGGTTGCCCACTGTTGCCTCCTCGCGCCGGTGCACCCGGCCGTTCCGGGTGGCGAGGGCAGAGGTCTCCTTGCGAGGGCTTCACCAGCCTGGACGTCCACTCGCCTGCTTTCGGCCTCGAGGAACGACTTCAGATCCTCGTAGGTCGGGAGGTGGTCCGAGGACTTGCCCCATGTAGCTGCTCGAATCGAGCGACCATTTCGCTCGGCAGGCGGCGAAGCACTGTGTGGACCAAGATATAACCGTAGCCCGCCACTGGCAAACCCTGTCGCTCTAGTGCGCTGACCGCGACACTGACTGGGTGGAAGATTTTCTCGCGGAGGTCCGTACCTCGCGTTATGGTTGGTATTGACAGCCACTGGTCTAACAGCCTGTCTACAATCAGGCGCTTGTTTCGATACCGGTCGGTAAGGATCTTCCACGCCACCTCATAATTGCTATCCGAGACAGCCAAATGCGTCAGCAATTCATGAGGCTCTCCATGTAGCCTGGACATCAGCTGAGCCATCTTGTACGCCGGCGTTATGTCCGTCCGTGTGTGGACCACACTGCTATACAGGTCCTCAAACGCCGGCCAGTCGGCGTAATCGCCTGCAAAGACTGGAACCGTAACAGGCGGAAGAGGCACCTGTAATCCTTGTCCCACTTTACCACGGAATGGCTTTTCCTTTCCGTCATGTCGCCTAGATATGTCCGCAGCTGCCTGCGCAATGTCCTGTGCCAGCTCCAAGCACTGGCTTACATCGCCCTCAACCAGCTCCTTATCTTCAGGGTTAGGAGCTTCCTCAAGGAGCATGAGGCACTCTGTGAGGTGTTCCGACACAACCCGAACCCGTTCATCTGCCTGTAGTGCACTTTTCAAGAGCGCGTCCTCCCGGTCCTCGCGGCCGATCATTGCCGCTGTGGTAGTAAACCACCTTAATTCTGTCTTTATAGCAGCATTATACCTGGCGATCGAGGGAGCCATGGTACCAACTTTTACACACTCGACTTAATAAAAAAGAAAAACCAATAAACAAATACCACAAAATAAATGTTAGTTGACTGGCCTAGACCTTACCGATAAGGTACCGTTCACTAGGCAAACAATACAAAAAAACCGAAACAATATTTTCCAAAATTAATAAAATATGTGGGTAATATAAAAAACACGCTTAATACTAAATTACGGCTAACTATGTTGCAATAAAGCAACCACGCTCTGCTACCAAAAAATGTTTGATTCCGAAGCTGATCTTAGCGCAGTGGAAGCAAATTAAAGTTATCTTAAAATCTAAAACTAAATGGTCGATCAGCCTCGGAACAACATTTGACTACGATTCGTAGTGCTCTTTACTATAGCTAAATAAAATAAATTTAATGAGAGAATTTTGTTCCGGATAGTTTCCGGCCGAGAAATTCTTGTTTCCAAAATCTACTTAAACAGGGCCCAGCAACGAATTGCTTACCGAGCGAACGATGACGCCGTTTCTTTGTGAGTTTAAGTATGACAGGAATCAGGTATTCAGGATATTTGAGGAGCACAGGAATAGGGAATAACCTAAACTCACGGCACCGGAACATCCGCTCGTTCTCGAACTCCTTTCCTCCAATTTGCACTATAGTTCACAGTTCGACATCACATAATGTTTTTTAACACAAAATAACTAAAAGATTTCTCTCCGAATGAGAAATCGGCCCCGTTAACCTCAATCATTTATAATTAAAATACGTAGCTATCGGCAGCCACGACGCGAGCCAACGAAAAGTGAGGTTATATTTTGCCGGCGGTCGCGTGACTCTCAATCAAAGCGCCGGAACCAAAATCACTTGGTTCACTTCCCCACCGAACAGGGAAAACCACACGAGAAAACCGAAAGCACACTAAATTACACCATTTATAATTAAAATTCGCATCAACGATGCGGGCGACGGCAGAGGACGTGACAATGACAGAGCAGTGTTGCCAGCACCGCGCGCCCATTTTATACGAAAACTAAACAGTCATTCATAAGACTGTGTATCACCATTGTGACAGGTTGTCAGCCTGTCGCCTAAAATTACAATACACATCAACCCTCAGATCCCTTAGTCGCTTCGTACGGTACCTACGATACCCACGGGGGTATCGTACGAAGCATCACCCCAAAGATATGAGGTGATGCTATTCTATACCGGCATCACACGGCTTTTATAATGTAGGTACCTATCTAAATATACGGTGAAATTTTACTAGTGACCGATAGCGAAAACTCAGAACCGACTGGTGATAAGGAACAACTTTCCCCAAGGAACATAGGTAAAAATACGAAAAAAAGAAATTTGACCTCCCATAGTAACTCAAATCAGCTGATCGGCAATTTTATATGGGAACTCCAAAATTTTTTTTGTATTTCAACCTATGTTCCTTGGGGAAAGTTGTTCCTTATCACCAGCCGGTTCCGAGTTTTCGCTATCGGTCACTAGTAAAATTTCACCCTATATAAGAGCCATATGATAGTCACAGTTTAATACTTAGATTGTGTAAAACTAATCGCGAGTGCTTATAAAGTTAACATTCGGTACCCGCCATTAATCGGAAAAGTCTTCTTAATATCGTCACAAACGCTCTGTACCTATTCGTGGTAAGATCATAAAATGTGAAAAAACTTGTTAATAGCCTAAGGATCTGAGTAGCGGTAGGTTAAAAACAGTTTAAATCTGGAATGACACAAAGAAATTGCTACCGCTATTCAGATTGACGGCGATCTGAGTAGCGGTAGGTATTACATAAGCGCAACGATGTTGCACTAGGTAGGTAAGTGTAAAACGAACAGAGTCACAAATTAGGGAAACGGGCGCCTATACAGATAGCTCTTTCAGTACTAGTGACGATTTTGACGCTAAGGCTGGTTTTACAGCAACGCTGTCCGGCGGCGCCGCACGGCTGCGCGCCGCTCGTGGGCCGCGCGCCCGTTGTAAAACGACATTCAACCGCGCGCTGCTCGTTTTGGTGTACAGTCCGATGCAAGAATTGTTGTACCTACTTACCTATCTACTTATTTTAAATTCATGGCAACTACACACAGACACACACATACACATCCCTTACGGGAATAGTAAGGGATAGGCAGAGCATTAACGATCGTAAAATTACGGTCGTATCAAATAGCTTTAACCCAATTTCTACCCAAGCTTTATTTTTTGCGTCACGATTTTTATAGTTCTCGTCGGCAGCGTCCCTTAAACATGCGTGGAAGCACACTTTATCTATCAGTCTCCCCGTATCGATAAAGTCATCGATACTGGACTGTACGCAGCCGCGCTTCCGCACCGCGTCGCTCTATAACGATACTGGCGGTGCGAAGAAATCGAGTCCCGGCAGCGGCGCGTCTCAAGGCGCGGCCGTGTAAATAAAACGCTTCATACAAGCCCATTGTATTCGAGCCGCGCGCAGCCGGGCAGCGCCGCCGGGCAGCGTTGCTGTAAACCAGCCTTAAACTATCAGCTGGAAAAACCCGGAATCTCAGGTTAAGTTAAAGTAACTAAAGTTTGTTGCTACGAACGTCATATTACTTGGATTATTATTGGATCAAAATCTGATGACGTTTTTGGATCAGATTTTACTGTTTCGATATTCATAGACTTTGAGATTGTTGTCAGTAGCAACACTGACTATATAACAAATGGCAATCCTTAGTGGCAATCGCAAAAATCCTGAATAGGGCCGAGTGTACCTTTTGTAAATTCTCTATTTTGTGGTAATGTTGAGCAATATGTCATGTAAGTATGCGCATCTTAACTGAGAGACATGTAATTGATGAGTCAGTTAATGAAGGCAATTTAAAACGCGACGCACACGTGAGATGAAATGATTCACAGTCACAGGATAGATCGTGACCTTGACATCTTAAATACTAAACTACATAGGTAAGTAAGTACTACGTAGGTTCTACTCTACAACGTCAGTGAGCCAATCTGAAACTTAATACTTGGAGAAACTTGCCCGCCGGGTTAAGTTGGATTGGCAGGTTTGTAGTTTTTTATCTAAAAGCATTTTCGTTTTCGGTAAGTATTTTTAACATTCTTTATTTACATAGGTATAAATCCCTACTTACAATCTGCGTAGCACAATCCCAGTAAAATAGTAAGGGCTGATTTTCACGCTTGATTGAGGATGGGGTCGGATCAGCCTTTATAATTGTGCAGGTATTGCATTTTTGACAATATTATGCTCTTGTTCTCTAGAATCCCCAATAAAAATAATTGTTTAAAATAAATATTTCATATAGCAAATAAAATTAAAAGAATTAAAAATGAATCAACCCCAGAAATTATTGCAGTTATTTTTTCTACCATACTAGCATGTAGCTAAGTAGACACTTATTTGCTATGCACCTACGACTAGGTTTTAGAAACCTATTTTAGAATTAAAAGAGAAGCAATCCAATGGAAAGAAGAAAAATAATCATAAAAAGTGTTGCAGTAGGTAAAGAAGTAGTAGGTAAGTAAGTAAAGAAGATAGAGTCATGATGAGACGACCATGCCTGTCACGATGCTGCGGCTATGGTTTTCGCACGTGACTTATTGATAACTTGTTTACTACAGTCTTGGTTTCTTATAGTTAGATATTAAATTGATTGCATTTGCATATAGACACTAGTTTAAGAGTATGTAATAGACATAAATTAGGGTAATATTTTACTAGCGGCCGATACTGAAAACTTGGAGGTTAGACAGATCGGAATACTAATGAAGAAAATCGGCTGTATCGGCCGATCGGCAATCTTTTTTGGTGATTGGAGAGTCGATATTATGGGAGGTTCCGAACGACCGACTTTTAGAAAACGTTTCATCTATGGTAATTGTTTTTTTTTTCAGTTTTACTGGTTGAGCTTAGCGTTTTCGAGAAAGTCGGTTATTCGGAACCTCCCTGCATAAAATATAATTATTTTCCTAGGGGATAGTACCTACAGCATAGTCGCGTGTTTAATACCACGTGAATCTCGGTCGGTCAGGCGTAGCCATTCTCCGAATGCCTGTCGATGACACCATGCCTAGTACTTTTCACGTTGGTAGGTACCTATTTTCCATGGTAGTCTAGTTTCCTGTGTGTTGGTTTCAGGATTTTCAGCGCCCAGACCTAGAGTTCTGTGGTTTAATTCTAGGAGATTTAGGAAAACATAAAATTGATCTAATAATTGACTGAAGGCGGTCAGGTCATTTTTGTCCTTCGTTAAAACGACGGTAACCCACACGATTTTCTTGTAAAAGTTTGTTCAGTTTCAAAGGCTGGTTCTCCGTTTGGAATAAGTACCTACTACATTTTTCGTTTTTTTTCCTTCCTGTCGGTTCCTACTAGGGTTTTCTACCCGGGTACCCGGGTCCGGGTATACCCGGGTATTTCAGACTTTTGGTACCCGGGTACATACGATGGGCGGCGTACCCGGGTACCCGAGAAAAAGAGATAGAAAGACTGATTTAATACAAACAAAAGAGAGAAAAGATAGAGGGATACAATTATATTTCCAGGAATATTATTTCTTTTAACAAGTTGATTTTATTCATATGTAAGCTCATGCGGGCTTGTATATCTAGACTTCTATAATAATTTTATTAAGTAAAATATTTTGAATTACTTTCTATGGGCATTTTCGTAGGTTTATAAGGAAATGGCTCAAAAACTATGTGTACGACTACTGGAATTATTACACGTTTAGAAAGTTGGGTTACCTACTTATCCTGAAGTAATAAAGGGTAGATACTTTTTACCACCTCTAATTTTTCATTCCTACGCAAAAACTGTTAGAAGCGAGTGAAACCGGCACTAATGAAAAGTAAGACAGATTTAATGTGTTTATGTACCTAACATTATTTTGGTTGTCTTAAATTAATAAATTATTCTCACTTTTTGAATCTGATTGTAAGGTGCTTGTATTATCTTTTATCTGAAAGATAGATGTTTAAAATAGAGCTAAGTTTTAAATCTTTGTTTCACTATTACCTAACAATTTTTACTTATAAACGTAATACCCGGGTATACCCGGGTATTTCAAAAAATCGTACCCGATATCCGGATATCAAAATTGATCGGGTATTCGAAAACCCTAGTTCCTACCTACAGATTTGAGCTAGTTGCTCTACCAGTGCATAGCTCTTTTTACCAGTCATCCAGTTTTCTGCTTATAGCCTTATCAGGTGACAGTTTGCTCGTGTTTAGTTTCGCCGCGTGGGTCGCAGCGTGCCGTCGCCGCCCCGCTGCCGCACCGCAGCCGCACGTGCGTGACCGCAGCCAGTAGCCGATAAACCACATTTCACGCCACTCAATCTCAATTCAACGGCGAATCCTACACGCATCGGACGATATTGCGATTCTTGACAGCTACCATACAAATGTCATCCTGAGAGACTTCGATATTGATGCGGCGACGTGTGTCTGGTTTTTGTATAGGGTTTCACGTTCGTCTGACAATGTTTCCGGAAAACATGCGGTGGGTGTGAGAAGGACCGATCAGTCCACGGATCGAAGTCCCTTCGCTCTGTTATCTATCAAAACAATAAACAACAGACGTTTTTGTATACACGTATATAGGGTGTATTTTTATTAGTGGCGGATCCGTTAAGGGTGTGTTCTGTCAATGAAACTGAACAACTTTCCCCAAAGAACATAGATCGAAATACGAAAAAAATTTTGGTCTTCCCATACTAAGTGGAGGGCCAAATTTTTTTTTCATATTTCGACCTATGTTCCTTGGGGAAAGTTGTTCAGTTTCATTGACAGAACACACCCTTAACGGATCCGCCACTAATAAAAATACACCCTATATAGGTAGGTACTAGGGTTTTCGAATACCCGACCAATTTAGATACCCGGGTATCGGGTACAATTTTTTTAAATACCCGGGTATACCCGGGTACCCGGGTATTACCCTTTTATGTAAAAATGGGTTCGAAATAGAGAAACAAAGGTTTAAAAGTTAACTCTATTTATACTTAATTATAATACCTATCATTCAAGTTCACAAAGTGGGAATGATTGAGTAAAATTAGACAAACAAAACCGGTATAAAATACTTTAGTCAGTCTCACTTTTCATTACTTTCGTTTCCACTCGCTTCTAACAGTTTTCACGTGGGAGTAAGATATTTCTCCATGGTAAAAAGCATCTATCTTATACAATTCCAGGATGAGTAACCTAGCATTCTAAAGGTATAAGAAATCTTAAAATCGTACGCGCAGGTTTTGAGAAAATTCGTTACAAACCTACAAAAATACTCCCAGAAAATAATACAAATATTTTCTCTTAAAAATATACTATAGAAAACTAGATATACCGGGAGTATCGGAAAGGGTATAACAAGCCGAAAGGAGGTCAAGGTACTCATGAAACTGAACAACTTTCCCCATTCTCGAATGGCAGAATTTTTTTCTTTTTTTGTACGCTTATAGTATAAATCATAAAAATTATGCTATGAAATCAACCGCGCAAAATGCCTTTATACGAAAGTAAAAACAATACAACCATACAACTTTAAAAGTTGAATAACTCGGAAACTAAAAATAATCGCGGAACATACATGGGGTATTTTCGAAGATGTGAGGAATCTAATATCTTTTTATTGACGTCACTCTATGGTCCACCCTGTATAATATGAAGTCACTTCGTTAAGAGAAACAATACTTTTGTAAATATAAATAAATCCTTTAATCTTTTTACTCTTTTATTTGTATAACATCAGTCTATATATCTCTTTGTAGAGTACCCGAGTACGCGCGTCGTTTATACCCGGGTACCAAAAGTCTGAAATACCCGGGTATACCCGGACCCGGGTACCCGGGTAGAAAACCCTAGTAGGTACCTACCTACCTACATCCTGCTTGATAAATTGATGATCCTCGTGTGCAGAGTTCCCGAAAAAAGTCGTACCTAGTAGTAGAGTTTGTGGACACGATTATTATCCATCAGTCTCGGTTAAGTACGTAGGTAGGTAGTTACTCCGAAGAGCAACTTTACGAAACAGTTGGAACTCAGAGAGTCCTTATTTTGAGATTCCGATCTTCGCTTTTACCTTCCACAAACTAAGTTAGATTAGTTAGAGGTCCTACAAGCATCATCCATTTTGTTAGTTCTACTGTGGTTTTATTTATTTACCTTTAAGGGGGAAAGTGATTTAAAATCGGTTGTGTTTTTCTACATACGTATTTGCTGTGAGTGAATACAGTAAGTGCTATACAGCTTCGGTTGTTTTATAAATAAAATAAGGTAAGTAGAGCCAGAGTAACGCACTGCGCACACAATACGCACGCACGGCTGCCGGGCAGCTGCGTGGTCGCGTGACGACACGACCCTCGCGGTATCACGCACGCCTCGAAGCACGCACGTGATCCGGTCACTCACACACGCACACGGGCGCACGGGCCGCAGTCACACAGACGCGGCGCTACACGACGCACACGCGCGTGGCGCGCAGCATGGCGGCGCGTGGGGAGCGCGCGGGGAGGTGAGGGGAGCGCGGGGGGTTAGAGACGCGTCAGTTCCCGCGCGAATAGCATCTCGACTGCACGTTTTACTTATGTCGCTTACGGATTTAACTATGGAACGTTTGATTAGACTAGTACGGAGACATCCCTGCTTATGGGACGTGAACCATCTGGATTATAGAGACCCCAGGCCGAAGGACGAAGCTTGGGAGCTTGTGGCTAAGGAGTGTGGGATGAAAAACGGTGAGTTATAATAAATATAACTTACGAAACAAAAATTTGACTAACTTGTGTAAGAAAATAACCTATTTATTTATTTTATTTTGTTTTATTAGGTAAATACTGATATTTAGTGCGCTACGCACGGATCCACGCGGAGCTAACACATTTCGTGAGCACCGCTTGAAATAAAGGACAAACCGCGTGACGCAGCGTTGGCCCTTAAACGCATTTTAATTGCTTTGCTTTTAATATATTGTTTTATTAAGAAAACTAAATGTCATAAGTTTGTTGCAGGCTTCGAAGCAAAGTTCAACTGGAAGAAACTACGAGACAGCCACAGAGAAGCTTTACGCCGACGAAGAATCAAACCCACCGTCTCAAAGCCTTGGAAGTATGAGGAACAGATGAAGTTCATACTAGGAGATCATAGCGACATGAGCGCGGGCACAATCGATATCGAATTCCGAGACACTTACAATGAAGAAGAAACTTTCGTTCAAGAAGTTAATATGGTTTACGATGACACTGTAGAGTCCCCGTATTCAAGTCCGTCGCACATTGAAGCTGACAGTAAAGCAGATATACAAAATCATGTTCAAAGAGTACAACAGGACGAGTTAAGGGACGTAGACCAAAGAGATGTAGACGCGAGTATGACAAGTCAACAGCAGCAAGACGCATTATCGACTTTATTTGACAGCTTGTGTCAGAAGACGCGAGTGCTGCCGAAGTACCTGCAACTGAGGGTTCAGAGGGAGGTCTTTGAGGCTGTGCTGAGGGCGGAAGAGGAGGCCCTATCTTTAGACCCTTTAGGAACTATACAAAGCTCTTGTTCACTCAATCGGGCGTCATCATCCTACGGGCCTAGTAGTAGTACCAAATAATAACAATTTAAATACCTAGATAATACTCTGTTTTATGGCTAGTACTTAAGAAACCTATCATTCCTTAATTTGTACCTATTTTTTTAATAAACGCAACAAGAATCAAATGTTATTTCTTTTATTTTATTTTACCTTAACATGTGAGCTCAGTACAAGTAAGACCACAAACCTATCCAGTGTTTTCTGGTTAAACATAATGAATGATGGTCTACATGTTGCTCAGAATTAAGTGAATCTATCTAAAAAAAGATGAAATGCCTAGAGAAAAAAGGAACAATCGATCTAGTACTGTCGCAGATTTTCAATAACATTACCTTCAGGATAACGAAAATTAAAACAATCACCTCTTTGAACTTTATCTACTTGTATGTGCTATTATGATATGTAGAGAAATAGGTAAGTTTATCTTGGAATACCTAAACAAGAGACGCAAAACTCTGTAACCCGTGAGCTTATTTAAGCACAAAACTTGACGTAACCACGATATTTAAAGTGGTAGTGGGGTGTTTGAATCAATGGTTTACTAATGTAGGTAACTAATTTAATACAATGAATTGCCTATCGGTATTTAAGTACTATAAGTATGTAAATAGATACTAACCTCTTGAATTCAGGGCAATTCTTGGTAATTCAAAGCACCTGTAAGTCAATAAGACAATATGTTAATGCACGTTTTTGGCAATGTTGAGAGACTGAATTGTTTATTTGAAATCAGAGTTTTGATGAATGACATGTGTGTGAATAGAACACGTGCATAGTTTAATGATGAATGACACCTACATCAAACGTTTTCCAAAGTCGTGTTGTGAACAGGTTGTATAAACATAATCGACCATAAAGCCACAACAGTCCACTGCTGGACATGGGTCTTCTCCAATAGGGAGGTATTGCCATACTCACCACACTTGGCAAGCGGATTGTCGAGCACAGTGCAAGTTGTTGTACACCCACCGATAGAATTAGGGTGGTGCTATTCTAAGCCGGCATCAAACGGCAACAGATTGTATAGGAAAGTTCTATTCCACATACCTATGAATGAGGCTGGATCAGAATGAAATGAGATGGCAACAACCAGATTAACTGAGATTAATTAGTGCGTAATGGGGCTAATAATAAACCTTGTATAACATGTGACAGCACCACCGGTTAATTTAGTTATTTTATAACTTGTGGTGTATGTGTATGACATAATGACAACTTGCATAATAAATCTTTGACGTCATATTATTTAAACAATTCAAACTCACATATTTTCGTACTTACTTACTCACACTACACACGAATCAGTGCAACTATTTCATATTAGGTTAAAAACAATGTTCATAATCGTTACTGCAGTACCTAGGTACCTTACTTTAGTTAGGTAGGTATACCCAAAAAGTTATGTAATACTCGTTAGCAAATAATAGTACTATAGGTAAATATGATAAAATCAGTAACTAGTAATATTGTGATCACCCCAAACTCGAAATGGAACACCAGAACTTCACGCAAGAGTTGAACGCTTAAAAAGTCACCTTGACATTTCTTTTCTGGGAAATATCTCACTTCCGAAACTCGCATAAAATGTTAATGATCTGCCTTTGCGCTAAGCCTAGGCTTCGTCAGTACTTTGTTCTGGTTTAGCTGGGATTAAGCTTTAGCCTAAGCTTATCTGGGATTTTACGGAAAATTAACTCAGGTATTATTTTTCCGTGGTTTTGGCTAGCACTATTACCAGTATTTATTTATTCCGTGGCTTTGGCCTAGATTTCGTCGGCTTTGATTTTAATCGAGGGACCTCTTTTTCGTGTGTACCTTGACTTCATTAGATTTGAAAAGAAATTGAGGTCAAAATTACTCGGTAAGTAAGACCTAAGTTAATTAAGCTAGTTTCAGGTATGTAGCATCTAGTATGTACCGCCACTAACATAGTTCAACAGCAGTGTGTTTAAATGCAATTAGTTAGGTATAAGGTTTAAGTTTAGATAACTAATTAATTATCTCTTTCTAATTTTAATGTAAATATTTGAATAAATTCAATAAATTTTTAAACTTCTCAATCCAAAAGAAAAGCTTTTACAAGTCTAATGATCATGATCAGGGTTCCAAGCCATGACCTAGTAGGTAGATACCTGCTTATTTCAGCTACGGAATTTTGAAAACATGTGCGGTAATTTTTTTATGTCAGGTGAAATTAGATTCTTCGAACCGCTGGCTATCAAAGAGTATACAAAATCACTACGTTTTCTGGCTATGCGCTGACTGAGCAAAACAGAACTCTACAATTTTGTTTGTCGTAACTGAAACTCTTTTAATAATACTTATCGTGTTTAACTTGCCTCTTGACTTGATTTTTATTTAATAATGCGTAGAAAAATTAAGATAGTGATCTAAACCTATATTTTGTTACATAGCTCTAAACGTCAGAGGCATTAAGTGCACATTGACCGAGCATAAACTTTATCTAACCCCTTATTCTTGAATAAGCTCAAGATCTTTACTTAGTTGCAGAAAACAAACATTGTAAGTTTGTAGTAATTTGTCCTATGATTTTATTTGGGTTAGGTATCATATTTAGGACTATTATTGAGGGCAAGATCGAAGGAAGAAGAGGGAGAGGAAGGCCAAGAAGGAGTTATTTAGACCAAGTGAAGGAGAAATTAATGGTCATGTCGTATAAGGAGGTCAAGGAAAAGGCGCAAGACAGAGATAACTGGCGGTTACTCCACCGACAAGAGCAATGAGCTCTTAAATAAGAAGAAGAAGAGGTATCATAATTATGATCTTTGATAAATAAGTAGGAACCTACTGAAAGTATATTTCAATGGATAAAGGTGTGATGTTGAATGTAATAAACCCATGAAACTGAATATGCTCTAGAAACATAGGTGACTCGAATATGCTTCATTAGATCTCCCATAATTATTCTTGTTTTATTTCGTTGGCACACACATTTAGTTTTGGAGATCCAACGGGGATTTACTGTTCATTGAGTAGAGCTTTTCAGTGGAGCTATTTCGCTAATGAAATATATCTGTCCTTTTTTTATCTTTATTGAAAAAAGTATGCAATACAACATAGCTTCTTGCCCAAATATTATATTAAAATGTGCTTTATAGTTCGGAACGGGACGGAAGATGCGTTGATCGAAGCTTTATAGACACACATTGCACCACCATGCAAAAAACAAGCGACTCTATAATTTTTGTAAGTTATGGCCTCGAATCAAGCTAGCCGTATCGGACTATACTAATCATAAAAGCTTTTTAACAAAAAATATCAACCAACGAAAACTGAAAAGCATAAAATAATTAACCATTGTAAGTCAACCTTAATAAAATCATTAGTTTACAAACTATTGGTAGAAGGTACTATAGTAATATTTTCGGAAATATTTTGAGATTTTATTCAATTTTATTAACTAAGTTCATAAATTAATCTAAGTGTGCCTGTCTAAATGATTTTGAGTCGGCGCCAATCAAGCGTATTTATTACCATACTTTACACACAAATTAGGGAAACAGCGCGCAACGCGCCTCTTTTTACAGTCCACTATCATCTCCATAACGGAGAGTATTTTCATACTCACCGCGTCTTTTTAAACTAACTGGAGACCGCGTTCCATCCAAGATAGTAGTAGGTAGATGTTTGTTTCATGGATGATTATTTATTTATTTTAATTATGATTGGCGCCGACTCAAAATCATTTAGACAGGCACACTTAGATTAATTTATGAACTTAGTTAATAAAATTGAATAAAATCTCAAAATATTTCCGAAAATATTACTATAGTACCTTCTACCAATAGTTTGTAAACTAATGATTTTATTAAGGTTGACTTACAATGGTTAATTATTTTATGCTTTTCAGTTTTCGTTGGTTGATATTTTTTGTTAAAAAGCTTTTATTTTATACTTTTTTGTGATCAATATTCGACTGTTTCTTTCCTATATGAGTAAGTGGCCCAATCTCAACCCCTTAAATGTAATGATTTGTACTAAGTAGTTGTAATTGGTAATTTGGTATGTCTACTTGTTTGTCAACCTCAACCTTTCATAGTTAGTTAATGTGGACATCATATTAAAAATAAACAAATTGGTATTACAACATACGTTTTTTAGTTCGTTCTGATGTTCAGTCACAAAGTATGACATGATGATAATTATTTAACTTAGTTGTTCTTGCATATATTTCTTGATAAGATATAGATAGTTAAATACTTTACAACAACTATCAGCTTGCTCTTCATATTTAATGTGATACCTAGGTACGCAGCCCTTATCGAATAGGTACTTGGAATATACCTATTATGAGGTTTTCTAAAAGCAACTGCGCTGCTGTAATAAAATACTTCATTCAGTTCAGTTCACGTTCAAATAATGTTCAGATCAACATCGAACGATAAACAAAGTATTAGTCGGCCACATTAGAATACTATCATTAGTTGGCCATAAAGTTGTAGCAACGCAACACCAGCAGTTCTTTAGGCAGCCTTCTCAATCAGAAGTCCGCTTGCATAGCACAGAGCATGGGATCTATTTTGTTGCGTCATCATAACAATTTACCTATATGGGAAAGTAGGATTTATTCTACCCACAGCTAAATTCAATTTAATCATAGTCTAATAAAACATGGTCTTTCCTTCCCAGAGAAACACAAGACAACGTCACTTAGTATTGCCATTTTATTTCAATAAAATACGTTATGGGGTAAATTCAATCTCAGAAAAGTGACCTAAAATATTTCTTAATAATTTTATAATTTAGATTTACGTGTGTATTAACTTGAACTTTACAACAACACTTCAATTGTATTTATTAGTTGAGAGTATCATAAATGATTTACAAAAAACATCATAAGAGTGGGTAGTTCTGGTAACCCACAAGCATGATGACGTAGACATGTGTTGGTCACGTGGTCCACAAGTCTCGGAACGGAATACCAGGCGGAGTATCTTATTATACCATGAATTTAATCAAATATGCATTGCTATTTGCTTCAGTTTTCTGCTGGCGAAGTTTTAAATAATTGTAAACAAACACGAATATCATTGGTTTGATTTGAGACAAAAGAGCCTTATCACACAATCGGTTTGCTAGCGGATGCGGAGCGAATGCCCGGAGGACGCGCAACGCGCGACTGATGCGCGGCGGATACGCAGCGGATTCGTCTCGGACGTGCGGCGGATACCGCCTGTATTTGTATCAAAACGTTGCAAATCGCTTCGCGTACGTGACGTCCACGCATCCGCCATCCGTCCGTTCCGCTCCGCACCCGTTCGACAACCGCTTGTGTGATAAGTTTGAGCTAAGTCAAACTGTGATGTAAGACGTCAATGACACTAACGTCAATGGTCCTAAAAAGTTTGGTTAAATAGGTCCGTTCGCGACCGATTCCCTCCTTTGATAAAATTCAATCATTTGCAAGTTAATACGTAATTATTTTACAAGAAAACTAGCAATGGTGTTTCAGGGTGATGTAAGTATTCCTTTGATATAGCTCTCATCAAAATCTGCCCAGTAGTATATGAGTTCAAAGAGAATAAAGAATCACTATAAAATACCTAAAGACTAATATACAAAAATACGACCTTTAAAAAGAACCTCTTTTTGACAAGCTTCTTTGCCAGATCTTTGTCATGCAGCATGCAGTAATGTCAACGGGTAGGCATGTAGGTAAACATAAGTACATTATGCTTCAAAATGGGCCGCAAAATATAATAATTTACTGAATTTTCATGTATCCTCCCATCAGATCCTGACCTGATGACAATGGGACCACATGGGCAGTGCACGCTTTCAAACAAAAAAATAATTTTTCGGATTGATCCAGGCGTCTTGAAATGATCGGTGAACATACATAAAAAATAAAAATAAAAGTTCGGGACGAATTGAGAACCTCCTCCTCTTTTGTTTTTTCGTCGGTTAAAAATCGTCGCCACACTTCCACCCTTCCGTCGCTGCCGACTGTACGCGCCATCGTTGCCCACCGTACAGCAATCCCTCGCTTGCTCAGAGTAAAGTGGCAGGCGCTCAGTCGCGTGGAACCTCGCTAGGGGAAGCGCGTGTCCCTGGTTTGAAAGAGCACGATATAAGTATACGCGATACGCGGCATAAGTTACCTGAAAACAAGAAGGTAAGCTTTTGTTTACTTATCGGATAAATATATATAGTTGCTTAAAAGTTTTATTTGAATCATGCAGAGTTTTAAAATGTTGAAGAACATGAAATTCACGCGGAAGATTTTAAAAATTCATGAATTTTTATTTTGGTAGGTACGATTGATTTTTAACCAAAATAAATTCAACGTTAAGTGCCTATACATCGTAAATATCTAATCTTTTTACCTTTTCCACATTTTTTCATGATTTTACGTAATAGAATAACTTTTTTTCTTCACTTTTTGGAAATATAATAATACTAAGTACCAACAGATTGAAATAGGTAGGCATGTGTTCAAATGTTATAAACATCATATATTTAGACATGTTATTTTATATTGTGTAATGGAAATAAAGCGCCTTTCACACACGGTTTCTCTCCTATTATCAATTGTGGAACTCTGACAAGCATTCAGACATTTTGGCACTTGTAAACAAGGGCTTTCAGCAAATCAACACGTCTATTTAAGAGATCTACCTAAACAGGTTTCACATACAGTTATCAAAGAGACCAGTGTATCTTGGTCCCTTATTCCCTGGAGTATCTTTACTCAAAGTGCTAGTGATAGTGCTTACACAAAGCGTATTGAATGTCTCTGTTTCCAACAATACAGCCTTAGTCAACGTTGTAAGTCTATTTTGTATTGTTATTTGCTATGTAGGTAACGTGTGACATGGGAAGGTTGCACACCATTATAGTCACAGATTTTTCTTTGTTTGTTAATCTATTAACTTTAGCTTTCCCAAAAAGGGTTGACGTGAGGTGTAGGTAAGGCAGCCGGTTATAAAACATTGATAAATCCTTTTGCTACATGATTTTGCGAACAAAACGCCATTGCGCCGACCCCATCTGATTTGGGATAAGGGCAGGAATATGATGGCAATCAATTTACTTGAGCTGCAAAGCAAGCTTTTCAAAGTTTTATTTTTGCTGCGCTGCTGCTAATAGGAACAGATTTTTTATTGCGGTCGTAAGCCTACGTCGTCCGTAGCAGCGTAGCTTCTGCTACGAGACGTAGAGGCAGTAGAGAGAGGGTATTAGCAGTGATAGTATTTTGTCACTACTCTTACTTTTGTTGTTTTAAGGCTAAGAAAGTCCATATTCTTGAGTGAAACTTCTTATTTATCATGGCACCATTCAGTACCTCTAAAATTCCTTAAGCATACCAATGAAAATGCAATTTATAAAGAAACTTGTACTATATTTTTACACTTTCTCAAGTAATTCTACAACATTTTAATGAGTTCAACTTGCTCATAAACAGCGGTCGTTTACGTCGGTGTAAATTTGCTCGACACTCAGCAAGAAAGTGCTTACAGCTGGAATTGTCGCGAGCAAACAAGCGCCGGCCTCTAAACTGGAGCATCGTCTACGTAATGATGTGCACCATTCATCGTTAGCTAGCTTTTTTATGCATAGTACCTACCTTAATTGCCGTGTGGTGTCGGCTTGAAATTTATAAATTTTTCGACATCCCATACAAAGTCAGTCAGCTGATCGTGAATTTTGTATGGGAGGTTGGAATTTTTTTTTCGTTTCCCACCATTGGCTCCATAGTAAAAGTTGTTCAGTTTGATGGTCTGATCATGCCTGCAAAGTTTTCGGTACACCGTCCCTAACACCCTGTATTTTCCGTGGGTGTCGTGAAACGACTAAAGGATTTTAGGCGACAGGTCTGTACTAAGGCCACCTCTGTGCACTTTGCATTTTAGATACTCCATATACATGTTATCATTTCGGTATGCATTCGTAAGCTTACTTACCTACGCATACAGGGTGTTAATTTAAATGCGTGTCATAACTTCAGGGTATGTTACGTTATGTATCGGTAAAGAATACCGTAAAAAATATTGAAAATATTTGTGTTTTTTTTACCTAGCCGTGATTTTATTCGAATGCCTATCTTTCAGCTAAGATTCGTACATACTCAAAGTTGATTAGACGAAATTGCTTGTACTCGCACTCTCTAAACGACAAAAGTGAACAAAGCTTATTTTTTTCCAAAAAGCCATACTTAATATTTCAAATTTTCGGCTGAGTAAAATTATTTTTATTCCCAACGGATTTTTTCAATATTTTTCAGCATCCTTTATCGATACTTAACCTACCCTTGCTATGCTATGGCACGCGTTTAAAATAAAACCCTGTATGTGGAGTTTGTGACCTTATTTCTCTCATTCCGTATTCTAATAGCGCCTCTGCCGCGCCACGAAGCATCAACGATTCAACTTGTCAGCCTGAAATGCAGCCGCAACTTCTAGAATGCATGCAGTTACAACTCATATGTGCTAGCATGCATGCAGTTGCAAGTTTAATGCTCTCGTGCAACCGGGAAATGACCGCTGCACTTACGAGTCTGCTGCAGTAGTACATTTGTGACCTCTCTGGGGGGAGACATACTGGGATGGCGGGTTGGTCTGGTTCATCATGATTTCTTATCACAACAGCACAGCAGTGAGTCGAAATTGAATTTTCAATTCTTTAATAAATAATCTTACATTTTGTACAAATAAAACTTGTTTTTGTTTACTTGGGAATCAATGTCACTAAAATGTGTAACAACTTCCTAGTACCTAGGTAAGTACCTACTTTGTGATAAATCTCATCAGGTAATTTGTTGGGTCGTTTATCCACATAAAAAGAAAAATATAGCTTTAAAGTTCGTTTCATAATGCACGGACTAAACCTTTATCCCGAAACGTGTACAAAAAGCTGCCAACTTTCTTAATTTACGACGCGAGTTGAATAACGATTAAATACTACAAGCATAGCACGTGTAAAGCTTAAATTTATTATTTTAATATCGCCAGTATCCAAACAAAATATAATAAAACTAATACTTTCTGTTCGCCTGTTTCCAAACAAAATAAAAGTAAAACTACATCCAAGCTATTTGCCATTTCAAAGGCCATTGGCTTCGGTCCCTGAACACTTAATGTTTCCTGCAATAAGTTTTGTAGAGGTTACCTAGGGACTTCGACATTCAGCTGTTGATATCTACTTACGTATACCGAGGTATTAGCTGAATAAAATGAATGCTCAATGTTTTGTTGACACTCGCAAACAAATTCAAAAACTATTCACCCCATCATCTCTATCATCAATCTTACGATTTGCGCCGCTACAATTTCTTTTCGAGGGTAGAGTTCAGAATTAAGTTATGCTGGGGATGTAATGTAGTTTGGAAACTGAGGGACTAAAAATATGCAAATTCCACTTTGATCATTCCAAACTTAGACGAACACAAAGTTTTAGATTCGTATAACAACTTTATTCTCTACGAAAGTTTTTATTCTTCGTTTTAAGACAAAATATTATGGTAAAGTACAAGACACCATACCATAACAGCCGTAATCACGCGCGTGGCGCGGTGTGTAGCTTCTCATACAATCCCATACGACACAAAGTCATCTCTACGCGCGTGATGACGTGCACGTCACGCATACGCCTGGTGTGTAGCGCCCTTAAGTTCTGCTTTTCCTAAAACTATCAAAAACTCGGTCATATGAATTCAAAAGATTATGATACGTATTTTTCAAAATGCTAGTAAGTATATCCTCTTGTCTATAGCTCTGAGAGAGATCTGCCGAGCTTGTTTGCTAACAGCTTGCAAACTCATCAGCTGGGAAGCTGAAAGGGCCAGTGAGTTACATTAAGAGGATTATTCAACGCCCAACTCGAAGCTCTGTTAGAAATCTGATGGTAATGCTTTTAAGTCCCCAAAGTTTCAGGTAGATGCGAAATATTTGGCGTAGTGTGAGATGCTGAAAACATAGGTACTTATTATCTATGAAGAATTATTTGTCTTGTTAGGTATCCGTTAGTCTATAAAAATGTATGTATACAAATAGATGGCAAAGCCAACTTCAAATTACTTGATACTTACGTGCTACAGGTCCTCCGTCGTCGCTTTAAAATCCCTGGAAAAGATTGTTGTTTCCAAACTGCAGGTTTCATCGAGCCCTTCGAAGACTCGGCGTACCAGGCCATCAGGTCACAGCATTAAAGATAGGCTTAAAAACCAAGCGACGCGACAACGACGCGCGTCGTTGTCGCCGTAAAATTTTGACGGCGTCGTTGTCGCTGCGGTCTTGTAGAAAAACCCGACCGCATCCCATACAAACTCTAAGCTTCTCAGCGCGCTGTCAACGTGACGGCATCGTGGCGCGCCGCAACGACTTGATTATACAAGGTGTTACGAAATTATTTTATTGGAGTTAAACTCTCCATATATCTGCCTGAATACTCAAGAAAAAATATCATGTCGACCTTGTTTGAAGTAGCAGACAACTGTTGTGCATTTTACCTAAAACGCGGTCTATTGAGGTGAAGACTAAATTAATCAATCATCCGTTTCGAAGTTACCATTATCCTGTTTCTAGAAAATATCTATGCGTACCTAATTTAATTAAGCAGTAAATTTTGATCAAAACTTACAATTGTACTGTTGCAATCAGGTGTCTTCGATCGTAACGTCATGTATTATCTGAAGCAAAGCAGGTCTCTTCGATCCTAATACCCTGTATTATTTAAAGCAGGTCTCTTCGATCTCAACACCCTGTATTATTAGAAGCAGGTGTCTTTGATCCTAACATCCTGTATTGTTATAAGCAGGTGTCTTCGACCTCCTTCGACCGTCCAAACGACCTTTACAATCACAACACTATAATAGTCACAGCCAGGATAGTTGTTATGATTATTTGATTGTTGTGTTGTTATTCCAATTTTCGTTGTTTATTTGAAGGCTTTGATCGATAGTGAATAGATGAGTACGATAACTTATCTTTAAAAAGACAGTAAAAGTAATTTTTGGCTATCAATGATATTTGCTACTGTGTTCTTCTAGCTATCTGATTTTGGTGTCAGGATCCAAAGTATCCTGGGTTCAATTTTGGGTTCGAGTCGCTAAGTTGATACTGGCAAATTCCTAACCTTCTGAGTTCGTTCCCAGTTGCGTTAAACTTGAAAGTTGAATGTAAGTAAAATGTTTCCTTGTTTCGATGTCGCGTCGCGGTTGCTGTCGTAGACGGCAGTCGTCACATAGCAGGCGTTTTAAAAACTACGTACATCTTTTTGTTCGTGTAGTAAAGTAATTTTTACATAAGTACAATAACACTTTTCGTTTAGTCGGTGTCTCTTATGTCATAAGATATGAATGAATGAATGAATTATCTGAAGTTGGCAGGTGTCATACACATTACACGTTATGATTCGAAGTTGGTAGGTGTCACAGTACAATAAGGATAAAAATCGTTATCTACGGACGTCAGTAACTTCCGATCCGAAACGCGCATAAAAATGTATGATTGTATGACGCACGCGCACCGTTCAAAGAAAGTTTGCGTCATACAGTTAAGAAGATAGTAAATCAGTATTTGTGATGCTTCCTTGTCGTATGAAGTGAGTTTCTTTGCTGACTGTTTCGTAGATGTACCTACCTTAATTTCAATAAAATAATTTAGTTTAAATGAAACACCGGGCGTAAGAAACGGCGCGTACCTTCCTACATGATCGAACTGAACCTAATACCTGAAGCGTATGTTGGGACACGAACAGAAAAGTCGACTTTTTGTAGACAGTTAGCTGATGAGGAAGTTCGTGTGATTTTCCTCGTTCACCCAAACAGCCTTCAGAAAAAGTTTTTCCATTCCACGATTTGATAATGCCTGCAAAGTTCCGTACTGTTTCTTACGCCTCATCATCAATGTTATTGTTTCGCCAATATATACTATTGTTGTGACTTTTCTGAATAATTCTCAAACTTTTGTCAGACGTAGTGTAAATGGTCGTTTTACAGCCGTTTAGGTATGCTCTGCCTACCCCGTAAGGGATATAGGCGTGATACATACATATATGTATGTATGTTGAGACTCTACCTACAGTAACCTTTGAAATAGCAGACTTATTACAATATTTTTCCTTGTCGATAGTCTTACATAATATTTGATTGCTGTTACTCAATAAGTCAATAGTAATGAACTTCCATTCTGTAAACAACTGTATCAATAGCGCGACGCATTGACATAATAACCAAACTATAGTATTAAAAATATGCAATTTGAATGGTCGGCACAAGCATCACGCCTGTATTTATTGCGGTGTAAGCAGAGCATAAACCAGCGTGAGTAGGATATTTAATTTTATTATCGCGTCTTAAAAAGTATCAGGACAGTCGATCGCCTAGATTTGTGATACCTACATAGGTATGACACTCTCGACTCCCTGAGTCAGCTCTTAGGACAATTGTAGTAATATTATTTTAATTCGGCACAACACAGCCAAATTTGTAAGTCGAAAAAGTGAAAGTTGCTTACTAAGAGTACAATGATAAATCTTCACTCTTTTTACACGACTGCCCAACCAAAAAAAGGAGTGTAATGTTTTCAGGGTTCATGTATGTATGTATATATGTGCAATGCTATAACCCACTATAACTCGATAACTACTGAACAGATTTAAATGGGAGTAGTGTGAGAAGAATCCATACACCATCCTGAGTGTCATAGGCTGGGTTTTGTCGTCTTAAACCTTAGGATGACTAGAAAAATTATCTAATTTTATTAATTAGGGATAGCAGCCACCGTAAATAAAACTCTTTGAACAAATCTTATTATAAAATTCATGTCACACAATCTGTTGAAGTTTGATGTCGCTGACATTGGTTGAGTTGACGTTGCAGTATGTCTAATTATGTCACTGATACAAAATATTTACGTTCGTTGTTGCAAAATAAAATAAATCGCAGGCAATATCAAAATAGCGCGACAAAGAAATTCGACCCATGTTCCTTGGGGAAAGTTGTTCCTTATCACCAGCCGGTTCTGAGTTTTCACTATCGGTCACTAGTACAATTTCACCCAGTATATTATAGCACATGCCGTACGTATGTATGGTTTGTACAACACCTACGTTTGATCAATATACATATTTACATCAATAGCGACACCTTTTACGTAGCTACGAGTGGGTAGGGTACTCCATCTGGCTGACCGCTCTCGGACACGCTTCATTTAGTTTCCGCCTCATCTCCCTACACTCTGCCAAAGTGGATATTTCCTGAAAACAAACACATTTGCCAGTTTGTCAATACGAAAAACACGTGAGATAATACGTGCAGTGCATGTCTGGAGGTATTTTTCTTGTGTTGTTTTCGTTATTCTCAGTTTGTAGAAGTAACTATTAGGTATTTGTGTCCTCAAAATCCGTACGATATTGCGATCCATATAAAAGACAACCGTGACTGTGGCAGTAATTTTAATGCAGTGACTTGTGGCTATGATATCTAGTTTTTGCATGAAAGTCTGACTACCGCGCCCGGGAAAACATCGGAAAAACATGTGGCACCACCTTAATACGATGGATTTTGTTGAGTTTCGAAGCTTCTTTTTTTGTGTTTGAGTTACAAATACCTACTAACAAAGCAGCCAAAGTAAAGTGTTTAGGAGCTTAATCAGTCAAGTTGGAGTTCCTAACAAAACTCCATCAATCAGAGAGGATACGTTCATTATACGAGCTTCGGGACCTTGTTACGTTTAATTAGTTTACTTTGTTGGCCATTCGGACACTTCTCTGAAGACTGTCATAAAATCAAGGACCTAGTTAAATTATATGGGGCTAGTTTACCTATCTAATAGAATAGTTATTCTAAGTTGATAAAGTAGAACCTCGTTTTGATATGTAGGCACGGTTAGAAAGAGAAGAAAGTATGCCACTCAGAAAGAGATAATGTCGTGTATTATTCATGTATAGTCTCTAATGCTAACTCATGAACAATTCCATTTTTAAGGTATCGATTTTTTCGAGATTGATACCGACAGTCCGGACAAAAACTATGTTGTATGAATCAATAAATGTTGCTGCATCTAGAAAAGTAACAATTATTGCTGTAAAACATTGCAGTCCGAAAAAAATCGAAACCTTATATTTTGGATTGTTCATGAGTGAATGGGAGAGACTGTACCAATGACGTAGCCATTTTAAAAAAATAGTTTAAAGAATTCGAAATGAGTTATAATTACAGAGATGATGGTAACCTTAATACATACACTTTTCGGATGCACATCTGCTAACATGGCTTCAGTTAGATTACGCGTGTTGAATTGACAACCTCCTCTTCCCCGGCACACTGCGAAATGAGCAGAAAATGCGATTTTATATCGACGCAACATGCACCGACCTATATTGCATTAAGTGCATTTGCTGAAGTTATTGAATCCAGCTGCTCGTATCTCCGCATCGCTATCTGCGCCTCGGTGCAGGTCTGCTGCAGCTGCATTACAGTACATTATTGAGCTAGTATCGATGAAAAATTAGAACGCATCTCCTATAGAGATGGTAGGTCAAGATCCAGTTTAAATGAGGTGAACGGAACACGAATCGGATCACATTGCGGTTCAAACATAACATAACAGATGAATTACAAAATGTCTATCCGTGACTCTCGCAATTTGTTTTTTCAGTGATGACGTGTTTCATTCATTACATTAAGTACAAGGAGATGCATTCCAGTGTTATTTTATTTGTATGTAGGAACGTACGGGGTTATATAAACAACTTTAATTGTCAAAAACCAGTACCGGCAAACAAAATACCGAAAATAGCCTTAGCGGCTCGCTGGCCGAATGTATGGAACATGCTGCACCTGAGAGAAGAGTTCTGAAATTTGGTACACTTAATCTTTAGGGTCAATGAATCGATTTGACCCGTAGTACATAAGTTAAAAAAAATCCTATGAGGAGTAATGACGTCATCTTTTTTTTGAATGGGAAAAAAAAATTTTTGTTCCAAAACCTATTGTGTGTGGTATGCAATGAAAGGTCTTGCTAAGCCAATTCTAAAAATATATCACATTATTATATTTAAGTCACTTGTATAAAATTAAATAGGAAATAATTCTCGAAACATGCCACGTTTGGGCTTCTCCAGGTATGATACGGTTGAATCATTACTTATGAAATATACGTAATATAATGTGTAATATCCTCATCTCTAACCTCAAGAAAGGTACTACGGATTTTTTGTCTTAAAGTATTTTTTTTTTAATTTTAAAGTTACAGAAATTTATGAAAACACACTTAGTTGAAATTTGGCATCGAAAGTTCAATTTTGGTTACCGAGAATGATAAAAATAAAGCCAGATGAGATTTTAATTATATGTACATCATATTCGTTTTGCAACAATAACATGTTATGTGCTTCGGAGGGCACGGTTAACCCTCGGCCCCATCGCAGTCGCTCTCTATGAATAATTAGACGGCGGCGGTCGGTCAGGGTCGATAGATAGGGGCCGAATAGTAACCATGGTTCATCGGGTCGTTCGTAGACTCAGTGTCCCACTTGACAGAACAAGATTTATTAATTATAAGATGATAAATACAGATGCGAAAGGAGTTTTTGTTCATCTTTATAATTTTCATTTCTCTATACACACATTATTCCCACACCAGCATCCTTACATTTATTCCCAGGGTATCCATCACCTTCATTAGCTATTTGCCAGCAGAAATGTCCCGCCATGCTAAATATTCTTTTCCTTATTTTTTATTTTTATTTATTTGGCATAGAATACAAAAAACATACAGTAAGTTAAATGCCTTTGATAAACCTCGTAAAGGTTTGTCTCAAAGACATAAAAACCTTGAGGCCATATTATGTATATGTCATGTATCTATTTAAGCTGGGCTATTTTTGGTACTCCTGATGGTCTACATCAGGTTTTCAAAACTTTTGATTTCTAATTGCTAGCAGGAAGGCCCAATCAAGCTGAATTATTTTTTCTTCGGGGACGTATATGTATCTCCTGTAGTTCTCCAAACCTTCGATTTATATTTTCCAGCAGACACGTCCCATGGCGCTAAACAATTTTTGCTTTGGGACTATATAATATGTGTCTCCTGTAGTTTAGCTGGGCTCTTGGAGGTGCACCTGGTGGTCCACATAAGATTCTCAAAACCTTCGATCTATGTTTGCCAGCAGGAGCATGCCATGATGCTAAACAATTCTTGCTTTGGTGCCATAAATGTATTTCCCATTGTTTAGCTGGGCTCGTGGTTGTGCTTCTAGTGGTACACATCAGGTACTCCAGTCCCTCAAGTGGAGAAAAAAAGTAGCCTTTACCTTCTTCAATGCGATAGCAATCCTTGTACCAAATTTTATCAAAATCCGTTCAGTAGTTTTTTAGGATGCTGTGACATACAAACATCTAAACGGAAAAAAATTTAAAAACTTTTGAAACGTATTTTGTTATTAATTTCAAGAATTCGCTGACAATTTATTTTCCAATATCTTTTATGTACAGGCTTTCGACCCTCTACAACTTTATTATTATGTATAGATTCCGTTAATTTTGCCGGTGTGTATATAATGTGTGTATAGAGAAATGATCACTTTAACCATCAATCGAAAACTTCTCTCGCATTTGTATTTATCATCCTATTATTAATAAATCTTGTTCTGAAAAGTGGGACACCGAGTCTACGAACGACCCGATGAACCATGGTTACTATTCAGCCCCTAACTGACGACCCTGACGGACCGCCGCCGTCTTATTATTCATAGAGAGCGACTGCTATGGGGCCAAGGGTTAACCGTGCCCTCCGAAGCACATAACATTCTTTTTGCAAAACGAATATGATGTGATGTACATAATAATATGATTATAATCTCAACTGGCTATATTTTTATCATTCTCGGTGTCCAAAATTGAACTTTCGATGCCAAATTTCAACTAAGTGTGTTTTAATAAATTTCTGTAACTTTAAAATTCAAAAAAAAATTACTTTAAGACAAAAAATCCGTAGTACCTTTCTTGAGGTTAGAGATGAGGATATTACACATTATATTACGTATATTTCATAAGTAATGATTCAACCGTATCATACCTGGAGAAGCCCAAACATGGCATGTTTCGAGAATTATTTCCTATTTAATTTTATACAAGTGACTTAAATATAATAATGTGATATATTTTTAGAATCGGCTTAGCAAGGCCTTTCATTTGATACCACACACGATAGGTTTTGGAACAAAAAAATTTTTATTCCCATACAAAAAAAAGATGACGTCATTACTCCTCATAGGATCTTTTTAAAATTGTGTACTACGGGTCAAATCGATTCTATTACCCTAAAGATTAAGTGTACCAAATTTCAGAACTCTTCTCTCAGGTGCAGCATGTTTTGAACTACCGCTAGGACTAAAAATCGGAGCGATTGAGACCGTTTCTGGCTCGAAAATACAACGTTACTTTATTGTAAATAAAGTAGATGGTAGCAATTTTCTCTACCCTCAAAGATTACGCTGTCATCATTTCCAAACCTGTCGTCTTCATCTCTTACAGATATCTTTTGTGCTTCGAATCCACAATCACAACTTCATATTTTCAGCGGAAATTATATTTTCAGCATTTGCAGAATTTATCTTTAGCTAATTTCCAGATTATAGGATATTTTTCGGAAGTTTATTGGGTAAGTATATTTATTTGGAAGTTTACATCTTCGTATCTATTACGGTTTCGCGCTCATTTTTGAATGCTAAGTACTCTATAGGGTAGGAATGAAACCAGATTATGTAGATCCCTTCTTCAGTGCCTAGGCCAAAGTGCTGCTAATAGTACCAGACTAGGTATTACCAACGAAATATTCCTCAAAGCTGAGTAATTTTAATTAGTGTAGCAGTAATTCAGAATTAAATCTTCACAGAAAATGCAAAGCAAACTTAATAATCATACACGAAGTTCTGTGATGAGAAATTGCGAGGGAGCGCTCGTTACGTTTCCTTTCATGCAGATTATGTAATTTACTTAGATTTGTGGAAAATACGTAGACATGTTTGTACCTAATAGAACAGAAAAGAAACCTAGGCAATTTGATAAGATAAAGTCAAGTCAAGGCAGATTACTAGGTAAGCACATCGAAACTTTTGTGTGCTTTTTCAGACTTTTCGGTTATTTATTTCACATCCACACTGCAATGTGTTCAAAGACGCCTAACTTTCCTATCTATCTATTGTAACATTGATTACTTTCGAACTACCCATTTCCCAACCATATTTTTTGTTCCTCTACAATAATTCCTACATTCAAAGGGAGCTCCTGAGTCATGTGTTTCTCTGATTGGATTGCCGACTGCCGGCTGACGTAGATTGCTCGAATCCAGCGGTGCTAAAACTTACAGCAACTGTCAAATATTTGTATTCTTAGATTTAGTTATTTTCTCTGCAGCTATAAAGGTGTACAGAGGTGTACGGAGGTCTCACTCCCACCATTTTCATTGGATAGTTAACCGTTTAAGAGCACCAATTCTCATAGCAGTACGAATTACAGTCGGTAGGTAGTCCTAGAATATCCGCACCTAATATGTAGTTTTTGCCGAGTGGTACCGGGTGAGAATAGCATCACCCAATTTCTATTCATAAGTGCCGTTAAACGCGACTCAGGGATTGATCAACACAATGGGCAGAAGCTTTCCCTGTGAATATCTTCAACACCAACTTCAAACTTGCACTGCTCTCGCCATTCATATGCAAATGGCAATATGTCCATCAGTAGACTGTTGTGGCTGTAACAATAGTAGTAGTAGTGGTCTGACTCAACATAACTTTGAGAACCACGTACCTTCAGCCGCCGTAAACAAGGCGAGTTGGGAACTGCACGGGAAGCAGGTGCCATGTTCTGATTACGTGAAGACGCGAAGGATCGAACGCCACCGACGCTGTGACGGCGAGATGTATTGTATCTGCCTAGGACAAGCCTATACGAATGACCTACACTTAGTGTATACAAACGTCTCTACATCTAGCTATTCCCACAACCCCCAAGAGGCCATGCCCTTGCCGGGGGGGCACCAGGTCGCATGCGATACCCGGTGGGACTCCCACCCCGCCCTTGGTACCTCGTGTCGACCAGATTTCTCCGGTCACCTTTGACGAGTCGCGGCCGCAGGCGCCCTTTCGAGCGCACTGCTACTCCATATCTCCAGGACCTAACGACCCTGGCTGGTGGGGCTCATGGAGTCTACCACCCCTTAACGAACTTCCCACTGCCCCCATGCCCATTGATAGGGACAGTGGGAATCTCGTTAATCCAATCTGCCCAGGACAGTGGGACAGTAGTAGTAGTAGTAGTAGTAGTGGTCTGACCCTACATAACTTTGAGAAGCACGCGCCTTCAGCCGCAGTAAACAAGGCGAGTTGGGAACTGCACGGGAAGCAGATGCCATGTTCTGATTTCACGAAGACGCGAAGGATCGAACGACACCGACGCTATGACAGCCTAGTATGTATCTGCTTAGGAAAATGGGACAGTAGTTAGTAGTAGTAGTGGTCTGACCCTACATAACTTTGAGAGCCACGCGCCTTCAGCAGTTCTAAACAAGGCGAGTTGGGAACTGCACGGGAAGCAGGTGCCATGTTCTGATTACACGAAGACGCGAAGGATCGAACGCCACCGACGCTATGACGACCTAGTATGTATCTGCTGAGGAAAGTGGGACAGTAGTAGTAGTAGTAGTAGTAGTAGTAGTAGTAGTAGTAGTAGTAGTAGTAGTAGTAGTAGTAGTGGTCTCCCTACATAACTTTGAGAGCCACGCGCCTTCAGCCGTTCTAAACAAGGCGAGTTGGGAACTGCACGGGAAGCAGGTGCCATGTTCTGATTACACGAACACGCGAAGGATCGAACGTCACCGACGCTGTGACGACCTAGTATGTATCTGCTTAGGAAAGTGGGACAGTAGCAGTAGTAGTAGTAGTAGTGGTCTGATCCAACATAACTTTGAGAGCCACGCGCCTTCAGCCGCCGTAAACAAGGCAAGTTGGGAACTGCACGGGAAGCAGGTGCCATGTTCTGATTACACGAAGACGCGAAGGATCGAACGCCACCGACGCTGTGACGACCTAGTATGTATCTGCTTAGGAAAGTGGGACAGTAGTAGTAGTAGTGGTCTGAACCAACATAACTTTGAGAACCACGCGCCTACTGCCGTTGTAAACAAGGCGAGTTGGGAACTGCACGGGAAGCAGATCCATGTTCTGATTACATGAAGACGCGAAGGATCGAACGCCACCGACGCTGTGACGGCGAGATGTATTGTATCTGCCTAGGAAAGTGGGACAGTAGTAGTAGCATAGTAGTAGTAGTAGTAGTGGTCTGATCCAACATAACTTTGAGAACCATGTGTCTTCAGCCGCAGTAAACAAGGAGAACGGAGAACTGCACGGGAAGCAGGTGCCATGTTCTGATTACACGAAGACGCGGAGGATCGAACGCCAGCGACGCTGTGACGACCTAGTATGTATCTGCTTAGGCAAGTGGGACAGTAGCAGTAGTAGTAGTAGGTAGTAGTAGAGGTCTGACTCAACATAACTTTGAGAGCCACGCGCCTTCAGCCGCCGTAAACAAGGCGAGTTGGGAACTGCACGGGAAGCAGATGCCATGTTCTGATTACACGAAGACGCGAAGGATCGAACGCCACCGACGCTGTGACGACCTAGTATGTATCTGCTTAGGCAAGTGGGACAGTAGCAGTAGTAGTAGTAGGTAGTAGTAGAGGTCTGACTCAACATAACTTTGAGAGCCACGCGCCTTCAGCCGCCGTAAACAAGGCGAGTTGGGAACTGCACGGGAAGCAGGTGCCATGTTCTGATTACATGAAGACGCGAAGGATCGAACGCTGTCAACGCTGTGACGACCTAGTATGTATCTGCTGAGGAAAGTGGGACAGTAGTAGTAGTAGTAGTAGTGGTCTGACCCTACATAACTTTGAGTACCACTCGCCTTCAGCCGCCGTAAACAAGGCGAGTTGGGAACTGCACGGGGAGCAGATGCCATGTTCTGATTACACGAAGACGCGAAGGATCGAACGCCACCGACGCTGTGACGACCTAGTATGTATCTGCTGAGGAAAGTGGGACAGTAGTAGTAGTAGTAGTAGTAGTGGTCTGACCCTACATAGCTTTGAGAACCACGTACCTTCAGCCGCCGTAAACAAGGCGAGTTGGGAACTGCACGGGAAGCAGCTGCCATGTTCTGATTACATGAAGACGCGAAGGATCGAACGCCACCGACGCTGTGACGGCGAGATGTGTTGTATCTGCCTAAGTGGGACAGTAGTAGTAGTAGTAGTAGTAGTAGTAGTGGTCTGACTCAATATAACTTTGAGAACCACGCGCCTACTGCCGTTGTAAACAAGGCGAGTTGGGAACTGCACGGGAAGCAGGTGCCATGTTCTGATTACACGAAGACGCGAAGGATCGAACGTCACCGACGCTGTGACGACCTAGTATGTATCTGCTTAGGAAAGTGGGACAGTAGTAGTAGCAGTAGTAGTGGTCTGATCCTACATAACTTTGAGAGCCACGCGCCTTCAGCCGCCGTAAACAAGGCGAGTTGGGAACTGCACGGGAAGCAGGTGCCATGTTCTGATTACACGAAGACGCGAAGGATCGAACGCCACCGACGCTGTGACGACCTAGTATGTATCTGCTTAGGAAAGTGGGACAGTAGTAGTAGTAGTAGTAGTAGTGGTCTGACCCTACATAACTTGAGGACCACGCGCCTTCAGCCGTCGTAAACAAGGCGAGTTGGGAACTGCACGGGAAGCAGGTGCCATGTTCTGATTACGTGAAGACGCGAAGGATCGAACGCCACCGACGCTGTCACGGCGAGATGTATTTATTGTATGTGCCTAGCAAAGTGGGACAGAGCCACAAGTGACAGAGCGTGCCTTCCTACGTGTAGATGCTGCCTCGTTTTTATGTTTTTGTATTATACCTAATCAGGACAGCCGTAAGACGTCTCGGTTGCAAGATATACCTATTCCTCCCTCACTCATGAAACGCGATATTTGACTGACCGTTTTCTAACAAGGGTTGCCCGGTAACCCTTTTAATCCATCTGTTGCGAAGGAGTCCCAAGCTGTGTTTTTCGAACACTGCTCTATATTACTTGCTTATCTATCTAAGCAAGCACGACAAACACTATAACTTTTACCTTTACAGCCACAACAATCCACTGCTGGACATAGACCTTCCCCGTAGCGGGGTATTCAGCCAGGCGTAGGCAGACTGGCGAACGCAGTGCAAGATTTAATTTACAGAAAACGTTGCGGCCCATTGCCTGGATAATTACCTACTTTAGTCACTTTTTATTACACCTACGGTTCGAATTGGCGTGATGCTATTCTAAGCCGGCATCATACGGCAAAATACGAACTAAGCACTTTCCCAATTCATTAGTAAATTACAGGTTAGTAAACTATAATTTACAAGCAATACAAAATGTGTTTATACTTGAGTCAGTGCCCGCCACGGGTAAACAACTCTAAGTACTTATTGAATATTCTGGTCTAGGTCCATAAAATAAACACTAAACAAACTCTTTACTAAATTAGTTTTCAAGGGCTCGTAGTTTATGAGTTATTGTTCTAAGAATAATACAGTGTTTTGAATATTGTAGGTAGACGATAAGAATCTGAGTTTCATATTGTGTTACCTTTCTATAGGTACTCGGCTGTCATCTGCCGTCCGCAAGATACACTTTGTAACTTATAGGCACACCCATCCCAAAAACATGAGACTGAACAACTTTCCCTGTGAAACATGATAATTCATGTTTTCAATTACCTGTAAGTATTTTTCTTTTTAGGGTTTCGTAGTCTACTAGAAACCCTTATAGTTTCGTCATGTCTGTCTGTCTGTCTGCCTGTCTGTCTGTCTGTCTGTCTGTCTGTCTGTCTGTCTGTATGCCGCGCCCTCATATCTTCGTCAGTTTTAGAGCTATCGACATAAAATTTGTTAAGAGGATAGATCATGTTGACCCAAATATAGAAATGTTAAGAAAAAAATATTTTAAATGTTTTTTGGACCCCCTCCCATACAAGTGAAAGGGGGGGCAAAAAAAAATTTTTCTTCTGTAATATTGAGTAGGGTATCGTTGAATAGGTCTTTTAAAACTAAGGTGAGGTTTCTTTGAAACAAATTCTATAAAATGTTTCTGTCACGAGATATTTGCTTTTAAAAAGGGCGTTTTTGACCCATAATTTGTTCCAGCTGTAACTTCTAAATTATAAACGCTAAAAATTTGAAATAAATATGGAATATAGCTTACAATCTGAAATTACAATGAAAACTATAACGGATATCGTACTCTTAAAGGTTTCAAAAAAAATTGAGTTTTTCTATTTGCGGTGGGTCATCATACTGCTGCTAACAAACCAGCAACAAAATTAAGTTTGTAATGCTGAAAAACCTGATATTTTAACGTGGACTACGAAACCCTATTTGTGGGCGTGTCTGACACGCTCTTGGCCGGTTTTTTAATATTATGTTATTGCTCTTAAAATATGTATTATCTATCCAAGTTATCCAACCAACAAGTAATCTAGTATTGATTTGACAACTGCATGTGTTACATAAACATAATCCTCGTAGCAATTTGTAGCCGAGTAAATACACTGAAAGCTTGGCTCAGCGAACCGTAGCACCAGTAGCGTAGCTCGTAGCATTTCGCTACGAGAGCTTGAGCTTTTGAACCCGATTGCGACAAACGTAGATGTAGCTCTACAGTCATGTATTTATTTATACAGCGTGGTAACAGGCAAGTAGGCATTTATTCAGAAACTACTTAGGATCTTTTATGTAATAATCTCCGAAATAAAAAAAGTCTGCTTATATCAGGTTTTTCTATGAAACAGTAGATTTTTTCATGATTTCACAGAATATCACGTAGATACCTAGAATTAGCAGTTTGTATAAGTGCTTGCTTGTCAGTTACACACTGTATGTACTCAGCAATATAAATTTTTTAACCCCATAGCACACTATTGTGACATTCAAATTTATTGCAGAGAAAATTACTTATAAAAAGTGCATAATAGACTTACAACTTAGAACCCCCTATCATCTTATCTCTTTACCAATTGATATCAGCTACTCGCAAAAATTTTCTCTCTACCAGTCAAATCAAATCAAATCAAATCAAATAGTTTATTTGCAAGAATTCACATAGGTTACAATTAATTACAGATGACTTAGTAATAATCCTTAAGACTATGAATTCAACCTGGTACAGGTGTGCAAATCTTAAATAGGTAGCTAAAATAGCATGCAATGTCATGTGACTCTATTCCTATTAAAATAATCCTTGACAGAATAAAAACAATTAATTAAGAGCCATTCAGTTAGCGTAGTCTTAAACTTGTTTCCTTGGATACATTTTAAAGTTGTAGGTAAGTTATTATAGATTGCTATACACATATTATAAGCATTTCTTTTATAAATATCCTTATAACAGCGTGGATGATACAGCAAACCTTTATAGACAGATCTATGTACTCGTTTCAAAGGAATCTTCATGTAAGCAGATCTGTTATAAAGTGCGCTTGTTTTTGAATAGCAGTAGGTGTATTGATAGTTTCAAAAGAACGTAATTTGGTCACGATACTAATAGGTATTCCACACACACGTGATTTGGAAATATACAGAGTGTTAGAATAAATGAAAATATATACCATATTGGTTACTGAGCAATATGTAAGTTGTTTCAAATTGTCGTTATAACAAAAGAATTTTAGTCACGTTACGCTTAAGGTACACCCTGCTCAAAGGGATATTGTAAGAAATACATAAAATAAATTCAAGATTTTTTTAATAGCGCAACAATACTTATTCATTTTATTATTGCAAAAGCAAGGAAAAGTAGTTATATACCCTGTATGTAACTAGGCACCATAGTAGTTAAGCACAAATCTTTCTAACTTGTAATTTTCAAGGCTTTACCTAACTTTGCTTTCAAACTTACAAATTAGTTCATAACATTTTGTATTCATAACGAGTGTACAGCTAGCCGCAGCGTTAATATTCTTGGCGGAAACCGCGGCGTAGTGCGGTGCCGTGTAATACGATTTTCAGACTTTGGATGCAGCGTAGAACGCATACTGAAAAGATTTGCTTTACATGCCCTGTTTTTTTGCTTGTGTAGGCCTTATACATACCATAACAGCCACAACAGCCCACTGCTGGACATGGACTTCTCCAGATCGGAGGTTATTGCCATACTCACTACGTTTGGCAGGCGGATTGGCGAGAGTGCAGTTCAAGATATTGAACTGCGCTGGAACGCTGCTACCCGTTCCCTGGATGATTTACGACACCTACGGGTAGAATCGAGTGTGGTGCTTTTTATGCTGGCATCACACGGTTGTAGGCCCCGATTCGATAAGGAAAAAGTTCGATCTTATTACTTCTTAGAGATTTATGATTAAGATGTGATATTCATAAAGGCATAGGCACCTAAAACAACGAAACACGAAACCTTAAAAACAGAATTGTTCTTGAGTAAGCGTGAGAGACTGTACTAAATAGCTACCTAACTAGCTAGTTACAATTACATACCCGCAAATCCACTTACCTGCGGTTCGCTTGCGGGATCCCCGAATCTCTAATTACATTTTAGAGCCTAAATTATATAATATTTAGCTTGTTCAAGTTCATGCTTACTAAGAGTCGTTTTACAAAATTACCATTTATAAGTGAATACGATGTTCATTGCGTAAACGTAGCCATCATACTTCTAATCAAATTAAAAAACTTTGTCGGCTGCGCAATGTATATGAAACATACTATATGGGCTGTGATAGCATTTACCTAGTTGACAACTACGACCCCCTTGACCTAGGAGGTAATCTGTGCAAAGGGTCAGGGGGTTTCTCCCGTACATTTTCTAGTTATTAGAAAGCGCGCAAAAAATGTTGGCTGTAATAGTAGGTATGCATTTTCAGTAAGATTTTACGTGACAATGTTCAACTTATTACTACGAAACATCACCATCATCTTCCTGTCCTTATCCCAAATCAGTTGGAGTCAGCGCAACAGGTTTTGTTAGAACAAAAATCAAGTAGGTAACACTAGAAAAATTATTTAGCAATGTTTTATGACCGGCCGCCTGCCTGACGTTAACTAACTTGTCTTTGCGAATGATGTTGTAGGGTGGCATCGACGTCACCATACGATCTCCTGGTCAAAAACAGCTAACGGGAACTAAGGGTGGTAGTAGTCTTACCACACGGATTATTAAAAAAGATTGTAAGTAAATATGTTTACTGAACGCCCGATATCTCGATAAGCGTAATTTAATAGTATTAATAGGTAGGAAGAAGGTATACCTGAACTTGTAATAAACTGCATTTGTTTGTCAACCTGATAATGCACTCTTTTAAATATAAAAACTTAGCAACAGGAAAGTTTGTGTTTTCCAGTTATATAATTGGAACGAAGCACGACAATCTTGTTACGGAATCAGTTACAAGACGGCTAATTGGAAAGTTGATATTCCTCAGGAATTGTAAAACTCGAAGTGAGAAACATTATACTATCTTACTAAGTAACCATTAGTAAAACAATAATACCAACTGACTTCTCCGCGTTATTCTAGAGTAATAGCGTACTTAATAACACCAAACTCCACACTGCTGGACATGGGCTTCCCCCTATGTGCCCCATGCTTGACAGGCCAATTAATAAGCGCAGTGCAAGATGCTGCATTTACAGGGCGGGCTGCTGCCCGTTCCCTGGATGATTATCTCTTAGTAGCTTTTTACGATACCCACGTGTAGAATTGGGCTGATTCTATTCAAAACCGACACCACATGGCAAGAAAAAAATATATTTTCATGTAGGTAGGTCGTATCCAGCATAACGGACCAGCTGATTTCATTGGTAAAACCGTTAAAGATAATTTTTAATAGCCATTTTTTGCAGTCGAGTGAACTAAACAGTTATTTAGTAAAGGGAATTTCCGCAAAGTCGAAACATCTGTTGGAAGCCTATGTCTAGCAGTGGACTGCAGCGGGCTAAAGCGATGGAGATACCTATTTTTCATTGAACAAAACTTCAGTACTTACTGTCCGGGGTTTCTGCTACTTTGGCTCTTGCCTGCCACCCTGGTTATTCTGCCGATAGTTATTACAAAATATTTTCGACTTCGTCCGATCGATCGGAATTCCAATTGGGTCTTACAAACATTCATACAACAAAGTCCACAAAGGCAGTATAGTATACTCTGGTTATTCGGAGCTTGCAGAGTCGGTCGTAAATCATCTGAGCGGGGCCGCGATATTTTGCTCCCTTTCGCACTCACAGGCCTTATGGGAGCAAGAGTGGGGGCAGCAGTGCTGCGTATTATTGCTGTCGATAAGTGTTATCGATAGCGTATTTTTAATAGGTTAATAGAATAGACATAGATAAAAACAGGTGGCATTTGATATCTATCATCTATAATTAAATTTGTTATAATTAGAAATAAAACTTATATTTATTGGAATTTACATTTACCTAGTAAACAAAAACGAATTATGTACCTATTTGGGAAGATTTTTTTTTTATAGAATACCTACTAATAGCAAAATACAGGTATAATTTGATATCATCTACAAGTTAATTTATTATACCTAAATAAAACTTATTAATTTAGTAAACAAAAACGAGTAATTAAGTTACATAAAACAGAAAAATTATACAAATTTTATAACATACCAACATACTTAAAAAAAAGATTTAATAACAAAATGACTTACTGTAGTAGAATGCAATTAAGTAATTTGTTTACTTGCAATTTCGTGTATGTAAGTAAACAAATTACTTAATTACCAAATTACTTACAAAAAATGCGATTAAGCATGCATTTCGTCTATGCAAGTAAACTACTTTAGTTTATGGCATACTTTGATGGCTCACGATTTTATCGATAACGGCCTTGCGCCCGCGCCGCTAACGCGCAACCCTAGCCTCATAATGATTTATGACCGACTCTGCAAGCTGCGAGTAACCAGAGTATAACAACCGATGTGGCGCAGTGGTAGTGCGACTGTCTGCGATGCAGAAGGTTCCGGGTTCCATTTTCGGTGGGTCCCGGTCATATTTATAATTTTGTAAATTTTTTCCCAGTCTTGAGTGCATTGCAGGCTGACCACCAGATTGCCCCAAAAAGCAAGATGGTTCCGTGCTTCGGTTAGCACGTTAAGAAGTCTTCCCGGTTTCTGTCTATAGTAACTTAGACAGCGATCGTTACACAACTATGTCAGAGACCCCCTACTTGTAGTAAGCTGACAGCTGGGTTCACCGGGTCGTTCGACGAATCGCTGTCCCACTCGAAGAAGTCCACAAAAGCAGTATAGGAACCTCGTAGGTCGATAAAAGACTATATTCTGTACCTTTACTCTTGTCAACCGGCACAAGTGGGGCAATATTGCAAGCAAAGTGGGTCAAGAGGGCGCGAGTAGTTGACTGCAGCCAATCGGACTACATGGCTTAGTACATACATACATATATCACGCTTATACCCCTTGCAGGGTAGGCAGAGCTCAAATGGTACTTAAAACGGCTATTTACACCACGCCTGACAAAAGTTCGAGAGTCATTTAGGACTGTGTATCACCATAGCGACAGGTTGCCAGCCAGAACCCCAAAATTGCGATATACATCAGATCTCAACGCTTCATACGACGGGAAAGATGATATTCTAAGCCAGCACCACACGGCCAAGGGCCATGGGTTAGTAGCGCTTAGAAATAAGTTATTATGTAGTAGGTAGGGTCTACTGTCAGTCATGACAAGTGGGGTTATATTGCAAGCAAAGCGTGTCAAGAGTGCAAGAGAAGTCAACTGCTGTCACTCGGACTACATGGTCTAGTAACACATGGAAATAAGTTATTGTGTAGTAGGTAGGGTCTTCTCCTGTCAAATATGACAAGTGGGGTAATATTGAAAGCAAAGCGGGTCAAGAATGCAGGAGAAGTCAACTGCTGCCATTCGGACTACATGGGCTAGTATGGAAATAAGTTATTTTGTAGAAGCTATGGTCTACTGTCAGTCATGACAAGTGAGGCAATATTGCAAACAAAGTGGGTCAAGAGGGCAAGAGAAGTCAACTGCTGCCATTCGGACTACATGGGCTAGTATGGAAATAAGTTATTTTGTAGTAGCTACGGTCTACTGTCAGTCATGACAAGTGAGGCAATATTGCAAACAAAGTGGGTCAAGAGGGCAAGAGAAGTCAACTGCTGCCATTCGGACTACATGGGCTAGTATGGAAATAAGTTATTTTGTAGTAGCTACGGTCTACTGTCCGTCATGACAAGTGAGGCAATATTGCAAACAAAGTGGGTCAAGAGGGCAAGAGAAGTCAACTATTATCCCACTCAGACTATACTGACTATTAGAGCAAAGAAATAAGTTATTATGTAGTAGGTAGGGTCTACTCCTGTCAATCATGACAAGTGAGGCAATATTGCAAGCAAAGCGGGTCAAGAGGGCAAGAGAAGTTTACTGCAGCCACTACTCGGCCAACACAAACTACCTACTACAGTATGCGCGCTAGATAATTATCATACTGAAGGTCCTCTAACTATTGATCAAAAATGTTTATAATATACGGCTTCACACATTCTTTCTACGTTTTTATTCGGCCAAATATTCAGCAAAGTCACCGCTGTAAGTCTGCCGAACCTGCTGAATATCGACCGAATATAAACCGAATATTCGGCTCATCCCTAGTTAAGTACAATCACTTGCAGAAAGTGTCTTCATAAAACTATACTGTACTTAAATGTTTAGTTCCTAAGCGGTTATAATTCTAGAAGAGGTAATAAAGGTTTTATTTTTCCTGGCCACTTTAAATCAAGCAATGCATTAACAGTCACAACAGACCACCGCTGGACATGAGCCTGCCCCTAAAAGGTGGTATAATTGTGATACTCATCACGCTTGGCAGGCTGATTAGCGAGTGAAGGGCCACGTTTTGTTGATATTTACAGAAAATGCTGCTGTCTATTTATACACATACACAATAATACCCCTTTATACACATAATGTGCCGTGTGATGCCGGCTTAGAATAGCAACACCCCAATACTACCCATGTGTGTCGTAAAAAGCGACTAAGGGATAATCATTCAGGGAATGAGCCGCAGCGTTCCCTGTAAGTACAACATCTTGCGCAGTCTGCTGAGCGTGGTGAGTAGGTATTGGCAATACCCGCCATTAGGGGGAGGCCGATGCCTAGCAGCGGACTGATATGGTTTCATGGTATACATAATGTCCCTTTATACTTATAATATTTAGAATCACATAGATTAATTTTCATGCATAAGTACTTACTAGCGACTTTCTGACAAGAAGATGAGCTCTACCTATAAACTCATAAACTATCTCGTGGCAGTAGAACTCTCATTTTACAGTTTTACGGCTGCATTTGCATGCATATAGCGCTCAACGAGTTACGAGTATTATGTGCGATGCAAAACTTCGTTATTGCGCCCTGCACACTCAGTATACATTATTGTTACGGTTCTTCGCAAGAAAAAAAATAAGTGTCATCATAGGTAGGTATACTTCGTAGCAAAATGCCGTGTGGTGCCAGCTTAGAATAGCAATCCCCGAATTTTACATGAGTGTGTTGTAAAAAGCGACTAATGGATCCAGAGAACGGGTAGCAGCGTTCCCTGTAAATGCATCATCTTGCTCTGCGCCATTCCACCTGCCAAGCGTGGCAATACCCTCCAATAGGGGAAAGCCCATATCCAGCAGTGGACTGGCTGTTGTGGTATGGTATGGTATGGCAGTTTTTTCACTTCATACAATTGACTAACGTCGTACACGTTACAGGTTTGGTACAAGTATCTACAGTATAGGAGCAAGATTTGTAGTTTACCTACTCTTCAAGAAATCACTTATTTATATGGTTACTCGAGGTGTCACTGAAATTAGGTACCTACTCTAGCGGTAACGAATAGTGTGGGTGCAAAAAATGAAGGTTGTTATTGGATCAGGGTTCCATCAGCGAGGAGATTGCTTTTATTCGATTGAAGAATCGCTGGATGTCTCAGAATCACATGATAAAGTTCTGATTGTCCTTATATGATACTCTTTCTTTCTAAGCTCTTTCAGTATAAAAATAGTGAGCGAATAAGAAAAATCGTTGCGTAAGGAGTGGTTTCGATTTGGCTGGTTATAACAATAGATAAAACTTATACCAACTAAGATAAAAAGCACAGCAAATCTTTTTCTATAAATTGCTTTTGCGAATGTTCGGGACAGTGCATACGTAGCGTAATTTTTACGAAAGCTTTTTACAAGGTTTTTACATATATAATGTTTTAACAAGTAGGTAAGTAATATTAGCACATGCGTCTTGCGCCAGTACCTATTCGGCATGCAAAATTATAATTACGTAGTTACGTATAAATTGTTTTAAAATAAACTATATATTTGTTCCAATACAAATTGGTTGGCGCTTACACCTGATTGTCTGTTTATTTTAGTCAATAATGATTTTAATTTTGTTTCGATACAGGTAATTTTCTATTAACACTTGAATTTTGCGCCCGCCTGTTGGCACTGGCTGTCCACCGGCCCTTAAGTAGCGACCTTATTCATTTTACACAAAAAGGGCCAAGTCCTCACACCGGACTAGGGCTCACGTAGCAATCAAGTGGCCTGATTCAGCAACAACTGCCCCGTTTCGTAATATTACGTGCCAAGGAGGAAAAATACCGAGAAAACAGCTATCTAATTTTAGCTGTTTTAGGTCCCGTGGGAAAACCTTTGTCTTACCTAAGTGAAATTACTTTTAGCTTCTTTCTTTATTTATGTGAGTAGGCGTATATTGATCCAAGTAACATTACCCCAGAGTGGAAAGATTTCGGCTAATCAAATTGTTTATCAACAACGAAACAAAAGTGATCAGATAATTTTTCAATTGTCCCTAGACATAGCTGACTCCTACGCATTCCAAGAAACAGGTAAAATATCTTGGATATAAATGAACATCCACTCTTTTTGTGCTCAGACTTCTGCGTGGTGTAAAGTAAAAGTTAAGTTGCACTGCAAATATTTCAGTGAAAATATTTCGTTTTAAATCGTAGTTAGGTGTCAAAAGAAGAATTCCAATGAAAAGTACTTGGCATACTAATTTTATTTATTTTATTTTTATTTTGACAGAAATACCAACTGCGGGTAAAACAAAAGGTTTCCACAGATAGAAAATTACATACCTAGTGCTTCAAGAAATTCTTTTATACTCTGTTCACCTCCAGGTTGACAAGCTACTATAGCGCCACAAACGAGCTTTTGCATGTACCTAAGTAAAATGGGCAAATTATAACTAGAGGTAGATACTACTGCTTTTATAAATGCTCGTAACTGAAGCGGTTAAACGACAATTTGGTACTTGGTAACCTGGCACAGAAGCGCTTCAATAAAACACATTCAAATTGATTCAGGGAAATACCCCCGGGTGAATTTTTCCTCAGAACGCTGTTGATGACAAGCCTGATGTCACCTCATTGATATGCATCAGCTGAGTCCCTCATCTCTCTCCTGTCACGAACAGCTAGGCAGGTAATAATGTAATCAGTTTTACTTGATGCTGGAACTTATGTATGTATGACGTCATTGCAGTTAACAAGTAAGGAAGTTTACAGGTATTCCGATTCAGCAAAAAACCTTATTGAAATAGCTATTGAAAAATCTCTAGCCTCGATACATTTGTGTCATGACTTTTTGATTTTCCTGCTCCGATTGTACACGATCATTAATTTAATACGTACAATATTCAATATATCAAAATTTGTAGCATAAATCTTTCTAAAATCTCGTAGCAGTTCTATCAGTTTTCCCGGTATACAGTCAGCTTTGACAAGTGGTGCATGCCGTGCGTGAGTGCTGTGAGTGAGGCTGGTGCATGTGAATATGGTAATCCTATCACTCGAACTCCAGCGACCCGGATGCGATTTGCTCATTGCCTTGATCATCGGTACATTAATTATAGCTATTAAGGGTCGGATGCTACATTGTATATACAGGTAAAGCCGTGTGGTAGCAGCTGAGAATACCTACTGCAACCCTTCCTTAGTCCACTCAGGGTGTGTCGTAAAAGGCGATGTAGAGTTTTTGACCCCGGCAGAATATCTGTCGACTAGGGTCAAGCGCATGGTGGCGAGATACCACCTACAATAGCATTCAGAAAGAGGGTTGACGTCAGGCAGACGGACGCTCATAAAACATAGACAAATCCTTTTGATACATGATTTTGTGTTCTAACAAATCATGTTGTGCCGACCCCAATTGATTTGGGATATAAACGGCGAGATTTCAGATTTCTTTAAATGCATGATTTTTATCCCTTTTTTACATTCGCGCTCCGAAACATACTTATACCAACCTATACCTGCACTCTTCTGCGGAAACTAACTTTTTGAATGAATTCTAATGCTTAGGTAGCCACTCAAGAACTTTTTTGCCCGCGACGCGTAATGTGATCGACCATTGCTATTAAAGTTTGATTTTATAAGAGCTTACGTAAATTATCTTTGTATTCCTCATGTCATGACTATGATGACAGTCATATGTACGATCAAAGGATTATGTATTACACATTACATTACATTACATTACTCATACATCTTTGGCAGATGTGCATGCGGGTAATCTGGTTGATTCACAAACATCAAACAAAATCATAAAGATATTTTCATCCTGTCGTAAAATATGTTTTACAGTTGTTATACAATCTTTGTACTTTCAGAATTATTTCAAACAGCGCTGATGCATTTTTTTTAAAAAAAGCTTGAAAATTTTTATACGAACTCGTTACGTCACATGCCTATCTCCTGCTGTACTTTTCAGCTTCCACATTTCTACTTAGAGAAACTCTTTCCCTAAAACCTCCTACCTCGAGGATATAGAGACGATAAAAATTATATCCCGGAATTTATTAAGAACCCGTTAAATATTAACTATATTAAATAGTCTAAGTCCTAGTCTAAAAATCGAAAAACGAGTTAAAAAAAATTACCACCCATACAAAAAAATCTTCATCTTTATGTGGGAGATCCAAATATTTTTTAGGGTTCTTCTTTTAGGGAAAGTTGTTCTGTTTGATCTTAGTATTAACAGGAAAGTGGGTAGTTCGGTAACACTCTGTATACATATAAATATAGGTACTACTACCTACACTGGCGCCTTCCTGCTTTCCACCGTCGCGTCGCGTCGCTTCGCTAGTCAAAGCCATGCATTTATGTACGCTGCACTACTGTAACCAGTGACCAATCTGTCACCCGCTTGATAATAGTAGGAGCTATGATTGCCCACTGCGCTCACCCATCCGACTAACTGCTTCACTACAGGCGCTAACAGTGCGTAATGAAGCCAACCACTAGTTAGTCCTGAACAGGGCCGCTGCCAGATCGGACTATGAGGCTATGGGTCACATTTTATCTGGTCTTCCCTTGAACTACTGCCCCATCGTCTAGGTGACCATTTTACTTGGACATCTCACTGTGCTAGTGATATTAAGCTATTACAAGTCCGACAGATTCAGCCTTTTGTACATACATACATATACATACATCACGCCTTTATCCCTTGCGGGGTAGGCAGAGCGTCAACGGCCGTAAAACACGATCGTAATCGCCACGTCAGACAAATATTTGGAGACCGTTTTAGCTTTTGTCGTGTATCGCTAATACAGTGACAAGTTGTCAGCCTGTCGCCTAAAATTGTAATACACATGAAACCCTCGAGTAGTTCAGTCGCTTCTCACGACACCCACTGGAAGGAAATGGGGTGATGCTATTCTAAGCCGGCATCACACGGCAACTTTGTATCTATAATGAAAACAGCTTTTATTGGGAAATAAAAAATCTCAACCCCCATGGAACCTAGGAACTGTACATTACAAAAAATACATAACCCCCTACATACGTATACGACTTATTCAGGTAATAGTAAAATGCAAGTGGAAAGTATTTTTCCCAGCTTTCTTGGTAAACGATAAATCTAAAAGTAAGAGCAAGTGTGAGAATGTGTCTTTGTTTCGGTCTGGAATGTCTTGCTAACTCATGGTCTGTTGTAAGGTTATTTATTACATACTCGTATTACATTATGTTTGATATTTTTCATATTACCTCATCATCTACCTGCCCTTATTCCAAATCATTTGGGTTCGGTCGGTTGTTAGAGAACAAAATCATGTAGCAAAAGGATTTGGCAATGTTTCATGACCGGGCGTCTGCCTGACGTCAACCCTCTTTAGGAACTCTATTAGGTGTTACTTATTAGTCGATAGATATTCAGTCAAGGTCTCGTCGTCTTTTACACTCTGAGTGGAAAACGGGTGGCAGTATTCTTAGCCGCACCACACCACACTGTTCATATTACCTCAGAGTCATCTAGATTTTGAAGAGGAAAAAGTAAATCTTGTCGTGTGCTTAAGGAAAGTTCAATTTATCAAGCATTAAGATACTTGATAACCTGGTCTTTTGTTAAGGAAAACCCACTTGGAAAATATTTGGGATTACCCGAAGTTCAAAAAGTCGAGGCGATAAATTAAAATTCATAAACTTTTTTAATCGCATAAAGCAATTTCTTGTTGGTAAAGCGATTATGTACCTTAATGACTGTTTTGCGCGTTTGGTAAATTGATTAAATCAAGGTGAATCCCCAACAACCCAAATCATTAAACCAAAGGTACACCAGATTTAAGATTGAGGTAGGTACTTGAAAGATTAATTCCAACATACTTATTGGGTTTTTAATGCACAGTGCTATATTATTCTCCTTAATGAAAATAAAAACGAAAAATAAGAAAAGAGTTATTCCAAAACTTTTATCATACTGGCTTGCTTGCATATTGTTGAGTAGGACACCGAGTCCATAAACAAATAAAGAACACCAATACAGCCACAACAGACAGGCCTCCTGCTACCGGTGGGTATTGCCATACTCACCACGCTTAGCACGTAGAATGGCGAGCGCAATAATGATGTTACATTTACAGGGAACGCTACTGCCCATTCCCTGGACGATTATCCTTTAAATCGCTTTATACGACACCCACGGTAAGAATCATGGTGATGCAATTCTAAGCCTTCGTAGCAAGCACCGCATCGCAAGTCAATGAATAACATTATCTGAAAATTGACATTTTGAAAGTTGCTGAATTACAAGGGTTGGTTCGTTCGTTTTATTTTGTTTATAGTCGTATGCAAACGACAAGATTGTACCTGCATCTCACGTTCGCGGATGCAGTTGGTGCACTTGCTTCTCTGAATGCATTTTGATCGCGAGCCAACCGGTAGGCACGTATGTCCCTGAGTTAAATGCATTGCGTAACGCCATCTTTGAATCTCGTAATAGTTTGTAGTAGGCGCTTTGAGGATACTCAAACATGCTATTGATGATACAAAAACATTATGTTGATTGTGTCAGTGTTTATCTTACATCATAAAACACAAGTATTAATAAGTAGTATTTTGTTTTACTTTTCTGTTTTCATAAACTTACCAAAGCGCAAAGTCTTATGACAACATGACTCTAATAATTCTTCCTCTTTCGTGTGGAATACCGCGTCGATGAAAACCCAATGAACCATAGTGATAGAGCTGACTTACATTAATATGATAGACTGACAAATATGGAAATTCATACTCTATCATTGATTTTCCATGATACTAAGAAAAGTCTGTTTATATTTTATGACAGTTTTCCTCTTGGCAACGATACATACACTGTATCACAAGTTGTATACAGAATAAATCAGCACGCAAAAACAAATGACAGCAAACAAATTTAATTAATGCAATTTATTGAAACTCGGCTGTATTTCGGATTTTATGGGACATGACAAGTGGCAGAAGTTCGTTCAATTCCATCTGAAACTCTGGGAACGGTGTATCTTTGAAGTAATATTCAAACCAGTATTAGCAACAACTTTGACGCTTACTCATGCATACTGAAATAAACTGGAATCTCAGAAGAACTATGGAAGAACTCAAGGTATCTTAGAAGATGGTTGCCCAGAACGTCATATTTCTTTGATTGAAATTGGCTGAGAATTATATGACATTCTTGTACAGCTATTCAATACTGACATCCTTAAACATTGATACTTTTAACAGTGGCAACCCTATCTAAGAAGTAAAACTTTCGAAAATCCTTAATAGGATTCGATTGATCCTTCTGTAGACTCTCTATTTTGTGCTACACGCCGCTATAATCTGCACCAAGTCTGTACTGCACTGAATTGGAATCTTTTTTTCTCATTACTCCAGTGACTCCAAGTAAGAAGTGACGTAAGACGTCTGATGCCAAGTCTGCTGTGTTTAGTATGCCAGACGGCCGGTCGTGAAGATATGCATCTAGTGGCCTTATTGGATCTGGATCAAATATTGCCGAGGCGCGGTGGGATTCTCCCATTTGTTTATTGAATACGCTAATCATAACTGTGATAGGAATAATTTTGTGTTGTAATGAGTTTTTTTGCGTAGGTATCTTAGGTTTATTCCAAAAAGTTTCACGTCGTTACTGATACCAAATTTAAATTGATTTTCAAGCATCCGTGGCCTTTCATGTCGTATAGGTAATTCAACAAAAAGACACTGTAAGCAATGTTGCATTCAGTTCAGGGGTGGCATTTCCGAATTGTGGAATATAATATGATATACTTATACGTACTATTCACGCAAGTAAGTAAGCATAGGTTGTAATATTTTATTAATTTACCTCCCTTGGAATTCACCATCGATAAATATTAACTTGTTGAATCTTCCTCATGAACTTATTTCTATTTTCCCTCACCTTTATTTTTCCTGCTAATCGCAAGCTAATAAGTTGTATGTTATAGTATTAGTATGTTAATTTATCATCTATATAGGTTTAAGATATGTATAAATATGTATGTGCTTCCTGTTTAACCAAGAGTGGATTAGAAAAACAAAGCCAGTATCAAAACGCTGAGCTTTAGTTTTAAGAAATTTATAGGGTGATTGGAAATTCGATGCATTCCCTGAAGGTGGTTAGAGGGGGGGCCATTTCCAACATATTCTTCCATGGAACCAGGGGTCGGAAATGATTGGTTACAAAATTATTAGGACTTTTGATTTTTTAAAGAAAATTTCCCGATTTCAACTTTAAAAGTCATGCGAAAGCTAGCCAAACCGTTTTATGCATAGTTTTTTGACATGATCTCATAGTGAATGAATAGGACAATCATTTTAGTTACAAGTTTAGTTAGAAATACTCTTCTTTTTTAAAATACAGCGCCAAAACAAGAAAATATTTTGGTGGAAAGGGATTTTTTTCAACATTCATGGTAATCTACTGTAAAAATCACTATGGAATAATCCGTAAAACTTCATAACAGAGTTCTCTGTTTCATTAGCTAACCGAAAGGTACAATAATCTACAATCAAACATGTTTTCATAAAATAATTAGCATTAATGCAAAAAGCGGCGTGCGAAACAAGGCAATTGACTATGGTCGGTCGACTACGCCAAAGTCAGCAAATGCTGTTTAGACAACTTTTTCAAGTATTTTCGTGGTCTAATGGGTGGAGCATTCCTCAGAGTCTGTGGTTCAGGTTCGATTCCGTGAGTTGACCTACAAGGTTGATATTCAACACTTTGTGAATTTTTCCCAGTTTGGTTTAAAAATCACGTTGAACCACCTGATTGTCCGCAAGAAAATATCGTGCTCGGAGGGCATATTAAACCATCGGCCTCGATTGATGTCTAATAAACGCAGACGGTGGTCGTAACACTTCCATAGCAGAGGTCTAATACTTGTAGTAGGTGGTTTAAAAACTCCGACAAAGATTTATCATTTCAGTTTTTAGGCTGTTTAAAGCTCAGAGCTCCATTTCTGAATTGTCGTAATCCTAATCGTGCGAAAATCTGCTACTAATTGTGCTCGTATCACATGTTCTACTAAACTTATTAATTTATGCACACCCTAATAAATTCACACAAACCCTTAACATTTAAAGTGTCGAGTAGTAGAACGTGTAATACGAATGGTTAGACCACTCGTTTTAGATTTCCGTGCACGGATTTGGATTACGAGAATTCAGAAATGGAGCTCCTGAGCTTTAAACAGCCTAAAAAACTGAAATGATAAATCTTTGTCGGAGTTTTTAAACCACCTTCTACAAGTATTAGACCTCTGCTATGGTAGTGTTACAACCACCGTCTGCGTTTATTAGACATCAATCGAGGCCGATGGTTTAATATGCCCTCCGGAGCACGATATTTTCTTACGGACAATCAGGTGGTTCAACGTGATTTTAAACCAAACTGGGAAAAATTCACAAAGTGTTGAATATCAACCTTGTAGGTCAACTCACGGGAATCGAACCTGGAACCACAGACTCCTGAGGGGAATGCTCCACCCATTAGACCACGAAAACACTTGAAAAAGTTGTCTAAACAGCATTTGCTGACTTTGGCGTAGTCGACCGACCATAGTCAATTGCCTTGTTTCACGCCGCTTTTTGCATTAATGCATGTTTGATTGTAGATTATTGTACCTTTTGGTTAGCTAATGCAACAGAGAACTCTGTTATGAAGTTTTACGGATTATTCCATAGTGATTTTTACAGTAGATTACTATGAATGTTGAAAAATCCTTTCCACCAAAATATTTTCTTGTTTTGGCGCTGTATTTAAAAAAGAAGAGTATTTCTAACTAAACTTGTAACTAAAATGATTGTCCTATTCATTCACTATGAGATCATGTCAAAAAACTATGCTTAAAACGGTTTGGCTAGCTTTCGCATGACTTTTAAAGTTGAAATCGGGAAATTTTCTTTAAAAAATCAAAAGTCCTAATAATTTTGTAACCAATCATTTCCGACCCCTGGTTCCATGGAAGAATATGTTGGAAATGGCCCCCCCTCTAACCACCTTCAGGGAATGCATCGAATTTCCAATCACCCTATATTAAGAACTCGTTCAACATTAAGAGAAGCAAAATGTGAAACAAATAATTTAAAAAAAATGGCACTTATGGCTGGGTACTAGACTTCTAGCATAATGTGGTCGAAAAATTTACTATGTGGTCGCGCCCGAACCGCGTGCCTTTTAGCCTTTACCAGATATTCTGGACACAACACAATTTCCTTACCATTTTGGCAGTTAACAACTTCTGACGGCACTTATGACTGGGTACTAGACTACAAGCATTACTGAGAGTGACACAAGAAGGTCACATGTGGAAATATTCATATTCATATTCATAGTCTTTATTGCGAATCATATGGTACATTAAGGTGTTATGTTATACATAGTTTTCAGCATATGAATATATGGTCCACCGCGTGCCTTTTAGCTTTTAGGAGATATTCTGGATGAAGCTCTACACAACCATTTGCTTACCATTTTGGCTGCTAATAACTTATGACTGGTTACTAGACTACTATCGTAACTGCGAGTGTTACAATAAGGTCACACGTGGAAATATGTGGTCCACCGCGTGCCTTTTAGCTTTTAGCAGATATTCTGGACGCAACTTGACACCAAACAATTTCCTTACCATTTTGGCAGTTAACAGCTTCTGACGGCACTCATGCCTGGGTACTAGACCACTAGTATTACTGCGAGTGTTATAATAAGGTCACACGTGGAAATATGTGGGCCACCACGAGCCCGTTAGCTTTTAGGAGATATTATGGATGAAACTATACATAACCATTTCCTCACCATTTTGGCTGCTAATAACTTATGACTGGTTACTAGACCACTAGCATTACTGCGAGTGACACAAGAAGGTCGCACGTGGAGGTATATACTTATTTGAATTTGCTATGTGGTCTAAACCGTGAACTTTTTAGCTTTTAGCGAAGTTTCCGGGTCAAATTTATGATGTTTGAAAACTTTTGCTTTAATTTTTTCGTTTCGCGTGGTGTTGCTGTAGTCCATTTTGATTATTTACATCGCAACTTAATTCCGTCTTCCCCCTGTTCTCTTCTCGGACTACTCAACTCTTTCATGCTTTATTTTACTTATCAATCACTATGCTGGCTAACTTACCTGTTGCTGCTTGTTCATAAAATTCTCAAAAATTACTAAGTTAGGACTCGTCAACCTATTTCATAAAAAATTTACACCAAACCCGTGCCGTACCCAATCTAGCCAGAAACTCATTTCCGTCACCAAACTAAGGTCCTCAGCTGCAATAAGTCTAGCGTTTACGACCGCAGCGCCCCCTAGCGCGGCACCCTGGTTTATAGCAGGCCATATTGTGCTCAGGAGCGAGACAGCCGATGATGTGGCGCAGTGGTTAGTATGCCTGCCTGCCACGCAAAGGTTCCGGGTTCAATTCCCGGTGGGGTCACTCACAAAGTTGATATTTATCACTTTGTGAATTTGTTCCCAGTCTGGTTAGGACATTGCAGGCTGAACCACCTGATTGTCCGCAAGTAAGATGGTTCCGTGCTTTGGATGGGCACGTTATGCCGTCGGTCCCGGTTGCTGTCTTTGATGGCGGTCGTTACACAACCATGTCAGAGGCCTGCTACTTGCAGTAGGCGGTTGAAAAACTCTGACACCAGGGTTCATCGGGTCGTTGAACGACTCGGTGTCCCACACGAAAGAAAAGAAAAAGATGAGCGAGAATGCTTCGAGGAGATTACATTCTTGGCTTGTTTACACGGCTGGACAATATGGGGCTTGTTTGGCCGAAGTGGGCGCTAAAGTGGGTAATGAATGTGATGCCAGTGTGACGCAGTTGTAGGTCAGCTTACTGTTATACTGAATTTAGACATTCTTTTATTTATCTTCATAAGTACTTGAATTATTCACCAAGAGCTACAGCAGCCATAATTTAAGTATTATAACTCTCCTCCTCATGGTGGATATTTAATGTATTTTCAATAGGTATATTACAATATGATTGTTACATAATGTTATTTGATCTCAAATCAAATTCCTAATCAGTTTATGCAAGAACCATATCAAATCGTTACTGGTTAAAGGTAATAAAACTTTATTAGATTATGATGAGATTCAATACAATGGGATTTGAATGTGATTCATTTCCTATTATAGTGTGTAGGTAGTATACCAGTAGGTACTTACAAATCAAGACACGCGGCAGCGTGTCCAGCCAAGTTCAAGCAAAGAACTGGCGGACCGGGCCGTGTGTATATTTACACGAACCATTTAGAGCCACTTTTTACCCCCTCATAACTCTAAATCTATTAAAGATAGGCACACCAAATTTAGTATACGTGTTCAGACCTCCGAGATGACCTAGTATACAAAATTTCATAAACATAGGTTGAACGGTTATGAAAATATTGACGATCAAAAATCGGCATTTTTATCATTCACTGACATATATATATAGATCAAAAACCTAACCCACTTCTAGATGACCTAGAGACTTAAAATTTCGCACACGCCTAGATAACTATGTGAATACACAGGAAAAAATCAAAAATCTATAATTTTTCACTTTTATCACAAAAAAAATTACGAATTTGTGATTTCAGGGTGATTACAAACTTATATTTGCAGCTAAACTTCTGAAACTCCCATATACAATGTATGGGATTTTATTTTCGCAGCGGCAAAGGTAAATTGGTCTTTAGTACCGACCGAGTAAGATTTGAATGAATATTTATTTTGATGAACTGTAGATAATAACGTAGAGTAGAGCTACTCAGCAGGATGGTTCTAGAGTGGATGTATATGGGGTGTTATTAGTTGATGTATACAGAGTGTTTAAAATATCATGGGTATACAAGGTGTTCAAAATGTGTGTAGGGTGTTGATTGAAAGTGGATGTGTACAGGGTGTTAAGAGTGGATATATACAGGGTGTTAAAAGTGGATGTATACATGATGTTAAAAGTGGATGTATACAGGGTGCTAAAAGTGGATGTGTACATGGTGTTAAAAGTGGATGTATACAGGGTGTCAAAAGTATCATGGATGTATACAGGGTGTTAAAAGTGGATGTATGCAGGGTGCCAAAAGTGGATGTGTACAGGATGTTAAATGTGGATGAATACAGGGTGTTTAGAGTAACATGTATGTATACAGGGTGTTAAAAGTATCATGGATGTATACAAGGTGTTAATAGTGAATGTATACAGGGTGTTAAAAGTGGCTATATACAGGGTGTAAAAAGTGGCTATATACAGGGTGTTAAAAGTGGATGTATGCAGGATGTTAAAATCCAAATTAAAGCGCAAGAGACTTCTATAATAGAGTACAATCGCCTGCGAACTCTTTACCGCCCTGATTTAGAAAGTTAAACAATAAGCAGAAAACGCAAAAAATATGTTAGTGATAATGAATGGGCAATGCGTTCAAGTGTGTCAAAAGTCCAAGAAAATTAACAGAACCGCAGAAAAGTCAAATGTTTTAAAAGTCTTTGTATCGTCTTTAGCACTAACAAAAAGTAATGATATCCCACCAAAAACATAAATGTGAAAATTGGTAGCCAAGTTCAATGTTCTGCCGAAAAAAGTATTGATATGAACATGGTCGCCAAGTTCAGTAAACATTCCTGAAATTAATTTCTTTATAAGGTCGCTTAAGATTCTTTACTAAAATAAAACAAACACCTTAAAATCTAGAGCACCTCACAGTTTGACTGGGCTAGTTTTCACAATTTCCTAATTGTTTAATATCTTGTTTATTATCTACTCTAATCAATATTTGAAGTCCTATTAAAAACTAGCCAAGAAAAACTGTGAGGTGCTCTAGATTTTAAGGTGTTTGTTTTATTTTAGTAAAGAATCTTAAGCGACCTTATAAAGAAATTAATTTCAGGAATGTTTACTGAACTTGGCGACCATGTTCATATCAATACTTTTTTCGGCAGAACATTGAACTTGGCTACCAATTTTCACATTTATGTTTTTGGTGGGATATAATTTACTTGAAAAGACTGTCGTAAACAATTTTAATTGATGGTCTTCGTACAACTCCGATAATTTTAACCTGTTCTTATATTTTGATATTTTCTGCAAACAGGAAGTTCAAATTCTAAATTACCTATTTAATTATATTCCTTTCGAACTTTATTTTGCAACACTTTTTGCTTCTACAAATATTTTTAACAAAAGTATTCACAGCTTGGTAATTATTTTGTCAAAGAATTTCAACATTTTGGGACGACAACTGCAAAATACTCATCCAAAGTTTAGACAAGCGGATTAATTTGAGTCAGACATTTTCATGGCATTCTTCAGTTGTTATACCTAGAAAAGAGTTTTCTTTTCGCCTTGACTATTTCAAATGTCTAGTAAGTTATTAATTGTGTTGTGACACTAGTGGGGCCAAGTGGGGCACATTGTGACATCACTACGAGCTGCAAGGAAAAGTTGAAAGGCCTTAATACTGACTGGTATCCAAATCATCCCCATGTATTTTCCGCGATTTTTGAATTTTCCTCACACAACTTTAAAAGTTGAATAACTTGCAAAACCACAAAAATGACGGAACGTACTCACGTGGCATTGGGGTACCCCTTAGTTTTGGTGTTTTTTTGTTTATTGATGTCCCTGTATGGTCCAACCTGTATATTTGTATCTACCATTGAATACCAAATCTTAAAACACTTCTCGTGCTAGGTATACAATTTTTGGAAAACTCGCAAAAATTGCATCTACCATATGAACAAGAATTTTATGCTTACTAAATATTACTAACCTTTAATTTATTCAATTCAATTTCTTGTTTGGTGGCGTTTTCATTTCATTTCGTTGCTTTATCGCAATAATTCCATCACGCACGTAGCCCGCTGCATGTCGCAAATGAAAATTGTCACAGGTTAAGTAATAAATAAATAACGTATTACAGTAATTCCCTCGGGAAATTAGCATCATTCTCTGTGACAGGAATGTTATTATTGTGATGTAGTGGCTAGACAGTGCTGGTGATGAGCTAACAATAGTATTTTAATTAAGCCGTGGCATGCCAGAATTACGTGATGGTTGTGACTTGGGAGCAATTACTTGAATGCTTTGAGATTATTAACTATACATACAGGCAATAGATACTTGGATTATGTCACAAAAGTTCCACATAACATAAGATAATCATAACCAAACATCCATAATTATTATTACTCAAACTATGAAAGTGTGAGCCGGCTTAGAATAGCATCACCCCATTTTATTCCCGCGGGTATCGTAAAAGGAGAGTAAAAGTGTCTCACGCCTTTAGTATTTTGAAGTGCTGATGTTTACAACAGTCGTGGTCGATGTAGGTACTATCAGCAATAACTATTTCAATCACGTACTGTTGACGACTACAATTTGGCGAGCTCTATATGTGGTGACCCGCTGCTGGGCTGATACATACAATAGGAGTCACGGATTTTTATTTGTTGTGGGTTTACGAATGACATGGCTCTGCGAATCATAATAATGAAAAAGATGGCCTTTGGAAAAAACCAACCAAAAGTTTTTAGAGATAAAACAGCCCGTAAAATGACATGTCATTCTGTGGAATATCTTTCCTCAAGAGACACAAGATCAAATGAAAAAATACCTACAAAATGACTTTGACTCTGGCACATATCCAAAAACATTTCAATTTTCGGCCCTGTGTCCCATGGGATTTCTTTATATTATTTTTCCTCTGGCACGATTAATGTAAATTAACAAATTAGCATTGATAATTTTTATGGTTAAAGGATAAAAGATTTGCTCAAAGATTTCAGTATGTAACCATTCGTCATGTCAGGTATTCAGAACACTGAATAAGTGGTTTCCTGAAAACCTTTTAACTGCTATTGTGTTATACATTGTATTCAACCTTTTTGTTCACTCGTACATTAACTTCTCGTGATTTATTTAAAAGGAAATCGGCGACAGGACGTACTGAGCTGATGATGCATTATGATATGGCATTATTGCTCACCGGGATGGTTTGCCTACAATTCGTTCATACTTAACAATAAAAAATCTTTCTTTACGTAGGTACCAATATCGTCCAAGTTACATCTCACATAATGATAAAACTTGTGATTTCCTACATTAAACTACAATTACCTAGTAGAATGGAAAAATTATAATGAAGGTTTGTTTTCCACTAGGAACCAACTAGAGTTCAAAGTTACTAAGTAAAAGCCTTTCAAACTGAAGTCCCGTCGTCGTCGTGTCGTTCTCAAGACTCCACTCGAAGTTTTTCAGGGCCTTTGCAAAGTTTGATTGCAAGTCGAGTCAATTGAAACGGTTTGTTTTCAGTAGAAAATCAAAAAGTTTCAATTGATCTTTAAAGTATCTGCCAGGTATTGGTATGGTAGTCAATATTTTTAAGGTGCTTGGTAACTTAAGAAAAACCTTAGGGAAAAACAGTTAAGTACAGAAAAAGCCACGGAAGTGGGCTCGCACAGTAAATAGATTTTTTTTATATTTGCCATAAAAACTGGTTGATATGTAATTGTCTAGGTAGGTAGGTTTTTTATTTTACATACTATTGTACTATCGCCAGTAAATTCACTCAATTTATACCTACTCTTTTTTCTTAGTACCTACATATTTGTATGTAGAACTAGCACCTATAGTATCTCAAATAGGTAGATGGATTTGCGTATACCTATGTAGTTAGTTAATGTTTGTGGTCGCAGTATTGATTTCCCTTGCTGTGGTGAGACAAACATCATCTGAACTACAATCGATAGGTTAATAAGAGATGAGATGAAAAACTATTCAGTCTTTTTTACCCGAATGCCTCAGAAGGATGTTTTTCGGGAGTATGTATTTATGTGGGTATGAACGTATGTAATAATATGTATGTAGTTGGACAAGTAAATTCCTTTTACGGCCTTAACGGCTTGACTTAGGATTTAAAATCTAAAATTACTGCAGTCGGGTTTTTGTTTTTTAATAATTTATAGTTTACTTGTTTACTACTATGCCCCCTTGTTGCTCTATTACGGGGTGTTAGGGACGGTGTAACGAAAACTTTGCAGGCATGCTCAGACCATGAAACTGAACAACTTTTACTATGGAGCCAATGGTGGGAAACGAAAAAAATTTTTCGACCTCCCATACAAAGTCAGTCAGCTGATCGTGAATTTTGTATGGGAGGTCGGAAATTTTTTTCCGTTTCCCACCATTGGCTCCATAGTAAAAGTTGTTCAGTTTCATGGTCTGAGCATGCCTGCAAAGTTTTCGTTACACCGTCCCTAACACCCTGTATATCCAAGGCAATATAAAAAGTGTTCTACATGATTTCCATCAGATTTTCTATACATTTTCCTTAAAGCTTTCCTCAATCACAATCACTACGTCATTAGGTTTTGTAATTCGTCGTTTCCATAGAAAACTACGTGATGAAGACTATCAATCACGGTGAGAAAAACATTATCGGTATCTTTAGCTAGACATTAGTATAACACAAGAAATATACCTATCTCATTTCAAAGGTATGGCAATACCCCCCAATACGGGGGAGGCCCATGTCCAGCAGTGGACTGTTGTGGCTGTTAAGGTAAGATAAGGAACTCTAAAATATTGTCCCATATATGCTGCAAAAAGCCTTTATGATAATTCAAAAATGATTCCCAAGAATATAGGTATTCATACCTACCTACATGTAGTTGAAGGTCAAAACAACAACACTACACATTTCCCGGTCCCATCCCATCCCAACCTGCCAGCCAGCGCGCATTACACAATGGCGCGCTTACGCAGGTTTCCGCGCGCTGAATACCAACGACGCGCATGCCCGTGCGCCTGCGCCCGCGCACGACGCCGCGCGGACCTGCGCAAGCGCGCCATTGATTCCATGTCATTTGGCGAAGCTCCTTACTAGGGAACTCCAGAAGATTCCACGATAAACCTTAAAATGAGACGATTGATTCTAAATAAACTTACCATATTTTGTATGTGATTTCTTTGTTAGACCATCGTACCTAACTTAGTTAACCTTTATATCTTCTCAAATAAAAGAGTATACAAACGTATTTTTTGTCTATCTACAGTTAAGTAAATCGTTCGTTAAAATCTAAACTTACTTACTTAAAACCTAACTAATCAAAGAGTCCACCCCGAAGCGTACCTGGTTCGAAGGTGCCCATCACGCCCGCGGCGTTACCGCGTTGGATGGCGAGCGAGATGTGCTGTACCAGGTACGCTCCGGAGCGGGGATCGCATCCACGCTCCCGCAGGCGTCGGCCTAGCTCCCGGATGATGATTTTGGCCTCCTTGCCCCATGGTCCCCCGGTTTCGACCGCAAAAGGGATAAAAAGGTACTGCCGTTTGAGCTCTGCGTATTTTAGGTGTTTCTGTCCAGCTGCGGTTTCAGCGGCGGATCCCGCCTCACGCATTGTCTTCGCCAAGTGTGATGCCGCAAACGTACTTACGCAAGTGGCGTCCCAGAGCAGGCTTCGCCCCTTGTCCCAGGGGACGAGAGTTAGGCCGTCAGGGCGTTTCCCGTCCGTCCGGTAGAGGCCTGGAGGCTCTAGGGCGCAGGGTACGTTTGCGGACACCAGAGCTCGGCGAATTATCTCGTTCAATGCGTGGTGTCTCGGGAATCTACCGGCACATTTCACGCAGCTGAGACCGTGGTGACCTTAGTTAACGCATGCGATGATAAAAATATAGCTACTTATTTTAGATAATCTTTGTGATGATTACTATGACGAAAAAGATTCAATAACTTGTAAATTAGCTCTGCACACCAAACAAAACAAACTTTACAATATAGAAAACTAAACTAATTAACTAGGTCCAAAAAAATATTTGGGACTTGCTTGAATTGGGTGCGAAGTGTGGGTATTTTTCTGACTTCATTTTTAGCTCTGTAGGAAAATGCTTGACTTTATCACCTATGTAGTTGTTTGACATAATCTGTAGGAAAATTCTGTTAAGAGACAAAAGCTGGATTTCCAAGAAAAAGACCCACCGGGTAATACCGTATGCAAATCGAAAATGTAATAAAGTGATGGCTTATGTATGGTTACAAGCTGGCAGATACTATAGGTACAAGTACGTAGGTAGGTATATTAGGTGGTACAAAACGATCTGGTAAACCCCATGAGGAAATCTGACAAAAAGATCATGGCCGAAACCTGTTTCTTAATGCTCTGTTCACCAACTCTGACCAGGAAAAAAAGTTTAATCACAATCCCCTTACAAAAAATAAATAAAATCATTGTATTTCGATGCAAGTATTCTCACGTGGACGATAAAATAATAAAGTAACATGTCGGTCCACGTGAGCTGATCTCTGAGGTGCAAATGCGGTGTGAATCAAGTAATTGAGTATCAACATGTTAAATGATAGATGTACCTCTCGTGTCTACAGCCATTTTTTCAAAGGAGTAAATAAAAAGATGATGCTGACTGACAACAGCCACAACAGTCCATTGTTGGATATGGGCCTCCCCCAATTGGGGAGTAATGCCATACTTCCCAGTCTTGGCAGGCGGATTGACTAGAGCTTTGTAGGTGTTGTTGCCTAAGGGAACGCTGCTACTCTTTCCCTGGATCCGTCCCTTAGTCGCTTTGTACAATACCCACGGGAAGAATTAATGCTAATCTAAGGATGCTATTATCTAAGCCTATATCATACGGCAATGATACTGTATTTACCTCCAGTTCTATCATAGATTCAATTCGATACTCTGTGAAAGCTGTACATCAAATTACTCTAAGGTGTAGGTACCAAATCTATCTAAAGGATTGCCTCTGATTTGATATAGCTATCAAAAAAAACTTTTAATCGATGATGGCTACGGTGTATTCGCAGAGGTCATCTTATAAAAACAAACGAAAAACATCTTAGATTAGCCACTGATCTTACTCTGAACTGTAAAAACATAAGCAAAAAGGTGTTGAGTGCACAAAATGCGCGTGATTGAGAACAATGAAGGTCTCGAGTGACCTTGGGTGACCTTGACTTCTGGTCCCCCTTTGAGAGATTAGTGGGTGACCTTGACTCCTGATCCCACTTGCTGAGATCACCGCGTGACAGGGTTTATTTACGATTCTCTTTCGCGTGTTGAACTAACGCTTAGTTTTATCGTAAAACCGTCAGTTATTTGCAAAAGTAAGTACCTAAGTTACATACAACTTTAACACTATGCTAAAGCAAAATGTTTCCTACAAATTGACCTGTTGCTTAACATATTCAACTTACTACGGCGTCTGAAGTTTAAGGTACCTATTTGCGTAGAGTATAAACAAGTTTTTGAAGGATTGGATCACTGGGATTTTCTGAAACATGCCAACTCTTTGTCTCTTTGGAGCCATTTATTTTAATAAACTTGATTCAGTTTCATAGAGCTAAAATGTATTGTATTGGGACTTGATAGAAGCATGATCTCTTTCACTGGTAATAAAATAATCATACATTACTAGACGTCGTAGGACGCTCGTAAAGCGAAATATAAACTTTACACCCGCTTTTACGATGGAGATGTGTTATACGAATTGTTTGCTTTCTATGCTCCACTGTTGCAGATGATTAAAATGTAGAGTAATTTGGACCCCATCCCGTCATAGTCCGCTTGAAATAGTAGGTACTTAGCTGCATCAAACGTAAGTAGTAAATTACAGGCCCGAAGTCTACTGTATGAAAATCGTTTCGATGGCACGTTGTTGCTTGATTTTGGTAGTTTCGTATTCTTCTAACAGTTTTTAGTATGGAAAATAACAGTGGCCATAGAATGCCACTTGAGTGTCGCTGGCATTGCAATGGCATAAAAGTAGCAAACTTGGGGACCAGAAACTAGGGTCATTGCGCCCGTTGGCGACCGATTAGTTGACTTCCCAACTTTGCACCATGATATAAATATGAAGGTGTCTTATTTGGAGGTTGATTTTTTTTGTGAGCATAGCAGATATAATCAAGATATTGTTTTCGAGAAGTATTTGCGAAATACTGTAATAGTTTATTTTTAAAATAATTTTGAATTGAAAAGTACCCAAAATGCCAGATAGCGACCGCTTTTTTCAGATAGCGACCACGTGTGCGTCAGATAGCGACCGCCTGTTTTACTACCGTTATTATGGACATATTAACCATTATTTATTAAAAACAATGACTTTTGCACATTTCTCATACATCTTGAACAATCCTATAAAAATCTACACCTAAGGTTGTGACCTAGTACCTATCTAGACATGGTTAAAAAAATAACAATATTTCATAGTACCAAACAGTTGTCACAGCAATGACTACTGCTGACTTTGCTGCCTCACAACCCTTGCCGACGCTGTTTATTACGTTTTGTTGTCTCCGAAGCCTCAGCGTGAACCGCAGAGGCATCAAGACCTCGCTGGTCTTCAGCGCGCATATGTACGGTACCGATCTTAGCTAGGTTAATGCGCATTTTCTGATACTGGGGAGGATCAACTATTTCTGCGCACACAATATAATAATGCATTCAGGATGCTGTTGGGGCTGCGACGGTACTGCAGTGCTTCAGGGATGCTCGCGGAAGCCGAGGTAGATAGTTTTGCGGCTATTATAAGGAAACGCACAGCATCCTTGATAAATCGCGTCCGGAACAGCTCCAACAGCCTCCTGAAGTGTGTCGCGGCGAGGCTGGACGTGGACAGTGCTGTCATGCAGCACTGGACGCGCGTGCACCTCACCAAGGACACTAAAATTACGTATTTTAATTTTTAATTTTAATTTTAATGTGATTTAATTTAATGTTATAATATGGATTTATGTCCGAAATAAATGATTTTTATTTTATTTTATTTTATTTATTTCTATTTCTATGCAACCGCCGAGGACCCAACCCGGATCTAGCTCTCAAGGTCACACCGCACCAGAACTGTCCATGCCTCATACCTTGGTGCGCATAAACACTTGCCTGTACCAATCACGCCAGCGCGCAATGTTAGGCCTGTTCAGCTCCAACCGGTAACTCGGAGAAACATCCGGAAAAACAGCATGATCTGTCTTAGGCAGCAACTCTACCCTCGACTGAGGTGGGATTTAGTGGACAAACATCGAAGGGAGCTCAGGAGACAGGCTTTTAGATACACGCGGATGCTAGAGCACATAGACCGACGGGGTTCGAGTACATATCAAAGCGAGTAGGAATTCCGAGTGTGGCTACTTCACGGTGCTACAAAGTATCGGTCTTGGAACTTCCTGATTCGCTTACACAGTACGACCCACGTTGTACCTAGAGCAACCCATAAATATTGCACAAAGACTCTTGTCGGCCAACAACACACAACTCTCTATCCTTGGCAATTATTTTTGTTATCTTATGGTGGGTCCTTTCTGGTCTCCTGTATTCACTTCGCTCTGTTGGAGGTATCTTCGTCAGTCACGTCGCAGGAACTCATCAAGCCTCTAGCCTTCCTCCTTTTTTCCAGAACCCTTGGGTGTTTATATTGGCCACTGTATTGCCTTTATAGTCTGCAGGTCTAGCTGACTATGACTACCTAGGCTACTTGCGCCAGGTAAACTTGTGTGAGTGCACCAAACGCGGATCCTTTTCACCAACCTTTTTAAAACGGGTACCTATGACGTTATGCAACTGCTCAACCCAACATGAAATTTAATGTGAGAGCAGCACATCTTAATTCAACCTCTGTCAGCAATTATGTATGACGCAGCTCAAGAATCTGCCAATACAAGCTACCCTGAAGAACAAGAATTATAGGCCCAGTTTTACGCTAGCGTGGAGGCATGGGTGTGTGGCGCAGAAGTGATCGTTCTGGGCTTTAAGGAAGGCATGGAAAATCTGATGCAATGTAAATTTGCTTGTCGTAATCAGGTGGGTTCGCGGTGGCAGCCAGAGTGAAATAAAATACCCCTGTATCCGAAAACATTGCTTTTACATGGCAGCACCCTTCTCCCTTAAGGCAAGGACTGTGTAGAGGTCAGTAAGAAGTGAGAACTTCCTGCTGCTTCGTTGTCTCCAAAGCCTCAAAGTGAGTAAAAAAGCAGCGAGAACTTGCTGCCCTATTGTAGTCACCCAGGCCCCGAGCCTAGGACGTGTATCTTCTCCACGCAGCTGACCCGCACGTACTGGAACCTCACCCCAGGCATCTATGACATTACGAAATAGCTTTGAATTCACAGTGTGAAGATTTAGGGATGGCGTGTATAGACCAGGACAGCCCAAAGAAACTCTGCCTGTACTTCTGGCACAGCTCGAGGAAGGCAAGTGGGTACGGCTGGTGCTCTTTGCATATGTCCATTGTGCACGATCCAGAAGAAGAAAATGAAACAGGTCCACTACTCCAGAACGCGGAAACTCCATTAAAAAAGCCAACAGGGTCCATGAGATGCTGTTGGCGGGGCGCGGTGTGCGGCGTCCCGCACTGTTTTATTTGTTAAAGGGAGATTCCAGAGTTATAACGCATTCCGAGACAAAGAGCCTAAGAGCAGCAGTATAATATAAGACTAGTACAAGACATTTGTAACTAAAACCTATCAAAGGGCCAACAATACAGTGTAAGAGCAAAAGTCGTGGTCGCTAAGTAACGTAAAAAAAATTTCGAGTCTGATAGCGACCGCCTATTTTTCATACATTTTTGAGGCGGTCGCTAACTAAACATGGTTTTTTAGCATGTACTAGTTAGCGACCACTCAACTAAATAACTGTTAAAAAACCGGTCAAATAATAATAATTTGACGGTCGCAAACTAACTGTGGTATAAAAAACGTCTGTTAGAATTAATTAATGTTGTAAGAATCAAAACTTTGTCAAAAAGATAACCTGGAAAAAAATAAACATTTTTCAAGCATCGTGTTAGATAGCGACCGGCAGGTCGCTATCCAGCATTTTTCAAAAAATTGAGTGCCCATTCGCGACCATCCAATAAATCATAAATTTACCTAATATTAACACGAAATAATCGTTAAATCAGATACTTTACTAAAGTATGAACACCATAAAACCGTTATAGTTGTAAAAACTAGACGAAATTCTGAAAATTTCACTTTTGAAGTGGCACGTGATCGCTATTTTTTGGATAGATTTTCGGCGTTTTTTCGAGGGCAGAGCGACTGGCAAAATGGATGATTTATTTGCGGTACTTTGGTGAGGTTTAATGAACAGATTTGAATAGGCGTAGATTCAGCAGTCATCCTTGTCTTGTTTAAGCCACACTTTTTTACATGGAGTGAAATATAACTCTTATTATTGCAATATTACTGAGGTCAGTCCTCAAAATGGTCGCGAACTGACGCATGGTCGCGAACCGGCACAATGACCCTACCTCGTTTACTGCGCCAAAATATAGTGCATTTTTGTAAAAATCTTACAAAATTAGTGCAGCAAAATCTAAGAACATGCAATTTAATAATATAATAAGTATATCTCTTTTATAAAGAATTTTACACCAGGTGTAATTATTTAAAGTCAATTTCCGATTCTTCAATGTGGATGTTTATTGCTTTGAAAAAAATGTGTCCCTTTATGTAACGAAATTTTTGAGAGAGTTAATTTGTAATACAAATATTATGATTGTCAAAACATACAGTTATGTTTTGGGTTGTTTTATTTAGACATCAAACCGTGCCAATCGTTATATGTATGTCATAATAAGCACACATAATATGTTACCTACCTCCGTACCGTCCAACCGTAAAATGTTACTTAGTTAAAATTAAAGAATACCTATGAAACTAAGTATATTAAGTTTTAGGTACGACAGCTCTGTTATTTAAGGTCAATAAACATTAAATAAAAGATGAGCGAATGCTATAGCTTCGACCTTGACAAGATCATTATAATTACGCAACCTGATGATTTTCGCGTCGTCAGTGACTTTTTGTTCGAAAGCAATGATCAAGTTGGCGTAAAAACAGACGAACCTAATCATCAGAGAACTATTTTTTGTTTGGAATATTAAACTACCCATGACAACTTTTTACAGGGTGTTAAGAAAAAAGTGCGAAACCTCTTTTCTTAAATAAGGATAACATACATATTCAGATCACGATATTATTAAATCGTCTACATGAATTCGAAATTCGCAACGACTCGTACTATTTGACCACTTTGGTATTTCGTGTCTACGTGAAATATGTTGACAGTTTTCAATTAATCTAAAGAAGTTAAATCATTATAATATGATCAACCACTACATACTCTATCCATTAGAGGAGATCTGTTTTAAAATACATTCATTTAAATCCAATAGGAACCAAATTTTTAGCATTTTACTACAGCTTCCAGCTAAGTGTTTTGTTTTGTGCTACTCGAACAATCTTTTTACCAGTCCATTGCAAAAAAATAAAACATTTCGGTAAGTTGTTGGTTAGGTTGTGACAGATTATAAAGTCATCACATCACTTGGAGGTTTTGGCAAAAACTTTGCAACGACGCTCGTAAACATCTTAACTATATTTAGGCATCCTTCTAAAACCACCCAAAAGCGGTTATTAAATTAAAAAATGCAAATTGTCTTTCGAGTAGCAAAAACACGTTAAACGTCTTTATGGCTATCAGTAACTCTACCATTAACATTTTTTATTTTCTGGGGTTCCTTTGGACCGTGACCGGTTTTGTCTATTTTCGGAAACTAAGAGACGGTTGGCGTTCACACGTTGACACTCATCACGACCTTTTAAATCCACATTATTCTCATCTTCCGAGTTTTTGTGAGCAACACAATGGCTGTGCTCGTTGTCAAGAATTTCACCCACATAAAAAGTAGATCTTAGAACTAACAAACATTATTTTCTGTCATTTTTGTGAAAATCAATGTCTCATCTAGTCCATTGTTACGTTAGTCAATGCTGCATTTACATAATTGATCTTCTATGACTCCGTATTCAACATCTTATTGATTCTCTCTGATGTCACACCAATATAATCATAATTCATGTAATAGGTAATTGTTTCGTGCTCTATCGTTTCTAAATTATGTATTTTGTTGCAGGTGTTCGCGACAACAACGCATTAGACCTGCTGTGTATGATACCAGTCGGATCATTAGAATCGAGGGATCAAGTGACCGCAGCCGCACCGCCGCCGCACCGCACCGCACCGCCGCACCGCGCGCCACTCCGCCGCCGCTCGCCGCGAGACGCGCACGCGCACTACGCGATAACGGCTACATTTCGAAACTGTGCTCTCAAGTGACTAACAACGCATTCCTCTCACTACAACGCGCATATTTCGATCAAATCCACAACAAGTGAACACAATAAAATTTTAATTAACAACCATTCAGTGAACGTTTTCTCCACTGCACAAGTGCATTGAGTAAGTGTTGAGAAGGCTACATTCCAAACCGGTGTCGTTCTTTAATGGACGAGGTGTGTACTACTCTGTATGTGTTTATAGTTAGCGAGGGAAGAGACTGGTTCTAGTGCAGCTTCGTGACACAAAAACGTAAGAAAGTGGTGAACTTAAATTGTGTGAAGACTTGTCGCCTTTGAGCTCCCCAGCCAGAATGTAATAGAGTATTGGCAAATAGCTGAGCCTATTCAAGAGAAAAATGGCTCGCGGAGCTCTGAGTGAAAACGAGCGCTACTGCCTCGAGGCCGGCGCAAAAAGCCAAACCGACCGGCTTCAAGATGCAGAAAAAAGTCTGAATGGAGACTGCAAGCCTAACGGGCTGCGAGTCAGATTCCTTGATGAGGAAGGCAAGACCGAGCGCACGGTCAGCGCTGACGAAGTCGACTATGCTGTCTCACGTCATGTCAAGAAAATCCATATTCTTAAGAACAGGAGCTCGAGCGAGACAAGCATCATGTTGAGAAATCCATCATTGATGAAAAGGCGGTCGAGCACTGATCGCCGGTTCAGCGATGGTCACTCAGACAACTTAAATAATAACTCGTTGAGCGAAAACCTGAACGGAAAAGTGTCGATTCTCAAGATCAGTGAATTCGATAAGACGGACAAGACTGAGGCAGAGCAAACCAAAGATGCGCACGGCCAGATCTATAAAAAGAACTGTAACGTTTACAGTGTGAACCAGGCAAAGACATTGACTCCTGAGAGAAGGAAGTCTTTACCTTTGACGATACCGCGATTGATTGGGCACAAGGTGCATGAGAATGGGCAGACGAAGTCGATACTGCCGAACGAGGTGTTCTTGTCTGACTCCACCAGTGGCAAGGACTTCACGGCGCGCGCCATCGGACGCCTGTCTCGAGGACTCGGCCGGCTGCTGCGGCGCACCAACAGTGTGCGCATCAGCGAGCCAGACCCCGTCTACAAGGTGGCTTATCTCGGAAATGTCCTCACCGGCTGGGCTAGAGGTAAGTCTGGACATTTTTATCAATAGCTTAGAAATAAGTTATAAAACATCTCGTCTATAGCGCCGATTACTACAATACGATTCTACCTTAAAGATTCAATCAAATGTTACCACAGTATTGTCATGCGCAATAGTTGTAGAAGTTGCATAAACTAATGTCGTATAACCGCAGCTGTTACTCCACTGATTGCATTATTATGGTACAAATTATTCTTGTTGGATTCCAATATCATAATTCATAACATTGTGTTTAAAACATTGGACCAAAGAATGCTCGTTGCGGCACACCTGTTGTTACACTTTCATTTGTAAACAATACAGCCGTCATATTTCGACATAAATTCACGTACTGCATACTCTAGTAACACTAAATACGTGCTAGTGCACTAACACAATTAACCTAATTCATTGATTGTGATAACAATAATATTGTCGATTTAGGATATCAAACGCATCAGATAGGATTACCTCTATAAACAGTGATTCATAAATTGTTTGGTTGGTATATAAATAGAGTAACGCGGTTTTGTTTGAGAAAGAATTATTCAGCAATATACAATCTAAACAAGTTTATTGTTCAAAGTAGTTACTTTGTAAATATTGTACCTGCATACAAAGCAATATAAAGTAGTTCAAGGTAGATATAATCTATTCTCGATATCCAAATTCTTTGAATTCCATTTTTGTTCGAGATTCTGGTGGAATGTGTTTGTGTTGAATCTTCTCGTGACGGAATTTACTTAATCCACCATTAACTAGAATCATCTGTTGGCAATAATCGTAAATTGATTTCCAAATTATCTTGGTATTTATTCCACTCCACTTTTTTAGCTGAGTTATTATTATCTAACAGCTTCATGTTTTAAAGAAATGTGACAAACATTAAACATGAACTCAAAACAATGTCTAGCTAGCTTTATTCGTTATCAATGATTTTATATAAACTTTATCCACTTCAATGAAGTAGCCAAGTAGGTATTACAAACTTTCGTCTTGCATCTAATGACATGCATCGACGATCGCGCATAATGGTAGCATTTAATCCATCTTAGAAATCGAACAATGTGCTCGATGTAAAAGAAATAGTTGGAGCTCTCAATGACTCGGCAGTGAAATTGAACAATACATTTGATGATGGAAAATCTGCTATGATCTGGGCGGAGGCACGTCCGTTTTATATTACGTAGAGAAAGTCAGAGATAATTGGATTAGAGGGATAGAAATTCCTTTGCGTTTGTTTCAGAGCTTAAATTAAGCTGATTTTTTTCATTTCGCTCATCATTATAACTTCAAACGTAAGCTTATAACTTTTATTTTTTCTACATTATTATAACAATTGGGAGCATACTGACATGGATTACATTTCAGATTAATGTAAATATTTACAGATCTTTATTTAGACTGCCTTCAATATAAAAAAAAGTCAATATTGCAACTGATCACATGTTTTTTTGCATTGTGTTACTTATAGTTATTATTTTAACCCCTTATTTTGCTACTTGCTAATGACAGTTTGTAAACTATCGAGTTAATTAGTGCAATTTGCGATCACGTTTATCTAAGTTCAAGTCAAGTTTGCCCCTTATATTTTTTTATAACTGTACAAAGCGTCTATTATCTTTTATTTCTACATGATACTTTGTATTATGTAATGTATAAAATAATTATTTTCCGTTTGGTTATATCACAGATCGAGTCCAAAGTATCTGCGGTTACTTCTGATTAAGTCCACCTAGTAACCGCCGACGCAGTTATTAGTTAGTTACATTAAAATAAACTTATGGAGAGCTTATTATATTACCTATGCGACAGCATACTTCAGAAAAAATCACAAGTATTTTGTTACGCTATGTATTTATTTAGTATAAAAAACAATGTACTGTACGTATTACAAAAAAAGTTAAGTAACAGTCAATACCGTAATAAGTTTTAATGAGACATGCGCTTCCGTAAACTTATCTCAAGAACCTTTACTAACATTTAATTATGTAACATTTGTTTGGGATGAACTATGACTAGGCATTTCCTCTATCTGACACAGAATAAAGGAGTCTTCGAAGGAGTGATTCAATAGTTCAGTTGGTCATCAGCCATAATAAGTTGCTTGGAGCCAGCCCGGGTCAAGCATGCCTCGTTTCCCAGATAGTGAAAGTCTGTCATACCAGTACATAATCGTGCCGCTACTTCAGCTGCTTTATTTTTGTACTTGAGCATTGTTGATAGCTCTCTACATTGTCGAAGTTAGATAATAATTTGAAACGTGAGCGAGTGATCATTGCATTTGAAAGCTAAAAAGTACAAAACCATAGATTTTCGTTTTATTACCATAGACATAATATAGTGTACTCTGGAACTGAACTAGGAAATAACAAAAACAACATAGTCATGCCATCACGATATTGTCACATTTTATAATAGGTCGTGACTATGACTATGCAAGTATGGAGTATAATTGTCTAGATATCCTGTGATTTATAGTGTAGTAAAAGATGAACAAGGAGCTAGTATAGAGCTGAGTGAAGATCAAGGCCTTACTCATTGTTATGAAGATGTGGCTAATCACATACTAGATTAACGAACTGACGTCAAACAAGTAAAGCTAAGCTTGACAAACAAATGCGCTAATGCGAAGACATATAGAGTTACCAGCTTTCCTAGCTTTGTATAGTGCATAATACTCACCGACGGAAAGATAATGAAAATTGTGAGACAAAGCAGAAGAAAGTTGTAAAAGTGTAAGATCTCACATACCTGACTGACATATTGAGTGTTTAATAGATACGTACAACTAATCGTTAAGAATTATCTATAATATTTAATTACTCGCACTTTATACATTCACTTGGATTTACTTCTATCTAGTTGTAATCTTATAAGAATCTAGACGTGTAACTTTTTACAAGCTTTCAATATTTCACAATTATTACCTAAATTTGAAATACCTGCAATAAACAAACAATTTAAAATTGTGTAACAAACGGTTAATGAATATTTATGATAATATTCGTAGCAATCTATTGCAGTAATCCTTCAATGTGGTCCCGTTTCCGTCCAGGACGATATACATCATTCATTTGCAATTGCAGCCATAAAACTTTAAGCCTTCAAGGAAACCTTTCATATTGAGTATTGAACGATTACACTTTCACCGGCGTCGGCGAGTGCTTTTACGGACTCCCGCAAGCCTTAAACAGCGACCACACTACAAAATTTATGGTGCCCGATTTGGTATACATTTCTGGTTATTTTATGGATGGCATTACAATAATATCAACATAGCCAGCATTGTATACTGAATCAGGTACGATGAGTCCCATAGTCCGATTGCTGGCTCAGCCAACAGGAAGCTCAACAGGATTCTTTCCCTCCGTCCCTCTCGCACGTGTTGTCTTGTTTCGCATTCCACGCGGCATTGTCTGCCCGCTCTCCGCTCCAACAGACCGCGGCGTCGTCAGTCGCACCTGCGATATCAACCTTATCTTCATTGATAAGAGCTTAAACTTCTTCTTCCTGTGTGAATAGGAGCGTGGCTGCTACTGCATATTCTATTTTATCGGCTGTATTGTCCTTGTTGCCTTTTGATTTAAGTTCAAAGTCTTTCATAGCAGCTGTGTTTATATTTGGTGTTACGACTACTGGTTTTGTAGCATTTGTAAGCGTTTCGTACTCTGTACCTTACATTACACGCCTGTTCAATGTATTTACTACAGTTAAACCTTTGACGATAATGTTTATTGTAGGTATATATTTCACTACTGATTGTTATAGTTCCACGAAAGAAAGTTCAATACAACAGGAAAAAGTCGTGTTGTAAATTTCTCAGTATAAACATATTCGTAAATCATAGTGCAGACATTTTGTCACCTTTAAACTCAATTAAGTAAAGTGTCGTTCAGTAACATTGGTTCAATGCCAACACCCCGCGGAAGGGGAAACGGATTTCAACTTTAACGAACTTTACAAGTTTTACAACACGCTTCTCCGTGATTTTATCATCTTCTCTGACGTCACCAGCATTAATTGGTTGAATTACTAAAGATCACGAATCCTGTAGCTGTAGGTAAATGCGTTATGTCACTAGGCAACCCGGCGACCTGTCGTGGACCGGTTGCATTGTTAATAGTATTATTATGTTGAGCTGTGGATTATAAGTTGCAATTTGAAATTAATGGTTGTAATTAGTACTTAAGGTTGTTTATTCATCGTTTAGCTTTTTGCTTCTAGAACTTATTCGAACGGCTAAAATTTATTTATTCACAAACTTTCTTAATTTTAAGCTTACAAGTAAAATATTTCTCCCAAGGCGGCGCACCGAGGCAAGGTGCCCAAAAGACTGGCAGCATTGCCTCTTTGAATGGCCAGACTAATTCTTTGGCCTAAATAGCTGCCAGCTTTTGGATCCCCTGTTGCCTCGATGAGACGCCCTGAGAGATCTTTTATGAACTCCTTAGCCAATGGACCCCAAGGACCCATTGTTTCGAATGCCAGGGGAACAAACATAAATACCTCCCCCAAACTCGAGTATTTTCGTTTCTTTAAAACTTCAGCTGCTGTAGCGGCGGCACCTGCCCGCACTGACGTTGCGCCTATATGGGATGGAGCCAGGGTATCAGTGCAGGTTGCATCCCACACCAGGCTTTTTCCATTCTTCCATGGTACTAAGGACATGCCATCGGGGCGCTTGCCATCGGATCGTATTATTCCGTTCGGCTCCAGCACAGCAGGTACGTTGGCTGTACCCAGCGCCCTTTTGACGATGTCGTTCAGGGTGGAATGGCGTGAGATGCGACCTGCACTTTTTTGACAGGAAATACCATGGTGTCCCAATTGGCCCACCATCTCCCCACACTGACAGCGATGTCTTTCATTTATTTTGGACCCTAAGCGGAGTCTTACAGCTATCGAAAAACTGCAGTTGTCCAAAAGCGTGCCTATGTGAGAGGATGGATAGGCGTGGAGCCACATGCCAGACTCTTTTTCGGAAACGGCCAGTTGTTTGTTGAACGGTTGGATATAATCATCATCATAATATTTCATCTAAGTAGGCATTTTATTAAAATATATCGTGTTTATCTCCAAGCTAAACAATGGAATTTAATAATCCAACCAAGCATGAAGTAGGTAATGGAGAATTTTCTTTACATTTCATTTGATTCCATACTTATAACAAACGTTTTGATTGGTTAACTTTGCATAATAGTATCCGTAAAACAATTTTGATTCATTTTATCAACGTGCCTTATCGTTAGCTGTTAGGTATGCGTCAATACAAGCAATGTAAAACCAAATTACATATTATTTTACTTAGTGGATTACCTTTTAAATTTCGGTGTTTTACAAAATCACATAAGGTGTACGACATTTCGGGTGATGTCTGTAAACACTTTAACTATAAGATATTTCAGCTACTTTCTAGTGAACATTTTGGCAAAATTATCAGCACTGTACCTTCATTTTAAATTATAAAGGTTCAAAAACAGAAACAGTAGAACAAAATTTTTTTCAACAAGCAAGTATACTCCCCTCTTTTCTACTGCCAATAGTCTCTATGGAGCCTATAAAATCTGGACACCTCAAGTGTCACTTAGCAAGCTTTTTCCGGCTGCTATCAGCAAAAGTTCACTATCAGCTCCCCCGTCACCCGACGGCACCACCACTTGTCGTGTATCACACAAGTATCACCTGCGCAAGTGGGTTAACTACCGCGATAACCGCTACAACTGCGCGCGCGCACGATACCGCGCGTATCACGCCGCCGCCGCGCTGCAGCCGTCGTACCGGCGACGACGGTACCGTAACGTGGGTGTGGGGCTGCAAGCGGGAAATATGCAAATTATGCAAGCTAGGCTAACTAACGTTATTAATTTACCTTTTGGATCTTGGCACGTCAGCAGAGGCCATAGAAATCGATAGTACCGGAAAATCTTCATAAAATTGTTGAAACTCGTCTACAGCTGCGGTGCAAACCGGTGAAACATGCTAAGTGGGTCGTAGCATTATTCATTTCTATTTCACTCAAATTCAATTTTAGCCAGATTTTGTAAAATGTAGAAATAACTACCATAAAACCAGTTCCATAAATTCGTTTGGTAAATAATAAATACGAATCGAGCCACCAAGTTTTCCTGTTACTCAAACAACAACATTAAACATCATATACCTATGTAAGTAAGAAATACCTAGGTAGGTATTGATAGTATGCAAACTAGGCCAATACCGTTTCACAATCATACATTTGTTACGAAAAATGTATTTGGCAAAATGACATACCGAATAGTATATTATCAATGGAGATTTCGGCAATTTTTCAAGCAAACTACTATTACGATTTCGATTTCGGCCCCACGGTACCGAAAATATGCTACACAGAAGATTGCAATGTCTGTCTGTCTGTCTCAATACATAACAAACTAATGGAGAGTCAACTAACCATGTAAAAGGTTGCATTTTAGTCAATCAACCAAGCGAATCGCCTAATAATTGATGTAGAGCATTCTTTTGAAAACATCGAGCATTGAAAAACTTGCTCATTCATTGAATCTAAAATAATGACTTAGTGATAAATTCAAGAACTGCGATCCTGAATTTAAAGTAAATTGCCACTTTTTGACTTGGTGTCTTCATAAAAAAGAAAAATACTGATTGACTACTTAAAACATAATTCTTGGTAGGAGATATTACTCTTCTCGTTGTCTGATGAGACAAACAACGACCGTAGTAAATATTCATAATAATTATTTACTATACTTACTTGCAAAAAATCTAAAATAATGAACTTTACGTTACCTACCTATTATTAACTACCTACCTATTATTTTTACTTTCCTATCAGCCAGCGGGCAGACAGGCAGATAATAGCACAGTCTATTTCTGTTGTTTTGTCTACTTCTGTTTGGCTATCTTTATTTTCGATTCTGGTCGCTTGCATAGTTGTATAACTTATTATTATATTCTTTCACTTTCCATTTGACTGTTTGTTGTACATAGGAACTACAGGTAATTTGATTTCATGGAAGGTATGTTATACTATTTTGATTCGAAGTTAGGTAGTGTTTTTTACTGTTATTGATTTTAGTTTCACTCTCTTTGAGATCATTCTTTGTAGTGGTCAGATTGTTATTAGGTACATAGCATCAATTCAAGTGATTGCCAATTATATTTTATTGGTGATTCTACTTTCTTTTTCGTTTGGTTATTCGATTTCATATCGGCAAACAAAAATAAAATTCTCAGGACTGTATAATTTAGCTGAGAAACTTTAAAATTAACTTATTACGTTGATGTTACAAAGCGATTGTTAAATTAAATTATTTCTGCTTGATCGTCTGTAAAATGTTTTGGAACAACTTTGTTTGTTCTAAGAAACAGCTAATTGTAATTTGTTAAAATTGATAGCTAATAAAAAACAATAGGTACGAAGCAGTGGTATTGTAGTATGATTTGTAAGTTTATCAAACAGTTGCATTTTGGTGACACCCGATAAACCTTAATTACGTTTTAATATTGAAAGATATTTGATGCAAAAGCGTGTTACAAATCTACATTCCTAAAGGCCGTCAATTTTATTATTGTAAAAATATGGCTCCTATCTAATGAAAACTATTTATTGGATAGTTCTTGTAGAGCCAATGCATTGACAGTTTGGCTGGGATATCTGACGTCAAGCATATTGTTTTGTATATGGGCAGATCCCATCTGTGTACAGTGCAATCGCCTATTCGATTTGTATAAAATATGTCACCTTGAGTAGGTAAATCTTTGATGTCATTATTCTTATGAATCAAAATTGTTTGCATCATTTGTTTTATTTCTGTAAAGGTAAAGTTTAGCTTCTGCGTTTGGTACTCTACAAATTATGTTGTTTGAGGCATCATTTACTACCAACTCGTGGAAAATTAATTGACTAACTGACATGTTTTATTCAACTCATGTCTGTACATTTCTCATTAAATACTGCTTCGTACCTACAGTACAGTTACTCTAATGAACACTTCCGATTGGTTTATAGCGACAGTACTTGTTTTTAATTTATGCGGTGTAGTGCTGGCTTAGAATAGCATCACCCCATTTCTACCCGTGGGTGTCGTAAAAGGCGACTAAGGGATGGAAACTCACCATTCCGCCTGCCAAGCGTGGTAAGTATGGCAATACCCCCCAATTGGGGGAGGCCCTTGTCCAGCATTTTACTGTTGTCGCTTTAGTAGTAGGTAGTATTGTTTTTGTCTTGGTGTCCTGACACACGAAGGAACGCACATTAGAATTAGAATTTAAGCTTTATGATTTTACAAGAGACTTACTTATCAATTTGATTTATTTTTGTAAGAAAATATTTTTTATGATAATGCCAGTATATAGGTGAATTAATAAAGATGGGCATTCCTGGTGCTTGCAATTACAAATTACAAATAGATAATTAATTATACCAACCAACCAATAACAAAATATAGATAATTAAAACAGATGCGTTAATAATTATGGTTTACTAGATTTTATGGATACTTGTTATAATTATAAACCACTAGATAAACTGTTTATTTTGTCGTTAACCGAGTGCAAATGTACTCATAGTTTTGTTTACTTGCGTAATGTATGGAATATTACACGAAATATTCATGAGCACATGTGTTTATATGTTGTGGTTTCGGCTCGTATAGTTACAACTTACAAGCAAGTACTGTTCAAACTAGTTGGAGAGACATTAAAACTAACATGAAACTAACGTAAGGAAAAACCTTCGTCGCCTTGAAACTTACGAATACCTTGTAAATAAGAACTTCCCGTCGAAGTTCTCGTACTTTCTGTACATTTTGTACTGCCTGGTTTTAGAGCGCCTTTTTAGGTTTTTCCTCTTGCTCTGTCAAAAGGAACACATCATTTATAAATGTTTTGTATAGGTATAGGAACGAGTCTTACGTATGTTTATTAGATGTAAGCTTCACAGAGGAGACGTGAGACGCACGACATCGTGACGCTTGAAACCGTCGCCATATAAGTAACTAAGCGACACACGATCGCTTGTCTGATAGATGTAGGTAGATGTCATGTTACGCGTCGCGTCGCATGTCTATTCTGTGGAGTTTGCCCCTTAGAAATACATATTTTGATTTAAGATGACCAATTTCATAAGTATTTATCTTATAACATTCAAATCTCGAACTAATTTCTGTGGCCGATGGTCTGCGTTTGTTACTGCGATTGCGTCTGCACCGACCTTCACGCTGCCCGCTCGCTTTCTCGGGCGCAGTCGCGCGTGGCGCCGCCACACCGCACCGAGCCGAATGCGCCCGCGCCGAACTCGATGCGTGTTTCAATACGTTTTGTTGCATTCAAAATAGAACCGATTTGAATATACTTGTTTAAGTTATATACTTATGCAATCTAATACATCTATGACCATAAAAGTGCACTCCTGAAAATGGACCTCTCTCATATGACTTTGGCAAAAATTGATGCACAATGCCTATATCCTATGTGGGTTCATCCGTTAGGTTACTTCAATGCCGCCCTTCGTAGATGAATATGTGGTGACGCCAATATATTCTGGCAATGGCACCACACTAAAGTATTTTGAACAATTATATAAATCGAATAACATCCACGCCCACATCTAAAAAGTTTTACGTAATTTATTAACAGCAACAAAAAATTTAAGCTATGGATGACGAAATTGAATGACGCTATCCATTTATTGATGTTTGACGGACACTTGAATAGCTAGTGGTCTGCAAACTTCTCTGATGTTTATACTCCTACAAAAACATCAAAGCTATGACGAACTACATTCAACATTCGATTCGATGCAGAAGAACATTCCCAACATAGTTTACATTACATAGTATGTCTGAGAATAAAATTTGCGATTTCGCACGTTTCGAATAATGTTTTAAATAGTATTGTTACGAGAATGCCATTGTCCGCTCATCTCTGGGATCATAGGTGCTTTACACACTTAAAGTCCGGTTCCGCGCATTCTAGCGCATTTGAAACGCATGCGTCTGTCAGGTGTAAGGAAATTTCTAATTCCCATACTAAAAACAAACGATGGCGCAGCGCAGGAGCAACGCAAAACTTGTGTTCTTTGAAAGACGCATCAGTCTCTGTTATACTATTAGGTAAGATGAAATATACCTATCTCTTTTGCACGAATGCACCTCAGGTGTGGAAGTCGTCGTAGTAGGATTGTATGGCGATGTAGGATTGTGCGGCGAATTCTCACATTACAATTAAGTAATCTCAATTGAGACCACCTTCCGACGTTTTAATTTGTCTGTTCCGCGTTTTCTCGACAATTTGTCTATCTTTCCTTTAGTTCTCATCTTACATTGTCTTTATGAGCGCAAAAGCAAGACAAAGTTACGCACAATTGGATTCCATCTGCGTTAGTACTTAACTACTTAGGTTATGTAATACTGTATTTTAAGATTGTTTGATGGTGACATTGAAAATTTTCCGCGCTTATTATCATTCATATTATTATAACATAGAAGATATCCGCGCCACGCCTTGTCTTCGTTGTAATAAATTAGTAGCACTTATTGTATGAAATTCTAAAATAGCCTCTTCTAAAACAACTGGTCTTTATGTATACTCAATTTGATTTTCCTCCTCCTTATTTTCTTTTTCTTTCTTTTAATCCTCCCCTTCCTCCTTACAATCCTTGAAGTTGTTTTATCCTTGTTTAATCTAGCGAGTAACGTCGTAGTTTATAAAGATGAATCCCTACATCTTCCGCTCGCGACTGCATTTCATAGTGTCCAAGATTTACGAGCAGTTGTGAGAAAGAACCGATGAATTTTTCATCTTGTTACGAGTGCTCTCAGGAAACTTGCCCCTGCTTTAGAATGGGAGGAAAATAGAAAATACGTTTTCGTGGAACTTGTACTCAAACTTTAGGTAGATAGATATGCCGCAGAAAGAATATCTAGACAAAATCAATGTCTAGTTTACATGGAAATAAATCTACAGAAATTATGAAAATTCTAATAAATTCACACATCAACTTAAAGTAACAATACAATTTTTTTAAGTAATCCAAATGAAGATAATCAATTATTAACCTAAATTTTGTGTATAACCAGTATAGGTATCAACCTAAGTAATCAATCAATACCATTCTGACTTCAATGTGCTTTTATGGTTATTGATATTCAATCAATTGTCACTATATAGATATCAGTGGCAATTTCCTCAATAAACGTCGTCGCTTCAATGAATATGCAAGCATGTGATTGATTTCCCGGGTTTACAAAAACTTATATTGCACATGTATCTATAGCTATAGCTTTTTAATGTAGCTTTTTATTATCATCACGTGTTGGTACACGACCTTGTCGAGACTAACCTGTTAGATCAAACATATTAATTATTAAATATGTTTCTTGTTTTATAGTATTTTATAAAACAGTAATAAAATTTAAAGGTGTACGTATGTAAATGATTTGACCTTTCTTTTATTTACGAAAAATGCCTATTTTTGACTTATCTTCATTTCCTCTCTGTTATCATTTCTTCATATCATTATCACAAAGAAATGATGTCAAGGATAGGAGTGAAAATTCAATTCAATGCTGTTTACTGTAAAATGATATTTAAAAACCTATTATCATAAGTAATTATACTTGTTTATTAACATTTGAAATTATAATTAGTTATGTAGATATACGTAAGTAAGTACGTTTTCCTTGTACTTACATTAGGTAGGTACTTATATATCATCATTTTTATTATATTAAATTATTTTTACAGTTTATTAGAAAATACAGAAGCAACGATCGACATTTAAACACTCAATATTTCTTCTAAGCATGGTCAAAAAATTGTCGTTTGTAGTATCAAACGTGACTTCATAATACAAACAAAAATTAGCGCATGAGACTAAAATAGCCGACATAAAGTGGGATAGGACAGGACACATCGTAAGAGCAAACATCTTGAAGGAAACTAGCCAAAGTAGGTCAAGTAGCCTTGGGGGACAAAGTTTACGTTGTAGATCTTTGTTAGAGTTCATCTGAAGTCTAATGGACGTCTAGGAAGATAAACGAAGCTCCTGTAGTCACACATTTACAGAGGTATCTATTACTTGAGGAAGAAATATAAAATAATACCTGTGTAGCAGGAGTCTTGAGTAGCAGACCTGTTAGATAGAGTTCATATTCGCTATATGTTGATGACTTGGTAGAATATGAAAACTTCAACATCACCAATTATCATCATTTCGTGTGGGACTCCGAGTCGTGAAACGACGTATAAAATGCTTGCTTGCTGTTTACACATTGTATATCACTATGCGCATAAACTTCAAGTATAAGATACTATAGCGTGCCGATTGCCTCGAGTCCTAGTTCCTAAGCTCGCTGCAATCTAGTACCTGGTATTTATTATCTATCGAGGCGTGTAGAATTATGAATGAACTGCATCGTTCCCGTTAGCCGCTCCGCTCATTTACAATACCGGGCTGGGTGCGCGTGCGCAAGCCAGCGCGTCTCGTGCGGGTAGAGTTGCCAGTGCTTAGAACCCTAACGAGTCAGTTTCGACTAGACTAAAAGATTTGGCCTTTTTTAATGTAAATTCTAATGAATATATTAAGTTTTGAGGTCCTAGATACTCTGGATGCAATCTGTTGAAGTTCTAAATGCTTGCTTTGCTAGCGCGTTTGACCTGGACTTTGCAGTGCAGCCACAAAAAAGTTAGACGCAACTTCGATCGCGTGTAGATTATTTTATGTTGAGGTATGGAGATATAATACGCGTTCAACGCACGTCTAACTTTATTGTGGTACTCAAGGCCCTGAGTGTTCAGGCCTACCTGAAACCAAAGACTCTTTGACCAAACAAAAACATTCGAGTTTGGAAGACCTAAATTCCCTGGATACAGTTTAGCGTGCCTCTGCCGTCGTGTCGTGTTAGTTATACCAGCAAGTGCACATAGCGGGTTCTTACACGCGTGTGTTAATTGCCAGCGCTTCGTTCGAGTAATTTCTGGTGAACAATGTTCTATTATGCTCACGAAAAACTTGCGGTTTTCTGTCAAATAATTACAGTTTGATAATTTGCTGTTGTATGCTACCACCCTTCCGCTACTTTCTCTATAGAATTTATGATACATCTTTTATTTATTTTTTATAAATCCAGAAGAACCTATATAAACCGATGCATTTATTTATTTATTACTTATTCATTTAACTTTATGTATAACTGTTCATTGGCACGCCACAATTGTAATATTTGTGTCCTATTTTCATAAATAAAAGTGTTCTTTTTTTGTTTTCTGAAAGCATTGTTTTATTCATAGGTATATTTTTACCTACTTAGGTAGATATACCAGCTCTTATAAACAACAACTGTTCAAAACACCTACATTTATCGCATTGTTTTGTGTGAACCGGTTTACCTACATAAAAAAAAAACTTCAACTAATAAATAAAAATACAAAAGTATTTTTCCTTCTTTATATCATAGTTCACACTTTATTGAAGTAAACAGTTTAATAACTTAAATAAATAATGATATTTAGCGTTCCTCTGAGAAAAATAATAATATAATAACTTTATCTTATTTCGGAATAATTGGCACTTACAAGGTTTTGTTGATAAAGTCAAACAAAAAGTTTCATGTTTGCGAATTTAATTAGCACTGTGACTAAATATTTGAACTACAAGTTTTGACTCCTTATTTGTGTTGTCGTCAAAACGACACAATGTCTCTAAAAATAGTATATTGTAACGGAGATTAAGAAATAAAAATTTGCTTCTAAAAGGACACTATGTTAGTCCGAAAAGTTATGAAATTCCCAAATTTTGTTGTAAATTAGCTTAATTTACAAGTTTACAACTCGCAGGAGTCGAAGGCACAGAAAAGACTCAGGTGTGTTTCAACGACAACCCCGTAATTAGTTGCCAAAACACGTGTCACAGTAAGTGATTCAGCTACAGCTATAGCTAAGTATATAATACAGCTATGACTAGGTGATATGACTTGTTTTTACTTTTTCTATTTTTCTAGTGGCATCAAAACCTACCTAAAGATCATAATATATCGTCACGTGAAGGCATGATGGCCTGGCACTGCTGACGTGGTGATTGCATCTGATTCACCTACTTCTACCACAATATTTGTGGGATACTAACCACATATCGGGATGACCAACTCACTCCTATAGAGTGTCATTGGCCATGTATGACAGCTCCTATGATGTGTCGATACTGGCAGTTACAGTAGATCATGATATCATCACATGAACGCGTGGTGGCCTGTCGTGGTGACAGCCAGGCTAATTGACATCTGATTGACCCACTACTAGGGCAGCGGGCAGCGGCGGCAGAAAGGCCAAGGGTACCAGCTATCGGGATGACCAACTCACTCCTATAGAGTGTCATTGGCGATTTATGATAGCTCGGCCTATGATGTGTCGATACTGGCAGTTACAGTAGATCATGATATCATCACGTGAACGCACGGTGGACTGTAGTGGTGACAGGGAGGCTAATTGACGTCTGATTGACCCACTACTAGGGCAGTGTCGGCAGAGAGGCCAAGGGTACCAGCTATCGGGATGACCATCTCACTCCTATAGAATGTGATTCGCGATTTATTGATATTACGTCTGGATATACTGGGTCTTTTAAACTAGCAAATTACTCATACAAAATGATATGTTATTCTTGCCGAACTAAAGTCACCAATCATCATAGTATAGACTTAAAAACGTTCATATAAAATAATTATGGGTAATTTAAAGCAAAACATATTTAAAAATAGAGATCAATAACATCAAATTAAACATCTAACTCCAATAATTATACAGGTAAATACTTTTGAACCTACTCTTGACTCAATACTTCAATTAATGATGATTCTTGAAGACTCGATATAAAATTTAATAAAGTTGATGCTTAAAACGCAGAAACATAAAAATTATCATTCATTTTAGTTGCCACGTCAACCTTGTTAATAAAAGGACGGTAGGGCACTCAGTCATCTCAATCGGAGACAAGGCTGAAAGGGCCTAGTAACAATGATCAAGTTTTTTATGGTAGTATAAATGGTTTTAACAAGAGCGCAAGAAATAATAAAATAAAATAATTGATACATTTCTAAGGTTAATCGTATACTTACTGGACGATATTGCGGTTAGTTCCAACAAAATGACAACTGACATTAAATGCGACGTGTGACGTAATATCTGGGCTTTCATTAGAAATTCCAAAACTCGGAAAATCATGGCGTATGTGTGAAAACCGCCAGACATTGAATGCACCTAAACTTCTCATAAACAATACTTGTGGTTGACAATGGATCGAGATCAACTAGATGTCAATTTGCATTTACAATAAGATCTCCTACATTGCACAGTTGTTATTGAAAATATTATTGACATAGTAGGTAGGTAATGAAAATAATGCGTACCTGAAGCAGAAATAGGCCTATTTTTACACGACAGACTGACCAAAAATGGTGTAAAGTTGACTTTCAATCTATTGAAGATTAAGTTATCTTTGTTAACACGTAATAGTGGATGTAGGTGAGGTCGATATATTCAATGTCAAATGTGTTTTATTAAAATAACATTTAATTTAATTACGCGTTCAATACTATTTTTATGCGATAAAGCACAAAAAACAAATCAAAACATCTTGTTTTTGCGAATCGATAAAAAATCTTTTAGGAACCGGTCGTTACAATCCCGTTTTCGACATATATTTTTATATCTTCTTCTCATTGGATTTTCAACTCTAATCAGATCAGACTATGGTGTGTTTTTCTTTGACAAAGCATTTTATTTGTATAAATGTAAATTTGGAAACCTGTCCAATTGGTATCACGAGCGGATCGCCTGAATTCTAAACTAAATGCGAACTAAAAGTCAGACATCCAATCAGGTTCCAATCAGAATACTTCAAACCAGAATTATTCGAATAAAATTCATATTCAACAACTACCAGCATAATTAATTTTGCCTTGGGTTTTGCTATTTAGAACAGAAATTATATACCTATATACCTATAAAGATATTTTTAAAATTTCATATTTGACCAAAGAAATACACCTTGCAACGTGCTATCACAGATCAAACAAATTTTATTACAACAAGCACAGATTTGTGTATTTTATTTCAGTCAAAATTATTTGATAAGCTGTCTCTTTATTGTTTACCTTATCCCAACGGTATTGTAAAAGCATTATTTTTTGAGTAATATTAACTTTTTGATTACAAAGTTAATACAAACGAATTTTTATTTTATTTGACTAATATTTATAGGAGATTGTTTTACCTTAGATTCATACCTAATAAAAACTACGGTTCTCAGTTCGATATAATATAAATAGTTTTGTTCGTTGCGTGCTCTAGGTATTTCGCTGCGCGGGCGCAGGGCGTCCTTGCCGCGGTCGTCGACACACATACCGACAACTGCTCACTCACTTACAACAACCAGATACATATCTATTAGTAGCTACTTGAGTTATGTAGGGTAAAGTACGGATAGATGCGCCGTTGGGATAGTTGCGCAGGTTTCGAAAACACTATGTTCTAGTGAATTTCAGCACTATTGCTCATTAAAACATAGTAGTCTTCCTCCTGAAAGCCCTAGTACCACGTTAATTATTGGAGTAATTGCACAATTTACTCTAGTTTAAGCAAAAATCTTCGTTAGCGTGGTCAAACCGGGCGTCGAAATTATTTTAGCACATTTTGTTTTTCGGGTATCTTTTCTCACGATTGTAGAATCGCTCACATTTTTATTTCCTCATATGCACTACTTTATAAAGTATGTGCCCATTTATTAATTATTCCAAAATATCAAACCATTATTTTTTTAATTAAATGCGCAACTATCCGTACCAAAAAGGATATTTGCGCAGGTTTTTTGGACGGATAGTTGCGCTTTGGGGGATAGTTGCGCAGATTGATATTTTTGTTTATTTTAGTATGTTGCAGATGGATAAAATGCTTCTAAATTACAGTCTAGATATAGACGTTGTTCAACATACATTTTTATGCTACCTACGCGTTGATACAATTTTTTTACTGAAATAATGACTTAGCATTCAATAACTTTAGAAATAGTAATAATATCAAGGTCCGGAGGCCTATTCGATTTTTAAAATAAGTATTTAATCAAATTAATTTCAAATTGGTTTGATTTAAATAAAGTACAAATTTCATAGTAAGTCACCTAGGTAATCTTCAAAGCGCAAGTATCCCCCCATGATTTTTTTGTGCTGCGCAACTATCCGTGCGGGTGCGCGACTATCCCCTTTTCAAGAGGTCAAATAAAACTGGATTTACAACAAAACAATAAAAATTAAATTCATGAATTAGGGCTTTAATGAAAAATTAAATATCAATCCTTTAATCTGTAAAGATAATTTTGTAAATAAGTTCTTAATTATTAAGTTATACAGCATTTTCCAAAAGGTGCGCATCTATCCGTACTTTACCCTATATAGAAGATTTTCCCAACTGGTAATCCTTGTACAAGTTGAACCCATAAATGATATCTCGATATGTTAGTAATTGTGTTGTATCACTGAATAAACTAACTACAATATGTGACACTTATTCAGTAAGCAGCATTCAAATAAGTAAAAAAAACATGATTGAAGAAGTGAAGACTATACTTCGATTGATATCTAAGTCACGCACGTGCTATTAATCGCTACAAGGCCTACCTATAAAAAATGGCGCCACAGAGGAGAGGCTAAAGGAGAGGTTAAAACACCATCCCCTTCTTTAGGTTCCATATTCTATATCATATGCGGTCATAACAAAAAGCTATTTAGGCTTAATAAAATAACATTTCAAAAAGTCAAAGGACCGATAATGAGACAGCGAAAATATTTTTCTTTTCAATTTCAACTTCTTCTTTGCCAAACTTGCCGAAAAATAATACGAAAGTTAAATAGTGTTTGCTAACTTTTGTTCAGAGTTTACCTCTCTGTTGGGTAAACTTGTTAGGCTAATACAGAGGAATTTTCAAGTAGGTAGCTTTATGATAAGCTCGAATGTTAACAATAGCCAAAAGCCAGTTTTCAGTACAGATTGGTCAAACCTATCTGAATTATGATTTTAATTAAATCAATTTTATATTTTTCCATAACCATACAATTATTCGCATTGTAGACAGGGCGTATAGAGCCTAAGTACCTACTCACCTAACAAAAAAGTGAAAATAACAAAGAGACAGTTCCACATTTTTCATTACAGGTCATAATCCGGCTATTATTCAGTATAATTTAATTTTATCTGCAATTTCCATACAAATTTTCGCATGTCCGATACGGCAGATGAGCTCGACTCGCAATTGTTCCAGATTATCATATAAAAACATATTCAGATTACCAAAATGAGCGAATAAAGAGCATAGTCTGATATCGGAAGTGGCATGCTCGCTGCTTTATTCATACAAATGAGATAACCTTTTGAATGGACGTGGCATTTTGCTTCCTTCCGCCTTTCGTCATCTGCTAAAAGCATAATTTTGCTATTTAGAGATTACTGAACTTCTGATGTAGGTACTTACTTATACTAATTAGTGTAAATTGCAGTTGCGAAACTATTTTCTTCTTTGCATAACTTTATCTTTGCGCTAAATTTAAATTACACAACATTCCATAGTATACTGAGGTGTTTGCTAAACATAATAGATATGATCCTAGACGTACTTAATAAACATCTAGACCTACTTCCTAACTAAAAACACAAATAATCGTTAATCAATTACATTATCTGTTCTGTGCAATGTTTACCTATATTAACTAAACGGAAGTGTATTTACACAGTAGTTCTGCAAAAGTCACAACAATAAAATGATTTATCAACGTCAACCTACGTAGATTTGATAGAGCTAAGAATACGTGTTTTTGTATATCGGTCTGTACTGGAAATATGCCTCCTGTTCGAGGTAGGGCTTAAATTTGCCACATACTCAACACTTGCTTTGCTGTGTTGTATTTCACAGAATACGCTGCTGACCATTCTAATGATTTACTCTAAATCGACGTTCACGGTAGGCCTTTTTGTAGAGATGGAATGATGCCAAGTGGTAGCGGCTCTACTTGGCTTATACCCGGCTACGATTTTCTTTCTAAAAGTTTAAAACTGTGTCTATTTATTCAATTCTTATTAGAATTTAGTGTAAATTCCTTGAATTCTCCGCTCGTTTCGGAACAGGTTTCTGGCCGGTGCCGACCGCCGCTCGTACAAGGTCTCCGCTCGAGCCTCGCATTAGATATTCCAATCGGACACATTTGCCAGTTTTTGTGCCAATCCGCTCCATTGCGTCCACATCAGGAAACTGGTTGATTGGACCTATAATGTGTCTTATGATTTGGAGAATCGACAAAGGCGAAGATAATGTTTCCTTAAATATCAAATGGAGGTATAATATTCTCAGGTCCCCATTCGAACCTAGCATTAGATATTCCAATCGGACACATTTGCCAGTTTTTGTGCCAATCCGTTCCATGCGGCCACATCAGGAAACTGGTCGATTGGACCTATTAAAATGTGACTTATGATTTTAAGAATCGACTATGGCGAAGATAATGTTTCCTCTAATATCAAATGGAGGAATAATATTCTCAAACATCAAAAGGTCTTCTCTTGGACTTCGCGTTAGAGGTATTCCGATCAGACGTATTTGTCAGTTTTTTGCCAATCCACTCAATATAGCGTCGACATCGGAAACTAGTTGATTCGCGGCCATATGGCGCTCCCTATTTCACCTGGGTTTACCACCAAGTATCTTCTCAACTATGCGACTGTACCTGGATACTGTTTTAATGTTGATTTTCCTAACAAAACTTTTTCATTCGTGGATTAACATCATTATTAACACCCGAAAAATTACAGTCCTGAACATAGGCCTCCGCCCATTGAGGAGTTTGAGCCATACCCTTTTTCTCTTTTTCAACCCGTGGCCACCAAACGCAGCCAAGAATCTTCCTCTGCCAATAATCCGCCAATGTTCGGCTCCTCCAATGATCTCTAGGTCTTCTCATACTTCTACCATACCTACTCATCAAACTTGAAAGACATTGTAGATACTTGTGCTCATTTTGGACACCCAGTGGCCTGTTGTTTTTGTTGATGACGACGAGTGACACAGGCAAACAGGATCTTGCCTGTCTCGTGCACTTTAGCAATAGAAGCAAGTAGTCGCTCAGTCGAGCGAGGGGGAGGAATAATCGCATCCTGCCCGGTTGCTCGTTTGTAATGGTTCAGTTGTCGTCGCAGGTAATACAGGGTGTAAGGACACTTGCTGCGTTCCTTTATTAGGATTTTCTCTGCTATGACTTAAATTGTCTTCACTTATGATCTCATGAATCAAATACGTTGAAGTACCTTACCTATCTATAGTCAAGAAGACCACTCATTGTATTTCGGCCGTATGGCGCTCTTTTTCTCACGAGAGTTTACCACCAAGTGGGAACGACTGACTGACTGATTCCGACTATGCTAATAAATTTCTACAAGAACCTTGTCTTCTTCTTCTTTTCGTGTCAACGGTTATAACTCAATAGTATATCAAATAATAAATTTCCAGAACCTTGTCGTGCGCAGGGTTTTCAAAAGGAAAGAAAATTAGCTGTATTAAATTCTGACAACAGTTTTCATGAGCAAACTACTTCGCCGTTCGAGCCAATTCTGCGAACAGTCCAATATTGAATTTGATTGAGTTAATTTTCAGTTTGTTGCTGAAAATGGCGTAAGATTTGCGCTGGTCCCAATTTGGCGGATTAACTACACGACTATGTGACCAACCAAAAAGGAGTATAATGTTTTTTAGTTTATTTTTCATGCTATTGAATATAAACTGAACTTTATTGATTTACCTACCTGATGATGAGCCTGAACGTGGCTATTGTATACCTACCTATCACAGTTGATTAGAACTCCTTTTTTAAAATAAAACCCTGTATCAATGTTAGTATTTATTGTCCGTAGACTTCGCAATCTGTCACGATTGGCAATATCCGCTCTGAACTAACAACTATTGCTCCAGTTCTACGCCACACTAGATTACCTCTACTGCGCATATGAAACAATGTTATATGCTTCTTCTTCTTCAAGTGGGATGCCAAGTCGTCTATCGACTCGATGCGCATTGGTGTGAGAGTTTTTCAACCGCCTACTGCAAGTAGCAGGCCTCTGACAGGTTGTGTAGCGATCGCGGTCACAGTGATCATGTGCTGCATAGAGTAAAGAATGGATTACGAACTGGTAACATGACTGTTAACATCCTGTTCTTGTGTCATATAATATGATAGAGAGGAATGCAATAATGTTGTCAATTCGGGATCTCATTTTCATCTGCGCAAGATTTGCTTTCATTGCAAAGACTACGTGCCACGTGCACGGAGAAATTATTTATCCTGAAATTAAAGGGTAAAATTAAACGCTTGGCTATTTAATGTAAATTATTCCCAAAGCATAAACGTTGTTCCCTTTTTTTAATAAATGCGCTCTCTGGCAGATTTATCGCCATCAAATACAAGCCCACGAGGAAAACGAATCCCTCAGCCCCAAACAAAATTAGCTTACATTCTCGGGCGTAAACAAACAAAATAACTAATTTATCCTCTTTAGTTTACCTTTCCGAAAGAAAACCGGTCCCTGGAAAAATACGGCGCAAAATATATATGTGATTTTTACCCGACTGCCTCAGAAGGAGGGTTATGTTTTTCTAGATTATATTGGTAGATATGTATGTGGCCAATTAAATTCTTTTTCACGGCCTACAGCGTAAACGGCTTGACGGTTGTTGACTTATGAATGAGATATCGTTAGATTCGTATCAGCAGCACGAGTGACAAATTGCATAAATTCAAAAGGCGGATTTTGAACGTAAAATACAACTTTTAATTTACTGCAGTTGGGTTTTTGTTTTTCAATATTTAGTTGTTTATGGTCAACGGTCTTATCTCGAATTGCGACGCAAATTATACAGGTATGATAAACTTAGAGGTATGTTGTGAGCAAAACAATAACATAATTGAGAGGATGCGTGAGATTGCCGAGGGCAGTGACTGGCAGACGGCACACAAAGGGACAAAGCCAGTAGCATTAGGTGATTAAGGGTTCAAGTGGCATCCGACTGTCATTGTATAAAGGTGTCCTTAAAGACTGAGCTTGACGCGACGTGGTGTGCCGTCAAAATGACTGGTTTGTAGGTATAGATGCGATGGACCCACCCCACCAAAGAGAGCGACGCCGCGGCCCGCCCTACATACTATGAACGACGCTGTCACGTTGACGGCGCACTACGACGCCGCCGCACTCGGTCTTTATTTTGACCTTTAGTGGCATCCGAGTGCTATTGTATAAGTGCCAACAGCTAATGGGTTTAAACTTGCAGTTCTCAGCGTTAGATTGTAGATAGCTTTGTTGCATCTTGTTCTAAGATTTGCAGATGTTCTTCTTTCGCGCAGATAATTTTCAAAGCAAGGAAATGAAAATCAGTTAAGCTGCCTGGAGTTTCAAGACATTTCTTATATATTCTTGATAACATTCATTTTTTGTAAAATATTCAAAATGAAGGTGTAATACCAAAGCAAACTGGTTGCGCCTGCGCCATTTTCTGACCCTTTCCAAACGAGCACCACCGATTTAGAGGAACAAGCAGTTTATAGCCCGAGGAGATGTATTATCCTTCGCTTCTTGCGTAGATTATTCCCTCTCGAACATTCATGGAGTTGTCTGTAATCTTTGAACTTTGCCGCTAATAAGTTCATTATCTATCTATGTGTCATAATCTAACTAAGCCGTATGGTGCCGGCAGAGTAGAATAGCACCACCCCCTCTCTTCCTGTGGGGCTCGTAAGAGGCGACCGAGGGATAAACCCGACCCAAACAGCCAGGGCCAACCGTATGGTGGCGGTAAATCCACCACAAAAGCATTCCCAAGGAGGGTTGACGTCTGGTAAGCGGCCGGTCGTAAAATTCAGCCAAATCCTTTTGCAACTTGATTTTGTGTTCAACGAAACGTGTTGCGTGCGCCGACCCCAAGTAATTGGGATAAGGGTAGAAAGATGATGATGAAGTTCATTACCTATCTACATATCGAGTGCTGGACTAGGAACAAACTGCTTGCGCCCCCACGGTTTTCTGTTATGACCCTCTTCAAACGAACACCACCGATTTCGTGGGTTGATGGTTGCTTATGACCCAAGGAGATGAATTTTTCTTCGCCTGTTGTTTCTTCATCACGTACTTCATCATCTTCCAGCCCTTATCCCAATTACTTGGGGTCGGCGCAACACGTTTTGTTGAACACAAAATCGTGTTGCAAAGGATTTGGCTTAATTTTACGACCGGCCGCCTACCAGACGTCAACCCTCCTTGGGAATGCTTTTGTGGTGGATTAACCGCCACCATACGATTGGTATGTTCCTAATTATTGGGACTTAAATTCGTCATATACACTTTTAACGTCCGCATGCCTATAGCTTCATTTTAACGTGCAAAGTCCACACTGTAATTTTCGGATTATCCACCTATGATCTTGAGCAATGATTACTTATAAATTGCCTTAAGTCAATTCTATCCGGTTTTGTGCGGCTATAATTTGAGTATAACAACCGGTGATAGAACTTTTTGTTGATCTTGATAATGTTTCTAGGTAGATAGAGATATAGGTACGTACTCTATCGCCCATCATCATCACTTTAAGTTTTTTGTGTATTTCAACAATAGAATGCAGTAAGATTTTATATTTTTGTTTGTTTTTACGTTCTAAGAAAACTAATGATTAGTACCAGTTTTTTAACAAAATGCTCATCTTACTCGTAAACAAAATAATTAAAGTTACATCAGACAGTAAACAACGTTAGCAACAAAAAATAAACTCAAACTCGAAATGGTATTTTAGGTTCTGGTTTTTTACTGTTTTATCGGTCAAGAATATTAAATCAATCCTCAAAAGAAAAAAAAAACTGGTCTTCAAATAACTAAAGTTTATTTTAAAAAGACGTTTTTAAATAAACTAGATTTCTTGTTTTCCGTATGCCTAAACTGGTGTTTTGTTGTTATTGGATAAAATTCTAATAAAATGTTTTTATTTTTCAGGTAAGCTACAATATCATTTACAAATTTATTCTTGCAACGTGAGTACCAAGTAAGCTTCTTTTGGTATTTCTATTCCTTTCCCTAACTTGACGCGAGAGCCAATCTTTGCTTGCAATTCAACACAATAAAAATCCTCGGTCCTCCAAAAAATAAAACATAGCCAAATCCTTTTGCAACATGATTTTATGCTATAATACCTAAAACATGTCGCGCCGACACGAACTGATTTCGGATAAGGGCAGGCAGATGATGATGAAAAATCCTTAGATACCGCCGTCCAGTTGAAATGAAACCCTCCACATCAGATATTGAATGAGTGGTCCCCGAGGAAGGCTCGCTCGGAGGCTCCAGTGTCTACTCACTAGAACCACCGAGCTAATAGGCTCCTATAAATAGCGGTAGGAATTCGATCCCGTTACCGCCACAGCAGAGGCTCGCAAACTTTTGTTGTGGATAGGTACTTATTAAAAATCACAGCTCGTGTCGTGACAAACATCGTAAAAAACTTGACAAATAGAAATATAAAACATCCTGCGTAGTTTTGGTAGTATAGTAACTATTATATTTCAGAGTTTTGAATGGTGTGTGTGAAGAGCTCGTGACAATTTACTTGTGCTAAATAACCTTTGAGACCTATCATTATTTATATTATAGACATAGACTTTTTTATGGCTTTAGCAGGCTACATTAGCGTCTTAGCAAGTTTTATTTACGAATACATTTCACTCTTGACTAGCAGTGAAATAGCAACGTTGGATGACTCGGTGTCCCCCTCGAAAAGACAGAACACACACAGCAAACGTTGGACGATTCGGTATCCCCCTTGAAAAGACAGAACACAGCAACGCTTGCCGACAAGTCTCTATAGCAATCTCAGAACTGTAAGCCCCTGTCTGGAGCCACAGTTTGAGATCACCTGGTGTAGCGGTGCGGAGCGCTCACGGGCCGTGGCTCGTCGGGGGTTCCGCCCCTAAGCTCCACAACTACAAGTAAATCTGCACTCCAAGGAATTATAGGCCCTAAGCTGGTACATTGGTGCTTCAGGAGTTATAGGCCATACCACCTTGATTGTAACTGTGCAGATAAGCATCCGCTATCAACTGTTATGTTGTAAATACGAGATCGTAAGGAGGATGAACCACAGGCTTCATGCGAACATTGTCAAGCCGAACCATACAATTTCCTACATAACAAAAACATTCTCTAGTCTGCCGATCCCGTGTATTTGGAAGTTTCCAGTTCCATGAACTGTTTTCAGTAGACACTCTACTTTATTTTGTTGATATTGGATGGTGTTATTTAATTCAAACGCTTGTGAGTAAGTTTAAAGCAATGGCCATACCTGCCGCAGAACTAGTCGGTGTTTTGCCGGACCAAACCGTCAGAAGAAAGAATTTTCGTAATGCTATACGAAACCGTATTAATGTCGCTGTCGATACGACGTGTCACTGCTTCATATTGCGGCTGTCACCGATTATCAAAAACTGAAGACTTTATAAAGCAAAAAATACACTACAGGTGGTCGCTATCCATTTTCTGCGACGACTTCAAAATCAACAATAACATCTTCAATAGGACTATTAATCTGTAACCATAATCGGTCGATTATAGCTCATTAATCATTGCAAACCGATTGATTAGCGGTCAATGTTGTCATTAGTAATCAGACGGTGTCAGTTCGAGCCATGACCCGGACAATGTGACAACAGGACAATAAAAAATATACTATTAAAAAAAACTATTAATATTACTGAAGAATGATCAATACGTGTACGCTTTGTGTCTGTTGTAATTTGCAAAAAAAACAACAAAAAGTGAACAACTTTCGAAACACGAGTTGCGTATCAAATTCTGCAATGTTTTTAGCGAGAAACACACGTAAAGTCCGTTTATGCGTTAATTTTGCGCGGCGTAATGCATGCGTTAGGGTTATATGAATTTCGACTTTATTTTCATACAAATACGGTTTATGTCAAATGGTTTGACAGACGCAGCCGTCGAACTCTCTCTCTTCTAACGCATGCGATAGCGCTGCGGAAAAATAATGCACAAACGGACGTTACGAGTGTTTCTCGTCTTATAATTACGAACCGGCAAGTGGAATTCCGGTTATTATACTAAAAGTAAATTATTATGTTTAATTAATTAGGTATTAAAGCTCATTTTAAGTGATCAAGTGCAGGAAGGATAGTTGCATGACTCTGTCGAATTATTTATATTTTATTTTCATTATTTTATTTAGAAATTGGTATATATACAAATATATATTATTTATTTTTAATTTACCAAATGCACTGCATGCATAGATCTAACATTCAAAATTCATGATTAATTTTTATTAATTTTATTTTAGTCAAGGTTGTGTACCCATTTTAGTATGTGACTCAACCGATAGGTATGTGTTATATACTTATGTGATTCGAACACATATATTAAAAAAATAGATTATATGAGTTTCTAAAGGTATTGTGATATGTAAACCAAATTACTTATACAGGGTTATTTTTTAGTCAGTGCGCAAACTTTGCAGGTTGTTTCTATTCGTGATTCTGAACAACTTTCACTATGGGGCCACCTGCGAGATCTAAAAAAAATTTTTGGTGGTCCCATACATTTTTGCCGAGTAGGTATGATTTTTTCTATGGAACATCCAAAAATTTTTTGCATATTCGCAGGTGGTCCCATAATAAAAGTTGTTCAGAATCACGAGTAGAAACACCCTGCAAAGTTTGTGCACTGACTAAAAAATAACCCAGTATGTTGGTTAATTAATCGGCAAGGACCGAAGAATTATTTTCTTACTGCACGTTGTAGAGCCTTCTACACTTAATTAACTTCTAGTAATTGAAATCTTTCCAACAATAATAATAATTATACTTTTTTACCGACGTGAAATTTACGAGCAGTCTAAGCTATCATCTCGTGTGTGGTCTACCCGGTAGGCCGGCAGGGAAGCGTGCCCTCTGAAGTACCGAAGCACCCACACATTACCAGGAAATGCACTAGCATCTCAAGTAAGCTCCCACACATCAGTCACTTCACTTCCCAGTACAAATGTGGCTAGCCTTACACCCCATTCAACGTAGATTGCTGGTTTTCTTGAGATTATTATCATGACGCCTATACGATAACCAGACATGTACGCCAAACCGAACCTTGTCAGCAAGATAGTAAAACAGTCACTTACAGACAGCTAGAGAACAGAGAACGCACTTGACCATTCGTCTCGGAATGTGACAAGCGTGTCCTGGGACTTCCACTAGTTGTGTGCTTGAGAAGTACTCCATAGTGGTTTTAGGATGGTTTCCTAGTGTTGTTATGGCAGAGTTTGTTATTTTTCTACATAAAGCAGCTGCATCACGTATAAGTATGAATTTAGATAACTCAGCAAGCGAAAAGATATCTTACCTTTCGAAACGAGCTCTCTCTACTGTTCTCCCAAAGACAATAAAATGAAAAGTTCTTACAATTGGAAAAGTTGTGAAACATAAACAGAATATTACAGATCCCTTAAATCAGATAACTTTCAGTTGAACTTTGAATCTATTATCAATTTGCAAATAAAGAATCTGAATCTGAGTCTAAGATCAAAACTTCCCACGACAGAACACATTATTTCAATGTTTATGAGAAGCCGTTCTATTTCTAGAGCCGTTTTTCTGGAGATAGGCAGATGTGTAGGAGGATCAATCGCACTGATCATGAACTTGCCACTCCTTGACGTAGTTTGAATTGTATTATTGTAAACATGAAGAACTGAATGAGAACTGTGCATAGATCTAAAGATTATGAAGCAGATGACGTGTGAACGCTTTGTAAACATCCTATTTGCTTGTGACGGGTTGGAAAGACGTGTTTAACTCATCATGTAACTAAATATGCTGGTTTTTTAATAGTAGGTAATGCTGTGCTGGTTACTAAAAAGGGCTGGAAGTGAGAATCAACGTTCTCCGAGGACCAAGAGTCGAATTCATTTTCGACCTTAGAATGTTCCTTAGGTAATTCGATCCTTTCCATCAATTAAACCTCCGATTTCAATATAGATCACCATACAATTTCTTGCTATATTTCGTACAGAATTACTATCTACTTATTGTGTTTGCTACACAAAATAATACGAATGAAGGATAAAATTATCCTTGTACGTTCATTGTTTTTCTCCTGAGCAATTGTTTTCCTCGTGGCCTATATTGAAATGGACTTGTTTGGTCAACTTCCTGAGTGCCTCCTAACCAAATTATGTGAGTTGTTTACCAAAACAATTTCACCAGACTCCCGTATTTGTCCAACAAATGAGCTGCATCAACTTGTAGGGGCAGAGAAGTAAATTAATTATACGTACTATGGGTTTGATTCCACGGAGCATGTAAAATTGCTTAGTTAAATCAGCGCTGTCAAATTTAATCTACTAAAGCTAAATAAAAACAAGCCTGTATTTATTATCCGACTACAGCAAAGTAAACAGGAGAGTTATAATTTTGTATATTATGACATTAATTTCGTCTGTTCCTTTATAACTTGCAGTGCAGACTACTTTTCCCAATTTGAGAAATGAGGTATCAATGCTCATAAGATTCAGTCATATTTTTACTCCTAGACAGGTGTCGCATAAAGGGCGCTACGCACCGGGCCCGTATGCGTAACGTGCACGTAGTCACGGAGCCACTTCGAGCGTAGAGATGAAGTTGTATCGTATGGGATTGTATGAGAGGCTGCACACCGAACACGCATGCATACGTGTAACCACGGCGTAATCGCGCGCGTAGCGCGGTGTGTAGCCTCTCATACAATCTCATACCATACAACGTCATCTCTACGCGCGTAATGACGTGCACGTCACGCATACGCGCCCGGTGTGTAGCGCCCTTAAAAGCGTAAAACGCCTTCCATATCATAATTTTACTTAAAGTTATACAAATATATTTTTTAGCCCCTTAGCTTGTTTACTGAATTGAACCTATGTAGACACAGTGAAGTGAGTACAGTCTAGAAACGTGTGACCCAAATGTACGAGGGGGACATCAAATTTCGATTAACATACTTTCTGCAAACGAAATACTCGGCTCGTACGCACTTAAGCCAAACGTAGTTAAACGAAGAATTTAATCGAATCATACTTGGTAGAGCTGGTAGGCGAGAAACACACTTGCGTTTCATTTGTGCGTTATTATTGCGCTGCGTAACGCATGCGTTAGGATTAGAACAATATATATTTTAATACAAATACAGTTTATGTGAAACGGTTTGACAGACGCATTTGTCGATGCATCGTTGTGCAGTGCTAGCGAATGCGTCTGTGAAACGGTTTGATAGAAACAATATTTGGATGAAAATAAAGGTCGATTTATGCGTATTGTCATAATGCATGCGTTAAGTAGCGCAAAAATGAAGCACAAACAGATGTTACGTATGTTTCTCCGGTATTGCTATTTTACTTTTTTAAATTTATGACTTAATCGTTTTATGATTACTGTTTTTATTGAACGTCCTGCTATTTGTAAACAATTAAGTAGCTAGGTAGGTATGTAAATTAGAAGTCAATCGCGAAACTTCTGTGATATGACGACATTTTGACTCAGCCGGTCCATTACATATTAGATCAAAAACAATTTGATCATCGTTTTGTCAGTCTGTAAATAATAACAAAGTTCGTATTAGAGAAATTCATTTACATAAGTTCGCTAAGCGATTCCTACCGCATGTTTCCAGCGTTTTACCGGATTGTGAGATAAATGGAATTTACGAAATCCCATTCAGAATGCAAACACCATAGCAGACATCGTTGCATCAAAGTTGTGGCTGTCACACCGGTAGGTTGTCATATGGTGGCTGTTACAAACCGCAGTATTTTACGGCGCATGTGCGATTTGTCTGTGAATAATTTAAAAGGTAGTTAAAGAGATAAAGGTAATACTATTAACCTAAAAGGAACGTAAAAGAATAAGGAATAGCTTTTCTCGGCGAGAGTTCGTCGCCCTTTGCCCCAAGTCCTTTCCTTTATTCACTGAACGATCCATTTGCATTAGTTGTGTCAATTTATTCAAAGAACTGTTCTATTGAAAAATTCTGCGAACATTTCTTTGAGTGGAAAAACACAATACATAAATTACCTTTTCGTTATAAGTTGGAATGAAGTACGTACAAGTATTGCTTCAAGTAACATAGTACGTCACGTACAAATTATGAACCTATTAATTTATGGGGTCAACTAAAGATGGTTATTCATACAATTTGAAAGAAAAAACAGTGTCGGATCATTCGTCGAAGGGGAAGGTTGATGTGTTGCTGATAGTAGCTACGAACTGAAGTAATATTTTTCACCTAGTCATAATTTACTTCTTGTTTACGAAAATTTTCTTACGATTATTTTGCTAATACATCAAACTTCCAAAAACCACGCTTCCAGATTTTCCTTAACCAATTCCACCAAAACATATTTTTTCCTGAAAGTTAAGAGAATTGCCAATAACTTGTTTTCGTAGGGAGAATTTACGATGTAAACCGGATCTGCTCCGGTGAAATACAGCTCAATGAATATTTCAATACTCCGTGTGTTTGTAAACACAATTAACACGTTAACATCGAGCAATATTTGCTCAGACTTCCTAAAGGATTCACGTCAGAAAATGTTTTTGCTTTTTGCATAGATTCTGAAGGGAGTTCCAGGAACATTTAAAATTAATTGCCAAAAATTCAATTTCTGTACTACTTGTACTGTACAACCTGTACTTAGCATTGGCTCGTAAAAGCAGTCTCCGCAATAGGTTTTATTAACTTTCCTTATTATTTCCATGTTTCCTTCATACTGACTTACCCAATCTTGTTTGAACTTACCTAGTAGGTATATCAAAAAATTTAAGAAGTTTAAAATATTTTTACTACTTTACATTCAGCAACATAATATTTTATATCCAATAAAACCAAAGACCTTGATACGCACTCAGAATACCTACCTGATTTTATCTATCAACGCCTTCACTTACCATCTCTTAAACTCAAATGCATTTCGAAATAATTTCAGTTCAGACACATCGTAACTATAGAATGTGTGGATGTGTTAATAATCATTATTATCGCATGCCTTGAATACTTGCCAAACTGAGTTTCAATTTCTAATATAATGTTGTGTTACTAAGGCCATGTTTTGTAAAGATAGTAGCTTTTTTAAAGATGATTAAAAATGCATTAGAAACGACGTTGTTGTCAAATGTTACAATTACCAAATGAGTTGTTTTTTTTAATGAATATAAACACTTTTTATCTTCTCTACTTAGCTATGTTCTTGAAAGATATGTACCAAGTAGGTAGATCATCCTTTGCCTGTCCTTATCCTGAATCAGTTTGGGTTGGCGCAACATGTTTTGTTAGAGCAGGCAGATGTAACTGCAATTTTCATTCATGATCAGTGCATAAAGCAAAAGATAATATCGAATCAGAAATGCATTACTGAGAATATAAAGAGATATCGAAACATCTGACTGCTACCGTTTGATCGTGTGCCAACGCTAAAACCCGCAATCTGGATACATACAAATATCTAACCACGTATACCGGGTGTAATGGAAAGTCTACCGAAAATTTTGCTGGTATGATCAGGCCATAAAACTGAAGGACTTATGGAAATGTCATCTTATAGGAAGTCAGTCGGCTGATAAGAAAATTTGTATGAGATGCTGAATTTTATTTTTCGTTTAGACCAATATAGAAACGATTGTTTAGTTTGGTACATGTCTAATTTTTTCTTAAAAGTTTTAGGCAAATTGTTCTTTACACCCGGTATACAATCGAAGTACGTGTATGCGGGTAGAAATGCATTCCAAATATTCTGCCAGCGGTTTTGTGTCGGCTTCGCAAATTTATTGCAGTAATTTCATGGAAATCTGCATCGCTGGTTCGCTGTACATTTCCTTTGTCCGAATCGTGAATTTCAGCTTTCATGGAAAATTGTTTTCAAACATTTGTTTCGAGTAGCTTCAGAATTTTGCTTGCGTATTTTGATAAGTCAATTAACTATGACATCATTGTGTCACATTTACCCATCGCCTCTATAATATTTGTCATCTTAAAAATACCATGGAGTCTTAAGAAACTGCGAAAAATTGTGCAAAACAAATACATTTGTTTACACAAAACCAGTCAATGGGTGTCTGTTTGTGCATTTTATTTAAATTCTGATGTCATTGCCCACAAATAACACAAAAAGTATTGGGTTAAATTAAAATTGACATAAAAATAGGTTCTGAACCTTTAAACATACGGTGCATGTCATAACAACAAAAGTTAGACATGTGTTTAATAAGTATAACAACGTCCAATCGCACTGAAAAATAATTTAAACACTGCTCTAACGCGCGTCTATCTTTTTTGTAACCAGGCCGCCACTAACCTAACAAGTGCAATTTCTTTCTAGAACTATTTTCTACAAATATATTTTGTCAATGTTTTTTAATTATTATTTGTCTACTTTTATAGGTAACCAGAAATGGGTTAATGAGTACTTCAAGCTAGACTTAATCGTTGCAATCGCTTGTTTAACCTCAAATTGAAAACAAACAAATTTCAAAACGCACTTACTTAATCGTTAATAATTAATACAACATTAATGAATGTTGACTGACGCAAGTGGAGTCATTAAAATGGTTGCTTCATGTTTTATAATAATCAATCATCACAACAAACAATCAGGTGATTTTTCTTAGAATTGAGTTATTAACATCATTATACACGAGTTCGATAAATTAATACATTTTATACTACTACCTACGTCTACTTCTAATCTAAAAAATGTGTTCGATGATGTTCGTCATGAACCTATAAAGTCCACTGATGGACAACATGTTTTCTATTAGATGCCTGCTATGTCTTTCTCATCTAGTTATTTCCAATAACCCAAAATATAATCACTGTATCTTTTTGGGCATTCTCCTATGATTTTTGTTGAAATACTGACCATTCATTCAATTTTAAATATTCATTGGAATCTTGCCCATAGGCAATATCCAAATGCAAATGAATCTGCAAAGTGTTGTCGCTTCGGCCATATATTGCGTGACCTGACTGATGAGTGTAGGCGCTGAACAAAACCATCTCTTGCAACATAGCAACACCCTTGACCCCCTCAGCGGAGCATCGCAGCGTGATAAGGCCGTCCATGGTTCAGCGATTAAACAAGACAAACCTTATAATGGAGTTACTTCCGTTCACGAAATCCCTTTATTATGATTAAGTATGTAAATAACGTAATTTGGATCGACGTAACAAAGAGATAGAAGAATGAAAGAACATCAACAAACCAAAACGGTCGTGAGTAGTCCTCACGCGCCGCTCCGGAAGTAGGCTGCGCCATCTTGTCAACACGTGACTTCCGCTAGCCTTTCTATTATCTCTATCCTAATAACCGGCCTAATAATCTAGTAAATTCGGCCCATAATTGTTTCAAAACGTAAATTTATTGATGTATTGCTAAGGTGCAATTAATACAAGGTCGAATACCAATTAGGTTTGTAAATTTAATTCAGTTTAACGCGTGGAATTCCTCAGGGGCCTATGTTAGATCGAAATTTTACAATCTGTATAATTTATTAGGTTACCTACCCTTTGCTTGCAATTAAAATTTTCATAACCTTAGCTGTAAAGTTTATGAAGTCAAGTAAATAAACGGAACACTTTACGCTGATTATATGTATGACAAGTTAAACCTAGACTTGTCGCTCAAAGCACCTCAAAGCAATCAAACTGATTGATACTTATCACCGGCTATGTCAGTTGTGTCGGCAAAATGTAGTACCCACTTGCCTTCACGCTATGCAAACAAAATACATTTGACATTGTTGCCGGCAGTACAGTGATAGTTATAAGTGGATATAGGCACGCTGAAGTTATGCACTTTTAAAATCGTTTACGCGTTGTGTTTACATCTTATACACACACATGCAAAACAATGCGCGCTCCTCGATACTCACTCTTAATACAACCGCTTTAAATTCAAAACCACAGAACAATCGCTACAATAACCGGTGGCGTTAATGCTATATGTCGCAGCGATGTTAATCAAACCAGGTTTTTGACCAAAAACCAAAAACCAGTAGATAACAAAGGTAAAATTCAATTTTATCATAAACATTAATTTGTTTTAGGATTTTGATCAAAAATCTATAACAATATAGGTTTCTGATGATGAACCTGAAGTAGTTTCGGATTAAATATGGTAAAGTTATTGCCAAAAACATTAATATAATGTAGTCATAATAATATGCTGGTCTTTGATTAAGAACTTGATTAGGATTATGATAAAAAATTTGGCAAAACTTATGTTAAAATTTTATTATCTCAAGCGTCTAGCTTTTTGGACAAAAACCTAGTTTTATCAAAAACTACGACATAAAATGACGCTGAACGCTGCACAATGCTGCCCCATTCCCTGGATTCGGCCCTTGGATACCCTCGGGTAGAAATAGAGTGATGTTATTTTAAGAGGCTACTATACCGAGCTGAAAGTTCGTGAGCTGTCAGTTGATAAAAATATTTCTATCTCATTTATGCATCCCACCAGTCCCGCAGCCGTAAAAGAGACAGTTATAGCTCGCTACCGGAAAATTTGCGTTCTGGGTTTACCAGGTTCCCCGTTTGGAATCGCCACCAAATTTGTTGATAGTGGCATTATTTTGCTGCCAATAAAATATTCTATGCCCCTATCATTTGTTTTGCTGAAATTATTGTCATATTTAGAAGATAGCAAGGCGTAAACTTGTTGATAATTTTAGAGCATTTTGCCACGGCCATATCTTTTTTTAAATGCATTATTACAACCAGTAAAAGAATATGGAGCATAGATCTAGCCTAGAAGAGTTACCGTGCCAAAAATTGAGTCAATCGGTTGCGAATTGGCAGAGGGATACGTTGAAAGCGTTTGTATGAAAAATAATGACTATAGATCCCTCTTAAGCCGTGAAAGTAACATAATTTCAAAATAAAAAATAAAAATACTTAAAATGTTTAAAGAAAGCTTAAAAATCCTCAGAGGTCAATCATTATTTTATATAGTGGAAGGTCAAGGTGGAAAATTTCACATAACACGTGTCTTTAGTTTAATTACGATAAAAATACTTAAAAAAAAGTTCAAATAAAAAGAATCTACCCATGAGGATACGAACCATGACATCCCTGATTGTTAGGCCACTGTCTTTACCAATGCGCCATCCGTACATTTAACACGGAGTGCGAAATTTTGTTACCCATTTCACTATTAGTCATTATTGGAACGTGCTTGATTAGTCATCTTATTCTTTTGCTACAATCAGTTTACTACGCGCTTCTTTGTATGTGTGAGTGGAGTTTGGCTTCAAACGACTTTAGAATTAAAGCTCATGTGCATGTCTCTGTAAAGTCTATATGGAATTCTGTAAATGGCTGTACAAACGCATGGGAGGTCCGTCGAGGTGATGAAAATCAAACATTCGTATCATATAGTAAGGTAGTTGATAATTTGCTTAATACGAATGTTTATGAGATAAAATGACAACCGTCAGATAAAGAAGGCCAAACGATAACAATTGCCGATAGCCAAAAATAAATAGATAAGGTTAGTGATCTTGAAATGATAATGAACACAAAAATAGGAGCACTTGGTAACCGCAAACGTAAATAAACACGTGAGACACAACAAAAACAGACAGACAATTCAGCGGCACCTTATAAGGCAGGTTATACAACTCAAGAGCGTTGAGAGACAAGAGACGATGGCGTAATAGGTCGAATCGCCAGTAGAAAGCCGCGGATCGGGGTCAAACACCGACCTGTTAAGGCTGGGGTCGCTATAGCAGCGGATGGATGAGCGGTAGAGGTAGCGAAAGTAACTGGTTAACTACAGTTCCCGTTTTGGCTGGCAAAATTAAAATATCAAACAGGTTCAATAAACTGTAGTAATTTTGTAAAGTGGGTTAATTTCACTACCTACTGAAAGTTGGCAGAAGATAGTTTAATCAATATAATCATAAGAGTAAACACACCTAGAGGCGACACTCCCGCTCCAGACACGCTCAAGGTCATTATATTTGCCTACCGTCTGGCGCTCGCACTGCGAGCAATTCGGCCGGGAGTGCGCTTCGCCGCGTAAGCGTTCGTCACGCGGGTCAAATTTTGTTTTTTCGGCAATGTTTAGCCTTTCCGAATGACTATGGTGCTTATGGCTGTAAAAGTGATGCGAAGATGACTCTCCATCTTATTTTTTTAATTTGTCTAAAGATGAGCAAAGGTTCTAGATACAGTAAATAGGTACGTATTGGTTTTGTGTTCTCCTATTTTTACTCACGTCGGTACCTACTAAGTACATAGTTTTAGTTCAGTTTTCTAACCCGACATACCTACTTATTTAAGGTACCTGGGGTAGGTAGGTGTCTAAGTTATTGTTAGCTGATTATGGTAACAAACGAATTCGTATTCATCGCAAATCTTTTAAAATAATTGCATTTGCACGATTTTTCATCCTATGGCGCGTAGGTGTGTAAGGCGAGGAACACACGCAACGTCGGTTTGTGCGTCGTTCATTCGATTCTCCACCCTACCAGCATATGAATACGGTTTGTGTCCAACGGCATCGCACAACGCTGCGTTGTCTGTCAAATCGTTTGATATAAACCGTAGGTATTCGTAAGAAAATAAGGTGGAAAATCAAACAAACGACGCAGGAACCGACGTTGCGTGTGTTCCTCGCCTAAACAAACTACGCCGAAAGTCATGCAACTGCTTGACGAGCCGCTAGTTTGGAATAAAATTAGCACGTGACAGCCCTGACTTAATGTGCGGGAGCGCGCGGGGCGTTGCGGGCTGAGGGGGGAAGTAGGCATTTAAAGCGCGGCTTTTCGGGCCCAGACAAAGGAGTTTCACTTCTACACGGTAGTGTTCTTATTTATTCTTATGATATAATTATAGACCTCTGTTTCTCCTGCAAATCAGAGCTACTAATATCCGCTACTTGTAAGACCATAACCTTAGGTACTGGCTCTGTTACACTCGCCGTGTTAATCGCGTTACAGTTGTTAACCGAGTTTTTTATTAGAGAACGTAGACCGTGGAGCCACCTGGCCGCTGATATGTTGATGGCCACGAGCAAGAATATAGACACCTGAGATTGAGACGAAGTATTTGATTACAGATAAGAGATGCGAGAGCTTACACGTAACAGCCACTCGATAGCTTCTCAAGGCGTCGCCTCGGGAGATACTTTTGTATTACAAATCGTTCTTGATTTAGACATACATTTCTTACATGGATTCAAATGGTCAGACATTGAGTCATTGAATGTTGTTGATTGTAACCAATGCAATCATACTAAAGATTATGATGAGATAGATGATATCGTTTTCGGGGGCATGCTAAGCCACGTCCAAAGCACTTTCTGGTTGCTGTTTCTGCAGCGGTCGTTGTCAACCATATCAGAGCCTGCTACAAGTATAAAGTCGTTAAAAAACTCTAAAACCAAGGTTCATAAGATCGTCTGATGATTAGCACAAGAAAAATAGAAGACTGTCAGGAGAGTCAAAATAAAACCCACATAAATCAAAGTAGAACAATCCAATACAGTTAATAATTCTCGCGACACGATGTCAACCACAGACGCGTCTGCAAAATTTAAAGTATGTGGTAAAAAACTGCGGGACACCGTTAGCTTTTGGCGATAAAAACATAGCATTATTTAGCAGTCAATGAACTATGGTCAGCAATTTATCATAGCCGTTTTTGTTAGCAAATATATCACAAATAAGTATCTGGTTTCGTCCGTAGATGGACAATACTCATCAAGGTTTCTGCCTGCAGCCGAGAGATCGCGTTACCGGAAAACAACATTCTATTTTCCTTCTACTATTATTAGCTTATTGGCGCTCGAAGTACACTAATACAATCCCTATTGTTAGTATTCTATGGCCACTTACTAGAAACCCTTTTGCGTATATAGAAGTTGTATATGGTCAAGGGTCTGTGTTAGCTGGACAAGTTATTGCATAAACGTTACTGTGATCTTTGGGAAATGATTTCTTCCCGCTATTGTCAGGTCAATGTATTGTTTATATGTCATAACAATGGTATTAATTAATTGTAGCTTGTTAGTGAGAAAAAGACATGTTTTTAATTATCGATTAATAGGAGTCGTTGAGATGAGGTATCATTTTATTTGTCTGGTCTAGTAATTAGTTAAGGCGTGATAGGATGTCTTTGGCATGTAAGTCATTATGTTATCTAGATAAATAGATATCTGTTATTGTGCTTCTTCAAGTCTTTTTTATGCATATTTGTCGTGTGATGGCTTAACTAGTTATAATACTGTACCTACTATTCCACTTTCATTTTAAGATTCATAGTTATTATTATTAGTTTATAATTCACTGCATTTTCTGTAGAATTGAAATGTGCAAAAATAAAGAAGCTGTTCACTATATTCACAACATTTTGCACTTGACGTCTAAATACTTTATGTTGTACAGTCTGCTCTATGTTATAGAGATTTTTATTCAAACTTTGCTGATATGAGTTTATGTCTCAATCTCGCTTACAATACCTGTTGATTTAAATATCTCATTCATATGTTTAAAGCCAGCGCGATGGCTGTATGCTCACCGTCACGGATGTTCTCCTCGCCTTGGTCATTATTCTTCATTACTCTTCAGAACTCAAACACAGCGAAAAAATAGCTTCGCTTGCTCTCAGCAGTGTGAAATCTTCATACAAATGCTCAAAACTGACCTAGTCTCACCCTGCAAGGAATGTGACCAGCGAAATGTTCCCCGAATGCTCGTGGGAAGAGGATAAGGTGTTTCCCCATATAAATAAGTAGCCTTTTTTAATCCTTGCGATTCAACAGAAACGGGTCGAGTTTCTTTTCTGTGACATCTACATCTATATACTGTGACTTAAAAAATCTCGGCCACTCTCAACCTAGTGATTTTCAGTCACGTTGTTTTCAGCACGAGCGCGACCGATGAAACGTGTTTTGTTATCAATGTTTAGTTATTCACTTCTAGGATGAAATTGAATTAAAATTCTTCACTTCTCCACGTCACTCGTTTGCATGTGTGGAATTTTATTTCTTCTTTTGATAATAGAACTTCCACATAAAGAATGATAGTCATAGAAGATGAATATATTTGCGATGTCTGTAATGCCTACTCACTGATTTTCTTTCAAATATTTACTTGCGATATAGATTGCAGGTGGGTACCTATTTACAGAGTACCTACCTACCTTTTTGATGTAGAGTTAAGCGAGGATTAGATGTGTTATGTGTATAATTAACAAAAATTACAAGTAATTTTTGAACTTGGATGCCGGAATGTTTTTTGCGACAATTTATTGGTTGGTAGGTAATAAGTAATCATCACGTTTTTCAAAGCGGAAATACCTTTCTGAATATATGTCATTAACCGTTTGATCTTGTGTGTTTATATTTTTGCAAATAGGTACCGAAGGATTAACCATCTGTAACTCTTAAGACATCCAAAGATTTAAAGTGATATTTCCTAAATTTAATAAATGGATAACAACTGCTAAGTTCTGAAGAGTTATAATTAAGTAGGCACTTAAGTAAGCGTAATAATACCTATACTAACAGGAATCGGTCTTAATTATAGACATTGATCTAAACGTAATACTTAACGAAAATACAGCTAATTAGTTACTCTATACTCTTGTTTGTTATTACGTAACCAAAGACGATGCTAAACAAAAGGAAGATTCATTATTATCAGAGAATAAAGTAGCATTCACACTACCTTACTGACGAGACCCGATTTCGTATAGATTGCTGGTTAGTTTTCGAGTGTCATTGCAATGAACTCAATGTTAAGGTATACGTATGCAAGATAGAGGCCGTGTATCACTCAAAGAAAAGTCTTATAGATACTTACGTCTTAAGTAGATAGAGAAACATATTTACTAGTACTGTAGGAAAACTTAAAACCGGTTGGTGAAAAAAAAATTGGGTTTCCCCTTAGAGAGACCCATATTAGCACAAATCAGCTGATCGGCAATTTTGTATGGGAGGTCCAACTTTTTTTTTCAATTTCGACCTATGTTTCTTGAAGAAAGGTTGTTCCTTATCACCAGATGAATTTGAGTTTTCGCTATCGGTCACTAGGAAAATTTCACCCTATAGATTGTTGTCACTGTCGTTTTCCTACTGATGGGCAGAGACGGTGTATTTATACCCATGCAAACCGTTCATACCTGCCCAGATGCACTCTATAGCTTGCTTATATACCTACTCTAAGGTTCAATATAAGCAGCAATGTATGCTGAATTGTACCTTGTCATCAGGATAAGAGCAATAGCCGTTTAAATTAGCTTGCACAATTAGAGTCACGACTAAATGAATGAACTTCTTCTCAGTGAAGATTGAGATGGTGCAGATTAGTTCGATGATCATTGCTGCTTGCGAAATGATAAGCTAAATAGATAACAGCTAAATAGAGGTTATTAAAGTTACATATAGACATTCAAATTAGCGCCTAGTCGTTGGAATTTTTATTCAATATTATCATTAACAGTGATATACCTCTATTTTGGTTTCAATTAATTTTCGTAATCGTAATGTAAGAAATTGATGGCGAGTAGATAGATTGTATGAACTGTATTGATTGAAATTAATTCAATGTCAGCCATATTAGTATAGACCGTAATACATCAACTTGTATCAGCCAACATGAAGCTTTATTTCAGCTGAAACTGCTTTGTTGAAATTGTTCCGAAATGTCTGACAACTCAATAAAACCCGGTTTTTAGCTTTATTTCAATTCATACTGGAATTGGCGTGTACAAATATAAGAAAACCATCCACAATTTCTAATCCAGCAGCGACTGCTAAGCCGCTAATCCGAATCTTAGGCGGTTCTCATACTTGACGTCCATTGCTGCGCTTTTTTGTTGCATCCGTAACGCATGCGACATTTGACACTTTTGGATTGACATATACTTTATTTGAATTCTCCTCATTGATTTGAATTTTGAAATCTCTATAAACGGTCGTTGACGCGAGAGCCACGCATAAGCTTGAGTTGTTTCAAAGATGCATCTGTCTCTGTTACACATATTGAGATAGATTAATATACTTGCACCAAGGAACGTCAGGTGTGAGGTTCGCCTTATTAACCGAATTCTAGATTCCGATAATCTTGAACCAATTATCATTTCTGACGCTGCAATGGAGGAGAAAATTGTTCAAGACGTAGTCGTTAAAGAAATCAAAGAAGAGATTCACGTGATCCAAGCGATTAAAAGCGGTGATCTCAATCACAACAATCATTAGTCAATTGAAAGTGTACTGTTGTTTTAGTCGCAGCAAACCTATTAGGTACTTGAAGAACCTGAGGTTTTGAAGAACTTGAGGTTTTGAAAACTTTGATCTAGGATCTTGATACTCCTGTAGCCTTAATTCTATCTCGAAGTATAAAATTGGTATGGTATGACAATAACCGCGGAAAATATAATTTATCACCAGTTTTAAATACTATGACATGACCAAATTTTGACCAGCTGTCATATCTTTAAAGTATATCCGAAAGTTTATCAAATATATTGTACACCCCATAACTTGGACGATGGATATCATAAACGAGGTACACCATAAACGAGGAACATAATAAATTATATAGTCATCCCTATTGTGATTTTCCATGAGCACCAGAGCATAGCCTTCGCCAGTAATTCGTCATTAATCTGTTGACCTTTTAATTCGGTCGGATTGCCTCGTCCGTCTGCCATTCTCGGTAATTAGTAATGAGCGCAAGTAGGCGCCATGATTTCATTATTCATCACAATAACAAGGATGGTAAACTGGAAATGACATGATAATAGAGCCCTAGTTATAAATACAAGCATGTTAATTACTTACAAGTCAGTTTTTATTATATATCCAGCAGTAGAAAAAGATATCTAGCTTGTGAGTGAGTATTGACAATGATGGTGACGATGATGATGACCAAGCAAGGATAATAGAACCAAACCTAGACTAGGTATTAACAGTGTACCTACCAAATAGGAACATATTTGAGATACTTTCACGAATATTTCCAAGGAACGCCTGACTTTTGATATTACGCGGATATAGGGCAAACTATATGTAAAACTCTTTAGACTGTGATAAGTGCCTAGCCTATTAAAACTTTATCAATATGCCGCTTCCAACGTTTGACGGAAACCTACGAACAGATTGACTTTGGAAACTTTCAGATGAAACTTCATTCTCGGCGTCGCCAGTAAAGATGGTGCAGGTCGCTGTTTCGAATTTTCAGTCTCCGGTGGAAAAATTTTAAAGCTTTCCAAAAACTTATTTTTGGATTAAAAAAAAACTTTGTAAAGTTACACGTACACAATATAACCCTCTCAAAAGTCGTGAAGTAATGGCTAATTTATCGTCTGATGTGTAACACGTTGTTTTGTTCCACCATGCACCCCTACAAAATACGAATTCCCTGAATTGTAACCCCTTCACAGTTCCTTGATTACCCTCATCAAGAGGTACAAACTTCGGTTACTCAAATACCAACCCCCAAAGTTTTTGGTGGTCCCCCTTTCCTACTACTTAATACATCTATAACAGACCTACCTCAAGTGCACAGTAGCATAGTCTGCACAGTAGCTGACTCATTTTCCGCTCTACAAAGGAGTCAAGTGGAGTATCTATGCGTCACGCTCCCGTGGGCTGGATCAATTATGATACATATTCGCGCTGTGTGTCTGATCTGATTCCATCTAGGTTTATGGACTGCTGAATGTCATCTTTTTTGTCAGGGTATGTGTTAGTTGGATGCCGACTTCCTAAAAAGGTGTTGTTGGGTTTAGTAGATCTAATATTAATTTGTACAACATTTGATAAAACTGAATCAATTAATTATTTGTATTTGCAAAATCTTAGTCCCAAAATGCCAAATAGTGTGGGTGATTTGATTATAAGCTGTGGCATATTTTATGAATTCGAAAAGAAGTTTGAAAAAAATGCTGAATGATATAGTTTGGTACATTTTAATTAGGTATTATAATTAGGCGTAATATACTATAGCTTATTAATGAAGAAGAGCTTTATAGTCGCTAAATCCTTGATACTTTGCTTTACATGTGACTAAACTTATCAATATTTATCTTCAAATGAATGCGTGACCTAGCGCTACATAAGTTACATATTGAATATCTACGCAGATATTTCAATGAACAGCTCACAAATGAGTACAATAAGATCCATTTTCCTGTCACAATGGTTTGCATCTCCATTGCAAATGTCCCCTGGTGGTGTCAGCCTGTTTGTTTGTTCAAACAGCTACCCACTACTGTCTCAGCTAATTTAATACTGGTGGCTATGTCTTCTAAATGACTCGATCCCTGTGTTTTATTTATTACTTGCAGAAATTCTGTTTAAATCTTCTAGCATAATCTAAACAAAACATGAACTACGCGACCGAACTATACATAAGTAAGGGAGACCGAGGGGTGTTGGATCATTTTTGACATTTTGCTTTGTAACACAAAATTCTATAAAGATAATTCGTATTTGATTACACCAATCGATAGCAAATTTCATAAGCTTTAAAATGATACACACTTTAGAAGTGTAAGTGTAAAGTCTTTTATAAAAAATCAACTTTAGTTGAGCAAGACATTTTGATCCAACACCCCTGATACCGAGGACTGTTGGATCAGGTACAGAGGGGTGTTGGATCATTTTATGTTAATGTCATTTCAATAAAGGCTTATTTGAATTTTTTTATGTATGACCTGAAAGTTAACTAAATAATTCATTTTAAAGAATTTACTGGGGGCACAGTAGTGCCCCCGCCAAGACGAGCCAAGCAAAGTGCCAGAGAACTACCTACCTTTTCTAGAAGTATTTCGTAGTTTTTTGAACTCGCATAACTCTAGTTTTCTATATACCATATTGATCAAATTCTCAGGATATCTTGTCGATAGTAACCTTATTAAACATGCAATAATTCAATTACATAGCTTTAATACTTTTTGATTTTATGTTTAACTAAAAAACACCGATTTCGTCACTCACTGACACACTCACTCGCTGATGATCAGCAAAATGTTCGGGAACTTCCTGAAGAGCTAGTAAGCTGAAATTTGGCGTGTAGAGTAGGTTAAGCATACAAAAAACGAAAAGATTCAGAAACTTATGCCCCAATCCCCAAAATGGGGGAAAAAAGTTAGTATGAGAATTCTTAATTTTTTAAAAATCTTTCATTGAAAATGAAAATGGAAATGGAAATGGAAATGAAAATGAAAGTGAAAGAGAAAATGATTATGAAAATTACAATGAAATCGAAATGTTTATTAATAATGAATTCGGTTATACGTGCGTATGACGAACTTACACCCGGCCAGCACAACACGCGTGGTGCTTGTGTACTCTATGAAATTAACCATACAAAATTTTACCGAGGGGTGTTGGGTCAGGCTGATCCAACACCCCTCTGTATGAAAAATCCTGCCAGTTTGACAAAAACATTAAACTGAGATAAAACCACAGAGAACCCAGACGTCCCAGTGGTGCCATATGAATCCTTAATTTTTAAGGTTTCATATCGTTTAAAACTTAAATAAAAATATAAAAGCACCTCCAAAATATTAGCCTGACAAATAAGAGCAGAAAACTTACTTTTGACGATTTTTTTTACGATGTTCCGATAAAAACAAAACGGCGCGCTATTTGTCAGGGACGCTAACTTAGAGGTCAACACGAGGCAGAAAGAGGCACAATTGCATTATAGTCTGCTCGCTAACGCTTCTACTTTTCGAGAAAACAAAGCTGATCCAACACCCCTTTGATCCAATACCCCTCGGTCTCCCCTATATTATAATGTATACTTGCGATTGTCGGCGCATGATGAAACTTCGTAGTAGACATAGTTGTAAATTTATTTACAACTAGCGGCCCGCCCAGCGGTTTCACTCGCTGCTACTTACCTGTTTTCCCGTAGAAATGGGATCTTTGCCCGTAGTAAAAAGTCCATTAATCCATTTTAGCAGAAATTACTCATCATGACCATGTGCCAGCAGAGGCGGCCTGTCATGGCGAATAACTTTAACTTTGAAGCCATTACCGTATCTCTTATAGTTTTGATGGAATGCTGGTGGTCTACATCAGGCACTCCAGACCCTCGTGACCATGTGCCAGTAGAAGCGGCCCGTCATGCTGTATAACTTTAACTTTGAAGCCATTACCGAGTCTTATAAAGTTTAGATGGGGTGCTGGTGGTCTACATCAGGTACTCCAAACCCTCGTGACCATGTGCGAGCAGAAGCGGCCCATCATGCTGAATAACTTTAACTTTGAAGCCATTACCCTATCTCTTATAGTTTAGATGGGATGCTTGTGGTCTACATCAGGTACTCCAGATTCTCGATGACCATGTGCCAGCAGAAGCGGCCCGTCATGGTGAACAACTTTTTCTATGAAGCCATGACCGTATCTCTTATAGTTTATATGGGATGCTGGTGGTCTTCATCAGGTACTCCAGATCCTCAAGGGCTGACCATGTCTGTCTTTTATATGATAGTAATATCAGTGCCAAAATTCGCGAGGATCGGTAAAGCGGTTTGGCTAATTTGGGTTATATCTGCTTTATTTCCCCGTTTTCCTGCTGCTAACCGTTTTCCCGTAGGAATGAGGAATTTTCCCGTGGTAAAAAGTAGCCTATGTTACTCAGGGATGTTGTAGCTTTCTAATAGTGAAAGAATTTTGGAAATCGGTCCAGTAGTTTCGGAGTTTATCGATTACATACAAACAAACAAACAAACAAAAAAACAAAGTTTTCCTCTTTATTATATTAGTGTAGATATGTCATAAGTATATTTCTAATCTGATGATGATGATGATCGCTTCAATTAATTTCGGCCATTGTGATCACTTTGACTACTAATAAAGCGTCCGTTGATGGCTAATAGCCAATTTAGGTAGTACTCTCCCGTGCATATTGTGAGTACGTGAGTTTGCGATTAACATTTTTTTTTCTCCTACTGGAACTGGGTAGTAGTTAACTAACCAAATATTTTAAAGCACTTGCCTGAAAAGATCATCATCTTCCTGCCCTAATCCCAAATCAATTGAGGTCGGCGCAACATGTTTTGCTAGAACACAAAATCATGTAGCAAAAGGATTTGGCTATGTTTCATGTATGACCTGCCTGACGTCTACCCTACAAAGATATTAAAACCTATACTAATGCTCCACGTATTATAACTACCTACATGCACTCGGTACTGAATCACGAGGTTTATTTAATTAACTTGGTGGTCAGAGCACGCGTGCTAAGACAATTTGACATCAACTTTGCTATTACGAACACGCAACACACGACACACAGTAATAGGTAAATTATTACTGTTTTGTGTTATTTTATAACTCATGGGAATACAAGAGTAGCAAAATCACTATGACGTATAGTAATGGAAGGAATGGCTTATTTGAGCCGTTTTTAATGTTTGCCTTGAATACTAAAACAGTAAATTATAATTTTTAAGAGATATCTTTAGTTTTATAGGTATAAAGTTTAAGTATTACATAGATTTTGTTTAACCAGGAGGTAATCATGGAAAAGTACCTCATGACATATTCGCGTGTAGGTTCGATTCGGTTATATAATTCCACGACTGTGTAGGTAAATTAAATATTGCGATAACATTCATCGGCAAACTGAAAACAGCAGTGTCAACATCATATTATATAAGTAATATTACCTATTTACTTTTACCTCCATAACTGTTATCATAAATGATGTAATATATTTTGCCACCCCGTATTTTAAATATAAATTAAGCAAACAATAGATATTAGCAGAATGAAAATGTAAACTTTAGTAATACCTTAATACTTATGTAAACTTGAACTTTACTATGTAAATTTTGGAGAAGACCTTTTCAAAATAGATAAATATTATAATTACTGCCAAGATTTAGTTACTAAAAGCTATTAACTACATTTGTGTGGGAAAGAGTGTAGGTAGTTTCTAAATAAACGTAAATATTTATGGAGAAATGTTAAATAGTGTAAGATTCTAGTAGTTATTTAATTATACTTGAACCGACTTTAGAAATAGAAACAGAAAGAAACAATTGTTAATTTAAAAGTTTTTATCTTGAATATCTTATTTTCTGACATTTCCAGTAAAAAAAACAAAATCGGTGTAATTGTTCTTAAGTTTTGTTAACGAAGTCAAACATTAGCTCCAAAAAGAAATTCTTGAGTTTTTGGAACGTTACATCCATACGAATTGAATTATTAATTTATTATCCTCCTTTTTCAAATTCGCTCAAAAATCAAGGCAATATTTTACCAAAGAATTCGTTGACCTTTGTCTTTCCTTTTTGGAAATTAATGAAATGACCAAAACGATCCTTAACAAATGTTATTGACTCTCCAAAGGTGGTTTCGGTCGACTTCAACCGTTGGCGAAGCAGAAAATTAAAAACATTCAAAGAACAAAAACATTTTAAGAAAATAATTATTTAAAACGCTTTAAAACCGAACTAATTGAAATCCTTCATCATCATCAATCACATCAGTTCACTGCTGGACATGGACGTCCCCAGTAATAAGCACTGTGCATGGGTAGCGGTTGCAAATCTCTGTACCAGGGTTCATCGGGTCGTTAGATGACTCGCTGTCCCATTTGAAGAGAGAGAGAGAGAGCGCAGTCTCCGAGCTCACTTTCTCAGGAAACACTGCTGTTCATTCTCAGGATTCATTTTTTGATACCTATACGCCGAAGATATGTGGTGGTTTTATGCTATAAGTATCTCGGCACCACACGGATCTACGGATATCTACCTAAGAAAAATATGTACAAAAATAGATTTTGCCTGAGAACATGTAACTGAACTTCGGGGGCAAGTTACCGGAACTGTCCTTGACTCGGCTGGAGCTCACAACACAACACAAGCGGTTTTAGACAATGCCTTGCCACTTGCGACAGACAGACGCGGCGAGCCATATGACGACACCGGCTTACGCGGTAAAACCATAAATACCTACTAAACATATGATTTGTTTTGAACAAAAACATGGAAAGACAATTGTCAAATCTTTTATACTTATGTCTAGTTTTCGAACTCTATTTATCCACTATCTATAAATTTCTATCTTATCCATGCAGGAAGTTTTGTATTCCTGATGCAATGGAAACAGGAATCGCGCAGATTCATACAATTGATTATTATATTGCGCGTTGAGTAGAAAAATATATGATAGTTATGCGTTCAATGTGTGTCTAACTGTTTTGTATTAAGACTAAATGAATCCCTCTACGTGCCTCTACAGACTTACAGACAAAAACTGTACCTATTCTTAATTTTAAATGCAACGTTTGAAGATGTGGGTGTAACTATGAAATGAGTAATTGCAAATTCTACATTCTTAACTGCATTTTCTGTGACAATGGTGTGACTATATGGCTTATTAGCATATGGATTAGATTTGCACTGGTACCATTACGTTTGTACCACTTTCATGTACTAAATGATTTAATGATGAATGACACATCCCACCTAAGAAAGCACAATATTGATATGAAAACTTCCGTCAAAATTATTTTATGTGACATACAAACAATCCGTAATTTCACGACTAAATTGGTGTGTTTCAACATTCAAATGGTTTTCCTACCGTTTTATACAATCAAACAAAACAAATATCATATAAATCAGCTAAAACAAATATTTAAGGAAGAAAAAGATAAGATATTTCCGTGAAAGTATTTCCCTTTCAGACTCGGTAATCCATATCATTATTTACATTCCGTCTCCGGCAGTTGAAAAGGTCGGCGTTTGACCTCTGCTGTGATTCAGACCTCAGGGGGTCAATGGTCTGGTCTTCTGGTGATTTGTCAATGTGTCCTGTTCAGGGAGCGTGACTGATGGGGTCTCTTTCAGTCACCTAAGTAGGCATTATCCGGTGGTTTTTATATGGTGTCTCCATATGGTCCATTCAACTTTCCGAGATTTCGTATTTCTGGCGATTGTGGATATTAATCTTGAAAACAAATACTTATTTTAAAAACGTCTTAACTATTTAGATTCGGCTCTTGACCGTGTCGTCACGTACGGAGAGAATTTTCATTATACATGTAGTCAATTATACAGCCATCAAAACTATAGGTTAGGTTACTAGCTGCCGTTGAATGCTGTCTAGGCAACTCTATTATGTCCAGCAGTGGACTTCTCAAGACTGTTACCAATGAAAATAATTATAAATCTGATACGGTATTGGGTCTTACGTAAGTAAGTAGGTAATAAAAAAATAGATGAAGACAAACGAGAATCCTTATCTGAAAAAGATTGCCTATAAATCCTAGATTCAATCAGTCCCAGTTTTATCTTCGATTTATAGTTTTCTGTCTGCCTTTCGCACTTAGTACCTACTCTTGATAGTCTTGATATACTTAGTAAGTACATTCATCATCAACTCCTACTTACAACTTGCGTTTAATAACTTTCCATGTAGCTTGGTGTAATTTTCTAGCAACTGGTAGAATGTTATGCAACTTTGCCGAGCGGCTAAATTAGTGCCTCCAATTAAGTACTCAAGCAAAGGAAAACTGCTTGCTTCCGATTTCCCAACCTCATTTCGGTATTCAAATTAATAGGAGTTGTTGTGCTGAATTTAATTTAATATTAAAATTTGAATGAATAGCTTACCTAACAACCTACAGTGTAATTTGAAACGCTGGTTTTCTTACTTGGTGCACGGTAATCAACTTGATACTGCTCAGACGTACATAATTATATTTTGGACAAAGAAATTTATATTAACTTGATCTGTTTTTAAAAACAGTTTAATTTTATTGTGTGTCAAAGTCTGTTAAGTACTAATCTTTCTCTTCTTATATTTTATGTACCCTACTGTTTTCCCGTCGTCCTACAAATATTGCACTACTTCCAATTCACTTCCAAATCCAAAATGTTACGATAACTAATTTACTAATGAGAATGTTTTCTTCTTTTCAGGTAAATATGCGAACAACTTCAGCCATTTTGTAAACTTGTTGAGACACAAATGAAGACTTATGGCGAACAAGTGTGAGTAAAGTATGGAGTTAGCGCGTTTCTTGCCCAGGCAATTAGCTTGATACAACTTAGTTGCAAAATATGTGCTACTAGCTTGCGTTATGACGTTATTATGCAGACTCTTATACGTAGGTACATTTTGCGGCTAACATTTAAGATCACATGTGAGATACTTTACAATGTTATTCCAGAACTAAAAGTGTAAATTTAAGAACCAAACAAAAACCGTTTTAATAATTTAGTTGTTATTTGTGACTACGAAAATTTAAAATATTTTTTCACAAATATTGACTGTGACGGTGACTTAGACGGTATGCGAATTATGTAAATTCAATAACTGAAAATAAAGACAGAGACTAGAAATGTCCATAGCAACAGTCAATTTTGAGCCTCATTTTCCAGTCATTACTGTCACAAAGGCTTCCCAAGTTTCTATTATGTAAAGTAGGAAATTAGAAATGAGTAAATATTTTTTAGAATTTTCAATCGTTTTGAAACTTACTTATGCTATCAAAGTATTTATGCACAGTTCACTAAACCTTGATATACTTAAACCAGTCCACGTAGGTGTACATTACGAAGGCGCCTGTACCAAACATGGTCCGTTTCCATACTTGGCGAGCATGCAACTATGTAAAACAGCTGAGGATTAAACAAAACGTTAGAGACATTTTAAGTAATTTATAGATTGTCATAAAAAGAGTGTAAAATACTAAAATGTAATAAATGGAAGATAATGAATGCACGAATTATGCGCTGGTTTTGAAGTAGAAGTTCAAAGTAGATTTTTTCTAGGAATTTCTGCCATCTCAACAGTAAACTTTCTGGAAAGTTGTTCATTTCACCCCTTATAATATTTCCAGTAAATATTTTTTTTACATCCTGTATTGTTTAGGATAATTAGACCCGTTTTTTGTTTGACACGATAAGTCAAATCGGGTCAAAAACGTTACAATTACCTACTTATACTGGCTCTCCCTACATAACATTATTATAACACCCGGTATAAGTTGATCCCTTAAGGATTAATTCGAAGTGTGCTTCAAATGCGACCGTGAGATTATTAAGACCCAAGGCTGTATTGGAATGTACCTCTTTTGGGAGATTAAGTGTGCTAATAACGATATCAATTTTGCCTATAAGGGGATCCCACTTAAGCTCTATTGAATAAATTAACTGTAACTTGGTTTGGAGCGAATACATATCTTTCTGGGGGATTAGATTTTGATTTATTACTTATCGATTTGTTTGAATATTTGTAACGACTTTAAAATAATACGAGTTGTAATATGATTTTCCTATTTAGATAAAAATACTACAACTGTCTTGATTGGCACGCGTGGTTCATTTAATGGATCAATTTATACTGCTTTAAGATTAAAAAGAAGTTTATATCTAACTTTATGCTGCTAATAATTTGCTTTTTAGGTCTACACAATCTTGACTAGAGTACCTTGCCTAGTCTTAATAGAAAAAGAGCTTTGTTTAACGAGAGCTTTTCTCTTTAAGAGTTAAGCCACCAAAGGTCAAACTGCGACCCTTTTTCTTTGTTTCTCAGAGCAAAGGACTCGTTAATTTTATTACTAAGAGCTTAGCGGTAAGGAGCTTTCTTGTTAGAAAACTAATAGCGTTTGCCGGGTATAAGCAAGTTTAGAGGCCGTGTAAGCCGGCTTAGAATTAGCATCACCCCAATTGTACCCGTAGTTGTCGTTAAAACCGCCTAAGAGATATTCGTCCAGGAAATGGGCAACAGCGTTCCCTCCCTGTGAATGAAAGATCTTGCACTGCGATCGCCAATCCGTATGCCTAGCGTGCTTAGTATTGTAACTACCTAATACTTCCCGAAAAGTGAAGTAGTACTCCCCCATGTGAAGCAGTGGACTGTTCTGCCGTGCAGTCCCTAAAACGCAGTATCTGCAATCGGACAGTTTTGAGAAAACAGCGAAAAACTACTTTAGCTAATTATTTTTACAATTTCCTGATGTTTTCAGTTAGAGCATTCACTACCATCAAAAACGTATAGTTACAAAGAAGGAAGGGACAGAAAAATAAGTTACATTTAGCTCACAGTTTACGAAAAAAAAACAAATGTTTAAATTCGTTGCAGTTACTACATTTCAATTTTAGATTTTTTTCTCATATAAACTGCATAAAATGCAGTATCTGTGCAAGATACTGCAAATTTTTGCAAACTTAATTAATATTGCCATCTAAAATGCAGTATCTCACCTACTTTGCTGCGTTTTAACTAGTAAACCTAAATAATAGCTCGCAGTTACCGCTATCTTATAAAAATAACATGTCAAAAAATCGTCTTCTAGCCAAACAAGCCCTGATCGAGAAACAGGCGGAGGCTGAACGGGCCCTAATTGCTGCGAAGCTAGAGGAGCAACAAGCAAAAACAGACCTGGAAGATCACTCCTCATAACGCTTGGTGCACCGGGTGAACGACGGGTGCGGGCTTCCAAAAATGGTAACGATTACGGAGGAAGGGCTAAAATGAAATACGAATATACCCACTTATCAGGATTACGTGTAGTGGAAGCGGTTGGTGAAGTTATTAGACGCTTGATAATTGCCTGGCTCTAATTAAAGTTATTTAATTTGCCTTTTAGGTGCGTTTCGTTTTGTAATGGTTGTTTCACCTTCATTTCGTAGAGGACGGAACTCACAAGAGTTGTCGCAAGACACTCGTGAGACCGATGCCTCGCAGATTCGCCATCGTCCATCTTGACTATACATATCCTAAGTAAAATACCTTAAGCGCCTTCCAATAAAACCAAGATTGTACCGTTTAGAATCAATATACTGCGATTTAGGTTGTAAATTAAGACAAATTAATAATATCGTTTTCCCAAATAACATGCAGCAAGATACTGCAATTTAGGTGGTAAATTAAGCCCATTAATAATATAAATTTCTCAAGTAATATGAAGTATGTGCTGATTCGAATTAAGATACTGCAATTTAGGTGGTAAGTTCCGCCCATTTATAATATAAATTTCCCAAGTAACATACAGTATGTACTGTTTATAATCAAGATACTGCGATTTAGGTGGTGAATTAAGTTTATCAATAATACAAATTTCCCAACTAAAATGCAGTATCTGATTTTTACTGCACTTTAGCCGGTATATTATCATAACATAACTACATAAATTACAAACTGCATTGCAGTTTCTGTATTAATTACTGCATTTTAATCAGTAATGTTCGTTGATAACTGTAGATGCTGCATTTTAATTGGTATTGTTACATTTATTTGCCGTTTTGTCATCAGTTACTGCAAATCGACTTTCAATTATTTCAACTTTTAGTTATTTTATCAAAAATCCGGAGAAATTAACATAAAACTTGTGATGTGGGTGTCAAGGTTCAACATTTAAAAAAAATGGCAAAAATGCAGATACTGCGTTTTAGGCTCTGTACGGCAGTGTTGTGGCTGTAGTAGTAAGTGCCTAGGTAACCGATAATGGGGTTATAATAGTAGTTTATGCAACTGCCTAATAATGAGAGGCTTTAGGATGAGAGTGTCTGTTTATCACACGAGGCGCAGCCGAGTGTGATAATAGTTTGACACGAGCATTCTAAAGCCTAATTATTTGCAGTTGCATACACTATTTTATCTACACTCTACAAGAAAAACTATGAAAAATAATTCAAACCTCCGCACTGCACTATGGCGATTGCAAGCCTATCTACTGAACCACCAACTGAACGACTTTTGTACATAAGTAACTTTTTAACTAAACGTTAAAATGGAGGCTCATAAAAACTGAACAACTTTTAAATAGCATTTATCGGTGAATTTTAATTCGAAAAATGATTTGAAGCAAAGATTTAATAATAAATAAGTCCTCATAATTTCAATCGTCGTCCCGCCGCGGGTGACACTTGTTTTTTTTTTTCATTCGACTTACTGATGGCCAGTGTCAAATTGGAACAGATTACAATTTGGTACGCGGGTCAATTCGTTTAATTTTTTTTCAAATACTAGAAATCGAGTTACTTTATGTAGCTGCCAGTAGTATGAAAGTTTTTTTTTAAAGGCTGTATATTCGTAATGCAGTTCATTATGTTCGTACTTTCGATTCTGTAAAACGAATATTACGAACTGAGTGTAGATAAAAGGTTTTTTCGTGACTTTGGAACATAATATTTGCAATTTAGCTATTGTCACTCAACTTCAACATACACTTATTATCATACCCTCCAGAGATTTGAAAATCTGTCTCTTGAAAAATAATTTAAGGAAAATGCACAATACCAACCCTGGCATTCTTTGACTGTAGTGATACTTGACCACGGAATTTTCTTGCCTAGAGGGTGGGTGAAGTGGTAGTTAAGAATATTTTCACAGGTCTGAAGTGTGGTGTGACCCCAGTGCCGAAAAGCTTTCATTTAGTTTTGTATCATTCTTTAAGCTTAGGTATAACAGTGTATAGTGTCGTTTCATAGTCACATTTTTCTTCACCTGAAAAAAAAAAGACTTCTAAAATCATTCTGACGTCTTTATTTCCGTACGTGCGCCAAGCCTCGTGATCATGATGCAATCCTCAATATCTAAAGACAAAAGCACTTGAAGTCACCAAGCCTCTTAGCTAGCTGAAGTGCGATTGCTCACTGCTGGAGGGTCGATTGACCCCGCAGTGACCTTTTACAAGAGTACGTATTCAAATTTAAACACGAGTTTGAAATTAACTGCTCAAACTGGAAAGATGATAATAATTTGTACGTAAAACTATAATTTTGTAATCCCATTTTCCAAACGCATCTTAAAATTTTTCTTAATTGTTTAATCGATCTATATCTGTCTTTTTCTCAACCTAGGCTGGCGTAGAAACGACTGTTTTTCAGTTCAAAATATCCTCCACAATTTCAGATACGTATTCGACTCTGTCACAGTCTAAGCTGGCATGAGATCTGCTTTTCAGTAGAAAAATATTCTCAATTTCGCAAGTTCACAGTTGCACACACAGTATATAAAATTTTGCAACGCTACAGAGCAGAGGAATGCGGTATGTCGGTAATGGTGGCCGGAACGGAATCGATTTGCGACCGCCGTCCGGCCGCCGTCGCCGCAACGCTGACGCAACGCAGCCGACGCTCCCACAGAGATACAGGGTGTAAAAATACAGACTAATATTTTTACTAGTAATAAAAAAAACGATACTGAAACATAAGGACTGGCTGGTGGTAAGGAAAAGGTTCCCTGACACTCCGTACAAGAGCTACCCAGTGGCAATACTGTTGTCTTCCATATTTCGTCCTTATTTCAGGGAAAAAGCCGTTTCTTATCACCAGTCGATCCTTACTTTTCAGTGTCCCACAACACAAAAAAAATCCTGCTTTCCTTGGACTCTGAGTACTCTTTTCTGTAGGTGTAGTTAGGTGTAGGTATGTATGTAGAAATGACAAAATGTTGCGCGGGCGCCGTAGTTCCCACGCCGGTAGAGTGCGTAGATCCTTACCGGTATTGGACTAGGTGCCCGTCTGTAAGGAATTTCAGATTTAGAATGGAATTTATTTATGGGAGAATAAAACGGTCTAAGCTTGCGAGATTGCGATATTGCGTTCACTTTAAGAATTAATGGAATTTACAATAGCATGAAAACCTAAATTCTTTTGGAACAGCAAAAATAGCCTCACGTTCTTTTGTTACTTTAAGTGTCCTATATATTTCAAAACACCTCTCTGTCTTCATGTGACCCAACCCGATTAATCCTGGTCAGAGTTTTACAACCACCTACTACCTACAAGTAGCAGGCCTCTGACACGGAAAACAAGTACCTAAAGAATATGAATAAACAAGAACATAAGAAACATGTGAACTTTTGTAGAATATAAAAATCTCTTTCCGGTTGTAATGTTGTCGTCTGACGACAAACAGTGAAACGCAGTCTATTTTGCCCTTCTGAGGAAGATAGGTTTACCCCATTTACTTCAGTCACCTCCCCATCGTGGGAAAGTGCGTAGGCTTTAACTTACAATACCTCAGTTGCCTCTTAATATAGCGCTTTAGCTTGGCGGCGAATTGTGCGCATTCTGTACTGACGTTTAGTGCTCGTAACTCCACCTAGTGGCTAACCAATAATGCTGATTTGCAACCGTATTGCAGGTCGTGTGACTGTAATCAAACTGCTGGGATGGGAGTGAGAAATTAAGCTATAAAATAAGTGTAACTATCTGTAATATTATTTTCATATCGTACGTCAATATTTATTCATCGGTTTACTAGAGTTTACCTATTTATTTTTAGCACATTGCATTGTACTTTTTTTTATTTGATCATAAACCTTCATCCAAAACCAGCAGATGACCATTTTTCACCGTTGTCTTTTCGGGTGCTCCATTTTTAAACAAAATCGAATTAGAGTAAATTGACTGACGTACAAGTACCTACTTTAGTAGGACGTTGTCAATTTATCAATAGACTGCGCCTGCATTCAGGAAAGATAAAGGGTGGGCGACCACTTGAATGAAAGTTGAGTAAATTGTCATAGAGTAGACAAGCTACGTTTTGGGCTCCAAACTATAAAACGATGTACGACACTCTTTCCATTTACTTATCTAACATGAAGAAAAAGCCTTCTACTTTGACTCTGTTACCTCGTAAGCTATCTACCTACTACCTACTTTAAAACTGTACCTTTAGCGCTCAGTACTAATAAACAGCATTTTCAATTCATGTTATTATTTCATGTCACATCATAAAGAGTTCACTTCGCTGGCTTACTCTTATGCTCTGGCTGCCTTGACATAACGTTCTGTTATTAATTAATAGTTCATAACGATTGTCATTAGTTCGTTCATGTTGCTTAACCGAGTACAGCGGTTCTTATACGCATTCCATAATTTGCGGTATTTAGCTGTGTGGTAGCGGCTAAGAATACTGCCACCCTTAGTCCACTCAGGGTTTTTCGTAAAAGACGTAGAGATTTTGACCTCGGCTGAATATCTGTCGACTATGGTTAACCGCATAGTGGCGGAGATACCACCTACAAAAGCATTCCCAAAGAGGGTTGACGTTAGGCAGGCGGGCGGTCATAAAACAGATACTTACACTGCATATGGTATGCGACGCCGCATCGCTGAGTGGCTATCACAGGCTGTCAAAAATCGCAAAGTCGTGCGGCACCGTTACGAACCACCTCAATAATAATTAGTTCATAATGATTCTCGTGTGTTCGAGTTACTTTACCGCGTGTCATGTGAAGTTAACGAAGCGTGGTAAACGACGGTAATTGATACAAAACTCTTTGATAATTGTAGCTTACTAAGTTTCCGCCCCGAGGTTTCACTCGCTGATTTATTGAGCAAATTGACTGAAGAAATACTTAGGTTTAATGTGAGAAAACACAAAAGAATATGGTATTAATAACTGAAAACTTAAAACGCCCTTACAGCACCAAGTCAAGATTTTCATAAACTTCATAAAGTGCACAGATAGGTATCTGTGATGAAAAATTTCAGCTTGGGTAGATTTAAGAACCTACTAATACATAGCTTAATAAACTACAAACCTTAATATGAAGGTTATTTTGTGGGTAGGTCCTAATATAAAGTAAAAATTAAAATTTCTTTAGATAGCTCAGTCAATTTATTTTAAAACCTACATATTTAAAACAGTCTATAAATTGTATTTAGTTAATAAATATTTACAATCGAGCGAACCATAAATTTTGGGTCGACAAACCAATAAAGAACGACCACCATATACGCAGGAGATAAATTAAACATTATTAGAACTTTGAACTCGCATTCACCAATAACTTGGATACTTTTATCGGTTTAGTGAACCAAGTCATATACATTAATTTTTAATTTACTTATAAAGAAGGTTCTACCCCTTGAACGACTTGAATTAAAAATGCACGTCGGATCAACATACCTATACTGATTTTCAATACAATTTTTTAGACGAATTAGTTAAAATTAATATCTTATTACCTTCTGGATGCTTTGCTGATAGTAACGACCTAAGTAATATCAATTTTCTTTAAACTGCCTGATCTCCAAACAAAACGACCAATTCAGTCAAAATAAACTACACTCAGCTGATTGTTTCATTATGCTAAACTTTATAACTTTCAATCAATAAATGCATTATTTAGGTACATAACAGTTTATTTTAAATTGGGAATGCTGAAGTCAATATTTTTTGAGATGGAATCACTTTTACGCAATAAAAGAAAATTGAAAACTCTGAAGAAGATCCAAGGCGAACTATGCTACGCTAAACAATTTCAAACCCGTGGTTAATAATCTTTTTGATATCATCCATAACCCCTTTGGTCTGATTACGAACATAAGTTTACCCCCGAATACAAAAGTAAAAAAAAAATCTAAACGATCACAAAATTATAATTATGATTCAAGTAATCAAGTCAGTATATCATAGCTTCACTCCCTTGATATTATCTATAACTAGGATCTATAAACACACTATAAATGATTATGATGGCTATCATAGATCACGTGGATAGATGGTGCGTTGCAAGACACACGAGACCTATCAAGAAAATGATCACTAACTACCTACCGCAGGTAAACTGTTTGTGAACATGCTTATATTTGCATAATAGAGGACACTAGGCCTTGAACCTAGGAACGATACCCACATACATACCAGATACATGTAGAGGTGTCTAGGTATAGCAATAACGACACAGCTTAGCACTCAAATATGCATGAATATGCGAGAAAAACTAGTGTCATTTAAATGATGTTGAAAAATTGTATATGTACTGAAAACAGACAAAAAGTTAACTGCTTGACTTGAGCCTCCTACTATTTAGTACCGTAGTATCCCGTTCGTAATAGTCCACCCATAGTAATATTTATTTCAATACCTACTTAGAAACCAGTTCGTATGTCGACTTGAAAACGAAAGCAATACCTATCTAACAAAAAGTAATATCTTTCACAGTACTTACTTTTCGAAAGTTTACCATAAGTTAAGTTTGCAATATAACTTTGATATGAGCCTCACTACAATGAACACTGAAAGACAATATGAAATCTGGGTTGATATTGACACTGGCGGAGAAACACGCTCGGTTTGTTTGTACACAAACACATTAGTGGAGATTGGCTGGCGTTGGCCGCTTTCGCTGCAGTGTGAAAAGTGTGATGCCAATATAGTTTTTTATATAACATATTATGTACTACTACCACAGCCAAAACAGTACACTGCTGGACATGGGCCTCATTGTGGGGAGTATTGCCATACTCACCACGCTTGGCAGGCAGATTGGCGAGCGCAGTGCAAGGTGATGCAGAGATTGTAAGGGATCACTGCTGCCCATTCCCTGGATCTATACATTAGTCGCCTTTTACTACAATAACAATATTAATACACAATAATAATACACTTACAATAAGTAATATAACTTGTTGTTTGTACTTAGATAAGTGTAATTCAGATACGTTTAGACAAATTTTGCACGTGAAATTCTTTAAAACTTATCAATACTTTATAGTTTTCCCAAAGGAATAAACGAAACAAACTTTTAACTTTTCGTTTCTATTCCCTCGACGTTCTCATAAAACAAAAGACAGCTTTCAAAAAGTTTTCCAATGGAAAAATATTGTTCGATTTTCCACGGTTTCGGAAAACTTATCAAGTTTCAAAGGGCAAGAAGTTCAAATATTTACCTTGAGAATTCTTCTATAAGACTTATGAATTGTTTTGCCAATTCTTTTGGCAAAAGTCTCTGTAGATTTTTGAAAGTAACTTCTGTTTATTTTTTTTGTTCAGTATCTATCAAGGTTCACCTAAAGAAAAAATGTGTATTTTTATGTAGGTTTTGACTAATTCTAAAGATAATGTTTGAATTCCGAAGCTGATCTTAGCGCAGTGGAAGCAAATTAAAGTTATCTTAAAATCTAAAACTAAATGGTCGATCAGCCTCGGAACAACATTTGACTACGATTCGTAGTGCTCTTTACTATAGCTAAATAAAATAAATTTAATGAGAAAATTTTCTGTTCCGGAAAATAAAATTTCCTGTTGAGAAATTTTTGTTTCCGATGTCTGCGACGGCCCTTAATCTCCTACAAGATGACTAATATTTTACCGCACTATCGCAGCTCATATCTAAAGTATATGTACCAAGTTCCGGTTGTACTAAAGGTCATCAAGGTGGTGACCTCCGCTTAATGTTGCTAAATCACTACAAATAACGTACTTATACAAAAACTAACAGCGTTTTGCTTACCGTTTGGCAAGTATGTCGCCGCCGTTCCCTTATGAGTCAAAGTGTGACGGGAAGAGGTATCAGGGAATTTTGGAGCACATAGGAGGGGAAACTTAATACACTAAGACTCACTGCTTCTGGATACCAGCTCGGGATCGCAATCCGTCACTCCAATATTCAACCGAAGATTTTCACAACCACTATTGTTCAGTTCGCGACAGCACTAAAACGTTTAATTTACAATACGCGAATAACAAAGGATCCACATCGAACAGGGAATTCTTCCCTGGTGGAAATTGCACACACGAAATAATAAAAGAACACCAAAATAGTACATTACGTCACAGGCCGAGTATATAGCAATTTCTGGTCGAGTGGCATTGGAAGGCCGAGACGAAGTCGAGGCCTTCTAAAGTAAACGAGACCAGAAATTGTTATTTCGGCCGAGGTTTGTATAGTGCTTTTCTCCAATTTGCAAGGAAACAAATAGTTATCGTGATAAAATTGACACTTTGTAACTTTTAAAGTTCGCAAAGCGTTGGCGCTGGTTTTGCTTACGTTCCGTTTCATAAAGAAAGCGCGGGAAATTCACATTCAGCCTTCAAACTTCAAACAAATTGTGTTCCATAAAACACCTAATCACGAAAGTGTGAAGTTTAAGAACCCTTTTATTACCGGCCTAGTCCGGCAATTTCTATTACAGTCCTCTGCGCCTTGACAACATAAATGAGCCCATTGACGTATTCTTTTTTTAAAGTAATGAAGCTATTTCCGAGCAAATTGGAGAAAATTACATTTACAATGGCCCGACGCCGGCCGCGGGCACACGGGGGAGCGAATCAATAATGTAAGAGGTTATATCGCCGGCGGCCGCGTGATTCGCGGGGGTCGCACAACGAGAAGCAAGATGGCGTCGACCGAGCAGCCGGTGTCAGACGAAATGGCGCGAAACTCAAATCGCATTCGCGCGTACATGATGCGAAACTAAACAGATAAACTTACATATGTGTTTGAAAATATCTCACACCTGTTTACAAATGACTTTACCAGAATTCCAGCAATCCTGCTTAAATGAGTAAGTAAGTAACTATGACCCAGACCTTACCGTGCCGACCTTTGCACTAGAATGCGGGCAGTGGTGCCAGTAGAGTGGCTCATCATACCGTAATAGCTCCTAAATAAGACTTTATGCTTACTGTGGCAAGTTGACAACTCCACACAGCAGGTGTCGACATTCTTACATTTTTATTAGTTGGTGTATTTTATTTCGTTACAATCAATCATGGGAGTCAAAGTACGACTTAATGATCTGTACAAGATTTTAACCTTTGTGGCACGGAGTCAAACATTGCATGTATGACTCCGTGAAGCCAATTTTTGCCAATAAAAAAGCCCGCTAAAGCTGTTTTTAAAACTTTTTTTCATTCTTATAAGGCTAAACAAACGTACCTACCTACGAAACAGGTTTATTTTTTATCACGCCCACAACCTGTCGTTATGCTTTAATATTTTAATTATTACAGTCGAATATCTCACGTTTTTATGAATAAACACTTACCTTGGTTTTTTAACGCTTGTTATGCTATTCAAACCATATAGTGCGATTCTAAAAGGATGCTGAAGCAATTTACTTCTACATGTTTAAATACGTTCGTATATATAGTTGCTTAACGACCTGTTGCATTTTACACCTCAATTGCAACTCAGTAATACGTTATTAATAATATGCACTTTGTATTGCATGTTAGTTTGTTGTACGGTAACTAGATGCATTATGAATGCACGTGTACACGTGCAATTGAGTTTTTTTTGTTTCACAGCTCGGTAACAGTTATTCATTTATCTAATGAACCCTTCTTCTTTCTTTTTTTCACTTATTTGCCCTGTTTGAAATCAGCTAAGATGTACTATTGATGGAGCCAACAAATGCTCTAATTTTAAACTTACATACAAAGAAATGAATAAAATAGGTACAATAGCTACGAAAGTAAATTAAGTCGCATTTATTATAAAAACCGTGCACTTCAAAATTACCGACCATTATTATAATAACAGTTAAAACAATGGCGGTGTTACGATGAATACGAATTAAAAACTAGATTATCACAAACGATAAAAGCTCACTCTTTCATTGCTGCTAAAGAAAATGCGTCATAAAGACAGTATCTTTTAATAGAGCAATGAAAATTAAATTGTACGTTACGATAGTCGAATTGTGTGCTACTTTTATTTAGTTAGGTAGAGTTTATTGACCTAGTTTCGTTAAGCTATTGAAACCATTTCAAAATTCGGATGCATAAGATACTACAGAATTACTTTTGCACATGCAAAGTGACATCTACATCTACATCTGCAATGCGTATCTCATCTGCGCAGTGATCAGTGCGTAGTGAAAGCGACGCACGCGTAGACCCACTTACACTTACCACTTCCAACCACTACTTATCTGTAAGTACCACTACCTACAGTACAGAAAGGTCCATAGTGCAGCCTGCAGATACATGCTGAATAAATTCCGCTGCATATGGAAGCTTTACTGCACTTGACCTACAGATATAACCATTCAATCAGAGCTAAGATGCAAATTGAAGAAGTGATAATGTGATTGATTGTGTCCCACATGATATGGATGATGATGTCAATCAATGCATTTTGATGAGTAGTTGTAGATTTCACAAATAACTTGATGAATACACCGGTGGAACGGTGATCCACAGTCCCGAAACTGCTCTTTGTCGTAGTATTGTCGTACACACGGTTGTCATAGCTCGACCGAGCATAGACAAAAGTGTCAAAATAATCGTAGAAAGGAACAAAAAATCCGATGACGTTACATGTTTTCTATAGAAATTACTTGTCAAACTCTATTTGACATCTCGTCAGGGCTTGGGACGTAAGCCCTGCGGAATGGATTTCCATACAAAACAAGCCGGCGGAGACTGGTCGTAATTAGCGTTTTAGATACTCCGTCCCGGGTTCAAGTCTCGGCGGTCGCTAGAGATTTTTTTAATTTTTTCATTATTTAATTTACTCTATGAATACTTTTTAAGTGAAGTTCTGGTAGATGATTGGGATGCAAAAGATCTATTTCCTCAATCAAGCTAGAAAAGACCGATGCGAGAGGTGAATGCGCAATTGATCCGGAACCTAAGCAGACGAGATCATTGCACCTCTTGAGGCTAATATCTTCTAGCTCATTCTATCTACTTATGTTTGAATGACACTCTTCGCTAAGACACTTTATTATCTCCGTAGCTTGGTACTTACATGATATTATAGTTCAGTTGTCGTTAAAACAAAGTTCAGCCTAGAAATTATCGATCTGTATTCCATATGAAATACCTATAACATGTTTCCCTTAAAATACTTTAAGATATTTATTCCTACAATACGAAATTCCGCAACTGACATTTCCGTATCATGAACTTCAACTTCTATGCTTCCACATCAAATGCTTCAAAGTGTTCAAAAGATAGTACTTAATAGTATATGTACTTGCAAAGATACATTTACATAAGTAAATGTGTTACTTCCTCGTCGGTCTGGATTGAGATGCATCGCAGTGAGCAGCGCGAGTGCTGAATACGCAATCATCCGGAACTAAGACTAGATCACTAACTTCATTTCTCAAGGCTGAGGAATGCTTCCAGCGCATTCGAGAACTTCTTGTCAGGGGCTCAAAATCGATTCCTTTTGAGGACCAAGTCTTGGTTTCTCCTTGCAGAAAACGTACTGCGTTTTTTACTTATTTTAAACTAGACATGTTCCACTTTAATAACATCGCTCATGAAACATTGCCAAATCATTTTGCTGCATGAATTTAGTGCTCTAACAAAATATGTTGTGCCGACCCCACCGATTTGGGATAATGGTAAGCAGATGATGAGACATGCCCCACTTTAGGGCGAAGGCCTCCCGCTCCTTCTTGAACTTTTCCCTATCTTGGGCCGCCTCAATCTACGTCGTGATCATTTAGCCTAAAAATTTCAACGTTTGAAGGATATAAATACGTTAACTTTCGCACTGAGAGCATATCCTCAGGTGTGAAGTACCTAATAAAATAATAAAGTCAATCACGAAGTGTCTATTTCAAGAGCTGACCAATCGTCAGGAAGGAAGTCTATACAACGTTAGAAGAATATAAAATAACGCCCGTATTGTATCTATTATCGATTAATCAACACTGTCAAACTGGTTGTTGTGGCGAGGCTGACTTGTTTAGAGCTAAAATATACTTCCTTTCCAACAGTTGCTAGCCAAAAAAACTGAAACACAGTGGAAGCGGCTAAGAATACTGCCATACACGGTCCACTCAGGGTGTTACGTAAAAGGCACCGTAGAGTTTTTGACCTCGGCTGAATATCTATCGACTAATGGTCAACCGCATGGTGGCGGTGGTACCTCCTACAATAGCTTTCCTAACGACATTTGACGTCAGGCTGGTCAAAAAACATTCTCAAATCCTTTTGGTATATAGAGGTAATTTTTTGTACTAGCAAATCATGTTGCGTCGTTGGGAAAAGAGCAGGACGATGATGACAGAGCAGTGAAAAATTTGATTTTGATACCTACTCAAATAAATAGGAAAGCATATCTTCTTTAAACTGTAGCACTCTTAAGACTTTAAAAATATTGATCCTGGTTTAATAAAATAATCGTTTAAATCTTTCCAGAGACTTTTTGAATTTTCTTTGTACAGGGGGTTCAGTAGAATATTTTATTGAGGTATTTTCGCATAAGTATACAGCCTATCAGGTAATGAGTACTGACGTATATAAGTATTTTCTTAGTTAAACTTATGTACGTTATGTAAATTCTACAATTGCTTCACTACTTCATTAGCCTTGCAAAGTAGTTAATAATCCACGAGGATCCTTCTGCAAATATTTAATTAAAGGATGATAGAATTGTTGGAAATAACCATGCATATTTAATGTAGGTATGAAAATCACATATTACTTCTTATTCAAGATAACTACGTGATCATCAAAGTTACTACTACTTCACTTTGAGAAAACTCCAATTGTTAATAGTTAAACAAGCAGGCGTATGAAAATAAAAAATCCCGACTGCCGTAATTACATAGTTGCTTTTATGATAAAAATCCGCCATCATGAATTTATGAATTTTTAATTTAGCCAGTGTCACTCGCGCTGTTGAGACAAATCTAACGACAATGAGCACATCACCTAACATGGCTCTGAAAACCCTTTTGCCGTGTCGAGGAGCGTATTTAACCTGAATATGGTCACTTCCCCCCTCGACAAAACTGCTAGAAGGGAAGGCAAGATATGTAACCACAGACAATTTTAACTTTTATTTTGCCTTGAAGAGAGATTTACCAATTGATTGAGATTTTATTCAAACTTTCGTATATGCATATGTAGACTAGCGGTTATCCGCGGCTTTACCCTACTTTTTATTATCATTGGTCTTAATCTGTCGTAGGTGGTCTTAATCTAGTGTGTGGCTGTGGGCTGTGATGCTCTGACGTTGCGTCGGACATACAGGAAAAGGCAACCGAAAAAATTTCGGCTAAAGGAGCGTGCTTTAGATCTCTGTACCACGCGCCCTGGCAGAGTCCCCGTTTTGGTTTTAAGCGTGGAGTTGTTCTGCTCCAGGACCCTGCTTAGGTCAGGTTAGGTCCTCCACCGCGTCTTACGACCTCCACGAAAAGCGAGAAGTCGGTGCTATTTTTACTCTGCCAGCAACACAACGATCATGATTTGTGTGATCGCGCCAATATTCTTTCCAAGTTCTGTGACGCCAAAGATTAGGTAATTTGATTAATGCTTACATTGCAACATTTGCAACTACAAACATTTATTACTTACCTATGTGTTATCAGGTAGTTAGGTTAGCATAAAGTATTACGGAGGAAATTATAATATACGGTACAATGCTAACAATTCGGGATACACATTCTCTTAACTTACTTTTAGTTAGTCTGCTGTGGCTTTCTGTCAAACAGAGTTAGAAGAGGATAGATGTCAAGGTCTTGTAATTTTTTAGTTCTTCTCGATTTCTAGTCAATTTAGTCGCTATTGTTTGTTGTCTTCGCCTTATTTTGATAAAATTTTAATTAATTTTTAGTCGCGATCATGTTCTATCTCGTTATAACCTTTTTTGACGAAAAGTACAAGGACTAATTTAAGGTAAGATATGAGAACGTTTAATCAGAATCTCCAGCGATGTTTTTCCAGTTTTATTTTCTTCTCCTATCTTGTAGCACATTATTATCGAGTTGTGAGACACCGTCTCTCTGTTTTTTGGATTTCTTTAACGTTTGTTAGATGTTTTTCCGTGATAATAACTATATCGCTCTTCAGTTTTTCAATAACTACACTCAAAAATAGTACCTAAGCAACATAAAATTGCACTTTTACGAAGACGTGTAGGAGCAGAAAAGATAAATAAACAAACAAACACACTTTTCTATAATTTCATATTGTTGATAATTTTTGACAATGTCAAACGGTGAAGATAATAGAATAAAACGCAGGAATAAAATTAAACCTATAATTCGTTGAATTAAACAAATTTACTCAAATATCATACAAATCATGCAAGGCAATTATAAAAGTAATTCATTTATAAAAAATATAATTAAAATGTGTTCCTAAATAGGTACTTGTAGGTAAATATGCAAAGAAAAATTCGTTTGAGATGTAAGTAAACAAAATGTTGTTTCTAGTTCCCTTTCATTATAAAATGTCTTCTTGTTCTTCAGCAGCTAAAATAGTCCACTGTTGGACACAGGCTCGATTGAAGGGTAGTTGCCATACTTACCACTATTGCTAAGCGCAGTGCAAGCGGTGTTTTCTTCAGATGTAATCGCAGTCTTCTGCTTGATCTATCTTATTTTCCATTTTGTAATGGTCTTGCATTTACCATGAAGCAACAATTGTATTTACTTAAGTATACTTTCCAAAATTGCACTAGACGGTCATACATAACATAATGCGTCGCTGTTTTCGATACTTGCAAGTTCAGCCTAGTACCACTACCCGTGTCCACCGCGAGTTAATACAAAGTCTTCCGTCCCGCGCAGCCTACATCAGCCGGTGCCGGTCGCTCACGTGAGCTGCGGTGGTCATCACGTAGGCTGTGGTGTGACTTTGTACTTAGAATGTACCATTCTATTCTATTCTAATACGCGTCAACTTGCGCACACTACGCGTAGAGCCCGCGTAAGTCTGAACCCTTCTTAGAATTAACCTCTGGGGAATAAACTAATAAAACAATTTAAAAAATGTTTTACAGGTATCTTCAAAGAACATTAAAATCGCTGCAAACAAGTTAAGAGAGTAATAGAAGAACCAAATAACCGTACGTCATCCCCGAGCCAGTCTCTGTCGAAGATTTTGAATTTTCCAAAAGTTCTTATGACTAGGGAAAACATTGCAGTTGGGGAAGAGACTGGAATGATCAGAACAATGCAATGCGCTGGGCAACATTTGGGTAGTTGCGTCATGTGCTGAAATCACCCTTGCCTCAATTCCACAAGACTCGATTCGATCAGTGCGTCTTACCAGTCATGACGTCATGGCCAACGAGGCTGAAACTTAGAAAGCTATCCCACCAGCTAGATGTCAGTCAGAAAGTTGTGCAAAGCTCGATACTGGGGTCTCGTGTATGGATACAATGAATACAATAAAATTACTTATTCATAACAGAAGTTACAAGTCAAATGAGGTAAATACAAAATGGATCTTACCGAAAGTGCGAACATGTCGCAGTACGATGGCAGAATTAGGTTTTTGGCCAAAATCCTAGTTTTTTGGCCAAAAGCCGGCATATGGCAAAATCGTAGACTTCCTTTGGCCTTCGTTACTAGGTAGAGTTTGTTAAGGTGCCCGCATACGTAGCGATATCGTTTCATATCACAACACTGCCATATTATATCGATGGTAGTTCTCAGACGAGACGACGATATCATACCATACCATATCATATCATATCATACTTACAATTGGTGGAATTATTGGATTATTAATTATGGAATTTATTTATGATTCCACTTTCATATGTTTTATTGTTATAGCCAAAAATTATCTTCGAAAGGAATAAAAAAGGCGACTGAGGTGGCAATCCAGCATATATATGTCGCAGTACGATGGCAGAATCTGTTTTTTGGCCAAAAACCTAGGTAAAGCCGGCATATTGCAAAATCGTAGACTTCCTATGGCCATCGTCCTAAGCTGATCTAGGTTTTTGGCCAACAACCTAGGATTTTGGCCAAAAACCTAGATTCGTTTAGTATTATGGCTTTTTTTGCATTTCAAGGGAACTACTTTGTCTTCGAGTGGTACACCAAGTTGCCGAACGACCCGATGGACCCTGGTATCAAAGTTTTTGCCAAAAACCTAGATCAGCTTAGGACGATGGCCGAAGAAAGTCTACGATTTTGCTCTATGCCGGCTTTTGGCCAAAAACCTGTTTCTACCATCGTACTGCGACATATAGACCGATATCGTGCGCTATAACTATGTATGTAGCCACCTTTAGATATATGGTTGGCAAAGACATATGGTTGGACATGCTGCCCTCATAAGCATAAGCAACGCAATCGACATTTTTGGGCGATTTGAGTTATATACATATTCGGAATCGGCGTAATGAGATCTACAAGGATCACTGATTCTTTTTTAAATATCTATATTTTATCCCATATTTCTATTAAGCATTATAACCAACGCAATCGCCAAAAAAAAATGGACATCCTAGTGATAATTATCGTAATGGCTATTACGGCGTATGTCACCACACATTTCTTTTTATAAAAGTAAACATAAATATCATAAGATCACTAACGATCATTATAATTAGGTTTTCTAAATCAACATAACCACTAAACATAAACAACGCAAAATCCAATACGTCAGTTATGTGAACTTTATGTGTAGTTTCGGTAAAATATTAACTGCAAGAATATTAAACACTAGCGGCCCGCCCAGCGGTTTCACTCGCTGCTACTTACCTGTTTTCCCGTAGAAATGGGATCTTTGCCCGTAGTAAAAAGTCCATTAATCCATTCTAGCAGAAGTTACTCATCATGACCATGTGCCAGCAGAGGCGGCCTGTCATGGCGAATAACTTTAACTTTGAAGCCATTACCGTATCTCTTATAGTTTTGATGGGATGCTGGTGGTCTACATCAGGCACTCCAGACCCTCGTGACCATGTGCCAGTAGAAGCGGCCCGTCATGCTGAATAACTTTAACTTTGAAGCCATTACCGAGTCTAATAAAGTTTAGATGGGGTGCTGGTGGTCTACATCAGGTACTCCAGACCCTCGTGACCATGTGCCAGCAGAAGCAGCCTGTCGTGCTGAATAACTTTTACTTTGAAACCATTACCCTATCTCTTATAGTTTAGATGGGATGCTTGTGGTCTACATCAGGTACTCCAGATCCTCGATGACCATGTGCCAGCAGAAGCGGCCCGTCATGGTAAACAACTTTTTCTATGAAGCCATGACCGTATCTCTTATAGTTTATATGGGATGCTGGTGGTCTTCATCACGTACTCCAGATCCTCGAGGGCTGACCATGTCCGTCTTTTATATGATAGTAATATCAGTGCCAAAATTCGCGAGGATCGGTAAAGCGGTTTGGCTAATTTGGGTAATATCTGCTTTATTTCCCCGTTTTCCTGCTGCTAACCATTTTCCCGTAGGAATGAGGAATTTTCCCGTGGTAAAAAGTAGCCTATGTTACTCAGGGATGTTGTAGCTTTCTAATAGTGAAAGAATTTTGGAAATCGGTCCAGTAGTTTCGGAGTTTATCGATTACATACAAACAAACAAACAAACAAAAAAACAAACAAAGTTTTCCTCTTTATTATATTAGTGATTTGGGTAATATCTGCTTTATTTCTCCGTTTTCCTGCTGCTAACCGTTTTCCCGTAGGAATGAGGAATTTTCCCGTGGTAAAAAGTAGCCTATGTTACTCAGGGATGTTGTAGCTTTCTAATAGTGAAAGAATTTTGGAAATCGGTCCAGTAGTTTCGGAGTTTATCGATTACATACAAACAAACAAAAAAACAAACAAAGTTTTCCTCTTTATTATATTAGTGTAGATAACCAACGCATTTGACATACACGATGCATAAGATTAAAATGTTGGTGTTTTGAAACATAATTTTGCAACCATGGCAGAGATCTCTGCAACCATGTCAGAGGACTCTGCAACCATGTCAGAAGACAGTGCCAACATGTCAGAGGACTCTGAAACCATGTCAGAGGACTCTGCAACCATGTTCGAAGACTCTGCCACCATGTCAAAAGTATCTGCCACAAAATCAGAGGACTCTGCCGCCATGTCAGAAGCCTCTGCAACCATGTCAGAGGACTCAGCTACCATGTCAGAGGACTCTGCAACCATGTCAGAAGACTCTGCAACCATGTCAGAAGACAGTGCCAACGTGTCAGAGGACTCTGAAACCATGTCAGAGGACTCTGCAACCATGTTCGAAGACTCTGCCACCATGTCAAAAGTATCTGCCACAAAATCAGAGGACTCTGCCGCCATGTCAGAAGCCTCTGCAACCATGTCAGAGGACTCAGCTACCATGTCAGAGGACTCTGCAACCATGTCAGAAGACTCTGCAACCATGTCAGAGGACTCAGCCACCATATCAGAGGACTCTGCAACCATGTCAGAGGACTTTGCCACCACGTCAGAGGACTCTGAAACCGTGTCAGAGGACTCTGCCGCCATGTCAGAGGCCTCTGCAACCATGTCGTAAGACAGTGCAACCATGTCTGAGGCCTCTGCAACTATGTCAGAGGACTATGAAACCAAGTCAGAGGCCTCTGAAATGATTTTAAGAAGCCTCTGCACCCATGTCAGAGAACGCTGCATTCATGTCAGAGGCCTCTGAAATGATGTCAAAGGACTATGAAACCAAGTCAGAGGCCTCTGAAATTATTTTAAGAGGCCTCTGCACTGCAACCACGTCAGAGGACGCTGCATTTATGTCAAAGGTCTCTAAAATGATGTCAGAGGACACTGCAACCACGTCAGAAGCCTCTGCGATCATGTCAGAGGACTCTGCCACCATATCAGAGGACTCTGCAACCATGTCAGAGGACTCTGCAACCATAGCAGTGTTCTCTGCAATGCAACTATATCAGAGGACTATGAAACCAAGTCAGAGACATCTGAAACGATTTTAAGAGCCCTCTGCAACCATGTCAGAAGACGCTTCAACCATGTCAGAGGACTCTGCAACCAGAACAGAGGTCTATGCAACCATGTCAGAGGCCTTTGCAACCATGTCAGTGGAATGCAGCCATATCAGAGGACTCAGCAACCATATCAGAGGACTCTGCAACCATGTCAGAGGACTCTGCAACCATGTCAGAGGACTCTGCAACCATGTCAGAGGACTCTGGACCCATGTCAGAGGACTTTTCAACCATGTGAGAGGTCATTGCAACCATGTCAGAAGTCTCTGCAACCATGTCAGAAGTCATTGCAACCATGTCAGAGGTCTCTGCAACCATGTCAGAGGTCTCTGCAACCATGTCAGAGGACTCTGCAACCATGTCAGAGGACTCTGCAACCATGTCAGAGGACTCTGCAACCATATCAGAGGACTCTGCAACCATGTCAGAGGACTCTGCAACCATGTCAAAGGCCTCTGCCACCGAGTCAAAGAACTCTGCAACCATGTCACAGGACTCTGGACCCATGTCAGAGGACTTTTCAACCATGTGAGAGGTCATTGCAACCATGTCAGAGGTCTCTGCAACCATGTCAGAGGACTCTGCAACCATGTCAGAGGTCATTGCAACCATGTCAGAGAACTCTGCTGCAGAAGGGCTAACTCTATAATATATTAATCATAAAAAGCGCAATTAGATTTCCTAGACATAAGCGACGCAAACGACGCAATTGCGTTTGTTACGCCTAATAAAATGCGTACATTTCAATTATGTTTACTAGGCAATGAGATTTTTTCTTATTTTTTAACTTTATAACAACAATAAAAAGAACAAGAAAAGGCCATGTTCTGTAAAGTACACGATCGTGTGCAAAGTAAAAAGTAAAAATTATTTTGATATTCGTTATAGTTTCGGCAGTGCACGTAAAAAACAAAAAAAAAATTTATGGCGCCATTTCTCGAAATCGATCGGAATGCAAGTGCGTTGCTTATGCTTATGAGGGCAGCATGTATGCTGGTATAAATAAAGGTGCCCGCATAGATAGCGATATTGTTGCATATAACGATACTGTTCGATATATCCCTCCACACATATCGCTTACCTTCACAGGCGAGTTTCGTAGTCAACGTTTAAATATCAGGTTTTCAGCATAGTAAATTTTGATTGTTTGCAGCTGTACCAACCTCAAATTTAAAATATTTTATCTACACTTCATACATAATTTTCCTGTTACAAATTCGAAAGAATCATATAAGCAACTGCTTTACAGCAGCTTTGCTTTTTTTAAGAAATAAAACTATCAAGACACGCGGCAGCGTGTCCAGCCAAGTTCAAGCAAAGAACTGGCGGACCGGGCCGTGTGTATATTTACACGAACCATTTAGAGCCACTTTTTACCCCTCATAACTCTAAATCTATTGAAGATAGGCACACCAAATTTAGTAAACGTGTTCAGACCTCCGAGATGACTTAGAATACCAAATTTCATAAACATAGGTTGAACGGTTATGAAAATATTGACGATCAAAAATCGGCATTTTTATCATTCACTGACATACCTATAGATCAAAAACCTAACCCACTTCTAGACAAAGTCCGAGTCGCACAAAGTCCGATTCGCAGAATGTCCGAGTCGCACAAAGTCCGATTCGCAGAATGTCCGAAATAAACATAGGAAAGGAATGTGTACCTAATAAAAGCCTAAGGTACAGCCAAGGTCTGGACAAGATCTACTAAATGACAGCTGTCAAATTCAAACATGGTTTTTCTCAGTAAGCATGCAAGCTAGATTGCAAGTTTCTTGGAAATAGACGAGATGATGATTTCGATTTCGAATGACAGCTGTCAAACTCAAAATTTGTTTTTCTCGGAAACTATGCATGCCAAACAACTAGTTTCTTGGAGAAAGTTGCTGGTCTTGAACAAATCTGCATTTCAGGTGACAGCTGTCAAACTCTAAACGCGTTTTTCTCCGAAACTATGCATGCCAGACAACTAGATTCTTAAGGAAAGTTGTTGGTCTTGAACAATTCTGCATTTCAGGTGACAGCTGTCAAACTTTATACGTGTTTTTCTCGGAAACTATGCATGCTAGACTACTAGTATCTTTGAGAAAATTGTAGGCCTAGACAAGATCTATGAAATGACAGCTGTCAAACTTCAAAATGGTTTTTCTAGGTTAACATGCAAGCTAGATTGCAAGTTTCTTGGAAAAAGTTGTAGGTCTTAATAAGATCATCATTTCGAATGACAGCTGTCAAACTTTAAGCGTGTTTTTCTCGGAAACTATACATGCCAGACAATTAGTTTGTAAGGGGGAGTTGTTGGTCTTGACGAAATCTGCAGATCAGGTGAGTTACAAAAACAAGTAAGTAGTAAATTGACAGCTGTCACCTGAAATGTACATTTGTAACAACTTTCCCTAAGAAACTAGTTGTCTGGCATGCATAGTTTCCGGGAAAAACGCGTTTAGGGTTTGACAGCTGTCACCTGAAATGTAGATTTTTTCAAGACCAGCAACTTTCTCCAAGAAACTAGTTGTCTGGCATGCATAGTTTCCGAGAAAAACGAATTTTGAGTTTGACAGCTGTCATTCGAAATGATGATCTTTTCAAGACCTACAACTTTTTCCAAGAATCTTGCAATCTAGCTTGCATGTTGACTTGAAATGGATCCCGCACCTTCAAAACGCGGATCCGCGGATCCCGCACATTGAAAACTAATAGCGAAAACTCGACGTTCAGTTCCTAAAAATATGTCCTATTTATCAAAACCTTCGAGCATCTTCCGTCCCGTTCCGGCCCGAGGGGAGTCGTCATAGCTACTTTACTCTATACAAATATTTCTGCCATTTTTTGCGGGGGGAGAGGTAAAGCTGTCAAATCAAGCTAGTGTTGGAATCGACAATATCGATACTTGACCTTTCGATTAATTACATCAGTCTACGCAATATTGTGTCATATTATTGCATTTTCAAAAGCAACTTAGTTCTTGAGAATAGGATTTTGTAGTAAATAGAAATATAGGCGCAATAACATTTTAAATATTGCATAAGGTATAAATTAACCAAAATATGAATTTCTTTCCCCATAGACCAGATAATACAATTATGTAGGTACAATCAATGCAATACCTACCTTCTATTTACTGATCATTAAGTATCATAGGATATTATGTAAGGGAATTTACTAAAAAACCATCTATACAACAAGTCATACATACTTCATACTTCGACTATCTATCTGTCTTCTACGCCGAGGCTCGTGGGTTCGATTTCCACCGGACACAAATATTTATAAAGTAAATTTTCAAATATTCGTGTTTTGTCTGAGCACTCCGGCTGATAAAAGACCACCGACTGGACCGAAACGGTCGCGAAACCGCGATGTAATAAGAAGTAGGTAAGTGCGAAATCCTTTTTATATATGTAATTCAAGTTAAAATGTCGCACTTAAGTTTAAACAGTTTAAAGGACACCAAAACGTCCAACGACCTGATGAACCCTGGTGCCAGTGCTTTTCAACCACCTACTGCATGAAGCAGGCCTTTGAAATAGTTGTGTAACGACAGCTGTCTAAGTGACCATAGACAGCAACCGGGACCGACGGCTGAACATGGCTCCAAAGCACGGAACCATCTTGCTTCTCGGACAATCACGTGATTCAGCCTGTGTGGTGTCCTGACCAGTCTAGGAACATATTCACAAAGTGATAAATATCAACTTTGTGAGCGAAAGGAATTGAACAGGCAGTCGGACTAGCCATTGCGCCACGTCGGCTGACATCCGATGTCACCCGATCAGCTGAGACTGACATTAATTTTCAATGAAACTCGAACAAAATCAGGGTTTCCCAAAATCCATAGTAAAAGTTGTTCAATTTCATAATCTGATCATGTCTGCAAAGTTTTCGGTACAGACCGTCTTTACATAGTATAGGTTTGTAACTATGGCGATAGAAAAAGTATCGACGTTTTGTATTACTTGGGTCACTGCACTAGCTTGGGTTGAGTGTGGCTCGATACTTCAAGTTAAAATTATCGTTTTTTCATTGAATATCGACTGGAAATGACCATCATTGAATAAGTAGAACAATCCCAAACTAACATTCTAATCTTACTTAGCAAGCTATTTACTGTTTTTAAAGGCATCAATAAACTAAGATCGTTAATTGTTACCTATTATATGGTGGAATATTATAATCTTTATTTGTAAATTAACGATACTATGATTAACACCATTGTTCGACACAAAATAATAACAAAAGGAACAACATACAATTATTTTATTGTAGATCCACCTACAAAAAAACTCCACATCAGACATTTTGTACGACTTACTGCCAACACTTATGTACAATTTTCAATCGCTAATTTTATATATTATTTAGTGATATTGTAGTGGAGGAATACTTTCAGATGAAAAGTGATATTGTTCTGTTGTAAATTTGTATTTTTACATATTTTTAAAGGCATTATTATCTCTACAATTCGGCTTTTTATCGGAGCTCATTTGACATGCGCGACTGGACTCGTTCTAGTAAAAGATCTGACAGCAACTGGTTTTTGTAGTAAGATAAGCCCAAGTGGGCATAGGCCGTGACAGAGGGGAAGCTCTTCGTATAGCGTCTCCATACCTAGCCTTCCTCCAAGATCAAAACATTCTAAACTATTAGCGTAGAAGCTGCAAGAGCATTTTCTTCTCTCGTAAAAGAATTTTTGAATTCTCGTAAAACCATTAATACTCTTTAATTTAGAGCATTCTTCTATAACTTATCAGTTATCTAGACGCTAGAGTGAAAGCACTCTGACACCAGGGTTCTTGTGTCGTTGAACGACTCGGTATCCCTCATGAAATTAATAAGTTAAGTTAGTAAATTGAAAATTTGTTATTTGATAAGTCTTATGAAAGTTTTGATCTGAACTGAAGTGACTATTTTGCCCCCTAATTTTAATTTTTAGTCAATACAATATTAGAATTCATTCATATTACTAAAACAACCTGGCTAAGGGTGTGTCAGATACGCTCACAAATAGGGTATTGCAGTTTTAAGTTTAAGTTTTTTAGCGTTACAAAGTTTATTTTAACCGCAGATAGAAAACCTTTTATGTTTTTCTTAAAACTTGATTGATATTTTTCAGTATCCGTTATATATATATTTTTCATGATAACTTTAGATTGAGACCTATATTATTTATTTTTATCAAATTTATAGCCTCTATGCTTTAGTACTTACAGCTGTAACAATTTATGACTCAAAAACGCCCCTTTTAAAAGCAAATATCTTGAGATAGTAATATTTTCTCCCGAAGTTTTAAATACTTATTCAACGATACCCTGCTCAATATTGCAGACAATAAAAACACTTCTTGCCTGTCACATGTATGAGAAAGGGTTTAACAAATTAATATTAGCAGTAGTAAGAATACAGGGTAAAATTGAACACAGCTCTAAATACGAAATAAATGTAATTTGATAACACTTATCTCAATTTTTATTTAGTTATTTTAGCTCCACATGATAGGTATGTTAATTTTTATTGAATTAAAGTCGATTTTTGAAGAAAAATATGTATTTTAAATAAGATTTTTAACATGATTACAAAGATGCGGGATCCCGCGGGATCCGCGCGGGATTGGCCCAATCCCGCAAATGAATCCCGCGGGATTGAATCAGGTGCGGGATTGCAATCCCTAATGTTGACCTAGAAAAACCATTTTGAAGTTAGACAGCTGTCATTTCATAGATCTTGTCTAGGCCTACAATTTTCTCAAAGATACTAGTAGTCTAGCATGCATAGTTTCCGAGAAAAACACGTATAAAGTTTGACAGCTGTCACCTGAAATGCAGAATTGTTCAAGACCAACAACTTTCCCTAAGAATCTAGTTGTCTGGCATGCATAGTTTGTGCGACTCGGACTTTGTGCGAATCGGACTTTGTGCGACTTGGGTGCGAAACGGACATCGGACATTATGCGTCAAGAGGTTAAAATTTCGCATACACCTAGATAACTATGTGAATACACAGGAAAAAATCAAACATCTATAATTTTTCAATTTTATCACATAAAAAAATACGAATTTGTGATAACAGGGTGATTACAAACTTATATTTGTAGCTAAACTTCTGAAACTCCCATATACAATGAATGGGATTTTATTTTCGCAGCGACAAAGGTAAATTGGTCTTTAGTACCGACCGAGTAAGATTTGAATGGATATTTATTTTGATGAATGTAGATAATAACGTAGAGTAGAGCCATGAGTTACTCAGCAGGTTGGTTCTAGAGTGGATGTATATAGGGTGTTATAAGTTGATGTATACAGGGTGTTTAAAATATCATGGATGTACATATATACAAGGTGTTAAAAATGCATGTAGGGTGTTGAAAGTGGATGTGTACAGGGTGTTAAGAGTGAATATATACAGGGTGTTAAAAGTATCATGGATGTATAAAGGGTGTTAAAAGTGGATGTATGCAGGGTGCCAAAAGTGGAAGTGTACAGGGTGTTAAAAGTAACATGGATGTATACAGGTTGTTAAAAGTATCATGGATGTATACAAGGTGTTAATAGTGGATGTATACAGTGCGTTAAATGTGGCAATATACAGGGTGTAAAAAGTGGATCTATACAAGGTGTCAAAAGCCAAATTAAAGCGCAAGAGACTTCTATAATAGTGTAGTAGAGTACAATCGCCTGCGAACTCTTTACCCGCCCTGATTTAAAGTTTAACAATAAGCAGAAAACGCAAAAAAAATGTTAGTGATAATGAATGGGCAATGCGTTCAAGTGTGTCAAAGGTCCAAGAAAATTACTCAAAAAATAATGTGACACAGCGTAAACGCAGAAAAGTCAAATGTTTTAAAAGTCTTTGTATCGTCTTTAGTACTAACAAGAAGTAATGATATCCCACCAAAAACATAAATGTGAAAATTGGTAGCCAAGTTCAATGTTCTACCGAAAAAAGTATTGATATGAACATGGTCGGCAAGTTCAGTAAACATTTCTGAAATTAATTTCTTTATAAGGTCGCTTAACATTCTTTCCTAAAATAAAACAAACACCTTAAAATCTAGAGCACCTCACAGTTTTGCTTGGCTAGTTTTTAATACGACTTCAAATATTGATTAGAGTAGATTATAAACAAGATATTAAACAATTAGGAAATTGTGAAAACTAGCCCAGTCAAACTGTGAGGTGCTCTAGATTTTAAGGTGTTTGTTTTATTTTAGTAAAGAATGTTAAGCGACCTTATAAAGAAATTAATTTCAGGAATGTTTACTGAACTCGGCGACCATGTTCATATCAATACTTTTTTCGGTAGAACGTTGAACTTGGCTACCAATTTTCACATTTATGTTTTTGGTGGGATATTTCATTACGCAGTACCTTTTTGGGATATCGAAACGCTTTTTATATTTCCTGTGCCAGCAATATGACGAGGAAATAAAGAAAGAATGACACCCGGTTTAGATTAGAATTAAAACTAATTTGTTAGTAATTTTGTGCTTAAAATCATTCACAGAAATAATAATTTACCTAAAAAAATTGGCGGGATATATCGAGCAGGTAGATATCGTGATATGCGACGATATCGCTTCGTATATGGCACCTTTAGACATGTCTGATGGTGGTCTGATGTGACCAACTTTGATTACCAAAGAGTTTATCAATAAAATCCACAGATTACCATACTATACTTAATGTCATTCAAATTGAAGGTTCACAAAAACAAACCAAATTTATAATTCAAAACAATTCAAATATAAAATAAAATAACAGTTCACGTAAGTTTACTCATAGTTATAGGTAAGATAAATACATTTAAATGGATATTCTGTTACTCTAAGCTAGTTCTTAAGTTAGTTTGTACATGCGGACCTCCGAACTAAAATCTGAAGCCGCAACATGACCAGAACAGAATACCATGATCATGATCAAAGCCTTGAATTCATTTCTAAATAACGTTTTACGACACCTAAGAGTCGAAATGGGGTGATGCTATTCTTAGCTGGCATAACACGACAGGAAAAATATGAAACCGGTAAATCTCTCTGTCTCTCTTTGTGTGGGAAACCATGTCGTCAAACGAGCCGATAAGCCCTGGTGTCAGAGTTTTACAATAGCCTACTACAAGTAGCACTTTAACAAGCACCAATCAGTCATAGGTATTACTGAGAGTCCTCTGTGCAGAGCCTGCATGAAAGAAGAAAAAACAGCTGCCCACGTGGTACTACCACTGCAAAGAGGTGGCAACATACCAGGCAAAGCACCTCGGAAGTCCGAGGTCAATTCCTGGGGCACTCAGTGATTTGGTAGGATTGCTGAGCTTCCTCGGGGAAAGGAGGAAGGGTAGGGAGCCCCCATTCTTCACGCAAAATAGGCGCACGCATGTAGACGTCGAGAAGCGGAAAACAGCCCGTTTAACCATTACCATTACATATATAAGTGAAGTGCTTAAACAGTTTTTTTTTCGTGTGGGACACCGAGTCGTTCAACGACCCGTTAAAAAGTTATGATACAAGAGCGTTCTTTGCGAATACACATGTGATGTTGTATTGATATGGAACCCCAGCAGCCCCAATTCTGCCTTGAATTCATCCCTTTATCTTATCGCCTTACGACGCTATTCTAAATCCAGCAGAAAATAATAATCAAAACTCCCAAATATTTATATTACCTATGTTCTAACACTCTTATAAAAGTAACAGAGCGTCATACCATGAATGATATAACTGTAATTTTTTAATACTCAATAGTTTTAAAATTTCGTGTATGTTTCAGCGCAAGATCAAACATATATTGTTATAAATAAGTATGTATGCTGGTTCATTGATGGATGAATAACAGTTGCAAACAAAAATTATGATGATGATCTCTCCGGCCAGTTTCGCCCACGGCGACTACTTCTACTCCTGATCGAGCCGGCGCTGATGCTCCCGTAGGTGGCTATTGTAACCGATTTTGACAGTAAACTCCCGTGCACAGTGTGTGCCATTGATATAATTGAAGTTAATGGCAGCGGGAGGACGGGCCTTCAATTCATCGCGTTTATCGTCAAGGTCTGCTTTACGCTGCTCCTCAAAGTCACGGATTCACCTCATTACAAGACCGCGCCATTCTGGCCGTTGTGCTGCCAAAACCTCAAATTGAGAGGGCTTGAAGTTGTTAAGAAAATGTTACAAATTGTTATCTGCCTAACCAATTAATAATATTAAGTAAATGGTGTTTATAATTACAATTTGTGTTTTTTTTACAACAACAATCGAATACTGTTACATATTTCTGCAAAAATAAGCACAAGTAGGACCTTAAAGTTTCAGACATTCTAGAGTGATGGGTATGATGTGATGATTGTATCTCTAACAAGTAATAAAATAGTTACATTTTGTTATGTCATGTTATGATGATTTTACACCCGAGTGCACCTACGGGGATCTCTATCTTTAGTAATAGCTTTTACTGATAAAGAATATCGCGCGGCAATAGGCTAGCCATTGGCAAGCCGTTGGAATTTGCTATCATATCAAACAAAAATAGAATTTTCGGTCGCTTCCTATGTGTTATTAGTTCCAATAGGTTGATGAGAAACGCCATCTATCGACATTCTGAAGAAGTAAAAAGTTTAGTAGACATGTAATAAATACCTAATTCCTACCTAAATATTAATTATATTATCCAATTTACCTAAACAACGAAAACAGATAATATTATTATCATTCTGAATGAGTAAAATATAATAAAAATTAATTACCATATTACTTTTACAAATTCAAGATTATTTGCGCAAACATCTACAATTTGATCTTGACCCTGGAAGTGCTTAGCATAGCTATTCGATGCAAGTATAGATAGCAAGTGGTAATTTTTATACCTAATTTTAGTGCGTTGATAAACTATCATAACTACTTTTTCAAGTGTACTTATTGTACCCACATTGTATCAAATATCCTCAAGATTTATAACAATCCACAAAAATGTTATAGTTGTTTTTATTTTTCGATATTTTTCAAAAGTAATTCAATTACGACACCAACCAAGGCGCCGATTGTTGAAACTGCTCTTTGTCGTAGTATTGTCGGACACACGGTTGTCATAGCTCGACCGAGCATAGACAAAAGTGTCAAAATAATCGTAGAAAGGAACAAAAAATCTGATGCCGTTACATGTTTTCTATTGTTTTCTATAGAAATTACTTGTCAAACTCTATTTGACATCTCGTCAGGGCTTGAGACGTAAGCCCTGCGGAATGGATTTCCATACAAAACAAGCCGGCGGAGACTGGTCGTAATTAGCGTTTTAGATACCCATGTCAAGATTCGCCCAGCCGTTTATTTTTTTTGTCTGCTTACATACATAACGTGAAAATGAATATCTTGTTTACATACATATTATATACTCTGGAAAAACATAACCCTTCGGAGGCAGTCGGGTAATAAGTAAAATAAGCGTGTTGTGTAGAATTATGTGGAAACTCAAAGCCAGTATTTTCCCAGTGGCATACAAAATTCAGGACTCTCTGCACGCAAGAAAATACTGATACAGCTTCTACACCACACATGGGCCATCTTACTAGTTACATGTGTTTACTTTGTAAGCAATTTGCACACCGCTTTGTTTTCCATTTGCCCAACAGTGGCCAGATCCGACACTCGCCACATCAAGGAGGTCAAGTTGCACAATTGCTGTTCCGACGATCTCCGAGTTACCGAATCAGACTTTGGTACAAGACTTAGCACATGTAAAAACATATACTGTAGAATTTTGCTAGTGACCTATAGCTAAAATGCAGGACGTGCTGATGACTGATAAGGAATAACTTTTCCTAAGGAACATAGGTCGAATTATGACAAAGAAATTGGACCAGTCGTACGAAATCGCTGATCAGCTGATTTCAGCTGCACTATAAGAGGATCTTTCTTTTTTATATTTCGACCTATTTTCTCGGAGAAATTTGGTCGTTATCACCAGTCACTAGCAAATTTCACCCTGTAGAAAAATATAGGTAAATAAAAGTAAGAAATCGATAATACTTATTGTTAAACACAGACCGTCTGCCTGCCTAATCTATAACAGTGTCTGTAAACCTGTGATAACGATAACAATCGGATATAGCTCCTGGCTTTAATCACAACTGCTGCCTATCTTATCCAACAATCAATACCAATTGGCACTCATTACGAATTGAAAATGTATTGGTGCTATTAGTACATGGCGGTCGTTGAACTGTCAGCCGGCGGCGTCGGTCACCGACATCGGCGCCGGCGCATGGTAGTGAAAGTGTAAGAGGCAGGCAACCGTGAGGGTACAACCATCATGTCGCTGAGATTTATGTAGTTACTTCCCATATTGCTCTATGGTTTTTATGAGGTCTGTCTAATATCATAGAGGAGGTATGAATCAAGAAAATGTGCAGCAACGTTCCCTGCGTGCTATGCACTGCACCAAAACGCCAGGCAAAAATTGTGAGAATAGCAAGTGATTTTTTTGTACTATCTGCATTGGGCATATCCGATTGATGTGATAAGTAGACTCTCCGAGGAGTCTCAATGTCTCATTCATAAGTATCTAGCAGAGACATATTTGATGTTCATTTACTGATACTTTGGGTGCGCCTTTAAATTCTAGAACACAGGCACATCCGGCTGACCGGTCAAGTCAACAAGCCCTCAAAAGCCGCAGGGCTCAATTTTGGGCCCACTTCTGTTCATTATATACAGTGCAGATATTGTGAAATGTATTCATCATTCACAGTATCATCTATATGCTGACGATCTCCAGCTGTATATTAAAGTTCCACGGAGTAATATTACACAGGCAGTAAAAGAGATCAATGAGGATTTACAGAGCATCCACTCCTGGGCTTTGAAAAACACACTTGTACTGAATCCTTCTAAATCAAAGTTCCTAATTTTAGGTACCAAAAACCAAATTGCTCGTATTGAGTCACAGCATCCTAACGTCTCCATTGCTGGTGAACAAATAGAACAAGTGTCTGAGGCTCGTAACCTCGGGCTAGTTTTTGATAGTCAGCTTCGCTTTGAGACCCATATTACTAATGTTGTACGTAACTGCTTTTATAGGCTTAAAGTGTTGTACAGGATTAGATCATTTATAGGTACGGAATTGCGAATAAGGCTATGTGAAACGCTAGTACTCTCCAAACTTAATTATTGTTTAACTGTATATGGGCCTTGCCTATATCAAAAGTCTCATGCTCTTGTTCAGAGAGTACAAAACGCGTGTGCAAGATATTGCTTTCCGATTCCCCCTAGAACTCACGTAACACCTTTTCTCAACAAATCAGGTCTTCTTAAGATGCAGAGTCGTTTAACTTTATTTTATGCTTCGCAGCTGCATGACCTGATTAATACGGAACAGCCGGGTTACCTATTTAATAAATTAATTTGGCGTTACTCTGATCACAGGTATGCCCCCAGACAGGTTTCTGATGTTCTAAAGGTTCCCAGACATCGCACTGTTGCTTTTCGAGGTGGTTTTAGCTACCGCGCGTCCAAGTGCTGGAACGACATCCCTCCACCGCTTAGAGGGATCAAATCTAAATGTACTTTTAAATCACGTTACCGACAACATCTACTTGGACTACAAAAAGAAATACCATAAGCACTTGCGCTCTAGCTTATCTCCTCCGCTATTTAAACAATGATTTTTCTAGTTTGTGTTGTTTCTAATATATATTCTTTCGTTCTACTAATATACATGGCACTACTTAACTTTTGCTAAAACTACAAGTTTGCATTGTATAGAATTCGCAAATTTGTTATTCACTGCTACAATGTTTTCTACATACCCACTTTTTTGGCAGATAATTGTTATTTTTAATTATAAATTATGTTCGTGTGTAACTTTTTTGGTGGTGACAGAATATCAGTGTCACAAGTAACTAGGTTTAGGGACTTGTGATAATATGCTGAGTCAACACCTTTTCGTGGCATCATATCTGTGTACCTTATCATTTGTGATAGATTTAAGAATTGTTAACCTATACACTAAGGGACCTTGTATGCATGTCAACGAATAAATGAGTTTTCTTTCTTTCTTTCTTTTCTTTCAAAATCTCAAATCCTGTTGTCCAGCATCCGCACGTAACATTATTGCTCAACTTGCGAGTCCGATACTGCATGCAATACACACTTACTACAGAACACTCAATACTACAACCAGCACCACCTATGATGCAAGAACATATTGCTCAATCAAAGAACTGGTTGTTGCTGGCCATTTCGTCGAGAATGGTGAAAAAAGCACTTCACTTGATATGATAAGCATTTCATGTGGCATTTCTGTGAACGAAAAAGTAAGATACCTTTGTTTCTGAAATAAAATTCTCTAACTGCATACTTAGTCAGCAGCAGAAGCAATAGCTAAAAGGATAATTACTGAAGTATTGAAGACGGCAGGTCCAGTTTATTTCGCCTTTTTTTCGGCTCGTCAAGTAGGTATAGTTTAGGAAAAATATAATTTGAGCCGATGATCTTAGTCTAATGAACTTAGCCAGTCAAATGTAAGACCATTGCACATTCGCAATGCCGCCGCGAGTTGCAAGCCAGCCTAGCCTTAGCCGGCCATGTCTCAGCTCCACCCATGCCAGGGTATATGCCATGCCATGCCAAGCCAGCCGAGCCAGCCAAGCCGGAGCTGAAGACAAGCCGCCGTGGTTCACAGAATGAGGCCTCATTCTGTGTGCTAGCCAGCCAGCCGGCGTTCGCGCCTTTTTGTTTTCTTTTTTTGAATTGATTTTGTTCGAACAACGCTTGTAAAACAAAAGACAGTAGTTTTCTCTCTTGTTATTGAAGTTTGGTAATAAAAAGTGGTTGTTCCAGCATAAAAGTATTTTATTTAGTATTTAGTGTTATATTTTCAGAAGAGTGGGATAATAATTACCTACTAGAAGACACGGCCCACATGTGTGACGGGTGACCCTAAGTGGATAAAAATAAGAGAGGGTACTCGTCATCAGTTACAAAGATTTTATTCAAATATCAAATAAAACAACCGGAAGGGTCGCGGTAGGTACGGCCTAAGTAGTCTGTTTTCGCTGGCGTAGAACGGTACTCCCCTGGCGAAGAAGGTCGACAGGCGGCTGGGTCTTCACTTCAGTGTAGAGGTCTCGCAGTCGCAACTAATAGTGAGCTGGTACTGCAGGAAGCGTCTTCACTTCGGAAAGTCCACCGTCATGGGTGTAGTGCGTAGCGGAGATATTCTTCTGGATGTTTCTTAACCCGTAGGGTAACAGTTCCGTGGGTAACAAACCCGAAGGTAATCCCCTGTGAATAAATGTTCACGCTGTAGAATGGTGCTAAAATTCCTCCGCTGATAGTGAACCCATGAAGTGCGTCTTCTTAATAAAGGAAGTAGCCGAGAAAGCAGAAGGTGTAAGCGTTCACTATCAGAACGGAGATTACAAGGTTGCAGTTTGAGTGACTTGCAAATATTAGTAGGTACTTGAGGAAAATGCTAGAATGAACAGTTTATCGATGCACAAGCATTAAATGGAAATAGCATTTCTACTTATCTATGCATTAATATAAAATGCACTAATATAAAATTACGGAATAACTCACTAATAAATAAGTAGCGGTTAGGAACATTTGAATAGCTAGCCTGTGCTCTGAGCGTTACGGTACTTGTTACGGTAAAATAAAATTACGGAATAACTCACTAATTAATAAGAAGCGGTTAGGAACATTTGAATAGCTAACCTGTGCTGAGCGTTACTGTACTTGTTTGTTACGACACAAAGTATATAGGTACCTACGCCGGGGCTTGATGCTTGGTAGCAGAGATAACATAACATATAACAAAGCTTACATAAGCCTACAGCAAAAATGCTTCCGGTGGAAGCCACAGGTATTTAATATGAACACTAAGTGGTGAATTCTAGAACTAGTACATGGAATATACTTGATCAACACTTACCCAATTGGGGTTTCCTGTTGCGCGTAATAACTATATAAAACTATGGCAATAACGTGCCGATGTCGAGGTACGTTACCGGCGTCTTTACGATAACGGTTTTATTTGTTTATGGGAGCGCGTCACGTCCTAGTGCGTGAGGCGAGATTTTCGGAATGGCCAGTAGCGGTCAACCGTAGCTCCGACACAAAGGCACGGAGACAGCCGAAACATGTCGATAGTTTCCGAATGTGGACCCGGCGGTTGTTAAGGGCCGTCTTGACCAATCAGCTTGCTTAAAATATCACGCCATGTTTTAGACAAAGGCTGGAATGTGGTACCTGGCATCTACTGACGACGATCGGTTAACAAAGAACTCGACGGCCTGAGTATTATAGCCGCATCTCGACTTGGAATTTGTAAACAGTGACGATTTCAGATTTGATAATATCCTACTATGAAATTATTTTGTTACTAAGGTATTAGGTTTGTAATTAGGTTTAATTAGAACACTTTAGGTGTTTAAGTTAAATTAGTAAGAATATGTAACTGCAACGTTACATTACCCCGCGCACAAAAGGATTTTATTGCATCTTTCCGCAATAAAATCCGTACTATACAGTTGCTTATTCGTGTTAGCACTTTCATATCTAACTTTCATACTTCTCACAAACAAAACAAACAATAGGAACCACAATATGGGTTTCTAACGCATCCATTCATTAGGTTAGGTTACTAATATATTAACTGATTAGAACCCGCACGAATATGTTTAGTACTTCCGGATAGATAACCTGCGCGATAGGTAAGTAAGGACAGTTAGTTAGTTGCCTAATGATACCGTGCCAACGCCAACCGACCCTTCTGAATTGTCCTATAGTCGCCTCTTACGACACCCACAGGAAGAGTTGGGGTGGTGCTATTCTTAACCGACACCACACGGGAAATGAAAATCAAAATTATTTATACAAACTAACCGATTTAAGATCTTTAATATGCCAAGTTCCAATGTTTTTCTTGACATATCTTCAAGCACATAGACCAGAGGGGACTTCTTTGCAATAACTCGGCACTTAATGAATTTGGGTGCGAGTTTTTTGCAAAAATACTTGTCTTTGTTACTTAAAACGTAAGTACGTTTCATCACAAGATCACCTACTCTAAATTCCAACGGCTTCCTGCGAGTGTTGTAATGAGATGCGTTTTTTATGTGAGCGTGCCAGAGTTTTGATTGAACATTGGTGAACAGTTCCGACAGGCAACCCAAGTTTTCTGCATAGATGTCCCGTGGGAGAAATAGTATTTCATCACCTAGGTCATTATCAACGTAATGTGAACCGCAGGTTACAATTTCTCTGCCATAAACCAAGAAGGAAGGCGTGAAACCAGTCGCCTCACTGACGGAATTGTTCATGGCAAATTGAATTTTGGCAGGAAAATGTCCCAAGACCTGTGATCATCATCAACATATGTTGACACGCATGTTATAATTGTGCGATTATAACGCTCAACGGTGTTAATTTGTGGGGTATATTTAGGTGTGAAGAAAATATTTGGGATTTTATACCTTTCAAAGAGTGACTCCGTGTGTTTGCTTATGAACTGGCTTCCATTGTCCAAATAAACCGTTTGGGGAATTCCGTGAACTAGAAATACCGAGTCCTCCAGGAATTTGCAGACGGAAACTGCTGTTGCAGCACGTAAGGAGTAATAAGACAAAACTTCGAAAAGCAACAAGTGACAACCAAAATGTAGCTGTTTTGCTTCCGAGTGACGGGTAGTGGGCCCATGAGGTCAATGGAGATAACCTGAAAGGGGCGACTGCACTGTTTTGGACGACCCATTTCACCTAAAGTCTGATGATTTTGTGCCTTATAAGAGAGACACTTTGAGCATGTACTGACGAATTTTACGACGTCTTTGTGCATACCCGGCCAGAAATAACGCAAAGCAAGGCGATTATATGTCTTAAAGATACCAAGATGACCCGCCGTGGGCTCTGCGTGGTTCTCATTAATTACCTGCTCACGCAACTCGCAAGGAACAACCTCCTTCCAAGAGAACTCCGAAAGTAAGCCCGATTCGTGCTTGTTCTTCGTGAGTCTGTACAGGGCATTGTTCTTTATTAGATAATTTGAATAATTTTGTGGTTTTGTTAAACAGGAATTGTATATATTTTTATACCATGGGTCGTTGGTTTTAGTGAAGTAGTCAGAAGTGCTTATGGCATTCACAGAAACAGCCCTCGATAAGGCATCAGGAATGACGTTATCAACGCCTCTGCGGTGTTTGAGCTCAAAGTTGAACGCGGACAATCTAACGCCCCAGCGAGCTAGCCTCCCAGTAGGATTATTTAGAGACAGGAACCACTTTAAAGCGCTATGATCTGTATAGACCGTGAATGGCTGTCCGTTCTCCAAATAACACCGCCAGTGCTCTAAAGCGATGACAACGGCCAAGGTTTCTCGTTCTGTGATGCTGTAGTTCCTCTCTGCCGCTGATAAGGATTTGCTCATGTAAGCGATTGGGTGCTCCTTACCGTCTATGACCTGGGTGAGCATAGCGCCTACACCAGGGATGGGGAAATACATTTTGGAAAGGGCCATATCAAAGAATCACAACTTGTTAGCGGGCCAAATAAGTTTTTTAATTACTAAAAAAAATTTACAAGAAATTAAGTTTGTTTTGATGTGCTTGGTCGATGAGATAAATTAAATTTTGACTGTTCGTCTACAAGCACGTCAAAACTTGGCTTCAAATAACTTTACGTAGCTTATATCACTCAAGGTGTTCATCAGTCAATTTGTTCCTCAGTTTGTTCTTACGCAACTTCATTGTGGAAAACCTTGCTCACAGATATATATGAAGATCCAAACATAGAAATGATTTTCTGAGCATGTTTTCTTATGACTTGTAAAATTAAATTTTTGTTGAAATGTTGTACCTACATTTGTTTCAACGTGTCATCACACTGAACCTTATAAATTTCAAGCTAATATTCTGCTGCTACATCCTCGCACTTAACTGCGCCCCATTCACGCAAGAGAACAATCGCAAATCAGTTTGTATTCTTTTGAAATCCTCAAATCGCTGGTTGAATTGATTTTCCAAGCTATTTAGTTGGCAAACGAAAAAGTTTATTTTGTCCGGTGTCAGTTCGGCGACTGTTTGTAGCTTTGAAAAATGTGAAAGATTCTTTTGTGATATTTGTGTAGGAAACAATTTTAATTTTTACGTGATTAATTGAACTTGAGGGCCAAACTTAATCAGTCAACTAAAAATCAGTCAGTGACCGCGGGCCGGATGAAATCACTCCGCGGGCCGGATTTGGCCCGCGGGCCGCCATTTCCCCATCCCTGGCCTACACCGTAATTACTGGCATCGGTATGCACCTCAAATGGCTTGCTATAGTCAGGACAGCAGAGAACGGGAGCTGAGACAAGGCATTCCTTTAGCTTCTTGAAGGCAGCGTCAGCTTCTGGTGTCCAAACGAAAGCTGGACCACCTTTTTTATTCGAAGTCAGCTTGTTAAGTGGGCCTGAGATTGTGCTGAAATTGGGGACGAAGCGTCGATACCAAGTTGCGGTCCCGAGAAAACGCTTAATGTCCTTTCGACAAGTAGGTGTCGGATAGTTAACAATAGCTTGCACTTTCTCTGGATCGGTACGAAGCCCACTACTGTCAACAACATAACCCAAATATTTCAGTTGACTTCTGAAGAATTGACTCTTTTCTTTATTAATTGTTAAGTTTGCCTGTTTCAGTTTCTCCAGGACACGAAGTAAAAGAGAGACGTGGGTATTGAAATCATTTGAGACGATAATTATGTCGTCTAAATAAGCAAATACTTTAAGATCGAATTCCTAAAAAGTAGGTCCACGAGACGTTGCTGCGTAGCAGGGCATTGGTCAACCCGAACGCGGTTCGTTTAAAGCAAAATGTACCACGACTCGGAACATAGAATGCTGTCTTTTCTCGATCTTCGGGAGCTATGGGTATTTGCCAAAAGCCTTAGATAAATCTATGCTGGATAAGTAGCGAGCATCACGTAGATTATCAAGGATTTCGGACACGTAGGGTAAATTGTACGCGTCACGTTTAGTCACCGAATTGAGCTTCCGGCTATCGAGACAGAAACGGGGCTGTCCATTCTTCTTGTTGACGATTAATACAGGGAAGACCAAGCGCTTTCGCAAGGCTCAATGACGTCGAGACTCAACATTTCGTCTACCTGTTCGACAAGAATGCGTTGTTTTTCGGGAGACATTCTGTAGTAACGTTGCCTAACAGGCAGAACGTCCCCTGTGTCAATCCTGTGAGTGACCAATTTTGTTTCACCCAAACCCTTGTTCTCTGTAGAAATATCATTAAATTGCGCAATAATATTGTCAGCTATAGCCTTCTCTGACTGACTCAAGTGATCATAAGCTTGTAAACAGGAAGAAGGAGCTGAATCAATGCTTGCAATAGATGTCACGTCCTTGAGAAAGAAATGCTCTTAAGATGGTTAGGAAAAGTTTGAACTTGAGCCAGAAATCAATGCCCAAGATGAGATCTATTTTTATGTCAGGCACAACGAATGCCTCTATTAAACGGGTGGTACCTTCAAATTTGGCGGGTAAAATCATATGACCAATACTATGCATACGTTGGCCACCAGCAGCGGTTACAGTAAGACTTTGGCCTTGTTGTAGTTTAAAACCTTGCTTTTCAAGATCAATATGCCTATTGTTACCTATAATTGTTACTACTGCACCGGTATCCAATAGACCTAACATAGAAATGTGGTTAACGTATATGGTCGCATACGGACGGGGATCATCAGTTGGTTGATCCTGCAGAATTGTACACACTTTATAAGAATTGAAATAAAATTTTATAGTTTGTAACCATTTAGACCAATCTTCACTGTCTGACTTATTTTTTTTTATTCCGGTGTTACAATTCTGCAGTCCCACTAGTTTTTGACGGAGGGCTATGTTTACTAGTATTACATTTAGGGCACGATGGGGTCTTGTAACCGACCTCACCACATACGAAACAGATTATTTTACTCCTATCTGCCGTGCACTGGCGTAAATGGTGTGTGTTATCACGACACCGTGGGCAAAATTTAGGTTTTGCATTTGAAGTGTGCAGAGCATGTACATAATTATTAGGGTTTAGCTTATTTACATTTGCTCTGTAGTTTGGGTAAGACCTGTTTCTATCATAATTATTACCAACATTAGAACTTGGTTTGTAATTTTGATTTGAGTTATGAGACCTATTAGATGAATGACCATTGTAAGCGTACTCCGGTGCCAATGTTTCTGACGAAGGTCTTGGTGGTTCCTTATAATTAGCAAGGCGAGCATGGATGTTCTCATAATTACGGCAAAGAGACCTCAAGGTGTCAATATCTGGGATTGTAGTTGCCGATGCTAATGTACTAGCATAACATGGTTTAATGTTATGGAGGAGGATTTCTAATTTATCCTCGTTGGACAATTCGGAAGATAAACGCGAAAATAGTCCGGACATAATAGAGAGATATATGGTAATATTCTCATTTTCACCCTGAGTTCTAGCACGTATTTCCGAGAGCAGCCGGTAATCGTAATCTGTTTGATCGAAATCTTTTTTTAGACGAGTAAGTAAGGCATCCCAATCAGAACTGTCATCCTGACCGTCAAGACCACGGAACCAATGCAAAGCGTCACCCGTGAAAATCTCTGTTGCATAAGACAACAATTTCGATGATGAGATATCCCTAGCTTTGCGAAATTCCGTAATTCGCTGAATAAAGGAGCGAACACACGACTTCCCGTCGAACTTAATCTTAGTGAGTTCGCCAGCTATAGCACGCTCGCATGAAACGTTAATATTTAAAGGTCGCATAGACGAGTGTTGATCTAAGTTTATGTTTGCGATAGGTGTAATTATTTTGTCCTCTACTGGTGCTTCTACAGCTGCATTGTACCGAGTGAACAGAGACTGATACTCCGTAAGCAAGCATTATGAGCAGAAAGTGTACTCTCATCAGGACTTAACCTGTTAAAACGATGATATAGGTGGTGCAATAAATTTTGGACACGAACTGACGTCTTTTTCCAAAGGAGCATCAAGAAGTAACTTTATCTTCGTTAAAACATCGGAAATACCCTTTAAATCTTCCTCAATTTCTAAGGGACTGTCTGTAATATCCTCTGAAGGAAATTTGGGACCCAAGTCCACGATTTGTTTACGCAATTCAATAACCGTCGAACCAGGCTCGCTGCCTCTAATGAGCACCTCGTATTCTAATTCCGTCTTTTGTAACGATAAAAATTTTACTGGGTATTCCATAGTTATAGGAAAAAATGAGATTGTTTAAAAGAGAAAAATAAAAATGTGTAGCCTCTCAATTAACGTAAGTGTTGATCAAGTGTCCCTACTCCGTTCTGTTACAGAAGACTAACTAAATAACGTTATGGTTGATTTAAAATTAAAAATCTGAAAATGTAAAACACAACACAAAACCAAAAGAAAAACAAAACATAAAATTCAGCTAGTGTGTACACCAACAGTACAGTGTATAATTAAAATACAGCTGCTGTGCGTAACAAAAAAATTGAGACAGAGAGAAAAAAAAAAAATATGACGTGAAGAATTTGGTGGTGACTTCGACGACAAGTTTCCTCTGCCGGTTCTTACGGCACCCTCGGATTGAAAAGGGTGGTACTATTCGTACCCGGTACCACACGGGAAAAAACGTAAAAATACATTCGTTAAAAAAACAAAATCAAAAATTTTACTGAGACGTTACAATACGAAATAAACAAAAAATAAATGCAGTGTACACCTAGCTGACGGCAACCAAAAATAACGTTTCACAAACACAAAAACAAAAGAACACTTAACACACAGCTACTACTACACAGCAAAAACAGACTCTTGTATACCACGTTAAAGGGCGCCAATGTGACGGGTGACCCTAAGTGGATAAAAATAAGAGAGGGTACTCGTCATCAGTTACAAAGATTTTATTCAAATATCAAATAAAACAACCGGAAGGGTCGCGGTAGGTACGGCCTAAGTAGTCTGTTTTCGCTGGCGTAGAACGGTACTCCCTGGCGAAGAAGGTCGACAGGCGGCTGGGTCTTCACTTCAGTGTAGAGGTCTCGCAGTCGCAACTAATAGTGAGCTGGTACTGCAGGAAGCGTCTTCACTTCGGAAAGTCCACCGTCATGGGTGTAGTGCGTAGCGGAGATATTCTTCTGGATGTTTCTTAACCCGTAGGGTAACAGTTCCGTGGGTAACAAACCCGAAGGTAATCCCCTGTGAATAAATGTTCACGCTGTAGAATGGTGCTAAAATTCCTCCGCTGATAGTGAACCCATGAAGTGCGTCTTCTTAATAAAGGAAGTAGCCGAGAAAGCAGAAGGTGTAAGCGTTCACTATCAGAACGGAGATTACAAGGTTGCAGTTTGAGTGACTTGCAAATATTAGTAGGTACTTGAGGAAAATGCTAGAATGAACAGTTTATCGATGCACAAGCATTAAATGGAAATAGCATTTCTACTTATCTATGCATTAATATAAAATGCACTAATATAAAATTACGGAATAACTCACTAATAAATAAGTAGCGGTTAGGAACATTTGAATAGCTAGCCTGTGCTCTGAGCGTTACGGTACTTGTTACGGTAAAATAAAATTACGGAATAACTCACTAATTAATAAGAAGCGGTTAGGAACATTTGAATAGCTAACCTGTGCTGAGCGTTACTGTACTTGTTTGTTACGACACAAAGTATATAGGTACCTACGCCGGGGCTTGATGCTTGGTAGCAGAGATAACATAACATATAACAAAGCTTACATAAGCCTACAGCAAAAATGCTTCCGGTGGAAGCCACAGGTATTTAATATGAACACTAAGTGGTGAATTCTAGAACTAGTACATGGAATATACTTGATCAACACTTACCCAATTGGGGTTTCCTGTTGCGCGTAATAACTATATAAAACTATGGCAATAACGTGCCGATGTCGAGGTACGTTACCGGCGTCTTTTACGATAACGGTTTTATTTGTTTATGGGAGCGCGTCACGTCCTAGTGCGTGAGGCGAGATTTTCGGAATGGCCAGTAGCGGTCAACCGTAGCTCCGACACAAAGGCACGGAGACAGCCGAAACATGTCGATAGTTTCCGAATGTGGACCCGGCGGTTGTTAAGGGCCGTCTTGACCAATCAGCTTGCTTAAAATATCACGCCATGTTTTAGACAAAGGCTGGAATGTGGTACCTGGCATCTACTGACGACGATCGGTTAACAAAGAACTCGACGGCCTGAGTATTATAGCCGCATCTCGACTTGGAATTTGTAAACAGTGACGATTTCAGATTTGATAATATCCTACTATGAAATTATTTTGTTACTAAGGTATTAGGTTTGTAATTAGGTTTAATTAGAACACTTTAGGTGTTTAAGTTAAATTAGTAAGAATATGTAACTGCAACGTTACACATGATAAACGAGTAAACTACCACGAGGCCTGATGATCATGAATTGCGGATGACTGGGACATGGAGTCTCCAGGCGGCGGCCGTTCAGAACAGAAACCGAGGGCGTAAGGCGTCAAAGCAAGCCGAAGCTAGCAAGCTAGTCAAGATTCCGCCTGTACATTTGGTCCGGTGCCCGCCGCGATCGTATTTCAAGACCATCCATCCATCATGTCGTACAATGTTCTGTTTTACAATACGCTGCCGTGCATCTGCTGAGCATTGAGTACCTATGTCGTGAATTGTGGTTTCCCGCCAAATTCAACAAAAGCTATCTGTCAGACAACGACAAGGCCTAACATAAATAAAACAGAAATAATCAAAATATTACCTATTTCGTGAAAGTTGTATGAAGTGGCAGAGGCGGATAGGCCCTTTCGAATAATACAACTCTCGGACAAAAGAAAACAGGACATTTGATTCAGAAAATACATAAGAACTGCGCAATCCAATTTTGGTGCTGATAGCCCCATAATTATGATCATAGGCAACGGAACGCATTGTCAGAGCTATGCGCTTAACCTGAAGAGCTGTACGAGAGTTTTCGATGTGCCCTGGATGAAAATATACCTACCCTGACGGATTTCCGTACCGGTACCTAACCTACAACTGTCATGCTGGATGTCGCTGCTATTCTGTACGTGATGATGGAGGCTACAATCACAGATAGAGACATACCTACATGCGCCTCGACGCTCTAAGGACGTGAAAGGTCATGTGCTCGTTCTAATTCCATATATGTCTGCAATGCAGGTGAAAGCAAATATGGAGATCAACGCAGTGATTATATGCAGTTGTTTGTTTCAGTGTTCTGTACTGCTTGTGCACTATGTGCCCCTTCCCTACACTTGCCATGGTGCTGTGCTGGCGAACTGTTCAAAGCAAGCTGAATTATTCCTGTCCATGCGGAGTGACATGAAGCAGCTGCAACTGATGGTTGCGAGCAGTGGTTCTGGTTTAAGGCAGCGCTACAAGGAAGTTATAAGGTCATGTAAACATTCTGTTTTCATTTATTTCTTGTATTCATGAAAAAGTTTCAGAGAAAACCTAAGCAGTCATTACATGCAATGTTTTAATTGTTCACAGCTATAGATTAAAGTGCTTCTTGTCAAGTGAAAGTGTTCCTGGTATCTGAACGGGGCTAACTGGAATTTACTTGTCAGCGACAACGGAGTGAGGAGCGGCCATAGCAGCCAGCTAAACTGTCAACAGAGCATTTCATGTGTAGCGGCTGGCCAGTCACAAGATTGGAATCTATAGGACGTGCATTAGAAGCCCTACTGGAAGCTTGATTATATCAGGTGCTATGCTTTCATTATGTTACTATTCATTCACAAGGTTGTACAAAATTGTTGGTTGTAGCAAGGTAAAAAAAAAAAGAAAACTATTAAAATGAAGTGATGTGACTATTTAGTTAAAAGAGGCTAATGATACTGCAGCCATTTACCAGCAGTGCAATAATAAATACAATGCTACAGAACAGTCTTACATAGCTTGTAGACCTAGGATACTTACCTATAATAATGTAACATTGTAGACTCTTGTAGTAAGATTCAAAATCAATGTCTCTCTGGGGACGATAAGAAAGTATTGGATACCGAGGATAGAATCAATAAGTAAATAGAATATTTGATACAGAGTGTTATGTTAATCTCTTATCTTTGTGTGGGACACTGAGTCGTCCAATGACCCGATGAACCCTGGTGTAAGAGTTTCACAACCAATTAAAATACTTGAATGACAATCAACTGTTGTAGTATAGAATTTATCAAAGTTGAATGTTAGGTATGTGTTCTGTGAACCAAAATCAGTACCTAGGCTGTAATTTCAAAACCATTTGTTTTGAAATAGGTTCTCACATATATTGCTTAATAAAGTAGGCATTAGAGCATATACACTTGCCAGTCATAAATTAAACCAGATAAGTAGGTACATAACATACACTTTAGTATGCATGTTTGCCTAGTAGAAATTGCAATCTGAATACCTTTTGCAAAACATTATATCCAATAGATATTAGATTTAAATATTAATATGAGCAATAAATATTTTCTGTCAATTTGGCAAGTCTGTATAAATGTGGATGCAGGATATACATTCTGCATTGTAGGTATTGCAAAAGAAAATAGGTAATAGCACCAAGTTGTATTAGTTATTTGGACATTACTTAAAACAATATACAACAGGTCAACTTATTTCTAAAACAAATCCCTGCCAGCAGACCAGATGAGATAGAGAGATGATATAATGTCAGTCCAATGGCTAAAATTGTGATAGTTGTGATACCTGTTCCCCTTTCAACAAGCGGCAAAAGCACAAATTAGGGAAACGGTGAACTTTCTGTATACTCTCTATTTTGTGGCAAAAGGTCATTCAAATTCAATGTCACACGATTGGGGCAAAAGTAAGTTAGTCAACTGACTTGTCAGTCTGTCAGTCAGTTAGCTAGTCAGTCAGTAGGCCAGTGTACAGTCAGTCAGTCATCTGGCTAGTCACCTAGCCAGTTAGCTAGTCGATCAGGCAGCCAATGGGAACGTTAGCCAGTCAATCAGCGTGTCGGTCAGCAAGACATCCTGCCAGCCCATAGGACAGCCAGCCGTTCAGGCCGTAAGTAAGGCAGCCGAACAGTCAGCCAGCCAGTCTACCAGCTAGAGAGTAAGCCAATCAGTCAGTCAACAAGCCGGACCCTCAGCCTGCTAGACAATTGGTCACCTAGTCACGCAACCAGCTAGACAGCCATCTAGTCAGACAGCCAGCCTGCTCTTTACCCAGTAAGCCAATCAGTCTGCAAGAAAGCCACAAAGCCAATCAGTCAGCTAGTCAGACGATCCGTCAGCCAGATAGCCAGACAGCCTTCTAGTCTGCTTGTTAGACAGTCAGCCAGTTAGTTTGCTAACCAGACAGCCAGTCAATGAGCCAACCAGACAACCAGTCAATTAGCTAATCAGGCAGCCAGCCAGTTAGTTTGTCCGTCAGTCAGTCAGGTCACTGTAAAACAATTGAGTGTATGTACACAGCCCATTGTTTTTCAGACATAATGAGCCACTAGGCACTTGCGTCTGCTGACAATATTGCTATAATTTGAACTAATGATATTAATATCAATTAGCCTAATGATTGTGTAGGGTTTTCCGAATGTAAACTATCGTAGAACTACTAGGCAACAGTAAATGTGACAAAATATTGAATACTAATAACCTTCATTACATTACCAAAAGCAGTATTGGAATCTTTCAAGTAAATTGTCTCAGTAAATGTCACTTTTCTGGCATTTTCATCTCTAATTACAACTTAGAATGTATGCTGATGCTAGTTTACTTAAATTTGTGTTCTCAATTGCGGGGCAATTGTTGCAGGATGGCCGAGTGTAAGACCATTGCACATTCGCAATGCCGCCGCGAGTTGCAAGCCAGCCTAGCCTTAGCCGGCCATGTCTCAGCTCCACCCATGCCAGGGTATATGCCATGCCATGCCAAGCCAGCCGAGCCAGCCAAGCCGGAGCTGAAGACAAGCCGCCGTGGTTCACAGAATGAGGCCTCATTCTGTGTGCTAGCCAGCCAGCCGGCGTTCGCGCCTTTTTGTTTTCTTTTTTTGAATTGATTTTGTTCGAACAACGCTTGTAAAACAAAAGACAGTAGTTTTCTCTCTTGTTATTGAAGTTTGGTAATAAAAAGTGGTTGTTCCAGCATAAAAGTATTTTATTTAGTATTTAGTGTTATACAAACAAAAATATTTCCTAAATAATACCTAACTTTATGTTCAACAATCAGATAGATGGGTCTCATAAATGTACAGTCCAGCAAAAAAGAGTAGACAAAAAAGGGCGCCACAAAATTAAATGGCAACATTGACTATGAATGGCAACAATTTAGTATAAAATATTTTTAGTTCCATTTTATTTAATTTCTACTCTTTTTTGCTGGACTGTATTAATACATTGTGTTAGCAGTTGCAAAGCTTTGCTCATACACAGTGTACTTACGTGATTTATTAATTCTTATTCCATCCTTGATCTTACATGCTAATAAGGTTTTCCATGAATAGACATCATTAGACAAGAATTTGTATAACACTATAAAACAATTCTATCTGCCCATCTTATGCAGAATATAAATCTTCCTTGGAATTTGTTCGTTCAAGCTAGGTAGAATGAACTTGATCACATCATATAACTGGCGCAAAAATGAACATATTCTAAATCGGCAATATTATTGTTGACATCCTGCTCATATGTCATCTAATTTATTAGAGAAGCAAACAAATAATGTTGCCAATTCGGGATATGTTCTTTATCTGTCCAAGTCATACGTAGACATTGTTTGAAATCTACGTAAAGTCTAGTTCGCAAGAGAAAATCGTCATATCCTTCAGCTTATTTGTATTTAATTTGTTTTGTAAAGCGGTTTTGTTCAGATAATGTCGACTTATTGTTCAAGTAGTAATAGGTACTAATAGATATCGTATGCATACCATTGTCGTAGAATCTATGAACAGAAAAACACAATATAATCATGAGGATTGTACATGATCACATACATAAGAATGTTTATGCGCAATTTAAGTCTATTTGTTTTTTTTTCTGTTTGTCATAGAACACTGTTTTAGTGTTAATTATATGACAACTATTTGCAAACGTTTAGTGGTGGATTTTCCGTATTTTTTATTCGACCTTTCATTTTTTACCTACATGTCAAGCTCGCGAAGATGTCGCTAATTACAATAGTGTGTAATTAGTTAAAGAACTAATGGCCTAAGCGGTATCAAAGTTGAATATTTTATTGCAAAAACGTGTGTATTTCATTCATAATCCACTTTGAGGTCACTAGGCTTTTATCGGCAACGTCAAACTCTTTAGCGATTAGCATTTCATATCCGCGCCGAAGACACTGATGTCATATACCGAGCTATGACATGAATACGATCACAAAAACCTTTACTACTGAACTGAGTTACCACGTATAGGCGAGAAACTCACGCAACGTCCGTTGGTGCGTTATTTTTGCGCCCCGTCGCGTTTGAAAAATACGATTTTCCACCTTATTTTAATACAAATACGGTTTATGTGAAATGGTTTGACAGCCGCATCCGTCAGCACAAAAATATCGCACAACACTGCGTTGACGGAAGCATTTGTATGCGAATAGGGTTGATATTGGTATTGTCCCAACCCATGCGTTACGAAGCGCAAAAATAACGTCGAAACTGACGTTACGTGTGTAAAGCGCCTTATACAAGAAATTACGAAGCAGCCCATACTATAGGTACCTTTGTTTTAAAGGGCTTTAGTTTACCCCATGTTTGTGGTCCCGCGGGTCACTGTGCAGGAGTGGACGACGAGCTTCTTCCTGTCAAGGCTAGTGGCCGTTCGGGACCAGCGGACCATGACAATAACCTTTTTTCCAACACTGTTTTATGTGAATTAGAATATTTTAGATTTTCTTTGTTATTAGGTAAAATTGTGCTTTGTATGAATAGCCAGTCCAACAATTTATATAGGGTGAAATTTTACTAGTGACCGATAGTGAAAACTCAGAACCGGCTGGTGATAAGGCACAACTTTTCCCAAGGAACAAAGGTCGAAATGTGTAATAAAAATTTTACCTCTTATAGTAACTCAAATCAGCTGCTATTTTGGTACTTCGAAAATCTATTTTCAAATTTCGACCTATGTTAATTTGGGAAAATTGTTCCTTATCACCAGCTGGTTCTGAGTTTGCTCTATCGGTCACTAGTAAAACTTTACCTAGTATAATAATAACTACAGTTCGATCGCTCAACCAAGTAACCTATTACTGAGCGCTACTGTCCCACTCATTTTGACAAAAAGCTATGTGGGAATCCGTAAATAAAACGCCGATATATAAGTATACACATCGATCTTATCACTTTATTTTATACCTACCCATATAACAAAACTTCGTCATTTTATACTCGTCACATTTGCGGAAGATATAACTTAAGCAGTTCATTGTGTAATTCAAGAAATGCGCTTCCTCCATATAACGGCTATAACGTCATATTATCATATCATATTCTCATCGTATACTTACTGACATATAGATATGTTACGCTAATGAGTTTATCTCGAACTGGAGGTGGTTGGCCTCGCACATTAGCACACTTGTTCGCCATACAGGTGGCAGTGATATAATACCAATACTGGGTCTTAAAAAGCAACTGAAATAACAATGTTTTATGTAACTAAGAAACATTTTGTTTTATCACATTTTCTAGGTTTAAGAAATTTGCCTGAAATGTATCCTTCCTAGAATATAGGCTAGGCTGGTTGACTTAGTATTTCACAATGAAACAATATTTGCAGGTTACTTAAGTTAATTTTCTTAGAATCTTGAATCTAATATTCTCTAATATCTACAGTGTTGGCAGCTCGGTACAGAGCATAATTTAACAGATCTAATCCACTTGTTTTCATAAATATAGCACAGTTGTTGCCACGTGGGTGGGAAGTCGTAACAATGTCTAACAGTAATACATAACACCAAGATACATAAAGTGGAAGAACTAAAAAAGATAAATGGCGATGTAAATGTTAGCTCTGTTTATTTATAAACGCTCTGAGGTTAAATCTATTTCAAGTTTTAAGATGCATTGCATTCGATTGCAAAAATATACAAAGTAAAAGATTAAAGTGTAAATGTTAAAGATTTGCAAAAATAAACTTTTTGAAATAATGACATTAACGGTTGTTTTCTCCTTGGTTCCAGGTGAAAGCTGCATCGAGAAGCCGCTGGCGACGCTCTGGCGCAACTACCAGCAGTCTACTAAGCCCGACGTGGTGATGAAGCTCTCCGTTACCAACTCCGGCCTCAAGGGCTTCACCAAGGAGCACGGCCTCACCGAGTACTGGTCGCACCGCATCACCTACTGCGCCAGCCCCCCGCACTACCCCAAGCTCTTCTGCTGGGTCTACCGCCACGAGGGCAAGAAACTCAAGCACGAACTCCGATGCCACGCCGTCCTCTGCACCAAAGAATCAATGTCCAAAAAGATCACCGAGGAACTACAGGTCAAACTGAAGCAGGCGCTGGTCGAATTTAAGAAGGACAGAATCTCGAAACAGAACGCGAGGCTAAGCCTTGCGAATAGCGTGTATGACAACCCGAGCATGCCTCGTCGTAAAATCCTACTCAGTGTCGGTGCCATGAACTACAGACCACCATTAGAAAGGTCCAAATCTGCTCCTAAACTTGGTGCGATCGAGGAGTTATGCTCGGAGGAAGATGAAGAGGAAGAAGAAATGAAAACGACTAAAGTTATTTGCAACTCATGGACAGACGACGACTACTCATCACAGACTCTCGACAGACGGCGACCAGAGATGAAATCGCCACGCAAAATGTCTTGTCCAGAAGGAGTCATGGTGAGAATCAGAACAGATTCTGATAGTTCGGAGGGAGCATCGGACGATATACTGCACATGCTTGTGAAGGAAAGCAGGAAGCACGAAACTAGTCAAGAAGAGAAAGAAAGGTTAACGTTAGAATCGATCGCGGAATCGAACGAAATGACCGATAATGAAGGCGGGAAGCAAATGCAGAGTAACTTCCTCGTCACGGACAGCGACGACGGATCAGTGTCCTCTGGCTGCGAGACCGCCAGCACCGTCACCTCGTCCGACGCTGAACCCTCCTCCCTCCCCTCACACTTCCCACCCGAGGAGATACTCAAAGAAGAAGACGAGGATCAAATCTCAATGATAGACTCCGACACCAGGAGCTACCCCAACTCTATCCACTCCACTAGCGACGGATCTGAATGTTGTGCTAATGAGGAAGTGAACCATGTGCCGATTGGAGAGAAAAACGGCTTCCGTCGGCGATCAACATATCCACCTCTGAGAACAGACGTCTTGTCTAACTTTGAAAGTAAATTCGAATCTCTCATCGACAATCTAACCGATGTCGACAGTTTAAATTCTAGCACTGAGACTGAGGTCTTTAAGAACGGAGGTGATAATGACAGCGCATGTAGCGACGAGTCAGGATACTCTGAACTTGTAGAAAATGGCAAAGAGAGTGTCATTGGCAACACTATCATGGTTTAAGCCATCACTCGCATCGTAGTGCATCATTTAGGTCTCATCTTTACCTATGGGTCGGCCACATCAATGCACATTATTGTATCTAGATAAATGTGAATAGAATGTTTGTATAGATTTATTTTGTAAATAACAGGGTACCATATTTCTTGATCCAGTTGACGTATTATTTCTTTTAGAGTCTTGTACATAGTGTAATTTAAGTTTATAAAACTATCTGTATTTAGATGGAGTCCTATGAGATTTTTATTTGTATAGCGGTTATATTTACTTGGATGATCAAACGTATTGTTTGTCGTATCTGCATATAGTATTACGTTTTGTAATAGTTTGTATACATCTGTAGAATCATCACCTTCGGAAGGTCTATAGGTACTTATACATTCCACATGTATTGCCTCTGTGCCCAGGTCATTATAACGTCTGTTATGTAGTGAGCAACATTTTCAATGGAAATAAATCATTCAATGATTAAAAAGATTACTGGTATTTTTATTAATCCCTCCAATATGCTAGGGAACCTAAATTTCGAACACATGCTTTTTAGGAAATTAAATTGGTGAAGTAACCCAATGAAAACACAAAAACAGACAAAAACTAAATAAAAATACTCCTGACTTGATAACACAGGTTTTTTTGATTGTTGGGTTGAAAAGAATATAGATAGATATTTAATGTTGACCGTTATTATTAAGTATGCCAAAAAGAAAACATAACTTTCAGAAAATACTTGAATAAGATCAATGTATAAATCTTTTACTTATGCTTATGGGATCTTCAACTTTTTTGATAGTTGAAGTTGAATAACTCAAGTGGCTTTCCATTTTTCATAAAGTAATATCTATACATATAATAAAACAGTAACAAAACAAAATCTGTACATTGAATATTTTTAGAAAAAGATGTTTGCATTTAATTGTTTTCAAGATACAGATCTCAGAACAGTAGTTAAAAAAATTTTTGTCTGTCTGTCTGTCTGTCTGTCTGTCTGTTTGTCCACGTTTCACGCAAAAACTACTGGACGGATTTCTACCAAATTTTGTACAGTGATTGCTTATTACCCGGGTTAACATCTAGAATACATTTTACTTTGGGAAAATGTCTCGATCCTACGGGATAACCTATTATCTGGTTCGGCAAATCTCGACCATTCAGAAACATTTTTTACAAATTTACTGATATAGAAACGAGGGTATACGTTGATACTATTTATTTTCTGCAATATAAAGTTTCTTCCTCATGGAAAATTATGAAAAAAAAATTAAGTTGTTCGAGAAGAAAATTAGTACAAAAATAATTTCATAGATGTCGCTGATAGTTTTGTAAAACGCGGTATTAGAATGTTTTTCTTCAAGGTATATAAACAGCTATGTCGAAAACACACGATTTCATACCCCTAATTAGGAATTGAAAATCATCATCCATCATACATTACAAACTTCGAGCAACTCATCTTCCGTCCCGTTCCGGCTTACAAATATTATAGTCGGAAAGAGTCGGTGGACAGCAAGTGGACAGTAACCATTTACTACCTGGATCGCAAAAGGAGGGGACCCGAAATGGCAACATAATTGTTTGTTGCCATTTCGTCTTTCTCATATTACATGACATTTGAGCAAGATGTGAACAATTATGTTGCCATTTCGGGTTCCCTTCTTTTGTGAACCAGGTAGTATCTATAGACTTCAAAAAACATCTCGATAGCGCGTTTTAGAAAACCTGCAGCGAAGCGACATTTATTAAATTCTTGCCCCGAAAATAGAGCACGGAGATGCGTGAACTTTTTGTGGTGTGCAACTTAGTAGCTACGAAAAACACGTCAAAGATTTAGAACAATTATTTGTATGGGAGCCCCTCTTAATTTTTATTTTATTCCAATTTTTAGTATTTTCTGTTCTAGCAGTAACAGAAATATAACATCTGTGTAAGTTTCAACTCTTTTACTATCACAGCTTATGAGATATACCTAGCCTCCTGGTGACATACCGATGAACCGACAGACAGCGAAGTCTCAGTAATTGGGTACCCTTTGGGTACGGAATCCTTTAAGCATAATGGGAGGGTAATTTTTTTCTTTTTGTGTGGTACACCGAGTAGTAGGACAGCCGATGTGGCGCAGTAGTTAGTACGACTGCCGGCTACGCAGATCGAGTTCAATTCCCGGTGGGGTCACTCACAAAGTTGATATTTGTCACTTTGTGAATTTGTTCCCAGTCTGGTTAGGACATTGCAGGCTATACCACCTGATTGTCCGAAAGCACGATGTTTCCGTGCTTCGGATGGGCACGTTAAGCCGTCGGTCCCGGTTGCTGTCTATGATGGATGGCGGTCGTTACACAACCATGTCAGAGGTCTGCCACTTGCAGTAGGCGTTGAAAAACTCTGAAACCAGGGTTCATCGGGTCGTTGAACGACTCGGTGTTCCACACGAAAAGAGACAATGAACGTAGAAGCCAAGAGATTTTCAAACGCCTATTACAAGTAGCAAGCCTCTGACATGGTTGTGTAACGACCGCCGTATAAGTAATCATAATTATATTTACGTTATCGGTTAACGTTCCCTCCGAATAACTGAACCATCTTACTTTTCGGACAATCAGGTGGTTCGGCTTGCAATGGTCCAGACGGGGAACAAAGTTCATGCAGTGACAAATAGCAACTTTGTGAGTGACCTACAGGGATAGAACCCGTTACTTTCACACATTAGAAAGTCACAGTACCACTGCGCCACATCTGCTGTCAAAGGGTAATAAAATAAGCACTCGATATCGACAAACCTAGACGGAAAGTCATGGCGCAGAAAAATTAGGAGAGCCGACTCCACCCCACCTAAAGTGAGGAGATGTAAAGCAGTCAATCTGTCACCGGTTGTGTGTATCGATGGTAGGACCACAAGTAACTTCCGTTAGTGCTTTATTTTTAGCGAAGCGCAAACACATGCGTTTGTCAGATGCATATGCAAATTCCTCATACAAAAAACCGACGATAAAGTTACGTGACGCAAGTTTCGCGCTGCGTTGGCGTTTTTAGATGTATATACATATTTCTAAATTTTTAAAACCGACGTTAGACATTAGCGGTTTGTTAAACTAAAGTAACTACGGGTGGGCGTTACGTGTGGGCCCAACCTTAGTTTGATTGTGAATCAAACTAAGCGATGTATTTTGATGTTTTTTAAGGAGGTAGAGAAAGGTCCTAATCAACATCTACGATAGAGAAGTGATAGTGACAATTTTCATCAGCACTAAAGGGCCTGTCTGCCTACCTACCTACCTAACGTCGAACACCAAGAGCGCGGCTAAACTATGAAAATAGTTCTATTAGACAGGTTGTTAGCAAGACATGTCGTTTTTGTAGGCTTATACCTACTTAGGTAACTCTATGCATAGGCGAGACGAAGTTCGCGGGCACCAGCTAGTTATGAAATATAAAGTAACTTTGTCACCTACAATAGCATTCCCAAAGAGGGTCGACGTCAGGCAGGCGGCAAGTCATATCTATAACATTGCCAAATCCTTTACTACAATATGGTTTTGTGTTCTAACAAAACATGTAGCGCCGACCCCAACTGATTTGGGATAAGGGCAGGAAGATGATGATGATGATACTTAGTAACTTTCGTTTGACATTAAGTCAGACGGTCTTTAACGTTTTTACTTTTTGTCTATTATATGGCCAAAAATAAAATAGGCGTTAAAAATAGGCGGTAACTTGTAACTTGTCCATCAGGTTCTTACTAATGATGTCGAAGACGATCGAGAACATTCATTGAATATTAATATACCTATTAGTCTACGAGTTATATTTGAGAATTGAAAAACCTATTTTGCTGAAGAATATAGAGATATTAAATTACGCAAAAGTGCCTTAAGGAAGTACAAAAGTACCAGATTTAGCTCCTAATTATAATTTTCCATATCAAACTCACAGAATATAAAGGTCAATCATTTGGCCATACAAGTTAAGGCCCCGCACAAACGCCTCGTAAATCAAAATGTATGGTCATGACATGAAACTCGTAGTACATATTCCGTACTACCTAGATTAAGCTGGTACAAACTACTTTTAAATTATGCAACGCGAAACTGATAAAACATGATAAAACGTCGTAAAATACAACTTAACCTAAAAATTACATGGGCAATCTAAAAATAACTGTTTTGATAGCATTTAATAACTAACTGTTTTGATAACACATAAAATCACACCTACAGCTTTATGGTGTAGGCAGAGCATCAATGGCCTTATAATTAACAATGCTTGCCGCATTTCATAACATATAAAAGTATCTTTTAATTTTGAATTTGGGATTCCCGTTTCGTATAAAGATGATATTTGCAAGATTGTGATGAAAAAAAAACAATCACTATTTTTAGTTTTAGTAAGTACTTCTAACAATACCGATTTCGGAATTCGGCAAATTCGGGGTGGGCCCAAAATTGATTATCACATTTGCTGAAAAATCACATGTTAAAATCTGCGCCGCTGTAATCTACGTTACTCCCTTTACTTACACCTTTTTGTAAAATCTACCTAATAGTGATAGTATAAAACAGCGAACTTCCTACAAATAAGTAGCAGTTTGTGCAATAGGTCGTGTGTGAGGACACATCCAGCCCCATGTTTAGGTACTGGATGGACGTACATTTGGACCGAAATAGAAAGTAAGATGACGACTGAAATATTTTAGGATTATTATTATTATTTTATTTTTATGTTTTATTTTATTGTATTTTATATACTTCATGGGTTTATTGCCTTATTAAAGAATTATTATTATTATTAATACTTCTATCCCCAATATCAAACATTTTATCTATATCTATACGGGGTGTTAGGGACGGTGTAACGAAAACTTTGCAGGCGTGCTCAGACCATGAAACTGAACAACTTTTACTATGGAGCCAATGGTGGGAAACGAAAAAAAATTTCCGACCTCCCATACAAAGTCAGTCAGCTGATCGTGAATTTTGTATGGGAGGTCGGAAATTTTTTTTCGTTTCCCACCATTGGCTCCATAGTAAAAGTTGTTCAGTTTGATGGTCTGATCATGCCTGCAAAGTTTTCGGTACACCGTCCCTAACACCCTGTATACATATAATAAAACAGTAACGAAAGAAAATCTGTACATTGAATATTTTTAGAAAAAGATGTTTGCATTTAATTGTTGTCAAGATACAGATCTCAGAACAGTAGTTAAAAAAATTTTTGTCTGTCTGTCTGTCTGTTTGTCTGTCTGTCTGTTTGTCCACGTTTCACGCAAAAACTACTGGACGGATTTCTACCAAATTTTGTACAGTGATTGCTTAATAATTGGCTTAACATCTAGAATACATTTTACTTCGGGAAAATGTCTCAATCCCACGGGATAACCTATTATCTGGTTCGGCAAATCTCGACCATCCAGAAACATTTTTTACAAATTTACTGATATAGAAACGAGGATATACGTTGGTCGTTGATACTATTTATTTTCTGCAATAAAGTTTCTTCCTCATGGAAAATTATGAAAAAAAAATTAAGTTGTTCTAGAACAAAATTAGTACAAAAAGAATTTCATAGATGTCGCTGATAGTTTTGTAAAACGCGGTATTAGAATGTTTTTCTTCATGGTATATAAAGAGCTATGTCGAAATGACACGATTTCATACCCCTAATGTACCCCTAATTTGGAATTGAAAATCAACATCATACATTACAAATGAGTCGGTGGACTGGACAGCAAGTGGACAGTAACCATTTATGGCAACATAATTGTATGCGTCTTTCTCATATTACATGACATTTGAGCAAGATGTGAACAATTATGTTGCCTTTTCGGATTCCCTTTTTTTGTGAACCAGGTAGTAGGTACCTATAGAAGCGACATTTATTTTTGAATTCTTGCCCCGAAAATATAGCTCGGAGACGCGTGAAACTTTTTGTGGTGTGCAACTTAGTAGCTACGAAAAACACGTCAACGTCTAGGAAACTTCCTTATTCCTACGTAAATTACGATTCAGAACAATTATTTGTATGGGAGCCCCTCTTAATTTTTATTTTATTCCTATTTTTAGTATTTTCTGTATTTTCGTTATTTTCTTCTAGCAGTAACAGAATTAAGTAAATAACATCTGTGTAAGTTCCAACACTGTTATTATCACAGCTTATGAGATATAGCCTCCTGGTGACATACCGATGGACCGACAGATAGCGAAGTCTCAGTATTTGGGTACCCTTTGGGTACGAAATCCTTTAAACATAATGGGAGGGTAATTTTTTCTTTTTGTTTGGGACACCGAGTAGTAGGACAGCCGATATGGCGCAGTAGTTAGTACGACTACCGGCTACGCAGATCGGGATCAATTCCCGGTGGGGTTACTCACAAAGTTGATATTTGTCACTTTGTGAATTTGTTCCCAGTCTGGTTAGGACATTGCAGGCATGAACCCTGGTTTCAGAGTTTTTCAACCGCCTACTGCAAGACCTCTGACATGGTTGTGTAACAACCGCCATCCATCATAGACAGCAACCGGGACCGACGGCTTAACGTTCCCATCCGAAGCACGGAAACATCGTGTTTTCGGACAATCAGGTGGTTCAGCTTGCAATGTCCTATCCAGACGGGGAACAAAGTTCATGCAGTGACATATATCAACTTTGTGAGTCTTCTTCTTTCGTGTGGGACACCGAGTCGTAAAACGACCCGATGAACCCTGGTGTCAGAGTTTTTCAACCGCCTACTGCAAGTAGCAAGCCTCTGACATGGTTGTGTAACGACCGCCATCATAGACAGCAACCGGGACCGACGGCTTAACGTGCCCATCCGAAGCACGGAACCATCTTACTTGCGGACAATCAGGTGGTTCAGTCTGCAATGTCCTAACCAGTTTGGAAACAAATTTACAAAGTGATAAATATCAACTTTGTGAGTGACCCCACCAGGAATTGAACCCGGAACCTTTGCGTGGCAGGCAGGCATACTAACCACTGCGCCACATCGGCTGTCAAAGGGTAATAAAAGTCATGGCGCGGAAAAATTAGGAGAACTGACCCCACCCCACCTAAAGTGAGGAGATGTAAAGCAGTCAATCTGTTACCGGTTGTGTGTATCGATGGTAGGACCACACGTAACGTCCGTTAGTGCTTTATTTTTAGCGAAGCGCAAACACATGCGTTTGTCAGATACATAATGCAAATACCTTATACAAAAAACCGACGATAAAGATACGTGACGCAAGTTTCGCGCTGCGTTGGCGTTTTTAGATGCATATACATATTTCTAAATTTTTTAAACCGACGTTAGACGTTAGCGGTTCGCTAAACTAAAGTAGCTACGGGTGGGCGTTACTTGTGGGCCCAACCTTAGTTTGATTGTGCATCAAACTAAGCGATGTATTTTGATGTTTTTTAAGGAGGTAGAGAATCAACATCTACGATAGAGAAGTGATAGTGACAATTTTCATCAGCACTGAAGGGCCTGTCTGCCTACCTGCCTACCTAACGTCGAACGAACACCAAGAGCGCGAGTAAACTATGAAAATAGTTTTATTAGACAAGTTGTTAGCAAGACATGTCGTTTTTGTAGGCACATACTTACTTAGGTAACTCTATGCATAGGCGAGACGAAGTTCGCGGGCACCAGCTAGTTTAAAATATGTTGTAGTCATTATTAATTTAAAGTTAAATAAGTATTTGTATTTATTACACGTGCACTACGTATATATAGGTAATGTAATTCTACAAGACGATATTTTACTAGATATTGTATGGTTTGTGCTCATCTCTAACTAGCCAGAACTCATCAATTTTGGCGGGTCGCCATTCCGCACCGGATCGACGATTGGTTACATGTTGGGTAGACATCTGTGAAATGAAATGTTTGATAGTAAGGGCTCTGAACAGGACTATATCATAAATATTTTCTGATATATTAAGTGGACTAATTAAGCAGTCACAAAGTGGTAGACAAGAGGGGCAAAAGGCCAGACATCAGTTCGGTGGTTTAGTCAAATCGACGGAATCCCGATGGATGAGACTAGAACAGGATCGTGAGGATTGGTGCAATAAAGCCCTATACCCTGCAGTGGGTGGATATGGGCTGATGATATATGATAATACTTCATCCCCATACAAACGTGTGCGATTGAAGACCTGGAGCAGGCTGCAACCGTAGTCTCTGCTTATGATGATGATAATATTGACGATGCTGATGTTGATGATGATGACAACTTACTTCGTCCCAATATAAATGTGTGCGATTGAAGACCCGGAGTCGGCCGTAACCGTAGTCTCTGCTTCGAAACGCAGACCACGGTTTGGGGTCACCTGTTTAGATATAAATAATATCACAGTTACGAAAATTAAGGCAAATACAAAGAGCAGCCAAACGATTTGTTGAAATCTGGTGACAGAAGTAGAATCTTGGCCTTCGAAACGAGCTCTCTATACAATGAATCTGAATCTTATATGCATCTGGAAAATAAGTAAATCTCCAGATTATACAGGTTGTAAGCAATATTGACAGGGTGCATTCATACCATGAAGCTAAACCACTTCCCGTACGAAACTATAACACGAGATGAATAAAAAAATTGACTTCCCATAGTTAATGCAGTCAGTGAGTTTGTATGGGAGTACATTTTTTTTTTGTAACTCTCCTGAAATATTTTTTTATGGGTAGCTGTCCCTTACACCCCGTAAGGAGACAAATAGACTAACTGTAAAAGCCATCATCGTTTCCTCCTGCACCAGTAGTCACATGCGGCGGAGCCCTAAAAATATACCATATCCTCTGTAATTTGTAAAAAAATGACAGTAAATGTGCAAGGTTTGTGATTCCTACTATTGGCTGCATCATCAAGGGATCAACCCCTTTCCTGGCTAGTATGTTTTTTTTAAGTGCAACCTGCAGAGTTTGACCCCTTAGTTGAACCTATCTTAAAGCACTGCTGATAGATGGTCTAGCCATAGATACGACTTACAAGTAGGTACTTTTAAATATTAAAAATCACTTGAATGGAAAATTACGTCATCATCATCTTCTTGCCCTTACCCCTAATCAGTTAACACGTTTTGTTAGAACACAAAATCGTGTTACAAAAGGATTTGGCAATGTTTTATGACTAGCCGCCTGCCTGACGTCAACCCTTTTTGGGAGTGCTTTTGTAGGTGAAATCTCCGCCACCATGCGGTTGACCATAGTCGACAGATATTCAGTCGAGGGCAAAAACTTACCGAAACACCCTGAGTGAACAAGGGGTGTCAGTACTATTCGCTGCTACCACACGGTATTGAATGGAAAATTACGTAAATGTAGAAAATTTACCTAAGTCGTAGTGGGTTAGACACATCGTTAGTAAAACTGATGGACGATAGAGTAAGCGGGTATTCAACTACGCCTTGTCAAGCGAAACATCCGAAGCCTTCCAGCCAGGTGAGCCAGAGAGTTAACGACTGAACGGCGAACGTGAGTTCGTGCCTTATGGTCGTCCAGCAGTGAACTGCTATGGGCTGATGTCATCATCATCATCATATCAGCCATAGGACGTCCTCTGCTGAACATAAATATTTCCACCTTGTCCGATTAGAAGCGGCCCGCATTCAGCATTTCCCCGCGGACTTGACCAGATCGTCTGTCCATCTCGCTGCGCCTGCCGGTACGCGTCTCCAATCGAGAAATTTCCTGCTCCACAGATTATCATTTCGGATGGGTGATGGATGGCTATCAGGCTGATGTGATGTGTGATAATAGTGTTTCTCATGTTGCTTACCCAGGGTTGATATAAGCGCCCTGTGTGCCGTTGTTCACGGTTTTGTTGTAGAGCGGCCAGGATCTCTCGAAGAAGTGTTCGTGAGCACAGATCACCAAGTCCACACCATAGTCCTTCAGCAACACTTCCATTCCTGTTAGATACATTGTATTATAGTCTTCTTCTGAGTAGATTACCGATTCTACAAACGACCAGATGAATTATGGTGTCAGAATTTTTAACCACCTACTACTAATAGTAGGTCTATGACCTGGTTTATGACCAACGTCGTAGTTATAATTATAGATAGCAACTGAAATATCCGGAAAGTATCTTTCATGCGAACAGTCAGGAATCTTTTATTTGGCCTAGTTCTGATTCTACCCGGTTTCGACTGTAGGTACTTAGTTTTGCCGTTTTGCCGTAGGTATTGCAACTATATGGATTCGGAGCTGGTGGAATCGAAACTGGCTGCAATAAGAAGCAGGTCGCATATTGTCTCATTGCTCACCCTTTCCACCAAACTCAGGAATGCCAACACGCTGAGGGTAGTCAGCGTCTGTCCCGTCAAGTTTCCGACACTTGTCCCATTTGTTGGTGGATGAGCAGTACATGGGTTGGTGGGCCATCAAGATGATCCAGGGGTACTTCTCTCTGAAGATAGCGTAAAGGGTTTCAAGGAGAAATCACAATGTATTGGTAGGAAAGTTGGAGAACTATTCATTTCATGAGGGATGTTAAAACGTTGTGCAGAAAATTTTGCAAGCGTGATGAGACCATGAAACTGAACAACTTTCTCCAGGGTATGTGAGTAAACTAAAAAACACTCCCCACACCAATTTAGTCAGCTGATAATAAGTAAAGAAAAAGTCGTTTCTGTTTTAGCCTTTTCCACCATTGGCTCTATGGGGAAAGCTGTAAAAGTAACTACATGGTCTGATCACCATCAGTCTTCCGTACACCGTCCCTTGCATCCGGTACCTGTTTTCTTTCTTTGTTGCTTCCTCTAAATCCTGGACCAACCAGTTGTAGTGTGTTAGAAATTGTGACTTTTTTGTGCTCCTCGAATAAAGAAGAACATTGAGCTATATTTTGGTTATGGTTTCCATTACGAGATCTTTCTGCTGCTGCATTTTTTTTAATTTGGCGAACCAGTCCATGAAACTCTCAAGAAACATAGGTACAAATTAAATAATTTGGACGTCCCATAAAAATTTAACCGGTTGACTGATCCATTTTGTATGGCAGGTCCATATTTTTTCCATATTTCGACCTATGATTCTTGGGGAAAGACTAGTTCACCCCTTATAAGTTCGTTTTTTAAACATCTTGTATTTTGGTAGGCTTCTCACTGTTGTTCGGGCGCATCGATGTGGTAGACTTCAGTGTTGGCCATGACGAAGTGTACCAGACCGATGTTGAAGCTGTAGAACATGTTCTCATGGCCATGCCGGGGCATCGTGAAACGATTTTTGTAGTGGCTGAAGTTGCTGCGAACACCAAAAATAATTCTTAAATCATATATAATTTTTAAGCTGGTTTGTATTTTGACCCTAGCTAAAGCAAAGCGAAGCAATGAAAAGCTAACGATCGGCAGAACTGGATTTTGCGCACAAAATCACACGAACAGCGATGAAAGCCCACTGCTGGATTGGACTTGGATGTATCAGGGGGTAGGTTTAACATAGTTTCCGTGTTTGGTAGACGATTAACCGAGCGCATAGCATGATGTTGCATTCGCAGGGAACGCTGCTAACTTTATCCTTGTTATCCTTCGATCTCTTACGAAATCCACCAGTAGATTAAATTAGGCTAGTACCCAAACCCGTTAGAAAGTGCTTATTTTATTACGACAAGAGTCACCCACCGGCCAAATGGACCGATGGCTTCTGGTAGTGACTGGATGGTGAAAGACGAGACCTTCCCTTCTGGCGTACCTTGGCGGAGGCCTACGTTTAACCTTGAACTGTATACTGTGGTTGAAATTTGTTAAAAATACATACTATCTGTCTTCATGGTTGCCTGGAGTAGTCATGTACGGTATATTAGCTGCAACTGGTTCTATCATTCTCATGAACCTGTCCCCTTTCATGCCGTTTTCATCATAAAACTCGTATGCGAAATCTCCATTGTGAATTACCATGTAATACCGGCTGTTTTTCAGCTCATATTCAAGACCTGCTAGAGTCTGGACAGAACAAAAATATATTATTGGGATATGGCCTGTACTTTTTTTTTCTACGTAGAGTTAACAAAACCTCAGAATAAGGAAAATGTAACTTACTTTTACTTTCTCTCCTTCTGGAATACCCATATCTCCAACAACTAATGCATTTAATACAAAGTCTTGACCGCTGGGTGGAGTACGAAAAGAAAACTCTTTTGACATCCCATACTTGGATCCCACTTTGTACACTAAAATACAAGAATATTTTAATAATAAGGCGGTAATTACGTTCGTGACAAGATATGAGTACAGTTTTATAAAGATCTAAACTATAGTGGCCCCACAAAGGGATAGTCTAGTTATGAAAAGTAGGTGTGCTCAAAGAAATCTTTACGGGTGATCTAAAGAAGTAATCACATCAGCCTAGTTACGGCAGTCTACTGCTGGACGTAGGCTTCTCAAGCTACCAGGGTTTTTTTTTTGCGTAGGTAGGGGGAAATCATCAAAGATACCATTAGGCCCGGGCGTTTATGGTATGCCCGACTCCGTTGGGTTACCCCAGGCGCCTACCTAATATCCGACGCAAACACGACACGACACACACTGATACAGTTGGGATGATACTATTCTAAGCTGGCACCACACGGCAATATCTGGCCAATGGCCAATGGTTTTTTTGTTAATTAACAATGGGTAAGCATTTGTCCGCAATCTCACCTGTGTGTGTTAAGTGACGATATAGACGATGATGGAACATGCTCGCCCAGATAATGCCTATTCACTCTCGCCTTGAAAGGCCCAGGTTATAACGTTCCGGAAACAGATCCGCAGGCAGGGAGTTCCACTCTTTAGCAGTTCGCATTAAAAATGTAGAAGCGAAGCGCTTTGTGCGAATTTGCGGGATGTCTACGATATAAGGGTGGAATCCCAACCGGCGTCTCGTGCACCGGAGATGGAATGGATGGTATGGTGAATTACTCATTTTTTTACCGTATTTGGTGTCATATTTCAAGTCCATCAACGTGGCCCTGTGGATCCACTGCTTATGTTTCAGAGCTCCTCCATCGACGAAGACAGTTCTGTGGCCAGTGGTCATCTGGTCTGTGGTCTTCTCACCAAACTGCACCACACTCTTATGAGTGTCCTTCATTGTAGACCATGTTATCGCTATGTCGTTTATTTTATCTGAAATGTTTTAACCCAACATTCACAGCTCGAAGTTTTGGTGTATAACTTAATTAAAATTATCACGTAATTTTAAAATCTCTATCATGTGTATTGCGACAAGTAAGGGATAGTCTGCCAAAAACTGTATGTAGGTGTGATCTTTGATCAGACCATGACACTCAACAACTTTCTCTATGGAACAATACTGCTAGGGAACGAAAGAAAATAATATCGTGTTCCCATAGCCAGAAAATCATTTTATTGATCGAGATTTTTATAGAATTCGAAAAAATATTGTCATTTTCCAACTATGTCCAATTAGCTTCACTGGAAAAGTTGTTCAGATTCATGCCTGCAATTTTTTTTATTAAAGTTTAGTAAAAATATTTATAAAAATAGCTTTTTATCAGAACTCACCACCAAAAGCAATATGAACTTGTTCTGGGAGGCAGTTCTCGTCAAAGGTTCTGCATTTATCCGAGGGTGCCACGAATGCTGACCAAACTAAACTAAGAAGATGAAGAACCATCGTAGACCTCAATGGTGTAAATCTGTAATTATGTAATGAATTTGTATTTATTATTAAATTATTATTTGTATGGATATCGACACTTTCGTATCTGCAGTACTTGAGATACTGAGTTGCAAGTAAGTGAACATTCTGCACACTAGGTATTTAGTGATAACACATGTTATTAGCAATAAATTTTTAATTTACCATAATATAGGCGAGGAATTTTAATAATATGCGGATGGTCTAGTAACCCACATTACATAAATACATACAAAAATCCTACTAATATTATAAAGGCGGATGTTTGTGTGTGTCTTTGTTACGACATCACGCTAAAACGGCTGATTAGATGGACATGAAATTTTGCACAAATATAGAAGAGTATCTAGAATAACACATAGGCTACTTTTTACCACGGGAAAATGTCTTATTCCTACGGGATCACGCATATTCTAATATTTTTGCATAGGTGGCGTGACTGAGCCGATCCGCGTTTTAAACGTTTTCGCCGAAAACTAACAGCGACATCTCTCGGCGAGTAATGCTTTTTTCCCGCGGAATAATAGGTTGCAGGGGGTGAAACCGCTGACGGGCAGCTAGTACTTACATATATCACGCACGCCTATATAATATCCCTTGCGTGGTAGGCAGAGTGTAAACGGCTGTAAAAAACGGCCATTAACACCACGACTGAAAATTGTTTAAGAGTCACTCACTCTGTATTGCCATAGTGACAGGTTTTCAGCATGTCGCCTAAAACTGCAATATACATCAACTCTAAAATCCCTTAGTCGCTTTTTACAACACCCACGGATTATGGAGTTTTAAGCCCACACGGCTGACAGACATACTTTTGACAGAGTGATGTCTTGTACTCTCTCTCTTCGTGTGGGACACCGAGTTGTTCAACGACCCGATGAACCCTGGTGTCAGAGTTTTTCAACCGCCTACTGCAAGTAGCAGGCCTCTGACATGGTTGTGTAACGACCGCCATCATAGACAGCAACCGGGACCGATGGCTTAACGTGCCCATACGAAGCACGGAACCATCTTACTTGCGGACAATCAGGTGGTTCAACCTGCAATGTCCTAACCAGACTGGGGACAAATTCACAAAGTGATAAATATCAACTTTGTGAGTGACCCCACCGGGAATTGAACCCGGAACCTTTGCGTGGCAGGCAGGCATACTAACCACTGCGCCACATCGGCTGTCCTGTCTTGTACTGACTCACGTTTGAATTAGGTTAGGAATCTCTAAGGTTGGGTTTTATTTCTACTCGAAAATAGGTAACATCACCTACTGGACAGTGAATGAGAAACTAGGTAGTAGACAAAAATGAAATCCACAGAAATTGAAGACAAAAGTACCCACCTATTCTTAAAAACGTAGTTCGGTGTAAGTATTTGATTTCATCGATTTACCCCTATTTACCTATCCTTATCAAGCAACATGAATCTACAAAGCTGTGTTAAAGTAGGTCAATGTCCGATACTGTTTAATATACATAAAACGACCATAAAATTATGTAGATAGAGTGGATGTAACCGAAATTCGGACTGTTGCCGGCCTGTGTGCACAGCCCGTGACGGAGCACCTGCGTGACAGAGGGGGTAAAGAATTTTGTGAGGTGAGTGAGACGGCTGTCACACATACTGCGTATTGTTGCGGTGTTTTGCCGGATCCGGTTTAGTGACAAAAGGAGTTTACAAAATGCCATATGAAAACCGGATATCATGCAACACGTCGTCGCATCGAAGAGAGGTGTAACAGGTTGTTAAATTTAAAATTGGATGTCACAAACCGCAATATCCGGATCATATGCGATCCATTTATGTAGATTGAAACGAGTTAAATAATCAACATAAAATCTTAAAATCCGCTATAGGTTTATTAGGTTTATGAAAGATGAATAATAATTACAATTTCTGCTTAAAATTCGGAATTAATGCTCAGAAACCACACCTGCGTATAATATCTAGGTACCTAAGTACTTTTGTCGCAGAAATATCGATGACAACGCACGCTCAAAATATTTCATGTCATATTCAAACAATCTGAAAATGGTGATATCGTTGCTGAATTACCAATTTAAACACCTACACGTGATATTTACCTAAAAGTTTTCCAGAAAAGGACTCTATTCGTTAATATCTCCGGAACATCGACTTTTCAAAAGACATTCTAAGAGCAGGACTTACTAATATAGATATCTCCAAAGTCGCTATTCAGTCCTTATAAACTCAATGAAGATTTTGTAGAAATCAAGTAAAAAGAAATAGACTTCGCAGCTACGACGCAGAGCAGAGGTTCAAAGGTGCTTCATAGATCATAAATTTTGGGCACTCAACGGGAAAAAACTGGCTCCACTAAAAATATAATTGACTTTTACGACCAGTCATATAACGTATCATTTCAGCGTAAAAATAAGAGAAGCGTAAAAAAGCTAACAAAACCTACTGGCTTAATAGCGTAACACAATCATCGTAAAATATGGCAAAAAAGCTTACCTACGTGAATTTTGCACAGCACTCAAAATCGAGTAATAAGTGATGCCACTATGCCAAATAGCTAAGAAGTCAAGCTTTTTTTTCTACGTACTCATCTTCGCAAAGAGCAATGACCTCACGATTGACATTGAAATATAACGACACTCTTCAGAAGATATTCAGCATTGATTCTTACAATATTAATATTAGCACGTCTACCCTACTTAAATATCGTTCAATTTTATGAAACTCATCAAAAATAATAGAAAATAATGTTTGCCATATTAGACTCTTTATTAGTCTGAGGGATAACATTTGGTTAACTCAGCAAGAACGTAGACGCAAGTTTTTTTTTCAATAACTTAACAACAGCGACAGGTTTAATAAGATAGCAACAAAACGTTCTAAAAAAATATTTTCGACAAAGTCTGTATGATGATAAGAACAATGAAATTGCCAAAAAGTATATAATAAGTATCAAAAATCTACAAGTGTCTGTTCACAAACTACTGGGTACTTTTGCCTTATATCCTGGGTAAATAGTAACAAAAAACTTTTGTCGTTTGTAAAATGTCTAAGTGAATTTTAAACAACTTTTTACGAAGTTCGTACATTACGATCGTTAAGTAACTCAAGAAAAATAAACAAAAGTGGCAAATAATCTACACGACTGTAATGCAAAAATAATACTCAAAACAAGGCAAACAAACCCATTCACGAAGTCTAAAAACCTAAAAAAACTTGTTTTGAAATAACTACGAGGTAAGTATTCCACGAGGTGTCTATTGTTAGAATAGTTATAGTACTTAGGTAGGTATACTAGTAAAATAAATCATACTAAAGTTATTGACTTTAGAGAAGTAGAACACCAGGAAAATGAATTCTGGGTTTGAAAGCACTATTTTAAATTAAGATTAAGCTAAACATGCATGAATTTTCGTAGAATCAAGTTATATCATTATCAAACGTACCTACTACCTATGTAGATATCTCTTTTTTCCAGAAATTATAAAAATTTCAATTCACGATTGTAGTAAAAGCTCTAAATAAAAGCTATAAGGCTATTTAGTTACAATAAAATAGAGACTAAATTATTTATATCAATATTACATACTCAGCACGTGAAATACTCAGAGCTTACACAAAACTATATTTTCGTGCCTTTTGCGGTTGAAACCGGTGGCCCTTGGGCCAAGGAAGCCAAAAAGTTTGCTAGAGAACTAGGCCGCCGCCTACGGGACCGCGGATATGATCTTCGCTCCGGAGCGTACCTCATCCATCCAGCATATTTCACTTGCCATCCAGCGCGGCAACGCTGCTGGAATAATGGGCAACTTTGAGCCGGGTACGCTGCGGGGCGGGCTTTTTGATTAGATTTTAGGTCAGGTTTTAGATTTTAGTTTTATTGTTCATATAATTATAATTAGGTTAAATTGTTAAATTGTTAAATTGTATATATCCTTTTCTTGTAAATATGATAGTGCCTACTAGTTTAAGTTTCTGTAAATAAAGTTAAAAAATTAAACTGGTAATAACAGAAAAAAAAATTACATACCTTACATTTATTATGATTTGCATATTTTAATATCAAATATTTTAATATCAATGACCTTCGATGGCAAGTTTAAGCTGGTCAAACCACTTCAGACTTCCTGTAGTAACTAATGTGAGAATTTATAATTCACAGTGGTTATTAGAATGATCTCTAATTGGCCATGTTTTTGGCAAAATATGCCATAATACTGGTGTTGTCTTCAAAACCAAATGAGATTTTAGTTTTACATATCCGTTTCAAGGTAACTTTTTTTGAATAAGGTAAGAAGGATTTGGAATATACTTAATAGAGATGTACGTTTAGACAATGATAATTCATAAAAATTGTTCATTTTAGTAGACAGTATAAATTAATAAAATATTTAGGTTGACAAGAGGTCAACTTAGTCTCGGGGTAGCCTCATTCCCTAGAGACCGCGTCCCCGGGTGGCGGATAGGGGAATGCTCGGCAGATATGCCGGGTAGGAGGGAAATAAAATACCTCCCGCGGACCACAAGGCCGGAGAATGGAACTACTCCGTTAACAAACCCCCGCCAGTTGGGCCTCTCTGACGTACTCGGAGTAGGGGCCACTGGTGTGCTGCGTGCTTAGGCCGGAGTACGCAGTAGGGAAGGCGGCGGACGAACTTCAGAGGGAGGAGTATGAAGTCAACGGCGACTCCTGCTACGGCCTTGGCGTCAGGTGGTAACCGGCCGTAAAACTAAAACCAAATCAACTTCTCCTAATTATGAAAAAAGTCAGAAAGAATAAGGGTATAACTGCTAGGGCGTACCCCGTAAGCGACGTGAGGATTGCGAATGCGAAGAATACTAGGGCGTTCCCCCAAAGCGACGACACAAATCTAAATGACAAGAAAACATCTTCGCAATCTACACTACGAGTAGCAACGTGGAATCTTGGATCCCTAACTGGGCGCGGTCAAGAACTAGCAGAAACGCTGAAACGCAGAAACATAAACGTTTGCTGTGTACAGGAGACGCGCTGGAAGGGCTCCAAATCCAGAGACCTAGGCTATCAACTGGTGTACCATGGAACAAACAACAAACAGAATGGAGTTGGCATTGTGTTGGATAATCATCTCAAGAATAGAATAGTAAATATAGAAAGAAAATCGGATCGCCTCATTGCAGTCAAGTTAGCGCTGGACAAACAACCTATCATGAATATCATCTGTGCCTACGCACCCCAGGTGGGATGCCAGGCCCAAGAAAAGGAAGCGTTCTGGGATGACCTTGATGAAATGATAGTTAATATACCATCAGAAGAAAATAGGTTTGTGATGGGTGACCTAAATGGACATGTAGGAAAGACGAATACTACGTACAATAATGTCCATGGAGGGTTCGGATTCGGAAGCCCAAACACAGAAGGAGACCATATCTTGGAATTTGCATCGCGACATGAAATGACTATCATTAACACTACCTTTACAAAGAAACCCGACCACCTGATTACTTATAGCAGCGGTGGGAAAAAGTCCCAAATAGATTTCATACTTGCTGATACCAAATTAAAAAAGCATTTCAAAGATTGCAAAGTCATTCCCGGAGAGGCCTTAACATCGCAACACAGAATTTTAGTAGGAGTTTTTGCACTATCCAAGCCTATAAAGAACACAATCGACAGAACAGCTAGAATCAAATGGAAAGAACTCAACAGCACAAAGGGAGAAGCACTTCTAAAAGACCTGAAGGAGCACTTGGAAAAGGACCTAAAGATCACCTACACCAATACCGAATCAATGTGGACCAACTTTGAAAAACATTGTCGTGAGGAAGGTACAGCAAAACTGGGTGTATCAAAGGGTGCACTGAGCACAGGAAGAGATCCATCCTGGTGGAATGAAAAGGTCAAAACAAGTGTGGCAAACAAAAAAGAAATATTCAAAACTTGGCAAGCTTCAGAGCTGGAAGAAGACCGAGAGAGGTATAGAGAAGCCAAATCAGCTGCAAAAAGAACTGTGGCGCAGGCTAGAGCAACCGCTCGAGAGGGAATCTACCATAAAATAGAAACAGCAGAATCAGACGCAGAAATTTTCAAATTAGCTAAATCCAGGCATAAATCATCGCAAGACCTTAAAACAAACAAATATATCAAGAACAAAGATAGAGTACTACTGACACTAGATAAAGACATAACAAACAGATGGTATGAATACTATAAAGAGCTCATGAACGAAGAATTCCCTAGCCAACTACGCAACTCGCTAAAGCCAGCAGAAGGTCCTGTAGAAGAGATAAGTGTCAACGAGGTAAAACTAGCAGTGAAGAAAATGAAGAACCGTAAAGCAATTGGACCGGATGAAATTCCCGCAGAGATTTGGAAACTGCTAGGCAAAGTGGGAATAGAATGGTTAACACGACTTTTTAACCTCATTCTTACAACCGGGGCTATACCAGAGTCATGGCGTCTCAGTCACTTAATCCCTTTCTACAAGAACAAAGGCGATGTTACTGAGTGCGGAAATTACAGAGGCATCAAATTAACATCTCACACTCTTAAAATATGGGAACGGATTCTGAACAAGCGCATCCTAGCTTTTACCACAATATCCCCAAATCAGTTTGGATTTCGGCCGTCTAGGTCAACAACAGACGCAATACAAGCAATTAGAGTACTGACCGACAAGTACCGACTAAACAAAGAAGACCTACACTGCATATTTATCGATCTCGAGAAGGCATTCGATCGAGTACCTCGAAGGCTAGTCTGGGAAGCACTAAGAGCACAACATCTGCCCGAATCTTACGTGCAACTGATACAAGACATGTATCGAAATGTCACGACAAAAGTGAAATCCCCAGCAGGTCTCAGTGAAGCTTTCGCCGTCAAAGTTGGCGTACACCAGGGCTCAGCACTCAGTCCTCTCCTTTTTAACCTAGTGATGGAACTAATAACTAAAAGTATTCAGGCCCCACTACCTTGGAACCTTCTATATGCAGATGACATTGCACTCATATCAAGTACAGCCGAAGAGTTGCAGGCCACACTACATCTGTGGGTAAATGCACTGGAGAACGTAGGGCTAAAAGTCAGCCGATCCAAAACTGAACACCTGGAATGCAAATTCAGTAATACTGCCCTCACGTCCACTATTTGTTATCCAGATGGAGAAACAGTACCCAAAGTGACGCAATTTAAATATCTTGGATCAGTCATCACTTAAAACGGCAACGTGGACGAAGACGTAGCGCACAGAGTGAATGTTGGCTGGCAGAAATGGCAGTCGTTAACAGGAGTTCTGTGTGATACCCGTATGCCTGTTCGCACAAAAGGAAAGGTGTACAAGATGGCGGTGAGACCAGCAATTTTATACGGAGCAGAGTGCTGGCCCGTAAAAGAAACACATGTGCAAAAGCTTCACACGGCTGAAATGAAAATGCTAAGGTGGTCAGGTGGGGTTACAAGGCTAGATAAAGTACGCAATGAGTACATCCGTGGCAGTTTCAAAGTAGCCCCTATAGCCGACAAGCTCAAAGAAAGCCGTCTGAGGTGGTTCGGCCATATAATGAGAAGAGACGATGATTATGTGGTAAAAACAGCAATGAACCTTCCGGAGAAAAAGAGAGGCAGAGGACGCCCTCCATACACGTGGTACACCAGTATGGCAACCCTAATGAAGAAAGAAGACTTACCTGACCCGACAACCCTAGACAGAATGTCATGGCGCAGAAAAATTAGGAGAGCCGACCCCACCTAAAGTGGGAAAGTGCAAGGAAGAAGAAGAAGACAAGAGGTCAACTTACCAGTACGTATCTAACTCCTAAATAGTATCCGGTTGAATCACCAAATGATATTCATTACGTCAAAGATATAATAGCTTTCATCATTAAAGACATAGTTTAGTTAAACAAATATGACATCAATAAGCGTTTGATCAATTTGCGGACAATCAATGCAGACGCACGAACCAATTTAACTCGTGCCTTAGTATCAATACGTAGTACAAAATGAAGTCGCTTTTTGTGTTTTTCTGTCATGGACAACAATACGCATGTAACGCCTTTTTAAAATCTTGACCGAATTTGTTTTACTTACTGGTCTTTGAGGCATAAAGTTACATGCCGTGTGGTTAGCCTGGCCAGCCCCGAGGCAGTGCCTTTGTTTTTATTTTTTTATCCCGCCCGAGCCGCTTTATACTAGGAATAAAAAATTGTTATAAAAAATAGAAAATTGTGCCTTACTTTCTCTTTTTTTACAATGACTAATTCATTTCTGTGTAATAATGACTATCAATAAGTGATATTTTATATTCTACATTGAATAAATAATTTTGTATTTTTATTTAATTTTTGACACCGTCAACTCCTCCTAATCCGATTAAAAAGTTAGAGCGATTCAAGAGGAAGTTTTATAAATATTAATAATAAAAGCTGGGAAAACTTATTCCCATGGGAAAATGAAACCGTTGACGGGCCGCTAGTTATGAATAACCTAAACAATCCAATAAAATATCCTGCTCTTATTCTAAGAAATGTATTTTCTTACAATGAAACACACCATTCTATCTATGTTTACAGATGAAAGCCGCTATGTAACATTTTAAATTGCGAAATACATAGAATGTATGAATAGAATAAGTATGACATCATAGATTTTGAAAACTGTAACTCTCATATTTCATGAAAACCGATAGTTCTGTGGATGAGCTAATGAAATGAAACGTAGGTGAGTTTTCACAAGTGGGTATACGTATGCCAAAAGTTGTACTAACTCGTTAATAATAAACAAAGTAACCGACAACAAACAGTTTTTAAAAATTGATGTCGGTATTATTGAAAACAAATACACCACCACCGTTATTTTGGTATCGATTACAAATAGCTTAACCCAGTTTTGACCCAGTTTCTGCTGCAGGGACAAACACGTTACCAGAGTCAATATTTAATCGAGGTCCAGAACAATTGCGGTAGGATGCAAAAGAAGAACAAATAGTCGGAGAGCTAGCCACGGTCGGGGTTAAAAGAACACACCTAGGACCAACATACCATCTGGTTGAGCAACTATTTGAGTTGGTCCTATGTGAATATTAGGGTGCTTCAAATTTGTATGAAAAAAAGCTTATTTCCTTTTTTACGGGCACCTTTTCAATAGTTCCTACAGCACTAAAAACATTTTCAAATGTAGGGGCAAATAAAAAAAATGTACGGTAACTTAATTTTTTTTTAAACCAAGCTTTTTTTTCTCGCCCTCTAGCTCCGCTGTTGCTGAGTAACTAACAGTATCAGGCGTTACTTTGCGGAAGTCCATCTTGATGAAAATTATAGAAATATATTTATTTTCTTTCGTACCTATGACGGTTGGTTATGCTGCTGAGTGAACCACACGTACGACCGCAACCTAATGCAAATGTACTAGCGATACAACACACTAACACCGCAACCACCGTTTTACACTATACACGTGTTTCACTCCTCCACGGAGCATCCTCAGGAGATCTTCGACAGTCAAGTTCCGAGCACCGACTCAGTCGTATATCGTATCGTGTATCGCTAGTACATTTGTATTAAGTTGCGGTCGTACGTGTGGTTCACTCAGCAGCATAACCTACCGTCATAGGAAGAAGCTAAATATATTTCTATCATTTTTATCCGCTGTTGCTGGTAGAAGGAATTATAAACCAGCTATTGCCATAATGTCTTTTAGAGGAGGATCAAATAGTCAAAACCATCTGGCACGCCATCAGCTTTTCAAATAGCGAAATTCAAGTTCGGAAACAACAAGTTCGGATTGTAGTCAGCTCCTAAGCTATAAGCGTTTTCAAGAAACGCCAATTACGTTTACATTTACTGGTGCATTTACTCAGAATATTTCTTGCAAAATGAGAGTAGAAAACTAGAGCAGAATGTATTTTTAACTAAGTCTCCACTTTAAGTCTTCAATTTGATCGAGAAAAATAGGTCGCTTGCTAGGAACGCTACCTACTTAAGTTTATGTTGTCTAAGCTTTTAAAAAGTACTAAAGCTTCTTTTATAATAGTAATGATAAATTAAGATTATCCGATGATTTTGTAACAAAAATGTTTAATTAGCATCTACTTAAATAACTTGATGATGATTGCCGTCCGGTGCCGGCTTAGAATAGCATCAATCAACCCATATCTTTTCTGTGGGTCTCGTAAGAACGACTAAGATTTGAGAGTTTATGTGTATTGCAATTTTAGGTGACAAACTGCCAGCCTGTCACTATGGTGATATTATACAGTCTTCTAAATGACTCTCAAACATTTGTTAGGCGTGGTGTAAATGGCCGTTTTACAGCCGGTTATGTTCTGCCTACCCTGCAAGGAATATAGGCATGATATTGTACGTATGTATGTTTTATGATTTTCAGTTTCATTGACTGCTTCGAATTGGGTTCACCCCTTGAAATATTTGCAGTAAATGTGTTGCACCTCATATTTAGTTTTAGTTAGTTGCCGTGTGGTGCCGGCAGAGTAGAATAGCACCACCCCCTCTCTTCCCGTGGGGGTAATAGGCGGTAATAGGGGGTAATAGGTAAAAAGCGTAAGAGGCGTCTGAGGGATAAACCCGACCCAAACAGCCAGGACCAACCTTATGGTGGCGGTTCATCCACCACAAAAGCATTCAAGGAGGGTTGACGTCTGGTAGGCGGCCGGTCGTAAAATTAAGCCAAATCCTTTGCAACACGATTTTGTGTTCAACAAAACGTATTGCGCCGATACAAGTAATTGGGATAAGGGCAGGAAGATGATGATGATTGTACGTATGTATGTTTATATTCTAAGCTGAAATCATCAAATCCAATCCAATTAGAATACACAGGGTCTATTCCAACAATATTTCAAAATATGCGACAATAGATGTCGCTATAGTTTATTAAAACACAGTATCAGTTGGTCTTCTCGTTTTCTATAAGAATAAGTAGAAGTTTCGAATCGCTGCGTCTCCACCATGTAGTGAAATTTTTGAAGCGTTTGTCATGAATACCAGTGACAAGCACATTGAACCAGTTTTACTTACTACAGCCACACTTTCAATCATTTGTCAGGCGTGGTGTAAGTGGCCGTTTTACATCCGGTTATGTTCCCCCTACCCCACAAGGGATATAGGCGTGATAAATATATGTTCAGAAGTCCTTAAATTACCTTATAAGGGACCAAGGTACACTGATTGCTTTAAATAATCATCTGTCGCCTACAACTGCAACATATTATATCCAGTATACTGCTGAACATAATCATCATCCTGCAATTACCCCAATTATTTTGTTTGAATACAAAACGTGTTTCAAAAGGCTTAGTTTTCAACCGGCCGCCTGCCTGACGTCAACTCTCTTTGGGAATGCTATCGTAGGTGGTATTACCGCCACCATGGTTGACCATGGTCGGCTCGACGGATATTGTAGCCAAGCCATTGGGGTGGGTGGGGTCTGGGGTGGGTGGGGTCTACCTCCTAGCGGTCCACCCCGGGCAACGTCCTCACAATATGTGTTGGCGGCTGAAGATCCCAAAAGCGGTGGTAGGCCCTGAAAGGGGCCGCCTGGCTCGCGACCACCATCCTGCCGGAGTCCGGCGCCAAACAGCCTTGCTGTGTTCCGTCGGTGTGCGGGACTGCCAGTGCCATTGGGGGGTAGCAATGTAGTCAGTTGCGCTGCCGGAACCGGTCTTTGTCTTTAGGTGATGCTGTATTCGGTAACTCGTTTTGGAGGGTAGCGGGATCCGAGGCACGGTCTCAGCCGTTGGCCGACCGCAGTCAGTAGGGGGCCCGACTTGCGCGCTAGCCACGCGCAAAGGCTGCCCCGCCAACTGTGAAAAATCCCTGTATACTCCACCGTGCCAGTTGGCGGCTGGATGGGAGGACCCGGTGGAGTGTTATCGGGGGGGCTCGGGCGTCCCCGCAGTCTCCAAGCGAGTTCCCTCTCTGATCAGTTGAACCGAAAGGTACGAGTAGGGGTTCTAAGCAGCGCCTCGACTATCTTTTCTTTCCCCCACAAAAACTCTTTTAAAAACATGAAAAAGCTAAAAAAGAAGAAAAAGTTTGACCAACGGCAACACTTCCTCCCACTCAAAGTGCACCTCACGAACATCCGAGGTCTACACACAAACCTAGACCCGGTCCATCACCACCTGGAGACCGAGAAGCCGCACTTATTCTTCTTAACGGAGACGCAGATAGCAACACCGTTGGACGTGGCATACCTCAACTACCCTGGTTACACTCTTGAGCACAAGTTTAAGAAGCGTGCAGGGGTCTGTGTGTATGTTCACGATGACGTTTGCTGTAAGCGTCTCCGTGGCTTTGAGAATTCAGGGTTTCCCGTGCTGTGGCTTTTGGTTGACACTGGAGTAGAGAAAACTCTCTACGCCAGTGTTTATCGTTCGCACAGCGGAGATCAGGAGACGACTAGACTCATGGAGTACCTCTCTGAGACGGCAGATACAGCAATTCAGCGATATCCAACAGCAGAGCTTGTTTTTCTGGGGGACTTCAATGCTCACCATAAAGAGTGGCTGTTCCCATACCAGAAAACTGACCATGCTGGGCGAGAGGCGCGTAAACTAGCATTGGCGCTAGATCTCACCCAGCTGGTGGAACAAGCGACGCGAATACCAGATATCACAGACCACACACAAAATTGCCTGGACCTTCTGCTGACAACTGATCCGCACAGACATTCGGTTTCGGTCTCGGCTCCGCTGGGATCATCCGACCACTGTGTGGTGAAATCCGTGTCCAACTGCTCTCCTCCGGATTACACCCCTAGGGGCACGAGGAGAGTATGGCGATACGAGTCAGCAGACTGGGACGAGATGCGTGCTTTCTTTGCTTCATGCCCGTGGCGGCAAATGTGTTTCTCTTCGGAAGACCCCTCATACGTCGCTGATGCGATCACAGCTGTATTCCGGCAGGGAATGGAATATTTCATTCCTTTCTCCGATATCCCGCTCGGTTATAAAGCCCAACCTTGGTTCAATGCGGACTGTGCTCGAGCTGAGGCTCGTAAACAGTCCGCTTACCCCGCCAGGTATTGCAAACGGGTGCTACGAAAAGCTAGGTTCGACCATATTAGCCGAATTGGGGCAAAGCTTGCATCATACCCACCGGGTAGTAAGCAGTTCTGGTCCCTTTCGGAATCAGTCGAATCCAACTTCTGCCGTCCCTCACTACCTCCAATGCAGAAACCTGATGGGTCGCTTGCCCACACCGCGGCAGAGAAAGCAAATTTATTTGCCGATCTGTTTGCGAGCAACTCTCGTATAGACGCTGGCTCGAAGTATCCACCCACCTTACCTCACTGTGATTCTTTGATGTCTGAGATCACAGTGCACAATAAAGAGGTCCGTAGAGCCCTTCGCAGTCTGGACGTGAACAAGGCCAGTGGTCCTGATGGCATACCAGCAAGATTGTTGAGGTATTGTGCGCCTGAGTTGTCTCCTGTACTGACACGCTTGTACCGCCTCTCTCTCGTGTCAAAAATTGTACCAAAATCTTGGAAGCTTGCCAATGTGCAACCTGTGCCCAAGAAGGGTAGCCGTGCCGACCCTAGCAACTATCGACCGATCGCCATCACTTCCGTACTCTGTAAGGCTATGGAAAGAGTTCTGAACTGCAAACTGCTTTCGTACCTCGAAGACAATGATCTTCTCAGTGATTGTCAATATGGCTTCCGCCGAGGGCGTTCCACGGGAGATCTTCTAGTGTACGTAACGCATTGCTGGGGCGAGGCCATTGAAAACCACGGCGAAGCAATAGCAGTGTCGCTGGACATTTCAAAGGCCTCCGATAGGGTGTGGCATGCGAGTCTGTTGAGCAAGCTTCCAGCGTACGGCATACCCACTGGCTTCTGTAGCTGGGTGGCTGACTTCCTGAGTGAACGGTCGATCCGAGTGGTCATAGACGGCTGCTCCTCTGACCTCAAGGCTATTGACGCCGGAGTTCCTCAGGGGTCTGTACTCTCCGCGACGCTTTTCCTGCTGCACATCAATGACCTTCTATCTTCAGGAATTGTTGGGTACGCAGATGACAGTACTGTCACCGAGAAATATCTGTCCGGCGCAGGAGCCAGTGGTGATGAAATCCAAAGATTGAGGAAGGCTATGATTGACACAAGTGAAAATATGATTGAGCGTACGAGCCTGACGTTAAGTAACGTCTCCCAGTGGGGCGATGACAATCTCGTCAGCTTCAATGCTTCAAAAACGCAGGCGTGTCTTTTCTCCGCAAAAAGGAATCCTTTCACCTTTTCTCCTACTTTTCGGGGTACATCTGTTCCAGTGACCAACACTCTTCAACTCCGTGGCATGGAGCTGTCCTCTGACCTCAACTTCGGCACCACCATCGAGTCCAAGGCTCAAATTGCAGCTAGAAAGTTGGGCGTCCTGAATAAAGTCAAGCGGTACTTCACGCCTGAACAGCTTCTAACTCTTTATAAAGCTCAAGTCCGATCTTGCATGGAGTACTGCTGTCACCTTTGGGATGGCTCGGCTAAATACCAACTTGCTGCACTGGATTCGGTGGAACGCAGAGCCAAGAGATTAATAGGCGATAAAAAACTGGTGGCGACCAAGCTTCACAGCCTGGCTCACCGCCGCAAGGTTGCTTGCCTATCGGTCTTCTACAGATTGTACTTCGGAGAGTGTGCGCGTGAGCTGCATGAGCTCATACCACCGTCTCCTTTCTTCCATCGGACATCCAGACGCACGGCCGGCTACCATCCGTTCTTAGTTGATATACCCACATTACGCACTAAGCGCTTCAAATCATCTTTCATTATGCGCACGGCTAAAGAATGGAATTCCCTGCCTGCGTCTGTATTTCCGAGTGCATATAACATGAATCTCTTTTAGTCTAGAGTGAATAGGCATCTTCTGGGCAAGCTCGCTCCACCGTAGATCCCATCTCTGCTCTAGGGTAAGATTGGGGTCAAGAGTAAGCCCATCATAGATAAAAAAAAAAAAAGCTAAAAATTCTACTGCTTGACATGGGCCTCCTAAATAATGTGGGTTTGACTCCCGACGAGTTAGCATGTCTCATTTTGCGATCACAGTGTTGTATGTAGATGTAGGTAGGCACTCTCTGGAAACCCGGTTGTCCATTTTCTGGATGCATTTATATAGTGTAAAAGACAGACTTAATACTTAACAATAGGGCGCATTCAGACCATAAAACTGAACAACTTCCCATGAGAAAATATTTCAGGACAAGGTTTTGACCTCCCTAAATGCAGCCACCTAATCCTGATTTGTATAATCACGATTAGGTGGCTGCATTTACTATGGGAAACGAAAATTTTTTTACATATTCGGAGAGTTGTCCGTTTCACCCAGTATACTTGTCTTGAAAAATGTGCATGTTTTTGTCATAACGAACTGCCTTTGTTCTTCCTAGAAGCAACCGCTTAAGTTATTCAGTACTTCCCCGATGGTACGGTAGTTTCAGTGTTGTGCCTCCGTCGCTATGGGGACGACCCGGTTCCAGTCCCGGCCAAGGGAACATCGACGTATTGAAGTGTTTTATACAGGGTTGTAAAAAATGCTGAAACTTTTTTATGGGTTTGAGACCATCATATTGTAAATTGTCTATAGCTATCTACGAATACAAAAGTTTTACAACTTAGGCATTGTGTTGCCAATATTTTGTTTAGTTTCACGATTGAAAAACTTAGACCACGCTTCATTGTTTTCACGATCATTTGTCGACTTGGAGCTTCACAAGTCACACGACAGACAGATTATTTAGCCCTTGAAATATTTTCAGAAATATTTTTACACCCTGTCTGTACCTACTCGTAGTTGGTGGTATTGACCCCAATGAAGATCTAGGCTTGTCACGAGTGGTGAGTATTACGAGTCTCAGGGTTGCGTTGGATAGCATTATTTCGTCATTATGCATTTAACCATCATTTGAAGCATTAAGGTTTTATAAATTTTAAACACTAAAGAGTAAGACAGCTGTACTGCTGTAATATATTGAAAGATATTATTTTGTACAGACTATGTGAGTAGATGTAGAAATGGGTTTTTCACTTCCCTCAAAAACGCAATAAGCATGAAGAAAATAAAAACATTTCGAACATCCTATTTGCAGCAGTAGATTGTTTCCGAAAATCACGAATTTTGCAATGATGTGAACTCTACATTATACCGGGAGTAACGGAAAGGGTATAACAAGCCGAAAGGAGGTCAAGGTACTTATGAAACTGAACAACTTTCCCCATAGAACATGGGTCGAAATATGAAAAAAAAAATTGGACCTCTCATACAAAATCGCTGATCAGCTAATTGATTTACTATGGGAGGTCCAAATTTTTTTTTCATATTTCAACCCATGTTCCATGGGGAAAGTTGTTCAGTTTCATAAGTACCTTGACCTCCTTTCGGCTTGTTATACCCTTTCTGTTACTCCCTGTATATATTTTTATCACTATTGTCTGTCAAACAGAGAAATATGTAAGTTGTGAAAAGTTAAAAACTGTTCTCAACATTTTTGTAAAGATAGGTAGGTACTTAACTTAGTATAAGTACTTGAAAAGTTCCTTTCTGCAATACTTTACAAAAGAAGTTAGAGCACCACGCCATCTGTCTAACCGTAATGAAACTTCTGTGGTAAACGGCTACCCAACATAGCGCTACGCGAGTAGCCCACACGCCGTCCGCAACCGCCGCCGCTACGAGACCATAAATGCTCTACATTGTTACCAAGTTCAATGTTAGATGGCGCTACTATATCGTATCTTATACGATAAACACGTCGTGGTGGGAGTGGGATGTTCACCATGTACAAAAGTTATCTAAATGGACTTACATTTATAAGGGCATGCATGCCTATGGTAGGCCTTTATGTTATAAATATAGATGCATAGTTCTACATGCATTATTCAGGAGGAAAATATTATTAGTAGATATGAAGAGGTGGTGCTATTCTACTCGCCGTGTGGTGCCGGCAGAGTAATTCTACAGTAGAATAGCACCACCCCCTCTCCTCCCGTGGGGGTCGTATGAGGCGACCGAGGGATGAACCCGACCCAAACAGCCGGGGCCAACCGTATGTTGGCGGTTAATCCACCACAAAAGCATTCCCAAGGAGGGTTGACGTCTGGTAGGCGGCCGGTCGTAAAATTCAGCCAAATCTTTTGCAACACGATTTTGTGTTCAACAAAACGTGTTGCGCCGACCCCAAGTAATTGGGATAAGGGCAGGAAGATGATGATGATGATGATGAAGAAGCGAAATGCAGGCAACACAGGGTATCCCCTTAACTTTGTTCTCTACTCATATTCGGGTAACTTAATTATACAGGCAAAGAAAATACCAAGATTGGCATTGGTCTGTACCTAGCAGCAAATAATACTTACTTCATGACATTTTTCATAAGAATTTAAAATCAAAGCACGGTAAGCTAGCGTGCTTAAAATGTCTTTAGTCACGGTATTCAATCACCATAGAAGGAGTAGTCCTCGATAAGGCACCCCATCGATCTATTCTACCTTCAAACAATCGCTGACCAAAATATTTACCTTCATCAGCTACTGACTGCACCATGCCCACCTTTGTGTCTTTGTGCACCTTTTGTCGCCTTTGTGCCCAGTGTCCTTTTGAAATCCACTTGCTTCGATTTATGTGCAATTTATGACTGTTTTGTTGATGCTACATTTTTGTACAATTCATGTAATGGAACAAAAGTTCCGGTAGCGTGTTAAGGTGTTCAATTTTGAGGAACGAACGGTGTGACTATTGCGTCTGCCCAGCGTGATACTTTGTTAGCTTCCGTGCGCTTTTGATGGTTGCTTTGAGTGGCTCAAATCAGTTTCAAGGTAAGAACAATATTTCGAATTCACAGAAAAGCTACCTAATGCCGTGTTATTCCATGCCAGATATTATGGGAGGTCCAAAGTTAAAGAGCTTCGTTCGAACTCCAAGAGTTTGACCTTACCTATGCGGTGCCTGATACTTTTATTACATCGAAAAGACACGGTGATGTTGAAGTTTATTGCTCCCATATTCTTAGTAAAGAACAATCCACTGAATTTAGGATGCTGCATGTAGCATCGAAAATCCATACGAGACAGATAGATATATAGTAATTACAAAAGAAGAAATAGAAACGGACAAACTAAATAGATTTATTCTCTTTTGTAGTCTCTTTTTTTTGGGTCATTATTACCTATATTATTTTAAAAAAACTAGAACTCATGCTTGGAACTCATGCCTTTGTCAAAACAATGAAAAACAAACAACCCCTAAAAATACAAAAATTGTATAACTCTGGTGACATGTGTTTTAAGTTAGAGCATGACACCATTATTTTGTTTACACATTCAATGTTTTGGGACCGATAATTACTTGTTAGTGTATTGAAAGAAAGTTTAATAACGACGCGATTGTCACTACACAAATTGAAAAAAAAAACTTTGCTGTTGAACAGATTTTGTGGAAGAGTTTTTTTAACTGGTGAACATGTGCGGGAAGTTGTTTTGTAACAAACAAAACGATAATGACAAACTTATCCAAGAAGAAAGCATTTTGTTTTATTTATTGTGTACTTTTTGCCTTTAAAACGACGATCAATAAGTTTTAACTACTCTAACATCGGACACAAGTACCTTTAGGAAATCTCATAAACAAAACTGAATGTCATGGCACCGACCGGCTCACTTCGCCGCATCAAATTGCGGATGATATAGGATATTATTTGTGTTATGCGGTTGTCACGTTCCATTGAATGATCATTAAACCCTTATAAAACCTTATTCAGTTACATGTGATGTGAGGTAAGTTCGTCAATTACCGCCTATGTAACTTCGAAAGCAAATATTTCTAATAAAAGATAGCAATTTAAATAAGAAAACAGGCGCGTCATATCATTTGAATATTCTTTTTATAAATAGCATACAGCAGAGTAACATAATACTTTTAAAATATGAAATAAAACCAAAGACAAAACACAGTCGCGCTGGCAGAATTAAACTACGTGGGAGTTTAATTCGCCTATAGTATTACTTGACTGTAAAATTCTAATTGAGATCATTTTTGTAGTAATTATTGTATTAGGTAATCTGTCTTCATAATATTAGGCTAATCAGTAATCATTCCTTGTTTCTAAATTATGATTTCTCAATTTTATAACACATAACATAAATTATTAAATTACTAACGTCATAGTTGCTTGCAACTCTTTTTATTACAACGACATGGAAACAAATAAGAAAATATATAAAATTAGGCCATTTTAGAATGAAAAATTGTTGTTTTGTTAAAAAACGTCGGTAGGCGCTTTTAAACTTGGAGCCTAATTACGCCTGTCTATGTGTCTAATTACACCTACCATACTAAAACTAACTAGTTAAAAAAGAACAAATTCAAAAACAAATCTTTCTTCCTACCTGTAGGTTCGATTATCCACCATTTCATAAAAAATAAACATAATATCGCAAAGTTATTCTTGGATTTCCGTGTAGGTGTTAATAACGCCTAAAGGTGGGTAACAACGCCTTCAGCTGGGTAATATCGCCTATAAGGAGTCTATTATCGCATAGGCGGTATTAACCTTTATGACATATCTAACAAAGATTTTCGAAAAAAACATATCCGTGACGCTTTTGTAAAAAGCTTAATGAAATTTAGATTGCAAAATATACAGTTTAACTAAAATAGTCCATGAAAGTTATCAAATATTTTAAAATGAAGTTATAAGTTACCTGATGATTTCACGTATTTTATTAAGCGCAGCCAACAGAAACATCTCCCACGAACAACACGCTGCCACTAGCATTACGCGCGTGTGAGGAGCTCACCGCGCTCAGTGCAGAATGGCAACACTACAATGTTGCTATTCCATGCAGATTTTTGGAAATTATTCTTGATTTTCCTGCTTTTTTCAACGTAGGCGATATAACCCGACAGGCGGTAATCGACTAACTTACCTTGTTATAGTTAAAAGTTAAAAGCAAATACATTTGCAAAAAATATTTTCGCTACTTGGGAAAACTTGGAAAATATTCTCCGGCTAGGTCTATCCTTTAATATTAACTTTATCATCGTCATCATCTTCATTCCCTTATCCCAATTACTTGGGGTCGGAGCGTGTTGCTCACTTTGTTGAACACAAAATCGTGTTGCAAAGGATTTGGCTTAATTTTACGACCGGCCGCCTACCAGACGTCAATTTTACGACCGGTGGAATAACCGCCACCATACGGTTGGCCCTGGCTGTTTGGGTCGGGTTTATCCCTCGGTCGACTCTTACGACCCCTACGGGAAGAGAGGGGGTGGTGCTATTCTACAATGCCGGCACCACAATATTAACTTTATAATGAAACCAATATATTTTTGCATGTAACTATACTAACTAAGTATGTCACCCAGCTACGCTCATACCGCGCGCGCCGCCGAGCGCGAAGATGCTCGCGCGCATGCCGAGATCGACGCATGCGCAGGTAGGATCGCCTGTGCCACCGTATATAGATGTTACAGTAAAGAAACTACCGTGTGGTGCCGGTGTAGAATAGCATCACCCCCATCATTCCCGTGGGGGTCGTAAGAGGCGACCGAGGGATAAACCCGACCCGAACAGCCTGGGCCAACCGTATGGTGGCGGTTAATCCACCACAAAAGCATTCCCAAGGAGGGTTGACGTCTGGTAGGCGGCCGGTCGTAAAATTCAGCCAAATCTTTTTGCAACACGATTTTGTGTTCAACGAAATGTGTTGCGCCGACCCCAAGTAATTGGGATAAGGGCAGGAAGATGATGATGAGTAAGGAAACTTTTTATTAGAATTTGGTACAGACTGACGTAGGCCCGTTTAAATCTTATATGGGAAACACCCCACCAAAGAAAAAATTAGTAAAGTAGTTACTAAGCCGAAAACTTTGCAGGCATAATCGCTCCATGGCACTGCTTACCCATTTCCCCGTGTGGTGCCGGCGTAGAATAGCATCACCCTCATCATTCCTGTGGGTATCGTAAAAAGCGACTAAGGGATTTTAGAGTTGATTTGTATAGCAATTATAGGCGCCAGGCTAACAAACTGTCACTATGGTGATGCACAGTCTTCATAAATACCTTCTCTCAAACTTTTGTCAGACGTGGTGTAGACGGCGGATATATGTGTGTGTGTGTGTGTGTGTGTGTGTGCATGAGTGAAACTCGACCCTTTTTGGTTGACGCTTGGATGAGACTAGTAAGTTTTCTTGTAAGTGGCATCGTGCGTCTGTTTCGAGCGTTTGTATGAAGTTTCCTCACTGCAAGCGAAGCCATACATTCTTTGTACCCGCGGACATTATGGATGCAAGTTACGACTTAGTGGCTGTTAATACGAGCCGAACTATTCAGTTTTTGCACAGGAGATATGTAAATTAAATGGCATTATTAGCCATCGCCACCATGGCTGCCTGCCTAGCCTCCGTCTGCTCCAGACGCCTTCTTGGCAGTTTTTTGGCCTATTGCATTCAATGACTGCCTATGTGACCCTTACAGGGTCTTTATCATCCACCTGACAGGAGACCATCTCACGCTCTAAATTAAAATGTAGACACTGTTAATAATTTAAGTACATTTTATGTTAAAAATATTATACCTCTGTAAAGGTGGTACCGATCTACCTATATAAAGGCATAAAATAAGTGTCCCACATAGAGACTGAGTAACTGTTGGATTACCTGAGCAAAAAGCCTACTCAACTATTCGACAGTTAGCAGTTTTTTTCATTTATTCGGTCCGGAACACGCTTGTCAAAACGTTGCTCTACTCTACATAAATGCTAAGCTAACTAAAACTATCTATTAAATTCACCATGATTGATTATTTTACTAATTTAGTTTTTGCTCACTATTATAAATATGAGTGTATGATTGAATCGAATTGGTTTTGAAAGTAATTTAGTAAGTTTTGTGAAGTAAATGGGCTATCATTGATTTATAATGAATAATGGAATTCATAGTTAATCTAGAGAAAGCCTAAACTACGCTTTACGCGTTGCGCCAGTATGGGTTCATAGGCAGCATAAATATGCTGGTAGGAACAGAAATTATATACTCGTAGGTTCTAGATTCTATATTTATTTCAAAATTAGGTCTATTATGGTTATTTTTAAAACAAACCTGCTGATAATACAGTCACGTACTTACATCGTACTCATTGTTTTTTTGTGTTTTGTGTCTTTCCATGATGCATCAGTCACTTTTGTATAAAACCTTTCTTATCCTATAACGTGTTGACAACATGAATAGGTACTCGTACAAAGACCCCAAAACAACCCAATACTCTATTTACTTTCTTACGACAAATGGGATCCCAAAACCCAAACATTTACAAATTTTATTGCCCAAATAAACAAACCGTAGCAAACTAACTGAGCCGAAATGCAGTTAAAATATTTTACAACTTTCTTTCGCCGACAAAGGTGCAAAGTATTGTTTGATGAAAACATTTTGGTAAGGTAGAGGTGAGGTGGGTGAAGATTTGATTTTAGCGTAATACTTAATGTTCAAAAAGTAAAATGCCAAAAAACCTAGCACATGGTAACTAGCTCCAAATTATCACACTTTTCTGAAGAGAGTATGAATTAAGGAACAATATCGAAAATCTACGAAAAGTTATTATCACAATTAAAATAAAAAGTACGGCAGAAAGCGAGTTGGCGAATCGCGCTGGTTTGCAAAACGAGCAAGTTGGCTTACCGCTCGTACTCCCCTAGATTTAGGTATCATGTCGGTTAAAAAACCTCACTATAAACTTAGAACGTTTCTAGAATTAGATTCTGAAGTTAGAATACCTAGTAAGAGAATTTTTATTCCACTGACGTATTCAGTAGCAGAATCATTGCGTCAATCGTTTTTTACAATAAAACACAGATCGAAAATTCTGGCACAGATATTTTAAACACGACATGTTAGACCGAAGAAAAGGAACACCGGCAATTATGAAGAGTCAGCACTAGTTCGGCAGTCAAGGGGTAGCATCGCAGGGCTCTCTCTCTTGGACGCTATCGGTCGACGCGCGCGGACCATTGTTTATTTTATAAGCGATCCAAAACTATTTAATTAAAAGTATTTATTCCGAAGAACTCTTGTGTTTAATTTAGTGTCAATAGTTCTCTATAGTTTCATAAGGGTGGTATCTTTTCCCTCTAACTAAGTAGCACAGAGCAAAACTGACCACCGCGGTGCGGCAAAGTACAATCGGGTCGTCAGGTACAGGTAGGCAGTTGCGCTTGTTTATTTTATTTGTTTATAGCAGGTGCAATTAACAAGTACCGTGACGAACGGACAATTGGTCGGTAACGGGGACTTTTACCTCTCACTCGGGTTGCGGTAGGCCTGTGAAAGAATCCTTTGACCAATTCGTGTGTATTTTTACATTTTGTCTTTGTGGCAATTGTTCAGAAGGCAAAATGCACAAAATATGCTCCTAGATCATTTGTTCAAGGTTTTGTTGGTGAGAAATGCTTTCGTCTGCTGCCGCATTATTATTACTTACTCAGTTACTTTCATTTGTCTAATATAATAACTTCTGTAATTCTTGCCATGGATTTTTACATCTTCATCTTTCGGATCGCCGTTGATTTGACACATTTTTGGCATCCCGGAGAAAGGAATATCGAGCAGGTTTGGCAGCACGACACGACAATTACATTACATTATTTACAGGTTAGTTGAGCTCAATAATTAGTAAAAAAATCTTTACAGTGCCTTAGCTGAATGAGATTAAGGCGAGAAACACACGCAACTTCCCTCTTTAGTTCTTTCGATTCACCACCCTACCTTCATACGAATACGGTTTATGCCAAACGGCATCGCACAACACTGCGTCGACGGATGCGTTTGTCAAACCGTTTGATAAACCGTATTAGTATGACAATAAGGTGGAAAATCGAACAAACGACGCACAAACGGTCTTTACCTTACGTTTCTCACCTAAGAATAATCGTGATCGTGTTTCTTCAAGCTTGCAAGAACTCTATTCTATTCTTTTCTACAAGCACCAAAATATGCAGATTGTCACCCAGGTCCACCCATACAAAAACCCACTCAAGATTCACTTAGCAACATATCCACAAAAAGGCCGGTTCGGATGCGACCGTGCCTAATTGCCAATCGCACCCGATCACCCGATCGCGCTAAATTCACACTGTACAGTTATCGCCAATTGAGGTTGAAACAAGAAGGTGCCAATAGTGCCAATACCATCGTGACTTTACAATCTACATACATACATACATACATCACGCCTTTATCCCTTACAATCTACGCCTTTTATCATTCTGCTTAAATTACGCACCGTACGGTGCCGGCTTAGAATAGTAGATATTACTCAATTACTTTCCCGTGGGTGTCGTAAAAGGTATAAATGCATAAGGAATAAATACAGGAAATGGGCAGCAACGTTCCTCTTGAAATTTTGAGATTCCCATGCCCAGCAACGGACTGCTCTGGCTGTAGATGTTGATGTAAATCATTTAGGTACTACTCTACCTACAGTTTTCGGCAAGCATAAAATTCAATGTTTTCATTCATCATTACTTTCTTGTTCATACGTTCATTACGTTTGTACATTCTTGTTCAAATTATAATCAACGCTGCAAAATATGTTTTTTAAATCATCAACGTAGAATTTTATATTGTTTAAATATGACATCAAACATATTCCGCGCAAGTTGTCATTGTCTAAATTCTGCGACTTAACTTTGACTTAACTCTAAACAAATGTGACGTGTGATGCCGGCTTAGAATAGCAACACCTCAATTCTACACGTGGGTGACCTAAAAATAAAAAGCGACCAAGGGTTAATTATCCAGGGAATGGGCATTTGGGCAACAACGTTCCCTGTGAATTAAACATCTTGTACTGCGGTTGCCAAGCATGGTGAGTATGGCAAGAAAAGGATTGCTATCAAAGTAGCTTATATTTGGCCAGTGTTATGGCTAGGTGCTATTTAATTTCATCGGTCACGACTCTATGAAAGTGACAGACACATAGATGGCAATCGTTTGCTATTGATTAGATTGTTATTGTCATTTGAGTTAACAGGTTCATCACGAAGAGGTTTGTTTTTTATTGAAAACTATAACTACCGTAGCAAAGTGTTGTTATTGTCACTTATTCGCGTCTAGCTCTTTATTTTACATAGTATTATGATGACCGAAAGATTTGGGGTGATGCTATTTTAAGCCGGTTCCGTATTTATTGCCGTTTACATTGATGTACCTAGCTTGGATTCTAACAGTAATGACAATCCCAAAATATCACGCAGATTTAAGAAGAGCACCTGATAAAAATTAAATTTAAAAAATAACAGTAAATATATTTTTTCCGCGTCCAATCTGTACCATCGCAAAATCTTATTTAGTGTAGGCAGGTGCTCCAAATAATGGCGAAAATAATTACTTGACCGCGTACAATCATGGCTGATCAATCATGGGGCAGATGAGAGTGATGGCTAATCAGTAAACACGCATGGCGGAACTTATCATCATCATCATCATCATTACTTAAATCATTGCTATTTGTAGTAGGCGGTTGAAACTGACACCAGGGTTCGTCGAGTCGTGGACAACTCGAAAAGGCCCATGTCCAGCTGTGGATGGTTGTAAATAGTTTACCTAAATTTTTGTATGATATGCGATCCTACGTTTCAGCAACCATAGATCTTCTCGTAATATTTTGTAGGTAAAGTAAGGGTCGAAATGTGTTTGTTTTTCATTGTCATGTACCTCGATATATTCCTATTTTAAGCTTTTGTATTTACTGTTCAATCATTTATTTTTTTATTTCAGCTTATATTTGAATTAGAATAGGTATCTGTAGGTACCTAAAATGCTTTTCATACCTACATTATTTCAAGGAATCACACGAAATAGCAACTGTACATTTTTATCGATAAATTGTAATAATACAGTTAGATTGTATAGATATGTGACGCATGAGAGTCATCTCCGAATATTTCCTATAGGTTGCACAACATGACGCCATGGAGGCCCTAGGGCCTGGGCTGGTTGGTGGCTCTGTGGCCTAGATCCACATAACGGTGCGTTTTTTGCTTGCGCCCGCGCCGAATTCGCGAACCGCGCGACGCTGGTGCCGACGTGACGCCGCCTGCGCCTGCGCAGAGTGTGTGACGCGACGACAGAAATAAAGATGGAATAATCCGTAGGTATGAATGATGTTAGTAAGTAAATCATTAGTACTTACCTATTACTTACTTACTTGCTGTGTAGTGCCGGCTTAAAATAGCATCACTCCTTTTGGTTACTTGTCGTAAGAAGCGACTAAGGGAATTGAGAGTAAACGACCTACAAGAAGTCTCCCTGATTAGTTGCAATATAATGCTAAAATATCAATTTACAGTTGGTTCGCAATTTGAATAGGATATTGCAGATTGAACCACCAAATTGTCTGAAGAGCGATGGTTCTGTACTTCTTCGAGCACGCTAAGCCTTTTTATCATAATTAGGTCTTTAATAAATAAATAAATAATAATAAATATCCCTGGACGAGACACACAGCGCCATCTAGCCCCAAACTAAGCAAAGCTTGTACTATGGGAACTAGACAACTGATATAATACTTATACACTTTTTTTTGTAAATAAATACTTAGATATTATACATAGAAAACACCCAGACTAAACACAAATATTTGAAAATTGACTTTACAAATATTTGTGTCTGGTGGGAATCGAACCCACGACCCTCGGCGTAGAAGGCAGGGGTACTATCCACTACGCCAACGGGACAGTCAGTCAGTCAGTCTTTACACAAGCATACCAAACTGTGATGCTCATTGGACCGTTCTTCGACTCTGTATCCTACACGAAAACCAAGAAATCAATGCTCTTAGCACAATGATAAAACTATTTTTATCTAAATAGCCCAGAATGAGAATATTAGGCCAATAAGCAAATAGCCACCTCATTCTCTGCAACTAATAAAAGCAACTTGTTTTATTTACTCTATCGTGTTTTTACCATCTTTATTTTTAAGCTTATAATTTTCAAAGCTCGTGGTCTTTTTGCCGAACAAGTCTTTTATCGATCAATCTCGACAATGAAGAAATTACACGGTCAAGAGTAATCTAGGCTAGTTCGTAACTCGTAAGGGACCGCTACGACTGTCGCGTAGCGCTGTAGTAAAGACATCAACGGGGTACTTTGCTGATAATTTTATATATGTGGCTAGATTTTGCTAGTCTTTTAGCTTTATTTTGATAGTCTTAAATATTAATGTTATGTTTAAAAATGTAGACAGAAATAAAAAAACTCACGAGTGGATTTTCACGCATCCTCGAGGAAAAGTGCTTGTCAAAATCCTACCACCGAAAAACCATGGGAATCCTTAAGTAAACCAATTGTTTCTATAATTTCGTGTGGGTAGAATAATATAGCATTGACTTATAAAATAATAAAAATACACAAGTATATGGTTTGATACAAAACCTTTATAACGCTATCACTATGGTATCGTCTGACTAAAATCAGACACCTTGGCTTGAACTGGAAATGTTAGCAAAAACCAATGGCAGAAATATTATATCTTACTAACCTAGTTCTACGAGATGATTAGAACTAAATTAAGCGGTATCTGAAACTAAATTAACACTAATTAGGCAATTTATATTTTATCTCCTATGAAATTTATGGTCTGTTTACAAGAGAAAGTATATAAAATGTAGGTATAGTGATTTTTAAATACTAAAATAAAGAATCATGAGCAGCAACCAGAACAAATAGTTTGACGTGCCCTCAAACAGAAACATTTCACGTAAAATCGGATGGTTCAACTTGCCCCAACCAAACTGAGATACCACTTCTCATATAATATTCGACAAGAAAAAAAATTTCACCTTCCATAGAAACAAATCGTCACTTAGTATGGGAGGTTCAATTATTTTTTCCTATTTCGATGAAAAGCTTCTACTTAATAAAAGTTGTTCGGTTTTGCGAGTAGAACACGCCCTTAAAATATTTGTACGTAATCAAAAGTAACTTATAATCATGTCCACACTCTCTAGCATCAGTAATATCAGTATCTACTTAAGCTTATTTGAAAATAATTGAAAGCCTAAATAAAAAATTAGTAGGCCACCTAAAATGTAACATACAATCAGTCATTCATCAAGATTAGTACCAATTACGCGTGTCCAATTTATATCTTCGCACGAAGCATTTGGCATGTCATCTCCAATAATAGATAGTCTCAGCATTCTGCCTAAAGCCTCTATACAAATGGCCACTCTTAGCATTGTGCCCAAATGAAGAACAAAGGTGTTGGAATGAATAAGAAGATGATTGTGGGCGAAACGAAGAGGACAGAAGAAGAAGTGTGTTAGTAGGTCCAAGTTGTTAGTCGGGTGCCGAATTCATTGAAACAGAGTGAAGAAAGTGTAGAGGCTATGGGAATAGGCGACAGCGGAATGTTTCAAACAAGCTTCCATGGGAAGTTATTCTGAATTTTAGTATAATCATATGCATACGTACGTACAAGTACATAGATACATATACAGTCATACCGTGGCACGATACGATACGATATACATCATTCGTTTGCAATCCAGTCCACTACTGGATTCAGCATAATTAACGATTTTCTGTTTTTGCCATACAGTCAGTATCAGCCTTTAATTCGTTTGTCCATCTGCCAGGTACATTTTTCATTAATTGCATGAAATTGATATTTATTAATTGGAGAAAACCATCACAATTGGCACCGATTATCCACCGCGGATCGGCTACTACTGTGATCATAGTCTAACCCAGTAACTATAGTATTGAGTATGTTATAGCGAAGAGTAGTCGCGACCTAGTAACATCTGACCGAATTATGAATGCCCGATTGTATGGGCTCTTACAACGGTGCCGATAATTAAGCGTATGACTGTAATATTTATGAAGACATGTCAAATCGAACTTGTAATTTGTTTTGTTGGAGAAATGTAGCCTCATTTAGTGCTTATTATTTCAATAATTGAATAAGTCCTTGAAGTGGAGAGTTAAGCTGGTAAATAAAAAAAATATGTGGTAGATTTGTAACTGGCATTATTTATATATCTATACACTTAAATTATATTATAAAAGTTACAGGAAGCTCCCGAAATATAATAAAATTAAAAAAAATACTTACTATACCTACCTATTATTAGTTTGGTAGTAGCAGTACGTCTCTAACTTTTATAACGTAATTTTTACCGTTCTTTTCTATGTGTCAGTATAATAATTAATTATCAAATTAGTTTTAAATCAAAGACATTAATTTACCTAACAGTTTGAAAATAAATCATCGAAATTATTCGTCGAATTTGTCTAGATTCATAGCTTCTAGCACTATTTGTGACAGACACAAAATTTCCTTACAATTTATCGCAAGCTTATTCAGTTTAAGGGGGCAGAGAGTCAATGTATCACGGAACTAATACATATTTACAGCTTTACATTTGCAGCTTGTGAAACCACCTGTCCGTGCAACTTTACTTCAGTTGGGATTTCGATGGCGGCATATATAACTTTGCTCTACACAACGCTACAATTTTACATTTGCGGCTAGTCTATTCCTCTCTGCTTTCAAGTTTGGGTTAGCTTCGAGTTTTGTAGCGCTAAATGTAAGTTTGTAGAGTTATAATTTGATTAGTACTGTCGATCGCCTGTGGCAACAAGGGGCTCGTTATTTACGACGTAAGGAGAGAATACTACATTTCTTGTTGTGTGTGCTTGTAGGCCACAGGGGCACGCTTTAGGTGGACTTGGGTGGTAGAGTTTGCGTTTATTTAATTTTGCCCAAATAAAATTATATTAATTCGTGTTACAAGCCGTGTGATGCCGAATAGCACCGCAATTCTACCAGTACATGTCGTAAAAAGTGACTGAGGGATAATCAAATCATCCAGGGAATGGGCAGCAGCGTTTCCTGTCAATTCAACATCTTGCACTGCGCTCGCCAATCCGCCTGCCAAGCGTGGTAAGTATGGCAATACCCCCCGATACGGAGAGGCCCATGTCCAGCAGTGGACTGTTGAGGCTGTTATGGTGTTAAAAGCCAGCATAAGCTTATATAGGTAGACTATATTATACCCTGAAGTAGATCACAAGATTTCCTTTGGCACGATTACTTTTAGGATTGCTGAGATGGATGGGCCTTCTGGATTTTTGCTGCATGTGGAGAGGAGGGGTTTTGAAGTTTAGTTTTTATGTTTTCTTGGCGTTTTGAGTGTTTTGGTTTTAAGTCATGTTTATTCTCGCTTAAATCTTATGCCAAAAGTCAATTTTGTAATAAAATTTGAGTCATTACATATAAAAATTCAAGTTTTAACACGCGTAACTTGTGTTTCTCGCCTTAAGTTTATTGTTTTATTTCTAAGTGGGTAGATACAACCAGTAACAATGCGAATATTCTCCTAATCCACCCAAAGTAACAATGAACTTGGCTCACAGTAGATTAATGTCCAACCATCAGTCATATCTCAACGGCTACAGTTATTTCGGTACAAGTTTATGCTAATTTGGACCATTAGACACGTGAATTAGTCTAATGTGTGTCTGTCTGTCCGTACTCATTAGTGATTTGTTTCATTAATTCGTTGAGTTTCATTGACAGTTTATTTTTAATTTTTAGTAATGTTTCTTGTGTTATACAAAATTATTGTATCTTTTATTTGCAGCACTTCGATGCACTATAAAACTATACAGGGTGGCCCAACTAGTGAGGTTCAAAGACAAAATATAAATCCCTTTTACTGAGACGTATCCGAATCACCCCCATGATGTACCTATGTATATTCCGCGATCCATTGTATACGGGAATTATATTTTGGGCCTCCCTGTATAGGAACCAACAGTATCTGTTCCGCACGAATGGACCTTTATTAACAAATAATATTCATCATGCGTGGCATATGAACTCCTTGTCACCTGCGCGTAGTGACCTTGCATTAACTTTTACAAGACTTTTCGGGAAAGTTTCACTTTATAAGTGGGATTCTACCTATTTACCTATATTTCATTTGCAGAGTTTGGGAATTTTTTCTTTGTTATGTTGTCGAAGAGATTAACCTATTTTACCCGTGCATCACCCCAATTCTACCCATGGTTGTCGTGAAAAGTGACTATGAGTTAATTTCCCAGGGAATGAGCAGCAGCGTTCCCTGTGAATTAAGCATCTTGCACTGCGCACGCCAATTCGCTTGCGAAGCTTGGTGAGCACGGCAATACCTACCCCCAAATAGTTTGAGACCCATGTCCAGCAATGGACTGTTGTGACTGTAAAGGCAATGGTAAGATGTGTACCTACCTAACCACGCATTTTACTCATAAAAGACTGAGTTCAAAAATAATTTGTAAAACTTTCGATCCGACATGATTTGAGCTAAGCTCTGATAGATAAGAAGAAACAAACCACTTACTGAAGCGACCTAACTTACTGTTTTGGAAATATCCAAAACTTTTTTGCCACTGTTTATATCTAGACTGACTAACTGAATTGACCTGTTGGAGTTCCAAAAACGGTTTATCAAGCTAATGAATTCAGACTTAGATTCACGGTCTGACACCTGAACGCAGACAAAATAATACAAGAAGAATGTGCTCATAATTACTGTTTGAGTAATTAAATAGAAATTATCATAACACGACGCGCCTATGCATGGAGCATAAACTGTTAAGGGGAAGACCTATTAAGATCTACTGTCTCCCGCTTATTCATTCATAAACAATCCAAAAGTTAAGGTTTAGATTATTTTCAGTCCGTGACATTTTACAGCAATAATTGTTACTTTTATAGATGCAGCAACATTTATTGAATCGATCAACATTATTTCGTCCGGTTTGTCCGAATCAGTAACAAAAAAATCAAAAAAACAATTGTTTACGAGTAAGTGTGAGAGACTGTACATTAATAACTGATGATAAGTAGAGGTTAAGGAAATGGAATGGGGAAAATGGCGAAGTACCACATACTTAATCTACCTATATAGATTGTATATTAGACTTCGCCTTAAACTTGATCTCCATAAAACTAGCAACAGTACGGTTCTTGTGACGTAGAGGATATAAGTACTGTTCAACTTTATTGAATGGACTACAGATAGCACAGAAATTATTCAAGAAGCTGTTTCGGTTTAAGTAGGTACGACATCTCATTTTTTTGAAGCTTGAAGCAGTTACATCAAATAAAACTCCTCATTCTATATTTTGGTTCGCTAAACATGTAAAAATCTACTTGATGTAAGTATAGTATTGTAGTACAGGAGGATTGTACTTAAATAAGTCGCAGAAAATGGGATATTTTATGGTTGAAACATGCGTAGAAAATCTGTGAAGACATATCTCAATATTTTTATCTTCCACTTGCATTTCTTCAGTCGTTTGTTTTGTTCAGGAACTCTCGCTCAGTAGGTACCTATTAAATAACTACCTAAGAAACTGTAGGTACACAGCTGGAATGAGACCCAAAAAACGAAACCATTATCATTAGTTTTTATTTATACTTGATTGTGACACAGAATATATAATAGTACTAGGTCTGTGATTCTATTTTCAAAGTCTATTGACGTCGAATATAACCAGTTTTATTAACATTAACACATTTTAACAGCTTCTTTTTAATTATTAACTGTCCAGTCATCATAAAAATGTAGATGGCGGTAAATTTTGGATGGTAAATCAGGTATTTCTGCGGTGGAGCAGTTTTGTAAGTGTGTCGCCGTAGCACCTGCGATGGAAAAAAAACACCTTGCAGTCAATATGTCGAATTGGTCGTTCATAGCACAAAATGAAGAGTTTAACAGAAGGCTCACTCTTGCATTTGAGTTAGGCGAAAGCGTCCACAGAGGAGACGTATGACGTGACGCGTGGGATGGCATCTGTCAGATAAGTTATCGTCAGCCGTCATCGATGCGACGCGCGTCTCAGTGTATAGTATAGCTTTGTCTCTTGTGTTTCATACATTTATATGAAAACTGTTACAAACGTCACGATATCGCACGTCTCACGTCTCCCCTGAGGAGCTTGCGCCTTAAGGGCCGGTTAGTCCACAGTGCGCCGTCTCTGTCATTTTAGATACGTGTGAATAGATACGCTAATAACCTCACTTTTGGCCATTTTTCTCCTTTTTCCTTCATCTTGTCAATATAAAACATTTTTTAAAAAAACTATCCATTAAATTATTTAGATCAGGTGATTTTCTATTTTTTGATATACTTTTATTAAACATAGCATTAATAATTCTTTATATAAAACTGAAAAAAATGTCATAAAATAAGCTAAAATTACCTATTTTTGAAATTTTTTATGATTGAGCAAAGTAATGAATATCGTGTTTTGAACCATTAATTAATCTAGAATAGTTCATGAACAACCACATATATTTTTTCTGGAGCAGAAAAATGATCATTTCATGCCATATAACTCAACTGAAAATAGATCGATTGGACTAATCTTTTCTTTTCTGAATTCATAGCATATATTATTTTCAAGTAACATACTACTTATTTATCGACTATTATTAGTCCAGCAGTAGACTGGTGAGGCTCTAGGTAGTAACAGTTATCTAGCTTTGTTACTATGAAGTTTCAATATAATCTTAGTATCTGTTGTTCCATCTGTATAGGCGATACTTTGTACAAAATTTGTGTCCACACCCAAATATGGTCGTGTTTTATTGCTTGTTACGTAATGTTCGTTTTTGATAATAAGGGCCAAAATGCACCTTTAATCATACCACCGGGAACTTCAGCTCAATTTGTGTATGTCATATTGAACAACAAAGCAGATGTTTTAAAGGTTACTAGGTCGTTTTGGTGACAGTAATGTATAACTTTCCGTACGATGCCGACTTAACATAGCATTATCCCAATTCTACCCATGGGTGTCGTAAAAAGCGACTAAGGGATTTGAAAGTTGATGTGTATTGCAAGACGACAGGCTGATAACCTGTCACTTAGGTGATACACAGTCTTATCTAGGGAATGGGCAGCAGCGTTCCCTGTGAATTACACTGAACTCGATAATTTGCCTGCCAAACGTGGTGAGTGTGGCAATACTCTCCGCTACGGGGGATGCCCAAGTCCAGCAGTGGACTGTTGTGATTGTAAAGGCAACGTATAACTTTGTCAAAGAATTCATCGGGCTACCCACTCACTTGTGACTTTAGTAATTAAAGAATTCAATCCATTTGGTAGAGTCTCTGATAGCGAAGTATAGATAGAGGTAGGTTTCAGAAATGTTATGTTTAAACTTTTTGTAAAAATAAGTAAGTAAGTATTAAGCAGACACGTTTTTGTACCTAATTTATCAAGTTTAACATACATTCATACATATATCACGCCTATATCCTTTACGGGGCAGGCAGAGCGTAAACGGCACGGCATTTACAGCACGCCTGGCAACATGTTCAAAGTTGTATAAAAGACTATACTCAAATTCCTCAATCGCTTCTTACGACACCCGCGGCGAAGAAATGGAGTGATGATTTTCTAAGCAGGCACCACACGGCTTATCAAGTTAAATATAAGCAGATTTTTGCTTGGCTGTGCTATTTTAAAATCCTACAAAAACCATTAGGTGACTACTAAACCAACGCCCATAAAGGAGCCTTGGCAATAAATAACTAAATGAGGAGTTTTCCGAAAACACATAAATCAAGGTTATTTATGTTATGCATGACCTACTTTTTACCGTGAGATGCCGGCTTCGAATAGCATCACCCCAATTGTACCCATGGGTGTCGTAAAAAGCGACTAAGGAATAATCATCCGTGGATTGGAACGCAGCGTTTCTTGTTAATTTCAACATCTTGCACTGCGCTCGCCAATCCGCCTGCCAAGCGTGCTGAGTAACCGACAGGGGGAGGACCATGTCCATCAGTAGACTGTTGTAGCTGTTATAGGGTTATGGTTATGGTATGACCTACTTTTACAGATCTAAGTTCTAACAATGAGTTTGATTCAATTTTAAAGTTCGAAGCTATCGCAGTAGCGCAGAATGCTGATTCGAAAGAAGGAAAACTCTTACTTACGAAATGTAACTACGTAATTCAATATGAGTTTATGTGCAACGTGCTGGTTACTTGTATCGTATTTGTATCTATAAACCCTCCTTCTTTATCTCACAATATTTCACAGATAAGAAAACCACCTCTTTTCCATACTCCTTTAAGAGGAAACTCCGCGGCACCCATAGTTTCCCATAGCGGCGGCGCTCATTAATCAGCATTGACAGTGACCTTAACTTGGGCCTTGCGAGGGCCAGCACCAGAGGCAGAAGGAAAACGACCCACTTCGCCGCTCCAAACCAACCAGTCCACGCTAACCCCACGCTAAACGCACCTCTACGGCCTTCGGGCGAGAGAAGAAAGTGGTGTGAATCGCGTTAGTAGGTCTGTAGGCCTCGGCGGGTGTGGCTGTGTGGGTGAGTGCGCCTGTGTGCGGTGTGCGTACACGCATGGAGACAGCAGCGGCAGGGCGGACCAACTTTAAGAGAAATGCGCCGCTTTTAATTTATTTGAGTATTTTAAATTTGTTTTTGTCTAAACTTCTACAACATGAATTTTCATGGGACAAACATAGATTTAGCCATTTGATCTAAGTCGGGGTTGCCATATGCTATAAAGATGATAATGGTACAAGACTATTTGCAGATGTAAGTAGTTGAGATACTATGATCCAAGGAGTCTAGGTAATCATTGTCCAACACTATAGTAGTAACAGAACATGGAACACACCTATTGTCACGCTTTAAATCCTATTTATACCTTGTGAGTCACTATACTGTCTACCAAATCACTCGAACATATTTGAAATTCCAATGATGCGTACTTATCAAAACAATACTAATTGGTGCAGGTGAATAAACTGCAAAAAGGTTGAAGTACGCTGAAGACGTGATTAACGTAAATGGTAATACTTGCATAATTACCAAGTACGATAGATAATTGAGGAATAGCACTATCGGAAATGATTTACCTATTTTAATTGCATGAATCAATTAGCTCGAGTAAATAATGCATACGCAAGTTTGTCTTTCCGTTGCTCTTAGCACGAATGTTTAGAATTTTCGATAGTGGGTTACCTATTAAAATTTACTTGTTTATGATGAAAATATTCACTCAGTTACTGAGTAAATACATAGGTATAACATCGCGTAAAGGAGGTAAATAATAAATTTGGTAAGTAAATATCCGAAAAATAAAACTAAAACATTAAAATATTTAACTAAAGAAGTTAATTTTAAAAAAATAACATAGAATAATAAAAAAAAAATGCATAGTACCCAACCAATTAACACTGTCAATAGAGTGATTCAATTACACATCCTATCGAACATCCATCCATCAAACTACACTACACCCACAAGTAGGTCAGTAAGTCCACCAGCACATTTATCTGTCCGCCCAAGCGCGTCGTGACGTCACGCCGTACCGCTACGCCGCGTGAAGCCCGCGGGCCGCGGTTGGGGCGCCCTGCCGGTGGTGGTAGAAAATTTTGGTGGGAAGTGAGTGGGGTGCGCCGGCGCCGCAGTCAGTCCTCAGCTCGCGCGGCCCGCGCCCGTACTACCGGCGTGAGAGCCCCGAACGTGCGCCCGATCGAATCTCTATATACCTACTGTGTACCGCCAACGAACAGTGTACGTCGAAAACAGGAAAATTGTAATTGGCATTTTTAAAAGTGACGTGACAGTGACCTGCCAGTGGAAACAGTGAATGGATGCCAGTTCATTATTCCATCATTTTTCGTTTTTTTTTGTTATTATTACTGTTATTTTTGTATTATTTAGTATTTTCTCCACCCTCTATGTAAATTAGATTTTGTTTCGTTATTTTTATTTATGCCAATGACATTCTTTCCTTTATCTTTTCTTTTTTTACTAACTTGCTAGAAAATCTTTCACTAATTGCATGTTTTTTTCTTTTGTCTTTTTCGATCATCGTAGGTATTTTTCAGGTTAGTACCAACTGTAAACAGATAAATACTATCCTAGTTTATATATTTTGTTTTTTGGGGCCACGAAACTCGTGATAGATCCTCGAGCGGAGCGGGTAGCGTATTTGGGTCACATTTCGGAAGGTCGCGTGACTGGTTTTTTTTACAGTTTTAACGGCGATCGTAGCCGCGCCCGCCCCACGCGACGCGCGCTGTTTTATTAAACTCTTTGTTTATTTAAGGAAAAACCGTTTTATATAAATACCGTACCGCTTTATAGGTAGGCAGGTTCATTATTTTTTCAATCGAGTAGGTATGTTATAAAAAGTTTATTTATAGCTTTTTTAAACGACTATTTTTCTACCTTGTTTGTTTTGTAACAGTATGCATTAATTGGCAATAGTTATTCTTAAAGTTTGTTTTATAAGTTTGTCATAAAAATTGTACCTACCTAATAAGTACATGAACATGGTACTATCAATTTTAATCCAGATGATTTTGACATTTAAGGGTTAATAACTGAAACTAAAATTAATTACAAGAAATTAATGAATCGAAAACCCCGCCCTACAATTTTTAATTAAAAATTCTTGACGCTCATAAAATTCAATTGGGGTGCTCAGTTAATTGACCTACTTAAGAAAACAGGTGCTCAGGTAATTGTGGCATTTGATGTCATTTCAATTTGGGTGTCATTCACCTGTTGTCGAGATAATGCCAACATTATCATTCATTCATTAACATTGTACGGTCGCGAGCTCTTCGTTTTTTGGTAGGATTAGCGTCGAATTAAAATAAAATACGTTTATCGCCTTATTTCGTGTGATGATCTCCAGTCAAAGGATTTCAAATGATTGAGATGGAGTCACAATTTTAAAAGATCTGCTAACAAAAGTTTTGATAAATACAGCCATATACCTAAGAGGAGGTACTCTTTAAGTCTAAATCTAAAAATTGATTTTGAGGCCGAAAATTTGTACTTAAATAAATGCAAAAGTGTGTAGCAAGATAAACAATAGAGCTAAATCAAAGTAGGTAAATGAGTGTGACTTTAAACAAGAAAAGTGTAGCTTAAAGTAAAATAGGTGTTGCTTAAAACAAAATAGGCGTAGCATAAATAAATGCAGGTTTAACTTTCAACAAACTTTAAAAATAATGGGTCTGTTTAAAACTTAGTAGGCGGTAGATCAACCAAAGTAAAGTGTAGCTTAAAAACTCTTCTCTCGTAGCTTCCCCTAACTCTTGTTCTTCTCTTGTTCTAGTCTCCCTCCCCCTCCCGCCCCGCGCCCCCCGGACTGTCCTTGTACGCTGTTGAAGGCCGCGGCACCGCACGGACAGAGCTGTAAAACTAACAGCGACATCTGTTGAGTGACACAGTGGAACTATTGACAAAAGTGGACATAGTGTACGATGATACGGATTTGACACCCCACCGAGTGTGCGGCGTTCATCTTGCTCCAGCTATACTCAGGTAAGATAGAAATAAAGCTTTCAATTTTCAATTTCAATAAATTTTTATTTATAATATTATTTATAATTCCTTTATGTTTTATAAAAAATATATTTTGAATGGTTCAGATATTGTTATTATTAATAATATTTATAAATGCCGCTCACGTATCGGCTTATACAGCCATGAAAAATCTTGCCTCAGACACTGAATAAATTGTCTGTCACAGACGTATGAGGCCATTGATGATCATCAGGTCCTGCTCAATCAGGAAAAAATATTTGTTTCGTTAAAATAGGTTGCCCAATTCAATTGCCTACTAATCCAACTTTAAATACAGAAGTAACAAATACCTTAAACCATGATATATGTGTCTGTCCTCATCTTTATGAGTAATTTTATACCTATTTCCAACCATCCTAACTATTACATCGTTCTTAAGCCGAAGATGTATGTCAATACTCTACGAAACTATTTGAAAACCAATAATATGGTTACTCTTCCTATTGTTACCATATTCTTACCTACATACGTAGGTATTGTCATTTCCTTTTTCATGAGGCTATAGGTATTTGCCACAGTTTTTCTGCTCTACTTGCAAGATTTGTCTTATTTCACACTTGGTTTGAATCATGCTTTTGGCGAAAAATGCGCATTCTTCTATGACTACGTTTTCACGTCAATTTCATGCATTACCTACCATAACTGGAGCAAACTTTTGTCACTTTCTTTCGTCGGCGAGCGGCCATTTTTGGTGACGCAGTGACCTATTGACATCCTTTCCTAAGCTAACCTAGAAATGGAAGATCAAGTTCGGTTGTTGCTAAGTATTTACAGAGATTACTCACATTCACTACAGAGATTCACTCGAGGAATTTTTTGTTTAGCTAAAAGTGTAAAAAATCCATCGCGGAATTTTTGAGTTGATGAAATATGACAAAAAAAATGACGTCAAATCCACACATTTTAATAGGTATAGCTGTAAGTATAGCTGCAATAAAGACTGATCTCTCTACAACTGGTGAATCTACAGAAATTTTGACATAAATTTGACGTCACATCAAAAACATCTGCAGAAAGTTGTCAATGACTCCGAATTTGAATAGAATAAATATGACATTAAGGATCGACTGTCAATATCTGGTTACCTGTAGGATTCAGTGATAATAAAATTTTCCGCACGTGGACCCAAACCTGCGTTTATTTCATTCGGGAATTTATCGATTATTTTGACAGATATACCAAATAATTTTCACGCTAGTATACCTATGTATACGTCATACCTACACACCGAAAACCTACTTCTACAATGTTTGTCATTAAACAGAGTCAAGTATAATAAGGTCTGTAGCACATCTACTTACCCTTTTCAGAAATATTTTTCATCTTATTAACATTAGAATAAACCATTATAAGTTGATGTCTTGAAGGGTTTTACCAAGATGCTGACCCATTTATCTAAAGCCTACAAAACTAGAAGACACTAGCATCCCTCACAACGACGAAACGCAGCAAACTGTTTAGTGTTTCAAGTAAAATGTAATAAAGATAACACACGATTGACAAGCTATCGGTTTTTCAACCCGTGCCCTACAAACCTGAAAGGTGTAACATTTGCACTTGTTATTCAATGTTTGAGTGATTGTACTATCTAGAGATAGCCAAAAATACGAAAATGTTGTGAATGGTATGTTTTTTGGTCACTATTACAGGCCATATCTGCCCTACATAGTAATTTATCTAATACAATAAGTGATCGCCGTGTAGTACCAGCTTGGTATTAGCATCACGCCGTACCTTTCCCGTGGATATCGCATAGGCGACAGTCTGACATCCTGTCACTATAGTGACAGTCACTTCCAGCAGCTGAAAGCCTCCCCCCGGGTCATGACCTGCCGTGGCCAACTTGGAAATCTTTAAACAGATTGCGGACCCAGGTTGGCCGGTGCAAAGACAATCTGGCCCGATGGGGATACATTGACGGCTCTTCTAATGTATGCGAGTGTGGTGCAATTCCTCAGACCATGGAACACCTCTTGACCTGCCCCATGTGTCCTGACTCCTGCACAGTGGATGATCTAATGAAAGCCACTGCAAATGCTGTCCGGGTGGCTGAATTCTGGGCGCACAAAATTTAACTTTTGCCATCGACACGAAAAGAAGAAGAAGTGATACACAGTCTTCTTAATGACTCTCAAACTTATGTCAGATGTGGTGCAAATGGCCGTTTACGCTCTGCCTACCCTACAAGGGATAAATGCATGATCTATGTATGTATATATGTGCAATAAATTGCCTACTTAGTTTCAACCAGTGTATGGGAATTTGAGCTGAAAAGGCATCTTTGATATGAAAACCCATGTGAATAAATAAACTTCAAACATGGTCAAAGTATACAATGGACCTGGATGACGTCACAACTCCTCCACAGACATTATTCACGCGCAACGGTCCTCCTGACCTCATCTCGTTTGGACAAAAGATTTTGTTTTTATTTTATTTTGGTCAGTCTCGTATTTCCGTTTCGCCCTACTTTTAATCGCATTTGGTTTTGCTCCACTCTTGAGAGATAATTGTTATTTCTTCTAATAAAAAATAAATATTGGTTTTTAAAGATCATAAATAAATATTTATGTATTAAATAACTGCAATGCCGTGTGATGCCGGCTTAGAATAGCATTACCCCAATTCTACCCGTGGGTGTCGTAAAAAGCGACTAAGGGATATTCATCCAGGGAATGGGCAGCACCGTTCCCTGTAAATGTAACATCTTGGTACTGCGCTCGCCAATTACCCTGCCAAGCGTGGTGAGTATGGCAATACCCCCGATAGGGGGAGGCCCATGTCCAGCAGTGGACTGTTGCGGCTGTTATGGTAAATAACTGCAATAAAGGCTGATCTCTCTCGTTAATCCACATACAGAACTTTTGACACATTATTTGACGTCACATAAAAACATCTGCAGAAAGTTGACAATGATTTTAAATTATATGAATACCTAGAATAAATATGACATGATAGATCTACACAACCCATTGAAAATTCCACAATTAAGTATAACCAGTCAGCAAACATTTTAATTCCAATCTACTTTGTAGGTGTCGTTTACATACCGATGTGTATCAATTATTCCAATACAAAGTTTAATATCATCATCAGAATTTTCACCTTGTTAAAATTAATTATCAATTTCATTTTACCGGCCGTTTACAATCGCCATACTTTTGAGTCGGCGGCTTTTTGAAGTACTATACATAACAGTACATAATTATACAAGTTATAATAAGACATAGCCCGTCTCTACAACACGCAAAAGCAACTCAACCAAAGGATTCAGACTTAACTGGTTATCGTAGTAACTGTATCGAGAGCCAAAATAATTAGATCCTTTAAATTGTAACTAATCATACTGCTGATATTACAACACATACCAAACATTGTTTCTTAGCCGCAGCTTTACAAAAACATATTCGAGACCACAAAACAGTTATTTCCAGCTCTTCTTGCTGAAATGAATCACATTATATTATAGGTCTAACGTGGGTCTAACCTAAAATTAGTGCATACACTTGCAGACTCTAGTATATTGCGAAATTTCTAAAGAAAAGATAAGGCGGTATTATGACTTTAAATTTAAGACATTTATAATTGTTAAATAAATAAAAACACATGCCTAATTAATGAGATAGCTTTAAAATATGTTGTAGCAACTTCACAACCAATAACCTCTAACTACATATTAATTTTGTCTTCTTTTAAAGTTATCACTACGTAATTAAATTGTATTCTGTAGAATAGGAACTTCAACAATTTAAAACTCAATCGCAAATAACTTCATTTGTTAGATGATATTGTTGTAAAAAGCTAACCTAGTTCTGTTGAGTGTAAAATGTATGCAGTGTTCCGCACTTCGGCACCCGTGGGTGTAGCAAGCTTGCTGGCTGACTCATAGAGTCTTTGAGATGGGCTTTGAACACACAGATGCCAGCCAAATATGATTCAAAACGAATGAAATGTAAGGGAAGCTTAAGCTTAGAAAAAATAAGATCCATCTACGAAGTTTAGAGAATAGGCGTAGCAGCACAAAGAAAATTGCAAGAACACAGTAATAGTTTCCACCACTTCTACTATAATGAAATGAATGAATAAGAAGGCCATGAACAGGTACGCAGAGCGATACCCTAGAAGAGTTATCTAATCTAACATTTATACATCGTCCTGAACGGGAATTGAACCCGAGACCTTTGCGTAGCAGGCAGACGCACTTCCTCTGCGCTACATCATTCAATATCCTTACAGAACTTGTCTCGTCAGACTAGTCTAGTATGTTCCTAGCCTTATGTCAGTACAATGTGTTAAGGTTGAATGTCTCATCGCGACCTCTCGTTGTAAATTAGGCTTTCAAATGACATGTCGTTATACATTTGACATTGTACTAATGGTTTCCTAATACTAATACACACCTCAGGATGATTCATTTCAATTTATGCTTTTAAAACGTCCAAATGCAAATAAGTCTGATAAATTACCTACTTAGTTTTTTCTACAAAATAAGCAATTTGAATTCTGCACTTGATTTATGCTGTTAGTTATATATTTTGCAATAAGAGTAGGTATGCCATTTCACAAAGGGGAACAAAATAGCTTACCTATTATGTTACTCAAGCAGGGATAATGTAGCGTAGTGCGATAGAAAAAAATATGTAATAGACCGAATACTATGAATTTAATACGAATAGAAATAACACATTTATTAGTACATAAAGCACTTCGGTTGCTTTGCTATTATTTTTTCTTTAAAATTTTATGTGTCAAAAATATTTTTGTGTTGATATTGCCTTTTATTAAGTTTTGGTTCTTTAACTTCGTATATTACGACTGTACTTCTAATAAATAAAAATAAATAACATAGCAACGGGCGAAATATAAATAAAAAGCCAGCCAGTTGGTGGCGGGTGGTTTGTTGAACCGACGTCGAGAAAGCGGCGCGTGCGACGTTCCGAGAACCGATGACGTTGATGAAACGTCACATACGTATACAGATAGGTATAGGTATACGTCGCATAGGTATACAGATAGTCGTAGTGTTAACAAGAGAACATAGGTAAACAAGATAAAAAACTAAGTTTCCAAAAAAAAGTGGTTAGTCTCAGAAAAACTACACTTAGACAACTCTAAAACTTGATAACATAAGAAACTGCAATAATTAATTGTACTTTTTTTGGAAATCTTGCAATATTTTCCACCGCAGGCAGGATTTGAACCTGTACTAACAACTGGCTACCACGGTTCTATCCTAGCCTGCAATTTAAGAGAGTATATCTTGAAACTTATTTCTTTCGCGATGTTTGGCAAGATCTGTGGTTATCTTTGTATACGTATGACTTAAAAAGACATTTTCAGTTCACAGAGCTACCACTGTTGTCTTGTTACATGCGTAAAAATTAGGTCCACAAGGTTAGGACCACATCATTTCAAATCAACACATTTTAAGCACAAAACGTGAATCATCATAATTTACAAACGCACTGACCAGTAGCCTAACGCCTGATGATTCAGAGTGTTTTCCTCTGTGTGTTGCAAAGGCCGTCCGATGTCCGTTTGGGTGTCGCAACACCAGTCGTAGTGTTAAAAGGTCCTTGACTGTAGATAAACGATTGGCACTTTGGGAAGTCCGATATCTAAGTGAATTATGACAGCGGTGAAGTTGTATGATGAAAATGGAAAGATGCAATATTTGGACAGACATAGAGCAATGCAAAATGCACTCGTAGTGTTAAGAGATCCTTGGGCATATCTAAACGATTAACAGGTTGGGAAGTTCGATACGATGCGTGTCATCTGACAGCTAAATGATGATAAAGAAAAGAAGAAGCAATATTTAAACAGACATAGTGCAATGCAAAAGAGCAGTTGTAGTGTTAACAGGACTTTGATTGTAGATAGTCTATTTCATAGGCTGGGAAGTCCTAAGTACCTATGATGTTAGCAGATGTAGTCCAAGAAATGAGTGGGAATCAAGAGATGCAATATTTGGACAGATGCAACGCAACAAAATAAAGTGTTAACAGGTCCTTAGCACTAGCTAAGTAAACAATTGACAAGTTGGGAACTCCGATATCTAATACGTGATCTATGACATGACAGCTGGAGAGAAGTATGATGAAATTTCAAAGTATTTTGAACAAACTTAAAGCAATGTGGACTTTGTCATTTACAAGGTATCATAGAACTTTGATGAAAGTAGAATTGGTACTATTTTACCTCTTAGGTGTGTGGATCACTAGAATGATCACTGATAATGCAATTGATACAAAGATACGCATTTTATTAGAAAAACCCTACATAAGCTGATAAAAAAGCTAATCTGTACTTGTTAGAATCTTGTTAGCACAACATCAACCGCAAACCAAAGGAAAACACTACGAAAACTCCCCCCACCAAACCGACCAATCATAATCTAGAATGCAGCTCTAGCACGCCAGTGACACATATAGCGGCGCAGGCGCAGCGGGGGGCGGTGTGGCGCGCGGGGGGAGCGGCAACTTTCACTGCGCGGTAAAGATGCGCGCGCGCAGATCGCGGCAATGACCATGCGATCTGGCAACGCCGTGTCAAGTGCATGGAAAATGGCGGTGGTGAAAATTGTTGATTCGGCGGTCGTAATCGTAAGGCGGACGCGCTTTGCCCATTGAAGCACGAGGAAAAATAAACTTATTGTCTTTCAAAGACAACCGTTCTCGGCAACTTAACAAGTTTCACACTATTAATGATGAATGATATGTTGAGCGCCTAAATCTAAATCAGTACAAACTTATTAAAGGGGCTTCCCAGAAAGGTGCCTGAGGACACTTGTGATGGGAAGCCTTGCTCTTCAATCAGATTCCGTATCTACAGCAACAGGATTTACAATAGGTATAGGTAATTAGTTCTTATCTTAACTATTAAACCAATTAAAGAGAAAGAATAATAATAGATAATACAGAACAAAGAAAATTAAAAAAATATTGCGAAATCAAACAACATTTTTTATTGCATGTTTTGCATGAGGTCCACATGGCAATTGGTTTCTTGAACTGGTAACTGCCAATGCAGGTGGCATGCAGTTATGACAGTTATTAACTTATTATCACGAAGAGCCGTGCAATTTTTAGTCATAATACGATACGCCGAGGTATTTTGGAGAAAACCGAAAACAACTCTTGGTACCTTCAGTATTAAAACCCAGAACGTTCAGTTGCAGAATTGGTATAAAATGGAGACTCTGCCGCTGAAAATCATTTATATGTCATATTCAGTCAATAAAATAAACTAAAAAAAACTACGAATTATGCAACTGTAATACCTATATGCACGAGAACTTTAATTAAATTACTTCTTAAGCGCAATCTTATTTTTTAAATCATGAATTTGACTTAATGAAATTCGCTATTTGAATGTTATGACAACACCTTTCTATGCGTAAACATCAAGAATAACGCTTGCCTGAGATGAAATCCCGGATTCGCACATTTATTTACAAAGACTGCCGTCGTGACTTTGCTAGTTTACTGCCTACCTCTATAGGCATAGAGTATAACCTAGGCCTTGTGCTCGCTAGCCGATCAGCTGATCCTGCTTTCACCGGCGGCCAACGTCCGCACACTATTGATTCTGTACACCCCTCCTTTACCTCATGAGTCTGTGAGCATACATAGTATTGAAGGTATTGAACTGCAATTTTGATAAGTAGTAGGTACGCGTCTGTACAGACAGATTGCTCATAATAAGTATTCTTAAAGGAACTCAGAACAGCAATTCTTAAATTTACTTAAATAATCAATTTCAAATATGGCGAGGATGATTCTTCTGTAAAATCTTCATTTTGTGCGCGTGCATCTCTAAGCCTATTAAAAATAAAACAGTGTCTTTTAATTGAAATGAAACGTATCTATGTGGATGATGTTGTCATTCACTGCAATGGTTATTGAATGTGACAAGATTGAAGAAGGTTTGTAATTGGATTGGTGCACACGTGCGAAGTTTTGAAAAAGTTATTACCTAAATACGTTGTGTATGTATTGTAAACCTGTATTAATATTACCGTAAAATTACGTTGACACACGTACATGTACACGTACAGTAGGAACATTGTATGTCATTTTGAATTTAAGTTTTTTTTAAGATTTCGGAGTTCCAATCATTCGATTCCAATCCGATCGTTCCAATAATTCTTAATTAGGGATAAAACTACCTTTATTGTGTGCGAGCTCAATACCATGCAAATTCTTAGCACTCTACCAAAAACTCCATGAAAGTTTGGAAGACCCAAAACCATAGAGTCCAGCCTTAAAAAAACTAGATTTCCTCCAGCACGATTACCCTGCGTAATTACGTATGTAGGTCACGTAGGCCGTCTAGCATGCCTAGGTCCGCCTAGCTATATAGTTATGTGGCTGGCTAGGTATAGCTCGAACAGCTTTCTCTTAGTGATGGGGGTGACGCTTTCTGACGGCCGGCGCTGTCATTGGTCAGCCAGATGGACTATTATGGTGATATCGGCTGGGAGGTTTTTTATACGAGTCTAATATACAAAGTAAAAAATGTACACAAAATGATTTCCCTCAATTATATTATATTTTTTAAGAAATCTGGTAATTTGTTTTTTGGGATAACTAATTTCATTGATGTGAATGAGAGAAAGACGTAATTTTTTTAATGTTTAATCGTTTGTCTTGATTGTATAGCGATTGCAAAAAGTAAAATTTTATGAATATTTTTAAGCTCTAGATTTTTGACGAGTTCACCGAAGTCTATTTGAATTGAATTCCAAAAACCCCTATCTTAAAAGAGTTACCTACATTTTAATAGAAAAAAACCTTCGTCATCTGACACCGTCTCAATAGTCAAATCGCATGACATTGCATTCATACACCATACTACCTACTTCACCTGCGTACTACAATTCCCACACAACCCATATGTTCCTTTTTTCAACCATTTCTTTACCTACCTGGTCGAATTCAAATATTGACTGATTGAAGGGTTCGCATCTGGCGCCGGAGAAAGCCCCGAAAAAAGCATCAGCCCCCAAAAAAGCACCTCATAAGAACGTCACGCGATAAGAAAACCGAAACCTCATAATATAACCATTATTTACCAATATGAAAATAACATGTGTCCTTTTGTCAGTAGCAGGCGGCATGTGTTCCATTGAAACACCGAATTTTTAAATTTGAATGCAAATGTTGTTTTTTCCAAAAGCCAATAAGATGTTTTTTTTTCTTGAGATGTTCAAAATGTGTTAATTTGAGGGTGTCAGGCTGTCGGGTAAATTGAATTTCTCTTGTGGTATGATAATTGAGTAAGTACTAGCTTTTGCGTCAGTTAATAATTTTTTTTTTGTAGCCAAACTGGGTTACTATTTGGTCATTTTAATATCGTGTCGGTAGTTTGACTTGGATATTAAATAAAAAAACATCTTGTTGTCAAAGTAAAACAAAACTAAGATTGAAAAGATACTTGTCAAACCGCCAATATACAAAAAACATCAACGCGAGTAGAACTTAAAATAGTTTTTTTTTAGATATATTAAATTTTTCTTATCTTCGAATAAGCGTGATTTAATAAATAATTATTGTGTAAAATAATAATTCATTTAAAAAAGTAAGAAATTATCCTCATGTTGTGTTCATAGATGCTTTATGTTCGATTTCATCTTTCTTATTTCGATCGTAGGACATGACACAAATTGCTCCCATATTTTTTTCTACAATCTGCAAGCAACCCTTTCCCATACAAATACCATCTCACCCATCCCACTAACCTACTAAAGGATGTTACGTGTCGCCTTACTTTTTTTATCATCTACACATGATCATACATCCGGTAGTTTTTTTCCATTATTAAATCGATATCCGGTTGGTTCCGGATTTACCCACGATCAAAATAAAAGAGGGTTGTGTTTACACTTTGTTAAGAGGCGTAATGATGGGGTCTTAGGGACCCTTTAAGGTATCAGGGACTATTAATTTTTTTGATGATTATGTTCGGTGAATAAGACCTGTGTTTAGGGTGTGATTAGATAAGGTTTTTGTTCCTTTTTATATTGAAGTGGGGTTTTTAACTGTTTGAACATATGGTAAAATAGTATAGATAGATAGGTATGTGGGTGAAATTAATCTAACTAACGTTTTTATACATACATAAATAAATCACGTCCTTTTTCTTTGCGGGGTAGGCAGAGAGTCTACGGCCGTTTTTATATAAGGTACTTTTTAGTTGTTGAATTTGAATTAACTGACTTTTCATCAACAAAATGTTATTCTATAATGAAATAGCTACAGTCAGATAAAATTTAAATGAAATTGTGTGAATGTTCATACTTAAACATACCTAATTTGCTTTTAAAAGAGGAAAAGGTTTCTTGTCTAGAACTATACACCTGACAACGAAAATCACGTATGTTTCCTCTACATCCACCATTATCTCTCCAATTTGACATAAAATATTCAAAACCCCATGGTCCGCCAAGACTGCATGTGCGAATAGGACAGGACTATGCAATGATTGATGCGATAGAGTAGGACAGAGGGAGTGCAACGTCCTGATTCGTCAATAAACTTGACCCACATTTCATTGAGAGCGCGTGCAGCAGGAATCTAACTTAGGGCAAGTCCATGTTTTTATATCACTTTTTTTTAATAATTTATATTCAAGGGAATATTTACTTTTGAACCCACATTTTTAGCTCTAATAGGCAAATAGTGTATCAGATACGTATCTATAAGATAGTTTCGGTACTTCGGAAATTCTTAGCTATAAGTATTTTTTATTTGCAATATTTTATTTATAAGTTTATGAGAACTTGCGCAGAAAATCTTAGATGTAAGATGCAAAACTTTTTAATGTCCCTGACGGAACGTAAGCATAGTAAAAAGATGTATTTTTTAAGTACTGTTAATCACTGACCAAACTGGAACCGAGACTCAAGAAGTCTTCAGAATTTAGGGAAAATGAAATATGCAAAAGCATTAAAACGTGATTAATCTAGGATTAACAACTGACCGTTTGCTTATAAATCTGCGGAATCAATTATTTACCTGCAAACATAACGGATAAGTCTAAAAGTAGGTAGTTTCTAAAAACAGTATCGATTTATAACAAATTTATCTCAGTTTTTTAGTAAATATCGTCATGATTTATAATGTACGTACGGGTTATTTTTGGACTCTACTTTTCGGACTTTGCCCTGAACGCATCTTTACCGTGAGAGGTCCTTGCCCATGTAACGGTGCCGAGCATTTTGGGCATCTCCCCCCTCCCCCCCTGTCCTACCCCCCTTTACCCCCCTTCTGGACCAGGCTACGGCCCGTGGCCATGGCAACTAGTGGTTAAGCAGCTATTTCATATACCCTGCCCTGACACCCGATTTGACGTACAGTGCTGCGTATCTGGGGTTTATCATAATGATGCCCATACATACAATAACCAGCAATGGAACGAAATTTATATCAAGTCGGACTTTGGCTACGGCTCATGGGCAAGGTAACTAGTGGTTATACAAAAATGTGAAGTTCCGTGGCTCGTGGGAGTCGGAGGTACCGTTAGTTTTTTTGGGAATCGGGAAGGACATCAGTTAGTTTGATAACGGTGTTCCTGGTACTGATAAGTACTTGTTGTCAAAGTTATTGGATAGAAGAATATAAAAATAATCAACGAAAATTTGAAGTCCAATATCTTGGACAATTATGGCAAAAAGTGTCTCCACACTTGACATTTTAGTTAAGAGGGCCACTCGCTGCATTCTCGGCAGTATGACAATTGTATGGAGACAATTGATGCCACAATGAAACAGTCTGGATTCAGTGCTTGTAATAATCTCAAGTAGATTTTACTTTATTTCATGAAATAAAATATAATGAACGACACCTAACAACATTAACTCAATTCGATTAACTCCATCCTAAAATCTAACAAACTTGACAAAAGTTCTACAAGTAACAAGACAGGTCTTTCAAATTGAGATAGCTCTACCATGTAGCCATCACCGTGATGATAGTTTGTAATGTACCGACATTAACTCCCCGGGTGGGCAACAGCGTGACCAAATTATACCTCTAATTAGGGACATTCGTATGTCGGTGGAGAGATGATTTTCGGTGGTATGGTCGGTCAGGCTGTGTGCCGTGTGGTGCCGGCTTAGAATATCCCTATCTTCCCATGGGTATCGTAACAAGCGACTAAGGGATTTGAGATTTGATGTGTATTGCAAGTTTAGGCGACAGTCTGACAATCTGTCACTATGGTGACACACAGTCTTCTGAATGACTCTCAAACTTTTGTCAGACGTGATATAAATGGCCTTTTTTACAGCCGTTTACGCTCTGCCTACCGCGCAAAGGATAAAGGCGTGATATATGTATGTATGTATGTATGTCTTAAAAAAATACAGCCGTATTTCTTATACAAGTGCACTTAATACTTTAAAAACTTACTTTTTTTATTTCCACAGCTTCTGAACTAAGACGCTGTTAAATCTAACTACTTATGTACGTTTTCATATAAATTCATCTATAATTAAAAACCTGAGTTAACTATAACTGGTTATTCTAACTGTACGGTCAAAACAGTCTACAATAACTCAGAAATTAATTAATTTAATTAGATAGGCGTGTAACGCGAAGTAGTACATGATTAATTAATTTTTGATCGTTTGTCTCACAGCATCAATGGCTATAAAGAATTTTATAAAAGTAATTAATAAGGTACATATTTATAAATACTTATGAGCTAAATCAAGATACAAATTTAGAATATACTAATATTTTTTTTACAATCCTTTTAATATTTTCTTGATAAAATTACTGGCGAAGATTCGTTAGGCATGTTATCCAGTCTAAATAAAATCATAATAAAACGAGGGCACACCAAACCTAAAACTGAACACATGGACACAGTCTATTCAGTTACCCTTTTTAGTACCATGTGATTGAGCATTCGTTTCAATTTCATTATTGATTTGATACACACCGAATCATACAATTTTCCTTTCTTTCATTGAGCGTTTGGAAAAGTGTTATTTACTAGAATAAGGCAGACGCCCAGACGCACTAAGCTTTTCTAAGAAACTACTCACGTCTGACTCCTAGTACCCTAGTACTCGCCCGCGAGTCTAGCCAATATGCAGCTATATTCTACACGTAGTATGTATGTAGTTGTACATCCCAGTGATGCGGGCTTAGAATAGAATCACCCCATAACTTTCAAGTGGGTATTGTAAGAGGCAATTAAGGGATACAAACAACCATAAAGCTGAATCAGTATAGAAACCCATGTAGCGATTAGAAAAGTGTAAGAATTAAGGCAGACGCACTAAGATTTTCTAAGAAACTACTCACGTCTGACTCCTAGTACCCTAGTACTCGCCTGCGAGTCTAGCCTATATGCAGCTATATTCTACACGTAGTATGTATATGTATGTAGGTATGTACATCCCAGTGACCACGTGCTAGATGCACAGTTACCCGACGTCACGGATACGGTATGGTTGTGTTTTCAATCGTAACATTTGCGAAACAACACTATTGTAGGTAAAAGTAGAGTAGGTAGATCATTTGCGAAAAAGTATAATAATATATTTTTCATGATTAATACTTACTTACAGAAACTTTTAAAAGTCTGACAGATGACAATACAAAAAATGCCCAATACTCTTCCAAATGCCTATCTCCGCAGTCCCAAACTTCCAAATTGGAAACCACTGACACAGCAGATCTCATGCATTTCAGAAATACGCTTGAGAGTGGAACTTCTGTAAAATTGGCTATTTTACAAGCCTTGGTATTCAATTTGTCGTACACTGCTGGTTATCTTGAGTTTATTATAATGACGCCCATACGATGACTAGCGAGGTATACGATATTACAGCGAAATAGCCACAAATAATTTGGTTAAGTGGCTAGCACGTGGTGGACGCTGTCCGGGCTTGCGCACCGGCCGTGACGCGCGTAACTGTACCACACACACGTGCTCTCAACCCGCTGTGAATACTAGATCGGGAACAGGGACTCATTCACTATTGTAAAGATTAGGGCTAGGTTTTTATAAGCAGCTAAATACCTACCATAGTCAAGGGAACGCATCGTCTAACAAATTAGGACTGTCCCCTTTTAAAGGACTGCTGCACAATGCTCTTAAGGAAGGGCCAGTTTATAGTTGACACTGGCCCAACTCGACGCTCGTCCATGAAATATGTCTGATATATCTCCCGTTTAAAATCTGTCAGAACCAGAATGATTTTATATCTGAGCACCAAAAATTTTTCGTTTTTCATGGGGAAATACACCCATGTTCCCAGTGTAAATATTTTCAGTTTCACTGGTTTTCTACGTTGACGGAATGTTTAATTTGTAGATGAAATATGACAACCTGCACAAATCATATTTGATGTCATATTTAAAGAAATAAATTCAGACATTATTCTTACCTCTATCCAAACATGATAGTTAGCAAATCACCTAACCATTTAAGTCATACTGGTTTTTATCAATATTTGTATTTTTATGAAAAACCTGTATGAATTGGTCATTTTAATGGGTAGGTGGATTTGCTAGAGAGATTACATATATCGTGCAATTTGACTGTAGTTTCATTTAATACAAACACTAATTTATTTCATATATTTTTCAGGTAACGATCCAAGCCAATAAAGATGCAAAAAACCGCAATAAAAACGGGGTAAGTTTATATTCCGGTCCGTTACTAACGTTATTCCACATCGGTTACGGTTAGCACAAACTTTTGGCGATTAAAAAAGTAACAAAATTATGAGGGTGTAACGGTGGTTGGTTGACCTTGTAAACTAGTGGGCCTTAAACCGCTCATCTCCTTTATAATTGAACTCACATAAATTGCATGTACTCGTACTTGTTATTATTATAGTCTTGTTGGCTGTACCTAGTTTGATGGGCAGCGTTGTGGAACTATTTTTGTCGGTCGAAAAGATATCTAGGGTTTGGTCTGAGTTCGGTTTATGGATCCTGTTCATTTTCGCAACATTGTTTTGTCTCTACATTTCTTTTCTTTTTGCTTTTATTGAGTATATTTTCTTTAACGAAAGTTCCGCCTCTTTACCAATCATGAAGCAACTATGGTAGGTAACAATCTGACTAACTAATGGTTTCACAAGTAAACATAAAAACTAGTAAATCCTACATACATAAAAATCTCTTGCCTATCGGCAGAGTGTAAAAACGGCCATTTACACTACGTCTAACATGAAATTGAGAGTCATTCAGAAGACTGTGTAGTGACAAATTTTCAGCCTGTCGCCTCAAATACTTAAACATCAATTCTCAAATCTCAGAGTCGTTTCTGGGGTGATGCTATTCTAAACCGGCTATTCTAACATATCTTAACTGACAGGCGAATTAGAATCATTTCAAACTAGCTACTCCCTGGCAACACCCTAACGACTTTACATATTTTACATTCATGAATACATCTACTGCCGCGAGTACTTCACGCCAACTTCAAACGCCAGTAGGAACAAGTTTTCTTGTACTTGACTTTGAATCGAGGTTTCGCGGTCGTCGAGGGGAAAGGAAGGGGGGGGGGCGTCTCAAAAAGTGAAACGTATTCTAACTGTATTTGTGATTCACAACAGCCTACGGTGTTCGCCGCGATCTGTTTTGCACTGTCGGCTCTTCCGACCGCTTACTATGGCATTTATTAAGCTGTGGTATTAGTAACACCTACGCTGCTGTGTAGTATGTATGGTATTAGCGGTCCGATTAATGAATGTCAGATGAAATCTGTGTTATGTCTGCTTAGAACAGCATCACTACAAATTATGGAAACGGCGCGTGGCATCATCCCATTTTCCCCACAAGTTTCGTACGGAGCGACCAAATTTTTGTCTTTTGGACTATTTGAGGGTTTAATGTATTTAAACTTCAGGATGGAATGGTATGGTAGTAATATGTAACAACTTTCCCATAGGAACATAGGTGATGTGCTAACTTACTAAATAATTTTATAAATTCTCTCTCTAATTGAATCATATAGTTGTTTACTTCTATTTACACTTTACCCGCCCCGCAAGGGATAAAAGCATGATTTTGCATCTTTACCTTTATTAAAAGCCCGGTTATATGTATGTCAGATAAAATGAGATATTATAATTGTTCTCTTGACATTGCGACCTCCTTATGCTATTTCATTAACGGGCGGCAATATAATTCGTGATTGTTAATCTTTGTCATTAGTTATAATTAAAAGCTTTGTCTAGGTGCCAAATGTACAGATGTTTCAATGTATTAGATGAGTAAACGAACAATAGCCAAAAAAAAGGCCACTAATGTTTTGATTTATACGGCTCTTTAATATAGTGTTAGTTATTAATTTTAACACTGTTGGATTTATGTTCTATAATTGCAAACGTCTCGGTTTATTTCGTGAATAACGTAAACAATGATGACAGGCGACACAAGTGTTGCTATAATGAAATAATAATGTTCGGTAGGAGTGGTACTGTATTTCCTCGTATGATGGGCCAACGCATTCTATTTCATTTCATTGCTTTGTTAACTGACAAAGATACCACTATCGAGTTGTCCAGGCAACGTTGGTCCGAGTATGGTTCGAAATACAGTACCAGACTAATATGCGGCGGTGTAGTGAATTCAATAATTGTCAAAGTTTAAAAATGTAACGGTACCGTCTGACATTCTGTACTAGGAGTTCGGTGAATAAAGTCGTGCCGTATAGTGTAAATTTCTCTTGGCCTTTTCATTATTAACATTTCAGAAGTGTTTTTCGATTTTCCACGTGCAATTTTTAGCTCAAGCCACTTTAAATGAAGTGAAGCCAGCGTGAGTTTTGCGGCAGTGAAGCGGAATGAGGAAAGAGGCGCCTTTTTCTTTCGTGTGGAACAACAAGTCGTCCAACGACCTTATAACGCGCCTGCACCAACCAGAAGGAATGGTGGAGTCGTGTGATGATAAATGATGGATGGGCGATCGGATTGATTGAACGGCAACATCGTGGATCATCGTGGACTGTTCGCGGTGAAGAGGTGCTATGTGCAATTATTACAATAGCTCCCATATCATGGTGTGTAGACCGTAATTCAGTAAGGTACGTTTGAAAGTTATAATTACTAGTTATGTACCTACCCCCTTGTGCTTACATATTTGGTAAAAGATTAGATTCAGTTTGGTATATATGTATGTATTTGAAAATTAGCAGTTACGTTTATTTTTTAAAAGAAAATCACGCCTATGTCGTTTACATATCACGCCTGCATCCTTTGCGGGGTTGACAGAGCGTTCCTATGACAGATGTTGAGGGTAGTTTCAAAAATTGTATATCCCTATTGTGTTTATTGCCTAAAAATTAAATACAAAATGAATCCTTTAATCGTTTCTTTCGGCACTCGCCTTAAAAAACATATATTTTGTGATGCTATTCTAAACCGACATCACACTATGGTGGTAGGTACTGTCACAATACTAATACTTTCTTTTTGTTGTTTTCTCGGAACCCGTGACAAAATATATGGATACAATGAGGTGCTGATGGGCTGCTTTCGACTGGAGAAAATAACGGCAGTCGCAGATTCCTGTATAGACAGCATTAGAGCTTTGCAACTGAAACATTTTATCATAAAAAAACATCTCCCGGAACTATTTATATAACAGGTACGTAAACCAGTACTGATATGATAAGAAAATTTGGTACATTTGTTAGTTAAATACTAATTATTTTCATATCAAGAACTTTCTGCACCGTCATCTCAAGTGCACGAAATCGCATAAGGTATATGATTATTTACGTATCAATCAATCAGTTAATGTCAATTTTGTTCTTATTCTGGCTAAGGTTCTTTAAACCACATCTGTAACAGGTACTTAACACAAAAAATAAATAAAGAAAATACGTGTGTTCTTCATATCAATTATTTACTAATGTTATTCTTTTTCACATGTTGCGACATTGGTTGGAGGCATTGGGGAAGCAATATGGCAAAGAGAAGTGATGGAATCTCGCACGAGCAACGTTCAGCCATGAAAAGTAAATAGAAGAAAGAAACTCATCGAAGAAAATATCGTTGATATTGCTATTGGTGGAGACTAGCTGGTGGCCTGATCTATTTCTGTAGGGTCGTGTGGGCTACAGTGGATCGCTTTGTTTTCCAATTATCATTTCTTAACAATGGATGAACGTAGAAAGTTTAAAGTATGTGGATCTTGTACTAAATATTTTTTTTCATACTTGATATTTCGATTATTTTTTGTGTTTATTTCAAAAGTCAGAAGTGAGCCGTTGTGTACTAGGGTACAATGGCTCGGTCTGATTTATACAGTACCTAGATCATTGCGGATAAATATAGAGAGTAATAAATTAAATGAACACAATTAATAGTTAGCCAAATAAGTCAAAAAATTACATTCCAATATCAAGATTAAAGCAAACATAACAAGTAGTAATGAAAATTACAACACCATTTTTTATTTACTTGAATAATGTACTTTTGAACATTTTAACTTGATCCATTGTGTGCGTTTGGGGTATGCGCCACTGTAGCAACCGATGCCAATTTGTAATTATAATAATGATTTATTGATTTTACGTAAATCACTTTTGGATAAGACATATGGTGTTAATTTAAAAATATCACCAAATCGAAAATGTTCATGTTGATGAAGTAAGAACATAAGAAATTACACAAAGCTTAATTTTAACACATAAATTCCACAAGATTTATTTAGTTATGCGCTAGAGGCGCAAATTTTACTGTTTCATTTATATTTTGTTGTGTGCCAAGCTTTTCTAATGACCGATGAAAACATATAATATGCTCGTTACTTAAACACAAAATCTTACTAAGCCTGTGTTTCTCAGTATTAAAGTAAAGTATAAAGTAAACAGTCAAAAAGAAAAAGAAGAATAATGATAATATATTAGTAATGATTTACAAGATGTGTTTTAGGAAGTCACATTCTAATAAATTTAATTTATATTATAATAACAATAAAATAAGATAACAAAAAAAATCCTTTAAAGAAATAGTATTTTTTTTAAACAAGTAAACAAGTAAACAAGTAAACAAGTAAACAAGTAAACAAGTAAACAAGTAAACAAGTAAACAAGTAAACAAGTAAACAAGTAAACAAGTAAACAAGTAAACAAGTAAACAAGTAAACAAGTAAACAAGTAAACAAGTAAACAAGTAAACAAGTAAACAAGTAAACAAGTAAACAAGTAAACAAGTAAACAAGTAAACAAGTATACAAGTATACAAGTAAACATGTAAACAAGTAAACAAGTATACAAGTAAACAAGTATACAAGTAAACAAGTATACAAGTAAACAAGTTAGTTGTAATATTGTGCACGTTTTATCCGCTTATCTTCAATCAACTTACACTTCCCTAGGTCTGCTGGAAGACATTTCATTAGAAATAAGCAGTACCTACCTGTTGTACCATTTTTCAAATGAAATTATGTATAAATTTTATTGTGTACAATAAATTGTTAAATAAATAAACAAGTTAACAATTAAACAAGTAAACTTGTAAACAAGTAAGTAAAGGAATTAAGCAAGCAAGCAATGAGCGAGTAAGCAAGCAAGTAAAAAAGTAAAAAAAAATAAAAATTTGTAAACAAGTAGAAAAGTTGAGAATTAGACAAGCAGACAAGTAGACATGTAGACATGTAGACAAGAACACAAGCAGACAGAATAGTAGACACGTAGACAAGCAACTAGTAGGCCAGTAAACCAGTTAAACACTTAACCAGTAAACCAGTAGACCAGTATATTATTTAACCAGATGAAAAGGCTGGTCCACAATTGTGTCTTGTTAGCCGTAATATGTTGAAACTCTTAGTATTTTAAGACATCGTTTTGTTGGAATTATCTGTAAGAGGTTAGTTAATCAGAGATGAGATGAGACTACTGATTGAGCGTAAATAAACGCTTATTTTGTGTATGTAACAACTGTTCCGGTCTAATGTTATATGTCTCAGATACTTAATTTTATTATTGAAGCCGATGTTCATTTTTGCTAAACAATAATAATATTCTTTAGTTGTTTGACGTCGAAACTATTGAAGATTACAATAGATTCAAATTGATTATTAAAGTTAACGATTTAAAAGGAAATAAGAATTAAGGTAAAGTAAACCATGAATGTGCAAAGATAAAAAATGGTTTTAATAACGAGCTTTGTTTTAAAAAAAAAAAGCTGCGTTACGGTTACTGAGATTAATCAGATATTAAAAGCTTATGTACCGAGCGAGCTTCTCGGGAGTTTCTAAAAGCTTATGTACCGAGCGAGCTTCTCGGGAGTTTCTGAAAGCTTATGTACCGAGCGAGCTTCTCCGGAGTTTCTAAAAGCTTATGTACCGAGCGAGCTTCTCGGGAGTTTCTAAAAGCTTATGTGTCGAGCGAGCTTCTCGGGAGTTTCTAAAAGCTTATGTACCGAGCGAGATTCTCGGGAGTTTCTAAAAGCTTATGTGTCGAGCGAGCTTCTCGGGAGTTTCTAAAAGCTTATGTGTCGAGCGAGCTTCTCGGGAGTTTCTAAAATATTATGTACCGAGTGAGATTCTCGGAAGTTTTTAAAAGATTATATGTACCGAGCTAGTTTCTCGGAAGTTTCTAAGAGATTATGTAACGAGAGAGATTCATTGAAGTTTATGAGCCAGATTTTCGGATATGTCTAATATTGGCCAATAGAAAAGTGTAGTAAAAAAAAAAAAACTAAGCGAGCTTCATTATACTTACAGTGTTTTTTTTGTGGTGGATCAAGATTTATAAATTTCTAAGAGGTTTCTATATTATTATTCTTAAAATCGAATTTCCATTGTATATTTTTGAAAGCCAGTTCTTTCAAAGTAACAAGACATGTACCTAATTTTTAATATTTTGAAATTTTTGGTAATCATACGTTTATTTTATTTTTTCTTTAAACAATATTTAACATTGTGTTGAAATATAACTATGAAACGAAATACTACAAGATTTAAGATAAATTGAAAGTTAAATCAACTAAACAAAAACAAAAATGAATCAAAATAATCTCGAGTAAATTAAAATGAATAATATCAATAAATTAGATAATAAAATCTATGGACGTCAAATATTTAAATAATTGATCATTAATGAATAGAACTAAACCAACATACTTTTTTTCGTGTAACAACAAAGTATGTACCTAGTACTGCTTATTAAATTTGAGGTCTTGGTTAATAATACGAAGCCTAAAGACAAGATTGCTAATAAAATACGATGAAACTACGAGTCAAATCAAGTAAAAAAGAAATAAGGTTCTTATTATTACGAGGACGCAATGTGTAGTCAGGAATAGCCGAGTATGTGAGTAATTTAGCTGAAAATTACTGAAAAATTTATATTATTTTTAGAAAAAAAAAACAAATCCTTTTTGAATATTGATATTTTAAGATTAAAAATAAGTATGTTTGTGTGTTAGTTTATTTGAAATACTTTAGACATTGAGATTGTTCAAAATGTTACGATTTGTAGAAAATATATTTGAGAAAAATATTATTGTAAATATTTTAAATAATGGGTCGTTTGTGTGTTAGTTTATTTGAAATACTTTAGACATTGAGATTGTTTAAAATGTTACGATTTGTAGAAAATATTTTTGAGAATAATATGATTGTAAAATATTTTAAATATGGGTCGTCAAAAACAGTTGTTAAAACTTATTGTTAAATTATTGTAAGACAAATAATGTTTGTGATATTCTTTCATTACGAGGGCGTAATTAAGATTCAGGATTGGCCGAGTGTTAGTTATTAATTTTAACACTGTTGGATTTATGTTCTATAATTGCAAACGTCTCGGTTTATTTCGTGAATAACGTAAACAATGATGACAGGCGACACAAGTGTTGCTATAATGAAATAATAATGTTCGGTAGGAGTGGTACTGTATTTCCTCGTATGATGGGCCAACGCATTCTATTTCATTTCATTGCTTTGTTAACTGACAAAGATACCACTATCGAGTTGTCCAGGCAACGTTGGTCCGAGTATGGTTCGAAATACAGTACCAGACTAATATGCGGCGGTGTAGTGAATTCAATAATTGTCAAAGTTTAAAAATGTAACGGTACCGTCTGACATTCTGTACTAGGAGTTCGGTGAATAAAGTCGTGCCGTATAGTGTAAATTTCTCTTGGCCTTTTCATTATTAACAATAGCTTATTTTTATATTTTTAATGTAATCTGATAATGCTCGTTTTAAGTCTTAAATTATAAAATACAAAATATAGGTAAAATTAGTTCTAAAATTAATATACAAACTACTAAACATACCTACTACTTATCTCTTTACTATCAAAACCCAAATGGCTCAGAACAACATTCTCGACTAAAATATTCAGATTGAATTTAACAGGAACATCCTTTTCTCTCTCTCATCTCAAATACAAATTAACTTATAAAGATGAGTATTATCTTTCACCGGGTAAAAGCACCATTCCACGTCCGTATCCGCGAGAAGCAGGATGCGCGAGGTGGTCGGAAATTGGGTCACATACCTGACGCTGTAATTCGGAGAAGCCGCATCATTTTCGGTCGTTTCGTTTTGATGCTTACACTCTTGTTTATGATGGAATGTTAGTGTTTCATCATTTTTAAAGCAATCTAAAGATGTTTGTAGTCGAAAAGCTGTTTTCAGACGGACTAACATGAAACAACTTACTGTTGATTCAAAAAAATACCTAAGTAAATAGGTAAGGTACATGATATTATCACTGTAGACATAAAAAAACGTGGTTTAAAAGATAGAAGTATTAAAACTAGTGATCAATTAAGCATACAATTGGAAGGCTTGTTAATAGACAATCTGTTCTATCTAGGCAACCTCTATACCTCTTTTTACACTCTCACACTCCATACAGTGTAGGCTTAATTGAGTCTACCTCTGTCTTCTTTATCAATTTGTTTTAAAAGAAACTTAAATGACCAGACACAATGCATGCTCAGACGCAGGTACGCACCTACACCAATACATATAATTACTACTGCCCAGGGTTGCCAGATGATTATTATTTTTTCTCGTACCAGGGTTGCTAAAAATCTCGTAATTTCAACAGAAATCTCGTAAAAGCATAAATTTAAAGAAACTTAAGGAAACGTTATAATTTTATGCTATGTAATGCATTATGTAACTTAGGTAATCATGTTCTTCGCGCTTGGGACTGTTTAATTCAAAACGAACCAATATAAAATCATGTTTTTTTTATTATATTCGACATCAGGGATAGTAGTAAAATCATTATTATTTTTACCGTATAGCCTTTCAACTGTCCTTCTAGCATACATTTCATTTGATGCTTCGAAATTTACGCAATTACCCTTACGATATGGACCTTTAGCGCTTTCAGAAGCTAAAAATGTACCATTTACAGTGTCTATAATAAGACTTGTTAAAATCTCGTAAAAAGGGTACGAGATTTGTGTTAATCTTGAATCTCGTACAGACACTCTAAATCTCGTAATGTTACGAGATTTCTCGTACGTCTGGCAACCCTGCTACTGCCTGAATCTTATCAGACCACCCTTTATGTCTGGCCTGATTTTGCATGCACTGCTCGATACCTTTCAGTATTTCGTTCCATATTCTCAAGACAGCCAGCAATGTATGCCGTACCTGATGCAAAGGGTATTAAGGCTGGTACTCAGGCTTGGGCTACCGAAACCCCGTATTGAGGTCAGATGGTCCCGTTACAACAGCATACAACAGGTTCCGTAGGTTTTCGGCAGGACCACGCATGGCCGGCGGTTACATTGTGTTACGTAAAGGCTTTTGGGATGAAACTGCCGACGGTCATTGGAATAATGCTCGTAGCAGCTCAACAAGTTCCTATAAAGAAATTTTTGTTTCTTTGTTACTCCTCGAATAATTTCAAAAGTCTGGCAGTTGTAGGAAACAGTAGCTTTGGCATATCACCTAATAGTAAATCCTGGTTGCATCACTTTCTTTTCAGGATTTACTGTTATTAATGTGTGGTACCAGTGGCACCTTCTGGGTACAAAAGCGTCTTTCATCAATTAGTAGGTCTAGAAAAGAACGCTTTTTTATTGTCTTTCTACAGATGACCCAATTTAAACAGTGAAGTATAAATTTTAATGAACTGACAGAATGTGTGATGTATCGCAAAAAAAATATCTTTTACAATTGAATTCATTGTAGATTGTAGGTACATCTGCATAGTAACCTACCTTAGGCATGATACTAGCCGTTTTATCAAAGACAGAAATTGTCTATGCCAAAATAAATGAATTCTTACAATAGTGTGATCAGTATCGATCCAGGGTCAAAGATCATATCGAAATGACGTGTGAATCGAGATTGGAACTAGAGGTAACAATCTGTCAATTACAGGTTGATTATCAATTTGACTACGCTACGCATAACGGGCTAGGTAGGACTGGGATTCGTAATAGACATACCTACTGTACAGCTTATCGAGTCTATGATAAATTGTATAAACAGTTCACAGACTATCAAAAGCACCTTAAAATTCAAGGTGCTACTGGGAAGAAAATAAACTAGTGGTAAAATACAATTTTATAGAGTCTGATCTCACCTAGGTCCGTATAACTAGGCTAGCAAACTACTTAGATTTTCGGGTTTGTTACATAGAATTTTGCACTGACTATCTAAAAAAAATAAGAGAGAGTCGCCTTTACGTCTGGTCAAATACTCAAATTCAAATCAAGTTTCAAGATACCTATATCAAAACACGACTAAGCCATAAACGAAAAAATACAACTTTAAAAATCTAGATACAATTAGCAAGAAGAGCAACAATTTAATTTAGAAGTAACGGCCGCAGTTTTACAACCGGCTAAAAAATTTACAACTCTTTAAAACCGAATAAATCTTATCTGCAAATAAAATGGCGGACAACTTGCTGAACTCCCAATTACATTGAATTAGACACCGTTACAATCCGCAGCATCATCATATTTAATTTAGCATACGAAAGCTGGTCAAGTGCGGACCATACTTAGTGGCCAGTGTTCCGTATAATACAAACCACAATTTATGACTTTGCACATTCGACCACAGATTCAACTGAGTTTGCGTTTTATGCACAAAATTAATATCCTATACTACCTAGGTCGATTGTGTCCAGCCAGCGCAAGCCGTAAGACATAGGGAATGAGCTCTGTTTGCGGATACTTATTTCAATGTCATCTGTAATTTATCTTTACGTTTATATTTTAACGTTATAAGGTAAAAATGTGTATGCTAAATCAGTAAAGCTAAATTTTGTATACTCAATCAGATAGTATAGTACATGCTTATATTATCCTTTTAACTAGAGCATAGACTAATTATATGATGGATGCCTACCTACGATTTCATTAAGGATCCCACTCTCTACTTTGTATACCTATACCGAATATAGGATAAAATGGTTACTATCATTTAAAGTCACAATTTTAACAAGTTTCATGCCATTTAGTTATCAATCATAATGAAAAGATTACATACATAATACAAGGTTTACAAATTTAACTACGCAACCCTAATTCAACTTGTGCGTCTATCATTCGGTAGTACAATTAACGACTGATACACGTCCAGATAACGTTCAACGTCAGATAGCGATCTGCTATCGGCAACTTCGTTAGTTATCAAAACATGTACAATTAATTTGCTTATTTGGACGGTGATTATTTTTTGTGTAGGAAGAAATGCGTTTAGTGCGTTGCCTTGTGATGCCGGCTTAGAATAGGATTATCCCATACTATGTAACTAAGGGATTTGAGAGTTGATGTGCATTACCTACAATTTTAGACGACAGGCTGACAACCTTTCACTGTGGTGATACAAAGTCTTCTGAATGACCTGTTGTCAGACGTGGTCTTAAGGGCCGTTTTTACGATGGTTTGCGCTCTGCCTGCCCCGCAAGGGATATAGTTTTCTTACATCCTGAATTACTGATATAATTTCTCATTTGCTGTGAATACTTCATCAAATGAGACGCCAAGTTACTGTGAGTAAGAAATATCTTTCCACTACATAAGCAGTCCTGTTGTTACAAATGCTAAACTTTCATGAATGAACAAATTAAGTATGTTCACACATATTTTTACCTCTGTAAAGTGCTTCCACGTCTGTGTTGTGCAAATATTCAAAATATTCAGTAAGATTCCGTTCTTTTTTCCCAAACTGGTTGATCGCCAAAGCGGACCTACGCCAACAGTCAATAACATTTCTCCAAACATCGAGAATTCGAGCTACGACACCGGATCTCAAACAAACTTTAAGAGATCAACCTACATTGGGAATCCATAGCAACTGTATGGAGAACCAGAATATGTTGGTCTTCTATATGGGTAACCGGAGCCCACACTTGTACCGGTGACGAAGCGAATCCGGCACATCACGCATTTATTATACGAAATAACGGTTTGGCAGTATAATTCTTATTAGTTTGCTTTAAATTAAGCTAAATATTTGAGACCAGCATTGATCCAGTGGTTGTACTAACTAGGTACTATTACTGTGCTATTCCTCACATATAAATGCAGTTTCCCAAACTGAAGGAAGCATCTTTGTTACGCTACGATAATCATATTCATTGTTTTTAGAAAGAAATCCGAGAATTGATATTTTTTATTACATAGCTGAAATATAGTATAGATAATGCGATATTGTGTTGTAAAATTTGATCCTCTCCTTCTCTTCATATAATACAACCCGGGATGTGTGTTTTTCCCGCGGGAAAATAAGTTCCAGCTGGTAAGACCGCTGGCATGGGCCCGCAAAATTTGACGAGATTGCCATTGATTCCACAAGAAAAAGAAGTGAATTATAATTCCAAATTCAAGCCCTAGTGACTGATGATGAGGTGATCCGTCACGGGTGACTTGTCACCGTTATAAATAATAGGTATGATATTTACACTATCCTTTTGTATCTATTTATTTGAGGTCGCCCTGTCGTTTGTACTATTCAGAATCTAAGCTTTATGTACAGAAGGTTGACTCGACACTATTTACGATTTTTGCTATTGTCACTTGTTACATAGCCAGGGGTGCTACTGTCAAAAATCTCAAAGTATAAAATTTATATACTAGAACGTCATATTATTCTGAGCCAATTTTAATCCAAAGAATATGACGTTCGTGGCAACCATCTTCTTAGTTACTTTGAGTTCCTTTGAGATTCCAGTTAAAGGCAGTAAGCGTCAAAATCTTTTTTTGGAAAACTTCCAAAATCATCGCTAGTACTGAGTGAGCCATCTGTATAGTCGCCCCACGTGCCGTTTCCCTAATTTGTGGCTTAGTTCTCCTAAAGTCTCACTCAATGATAAGGTGACCCGTCCCGATTGACTCGGTGGAATTCGGCGCCGCGCATGTCACCGTTATAAACAGTATATTTAGGCGCAGGCAGCGCGTGATCTACCGGTACCGCCTTAATAAACCACAACCTGCTTTGTTTTCATGTTCTAGTTGTAAAATATAATGTAAACATGGTAAAGTTTTTGGTTAACTAACAAGCCACACAGATATCACTCCTTTATTCCGGGTAGCACCATAATAATGTGGTGGTAAGGTAATCGTCACGCGCACTTCAAAACTCAAAAAATTACTTCTACATTAATTATAAAATCTCATTCAAATACGGTACCGCCTTAATAAACCACAACCTGCTTTGTTTTTGTGTTCTAGTTGTAAAGATTGACGTGAATATGGTGAAGTTTTTGGTAAACGAAACAGACAAAGATATTACTCCTTTATTCCGGGGTATGCAGGACGTCTACGACCATAAAAATGTTGTAAACGTCACGCGCACGGCAAAACAGTAAGGGCCTTAACCACAAAAAAGTTAGACAAGCGTTAAACTAGCGTCTTGTTTATATGAAAGTTTATTTTAAACACGCGTTCAACACTTTCGTCTCACTTTTATGTGGTAAGGCCTAAAAATTACTTCTTCATTCATAAAAATCTAATTCAAATATAGGCTATAATACTTCATAATAATTGAAGTTAGCAAAATAAGGGATATTACTATAGTAGGGAAGTCCATAATCTGAATTATCTTTAATCCCAGTAAGCCAATAAAGATGGTATCAGCAGAAAGCAATCGACACTCAGGCAATCGGCAATCGCAGATTAATCGCTGATTTGTCAGCACCACCGGCACCTGGTTATCCACTGGGTCATCGAGAGATGTGCTACTCATTTGTTACATGGAGATGGTAATAAAGATACCTATTATGTTACTAGCTTCAATTGCTGATTTGTTCTACTCTCTTTTTCTCAGATTTAAGCAATTATGTGCACTGTCATAAATGTACAAACTTAGGTCATATAAATGGACAAACTTTGGTCTGTCATATTTCTGGTCCTACAGATACTGATAGTTTGGAGGAATAGGGATTAGGCGAGATCAGTATTGGATTCCATCTGCGTCAGGACTTACGATTTCATATTGTGACAACTTGCACGGAAATACTTTGATGTCATATTTACAATCCTATGTTCTGCCACTGAACGCTGCAGAGTGGGGCTTTTAATATGTGCACTTGTTCCACCGTAGAACTAGTGGGCAAAAATATTCCAACCTATTCTAACGTAGAACTGATCAGTAGGACTACTGGGAACCAAGTTTTTTGCAGGGGGATTCCTATCCTATGGACGTTCAATTTCATTCTAGTTCTAGCGATAAGTAGCCCATCAGTGCCACATCTAACACCGAGCTTATAAACAGATGTCCAACAAAGATATGGCCGTCTTTATGGGTGAGAATGAAACTATTGCTTTGTTTTACTATTCGCTTCTGTAGACTACCTATCAGGCTACGATATCTAAGCGACTGTAAAAACATTTCAAATTAAGATTTCCTATCAATCGAGCTACTTATATAAAACTGTGTTAAGTGTCTAATAACAATAACACGCCGGTAAACGGTGTCAAAACAACAAACGAATAAATTAATATGCCAACTCATTTCTCCTTCCAAAATCAGATGAGTGGTACGTACAGTTCCTTATCAAGAATAGAACGAGACAGGTTATATTTTCAAAGGAACGAACTGAATAAGTTAAATACATAAATACCAATGAACAGAATTATAAATCAAGAGCAAGTTAAAGGAAAATTCGGAATCAGAATTTAGGACGTGAAATTGTAGTAGGGTTCAGAATTAGAAAAAAAGATGTTTTTCAGCAACTTAAATAGCAGAACGCATTCAAAACATAAACAAAAAGCAAGTGTACGTATAAAGCACGTCGGATAGCGTACGATTCGCACATGTCTCGGCATATCACGTCTGGTGCGCGCGCGCCGCCGACTTTCTACCGCGCACACACACATGCGCAAGCAAGCATTGACAACATTGCTCTGTGATGCGACCAGTTTATCGTGATACCTGACTTAGTGTTGGCAAATGATCAGATTGTCGATTTACAAATGTAGCTAGAGCCTTCTATGGTATCTGACTGAAATGGAAAAGAAGGGTCTCTTGATTCAGAATTATTCAGCATAAACTTTAAAAACAGTTAACAATATTTTTAAACCGACAATTCTTATAATCAATGCACAATTTCACATGCATTAAGAAGACTAGTATAGTAATCGAAATAACTTGAAAGATCTGTTAAAATCAAAGAACCAATATTCATCTACTTACTGAAATTCAGAAAATATCTAAATGGTGCAGTTCTAGTAAAGGATCTTCTAGAATGACGAGAATAGTAGTTTTACTATGAACAAAATGATTTTATTCCCTGTTCCTTCGATACCCAGAATAAGTCCATTCTCACGCAAATGTTCTCAAGGGTCTCCCAAAACTGGTCCCAGTGTAATGTTCCATCGCAGTGGTAGTAAGTAGTAGCCTTTGCCTTGACTTTCTACGCGCTGGATGCTAGTCGTTAGCCGGTCGGCTACTCGCTGCAAAACACTTGAATGGACCGGTCTTTTTGCCTTTTTGTGCTCGCCACTCAACACTCGTAGTAAGAGCGTAACTTGCAGTTGATGTATGTTATTGGGTACCCGTACAACATAAATAATATGTACATGTTTCCTAGCAAAGAATGAACCGTTTTTAGGGTTTCGTAGTCTACTAGAAACCCTTATAGTTTCGTCAAGTCTGTCTGTCTGTCTGTCTGTCTGTCTGTCTGTCTGTCTGTCTGTCTGTCTGTCTGTCTGTCTGTCTGTCTGTCTGTCTGTCTGTCTGTATGCCGCGCCCTCATATCTTCGTCAGTTTTGGAGCTATCGACATGAAATTTGGTGAGAAGATAGATCGTGTTGACCCAAATATATAAATGTTAAGAAATAATTATATTAAATGTTTTTTGGACCCCCTCCCATACAAGTGAAAGGGGGGCAAAAATTTTTTTTTCTTCTGTAATATTGAGTAGGGTATCGTTGAATAGGTCTTTTAAAACTAATGTGCGGTTTCTTTGACGTAAAGTCACTAAAATGTTTCTGTCACGAGATATTTGCTTTTAAAAAGGGCGTTTTTGACCCATAATTTGTTCCAGCTGTAACTTCTAAAGTATAAACACTAAATTTTTTAAATAAATATGGAATATAGCTTACAATCTGAAGTTACAATGAAAACTATAACGGATATTGTACCTTTAAAGGTTTTAGAAAAAAATGAGTTTTTCTATTTGCGGTTGGTCATCATACTGCTGCTAACAAACCAGCAACAAAATTAAGTTTGTAATGCTGAAAAACCTGATATTTAAACGTTGACTACGAAACCCTATTTGTGGGCGTGTCTGACACGCTCTTGGCCGGTTTTTTTTGTAGAGAAAAATGCTTTCAAAACTGAACAACACTTACGATTGAGTTGTGTCACTTTCGAAAATGGTAGGGTGCCTAAAACAAAATATAATGTCTTCCAACAAAAGGAACACTGCTTTTCTAGATAAAGAAAAATTCAGGAATACTAACAATTGACATGACTACAAAACATAGGTATCAATAAAACCCTATCAACTAATATTTTTCATAATGTTTACTTTTCATAATTTGATGTTTCCTTACGTTGTTTACATAATTTCCTAAGCCTCTATTACCATCGCATTTGTAAACAACAAAACAAATAATACTAAAACGCTGAAACCACGCGTCGAATACCAATAACACGCACACATACATATACTAATGACATTGCACATGCACTCACACTTATACAACGTACACTCACACAAGTAGTGTACACGTGTAAGAGACACGCACACTAAGACAACCGCACTGGGTTAGTGTATCGCGTTGATGTCTTTTCTATAGCGAACTAGACTTCGCCAAGTTTAAGGACGTTTGGAATAAACGTGTAGGGCCTTACTACAAAAAGATATACAAGTTTTGAACGCGTGTTTAAAATTGAAAATTATGCATAAAAAATCCTAAACAAGCGTTCAACGCTTGTCTAACTTTTTTGTGGTAAGGCCCTTAAACTCTAATAACATTATAACGTGTTTAAATGAGATATGTTGGGGTTTTGGCATCTTTAGACAGAAACCTATCTATTTTAAATCCAAAATCACAAACAATGTATTCGATTTTAAAGTTTTTTAAGCGCTTTGATACCCTTGCAAATGATTAATATTTTTATCTAACTCCATTAACTATGTATACTTACTATGTAGTTAGTTTTAATAGCAGGTTTGTAAATTACGCCCGTATGACAAACGCTGCATGATAAGATGGCTGTTTAAAAACTTTCATTTTTACAACTAAAAAGTGAGTACACAAATACCTACTACAATGTTTATAAAACTAATTCATCCAAAATTAGGCATATTAGCGTATTCTTGCCAAATGTGAGAGTTGACAATCGTATTAAGTCTATTTGCTTTCAATATCTGTACAGTTTTGAACCTTAGTGGTTAAGGAATAAGGGCTTCGATACAATAAGTTTCTATTTGCCGAGTAAAAGTTTTGTTTTACATCTAAACATGTAGTAATAGAATACATTAGTCTGCAAAATACAAAAAATAAAAATTTAAAGCTGTGTTTTAAAATGGGTATCTTAAAACATAGGCATCTAATATTGATAGGTATTTAGATATAACAGTGTTTTAACCTAGCTGTACTTCTTGAACAATAATTTGAACATAATACATTTTGAGAAACAAGATATAGCCTTTACAGATAGCTCACTCAGTACTAGCGACGAATATTACGCTTACTGACTTTACTGAAATCCCTCAAGGTATCTAACTAAGAAGATGGTTGCCATGAAAGTCATATTTCTTGGATTAAAATATGCTCAAAATCGTATGCTATTTGTAACAATTTTTTTCTGAATTGCTATACCTACTAATCCTTTGCGATTTTTAACAGTAGCAACTGTAGCTATGTGACAAGTGACAATCGCGAAAATCCTAATAAAGGTCAAGTAAACCTTCTGTAAACTCTCTTTTTTGTACATGGGCAAAAACTGCTGTCATACACTAAAATTTCTTTTAAAAAGTCGCACAATAATGATCGTTTTTTTTAACCGCCGTTACTGATGACTTGTTTACGAGTTTTTCAAGTAGGTAGTTATTTTCATAAGTAGCTTTACTTAATATGTTATTTCATTTCATACATCAAGGTGTCAAGAGGGTGTTAGTTAGTTCCAAGTAGCCACTTATCATCTTACTCACTAAATTATAAAGTAGCACAATACATAATAGTACGAGTGCGTGCTTAGTACTCAAATGAGCTTAAAGCTCTTGAAAAACCGGAATAAAACTTGACCTAAGTGAGTTTAGGCGTAAGTAAACACAAATATAATTTTGTATGCAAAATTGCAAATTCATGGACATGTTTATTTTCGATTTACAGAAGAATTCATTGTGTTTTGATTTCTTTTTACACATATAAGCTTTACCGTTATTTTGTGTTCAAAATGTCTTTATAAATTTTCATTTTTATCTACGCAATAATGCCCGCATTAAGCAATGGTCTGTTGTGGCTGTTAGTGATGGATGATGCTGGTGTGATGCCACTACTTTGTAATATCGCTCTGCCTACCCCGCAAGGGATATATATCTAGGCGTGTTATATGTATGTATGCACATGCATACATACATATATAAAAAACTAGTTTTGAGGGTTATATACATATATAACCCTCAAAACTAGTTTTTTCTACTGGCCATCTATCAGTGCATCAGCTTATAAGTACAGTAGTCTACATTACAGTGTAAGTATCTAACTGATACGAACATTAGGTAAGAAGCACACGTAACTTCTGTTTGTGCTTTATTTTAGCGTTGCGTACCGCTTTAGGACAATACGTATTTCGGCCCTAGTCTCATACAAATACGATTTATGTCAGACGCATCTACTAGCGCTGCGCATAGCACAACGCTGCGTTAACGGATGCGTCTATCAAACCGTTTGACATAAACCGTATATGCATGAAAATAAGGTGGAAAATCGCATTTTTTTAACGCATACGATAGCGCTACGCAAAAATAACACACAAATGGACGTTACATATGTTTCTCAGCTTACTGTACGTAGTGTTGTACAGAAGGCAGCGGCGCGTGGTGGACCGCTCAACTGCTCTAACAGACAATGGGGCTAACTGTACCGCCGGCGGACAACTGACCGTCTTGCCCTTTCAACAGAACATCACCTACACCTACTACAGGGTGATGGGAAACTTAGCGGATTAATAGTAATTTTAACCAGATATTTTACTTACTGTACCGAGCTGGAAGTTCGTGAGCTGTCAATTGACAACAGTATTTCTATTTTATTTATGCATCTCACCCGTCGCGCAGCCATGAAAGAGACAGTTGTACCTAGCTCGCTACCGGAAAATTTGCGCTCTGGGTGTACCAGGTTCCCCGTTCTAAATCTCCACCAAATTTATTGAAAGTGGCATCATTTCGCTGCCAATAAAATATTCAATGCCCGTATCATCTGTTTTGCTGAAATTTTTGTCATTTTTAGAAGATACCAGGGCATAAACTTACTTTTTAAATGCATTATTACAATCAGACAATGAATATAGAGCATACATCTAGTCAGGAAGAGTTATCGTGCCAAAAAATGTTCTGATCGATTGCGAAGGGATACGTTGAAAGCGTTTGTATGAAAAAAAACACTTCAGATCTCTCTTAACAGACCTGAGACAAACATTGCTAGCTTTTTAATTACTGAGTTATTGTGTGTTCATCCATGACCAATAAAATTAGGGCTTCTTTTTGTACCTTGGAGTTTTAGTTCCAAAATTCTGCTAAGAAACGAGCCTGACGGGTATCTTGGACTGGAACTTTTTTATGTTAAGGTCAGGGTAATAATCAGTGAAAAATCTAGACACACGGCAGTGTGTCCGCCAAGTTCGAGCAAAAAAAGCGACACACCGGCCGTGGGTTATATTACACGAACCATTTCGGGCCAAGTTCGACCCACCTATAACTCAAAATCTATTTTATCTACGCATATGAAATTTTTAGTATCTGTCGAGATCTACTTACTTATCTAAAATACAAAATTTCATTAATGTACCTATTGTAGGTCTTGAGATATTGACGTCAGAAAATCTCTATTTTTACTATACACTCACTGACTGACTGACTCACTCATCAAAAACCTAGACCACTTCCAATGGTCGTATTGACTTGAAATTTGGCATGGAGGTAGGTCTTTAGGTCAAGGTAAAGGAAAAAATCTGAAAATGGCCAAGTGTGAGTCGGTTTTAAAAATAATGAAGGTGTAAATTCATACCCCTAAGGAACTAAAACAAAAAATTTATCTATATCTTCCAATCGTCGTACCGACCTTAAATTCGTTACGAAGGTTTGTATTTAGTCAAAGTAAAGTATAAATGAGATATTTCCTTACCTCACTTAATCATAAGAAAAAAAGAAAATAAACCTTACAAAAATAAATGAAATCCCACCCAAAACATAAATGTGAAAGGCTGCCAAGTTCGATAATATTGGAATGCTTCGCCTATAAAAGAAGTGAGATCTAAATAAGTACCAAGTTCCATACACAGACCTCAGTTAAAATAGTTACAGGAATGCACATTTGATTTTTCGCAATTTGGAAATAAGAATCTACTTTCCAAACTGCGGAAAATCAAGTGTGCATTCCTGTAACTATTTTTAACTGAGGTCTGTGTATGGAACTTGGTACTTATTTAGATCTCACTTCTTTTATAGGCGAAGCATTCCAATATTATCGAACTTGGCAGCCTTTCACATTTATGTTTTGGGTGGGATTACATTTACAGTTTCAGTATTTTACCCTTTTCTACTTTGTTATGTAATAGGTTACATTTTTTAAATATCTTAAAATACAAACTACAAAGTTGCCTACTGTTGAAACAACATCCATTGATTCTAACAACCAACATTCTTTCTCATACGATTATTGCTACCAAGAACCCATATTTTATTCCACGCCCTGTAGCAGCCGGCTACGCGCGGTGCGGCTACTTACTACGTCACTCGAGTAGCGGCAATGCGCATACGTCACTTTACACACACATGCGTAGCTGCTGTGCTACGTGAGTGAGTGTGTGTGGGTGATACGTCAGAGTAAGTGCGGTAGTTGGGATGGGGTCTGAATACTAAAAATAAATTCTAGAGTAGATAGAGAAAAGAATAAAAGCTCGGTAGCAATAAAACCGCCTATATTGTACCGAATTTTTCTTCTATTGTATATTGTATCAATTTTAGGATTTGTGTAAATAAACTACTTTTATTGTAAAGTAGTAATGAAACGCCTTGCGCATGTTCACAAAAAATAAAACAATGCTGTACCTACATCTTTCTATTCATATTCCCATAAAAACACGACTTTATCTACTGATAAACTGATTTAGATTCACCGACTAAGAAGAAAATACCAATTGACTTTAGTATACGATGCCCATTTAAACTACTGTACTTTAAATTGAAATGTGTAAACAGTATCTTTAAAACTTCAAAAATTAACATTTTAGTGTGTTTATTGATGGCTTTGTTCTTTGCAGGTAGTACTCCCGATGCAATTTCCAGATGAGAGCTGCTTGACTACAGCGTTTCACACTTCAAGCATTCATCCATGTAAGAACTATAACTTATCTTTTAGTATACCTACTTATTAAAAGGTCACTTGGAAAAAATTTAATAGACATGTAAACCTAAGACCCAAGCTATACAGAGAAGACGTGAGACATGAAAAGCAAGATGACATCTGACAGACAAGTGATCGGCAGCCGTCATCGACGCGAGGAGCGTCTTACTTACGTGTGCAATTTTGTATCTTCTGTTTCATACATTTTATATATATAGAAACGGTTTCAAGCAACGCGATGTCGCACGTTTCACGCTTCAGTTTCACGGAAGAATTTAGTGCGTTGAAGTTTAATTCGTAAGTAAGTTTGTGTAGTCGTTCCTTCTGCATTTTAACGTCAAGATTAACACTGAGTCGAAACCCACCTGCGTGTATTTAAAATTCTGCCTCTGAGTTTCAGATTGTTAGAGTTTGTCATCAAAGATTTCAAAGATTTAAATTTATTTTCAATTGCAAATGAACAAATGTTATTTTATTAATCAACAATGTTGCTATACGCGACGCAGTGCGTAGCAAGCTGCGATTTGAAACCTTTTACTAAACGAAGTAAGTTTAGTAGAAGTTTAACATGTTTTGCTCGCATAACTTCCAAATGTATAATCCATTTTCACACTGGACATTATGCAACACGTCCACCTGTCTGTCTCGATGTCTCGATGGCTAGTGAGGTAGTGACTGCATTACATCAGCTCGTATTCACCGACGGCGCGGGCGTCCCAAGGCCGGCGCGCGCGCAGGTCGCTCCCCCGGGCGACGACCCCGCCACCACGTGCTCGCTAGGGCAATGATACAAGAGCAATGTTTGGAAACTTCTAGATTTTGTGTCTATGTTGTTTAGTATAAAAAAAAATCTGATTAAATTTTTTGACAACATTATCATATTTGGGTCAATACGCTCTATCTTCACACCAAATCTCGATTTGTCCGAAACTAATGAAGTTATCAGGGTGGGGAATACAGAGATACAGACAGACTTGACAAAATGATAAGGGCTTGAAGTAGACTACAAAACCTTAGATAAAAATGTAAAAAAGTATCCTATAACGAATGCACTATAACCCAAAATTGTATAATATATTTTTTGATCTTCTTCTCAGATATTAATTTTAGTGCCTAGTTACTAAATATTTCTTGTAGGCTCCTCAATTTTTGCCACTTCTTTCTACATTGCGGAGTGCAAGCCAAGTGTGTCTCGTCCAGAGAGAGAGAGATATATATTATATATATTTAATTGGCGTGGTCTAGCCTTTATTTATTGCTATTTTCTATAGATAAAGGATCCCCTTGTAGAAAAAAATTGTAGAACGTACTTACAAACTAATAATACCTACTATCTGAATATCACTCATTTCATTTTCAATTCAAAGTCCAACATTCCCAAACAAGCATTAGTAGAGTTCCTATTCAATAGTAGCTAACAGGACCGCCTCAGATAACTGTATAACTGTAAACGCCCGAATCCCGGGCTATCCCGAGGGGCAAGAAAAAATAAAAAGAACCTCCGAGCATCGACCTCTTTGGACAGGTTTGTGGGCCAGTGACCACACTCGGAAGGATATAACAACAGGAGGGTAGGAAAGGAATGCCTTTTTTTAGTTTTTTTCCAACTGATTGAGGTTTGTGGGAGAATTAATTAGGGAGTCGGCTTTTAATCGACGTGATGTATTGTTTTGTAACGAGACATGGATTTTGTTTGAACGCGTTGATGTCTTTAATATTGATAGATTTTCAATGGAAGTTTTTTTTCGTGTTATGCTTCTGTTTGTTGAAAATATGTAAATTCCTGTTACGAAAAACTTTGTTTTTGAACCTATAGAATGCTCTTTTGTAAATATTTTTCTATTGAATGGCAATAGAAGCTGCGCAACGAAATATTGAAAACTACTGAATTCCTGACAACCCATTGACGATTCATTGTAATGTCATAAAATAAATTTGAATATTATTGCTGAGACTGCGAACTTGTAAAATACAAGGACATACATAACAAGGATACAATGCATTTGATTATACAAGTTTACAAGCTGAGACATTTGCATAATATTATCCTTCATGAATTATGCAACGGAACTACAAGGAAGGAACTGTTTGTATTTACAAAGAGATACATTGTTTCAAACAACATTTATAACAAAAGATTTGAGAATAATTCATCCTAAATATTCATCCCGTTAATTGAAGGGATGATGAAATGTTTTATTGATTGGATTGGCCACGTTATCTCATTATCATTATTAATACAAAAACTACCAAAAAATAATAGTTATGTCCAGTGGATGATAAAAGCTGTTCTTTTTCCTTTACAGCTATGATTATAGATGATTAATTATTAAAAGATCGACAGGTAGCATCTACATGATTATCCCACTATATATTTATAACAAAATAACCTATTGTTTAGATAACATGTCCTCACGGAGACCATTGTTTCTCACGAGGACCGCCCACCCAAATCTCCAGTCGACATAGCCGAGCATGCATCATGTGTTTATGATTGTGTGTACTCAATATAAAGCTGTTCTGTTCTTACGAGAGTACTAGGTGGAACTGTTATTGCAAGTACCAAGTACTCGTCGACGTTTCCAGATGAAAAGTGATGTGGGGGGTGCGGACAATGCGCGTCGAGGAATATTCAGCAGAGAATATGCATCGCGGAATGTGCAGTAAGTATTTGGCGTCAAATGACAAATGACGATCAGACGTCATGTTAAAAAAGGATGAAAATATGAAATTCGCCCAAGTGTGACAAGGACAGATAGATTGTCATGCGTATGACATTTCCTGACGCCAAATATTTACTGCACATTCCGCGATGCATATTCTCTGCTGAATATTCCTCGACGCGCATTGTCCGCACCCGATATGACTACTTTTAGCATTGAATCTCATAATTGGTGTGTTTAGTTTGATTGTGCGAATGTATGTGACTTTTGGCACGTGTCGTTTCGAAAAAAAATTGTCTGGCATGCCCGGCTCTGGTCCGAAACCGATTTTATTTCATTTATTATACAGGTTACTTTCGTCGGCAAGCAGCAGCTTCTATTGTACCTTTTTAATTCCTAAAAAACTACTACAACAGCCACAATAGTCCACTGCTGGACATCGGCTTCCCCTAATTGCCCAATTGGGGGGGGGGGGGGGGTATTGCCATACTCACCACGCTTGGCAGACGAATTGGCGAGCGCAGTGCAAGGTGTTGCAGATATTCACAGGGAACGCTGCTGCCCATTCCCTAGATCCAACCCTTTGTCGTCTTTTACGATACCCACAATCGTAAAAGGCGACTAAGGGTTGAGGGAAGATATGGAGAGATGCTATTCTAAGCCAGCACCTCATGGCAAAACTAATAAATCAAAATATACACACTGGAATCTACCAGCTACAATTACCTGTTACCTTGTAACATTGCGCCCATCTCTAGACTCCCAAAAACCCGTTGCCTCGGTAACGGTCCGGGCAGTCGGACAGACAAACACTTTATATTAGGCAATTAGGATGGGCAGGACCTCAAACAGGCCGCCACAAAGCCAGTTCTATTCTTGGTTTTACGACAGGCACTGGGCTGGGTTGCTACGGTATTTAGTATTTATTTACTGGATATAAATGTACCGTTATGATTTTGGAATGTTTGGGAGGTATTTTTTGAGTAAGTATGCAGTCCATCAAGCCACCTGGTATGCCTATATCCTTACGAATCATAAGTTACGATCCTTGAAGATATTTCCTTTTAGCTTATTTTATTCAACGGTAGGTAGTCAACTCTGAGGACCAGATAAGGCAAAGTTGAAGATAGAGGCCAAAAAAGACGTGGTATACCCAAGCAACAAAGAAACACACTTTTCTGGTGGTATTTTAGGCATGGGTGCTCATTAATTCTGTAAAACGTTCTTATTCAATAAGATCGATAAGATGATCAAAATATGTCATGTCCAGCGTTGCGCACTAACGCAGGCGGAGTTGGTGCTTGCTTACGCATGGGCTAAAAGTGCAATCACAGAAACTTGACAGACAGACTGCATTGCATTGCGTTGCAACGCCTATTCGCCTCACATCGCCACAAATCACATTCGAAAACTCAACAGTCAAACAGTCAGACAGAAGATTTTGTATAGAAATGTTACAACCACGTAAACACACGGCCAAGTGTGTGAACCCCCAACACTCGTAAATCAGACAGTCTGAGAATGCTAATAAATAAACCATAATTTATGATCTGGAACCATTAACGACCACGGACAAGGATATAACCCACAATTAGGCATACCATAGCGACCATATCCCACATGACCCCATGACCAACTTTGGCCAACCCCGAAGCGGATTCTCACAAAAAAAAGTCCTATCACGAACTTAATTTTTAGGACAACCCACACACTGCGCGCCCGCATCGAAAATTTGTCGCGCGCCGAGTGAGACGGCACATACAACACGAACGAGAGTGAAAGAGACGGATACAATCGGAACAGTGTCACCTAACGGTACACACGCGGAAGTGTGTCAGTAGCGTAAACTGGAGTCAAGAACAGAAAGGTCGTAAGCGCCGGCGCATGGCGTACACAAACACCAACCTTGACCCTACCGCTTACGGTCGCAAATCGTTTGAATGCAGACCGAGTTTTCGATTTTCACGGTGGTGATTCGCTACAATGGACGTCCGCTTCTGTTTTGCCTACTTTGCAAGTCCAGTTTTAAACCTACCTCAAGGCTAGACAATTGGAAATAACGTGCATCTAATAGCTCGGAACTTTTAGCCCATTTCGTTGGAATAAATGATGGCGGTTTCCATTTCGTTTTATTATTTGCTTTGAGGTTCGTGCGGCCATACTAATGCGCTATGTAAATGTAAGTAATGTTTTACTGTGTAAGTAATTAATTAGACAGCTGTAATAGCGTAACCTTGACAATGAATTTGTCTTTATAAAGATTGTCGCATTCATGACAATACCGTCGCAAATTAATGGTTGTTACGACTTTTCTGCGACTGCAACTTTACTGCTCCAGAATAATTTCAAGTAAAACTTATACGAGTGCCTTCCAAATCAGTCACAAAATATTGGAGCATACGAATATGACATCTAAGATTTTTCGCGCAAGTTGTCATATTTCACAAAAATATCTCTGCCCTGCCCTGATGATATATTTCACCTTCCTTTTGTTTTGCTAGAAGCAGCCGACTGTAATTTCGTTTTCTACGCCAATTTTTTGAGAAACTCAAAGAATTTATTATAACGTATTTATACTACACTAGCTGCCCGTCAGCGGTTTCACCCGCTGCAACCTATCTTTTACCCTGAAACACGTACGAAAATCGATAATCCCTGAAACACGTACCTACTCAATTTTTTAGCTGTTTGATCTAATAGTAAGTTTTGAAACAGATCGCATTTAAAAATAATGATTTTCCATACAAACTGTTAACCCCCTTTTTACCCCTTTACGGGTCAAAAATCGAAAATCCCTGAAACATGTACTCAATTTTTTCAGCTCTTTGATCTAATCGCAAATTTTGAAACAGATCGAATTTATCCTTTTTTACCCATTTAGGGGTAAAAATCGAAAATCCCTGAAAACCGTGTTTAATTATTTTAGCTCTTTGATCTAATCACAATAGTAGGTTAGAATTTCTATACAAAAAAATTTTGGGAGTTCCCGTGCGTGTTTCAGGTCGGTTCCGCTTTGGAAACGAATCTTTAGGCTATTCTTTAGCTATTCCGAGCCGGGGCCTTGCTAGCATACTTACAAAAAAATGGCAGCCATTTCAAACTTTTTTTATTGGCCAAAATTTTGTTATTTTGTAATAATTCAAAAATGGTAAGAGCTACAAATAACTATTGTATGGAAGATATGTTAAGCGTAAATTTTTGCATATGAATGTTATCAATAACTTTTTCATAATCCAATAGTTTGCGAGAAAAACATAGCACAACATGGCAGTTTTTGCTGAAAACTCACAAATTCGAAAGTATAAAGTAAGTAGTGAAGTTGGGGATTAAGAGTCACTCGCTGTGTGGGTAGACCATGCTACAATATCCTGCCTGATATTTAGTAACAAGCTTTCCCAGCGGTTTTACCCGCTGATATATTTTGAAGTAAACAAGTTAATTTTATACAAATTTTCGTCCTCTGTTTTACCACTTTAAGTGATAAATTTTTGGAATCCTTTCTTGATATTAATTAAGATTATTCAAATAACCTCTGTGCAAAATTTCAGGTCCTAGGTCAGTAGTATTGCCTGTGCGTGGTATACAATTTGTATGAAAAAGTAGAGTTTGTTCGTTGTTGCCACATTTTGTTCTTTTTGCTATCCTAACAGGACCTTGGGTCAGAACTATTAAAGAACAGCCTCAAGGGATTGCAAAAAAAGAAAAATGTGGCAACTACGAACAAATTTAATATTTTTACAAATTGTAAATCTATGCACAGGCAATACCACTGGACCTAGGTTCTTGAAATTTTGCGCAGAGGTTATTTTGGTTGGGTGAATTAACACCAGGAAAGGAATTTAAGAAAATCATCTCATAAGATGGTAAAACTCAGGGTGTAAATTGGCAAAAAATTTGCTTGTTTACTTGAAAATATATTAGCGGGTAAAACCACTGGGCAGAAAGCTTGTTACTAAGTATCAGTCAGGATACCGTAGCAAGGTCTACCCACACAGTAAGTAATTCTTAATCCCCAACTTCACTACTTAATTCATATTTTAGATTTGGTGAGTTTTTAGAAAAAACTGCCATGTATTAAAGCGTTTTTTTCGCAAACTATTAGATTATCAAAAAAGTTATTAGAGCAAGGTTGTGCAGAAATTTACGCGTAACATTTCTTTTATACAATGTTCATTTATAGCACTTACCAGTTTTGAGTTATTACAAAATAACAAAATTTTGGCCAATAAAAAAAGTTTGAAATGGCTGCCATTTTTTTTATGTAAGTATGCTAGCAAGGCCCCGGCTCGGAATAGCTAAAGAATAGCCTAAAGATTCGTTTCCAAGGCGGGGCCAAACTTTTACACGCGCGGGAACTCTCACTTAAGCGATCTTGCGTACTACAAATTTTGAGGTAAAGAATATTTAAAAACCTACCCCTTAACTTACTCTATATACTTAAAAAAACCGCATCAAAATCCCTTGAGGAGTTTTAAAGATATAAGAAAACATACATACATATACAGACACGGGAAGGGACTTTACTTTATACTATGTATTGATGAAGAAAAGCTACCTCTGCCTGTTATGTTTTGTAGTTGTTTTCTTTCCTAGAACACCTGCAGATTTATCCGTATTAGTCACACTGATTCCAAAATCTACCGAATACGATTCTCAAAATCTGCTACTTTCACTTTGCCGAATCATCGGAGCGGGAAATGTTAAAAGTGACAACTTTTTCTTTTCCTCGCTCGTTAATATTAGTGGCGCGCTTCTTGACGCTGTCACGTAGAGTCGGGTTTTGTAGAGCAAGACAAATGACAGGGGTTAAATTAATGTCACTATGGTCTGTGGAGGCTGTTATTATTTACTTATGTATGTCTAGTTTAGGTATTACAGTCAGGTATCTAAAGATCTTCCCATAGATTATCGGTGTTAAAACTAATACTGAACTGCCACCACAAATTAGGAAAACGGCGCGCGGGCGCGCTGCCACTACATATTATATTGAATATACCTAGTCCTTTATTTATCTCTTTATGAATAACTCTCCTAATTTTACAATAACCTACGTACGTATGCACAGACACTCTACGCAAGTGCTTAGAGTATCTGTGTACGTATGCAATTATCACGCTTGTATCTATTGCGTGCGGGGTACCTAGGTAGAGCGTAAACGGCTGTAAAAACGGTCTGACAAAAGCTTAAGAGTAACTCAGAAGACTGTGTATCATCATAGTGACAGGTTGTCAGCCTGTTGCCTAAAAGTGCAATACATCATCTCTCGAATGCCCCAGTCGCTTATTATTACGACACCCACGGGAAGGATATGGAATGACGCTATTTTAAGCCGGCACCACACGGAAATTCCTAAATTTTCTTTTACAGAATCCTTTAAGTAATTAAATTTTTTCCTCACTTTAATATTACTTTAATCAAACCACAGACATAACTGCTAAATATTCTAACCGTTCGGCGAACTATCGCGCCCAAGAAAACGTTAGTTTCATACTTGTTTAATTATGTAGAGCGCAACTAATCGCACTATTATTCTAAGGAAATTGTTTATTTTGCCCCTATTTTAATTATTTATTTTATTACTTGCATATTTATTGACTGAATCTTAATTTATTATTACACCTAGGCAGGTAATAATAAACTACGGTAGCTCATTGGATGGATTAAAGAAATGCGTCGGCATACATCAATAATGGTTGAAATCCTAGTACTAGTAAAGCAAAATAATAATCCTAGTAAAGCAAAATTGTGTTAAATATTGAATAGAATAATTATCAGCAATTATATTGCCCCAAAATATCGATCACTTACACAAAAACAAGCCATGCCAAAAATATCGGCTATATAATTGATTAAAAGGAATAAAAACCAACTGCAATTAACCCTCAAAATTGTCACGTCGACTGCAATTGCAATATCAGTTTTTGTTGTCCATTGCACCACCAAGTTCAACGAACTCAACTATCGAATACCTATTTGCGAAAACCACCAAGGTTGTGTTCTTGAAATAGCGAGGCAAATCTATATTTTAATAGTATTGGTTTTTTTTTTCTACAATATTGCGGACTGTTGCGTGCAAGCATTGGCTAACAGTGCGTTGCCTTTAGTTTTTTTCTTAGATTTACTGTCGCAGAGTTATTGCGCATTCTTTTCATGGATTCAGTCGTGAAAAATCATAATGGTAATGAAACTTGGCAATTAGATTTAAGGCTAGTTTGTTTGCCGTGGTAACTAAACTGCCAGTTTTGATTTCATTTTTCGGTATTAATTGTTAAGTGTGAGCTAGGTTACGCCTCAGCAAGCGTAGCGATGAGTGCCCTCCGGCAGACCAATGACATAAAGAGAGGGAGGTGGAAACGTGAGATCATGCCTGGGACCTCATCCTTGGCATGTCCTGGGCAAGGCTTCTTGCTTCTAGCAGGCACTGTTTGTTCTTCTTCTTCGTCAAGTCAATGGTAACAGGATCCCAGTAGTTTGGACCAGTATGGATGTAACATTGTTTGTAGTCACTGCTATGGTCTAACGTTAAGTTTGATTTGATAATCAAATGCTTTCAATTGAGAATTCTACCCCTGCATAGTTTTAAATGAAATTCAGCCGAGGTGTCTTTGGTGTCATATTCAAGCAATCCCAAATTCCGTGAGTGATCTACACCCAGATGTATTTTGATACATAAACTCTACATTAAGATGCATGCATCCAATAGCAATAACCGTTCCTAGGAGCATTCAATGCACAATCTTCTTTATAATCAACCCGCAGTCAATTCAAACTGAACCCACAATTAAATAGTTCTCACACGCGCCACGTGACTTTGCGATATTTTGCCGGTCCGGTGTTACAAACCAAAAGAATTTGAATTACGCCTGTCAAGGGCTTTTCTCGTTTTCAAAATAACAACCAGGACAGTGTTCTGGTCATTAGGCTTTCCCCAATTAGGGATATTGCTATACGCAAGCGCAGTGCCAAATGTTGCATTCACAGAAAACACTGCTGCTGCCCATTCCCTGGATGATTTTTCCCTTAGTCTCTTCTCACTACACCCACTACTAACCGTATTGGCGTTATACTATCCTACGCCGACATCAATGGTAAAGTCTATTCGCTTAGTTAGTGCTGCTCTGACAATGTCATTCCATTCAAAATTTGACGTTACTAAGGGAATGACATTGGCATCGCGACACTATCTAAACGAATGGACTTTAATCTGTCATTTACTTGCTGGCCGTCAAATTCCGCTGTATTATGCGGCACGTGTGCTACTGGCCTTACAAGTGCATCGTAGCTATTTGCATCCTGTTTTCGTTGCACTATGCAATAATTGTGCGCAGCTCATTAAGTGTACTGCTACACTTAGATCCGAGTGTACTACAGGCAGATTGTGCAGTAGGTCAGCTATCTGGTCATTCATCTCCGCCTGTCACGGGGCCAAGTCGTATTTTACACTAGCTGCCCGTCAGCGGTTTCACCCGCTGCAACCTATTATTCCACGGGAAAAAAGCATTAGGTACCTACTCGCCAAGAGATGTCGCTGTTAGTCGGCTCAGTCACGCCACCTTTGCAAAAATATTGGAATATGCGTGATCCCGTAGGAATAAGACATTTTCCCCTGGTAAAAAGTAGCCTATGTGTTATTCTGGATGCTCATCTATATTTGTGCAAAATTTCATGTCAATCTAATCAGCCGTTTTTGCGTGATGTCGTAACAAACACACACACAAACATCCGCCTTTATAATATTAGTAGGATGTTTTCGTTGCACTATGCAATAATTGTGCTCAGCTCATTAAGTGTACTGCTACACTTAGATCCGAGTGTACTACAGGCAGATTGTTCAGTGGGTCAGCTATCTGGCCATTCATCTCCGCCTGCTACGGGGCCAAGTCGTATTTTACATTGTAGGGGATCTCATTTGTATATTTTATGCTACTCTATGAGAGTGACGCAGTTAGAATGTATTGAAGAATTGCTAGATTTCTCAGTTTCAGTTAATAATTTGCAAGTTTTCATTATCAGTATGAAAATATGTATTATCTTTTTCAAAGACTAAAATATCCACGAACCCTACCTTTAAAGCCATAAGTGTCCACTGCTGGACATGGGTCTTGCCATACTCACCACACATGGCATACAGATTGGCAGCGCAGTGCTAGTTTTATTCACAAGGAACGCTGCTGCTCGTTCCATGTATAGAGGTAGTTTTAAATGAAAAAATAAATCCCTGAAAAATTTAACCTGTGGTCGCTTTTTACTTCACTAACTAACTCCGCTGGCTCAACGACCCGAAATTGATCTTGGCCTCCGACACCCACATTCCCACAACGGTGGTCGAATTCAGTTGTAAAAGAACTTCAAATTGAAAATTGTTTGACGATTTTTCGCTCAAGTTGTCATATCCCATACTATCCGCAACGTTAAACAATACGCAGGTTTTCGATGCAAGGCGTGGTATTGCTGAAAATTCAATTGCCTAAAGTTCTTCCGCAAATATTTAATTTCCACACCATGTCAACACTTTGCAAATATTTTGTCAACATTAAAGGACTATAGAAAATCGCACACCGTATCCAATCAAATTCCGAAATAGTTCGCACTAAATGGTGGCATGCGCAATCAGCCAATCAGGCGGCCGCGGTTGTCGTCACGCGCTGCAGCACAACCGTGTTCCAACCAACAATGTTCTTATTTTTATTTACGACAGTAGTTTATAGTCGTCCGTGCCCTAGTCTAATTCTGTTTGTGAAATGTGTAGATATGCGTTTTTATGACTGGTTATTAAAAAATTATGCAAAGTTAAGGGAAGGAGATTGATGATAGATGATAGATGACATACTATTGAGATGAGATTTTTTTCTATCCCTTGCCATATAGTTCAATATTAGGTCAATAAGCATAAATGTAACGGATACCGTCTTCATTGTTGCAGATAGCGCGGCAGGGTGGCGGCGTCCAAGTATGGCGGCGGCGGGGTGTCGGTAGGCGCGGGGGGCGCGGGGGGGATGCGGCGCGGCGTCAAGTGCCCCGACGACCTGGTGCTCGGCTGCTGGCTCGACCCCAAGCCGGACCCTTCGCCGCCACCCCCTCACGACCTGCTCGACTCCCTGCTCGCCCCCCCGCCCCTCGCCGAGCTCAAGCCCCTTCCGCCTTTCACCGGCTACACCGGACACCTCTCCATCAATGGCATCTCCGGACACCACTACCACGCCATCGCTCAACGCCTGCCCGAGGAGAACAACAACTATCCGACGCAGAGCGGCTACGGCACGGACGACGGCGTCGTCTCCTCGTCGACTTGCGCAACCGACGCCGAACCGCCTGACTTGGAAGACGTGAAACCTTTCCCTCTTGAAGACACCAAACCTTTCGAAGCCACGCCACCCGGACAACCCGACTCCTGTGCAGCATCATGTTCCCCGCCCGCGAAAATATTCGAAGACAGCCAAAAACAAGACAATATGTACGACTGTTCGATTGATGACATTGCGGCAATCATTGGCTCTGCTATCGCTGACACGACTGTGCCTTCTCAACCAGAGGACCCTGAAACGAATGACTCCCGTGACAGTTGGATGGACATTGACGCGTGGATCGCGGGAGCCTGCAATCAACATGGAGACAAAATCGTGACAAACCATGAACTCGAAGAATTCCTCCCCAGCTCACCTCTACACAACGGACAAAACAACCATAGCCACCTAGACTTTTCATGCAAAAACCAGGACTTCTCGAAAAGTCAAGAGTTTCTGAAGAATAATCTTGGTCAAGCGAGTTCAACGTTACAAACATTGTTATCGCATGGATATATGCCACTACTACAAAACAGACTTCAGAATGGTCCTCCATTGAAACAAGAGGCACCAAGTTCAACTAGTTATGGTATGGATGTGATTTCCACGTCATCCCCTCCTGGCAATGCGGTGTCAACCACCGATGGCGTCGGGAGTTTACTCAACGGCCGGCACTCATATTACGGCCTGAGTCTGAAACAGGACGGTCTTTGCAGTCCAGACAGGTTGCTTGGCTACCCGCACGCTCACACAACGACGATCACACCTTCAAATAAAAGCAAAAGAAGTCGAGCGAAAGCAAAACAGAACAACGGAGCGAGTCTCCACGGGAGCCTGTCGTTCCCTTCCACGGCCGCAGAACTGAGCGGGCTCTTAGGGAAGGAGAAGCCAGTGCATAGATGCGGGATCTGCAACCGAGGGTTCCTCAACAAGTCAAACATCAAGGTGCATCTGAGAACACATACAGGGGAGAAGCCGTTCAGGTGTGACGTGTGCGCGAAGGCGTTCAGACAGAAGGCGCACCTCATCAAGCACCAACAGATCCACAAAAGGATCGGTCGAGATTGAAGCGGTCCCACGCTAGCTCAAAACGAAGCATTTCATAGTTTAGGTTGTGTGCGTGTATGAACGATTGGTACCTCAGTCTGCGCTGAATCTCATTCTAGATCTATTGTACATGGTATATCATTGTCTTCTAACATAGTTAAGAGCGATGTTCATTTAACCCTTTAGTTTAACTCCTCCTAAGGACAAGTGCAATGTTAACTAGTTTTAAGTGATCTTCTTTATTATGTAGATAATTGTTTATAATTTGTTGCGTCGTATGATCTTACGAAATTCATTCCAATTTATTAAATAGTGTTATAATCCGTCTCGTTAGTTTAGTCTTGGAATTATTTCGCTTGTGTCTTACTTGTTAGCTGCTAACAAGCCGCGGTGCAACCCGCACGGCAAACTATAGTGCACGCTTTTCGAAGTTCACAAACATGAACGAAATTAAAATCCCTTGAATGTATTTAATAGTTTATTCTCTTACTCCGATTACCTATTTATAGTCAACTTATAATGAAATTAGTTTTACAGTGTATGATATAGTTTTTTAATTTTATGTATATTATAAACACAAAGACAAAGCTCACGAGGCTAACACAAAGCTCTGAGATAGATTTTAATTAATTTATTTATTAATGATACAATTTCTACGCAATCATTATTAACCTTTTCCTTTCATTATCATTTACTTAATTTTAGTTTAGTTATTTATTCAGTGATCATCAACTTTTACATAAATATCTTAACACAAGTCACAAATTCTAACAAAATCCACCTCAACTAATAACAGGAACATGTAGCAATGACCTACAGTAATCAATCATTACAAATTACAAATAAACACTTAAATCAATCATTGCATTTCCGTGCCACAACAGGGTTGCTTGCTAATATGGAGGATAATCTTTCATGAATCATTAACTATCAAAGTCAATACATAATAATCATTCACAAACCTCATTCCAATTGAAAAAAACTACGCAGTAGATGCTTCCTTTTGATCATCATTATCATTATTTAAAATTTGCATTTTTAAGACCTCTCATGCCCATGATCACCGAAACACACTTCGTAAACATCATAACCATCCATCATACATATCTGAAAAGAAAAATATTTTGCAATCACCATTTTATTTAAATCCAATCACTCCTCATACGAAAAGTTAAAGACCATCATACATTATCATACAAATCTGAAACCTTCGCTACACATGCGCATCACACTCAACTGCGCAAAACCATAAACATAATTTTCATTAATGTTCATTGTCACGATCATAATCAGACATTTATGTCATCATTTTTCTAAAAGATACTTACACATTTGTCTGTCATCCATCATCGTACTCTGAAAACTCTGAAAACATCGCACCGTAGCTAGGCGCGCACATCATACTAACCTGCGCGTGCGCACGCGATGTGCGGAAGCAGCGCTTGCGTCCGGGAAGCGGCGGCAGCCGGGCGGACGGGCGGACGGGCGGACAGGAGGAAAAAACTGAAGCGCAGTACTAACGCGAGCCGGCGTTGCGTAACTCCGGTCTGCGGGGTATTTGGGGCAAGTGTGTGGCCTTCAAGTAATCTAATCGATAAATAGCAACGTGTGGGAAACGGCCATCATTGCCCATCATCATCCACAGCCACAACACTACTGTTGACGCCAGTCACCACGCTGCACAGGCCGGTTTGAGCGCAGTGCAAGATACTTATTTAAAAAAAAAAAATCGAATCACTAATGTCATCAACTCATCTGAAATCGGAAACAAAATCACGTCCTTTAAAATCTTATCACAATAATGCACCTATCGTCATTCTGTCATATCCATTTTCATTTCATTTTCAAACCACATTTGTTTCGGGCGCATGGAAAGATCTCCACGAAATCATTCTTTAATTTTTTCATAACACGGGTACTTAATCGTATGTTTCAAATCAAAATTCATTTTCACCATTGAGATAGAATTTTTGGATTATTGACATACCTAATGTTCATCTCACTTACTCGTAAAACCATCGATAACTCCTAATATTTTCCTGCCTTAGCAACTAGCCAGCAAGGCTCGCGTGCAGTATTTTCGTAACTTATCCTTGTGCTGAACTCATTGCGCTGTGATGTAAACAGCTATATAAAACTGCTTGTAAACAGGCGTTTTCCGCCCGATCGCTGTTTTTAACCCGAATTTATTTATCCTCATCCTAAATCGCTCTATCATGGCAATTATTTAACCGGTTGATTGGTATATCTAGATAAAACATTCCGGTGGTTGATTGCTGGCGGTTATTGACGATTATAAAGTAACCTTCCTATACATAGTACCACAGACTATATTACAGACTGATACATATCTAGGTACCAGTTTGTTATAGGTAGGTTAGTATTTTCAATAAAATTAACCTACATAAAGACCAGTATAATTAATCATTTTTCCCAAAAAATTCACCCTTGAAATAAATTCTCTCTTCATCTACCTGCATCACAAAATTCACTCTGAAAAACGAATTAATTACTTCATGCATTTTCATTAACTAATTCACTCTTAAAAGACTCTAAATTAAAATGTCATCCTACTTTCGTCCAAGATCCAAGTCTTCCTTTACAATTTTAAAGTGACTAATAAGACGATGAAAACGATATCCTATTTCTTTTACGGGCAGTAAATTTTCATAATCATTGAAGTATGGCTAATTGCTGTCATAGTTTTAAGAGTTTAATCATCAAATTCATTATTTACAACATCAATTCAATTTAACAAACTGCTAACCACACTGCCAATCGACTAACCTAATTTATTTACAACTCATACTAAAAACGCGCATTTACCTTTCCCATCACGTCCAACTTTCGAGTTTTAGTTCAATACTTTAGCTGCGTATCGCGAAACACTACATCATCGCTTTCCTAACATTTCCATTGACCACTGAAATGAGATCACGCGTACGAACGCTTGAGTGGACCGGTTGCGCCCAATCAGACTGCAAAACACGGAAAATTAATCAAGGTTGAGCTGAAATCGATTAGGTTTTGTATAGATAATTAAAAAAAACGAGAGAACTGACTACGAAATAGTTACAAGTTCTGAAAAGAATCAATTTAAGTTACGGGAGGGAAAAACCTTATTAAATAAACTTGCCATTATTGCATTTGTAGATATTTATGATGAATTTTCTAGGCATCATTGTAACACTATGGCAAAAGCGTGATCGTAGGGACCAAATTTCCTGTTTCGGAAAGCTCATAGTACAAAACCCCCTCGATTTCAGCGCAAAAATTCAGTATTTACGAATACTGAAGGGTTTGACGCAATCGCGGTCACATTGGCACACCGCGACCGGCCCCTTGTGGAATGAACGCGCGTTTGTGAAACGCTGTTTACTACAAAAAATACATTAAATTAGGTTATTGTATTTTGACAATTGGCCGCCGAGTAAAAAATGAAAATAAATTTGGCATGGAGCGGAATTGGTCAATATGGAAATCTGTAAACTATTTTTATCAAACTTTTTATTATACTGTACTTATTTATATTTAAGGTGAGTGTTTCACACGCGGCGTTTTCCACATGATGTGTGTAGATAACCTTTATAAAGTACCTTTTGTAGTACTTAAGTTAGTGTTAAGTATTTATTGTAATTAATGTTGTAATTATTTTACTGTAAATCCTTCCATTCGAACTGTGCATGCGACGATGTTGACGGTTTTAATGAGATTTTTTAAGATCTGTAAGCTCTCTTTTGTTTCTCTGTTCTACAAAAATTGTATTTTGGAATTAGCGAATTTGTGACTAATTCTGAAAACTGAGGATGCTTTGGATAACCAAGGCTATTAAGAAAATATTTTTCACTAACTAATGGTTAAAATAAAATACTTAAGTATGATTCTTTTTCCGTATTTTCGCCCAATTGGAAATGATGTGCAATCTTTTATTGTCACTGTTTTATCCTAAAATTAGGCAATCGAAAATCGTTATTTCACTAAGATTATCCATCCAATTTTAAAAATATATGAATACGGGAATGAGACAAATTTTGTTAAAGTTGTCAATATCCTTGGCAAATGCATCGAGATTTCGTAATAAAGAATGTTGTCGTGTAGTTATAAGGAGAAATGAATGTTATATTTTTCGAGAGGTTTTCCACTTTTAAGTAATTTGTAAATTAATGTAAAATAAATCGAGATTTTTTGTTAACGATACTTTGTACTTTTTCTTACCATGCCATCAACATAGATGTTATTTTGAGGCCTTCCATGAAAATGTCGGGTATGTGATACCCTGATTTCTAATGTTTTAGTGTGAGACACATATATTTAAACTACGGCATTGAAAGTAACTAAAGGTATTAGGTTCTACAACTCCTGTAACTTTGTATCTTAAGCATAAATGGGTGCTCCCATACACGTCACGCACCCGACAAAGTTGATATTTTCATGGAGTGGCCCATTTTCTTATATCAGTAAACTTTGTATGGCCCGAATTTATAAATTGCTCTCGTCTTTGTGATCGATCTTGAGAGACGACATCTCAAAATCTCTCAAGATCGATATTAGATTTAAGAGAAAATCAAAGATAGGTAAGGTTGGAGAGAGACTTTCATGTACAGCAAGAAAACAGAATTTCTCTTCCCATACGAAGCTCATTCATGCTTTCCCAATCAACTTATCAATATTGTGTCACATTGTCGTCAATTACACGTTGTATTACCATGTATGCCATTACCTGCGGAAGCTCGTACAAACAATTGGCTCCATTAGTGTATTAAAATTCCACTTAACAAAGTTTTCTAACAATCCAGGCCATAGAGATCTGCAAACAAAGGTGTGACAGCGGAGAAAGAGCCTAGTTCACACACACGTAACGATGAAAGTCGGATGTGATGATCATAGTGTACATAAAGCCTTAGTTTTTGCAGTTCAACGTGTGAGCCTTGAATTGTGCTTTAGAAATGTGGTTTTTGATCTGTATTGTGCATTCGCGTGGGAGCTTTCGCAGTTTGTGGAAAACCGGAACGATTTTCTCGTCAAGGTGAAGTTCGATTGTTTATTGACATTGTTTTAATTGAAGAGTAAGGTAATAGTGAGTGACAGATAGAGAGCAGGTGTAAAAAGCTTTATGAAAGCCTTTCATCACGTTTAAGATTTACGTAGTACCCCACATCATCATTGGCCTCATACGTCTGTGACAGACGATTTATTCAGTGTCTAAGGCAAGATTTTTCATGGCTGTATAAGCCGATATGGAAGCGGCATGACTTTCGACACGCTCTATAAGTGAAGGTGGAATACCCCACATACTGTGATAGATAATATAAGATCAAACGAACTTATCAAGTGAAGTTCGATCGATAATATAGTTCAAGTTCAAGTTCTTTATTTCAAAACAAATTACATTGTATAGAAAATATATGAAAATAAATAAAATAAAGGTCACAGTTTTTAACATAAAGCTACTTAAATGTCTATATGAGTCGCTTTTAGCAGCAATTCAAGAACATTTGAACAAAGTCAAAAATAATTGTTTTGCAATTTATCAAAAGTCAAAAATATAAAGCTGATGAAAGCCATAGCAATCAACAACGTTGTAATGGTTAAATGTACAATGTAAACCTTATCCTGCTAAATATATCTATACTTTAGAGACCTAGCCTATAATTTAAAGACTATTCTATAAAGCTGATCTTGGCGAATATGTGCCTACATTTTAAAGACCTGAAAAATATAGACGGACTACAGATAGGTGTCTGAATTTAAAATCAAAAATTAATTCACTCATCAGCACAAATTAAGATTGACCATTAATTGTAATCGTAGCCGTCTCTAAATGCTCATTAAACAGTAATCACTTTAATAAACCACCGATTTACTTGCAACACAGTTAACCGGTGGTTAAGTGCTAGGGTTTAAGTTAAACGTCTGCATTATATTGATGATCGGAAACAGCTTATGCAGGGGAAACAGATAAAAAACAAATAACTAGGTAGTTCAGCAAAATACTATAAAAAATCGTTATTTGCTGCGTGTATCTAGATAAGCGTGTGGATTTGTGCTTGAATGCGCATTTCAAGTACCTATCTAGGTACTTCTCAATACTGTGGCTTGTCCGTTTTTAAACCATAAAAATCTTCTAGATACAATTTCTAATATTTTAAGTATCGTTTACTGTGTTGTAAGACTCGACGACCCGAAAAGGGTTGAAATTGAAAACAGCCTTCTGTGCAGTTGACCCATAATCGCAGTCTATAGAAGAGCCTAGTATTATAAATGAGGTCAGGAATTGAACGTCTCCCGGCTATTAATTTGATGATGATAGTTTTTCAATCTCTGAGCTATAACTTGAATAAAAGAACATGTTTTACTCCAATGTTTCAATCGTTATTTAAATTTAGTTTGACGTCAAACAAAAGCACCAATCAAAATCAACTCTCAGAATATTCCAAGATGTTCCAAGATCACAAGCATACCTATTGCTATTGAATAAATGATCGCAAGAAATAGCTACCAAGCTATTCAAATTAATTGCTTACAAACGACCGCCTCAACAAAGCCGCTTGCGCACGCACATCTGCCGCCGTCGCGCCGCAGCCGTCCCGTCGCCGTCGCGTCGCCGCACCGCAGCGTCGCGCCGGAGAGATTCTTTCACCAACCTACTTTACACTGGCAGATTTCACCAGCCACGTGACTGCGTGTACTGTGGTGTGTTAAGAGCACACGATGGCTGGGAGGGTAAGTCTCGTAAGTATTTTGTAGTAAATAAATATTGAGAAAATTAAGAAAAATGTTGGATGGTCTGAAAGAAATGGAAATTGAAGCATACAGACGAAAATAAGAAATTTTTACTAGGCAGACATAGTATGAATAGGAATCTGTAGATTTTCTCAGAGAAATGGAAATTGATTTATATACACAGAAGAAATGTTTACTAAGCAGACATATGAATAGGAATGTATCTTATACTGACGCACAAAAAACGAAAGTGATACTTTTTGTGTGACCTAATAACACAATTTAGGCACCCACCAACCTACTAAATATTCAAAACAAATATACCTACGTATTTGCCTATCTATCAGTGTATCATGCAGTATTAGGTAATGTGTGAAAATTCACGATAATAGGTAAGTAAGTACCTACATACCTCTAATAATCTCAATAATACTTAATATACGTTATAGAAGATCACAATCTTTTCTTAGATAATATCAGGTGTATTACCTACAGGTAAACACGAAAAGATATTCCACATCCCCCATCAAAATCAATTGATCATGTGAGGTCTGTACCGTAGTAGGAAAATTACCTCAAACGGTGTCTAAAAAGGTGCTTATTACAGAACGATTTGATTCAATGATCGAAACAGAAATGTCAGTTCAAAGTGGGACTGGTAGCATACCGGTCCTAAGGGATACTTATAGAGCTGTATCTCATAAGAACGAAATAACACGTTTGGTAAATACCTGCATCCGAGCCACACTCATATGTGGTCGTGATGAACATTTTACGAATGATGCCATTTTAAGAATAGATACTGATTTAGATACTGTCACTTGCAGAAAAACCTGACCCCGGTGTCGGAGATGATTGCACCATTCATTAACTAGGATAGTATTTATCATGATAATGACATACAGAAATCACGCCTGTTTCTGCGACAGTGATGCTACCATTTCCACCTTCCACTTGTAGGAATTACAGCTAAGTTTCTGAAAAACCCAAGAGATGTTTTGTTACATATTTTTGTCACATTCTGTTAATATCAGAATAAATAAAGAAGAAATTTATCTTATTTCCACCTATAAGTAGGTTTTTATTACTACGAGTAACCTACGTTTGTAGTACCTGGTACTACGTCGAAAGAATCTTGTGATGCTGCGTATCGTACGTTTCCCGGGGTATAGTACGTTTCTCAGTAAGTATTTCTGAACTGAATGAAAGGTCACCGCAACCTTTGCGGGGATCAAGTGAAACCCGCCCGCCATACTTGAACTTGACCTCATGTGTGGTGCAAGTCACTAGAGATTGTTACTAGTTCCTTGTTCTCAGTAAGTACATTTTGCTGGTATATCCTAGAAAGAGATCTTGTGATGCTTTGTTCATGTATGTTGGTTGATGTTTCTAGTTCTTTATTGAGATGCTGAGTATCATACGTATCTCTGAGCTTAATGAAAGGTCACCGCAACCTTTGCGGGATCAAGTAAAAACCGCCCGCCATACTTGAACTTGACCTCACCAGTGGTGCAAGTGTAAAGAGAGTAGAGATTGTTCCTAGTTCCTTATTCTCAGTAAGTACATGTTGTTGGTACATCCTAGAAGGAGATCTTGTGATGCTTAGTTCATGTATGTTGATGTTTCTAGTTCTTTATTGACATGCTGAGTATCATACTCATACGTATCTCGGAGCTGAATGACAGGTCACCGCAACCTATGCGGGGACCAAGTGAAACCCGCCCGCCATACGTGAACTTGATCTAACGAATGGTGCAAGTGTAAAGAGAGTAGAAGGAATGGTTCCTCTTGATCAGTTTTAAAGTAGGTAAGGTAAGGTAGCACAAGTTACATGCAGCAAGAACACTTTTTAAGGAAAACTACCGAAACTCTTTGTTTTACTATTGAGTTTCAGTAACAGAATTGTTGTTTATTCTACCCTGCCATCAAAGTAACATTATAAAATTAAATATAAAGGAAATATCCGGAAATTACCTCTTTCCAAGAGGGTGCTTTATGTTCTACTAATGAATGAGATAGAGGCTATAGAAATACAAGTTGTCAATAATTACAGTTATAGGATAGGATGCCACAGCCCAACCAACATGCAACACATTATCCAATATCTTTTACCATAACGCCATACCAGTTTTATGCCATTCCACTTATCGCTTATACCTCAAGCCTGTTCATGGCGAGATGACCTTTCCACGCAGTTTTGGGTTAACATGTGAGTGCAAAATTTTATTGCTTGCGGTTACGGATGTAGTAAGCAGTTTATAGGCGCGTCTTTTAAAACACGGTCAAACCGGTGGGCTTGGCAGAGGGGGTCAAGTGTGCTGTGATGTTGATTTTGTCATGACTGGTATTTGAGGTATGAAAATAATAAAGCTTTTGTTAGTCCTGAACTTAGCTCGGCCCGATTTGGCTTTGGCAAAATTTACTTTCCGTACGAAGTGGCTCGTTTTTTCGAACCAGGAGATATCAGAAAGTATCTTGATAAACCTTTTGTAGCTGCAACCATGCTGTAACTATTTTACTGATGATGTCTATATATTATAATGTAGGTATATGTATGAGTGTTACGTATCCTGGAGCATAGAGCTTTAAATGTTGAAAATGAAATTCATTAAGACTATCCATTGTAGGAATTTGGTCTCCAAACATTAAGCGTTAAGTTTATATTTGTACTTAGTTGATTGTATCAACAACCATAATTAAGCTATGAATCGTATAGAATACCTAAGATTTATTAAATACTAACACTTGGAGCACGACAGTCAGAGTAAGAGTTCCATCCTCTGACCTCTGTTAGCATAATAAATCTCCTCGCATGCAGAACAAGATGGTACTTCGAATGTAGTTCTCGATATACAGGGTTATAAATCGTACATACATCATGCCTATATCCCTTGCGGGGTAGTCAGAGTAAGAGAGTCATCCTCTGACCTCTGTTGGCATGATAAATCTCCTCGCATGCAGAACAAGATGGTACTCGCGGATGTAGTGCTCGGATATACAGGGTTATAAAACAAATATTATGTAAATCTGCTGTGTCGCCGTGGGAAACCTTTTTCTTTTAAAGAGTGGTTTAAGAGAAAGATTAAGTATAACATAGTATTTTTAAGTAGGTATAACATATTCCGAAAAAACGTCTTTTTCAGAAAATGAGACCGCTAGTTGAACATCAATATCGATGATCTTCCGTTGATGTTCATTGCAATTTAGACAACAGGCTGAAAACCTGTCTCTATGGTGGTAGATACACAGTCTTCTGAATGAGTCTCAAACTTTATGTCAAAAGTGGTATAAAGGCCCTTTTTACAGTTGTTTGCGCTCTGCCTACCCCGCAATGGTTATAGACGTAATAATACATGTATGTATGTAAGATTTTCCGTGCGAGTTGGGAATCAAAGTTTCCCACGAAACAACAGGCAGGATTTTTTTCAACGCAAAATGAAGTTTATAAGACCCAGTATATTACTACACGTGGTTTTATATGACGTCGTTAAGCTAACTAAGCGGGTGAATGTCAGAGGGGAAATGGTAAAGAGGACGAGCTATAGTATAGTTGGCCCTGTTTAATACAGATCCCACCAAAAACATTTACTTGTAAAAAGAACCAAGTCTCGCCTCTCAGTTCATCTACTGTAAAAAGTTGTGAGATCCATGTGATGCCAAGTCGGTTATTGATTTATTCAAGGACTACTTCAGGGAACTTTCATCTTAAGCTATCGCGTAATTAGGTAACAGAGATCATCTTACAGTGACTATATCGATATTTAAAAACTTTTATATTTACAATAACTAGAATGACCCGGCCATCGCACTAGACCATCGTATCTCACAAGCAAATAGTGTGCGATTGCCAAGTCATTCTATTTTATTGTAAATATAAAAGTTTTTAAATATCGATATAGTTACTGTAAGATGATCTCTGTTACCTAATTACGCGATAGCTTAAGATGAAAGTTCCCTGAAGTAGTCCTTGAATAAATCAATAACCGACTTGGCATCACATGGATCTCACAACTTTTTACAGTAGATGAACTGAGAGGCGAGACTTGGTTCTTTTTACAAGTAAATGTTTTTGGTGGGATCTCATTACTTTTTGTAGATAGTCTTCCTCTTTCTCTTATCTTATCTGGAACTACTTCTTGAGATTTCTTCAAAGCCCATCCGCAAAGTTAACTTTGTAATCCTATACATTTGTATGAAAATACAAAGTTAGTTATGCGGTTGCAACCGAATTTTCAGATTGTTATAGTTTTCCCTTTATTTATACACTAAATACAAGGTGTATTCTAAGTTTCAAGCTCCTCAGTCTGCTAGAAGTACCTTAGAATTTTGATGATCGGTCAGTCAGTCAGGCAGAAAATTAAGAAACTTTGACTAACTATAACTTCTAAACTACTGGTCCAAATTAAATGAAATTTGAAATGTATCGTGTCTATGCAGTGCTTGATAAGATATTTTAAAATGAGGGTTCTAAACTTATCGACAAGGGAGTTATGGGGGGGTCAAAAATGGCCTGAACTGGTTCGAGAAAAGGATGGTACGGCCGTGCCGCTTTCAGCTCGACTTGGTGGGGGCACTGCCGTGCCCCCAGATAGGTAATCTTTGTTCCGACTGGTTCGTTTATATGACAAGATCTGGGTCGGCCATGTTTGTAATATCAAGAGATGTAGAGTTCAGTCCGGTTCTAAAATGTTATGTTTATGGATGAGGTAGGTACCCGAATAAGCATAAAAATACAAAGTAGTATGGAAATAGGTCCGCAATTAAAAAATAAATGTGTGTAAAACTACCTTGTGTGTAAACTAAACACTTCCTAAGTAACTAATCTACATAACCTAAACTGCGCTAGTTTTATTAGAGAGTTTAGTAAAACCTTATCTTACAGTGAATATGAAAAATACCTAATAATAATATCCAATATTCCAATAATTTCATATTGAAGTAGGTACCTATATTTTGCACTAGCAGGTCTGTCTGTACGGGCAGGAGGAAAACGAAAGAAAGAAAAATGCTATTATAGGTAGGTATTTTATTTTCAAACTGAAATAATAACATCCATATTATCGCATTTGTTTGAACCTTTGCTACATACCTAACGTTTCACAGGGTGGAAAGAAAACAAAAATTCCATTCCATTTTCAATCTAAAAATCTAAAAGATACGCTCCTGGCTGGATCGAAAAAGAAAATAAAAAAGTTATTCCATTTTCGAAGGCTGAAAATCCAAACAAACAAAACGCGCTAAAAACTGCACTTCTAACCTTGACATTGGTTTCGGAAGCGGCGAGAGGAAACAGCGGGAGGGGGGGAGGGGAAAGCAGCAGCGGGGGAGAGGGGGAGCAAGCGCGGGGGAGGGGGGGAGGAAGAAAGTGTGCCGGCGACCTAGTTCGCAGCGCCGCATCCGCCGCAGCGTCTGGTGCAAGCAAACGCACATAGCGTTATATTGAGGGGTCTATTTATTCTGGTCTTTCATAGAGCTGCTGAAGATGACCAGTGTAAGCTGATCGTTGTATTAAGAGGTCAAGTTATAGTGGTCATTCATAGAGCTACTAAGGAGGACCAGTGTAAAATAATCTCTTGGTTGTGACCGCTGTGGCTGCTGACTGTCGAGCGTTTAGTGCAATTGGTTGCACGTTAAGTTGTACTAAAAGCTCAATTTACAATGGTCTTCAATAGAGATAGTAAGGGTGACCAATGTATGTTGATGATACTGTACTACTAACTAGATATGTTTGATGTAACTTGTGTTGCTGCCGACTGTCGAGCGTTTAGTGTAACTTGCAGCACTAAAGTTGAACTAAAAGATCAATGTAATATGGACTTCAATAGAGCTGGTAAGGGCGACCAGTGTAAGATGGTCTCTTGGATGTGACTTGTGTGGTCGACTGCAAGATAGATGTTGATGTTAGCCAGGATATGCGCCAGTACTGCCGTGGGAGTCGAAAAGTTATGTTGGGTACCAAATAGAGTATGTATTATAGAGTAAGTATATCTAAGCAAACTACACCTAAAATAAAACTGAATTTTATAGTCTAGCACCTAGAGTAGGACTATAAAAACTACGAACGATTTTTTATGGGCAACTTACAAAAGTCAAAGAAAGATGTGTGCACAAAAAACACTTTTACCTTTAGAGAAATGGCACAGGTGTTACAGTAAAAGACCTTTCAAAAGCGGTATTTAATTTTATTGTCTGTAACGGTGTATTTGTGTAGCACAACGCTACGCCGTAGAAGGTCCTTTGGCAAGGATAAACCGTAGCGGCAGCGCTACGCAGACTGCATTGAGACAAAATTCACAGTTTTTCAATAACAATAAAGTTTTTTAGTACAATAGGTACATTACCTACATATGTATTTAGGGATTTATCAAAATTGGGATTGTAGGATCGGATCGAGTCTCACGATACAGTCATGGAATGTTTTCGTTCAGTGACTACTTACTCCCGCAAAAACTTTTGATGTTATATTCAAAGTAGCTTGAATATAACATCAAAAGTTTTATTCCTTAGCTATACTATTGGCAGCTATGATATTTCCTGAACTATGTATCTATTTCAGAAGGTCTTATAAATTATTGTGATAAACAAAACATTCCAGATTGAGCCTGTCATAAATATGAAACGCTACCATCCGAGGAATACCAGAAAAAACTAGTTAATCCAAGAATCTGCTACACAACTTTACATTACAAATTTTCCTGCAGCGGCTCCCCCTCCGTTCCCCCCTTTCCCCCGAGAAAGTAAAAGTCGCGAGTAACGGTCCCGCGTTCGCTCTCGTCGGCACACTTACTAGCAAGTAATGTACCGAAAAGAGGCAATTTGGGTCGAATGCGTAGTCATTTTTGCGAACGACCCAGTTGTGGCTTAAAATGGCTTAAATACGTTGGTGTAATTGGGTGGAATCGTGGTTTAGCGAACTTTTTTCATTTTTTGCTTAGACTACCCTAGTACTATTAATACTCTATGCCTAGGCGCCTTATGAACTACAAGATGGTATTTTGGTCAAATGCGTAGTCATTTTTGCGAACGACCCGGTTTTGGTTTAAATACTACGGTTTGTAATTGGGTGGAATCGTGGTTTAGCGAACATTTTTCATTTTTTGCTTAGACTACTGTACCTTAGTACTACTATTCTGTGCTTAGGCGCCTTATGAGCTACAAAATGGTATTTTAGTTGAATGCGTAGTAATTTTCGCGAACAACCCAGTTTTGGTTTAAATACTGCGGTTTGTAATTGGGCGGAATCGTGGTTAGGTTTTTTTCGTTTTGTTTTGGTTAGGCTACCCTAGCACTATTAATATTCTGTGCCTAGGCGCCTTATGAACTACAAAATGGTATTTTGGTCAAATGCGTAGTAATTTTTGCGAACGACCCGGTTTTGGTTTATATACTGTGGTTTGTAATTGGGTGGAATCGTGGTTTAGCGAACTTTTTTAATTTTATGCTTAGACTACCCTAGTAGATACTATTAGATATAACCGGCTAACCATACACATGTAACTCCTTTTTAAAATTTTGACAGAATGTTATTCCATTTAATTGTCATTCATTGAGGCATAAAGTTGCATGCTGTGTGGTTAGCCTGGCCAGCCCCGAGGCAGTGCCTTTATTTTTATTTTTTTATCCCGCCTGAGCCGCGTTTAGAGTAGGAACTCAAATTGTTATAAAAAGAGAAAATTTTGCTTTAGAAATTTTCTCTTTTTTAAGATTGTATTAGAATGTGACTTTCTTTAAGAGAATCTTGTAAATTCCTACGAAGAAATAAATTATTGAAAATTTTGAATTTTTTTTTTGAATTTTATTCCACTATGAATATTCTGTGCTTAGACACCAAACACCTGAATTACAAAATGATATTTTAGTTGAATTGGGGGTCCTTTTTGCGAACTATTCAGATTTTACGGGCTTAAATACTGCGGTTTGTAATCGGGTGCAATCGTGGTATAGTTTTTATTTAGTGTACCCAATGGTAGGTATTTTATTCGAATGCATAGTCTTCTTCTTTTCGAGTGGGACACCAAGTCGACGTTTTTCAACCGCCTTCTTTTCGAGTGGGACACCAAGTCGACGTTTTTCAACCGCCTACCACAAGTACCTACTTAGCAGGCCTCTGACATGGCTGTTTAAACGCCTAATTATAAACAGCAACCCGGACCGAAAGATGCACGGAAACGTCTTGCTTTTCGGACAATCAAGTGGCACACGTTCGTTGAACGACTCGGTGTCCCATACGAAAAGAAGAAGTAGTTTTTGCGAACGACCCAGATTCGGGTGGCTTTAATACTGTGGTTTGTAATTAGGTAGTTTCGTGGTTTAGTATTTTTTTATGCTCAGGCGCCTTAAATAACGACACTTGGTGTTTTAAGTATGCATTAAAATGTAATCATGAACAAAAGTAATAGTTTTCATTTAACAAAAATTATTACCGTTGACATAAGTACCAAATACATTGTCATTAATTTACAGAAAAAGATTTGTAAGATTGATAAGGATAATAATACATACCTATACAATACATGCACACATCACGCCTTTATCCCTTCCAGAGTAGATATAGGGTAAGTAAACTATCATAAAAACTAGAGTGATACTTTTTAAGCTGGTGCCCTAAAAACACGATGTTGTCTATAAATAAACAAAGACAAGATCAGTACCTAATCTCAACGCCCTACATTCATCGAAAAATATCTAAAAATAGAAACGACATTTGAATTAAAGTGTCCGTTACTAGTGACTGGCAATTAAAGTGTTAATCATCGTTTATCTGCGACTTCATTTGTCGTTGCCGGTTTGCAGTTAGCCGATGACAGTCGAAGATCGACAAGTAATTAACTGCCGTGGTAGGTACAGTATAGTGTCTAAGGTTTGTGTACAAACTGATCATAATAACTTAAAGTTTAGTCACGTAAACTCATATCGATAAAATCATAATTTTCCTGCCCTTATCCCAATTACTTGGGGTCGGCGAAACACGTTTTGTTGAACACAAAATCCCGGCCGCCTACAAACTTCAACCCTCCTTGGGAATGCTTTTGTGGTGGATTAACCGCCACTATACGGTTGGCCCTGGCTGTTTGGGTCGGGTTTATCCCTCGGGTGCCTCTTACGACCCGCACAGGAAGAGAGGGGGTGGTGCTATTTTACTCTGCCGGCACCACACGGCCAATATCGCTGAAATATGTCTACAAATATATTAAAGAAAAATGTTGTCGTTTTTAGGGTTTCGTAGTCTACTAGAAACCCTTATAGTTTCGTCATGTCTGTCTGTCTGTCTGTCTGTCTGTCTGTCTGTCTGTCTGTCCGTCTGTCTGTCTGTCTGCCTGTCTGTCTGTCTGTCTGTATGCCGCGCCCTCATAATATCTTCGTCAGTTTTAGAGCTATCAACATGAAATTTGGTGAGAAGATAGACCGTGTTGACCCAAATATAGAAATGTTAAGAAAAAAATATTTTATATGTTTTTTGGACCCCCTCCCATACAAGTGAAAGGGCGGCAAAAAATTTTTAATCTTCTGTAATATTGAGTAGGGTATCGTTGAATAGGTCTTTTAAAACTAAGGGGGGGTTTGTTTGAAACAAAGTCATTAAAATGTTTCTGTCACGAGATATTTGCTTTTAAAAAGGGCGTTTTTGACCCATAATTTGTTCCAGCTGTAACTTCTAAAGTATTAACGCTAAAAAATTTAAATAAATATGGAATATAGCTTACAATCTGAAGTTACAATGAAAACTATAACGGATATTGTACCCTTAAAGGTTTCAGAAAAAATTGAGTTTTTCTATTTGCGGTTGGTCATCATACTGCTGCTAACAAACCAGCAACGAAATTAAGTTTGCAATGCTGAAAAACCTGATATTTAAACGTTGACTACGAAACCCTATTTGTGGGCGTGTCTGACACGCTCTTGGCCGGTTTTTCATTATAAAATCCCGCTAATAAACTATTCGTGTACTTTTTCGTTCTAGCATGAAATTTTCTTTTCTTGAGTCTTAATCTCTTAATAATTCTAATTATAAAATTGTAGCTACATGGAACACTATAATTAAGCAATAATTTATTTATTATCATTTAATCAATTCGAACTAAGAAAGTAATGCTAAATTGAATTCTGCAGGTAAGTGTGTATAGCAGACAGGGCTACCTTACTGTAGCTACTGCAAAATTTTTGATGAGACTGATGATCATTATATTTTATTTTCTATGAACTAGGTACAAATTAGAAAACAACTGTTTTAGCAGTTACATACAAAGTAAGTGAGTATTTTCTTTGATTGCTTTCTTTAACTTCAATATTTTACAACTTTAACCGTTCTTTAGAAGTTATACTTTTGCGGTAAAATCAAGTGGGGGGAGGGAGCGTCATACAACTGTCATTCGGCGCGAGTAGGTACTCGAATGCAGCGAGTGGCCGTCTCAACGATACCATACTGTAATTGAATGACGATTTAGTGTTTAGGCCAACTGAATTAGCCAGAATGACTATTATAACTTTACTAATTTTATAGGAAGGTCTAAAGTGATGTAGGTAGGACCACCCAGCACAAAGAAAGCAGGAAAATGGCAAATAGGAATCATAGTGCCTTATCCCAAAAAAGTTAAAATAAAACTAGACGTGCGTTCAATGCTCGTCTAACTTTTTGTGATAAGGCCCATAATGTTCCGTTCCTAACTTGTGCTAAAATTCCTTCAATTCTACGACAATACACAAACAAAGGTAATTCTGAATAGTAGCCACTAGTGTCAAGAACAAGGCCACTACTAAATATGTCTTTACCCGTGACATTGAAATATCTTTCGAAGGCCCAGTCGTTACCGAAAACCCAGCTAAAGGTTATATCATTAAAATACCAAGTTTAGTCTATCAGTCATCTATCTAGCTACAATGGTCACAAACTGACAGTGTCTACTGGTTAATGTTGTAAAAGTTACTTGTATTTTTAGTTGACCTAACGTTGTAAGTCCTTTTTGTTACCAAATACTTATTCGGAGTGATATCTAGCACCTATCTAGCGATAGGCAGTTATACCAAAAAATAGATTTAATACAGTCACAGTTTGGTAGGCGGCCGGTCGTAAAATTAAGCCAAATCCTTTGCAACACGATTTTGTATTCAACAAAAGAAAAATGATGCCAGTCACAATAAAATACACTTTTTAAAGTGTCTATCGTGCAGCTTGTATTTTGAGTCTTTCAAAGTTGTCCTACCCAGGTCCGGTTTGATACCAAAAACCCAGCTAAAATACAAATTCAGTCTGGTCTAGCATCCATCTAGTGACAGACTTAGACAGGCACGCGTCTGTGTGCTGCGGCACAATAATGATAAACTGGTAGTCTTTAAAGTGTCATAAAAGATGTCGATTGTCAAGAAGAAAGATTGAATCCGTGCCTCGAAAAGTTAAAGGTTTGGTTGATGTCTATGACTAAAGATGGCGGTTGTTTTACCTACATTAACATAGTGTTTGCTGCTGAAGTTATATACGAGGTGTGTTATAAAGTAGACCTTAACGCTGCGCTGAATGCGATGAATTAAAGGCCCGTCCTCCCGTCGTCATGAACCACACACAATGATATCAATGGCAAACTCACGTGCCCACACTGTGCACGGGAGTTACTGCCAAAATCGGCTACAATACCCACCTACAGTTTAAGTGCACTCTTACATAGACGTGTTCTATGTGCAATGTCGTATATATTGCAGCAAGTGTTATGTGTGAATATGGAAAGCGGCGACATAGTGTATACGGGCTTGAGACTGATGTGTAGGTACTAACTAGGTACATAAAGGGTATATAGTTTCAAATGTAATGTTCTTCATTGTTGCATGCATGGATTCAAAATGCTATTTCATCATTATACTTGAAAGTTTACTTCAGTTTTAGTTAAATTATTATTGAGTAAATTATTATATAATCAATAGGTACACTGGTGTAAGCAAAGAGCTTCGTCAAATGGTTGAACTCCTACTGTAATGTGGACTAACCAAAGTATTTATTTGAAAAAACTGCTACAAGATGTCGCTTAAATCATCGATTCGAGACGAGCATCAAAAGAGGTTAAAAAAAATACTAGGATCAGCCAGGCGCCCGTAGCTCATTTGGCAGTGCAGTGGGACGGCTCCCCACGGTCCCGGGTTCAAGTCCTGGCGGTCGCTGATGAATTTTTTAATTTTCCTTTTATCGTGTCGCAATGCGTCTGTCAAACTAACTGACATATAGCGTACGTGCGAAAATACAATAGCGCTGCGCAAAAATAACGCACAAACCAATGACTGCGTTTTTCGCTGTGTTTCTGCTGTGGTTGTCGCCTTATAATTATTATATACTGCCTTCTAATTTACCTCATTTTACTTACTATATGAGTGTTTTACAGTGACATCAACACCCCTCGTCGTAAAACAAAGTCGCCGACCAAATAAAGGTAAATTACATTTAATTATTCGAAATACTTATAACTCACATGTAACCATGTCGTTAATACGACTAGATCAACATAGTATTCACAATAACGACGAATACCTAAGTATGTCTTTATAATAGAAGACCAATTAACTCTTCACACCTTGCAAGAATGTTAACTTAACTAAATAGATAGCCATGATACACTACTATAACATTGACCGTGTACTAACTAAACAATGTAAGTGATATAGGGCACGAGATTGTAGATACAAGCGTTGAATTGTAGCCAGACAGCTGACATTATGATAATAGGTATGTTTCTACATTTCTTTCTATTGTGTACTGATATCAAAACAAAAGATAAAAGTTAGCACCAATTAATTTTCACAGTGAAGCCATACAGGCTTCCTTCGCTTATTAATTATACCTATACCTACTACGGCTTTTTATAACATCATAAATTTGGGAAGTCTAAACCATTTTTTATTTCCACTTCCTCTTCTTAATCGAGTCTGTAGACAACAGGTAAATCTTTGATATTGGGTCCATTATTGTCAGTTAATAACACTTCTTGGACTCCTTATTGTAAAAGAACGCAGTTTGTATTCCTAACGCTCTATATGTGTAAAATCTCATAGCGTACCTTAAAAATAATCATTATTCATCTTCTACACTGGGTCGATGATGATAAGTTAAAATTTGTTTTGAACAAGTACTTAGGTACCCAAATGGCCACGTAAATACCCCTAGGGTGTTCAGGCATTTGGGGCAGGGTACTATTAGTTCTATCACTTTGTGAGTTTATTCCCAGTCTGGTTAAGACATTGCAGGCTGAACCAACTGATTGTCCAAAAATACCCTAGCGAACCCATCAGCCATCCGTCGTGGCCAAGCATTGGTCTAAAGGTCTTATGAACAAAGTAACCATCATAGACTCATGAAGAAGAAGTAGGTATACCGACTATGCAGATCGCAGGTTTTGGGTCAGCACTTCATATCGATTACATTTAGGTAGAAACACAATTCAAGTTTGCGAAATATTATTTACTAGGATTTACACAGACAGTTTAATAGCATTTGTAGACACAAAACACTAATTTGAATAAACATAAAAATTGAAATCTCCATACGACCCCGTTGATGTCTTTCATATGAAGCTAGGTGTATGTTCCTACAATAAATAGTGGAATTAAGTAGAACATGAGATCTGTACGGATCCTAGCGTTATATGATCCGGGAGATGCTAAACTCTCCCTATACCTACCTACATATACCTACATGTAGCGTGTGCACTACCTACCACAGAATATTAATATTACCTACTAAGGGAATTACGTAAATGTAGAGACTTCATAGGAAACAGAACAGTAATTAGGTAAGGTTCTAGTTCGATCCTACGAACCGCCTTCGAAAAAGCAAAAAGTGGGACTTCCTATGTACTGAAAAACCGTCTCATTTAGTCCTAATGTCTCAATTTCTAGCGTCGCCCTAGCAGACCCTGCGTCTACACGCACACAGCCACAGTCTGCGCGTGCGCATGTGTGCCCGCGCTCGGCGGCGACGTCGGCAGTGGGTCATGGAACAAGGTCACGCCATTTCTCTTCGCTGCTGCTGCTGGAGGGGGGAGGGGGGCGTGGGTGAAGAGGCTGGAACTGGAGTGTTTTGGTCTGGTGCCGGCTTAGGTTGGTAATAGTAACGATTTGTACTTTTGTTTTCTTTGCGTCCGGTGCGTTTCAGGCTTTGAGAATTGCTATGAGACAAAATGCAAGATCTTTGACGCTCTTCAATTCAAAGTCGTAATCCACAAAGAAAGAAAAAATAATGTTCATCGTCTCTTCGTATTGGCTGTAAGTAGCTCATAAGCTTTGTTAAACGCGCGCATTTGGCAGTCAATATACGATCGTAGCCTAACACAGGCGTTTCCTTTGTGAACCCTCTTCAGCCTACATTGCATCAGCCTGTCGCCTTAAATTGCAATACGCATCAACTACTCTCAAATCCCTAAGTCGCTTGTTACGACACCTACGGGAAAGATGTGAAGTGATGCTATTCTAAGTAGGCAACTGCCGGTAGTGTCTAACTGTAACAAAATCAGAAATACCTGTCGTCTCATTTCTTCACTTGTATCAACCAAAAAAACGCAGGTCTCGAACAAAGCGATATGATAATAACATAGATGTAGCATGTCGCGTACCACGCACCTCTTACGCCATTGCTCAGCATAATAAAATGCAAATGTACCACATCCATACATAATGGTGATAGTCACTAATGTGTCGCTTGAAGCCGTGACATGTAGCGGCGATATGATTAGTCACAGATCTTGTTTTGTCTTCATTGCTTTTTAGTAAACGGTTAAACGGGGTTCTCATTACTGATACTTCGCTGTCTGTCTGTCTGTCATCGGCTGTATCTCATAAATTATAGTTAGAGAGTGGAAATTTTCACAATGAGTATTTCTGTCGCCGCTATAACAAAAAATACTAAAAATTTATAATTAAGGGGGACTCCCAAACAACAAACGTTTTTTTATACAAAACGGTACGACACCCTTCGTGCTTGAGTCCGACTCACACTTGGCCGGTTTTTGGAATTGGTGTTTTTAGAATCGGTAATTCAAGACTATAAACCAGAAAAACCATGAGGAAGACCATGCACAAGATAGAGGAACAAAATTGATAAATTTTGTAAGCAATGGACATCAGAGGCTCAAGAGCAAAAACCTGGTGAAAAAGAGAAGAGGCCTTTGCTCAGCAGGTGGACACACTATAGGCTATTTTTGCTTTCGTAGCATTTTTTTACTATACCTATTGAGTATTTCAGACTACAAACTTCTTCATTTGTTGTGGAAGTGATTTGACTCGGTTTGAAGCGAATTCAAACTCTTGTTTCTCAAACGACAAGCGAGCCCCAAAAATATACGCAATGAATATCAAAGCTCTGCCTACCAACATCCGATCTCTATCCATCTACAGAATGTAAATGAATGTTTGCAAGTAATTTTTGACAGTGGGCGTTGCTAATTAATCTAATGACCCGAATATTACTGTCGCTTTGATGACTGTTCAGAGCAGTCTGTCAGTCTATGCGTGCAGGTAGAATCTTAGCACATTATTAAGGTGAATATTACAGCCGATGTGGCGCAGTGGTTAGTATGCCTGCCTGCCACGCAAAGGTTCCGGGTTCAATTCCCGGTGGGGTCACTCACAAAGTTGATATTTATCGCTTTGTGAATTTGTTCCCAGTCTGGTTAGGACATTGCAGGCTGAACCACCTAATTGTCCGCAAGTAAGATGGTTCCGTGCTTCGGATGGGCACGTTAAGCCGTCGGTCCCGGTTGCTGTCCACGATGGCGGTCGTTACACAACCATGTCAGAGGCCTGCTTCTTGCAGTAGGCGGTTGAAAAACTCTGACACTAGGGTTCATCGGGTCGTTGAACGAATCGGTGTCCCACACGAAAAGAAAGAAAGAAAGAAGTGAATATTATAGCCTTTTAACGTTGCCAACCTCGTTGTCACCCATACTTCCCCACCAAACTGTCCATCCACGACCATGTCACCCATCCTTCAACGTCAAAATTCCAAAATTAAAGTCTACATCTTTTGGGAGAAAATTTCCCTTTCAGTCCTCAGCGCAAACATCAATTGCTAAGTAAAAATCACAATATTTGTTATAATTGAATAAGAAAGAGAACTATAGGGTTTACATTTATAAACAGGATAGATTCAGGGCCTTCTACTTTAGATAATAAACCCCTCGCACATCGACCCAGGCCTTTAATTACATTACACTACCACCCGAGTCTTCCTCCTGGCTTTCTGTCTGCGTGGGCCACCAGTTGCCCCCGCCCCCCTCGCGACAGCCTGTCGCGTAAAATTGCAATACCAACACATCGACGCTTGAAAGGCAAAATTATCTAAGCGACATTTTTGGCCAAATTGAGTTATATACATTGTTGGAATCGCCTGATTTTTCTGCGTCGTTTGGTCCTACTCACGTCTCTCTACGATGACTTTTTTGTCGCTTAGACATTTTGAAGTTTTCGAAAATTCACTTTTTTCGGTTGACTAACCGACACGATTTTCGACCATTTTTGAAAATTTGGTGGTTATCGAAATTAAATAATGCTAAATTTGACTTTGGTCAAATTTTACCGTTCTCTTCGTACAGTATTTTCTCCACTTAGTCAATTTTGCCTCAATCTGACAACACACTGTAAGGCGCATAGCTATTTTTTTCCTTACAAAGATCTCGTTTTTTCATCACTTAAGTAATTTTTGCATACCCGTTTTTCTGCGTGCTTGGCGTTTAGTTAAAAATGCCTGTTATAATTTTTCTTTATTCAGTTGGTTCAGTATATATTACCTGTCTAAAAAATAAATCTGATTGTCGCTTAGTCAATTTTTACCCGCCGTTTTCGAAGGTTCTTTTCTTATTTAGACAAGTTTTACTTGACCAAATACGATTATCCAATGTCGGTTAGAACCTATGGTAGCATCACGTACATGCGCTTGGAATATTTTTGTTTAAAGTAGTTTATATAAAAATGTTAGTTACTCCTACGGATGACGCGCGAACAGTCGCTTGTGCAAACAGTGAATCTAGAGTTTAAGTTACTTAGATAGTCCAGTGCATGGCAGGGCGTCGCTTGGGATGCACGCGCGTGCTTCGATTACGATGTCGCCAAATATGACGAATGCACTTTTCATGTAACAAGTCCAAAAACTTTCAGTAGAATTTACAAATAAATCAGAATATAAATAAATTTTGTTCATTCACTTCATTCAGTTTCTTAGCTCGTTACCTACTTCTGTGGTCATCATCACATTAGCCTATAATATCAGTCCACTGCTAAACTTGGGCCTCACCAGGGTACGCCACAAGGTAAAATCCTTGCGTTTACCATCCAGTCCCTACCAGCTGCTCTCTTCAAGTCATTGCTCTTTCTGGGCGTGGCATCCACTCGAGAACCCGCTTACTCCGTCGTCAATCGCTTTATGACAGATGTGGCCAGACCACTGACCCTTCAGCTTGTTACACTTCTATTTCCAGTATGTCTGTTACTTTGGTCTTCGAATAATCGTCCGGATTAACCTCGACATATTAGCGAGATCCCTAGCATAGCATCCCCTCTCTGAATGACATGTAACCAGTGTCCCAGTTTTACTCACAGATTTCATGTCTCTGCTCCAAAATTCATCATGAGCGGTAAGATGCACTGATCAAACACCTTATTGCGGCGAGGGTGTCTCCAGAACAAGATACGTCTTCCCAAATGCTATTTAGTCCAGCCGCACTGTGCTGGAGATTTCAGCCTCAATAATATCTTTTTCTAAGTAAAATTTTTGCCCAATTTTTGGACAATTTCAAGGTCTACTACACCTTCGACGGAGATATGCTATTGAGCTGGACCGTGGTCTTTTCCAAATTCATCCCAAGTCCATCACGCCTCGAGGCCGTATTTAAAATGAACACCTTTGACAGGACCTGCCGCGATTCTATGTTCCTCTCTGATGATTTTCCCCATGTAGGTGGCAAAGCGGAGATTGTGAGGTATTCACTGTTGACGAAATTGTCCAGTTCATTCCAAGCTAAGGTCTTCAAATGTTTGGGCGATATAACGTCACCCTGTTTTACACCTCGCAGTAGTTGAATGGCCCTTGTTAAAAGTGATCGAAATATGTTCAGCTTTTTCCGCGCTTATGATGGCAAGTTATGCTGCTGAGTGAACCATACGTACGACCGCAACTTAATCGACAGGGGCAGTTACTTATCAGTCGGTCCTCGGAACGTGACTGTCGATGATCTCTTGAGGATACTCGGTGGAAGAATACCTGTAGAGTGTAAAACGGTGGTTGTGGTGTTAGAGAAGTGCGTCGCTTGTACATTTGCATTAAGTTGCGGTCGCGAGTATGGTTCACTCATAAGCGCGGAAGAAGTAAAACACATTTCTATCACTTTCAACAAGATGAACTTCCGCAAAAAGTAATGCCTTATACTTTTAGTTACTTTGAATGGCTTTATACTGGAACGCATATCGTTGCTATTAAATACAGGCTTCTCAGTATCTGTGGAGTGGGGATATCGATAGTCGACTTGGCGTCGTTGCAAAAACTCAAGAACAGCCCAGCTTTCGATGAAGTCGAAGGCTTGCTTGTAGTCCACAAAAGCCACACAAAGCGGTTGGTCATACTATTCTGATTTCTGTAAAACCTTCCGTACAGCATGAATGTGGTCCACAGTGACTTTACAAGACCTGGTCTGTTCCAGTAGCTAGAAACCGTCAAATATTGATGCCAGAGCATTTAAAGCGACTCTCGAAAAAAGCTTACGACAGTGGCTCAGAAATGTGTTTCTGACACACAAATTTTTGGGCGGTTTTCCTGTCCAGGGGGTCCGGCTAACCAAACAAATGTAACTCCTTTTTAAAATTTTGACAGAATGTTATTCCATTTAATTGTCATTCATTGAGGCATAAAGTTGCATGCTGTGTGGTTAGCCTGGCCAGCCCCGAGGCAGTGCCTTTATTTTTATTTTTTTATCCCGCCTGAGCCGCGTTTAGAGTAGGAACTCAAATTGTTATAAAAAAGAGAAAATTTTGCATTAGAAATTTTCTCTTTTTTAAGATTGTATTAGAATATGACTTTCTTTAAGAGAATCTTGTACATTCCTACAAAGAAATAAATTATTGAATTTTGAATTTTTGAATTGAATGGTAATGGGCTTTCGGATTGGGCAGACGAAATTTCCTAGGTGTTTGTAGGAATGGCTAATGGCTAGTTAAAAACCTGTGTTTGATGAGTTAAAAAGACAATTTTATCTCCGTAATAGCAAATGGGACAACCCTGAATGGTTGATGATGATGATGATCACACTACTGAGCTACGTCTTATAGACTTTTCTCGAGATCGTAATAAAACGACTAAGATTTGACGCCTTACAACCACTGGAACGGGCAGGGTATCGTAAAGGCTTTAGTACAAATAGACCACATCCTAAAATACAGAAGTCAGAAGAGTTCAACCAACCGTTGCGTATGGCTTTTGTAGCCCACGAGAAAGCTTTTGACTCGAGAGAAACCTGGGCTGTTCTGGTGTCCGTTCAGCCGTGCCTAGTCAAATGGCTGTATGTGGAGGTGCGGAAAAGCCTATTGGCGAAGACCCCCGTTCAAAAACAAAACTACAAAACAAGGTTCATACTATTACACCGAGATGTAAAACAGGATGACGTTTTATCCTTAAAACTTTTCACCAAAATGCCATGGGATGTCTTCAAAACCTGACAGTGTGATGGGTTGGCTATCAAAGTCAACGGCGAATATTTTATGTATCTCCGCTTTGCCGACGCCATAGTTGTAATGGCCAAATTGCTTCAGGATCTACAAAAAATGCTGCCCTGTTTATATACGGTCTCGAAGCATGTTGAATTCAGGATGCCCTTGGTCAAGAGCAAGATAATTTTGAATGAACATGAAGTCGTTCCTGAGCCAATATCCGTGGTAGTGTAGGACGTAGGTAGACCTTGAAGTTGTCCAGAAGTATGAATACCTTGGGCAAACATTGCAGTTAGGAAGATACAATTTCGAGGCTGAAATCACCAGTCGAGTGAAGCTGTGCTGGGTGGCATTTTGGAAGTTGCGTCTTATTCTGGAGCCACCTTTGTCACCATGCCTCTAGACCAAGATGTTCAATCGGAGTGTCTTATCATGTACGGTGATGACTAACGGAGACGAGACGTGAAATTTGACAAATAAATTGTCCCACCGGCTATGTATCACTCAGAGACCGACGAAAAAGTCTATGTTAGAGATCTCGCTAATGGATAAGACCCGGAAAGAGATTATCTTCTAAATTTTCAGTAGGTTGGTCACATTTGCCGTAGAAACGATAGACGATGTTGTAATCGATTTTCGAGTGTAGGCTAAGTCTCAAAAAGCATAGCTTTGGGCGCCCACGGGCCAGACCGATGAAAAAGACCGGCTGGTAGCAAATGGATGGCAAATATGGATGATCGTGCCTTGTGGCGTACCCTGGGGGAGGCCTACATCCAGCAGTGGACTGCTATAGGCTAATGTGATGATGATCCTAGTTGAAATAGGCCTCTGTGTACCTTAGTGTTGATTTTATTGTTATGGATATAACACTTGAATTAAATAATTAGGTAAATTTTCTGTAACACATGTTATTTAAGTCAAATTGCCGGGAAGAATTTAGTATAAAATTGTAACCTAAGTAGTTTTGCCTCAAATTCGAAGTATTTTTGATGTTAGTTAGGCAACTTTTTCTCTGTCGTAAATTCTTAAAAAAGGTGTTTATTAAAATTTTACCGTACCTTTGACATTCCCAGCTTGTCGGTTAGTCAAATTTGCCTGTATTTATTTTTAGGTAATTTTTGACTAAGCGACACTAACTCTAAAACTAAGCATTATTCTTTATTGATATGTATACTAATGTTTAGGTAAAAAAATAACAAAACAAATATGTAAAAACTAGGCTTCTATCACAAAAATGTATACGATTTTTTTTCTGAAAATCCAAACTTTAAACTGCTCTCCTGTAAAGTTACTCTGATGTCGCTTAGATAATTTTGCCTTTCAAGCGTCGACATCAACTCTCAAATCCCTAAGTCGCTTCTTACGTCACCCAGGGGAAGGGTAGGGTTATATTGTAATCTACTGAAAAATGATACGTTAAATTTGTAATGAAAGTGAAAGTGAAAGTGAAAGTTTTTATTCAAAATAGGACATTAAAATATCACTTATTGATAGTCATTACATTACGCAGAAATGGATTAGACATTGTAAAAAAGAGAAATACGTGTGTATGTCTTACAATATTTCGACGGATTGTATTTAAGCGAGAAATAAGTAGTACCTATAATCTAGCGGTGCCTATTTGTAATTTCACGGTGACATAATACATAATGAATGATATACATAAATCTAAAGATTTTTAAAATAATTTACTTGTTCACATTTTGGTGCCGTGTGGTGCCGGATTAGAGTGCTGTGTGGTGCAAACTTAGAATAGCATCACCCTATATCTTTCCCGTGGGAGTCGTAAGATGAAGCGGCTAAAGGGTTTGTGATTTGATGTGTACCTATTGTGATTTTAGGTGACCGGCTGACAACCCGACCTTAAGTTGCGATACACAGTCTTCTGAATGACTCTCAACCTTTTTTAGACGTGGTGTATGAATGGCCATTTTATAAAGCCGTTTACGCTCTGCCTACTCTGCAAGGTTATAAGTGTGATATATTTATGTATGTATTTTCCCTTTAGAGTCATTCGACTTTCTTGTGTTGTTTATTTAGCTAGCAATCGATACCGTGGGTCCCCAAAAATATGCACGACTGCGCTTCAATATGCAAAGTCAGCTGTGACATACCTACTGGAGAACCTACAAAATCCCATCACCAAAAACCCACTTACGCACCTCATATTAAAGTTTAAAATGCCCTGAGCCGAATTTAAAGAAGCCTTTTAAAAATCGTACGAATTTAAACGCACGCATTCAAGAGACCGCATACCGTTTTAAATTCATTTTACGTAGTCGTTTGTCACTCCAATTTGAATCTTATTGCCGGTGACGATGGTATACTATACCTTGGTTCGATACTAGGAGTAATGGCCAAAGAAAATTGGGCTTCATTCACAAGACTGAAGGTTGAATTTTGAATGCGGAGTGAGCGTCCAAAATATGTCGGCCCAATCCGGTAGATTTGGGAATGTATGCTACGGAAGTGTTACGGAGGGGGGTTTGTGGTAAAGGAGGGGGGGGGGATTATGCAGATTTGTATAATGATGTCCGAGATGCTATCACAGCCTTAATTATTATTGATGGACTTGACAAATTGCACTACATTAGTTGTGATCAAATCAACTTAGCCGTAGTATCGGATTTTGTTACTGGTCGACTTGCAACTTCCTATTCAATATCTGAGATAGGTAATGTGATGTGACCAAGGGACCGACTGGGCAAACCGAAAATAGGTATTTGGAAGTTGAAATACCTAACAGCGATCAGCAGAAACATCTCGATACCTACCACAAAGTAAGTATTGGCTAGCGTCGATACCGCGATTCAGGACTGTATGGAAGTATGTAACAAGGAGCAGTGGACAGTAATGGCTAGTAATTGTGCGAATACGACAATGGAACATGCTGAAATTGAAAACAAGAGCAATGAAAAAAACGCCTGAATAAAGGTTCTGAGCAATCACCATCGAATGAAAATCAAATTAAAGAAGCTGCTGATATTGCAGGTAGTGAACGGTAGAAACCAAAGATACCGCTCTACACTGCAGCCTCTAAATCCTACATACACATATCAGTGGGCTAGGCAGAGCGTAAACGGCTGTAAAAACGGCCATTTACACCAAGCTTGACAAAAGTTTGAGAGTAATTCAGAACAGTATATCATTATTAACTATATTTTCTGACTTAATAGGAGAAAATACAGGGTGTTAGGGACCATTGGCTCCATAGTAAAATTTATTCAGTTTCATGGTCTGAGCACGCCTGCAAAGTTTTTGTTACACCGTCCCTAACACCCCGTATAATAGGAGAGTCAATCTAGATCTAATTTATACAGGGTATTATTTTAAATGCGTGCCATAGCTTCAGGGTAGGTTTAGTATTGATAAAGGATGGCGTAAAAAATATGCATTTAAATTAACACCCTGTAGTAATCTAGATTGACTGCCCTCTAGTATATTTCTTCCATGGCGAAAGGTAGATACTAAGCTTCGGCCTAAAAGCCTAAGTGACACTATTGAATTTAAATAAAATGGCGTATTTCCAATCAGGTAATATTTATTGTTCCCAAATGTCACCAACACCATAAAACTCAAACGATATGGTTTGATCACAACACAACATTGTATAGAAATCTCAATAATCAACGCATTATAAATCTATCTTATAAGAAACATTATCACAATACTTCTAGTCTGAAATACTATCATCATAGCTAGAATTCAATGTTAAATGAATACAAAATTATTAAAAAATAGTAAGGCTTAAATCTAGGCCATCTACTTTAACTATGTTTACCCGTAGACTAATACTTATTTACGCATAATACTTTGCTAGTTAATAGTCTAACTAACATAATAATAGAAGCAGAAAGGCACTGATTAAATTGTTATACCATTCTAAGCTTACGAAATTGTATGGCATTTTCTCAGAAAAGGGAGTGATTTTATTGACAGCTAAGAAAATTATTTTAGCGAGTGTTAGCACAATAATACTTACTGTGAGTGAATTTTATATTTAGTGACATGCGGATTTCATTTTATCAAAGAAACTATTTTATTTGAATAAAATAAAAATATGGAATTATCTTCTGCATAATAAACCGAATAATATTCAATATTATTTCAAAATTTATTGGCAGTAAAATGTTAAGGTATTGTGGCGCCATCTCTCAAAGAAGAGATGAACTATTTGATATTGAAATGTAAATAAATGTATCGAGTTTTCAAATAAATCAATTCATTGGTCTAGTTATTTAACATTTTAGATATCAATGCTTCAACATTGAAACAATAAAATGATAACTAGTTTAATAATAACGATGTGAACTTCTTATAATAGTGAATCTATGCTTTAGAACTAAATAAGAGTTTCAAAATCCGCGTAACGTCACATTATTTCAAAAGTTACAAAGTGAATTTATTACAAAAAACTGTGAACTGATAAGTTCAGTATGGTTCAGTTCAATATATTAAAATATAAGGTGTTTTGGTTACAAAGCCTTTCCTTTAGTCAATAAGTCTCATTTGTAAAAAATAATCAACAAAAATAAATCTTATTTCAAACGGAAAATATAGACATGATTCTATAGCTATACTTTCTCCGTACTTAGTCAATATTCAAAATAAGTTGATCTACATCTTGTAGAACCCCATAAAAACCTTATAATTAATTAGTAAATTCCCGCCGCTTTAGAAACAATTTTAATAACAGCGCCATCTAGAATCTAAATTAATCCAAATACTTATAAATCTATAAAAATACTGATCAACGATTGGATAGATTCTGATTATAAAGTCTTGTAAGTTATATGTATTTTGGGGATGAGTTTCGGGCGTTAAGAGTTTTCAGGATTTATAGTAAATAAGTTTGTTCTTTTGTCAATAGTTTTCTGATCAAGTACACAAATTGGTTCAAAAAGCTCAGTAAATCGGTCGTAATTCAAATCATGTTTACTAAGTACTGTGTTTTATAAATAGGAACTGAATTGGTCTAGCAAATTGTCGTCCACCGGATCATTACACGCAAATGATTCGATACGATTCACTCGTCTATAAGAATTTCTTCGACAAACTACCACACGAAAAACACCCAAAACTCATCCCCGTATTCCCGCCATTTCACAGCATCAGCTTCTGCTCGAGCTGCGCCCACTGCGGGTCGAGTGGCGCCCCCTGCGCGCCGGAGTACGCGTCCCCGTCCGCAAGTACTGTAGCTGGAGTCTCACCGAACACCACGTAGTTCTCGACGCGCGCGGGAGAGGGCGCGCGGCGGCGACCCGACGACAGCCGCACCGAGCGCATCATGGCCGCTGATTTGATGCGCTCTGAAAACATCATATGTACTTATGTTACAAAAACCTGAAATAATACATGTCTAAAACTGCAAACAAGTTACTTTATTGGGTTCTAACTTCAGAGACAAGACGTTTATTGACGAGTGTGGTTACTACGCTACTGTATGATACGTGTGGCACGCCACAGTGTGTTAGCCCCCTTCGGGGGCAAGAGGTACGTGTGGCACGCCACAGTGTGTTAGCCCCCTTCGGGGGCAAGAGTTACGTGTGGCACGCCACAGTGTGTTAGCCCCCTTCGGGGGCAAGAGGTACGTGTGGCACGCCACAGTGTGTTAGCCCCCTTCGGGGGCAAGAGGTACGTGTGGCACGCCACAGTGTGTTAGCCCCCTTCGGGGGCAAGAGGTACGTGTGGCACGCCACAGTGTGTTAGTCGGGGCAAGAGGTACGTGTGGCACGCCACAGTGTGTTAGCCCCCTTCGGGGGCAAGAGGTACGTGTGGCACGCCACAGTGTGTTAGCCCCCTTCGGGGGCAAGAGGTACGTGTGGCACGCCACAGTGTGTTAGCCCCCTTCGGGGGCAAGAGGTACGTGTGGCACGCCACAGTGTGTTAGCCCCCTTCGGGGGCAAGAGGTACGTGTGGCACGCCACAGTGTGTTAGCCCCCTTCGGGGGCAAGAGTTACGTGTGGCACGCCAGTGTGTTAGCCCCCTTCGGGGCTACCTGATAGTTACCTTCGCTAGTACTAAGAGGGCAGTACTTGATGGTGTGCGCTGTGTCCCCCGAGGCGCCGCATCGCTTGCACACAAACGCTCTAAGCACCGGGCAGCACACTCTGCCGTTGTTGTCCTTGAGTACGTGCGAGCGGTAGTACGACTCGCGCTCGCCGTTGTTCTTGCAGAAGCGACACTCCTGGAAAAACATATCGGTAAATCAATGCAAGATTTACAGTATAATGCTTGTTGTAGCAGCAGACAACCGTGGCACCAAAGAAGGCCTATCTATAGTTCGACAGCTTCGTGCGCGACCTTCCTGCGGGATACAAACGGTGGGGGGGGCGAGGAAGCACGTCATTTTAATATGACGTGCGGCGTGGTAGCGCGCGTCTCCCTTCCCCGCTACACCTCCCGCTACCCGCTAACATCTCTCCCTCCAACGTCTGTCACCCCTAGGGAAAGTCGCACACGAGATTGTCGGACTATAGTGCCAACATATTGCTGGGAAAACCAGGCTAAAATAAGTAACGTAAGTAAGTTACTAGACGAATAAGTTTTGAACAAGCAGATGTATTGAAAAACAAAAACCCGACTGAGGTAGTATCAAAGTTGTGTTTTGCGATAAAAATCCGCCATTCGTTTGCCGGTTCGCTCATATACTCTCGAAAAACGAGTTATGTTTTTCGAGAGTTTGCATGTATGTATGTAGACGTCCATCTGAAGCAGTCGGGACAGTCTGCTCACCTCCGGCTGTCGTTTGTTCCTGCGCTGTATCTCCCTGTGTAATGTCAACACCGCAGCATCGGGCAAGGAACTCAACACGCGGCGCTGCTCCTCTGTTAAACTCTCTACAGGAGAGATGTCTGCTCACCTCCGGCTGTCGTTTGTTCCAGAGCTGTATCTCCTGTGTAATGTCAACACCGCAGCATCGGGCAAGGAACTCAACACGCGGCGCTGCTCCTCTGTTAAACTCTCTACAGGAGAGATGTCTGCTCACCTCCGGCTGTCGTTTGTTCCTGCGCTGTATCTCCCTGTGTAATGTCAACACCGCAGCATCGGGCAAGGAACTCAACACGCGGCGCTGCTCCTCTGTTAAACTCTCTACAGGAGAGATGTCTGCTCACCTCCGGCTGTCGTTTGTTCCTGCGCTGTATCTCCTGTGTAATGTCAACACCGCAGCATCGGGCAAGGAACTCAACACGCGGCGCTGCTCCTCTGTTAAACTCTCTACAGGAGAGATGTCTGCTCACCTCCGGCTGTCGTTTGTTCCAGCGCTGTATCTCCCTGTGTAATGTCAACACCGCAGCATCGGGCAAGGAACTCAACACGCGGCGCTGCTCCTCTGTTAAACTCTCTACAGGAGAGATGTCTGCTCACCTCCGGCTGTCGTTTGTTCCTGCGCTGTATCTCCCTGTGTAATGTCAACACCGCAGCATCGGGCAAGGAACTCAACACGCGGCGCTGCTCCTCTGTTAAACTCTCTACAGGAGAGATGTCTGCTCACCTCCGGCTGTCGTTTGTTCCTGCGCTGTATCTCCCTGTGTTCCTGCGCTGTATCTCCTGTGTAATGTCAACACCGCAGCATCGGGCAAGGAACTCAACACGCGGCGCTGCTCCTCTGTTAAACTCTCTACAGGAGAGATGTCTGCTCACCTCCGGCTGTCGTTTGTTCCTGCGCTGTATCTCCCTGAGTAATGTCAACACCGCAGCATCGGGCAAGGAGCTCAACACGCGGCGCTGCTCCTCTGTTAAACTCTCTACAGGAGAGATGTCTGCTCACCTCCGGCTGTCGTTTGTTCCTGCGCTGTATCTCCCTGAGTAATGTCAACACCGCAGCATCGGGCAAGGAGCTCAACACGCGGCGCTGCTCCTCTGTTAAACTCTCTACAGGAGAGATGTCTGCTCACCTCCGGCTGTCGTTTGTTCCTGCGCTGTATCTCCCGCAGCAATGTCAGCACCGCAGCGTCTGGGAGAGAGCTCAATACGCGGCGCTGCTCCTCTGTTAAACTCTCGGACGGGAAGATGGTTGGCTGCTCTGCCACTGGAAAATAGATAACTTGTCATCATCTGTGGCCCTTATCCCAAATCTGCTGGGGTCAGCGCAACATTATTCTTATGAACACAAAATCATTTAGCAAAATTATTGGGCAATGTTTTTTGATATGACCGGCCGTCAACCCTCTTTGGGAATGCTATTGTAGGTGGTATTTCCGCCACCATGCGCTTGACCATAGTCGACAGATATTCAGCCGAGGTCAAAACTCTACGTCGCCTTTACGAAACACCCTGAGTGCGGCTAAGAACACTGATACCCCTAGGTGAGAAAGATTAGGTGTTCTTAGTTTCACCGCTACCAAACAGCACTAATTATTTTGTATACCTATACCTTAGGGAATTTAAATACGTTAAAAAATTTTACCTTCAATCGTCGCTACATTGCAGTGCGTCATAGGAAACGACTCCGTGTCGTTCCAAGCGCTGTGAGGGCGTGCGGTCGGGCGCCGGCCAAGACTTCTGATCTGACGCATGTATGACGATGTTGATGTTATTATGTATGTATTTACCTGCAGTCCTCGCTACATTGCAGTGCGTCATAGGAAAGGACACGGAGATAGGTCTCGCCAAGCGCTGCGAGGGCGTGCGGTCGGGCGCCGGCCAAGACTTCTAATTTGACGGTGTGGATGTTATTATGTATGTATTTACCTGCATTCCTCGCTACATTGCAGTGCGTCATAGGAAACGACACGGAGATAGGCCTCGCCAAGCGCTGCGAGGGCGTGCGGTCGGGCGCCGGCCAAGACTTTTGATCTAACGGTGTGGATGTTATTATGTATGTATTGTTAGGCTGAAAATCGACAAGCTATGATCAGCACTAATCTCGACAACTGAGTGGGTCCCAGCCCCGGGGCTCTCTCTCTTGGACGCTATCGGTCGACGCGCGCGGACCATTGTTTATGTTATGAGCGATCCAAAATTATTTAATTAAAAGTATTTATTCCGAAGAACTCTTGTGTTTAATTTAGAGTCAATAGTTCTCAGAAGCGGGATTTGTAAAAACGCGCCTTTTAAAACAGTTTTGTGAGTGATTAAAAGTGATAAAATCTTATTTCGTTATCGCTTAGCAACCGCCAAGCGTAGTAGTACTTACCAATGCTCGGTGCGATACTAGGAACTCTTTGTCTCGGGTCGGATGGTGTCAAATTTCAACCACACGTTCCCGAATCCTTTGTCTTAGCTTAGTACATCAAAAAGTTTCGTAATTCGTGTGGTACGGTGATTGGACAATTATTTCAACAACCAAATATTATTTAAATTAGTATCCTGTACTAATTTACGGTGCACTAAAGTTTTTCATAGTAACTTTTTGGTGTTGAGTGCTGCGTTAGTGGTACTTACTCTGAACTTTCGGCTTGGGTGGGCTAGCCTATTCGAGGTCACACGCGTAACGTATCAGGTGATGAAGAGTGGCTGAGCCTCAAGGAAAGAGAGTGTACTTGTGCATTCCTTTTAGAACAAAGGACATGAAAATTTGGTATTGGACATTGGTGAGCTGTATCAAGTATCTATATAAAGATAATTTCTTTCAAAATAAAATAGTACTTACAGTTAGTAAATTTGCAGATATATAGTGGTGCATAAAATAATTAACTAACCTAAACTAAGTGAATAGGTAAAAAAGAAAAATATTCACTTGTATCTTAGGTATACCTACACTTATTCTATGAATTATGTTGAGTGCAGATTATCATGATTATAATTTACTTAAACAGAATCAATTTCTAATATAAAGTTCAAAAATATCCTATTATTATGACTAAGTAACTTATATGTTTTGAGTGGTTGAATTAAAATGAAAACTAAAGCTTAATGCAGCGAACTGTACCAATAGTTGATAAGAATTTGAGAAGTGATCTTTTGGTCTTTTGAATATATTTTATATGAGGTTTAGTTAAATTTTCCCATGGATTTGTCTAGATGCTACGCACTAGATATTTTGTTTAAGCTATAGCTATATGTGTATTTATTGCAGTGCGTTATTGTATTTTACTAAGCTATAATTTGTTATTTCTGCTATCATTTGTTACTTTATAATTTTATACGCTGACTATTGGTTATTGCAATTAAAATATGGGTCGCTGTAGGAACAACAGCAACTCTGCTAAATTAAGAAAAATACTGGCTTTGGAAAGTTGGTGAGGCAGTTGAGAAAAACGAGAAATTACTATGAAGATAACCGGACCGACAATGTGTCTATAGTTCGTAGTGCCATACAGCCTGATATGGGGCATCAGCATCAAAAACAAATAAAAAAGTCAATTGCTTGAATTGTGGAAAGTTTGGTCATAAAGCTAAATTTTGTAAAAATTACATGACAAAAACTGACAAAATATGTTCTTTTTGTAGTAGACGTAGGCACAATGAGGAAGAAATGTTTTAAGAAGCGAAATAAATGTAAACTCTGTTCATTCTGCAATTTTAAAGGACATACTATTATACTTAGAATGCAGAAAGAAACATTTGGATTCGAGGCGTATTTAGCAGATATTTATTTAAATATTGTTCTTACAATAAGCGCATTTATGAACAAAATATGTACTAACGATTTACCTAGATAAAAGTTAAGATTCATTCAGCGGAAATAATGTTACAAAAGTAAGCATCAATAGTATTTCCGCAGAGGCAATCAATAAATTAGACTTATGTATCCTTTACGATACGATACTCAAGTGTGAGGTGACAAGGAATCACACCTACATGGATGACGTAATCGATAAGGTGCCCTTAAAGACCGGGCCTGCCGCGCCCGGCGCACTACGCTGTTGCTGTCAAAACAACAGATTTTTTATGCACTGTGACTGATACTATGATTGTATGAGATATTAGAAAGTCTTCGCGGCACGCTGTGCGTACAGGCACGACGACTGTCCCATTGACATCGCACTACGGCGTGTACAGCGCCCGAAGTTTAATGTCACATAGATGGAAGTCAATGCTGTTGATTGTTGCTGCAAAAGCCAAATAGGTTCGATTTTGGATACACAATTTGAAACGTAAATAAAATATACCGTGTATAAAATATGAGCATCGAATCGACAAAGTATGAAACCGGAACTGGACACCTTGATTTAAGCCGGGTTAGCTTATGTAGGTACTGCAGAGAGAAATATTTCGCTAGCGAGAGGACTTCATATGTGTCAAATCGTACCTATGGAATTCATCAAAACAAGCGAAGATTATTGACATAAGGGTGTAGAGAATATCTTTGTCGCGGATCGCTGGCCTGAACTGAAAGCATCGGCGATTGATTTTCAGCATCCTGAAGTTGTAAGACTGAAGAATTTATAAGTTTTAGGTATGTTGTTTAAGTCCTATTATGTTTATGACCAGATATGGTACATTTAAGTAAGAATGATATTTTAAGAAGACAATTTTGTATTCCCTTCGAAAAAAAAAAAAAAAAACACTGGCGCCGGTGAATTGTTAATATTGTACGATAATTAATACAAAACATGATTGGGTAAAATACCTATTGATAATGTTACTATCGCTGGAAATATATGGCTGTGGAAATTTAAAAAAAAAAAGAACTGTGGTGAACACATTGTTGAACTTTACTATTAGTTTTGAGTAAACTCAAGATATTATCCATCATGAACCTCTTGAAATTGATGTGAGAAAAAGTTATGTTATATAATGACAGAAATATTACTGACAATGGGGTTCCCACCATTTCTAGGTCTGATCAACCTAAAGTGGTGGAAATGCCGAACGACTGACCGACAGCGAAAAATTGATAGATACAGGCATAACATCTTAACAAGAAAACTTATGAATTGATTTTATATGGGGAGTGTAGTACCTATTTATTTAAAAAAATGTAATATGTCCATAAAGGGTTTCTAAACGAAGGACTACCTATACATTTTAAGGATTGTACTCAGCTAATTATGTGCATAAAAAAAAAGGTGCATCATTAGATTATTGAGTAAATTTATGCAAACTAGAGTACGCATTAGGCCCTGCGGCGTACTGTCAAAGCGTAAGCAGTTGCACACGTCAAATGTATGAGAAGTTTATAGAGGTTAAGTAGTGCTGTCACTGTCGTTTTGCTACTGACATACAGAGAGGGTGCGCCCAGACTACTGCCACCAGTTTCTACTTTTTAAGCGCACTCTAAAACCGATAAAGGACCGCCACGCCACTAAAGCTAAATAACACAGTTTTAAACTTAGAACATTGACAGTTGTATTTGGCATCCAAATGTTCAAAAGCGATGTATTAGATCTAAGTTTTGCATTGTCGCAGTTTGTACTGTATTGGAATTAGCATGGACATCTATTTACCACAAATGATAATCTCAAATTGTTCGGTGGTGGCTTGTTATGCAATGCGATTTTAATTTTTACGCAGATTGGGGAATCGTCCTTGCCATTACTAAGATGCAGATGTAAATATTCAATATCTCATCGGTAATCTGAAGTAAGAGATTTTAGGGCACTAGAATTGAACTTGGATTGATCAAAAATAGAGAATGACAATGCATAACTGTCTTTTGTGGCACGTAACACTAGTAAGTCCATATACCAGTGACGTTATCATGTGCGCCCCAGCAACTATGAGTAAGTCTAAGATGTTGACACTTAAATGGGAAGATATTGGTTAAGTTGTTGAAAACTGGCAAAAACAGTGGAACATACGTACCGTATAATATTTTCAATCTCTTATTAATCTTGGGTTAGTACCAGTGCCAGGTTAAGTACTTTATGTCACATCATAAAGAATTATCACGACGGTCATGGCCATTTCCAGGATTGTAGAAATGCCCGGAGGCAAATAGGCCAATTTAATTTCCCAAGGATGTGTACACTTGTAGACATAAACATTGAAAGCTGTATGAAGAGTTAGTTTACCAAGAAATAAATAAAAAAAAAAAAAAAAAAACACGGTTTAGCTTCAAACTCAATAGATGTAAGAATTGAGTGATGGTAGAAAGCAGGTAAATGATATATGTGCAGAATCGTGTGACTAGGGCTGTCAAGTGGTAAGTTAGGTACCACATTATGCTACCATACAATGAACATGCAAGTTTCTGTTACAGTTCCGTTGCTGTGTGGCTTAAGACCTCGTTTATCAAATGATTTGCAAGGGGCAGTCTACAGCGAAGACGTATCGAATTCTCGAGACGAAGCTGCTCAGACAATTAAGACAAATGCAGTTCAAATGAAAACACGATAATATGAGAAATCGGCGAGTTGTAGAGCCTTCACAAACGGGCCAGTTGGTTATGGTAAAATAGTACGTCCTGGTTTGACAAGTGGAAAACTCGTTCAACGATACGCAGGGCCATACAAGATTACAGCCGTGCTTCCTAACGATCGCTATGAGGTAACGTCATACACGAAAGGCAAACAAGCTTACAAAAACATAGTTGCCCGTGACAAAATTAAGATTTGGCATGACAAACCACGAGACTCGTCATCTGACGAAGAATTATAGAGCAGTAGTAAGTCTCTCAACTATCGACCGCGCAAATTCTTACAATCTAATAAAAATAAAAAAAAAAACGCTTGCCTACGGGGCCTACACAGCGTTAAGTTTCTGTAATCAAACGCTTGCCTACGGGGCCTACACAGCGTTATGTTTCTGTGATCAAACGCTTGCCTACGGGGCCTACACAGCGTTATGTTTCTGTGATCAAACGCTTGCCTACGGGGCCTACACAGCGTTATGTTTCTGTGATCAAACGCTTGCCTACGGGGCCTACACAGCGTTATGTTTCTGTGATCAAACGCTTGCCTACGGGGCCTACACAGCGTTATGTTTCTGTGATCAAACGCTTGCCTACGGGGCCTACACAGCGTTATGTTTCTGTGATCAAACGCTTGCCTACGGGCCTACACAGCGTTATGTTTCTGTGATCAAACGCTTGCCTACGGGGCCTACACAGCGTTATGTTTCTGTGATCAAACGCTTGCCTACGGGGCCTACACAGCGTTATGTTTCTGTGATCAAACGTTTGCCTACGGGGCCTACACAGCGTTATGTTTCTGTGATCAAACGCTTGCCTACGGGGCCTACACAGCGTTATGTTTCTGTGATCAAACGCTTGCCTACGGGGCCTACACAGCGTTGTGTTTTGTTATCAAACGCTTGCCTACGGGGCCTATACAGCGTTGGAAACATCATGCCTAATATGGTGAAGATCTGCTGGAAGAGGCTGCCACGGTCTGCCATCGGATCTTCGCGTTACTGCCTACGTCGGACGACGTGCGAGTGTGCTGCACAATCAAGATCAACCAGATGCGACTTCAACTGTCCTTCGAGGCCGAAGGACGACTGCAGGATGGCCGAACTGTTAGGCTGAAAATCGACAAGCTATGATCAGCACTAATCTCGACAACTGAGTGGGTCCCAGCCCCGGGGCTCTCTCTCTTGGACGCTATCGGTCGACGCGCGCGGACCATTGTTTATGTTATGAGCGATCCAAAATTATTTAATTAAAAGTATTTATTCCGAAGAACTCTTGTGTTTAATTTAGAGTCAATAGTTCCTACCTGTATTGCTCGCTACATTGCAGTGTGTCATAGGAAAGGACACGGAGATAGGTCTCGCCAAGCGCTGCAAAGACGTGCGGTCGGGCGCCGGCCAAGACTTCTGATCTGACGGTGTGGATGTTATTATGTATGTATCTACCTGTATTCCTCGCTACATTGCAGTGTGTCATAGGAAAGGACACGGAGATAGGTCTCGCCAAGCGCTGCGAGGGCGTGCGGTCGTGCGCCGGCCAAGACTTCTGATCTGACGGTGCGGATGTTATTATGTGTGTATTTACCTGCATTCCTCGCTACATTGCAGTGCGTCATAGGAAAGGACACGGAGATAGGTCTTGCCAAGCGCTGTGAGGGCGTGCGGTCGGGCGCCGGCCAAGACTTCTGGCGCATGTACGACGGAGTTGACGTTATCTCTGGAAACAGAAACGTTCATACAAATAAAAACAAAAAACTCGAGTAAAATTCATAGGTACATTTACGCGAACGAAGCGAGTGCTAAAATGTTTCAGAAATCATGCTTAAAATTTTGTTGGATCCGTTTAGTTAGGTAAATGATATGTTATCGACACATCTTCCAAGTCTTCTTTTTCTTCTTCGACACCTAGTCGTCGACCCGATGAACCTTGGTGTCAGTTTTTCAGCCGCCTACTACACAACACAAGTAGTAGGCCTCTGACATGGTTGTATTTGTATGGTTGTTTATCTATGGTTAGGATTACCTACTTAAACGGTGGTCGTTCATAGACAAGACAGCAACCGGGACCGACGGTTTAACGTACCCTCCGAAGCACGGAATCACCTACCTACATACCTCGTAGCTATAAAGGAAGCTCTGGAGTCTGGACTGGACAACTGCTGCGATAGCACAGAATATGCAAAAGTACCTATGTAGTATAGTAACTAGTACCTACATACCAAACGGAAACTCACCCTGCGATAGGTAGGTACCTAAGTGGTTAGAAAAGTACCTAAATGATGACAAAATTGTGATGCTGCCGTGTGATGCCGGCTTAGAATAGCACCACCCCAATTCTAACCGTGGGTGTCGTAAAAAGCGACTAAGGGATACTCATCCAGGGAATGGGCAGCAGCGTTCCCTGTAAATGGAACATCTTGGCACTGCGCTCGCCAATCCGCCTGCCAAGCGTGGTGAGTATGGCAATACCCCCCGATAGGAGGAGGCCCATGTCCAGCACTGGACTGTTGTGTTATGGATGACAAAATTGTAAAAGATTCTAATTAAAATGATCACCTGCGGCAGCAGCAGGCCTCCTCCAGAGCTGGTCATCATCAGAGCAGTAGGGCGCGTCGGAGCCGTTCATCCTGAACTCCTGCATCACATCCTCGATGGTGCAGCGCCCGTTCACCACTGAAAATTAAAAATGGGTGAAAGTTCATCACCGTCTTTCATAGATGGAGCTCTCCTTAATCTTTTGTTAAGTGGTGGATCACCACTGTTTCTTGGTAAACTAGGTAGGTAAGTCGTAGTGTTATTATTTATTCTTATGGTCTAAGTACAAGCTAATAATTGTACCTAATCACAGAGCACCAAAAGGTTTCATTTGTCTATGATTGTAATAAAAGCTTTATATATAGAAGAACTCACACACCTAGTAGGTAAGTTCCTATTCATAATAAACAAATCATTAATAAAACAAAGTAAGGTCGTAACGTAACAGTGTATTAGTTAACGTTACAGTGTAAGTTATTTAGGTAGGTATTCATACCATTCTTTGAATGAAATAACAATGATTTAAGATTTCCTAAGTAGATCAAATAACAAAGACCCCCTCTTCGGTCTTCGTATCAAAATTAATTAGAATGACAAAAGTTCTTGGGTAGGTAGGTAAGTGTGTGAGCTGAGCTTTGTAATGTAAAGCCTAACCAAACTGAGAACAAAAAAAGTGATAAATCAATTTTCTGCTTCCCCGTGAATCGTTCCAGAGACCTCCTGTGCCCGGTTTTTTAAAACTACAAGCTACAATCCTACAGGCGAAATTCTGAACTAGAAACTAAGAACGATAGCCAGGCCGGTAGGTATCTCCACAAACTACCTAAGTATAGATGTATCCCACCCAAAACATAAATGTGTAAGGCTGCCAAGTTCTTGTGATTGGAAGATATAGATAATTTTTTTGTTTTAGTTCCTTAGGGGTATGAATTTACACCTTCATTATTTTTAAAACCGACTTACACTTGGCCATTTTCAGATTTTTTCCTTTACCTTGACCTAAAGACCTACCTCCATGCCAAATTTCAAGTCAATACGACCATTGGAAGTGGTCTAGGTTTTTGATGAGTGAGTCAGTCAGTGAGTGTACCTATAGTAAAAATAGCGATTTTCTGACGTTAATATCTCAAGACCTACAATAGGTACATTAATGAAATTTTGTATTTTAGATAAGTAAGTAGATCTCGACAGATACTAGAAATTTCATATGCGTAGATAAAATAGATTTTGAGTTATAGGTGGGTCGAACTTGGCCCGAAATGGTTCGTGTAATACAGGATGTAAAAAAATCAACTGCAAATATTTTAAGGGGTGAATCAGCCCATGAAACTGAACAACTTTCCCCAATAAACATAGGTCGAAATATGAAAAAAAAAATTGGGCCTCCCATATATGTAAATTGACTCGGCCGGCTGGTACATTTTGTATGGGAGTTCCAAATTTTTTATCATATTTCGACCTATGTTACTTGGGGAAAGTTGTTCAGTTTCATGGGCTGGTTCACCCCTTAAAATATTTGCAGTTGATTTTTTTACAACTTATATAACCCACGGCCGGTGTGTCGCTTTTTTTGCTCGAACTTGGCGGACACACTGCCGTCTGTCTAGATTTGCGGGCGTAATACTACTCACAAAATGAAGAAAAAATTATAGCCCAGCAGGTATACCTACCTACTGGGTTATTTTTTAGTCAGTGCGCAAACTTTGCAGGGTGTTTCTACTCGTGATTCTGAACAACTTTTAATATGGGGCCACCCGCGAATTCGCAAAAAAAATTTGGATGTTCCATAGAAAAATTCATACCTACTCGGCAAAAATGTATGGAACACCCCGAAACTAGGTAGGTAGGTATGGCACGCATTATTTTGTCCTTTGGTCCATAAGGAATGTTAGTTTGACCTATAAATTAGCGTTTTCGGTAAAGCCAGGTACCTAGGTAATAGGTAAATGAAAAACTTACGGTCTGCATAGCTAGCCGCTTTTGTCCTGGGCTGCAGCAGTTGGTGCTGGAAGGTCTGCCAGTCCAGCTCCTGGCTGCCCCATGCTGTCAACTGGAATAGCGAAGAAGTATTGGTATTAGGTAAGTTAAGTAGCTGTACTATTTTGGAATGTGATCTAGGTTGGTACTCAGTTTACCATATTACTATCGAACATAGAGTAGGTACCTACCTACCTATATCACCCTATAGGGGAAACTGGGGACACTTGATCCCTGTGGGAGACATGGTACCTATTTTTAATTTCCATAAATTCTACCAAAGCTATGTTTATTAATGCTAGCAAAACTTTTTGTCTACGGTTTTGGAAAACTTTTTGTCACAGTCGGATGTGTCTACTATTTCATGTTTCAAAGTGACAGGTCTTTATATATATTCTATGGCACCGCGAGATCATTTTGGCGAGTATTTGCAGGCTTTTATTTATTACAAATAAATGAAGAATTGCAAGAGAAACAGTTTCATTATTAAGGATATTTCATTAGCAGTGAGCTTTGATTGAAGAATGACGTTTATATTAAGTAAAAAAAATATTTTATTCTAAAGTATAAATTATTCCTGACCGGGAGACTTGGTACATTTTTTCAAGGGACACTTGATTCTAGGATTAAGTCTCCCTTATAGGGATCAGTTAGTAAGAAAATTGTAATCAGGACTGATTGATTAAATATCGTGTATATTCAGGCTGTATGGAACATTGTTAAATAATATTTTAAATAGCATTACTTATATCACTAATGTATTTTTCCTATGGGAGACATGATCCATGACTGTTATATTAAGTTAATTTTTGTATCGTTATATAATCGATTATAAACGGTTATTCGTTACATTAGGTGTATTTGTACATTTTTAGATTACATTTAGGAGAGAAAACAAAACTAAACTTGATAAAATAGCTATTTACTTTTAGGGCCCTTTTCCTGTCATGCGTATTTTCGCACGCGCGCGGATCTGGTCCGCATGCGGGCCGCACGCATCTTATCTTTTGATACATGTTTTTCCTATCATGCGGCTAGCACGCGCGCGGAACGCGGATTGACGCAAACGAAATCCCTGTCCTGCGTGTGACCAGGAGCGTGCTATCATCCGCATGCGGACCAGATCCGCGCGCGTGAGAAAATACGCATGACAGGAAAAGGGCCCTTACGTAATGTCCCACGTGTCCCTGACTATGGAACACATGATCCTCACATATTTAATAAACAAAACCATGTCTCCCATACTATGGGAGACTTGATCCAGGGCAGATCAAGTCATCCAACTAGGTGGATCATTTCTCCCTTATATACGGGACACATGGTGCAAACCAAGTGGTGCAAAACAAGTTTTCTTTAAATAACTTTTACAACTATGGTATAATCCTAACTACACATACCTACACAAATGGTAGTTGGTTAAATTATGCATCGTTTAGTGTAAACACGGGTTACATATGTTAAGAAATGTACACAAGAGATCACAAAATCAAAGTGGAGGATAAAGTGTCCCCAGTCTCCCCTATTAAAATATCTATCGAACCTGATTCATAGAAGGGGATCGAAATAGCAACACTATTGTTGACATCTTGCTCAAATGCCATGCAGGTAATATGAAAAAGACGGCAATAATGTTGCCATTTCGGGTCCTTTTCTTCTATGAATCAGGTTACCTATAGTTTACTGCAGCAATGTTTTGGGTAGGTAGATAGATAAACTAGGTTTTATTTTTTTGCTTGTCGCAACTTGTAGAAAATACACTTACATAGGTACTAAGAATCATAAAAATAAGATAAATTAGTAATCATACATTAGAAATAAAGAAATTAAAAACTTACTTCTGAGTGGCATTTAGGTATTGTAGGTAGAAATGAAAAATGCATTCGAAGACGGAACGCAAATAAAGTGCATCAACCAACATTAAAAAACAATCTCTAAAATCTCGATAATTTGACCAAAATAAATGTAAAAACTTACCGAATTCATGGAGCTTCCTCCACTTCCATAATCACTGCTGAACGTGTCGAGTCCCATTTTTTAATTTAAAATCGGAATACTGCAGTCGCGAATTTCGATTTTGGAAGCTTGCGCACACGCGGAACACGTCCACTCAAAGGCGCATTTGGAGCGGGAATGCGAGCGTCTGATTGGTTCGATTCTGTGCCCGTCGATTTTTTGTGAACTTTGTTTGTGAAGGACACGCGGAGCCCAGAGGGGTATGAAGTGGAAGCTGGGGGAGAAATGAAAACTTGCGCGCCCAATCACACGCATCACCTGCATATTGGCATACATTACTGGTTTATGTATGCGCGGCTTTATAATACATACAAGACAACCAACAATGAATACAAAATCGGGACTTTGGGCAGGATCTGGAATGGCCACACACACTTAATTGTGGTCGTGTCTAGAGATGGGTAATGACCCGGGTTAAAATCCAAAAGTGGGTTAAAACCCAATAATCACCCAGTTTCAACCCAATTATAACCCATTTTTGTGGGTTAAAATTTTAAATACAGATTGAATTTAAAATAAATATTTTAAAGCTCTAGGTCGATTGAAAAATATTCGTGCTAGCTTATAATAGTGTTGTTAATGAAATCCACGGTAGTTTTATGACTCGGAACTTTAATAGATATGGATACTTGAAATTTTCAGTTAGAGAATGCAATAATTACATGATATCTGAAGTAAATATTGGGCAGGATCTTTAAAAGCTTATCAATTCGGTAGGTAGGTATAGCCCGGTTTGTAAGTGGAAGGCTTGTATGGAGACCTTTCGGATTGTGATTAAAGCGTGAAACTTGGCATAGATATTCTATGGGTACATATTAGTAGGTAAAGTCCGGTTTCCAGGAGTTCCGCCCCCCGGAGCAGGTAAGAGGGGGGGGAGTAATGTTTCGGTCGCCGAGCACCAAACAAAAAATTCTCACTGATGTAGTTGAGGTCCTAATGCAAGTTTGGTATCGTTTTCGAGTAAAAATAACACAAAGAATCTATTTAACGTAGTAAAAAATAAATAGTAATAATTAGGAAATGATAATAATAGCACTAAAAAGCTTACATATTTGGCTTTCTAAAAATATATACTTTTCTATGGTTTTTACCCAAAATGACACTGTAATAAAATAATAAGTAGAGCGGTGTCGAGTTTAATACTTTCTGCGTACGTACATCTTTTTTGTGTATTGAATAGAACTGCAAAATTAAACACAAGAGATAATAAGACCATTCATAATCAAAAGAAATAAAAATAAAGCCGATTTTGCTTAAATATATTTCAACTAATAATGGAATAAGAATTGAACGCAATATGCAAAAACCGCATAAACACGGTCCTATAAGAACCTACCGAGGAAATTTTGGTGCTATTTAACGTGGTTAAAGGGGTACATATTAAAATTTCAAAAATTAAAAGGTCTTAATTTAAAATGTACAAGCCCAAAATACCCGAACTCAAAATAAAAGAAGGTTTAAAATGTTTGAACCTGTTACACCTTACTTTTCAATACCTGAATTCAAATAGTAAAACTTCATAATGTAATATTTTTAGAATACCTAACTCAACAATATCAAATCTTTAATTCACCTTGTATGATTACAATTATAATGAATGAAGATGGTGATGGTGATGTTGATGGCTATGATAATATAATAACTTTGGATGATGATGATGACCTGTAACTATGATCACGTGACGATATTTAAGACTGAAATATATTTTTTTAGATTGACACCTGTACAGGCACTACTCGGGAAACAAACGGAATACGATATACCTTTTAATGTGAAATGCATAAATGAAGTATTAGTATTTAGTGTTTTATTTCCACACTAGTGTAATAGTAGTTTATGCAACTGCCTAATAATGAGAGGCTTTAGGACGAGAGTGTCGATAATAGTTTGACACGAGCATTCTAAAGCCTAATTATTTGCAGTTGAATACACTATTTTATCTGCACTCTACAAGAAAAACTATGAAAAATAATTCAAACCTCCGCACTGCACTATGGCGATTGCAAGCCTATCTACTGAACCACCAATTGAACGACTTTTGTACATAAGTAACTTTTTAACTAAACGTTAAAATGGAGGCTCATAAAAACTGAACAACTTTTAAAATTAAAAATCATTTATCGGTGAATTTTAATTCGAAAAATGATTTGAAGCAAAGATTTAATAATAAATAAGTCCTCATAATTACAAGTGTCGTCCCGCCGCGGGTGACACTTGTTTTTTTTTCATTGTCAAATTGGAACAGATTACAATTTGGTACGCGGGTCAATTCGTTTAATTTTTTTTCAAATACTAGAAATCGAGTTACTTTATGTAGCTGCCAGTGCCAGTAGCATGAAAGTTTTTTTTTAAATGCTGTATATTCGTAATGCAGTTCATTACGTTCGTACTTTCGATTCTGTAAAACGAATATTACGAACTGAGTGTAGATAAAGTTTATTATATCGCCTGAGGAAAAGTTATTCCTTTATAGCCACAACAGTCCACTGCTGTCAGTGTTGCCGCTTAGGAAAATAGAAAGTCCCCAGACATGTGCAGAAAAGTCGCTAGATTTGTCAAAAAAATGATTAAAAATATCCGCTAGAAGTCGCTAGCATTTCAAATAGTAGAAATAAAAAATATGTAAATAGAAAAGCATTTTTTCAAATTCAATACTTATTTATTACTCAAATCAAGTTCGCACTAAGATAAACAGGTTTTTCTGCAAAATGAAAGAACTTGGAATGAACGATGATTAAAAAGAAATAGCTATACTTGTTGCATCCATGGGAGAGAGTGAGACGCATCCAGCCACGATATAAAACATCATTCGTAGGGGAATTCCCGAAACTCCCCGCCCGATCGGTTTTTGATCCCTTTCGAAAGTGAAAGGGACTTCCCGGTACCAAAAACTATACAGCATGCATAGTTTTGCCAGTAAATAATGTTTATTTTCTACTCAAGTATAAATGTCGCCAGAAGTCGCTAAAAATATTCTAGCGACTTTTTTGAAAAGAAATGTCGCTAAGCATATGAAAAATCCGCTAGATTTAGCGACAAAGTCGCTAAAACGGCAACACTGACTGCTGAACATGGGCCTACCGTATTGGGGGGTATTGCCATACTCAACCCGGAAAAGTTATGAATAAATTTAAATTTTTGCTTAATTTCCAAAGATAAAAAATAAGTTTGTTAAAAATACGAATGAACAAAAATTATTTAATACAGAACATTCCTGAATTTACTTTTATGAAGAACTTCGGGTAAATGTTCGAAATTCATATCACTTTGCATCATTGAGTGAACAATAGTGAGTTCTCCACATTTTAGATTATACGAAACTCGTATTTTTCAAGTTGAAGAGGCAAAAAGACAGTGAACGGTAAATATTCGGGCACATTTTTCCTAGAATATTTAAAACTTTAAACTTTACAGCAGACGTCCCGGATTCGATCCCAGATGAGTGAGAAAATCAGGATTTGTAATCGTGAATTAGTGAAACTTTAACACTAGGGTTTATCGGGTCGTTGTTGACTCAGTTTCCCACACGATAAGAAAGAGATCAGATATTATGTTGTTTTAAATTCAGGTATATTTTGATAAAGTGATTCGTAATAAAATATTTTCGGTTTCGGCTAATCAACTGGAAGGTAAATGAAATATTTTTGTATTTTAAATACTTGGCGTTTCAATAGTCTGATATTTTGATTTCGGGTATTTTGAGTTTGTACATTTAAAAAAAAAGCCTTTTAAATTTTGGGATTCTAATATGTACCCGGTTAAAGTTGTCCTGTTACCAGCGTCGCGTCGCCTCCCTCAACAGCTCGAGGTAGATCAGTGTGCGGTAGATAATCCATTTGCCATCTTCAAGTGATCGGTCCATCTGACCGCAAAAGTTGCACTAGTTATTCACGTTATATGTGCTGGTTGTGAAAAATCTGCGCTTAATAGCTGAAGAGGCTATTTAACTCTGTAATAGCCAAAAAAACATCCCTAAAGACGTGGATCCGATGTGTTTTGGTATGGGTTTGCAAAACAGAAGACAAAACGCCCCAAAAACTTACGCGATCACGTGTATTGTCTATGCTATCCCCGAAAGACCATTACGAATCGTCTGGCATTATGTTTCAAACCTTCCAGCCAGCGAAACAGTTCGGGCTTTGTAATGAATTCAATACTGTGGGTGGACCACGACATATCCATCTACTTATACTGCAATTACTATACTGCAATTACTGCACCATCGATGCAGAAGTCAGAGGAGTAGATATATTCTCCGCTGTTTGGCTTTTATAATCTACCAGTAAGCCTTCGACTCTATTGAATCCCAGCCGTGGATAAAGTGGATATAGTTGTCCCATTCCCACCATCGCGTCGCCTCCCTCACCATCCATTTGCCATCTTCATGTGATCAATCATTCTTTGTGGTCTCTACTCTTGACGAGGCGTGACCTTTACATTGGATTTTAATCAGTTTCTTACTCCACTTCCCAGCAGTTCCGTTCCATTACAGATGTGATCAGCTGACGGCTACTTCAAATTGCTACACATCCAGAATATGTTGTCTAAAAACTTGGTCTTCTCTTGTATAACTTAATCCATTATCGTGATCCCGATCAGACTTTAAAAGCTCCTGAGTGACCATGTTGCTGGTAGGACAGCCAGTTTTACTGTGAGGTTTCACATCTACGCTCCATAATTATGTTGAGGACGCACTAATTGAACAGTCTTGTAATGAATTGCAGCTAGGTGCCCAGACAAGCTGCATTCTTCTTGTGATTTCACAACTCAAATTGTCTTTACCCAACTGATATCTCTGCCACAAATTAGGGAAACGGCGCGCGCGCTTTTTCCAGCGCTTTGGTGAAGAGTTGCGAAGACGTCTTACACCTCAGAGTAAGTGGTACTCGACTTGAACGGACATAGTTGCCATTCGGTACTGAATTTTTTAGCACCTCTACTTATCACCAGGCGCCCTGGCAGCGCTGCAACATCATATTATTAGGTACTAGCTGCCCGTCAGCGGTTTCACCCGCTGCAACCAATCTGTTACCCCTTTAAAGGGTTAAAAATCGAAAATCCCTGAAACACGTATTTCTTTTTTTTAGCTTTTTGATCTAATCGCAAACTTTGAAACAGATCGCATTTTAAAATAAAGATTTTCCATACAAACTTTTATCCCCTTTTTTACCCCTTTAAGGGTTAAAAATCGAAAATCTCTGAAACACGTGTTTAATTATTTTAGCTTTTTGATCTAATCACAAATTTTGAAACAGATCGCATTTAAAAATAATGATTTTCCATACAAACTTTTAACCCCTTTTTTACCCCTTTGGGAGTTAAAATTTGAGGTAAAGAATATTTAATAACCTGCCCCTTAACTTACTCTATATAATAAAAGAAATCGCATCAAAATCCGATGAGGGGTTTTAAAGATATAAGGAAACATACATACAGACACGGGAAGGGACTTTACTTTATACTATGTAATGATAATGATATTTCACAAATAATGATTCAACCTTATCGTATCTAGAGGAGCCTAACCTTAGTGTGTTTTGAAAATTATCTTATTTATTTTGCAACAAATTACTAATATACAATAATGTGATATAAGTAGGGGAGAGGGAGGCGGCTTTGCACAGGGGCAGCTATGAACAAGCTTAATACTGTCTACGTGTTTTATGCAATAACGATGGAATAGGCATCAGTTTAATGTTCACAACTGTCGGCATCCCTGTCATCGACAATTTTACGAAGTCAACATAAAACGCGGATGTTATTTGCTGTTTTTGTTTTTTGATGTGCTCGATATAACAAAAGTTGTAAGGGTTTTTCTGGTTATTTTTGGTTTTGGCGGATTTACGCGTATATTTATCCTAATTTGTGTTTATTTGTACGTCCATTTCACTTATTATTTAAATCCTAGAGTAAAGATTTTATTTAAAATTCTAATAAAGAAAGCTATAAGGTATGCTTGGGGCAGCTTTCAATAAATTTTAAGGGGCACATTTGAACATACAAAGTTGCACCTAAAAAAATATTTTGAGAATTAAGTTCAAATAAGCCCAAGTGGCATTCGGGGTTCTATAAGAGATGTATAGTGGTTCACATGTACTCCTCAAGCTGTATAAGTAAGCTGTACAAGGGCTGTATAGCTTGCTATAACTCCCTTATAGAACCCGTTTGGGCACAAATTAGACAGCTTTAAGTTCCACTAGGGCTGTACAATAGCAGTACAATAGCATTACAATAGTAGTTTAAGCGGTAACGCCGAACTTAAGGCTGACTTACGGTACTATAGTGGACCCAGTGTGAACCATACAAACTCCATGAGTGTAATAAATAGTAACAAGTGGCCAATTACACAGCCTTCACAGTTATAAAATCCGACAAATGTACCCCTAGACTACCTAAGAACCACGGTGTGTCTTTTATATTGCTAATTTTATTTTATTCCCTTAATATTATTAGTTTGAATTGTCAGTGCCACAGGAAACACAATATAAATATCCCCGGCGGACATCAAATTGGATAAAATTCATTGCTATTACTGGTGTACCTGTTTAAGTTAATAAATAGTGTTAAATGCCAAGGAAATGCAAATTTACTGTGAAATACATACATATTTATAGCTAAAATATTCACGCGCCTCCGTAAAAACGCGATATTTAATTTAAAATAACTATTTAAATCACTGAGGGGAAAAGTATTATTTTAAGTTTTTGATATATTGGGCTTTAAATTTATGCCAGGGCAATTACTAATAACATAAAATCAAAACTCAACTATTCAATTTGCGTTTTTTGCGTTAAATCTACATGATAATTTTGGAAATTTCTTTGGTAAATATTTTAGGTTAGTAGAACAAAATGGTGGAAATGAAATACGGCTGAGTGAACTGTTGTAATTCCGATTTAACGCATTGAGCTGTATAAGGGTTCACATGTGTTCCGTTAGAATGCCGTTGTCTGTGTGTAGTCCCACATCTGTACCACTACGGAGCCAAGGCCTATACATTCATTCTGATGTGAACTTTTGTACAGCTTTAAGATGTACTTCAGGGTCAATTGTACGCTTCTATGCAGAAGTCAAAAAAGGTTATTTTAATGTACACAAACACTTCCTACTACAGGTAATAGCTGTATAACAGTCCAAAATGGGTAAACATAACAGCTTTTAGCTGTGTAACAGTCCACATGTGTTCTATTAAAATGCTAGCTCTATAACATCCCACAAGTAACCCGTTAAACAGCTGTTGCCGTAACTCTACCCCCCTATAATGCTCTTAGTCAGATGGCTGACTAAGGGATCGTTTTTAGACTATTATAACACCAACTGTCATATGCTAGCTCTATAAAATCCCACAAGTAGCCCGTTAAACAGCTGTTGCCGTAACTTTCCCCCCTATAATGCTCTTAGTCAGACGGCTGACTAAGGGATCGTTCTAAGACTATTATAACACCGATTGTCGTATATAAGTACAAATCTACACTCCTATAAGTCCCTTATATAGGTAAAGGTGTAATCAATTGCAATAATGCAGCTTATAGATTACGAGTGAACTGAAATAATGCTTCAAGTACACCTGTACACTAAATGTGTACTCTTAAATGGAGTAATATGCTTATTGGGAGGGATTGATAATAGTTTTAATCGTTTAGCTACATATCATTATTTTGTTTTTTAGTAATTTAGTTCAAAAATCTTTATTAGATCGAAAAATACTGAGTCTTAAGTGGTCAAAAATTATATTGAAAAAATCTGTAGCATTTTTCACGCAAGTAAGTTATATCAGAAACTAAAGTCAAACACAATCAAAATGCAAGAAATATGCCTATTTCGCTGTAATAAATAATAAATAGTAACAGAAATAAACTACTTGTTCAAAAGCGCCCCGGGCTTGTTCAAATCTGCCCCGGGGTGGGGCAGCTTTTAACGCTTTCCGCGCTTGTAGTAAAACCGGCGTAGCACATTTTCGTGAAAAGCTATTTTAACATTAATATAGTTTTTATCATCCCAGATAAGCTACCTAATACACCATGCACAAAAATATTAAGAAAGTTAACTATTTTGGATGTTACAACATGTTTTGTAAATTTTGTACAAAGCTGCCCCCCCTCTCCCCTATCTTTAGAATTGGCATCCTATTACTTGATACCGCACACGACATATTTCAGAACAAAAATAAATTTTCTGGTACAAAAAATATGACGTCATCATATCTTGGCTCTCCCACTTAAGATAATCACAGACTTTCTTGAGTGTCGTATTAGAAGGTGTCCAAACAATTTCCAATAGGTCCCGTAAAGTTATTTCAAAAGTCGAGGTCATTTTGCTAGTTTTCTTAGAATATAAGTGATTTTAATCGAACAAGTTAGTTTTTAAGCTGAATGAGTGGTTTTGGTTTTCATTTCACAAGCTAGCACGAATATATTTCACTAGACCTAGGGTTTTAATTTACTTATTTTATATTTTATCACTATTAAACATTTTCACCCACTAAAATGGGTTATAATGGGTTAAAACTGGGTGATTTGGGTTTTAATCCGGTTTTAACCCAAATGGGTGGAATGGGTTTTAACCCATTACCCATCTCTAGTCGTGTCGTGTTGGGCTTGCTTGGCTTGGCGGTAGGTATTCTTTTGTCGGCGCGGCCGAAAGATATTGATGTAAACAAAATTTTGAAACAAAAGGACACCAACATCCTAGCAATGTAGGTAGGTATCATAATTTGTAGGTAATTTTAGGTATGCAGCCTGTTTAATTTACATAAAGTAGGTAAGTACTAAGTACTGTATGTAGGTAGGAAGTGTAGTATAACCTGATTCACAGAAGAAAGGGACCCGAAATGGCAACATTTCCGCCGGGTTATACATTTTCGGTTTTTTTTCTGCTAACTTCACACCGGTTCTCGGGTCCGCTTCTTCAAATCCTTAATACCTTCGCTTTCTGAATTTGTGACGTGACAGAGGATTTTGTGTAAAAACACCTTTAAGCTTCTTGTGTAGAAACTAGTGGATATGCCACGACAAGAAGGTTCTTATCACACAAGCGTTTTGCATTCGTCCGTCGGGCGCCCTCCGCTCGGAAAACGCTTATGATAATGAATGATATTAAAGCCATAACTTGCTCAGATAAAGAATGCATCCCCGAACTGGCAACATTATTGTTCGCATCCTGCTCTATTGGTAGGTACATACTACTACCCTTAGAGTATACAGGGTGTTAGGAAAAGTAGTAGGTACGTTCCTTTTAACTACGAGTTCTGTATAGGTATAACAAAGTATAATGTTCAAAAAAATTATAAAGTTCTAAAAGAACAAGGAAACAATATCTCAGAGATTGATATCTTTCTAGTTCTATAGATTTCTATGGTCTAGTCCGTCTACTAAAAGATTGATAATTTGAAACTTTGTTTAGCAACTGCATGGGAAATCGAGTCTACGACCTGATGAATGAAACAGAATAAAACAAGTGAAATAAAAAGTAACATGTAGCTTTATTACAGCCTCGATTGTTTACATAGGATCTCCGCAAATACTGATTGTATGTAATATTACGATAATGATAGGAGGTAACTGGTAAAACTACTACAGAGCTAGGTCTAAGTGTAACATTTTACAAAATAAAGTTATCAACAACTTTAGAGCGAGATGAAGTTATGGTATTGCTATTAGGGCGACAAGGATGAATACATTTTAACAAGTTGTTTCTTTAAACTAGAGACTGAATAATGATTTGTGTGCTCTTGAGATTCACGCACTATTCCGCCATTGTATAAAGTAAATGCTTACGATAATTTACCAAGAATGTAAAAAAAAGAACTGGATAGAATTGCACTTTCAGAAGTAAAACAACAATAATATCGATGTTATTGTTTTTTTTGTAGTTTTACCTTTGAAAAGTACAATTTCGATTGCCGACAGGTGCTCCTAACTATTCCTAAAAGTAAACAAGAAGACGTTGGTTTTCAAAACTTCCTTAAACTGACAGTTTTTATCTGCACAGTTTTGGCCCCGACAGGTAGAAAAGATATGCAAAGGACCCGCTTTACATTACGTACAATATTTCTGTATTGATGCATTATATTTGCTTGTAAGATATGCGATAAAAAGATTGCACCAAAATAAAAACTTTCACCTGTGTTCCTTTTACGGCTTTTGCATTACATTTAGCCAGTGTCACACAGAGAAGATGTTCTATTCCAGTACACACATTCAATTTAGCACTTTTGGTTCGATTACAAATACATCAGCATGTAAACCATACTATCACATTGCCACGTTACCAACGTCCCCTTTAAGTTGTTTAACATAGGTATTTGACTTCAGTGAAATACTTGTGAGCAGCCTTAGTAACCGATTTGATGGTTTCTGGAGTCCAACCAAGCACAAAACACTATCACTGATACCAACGTTTATCCTTTATTCGTCGGTCACTTAGTTGGCTTCAGTAAAGTACTCTTTAGCTTGATGGTTTTAGCTTCAGGGTTCTAGTTCTAGGTCTATTTGTTCTGATGGCGGCTCACATTCTCACTAAAACCAACATCCCATCTTTCTAAGAGTCACTTAGTTGGCCTCAGTGAAGTACTCCTTGGCGGCCTTGGTGTCAGGTTTGATGGTCTTGGCACCGGGGGTCCAGTTGGCCGGGCAAACTTCTCCATACTTGTCCGTGTACTGGAAGGCCTGAACCAGACGGAGGGTCTCTTCTACGGACCTGGAAATTAGAAAGATTTATGTTATTCATGGTTATGGTGAAGTCAAAAGGAATACATATTTTTTTTTGGGTTTATTATTATTCTATCCAGTTTTGAGCAGCTTTGAATGAACCAAGTGACTGGATAGCAAATACGAGAGATAGTACTAGAGATAAAAGGAATATTCGGCAACTAATCGGCCATTTCTTTAATATTCAGTATTCGGCCGACGTCCAGACTGCAAGTCGATGTATCGTGACGTGACCAACCATTGTATGGGATTTTCATATCAAAGAAATAAAATATCATCAGATGCTCAACAAATAATACGGGCCGACTTTAATTATTTGTTTATGCTAGTGTAGTGTTCATTATAATCAATATTGCAAAGTGATGCTTGTAAACCAAACAATACCCTACTTGTATTCAGTCTATAAATTATCACCGTGCCATACAATACATACAGGATCTTATATTAATATGGTTTTTCTTAGTTACTATACGGAAAGCCAGTAGATTCCTTACGAATGTCTGATAATAATAATACGACTGTAGTCTAAGTAATCCTTTCACGGCTTATCAGCGGGCTCAAATTTCAGCCGCCAGTGACGTCAACATAGCCGATGATACCACCGTATCACCTACACTTGAGTGAGTAATTCTATCACCCACGTGTAAAACAGTCGATTCAATATATCGTGATTATCAGGCGCTTATCAAATACGTGCTAGACATCTGATTTTATCAATTAGAATGGCCTACTTGATAAGAACCAGGAAATAGCAAATAGTACGATAATTTTGGATACTACATCATGATTGTGCTATTCCTTGCCAATAGTGGATTAGGTATTTTTAAATATTGGCCCAAATATTGAATCCTAGTTGGTTTTCTATACTGTGTGATCTATACTGTAGGTATAGTATTCTATACCATAGTATTCTATACTGTGATCGATCAATCTCCGCTCAGGTACTGTTGAATCGATTAATGTGATCTACGGTATGACAAAAAGGCGGCCTTGAACTCCTAATCAATTATGAATCACATGACGTCAATATTATTGCTCATTCATTATGTAACATGATACTGATTTACTCCAAGAGCGCAACTTTAAATCCTTTTCTAAGCATTTTTATAAAACTAACGTTTCGTCGGGTCACTTAAATATGATACGTAGGTAACTACTTTATAACTACGGTAGAGATCTACTTTTGATTTTTCGTATGAGGAAGTCTGTTGCTAATTATTTTGCATGTATCAGTCGTTCTAATACACAATACATATACCTTTTGGTCCTAATATTATTTCACACTTGACTATTCGTGTAATAGAAAGTGTGATAGATAAGTAGGTACGAGTAGTGATGGAATTTCGTGCGCGGAATAGGGTTGCACATACTGTGGTTGCACTGTATTAAAAATAGCACTCCAACAATTCTTTCAAAGTCGAATGACGAGTTTTGTTCGCATAGTAATGTAAAGATAATGACGATAGCTTCGTATTACGTAGTAATGATGACACTTATGATGTATTGCGCAACAGGTTCTAAGGTGAAGCAACGCGCTCTCATAGATCGCAACACGTGCATTTCGTTCGTCGCCATACTGCGACTATAAATACCCGTTATATCGTTATATTTCTTGGATTAATAAAATCGGCTCAGAATCATACGACGTTCTTGTACCATATTTTGATGTTTTGGTAATCTTATACGTTGAGACTTTTGACAGTAGCAACCCTGGCTATGTAACAAGTGACAATCGCGAAAATCCTTCCAGTGAACCTTCGAAAGAGTCGAGTGAATCTTCTGTAAACTTTCTATCTCGATGCTCCTTCAATAGATCTCACCGTCCAACTGGCAGGTCGTTGACGGTGATCTGGCGCAGGTTCTGCTTGTCGTCGGCGGTTATAGAACGAGACCAGAGTTCATCGGGTCGTTGGACGACTCATTGTCCCAAAAGAAGACGGAGAGAGAGTGACATACCGTCCAACTGGCAGGTCGTTGACGGTGATCTGGCGCAGGTTCTGCTTGTCGTCGGCGGTTATAGAACGAGACCAGGGTTCATCGGGTCGTTGGACGACTCAGTGTCCCAAAAGAAGAGGGAGAGAGAGTGACATACCGTCCAACTGGCAGGTCGTTGACGGTGATCTGGCGCAGGTTCTGCTTGTCGTCGATGATGAACAGTCCTCGGAAGGGGATGCCTGTCTCCTCGTTCAGTACGCCGTAGTCGCGCGCGATGCGGTGCGACTTGTCGCTGATTATCGGGATGTTACACTGTGCCACTGTTGCACTGTGCCACTGTTGCACTGTGCCACTGTTGCACTGTGCCACTGTTGCACTGTGCCACTGTTGCACTGTGCCACTGTTGCACTGTGCCAGTGTTGCACTGTGCCACTGTTGCACTGTGCCACTGTCGCACTGTGCCACTGTTGCACTGTGCCACTGTTGCACTAGTTACACTCACCGTCCAACTGGCAGGTCGTTGACGGTGATCTGGCGCAGGTTCTGCTTGTCGTCGATGATGAACAGTCCTCGGAAGGGGATGCCTGTCTCCTCGTTCAGTACGCCGTAGTCGCGCGCGATGCGGTGCGACTTGTCGCTGATTATCGGGATGTTACACTGTGCCACTGTTGCACTGTGCCACTGTGCCACTGTGCCACTGTTGCACTGTGCCACTGTTGCACTGTGCCACTGTTGCACTGTGCCACTGTTGCACTGTGCCACACTGTTGCACTGTGCCACTGTTGCACTAGTTACACTCACCGTCCAACTGGCAGGTCGTTGACGGTGATCTGGCGCAGGTTCTGCTTGTCGTCGATGATGAACAGTCCTCGGAAGGGATGCCTGTCTCCTCGTTCAGTACGCCGTAGTCGCGCGCGATGCGGTGCGACTTGTCGCTGATTATCGGGATGTTACACTGTGCCACTGTTGCACTGTGCCACTGTGCCACTGTGCCACTGTTGCACTGTGCCACTGTTGCACTGTGCCACTGTTGCACTGTGCCACTGTTGCACTGTGCCACTGTTGCACTGTGCCACTGTTGCACTGTGCCACTGTTGCACTGTGCCACTGTTGCACTGTGCCACTGTTGCACTGTGCCACTGTTGCACTAGTTGCACTGTGCCACTGTTGCACTGTGCCACTGTTGCACTAGTTACACTCACCGTCCAACTGGCAGGTCGTTGACGGTGATCTGGCGCAGGTTCTGCTTGTCGTCGATGATGAACAGTCCTCGGAAGGGGATGCCTGTCTCCTCGTTCAGTACGCCGTAGTCGCGCGCGATGCGGTGCGACTTGTCGCTGATTATCGGGATGTTACACTGTGCCACTGTTGCACTGTGCCACTGTTGCACTGTGCCACTGTTGCACTGTTGCACTGTTGCACTGTGCCACTGTTGCACTGTGCCACTGTTGCACTAGTTACACTCACCGTCCAACTGGCAGGTCGTTGACGGTGATCTGGCGCAGGTTCTGCTTGTCGTCGATGATGAACAGTCCTCGGAAGGGGATGCCTGTCTCCTCGTTCAGTACGCCGTAGTCGCGCGCGATGCGGTGCGACTTGTCGCTGATTATCGGGATGTTACACTGTGCCACTGTGCCACTGTTGCACTGTGCCACTGTTGCACTGTGCCACTGTTGCACTGTGCCACTGTTGCACTGTGCCACTGTTGCACTGTGCCACTGTTGCACTGTGCCACTGTTGCACTGTGCCACTGTTGCACTGTGCCACTGTTGCACTGTGCCACTGTTGCACTGTGCCACTGTTGCACTGTGCCACTGTTGCACTGTGCCACTGTTGCACTGTGCCACTGTTGCACTGTGCCACTGTTGCACTGTGCCACTGTGCCACTGTTGCACTGTGCCACTGTTGCACTGTGCCACTGTTGCACTGTGCCACTGCTGCACTGTGCCACTGTTGCACTGTGCCACTGCTGCACTGTGCCACTGTTGCACTGTGCCACTGCTGCACTGTGCCACTGTTGCACTGTGCCACTGCTGCACTGTGCCACTGTTGCACTGTGCCACTGTTGCACTAGTTACACTCACCGTCCAACTGGCAGGTCGTTGACGGTGATCTGGCGCAGGTTCTGCTTGTCGTCGATGATGAACAGTCCTCGGAAGGGATGCCTGTCTCCTCGTTCAGTACGCCGTAGTCGCGCGCGATGCGGTGCGACTTGTCGCTGATTATCGGGATGTTACACTGTGCCACTGTTGCACTGTGCCACTGTTGCACTGTGCCACTGTTGCACTGTGCCACTGTTGCACTGTGCCACTGTTGCACTGTGCCACACTGTTGCACTGTGCCACTGTTGCACTAGTTACACTCACCGTCCAACTGGCAGGTCGTTGACGGTGATCTGGCGCAGGTTCTGCTTGTCGTCGATGATGAACAGTCCTCGGAAGGGATGCCTGTCTCCTCGTTCAGTACGCCGTAGTCGCGCGCGATGCGGTGCGACTTGTCGCTGATTATCGGGATGTTACACTGTGCCACTGTTGCACTGTGCCACTGTGCCACTGTTGCACTGTGCCACTGTTGCACTGTGCCACTGTCGCACTGTGCCACTGTTGCACTGTGCCACTGTTGCACTGTGCCACACTGTTGCACTGTGCCACTGTTGCACTAGTTACACTCACCGTCCAACTGGCAGGTCGTTGACGGTGATCTGGCGCAGGTTCTGCTTGTCGTCGATGATGAACAGTCCTCGGAAGGGGATGCCTGTCTCCTCGTTCAGTACGCCGTAGTCGCGCGCGATGCGGTGCGACTTGTCGCTGATTATCGGGATGTTACACTGTGCCACTGTTGCACTGTGCCACTGTTGCACTGTGCCACTGTTGCACTGTGCCACTGTTGCACTGTGCCACTGTTGCACTGTGCCACTGTTGCACTGTGCCACTGTGCCACTGTCGCACTGTGCCACTGTTGCACTGTGCCACTGTTGCACTGTGCCACTGTTGCACTGTGCCACTGTTGCACTGTGCCACTGTTGCACTGTGCCACTGTTGCACTAGTTACACTCACCGTCCAACTGGCAGGTCGTTGACGGTGATCTGGCGCAGGTTCTGCTTGTCGTCGATGATGAACAGTCCTCGGAAGGGGATGCCTGTCTCCTCGTTCAGTACGCCGTAGTCGCGCGCGATGCGGTGCGACTTGTCGCTGATTATCGGGATGTTACACTGTGCCACTGTTGCACTGTGCCACTGTTGCACTGTGCCACTGTTGCACTGTGCCACTGTTGCACTGTGCCACTGTTGCACTGTGCCACTGTGCCACTGTCGCACTGTGCCACTGTTGCACTGTGCCACTGTTGCACTGTGCCACTGTTGCACTGTGCCACTGTTGCACTGTGCCACTGTTGCACTGTGCCACTGTTGCACTGTGCCACTGTTGCACTAGTTACACTCACCGTCCAACTGGCAGGTCGTTGACGGTGATCTGGCGCAGGTTCTGCTTGTCGTCGATGATGAACAGTCCTCGGAAGGGATGCCTGTCTCCTCGTTCAGTACGCCGTAGTCGCGCGCGATGCGGTGCGACTTGTCGCTGATTATCGGGATGTTACACTGTGCCACTGTTGCACTGTGCCACTGTTGCACTGTGCCACTGTTGCACTGTGCCACTGTTGCACTGTGCCACTGTTGCACTAGTTACACTCACCGTCCAACTGGCAGGTCGTTGACGGTGATCTGGCGCAGGTTCTGCTTGTCGTCGATGATGAACAGTCCTCGGAAGGGATGCCTGTCTCCTCGTTCAGTACGCCGTAGTCGCGCGCGATGCGGTGCGACTTGTCGCTGATTATCGGGATGTTACACTGTGCCACTGTTGCACTGTGCCACTGTGCCACTGTGCCACTGTTGCACTAGTTACACTCACCGTCCAACTGGCAGGTCGTTGACGGTGATCTGGCGCAGGTTCTGCTTGTCGTCGATGATGAACAGTCCTCGGAAGGGGATGCCTGTCTCCTCGTTCAGTACGCCGTAGTCGCGCGCGATGCGGTGCGACTTGTCGCTGATTATCGGGATGTTACACTGTGCCACTGTTGCACTGTGCCACTGTGCCGCTGTTGCACTAGTTACACTCACCGTCCAACTGGCAGGTCGTTGACGGTGATCTGGCGCAGGTTCTGCTTGTCGTCGATGATGAACAGTCCTCGGAAGGGGATGCCTGTCTCCTCGTTCAGTACGCCGTAGTCGCGCGCGATGCGGTGCGACTTGTCGCTGATTATCGGGATGTTACACTGTGCCACTGTTGCACTGTGCCACTGTTGCACTGTGCCACTGTTGCACTGTGCCACTGTTGCACTGTGCCACTGTTGCACTGTGCCACTGTTGCACTGTGCCACTGTTGCACTGTGCCACTGTTACACTGTGCCACTGTTGCACTGTGCCACTGTTGCACTGTGCCACTGTTGCACTAGTTACACTCACCGTCCAACTGGCAGGTCGTTGACGGTGATCTGGCGCAGGTTCTGCTTGTCGTCGATGATGAACAGTCCTCGGAAGGGGATGCCTGTCTCCTCGTTCAGTACGCCGTAGTCGCGCGCGATGCGGTGCGACTTGTCGCTGATTATCGGGATGTTACACTGTGCCACTGTTGCACTGTGCCACTGTTGCACTGTGCCACACTGTTGCACTGTGCCACTGTTGCACTAGTTACACTCACCGTCCAACTGGCAGGTCGTTGACGGTGATCTGGCGCAGGTTCTGCTTGTCGTCGATGATGAACAGTCCTCGGAAGGGGATGCCTGTCTCCTCGTTCAGTACGCCGTAGTCGCGCGCGATGCGGTGCGACTTGTCGCTGATTATCGGGATGTTACACTGTGCCACTGTTGCACTGTGCCACTGTTGCACTGTGCCACTGTGCCACTGTTGCACTGTGCCACTGTTGCACTGTGCCACTGTTGCACTGTGCCACTGTTGCACTGTGCCACTGTTGCACTGTGCCACTGTTGCACTGTGCCACTGTTGCACTAGTTACACTCACCGTCCAACTGGCAGGTCGTTGACGGTGATCTGGCGCAGGTTCTGCTTGTCGTCGATGATGAACAGTCCTCGGAAGGGGATGCCTGTCTCCTCGTTCAGTACGCCGTAGTCGCGCGCGATGCGGTGCGACTTGTCGCTGATTATCGGGATGTTACACTGTGCCACTGTTGCACTGTGCCACTGTTGCACTGTGCCACTGTTGCACTGTGCCACTGTTGCACTGTGCCACTGTTGCACTAGTTACACTCACCGTCCAACTGGCAGGTCGTTGACGGTGATCTGGCGCAGGTTCTGCTTGTCGTCGATGATGAACAGTCCTCGGAAGGGGATGCCTGTCTCCTCGTTCAGTACGCCGTAGTCGCGCGCGATGCGGTGCGACTTGTCGCTGATTATCGGGATGTTACACTGTGCCACTGTTGCACTGTGCCACTGTTGCACTGTGCCACTGTTGCACTGTGCCGCTGTTGCACTGTGCCACTGTTGCACTAGTTACACTCACCGTCCAACTGGCAGGTCGTTGACGGTGATCTGGCGCAGGTTCTGCTTGTCGTCGATGATGAACAGTCCTCGGAAGGGGATGCCTGTCTCCTCGTTCAGTACGCCGTAGTCGCGCGCGATGCGGTGCGACTTGTCGCTGATTATCGGGATGTTACACTGTGCCACTGTTGCACTGTGCCACTGTTGCACTGTGCCACTGTTGCACTGTGCCACTGTTGCACTGTGCCACTGTTGCACTGTGCCACTGTTGCACTGTGCCGCTGTTACACTGTGCCACTGTGCCACTGTTGCACTGTGCCACTGTTGCACTGTGCCACTGTTGCACTGTGCCACTGTTGCACTGTGCCACTGTTGCACTAGTTACACTCACCGTCCAACTGGCAGGTCGTTGACGGTGATCTGGCGCAGGTTCTGCTTGTCGTCGATGATGAACAGTCCTCGGAAGGGGATGCCTGTCTCCTCGTTCAGTACGCCGTAGTCGCGCGCGATGCGGTGCGACTTGTCGCTGATTATCGGGATGTTACACTGTGCCACTGTTGCACTGTGCCACTGTTGCACTGTGCCACTGTTGCACTGTGCCACTGTTGCACTGTGCCACTGTTGCACTGTGCCACTGTTGCACTGTGCCACTGTGCCACTGTGCCACTGTTGCACTGTGCCACTGTTGCACTGTGCCACTGTTGCACTGTGCCACTGTTGCACTAGTTACACTCACCGTCCAACTGGCAGGTCGTTGACGGTGATCTGGCGCAGGTTCTGCTTGTCGTCGATGATGAACAGTCCTCGGAAGGGGATGCCTGTCTCCTCGTTCAGTACGCCGTAGTCGCGCGCGATGCGGTGCGACTTGTCGCTGATTATCGGGATGTTACACTGTGCCACTGTTGCACTGTGCCACTGTGCCACTGTTGCACTGTGCCACTGTTGCACTGTGCCACTGTGCCACTGTTGCACTGTGCCACTGTTGCACTGTGCCACTGTTGCACTGTGCCACTGTTGCACTGTGCCACTGTTGCACTGTGCCACTGGTGCACTGTGCCACTGTTGCACTGTGCCACTGGTGCACTGTGCCCCTGTTGCACTGTGCCACTGTTGCACTGTGCCACTGTTGCACTGTGCCACTGTTGCACTGTGCCACTGTTGCACTGTGCCACTGTTGCACTGTGCCACTGTTGCACTGTGCCACTGTTGCATTAGTTACACTCACCGTCCAACTGGCAGGTCGTTGACGGTGATCTGGCGCAGGTTCTGCTTGTCGTCGATGATGAACAGTCCTCGGAAGGGGATGCCTGTCTCCTCGTTCAGTACGCCGTAGTCGCGCGCGATGCGGTGCGACTTGTCGCTGATTATCGGGATGTTACACTGTGCCACTGTTGCACTGTGCCACTGTTGCACTGTGCCACTGTTGCACTGTGCCACTGTCGCACTGTGCCACTGTTGCACTGTGCCACTGTTGCACTAGTTACACTCACCGTCCAACTGGCAGGTCGTTGACGGTGATCTGGCGCAGGTTCTGCTTGTCGTCGATGATGAACAGTCCTCGGAAGGGGATGCCTGTCTCCTCGTTCAGTACGCCGTAGTCGCGCGCGATGCGGTGCGACTTGTCGCTGATTATCGGGATGTTACACTGTGCCACTGTGCCACTGTTGCACTGTGCCACTGTCGCACTGTGCCACTGTTGCACTGTGCCACTGTTGCACTGTGCCACTGTTGCACTGTGCCACTGTTGCACTGTGCCACTGTTGCACTGTGCCACTGTTGCACTGTGCCACTGTTGCACTGTGCCACTGTTGCACTAGTTACACTCACCGTCCAACTGGCAGGTCGTTGACGGTGATCTGGCGCAGGTTCTGCTTGTCGTCGATGATGAACAGTCCTCGGAAGGGGATGCCTGTCTCCTCGTTCAGTACGCCGTAGTCGCGCGCGATGCGGTGCGACTTGTCGCTGATTATCGGGATGTTCATCGGGCCGAGACCGCCTGGAATCACACGAAAATAAGTTAGTTTCTTGTTGCTTCTTTCGACCTATGTTCCTTGGAGAAAGTTGTTCAGTTTCATGGGCTGGTTCACCACTTCTACATTTTGAGAAAAGCACATTTTGCTAAATGGACATTTTGCGAAAAGGACTTAATGAGCTAAGACGATTTCCATTAGACTATAGTAACGTCATTCGAATAAGCCATATTTGACAGCTGTCAAAATCATGTTGATGCTATGACATAAGGTCTATTTTTCTTTGTTGACATGTTTTCTAGTATAACTTTCAAATATGGCCTATTCGAATGACCGTACTATAAGAAATAACCATTAATCAGGGAATGCACTCTTGTTCCCAGTAAATTCAACATCATTATTTCGGAATTATGTCTTTGAGACAAACCTTTACGAGGTTTATCAAAGGCATTTAACTTTTTGTATGTTTTTGTATAACTAAGCTAAATAAATAATAATAAAAATAAATCATCATCGTACAACGCGCATCTAACTATTTTTTGGTAAGGCCTTGAATAATTTCCTATCAATTGTCTGATAGGCGTTTTAAGTTATTGAGTCGGCTGACAGATTTATATCCAAGTCACATTCGACTCGATTCGAGAAAATAGGTACACAAAACATCTGATACTCCAAACTAATCTAGAGTAGCTCATCAAAAAATACTTTGCCGAGAATATTTAAATTGCCGTATGTTTTTGCCAAGTCGTTGCTGGATAAGATTACACAATCTTTATACAACATTACTAATAGTAGTACACGAGCTCGTGACATCATAACATAACAATAACCATAAAATAAACCACAGTAAAATTGATAAGCAACAATGTAATCCTTAGTAACTGTGAAACCACATCGAAAACAGGATGATTTAGAAGCGAAGATTTGTCATCAATTGTGGTTAAAAACATTCCTTATTCCATTAACTACCATTACTATTTATGTCTACACATATAATAATTTAGGTAATTTTACGTTGTGACGCTTCTGAATCTTTCTATTCCTTTTTAAGGGCGCCACACATCGGGCACGTGCAGTGTGCGGCCTCTCATACGATTACATACAATACAAAAAGTCATCTCTACGCGCGTGATTACATGCACGTCACGCATACGGGCCTGGTGTGTGGCGCCCTTTGTGATTGTGGTCCCGGGACTTCTAAACTTTGCACTGGACTGCTTTAGTTCGACAACTTTATGCTCGACGTTCCTGCGGGGTACGGACGGTGCGGTAGGGCGAGGAAGCAGGTCAATACGTCATTTTATCTTACTCACCCTGCTTGCGGGGGGTGTTGATCCACGCTAGATGTGTGAAGTGCGAGTCGGTGGAGGCGGCGATCACTTCGCACCCGATCTTGCGGAAGTCGTCGGCGCGCTCGGAGAACGCGATGATCTCGGTCGGGCATACGAACGTGCTGCGGGAGGGAAAGAGATGGTTGTTAACAAGGCAAAAACATAGATTAGCAATATATCAAAGATTAAATCAACGACTTCGTTTTAGTATACATATAGCTTGAATCGACAGAGTGTAATACTGAATATCGAAGAACACTACTTCGATAAAACAGTAGTTCGAAGCCTCTGAACGTCGATGCTACTGAACATCGAAGCCTCTCTGCCTCGATACATCTCAACTTCGAAGCTGCTGTACTCCGAAACCTTTATAAGTCGATGCTACACTACTTCGAAACCTTTTTACTTCGATGCTACGCTACATCGAAACTTCTTTATTTCGATGCTTCTCTACTTAGGTATATGTATGATGGTGTATTATTTTACAGATCTTAATGGCGGAATGTTACAGTAGGTATGTTAAACAGTTGTTATGTTTATACAGTGGTTTTTTTTTTGGTTTTTTTATTTGTTGCACATTTTTACATTATGGTCAAATCATATTGTAAAAATGGCCTTAAAAATTGTTCAGTTTTGAAGTTGTTCAGTTTTGAGTTGTTCAGTTTTAAAGTTGTTCAGTTTTAAAGTTGTTCAGTTTCAAAAGTTGTTCAGTTCAAAAGTTGTTCAGTTTCAAAAGGTGTTCAGTTTTAGAAGTTGTTGAGTTTCAAAAGTTAGGCAGTTTTTTCAAAGTTGTTCAGTTTCAAAAGTTGTTCAGTTTTAAGAGGTGTTCAGTTTTAAAAGTTGTTCAATGGTAAAAAGTGGTTGAGTTTCAAAAGTTGGTCAGTTATAAAGTTGTTCAGTTTCAAAAAAATTCAGTTATAAAAGTTATTCACTATTTAAAAGTTGTGGAGTTTCAAAAGTTGTTCAGTTTTGAAAGTTGTTGAGTTTCAAAATTGTTCAGTTTCAAAAGCTTTACAGTTTCAAAAGTTGTATACGCGGGAAGAAGGGAAGAAAGGGTAGTTTGAGGCTCCAAGCTTTCCCGCGTAAAAGTGAGCACCTTTTGAAACTGAACAACTTTTGAAACTGAACCACATTAAAACTGAACAACTTTTAAGGCCCACTCACTGTTTAAACATAACAAGTTTTAATACTGAACAATAATTCCAAGTAACTATTTTCTGAAAATGAAAAATGTGGCTTAAAAAAATTACCTACCCGTTCAACTGTACTAAATTCTGTAAAAACTCCCTATGGCGGAAAGTGATTTGTATGGTTAATTCCCTCCCGCTAATTTGTACGTTGAACAATCACTAACGGCCCCCTCTATAAAGTGTAAAGCTGTGGGTAAATTTCTATGCAGGTGTAGTATAAAAATAAAGGCACTATTTCGGGGCTGGCCAAACCGAAGTTGGGCGAACCACACGCTGAGCGCTGGCTGGCCAGGCGTACCTACTATAACACCCCGCCATTAATATCTGTAAAATAATACCCCATCATTAATAAGTAATAGGAATTGTTTTTGTCATCTCTATCTTAGTTACCATTGAACAACTTTTAAAATTGAACACCTTTTGTAACTGAACAACTTTTGAACTGAACAACTTTTGAAACTGAACAACTTTTAAGGCCTAACCACTGTATAAACATAAAAACTGTTTAACATACCTACTTTTTCACCCCGCTATTAAGATCTGTAAAATAATCCCCATCATTAATAAGTAATAAGAATTGTTTTTGTCATCTCTACCTAAGTAGAGAAGCATTGAAATAAAGAAGTTTCGATGTAGCGTAGCATCGAAGTAAAAAGGTTTCGCAGTAGAGTAGCATCGACTTATAGAGGTTTCGGAGTACAGCAGCTTCGAAGTTGAGATGTATCGAGGCAGAGAGGCTTCGATGTTCAGTATCATCGACGTTCAGAGGCTTCGAACTACTGTTTCATCGAAGTAGTGTTCTTCGATAATCAGTATTACACTCGAATCGACACACTGCTTGGACAAATGCCTACATCTTTATCCTAAGTCGAAAGATGAAGGCAAAAATCATCAACGCCCCAAAAAGCCATAGCTGGCCATGGGCATCTACTATTGATGAGACAGTGTTCGCAATATTTGGAATTTTCTGGAATTATCGCTTACATGAATGGAAATAAGTGAAGCCGATATCAAACAGGAAAAATTTAACAGCATTTGCTGGAGAACTGTTATATCACGTGCTATTTGTGATACATCGTAAATTGTGAATATCACCAAATATAGACTGTAGGCGAAATATTAAAAAGTCGTCTCCTTCTTGAATTCTGTGCCACCCTCTTATAAATGGCTAAGACTGGTATCGATAGATTCCTTGTGCTCTACAGAACTCGGATATGCCTGTCTTAGTTGAAAAAATTGGTGCGTTTGACATCTGTGACGTCACAAAGATGGCGGCCGACCGTTTTATGTTTTTGTAAATATCTCAAGTTTTAAGGCATCGATTTAAATGTTTGATATGTCATATAAAAGGTATTATTATTATCTACAATCACTTCTTTGATACCTACTACCTAAGTGTAGGGGTTGTAAAAATATTTATAAAATTATGTGCTTTTTCTTGTCACAGTTGCACTTTATTAGAAAATATGGCCACTATAACTTAATTATGAGATGCTTTACCTGATACATTATTATTTCAAATAAAAGCTTGTTTCATTACCTTTCCAAAAATATATGTAACACTGTTGTACGAAATCAAATAAATGATTTATGACTATTACAGTGAATAAAGTGCCTGCTCCATGAATGATTAAAAACACGGTTGAGCGTTTTATGATTTTGTTAATATCTCAAGTTTAAAGAAATCGATTTCAATGTTTGATATGTCATATTATAGGTATTTATATTGTCTACAATCGCTTTTTAATACCTTCTACCTAAGTGTAGGGGTTGAAAAAATATTTATAAAACTATGTGTTTTTTCTCGTCACAGTTGCGCTTTATTAGAAAATATGGCCTTTATGACTCAATTGTGAGATACTTTATCTGATACAATATTAATTCAAATGAAAGTCTGTTTCACTACCTTTTCAAAAATATATATAACATTGTTGTACAAAATCAAATACACGATTTATGACTATTAGAGTAAACCAAGTGCCTGCTCCGCGTATGATTAAAAACGCGGTCGAGCGGTTTATGGTTTTGTTAATATCTCAAGTTTTAAGAAATAGATTTCAATGTTTGATATGTCATATAAAAGGTATTTGTATTGTTTACAATCACTTCTTTGATACCTACTACCTAAGTGTAGGGGTTGAAAAAATATTTATAAAACCATGTGCTATTTCTGGTCACAGTTGCACTTTATTAGAAAATATGGCCACTATGACTCAATTGTGAGATACTTTATCGGATACATTATTAATTCAAATGAAAGTCTGTTACATTATCTTTTCAAAAATATATATAACACTGTTGTACAAAATCAAATAAACGATTTATGACTATGAGAGTTAATCAAGTGCCTGCTCCACGTATGATGAAAAACGCGGTTGAGCTGTTTATGATTTCGTTAATATCTCAAGTTTTAAGAAATCGATTTCAATGTTTGTTATTGGTAAAATAAAAAGTCGTTCAACATTTTTAGGGTTTCGTAGACTACTACGTTTGTCTTGTTAGGTATTTCGTTAAGTCTGTTTGTCTATCTGTCTGTTTGTATGGCCCGCATTCATAACTTTGTCAGTTATATACCTATCAACATCAAAATTGCTGTGAAGATAGATCGTATTGTTCCGAATTTAGAAATTTTATCAAAAATCAAATTAAATGTTTTTTGGACCCCCTACCATACGTGTGAAGGGGGTGCAATATTTTTTTGCCTTAAATATTGAGTAGGGTATCATTGAACAGGTCTTTTTAAACTAAGGGAATTATAATTAAAAGAAAACTCAATAAAATGTTCCTGTCTTGAGATATTTGTTTTGAAAATGTACATTAGACGTACCTTTTCAAAGATAAGATATTTGTTCCAGCTTACTGCTAAAATAGATATTAACGCTAAAAATTTGAAAAAAATATGAAATATAGTTCTCAACCCGAAGTTACTATGAAAACTATAACAGATCCTGCCTGTACTACTCAAGTTTAAAGAAAAATTTAAGTTTTTCAATATGCGGTTGGTAACCATACCTACAGCTGTAAACAAACCAGCAATAGAGTTAATTTTGTAACGCTGAAAAACCTGTTACACTTTGACTATGATACCCTATTTGTGAACGTGTCTGACACACTCTTGGCCGGTTATTTTATAGGAATTTACGCCCATGTATCTTTATTTACTTTTGTAACTTTAGTTAAGTATTAAACAAATAAAAAAACAAACATTTACTTCTTTCAATATTTCATAAACCACTAAACTTAAGCAGTAGGTATGTAGACAGTAATTGTAGACAATATAAATACCTTTAATATGACATATCAAACATTAAAATCCATATCTTAAAAAGCGAGATATTAACAAAAACGTAAAACACTGGGCCGCACTTTAATCATTCGCGGTGCAGGCACTTGATTCATTGTAATAGTCATAAATCGTTTGTTTGGTTTCCTACAACAGTGTTGCATATATTTTTCAAAAGGTAATGATACAGGCTTTTATTTTAAATAATAATGTATCACGCAAAGTATCTAATAATTTAGTTATAGTAGCCACATTTCCTAATATAGTGCAACTGTGCCAAAAAAATCACATGCTTTTGTAAATATTTTTACAATCACAACATTTAGGTAGAAGGTATGCAAGAAGCAATTGTAGACAATATAAATACCTTTTACATGACATATCAAACATTGAAATGCATATCTTAAAAAGCGAGATATTAACAAAAATGTAAAACACTCGGCCGCATTTTAATCATTCGCGGCGCAGGCACTTGATTCATTGTAATAGGCATAAATCGTTTGTTTGGTTTCCTTCAGTAATGTTGCATATGTTTTTGAAAAGGTAATGATACAGGCTTTAATTTTAAATAATAATGTATCACGCAAAGTATCTCATAATTGAGGTATAGTGGCCACATTTCCTAATAAAGTGCAACTGTGACAAAAAAACACATACTTTTGTAAATATTTTTAGAACCACAACACTTAGGTAGAAAGTATCCAAGAAATAATTGTAGAAAATATAAATACCTTTTATATGACATATCAAACACTAAAATCGACGTCCTAAAACTTGAGATATTGACAAAATCATAAAACGCTTAGCGGCCATCTTTGTGACGTCACAGATGTCAAACGCACCATTTTCTCTAACTAAGACAGGCATATCCGAGTTCTGTAGAGCACAAGGAATCCATTGATACCAGTCTTAGCCATTTATAGGAGAGTGGCACAGAAAATCTCAAATTGCTCAATCGCCTCCAGACTAATACGTATTAGGTAGGCCTTTGTCTAAACAAGTTATATTATTATGAAGTATGCTCTAAAATTATTGATAACAGATATCGAAGGTCAAGTTAAATGAACGACACTTGCGATGATGATATAAGACATTACAACATTTTTTGTTTTACAATGTTTAGCTACAAGTTATAAGTGAATAATTAATAAGTTATAAAAATAAATAAGTTATAAGTATGTAGTTACGTTTAACGCGTTGTGTAAGAATATAAACTTGTAAGTATAAAAAATAAATAATATACAAAAACTAAAGCTGCTATTTTTTCATAATTCAAGTTTGTCCAAGTTCATAGTAGGTAGAATATAATTAAAATCGATCGAGTACGGTCGCGTAGGTACCAAACCAGAATTTTCCAGTTACCTTGTTCCCAAATTTCGTGTACTTAATGAAACTTACTTACGTACTTACTTTGATTTCACAACAATTAAACCATTTACACACGTCACACATAGTTACACTAGTAATCCATCATTATACTTGCAAATGTGAGGAATTCCTTAATGAGTACGTGAATGAAACAGGTTTTGAATAAAATCTGAACGTTAGAAAGGGCAAAGATCAACGTAACCGTAATTTTGTCGGTTTTGTTGAATTATGTATGAGCTACGGTTCAGGCCGGTAAGTTTTAGGTGATTCTATAACATTCGTGATAACATGTGTGCTATTTAGGGAAATGCGAGCACTGCCGAAAAAGCCAAGCAGGAATCTGACTCATGCCGCAATCCAACCCGGCAAAGGTTCATAAAGTAGAAAGAGCTTCTTAAATAGCGCTTCCCCTCGTAAAGAAACCTTTAAAAGGCGGTGGCGAGTCTTTCCCAGTGTACACACATCCATCAGGCCTAAACCATCCTCCCGGCCAAAACCAACAGTGCCGTTGTGGAGATTCTTACATCGGCTCCGATCACAGATGGGTCGTATAAGGAATATCTTACGTATGGCCGAGCGATTTCAACATTTCACACTGTTCCTGTGGTATTACATTACAAGACATGGCTCACCTGCTCTTACCTTTGGACGCTAAAAGACCTTTGGAATGCCACTAATGCGGCTTTTTACGTGGCTATAGCAGACTACACACTGGTCTAGGCACTTCATCATAGAAGAAGAAGACTACTTACAAGTCGAGCGGGTAGAAGAAGATGACCACGTATTTCCCCTTGTAGTCCGAGAGCGCGATGTCCTTGAACTCTCCGTTGACGACGGCGGTGGTCTTCCACTGGGGAGCGGAACTGGTTATAACCGGTACTCACAAGTCGAGCGGGTAGAAGAAAATGACCACGTATTTCCCCTTGTAGTCCGAGAGCGCGATGTCCTTGAACTCTCCGTTGACGACGGCGGTGGTCTTCCACTGCATCTTGTTGGAACTGGTTATAACTGGTTATAACCGGTACTCACAAGTCGAGCGGGTAGAAGAAGATGACCACGTATTTCCCCTTGTAGTCCGAGAGCGCGATGTAACTGTTGTGACTGTTGTAACTGGTTATAACCGGTACTCACAAGTCCAGCGGATAGAAGAAGATGACCACGTATTTCCCCTTGTAGTCCGAGAGCGCGATGTGACTGTTGGAACTGGTTATAACTGGTTATAAGGGGTACTCACAAGTCGAGCGGGTAGAAGAAGATGACCACGTATTTCCCCTTGTAGTCCGAGAGCGCGATGTCCTTGAACTCTCCGTTGACGACGGCGGTGGTCTTCCACTGGGGAGCGGGCTTGGTCAGCTGCAGCGGCATTTTGTTGAAACTGGAAATTACAATACAGGAATTTATAGGTCGCAACTTCAGTATGTAGGTATTATTAGTCTTTTGTAACTCCTTTCAAAATCATAGTGTCATGACCAGCCTAAGAGGGAGGCCAAGTTACGCTGGTCGCGTAGTATCTAAGGCCGAGATTCAGAAAGATTGCTTAGCGCGATCTTAGCTAAGTTCGACCAGAGTCGTACTTTCGTAAGTCCTGTCAAATGTCGCATTCACAGATCTTGCTTAGCTTTGCTAAGATAAGTCGCACAAGTATGTATCATCTTTTTTGTTCACAGAGTTTCGGTGACATTCTCCTTAGATATTGACCGTTTTATAACTATTTTAATTTTGACTTAAGAGCAGGATATACCTATGTATGTTATGCAAGCAAGACTGAAATAGAAGATAATCATAAATTCATACATAAATTCTTCAATACATAGTATAAAGTAAAGTTCCTTCCCGTGTCTGTATGTATGTTTCCTTATATCTTTAAAACCCCTCAACGGATTTTGATGCGGTTTTTTAAAGTATATAAAGTGAGTTAAGGGGCAGGTTTTTAAATATTCTTTACCTCAAATTTTAACCCCCAAAGGAGTAAAAAAGGGGTTTAAAGTTTGTATGGAAAATACTTATATTTAAATGCGATCTATTTCAAAATTTGTGATTAGATCAAAGAGCCAAAATAATTAAACACGTGTTTCAGGGATTTTCGATTTTTAACCTTTAAAGGGGTAAAAAAGGGATTAAAAGTTTGTATAGAAAATCATTATTTTAAAATGCGATCTGTTTCAAAATTTGCTATTAGATCAAAAAGCTGAAAAAAGGGAAAACGTGTTTCAGGGATTTTCGATTTTTAACCCGTAAAGGGGTAAAAAAGGGTTAACAGTTTGTATAGAAAATCATTTTTTTTAAATGCGATCTGTTCCAAAATTTGCGATTAGATCAAACAGCTAAAAAAAGAAATATGTGTTTTAAGGATTTTCGATTTTTAACCCTTAAAGGGATAAAAAAGGGTTAAAAGTTTGTATGAAAAATATTTATTTTAAAATGCGATCTGTTTCAAAATTAGCGATTAGATCAAAAAGCTATAAAAAGGAAATACGTGTTTCAGGGATTTTCGGTTTTTAACCCCTAAAGGGGTAAAAAAGGGGTTAAAAGTTTGTATGGGGATTCATTATTTTTTAAAGTGATCTGTTTCAAACTTTGCGATTAGATCAAAGAGCTAAAAAATTTAGTACATGTTTCAGGGATTTTCGATTTTTGACTCGTAAAGGGGTAAAAAGGGGTTTACAATCTGTATGGAAAAATCATTATTTTTAAATGCGATCTGTTCCAAAATTTACAATTAGATCAAACAGCTAAAAAAATTGAGTACGTGTTTCAGGGATTTTCCTAAAGGGGTAAAAGATGGGTTGCAGCGGGTGAAACCGCTGACGGGCAGCTAGTTACTTATAGAATAATATTCTGTATGAATAGTTTTCATAGGTTTTCAATAAAACTTTTTATTTGACCCAAAGTTCTGATCCATAGATTGTCCATAGATCTGACCTCTGTAAAGTGAGGTATCGTTGACATTTGTCACTGTGTTTTGGACATGTTTTGGATTATTAATCAAAAGTAATTGTTATAATTTTCATAACTAATAGTTAGAAATTCTAAATATTACTAAATAATGGGGCCCTATGTTATAGTAGGGTTACCTGAGAAACCTATCTACCTGCATTCACACTCAAAGTATCTGGTCTACATATCGAGTCGCCATCAGGGGTCCCACCACCATACCACCAAACCAATTGATGACGATATTTTAAATTCAAGATGATTCCTGGTATCCGGCGCTACCAAAAGTAAAGTAAAGATGAGTTGGTGTACTGGGTTGCACCTGTGGTTACAGCATGGATACAGCATACAAATTGCAGAATATTGTGGACCTTACAACACAGAATGAAACAGCTGGAAAGACGATAGTCTGAAAGGAACTGCATCTGTGGTCTTGCTGGATTTGGAATACATAGTCCCATCCTATTTACAACAGAAGATATTAGTGATATATTCAGAAAAAAGTCAATGCCTTGGAACTCCACACCTTCTGCATAGCGAGTAATAAATAGTCTGGTCAGCACAATATGCTATTTTTTTCCATCTACATCCATTTTCAGCAATATCATTGACCTACGTAGGTAATTTAGGCCCTGGGCTACACGCCAGGAGATAGTTCATGTCTTTTGTATCATGCCACTCCTGGAAATAAATAAATTCCTGATACCAAGATGACTACTAGACCGCAGAGATTAATAGTTTATTAATTACTTTGACAAAATTACATTTATCTCGAGACAAATTAAAATAAATATTGATTCAGCAACAGTTGGATTGTTGTTTAATTATTATTTAGGTAACTCCTTAAGTAACTCCTATTTGATGAGGTCTACCATCACCGCTTAGGAGAGTGAGACAAGCTCTCCTATTTTATTGCTTATTTTATTGATTTCATGATGAATACCTACACAAAGGTGCAAAATTATCGGAATTCTCTCAAGCGATGCCCCGTGCCCGCTTCATGGAAATGTAAAGAAGTATTCAGTTAGGTATTTTCTAACACAATCAACAAAATCCTAAACTTGCATGAAAATATTGATGAATGTTGAGGAAGCAAAAGAGCTGTGTCAGGATCGTAGCGTAACAAGTAGAAGGATGTATTCTCTGCCAACCCCTCTAGGAAAGAGGTGTAATTTTATGAATCTTTTATGAATCGTCAAAGTTACTACTTTTAAAACAATTAATATTCATTATGTATTATGGGCTGGGTCACTCCTTGAAATAATTTCCTTTCGGGACGACTTTGTTGTACCCTGTATGTTTTCCTGTACATCGAGCTTTGAATAATGACCCTGTGCTCACGATATCAAAATTGTGTGTTTCAGCGCTAAGCTACGCTTAGCAGCGGTGACATTTGTATGTAGGCAATTTTGACGTTTGTAAGTTTTTGCTAAGTCGCCGATTTTGACGACTTGAGCTTTACTTGTGGCGTAAGTTTTTGTAAATTACTCGGCGTGATGTGTTATGGTATGGTACGTATGATGACTTTTTTGGATAAACTTAAAATTTTGCATCATCATAATCATATCTGGGGGACACCAAGTTGACCAATGCAATGGTCCGTCCCGTATAACCTGGTGTCAGAGATCTTCAATGGCTTACTACATACAAGTATGCATCATCTATTTTGGCTAGACGAGGTCACGGACCGTGGACCAAGGCGTTAGCAGAGTGGCTGCCGAGAACAGCAAAGCGTCGAGTAGGCAGACCACCCGCTAGATGGACGGACGATCTCGTGGTCATTGCTGGGCTGCTGGCGGACCGATGTAGATAGCAAAATGTATAGGCCTATACTCAGCAGTTAGTATATGTAGGCTGATATGATTATGATGATGAAATTATTTTGTGAGTTCCCACCGAGAAACGAACCAGGAAAATGCGGCTCTCAAAACCAACGCTCAGACCACTACGCATAAAATCAGTTAAAATTTACATCACCATGTTACTACAGTGGGTGTCGTATAAGGCGATAAGGGTGCCTAGCCCAGTAAATGCCCAGCAGCAATCTATTCTTCTGTCTTGCGAGACACCGAGTTGACGAACGACCCGATACACCCTGGTGTCGAAGTTATTAAACCGTCTACCTGCTAGATATCAGATCTGTCACATTGTTGTGTAACAATAATGACCACCGTTTAACTTATCGTTATCAAAGACAGCAACCAGTTTAACATGTACTCCGAAGCATGCCCTGCGAGATTCTTATCAATGCATAGTGATGATCTCTCCGGCCGCTTTCGGCCATGCCGACCACTTCTACTCCTGATCAAGTCGGCGCTGATGCGTTCTCAGGTGGCTATAGTAGCCGATTTTGGCAGTAAACTCTCGTGCACAGTATAGGCACGTGAGTTTGCCATAGTTAATGGAGGCGGGAGGACGGGCCTTCAATTCATCGCGTTTAGCGTCAAAGTCTGCTTTACGCTGCTACTCAAAGTCGCGGATTCGCCTCTTTACAAGACCGCTTCTTCTAAAGCACGCAACAAATTTTGATGCAGTTTTTATGTAATTGAAAGAGTGATTTAAGAGGAAGAGGAGGAAGGTTTATATGCATATATGTATACATGCCGGGTTACAGCGGGTGAAACCGCTAACGGGCCGCTATTATACGATAGTCTTTCAGCTTGTCAATGTCCTTAACAAAAAAGGAAACAATTTCAAAGCGCTAAATATGCGTGGGTAAGTGGGTAATCAAATCATTGGCAATCAAATCTCAGACTTCCAGATACCGAGGCAAATGCTCGGAATCTCGCAAGACCACGGAAGCAGTTCCCCTGATAATGGAAAACCTTGCCCGCCAATCCGCCTGACAAACTTGATGAGTAATAGCAAATACTAAAGCATTTGATTGTCCTGCTGTTGATTTTTGTGACCAAACGATTTTCTTTAGGTTCAGCTTGCTAAAAATGTAGAATCTGGTAAGTTAAATAGCGACTACTTCTTGTGGACCGATCCAATTAAAGTTTTGTATATTTAAAATAATAATTCCCGTTACAACTTACAATACAAAGATTGAAAAAGAAAGTTTGAGCTGATCTGATTATGAAGACAAAATGTAGTTATGGGATCGCAAGATATTATGTATGTGTATATTTCTGATCAATTTCAACACATTTGACTCAAATTATTCATATCTTTTATCCAAGTTGAAGGTAGCGCGTATTAAAATACGCGTTTGACCGAAAGTATGACAGGATTGAATAAAAGATCTAGGTACTACTATTTATATGGTTTATATTATATATTAAAATAATTATAATAACAAATTTTTAGGCATGCGATCAGTGCGGTCAAACTATTAACTTGTAAATAAACTTATTATAAATAGGGTTTTGAATAAAGTACAAATAATTTATAGATGTTTTCTACTCACAATACTTAACAACTTTTATTAGAAACTACTTCAAAATATGGAAGACAAAGTCGTGATTTCGTAACAGTTGTGGCGTTACTATTAGTGGCAGTAGGTACTTCTTTCAGACGTTCTTTTCCACTTGTTCCTGCCTTTGGCAGAGAGAATAGCGTCCTGTAGCTAGGTAGCCAAGGTTGAACGGGTCTGATCAGACCATCTGGTAGGACCACATCCTCAAACTTGCCTCTGACCATCCGTTGTTCAAATACAAATACAAATCATACTAGATAATAAATGACTAATATATATATAGTTCAAGCTTGTGTCCTTTTTTCCTTGCGATTTGAAAATATCACATCAACTGAAACCACGATTGTCAGACGTGGTGTAAATGCCGTTTTTTTACAGCCGTTTAGGCTCTGCCTGGCCCGCAAGGATAAAGGCGTGATGTATGTACCTACATAAAACAAACAGAAATTTTTAACCTCTTCCTGTTTTAGGGTTCTTTACCGAAAGGGTCTAGACGGGACCTTATTACTAATTACAATTCACTGTCTGTATCTGTGTCTGCTCGTCTGTCACCAGGTTGTATATCATAAATCGTGATAGAGAGTAAAATTTTTGAGAGATGCCTTATTTACATTGCCGCTACAACATCAAATACTCAAAATATTAATGAAATAAAAGCCATGACACGTGTTTCCCATAAAAACGCGTTTGTTTTGCTTGAGTTTATCTACGATGGTTTATTGGCTGTGTCTGATGAACGGTAATAGTTAGACATTTTATGAAAACTTCCCATTTTAGGTAGTGTATTTCTATTGACGCTATATTAAGAATACTAATTAAAAAAGAATAAAATCGATATTTAAGGAGGCCATCAATCATAAACAAACGTGATTTTTTGGTACTTTTTTATATTATGGTACGGAGCCCTTCGTGCGAGAGTCCGGCTCGTTCTTGGCCAATTTTTTCTTTGTCATTAAATAACCAATCTCAGATACGCGGACGATACGACGACAGTTGCGTCAAGTGAGTTGGAGATGGCAAGTCTGCTGAAGAAAATATAAGTAGAGAGTACCAAGCTTGGTCTGAAGATCAACCATACCAAAAAGAAAAATTATGGTGGTAGATAGAGCTCAACTACTCCCTCATACGGATGTACTCGATAAGTATGAAAAGTCAGCAAGTTTGTTTATCTGGGATCGCTGATCACAAGTGAAGGCAGCTGCATGGATGAAATTGATGAAGATCTGGTATGGCTAAAAGTGCGATGATAAATCTCGAAAAGGTATGGAGAAACCGCAGTATTCGATGAAAAACCAAAGTGCGTCTGGCCCGAGCACTCGTCTTTTCGATATTTTTGTATGGTGCCGAAACCTGAACCATCAAGAGTTGCGATAGCAGCAATAGATCAATGCTTTCGAGATGTGGTGTTGGCGGAAACTACTTCGGATACCATGGACTGCCATGAGAACAAATGAGTCCATATTGTGCTTTATTGGAGCTCAATATCACAAAGCAACTCTCCACAATCTGGCAGGAACCCGCGCTGTGTTTCTTCGGACACACTATTCGATCATCTAAGCATAGCCTAGAGAGGCAAACTATTTTGGGTAGAGTGGAGGGGAAGCGTGCCCAGGGAAGGAGGCTAACTAGATGGTCGGATGCTGTGAAGAATGCAGTGTGCGGTAGAATATATCGAGCAGTTCACAAAAGCTACAATCGCTCGGAATGGAAGAGACTCTCATGTGGTCGCGATCCTCAGCATTGAGGAAGATGAAGGTCATCCTCATATCCGAAACTAATGGGCCGATTTCAAAAATTGTTTCACCTTCTTCTTCTTCTTCTTCTTCTTCGAATGGGACACCAAGTCGTCCAACGACCCGAGTTGTTTCACCAATAGGCATAGGATACTTTTCACAACAGGAAAACGGTAAGCCGCAGGTATGGCCGCTAAATTACTCTTTCATGGCCAAGCATATTGAGCAACCTTCATATTTGGCACAGAAGTTCTAGCATAGCTAAAACAGCCATGGGCAAAGTAAAGCCAACCAGACGAGATAAAGAATGTAAACAAATCAAAAAGAGACAACTGACATTATACCATATGACAGATAAGGACAGATCGTAATAGCTGTCACCAATTCTTATTATAATTGTTTACATTATTTATCTCGTTTCGTTGGCCTTTCTGGTTTGTTTACATTCTTTATCTAACTGTAGATAGGTTAAGCTGGTAATAAAGATATATGTCTTTATCTCGTCTGATTGGCCTTACGAGCTAACGTACCTACGTAATGTTTGGAGTGGGTACCTTTGTAGAGAAATGCAGAAGTGTCTATTTAGCAAAATTTCACATTTAGGTGTTTTTGGGAGCGATAAATCGATCTAAATAGGTTTCATTTTCCAAAAATCGTTGCCTGACCCCTTTTCTGTGGGTTTTTCGTAAACTAACAACGCAACAAATCTCGGTCGACTAGGTACTTTATCTTTAAAATCGTATCATGTTATGCTACTGATGCTTGCCTGCTATCTGGTATATTAATTTAAATATAAACATAAAATCTCAATCATATCTTGTTTTATTCATAGAAAAATTAATTTCAATATTTTTCTTTATAGAAGGTATTTCTTGTAATAGGGTAATCAGGTAGTCTTTTACTATCCTGTGTCGTCTTAACTGGGTACTCTGGTTTGTGGCACTACCGGGTCACCGAAGATTTATATTTATGTTTTCAATTGGTAACAATTATCTGAAAAACAAACAAAATTGTTATGCCTATTGTTTATACATTATAGAGGTACTGAATAGTTTTTTTCGCTCGCATATTATGCCAGCTGGAATGGAAATCAGCAAGCCACTGAGACCAAGGCCTAAAGATCAAAAATCCATAATATTGGCACCTTTCTTCTCAACATGGGAAATATTTTGATCATTGTTGTAGTAGTGAGTTTAATTCCTATAAGTATTAAAGTGCTAGGTAGCTGTCCACTAATGCAGGACTTCTGCGTTGCCACTATCCAGGGATACTTGAACCAAGCGACGACGGCCTACTTTGATCATAGAAACAGCGCACTTGGATGACCGTCTTATCAAAGTGGACTAGGACCGCGTCCAAACTTTCCAATTATACTTTGATTCGATTTACTTGGTCCAAGTATACTCTGATAGTGATGATAATAGTGTTAACGCTTTAAATAGGTATCTGGGCATCTTGAATGTTGTTCCTAGCCAACACTCTGAAGCAAGTTAATAAAAGTATAATAATTGATGACTATGGCGCAACAAAGGTTGAATGGAACTAACTAGAAACTTACAAAGTCTTTTGGCATCATGATTTTATCCTTTACCTGGGCTGTAGTAGCTCCAAAACTTAAATAAAATGATTTTCATAGTTTTACGAACGATAGCTGGAAAAATGTATTTTAGGTCCAATTTTACCCAAATAGAATATCCAGTAATAGAGGCAGCCCTCCCAACATTTTTATTCTTCTTTATTTTTGTAGTTTTTACTGTTGAACGGCATTTTTTCGTGAATTTTTCAAAAAATATATTTACAATAACAAACACCACAACACCAAAATGACACAAAATTGGAGTGACGTTTTATAAATCAACGTCATAGAGAAGGATGTTCATGTCAAGTGTCTGACTTTGACATAGGGAAGCAGCTCTACGTCAAAAACTTCTTGAACTTAGCGGCTACTCAGAGTTTTAAAAAAAGATGAATTTTGACATACGAAAGCATAACTTAACGTAAGTCACGTCTCTGAATGCCAAGCTAAGTGTTGCGACCAGCGTAACTTGGCTTGGTCGGTCATGTCATTTCATGACACCATGATTGCGAGTGGACTATAGCTAGGTACTAAGTACGATTTTATGTTTCGTACGAGTTCTTTTAGGATAGTTATTCAGTTTCATAAAAGGTTATTTAAGTTAGTATTACAGAACAGTAGCCAGCCAACAGGATCTATTTCATTCAGCATTTGTCATTTGAACTTTTTGTAACAAGTAACAAGATTTACACTCGAAAATCGATAACCACTTTATACCTATCGAAGCCATCCACAATAATAAGTACAATACCTACAAATAGAAGCTCAGATAATAAGCAGATTTAGTTTCATTCAATTACGCGAATTAGTCATACGAGCATTATTTACATTAAAACTATATTACTTGTACCTACCTACCTATTAGCAATGCAAAAGTTTAATGAACGATAAAGTACGTACGTACATCTATTTACCTACACCTAGGTATACCTAACAAATCTACATCTACATCTAGACCTACCTAACTATCTATTTACTATTTATTTTCAGTTATAATGAATAAGTTTCGAGAGACCTTTGTTAAAGGTGAGACTGTATGCTTTAAGGGGCTAACAATTATTACATTTTACAAACAACGCCTTGACCAGTTTCTAAATTAGTAGTTTCGTTGAAAATGCAAAGAGCTGATAAATTCTTCACTGAGCAAATGAGTGGAAGTAACGCCATAGCAAACACACCACGAGATGAAAACTGAATGAATAGGTATTATGAGAATGTTTCAGATAACTTAAACTATGAATAATAAGAAGTTTATACATTCTTTCTCTATTCATGGTGAGAGAATTTTATTGTATTGTAAGGTCTATAGGTCACTAGGGTTAGAAGCAGGTAAGTAAGCGCAGATGTTTTATGATAGCTTCTCAAATTTATTCCCAGTTATACCTAACTACTTGACGCTTTCTTATTTAAGTAAAAGATAAAGAGACATGCCTAGAATTACCAGTCTGCTAAAAGCACTATTAGTACGGCTCCTTAGCTGGAAGTATGGTCCCATCTGGCAGAAATAATGAAACTTGGCATGTGTGTAGCTTACATGTGTAAGCTTCAGGAAAAGAAGGGAAGCAAGTTGGACCCCCTGCTTTTACCCCCTTTATGTCCCAAATTTCAGTTATCTTTATTTTCTCGAAACGATTAAAGATATTTGTTTGTCAAGAAATATTCCTTATAAAATTGTCTACATAATTGCTCTTGGGTAGATGTTGATAGGACTTATACTTTTCGAGTTATGCTTCTGAAACCCATCATTTTTGAAGGTGACTTCAGCTCTGAATTAGCCATAACTACCATGTGATAGAATATTCTTTCAAACTTTCTATTGGCTTTTGTTAGTTAGGTAGTCTTCGGAAACCCGCAGAGACAACACTTCAATCACTCCTGTGGGGATGGGGGCAAAGTTTTTTCCGAGCTGAACTTGAGGACTTCTGACTCCTTAAGTAAATGTGACACGAGAAATTGAGTATCATTTTCGAATAAACCAAGGACAGAGTATTCATTTCTGGAACGCTCTTTGGTACATTTCATACAAAAATATAAAAATATTAAGTGAAATAAGGAAAAATATGTTTCGTTCTCATTCAAACGCTGTTTTCTTCATGACCTTGAGACATATTTACTAGATAATAACACATACTCGAAGACATACTCATCCTTATTACAAAACCATATTTTATTTTCGAAAATATTAGAAAATACCTAGCCTACAGAAGCCTAAATATTTTTACAAAGTTATGTTTGTAGCTGGGAAAAAATCAAATTCATAGATTTTGTATGCAAAAATAGAATTACCAACCGCAAACGTTTATTTCTCAATTGTCGCTAAATCATTCCAGATAGGGAAATGCCCTCATAGGAAATGTTGTTTATACTGAAGAGTTGTTTATGCTGATATATAGAAATTGAAGATCTGGAGTACTTGATGTGGAACATTTACAGCCCAGCTAAACTATTCGAGATACTGTAATGTCTTCTTAAACATCAAGTACTCCAGATCCTCAATTTCTTTATTCCAACAAAAACTAACCTTCAGTATAAACAACATTCCCTATGAGGGCATTTCTCTATCTGGAATGGTTTAGCGACAATTGAGAAATATAAGTTTGCGGTTGGTAATCTTATTTTTGCATACAAAATCTATGAACTTGAAATTTTTCCAGCTACAAACATAACTTTGTAAAAATATTTAGGCTTCCGTAGGCTAGGTATTTTCTAATATTTTCGAAAATAAAGTATGGTTTTATAATAAGGGTGAGTATGTCTTCGAGTATGTGTTATTATCTAATAAATATGTCTCAAAGTCATGAAGAAAACAGAGTTTGAATGAGAACGAAACATATTTTTTTCCAATTTCACTTAATATATTTATAATTTTTGTATGAAATGTACCAAAAAGCGTCCCAGAAATGAATACTCCGTCCTTGGTTTATTCGAAAATGATACTCAATTTCTCGTGTCACATTTACTTAAGGAGTCAGAAGTCCTCAAGTTCAGCTCGGAAAAAATAAACTTTGCCTCCCTCCCCGCACCCCCACAGGCATGATTGAAGTGTTGTCTCTGCGGATTTCCTTTGAAGACTACCTAACTAACAACAGCCAATAGCAAGTTTGAAAGAATATTCTATCACATGGTAGTTATGGCTAATTCAGAGCTGGAAGTCACCTTAAAAAAAATGATGGGTTTCCCAGAAGCATAACTCGAAAAGTATAAGTCCTATCAACATCTACCCAAGAACAATTATGTAGACAATTTTATAAGGAATATTTCTTACCTTGACAAATTTCTCCTATCTTTAATCGTTTCCGAGAAAAATAAAGATAACTGAAATATGGGACATAAAAGGGGGGGTAAAGGGGGGAAGCAGGGGGGGTCCAACTTGCTTCCCTTCTTTTCCTGAAGCTTACACATGTAAGCTACACACATGCCAAGTTTCATAATTTCTGCCAGATGGGACCATACCTCCATACAAACTGCCAATTAAGAACTCGGACTATATATTACTCTATTTCTAGAAAATTCAACAGATAGTGTATCGCAAACGTCACAAAATGCTGTTACGTAAACTTATCATTTGACATCCGAGTTCAGGGGTAATTTAATCGTAAAGTAATAAATAAACTTACAGTTGAATAAATAACTGTCCAACTGTGACATCAAACAGAAGACAAATTAATGCAAAATTAATTAGGTATGACGAAACTACACAAAACAAAATGGTTTTTACGGCGAATATCTATAAATAAGTGAACAACTTCTATTCAACTGTAAAATGATTGATTCGTCGATAGAGTGTAACGAGTTCAAGGTACAAAAACTCATCGAATAAGAATACTAACAAATAATTAAATCTGAGGCAGTCCGCAATACTGGACTAAAAAAAAGCCTATACGACAAGCATCATAAACTACCCAAAGACTACCAACTACCTACAGGGTGGTACCGTAAGATCAACTTTCCCAAAAACGCTATTTCAACATGTCAAACTAAACAACTTTCCCTAAGAACCAAAGTTCAAACCCTAAAATATTGAACCACCTATACAAAAAATCTGCTGTCCGAGATGTGTAAATTTATTTTGTCTTCTGAACTTTGGACCTTAGGGTCAGTTGTTCAGCTTGACTTGTTGATCTAAGCTTTTGCGGGAAAGTGGATCGTTCGTTACCACCTGTATAACCAACCAACCAACCTATCATCATTAACATAATAATCTTCCAAGGCACACTCGAGCAACATTCTCTCAAAGATCCCCAAATTGTCAGGACAATGGTTTGGGTCGATTACGGAGACCACGGGCGGCTGTTTGAACTCGGACAATCGCCAAAGGTTGACCATGAGTTTGCCGTTCCCGCGGTATATGTATTGGGTGAGGAGATCGCAAGTCAGCATGTTTGTGAGGATGTTTTCCAGGTTTTCCATCCTGCAGCAGAGGGATCAGGTTAGGAGATCAGGAAATGATGGGATGAAAGGATATGGGCGTATGTTCTGTTCAGGAAAATGTGAAATGGGGACGAAAGGAATGGGATAATATCGATAAAAAGCTCACTTATGTTAGGTGCGATAATTTAAATGGAAGTAAACCAATGCTGTTATTGTAGTAGTAGTAAACCAATACAATAAAACCCTAAAAAACCGAAGAATTCATGCGAGATTTTGATATCAATTTAATTAAATCCACCATTTTTGGAACACTTGTTTTCCAAATCCACCATCCAACTTAGCACAGACTGTTGACCATTCAAAATTATTAACAAAGTTCAGGTCTGAAATTAAGGTCTAGTTTAGTTAGGTAAGATACGACGACAGAATCCATTCAGAGTCACATAGTTCAGAATTACAGACCAAGATTTATTTATTTAGATAAGCATCACCAAATCTTTCTCCTAATTAGTATACCTAAGTTGAGAACAACAGAAAAGAAGAGGTACCTACTTGACCCTGGGAAATTACTAATTAACTCACAACTTCCTATAACAATAGCTAATAAACAAAAAGTTAACAGTTAATTTAAAAAGACATTCGTGTGATTAAGTCAACAATGGAAATATTAAACTGAGAAGAATATACCTATCATGGAAAATTAAATGAAAGAAAAAATTACTACTTTTAATCAGCGCCGGTTTTTGAATAACGAAATTATGTTAATTGTAAGTAGCTGGGTTTGACTTAGTAAGAAAGACAATATACATACTTGTTTCAAAATCCTATGTAAAGAAACTGACTAAAACACAACCACACACTACGGCGCAACTTCGAAGACTGATAGTGAAATGTTGTGCAACTATAGTTTTAGTAATGGTTTAGCGGAAAATAGGTAACGAACGAGTCATATCAGTAGGTATTTGTAGTGTCACGCTTCTTACAAGTGTAGCCGGTTATGGAGTTACTTATCATTCATTATCATGATTGTAGTTTATCTAATTCGTAATGTTTCACACCATTGATAGATTTTTTTCTGGTATTTGTCTCTGATCTGAAGGCCTATTAGCCGGTTATGGAGTTACTTATCATTCATTATCATGATTGTAGTTTATCTAATTCGTAATGTTTCACACCATTGATAGATTTTTTTCTGGTATTTGTCTCTGATCTGAAGGCCTATGAGCAAGTGTGCAAAATTTATGACACTTTTGGTATGTAGGTAATGTATCTTGTTCTTGCAAATCTCAAGACTATGAATATGATTATTTTTAAGGAATAAGTCCCAAACAATACAAAAAAAGTCTATGGTTTTAGGATTCAGGTTATCTTCATACATGATGAGAGATGTAACCAATCACACCTTTTTTCAAAATTTTACATCTTTTGTAGGTAGGTATTTTACAGTTGGCGTACCTTGGCCTTCTAGGAAGTTGACAGAATACTAGCGTTCTAGTGTCTTCAAACCCTTCACTATAATACGGACTAACTGTTCTCTTTCTTTTATTATTGGCACAACACAGATCACACACACTCTTGAATTTCATTCTTCAATCTTACAACTGCAGATATAATGATTTGAAGTAGGTAACAAAAAAATTTAGAAAAAGAATCAATGAAATAGAGACAAAAATGTTTGTTTGAAATAAAATACGTCTTTCTATTACAGGTCACTATTGAACTCTGTATGAAGGGTGTGTGAATGTGACGAGTGTGCCACATAGAAATGACCTTACGTGATAGCATACCTATGACACCTATGCTATGAATTATTTATTGTAATAGTTAGGTACTATGAGTAGTACACCTAATAATCGATTTAAAAGATCAACTAATATTGGTTAATATTTATTTGAAAGCACGGCCGTTCGATTGGCCATATTTGACAGTTGTCAAACCCATACCGTAAGACATGTTAACAAATAAAAATAGAACTTATTTCATGTCATTAATGGCGTCAAATAATTACCTACCTATGGCCTTTTCAAGCGGTCGTAATGTAACTATTGAATAACCAGTGGTTATTCTTCAGTAACTGTAAGAAAAACCAGTAGAAAATGATTAAATGGGTAGGTTGCTAGGTTGATGTGCTGCTGACAAGATAGTAGGTACAACACTTAGAGGTTTAGTTTCATGCAAAAATAGCATTTAAGGCGAATAACAAATACAGAAGAGAATTAATGGAATAATTTATGAAGTTACTGATGATAAGTAGGCAAAATTATAACCCTATGAATAATTGCAAAATGTCACCGCAGAGGAAAATGCCTAGAATATTACGACAGCAGTTGAGTAGGTATCTATTTAGAGGGGAAAGGTCTACAAGAGGGGACCGAAATGACGAACCATCAACCACAAGTACCTACCTACCTAGTATGATGTTGTATTGCGGCAAAGATAAGAACATTCGTCAAAGTGTGTAGAATAAATAGGTACCTACGTTCTGAAGTAAATCCATCTACCCATTTAAGGGATCGACTTATACTGGTGTTTCTAAGTGTTTGTATGAAAAACCCAGTATAAGTTTGTCCCTTGAATGGTAGGTGGATTTGCTAGTAGTACATAAGTCAAATGTACAAGAAACTGACATAGGCTTAGGAAACACATAGCGTTCAAAGACGCCGCTTTCAAAAACCAATTGATTTACTCATCTCGTCACATTCAAGTTTATTTACAGCATTGACAACCTGATAAGATAGACTTCATTTTGTAATGGCAACTGATAGATAACTGTACGTTTTTAAACGCCTAGTGTACGCTTACCCTAAGGCAAATTAACTCTTGTACCTACTAAGCTTGACTAATGAAATGAAGAAGGTAGACAGAAAAATTACCGTTCGGCCCTGAAAGTAGATTCCATAATGATTGCATTGGTAGAAAATGGCGTACCATCTCAAGGGCACAGAAAAAATTGCTTAGTAAATTGATTTTCGATGGTCATGTGCTAATTTCAATCAATTTGTGTATTCCTAAAATAGTATCTCTGGTAAATAAAACTTGAGGTACAAAACTACAAACCATCTGCAAACTTCATACCTGCATAATTCCATACAAACATAAATCACGACTTTATCCTTTATGGGGTAGGCAGAGCGCGTCAGAGTTATCGCCACGTCTGACAAATTGTTGGATGCATTGAAACCCCAATACCTACATTCAGAGATACCTACTCTCACTATTTAAATAATCATGCATGATGATAAATAGGTAACATACACCTACAATAATTCCTATATAAAAAAAATACATAATATGATAATTGCAGTTGTGATGAATTGAAGATGTAATTCCAAATAAATACAGACTATACCTACCTGGCTGTACCTAACTGATTTTTACACTTGTTGCATCATCCTAGCTTTCTATTTAGTACACTTGATTGTCCGACTGATAAATATAATAGTTGTAAGTAGGTACATACTTGGAACAATTGGATAAGTGGTGGATGTTCAAAGATAACAGATAAAAGTTAAAAGAGATCCACAGATAAAATTAATCATCCTACTAATATTATAAAGGCGGATGTTTGTGTGTGTGTTTGTTACGACATCACGCAAAAACGGCTGATTAGATTGACATGAAACTTTGCAGAAATATAAAAGGGCATCTGGAATAACACATAGGATACTTTTTACCACGGAAAAATGTATCATTCCCACGGGATCACGCATTTTCCAATATTTTTGAAATAGGTGGCGTGACTGAGCCGATTCGCGTTTTAAACGTTTTCGCCGAAAACTAACAGCGACATCTCTTGGCGAATAATGCTTTTATCCGGCGGAATAACAGGTTGCAGCGGGTGAAACCGCTGACGGGCAGCTAGTCCTTCATAAAACTTTGAAGTACTTCAGCATATTATTTGCATTGATATTTATTCATAATTTAGGATGAAATCATATAAGATATTAGCCTCAGTTTTGAAAGGCCAAATACAACCTGAGGAAGGTATAAGACTATTATACTGCAAGAAATTTATTATTGCAATTTAAAAACTAAAATCTTGCTACTTACTAGGTACTCTAGTAGTTAAGTACCACTAAAATACTTACCTTAAATGTATCATTCAAAGGATAATAAATACACATCATTAAAATGAAAATAAATACCTAGTCATTTAACTATGATTTACTTTACCTTTCACAAATTTCTACTTCTTCAGACCTCAACTCAATATCAAACATACCTGTACTTTATCTATAATTTTACCTTTCCCCTGCTTACATCTGACTACCAACTTTAAACAAACTACTGCAAACTACAAAAAGACTTGAAAGAACCTCATAGAAAATGGTCTCATCATGGGCATAAGATGTTCTGGCTTGTGGAGATCCAAGCTGGTGATATCATCGCCCCGACAGTAACATTTGTGTTCCATCGTCATGGTTTTACCGCTGCACTGGACAATTTCTGACCTACTGGTAGAACATAGAGTTAATAAGGTCTCATCATGGGCATGAGACAAGCTGGTGGTAGATGATAGATATCATCGCCCTGGCAGTAACATTTGTCTTCCATCGTCATGGTTTTACCTCTGCACTGGACAATTTCTGACCTACTGATAGAATATTGAGTTATTATTGAGGTCTCATCATGGGCATAAGATTTTCCAGCTTGTGAAGATTCAATAGCTACTGATGTCATCGCTCCAACAGTAACATTTTGTGTTCCATCATCATGGTTCTAATCCAAAGCTGCACTGACCTACTGGTAGAATAATCCTTTCAAAATGAAATTACAGCAGTAACACCTAATGTTAATGTTATCCCACCCAAAACATAAATGTGAAAGGCTGCCAAGTTCGACAATATTGGAATGCTTCGCCTATAAAAGAAGTGAGATCTAAATAAGTACCAAGTTCCATACACAGACCTCAGTTAAAATTGAAACCTACTTTTTAATGATATAACTTGGCAAGTTTTCACACACTTTCTTATTTATAAACCTACAAAACGCAATGAGTCAAGTATATAATTTTCTATTAAAACTTGCCAAGTTATATCATTAAAAAGTAGGTTTCAATTTTAACTGAGGTCTGTGTATGGAACTTGGTACTTATTTAGATCTCACTTCTTTTATAGGCGAAGCATTCAATATTGTCGAACTTGGCAGCCTTTCACATTTATGTTTTGGGTGGGATTTCATTTATTTTGTAAGGTTTTCGGTTGGTTGCAATTTTAGGTCGGTACGACCATTGGAAGATATAGATATTTTTTGTATTAGTTCCTTAGGGGTATGAATTTACACCTTCATTATTTTTAAAACCGACTCACACTTGGCCATTTTCAGATTTTTTCCTTTACCTTGACCTAAAGACCTACCTCCATGCCAAATTTCAAGTCAATACAACCACTGGAAGTGGTCTAGGTTTTTGATGAGTGAGTCAGTCAGTCAGTCAGTCAGTCAGTGAGTGTATAGTAAAAATAGCGATTTTCTGACGTCAATATCTCAAGACCTACAATAGGTACATTAATGAAATTTTGTATTTTAGATGAGTAAGTAGATCTCAACAGATACTAGAAATTTCATATGCGTAGATAAAATAGATTTTGAGTTATAGGTGGGTCGAACTTGGCCCGAAATGGTTCGTGTAATATAACCCACGGCCGGTGTGTCGCTCGAACTTGGCGGACACACTGCCGTGTGTCTAGATTTATTTGGGGTCTTCAAATCAATAACAGCAGGTTATCTCTAAACACATAGATACTAGGCGTAGAATCTTAAAACTAAGAACATACAGAAGCATGCACATATTGCATAAAATGTATCATGCGATAAATGACAAATTAAAATTCTTATAAAAATACTTTTCTACCATAATGCACACAAATATGTAGCAAAGACAAGTTCTATTTCAACTTCAATATCACAGCATTCTTATCACTATATGATTATTTATGAGTTGGGCAATAATTGTGGTTGTGACTGTAATTTTCTAATAGAAACTGTTTAATTTTCTGCTATTGGAGCTTAATATTCCCACACAATGATCCCCTAGGAAGTTGAATGCTGCTGGTAGTACCTCATTTATTTTAACTATGGATCTTACTGTGCTTATTTATATCAAACTAAATGGTCAATTTATTACAGACTGTTTATTGATATTTGCGAGTTGCAGAGTCATATAATAATAATTTTGTAGCAAAAATTTACTGGGAAATGAGCAAAATGGTTCCAACGCAAGTAGCTGATTGATCACCTGTTTTTGAGCACCACAGACATTACACCCCAAGATAAATAGGTACATATGTAGCGATACATAAGTAAATAATATCTGGCACATGCAGACAGACCCTACACCACGAAGAATAGTGTGGGCCTACCTCTCAGGAAGTAACTTTTTGGCTAAATTCCCAGCAACTTCATCAGATTCACTGCGTAGTCGCTTTCTAGTGCCATTCTCAGCCATGATGTGCACCTTGGCAAAATTCACATTGTTTTACAAAAGAAAACATGCTAAATTGAAAATAAAACTATGCAATACTTAATTTTGTACCTATACCTACATGGTATAGTGTGATTCATCGCGTATTTCTATGTAATATCAACACAATTTCATCATAAAGATTGAAGCATGCTTCTCACAACCATTGACACGTATCCGTGGGAAAAACCGAATAACGGCCAATCTCACTTAACTTTTCAACCTTGATCCTTCAAGTTACGTACGGGTTAAGCATGCCAAGGTCAAGGGGTGAAGTGAAGATGCCTATGAACTGATTCTAGATGAATCTTAGTTTGCCGGCGAGCGGCGGCAGCGTGACAAAAGGAAGGTACAGTTAGAAATCCCATTACAGCAAACGTGTCGGTGAAACTAGCGTAAATACTACAGACTTAGACCAAAATTTCACGTACAGAACAACGGGGATGTTACTGATGAAATGTAATGAAAATTATTGTTACTTACAGGAAATAAGGTGACGTCGAAAATACGTAAACGGCACAAACGCACTCCGCGGACTTCGGCGTGAAAATGACAGCCGGAAAAATATGGCCGCCGAAGCCGGTACCGGTTGATTTCCAGTTGCCAGACTACTACGAAAGAATTTTGCAAACTTGCAGTTTGATGAGATGAATTACTTCTTAGCCTCCTGAGTCCTGAGCTTTCTAATAGAATGTAGTCATTAAGGCCTAGTGTACTTTATATAGAACAAATTAAGAGGGAGTGTTTTTTTTAGTACTAATTACAATTATTTTTTAAATTAGTTACACTTTATTATTTAATAGTTTTGATTATTCATTTTGTGTAAAAACATAATCAAAGATAAAATGTTATGTTTTTTGTTTAATTTTTCCTATATTTACAAAATTACAGACCAGCATGATGTAAAGTTGCAAAAGCGTCAGGAGTTCAGGACAGGACTTAACACAGTACAGGAATTTGTTCTTTGTATAGGACGCAGGGACTCAGGAGGTTAGATCACGCAACAAAGCAAGAAATTAAATTTAATAAAATAGTTTTGCGAAGTCCATAAGACAAGAAGATAATAAAAAAGAAACTTTCACTAAACTAAGTCGTACCAGTACCTAATGGTTTTGTAATCTTGGTACCTCATAATTTAAGATCAGTGGTTCCCAAGTTCCCGACCTTTATGATGTCTTTACTCATTCTACGGATAAGGTATGAGTTAGGTAGAAATGCTAAATGCCACGGACACACGTCGTATCGCTTGTTGAGTTGAGTGAGCAGAAGCGCAATAAATAACGCACGCACAGTATAGCGAACGCAAAGAGCAGAATATTTTTGCGTTATCGACAAACACAAATACAAAATACACACGTAGTTCCGCTTGAGGAGCGAGCGCGACTTTAATATATTTGAGTTTAGGCACATTAATGCGAACGTAATATTAAAAACTTTTAAAGATATAAAAGTAAAAACTACAGAGGATTTATGGGGCATGTCAGTAAGACTATGTAGTTCTTTAATTGATACATTAGCACCATACTTAGCCTGTATATTTAATGCTTGCATTGATCATGGCGTATTTCCTGATCTCATGAAGCACAGTAAAGTAATACCTCTTTTTAAAGCAGGAGATAAAACGGATCCCAGTAACTTTAGGCCAGTATCTGTACTACCAGTTTTGAGTAAAGTTTTTGAGAAAATTGTACTTAATCAAATGCTCCTACATTTCAACTTAAATAAATTACTACATGATCAACAATTCGGTTTTACGAAAGGGCGCTCGACAACCGACGCTGCTGTTAACCTCCTACAACTTATTTACGGTGCTTGGGAGGAGTCGCAGGATGTCATAGGGGTGTTCTGCGATTTGTCCAAGGCATTTGATTGCGTTGATCATGAGACACTGTTGCTGAAACTGGACCATTATGGTATAAGAGGAAAAGCGCTTGATTTAGTTCAATCTTATCTCGGAGATAGGACGCAGACAGTGCAGATAAATGGTGTGAAGTCGATAGGATCTGCCGTCAGAATTGGTGTACCGCAAGGATCAATTTTGGGGCCGTTTCTATTTTTAGTATACATAAACGACTTGCCGTTCATGGTACAGAATCTAGCCAAGATAGTGCTTTTGCTGATGATACTTCTTTAATATTTAAAGTGGATAGAAAAGCTGTAAATATTGACGAAGTAAATGGCGCACTTGATCAGGTTCATAAATGGTTTACGTCAAACAATTTAGTGCTGAATTCTAAAAAACTAAATGTATTAAATTCTCTTTGCCTAATGTAAAAGTATTAAACACGATGTTGTTCTAAATAATGAAAAGCTTAATTATGTAACTGAAACAGTTTTCTTAGGGATTACACTCGACGCAACCGTTCAATGGGATCCACATATACTAGCACTGGCTAGTAAACTTAGCTCAGCGGCATACGCTGTTCGAAAAATTCGACAATTGACCGATGTTGCTACAGCCAGGCTTGTGTATTTTAGTTACTTTCACAGCATAATGTCCTACGGATTATTGTTATGGGGCAAGCCGCTAACATTGAAACTATCTTTGTGTTACAAAAAAGGGCTATAAGAGCAATATATAAACTGCGAAGTCATGAATCCCTACGAGAATTGTTTAAGGAAATTGGCATTCTTACGCTTCCTTCGCAGTACATATTTGACAATATAATGTATGTACGTAAGAATTCCAGTTCCTATTTAAGAAACTCTGATATTCATTGTCGTAATACAAGAAATAAAAATAAAATTGTACCGCCACAAACTAGATTAAGTAAGATCAGTAAATCATATATGGGTAACTGTGTACGCTACTATAATAAAATTCCAGAGGAAATTTTAAAGTTAAATGATAGGCAATTTAAAATTAAAATAAAGAATACTTTATGTTTGAAAGCGTATTACAAGACTGAACATTATCTGAAAGACAAAGATGTCTGGTTAGTAGCAACAGTTGCTCCAACACAATGCAAGAGATAGGCATTATTTAAAAATAAACATGACATTATATTTTAGTGGTTAAACTTTTATGATATGTAAATTGACATGTATAGTGGTTAAATTTGACATTTCATACTTATTATTCTTAAATTTTTGACATGTATTTTTTACATTTACTGTAAATTTACTTTTTTGTTATGTTATTTTATTGCTCGTATATTTAAAGTACCTTTATTTTAAAGACGAAACAGTTAGAATAATCTACTGTAATATTATTTTTATTTTGTTGAGCCGTTTTTGGCTATTACTATTATACTATTAATTTATTTTCTAGCTTAGATAGGGTAGCATAGGGCCTAAAATATTGTCAACTTTAGAATAGGTGCACTTCTGGGCAGGTTTTTGGGGGGTTTTCCTGTCCAGGGGGTCCGGCTAACTATACGTATGGAACACCTTTTTAAAATATTGACAGAATGTAATTCCATTTACTTGTCAATCACTGAGGCATAAAGTTACATGCTGTGTGGTTAGCCTGGCCAGCCCCGAGGCAGTGCCTTTATTTTTATTTTTTTTATCCCGCCCGTGCCGCGTTTAGAGTAGGAACACAAATTGTTATAAAAAATAGAAAATTTTGCATTAGAAATTTTCTCTTTTTTAAGTTTGAATTAGAATGTGACTTTCTTAAAGAGAATCTTGTAAATTCCTACTAAGAAATAAATTATTGAATTTGAATTTGAATTTGAATTTACACGCTAACGACACACACACACACACATACGAGGGAGAAATTTCCGTTTGAGTCATCGAATAGAATATTTATTATGAGTACCTACGGTCATTCGAATAGGCCTTATTTGACAGCTGTCAAACCCATTCTAGAAAACATGTCAACAAAGAAAAATAGACCTTATATCATAGCACTAATATGATTTTGACAACTGGCAAATACAGGTCATATTTGATTAATTCGAATCACGGTACTATAAAGATCTCGTAACTCCCATCGTTACCCCCTAATATGATTTGGACAACTGGCAAATACAGGTCATATTTGATTAATTCGAATCACGGTACTATAAGATCTCGTAACTCCCATCGTTGCCCCCTAAAATAGTTATTTTTCCCTACATTTGCCGTGTAGTGCCGGCTTAGAATAACATCACCCCATATCTTCTCCGTGGGTGTCGTAATAAGCGACTAAGGCATTAAGAGTTGATTGATATGTATTTCGATTTTTTTGAATCCATCCCATAGAAGTGAAAGGGGGGTAAAAATATATATTTCTACTGTAATATTGAGTAGGGTAGTAGGGTATCGTTGAATAGGTCTTTTAAAACTAAGGGGAGGTTGCTTTCACAAACAGAGTTACAAAAATGTTTCAGTCTCAAGATATTTGTTTTTAAAAGGAGCGTTTTTCTATCATAATTTGTTCCAGTTGTAACTTCTAAAGTATAAACTATGTAAATAAGAAAGAAAATAACGGAATGTAGTTCTTCTATGCAGTTCTGATAACTGGCCGGACACTTTTAAACAAGCACAGATTGGTTTTAACTTAATTAATCAATGGCTTAAAGAAAACCTGCTTTCGCTTAATATAGGAAAAACAAAATATATTACTTTTTCCTTAACCAACCTCTCGACAACGCACATACAATTATAGCACATCATTGTTCTAACCCTATGACTAACGCATGTGTTTGTCCTAAGCTTGAAAGAACGGATAATATAAAATATCTAGGTGTCATAATTGATAAGAATCTTAACGTCCAAGCACATGTGGAGTCTGTTATTGCTAGAGTACGTAAATTAATTTATGTTTTTAAGAACCTTAGACATGCTGCAGGTAAAAACATTATTTGGGAATTTTACTTTGCTCTCTGTGAATCTCTTTTAACTTATTGCATCACTGCTTGGGGAGGAACTAATATAACAACTATCCTTGGCCTAGAAAGAGCATTGAGGGCCGTTTTAAAAGTTAGCACATTTCGTCCATTCTATTACCCAACCTTCGACCAATATAAGTAGTTATGGACGGGCCATACCGAGCAACTGTTTTGATCCGCTCCAAGTGCGCCCAGGCGAGTGACGCCACGCTCAGTCGGTCTCTGCGCCGCCTACGAGAAACACGTCGCGACACGTTCGTTACAACTCCCAAAACTGACATCAGGATGCCGTCTTGTGCTTTGTTAGTGTGTCAATAATTCAACAAACATAAATAAAGCATCAGGAATTAGTTTTCATGCGATAGTACTTATTTATATTTGGTATTTTTAAATTACTTATAATAAAGTCGGCAAAATGTCGAGTTCGAAGAATGGTTTTACAGCAACGCGGTTCAAGCACGCGCTTCACGCTAGGTTGCGCTTTTCGTATGCGACCGAAGGATGGATTTGCATAGGAAACGCGCAAGCTGGCGTGAAGTGCGTAAAAGGGTCCGAACATAAAGACGTAAGTCACGGACATTTTGCTATCGCGTTCGCACTACTGTGCAAGTACGTCGCGCTATCTCTGTCTCTGATCGTATATTCACGTGATTAGAACGTGTGTAGCTGTGTGCGCGTGTTTATAATGTAGTTGTGTCTTGGCGCATTTTTAATGACCTGTTTGTATGCGCAAGGCATGTCCATAACTACTTATATTGGTCGAAGTACCCAACAGCACAGCTGCTTAAAGAATGTAATGTTTTATCTGTTCGCAAACTATTTATCTTACTAACAATTATCAAGCAAATTTCCCTAACTCAGTATGATCCTGCACTCGAATCCAATAAAAGAAGATCAGATATTGTCTGCTCATCCACAAGGTTTAATAGAGCCCATACTCGTCACTTTTTCTGTTTTCTTGGTGGGTTTCTTTACAATTAACTAAACCGCGAATTAAACTTCTTTGGGATGAATAAACAATTATGTAAAAGGACTCTTATTAACTGGCTGAAGGGTAAAACTTACACGGATGTAGAAAACCTGCTGTTAGTCGTTACTTAATTTTAAGTTTATTTAGGTAAGTTACAATAATAGGATATTTTTGAACTTTATATAAGAAATTCTTTATGTAAATTATAAACAAGTTAACTGCACTGCACTCAAACATTTTTTTTAGCATCAATGTATCTAAGATACAAGTGAATATTTTTTGTATTCACTTAGTTTAGGTTAGTTAATAATTTTAAGCACCACTATACTTTATATCTGTTAATTTACTAAATGTATGTACTATTTTATTTTGAAATAAATTATCTTTATCTTTATCTTAATCTGAAGTTTTCATGAAAACTATAAAGGATACTGTATCTCTAAAATTTCAAGAGTTTTTCGATTTGCGGTTGGTAACAATACAGCTGCAAACAAACCAACTGCAAAACTAACTTTGTAAGGCTGAAAAACCTGATATGTATTTAACATTGACTACGAAACCGTATTCGTGGGCGTGTCTGACACGCTCTTAGCCGGATTTTTTGAGAAGTAATAATATTTTAATTTGGCTAAATTTGTGTAAAATTCGACAGTCTGGTAACACTTTTGGTGAATGGCGATCTTGTATGACAACAGGACAGACAATACATGTTTACCGTAAGAGTGAAAGAGAGAGCTAACATTCTTTCTGACGTTTAGTAGCGCCATCTCTCCAATTTTAAGCGAACTTCTTCAACAGGTTGTTTGCCTTTTGTATGCGTACGGTCGTGAGTACTCTATGGGTTGTGACTTTGTGAAGGCTAGACTAGACAGCATTTTGTTCTAATAACTAAACACAGATGGCAGTATTCCTAAAGAAGCAGGCTCTGGCCTCGTGGTGGCGGAAACCGGTAGCTTGAGGTAAAAGGTGCTTGCTTGCTCTTTTCCTACCCAGGATACTGGGAGAATTGGATGCATCATAGGTATCTGCTGGAATATGTATAATCAGAGGACTGGCATATTCTGTAAAAAAAAATATGAAAATACCATTGTTTCTAATGATTGCATCCATGATAGTCATCAGGACAGAATCAGATGAAAGAATCTTGGAATGCACTAACATTATCTAGGTATCTATCTAACGATAATTTTTGCATTAAATAGGTAACCTACACTATACAGGGTTATTTTTTAGTCAGTGCGCAAACTTTGCAGGATGTTTCTACTCGTGATTCTGAACAACTTTTATTATGGGAGGGACCACATGCGAAATCTAAAAAAAATTTTTGGTTGTTCCATACATTTTCGCTGAGTAGGTATGAAATTTTCTATGGAACATCCAAATATTTTTTTGCGAATTCGCTGGTGGTCCCATAGTAAAAGTTGTTTAGAATCACGAGTAGAAATACCCTGCAAAGTTTGCGCACTGACTAAAAAATAACCCAGTATAAACTCTGCCGTAGTCCGTAGAACACCTCTACGCCGCATCTACGGAATATCATTTAGGTACCTACTTATACCTGTATCTACTTATACCTTGTTTGCGTAGTATCTACGCCGCTACGAAGTCTCCCAAATGAAGAAGCTAGCTGCCGTCACAGGCGCGAATGGCGAGATAAGTCCAATTTGCCTACATCACGTACACTCGCGTGCGTGCGGTTTTTAAACCACCCTGTAGTTAGACATTCCCGCCTTTTTGTTCGCAACTTTCGGATTTATAACGAGATCCTTTGAGGTCGTCGCTGGTTTCGGATTTCGTCATGGAAGCTTCCAATCAAAGTGGTGGCTGCTTCGTTTAGAGTGCTACCCTATCTAGTAAAATGTGACATATGACTGTACTTATCTTAGACGTAGCTATCCGCTATATCTTATACTTTCATTAAGTAAGATTTATCCGTTTTTCGGAGGACACAGTTTTTAGTTTAGAAAAATGACAGTTTAGTGTCACTGACATTCCATTCCAATGTAGGTATGAAATGTAGCAGATAGTGCCCAGGGTCCATCTTTGGATGACTCGTTGACCCACACGAAGAGAGAGAACCGGAAGAGAGAGAACAAGGCCTTGCATGTAAGTAAGAGGAAGGAAGATATTTTAAAAAATCATGTCGACCTCTCGGTGCCCTGACTTGGGGTTGTTTGGGGTCCGTGGAACTTTCTTCATATTATGACGGCCGCCAGCCGCTGCCTTTGGGGTCTGGTGCGAGGCACAAGAGAATTGTATAGAATAGAATAATAGTTTGAATAATAATAGAAAAATAATACATGTTGTTACATGTTTTAAATAAATAGTCTCACACATTTAACCAAATTTGTTGGCATGCAAACATAGAGGAGAAAGATCATCCTATAGATGATAGCAATCCACAGCTGAACATAGCGGCCTCCCTGCCACAGGAACACTCTCCCGTTTTAGTCATCCAGTCGCTACACCAGGTTCTGCGACGGATGTTGCCAGCCCACTGTCACTTCAGCTTATTACAGTTTAGACTCAATGAGGAGTTACTGTACTGGACAATCTAGGTTTTAAGTTTGATAAGTATAAGATGGAATTTAGGTTTAAAGGTTAGAGAAATCCACTATCATTGAAATGAGCCCGAGGTGAAGACATTTAAGGACAGTTAGATGACGATCCCAAAAAAAACGGAGGGAACGCTTAGGAGAAGTACCTCGGAAGATATGACCAAGACCTGTATGATTTGAATTTTGAATGAAACTATAGGCCTCATGTAGGTATTATGTATATTTACGCGACTTACTTGTTGATTATTTGGTAAAGGTATAGCCCTCTACGACTGACAGTCGACAATCGCAACTGGCGGTCGCGCGTGTGTGATTGTCGTCCTCCAAGAAGAAGGCTGTCGTAACCAGCCGAAACGTAGAGGGTGAGACAAGACAAGACAAGACAAAGTTTATTGATAACTAAAAAGTTACAAGTCATTTTTGTATAAAATAAAAATATAAGAATATTGATTTGATTCAATCATTCATAATTTAAATTTCATTATTGAATTAAATATTTCACCGACTACACTATTTATTGAACAGGTGAGGCCATAAACTCGCTCACTTTGTAAAAGAGCCGCTCGAACAGCCATGTTTTTAATTTATTTTTGAAGACCGCGGTGGAAGCTGCATTTCTTATAATAGAAGGGATACGGTTGTATACAGCCGGCCCAACCACGTACACGGATTGATTAGATTTGGCAAGTTTGTGTGTTACGGCGTTGAGTCTATCTTTAAATCTTAGGTTGTGCCTGTGACCTATGCCTCTCTTTGTACATATATAGGTCTGGGTTCTCATACACAAACACACCAATCTGGTATATGTACAGACAAGGTATTGGGAGTATGCTGTATTTCCTGAAATAGTCGACAGCGGAGACATCACCGGCCACGCCAGCCATCGCTCGTACTGCTCTTTTTTGCATAACAAATATTCTGTTGATATCAGCTGCCTGGCCCCAGAGCTCAAGGCCGTAGGTCACAAGGGCATGCACTGTGGCAAAGTAGCACGCCTTAAGTGCTTCCTCACCAGAAGTCGCGGCTAGTCGGCGTAACGCGAAACGCATTTGCATGTGAGGTATAATTCTCGCTTATTTGACGCGTCGACACTTGTCGCCATCTTGCGGCCATGGGTGCTGCGTTTCTTTACACATCAACTGACTAACTTCTTGGTGTGTTCACCCAAAACTTTGTCAACCTTTGATGAAACGACGAGGTATAGTTTCCGCTTATTTGACGCGTGGCCTACTGTCGCCAACCTGCGGCGAAGGGTGCTGCGTTTCGTTACACATCAACTGACTAACTTCTTGGTGTATTCAGCCAAAACTTTGTCAACCTTTGATGAAACGACGAGGTATAGTTTTCGCTTATTTGACGCGTCGACACTTGTCGCCATCCTGCGGCAGCACCCTTCGCCATCGTTTCTTTACACATCAATTGACTAACTTCTTGGTGTATTCACCCAAAACTTTGTCAATCTTTGATGAAATTATGACGGAGGCGGCGGTGTTTTCTTAATTTAGAGCAATAAATGTGTGTACCATCACAAAATGTTCAGATAGAGCCGTGTGGTGCTGCCTTAGTTACAATAACATCATAGCATATCTACCTGTGATTGTCATGAGGGATGAATCCAAAGCAAAATGGGCAGCGGCGTTCCAGGCAAGGAAAAAGATCTTTCACGATCTCTAAACCTTTACGGAAAATCAGATGAAATTATGCCTCATCCTGGGAATAGGGAAAGGAACAGTCCTACAAATACAGAAAGATTGACTTTGACATTGATTCATACTTCTGCTATATAATTTTTTGTGTGTATCTATCTAGCGGGGTCCCCTGAGGTATAACGATGAAATATATGAAAATGAATAGGCTTTTCAATGTACTTCACGACTTTGATAATGAAATCCAATGTACCTCATTCATTTTTGGAAAAAAGCCAAAAAACTACGTGATCTGGCTAGCGGGCTACTTTTTCATTTCAAAACAAAACTAAATTATAATTATACAGTTCGATTCGCCTTCCAATGTACTCACCAAAACAGGTAATAAATCTTTAAAAAGTTTGTTATTTTACACGAAATACCACAACAAAGATTTCTCTATCCAGCGCTACTTTTATATTTACCACGTACAGACTTGAGAAATATACCATTTGGTTGCATTTTCAATGTACCCTCAGTTTTGCTAAGTTTGATGTGAGATAATATCCTGATGCAAAAATATTTTGAAAAACGATAATGCCTATATACAGGATGCTGTACAAACGTAAAACTCCATTCTGGTTATGTGTGTGTTCAAATGTCAGCCATTTTAGCAAGGAATTAGAAATGAAAGTAAGGAACATAGTTGACGTTCACGAATTTACCATATCAATGATCACTTAACTGATTTACTACCAAATTTACAATATTTTTATCATGCTTGTAGGTGTAACCCCTGTAGTAAAAACTCTGAGGCATGTAGGTATGGTTTGCAAAAATGTTGCAGTGTTGTTGTTAAAAGTGGCCTCTGTCAAGAATGGTCAATTTGCCAATGTCCAGTTAGAGGTTACAACTTATAAAGGGTTCAAACGAAAATAAAATTCGGTCGGTCGTGACGTGCATCATCACGCGCGTAACTATGATGTTGTAATGCATGGGATCGTACGAGACACGGCGTGATCAACTGACGGCGACATGTCGCCTCTCATGCAAATGCGTACATTTAAATCGGTACGCAGCACGCATTTGTTCGTTCTGCATACGGAGGTGGTGTGTTCTGCCCTTCAACCTCGCCACACACTGCCTCAGTGTGCAGGATGTATACGTGCGCGTGATCACGCGCGTACCGGTTGGAATGTAGATATGGGATTGAAGGAGGGTCCGCACACAGCCTGAGTACGCGTGCACGTAATCACGCGCGTATCTAGTATTTTTATAACACTTAACTATTTTCTGATGCTAACATCTATGTCGATGCTCAGTTTCAGATTTCTAAGTCTAATCTCTGCGCTTTGATCTAGACTTCCTTTCTGAACGCATCTTTGAAAAATTGTTTGGCGGGAATATTTATAGATTAAATTCTAGGCGGTATAGTCACACCTTCGCCTAGCCATAAAGAACAAAACCTTAAAAACATAATTTTCTTACTGGTAGAGGTGAAAGTTGTGTGTACCACACGAAAGCAAACACATTTACAACTCGTGCTTTTGAATCTCATTGAGCTCAGGATACTACTTTTGAATCACTCTTGTGATTCAATTTTAGTATCCTTCGCTACCTCAGGTTTCAAAATTAGCACTGCAGCAAAAATCAACTTTGCTTTCTTGTTGAACAAATAACTATTTATCCGTCAATGATGTATTTTCAAATCAAATTATTTATTTTATTTTTACTCGGATATTCAATGATTAACTTAAATTGTATTATAAGCAGTGAAGTGCCCTACAGTGCAGCAAAAAGAGTAGACAAAAATGAGGGCGCCACTATGAAATTTAAAAATTGAATGGCAACATTGGCTATGAATGGCTTCAATTTAGAATGAAAATTTTGTAGTTCCATTTTATGTAATTTCTACTTTTTTTCTGGACTGTAAGTGTAAACATTGAATTAAGAATTTCAATTGAAGAGTTAACAAGACATTTCGGGATAGATCAAGAGGATGTTCCTATCACCTGCAGAAGACAGTACTTTATCTCCCTGCTGCTGGAGCCATCACTCATCCGGCGCAGCACCGCTGCTAATACTGCGTGTTACAAAACAACCAATAATGCTTAAAGTAGGTCAAAAAACTGAACAACTTTCCCCATGGAATATGGGTCTAAATATGAAAAAAAATTACCTCCCATACAAAATTATCTCAATTTGTAGAGACATTCATTAGTTGTTCTAATACGTTGTATTACTGACACTGGCAGAATTACCCAAGATGGGTGAAAATCGATATTAAAAATAATAAATGAATAAATAAACATTGAATGGTTTTTTGCTGATCTTACAGATCTGTTTTTAGATATTTTACAATTATTCAATGCTTTTATAAATAAAACTTAGCAAAACTGAGGGGTACATTGAAAATGCACCAAATGGTATATTTCTCAAGTCTGTACGTGGTAAATATAAAAAGTAGCCCGCTGGATAGAGAAATCTTTTGTTGTGGTATTTCGTAAAATAACAAACTTTTTAAAGATTTAATACCTGTTTTGGTGAGTACATTGGAAGGCGAATCGAACTGTATAATTATAATTTAGTTTTGTTTTGAAATGAAAAAGTAGCCCGCTAGCCAGATCACGCAGTTTTTTGGCTTTTTTCCAAAAATGAATGAGGTACATTGGATTTCATTATCAAAGTCGTGAAGTACATTGAAAAGCCTATTCATTTTCATATATTTCATCGTTATACCTCAGGGGACCCCGCTAGATAGATACACACTAATTTTTTACAGCCGTTTTATGATGCAGCAAAAGATAGATGCGTGATATACCTATGTATGTTTGTATATATCTTAAAAAGAGAAAATTATATGGCCCAATCCGGAAGATGTGTCGATAATGAAGGCGGTGTAATAAAGCGTTACGGAACCCAATGAGCGAAAGTTATTGACATTAGCCCCGGCGCTTTCATTTTCCGAACTAACGCTTCGAATTTATTCGAGGTTCATCAAAGTATAAAATCTTACGAAATAAGAGTGGTACATTAGGTACTCTACCTAATGCCTAATTGCTCATTTCACAAACCGACACGTTTCGCACCTACTTGCGTGTTTAGCCTACTTAGATACCTATTTTTTTCAGCCATGGGCATGTAATGAAGAGTGGTGAAGAGCATGTAACAAAGAAAGTAATGAACATGAATGGTAGTATAAGTAGATGGACGTAGACGTGTATGAATAAAGGCGTAAGTGATGATTTGACTGCTGATAGAGAAAAAAAAAGAAAAAGAGATGTTGCTCCGACCCCAAATAAATTGGGATAAGGACAGGCAGATGATGATGGTTGAATACCTACTTATACATTTTTCAGGAAGCTTATAGCCTTATGAAATGTGGCCAGTTGCCACCTCGTACTAGTTAGCGCCTCGAATTAGTAGAACCTGAAATTCGTAGGAATCGAATCGTATTCGCTGCATTTGCTTGAGTAGGGTTAGGACTTTCGCCCTCAATTTATCTGCCGTGTTTGTTTTGTAATTTAACGGACAAAAAATTGCCAAAGGTGGTTTTCATTACTTATTTTTGTAGTAGTTATAGACGAAAAACGTAAGTCCCATTTTCCATGGAACATTAAAACTGTATAAAGCTATGTGCACGGAGCCAGTTGGCGGTCAAGCGGTCACATTGCGTACAGATTTACGAGCACCTACGACCCGCACAGTCTTTACTACCGACTTCCGTATAAGGACGTATTATACAATTTATCGCCTGGACGTACGTACTTGTGCCAGAACATATGAGCGCACATATTTCATGGGTTAACTGGGTCGAATGGGAGGCAAAGTCACAGAACATTGTTGGCTTAAAACGCCTGAAACATGAAAAACAGGTTTCAGCATATCGGGGTCGCACTTAGAGTATTTTACGTCTTGCGATGTCAAACGAGTTGTAGGTAGAGTCTGGCTAGCGAGTCTTTGGACGTCAAATAATTCAAATATTTCAAATGGCAACATGTTAACACTGAAAAACTACACTAAAAACTACAATAAAACAATTTTGATACTTACTATTTTTTGTTTTCTGCTCTTTAGTTTGTGTTTACCTTGCCTACCAGTATGTATGTATGATGTATACATACATATCGGTAGGCAAGGTAAACACAAAGTAAAGAGCAGAAAACAAAAAAATTGTAAGTATCAAAATTGTTTTATTGTAGTTTTTCAGTGTTAACATGTGAAAGATTTTTAAAATTGGCGCCATTTTCGTGTCCAAAGACTCGCTGGCCAGACTCTAGCGGCTAAGAATACTGCCAATCCTGGTCCATTTGTAGTGTTTCGTGTCCAAAGGCGAAGATGTTCAGTTTTTGACCTCGGCTGAATAGTGTATATGGTCATGGTCAACCGCATGATGGCGGTGATACAACCTACAATAGCATTCCCAAAGATGGTTGACGTCAGGTCGGTCGTAAAATATTGCACATCATCTTGTGTGCTCTAACAAAACAAATGGTGCCGACCCCACCCAACTGATTTGAGATAAGGGCTGGCACAGGCTGGCAGATTATGAATGTCAAGCGAGTTTGACTGTCATCTGACTACCTACTTAAGGGGGATCGTTACGTCATACAAACTAAAATCTGAACTTCAACCGAGTTACACATGAGCTAACCAACAATTTTATCAAAAAATCTTTATGTGAGATGAGGAAGGCACACGTAAATATGTCGCAAAACTGCTTAACGTAAAAAAATATCAAATATTTTCTCCACAAAAAAATTAAACGTGTTTATTGCAGCAGTAGCTCCATCTATGTTCATTAAGTGGCGACACGGTTTTTACAGAGAAATCTGATGGTAAAAAAATTATTTGTTTTATTTTGCGAAAATGTTATAAAAGCACGGGACTTCCCATCAAGTTTTTTAATCATAATTTTGTCTCATTTAAAGACGTAACTCCATTTACATTTTGTATGGAAAACGATCCACCTTAAGCCAGAGGATCCTGGATTGATGATTGATAGAGGGCAGAGAGGTATTGCTGATTGTTGGACGACTCGAAAAGAAGAAGATAGTTTACAATCATGCTGGTAGCGAGCGGCTGGATGGCGAAAACACTCCAGCCGTGGATTGCTTATGCTGATGGGATGACATGTGATGTCATGATGCTCAAAGGGTCAGAGAGAGAAAAACTTTGATCCCCTATCTTTCTCTGCCTAAATCAGACCACAGAACTTTTTTGTCCGTGTCTCCACAAAGTAAGTATTGGCTGGTGCCAATCGTGTCTCTCACAAAATTTGTCGCAAAAGATTCAATATGACTACAAAGTAGATAGTTAGTATTCAATCCTGTAGCCGCATGAGATCTAGATGTAGGTAAGTAGGTACCTAGACTATCTAGTGTCCGTATCGGCACTAACTCGATCTAAGTTAGGTGTTTCGATCACCGTACCGCTGCCTTGTACGGGTATCACAAAGTTTTATAGGATCGCGCTTTTAGTTAAACGAGGTCTGGAAAATGTAGGTCTTCACTAATAGAAGTGTTATTTGTTTTGATTAGGAGTTTTCACCTGCCTTTTGGTAGCCTTTTATTTATACAAACATCAAGACTCTATCCCTTGCGGGGAAGGTTGAGCGACGTCTTACAAAAATAGTAGGTAGGTAGTAAATCATTCCAAGAAATCATTTCACCATAGTGGCAGTTAGTCATCGTCTTAAGGCGAGGATCCACGCACAAAAATACGATTTCAAGATTAGGGTTGAGGGGGGGTGAGATGCGGGTAGCGGGCGGCGCGGGAGGTCAGCGGGAGGCTGGTTGCACCGCGAAGACCGTGTCCGAATTTTTAAATAAAATTTGGTTTGTTGAATTAAAGTTAGTTAATCAGCTAAAACCCTTTACTAATAGCGCTCGGGAATTAAATGAGGAATCTTGTACTATAAAAAACTTAAGGAAAATAGTAGTAAATGTTACATAAAAATTTAAACAAAAAAAATTTTTTTTAGCTGTTTATGCGATTTTTTTATACAAAATATATCAATCAAACCTAAAAAATAAATACTAATAGCTCTAGAACATTTCTTTGGGTACGTCGTACATTTTTTTGAGGTCACAGTGACCACAGTAAAGGGCTCAAAAATTGAATCGAACGCAACGCTTTTCTGCGTTTTCCCGCAAATCCTCTTACCTACATACATATTTAACAATCGAGTTTTTGGATCGAGTCCCTTTAGTTACCACTTGCGGAACATAGTCCTAGGTACAGGAAAGAAATGGGGTGATGCTATTCTAAGCCTGCATCATTCGGCATACTACAGCATTTTGTAGTAAGTACGTACCAGTAGCACTACCGCCTGATGAAGCCATGAGGGTAAGGAAAGGGTAGATGGAATTCTGTCTGTGACTTTTATATTTCCCTCACGTCACGTTTCACGTCACAAGTGACTCGTGACGTGTCGTCAGGCGGTGTCGTGTGACGTGTGTGTGACGAAGTATAAGTTATTGATCTAACCAGTTTTGCAGCGTCATCTCCTTGTTAAAGGTAACGTTATCTTCTTAATGGACTATCTATCGATCGATCTACACAGGTTAAGTTGTAATGAGGAACTGTGCAGGGCTAAGTTATTGAAAAGAGAATCAATCAAATCAAATCAATCAATCAAATAGTTTATTCGTAACTGTAGGTTGTACAAAAAGATCTTAAAAACTAGTTAGTATCGCTACAGTTTACCTTTTAGGCGTACGAATCATTTTTTGAGTAAATACATAGTAAAAAAAATACATAAGTTTTACTGTAAATAACACAAATTGGTAGTAAGAATTAAGACCTCAGCTAATTAAGCTAATTAATAATTAGGAAGCTTAAAAATTTATGAAAAGTGTAACAATAATTAAAAATACTATAATTAAGATTACAGAAGGCTATCATCATATAAATATTCGCTTATACTATAGTAACATTTTTTCTGAAATATACGGATCACAGCTGACTTAAATTTGGATGGTGCTTCAATAGTTTTTAAGTTTTCTGGCAGTTTATTATACAGTTTCGGACCCATTTCCAGAAAACTTTTTTTCATTAAAGCAGTTCTGCACATATTGGTCTCAATCATGGTGTTCCTGGGTCTTAAATTGAAATTCTGCGGTACTGGTCTTATTTTAAATACATTAGGGTTGGATTTCACGTACATAACGCATTCTAAAATATAGAGTGATGGGAATGTCAGTATATTTAGTGACTTGAAGTATGGGCGGCAACTATCAATCGGTTTTAAACTACAAATGGAGCGTAATACATCTCTTCTGTGCTTTCAAGATAAATTCCCTGTAAGTTGAGTTACCCCAGTATATTACACCGTATCTTAAAACTGAATCAACGAATCCGTAATACGCCATTAAAACTACATCTTGAGATACGTTTTTCTTCAACATGTAGAGCATGTAAGACAATTTAAATAATTTATTGCAAACAGTTAAGGAGTAAGTTTCCCACGATATATTTTTATCTATAGAGATTCCTAAAAATTTTACATTATCCACTTTTTCAATTATAGTCCCGTTATAGTTTATATTAAGGTTAGGGGTAAGCTTCCGCTGGCTGAAATGTATAAGTTTTGTTTTGTCTAGGTTGATTTTTAGGTTATTATTCTGCATCCAGTCTATTACACTTTTGATAGTAAAATTTATTTCATTTTCATATGTATCAATACTATTGCACTTAAATATTATTGTACTGTCATCGGCAAAAAGAATAGTGGGGTGTTGGCTGTTTTCTGGCATATCATTTATGTACATGAGGAATAAAAGTGGGCCTAGTACACTGCCTTGTGGGACTCCGCATTTAATCAATCTAGTATCTGACCTGTATTTTTTCTCCTGTCCAGTAGTCATGCTGTTTAGTTTCGTATCAAATGGGCGCGCGGCGCTGGCAACACTGTTTGTCATTGCCCCGTCCTGTGGCCGTGCGCGCGCGTCGTTGATGCAAATTTTAATTATAAATGGTGTAATTTAGTGTGCTTTCGGTTTTCTCGTGTGGTTTTCCCTGTTCGGTGGGGAAGAGAACCAAGTGGATTTGGTTCCGGCGCTTTGATTGTCAGTCGGTTCGATAACCACGCGGCCGTCGGAAAATATAACCTTACTTTTTAGTCACTCGCGCGTCCAGTGTTAGCCACATATTTTTAAGTAATTTCTCCATGCGGGAGAAGTCCTTTGGTTCGCGTATTGTACAGTAAAACGTGTTGCTGTCGCGAGCAGTAGTGTGCGGGAGAAATCTTTGTTATTAGTGTGTTAAAACATTATTCGATGTTGAACTGTGAAATAGTGAACTCAAGTGCTGGTGAAAATTGTTGGACGGAGTACCACGCGAGCTGGTACCCGGGTGCAGTAAGTCTAGTGTCTAAATCCAGATCCAAATGTCTTCCTCCAAAACCTGATACCTTTTTCCTGTCAAAACTAGACTTACAAGGAAACGGCGGCGTCATGGTTCGCACGGTAAGCAATTCGCTGCTAGGCCCTGTTTAAGTAGACTTTGGAAACAAGAATTTCTCGGCCGGAAACTTTCCGGAACAAAATTCTCTCATTAAATTTATTTTATTTAGCTATAGTAAAGAGCACTACGAATCGTAGTCAAATGTTGTTCCGAGGCTGATCGACCATTTAGTTTTAGATTTTAAGATAACTTTAATTTGCTTCCACTGCGCTAAGATCAGCTTCGGAATCAAACATTTTTTGGTAGCAGAGCGTGGTTGCTTTATTGCAACATAGTTAGCCGTAATTTAGTATTAAGCGTGTTTTTATATTACCCACATATTTTATTAATTTTGGAAAATATTGTTTCGGTTTTTTTTGTGACTGTATTGTTTGCCTAGTGAACGGTACCTTATCGGTAAGGTCTAGGCCAGTCAACTAACATTTATTTTGTGGTATTTGTTTATTGGTTTTCGTTTTATTAAGTCGAGTGTGTAAAAGTTGGTACCATGGCTCCTCGATCGCCAGGTATAAGGCTGCTATAAAGACAGAATTAAGGTGGTTTACTACCACAGCGGCAATGATCGGCCGCGAGGACCGGGAGGACGCGCTCTTGAAAAGTGCACTACAGGCAGATGAACGGGTTCGGGTTGTGTCGGAACACCTCACAGAGTGCCTCATGCTCCTTGAGGAAGCTCCTAACCCTGAAGATAAGGAGCTGGTTGAGGGCGATGTAAGCCAGTGCTTGAGCTGGCACAGGACATTGCGCAGGCAGCTGCGGACATATCTAGGCGACGTGACGGAAAGGAAAAGCCATTCCGTGGTAAAGTGGGACAAGGATTACAGGTGCCTCTTCCGCCTGTTACGGTTCCAGTCTTTGCAGGCGATTACGCCGACTGGCCGGCGTTTGAGGACCTGTATAGCAGTGTGGTCCACACACGGACGGACATAACGCCGGCGTACAAGATGGCTCAGCTGATGTCCAGGCTACATGGAGAGCCTCATGAATTGCTGACGCATTTGGCTGTCTCGGATAGCAATTATGAGGTGGCGTGGAAGATCCTTACCGACCGGTATCGAAACAAGCGCCTGATTGTAGACAGGCTGTTAGACCAGTGGCTGTCAATACCAACCATAACGCGAGGTACGGACCTCCGCGAGAAAATCTTCCACCCAGTCAGTGTCGCGGTCAGCGCACTAGAGCGACAGGGTTTGCCAGTGGCGGGCTACGGTTATATCTTGGTCCACACAGTGCTTCGCCGCCTGCCGAGCGAAATGGTCGCTCGATTCGAGCAGCTCCATGGGGGCAAGTCCTCGGACCACCTCCCGACCTACGAGGATCTGAAGTCGTTCCTCGAGGCCGAAAGCAGGCGAGTGGACGTCCAGGCTGGTGAAGCCCCACGCAAGGAGACCTCTGCCCCTCGCCTACCGGAACGGCCGGGTGCACCGGCGCGAGGAGGCAACAGTAGGCAACCCAGGCGGTACAACACCGCATTGGAATCAGGGTGTGCCTACTGCAGGGAGACAGGCCACGGGGTGGCAGCGTGTCAGGAGTTTGCTGCGCAGCGGGTTCAGAGGAGACGGGGTGTGGCACAGCAGAGGCGTTGGTGTTTTCGGTGCCTGGGGCCGCATCAGGTGCGAGTGCCCTTCAAGCACCAACTGTAGGTACTGCCAGGGTGCACACCATCCGCTGCTCTGCATGAATCGCTCCGGAGGCGCCGGGGCAGCGCTGGATCGGATCAGCGAAGGAGCCTGCCCACCAAGGGAGGAGCAACGCTCCCCCCTCCAAGGAGGAGCCCACCTCCGCATCGGTCACAGGGACAGGCAGTGGGACGTCAACAGACGGAGCCCACTTACCCAAGGACGTGGGGACGATCCCCACCACGGCAGCAGGTGCCGGATTGGGGAAGAACGGCACAGGAACATGGCCAAGGACACCCATCCCAGGTACGGGATCAAACGGGCGGGTGTCAGGGAGCACTAGGCAGCCACCAGGGTACATGCAGTATTCTGCGGGCTTGAGCCACCTGGTTGGGTCTCAAGACCCACGCATGCCTCCGCCTATGCCTGAGTACCCGCGGCTACAGGCGCAACCTCGGTACGGACGTTTGCCGTCGGGGTACTATAGAACTCCAGCCATGGCCTTTATGGGCAGACCTCCCTACCAGCAGGAGTGGGACCCATACACAGGTTTGGGTAGCGGGATACCCCGCGGGACGCGGCCTCACCGCGTTTAGATTCCCGCTAGGTAATCGCCGCCTACTCATCAGCTTCGGCTCCCCGTCCAATCACGGTACTTTTGCCAACGGCTAAGATTTGGGTATGGGGATACGGTGGCCGGACCATTCAAGTAAGAGCCCTACTGGATACAGGGCTCAGGGATGTATTGTATCGAGTAAGCTGGTGAGTAGGCTAGGCCTAAATGTACGGCCAAGTGAGGAGGAAGCTGTAGGCATCGGGGCCTAAATGTGCCTGACATTCGGGGTCAGACGAACTTTGAGTTCACATTAGGTAGCACATGTACAGGGTCAGCTATCAAGTCTCAGCCGTGGTGCTGGATGAAGTGGTTGGGAAACTCCTCAGGTTAGGTTACCACCAACGGTACGAGGGTTAACCACAGGGTTGGAGTTGGCTGATCCTGATTTTGATACTCCTGGTACGGTGGACGTACTTCTCGGGTCAGACGTCCTCGGGAGATTATGGTGCGGTAGGAAGAAGGTACTCCAGGAAACTGGTTTGGTGGCCGTAGATACCACAGGGGGGTATGTTGTTTTCGGCCCAGTTTGGAGACCTCAGGACCTACCAGAAGGGATCCGGTCCTCTATGGTAGTGTGCTGTCAGAGGTGCTGCAGAGGTTTTGGGAGTCTGAAGAGCCGCCCATGGCGGACAGACGGAAGCCAGAGGATGACGAGTGCGAGTTGTTCTATCAATACAACACTGCGAGATGCTCGTCAGGCAGATTCGTGACCAGGCTACCTTTTCTCCCAAACCGCCCCGCTTTAGGTAGTTCGCGACAGCTCGCGGAACGGAGACTACTCGGAATGGAGCGGAAGATGAGGCGAGACCCAGCACTTCGGCAGAAGTATATAGAATTCATGCGGGAATATATTCAATTGGGCCACATGTCGGTGTCCAGCCTGGATTGGAGGTGTGTCGAGCATTATTACATTCCACACCTGGCTGTCTTGAAGTCACCTGAGGCGAAAATACGGGTGGTGTTTGACGGTTCTGCTCCTACCTCGAATGGTGTGTCTGTGAACCAATGTTTGCACGCGGGTCCTAAATTGAACCGGGACATTGTGGACATTCTCACAGACTTTCGTTTGCACCAGGTAGCGTTCGTCGCAGACGTCAAAATGATGTTTCGCCAAACCATGATACATCCGGATGACCGTCGGTATCAGCTGATTTTGTGGCGTGAGAGCCCAGATGAGCCGATGGTCACATACGAACTTAACACGGTGACGTATGGACTTAAGCCAAGTCCGTATTTGGCAGTACGTACGCTGCGAGAGTTGGCCGCACAGGAAAGGGTAAGATATCCTCGAGCCGCAGCAGTACTGGATCGCGACGTCTACGTGGACGATATCTGCACGGGTGCTGATAGCGTGGAGCAGGCGCTAATTCTACGAGACGAGCTGATCGCGATCATGGGTTCAGGAGGTTACGAGTTGCGGAAATGGTTGTCCAGTTGCCCAGAGCTCCTGGCTGGTTTGCCAGGCGAGTTCCATCAGGACCCGCACCTCTTTGAGAACCCGGACAATCCAAATACGTTGGGCATCCTCGGGGTGCAATATAGGCCAACGCATGACGTATTCACGTACAAGATCGAGCCCGACCTTTTGGAGAAAACTTGGACTAAGCGGTCGGTACTGTCGACAATCGCTAGAACGTTCGATCCTAACGGATGGATCGCCCCGGTTACGTTCATGGCGAAGTGCTTTTACAAAGGTTGTGGCTAGCCAACTTAGGATGGGACGACCAACTCTCCGGAGAGTTGTTGAAGGATTGGCTCAAGTTTGTGACCACCCTACCAGGGATCGTGCACATCGCGATACCCCGCAAGTTAGTCCCATCGGTGGGATGTAAGGCTACCCTACATGGGTTTTGTGACGCCTCGGAGCGAGGGTACGCGGCAGCTGTATACCTTCGGACAGCAAGTTCAACGGGAACTGTGCACGTGCGTCTGGTTATGGCCAAAAGTAAGGTGGCACCAGTCAGAACTAGATGGACCATCCCCAAATTGGAATTGGCAGGGCAGCTCTTCTAGCGCGCTTGCTAAATCATGTAACCTGCAATCTGCGTGGTACCATCAACTTGGATGAAACGGTGTACGCGTGGACTGACAGTCGGATAGTTCTGTGCTGGTTGCAGACGTCGGTACATACACTTGAGGTTTTCGTGGCAAATCGGGTGTCACAGATTACGGGGTCGGAAACTCCGTTAGTGTGGAGGCACGTACCGGGAGAATGGAACCCAGCGGACTGCGCTTCGCGCGGGTGCAGGGCACCTGATTTGGTGAGTCACCCACTGTGGTGGGGACCTCAATGGCTAACTGAGTCGCCGCAGGAATGGCCATTTAACGAGTGCAGGGCGCCGCTTGGGCCACCTGATCGAGGTTTGCGAGTGAACGTGGGGCAACTCGTACCGAAGCCTAACCCAGCTTTCTTGCTGGAACGGTATAGCTCCCTCGACAAACTTCTTGGGGTGACAGGTTGGATCAAACGGTTCGTGAACAACTGCAGGAAGCCTCAAGCAGAACGGAACTTTACACCTGTCCTCTCGCCTGCGGAACGGAATGCGGCTCTACGCTCATTAGTTAGAGTCGTCCAGGCGGAACATTTTGAAGAGGAGGTCAGGCTGCTCAGGGATGGACGTGGAAAGCTGAAGGGAGGAATTGTGCGCCTCAACCCATTCCTGGATGAGCAAGGTATGCTCAGGGTTGGAGGCAGACTTCGGAACGGTAGCCTGCCCTTTTCGGCTCGGCATCCACTGTTACTTCCAAAAGGGGACCCTTAGTTGAGCTCTTAGTCAGGGATCGTCATGAGAAAAACTCGCACGCGGGCTGTAATGCGCTATTGGCCATTCTACAGCGCGAGTTTTGGATCTTATCGGGACGACGAACGGTACGTAGCGTTGTGTTTAGGTGCTTGCCTTGTTACCGCTTGAAGGCAGCCACAATGCAGCCACAGATGGGAGATCTTCCACCGGACCGGGTGACGGAGGCCTGGACGTTTGCAGGTGTGGGAACGGATTTCGCAGGCCCTTTCATGGTAAAGGCATCACGCCTACGGAACGCAAAGTCTATCAAGGCGTACTTGTGCGTGTTCGTGTGCCTAGCCACCAAGGCCGTCCACTTGGAGCTCGTGGCCGACCTTTCTACGGAGGCCTGTTTGGCAGCGCTGGAGAGATTTACGTCGCGACGAGGGCGACCAGCGCTGATCAGGTCGGATTGTGGTACCAACTTTAAGGGTGCTGATCGGTGTATGAAAGAAATTGTAACGTTCTTACGGGAGAACGAAGAAGCCATCAGCACGGGCCTCTCCCGTCAGGGCATTGCCTGGGTGTTCGATCCACCAGCGTGCCCTCACTGGGGTGGTATTTTTGAAGCGGTTGTAAAGTCCGCTAAGACGCATTTGTTGCGCGTTGTAGGGTTAACAATTTTGACTTTCGAGGAGCTGGCGACCGTGTTTTGTAAAATTGAGGCTGTACTCAATTCGCGTCCTTTGTGTCCGCTCAGCTCAGACCCAAATGATTTAGAGGCCCTGACGCCAGGGCATTTCTTAATTGGCCGCCCACTTAACGCCTTGCCGGAATATCCCTATACGGAGGTGAATAGCAATCGTTTGTCGCGTTATCAGTTGTTGCAGCAAATGACTCAAAACTTTTGGAAGCGTTGGTCGCTTGAGTACTTGCACATTCTGCAGCAACGCCTTAAGTGGACGGACAGGACTGAACCCCTGCATTGGGGATCTCGTTCTGGTTAAGGATGCCAACCTACCGCCACTGCGTTGGCGCCGGGGCGCATTCTCAACCTGTTTCCGGGTAGTGATGGCACTCCTCGAGTTGCAGAAGTTCAGGTGGGGATTCAGTTCTTAAGCGAGCAGTAGCTACATTATCACGCCTGCCATGCATAGAGCGGACCGATGGGTCGGTCCGGGGCGGGTGAATGTTTAGTTTCGTATCAAATGGGCGCGCGGCGCTGGCAACACTGTTTGTCATTGCCCCGTCCTGTGGCCGTGCGCGCGTCGTTGATGCAAATTTTAATTATAAATGGTGTAATTTAGTGTGCTTTCGGTTTTCTCGTGTGGTTTTCCTGTTCGGTGGGGAAGAGAACCAAGTGGATTTGGTTCCGGCGCTTTGATTGTCAGTCGGTTCGATAACCACGCGGCCGTCGGAAAATATAACCTTACTTTTAAGTCACTCGCGCGTCCAGTGTTAGCCACATATTTTTAAGTAATTTCTCCATGCGGGAGAAGTCCTTTGGTTCGCGTATTGTACAGTAAAGCGTGTTGCTGTCGCGAGCAGTAGTGTGCGGAGAAATCTTTGTTATTAGTGTGTTAAAACATTATTCGATGTTGAACTGTGAAATAGTGAACTCAAGTGCTGGTGAAAATTGTTGGACGGAGTACCACGCGAGCTGGTACCCGGGTGCAGTAAGTCTAGTGTCTAAATCCAGATCCAAATGTCTTCCTCCAAAACCTGATACCTTTTTTCCTGTCAAAACTAGACTTACAAGGAAACGGCGGCGTCATGGTTCGCACGGTAAGCAATTCGCTGCTAGGCCCTGTTTAAGTAGACTTTGGAAACAAGAATTTCTCGGCCGGAAACTTTCCGGAACAAAATTCTCTCATTAAATTTATTTTATTTAGCTATAGTAAAGAGCACTACGAATCGTAGTCAAATGTTGTTCCGAGGCTGATCGACCATTTAGTTTTAGATTTTAAGATAACTTTAATTTGCTTCCACTGCGCTAAGATCAGCTTCGGAATCAAACACATGCAAATTTGCGTCAATTCAGTTATTTGTTTTCTGTTGTTTAAATATGATTCTAATAATTTCAAAGCATTTCCCCTTACTCCACTAATGTATAGTTTTTTTAATAATAATTTATGGTTAACGTGATCAAATGCTTTGCTTAAATCCATGAATACGGCACAAACTGGATTAGTTTCATCCAAGTTACGCGTAACTTCTTGCACCAAGTCAAATAAAGCCATATTATATAAATAGAATAAAGATGGCGCTCTGCAGGGCTCCATCTACCTATATTTTCTTTTAAATTTCGTGGCCCTGTACTGATCCTCATTCGTCACGAACCCGTCAAAATGTAAACCTCACCATTTAACGAAACTATACACCTGTCTCAGACTGACACTGGTTAAATGTGAAAAATTTTGACCTATAGGTACACGAATCCTGACAATTTCAATGTGAATCTTTTATCACTATTTTATATTTTGTCCTGTGTGTCTGGTCTGATTGACCTTTTAACGGGATCGTGACGAACCACCAATTATTATCCCCGTGTAACAGATTTTCTATGGATAGTATCCACTGCAATTCTAGAGGTATGTTACGCAACTAATATACAGCTAACCATATTACCAAATGTAGCACGCACGCAACGCAATTATTACGACATGCCACGCACTGTCTCATTTTCATCACATCCTTTATCCAGCCATATCAGATCATAAGTCCAGTCATTTCCCATCCATCGGTGAGTAAATATAATTAAGGCCCGGCCCCACTTAGCGCCCAAAATCTGTGACGTAGTTAGGACGCCGGCCAAATCCGGTTTCACTAATTGCGCGACGCCGGCTCTCGGACTATCAGGGCTGCCAGGTGATCGGGATTTTTCTATATTAGGTACCCACTTACATATTTGAGGTAGGAAGATATGCAATGCATCAGAAAGGGCAGCGAAGGACGGACTTCACTAGGTGCAGGTTGCAATGGTTGCAGGCAGTTGTTACATGCCTTAAGGAAACACCTGAACCTTGGACAGCTGTCGATGATCTCCTAAGTATGCTCCGTGGAGGAGCGAACGTGACAAAAGCATGATTGCCGCAAGCCATATTGAATTTTGCTGATTGGTTTGCACAACCACAACTTAGCACTACGCCCTCTGGCGTGACATTCAGGCACTGACTCAGAACTGTCAATAGAAAGTTTCCCATTCAAAATAGTCACTGAAATGTTCCAGTTTTTCCCTCGGGCAACCCTAGACACGCGAAAATGACCACTCTTTTTATTTTATCGGCCTCAACTTTTAGCAGAAGGTGTACAATCCTATCTTATTTGTTGGTTCTCGGATTACCTCTACATGTTGTCACCGTTCTTTTAGTTTATTCTCTCTTCAGCCGACTTCACAAAAAAGGGGTAGGTAGGGTTTTTTCATTTCTTCTGTGACTTTGGTATTTTTACTGTATGTTCACCACCAAGATGACTGAATTGAAACAATTTGGAGATTATTTTGTGTTTCAAGAGTACTCATAGAAGAGAACTCATACTTACTCAGTACATCAACCTACCCATTAAAGAGTCCAACTTATACTGGTTACTTCATACAAATGCCAAGAAAAACCAGTATAACTTGATCTCTTAAATGTAAGTTCAGGTGCTGGCGATTGGTTCCCCGGGTCAGATTCTTTGAGCAATTGAGGGAGCTCTTCCAATTTAATAATCGGAGCACCGCAGTTGAAGTCGGTTTGAGATAGTTGGAATTGAAAATAGTTAAAAGGCGCAAGCTCGATAGAGTAAGACTCGGAGTAAGACGAGTAGACGAGAGTAAGAAGATGTAAGACGTATCTGTCAAATCAGTCTCTCTCTCTCTCTCTTCGTGTGGCACACCGAGTCGTTCAACGACCCGATGAACCCTAGTGACAGAGTTTTGCAACCGCCTACTGCAAGTAACAGGCCTCTGACATGGTTGTGTAACGACCGCCATCATAGACAGCAACCGGGACCGACGGCTTAACGTTCCCGTCCGAAGCACGGAACCATCTTTCTTTTCGGACAATCAGGTGGTTCATGTCCTAATGTCCTAACCAGACTGGGAACAAATTCACAAAGTGATAAATATCAACTTTGTGAGTGACCCTTCGGTACCTTCTGCGTGGCAGGCAGTCGTACTTAACCACTGGGCCACATCGGTTGTCAAACCAGTGATCGTCGGACACGTTACAAACAAGTGATCTCGACGCTTGAAACAGTTTCCATTATAAAATGTATGAATCCAGAAGAAAGAAAGCTACACACGTCCCATCGATAACGGCTGACGGTCGCTTGTCAGACAGATGTCAAGTTGCGCGTCGCGTCTCGCGTCTAATCTGTGGAGCTTGTCCCTAGCGGTTACTACTTAGTTTTTGGTGCCAATAAAAAAAAAAAACTGTCCGATCATTTGATTGATTTTCCTTTATGTAAAAAATGTTAATGAAGATTGATCCCGATATTTCCTGGTAATAAGACGAAAACTCAACCGAATATGAAGGTGTCTAATACAGAGTGTTACAAAAAGTGTGATGCTATACTGTAAGACACACAAACGTTGCTTAATCTGTAGTGAGACCAAATCCACCTCCACTTGTAGTGCTTAAGGCTTAAAGTCAAGTCGCTCCCGTATCGGCTTAGTATCCATGAAAAGTCTTGCCTCCCTGTGGCCAATATCTATAATTCGTTGGGCCAATGATGATGTGTGAGACTGTATGCTACGCAAAACCGAGTTTGGATTCGGACCGACCTGAGGTTAAAATCAATCTAGTTGGACAAGTTAAAATTAATCTAGCTAAGTAATTATCTATGTTTTTTTCTAAACGAAATTATAGATAGCTACCTACCTTATATTTTGCTGTCTCGAATTACAAGGAGTCCCTGGCCCATCCTAAACCATGAAACGGATTTTAATGCCGTTATTTCAATAGATAGACAAATTACGAAAAAGTCTTATTCATATGGGAAAACTAATAGCAGTAGGTGCAATCTCTGGAAAATCCAAATTTGATTGAGTTTTTTCTTAACACCCTGTATAATAGGCGGGTGGTTTGTGCTTTCACGATCAATTTTTCCCGGCCGTCGCCGCGCTGACGGATGGAGACTGATGCCGCGTCAGAACCTCGGGACGCAGGATCACGGAATATTCACCCAGGTAGGTAGGTACCTTATTATGTCAGAATGATTATCGTAAAAATAATTATCAATATTATGTATGACGTTTGGCCAAACCAGCTAATTCTAGATGTTTACCAAGGGCAATCGCTAATCGCATCATAGAGGTACCGGCGCTCACATTTTCTTAGCTTACCTATTCTTTTTACAAGTAATCGATATAAGCCTAAGCAGTGGTTTTAAGTGTAATTGAGAGGTTTGCGTTTCGTGACACTCTATCGTGAATTGAAATATTAGCATTATTTATTCATAACACCCTGTATAATAGGTGGGTGGTTTGTGCTTTCACGATCAATTTTTCCCGACCGTCGCCGCGCTGATGGATGGAGACTGATGCCGCGTCAGAACCTCAGGACGCAGGATCACGGAATATTCACCTAGGTAATTATGAATAATTATTATTGTATGTTGGTAATTATGTAAGTAAGCAGAAGAAATATCCACTGTAATTGAGAGCGTTGCATTTTGTGAAACCCTGTATAAAAGGCGGGTGGTTTGTGCTTTCACGATCAATTTTTCCCGGCCGTCGCCGCGCTGATGGATAGAGACTGATGCCGCGTCAGAACCTCACGACGCAGGATCACGGAATATTCACCTAGGTAATTATTTATTATGTAAGAATGCTAAAAATACACGTAGGTAAACGTCCGTGGGGGGGCGAAGCTAGTAGAAGAACGAGGGTGGGGTTAAATAGTGCCAAGACTATGAATCCCTAAAAAATGCCCGGTCAATGCTCGCTGCAATACTCTGGTGGTGGAGTATTCAAGCAATGCAGATACTAGCCAGTCCGATGTGTCCACGTCCCAGTCGTGCTCCCCGGGACCTTCTGCGACCGTGCTACGGCACGCTCACCACCCAAGTGCAGATCGCAGATGCTAAGGACCAAGGGCGAAAGGCGGGTAACTAGCGCCTGAAAACTAGTCCATCTTGGCAGGGACGATACCTGAAACAAACGGAGTTTGGTCGCGAAGCTCAAAAGTGGCAGCCCCACTAGTGGCCTAGGGTGCTTTGGGCTAATTACCCACTCGCCTGAAACTTATAAATAAATTACTGAAACCTCAAAGAAAAACTCGGACCGATTAAATACGACGACTTTTGGCTTGAAATCACGGATACGGATATGCTGCTGGAATGTTAGGACACTTTGGAGACCGGGTAGACTGGAAGAACTTGCTACCTTTATAAAAGACTACAACTTAGATATAATTGGAGTCAGCGAAGCGAGATGGAATGGCTTTGGCGAAGTTAAGAGTGACCATCATACAACCTTTATTTACTCTGGAAAGCCAAATGACAATGACAGGCATGAAAACGGCGTGGGCTTCCTACTATCGGATAGGGCTAGTAAATGTCTTATAGACTGGCAACCAGTGTCTGAGAGGATTATTACTGCTAGGTTTGGGACTAAAGCACGAAAGCTGACAATCGTGCAAGTATATGCGCCTACAGAGACCTCAAAGCCAGAAGAGAAGGACATGTTCTATGACCAACTCAATCAAACTATGAGAAAGATCAAGCGCCAGGACATAGTCATGGTAACAGGTGACCTAAATGCAAAGGTTGGCAATGATAACTCCGGCAAAGAACTCTATATGGGAAAACATGGCGTCGGTGTTCAAAAATGATAATGGCGAAAGGTTTTCAGACTTTTGCGCAGAAAACGAACTGGTCATAGGAGGTACCATCTTCCCTCATAAGAATATACACAAAACTACCTGGAACTCACCCGACAAAATTACCAAGAACCAAATTGACCATATAACAATCAGTAGGAAATGGAGGCGTTCATTGCTAGATGTCCGTGTCAAAAGAGGTGCTGATATCGATAGTGACCACCAGCTACTAACATCTGTAGTACATCTGAAATTGGCTGTGCAGAAGGCCAAGGCAACCCGAACATCACCTCTCTTCAATACAGCACTTTTAAGTGATCCGATCACCCGGGAAACCTTCAGAAATGAGCTGCGCAAAAAGTTTTATGAAGAACGAAACCTCGATATTGAACAAAACTGGTCCCATGTGAAGAACTCTCTTTCTGAAACTAGTGAGGTGATCCTCGGTTTCCGTAGCAGTGAAATGAAACCTTGGATGTCAGACTATACGTGGAATCTTGTAAATGAAAGAAGATTGGTACATGCCAATTTAATTCAACTAAGACAAGACGACCCAGAATACAAAAATATCGATGCTCGCTACTCCCAACTGCGGAAGAAGCTGAAAAGAAGTGTTCGGCGTGATAAAAGAAGCTCTGTAAATGAAATAGCCATACAAGCTCAAACAGCAGCAGCTGCGAAAAACATGGGTGGAGTGTATTCTGCTACTAAAGCACTTATAAGCCAATCAGGACCGCGGCAAATCACGAAACCTGTAAAAGATGAAGATGGGAACTTGCTTGTAACACCAGACCAACAACTAAAACGATGGTTCCGACACTTTAAGTCAATTTTGGAGACAAATACGACTCACGACGATTCTTCTGACAGCATACCAGTCACACGATCAATGGGTGATATTAACGCGGAACACCCCACTTTTATCGAAATCAAAAGAGCTATTGATGCCTTGAAAAACCGGAAAGCGCCAGGCTCAGACAAAATAACAGCAGAGATGCTTAAAGTAGACAGTGCAATGACTGCCGATATATTATGCCCCCTTTTTAAAAAGATCTGGGACGCTGAGACCTTTCCAAATGAATGGAAGGAAGGCGTGCTGGTGAAAGTCCCAAAAAAAGGCGATAGGAGCAACTGCAACAACTGGAGAGGCATAACTTTGTTGTCAATCATCTCTAAAGTCATGTCGAAAATTATACTATCTCGTATATCAGATGCTGTAGAGAAGTCTCTAAGAGAAAACCAAGCAGGTTTCCGGAAGGGACGATCTTGTGTGGACCATATAAATGCTCTCCGAATGATCATCGAACAGTGCGAAGAATGGCAGTCGGAGGTCTTTCTCCTCTTCGTCGACTTTGAGAAGGCCTTTGACACGGTCAAATGGACTGCACTCTGGAGATCATTAGAAAAGCGTGGCATACCACCAAAAATAGTCAACCTGATCCGCGAACTCTATAGAAATAGCTCATGTCGGGTTATGCATTGCGGCCAGCTATCAGACCCTATACAACTTACGACGGGTGTGAGACAGGGATGTCTACTATCGCCAATTCTCTTCATCATTCTCCTGGATGATATACTCAGCGAAGCGACTGAACATAAACATGGCATTAAATGGCGCGACGGAGAAGACCTGCATGACCTTGACTACGCAGACGATATATGCCTCTTAGCAAACGATATTACTAGTTTGACTGGAACTGTGAATGCGGTACAAAGTGCATCAAATAAGACCGGTTTGCGTATAAACCTTGCTAAAACCGTGGCTATGAGAACGGCGACAACAGACTTAAGACCTGTATGTGTCGGTGACCAACCTCTTAAAGAAGTGTCCTCTTTCTGCTACTTAGGGAGCGTCCTTACTCCTACAGGTGGAACCGCTGAAGACGTAGAGAGCAGAATAAAGAAAGCCAAGGGCGCTTTTGCTCAGTTGTCGCCGATTTGGAAATCCAACATCATCTCACGAAAAGTCAAACTGCGTATCTTTGAGAGCAATGTCAAATCTGTCCTTCTATATGGTTGCGAGACATGGAAGGTCACAAAAGTGCTATCCAATAAACTCCAAGTATGTGTGAATAAGTTCCTCCGCACCATCCTCCGCATCTTCTGGCCGGATACTATAACCAACGAAGCACTCTGGGAAATGACGTCGCAGAAACCAATTAATGACGAAATTTTTCGGAGAAAATGGAGTTGGATAGGGCACTGCCTAAGAAGATCGGAGGACAACATATCAAGGATAGCACTAGACTGGAACCCGACGACTGGCCGTAGAAGGCAAGGCCGCCCTGCCATTACCTGGAGAAGATCTATCCTGTCCGAATTAAAATCTGCCGGAACAACATGGGCAGAGGCAAAAGAAAAAGCTCAAAATAGAAATGTCTGGAGGAAATTTATTGAGGCCCTATGCTCCACGAGGAGTTAAAGGATCAATCATCAAACGTCCGTTTATCTTTATTTTGGCGCTGCGAAACGCATGCGTTGGGACAATACGAATTTCGACCTTATTCTCATGCCGTTTATGTCAAAGGGTTTGTAGACACATCCGTAGACAGGCACGAATCACGATCTCCCGTTATTGCCATCCAGTCGCTACCAGTCGCCTTTTTAAGTCATCGTTCCATCTGGCCGGTGGGCGTCCAACGCCACGCTTTCTGAGGCGTGTATTTGCATTTGGAAAAGGTGTGTACTTCCGTAAATATTAAAATTTCATATTCATCTGCCACATAGGAGGTAATGCTCGTATCATAAGGGCCAATTTGCAATTCACCCAGTTAAAATTACATCAGTTTTCCTCATATTAAAGTTACTCTGTAATTCTGCATGCATTTTCATGTAAATTGCTTATTATATTCAATCTTTTAATAACCATAAACGGGTTAAAAACCTGCCACAGAGTAGGAAGGCCTAAATGGAAAGTTTTGTGTACCGGTGGTTTTACTTTTGAGATGTAAGGATTGTTTCTACTCTGTGACAACATTTTCATGGCATTAAATTGACGAGCGCAGATATATCGTGAAACAAATAATGATGTCTATAAGGTACCTATTCGTGTCATGCCGTTTTCGGATATTAACGACAAAGGGTTTTCGGGGGCGATAAATTGATCTAGATAATACCTACTTACCTATGAACTTAACATTTTCGAAAAAAACGTTTCACTGTCCTTTTTTGTAAGTTGTTTTAAAACTAATAACTCCATCTATTTGAGGACTAACGAAAACCGAGCAAGCTCGTGAACGTTAAATTTTTATACAGCCGATGACACTCGTACTGCTGAGCCGAATCCAACAATACCTTACTCACATGTCAAAATCCGCCAACCGGACGCTGGTAACCTATAGATAACTACTTCCGAAAAACATAACTCTCATTCTGGGGCAGTCGGACAAAAACACTGCTGTTAAACAAGTCTATCAGTCTTTCTTTCGTTTTTTAGGGTTTCGTAGTCTACTCGAAACCCTTATAGTTTCGTCATGTCTGTCTGTCTGTCTGTCTGTATACAGCGCCCTCATATCTTCGTCAGTTTTAGAATACAAGAATACAAGAATACAAGAATATTTATTTGCAGTAAATGTGGTCTTACAAGATGGTTTACAATAATTACAGAGTCACACACATTTAACCAATATTAAATTAATTGGTATACAAATAGTAGAGAGGCGATCTTTAAACAATTATAATAATCAAAATTTAATGTCAAAAAATAAAAATTATGAACAATAATAATAAATTATACATTAATAATAATTGCAACGTCAAATAAAGTAAAGCTGTCAAAAGGCAATGTCAAAGAAATTGTAATAAATTGGTACATTATTAGAACACAAAAAATAATATAATGATATAATATATAGTCTTGTCAGTTAAAATTTTTTACATGTCATAAATTCTTGAACACTATAAAAACATCCCTCACACAATAATTTAAATAAACTTGTCTTAAATCTAGGTAGCGGCAGCTCTTTTATATGGTCCGGTAATTTATTAAAAAGTTTTATGGACATATAGTAACAATTCCTTTGGTAGCCGGTCGTGGAGCAGGAAGGTGCTACTAAGCGGTTAGGGTATCTTGTAGAGAATTTACAAATTTCTGCCTTACGTGTGTAATCTTTTAAGTTAGTTTTTACAAATACGCAAATTTCAAAAATATACAGTGATGGTAGAGGTAACACTTTTAATTTTTTAAACAGTGGTCTACAAGAAATCATAGGCCCTACACCACATATAGCTCTTATACATTTTTTTTGAATGAGAAACGCACGATCAGCGTCTACCGAATTTCCCCACAGGACAAGTCCATATCTTAGTGTAGAGCAAACGTAACCATGGTAGGCTATAAGAGCTGTCTCTCGATTACAAATTTCTGTCAAACGATAAAGCGCATATTTATTGTGTAATTAATATCTCTATTGTACATTATGGAATCATTAGGTAACCCACTCAAAATAATGTTAGTATTAGTATTTAAACTAAGCCATTCTAGTAAATTATTTTTCAGTTCTAACGGGTTCTTGTCATTCATTCCTCCGATAACAACAACAAAGTCCTGCTCCGTCAAGGCACGTACTTCATTTTTGCAGGTATTCAGTACTTCGTGGAGGGTGGCATCGCTCTTCCAAAAACATTGCACTCTGTACTCCGAACCAACCAGTTTTTGTAGAGCGCGTTGCATTCCTTGTCCCTGTTGGTCAGCCACTATAAAAATTTTCTTTGCTCTAGGTGCAGAATGGGGATGACTAAAACTTTGTTTGGATTGGTTAAAACTTTTTGTATAGCTTTTTTGTTCTGCGGATATATCGTCTTCCTTGCCAATGTTGGTAACGTTAGGACTAAGTATAAAACTATTTATTTCATTTTTGGAGCAATCTTTCTTTTTCTTTGATTTACGTTTTTTCCTCTTCACTGAATTTTTAGTTTGGTTAGGTTCATTTACTGACGTATTCGAGCAAATTTGTAATAGGTCTTTAATGATTTTCTCCTGGTCGGCAATTTTCTTGTCCAATTCAATTTTTTGTAATGTCATTTCTTCAATTATCTCATCTGCAGCACGCATTTGTGTTTTAAGATATATAATTTCCTGTTTTAGGGTTTCCAATTCTTTATTTTGGTATGTGGACAAGTCAGGCAGGCTCATGCGATGGTAAGTAGAGTCATTTTCCGATAAAGCAGATGATGATGATGACGATTGCTCACCTGGCAGAGATGCATGTAAAACATTTTTTTTCCTTTGAGTAACAAACTCACGATCACGACTACAGGATTTTGATGTTTCTTGATTCTGTGTTGCCATTGGAATGTGGGCTATATTTGATGTAGAGGTACCAGCACTGATGTGCTCTACCAAAATATCCTCAGAAGATACTTCGGAATCATTTGCAGAGGGACCATTTTGGGCTAAAGGGGGAGCCGATGAATCTGGTCCTGTGCTATCAATGTGTGGAGGCTGTGAAATTTGAGAAAAATCTTCTTTTTGAGAAGTTGCATTTTCTAAATGAATCATTTTTGAAGTTGAAGCAGCAATGTCATGTATAGTTTCAGGTTTTTTGTTTATTTGGCATATTGTTTTAGGCGTAGAGGAAGAACCAGGGGGTGTTTGCACTTTAGACTTAGGAATAATTTGTTGCTTTTGTTTTGACCGTTTATTCTTAGTTGTGGTAGCAATACAGATTTTACATTTCCAGGATTCTTTATTTGCCTTTGTCATTAAGATAAAGCGCCTCACTGATATTTGCGCGCATTCTATATCCAGGATGTTTTGACAAGTTTTGCATTGTACATATTCTCTTGTCTGTATACCTTTATTGCATTTTGTACAAGCAATTTTAGTGGGTTTAGATCCACTACTTGAGACACGATGCGCCATCTTGCGGTCAGTGTTCGAGCTACAACAGTAATCAGCAGTCTTAGCAGTAACTCAGTACGTTGACACTTGATGTTTTAGGAGTTAAATCCGCTACCAGACACCAGATGGGTACGCAGAAGAAGTACGTAAACACTTTACTAGATGGCGCTACCCTCGTAAAAAGTTCATGGAAGTTTTCATAGATGGCGCTGTATATACGTGCGCTGATTGGTTCCCGACGCGTGTGTGAGTAAGTTCTGCAACTCACCACTAGATGACTCTGGTGACTTGCGCGTACGTCCTCGACTAGAGTCTGAGCTACATCGGCTACTCTCCACTAGGTGGTGCTTGTGGCAGTTTTAATACATTATCCGTTGAACTGATTGGTCAGCTGATATTTGTTTACAAAATATTCAAACCGTAACGTCTGTCCAAATGTCTTCTTTGGGTCTTAATTTCATTTATTTCGGTTCAATTACACCAATTCAGCTTCACATTATCACAGAACCATCATAATATAACAACAATTCCAACAGTTCACTTCGTTTCCGTTGCATAAAGTAAGATTTTTAGTCACAATATTTTCACTTGTTTTTCGCAGTTGCACTTGATAATTTTTTGAAGATAACACTATTTTCACTGGGTTTTGTAAGATTTTACATATAATAGTCTAAAAATTATTACACCATATCATCTTTTACTATTTTTTTAACAATTTAATACACGAACTCGATGTTGTTGTTAGCGACGCTAGCGCCCCCTTAGAGCTATCGACATGAAATTTGGTGAGAAGATAGAAGTGTTGACCCAAATATAGAAATGTTAAGAAAAAAATATTTTAAATGTTTTTTGGACCCCCTCCCATACATGTGAAAGCGGGGCAAAATATTATTTTTTCTTTCTGTAATATTGAGCAGGGTATCGTTGAATAGGTCTTTTAAAACTAAAACTTTTGAAACAAAGTCACTAAAAGGTTTCTGTCACGAGATATTTGCTTTTAAAAAGGGCATTTTTGACCCATAATTTGTTCCAGCTGTAACTTCTAAAGTATAAACGCAAAAAATTTGAAATAAATATGGAATATAGTTGACAATCTGAAGTTAAAATGAAAACTATAACGGATATTGTACCCTTAAAGGTTTCAGAAAAAATGGAGTTTTTCTATTTGCGGTTGGTCATCATACTGCTGCTAACAAACCAGCAACAAATTAAGTTTGTAATGCTGAAAAACCTGATATTTAAACGTTGACTACGAAACCCTATTTGTGGGCGTGTCTGACACGCTCTTGGCCGGTTTTTTTTTAACACTTTTTGATACAATTTGTAAATTACACAAGTTATAGGTAGGTATGTAAAACGTCATGTTATAGGTACGAGTATATACCTACTTCACACGGCGAGAGTTTTCAGGGCTGGCACGCGCGCGATCCGCTGTCACGAAGAATAAATGGAAATTAATGGAACCCACATCCGATTCCTAGGGCTGTGCAATATTGTGAAATAAATTCCCTATCATAAGAGAAGAAGACAACTAAAACAATAATCTCGTAGCTACGGAAGTGTTATGAGTTTCAGTTTTTTAAAGAAGAACTGTTGCATATTTATTTATATCTATCTACGTATAATATCAGTTAAGTATTGAAAACTAGTCTATCCTAACGGATCTCTCTGCTATTCTCGTGATATTTTCCCATTCCCGGCGCGAATTTTGGTTTGTATGAAAGTAGTCACAATTTTTTTACTCATCAGAGGAACATTACAAAAGTAATCGAAAGTTTGAGCAGTATTTAGTCAAGACAAACCTTTTAAAGATTTTAATTTCTTTCTTGTCTAACTTCAACGTTGGCGCAACACGTTTTATTGATCACAAAATCGTGTTGCAAAAGGATTTGGCTTAATTTTACGACCGACCGCCTACCAGACGTCAACCCTCCTTGGGAATGCTTTTGTGGTGGATTAACCGCCACCATACGGTTGGCCCTGGCTGTTTGGGTCGGGTTTATCCCTCGGTCGCCTCTTAAGACCCTCACGGGAAGAGAGGGGGTGGTGCTATTCTATTCTGCCGGCACCACACGGTTTCAGTTAGGTAATATAGGTTTTTTTCAGTCGTGTGCCTTCTTGTAGTGCAAGTTCTGGCAACCCTATTGCGTATAGCGTGGCGTCTGAACCCTCATCATCGCGATTCGCAGCCTGATTCCACATAGTTGTTGTTTCTTATAAATAAAACATCTTTTAAACAGGTCCATTGTTACAAAGAACCAGGATTTTATGTGTAAATTCCTTGAGGGACACCAGGTAAGGTGACATCCCGACAAAAATACCGTTGATAATAAATAGCCTTGTAATGCCGGCTTAGAATAGAATCATTCCAACTCTGCCCATTGCATTGGTGTCGTAAAAAGCAACAAGGTAATGGGCAGCAGCGGTCCCTGTAGATAAATGCATCACCTCTCACTGCCGGTAGCCAATCCGCCTGCCTAGCGTGGTCCAGCCTGCCTAGAGTATGGCAATACCATCCGATTGGGGGAGGCCCATGTCCAGCTGTGGGCTGTTCTGGCTGTGGTTTGGTTATGGTAATTTATAGCAGGTAACAGAGTGGAGGCCACACCTCAGCAAGCGCAGCGTTGGACGCCCTCAAGCTGGATGGCCCGATAGCTCAAAGAGAGCGCCTGGTACCGACTGGATGGCGAAAACGATAGACCGTTTACTTACTTACTTACTTACTACGCCGGCTCGAGGACCCAAAGTGAGTCTTGGCCTCAAATACGTTTGAAGAGGATATTTGACAGCATCATGTTAATGATGACCGTCATGACCGATGACCGAGGGCCTGCGAATAGACATTTTTAATACGAACTGCTAAGGAGTGGAACTCCCTGCCTGCGGATCTGTTTCCGGAACGTTATAACCTTTTCAAGGCGAGAGTGAATAGGCATTATCTGGGCGAGCATGTTCCATCATCGTCTGCATCGTCACTTAACATCAGGTGAGATTGGCGGACAAATGCTTACCCATTGTTTAAAAAAAAGTCCTTATCTATTTTTTTGTTGACAGTTTTCTAGTATTTGTTTGACTGTTGTCAAATATAGCCTATTCGACCGGCCGGCTGTAAATACTTTATGTAATGTCTTTTGACATTTGGTATTCCACGAAATTCTATGGAAGGAATTTCATGAAATTGCCCATGCGGAATGGACGTTTAACCACTTTAATGCTCCGATGGCCAGTTGAGGTATAAATTACATTTTGTCAAAGGAGTGGCGGAAAAATTGAATCACGTTATAATTAAATTTTTGTGGCAGCTTAAAATCAGACCGAAATAATTCTCAATTATACAGAAAGGCACTGAAATTGCCGAATTTCGCGAAAACGCTAAGCTCATTCAACTGAACATCACAAATCGACATTAGTTTGTAGCTGTCCACTTCTGGACGTAGACCTCTACCCAGGGTACGCCATAACCATAAGGCACGATCTCCCGTTTTTTACACGACTGCCCAACCAAAAAAAGGAGTGTAATGTTTTCAGGGTTCATGTATGTAAGTATGTATGTATATATGTGCAATGCTTTAACCCACTATAACTCGATAACTACTGAACAGATTTGAATGGGAGTAGTGTGAGAAGAATCCTTACACCATCCTGAGTGTCATAGGCTGGGTTTTGTCGTCTTAAACCTTAGGATGACTAGAAAAATTATCTAATTTTATTAATTAGGGATAGCAGTCACCGTAAATAAAACTCTTTGAACAAATCTTATTATAAAATTCATGTCACACAATCTGTTGAAGTTTGATGTCGCTGTCATTGATTGAGTTGACGTTTCAGTATGTCTAATTATGTCACTGATACAAAATATTTACGTTTGCTGTTGCAAAATAAAATAAATTTAAACAAATACTGTAAAATAATTGATTAATAATAAAACGAGCATTCCAAACTATTAGATAAAATAACGCTGATAGTTTTTACGAATGGCACAGAGTTCTTATCCCGATGTCCAGCCTTGATGCTTTTGTAATGCAATACATGTAAATATTCTAAGGCATCTCAGTATCAGGTAATTAGTTCTTATTATTATATTTATGGCTAATGAGCAAGCATAAAAATAGCTCATAATACACAATGTGCAATGCCAGCAGATATATCTTAGGCGCCTGGTACTTCATTACATATACAAGCTACTGCTGGTGTTTCTCTGCATAGCTACTTTGATAGCTACATTGTTTGTTAGTAGATTACGTAGGTTGTTATAACATTGACCAAACAATGATGATTTTATTGCAGAGCAGCTGTCTCCAGGATACTTTATTCATAGTAAAGTGAAGTATTCTTCAAAAGACTACTACTGCCAATGTAAGACATGAAAGCGCAGGCCCTGATCGGCAAAAACTTGAGTGCTGATTAAAATAAGGCAGTCGGTATAAAGAAAATGTTGATTACTTAACTTTAAACGCAACTTCTTTATGAGCTGAGCTGCTATGTAATATCAATGTATGTAGTCTAGACTTGTAGTCAATAAAATAGCCCATTTAAAATCCAAATCTGTTATCATTTAATTAGTTTAAATCAGTTATGGGCAGTTCAACTAGTAGGCATTAAGACCCGTTCACATTTCAGCGGTATCGCTGCGGTACGCGGTACGCGGTGTTCTCCTTGCGGTACCGTTGCGATACCGCCGTGGTATAGCGATCGATACAAATACCGCGACGGTATCGCACCTGTACCGCGTGAATACTGCGTGGGTGAAACCACAGTAATGTGAAGGGGCTTTAAACACCAACACAGGGTTAAGGGAAGATTTCCTTCCTGATAGAAAGACAACAGACCAGCACAGATTTTGACAGGATGAGTGGTATGAATGTAGGACCAACATCGGGGGGTTGAGGGGGGCTTGCCCCCCTCATAGAGAGACAACAGATCAGCGCAGATTTTTACAGGACGACTGGTATGTATGTAGGACCAACATCGGGAGGTTGAGGGGGGCTTGCCCCCCTCATAGGAAGACAATACAACAGCACAGATTTTTACAGGATGACTGGATGAATGTAGGACCAACATCGGGGTGTTGAGGGGGGCTTGCCCCCCTCATAGAGAGACGACAGATCAGCACAGATTTTGACAGGGTGACTGGTATGAATGTAGGACCAACATCGAGGGGTTGAGGGGCTTGCCTCTAGAGAAACAACAGATCAGCACAGATTGTTACAGGATGACAGGTATGAATGTAGGACCAACATCGGGGGGTTGAGGGGGGCTTGCCCCCCTCATAGGAAGACAATACCACAGCACAGATTTTTACAGGATGACTGGATGAATGTAGGACCAACATCGGGGGGTTGAGGGGGGCTTGCCCCCCTCATAGGAAGACGATACATCAGCTCGTATCTTTACAGGATGACTGGTATGAATGTAGGACCAACATCGGGGGGTTGAGGGGGGCGAAGACAATACAACAGCACAGATTTTTACAGGATGACTGGATGAATGTAGGACCAACATCGGGGGGTTGAGGGGGGCGTGCCCTCATAGAGAGACAACAGATCAACACAGATTTTTACAGGATGACTGGTATAAATGTAGAATACACATCGGGGGGTTGAGGGGGGCTTGCCCCCCTCATAGAGAGACGACAGATCAGCACAGATTTTGACAGGATGACTGGTATGAATGTAGGACCAACATCGAGGGGTTGAGGGGGGCTTGCCTCATAGGAAGACAATAGAAAAGCGCAGATTTTTACAGGATGACTGGTATGAATGTAGAACTTACATAGGGGGGTGATAATAGAAGCGTTCAGTTTTTTTTACATGATGACTAGTGTGATGAACCAACACCGGAGACCACAGAAAAACAGTAGAAGCGAACACATTTTTACATGTTATAATTCAAAAGTAGTAAATAAAATAAATAATTAAAAAAATTAAAAAACACGCCTGCGTTTGTGGGAAAAATTGATCTGAAAAGTAAAAAACAAGTTATGATTTGTGAAAAATTTGGACGAGATACTTGGCTTGGATTGCTCTTCTATTTGGAAAATTTACGATGTTTTTATTAGTATCAAATAATTCAAAAAGTAGTAAATAAAATAAATAATTAAAAATTAAAAACACGCCTGCGTTTGTAGGAAAAATTTATCTGAAAAGTAAAACAAGTTATGATTTGTGAAAAATTTGGACGAGATACTTGGCTTGGATTGCTCTTCTATTTGGAAAATTTACGATGTTTTTATTAGTATTAAAAACAGTCTATAATATGAATCTTTACCGTACATATAGGTTCAATATTTTTTTTTGTGACCAGACTTTACAATGCAGTCGGGGGATAGTTTGTTGTCATACAATCACGTTACAATCTCGAAAACTATCCCCCGACTGCATTGTAAAGTCTGGTCACAAAAAAACAAAATATTGAACCTATATGTACGGTAAAGATTCATATTATAGACTGTTTTTGATACTAATAAAAACATCGTAAATTTTCCAAATAGAAGAGCAATCCAAGCCAAGTATCTCGTCCAAATTTTTCACAAATCATAACTTGTTTTTTACTTTTCAGATAAATTTTTCCCACAAACGCAGGCGTGTTTTTTAATTTTTTTAATTATTTATTTTTACCCTCCAGTCTTTAGTCTCTAGTGTCTCTACCAATCACTCTTTTTTCATTCATCAGCCTATCTGGTCTGAGGGCGTCCAAAGCTTCACGCGCCGTGCGCGCCGTCCATTGATTGTATGGCATGACAGATGTCACTTTTGTCCCTGTCCCATGTCCAGTAATGGACTTTTCTAGCTGTTAGGGTGAGAATCCACCAGAGCTGTGCGAGGTAGCTAAGCGGTGTGCGAGGAAAAAATCCACCAATAGAATCACTTCATTTTCCTAGCCTCGCTTAGTTCAGCTCTGGTGGAATAGGGTCGAGCGAAGCGAGGCCATTCTACATACAAAACAAGCGAGAAATGTGTGCGAAGGATGTGTTGCGACGAATGTGTAGCGAGGAATGTGCTGCGAGAAATGTGCTGCTAGGAATATGTTGCGAGGTTTCCACTACATCGCATTCCCCCGCTCACACATTTCACAGCTTCGCAACGCATCCTCGCTCCGCACATTAATGCGCATTTTGACAGCTCCGCTACGCATCCTCGTACGACACATTTTACTCGCACAGCTCTGGTGGATTCTCACCCTTAAGGTAAGGAAGATGTTATGTTACTAATGCCACCGAGCAATTATTTTTTTATAGCAAGCCAATTTAACCTGGAGAACAAAAAGCTTATTATAAAAGAAGCACTTGAAATCATCATTTATTTCCTCTATTAAACTGGTTGTAGAAAATAAAGGTGAGGCGAAATTCTCTAGCGGCGAAAGCGGATTACGAGTTTTCTATTTAGCGGCGCTTCCCATTTCTTTGTTTATTTTTTGTTTCTATGTTGTTCTCGACTTATGAACTGTGCCGGAAATTGGGTTATTGTTTGTTGCTTCCGGCACAAAATAGAGAGTTTACAGAAGGTCCACTCGACCCTGTTCAGGATTTTTGCGATTGTCACTTGTTACATTGCCAGGGTTGCTAAAGTCAAAAATCTCATCAAAGTAGAAGAATATCAAAATTGATCAAAATCAGCAAAATGATTCTGAGCTAATTTGAATCCAAGAAATATGACGTGACCCACCAACTTCTTAGTTAACTTGACTTCCCCTGAGGTTCCAGGTTATTAACAGTTCATTAAAGTCAGCACCTAAGCTGTGCCTTAACGTCAAAATCGTCGTCGCTAGTACTGAGTGAGCCATCTGTATAGCGCCCCGTGCGGCGTTTTTCGAATTTGTGCTTCCGGTTTCCGATATTAGCTACTGCCTTTCATTTTGAGTGTCCGACAATTTAAATTCCATGGAGATTGTTACACATTGTGCCGTCTCCCTCGCTCCTCAGGTTAAGATTTTCGCCTCAAATTGCAATACATATTAGTAACTTTTTATGTCACCCACGGGAAAGATATGGGGTGATGCTATTCTAAGCCAGCACCACACAGGGCAGCAAAATCTGTACAACAATAAATCTTCCAGCATATCAAGAGATATATTTCGGAGCTTCATTCTCATGTGTCGCGTCAGCACCACAGGTGTGCGTCAATCCTCTGGCATTCCATTTATCAGATTCGCTAATTACTCACTTGATATTTCAGACCACGAAACTATAGCTACAGAAGTTGCTCGCCAGTAGTTGATAAATCCTCCTCTTATTGAAGAGTATACATACTTGGTGAAATACTACTTATGACCGACAGCAGGACACGACACAGGGCTGGTGGTACAACCTTTGCCAAGGAACATAGGTCGAAACAAGAAAAAGAAATTTGGACGTCCCATATTATAATAATTGTTACTATGGGAGGTTCAATTTTTTTTCTTCGTAGCACTTATCACTAGCCGGTTCTGAGTTTTCGCTATCGGCCACTTGTATAGTTTCACCCAGTATACTAAGTTTAAGTTATCTTCATCAGACTAATCTTGGCGGAGGGTTGGTATTCGACTAGCACAGGTTACAAATAGGCATTTAAATAGATCGTTTCCGTCCATTTTCTAGATGAACTGGTTTCTTAGACGCCTTTTACTATACTCAATACAAGAGAAGTTCATAGGACAGGTAATGTTTTTCTAACCCGACGCTACACATGTTGATTCGCTACGTACCTTGAGGAAGTAATGACGTGTCTATGAAGAGCTAGAAGCATCACCAGCAAATTGCACAATCATACGCCGGCTGACTTCCAACCGCGTTACATTATCGTCTGGTAAAGTGGAGGGATGAGGCAGGCGCACTTTAAATGTTTTAAACAGCTAAGTGAAAGAACAATCTAGGTTCTATAAGCAGCACGCCAACCTACCACTCCAGGGATACAACTCATAACGGTTTTTCTGATAAACTATATGAAAACCCTGTTTAAGTCGATCCTTTCAAGGAGTAGATTGATGTGATGCTGATAGTACCTGCTTAACTCATCATCTTCCCGCCTGCCTGACGTCAACCCTCGTTGGGAATGCTATTGAAGGTGGTATCACCGCCACCATGCGGTTAACCATAGTCGACAATTCAGCCGAGGTGAAAAACTACGTCGCCTTTTACGAAGCACCCTGAGTGGACTAGGGGTGGCAGTATTCTTAGCCGCTACCACACAGCTTATACATGTCAAATTTATCACAAAATTTTTACCATGTTGACGCGTAAAAACTGGTCGATGGGTGAAAACGAAAAGGTCGTAACTAGACTAACATTACGCCCTTATTCAGCTGATTTTTCTCTATCGAATGGTCCGGGTCTCGTTTTTCTACGACAACATTTTTTTCCAAAAATGGGATATTTTTTGAAAAGTTTTCAATTTCATTTTGTCGTAACTAGGCGAAAATCCAGCGTTTTTGGGGCTTTTCGACTTACGCCAAATCAATGTTGGGTGTTTGCAATTTAGTATTAGTTACACCCTTTTTTCGGTCAGTAAAATTTGACAATTCTTTTAGTTACGACATTCTTGCAGGCAGTAAAATTTGATAATTCTTTAGTTACGCCATTCATAAGGTTATTAAATTTTAAGGATTGAAAGATACATCTTTCTTTTGGAGAGTATGATTAATACGAAATAATGCATACACCATTCTTCTGGCTTGTAATAATAGCGGAATTCTTAAATACATCTACAGACTTAGGCATGCAAAACCGAGTATCAAAACATAATTTTGTCTAAAAATACCCTTACTGCAGAGCAAAATGCAAAGGAAAAGCATTATGCTATCATCCGTTTAAAGCCCGTCATAAATATTACTGAATAGTGGAGAGAGCCCGGTTTCCACCCAGAGTCGTGCTGAGTCCAGGTCATGTAGTGTGTTTGATAGCTACTGACTTTTCTGATGATCTGGTGTGTTTACCAGGTACAGCTTTGAAAAATGCTACTGAGTGATGTTTGTATATTTTTGAGTGTCATGTAGAAAGTTTTTGGCTTTTAACTATACTAATAATAGTACCTAGAAAAAATTAGGCATATAAAAGCTGTTTTTGAGAGTCATTAAAATCGTCTAACATTAAAATTTGCAGCCTTTCAGGTACCCGAATTAATGAAATAGGCCATTTTTGATGAAAGTGTCATCGATCACCGAGGTCCACTTTCATACTGAACGGCTAGTTATACAGAAATTAGAGGAGTATACCTATTACCAATTGCTGTGTATGGTTTACATGGATTTTAAGAAAAAAAATGTCTCCTTTAGAAACCTGGACTGTTTTGGAGTACTCTCTTGACTGTCTTGCAGCGCTGCCAAGTTGACTGGCAATATGTAGAGGTAGAGCTACCAAAAGCCGTGATGTCCGTTCAAGTCCAGAACCACCAAAGCAAGACCCAACAAACTACTACTCCGAAGTATAAGTCAGGGTGATTTCATACCCCCGATGATGAAGTTTGATGCTAAAATCACCTGAAGAGTGTAGCTTGGCTGGGCAGCATTTAAGGAGTCGCGTAAAATTTTTGAGACATCCTTGCCATATTACCTTCATCGATCACTGTGTACAATCTGTGCATTCTATCTGTTATGGCCTACGGAGCTGCGACTTGAAAACTAGCAGTAAAACTGGTCCACCAGCTACGTCTTGTCACTCAGAAAGCTATGGAATGGTTTTTTTTTTACTAAAGAACAAAGTCCAGAGTAAGATTACCACTGGAAGACCAAAGTGGCTGTCTGGCTGGTCGATTCTCTCATAGAACCGATGGACGGTAGAGTAAGCGAGTTCCTGATTGGAGGTCACGACTTGGTAAGCGTAGCGATGGACATCCTCCAACTAAATGGACCGATGACATAAAAAGTGGCTAATAGTGACTGCGAGCATTATTGGAGATCTCAGACACATTCCGCCACTAGGATGAGGTAATCCACAAACATCCTCAGTTGCGACATGCGAGCTCCATTGATATTGATTTTTCTTATGTTCCATGATATCATCAAGGACGTTATTGAAGTATTTGGGCGAGAGAGTGTCACCTTGGCAGACACCTCGGCATATGGATATGGTGACTGTATTTCTGTGCATGCGCACTTGCACCGTTGCAAATCTCCAGCAAATGCACGCAGAACTTCACAAAGTTTCTCTTAGGATCGGGCTGAGGATGAACGACTGTGTCCAAGACCAAGACAATGACGAATGGTTCTTTGCGTATAACTAATATAACCATGTACAAATAGTTTTGGGCATCTTTTATCCTTCAACCCAGTAGATCAGGCTAAGAGATAAAAATACGAATCGGGTTAGGCTTGGCTGCTTTTGGGAAGCTGGATTATGTCCAAACTAAGGTATATGACCCATAGTAAGTATAAAATTAAAATAACACAGAGAGCAATAGAGCGCGCCATGTTACGCATCTACCTCGTTGACTGTGTATCAAACGTCGAAATTCGGAGAAATAAAGTCGGAGACGTAGGCAAGCGAATTTCTAGATTACCTAAGTGGAGATGAACAGGACACTTGTCTAGTATGCATAACGGAGGATGGACAAAAGCAGTCAGTATTAGCGAAAGGGAGCAAAAATACCAGTGCGCAGACCATCAGACCGGAGGTCAGATGACATCATTACATCGATCGGGTCTGAATGGATAAGATTGGCACAGGACTGCAAGGAGTAGCGCAAAACAGAAGAGGACTATAACCTGCAGTGAATGGACGTTGATGATGATTATGATGATAAATAGTGGCTGGATGGCAAAACTGGAGATCTTGACTTATAAATGACATACCCTGGGAGGTCTACATTCAAAAATGGACTGCTGTAGTTTAATATGTGTGTTTTCGATGATAAATAATGCAATACACGGTTAAAAACGCATACAAATTTGTTTATTTTTAGTTTCGTCTACAGAAATTATTGCAGTTTACGACAAAAGTCGACTTAATATGTTTTTCTTTATTCACTTACGCCCCTTTATTCATACGTAAATCCGTAAAGAATCTTAAATACAACGTTTTACACGTCTGTAAATTAGATGTTTCCTTGCCATTACATACAAACGTGTGAACCACTTACGACCTTTTTGCGGTCAGTAAATTGAAAACGGAAGGGCGTAACTGGCAAAAATCCTACTTCTCGTTACTTTATATTGAAAATTGTAGTTACTAATGAAGGATACTCAAAAATGAATAGCATGTTCCTAATAAATAATTTCTAAATAACGCATAGTTTTCGAGGTAAGATTTTTTTTGTGAATTATTTTTAGTTTTTCGGCTCTGGTGTAAAGTTGGTTTTTTCTAGTTACGACCTTTTCGTTTTCACCCATCGTGGTGTCCAGTTACAAATGAAATACTGGGTATTAAACAATAACTTAAATCTTTCTTAGACTAAAGTTTTGACTTGTAGATAAATGATGTAATATTTCAGCAAGATAAAGCGTAGTTCGCAACAGATGTAAAGAGGGCCCTGAGGGTTTGAGCCTAGAACCATTTGAATAAAACACGGATCAGAGGGCGCAGGTGCCTAGACGATGTTTTTGGTTAAGAATTCGATTTGTAACTATGATATTTTATTGTGGTATCAATAAATCATAACAAACCGGGACTACGAAAGTGGCATGGATTCAAAAATACGTGATAGGCCATTTCGAAGATAAATGAAGTACCTATAAGAACTTATAGAAATATAGGTACCTAATTACCACCTAGGTATTTCTATAAGTTCTATGAATAACAACGTTACCTACTAGAGCGAGTAGCTATATTTAGTGTTCAGAATTCACTTACTAGAAAGATCTACCTAACCACAATTTTAATTTGATATCTGGACATAGTTAAATCTTTTTGCTACTTGTACCTACATGATTTTATTATCACAAAGCATGTTGCGCCGACCCCAATTGATTTGGGATTAGAGCAGAAAGATGATGATGATCTGGATATCGTTAGGTTAACCAGAGTCTTTTTTGTAGGTACTAGGTAGATGCTGAGATATTTATTCCACAAGATATGACAGAAAAATATAAGATTTTATACCAACTCTGTTCTAAAATTAGATGCTAGATAGAAAAAGATAGGCTGGGCAAAATAGAGAAGATTAGATGAAGACCCAATGCGTATTTGACAAACAGAGTTTACACCCACTTTACAAAACGAGTAATTCAATTGTGAATAATAACAATTACAGCTCCATAATGTATTTTATAACAACACCAGATTACACATTAAAACACATAACGATTCATACGGGAACATTAATATTTTATGACCTAATGATTAACTGAAACAGGTAGGTAGGTACTATCGCCAGAAAATCCACTTACCCATTCAAGGGATCGGCTAATACTGGTTTTTCTCAGGCGAACGCTTTACAGAGTAGACGTGAGACGTAAGATGGCGTCTGTCAAATAAGTGATCGTCGGAGACGAGACACGTGCGACATCGCGACGCTTGAAAACAGCTGACGATCGCTTTTCTGACAGATGACATGTTGTGCGTCGCGTCACGCGTCTATTTTGTGGAGTTTCCCCTTAGTTTTGACGCTCTGCCTACCCCGCAAGGGATAAAGGCGTGATGTATGTATGTATGTATGTCCCCTTAGTATTTGTATAAAAATGCGGTACAAGTTAGCATTTTAGATGGTAAGTAGGTAGATTTCCTGGCAATAGTACCTGGTCGACAATCAAAACCTCATTTCTACGACCACCATCTAATAAAACCATGAATTACGGAATAACAGCCATAAGTGCTATAAGTTGGCCGTTAGTTCTATAATAGCGGTATAGTGGTTTGGAATATAGCTTATGGTCACGCATAAGTAAGGTTGGAAACTTGGAGCAAATTATAGGCGATAAAAAGAGGACAAAGCTGAAAGTCTGAAAATGGATCCCATACAAAAGCATGCTGTCCGAGCAATTTTCTATCGGAGGTCCAATATTTTTAAGGCTTTGAACTTTGGTCTTTAGAGATAGTTGTTTAGTTTGACCTGTTGAACTTAGCGTTTACGGGAAAGTGAATCGTTCAGTAGCACCACGGTTATCCATCTGCCATCATAAAACCATTATGAATTATTACATACCTGTAAATTTAGGAATTGTAGTTCTATAAAACGTCCCTTCCGTAATCATCACGGAAGCAACCTCACAAGTTGTATGGCCATTTCTTTCGCAGAAAACGTCACAATGTATCCTTCCCAACACAACAGTACAACCTTGGATGTGTTTCTAACAAAAACTGGCGAAGATAAATCTGTCTGAGAATGCCCCTAAACATTGATGTATGGATTGTTCAAAAGTTGCGTCGTACATTACGCAGAAAAACATGGGGAAAGCCCATTCGTATGCAAACTTAGAGTCGTATGAATGGAAGTGGGCGTAGGGTTTACTCCCTTCCGCAAAGGGTTATAGGGTTGCTTCCGGAACTTTTTTACAGTAAATAACTACTGGATGGTCCGGTAGTTTCAGTTACCTAAAGCAATATGTTTTTCTCTTTTTTTGCCTCAGAAGAAGAGGTCATGTTCGTTCATCGAGAATACGTTTTGTGTACCTATGTATGTTGTATGTGGGTGTGTACCTATATTATGTATGTATGTGGGCAAGAAAATTCTTTTTTACAGCCCAAACCGCTTGGAGAATAAATATAAATATGGCGGATTTTGTTAAGGTGGATCGTTACGCCATACAAACGAAAAACTGCACTTCAGTCGGGTTATACATGAGTCGCAGAGCAAATTTTTGAAAAAACTTCATGTGAAATGATGAAGGCACACGTAAAATTGTCGCAAAACTACTTATGGTTTAAAGATAATAAGTATTTTCTGCGCAATAAAATTAAACGTATTTATTGCAGCAGTAGCTCCATCTATTTACGTAAAGTGGCGACTCGGTTTTTACGGGCAAATCTGATGGTTTAAAAATTCTTTTTCGTGTTTTGCGAAAATGTTATATACCCACGGGACTCCCCGTCAGGTTTTTTAATCATATTTGTGTCTCCTTTACAGACATAACTCCATTGAACTTTTGTATGGAAAGCGGAACGCCTTAACAAAGTATTAGGTTGGTACTTTGAAATTACCGCAGTCAATTTATTGTTTCTTTAATAATTACCTATGCTTCTTGTTCTTGCAAATTCAAGTACCTACCTACAATCTACAATGTTTTTACTACAAATTCTTAATTCCGTGTGATACCGCAGCTTAGAATAGCATCACACCATTTCTTTGTCGTGGGTGTCATAAGAGGCGACTGAGGGTATCGAGTTTTCTAAATATTACAATTTTAGGCAACATACTGACAACCTGTCAACCCTGTCACAGTGATTGAAACACGATTTTTCGAAATGGTCCTCATATATTCGTAAGACGTCCTTTTGCTACGTGATTTTGCGTAACAAAACATGTTACGCCGACTGACTGGGATAAGGGCAGAAAGATGATGATGATACTTGTAAGACGTGGGATAGCGACTGTATGTTTACGGCCGTTAATGCTCTGTGTACCCTGCAAGGGATATAACTAGTTAAGTATATGAATGTACTTATGTATTTGTACATAGCCGCATATTTTTTGGGTCATTTTATTGTCCTTTTACACTGATGTAACGGCGTGCGCGACTCTTTACACGTACGGCTACAAAAAGGGCGTAAAGTTCGGGATGCAAATTTAATAGCCCATTCGGTTTGTTAAAGGTCAAAGGTCACGGGACGTGAATTGGAAATGGTCCAATTTGGTATCATACCTACATTTTTCGGTATCAAATGGAATATAGCTGAAAATGCTTTAGTAAAAATGTAAGACTTATGAGCCAAGGGGTTGATAACTAACCTAACCATCAAGCAATAGAGCGCGCATTAGGCCCCGCGGCTTACTATCAGAGTGTAAGCAGTTGCAGACGTCAAATGTATGAGAAGTTGCAGACGTCAAATGTATGAGAAGTTATAGACGTTCAGTAGTGCTGTCACTGTCGTTTTACTACTGACAGGCAGAGAGGTGGCGCCCAGACTACTGACGTCAGTTCTAACTTTTTAGGCGCACTCTAAAGCTAACCATTCATTCAGTGAATGTTTTCCGTGTGATGCCGGCTTAGAATAGCATCGTCGTAACAAGCGACTAAGGGATTTGAGAGTTGATGTGCATGTGTATTGCAATTTTAGGCGACAGGCTGACAGCTTTTTATTTTGGGCATACAATCTACTACATCTCTGAATGACTCTCAAACTTTTGTCAGACGTGGTGTATATGGCCGTTTTTTACAGCCGTTTGCATTCTGCCTACCCCGCAAGAGACGTGATATATGTAGGTATGTATGTATCATATCACGAAAATAGCTCTTGGTGCTGCTTTTAGTCCTAACATTCCAGGATTTTTATTTCTCATTTTTATTACAGTTCTCCAATACGTCATAGCTACACCACTAAGGCAACAGGCATTGAATTATAATTTATAGCAACCTACCTAAGGCGAGAATCATACTTGGCGTCCGTTGCTGCGCATTTTTAGCGCATCCGTCCGAAACGCATGCGTCTGTCAGATACAAAGAAGTTTCGAATTACAACAAAACGGACATTGATCCACGAGAAACGCACAAATTTGCGTTGTTGACCGGCTCATCAAAACTGTTTTGTGTAGCGATTGCTGTTGCTATTCTTCGTCAAAATTGTTGATACTATGTATTGTCATTATTTTTTTTATGAGGCGCTACTCTTTTTTAGACCAGGAATGGTCATTCTCCTTTTCGTGCATCTGTCAGACGCATGCGTTACGGACTCGCAAAAATCGTGCAGCAACGTACTTCAAGTGTGGGATCCACCTAACGCAGCTAACAGTGCTAATGTTCGGCAGTAGAAAGAGAGCCATAAAAGTAAATTATGGGCCCCGTTCTTCTGCTGGCTGCTTTGTCCCCGGATTTATCTGTTACATTATCTACCTACTTTTCTAATCCACGACTACACTAATTCCGACCTCAGACTCAAAAATAAGGACTTGTGTGTATTGACAGTTTACCACACAGAAGGTTTAATCGACTCTATTTAGGGTATTCGCAATTGTCATTTGTTACATAGCCAGGGTTGCTCCTGTTAAATTTTCAAAGTAAAAGAAAATCAAAACAGCAAAATCTGATACGAGTACAAGAATGACATAATGATTCTGAGCCAGTTTATGGAATATGACGTTCGTGGTTACTAACTTCTTAGTAACCTTGAGTTCCCCTCAGATTCCAGTTAAAGTCAGTAAGCGTCTGATTGGAACTGAAACTGGTCACTAGCACTGAGTAAGCCATCTTTAAAGGCGCCCTATGCTCCGTGTGTAATTTGTGACTTTACTATCGCTCACTGTATAATAAAGTCTTGCCTAATCAAAAAAGATCGCGTGCGTATTTACAGGGTGTAAGGGACAGCCCTCCAAATACTGATAGGGTAAATTCAGACTATGAATTTAAACAACTTTCCACACAAAATTATTTCAGGACAGGTAAAAAAAATACTTCCCATACAAAATCACGAACAGCTTTGTCTGCATCTACTATAGGAAGTTCTTTAAAAATATATAGCAAGAGTTATATAAACACTGTGGATAAGTAGCACACCATTTTATTTTCCCGTTTATAAAGTGACAAAGTCTCATCTACATGCGAATCAGCCAGCATTGATATATGCAAACTTCCAACAGAAGTTTTTTAAAATAATCGTCTCTTGAAATAAAATACTACGGAAAGTTGTTCTGTCTCATAAGCTGAATGCACTCTATCAGTATTTTGAGAGCTATCCCTACATCCTATAGTTTAGTCGTATTTCAAAATCTTTGACATTAGAAACTATGACATGTCTTTCTATTGGTCTCTTAAAATTGACAAATATCTTTGACTCACGAAGACACGAACAACATACTCATAAATTCACATGATAATATATTTGTCAACTAGGCAGAGTGCGGATTATCCTTTGTCTGTGTTTTTCTGAGAACTTAAAGCTACATAGGTAGGTAATTAGATAAGGAATATTTTCATTTAATTCTTTTCATTACAAAATATAGATGACCTTTTCAATCACTTTCAGAAAAACTGCTTACCTGTACAAATACGAAAATAAGCATCAAATTCCAGTGAATCAAGTATAATCATTATTATTATTACGCAAAATTAGCAGTATTTATATAACCACTCCAATCTTGCTCATTAGATATGCTCAATCGCACTTGATAAAAAGAAATGGAGGGAAAATAGAATTGAAAAACCTTTTCAAATCAAAGTCAAACAATCAGACTTTTCAAATAGAATGAGAGTTCAAATAGAGGGATCTTCGAAAGGTCAACATACGTCGCAAAAAGTTGGATCTAGCTCCAACCAAAGAATACCGACTTATAGAATAGAATAGAAAAGAATACATATTAATTTGGTTGTACAGTCATACATGCATAATTAATATCCTTCTTTCAAGTGGGACATGGAGTCATCAAACGACCCGATGAACCCTGGTTTCAGAGTCTTACAACATGTTACAGGCCTCTTTATATCTCACTAGCAATGTAAGTCGAATTAAGTAAGAAATGGAACCTTTTTTAGTTTTTCTAACTGGTCAAGTTCATGACCTCACATGTTTAGTACAGATAAGTTCTATTAAAAGCATTATAAAGTTTGGGGCGTCTTAAAAGTGGTAGATAAGTAGGTATCACAAGTGTTAAGCAGTTTTTATTATTCTCAAAGAATAAAACTTTTAAGTGCTTTTTGATATGGTAGGTGATTAAGTCAACAGCGTGTAGTAAAGTCCCATAATGAACAGGATGAAATTTAGGTAACCAGTGGCCAACACAACAGCAAAACCATGCCTTTTTATGGAAATAAGACGTTTTTCTAGCAAGTATTACACACTTCCTCTTTAAAAAAATCGCTGTGTGGTTGAATCGGAGTTAGCGAACACAGAGAAATGCAAAAAGCAACTATTTTAATTTTTTATACAGTACTTATACAACTTTATAAATCATCCAAAATCACGCGACTAATCTATAGGTACGCTGTGTGTATAACTTAGCTGTGTTGTGCCGGGTTAGAATTGCATTACCCCATATCTTTACCGTAGGTGTCGTAAGAAGTATAACTGAGGAATTTGAGAGTTAATGTCTATTGCAATTTTAGGCCACAGGCTGACCACCTGTCATTACGGTGATACACAGTCTTCTGAATGGTACTCTCAAAATTGAGATAAAAGTAATGTATATGACTGTTTTTGTTACAGCTGGTTGCACTCTGCCTGCCCCGCAAGGGATATAGACGTGATATATGTATGTATGTATGTAAACTATACGGCAGGTTGTGTATCGAACTAGGTATCGAAACTTCGAAAAGCCTCCTTGTGTACTGCAGTGACTTAGGGCCCTCCCTACTACTGTTCATACTGATTGGACACCTCTAGACCAGGAGCTATTCCCACTAACATACTCTGCAGAATGGTCCGGGCCAATGTTTCAACCATTTGGACATTAGAGTATATATGTCGCAGGAATCTAGCGAAATCCGGTAATTCGCGAAATCCCTAGGCCCTTCGCGAAGAGCCGGATAATAGCGAAATGCATGATTCGTAGCCGAATCCGCTACGCACCTGCTACGAAAGGTTCCATATGCAGCAAAGGTTCCATATGCAGCAAAGGTTCCATATGCTGATCAGGTGGTTCAGCCTGCAATTGCCTACTCATTCATGTCAGCGGCCCACGGAACGCCCAGTGTCGTAAGGGTTCTTCGGGTGGTCATGATCATGCCCATGACCATGACCATGACCATGACGATTACGATTACGGTTACGGTTACGGTTACGATTACGATTATCATGAATTATGTCATGGTCATGGTCATGGTCATGGTCATGGTCATGGTCATGGTCATGGTCATGGTCATGGTCATGGTCATGGTCATGGTCATGGTCATGGTCATGGTCATGGGCATGGGCATGGTCATGGTCATGGTCATGGTCATGGTCATGGTCATGGTCATGGTCAAGTTCATGGTCATGGTCATGGTCATGGTCATGGTCATGGTCATTACGATTATAATCATAATCATGGGCATGATCATGACCACCCGAAGAACCGTTACGACACTGGGCGTTCCGTGGGCCGCTGACATGAATGAGTAGGCAATTGCAGGCTGAACCACCTGATCAGCATATGGAACCTTTCGTAGCAGGTGCGTAGCGGATTCGGCTACGAATCATGCATTTCGCTATTATCCGGCTCTTCGCGAAGGGCCTAGGGATTTCGCGAATTACCGGATTTCGCTAGATTCCTGCGACATATATAATTAAGCAATAGACAGCACGTATCGCCCCGCGCCGTATTGTCAAACGTAAGCAGTTGTTCCATAGATACCTACGTTAAATGTATGAGAAGTAATAAAGGATCAATAAATGCTGTCACGGGCGTTTTGCTACTGATGGACAGAGAGGTTGTGTTCTAACTTTTTAGACGCACTCTATTACTTGCTTACACACGGGGTGTAAGGAAAGTTATAATGAAAACTTTGCAGGCGCGCTCAGACCATGAAATTGGTCAATTTTCCCCATGGAACATATTATGGTGGTAAACGAGAAAAAAAAATTGACTTCCCTTACAAAGTCAGTCAGCTGATCGTGAATTTTGAATGGGAGGTCGGTATTTTTTTCGTACCAGCGTATGTTCCATGGGGTAGTTGTTCAGTTTCATCGTCTGAGCCCGCCTGCAAAGTTTTCGTTACACCGTCCCTTACACCCTGTATACTTTAAGGTTCCGGGCCAATGTTTTATCCATTTGGACCCATTCCAATACACACACAAATGATATTCATCCTACAGTAAATGTTCAAATAAAGAGGTTTGTTTTTGCAAAACAGACTCCTTAAAAACCGCTTAATGGTCTGCCTGTGGTGCTATTATATTTTTAGTGCTTCTTTTAGCGTTATTTTCTGGTTTTCAGCGTCTGGTAGCGAAGTGGATTAAAAAAATAAAAAGTAGTTCATACCGGTGGTGCTGCCTGAATAGCACTACCTCGATCCTACCCGTGGGTGCCGTTAAAAAGTGACTAAGGGATCTTCGTCCAGGGAATGGGTAGCAGCGTTTCCTATAAATACAACATCTTGCACTGCGCTGAGCTTGCAGTACCTATGGCAATCATGGATGGCAATACCCTCCGATAGGGGGAGGCCAATGTCCAGCAGTCCACTGTTGTGGTTGTTATGGTTTATGGTATACTGGTGGTAGCAACTGGATCTGGATCGCGATATACTAGTGCTTTATTTATTACGTTAACGTTGCAAGAGGCCTAGTCCATCTAGTCGACCTAGGTCTAGTCAGTAGGTAGAGTTCTATTGGTTGTTAAGTCATGGATTCACGATTTTGTATTTTGAACGAATTGTTCTTGGCATTTACAATTACAATGGTCTTTAACAAGTTTTTTGATATTAGAAATAAAAGTTTTTAAAAATGGTGTTTTCGTTTAATCAAAGAGCAGTTTTCTTTTTACTTACAAAAGTTTTGATTGATGCTTTGAATTAAACTTTTGCATCAACTTTGAACGACTTATGAACAAAGTTTTGTATAATTAACTACAATTTGTACGTATTTAATGTAAAATAAGTGATCCATTAAAATCTAGGCTGCGCGAAAATGTTTCGATAATTGCCTTGCTGTATTTTGTATAAAGTAGACTAGAAGCTCGGACGAAGCTAGAAGTAACTTAGACTAGAAGCACTTAACAGTTCCGTACTTCTACAGGCATCTCGAACAGTCGCGGCTCCTGTCATATTAAGAGAATATTAGCAACATATCAGCGTACTATTGGGATTGTAATGCACTCACAGTGCTATATTATTCTCACAAGTGAAAATAAGAAATAGAAAAAATGTCATACATCGACCGGGAATCGAACCCGGGCCGCGTGGGTAAACGCCCCACCGCTCTGCCACTGAGCTATCGATGCACCGGTTGATGAATGCCAAATTTTCTATCTCTTGATCAGCCGGTGCATCGATAGCTCAGTGGCAGAGCGGTGGGGCGTTTACCCACGCGGCCCGGGTTCGATTCCCGGTCGATGTACTAATGACATTTTTTCTATTTCTTATTTTCACATATCAGCCTGCTGTTCATCTTTAACTGCTGATACTACAAGAAATACAGTTATGGTATTTAAAAACACCTTGATCTGACACTAGAATTCATTGGCTGATTCATCCGTGTCTTAAAAAGATAAGCTCCCGAACATATTTCTAATAAGTGAATACTCCTCAACTTCTAAGATATGAAAATACAGGGTGTAAGAGACGGTGTACCGAAAACTTTACAGGCGTTATCAGTTTATGAAACTGAACAACTTTTACTATGGAGCCAATGGTGGGAAACGAGAAAATTTTTCCGGCCTCCCATACATAATTCGCGATCAGCTGACTGACTTTGTATGGGAGGTCAGAAATTTTTTCACGTTTCCCACTATTGGCTTCATAGTAGTTGTTGTTGTTCAGTTTCATGGTCTGATCACGCCTGCAAAGTTTTCGGTACCCCGTCCCTTACACCTCGTATAAGTAGTTCTACTCGAATAGACATAGAATGCTACCGCGATGTGCTTTAAAGCTAATAATAGGCTTCGTAATCCCTCCTGTTGACTTTACCTCTCGCTGCTCATTTCAAAGCCTCCTCCAGCTCAAGAAAGAGAGCCGTAATACGATAAGCTCCGAGAAAACCACGTTATCCCACAGTATAGACGATTCACCTTTATCTTCTTTGTCGTGCGGCATTTTTTCATGGATTGGGATGCGAAACATTTTTATACTGTGGCTGTTGGATCGTAAAGTGGAGCAACGGTAAAGAAGGCGGTTGAGTTACTATCACTTATGAAACCATAATATTTGTCCGTACCTACATAACAGTTTAACAGTCTTACAAAAATCTTCAATTTGAGAAAACGAAAGACGTGTGCTAGCTTTGTAGCAAGTAAAAGGAAGTCTAGTTCTGCCTTACCCTCAAGAAGAGAAGCGTGATTCAGTGATGTGTTTATTTTAGTCTCTTTTATGCATTAAAACAAACAAAATTACTTTAGAATGAAAGGTTTTTAAACGACAAAGGTATCTCTCGAAATCTGTGAAGTCCTTTTTGGCTATTTATACTTACCTAACTATAATATACCTTCCCTGTCTCTTTGCCTTGTAAAACCTGTCTGTACCTGGCCTTTTGAAACCCGACGTAATCGAGCCTCGAATACGTAATGGCCGGTATTTTTGCGGACGTTTTTGGGACACTTACCCTACGGTGAATATTATGAATGTCATCAGCGTAGGCACGTTTTTATCCCGAGTGAGGCATAAAAGGATGAGTAAAATAAAATTTAATTAGTCTAGCTTTGTGCACGAACTCGCACCTGTGTACGTAACTTAATTAACAGTTTGGCGACTCACTTTTGTTCCCGGTTGTAACAATGTGTTATATTCTGGGAAATGTGATATAATACCGCAATTGTATAATGTTACGTTATAGATAGAGTTTCATGCGTAAGAAGCATTTTATGGGTAAAGTTCTACTTATTATTAACGAATAAGTAGAACGTTTTGTGTCTACTATGCGCATTTTCAAATCACGTTTAAATCTTGTGTCGCTACGTGCTACGTGCCGCTACGGCGGCGTAGCCTGTACGCTACTTGTTACTTTCAGTTGAGCTTTTCGACAGACTGTCAGGTTTAGATGATAATTTTCCTTTTTTGACATCTCTACCACAATGGATCCTAAAAATTAGTTACCTTAACATACACACATAACAATTATGTTAAATTCGAGATTTCATACATTCCAAAACGTCACACCCCAAGCAGCAACTGGACGTGCTATAATGGTCGAGAGCACGTTCCTTATTTCTCTTTAAGTTCTATAAACGTTCTAAAAACAGTCGAGTAAAAGCGCTGTAAACGTTTACTCGACGCGAAAAAGGCGCTAATTATTCAGACTAAAGTCCCATAAAAGTGGAATAAGCGCTGAGTAAGCAGCAAAAAGGTGCTGTAAGAGTTGAGTAAACGTGGTAGAAAAAACTAAGAGTGCTTTAAGAGCACCGAAAATGCGTATATAGGATATTAAGTTCTATAAACGCAATCGATTTGCCTTTATACAGACTAAATGTGCTAAAATAGCAGTCGAATTGCTTTTATTCGCCATTTTAGTGCTATGACAGCGAATAGAATACTCTTACTCGACTAATAAGTGCAGTAAAAGATCCTAGGAAGGCTTTTTTACTACTACGTTACTGATAATTTTCAATCTCAACAATCGAGGCTTTGGTGTAAAAATATTTGTAAAGTAAACTCAATAAGTTTAAAGGTAATATTTATTACTTTCAGCAGAACATGGGTTTAATTTTAATACTCGTGTAGCTACTCCAAAACATCATGCGCAAAAAGTTTTATTGACAAACCTAATGGCATTTTTACATAAACATTCATGCGCCGCCTGTTTTATTAAATTTGACGACTAATTTATAAAATTAAATATGTTTTCAATAACAATTGTATAAGCTAATGTCCATACTTGTGATCTAGTTGCAGTTACAGCTCACTTATTCCATCTAAAGTCGAATAAGAGTACATGGTCACCACATTTATAGCACAAGGTGTCGCCATGATAATATTTAGGGTTCCTTTGGTACAAGAACAAAAAATCAATTAATTATGTTTTTTTTTCTTTAAAGGAACATTTTATTTCATAAAACAATGCCAGACTTCTTGACAGAGATGATTTAAAACCACTTGTCCAATTGCGCTAGCATTGGAAGGAAGCGCATTTTATATTATCAAGAACACAACCTGATTTCTATACTGTCAATATCTGAACTTATTTCAACATCACTTGTATGACTTGGCTCTGGTTCTAAATGTCGCCCGTCGTCATCACGATTTCGTTACTTGAGTCTACGGAACCACTTAAAACTCTTGGCAGACTCGAGCTTTGATGTGCACTAGCATTACTAGCAGAAATTAAATTTTTTATCTGCTCAAACGTTTTATGAACTTTCTTTCAAAAATAGCCGCTTCTTTTCAACTTTTTCCATTTGTTGTTATCCATTTTGATAGTAAAATTGTAGGTACTCGGAAAACGTCTTCAAAGTATCGACCGAAAAAATGGACGGAGTTGTGATATTACTGTTTCCCAGAACTCTACAATTCTACTTTAAACTGAGTGAATATCGTATAAAAGCTCTTAAAATTACCACAGATCCTATACAAACGTTTTGAGTTCTATTATACGAGTTACAATCTAAGCTTGCAGTAACAGCAGCCATGTTGCTATAAGCAATTCGATTGCATTTATAGAGCTTTTATAGAAACATAAAAGAATGCTGAATAACGGCTGTATAAAAGCGCCCTATTCAGAGATTCCGCTATTCTACTGCTTTTATACGACTGTTATAGATCAAAAGGTCGAATAATGAGTATTTAAGCCACTTTAATTCAGCATCTGATTAAAGGTGGAGTAAAAGTGCTATAACATAGTGTTATAAACGTTTATTCCACGTCCTTATAGCACACATTAGCAAATATTGCCAAATAGTCGAGATAACTGCTATTATACGATGCATGGGTGTTTTAAGAACGTTTACTCGGCTCTTATACGATTGAAAGCTGAGTAAACCAATTCTTATTCGACTATTTTGCTGCTTCGTCATATTATTTCACAAAACTTGCAGTTTACTTTGTCTCGTAAGTCGTAAAGTCCAACTTTTACGAGGATTAAGACGTATCATGGCGTGTAGCATATTTGAGTTACAATATAACACGTCTAGGGCTATAATAAGGCTTTATAACCCGCGACAACAAGCCGTAATTGCGTTATAAATTATCATTTGTATGGAATACGTTACGTACGTGCGAAGACGTATCACGTTTACGTTTACGATAAATTTCGTGATAATGTGTTTTTAAGTACCGGTCCAAGGTTTTGTTCGGGTTTTGTTCGTAAGCGCTAACTCAGTAGATACCTACAAATTGTAGCCAGGTAGTGAACATTTCAGATAGGGTGGATTTGACAGCCGATGTGGCGCAGAAGGTTCCGGGTTCAATTCCCGGTGAGGTCACTCACAAGGTTGATATTTATCACTTTTTGAATTTGTTCCCAGTCTGGTTAGGACATTGCAGGCTGAACCACCTGATTGTCCGAAAAAGGAAGATGGTTCCGTGCTTCGGATGGGCACGTTAAGCCGTCAGTCCCGGTTGCTGTCTATGATGGCGGTCGTTACACAACCATGTCAGAGGCCTGCTACTTGCAGTAAGCGGTAAACTCACTCTGATACCAGGGTTCATCAAGATTCAAGATTCAAGATTCAAAACTTTTATTTCCAAGTAGATTCACAAAGAATACTTTTAGAATGTCAATATTAAACAAATCAAATATAATAAAAGTAGGTACATATAAAATTCAAATTATGATTAAGACGAAGTTACAATTGATTATGACAATTTTATACTCCTTGTAAGTCCTGATTTGGTATTCAAAACAAGTGCGTGTTTCTTGTGCTGCGCTGGAATTTCAGAAGTCCACGCATTTTTGTCATTAATATAATCATCTAACTTATAATAAGCTTTATAACATAAAGTTTTCTTAATAACAGACTTAAATTTACTTTCTGATAGACTTAATATATCTTCCGGTATTTTGTTATAGTATCGTATACTTAGACCTTGAAATGAAGTCCTAACTTTGGTTAGTCTAAACTTAGGTTGATCTAATTCATTTCTACTCCTTGTATTGCGGTTATGCCTTTCATAATTTCTAGTGAAAGTATTTATATTCTTTCTGACGTACATGATATTTTCGTAAATATATTGGCATGGTACGGTCAAAATATTAATTTCTTTAAACAGTTCTCTAAGGAGTCACGACTGCAAAGTTTATAAATTGCTCTAATGGCCCTTTTTTGAAGTACAAAAATTGTTTCAATATCAGCGGCGCGACCCCACAACAAAATTCCATAGGACATAATGCTGTGAAAATAACTAAAGTAAACAAGTCGTGCAGTTGCAATATCCGTAACTTCTCTAATTTTACGTACCGCATAGGCAGCCGAACTTAATCTTCCCGATAAAGATGTAATATGTGGACCCCATTGTAGCTTTGAGTCAAGAGTAATCCCTAAGAAAACTGTGCTGGTAGTAAATTCTAATTTTTCATTATTAAGTTGTACATAATTACTCGATGAATGTACTACATTTGGCAAAGTAAATAATACACATTTTGTTTTCTTCGCATTTAGAACTAAATTATTTGCAGTAAACCAACTATGAATTTGTCCAAGAGTGTGATTTACCTCGTCATAATTCTGTGCATGTCTATCAACCTTAAATATAAGGGATGTATCATCAGCAAATAATACAATCTTGGACAAGTTCTGTACCATGTAAGGCAAATCATTTATATAAATTAGAAATAAAAATGGTCCTAATATAGAGCCCTGAGGCACACCAATTTTAACACGAGACCCCTGTGATTTGGCGCCATTTATTTGGACCTTTTGAGTTCTATTATCTAAATATGAATTCATCAGTTTTAGAGCTGTGTTTCGAATACCGTAATGGTCTAACTTTAGCAATAAAGTTTCATGATCTACGCAATCAAACGCTTTGGAAAGATCACAAAAAACACCAATGGCATCCTTTGATTCTTCCCAGGCATTAAATACATGTTTCATCAGAGCAACACCAGCATCTGTGGTACAACGTCCCTTTGTAAAACCGAATTGTTGGTTGTGTAACAAATTGTTTCTATTAAAATGGGACAGCATTTGATTGAGTATGATCTTCTCAAATACTTTGCTCAGAACTGGCAGAATAGATACAGGTCTATAGTTACTGGGATCTTGTCTGTCGCCAGCTTTAAACAGCGGAACTACCTTGCTATCTTTCATTAAATCGGGAAAGATGCCATGATCAATACAATCATTAAAGATATCAGCCAAATATGGCGCTAACAATTCAATCACTGATTTACAAACTTTAACTGACATGCCCCATAAATCTTCGGTGCTCTTAACCTTAATATCTTTAAAAGTTTTTAAAATACACTGTGGACTAACATGGTGAAATTTTAATTCCGAATTGCAGACATCTACATTTTGTTTCAGTAAAATAGATGAAATTGATGGTGAAGAGTTCAGTGATTCAGTCGTTTTTAGCGGTATATTTGTGAAAAATGACTCAAACTCCTGCGCTACATCTGAATTTGTACTAATCATGCCGTTGTCAGTATTAAGGAAAAGTTATTTTCGCGTGGCTTAGTTTTACCTGTTTCGCTATTAATAACTTTCCAGACAGCTTTAATTTTATTGCCTGAAGACTTTATTTTATTACTAATAAAATTTGCTTTAGCAATTAGACAAGCTATCTTAAAAGTTTTGGAATATTTTTACCAGCTCATTAAAACTGCCATCAGTTGTCATGTTTTTAAGCTCGTAAAGTTCAAAAGTCTATCTCTGCTAATCCTAAGACCTTTGGTCGCCCAATCACAGAATTTAAATTTCGTATTAATTTCTTTTGTGTCTATGTTAAAAATCAGTTCAAATTCTTCACTTAATAAATTAAAAAAGTCTTGGTATAAGGTATTAGGATTATCTAAGTTATAATTATGGAATGGTAATTTCTTCATCAATACATTTTGGTATTTTTCTAACCTACTAGCAGTGATGCGCCTGGTTTCTATTTTGATGGTTTTAATATGGAATTTGAACGGAAATAATACGGATTGACCCTTGTGATCTGACTGAAGAGAATTAATAATGCATTTATCTACAGGGTCACAATCACTAAATACATTATCAATACATTTGGCAGAAGTAGCCGTCACACGAGTAGGCTCATAAAATACATTAGACAAGTTAAATGATTTAAAAGACCTAAAAATTTATCACTGAACGCATTTCTTACTAAAATGTCTACATTAAAGTCTCCAGCAACAATAACATGTTTATTTGTTTTTGTGACTAATTTGAGTACATCTTCCATAACTTCTAATAATGTAGTAAAATTGTTAGCTATAGGCGGTCTGTATACGCATACTATAACATGACTTTCCAGCTCAACACAAGATAACTCAGTACAACTCTCAACCGACAATCCAACAACATCCTTACGTTCCTTGAATTTAATATTATTTCTAATGAGTATTAATGAGCCTCCATGGATTGCGGATTTTCGGTTGAAAGAACTGGCAATACAGTAATTTTCATAATTTATTAAAATGTCATGATCATTTGGAAATGTTCTGTAAAGCAGACTACATCATAGTTATGCTTTTCTAAAAACAATTCAATTTCCAATACCTTGCTGGAAAAGCCCTGAATATTTTGATGTAAAACTTGTAATTGATTTAGCTTTTCCTTTGTCTTATGCTGAGTGCAAGAAGACCCCGGTTTGTTTATGTCATTTACATCAGTCAAAGACGGGGTTTCCTTTGTCTTAAAATCTAGTTTAAATCATTATTAATAATGTTACTTATTAATGTAGATGATGACACGTATTTTGTGTCGCTTATATTATATGCTAACAATGTAGCGACTTGCTTCTTATAATAATCCGACAGGTACATAGTATCCTGAGTCAGTATAAATTTGTGAATAAAATTATTCACATCAAAATAAGAAATAGCATCGCTATGATGACATGTTATATTGTACAAGTGCATGTTCATTTTATGCACACATTTGTTTTGTTGTGCTGATAAATTCGTACAATATGGAAAGTTGCACAAAATGAACTTGCACTTTGTCTGATTGTGTAAATTGAGCAACACCTCCAAGCTATTATCTAGTGCACTACGACTAATGTTGGAATGATTTCCTATCATAATTATTATAGTGGTGTGCTCGTCAAATTTCCTACAGCTACTTGTTTAACAATATCCTCAAAAGAGGCGTCAGGACAACACACGTTTGTCACTTGTTGATTTAAACGATAGTTCAATAATTGTCCAAAACCTACACCTAATTTATCCGAATAAATAATAGTCTGTTTGGGATTTTTCGCTGAAGGAAGGTCCTTTGTCGATCTGGATGCACTGTCACTGTCAAGAACTGGTCCTGCGTGTGGTCGAGTGGTAGGGCACGGGCATGGGTCACGACGTCGTGCCTTCGGGGTCGGGCAAGCTTGGGCTGAGACGGTGGACGCCCTAGAAGAACGCGGTGCAGCGGCTGGGGTGGGCGGCACTATAGCCCTCTCGATCTCGACGGGAGGCGGCAGGTGACCCCGCAGGCTGCACGTTGCTGTCAGCTACCGACACCTGGTGTGCCCTCGCATCTTGGTGCACGGCGGGGCAGGAGCACGTGAAGCGCCCCTGCCGCGTCCACCGCGGTGTCCTCCACGTCGTCCTCGCCGGGTGGGTGACGTAGTCGTTGGTGTAGGCAGTGTAGGAGCACCTCTACTTCGTCCGCCACGTCGAGTTTGCCGGGTGGGTGCTTCAGCCGCGATGGCAGGCGCGTCAGGAGCGGCAGGTGGTGCCCGCGCGGCAGGTGGCGCCCGCGCGGCAGGTGGTGTCGGCACGGCAGGCGGTGTCGTCGCGGCAGGTGGTGCCCGCGCGGCAGGTGGTGTCGGCACGGCAGGCGGTGTCGTCGCGGCAGCTGGTGCCCGCGCGGCAGGTGGCGCCCGCGCGGCAGGTGGTGTCCGCACGGCAGGCCGTGTCGTCGCGGCAGGTTGTGCCCGCGCGGCAGGTGGTGCCCGCGCGGCAAATGGCGCCCGCGCGGCAGGTGGTGTCGGCACGGCAGGCGGTGTCGTCGCGGCAGGTTGTGCCCGCGCGGCAGGTGGTGCCCGCGCGGCAGGTGGTGCCCGCGCGGCAGGTGATGCCCGCGCGGCAGGTGGTGCCCGCGCGGCAGAAGGTGCCCGCGCGGCAGAAGGTGCCCGCGCGGCTGGTGGTGCCGGCGCGTCAGGTGGTGCCGGCGCGTCAGGTGTGGCGAGTGCATCAGATGTATCAGTATTCACGGATGCCAAGGTGAACTCCTCATCTTCCATCAGCAGGTCCAGTAACTCTGCATTCTGTTGCTGTAGTTGTAGTAGCTCGAAGTTGCAAGAGAGTTGCTCATGTGCTAATCGGCTCTCTGCATATTTAGTCTCAACATTAGCGAGCTGCGTTTGAAGATGATCAATATACAACTCGCTACTTGTGTGCAAGCTTTCTGATGCTGTTATCTGCATCGTCATCTGCTTGATCTTTATTTCTGCTTGATGGAACTCTTCTTGCATTTTTCTTATTAACAGTTTATATTCATCAGTATGCTTCAATAAATTGATTCTCTTAATTCTATTCGGTTGTTGTTTTACAGTTAATCTTAATAGTTTCAGGTTATGTCTAGTCTTTTAATGAATTTGTTTAGTCTTAAATATTTCTTTATTTTATTTCCTTTTGTAAGAATTGTGTGGCGTACTGTACTTATGTCCTGCACTTCCAGTTCATGATGTAGGAAACACTGAATTTATTTTCTATGTCTTCTTTTTCTTGGTGTAAATCCGCTAACTGTTTGTTAGCTTCGTTTAGTTGCTGGTTTAAAAATTTGCATCGATCTCGGGCAGAATGTAGGTCATTGATGAGGTCAAATCGAGCACGTTCTAGAGAATCTATATGTTGAATATGCTGGTCAATCTCCACTTGTGATTCTGCACACTGTGTACGCAGAGTAGTAACACTGTCAGTCAGCTGAGTGTTTTTGGATTTTAACTGTTTCATCTCTAAGTCAATCTCATCTCGTTCCACTAGAAGTTTCTCATTAATTTGCTCGGCTTCAGTAAGTCTCTGCTGGAGCTTAGCCATTGTCTTTTCCGCATGCATGCTACGTGTTGTCATCATGGACATGGTTGAAGCCGGGCTGGAATTGATATAAAAACAAATTTAAGATCCAAATCACACTAGTTGTTACTTGTTGGGCTAGTGTATATGTAATCTAATTATAAGGCTGGACTTCTGTGTATAATTATTAATTTTCAATTACAATTTAGTCAATTACTTGTAGCAGTACCACAGTTAGGTGTGATAATAATATGTGTGTAAGAATGTATGCTATGTATGAAAGTAAATACCTAACAAGTATCTACAGATTCACTTTTCACACTAATAAGTGAACTGAGACACTAACTAACAGCAAAACTAACAAGAAAAACAAAGTGTTAGTGTTCCTAAAGGTTTAGTGTTGCTTGAATAAACTTGTCTGAGCGGCAGATGAGCCCTATCTTCAGACAGACTTCAATAGAAGTAAGCTGAGACAAGGTCCCGCGCTAATGTGTGAGTAGGTAGTTTCCCACAAAAGCGAGGTTATGTGCAGTTTTGTGTTTGACTAATCTGAAATTATGGTCAGAATATACTTTTCACAAGCCTTAATGTAAGAAATTGATTAAAGAAACAAAATACTCCCCCGGTTTAATCCGTTAGGTAGTCCGTTGATTCAAATAGTTAGTCCGTTGGTTGACCAACAACATTTGCTAAAAACACAGTTATTTTTATTTGCACTGGGTCATTGTAACACTGTAGTCCACTTTTATCACTTAAATAAACACAATATAAACACAAATACTAAGAATTTTACGTAAAAATTAAACTTATTTATGCGAGCTAATGTTTTGACGTCTACTCGGGCCGGGGTTGCCAGCCAAACCATCGGGTCGTCGCCGGCTAACTATACACATGTAACACCTTTCTTGTTTTAAATATTGACTTAGTGATTATTTCCATTTACTTGTCATTCATTGAGGCATAAAGATACATGCTGTGTGGTTGGCCTGGCCAGCCCCGAGGCAGTGCCTTTATTTTTATTTTTTTTATCCCGCCCGAGCCGCGTTTAGAGTAGGAACACAAATTGTTATAAAGAAGAGAAAATTTTGGACTACAAATTTTCCCTTTTTTAAGTTTGATTTAGAATGTGACTTTCTTAAAGTGAATGTTGTAATTCCTACTGAGAAATAAATGCTTTTGATTTTGATTTTGATTTTGATTTTGTTGGACGACTTGGTGTCCAACTCGAAAAATGAAGGAAAGGTGGATGTGTAAAATGTCCGTGTCTTTCAGAATAAACATAGGTAACTTTTCTGTTCAAGGAAAGTTGCTCCTGGGCTGCATACATTGGCTTACAAGACAGGACACTAGGAAATTTTACACCAAAACATTGAATAATTCCTGCAAGTACTAGCTCCAATGAATTCTTGAAGAAAACTGAACTAAGAGGGGCTGCATTTTGGGTAAGTGGGCCTTAATGAGCGCATTTATTGTGGTTTAGCTTTGCGATAATTTAAAGTTAAGGTGGGCTTAAAAACCAAGCGACGCGACAACGACACGCGTGGGTGGTCGCCGTCAAATTTTGACGGCGTCGTTGTCGCTGCGGTCTTGTAGAAAAACCCGACCGCATCAACTGACAGCGCCACGCAGTAGATCCCAAGTAGCATTACGAATGTTAGTAAATTCTTACTAGTCTTTTATAAGAGTAAAGATTGATTTAGCTAAAACAAAAAGTTTTCTTTTATAATTTTATTTATAAAACGGCACAAAATTTAAGCATTTGATAGACGAATCTCAAATCGACTTTTAGCAATTTTTGCAAACGTCTTTGTTGATACCTGCATTAAGTTTAGGATAAATATAGATGCATAATAGTGTTGCCACTGGCGTTTTACTACTGATGAACAAAGGTTGTTTTCGTACCAGTGCCAACCGTTCATACCCAGTAAGGCGCACCCTATAGCTTGTGTTATTAATTTATCTCCTGATATTATGATATTTATTTTGGATATGTATTTTCATAGGCACTTCGTTGAATATAATACATTATTACGATAAAGTTGACTAAAACAACTCTTTTAAAACATGCTTCTAGTAAGTTGTATGGTAGAACCCTCTGTCCTTGTGCACGACAAATTAACCTATTTCTTCAGCTGCTTTTTTTCCTGCTTATGATACCTACATTCTATAAATATAAACTCATAATTTTTTGTTACATTTGTTCTTTTGTACTAATTAATTTCGTTTTTGGTTTTGCGTGGCATATGATTAATTTGGTAGAGCATAATATACTGCATATTATGGACATAAATGTAAAGAATGATTGACTCATAAGAGATAAATACATCCGCTCGATTTATCTTTTCGCTCTACTGTTTGATAAATATCGTATATTTTCGAACCCTGCTCACTGAGACCATCTTTTTGCGCCCTAAGAGTCAGTTTCTACTGAAAGCGACGAGGTGAGACGATACGCGACGCTGCAATGTCAGTTCAAAGCGACATCAAGATGCAACGCGCGATGCCGCTCGATGCATCTTGAAGCCGCACGAAACCGAGACGAGAAGAGACGCGACGCTGCAATGTCTGTTCTGGCGACGTCACCTTCGGCTGCCTGTCAGTTTGATTTCCACGCTCAGTGTTGCGGTGATAAAAAAGAACTTACTACTCTTAGAAACACGATAGGAAATAGATTAGGAAAGTAACTTGGTTCTACCTGGTACCTACTATGCAGGGTAGGTGGTTGTTATTGTACTTAAAAAAGACCAAGGGCTTGTCAGACTCGTCCATTCCAGAGTTCTGTAGTCATCCATTTCAGTGTTCTCTAGTGGATAAATGCCCGCATGGCATGCGTCTGTTACACTCCTCGACTCCGGTCATACAGGCTATGCGTATCAGTTTTCTTAGGGAAGTTGTCAGCTATACAAGATCTAATATACAAATGTAATTTGTTGATTGTTAAATCTTAGATTTTCGTTGTGCTGTGGCCGAAATAAATTTAATTTCTTTCTTTCTTACATTAGAGATAACAGCTGTAAAACTAAAAACTATATCTTGGTAACTATGCATGCTAGGCTATCAATTTTATTGGGTAAAATGTAGACCTTGATAGACCTTCATTTGAAGTGACAGCTGACAAACTAAAAACTCGTTTATCTATATAGTTATGCATGCAAGACTATCAATTTATCTGTAAAAAGTGAAGGCCTTGATAAGATGAGCATTTCTAATGACGGCTGTCAAACAAAAAACTTGTTTATTTTGGAAGTTGTGCATGCTAGACTATCAGTTTGTTTGTAAAAGTTGTAGACCTTGATAATACCTATATTTGAGGTGACAGGTGTCAAACGAAAAACTCGTTTATCTAGGTAATTATGCATGCTAGAATATCGTTTTTGGGAAAGATGTAGGCCTTGATGATACTTTTATTTTATGTGACAGCTCTCAAACTAAAAACTCATTTATCTCGGCAATTATTCACGCTAGACTTAGTTTCTTTGATAAAGTTGTATCACATGATGAGACCTTTATTTTATGAGACAGCTGTCAAACAAAACCTCGTTTATTTCAGCAATTACTTATGCTAGACTGTCAATTGAAAAAGGTAATAACTTTCCCAAACAAATTGATAGTATTGCACGAATGATTGCCGCTATAAACGAGTATTTAGTTTGACAGCTGTCACATAAAATGAAGGTCTCATGAAGGCCTACAACTTTCCCAAACAAACATAATATTGTCTAGCATGAAAATTTGCCGAGATAAATGAGTTTTAAGTTTGACAGCTGTCACATTAAATGAAGGTCTCATCAAGGCCTACAACTTTCCCAAACAATCTGGTAATCTAGCTTGAATGATTGCCGAGATAAACGAGTTTTCAGTTTGAAATTGTCACATAAAATGAAGATCTCATCAAAGCCTACAACTTTTCCAAGCAAACTTATTGTCTAGTATGAAAATTTGCCGATATTAACGAGTTTTAAGATTGGCTGATGTCACATAAAATGAAGGTCTCACCAAGACCTACAACTTTCCGAAACAAACCGGTAGTCTAGCTTGAATGATTGCCGGGATAAACGAGTTTTTAGTTTGACAGCTACCACATAAAATAAAGGCCTCAAAACAAGGCCTACAAATTTCCAAAACAAACTTATTTTCGAGCATGCATAATTGCCGAGATAATAATAGTTTATGCAACTGTCTTATAACGGAAGGCTTTAGAACGCGAGTGTCTGTTTATCACACTAGGCGCAGCCGATTGTGATAATAGTTTGACACGAGCATACTAAAGCCTAATTATATGCAGTTGCATACACTATTTTATCTACACTCTACAAAAAAAAAACTATAACAAATAATTCTAAGCTCTCCGCACTGCACTATGGCGATTGCAAGCCTATCAACGGAACCACTAACTAAACGACTAAATATTCAAATGGAGGTTCAGAAATCGAAACAACTTTTAAAATCAAAAAGTATTTTTAGGTAAATTTTTATTCGAAAAATGATTAATTGAAATGAAGATTTTATAATAAATATGTCCTCATTATTTCAAGGCTCATCCCGCCCGGGTGACATTTGTATTTTTTTATTGGGTTACTTTTGGCACTGGAAATAAAAAAGTTGCATAATCATTTAATTTTTTTGAAGCACACTTGGAATTGAGTTAATTTATGTAGCTGGTGGTGATAAGTTGTTTTTAAGGTTGCATTTTTATAAAGGAGTTCATAACGAAACTGCATTCGATTATATAAAACCAACATGACTAAACGAGTGTTGATAAACGTGTTTATAGTTTGACAGCTGTCGTTTGATAGATCTCGCCAAGGCTTACCATTTTTTCTAAGAAATTGGTAGTCTAAGATTTATAGTTTCCGTCATAAACGAATCTTATTCTTGATAACTGTCATCTGAAAGATCTGAAATGCATTCTAGTTGCTTACAATACCGTATTTGCAATATCATTGTATACTAGCTGGTGCCCGCGAACTTCGTCTCGCCAAGGGATGCCTAAAGGTACCTAGCTAGGTATGTGCCAAAAGAAGCGACACATCATGCTTACAACTTCTCTAATACAGCCATTTTCATGTGTATCATAGTTTACCTGTAACATAATTTACCAGCGCTTCTGGTGTATGATGTCAGTTAAGTAGGCAGCCAGGCCCTTCAGTGCTGATAAAAATGGTCACTATCACTTCTCTATCATAGATGTTGATCAGGGCCTTTGTCTACCCCCATAACAAACATCAAAATACATCGCTTGGTTTCTGAGTGATGCGTGAACAATCAAACTTAGGTTGGGCCCACACGTAACGTCCGTTGCTATGTTTTTTTTTAGCGCACGGCTATAGTCTAACGTCGGTTTTAAGTATGGGGAATTTAGAAATTTGTATGCATTTGATAAATTTAGGGCCAAGACTTACGTTAAAAAACGCAGCGCAGAAACTTGCGTCGCATAACTTTACCTTCGGTTTTTTGTATGAGCAATTTGCATCTGATAGACGCATGCGTTTGCGCTTCGCTAAAATAGCGCACTAACGGACCTGACGTGTGGGCCTCACTATCGATACACACAACCGGTAACAGATTGCCTGCTTTGCATCTCCTCACTGCAACAGAAATATACTGTTAGCCCTAAAACGACAACTTAGTTTTAGGCAAAAATCATAATTTCTCATCTTGAGGTACCCAGACCTTTCATTTCAGCATGCAAATGAGAGATTTTCCTGCAGTAGAAAGTAAATTATACTTTGACCTAATAACTATACACCACAAAAAATTATATTGACATCCACCTGGTGGAAGATTAAATGTTTTTAAAGAATTTAAAGATTCTACGTTTTGTCGCATTTCCCGTGAAAATGAACGATTTTTCCGCTTTAAAAAAAGCGGCCAAGAGCGTGTCAGACACGCTCACAAATAGGGTTTCGTAGTCAACGTTTATATATCAAGTCTTTCAGCGTTACAAAGTTAATTTTGTTGCTGGTTTGTTTGCAGCTGTATGGTTACCAACCGCAAATTGAAATTTAAAAATTCTACGTTTTATCGCATTTCCCGTGAAAATTAACGATTTTTCCGCTTTAAAAAAAGCGGCCAAGAGCGTGTCAGACACGCTCACAAATAGGGTTTCGTAGTCAACGTTTATATATCAAGTCTTTCAGCGTTACAAAGTTAATTTTGTTGCTGGTTTGTTTGCAGCTGTATAGTTACCAACCGCAAAGCAAATTGAAAAACTTTAATATTTCCTTAATCATAAGTGGTACAGTATTCGTTATAGTTTTTATGGTAACTTCATATTAAGAACTATATTCCATATTTTTTCACATTTTTAGCATGCATACTTTAGAAGTTACAGCTGGAACAAATTATGGCTCAAAAACGGCCCTAATATCTCAAGACACAAACATTTTAGAGACTTTGTTTCAAAGAAACTCCCCTAAGTTTTAAAAGACCTGTTCAACAATACCATACAGAAAAAATGTTTTTTTGCCCCCTTTCACATGTATGGGAAGGGGGTACAAAAAACATTTAAAATATTTCTTTCTCAACATTTCTAATTTTGGGGCAACACGATCTATCTTCACACCAAATTTGATGTCAATAGCTCCAAAACTGACGAAGTTATGAGGGCGCGGCATACAGACAGACAAACAGACTATAAGGGTAACAGACTATAAGACTACAGGGATAAGGGTTTCTAGTAGACTACAAAACCCTAAAAAGTCCTAGATGTTGAGCAGGATTTACCCGACAAAAAGTTTCATTCAAGTCCACCCGGTTGAAGAGCATATTTCACGTTTAATCGTATTTCCCGTAGGAAACAGCAATTTTCCTGCAGTAAAAAGTGGCTTAGATGTTAACCAGGTGTAGTAGCTACACAACAAAAAAGGTTCAATTAAATCCGTTCAGCAGTTTCACAGATTAACGGTTAACTTATCCTAAAAATTTATAAATTTTACGCTTTATCGTTTTTCCCGTAGGAAAGAGCGATTTTCCCGCAGTAAAAAGTGGCTAAGATGTTGACCAGGTTTAGTAGCTACACAATACAAAAAGTTTCATTCAAATCCGTCCAGTAGTTTCGGAGATTAGCGGTAACAAACAAACAAACAGACAAACAGACAAAAATTTAGATAATTACTGAAATGTGTTCTAATGCTATTTTTACATCACCCTCAATTAGTTTTTCGTAATTTTATTCAATGTACAGACACACGGGTTTTACTGTTTTATTATATGTATAGATTACCTACACGGAATTACTAGAAACCAGAGGGTTCTGTCCAGGAAATTTTTACAGAATGCTCCTATAAGGGTTTTATAACAAGTTTTGTTTAAGGCAACTGTTTGCTATTTGGGACATGGATCTCGCTCAAGCAAAATTCACTCTTAACACATTTGACATTCATCTCAATTTACTATGAATTGTTGATGTCAGATACGTCGTTTAGGATGTAACTCGGCTTCTAAAACCCTGTCAAAAATTATGTCATTCGCACGGAAAGGTACTGATGACAAAAAAGTGGTATACGAGTGCTGATAAGGGTTTCTAGTTGGAAAATCCTGAATTACAAATTTTCCGGTGGAACTTTGTTTGGGCTATTAGGTAGACAAACATATTAAAACACGTCACCTCTCAGAGGCTGGGCGCCTTTGAGAAATTACATAGAAAGTCCTAGTTTTTGATCTGTATAAGTAATACAACAATACTGCATACGATATAATATTGCATCGTATGCAATACTATTCTTGTAATTAGTTTATGAAAGCTTAAGAAAAGTTATAAATATTTAGTTTGACAGTTTTTACTCATTTCCAATCGTTTTCCAGGTATGAGCTCTGAACCATTTTGGAAATTCCAACCCATATAACATAGATTTAGTAAAAACTATAAAGACTCAATGTTATAGAATTTTATTAGATTTAATTTTTTAGAATAACAACATTCTGTACGATGTATCGTTTTCGAGTGATAAGCCGATAATCGAAATTCTCTGGTCCTGTCCTGTGTCACCGACTTACTGCCAACCTGGATAAGTACTAACCCGTAAGCTAGCTTCAGGAGTGGATACTCAACCATGGATCACATTCACGCCGTCAAGCAGCTAACGGAGAAGTGCAAAGTGTACAACCGGCCCTTGTGTTTCACCTTCGTTGACTATGAAAAGCTTAAATGAAAAGGCATTCGACTGTTCGTCATCTGACAAACAATCAAAATGTATGGTCAGTGTTTCACTCTCTGCATCGCTGCGGTATTGACAGGTGATGTGTGGATGTCCTCCGGGAGTCAAACGGGTCTGCGACAATGCCTAAACTTTTGACCAACGTACTAGAAGATATCATGAAGACTTTAGGTTGGAGCGAGAAAGGAGACAATTTCAACGGAATACGCATGTCGCACCTGAGATTTTCAGATGATCTCATCCTTATTGCCGAACGTTTTCTGGGTCTCCAGCAAAATATCACATCTGCATGATGCCTCCTGAAGGTAGGTCTCAGGATGAACATGTCCAAAACCAAACGTTGAAAGTCGACGTAAAACCAAAGTCAAAAATATAGGTAAGCGAGTGACGAGGTTAAGGTGGAGATGGGCAGACACTTGTAAGACGAAGTGACGATCGGTGGAAAAAAGCAGCCACGAAGCGGTGGCCAAGATTAGTGAAAAGGTCAGTGGGCAGACCACCTGCTCAATGGTCCGACGATATCATCAAGCTTATAATATGACCTCACTGGCACAGGCTGGCACGGGACCATGAGGGTTGGCTTAGTAGAGAGGAAGCCTATACCCCGCAGTGGGTGGATGGCTGAGGATGATGATAATGAACCAAAATTCTGACCTTCTATGCGCTTTAGTGAGATATTTTAATATTTTTGTCTCCTTCATAGCCCATACAAAGTTCCGTCGTTAATTTTGTAGTTCAGGATTTTCCAACTAGAACCATTCATTCATTTACCTACCACTCTAATGCGGATGGAGCGTTTTACATTGGAAGCAAAGAATAATTTTGCGACAGTAACCAGAATTGAAAAATTTATCTACTTATTTTATGGTTCCAGTCTTGGATCTTCCAGTTTTTTTGCAATCCATACCCGCATACCACTGGTCGCACCAAAAAAGGGCGTAACTAGTTTCTTTAAACTTTACAGCAGAACATGGTTTGACTTGTACTGCCATGTTTATTTAGGGGGGTTGGATCGTCACCCGCCACGAGCCCGCCACGCTGATCCAGTGCGGGTTGGCGGGTCGCCATTGCCTCGTCCGTTGACCAGCAGGGCGCATCAGGGGCAGGTAAGGTTGGCTTGGGCCCCGAAGGTGTTGATAAGGCCCCTTACACCCCTATCTTTAATAGTCACTATAATTACACTATCTTTAATAGTTTCCAGGAAGAATAAAGATAACTGAAATTTGGGACATATAAATGGGGTAAAGGAGGAAAGCATGGGGGTCCAACTTGCTTCCCTTCTTTTCCTGAAGCTTACATATTATATAAGCTACACACATGCCAAATTTCATGCTTTCTGCCGAATCGGACCATACCCCCATACAAGCTATGAAGTCGTATTATCAGATACCTATTATTCGATTAGAATAATGAGTTGGTAGATAGCCCACCGTGACACATATCAAAATCCAAGTCAGGCATGTCAGTGCCAATAATGTCATCAACACCACTCCATTCGTTCACAAACCCTTTCCAACCAAAGAGATTCAAAGATTCGAATACAATCAGCACTACAGCTTGCAGTATTGAAGATTATGTAAACAAATATTAACGAAACAATAACAGAAATTATTAGGCCAAAATAAAATAAACTTAGCTCTTCTTAGCTACTCTTAAGTGACGCGCCGTCAGTCGTCATATATTATTTAAATGACGATAAAGACTATTCGTGATAAAAAAATACCTACCGTCTCCTAGGACAAAAGTTCTGACAAAGCGTGTTGTGGTGTGGATTAAGCTAAAAAATATAATTTTAGAATTCCATGGTCATGATGTATCAAACTAAAAATTGTTAGTTTTTGGTTACATCACTTCGTGATACGACCAACGGTGAAGACAAGAGAATATCTGAATGTCACTAATTTACAGTGTTGCCGGGTCTTTGCTATAGTTTGCTCTATTTTTTTTTAGCAGGTTTTCCTATATAAATACTAAAACTCGAACTTTTGGGGTTGTTTATACTCTTGTTTCTTGGTAATATTTTATCGATCTGCTTAACGTTGACGAACAGCTAATCGGCACCACCGCACCACATCAATTGTTACCTCATCTCAACTTAACCACCAAATGCATGAGCTCCTGTCGTGTGATGAGGTTGTTACTGCCATCAGACATTAGCATTGACCTTACATCAGGCGATATACTCAAATTTGGCGGAGTGGAGCTAAACTCGTTGTTATGGAAACTTTTTGTTTGAATGTGAGAGAAAGAGCGATTTCCGGGTGGTTTTAAAGTTTCTCGCATTAGTGCCCTCTCAAAAACAAAGGTGACCTTTCTGACTGCAAGTCATACCGCGGTATTCCGTAATAATCGCTCCCCGAAAGGCTTTTGCAAGAGCCTTATTAAACCGCTTGAAGGACTTTCAGATAAGAAAATATTTTTTGGATTTTTGTGTTCATCAACTGCAGGAAAAAGCAGGGAGCAATGTTTTTAGTTGTAACTCTGCTTTGTTGGTCTATATAAAGCGTTCGACAGTGTATTTTGTGAAGCTCACTGGATGGTGCTAGAAAAACTAGAGTGCACGGAGAAGTTTGTGCGCCTCCTGAGACATGACATGAGGCATGATGATGAGCAGTGCTGTGTCTCTGTAGACGATGAACGATCTTTTTTTTCCCCATCAACTGTAAGGTGAAACAAGGGTGCATTCCAGCGCCCACACTGTTTACCTTATTCTTTGCGGTAGTAGTTAAGGAGGTCTCATACACCGTCTCCAAAGGAGCCCGCATCCGTTTCCGCACATCTGTCTGAACTTTGAATTTGGCTACTGGCTGATCCAGGTTTTTGGCCGAAATTCTAGATTTGTTTAGTATATGTATCGTTTTTTTTCCATTTCTGGGGAACGAGAAGTGAATAGGTAAACAATATGCACCTCCCTCTGGGCAGTTAAGGGTAGAGTTGGATACCTTGAGGCGTAGGGCGCCCTGAAAGATGGGCTAACGTCGGACAACCTGAATATCAGGATTGCCTCGATTGCCCTAGAGGGTAGGGGGCGTTAGACACCGTAAGAGCAGAATGTACCACTGGACGCTCTAAAGGACGGGAGGTAGAGGTAGCGATAGGACGCCCTGGACGGCAGGGGGTAGTGTCGGACGCCCAAAAAATCCAATGTCTGCGATCTTTAAGTCTTTAGTGTTTCCGGCGCTTTCCGCGCCCGCCAGGGCATCCGACGTTACCTCCCACTCTCTGTCCTGCCTCTCAGGGTATATGCCGCCACCTCTTACCCTCCAGGAATGCCCTGGACGACAAGAGGTAACGTCGGAAGCCCAGGAAAACCAACGCCCGCCACTTTTAATCCTCCAGAGTGTCCGACGTCGACCACACCCTCCAGGGCGTCCAACGCTAACATAACGCTAACATAACATAATGTTTCGCTATGCGCCGAGCAATGCACACGTATTTGCCGACTTAATTATTTTAATTTAAAATAGTGAAATAATTCGTCAGCGTAGCACTGGCTGCGTTCGACTTGGTCCAAGATGGATACATCTTTCTTGGCCAACGATGTCCTCACGTTCCTGCAAGATCAACTAACCATCACAAACGAGGCCTCCGTTATCTAGCTGTGTTCGACCTATTTCTCGGTGGACGACATATGCAAGGCGAAGGCGCTGCTGTGTGAGTGGCTCAAGCTGAACGTGAAGTGTGTGCCCCATCGAACAGGGGACAAAAATTGCAAGAAAAGCCTGCAAGATATTATGAATATCCTGAAGGGGACGGATCACCAAAAAGTGCCAATATTCTTGAGGGCTACTCATAAAAAACTTCCCAACGCGCTCGACCAGCAGGATGGAACATAACAATATTTTTTATTGCACAAAAAAACAAACAAACAAAGTAATAAAAAAAGAAAACATAACAGAGTACAATTTGGCGGCCTTATTGCTTCACAACAGGAAAAAGTACGTACAGAGAAAAAGCGGGGTAGTGCAACTATTTATGTATTACATAAACATAATATACATACATACTATTACTCAAATACTTCAACTATGATAAACTACTACACATACTTATTAATAGACTAATACATATTATATTATGCAGATAAGAAAGAACACATCATTTTATAGTTCCAGATAGTTTAAAGGAGTGTTAGACAGATAAGGAGATATATGAAGAAGTAGTGCAAGTAGAGGCGTAGAACTTAGATATACTTTGTAACACAGTAGTAGGCCCGACGCTACCCCTTATCATCTATGGCGTCTCTGGAGGGTTGGAAATAGCGTCAGTTACCTTGTAAGGCATAAAGTAGCGTTGGACGTCCTGTAGGGAGGGAGGTAGAGTCGGACGCCCTGGAGTTAGCAATTAGAGAGAGATGCATAACTCACTTTTCCACTCCTTGTTCCTCGTCGGGAATGAAAAAAAAAGCCATAATACTAAACAAATCTAGGATTTCGCCGAAAATGCTAGGATTTTGGCCAAACATTGGATCAGCTTGGGACGAAGGCCAAAGGAAGTCTACAATTTTGCCATAATATGCCAGCTTTTGACATCGCACTGCGACATGTATACCGATGACCTATGCTTTCTTGCAGAATCCGCAGATGGCCTGCAACAACTGAAGACCGTTTCTCCCCAAGCATGCTGCAAATTCGATCTGAAGATCAGTGTCAAAAGATAGTATTCTTCTTCTTCTTATTCGAGTAGTACACCAAGTCGTTCAACAATTCGATGAAACCTAGAGTCAGAGTTTTCCAACCGCCTACTATAAGTAGCAGGCCTCTGACATTATTGTGTAACGACCGCCGTCTTAGTGATCAGATCATTCACAAAAGTGATTTCAATGGAAATACAAGGTCGTGAGATACTGAAAATTAAGTTTGGTGAAGATATGATGACACAAGTTGAGAAGTTTCGATATTTAATGTGACCTTGATAATGAGATGAATAGCAGAATCAGTGTGGCAGCTGCAATATTTAGGAAGCTGCTGATTAGAATTAAAAGTGGTCGGCATGGCCGAAATCAGCCGGAGAGAACATCATCATTCCTGTTGGTGACTATGGAATGGTTTTATTTCAAGTTGATATCTTAACGCGTTCCCGAAAAAAGGGGTCTTGACAGACACATAACCAAGTGACAAGTAATATAATATAATTCATAATATAACTATTCGTGTAGAATAGTTCATGGGTTTAGTTCAGTTTTTCCTTAAAATGTATAACAAAACAACAAATACAACAGAACTTTTAGCACCGCAAAACGCAAAATGAGGTTTACAAATATACATTACATTTTCTTTTGCAAATTCTGCTCAGGCATCAATGTTGTCGGAATACATACATACATATATCACTCCTTTATCTCTTGCGGGATAGGCAGAGCTTGTCGGAATTCAGCGTGTAATTTGTGAAAATTTGATAAACTGTAACATAAAAAGCATGTGTTTAGAATATTGTTGCCACTCGATAGTGGACTATCGATTGTAAAACGATAGACAATCGATAGTATCGATATCCTGAACTATCGATAGTATCGATAGTATTATACCTCGTCAACAGTATTGCTTTATTTTAAATTATCAATACTATTATTAGGCCTACCGATTTTATAGGCCTGAATAAATGAAAACTATCGATAGTAAAACCATCGGTAGTACGGCAACAATAGTTCAGAATTTACATAAAGTTTGTTCTATATTTTTTACTTCATTTACCTTGCTGTTAAATATGTCTAAATAGCAGTAATTCTGTTTATCCGGCAACACTGGCCTGGTGAGCTTCTCAGCGCGGTGTCAACGTGACGGCGTCGTGGCGCGCCGCAACGACGCCGACGCTCGGTTTATCTGGTTCCCCATACAAACCCATACAAACCAGTCATTTGACAGCGACAACGACGCGCGTCGTTGTCGCTGTCGCTTGGTTTTTAAGCCCACCCTTATTATCCAGTTAGTTGCAGAAGGCTAAATACCTGCAAAATTGAAATATGGGGTGAACTGGCTGATCTTCGGCCTAATTTAACCTCATTCTAACACTGTTATAGCCTAGTATGTGGCTGTAGCAGTGTACACACACATTCATATTTTTTCATTCAGATAAGTTGTTTTTCGAATGGGTAATTCTGATTCAAGAGTTGATTAAAAACTCATCATCATTACTTTGTTGATTAAAAACAAAAAATACTTATAAATCTCTCGGCATTTTAAAAAAATCGACACGCTAGTTTTTATTTCATTTACAAACAAACTTGTTAATGAATTACGTGAACATCCTTTGACTGACCCCACTGCCCTTCCGCCACGAGGACAGGATTCACTTACACGACACGCACACTAACATCCAACCAATCACAACACTTATTTTATTTTGGCGCGTAAATTCATCGAAGTGGTGTTTGGTCTGTTTCTATAACAAATAGGGTGCACTTTTTTCGTTTTGTATTTTTTAGTTAAATGCAATTTTCTCGAAAACTAGCGTGTAGAAACTTTTAAAAATTTGCCAAGTAGGTACACGCTTATATTTTATTTGATCTGTCCCTAAAATATTTGCAGTGAATCTAATAGAACCTTATATAACAAGTATCTGAATCCTGGCTCGGGCAGCCAATACCTGGCTACAAGGAAGGGGCGGGAGGCAGTTAACTAGTTTAGTTTAGCGCCGACGTCTGAGATACTGCCCGTGCCCGGCTGGATTACAAACCAGAGGTTGGTAGTAATTAATGAACGAAAAACTGTAATTCCATGAGGTGCCGGTTTAAAGAATCAACCTTTATCTTTCTCGTGTCGTAAGAAGCGTAGGGATTGCGACTTGAAGTGTATCGCAGCTTTAGGCAGTTAGATCGCCATTTTATACAGCCCTGTTCACTCTGCCTACCCCGCAAGGCATATAGACGTGATTTATGTGGCAGTTAACCAGTTTAGTTTAGCACCGATGTCTGAGATACCGCCCGCCTGGATTACAAACCAGAGGTTGGCAGTAATTAATGAACGAAAAAACTGTAATTCCGTGTGGTGCCAGCGTAGAATATCATCACCCCATTATCTTTCAAGTGCGTGTCGTAAGAAGTCACTAAGGGATTTGAGAATTGATGTGTAATGTGAATCTCAATTTTAGGCGACAAACTTACAACCTCTCAATATGGTGATACACGGTCTTCTGAATGATTTTCAAACTTTTGCAAGACGTGGTCTTCTTCTTCTTCGATTGGGACACCAAGTTGTCCAACGACTGGATGAACCCTGGTGTCGCAGTTTTTCAACCGCCTACTACAAGTAGCAGGCCTCTGACATGGTTGTGTAACGAACGATAGAAAGCAACCGGGACCGACCGCCCCGACGACTATGTGATCAGACGTGGTGTAGATGGCCGTAATTATTTCCGCAGATATTTATTAGAATCCATGGTGAATGTAAAAGCAATACGGTCCTAGAGTCAAAGTAGGTATACTAGCATTATCAAGAAAGTAATTTGTCAGAATCAGGTTATTGTCTGAAGTAAACCAATATCATCCAATATTGCTTAGTCATCAAAATACAATTAGGTAGGTAAACCTTGAATACCTAGAAATCCTGAGCCGAAGAATACCTAAATATTGCCAACTCCAGGCAAAAGTGTCAGTCGGTAAACCAGTTCTAATTGATTTGGGTCTCGGCCGAACAAATATCGGTGCGGACTTTCGTGATAGTGCAAACTATTGGAGGTTGGCGGGAAGATATTTTCAGGTAAGTACTTATGTTAATTACTTAGCACATAAAAGGAACGCTTATTTAGACGGTGTGCACGGAAAGTGCTGATTCCAGTCTAATAGCGCTAAAGATATTTATCCACTTCGTTTTTTTTGTGTTTGACGCAGAAGTCCTCCAACGACCTGATGAACCCTGGTGTCAGAGTTTTAACTGCCTTCTGATGTTGGTTTCTCGATCAAGACAGATATTATATAATTTCTGATTTCTGATCATATTCCTTTTAAACACCAGCTCTAGGTATGACTATGGAACACGAACATGGGCCTCCCTCTTTCGAGGTGTATTGCCTTGCCATACCTACTCACCGCGCCTGGCAGACAGATTAGCGACCGAATTGCAAGATATTTCGTTCACAGGGTATGCTGCTGTCCATTCAGTTTTTACGACACTCACATGTAAAGATGGGGTGATGCTATTCTAAGCCGGCACCACACGGCAAACGCCCGACGTTTATAGATTGTACCGTTCCCGAAACCCGTTGTAATTACTGCTAGACAACCAACACGGCTTCAATTTGGAGTGACGGACGTTTTAGCAGATTATAGCCGAGTTTGGTGCCGGATTAAACATATTACACCATGTGCATGGAAGGATCTATTAATAGTACGTCTGTTACAGTATGGTTGTTCTAATAGGCCATATTTGATAGCTGTCAAAATCATGTTAATGCTATGACATGAGGTAATTTTTTCTTTGTTGACTGTCATCTACTCGTAGTATGGGTTTAATAGCTGTCAAATATCGCCTATTCGAGCAGCCGTTCTTTAATTCGATAAAGCCAACTATTTCACATTTATTTCATTTGTTTGCATCTTGTCATATTACTCTCGTGACATTCTTCTATAAACCAGATAGTAAATGAATTTGGAGGTGCTCTACATTTAAAATTGTTTATTTTACTTTACACAATACCTATATTACGAAAATACGAAATCACACATTCGACGTCGTTAATTGTCATTATTTAGCTCGATCAGTCTCGAAGCACACTTCAATCTGTATAAAAAAGTTGTTCACTGATTTAAATGTTTCTGGGTATCAACTCCACACGAAGATTCACTGGTCGAACTTGCACTTGTTGCTTCCCATACTTGATTCCGCCATCACGGACTGTGGTTTTAAGACTGAACTCTCTCAAAACATGGACAATACCAGCTTTAGATTGAAGCCGCGCGTACCTCATCCCGACGCATGTTCTGAGCCCTTTTCCAAACGGTTGGTAAAGCACATCGTTATTCTTATTGTCTTCATCAAACCTTTCCGGATTAAAAACTTCCGGGTCAGAAAAATATTTAGGATCATGGTGAAATTCAAATATTGGAGTAAAAATCTTAGTCCCTTTAGATATTTTGATGTTTCCAACTGGTAAAACGGAATCACGTACGCACATTCTAGACAAAAATCCAATCGGTGGGTACATTCTCAAAGCTTCATTCAGTACTTTCTCCAAGTACTCCATGTCATTAACAGCTTCATAGGTCAAATTCCCTTGATATTTTGACCAAACGTTATCTATTTCTTCGTGTACTTTTTTGAGAATGTCTGGATTTTGACCCAGTTCAAGAAAGGTAGCATATAGAGCTGAAGCAGTTGGCTCAACACCAGCATTAAAAAAGAAGAATGCTTGAGCTGCCAGCAGCTCATCAGTTGGCTCCATCTCAAAACCCGTTTCAGGGTCCTTGAGCGTACCGCTATTTTGCAATTTCACACACATATCTACAAAATCGTGTTTCCTTATATTTTCTTGCTTTCTGCTACGAATAATTTGTTTCATTGCACCAATAAAGAAATCCTCATATTCAGAAAATAGGGAAATCCGCAAACGTCTCATAGCAGTGAGGAAAAGACTTCCAATTGCGAATTTAATATTTCTGACTGTGGTCTGTAAAGATGCATCTCTTGCCATGTCGAGGAATGGTGAGTCAAAGACAGATTTGGTATGTATTCCAAAAACAGCTGCTCCTAGAGCTGCACTGCAAAAAGTACACATTGTGTTAAACGCGTCATCTTTCATTTTCGAAGGATCATTCCTTATCAGTTCAACGAAGTCTTTTGCGCTCTTATCTATGATGTAGTACATGTCCTTAAGTTTACTAGTAGTAAATACAGGTGTGAGTGATTGTCGCATTAGTTTCCATTGGATGCCATTCATGAAAAGTAAATTTTGCGCCAGTAGATCCTTTTCGTAGAGTTCAAATCCACGATGACTGAAAGATTGAAAATTTGTTTGAAGAACATGCTGCACATTCTGAGGGTCTCTTACGTACAAAATGGGATCCGTCAAAGATCCAATTCCAACAGCTGGTTCATCGGGAAACTTCTTATAAATCTTGTTGTATAAAATTTCGAACAACGCTTTGTCCGTGCGCAGAAAGTCCCAAAATGGTCCCAAAACTTTATTTTCTGCATAGAATGCAGTTACACCACGTTTCTTCCAATAATTTTCGTTGTATATTCCCTTCAAGTAATACAGTCCAATGACCAAAATTATTCCAACTAATATTACAGCTACAATCATTTTAATAAACAATACACATCACATCTACGACTAAACTTGGTGTGATTGTTATACCTACACGCTCATCGTATTTATAATTTTATCATTGCTTTGTAGCGTGATTAAATTCGAAATAAACTCAACCTTGAACCACAATCGAGATAACCTGTAGAAAAACTCTACTAATACGTAAATAAAATAAAAAATCTAGGCCGTGTCTGCACATGGAATTAATTTTAGAAATGTTTAATGGTGGATAATAAGTACCTAATCGATAGTAGGTATTGCTTCGGAGAGCACGTTAAGCCGTCAGTCCGGTGCTGTCTACATCCTATATGTGATATTTTACTAATGACCGATAGCGAAAACTGAGAATCGGCTAGTGATAAGGAACAACTTTCCCCAAGGAACATAGGTCGAAATCCGAAAAAAAATTTTGGACCTCCCATACCTACTAATTGAAATCAGCTGATCGGCAAATTTGAATGTGAGGACCAAATTTTTTTTTTCGCATTTCGGCCTATGTTCCTTGGGGAAAGTTGTTCCTTATCACCAGCTGATTTTGAGTTTTCGCTATCAGTCACTAGTAAAATATCAACCTATATATAGGTAATTACTTAGACGGCGGAGGTCGTTACACAACAACAGGCCTGCAACTTGTAGTAGGCGGTTGTAAGACTGGTTTAATGGGTCGTTGAACGACTCGGTGTCCCACACAAAGAGAGAGATAAATAGTCAATTAAGTTCGTATACGAAATTACTAATTTGGTCTGTTTGTTTTTGTCTCCATAACAATAATAGTTTAGCATGATGGGCAGCTTCTCATGGCATATTATTAGACTAGCTGGTGCCCGCGAACTTCGTTTCGCCAAGAGAAGTTTTTGAGCCCACAGAAGCGGCACATCATGCTAAACAAATTTTTCAATACAGACATTTTCGTATCTCTTAAGGGCGCCACACACAGGGCGCGGATGCTTGACGTGCACGTCATCACGCGCGTAGAGATGACGTTGTATCGGGATTGTATGAGAGGCCTGCCTATGTATGCGTGCACGTAATCACGCGAGTAGCACGGTGTGTGGTGCCTCATACAATCCCAGACGATACAACGTCATCTCAATGCGCGTGAAACGTGCACGTCACGCATACGGGCCCGGTGTGTGGCGCCCTTTATTATTTTGCCGAGTTCATGGTGTTCCGTCACGTAGGTAGACAGAGAGTACCTACCTCCAGTGCTGATAAAGGTTCTCACTAATCATAAAATATGATCAGAACGTTTATCTTCCACCATACCAAACATCTAAAAACATCGCTTTATTTTTGAGTGATTCATGCACAATTTTTACACATAATGGTACGTTTTCATTTTCGATGTTTGTCTCATGGTTATTATTTTATGCCTGATTTGTATGATTAAGGCATGCAAAGATAATGGTGATGACGATGATGATGGAATTCTATTTCAGCCTATTGCAGTCCACTGCTGGACGTAGGCCTCCCCCAGGGAACGCCATAAGGCACGATCTCCCGTTTTTGCCATCCAGTCTCTACCAGCCGCCTTTTTTAAGTCATCGGTCCATCTGGCCGGAGGGCGTCCAACACTACGCTTGCCGAGGCGTGGTCTCCACTCGAGAACCCGCTTACTCCACCGTCCGTCGGTTCTACGACAAATGTGACCAGCCCACTGCCACTTCAGCTTGCTACACTTCCAGACTATGTCCGTCACTTTGGTCTTTTTTCGGATGGCCGGACTTTATCTATTATAGAGATACCAAGCATAGACCTTTCCATAGCTCTCTGAGTGACATGTAGCCGGTGGGCCAGTTTTACTGTCAAGTTCCACGTCTCGGCTCCGTAGGTCATGACTGGTAGGACGCATTGATCGAACACCTTGGTCTTGAGGCATTGTGGCAAAGATGATTCGAGGATATGACGCAGCTTTCCAAATGCTACCCAGCCAAGCTGCACTCTTCTGGTGATTTCAGCCTCAAAGTTGTCTCTTCCCATCTGCAAAGTTTGCCCAAGGTACACATATTTCTGGACAACTTCAAGGACTACACCTTCGACGGAGACCGGCTCGGGGACTATGTGTTGATTGAACATGACCTTCGTCTTATCCAAGTTCATCCCAAGTCCAACACGTCTCGAGGCAGAGTTAAGACTAGATAGCATTTTTTGCAGGTCCTGCAGCGATTCGGCCATTATGACTATGTCGTCGGCAAAGCGGAGATGCGTGAGACTTTCGCCGTTGACGTTGATGCCCAGTCCATCCCACTGTAGAGTTTTGAAGACATCCTCCAATGCGTTGGTGAAGAGTTTCGGGGATATAACGTCACCCTGTCTTACACCACGGAGCAGTTGGATGGGTCTTGTATTATGGTTTTGTACTTGAACGGACATCGTAGCCATTTGATAAAGGCTTCTCAGCACCTCCACATACCGCCAGTCGACTTGACACCGCTGCAAGGACTCCAAAACAGCCCAGGTTTCGATAGAGTCGAAGGCTTTTTCGTAGTCCACAAAGCCATACACAGTGGTTGGTTGTACTCCTCTGTCTTCTGTATAACCTGCCTTACAGTATGGATGTGGTCCACGGTACTGAAGCCCTTACGAAACCCGGCCTGTTCCGGTGGCTGAAAGGCGTCAAATCTTGATGCCAGACGATTCGTGACGACTCTCGAGAACAGCTTATAGACGTGGCTCAGAAATGTGATCGGCCTATAGTTTTTGAGAAGCGTTTTGTCTCCTTTTTTGAAAAACAATGCCACTACACCTCTGCTCCACGCCTTCGGGGTTGTCCCATTGGCTATTACAGAGTTAAAAAGCCTTTTCAGCTCCTCAAGGACAGGTTTTCCACCGGCCTTAAGCAGCTCAGAGGCCACTCCGTCTTCCCCGGGAGCCTTCCCATTCTTAAGCTGTCTGAGAGCCGCCCCAATTTCGTCTATATCTACGTCCGGGAGATCTTCTGTAAAGTGGCGGGAGAGGAGCTCTTGGGTCTGGGGTCGCATCAGGTGGAGGCTTTTTCGCATGCGAGGCATACAGACTTCCATAGAAGTCCTCAATTTCAGCGAGAATCTCTGGAACCGATGTGACAGTTACACCATTCGAGGTAGTTAGCTTTGCCAGATGACTCCTTCCCAGTGTCTTGGTAAAAACTTTCGAACCTCGGTTTTTCTCAATCGCCTCCTTAACGAGTCGAGTGTTGTAGCTTCGGAGGTCGCGTCTTACCATACTTCGGATCTTTTTGTTAAGTGACTGGGGATCTGGCAATGCATCCTCTGGTGTTTCCCGTCTAATTCGCATCAGTTCCAGGGCCTCGCTTGAAAGTTTGGACTTCTTATCTGTTCGCCTTTACGAAAATGCTTCGTCCCCACTTCGCGAACAGCCTCGACTATGCCCTCTAGGTCCTCATCAACGTTTTTCGGGGTCTCCAGGGCAGCGAATCGATTTTTCAGTTCAAGTTGGAACTCCTCATGTCCGGCTTGGGGCAGATTGGGACGGAGAACTTGCTTCACCATGCGGTTTCTTTCTAGCTTGAAGTTGATATTTAGGGTGCCTCTTACTAGTCGGTGATCACTTCCGGTATTGAACCTACTGATCACTGAGACATCCCTAAATATATGCCGTTTATCCGTCATGATGAAGTCGATCTCGTTCTTCGTCCTGCCGTCAGGGCTCTTCCAGGTCCACTTCCGTTGGGGCTTTTTCTGATAAAAGGTGTTCATACAGAACAGCCCCTGCCTGCTAAGGAAGTTGACTAGCATTTGGCCCTCTGGTTTCTGCTCCGTAGCCATGTGGTCCCAAGCTTGATTCGCCGTGCTCCTGTCCCACTTTGGCGTTGAGGTCCCCCATGACAACAGTGAAGTGGGTCTTAGTGGTTTGGTGTATGGCCTTCGACACGTCGTCGTATAGGGCCTCCACCTCTTCATCTGAGCTGCTCGAAGTCGGCGCATATACCTGTACGACCTTGAGAGAGTACCTCTCGGTCAACTTCAGTACGAGGTACGCTACCCTGTTCGAGACGCTGCTGATCTCCTTCACGTTGTCACAGAGAGCCTTATTGACAAGGAACCCTACGCCACCCTGGGATTGTGCGCTCCTTCCTGAAGTAGAATAGGTCACCTGATTCTAGGGTTATCGTGTCCTCCCCCTCTCTTCGGACTTCTGACAACCCAAGAACATGCCACCGTATCTTATCTAATTCTACCTCAAGGATTTGGAGACTTTCGTCCAGCCGCAGACTGCGTCCATTATACGTCGCCAGGGTCAGTTTATGGCAGCCGTCGTCCGTAGCCCGGGGATTCTTCGCACCCCCTGCCCTACTATTACCCGGGCCGCTACCGTAGCCCGGGGTAGTAAGGCGGCCGGGAACTAGGGGCCGTTTCTTTATCGACCTATCCATGGAGGGTTTTGCCCATAGTCACCACGCTGGGCAGGCGGGTTGGTGACCGCAGTGTGTGTTTGTGGACTATGTTGTCAACACGGGAGGCGCTGCTGCCCACCTCCCGGAAGCCCTTTATCGCCTCTTACGATACCCACGGGCAGATTTGGGGTGGTGAAATTCTACTCTGCCGACACCACACGGCATCATGATGATGGAATAACCTGGAGAAACCCCAGACTACCGCAAATGTGAGTTTGTTACTTGACTTTGAAGGGGAAAGCCCACTTCGATCCCTCCTGTTTCAAAGTCTGAGCTCCTGAGTTAGGTACGTCTTGATGGTATAGGTAGTTGGCTACAGTACCAACACCGGTGTTCTTTTATTATTTTTATGTGAAGGAGCAAATCCGAGTTGACCCATGTCGAAGGATGCTTGTTTCTTTCTATTTCTTCTACTTACTTATTTCACTTCTGTTTTTGTTTTCTTATTAAATAGTTGTGTAGGTAATAGGTATGTATACTTTTTATTTATTTAGGTACCTACCTACCAAAAGTGATAGGCCTGCAGGAGCGGCCCATCAAGCTGTACATATTTTTTTTGTAGCTGTTTCTAAGACACGCTATCGAAATGTTCTTTTGAAAACTGTTGCAGGGGTACCATTTTCAATCGATCGACATCTTTGATGTGAAGATAGATCGTGTTGTTTGACACAAATTTAGAATGTTGGGAAAAAAATGTTTTTATTTTTTGGCGTAGGTACATGTGAAAGGAGGATAAAAAAAAACATCTGCTATATTAAGTAGGGTATCGTTAAACAAATCTTTAAAAATTAAGGCGAGGTTTTTTTTTAAAAAATCACAAAAGTGATTCTGCCTCGAAGTATTTGCTTTTATGGGGAGTTTTCTCTTCCTAGAACTAAATATTTGAAAAAAAAAAATAGTTCTTAGTCTGAAGTTACTATAAAAACTATGTCGGATACTGTATCCACGCAAGTTTTAAGAAAAATAAAAGCTTTTTAATTTGTGGTTCGTAACATACTTACTACTGCAAACAAACCAGCAACGAAATTAGGTAACTTCGTTACGCTGATATTTAACATTGACTATAAACCCTATTTGTGGGCGTGTCTGACACGCTCTTGGCTGGTTTTTTATTTTGCTTTACTATTATGTTGGTACGTGTTCGAATCTCGACTCCAATATGGGAGTAAAAAAAAAACTGCAAATATTGTAAGGGGTGAACCAGTTCAAGAAACTTTTAGTATAGTCGGGGAATTCTGGAAATTCAATGTATGGCGCCAGTTGAAGCACGCCTTTACAGCAATTTTTTTTTGCGATTAGATACCTTTAAGCATGTTGTTTGAAACCTTAAAAGCGGAGACCCTCCGCCCGTCCGCATCACCCCATTTTCTTTGAAATGTGTCAAAAATTATAAACTTTCCGGATTTATGAGTTAACTATAATAGTTACAAAAAAAGTGTCAAGGGACAAAATATTCCGTATTAAATTTGCTACTTAAATGTAATACATTTTTTTATTGTAACTCTTATGGTTTTGAAGATAAAACGATTTATACTAAAAAAAACCTTTTCCTGGAAAATCTATGAATGGCGCCAGTTGAAGCACGCTTTTACAGCAATTTTTTTTTGCGATTAGGTACCTATAAGCCTGTTGTTTGAAACCTTAAAAGCGGAGACCCTCCGACTGTCTGCATCACCCCTATTTTCTATGAAATGTGTCAAAAATTATAAACTTTACGGATTTACGAGTTAACTATAATAGTTACAGTAAAAAAATGTATTACATTTAAGTAGCAAATTTAATACGGAATATTTTGTCCTTTGACGTTTTTTTTGTAACTATTATAGTTAACTCATAAATCCGTAAAGTTTATAAATTTTGACACATTTCAAAGAAAATGGGGGTGAAGCGGACGGGCGGAGGGTCTCCGCTTTTAAGGTTTCAAACAACATGCTTAAAGGTATCTAATCGCAAAAAAAAATTGCTGTAAAGGCGTGCTTCAACTGGCGCCATTCATAGATTTTCCAGGAAAAGGTATTTTTTTAATATAAATCGTTTTATCTTGAAAACCGTAAGAGTTATAATAAAAAAATGTATTACATTTAAGTAGCAAATTTAATACGAAATATTTTGTCCTTTGACACTTTTTTTGTAACTATTATAGTTAACTCATAAATCCGGAAAGTTTATAATTTTTGACACATTTCAAAGAAAATGGGGGTGATGCGGACGGGCGGAGGGTCTCCGCTTTTAAGGTTTCAAACAACATGCTTAAAGGTATCTAACCGCAAAAAAAAATTGCTGTAAAGGCGTGCTTCAACTGGCGCCATACATTGGATTTCCAGAATTCCCCTATTAGTAGATATCATAAGGGCGCAAAACAACACTTCTACGGCGAGGGCGCTTTTTTGAATTCAGAGCGAAGTAAGGGATTCTAGATATTTTGCGCCCGAGTAATTCACTCTACTTTTCATCACCCTCTATGAGAAAATAAAAAGGCGCCTCATATTTTATTGCAATGTTATACTTTCACTGTCACTTGAACAAATTTTTCAAAAAGTTAAATAAAATTCTAACAGACGTGTAATTTTTGGTGAAAATTACGGACTGTAATAATTCGGGCGTATCGTTTTTTTAGTTCTATTGGGGACGCGCGACTATGGGCCGTCGTCCCATACAGCCTTTATTCGAACAATATTTGCGTTCTATTACTTTGGCGCTGACTGAACATCAAGATATGTTCTAAATTCAAAGTAGTTTTATTCGCATTTGTTGAGTTCTTTATTTAAAAAGTGCAAATAAAAGAACTTTGCGGCGCGTTCTTTTCGAATAGATAGGATGAAAACAACTTTCCCCAAGAAACATAGGTAGTTCAAAATACGGGGTGTTAGGGACGGTGTAACGAAAACTTTGCAGGCGTGCTCAGACCATCAAACTGAACAACTTTCACTATGGAGCCAATGGTGGAAAACGAAAAAAAATTTCTGACCTCTCATACAAAATTTACGATCAGCTGACTGACTTTGTATGGGAGGTTGAAAAATTTTTTTTGTTTCCCACCATTGGCTCCATAGTAAAAGTTGTTCAGTTTGATGGTCTGATCATGCCAGCAAAGTTTTCGTCACACCGTCCCTAACACCTTGTATAAGGAGTAAAAAAATTTACTGCAAATATTTTAAGGAGTGAACCAGTCCATGAAACTGAACAACTTTCCCCAGGGAACATAGGTCGAAATATGAAAAAAGAATTTGGACCTCCTATACAAAATGTTCTGGCCGGCCGGTTCAGTTTGAATGGGAGGGCCAAATTTTTATTCGTATTTCGACCTCTGTTTCTTAGGAAAAGTTGTTCAGATTCATGGACTGGTTTAGTGCAGTTATTTTTTTACCTACTGTAGGAAAAAATAATTGGACCTCCCATACAAAATGCTCCAGCCGTCTCGATAGCCGACCAAGTTAAATTTGTAGGGAAGGGAAGGATTTTTTTTTTCATTATTCGAGCTATGTTCCTTGGGGAAAGTTGTTCAGTTTCATGGACTGGTTCACCCCTTGGAATAGTTTGAGTAGTTTTTTTTACATCTTATACAGGGTGGACCAAAAGAAGTCATCCGATGTGATTTGCCTCCCATTTTTTTATTAGTCTTTCAAATGAACTTCTGTTTTCGGAAATCAATCTTTTGAAGATTCAAAATTTACGAAAAAAAATTGCCACCTCATGAGTCAAATCAAAAATAGTCTCTGAAAAGCTCCCTTCTCGTGTTAGAACGGCCCCCATTTTTTTTTAAATATGTTAAAATAAGTTTTGTTATCACTAAATAATCCTTCGAAGATGTGAACTCAACGCTGTAAAATAAAAAATAAAGAAAGCAGTTAGATGCCAACTCCAGAATTGATGCAAGTTGGTGAAAACCAATCCACAGGATTTGGTTTTTGAACCGGTTGGTCAGATCTCCAGATCCGACAACGCCAGAATTGACCCAATGGTATTTTTAAAAGTTCAAGATTACAAATTACAATTCTTAAAACTTTCAAGTCCCTTAAGCCACCAAAAACAAAAAAAAGACATGGTCAAGAATGTATGGAAATAAGCGTGTTTAAAGTTAAAACGTACGGTAGAGATGGCAAGTTGACTAATGTCTTTTTAAAAACATAATCACATAAATTTGACATCTTCGAAATATTGATTTCCGAAAACAATAGTCGATTATAATGTCTAATAAAAAAATGGGAGGTGATTCACATAGGGTGATTACTTTTGGCCCACCTTGTAGTAACTTATTCCTCTACCGCACGCACCGCACGCAATATCGATTTACGTGCAAACTTATTTCAAGTATAGTGGCAACCCCCCCTTTTAGGGGTCAATTTTTTTTAGCCTATAACCTGGTCGGTAATTTTTCCGACATTTTGGTATAATTTGCATCAAAATCGGTTCAGTCGTTTTTGCGTGATGCTTTCACATACAAACAGACAAACAAATAAACAAATAAACAGATAAACAGAAAAAAAATCTAAAAATTGCTGAAACGTGTTCTGCTATCAATTTTAAGTATCACCAAACAGTTTTTTTTCGAAAATCTTCTATGTACAGACTTTCGACCCTCTACAACTTTATTATATGTATATATATATAGACTAGCGGCCCGCCCAGCGGTTTCACCCGCTGCTACTTACCTGTTTCCCCGTAGAAATTGGATCTTTGCCATTACCGTATCTCTTATAGTTTAGATGGGATGCTGGGGGTCTACATCGGGTACTCCAGACCCTCGTGACCATGACCAGCAGAAGTGGCCCGTCATGCTGTATAACTTATACTTTGAAACCATTACCCTATCACTTATCAGATGATGGTGGTCTGCATCAGGTACTCCAGATCCTCGATAACTATGTGCCAGCAGAAGCGGCCCGTCATGGTGAACAACTTTTTCTATGAAGCCATGACCGTATCACTTATAGTTTAGATGGGATGCTGGTGGTCTTCATCAGGTACTCCAGATTCTCGATGACCATGTGCCAGCAGAAACGGCCCGTCATTGTCAACAACTTTTTCTATGAAGCCATGACCGTATCCCTTTTAGTTTAGATGGGATGCTGGTGGTCTTCATCAGGTACTCCAGATCCTCGACGACCATGTGCCAGCAGAAGCGACCCGTCATGGTGAATAACTTTTTCTATGAAGCCATGACCGTATCTCTTATAGTTTAGATGGGATGCTGGTGGTCTTCATCAGGTACTCCAGATCCTCGATGAACATGTGCCAGCAGAAGCGGCCCGTCATGGTAAACAACTTTTTGTATGAAGCCATGACCGTATCTCCTATAGTTTAGATGGGATGCTGGTGGTCTTCATCAGGTACTCCAGATCCTCAATGACCATGTGCCAGCAGAAGCGGCCCGTCAAGGTAAACAACTTTTTGTATGAAGCCATGACCGTATCTCCTATAGTTTAGACGGGATGCTGGTGATCTTCATCAGGTTCTTCAGATCCTCGAGGGCTGTCAAAAAGTAGTCCATGTCCATCTTTAATATGCTAGTAATATTGGTGCCAAATTTCGCGAAGATCGGTAAAGAGATTTGGCTAATTCGGGTAATATCCGCTGTATTTCCCGCTTTTCCTGCTGATAACCGTTTTCCCATGGGAATGAGGAATTTTCCCGTGATAAAAAGTAGCCTATGTTACTCAGGAATGTTGTAGCTTTCTAATGGTGAAAGAATTTTGGAAATCGGTCCAGTAGTTTCGGAGTTTATCGATTACATACATACAAAAAAACAAACAAACAAAAAAACAAACAAAGGTTTCCTCTTTATTATATTAGTGTAGATAAGAGTGCCTTGCTACAAAAAAGTTACCTAGACAGGCGTTGACCACGTGTCTAGCGTTTTCTTATACAGGGTGTTAGGGACGGTGTACCGAAAACATTGCAGGCGTGTTCAGACCATGACACTGAACAACTTTTACTATGGAGCCAATAGGGGGGAAACGAAAAAAAATTCCGACCTCCCATACAAAATTCACGAACAGCTGAAATTTTTTTTCGTTTCCCACCATTGGCTCCATAGTAAAAGTTGATCAGTTTCATGGTCTGAGCACGCCTGCAAAGTTTTCGTTACACCGTCCCTAACACCCCGTATGATTTTAATTTTGAACCCACGTGCTATGCACGTGCGTTTAACTTTTATTTGATGAGGTCCTTCGGGTTTGATTTTTTTCATTAGATTAAAATATTGGATAACATTAAGTATGTCGTGTAATAAATATCATCATAGCTCGTCAACAACATGATAATTATGATATTAAAATTCTCACGGTCAAAAGGTCATCATGAAGTGCTAAGTCACGATGACTCGACTTATCAACACTACATAGACTAAGCTCCCATTGACAAAGTCTTACCTCATAAGTCTACCGATTAAAAGTATGCTATAAAGATAGATCATGTTTAAGTAGGAGGTCATAACATTTGTATGGGTGGCCATCCGAAATCTTGGCGTTATTTTTTATTCGACTTGTAAAAGTTATTTTATTTCCAAAACTTAGGTACATCACACAACTTTACCGTTCCAAACGTATACCTAGTATTATAAGTCGGATAAAAAAATATCTGCCAGGGTTTTATAATGGCCACCCATACAATGTTATGACCTCCTAAACATTATCTATCGTTATAGCATACTTTCAATCAGTAGGCTTATGAGGTAACACTTTGTCCATGGGAGCTTAGTCTAACATTATGTCATTACTAATCATTAACATGAATGACTAGATTATTTTTGTGATTCTTTTTTTCTGGCCGTGTGATGCCGGCTTAGAATAGCATCACCCCATTTCTTTCCTGTGGGTGTCGTAAGAAGCGACTAAAGGACTCGAGGGTATCATGTGTATTGCAATTTTAGGCGACAGGCTGACAACCTGTCACTATAGCGATACACGACAATAGCTAAAACGGCCCTCAAATATATGTCAGACGTGGCGACAACGACCGTACTTTTACGGTCGTTGACGCTCTGCCTACCCCGCAAGGGATAAAGGCGTGATGTATGTATGTATGTATTCTTTTTTTCTTCTTTCGTGTGGGGCTCCGAGTAGACGAATGACCCGACGCACCCTATGGTGTCAGAGGTTTTGAACCACCTACTAAGTGCATACCTCTCGAATAGTTGTGTTGTGTATGGACCACCATCTAAGTTATGTATGCACTTCTGGGCAGGTTTTTGGGAAGTTTTCTTGTCCAGGGGGTCCGGCTAACTATACACATGTAACTAACTAACATCTTTCTTGTTTTAAATATTGACTTAGTGATTATTTCCATTTACTTGTTATTTATTGAGGCATAAAGATACATGCTGTGTGGTTAGCCTGGCCAGCCCCGAGGCAGTGCCTTTATTTATTTTTTTATCCCGCCCGAGCCGCGTTTAGAGTAGGAACACAAATTGTTATAAAAAAGAGAAAATTTTGCACTTCAAATTTTCCCTTTTTTAATAAAATTTTGGATTAGAATGTGACTTTCTTAAAGTTAATCTTGTAATTCCTACTGAGAAATAAATGCTTTTCATTTTTATATTGATTTTATCATCCATAGGTGGCAACCGGGATGTGTCCTCCGATATCTCGTCAATAAGAAATTTTAGATTGACAGTTTTATTTATTTTATTTTATTGTTTTCGGGGAGCTAACAGCATAATTTACACAATAGACAGCATAAGAGTAAGTATGAGCCAATTATAAGCTACCACACTGAGTCAGTCCCTTAATGTCACACTAGAGGGCGAAATTCTAAGCGGGTCTTTGATGTTATACTAACCAATCTGCAAAATTCAATATGGCTGTCGGCAACCATACTTTTGTCATGATCCATTTGACGTTGTGTGCATACTTCAGGAGCTGGAGTACCTGATGGAGGCCACAAGGAGCACAGCTAAACTATATGAGATACGACCCTATTTCAACAGCTAGCCAATACTTTTTTTGTGCTATTTCTACGGGAAAACAGGTAAGTAGCAGCGGCCGAAACCGCTGGACGGGCCGCCAGATTATAATAAAGTGGTACAGACTGTCCGTGAAAAGAAACGTTAATACCTCTTAGCTCAGCGCCCTCTACTTGACACTTGAAAATCCATAGAAAATTTCCCATTTTGCGACTCCTGTTTCTTCTTATAGATATTTTCCAACCTCTCTCTTTCTAGTCGTAACTGTCGACCCAATTTTGATAAAAGATAGTCCGGAAGCCAAGCCACAGAAACACGACAATCAGAGCCACGACAATGTGTCAAAGCGAAAATCCCGGCGATATGTAGGAAGTAGGGTAAAGTGGCCAAATTCGACCCCCCGCCGGCAAACTTATTTACTAGGGTAAACCGGTAAATTGCGGGCCGCATGCCTCCCCACAATAGGGATATAATGAGAGTGTAACACTCGGAGAAAATATATTTTTCCTCTTACAACTTTTTTGTGGTACAATTTCGCGGCGAAATAGTGGAATTCAAACAAGTTGTGTGTTTATGCTGTCTTACTGTTCGATGATAGTTACGAATACCGATGAAAAGTAATTTTTTAACAAGTAATCATTAAAAACAAATAAAATACTACGGCAGTTATTTTAAAGTTATTAAAATCCGCCATTTTGAATTCATGACATTTTAAAAGTTAACATAGCCAGTGTCACTCGCGCTGCTGAGACAAATCTAACGACATATCATATTGTCAAAATTCGTCTAACCGTTTAGGTTGTAGCCTGGGAAAAATAAATTACTTGTCCTCATACACATACATTCCTACCTACTCTCGATTAGTCTACATTTTAAAATGGTAATTCAACTCATCATCCTCCTGCCCTTATCACAATTACTTGGGGTCGGCGCAACACGTTTCGTTGAACACAAAATCGTGTTGCAAAGGATTTGGCTTCATTTTACGACCTGCCGCCTACCAGACGTCAACCCTCCTTGGGAATGCTTTTGTGGTGGATTAACCGCCACCATACGGTTGGCACTGGCTGTTTGGGTTGGGTTTATCCCTCGGTCGCCTCTTACGACCCCCACGGGAAGAGAGGGGGTGGTTCTATTCTACTCTGCCGGCACCACACGGCTTGTAAATTCAACTGTACCTCCCTAAATAAGTATGAACGCTATCGATCTGGTCGGTGACTGCACCCCGTTTAAAAGAGTTAGCTTTTTTTATGTTGCTCCTAAAACACAGACAATTTGAGCCAACTCATCCGTGGATTACATTTTATTTGATCAATAGCTTAATTCAGTTTATTACACAAAAAATATTACTCGGCTCAGGGATATTTTTTATGTTTTTCACGAGGTATGCAATGAGGTAGAACTGGTAGATGTGCTGTAGTAGATTTTCTTGCCAGAAACAATGTTGGATGCCAAATTTTAAAAACACTTTCTATTTTAGGTATACAATTTAGGAAATCTTGCAAAATTTTCACCGATGGCTGACCAGCGACCTTCGCCATCTGTACTGGCGACGCCTTTACCAACTGGGCTACAGCGGCTCGAGCTGCGGTGAATATTTTGCAAGCTACAATGTAACTTTATTTAAGGCTCGCGCACATTATACTACCCAAATTTTAAAACAATTCCTGTGTTAGGTAATTTTTTGCAAAATCTTCCACCGCATGCAGGATTTGAAACTGCAACTTTCGGCATCTGTACCTCCTGCCGATGCCACTATGCGCAACCGCGGCTCACTCCTAGCCTTCGAATTTAGCAAGTATCTTGGCTACTACAGTTGCTGTGACTGCTTAGATTGCGGTCGTTACACTACCACGACAGAGGCTTAGCTACTAGGAGTTCCATAGTAGGTAAAGGCGGCTAATAAGGCGGAAAATAAACCATGACTCCAGGGAGTTCATCAAGTCATTCGTCGACTCGGTGACCCACCCGTTATTTTGATGTTGCTGCCGCATATCTAGTTTCTCAGTATTCTTAGCGCAGCTATAAAACTCATTGCGTATTCGTATACCTGAATAATACAGGCCGTTAAGTTGATGTGTTTTGTGAACACTGAGAGATTGGTACATAAAACCTGACTTATCCAAGTTATTATATTTTTACGACCATAAGTACAGTCGGGGTCAAAAGAGCATACCTAGGACCGCCTCAAATGGTTGAAAATATCTCTGAAACTACATTACTTTTGTAAATTATTTTTATGGTTCTGAATACAATTTAACTAGCTGCATAGAAAACAAAAGAAATACTTTACAAAATTAATGTAGTTTCAGAGATATTTTGAACCATTTGAGGCGGTCCTAGGTATGCTCTTTTGACTCCTACTGTACCTACCAAATTTTTAAAGTAATTTTCGTATGCAAATCTATAACCCATTGAATTTGTTATATTATGCAACTAAGTCACCTTGCTACGTTTTATCTTGATGTTTTCTAGGGTGCCGTACCCAAAGGGTGAAAATTGAATCCTATTACTGAGACTTCGCTGTCTGTCCGTCTGTCCGTCCGTTTGTCACCAGACTGTATCTTATAAACCGTAATAGTTAGAGAGTTGAAATCTTAGGAGCCGTATTTCTGTTGCCGCTATCACACACAACAATCACAAAAAAAATTAATCTTATTAAATTAAGTGGGGCTTCTTCCGTATAAAAAAACCGTGACTTTTTGCCCGATTTTAGCTACGATGACGACTCGCACTTGGCCGATATATTTATTTGGTAGACTATTTTATTTCCAGCTTCTTAGACAAAGCTTCATACCAGATAGCATATTTTTTAGTCTTCGTTGCTTTGTATGATTTTAATACCAAATTTTTATTCATTTTGTGCTGCTGATTGTACAAAATTCACAATAGATTTGATCATCAGTTGTTTAATCGTACAGCGATGCATTTTGGCTTTGGCTAAACATCTACTGTCTGAATCAGCCGGTGCTGATTATTAGACAGGGAATCGCTACTAATTAGCGAATGCTAGTGACACAGATTAATGCCACACTGTAATTATACATCGCGTGCACAGGGCTAAGATAAATTCAATTCGGAGGGATCTCTACGAACTATCCGTTATGATTGCGTTATCTGTTGCTGAAGGTAACACCCAATCCATTTCGGGTCGCTGAACCAGCGGAGTTAGTTAGTTTTTCGAACAAACAGACTGAAGTAGTATGAAAAAGTCCCATTTTAAGAGGGCTTTCACGTTTTTCTCAGAAACAAAGATGTGCGCCACTCAAATTTGAACATAAACTTATACGCATTAAGTCGAATTTCCCGTGGTAGCGGACGCGCGACTCAAGCACGGAGTGTCATTCTGCGAAATTTAGAGGTGTTTTTGAATATTTTTAACAATAACATTTTAATGAATAGAAATTCATTTCTTTTGCAATTTAACTAAATACATTTTCTTCTAACACATATATTTTTTTCGAATTTATCCTGATGGTAGTTTTTCATACAGAAGCCATCAAAATAGAGAAATATTTTTCCAAAATTCGAATGCGAAAACGTAATTTTTATCTAGGTTGTGGAATGAAATTGAAAAATGTACAAAATAAAGTTTGTTCTCAAAGATATCTTCTATGCATATGTAAAATTGGTATTTTGTTACAGTGTACCTTAGATCTAAAACTCAGGCCTAATTTGAGGTCTTCTCCTACATTTTCAGTAACTTGTTTTAGTTTTCGCTGTTTTACTATAAGTAATAAATTAAAATGTTAAAATGTTCATAATAAAGTTTTTAGATAAAGTGTTTGTGTTTGTCTTGATGTATAAGATTTTTATTTTTTACCGTACAGTTTAACTTAAAAACTGATTTTTATAACGCCTATTTTCGGTAATATGCCAGAAAAAGTTAATAGCCCTCTTAAATATGGCGCACACTTATCCTCAAAACGCACGATAAGTTTTATGGCAGTATTCTAGCTAAGAAAACTAAATAAAATAAATAATTTAAAAAATTAAAAAACACGCCTGCGTTTGTGGGAAAAATTGATCTGAAAAGTAAAAAACAAGTTATAATTTGTGAAAAATTTGGACGAGATACTTGGCTTGGATTGTTCTTCTATTTGGAAAATTGACGATGTTTTTATTAGTATCAAAAACATTCTATAATATGAATAGTTATCTTTACTGTACATATAGGTTCAATATTATGTTTTTTTGTGACCAGACTTTACAATGCAGTCGGGGGATAGTTTTCGAGATTGTAACGTGATTGTATAACAACAAACTATCCCCCGACTGCATTGTAAAGTCTGGTCACAAAAAAACATAATATTGAACCTATATGTACAGTAAAGATAACTATTCATATTATAGAATGTTTTGATACTAATAAAAACATCGTCAATTTTCCAAATAGAAGAACAATCCAAGCCAAGTATCTCGTCCAAATTTTTCACAAATTATAACTTGTTTTTTACTTTTCAGATCAATTTTTCCCACAAACGCAGGCGTGTTTTTTAATTTTTTAAATTATTTATTTTATTTACTACTTTTTAAATATTTAACAAGTAAAAATTTGTTCGCTTCTTCTGTTTTTCTGTGGTCTTCGGTGTTGGTTCATCATACTAGTCATCATGTAAAAAAATCTGAACGCTTCTATTATCACCCCCCTATGTAAGTTCTACATTCAAACCAGTCATCCTGTAAAAAACTGTGCTTTTCTATTGTCTTCTTCCTATGAGGGGGGCAAGCCCCCTTTAACCCCCTGATGTTAGTCATCCTTTAAAAATCTGTGCTGTTCTATTGTATTCCTATGAGGGGGGCAAGCCCCCCTCAACCCCCCGATGTTGGTTCTACATTCATACCAGTCATCCTGTAAAGATCCGTGCTGATGTATCGTCTTCCTATGAGGGGAGTGCAAGCCCCCCTCAACCCCCCAATGTTGGTTTTATATTTATACCAGTCATCCTGTCAAAATCTGTGCTGATCTGTTGTCTCTCTATGAGGGGGCAAGCCTCCCTCAACCCCCCGATGTTGGTCCTACATTCATACCAGTCATCCTGTAAAAATCTGTGCTGTTGCATTGTCTTCCTATGAGGGGGGCAAGCCCCCCTCAACCCCCCGATGTTTGTCCTACATTCATACCAGTTATCCTGCAAAAATCTGTGCTGATCTGTTGTCTCTCTATGAGGGGGGCAAGCCCCCCTCAACCCCCCAATGTTGGTTCTACATTCATACCAGTCATCCTGTAAAGATCCGTGCTGATGTATCGTCTACCTATGAGGGGCGAGTCCTACATACATACCAGTCATCCCGTAAAAATCTGTGCTGATCTGTTGTCTCTCTATGAGGGGGGCAAGCCCCCCTCAATCCCCCGATGTTGGTTCTACATTCATACCAGTCATCCTGTAAAAATCTGTGCTGGTCTGTTGTCTTTCTATCAGGAAGGCAATCTTCCCTTAACCCCTGTGTTGGTGTTTAAAGTCCCTTCACATTACTGTGGTTTCACCCACGCAGTATTTTCGCGGTACAGGTGCGATACCGTCGCGGTATTTGTATCGATCGCTATCAGGTGCGGGACGTCCATGCAAATACCACGGCGGCATCGCAACGGTACCGTGAGGAGAACACCACGTACCGCAGCGATACCGCTGAAATGTGAACGGGTCTTAATGCCTACTAGTTGAACTGCCCATAACTGATTTAAACAACTTAAATGATAACAGATTTGGATTTTAAATGGGTTATTTTATTGACTACAAAGTCTAGACTACATACATTAATATTACATAGCAGCTCAGCTCATAAAGAAGTTGCGTTTAAAGTTTAAGTAATCAACATTTTCTTGATACCGACTGTCTTATTTTAATCAACACTGAAGTTTTTGCCGACCAGGGCCTGCGCTTTCATGTCTTACATTGGCAGTAGTAGTCTTTTGAAGAATACTTCACTTTACTATGAATAAAGTATCCCGGAGACAGCTGCTCTGCAATAAAATCATCATTGTTTGATCAATGTTATAACAACCTACGTAATCTACTAACAAACAATGTAGCTATCAAAGTAGCTATGCAGAGAAACACCAGCAGTAGCTTGTATATGTAATGAAGTACCAGGCGCCTAAGATATATCTGCTGGCATTGCACATTGTGTATGAGCTATTTTTATGCCTGCTCATTAGCCATAAATATTATAATAAGTTTAACTAATTACCTGATACTGAGATGCCTTTGAATATTTACATGTTTTGCATTACAAAAGCATCAAGGCTGGACATCGGGATAAGAACTCGTAAAAATTTCTTCGTAAAAACTATCAGCGTTATTTTATCTATCAGTTTGGAATGCTCGTTTTATTATTAATTATTTATTTTTCAGTATTTGTTTAAATTTACTTTATTTTGCAACAACAAACATAAATATTTTGTATCAGTGACATAATTAGACATACTGCAACGTCAACTCAATCAATGTCAGCGACATCAAACTTCAACAGATTGTGTTACATAAATTTTATAATAAGATTTGTTCAAAGAGTTTTATTTACGGTGGCTGCTATCCCTAATTAATAAAATTAGATAATTTTTCTACTTATCCTAAGGTTTAAGACGACAAAACCTAGCCTATGACACTCAGGATGGTATAAGGATTCTTCTCACACTACTCCCATTCAAATCAGTTCAGTAGTTATCGAGTTATAGTGGGTTAAAGCATTGCACATATATACATACATACAAACATACATGAACCCTGAAAACATTACACTCCTTTTTTTGGTTGGGCAGTCGTGTAATAAAATACATTGTGAGTTTTGGTAGAATACCCATCAGAAAATTTGAATTATTGGTTTATGAAAGTAGTAGACACTAGGGTTTTCGAATACCCGACCAATTTTGATACCCGGGTATCGGGTACGAATTTTTTATATACCCGGGTATACCCGGGTACCCGGGTATTACCTTTTTGAGTAAAAATGGGTTCGAAATTGAAAAAAAAAAGACTTGAACGTTAACTCTATTTATACTTAATTATAATAGGTACCTAACGATTAAGTTCAGAATGTGGAAATAATTTAGTAAAATTAGACAAACAAAACCTGTATAAAAATACTTCAGTCAGTCTCACTTTTTATTACTTTCGTTTCCACTCGCTTCTTACAGTTTTCACTTGGGAGTAAGATATTTCTCCATGGTAAAAAGCATCTATGTTATGGTTATCCAGGATGAAGTAACCTAGAATTCTAAAGGTAAAAGAAATCTTAAAATCTTACGCGTACGGTATTGAGGAAATTCGTTACAAACCTACAAAAATACTCCCAGAAAATAATACAAATATTTAAAAAACTAGATATCAATTTGTGTAGAAATCTATATAATATGAAATGAATCAATTCGTTAAAAGAAACAATACTTGAAAATATAAATAAATCCTCTTTTTACTCTTTTATTTGTATAACATCAGTCTATATATCTCTTTTTCGACTACCCGGGTACGCGCGTCGTTTATACCCGGGTACCAAAAGTCTGAAATACCTGGGTATACCCGGACCCGGGTACCTGGGTAGAAAACCCTAGTAGACACCTTTTAACCTTTAATACCTTATCTTATGCTGTTATTCACTATGCTATTGTGCTTCTTAACATTGGGAAAAAAACGTGTGAGATCATTTTACATATCGGTGGAAAATGATTTCATGGTCTCACTCTGGGTGTAGGTAGATAAGTGAGGTGACTTTTGAACATTTATTACCTTCGATATCGCGTGATGTTTAGCCGGGCTACAATCAGTTGTGTTGCTTCAAGCAGGGCTCAAAACACATGCCAGTTTTGACTAGCCTCTCTTTGGTAGTCGTAGGACTTCCTCTGAACATTTATTTCCCCTGAGATCGCGTGATGTTTAGTTCAGCTTAGGTACTACCAGTTGTATCGCTTCAAACTTTGGTTGTAGTAGGGCTCCCTCTGAAAATTTGTTTCCTCCGAGATCGCGTGATGTTTAGCCTGGCTACCATCAGTTGCGTAGCTGTAAACAGGGCTTAAACCGCAAGCCAGTTTTAACTAGCAAGAAGTCATTTACAGTAAGGCCGTATTTGAAAGAATCTATTACAAAATCTACCAGTACTTTCATTTACGACATTTTATTTCTTTCGAGCCTACCTTCGTTAAGATATTATGTCACCCTTCGCCACTGCTACCTAGTATAACTGAAGTCTATCAAAGTGAATATGGACAATAAAACTGGCATTCCGTGGGCTTTCCCGATTTCAAAGCCATATATCTCGATAGCCCCATAATGTGAGCCTATAAATAAAACAAGGCCCCCTGTTGACAATGACGAATGCCTTTTACAGCCTACTCATACTCAAGCTAAAACACAGAAGTAGGCTGGTGAACATCACTCAGCATCAATTCTAAGATTCTAAACTACCTACTTACATAGTTTTTTTGTCTTGCTGACTTAGAATAGCATCAATAGCCCTTACATTTTCCACGGGTGTCGTAAGAAGTGACTAAGGAATTTGAGAGTGGATGTGTAAGTATTGAAATTTTAGGCTTAGAATAGCATCACCTCATTTCAATCCCGTGGATGTCGTATCAGTTGACTGAGGGACTCGAGGGCTTCATGTGTATCACAATCTTAGGCGACAGGCTGACAACCTGCCACTTTACTGCGCATTTTCTGAATAAGGCGTGGTGTATGTAACTGCTAATAATCGGTGAACATACGAGTACATTAAAAAAAAGTTCGGGCTGAATTGAGAACCTCCTCCGATTTCTTTTTCGTCGGTTAAAAAGTGTATTGAGCATATTGCACTACGCTCAATCTGCCTGCCAAAGCATGGTAAGTTTGAAGTACGAGTAGGTACACCTACTAAGAGAAAAAACATGATCAGCAGTGGACAATTGTACGATTATTTTTGATTTGATTAATTTCAAGTTGTATAAACAAGAGAGGTTTGAAGTAAAACAAAAAAAATAACTGCTAGTTTTAGAGTTTAATTTAAATTCTTATCATTTTGTAATCTGGTACCATTTCGCTCATCTGTTCGAAATTCTCGAGTGAAGGCCCTGAACATTTAGATGTAGGAATTCAAGATATGATACGTCAATAAGTAGGTACATGAATTATCTGAAGTATACTAGTTTCGCTTGTTGGGCAAATAAGGTGCCTACAGACAGACGTAGGCTATTATAGCCTAGCTAGTATTGTTGCCATTCAATAAATCAAAGTCAATATATTTCAGAAAACTGCTATGCTAGATATAATAAAAGCTAATGCTTAGATTTCCCTATTCATTGCGTTATTTTAAAATGTACGTCTTTAGGTTCTTTTGTAGCTGTAGATATTTTATTGTGATTTATTTTACAAATATTTTCGATTTACGAGAAACATAATATATACATAAGCGACATTATGAAAAATATTTGGGACGTTCTTATTTGAAAAGAAGAACAAAATAACATATCTTTTATAGTCTGATTTGATCCAGTGTCGGGAACGCGAAAAAGATTAAAATTCCCGCAAATGAGCCCCGGGGCGTGAGATCAAACGCTAGGTGTTCCAAATTACGATCCTCATTGTCTGTAATGAGAGTGCCTTCTGAGAAATAAGCGTAAGCGATAATTATAATGAAAATTCCTATTTACATTACATCAAGAAACATAATCTCAGTCTTATAGCAACGGTACTAAACACGTGGCTCTACGAGTATATAGAGCCACTAATAATTTTCAAGACGGACACGACCTTCAGTAACGAAGAATGCGACGTTGATTCTGACTAAACACGTAAGTGAGAAAAGCAAGCTATTTGCCAAATTGCGCCGGCTGGTGTATTAGGAAGTAGACACAATAAAAGCCGTATCTGCCATAAACATAGGTACAAATATGCACTGTTGACCAAGGGACAGATAGCGTTCCTTTAAAACATAGGACCATCTATCTGGTCAGGCTTGTAAAAAGATGGCTATTGATTCTACACGAAGAAGAAGATGTAACTTACGGACACAGGTAGATAGTGGTTACGCCCGCAATGGCCTGTAAAAATCTCGTTCTATTTGACATTCAAACTAAAGACTTCCGGATCCTGAGAGCCAGACTCAGACCACTATACTTTGCCTCTCATAAAGTAAAAAAAAACACCTACTGAATATAAAGAATAAGTAAACTTCAGAAGTGCAGGTAGGTAATTTGTTTGCGTCTGCAAGTTAAGCTGTAAACCAGTGGAGCTGTGGACTAACTTCCAGCGAATTGGGCTATCGAAAGCCGAACATTTTATAGTTTTATAGGTTTTATATGTTTCCAAGCTAACAAAAGTAGCTAGGTATCTCGTAAACGTGAAATTGGCAAAGAGAAAGCTTTTGTAAACAGGAGAGAAACTATCTTATTCTTTGTCGTTAGAGTTAGAAGATTACTCTGGGCTACCCTGGGACGCTGGAACCCGAAGCATCACGCCTAAAAATTAGGTGATTTAACAGGATTCACTTGAATTTGAGAATTCGTCTTAATTATTTTATTCACTGAAATATGGAGATGTTGACAAAGAAATATTCGATTATGCAAGAAACATGCGGTTACTTCCGTTTTTGCGTCGTTTGTTTGATTTTTCACCTTGTTTTCATTCGCATTTGAATACGGTTTGTTTATGTCGCATGACGCATCCGTAGACGCAGTATTGTGAGATGCAGTTTGACATAAACCGTATTTGTATGAACGTAGAGTGGAGAATCGAATGAATGTCACAAAATGGAGAATTTACAGAATGACAGCTCGCTCCTTCTTCCGACCATATATGCCTACACTCTAGGGCTGCTACTTTCTTGTTCTGAATTTTTAATAGGCCGTACCTGGATCGAAAATACTTAAGTACATTACTGCCAATACTTACTTTGTGTACAAACTGACGTTGCGTGTGTTTTTTGCCTTAGCTGTGGTGTGTGTGTGACACATTCATCACTAGATAACTAGTTGCAAAGTACTGGCTCAAATCCTGCTCGCGTTCAAATTTCCAATCACAGTTTCAAATTATAATCACGTCAAAAAAGACCGCAACAAACCAATCAGCGGTGTGACAATAACATGTTGTTGTAAAGGTCGGCGCACACCACGCCAAACTAATAAACGGAGCGTCGGTTAGTGCAACTTGGCAACTTGACTACTTAGCGCTTGTAGTGTGCCGGCTGAGTGACATTGCGGCGAGCCGCGCGACTGAGGGGATCGGGAGAAACTTGGTCAGCGGACTTGGGCTGCGGTGGTCAGCGTTCTAGAAGCTTCCTACAGATGAGTGACGGCTCTTGCCTACTTGTTTGTGATCGAGCGATGTAAGCGCACTTTTAGGATATTTACTTTTGATTGTACGTCACTGAATAAAATATAGTAGAAATAAGACAGCCGATGTGGTGCAGTAGTTAGTATGACTGCCTGCCACGCAGAAGGTTCCGGGTTCAATTCCCGGCGGGGTCACTCACAAAGTTGATATTTTATCACTTTGTGAATGTGTTCCCAGTCTGGTTAGGACATTGCAGACTGAACCACCTGATTGTCCGCAAGTAAGATGGTTCCGTGCTTTGGATGGGCACGTTAAGCCGTCGGTCCCGGTTGCTATCTATGATGGCGGTCGTTACACAACCATGTCAGCCTGAGCATGAGGCCTGCTACATGCAGTAGGCGGTTGAAAAACTCTGACACCAGGGTTCATCGGGTCGTTGAACGACTCGGTGTCCCACACGAAGAGAGAGAGAGACTTGGCAACTTGACTACTAAGCGCTTGTAGTGTAGCTGGCTGAGTGACATTGCGGCGAGCCGCGCGACTGAGGGGATCGGGAGAAACTTGGTCAGCGGACTTGGGCTTTGGTGGTCAGCGTTCTAGAAGCTTCCTACAGATGAGTGACGGACGGTTCTTGCTTATCTACTTGTTTGTGATCGAGCGATGTAAGTAATGTGTGATCGAATCAATCGCACACTTCAATAACAATACATCACAGTATAAAATGAAATTGATTTATGCCTGTGTCTATCGTGGAATTCCCCAACTCCTCCTAAACCAAGCAACGGATTTTGATGCAGTTTTTGTAATAGATAGAATCATTTAAGATATAGGTTTATATGTATAACACATGCCGGGAAAATGTCTTATTTCCACGGAAAAATGAATTGCACCGGGTCACAGAATAGACAATAGTATGTAGTATAGTACTACATACAGAACGGACACTCACCCCCCCGCACCAGCGCCGCTTACCCGCCCCCGCCCGCGAAATGTCAAAAAATTAGTAAAGACTTAAGTAAACCAAAGTGCTAGGTATGGCGCTGGACTTGTTGCATGTTCGTTTCATCCAAGAAGGTTTCATCGTAATTTCTTGTATTAGACTGAAACGAAGGAGGTTCCATATTCATATCTATAAAAAAAGGCGCGAACATCGTACATTATTTATTTATTACATCCTCTTTGGTAGATACTGTACGTAGTCATCAGGTGTATCAAAACAAAACGAATGTCAACCCTGCACTCACACGCCTGTCGTCACGCACACATACACAAGTAAAAATGACAGTTGTCTATAACGAGCCCGTTGTATGGGAGTGTCCGAGGTGTGACCGGGTGAAACCGCTAACTGGCCGCTCTAGTTCAGGTTATTACAACTTTGATTGTACTTAATAAAATGTAAAGGTCATCCGGTCTCTTGCGAAGAAAAGCGAAATAATATACCAGAAAATATTCGCTAGGAAACCTGTTTACATACTTTTGTTTCAAATTATGGCTCACTCTGTACTAGCGACGATTTTGACGTTTATACTGACTTTCACTGGAAATAACTGGAATCTCATAGAAACTCAAGGTACTCGTAACTAAGATGGTTGCCACGAACGTATTTCCTGTATTACAATTGTCCCGATGGCGTAGTGGATAGTGCACCTGCCTTCTACGCCGAGGGTCGTGGGTTCGATTCCCACTGGACACAATTATTTGTAAAGTCAATTTTCAAATATTTGTGTTAAGTCTGGGTGTTTTCTATGTATAATATGTATTTATTTACAAAAAAAAAAGTATATAGGGTGTATTTTTATTAGTGGCGGATCCGTTAAGGGTGTGTTCTGTCAATGAAACTGAACAACTTTCCCCAAGGAACATAGGTCGAAATATGAAAAAAAAAATTGGCCCTCCCATACAAATTGACCCGGCCGGCCAACACACTTAGTATGGGAAGACCAAAATTTTTTTTCGTAATTTTTTTTCGTATTTCCACCTATGTTCCTTGGGGAAAATTGATCAGTTTCATTGACAGAACACACCCTTAACGGATCCGCCACTAATAAAAATACACCCTATATAAGTATTATACCAGTTGTCTAGTTCCCATAGTACAAGCTTTGCTTAGTTCGGGGCTAGATGGCGCTGTGTGTTTCGTCCAGGGATATTAATTATATAACGTTCTTGTACCAGATTTTGCTGTTTCGATATTCTAATACTTTGAGATTTTTGACGGTAGCAACCCTGGCTATGTAACAAGTGACAATCGCAAAAATCCTACATAAGATCGAGTGACTCTTCTGTAAACTATCTATTTTGTACCTTTGTGCCCAGTCTGTGACCTTTTGTTGTCTCATGATTTCCCGTGAAAAGCTGGACAGGAATCGGGCACTGCTGGGATGAGTGATCTTTCCCGATGAACCAAGCATTAACCGGCTGCCCTCAGCCATAAAGCTTTCCAAACGAAGTTGCATGCAACGACATTAGACAACAAATGCATTGTGCATTACACTGCATTTACACAGTTGCTGTTATGAAGTGGTGGATGCACTCGCGGCTTAGCAAGTGACTTTGTGATACGGCCTCGTATTTAGTGCACCCGTGTTGTCACCCCGTTTCATCTGGAGGCCACGACAAAAGAATAGATGAAATAGGCAGCAGCGTTCTTTGTGAATAGAACACGTTTTAGTGCATGGCATGGCAAGCATGGCAAGAATAACAAATACCTCTCAATTGAGGAGAACAGAGAAACTTATCTATCAGTGGGCTGTTGTGGTTGGTGATGATTATCATTTATCCAGTAGGTGCCGCTGTTATTGTGTCCATTACCTATTATTTAACACCTAATTTATTCCTTTGACGGAATTCCTTTCACAACGATTAAGTTTCGATCAAACAATTCACTTTTCATCAAATATTCACGACGTTTACGAGGTAAGTATACTGCCTTACGTCTGGGTATAAAAATGGCAGCTGAAGTTTAAACCTGAAAAGTTTATTTCTACGGCGCACTTGAATTTATAAATTTTTCACGAAACTCCCTTTAAGAGGTTGCGAGATTTCAGCTTAGGGCAAATGTTCCCAAAAGTTTAGGTGATTAAAATGATGTGTCGGAAAAGTTAAGTGTCTATTTTACTTTACGACCTCAATCTTTGCTGGATGTTTTTCCCATCTTTACTTTTGATTTAATAAGTATCTTTTCTTAGCTATCACTTGCCTCGTGAAGCGTACATAGACCGATGACTTGATGACGATAGACCGATGAAGAAAGTGGCTGGTAACGACCTGATGGCGAAAACAGGAGATTATGAACTATGGCGTAACCTGGGAGAGGCCTCAGCAGAAAACTGCCAACTGATGCTGATTTAATGTGACGTGATGTCAGTGATTAAATCCATTGTACATTTTTGAACATTTACGTTTATTTTTGAGAAATAAATTAAACTTTTTATACCATAACGCTTATTGGCAAACATGTACAAAGAATAAGGAACAATGGTGAACAAATTTTACTACCACGATAAACAAATACAAAATTGCTTGCATATTCTGCTATACCAACGGAAATGAACTGGAAACTGAAGTCAAATATCGCTTCGCAAATTCAAAGCAAAAGCATATTGCGAATGGTGGTCAAGCGGTTGCAGAATCTCTATCGAAAGGGCTAGTTATAGTACAATACTAGAAAGAAAAGTTAATGCAGATGCCTCACTTAGTACTTAGAGGCATTTTGCTTACGCGCATAGTTCTACTCAACTAATCTGAAGGGAAATAGTACACGAGTGTCTTTAGGTACTGTTGCAGTGAGTTGGTTATATCAGTACAAGAAAGGTAAATGTTTTGTCATTCGTTCATCTTGTGTGATCGTTTTCAATTAAGACAAACAAATTTTTATTTAGTTTCTTAGAGTAGCTACTGGACTGGTTAAAATGACCTGTAGGTATACAAACTGTGATTTCAATCAATTATATTTAAAATAAAATAAAATTCAGTAAGTAACTGTTGCAAGCCTAAACATGAGGCTGTCTTTTACGAATAAGGGTGAGAATCCACCAGAGCTGTGCGAGTAAAATGTGTCGTACGAGGATGCGTAGCTGTGCTGTGGAAATGTGTAGGGGTTTCCACCAGAGCTGTGCGAGTAAAATGTGTCGTACGAGGATGCGTAGCGGAGCTGTCAAAATGCGCATTAATGTGCGGAGCGAGGATGCGTTGCGAAGCTGTGAAATGTGTGAGCGGGGGGGAATGCGATGTAGTGGAAACCTCGCAGCACATTTCTCGGAACGCATTCCTCGCAACACATTCCTCGCTACACATTCCTCGCAACACATCCCTCGCACACATTTCTCGCTTGTTTTGTATGTAGAATGACCTCGCTTCGCTCAACCCTATTCGACCAGAGCTGAGCTGAGCGAGGCTAGGAAAATGAAGTGATTCTATTGGTGGATTTTTTCCTCGCACACCGCTTAGCTACCTCGCACAGCTCTGGTGGATTCTCACCCTAATGTCCGTGAACCTTCTGTAAATCTCGCTTCATTTCATGCTGAAACTAACGAGCAAATTATAACTAGAAATTCTATCCCCCGATTGAGCCGGTCGCGTCTCGGCTCGTTAAATACGGTGCAGAGGGAATAGATATTCCAAAGTGCGACAAATCGCCGGGATAAATACTAGGAACCTTGCTGAGAATCGGAGGCTAACTGGGAGATATTTGTTCTCAATTTTGCATGATATGGCGTTGAAATTGCTTGGAATTTAGTGACGGAATTTTAAAACTATAGTATTTCTCACGTCTTCATCGGCTTCTTACTTTGTCAGTTTCGGTTATAGAGGACAGATGGTTGGTGGTTTTTTCGAAACAAAATACATAATCCTCGTACTTAGGAATTTCTATCCCATGCAATAGGTAGTAGGCCCGTCGTTGCTCGATGTTACAGCATTAACAGGACAGATGGTTGGTGGTTTTTTCGAAACAAAATACATAATCCTCGTACTTAGGAATTTCTATCCCATGCAATAGGTAGTAGGCCCGTCGTTGCTCGATGTTATAGCATAGCCTCAAAAAGTCAATCTGACTTATTTTATGGAAGGAAGTCGTGTAAAAACAAGCAAAGGCACCAGGGCTCATCGAGTCGTTCGTCTACTCGATGTCCTACATTAACAAGAATAGAGCGGCGAGGTGAGGCGAAATGTTTGTAACGTTTCCTGCGATTGTTATGCATGTACAGTTTTTCTCCCTCCGCTAAATTCACCGTTAAAACACCAAGTTTGCTTCCCCGGTTGCCTCGCCGAAACAACAGCAAAGTCATAAGACACTTATTAAAAGTTTTAAACAGTTGAAAATGTGCTAGACTCGGGCACGGCCGTCGATCTCTCGCCAAATGAGCCGGCTAATGCTGCAGCCTTAACGAAACGATCAATAATGTCTCCAGCGAATCGTACTCAAGAGGATTTAATGCATTTTGTATCTTCTTCTTCAGATTTCTTATGCTGGGGATCCTAATTTATTCCTGAAAATCTCCGGTAAGTATCTGGATTACAAACATTTGGAAACGTAGGTTCCTTTCTCACAAATGTGTAACAAAATACTGCTTCACACGATTATGGAACATTTTCGCTAAAACCCTACGCTCGTAAGTGCACGCACGTGGGATTCTACGCCTACGACTGTCACAAATATTTTAGTAAGTATCTGGTTGACGAATATTTTGTCCAAGTTTTCCTTGATCTTTTTCCTTTTCACCTTTACTTACACCATTTTCTGCTTTAAGTTATAAGTTTTATAAACAATTTCCTGGTACACACATCGGTCGAGTAGTTCCTGAATCATGGAGCAGACGCTGAACTTTTTACATCGCAGAACTTTGAATACGGAAGTTGGTCGCTGAATTTTAATATGAAGGACCGAAGTGTCAGCGCCAGTGGCCTGCTCGCTCCGCTTAGGCTGCTTGCTAGGGAACGATTTACTCAATAGATTTAATTTTAAAACCACCAAGTCCGTGGTTTTGGCGGACTTCTGAAATGTCTATTTGTGCAAGCTGAGAAGAGAGAGAAATTATAGGAGGGTGTTAGTTTAGGCACGTTAAGGTCTGGTTTTGGTACATAATATCTTCGAAAAAGGTAGGCAGCTCTTACACTTGACATCAGTTTGTGCAAAAGAGATAAGTGTAACGGAGACAGCTGATGCCAACGCAATTATTTGCGTTGCTCCTGCGTCATCGTCGGTTTTTAAGGAGTAGTAAGTATGCTTTTTAGAAATGTCCTTTCATTTGACCGAAACATACGTTAAGGACGCGCTTAAAAAATTCAGCAAAGATGTCAAGTGAGGGTTGAGTATGGGGCCCGCTGTAGGTTTGCCGATTGTTGACGAAAAATCTTGAAGCTATGATTTGAATGCATGCAAGTTTACTACGGCAAATATTGCAAACAAAGTACAATGCAAATGTACTTGTCTACACCCATCTCATAAACTCGCTTACACACCGCATCACATAATAACCTCCCGGTGCAGTCTATCCGTTACCCGACTGCACGATTTATACCCGTCCGGAGTGAATCCCGCGCGGGAGAGTTCATGCATCGAGCACACGTGCGCTAATTTATTGTGTTTCTTCGAGGTGAGGCCAATCTACCTGAGAGTTCCTGCACTTTATGCAAGCCTGGTACTTCTTAGAAGCTTTGTACTAGAAAATAGAAAGCAAACTTTATACAATCACAGTCATTTATTACACAATCCAAATTCATCTGTATTTGTGTATTGAGTTCTCCCTTCTCCTCAATCTGTCAATCTGAGATTGCGTTTTTTCGAGGTGAGGCCAATCTACCTGAGAGTTCCTGCAATTTATGCGAGCCTGGTACTCCTTAGAAGTTTTGTACCGGAAAATAGAAAGCAAAGTTTATACAATCACAGTCAGAACACAATCCATATTCATTTAGCTTTGTGTATTGAGTTCTCCCTTCTCCTCAATCTGTCAATCTGAGATTGCGTTTGTTCGAGACGGGACGGAAATGCTCGAAGGTTCGAGGTAAGACCAATCTACCTGAGAGTTCCTGCAATTTATGCGAGCCTGGTACTTCTTAGAATTTTTGTACTGGAAAATAGAAAGCAAAGTTTATACGATCACAGTCATAATAAGCATAACACAATCCATATTCCTCTAGCTTTAGCTAGGTGAGGTACTTTCACAGCAAAACTCGTACCTGACCAAATTCAATACATTCTCGTTATTCGTTAGGTACTCCATAAAATAATGACTATTTTGCGTCTTTGGTATCAGAGATCCTCTCAGTAGGAAGTTAATTTTACTAAGCAAAACCAACTTGAGTTTGGTTTTATTTGATCAACCGTAGCTTCACTTATCTTATGCAAAGCTTGAGAGGCCGAAGCATTCTATTTCAAAGAGACTGTAGAGTCTCCACTCTACAAGTAAATAGATACAAGTTGGAATATTTGTTTTCAAATGAGAACTTAGTTTTCGGATACCGGATTTTAAATCTTTTAGCCGCTACTATGCCAGAAGCACACGGTAACGTCCATTTGTAAGTCGTTTGTTCGATATTGCACCTTATTTTCGACGGATGCGCCTGTCAAAACGTTTGACATAAACCGTATTTCTATGAAAATAAGGTGGAAATTTGAATTTTCCTAAGTACCTTAGGCAAAGTTACTAAGTACGTGTAGTATTAAGTACGTGCGTAACAATTTATTGCGTTCCTTTGAAAGGATTTTGTCTGAAAGATGTGAATAAGAAACACCATTAGTCTGGATCACATTTTAGGCTTTCAGGTTGTAAAATTGATGCTTAGCTTTTACTTACCTACATTTTCGTTCACATTAAATGTTTGCATCTGGTGCTTTCTGAGTGAGTATGTATGTATGTATTGTAAATGTATGTGAGTTTTGACACCAAAAATCTAGGTAGAATTTAGGGATACAAATCTTTCCCATAGTCCATAGCCGCCCTCTTTGAGCCCATCTAGCCGGAGAGCGTCAAACGCTATGTTTGCCTAGGTAAGGCCTCCATAACATTAAAATATAATTGTACACAGAAATAAAGTCTTCCAGCTTACCAGCTGATAGAACACTTTGATCTAAATTAGCGGGCAAGAGTGTACGCAATATTGATTATATTATAGGATATTCCGACGCGGGGCAATTTTGTCAGAGGCTTATAGTTCCTGTTACTAATTATTCTCCCTAGAGGCTTTTAACAGTTATGGAATCTATCAAAAATAAACTATCTGGAAATAAGCCTATAGAATGGGAGTTATAGGTCTCTGACTGAATTGCCCCGCGTCGGTACAGCTTGCTGGTACATAACTAGATTCTTTCCGAAAATGCAACTCGCCAGCACTTCGCTACATTGAACTAAAACAAAAGCGACAAGCGCAAGTGTAAATAGCCTTGAGATTTACCCTCCTTTTCTTGGCACAGGCAGGGGGAAGGAGGGGGGCGTGAGTAAAGTAATTAAATTCCTTCATTGCTCTAATCACATCAGCAGGAGTTAGTGACGGAGCGTGCACTCAACGCCGTAAGTGAAATTGTTTTAGACGTCGAACGTTTATTTCTTGAGATTGTTTAGAGAAAGAATACAAGTCCCTGCTATGGACTCAGTTTGATTAAAAGACAATGAGTCCTTGGGGTCAATTGGCTAGACTCCATAAAAGACCTCTCAGGGCGTCTCATCGAGGCTGCGGGGGATTCAAAGACTGGCTGGCAGCTACATATAATTATAGGTATGCCAAAGAATTACTCTTGCCATTCAAAGAGGCAATGCTGCCAGTCTTTTGGGCACCTGCCTTGGTGCGACACCTTTGGGGTAATATTTTATTTGTAAGATATAAAATAAAGAATTTTTGAATAAATGAAATATATTTATACTGTCGTAAGGTCTCTTCCTTACCTGAAGAGCTGAATCAAAGGCAAAACTGTTGATTTCTTATTTTGAGATAGTATTCTGCATGCAATAATAATGTATAGTGTGGAACCTCCTTGAGAGTGGGTAAACATCTACCATATGACTTCCTCCCGGGAGCAGCAGCGCGGAAACTCCTGACTCCGACTGTAAGTGGAGGCAACCACACGGAAACTAGCGTAAGCTTCTCATCTGTACTTAGTTATATTTTTTTAACTATACTTACTACAGGAAAGAGTCAAACCTTCAAATGGAACAAACCAAGGCTAACCTGCTTAAAAACCACGTCACTCCTCCCTCATCATTATAAGCCTATGTTAATCAACTGCTACTTTCTTTGCTACACACTCCAATTGCATCACACGCCACTGATAATGATCCTCCTTCTGTGTAAAATCTGAAAGATCATAAAGGCGTTCTACATTAGAATATCCGGTTCGTAATATTCATTCAGTAACTCGTTTATTCCAACAGTTTTAGAGCGGTTTCGCTCTATTTCCGATCCGAATCCGTGAAAATATGGTCCTAGATCAGATCTCCGTGGACTGATTCATGGTATATGGTAATAGTAGAACTAGTAGAACGTATAACTATCTCTATGGTTATTTGCGCACTAGATCCGATCACCGCCAACTGATTAATCGGTTAATCGACGATCAGATGAAGTGCGTAAATAACCATAGAAATAGTTCTATGGCTATATTTTCTTATATTTTATACGGACCATATTAACCCGCGTTCGGATCGAATTCGGATCGGGCGTAGTGCGAAACCGCTCTTACTCCCTTCTTGCACGGTAATCTTGTTTACTTATAAATACAAGCAGTACATTGTACTCGATAGAGAAATAACTAATATAGCTACTGAGCTGAGAATGCGGTTTGTTTGCACAGCACAGCATTGTCGCCGCCATTTCTCTCCTCTAAGCAGAAACATAAACACAGTTCCGCGGCAACTAAGGCGCTTTACACACATAACGGCCGTTACGACGTTTTTTTTTGCGCTGCGTAACGCATGCGTTAGGATAATACGATATTTGACCTTATTCTCATACAGATATGGTTTATGTCACGTTGTTCGATTAATGCTTCCGTGGACGCAGCGTTGTGCGATATTTTTGCGCTGACGGATGCGCCTGTCTGTCAAACCGTTTCAAATAAACCGTATTCGTATGAAAAGAAAATGGAAATTCGTACTTTTCAAACGCAACGGATAGCGCTGCGCAGAAATAACAGACGAAAGTTATGTGTGTAAAGAACCTAAACCTCGGGCCCCGACGACACCGGCGATGGAACAAAACCGTGTTTACTCGAACGCGGCTCGATTTCTGTACACAACAACCAACTACCTACAAAGTAACGTAAATAATTTGTACACATGCTGAGTGCTACTTCGGTATTTGCCTTTAGGGCAGCTTACGGCCTGTCATACCCATAGGGCGGCGAGCGTTGTTTGTGCTACATGTGATTTCTTTTGCCGTGTGATGCCGGCTTAGAGTAGCATCACCCCAATTCTACCCGTGGGTGTCGTAAAAAGCGACTAAGGGATAAATCATCCAGGGAATGGGCAGCAGCGTTCCCTGTAAACGCAATATCTTTTACTGCGCTCGCCAATCAGCCTGCCAAGCGTGGTGAGTATGGCAATACCCCCCATTAGGGGGAGGCCCATGTCCAGCAGTGGACTGTTGTGGCTCGTATGGTGGTTTCTTTTAAGTTATTATCTCAGCACAAAATGTTGTCACAGCGAATTTAAAGTTAAATGAATGACCTTAAATGTGGGTGAAGGAAGGCTGACTGCCTTAGCTTTCGTAGCCTTCATTTCTTACAACACGGTAAAACTGGACTGGCAAAATAACGGAAAATCGTACGGCACGTATGAAAACCATCATAATGTGAATGTTGCCGTGACAAATAAATGCGAGCGGTGAGCGGAAAATAATATTGTAATATGGAGCTGAGAGAGTTTTAGAAATGTACGGAACTTTGTTTATTATGTTGAAACAGTAAGTAGGTAATTTGAAGTAGATACTTACATACATATATCACGCCTATATCGCTTGCTTGCAGCATAGACAGAGCATAAATGGCTGTAAAAACGACCATTTACACCACATCTGACAAAAGTTTGAGAAAGATATGGGGTGACGCTATTCTAAGCCGGCACCACACATCATACGGCATGGCACGTAGATAGATACTTACCTAGTTTTAATGTATGAATTAACATTAAGCGTTACTTCCATGAGAATCAGGTCAGCTTAGGAACCACAAATGGAGGTATTGCAGACCTATTTGATAAATGGAGTATTCCTACTTCCATCTAGCGGGAACATTTAGCAGACACTTAGAATTTCTACATAACGATGGAGATCTCAACGTTCATGCATTAGATACCAGCTGTAGGCTGTTCAAAAACTCTAACATCAGGGTAATCATTTTGGATATTACCGTTTATATTTAGTGCAATTTGATAAAGTGGGTACTGACTGGGTAGGTACTTATGAATGTAAAATGGATGGAACAAATCCCATAATAATCTTAGGCGATAAATACGTAACGTCCGTTTCTACCTTATTTTAGCGCAGCGCTATCGCATACGTTAGGAAAATGCGATTCTCCACCTTATTTTCATGCAAAATCGTATAAAATTAGGTCGAATTTCGTATTTACCTAACGTATGCGCTACGCAGAAAATAACGCACAAACGGTCGTAACGTGTGTTTATCGCCTAACTCTATACTTACCACCTAGTTACTCCGATATTACCCTGAAACTTATCAAGTGCCTCTGGGAAGGTTGTACGATAATCTCCAGATTAGGCGTGTTTACACGGGTAGTAGGCAAGTACCTGTTTACGAAAGTCACTAAGTAAATTACAGGTGTTTTGGTATCTCTGCTCTGCAAGTAATTTGTGTTGAGTATCTTGGTATTTCCGTTAAATGAGGTTGTAACAAAGACTCGCCGTTTGCCGATTTTCTGTACGATAACTACTTTAAAATCTATAAAATATTGATATTGTGCGTTTTTCAAGCCCTCAGCGGAACGCGGAACGCGGTACGCGTTTTCTGTTTGCGACAAATTGTGAAGCAATTGAGTTCCGAGCACCTAGGGCGCAATGTCCATAGTGGAGACGTGAGACGTGAGATGCCATCTGTCAAACAAGCGATAGTCAGAGACGTGAGATGTGCGACATCGCGACGCTTGAAACCGTTTCCATATAAAATGTAAGAATCAGAAGAAACAAAGCAACAAAAGGCGGCCCTGTCAATAACGGCTGACGATGATTTGACGATCGCTTGTCTGACAGGTGTCATGTTCGTCGTCGGTCGTCTATTCTGTGTAGCTTGTCCGTACCGTAGCGATTCCGCTCAGGTTTGCAGAGGGTTTAATACAGAAATATGGATAACCGATAATCATTCATTCATGTATGGGTGGCGGAGTCGCGAGGTGTTTTTCAAATCACTCTCAGACTTGAGTAGGTTTTAATCATGCATATCAACGTGATCAAAGCTGTGATCAAAGACTAGATCCAAGATGTCGATACATACGTGTCTCGTCTGATTTATTTAGAAACGATACGCGTAAGAGTGAATGAACTGCTTGCTGACTGTGTATTGAAGAGAAGCAGTATCGAAATAGATCAGGGCTCTTATAATTGTGTTTTTCCTCTTTCCGTGTGATGCCGGCTTAGAATAGCATTACCACAATTCTACACAAGGGTGCCATAAAAAGAGACTTAGGGTTCACAATCAAGGAAATGGGCAGCAGCGTTCCTTGTGAATAAAACATCTTGCACTGCGCTCACCAATCCGCCTGCCAAGCGTGAACATGGCAATACCCCCCAAGAAGGGAAGGCCTATGTCCAGCAGTGGACTGTTGTGGTTGTAAAACGCCAACCGTACTAACCGTACCACCGTAGCATACAAAAACTCATATGAAAACCACAATCTCAAAGATCGCATCAGATATTCTCATTTTTGCGACACAAACACTTTTCATCGGAGGAAGCTAAATTTCAAGCTTGAGTGTAGCAGGTGGTTGAGCAAGAAACTCTGCAGTTCTACTGCATACTGGTGAAATCTGATCAGACAAGTCATATCATAAGGTAGTCACGTCTAGGAGAATTCTGAATTTTCAAATAATCTTTTCAAAATTTACTTGTGTACGAAGTTTCTTTTTATCTTTTTTCTTTGGAGAAACTTTTAAAGCTTAGGTGCTTATCTTTCGGCTCCACGAATCTTTTTTGAGCTTAGTGTGAATTATAAATCAAGTGCATTTTGAACTACGTAATTCCAAAAGATAACTAGATTTCAAACTTCTATCTGATCCCAAGCAAAGCCTTAACTACCTATGGGAACTAAATAATGTAAGTACCTACTCCATAAGCAAGCGCAAGTTTATCTAAATGACTAAGCGACAGACAACCAATAAGCATAGTAACTAAACTTTAACATTGATTGAAACACAGCAAAAAGGCACACTCGAGAGTGGTGTGCCATTAGTTTTCCAGTTTTCTACCTCAATCACTTAATTTTTTTTTTCAGAGGTAAAGGGTTGCAAAATAAACTACGCTTTTTTCAAAGTTTTCGTACCGGTGATCGTGTGAATTGTGCCTCGTGACGTCACCATCCCGGAACATTAATTTTGTTTTTAGGCACGACGTCACATAGATTCATATTATCGTAGGTGAAGAAAGTTTGAAAAAGCGTAGGTAGTTGATTTTAGAAAGCTAAATATTTTTGGAAATATGAGACTGATTTTGATGAATAAAAGACTTATTTTGAATTTGATTCTTTTTGGTCTTGTCTCTTGTCTAAATGTTTCTGACAATGCAATAACGACCACAAATGGAACTGAATCAATACTAAGTACAATGCTCTAACTTCCCCATTACAAGCTATTAACTGTTTGTGGGAACATCACCGTCGATACCGCCACCGCAGATAATACATACATCTACATACCTAAGTACGTACATACCAATAGCCAGCAAATCCACCTACCAATTTAAGGGATCAACTTATATTGGTTTTTCTTAGTATTTGTATAAAAAATCAATATAAGTTGGTCCCTGAAATGGGTAGGTGGATCTGCTGGTGATAGTATTTACTCCCTACCTATCTAATGTAATGAATACCCCTAGCCAGATATGAGAAGATGCATAGCTGCCTCCTACGACTAAATATTAAAACAATTATTAGTACTAGCTTCTTTTGTACGAATATCAGCCGATTACGCAGTCGTAGTGCCACTTCACACAGGTTCCGGTTTCGATTCCTAAGCGGGCACCACACAGCAAAATGAATTATGAGGGCAGAAATACTTAGGTCTCACTCCTAACGTCGTTCACTACACGGTACATTTGCTGCAACCTGCAGCAGCGTGCAGTAATCGAGTGCATTTCAACCATACATTTATTGCAAGGCGCTCGCCCACCAACACCGACCGAGTTTTTTAAAGAGGTAAGAAGGGGCTGTAGTAGAAAAATAAAGGTAAATTAAAAAATAAGTACATCCAAGATTTCTTTTTGCACCGCAACCCATTTTCCAGCGGGAAACAGACGTGTTTTCGGCATGTGTAATACAAACTTCTTGAATCAGTCTCTAGGTATTACAAAAAAACATATTAAAATCCGTTGTTTAGTTTAGGGGAAGTTAGCGAATTCCGGTATTCTAGTTAGGTATGGTTAGGTAGGTATCTATATTTTCTCAAGCCTCAATTATTGAGGTAAATGATTTTAACTTTATAAAAATTTCTGTAACAGTTGGATAAAGCATTATGAAAGCGACAAGTTGAGCATTGCTAAGCACGTCTCAACTATACAAGACAGTTGCATCGGTCCTTGCGGAATTTTAAATTTAAATCCCAACTGAAAATTATTACAGTGGAAGAGTGAAATTTAGTTGCTTGAAAAGGTTCTTGAGAAGATGTAGTTGCAATTATTAAGTGCTTCACAACCATGAAATTATTGCTAGACTCCCTTGACGCAATTTAAGTCAGGGTTCTCAAGTGTGAAATTATGTAGAAAGCTAAGAAAACGTTTGAATGTCGGTATTCTTGAAAAGGCGTCGGGTGTAATATTGAAGTATTTTTGCACCGACAGTGATATTCAAATTACATTCTAGAAAATAAATTCAAAATACAACACTTTGTACTAATGATGCTTTATTTATTGTCGATAGGTCTTTGAAATATAGCCTCGTGGCGCCCACGCGTCTTTAGAAAATCCTTGTTTGGGTTGACTTGACGCGCCTTTTTCACACCGAGAATAAAATTTACACAAATGATTTGTAAATGGTTTCGAACTACAACTTAAATATATTTTCAGCTCCTAACTCAAAGGTACTCATGTCTCTCGTTCACCTTCATACTGCATATCAAACATTGCTTTCGCTTGGCTGAGTCGGCTGCATGCGGCTTGCCATTTTACGCTAGGATGCCCACAATTATAGAATGGATCGACAGACGGCATGGCTACGTAGGCTGGTGGCTGGATAAGCTAAGTTGTTCTTTTTCAAATAAAAGTATTATTTTTTTAAATTATTTATTTCATTAAAATGCCATGCTAGTTGCACTCGACATGTGGTGTGGTAATGGCTCCTAAGGTTGGCTACTGTTAGCGAGTTAGAACTACTTATCTACCTAGCTAGATATGCTTCTGGAATATCTCTTTCATTTAGCTTCACAGTAAATTTAGCATGAAATACTGCTTTCTGCATTATGAGAATCATAGAATGTATTAACATGAGTAAAATCGCGTCTACCGAAATAAAACAAATTCAATCAATCGAGATTATTTTGGGTTTAAAACCGTCTTGCATTAAAAGCAATAGGAAAAAGTCTTGCGCATGGCACGGTCAATGCTTTTGAATTAAAAGACTGTGACGATAACAACAGAACAATTTTGATGTTTATTTGAAGCAACTATTCAAAAAACAACGTTAATTTTAATGAATAAAATACCGATTTGTAATCAATGTTAATACTCATACGTTTCGGCACCCAAAGTCTGGCTTTATTTCATTTAAGCAGAAAACGAGCTCAGTACGAGAACTTTAATTCTTCTTTTCTATACAATGCAAATGAGTTAATTACGAAAATAAAGCTCCAGCTTCAATATATCAAAGAAATACAACTCTCTTTGTAATTCAAATACGCTTGATGAGAATGTAAATGAAAAGAATCACAGAAAAATATCTTAATGATCTTATTTGCTGGGGAGTAAATGTTGCCTGTTTTTTTTTTCAGTTGAAAAAGGTGGACAGTGAATTTTAAGCATTCTTAATCCAATTAAAAATTCCTCCCAGATTAAAAAGGCTTATGTTCGACTGTTTACCGAATTGAGTAAAAAGTTACACAAAAAAAAGTTTTATCAAAAAATGGTTAACATTCACCAAAATTTAATACCCTTAGCGAAGGGTGATATTTTAACGAAGGTAGGTCAAAGCAAAAAAAAATTATGCTAAGTATATGGCAGACTGATGTGAGAGTATGGATTTGTAATATTCTAAAAGGGAAGCTCACGGGAATCGGCATGTATGAACCCTTCGTCACTGCCTAATTACACTGTACCATACCCAGTACGGCGTAGTTATCGTAGCAATGTGCTACGAATGTGCTATGGTCGCACTTTACTTATTCTTTCTTTCAGGTTCAATTCATATTGTGGTACTTTTTAAATTGTAACTGGCTGTACGTACAGTAGTACTCGAACCGAAGTAAGACGGGAAGAGTGCAAAGACCAGACGACTACACCACAGAGTCCAGTCAAGCAGCCTACAAGGAGATATTGGAAAAGTTAACACCGAGCTCCCTCCCCTACTAATATCGCCGTGGAGAGTCCAAGCCCCCGATCACTTAAGTGGTCAGCTCACCCTACTAATTGTAGCGGGAATAAGGGGGTAAGTAGTGCAGATACTTCGTGCATAATCTTATATTGATTTTTAATTAAAAACACCCCGTATAGTCTATTCAATCGCATAAATTAGATTGTAAGTAGGTACAACATATTATCATATCAGAAAACGCAGAAAAAATCGATGTCATATTTATACTATATAAAATTCCGCAACTGAACTTGGTGTATTCGCCAGCAAATCCATCTAGCCATGAAAGAGACCAACTTGTACTGGTTTTTTATAATAACAATTGGAAGAAGCGGAAACTGGAAATGCATTTTTGATATCTTAAATTCGGCAAGTACTTACATTATATTTCAACAAGTTTAGTAGGTATTAACATTGAATATTAATCTAAGCGATCGAAACCTCTCAATCCATTAGCTGTATGATGAATTGAATATAATAAGATTAACTGTTCTATGTAGACCAGTCCCTGCAGACCAGTTGAAAGCCCCATATCAAAGAATCCTTAATGTATAATTTTACCTATTCAGTCAGCCACCTATGAATCACTATAACGTTAATAAGCATAATATAAGGTTACTTTTAATTACGTACAAATATGTTAGAAAAAAAATCGTACCTCCCAAAGTGCAGGTGTCGAAAAAGTTCGTCACTGTGGGAGGTACGAAAAGTTTTTAATAGGTAAATGTTGTCCAGTTTTGTAAGTAGAACACGCCGTAAAAATAAATATTTGCATTTAATTAAATTTAACCCTGTATATCTACCTATATATATGTTCAAGGCCGTGTGATGCCGGCTTAGAATAGCATCACCCCATTTCTTTCCTGTGGGTGTCGTAAGAAGCGACTAAAGGACTCGAGGGTATCATGTGTATTGCAATTTTAGGCGACAGGCTGACAACCTGTCACAATAGTGATACACGATAATAGCTAAAACGGCCCTCAAATATGTGTCAGACGTGGCGATAACGACCGTACTTTTACGGTCGTTGACGCTCTGCCTACCCCGCAAGGGATAAAGGCGTGATGTATGTATGTATGTATGTATATGTTCACAAAAATCTTGTCGGTTAGTACAACGAGCAAGTAGGCAATATTCTGTTGTAGTGATAGGTGGTCATCAGTGACTACTAGGGTTTATCGGGTTGTTGGACGACTTGGTATCCCAAACAAAAATAAGAAGCCCATTGCCACTATTGGCATCTGTCTGGAAATCATCTCTATGAAAAGATGGGGAGTACCGTTTGTACTTTAGTCTATGAATAGATGGGACAGTTTCAGTTTCAGTTTCAGTTTATTTATTCATAAAATATAAATTTTACATGTCATGGTACATTAAAATAAATCAATTTATAAAAATACACAGCACAGTACAATCAAGTACCTATTTACTAGTTGTAATAGTTAATTAATAAATTAATAGTAATGAAAATCATAATGTCAAATTATCCAATAATAAATCCATGACAGCTTTGGTCAAGGAGCAGTTCTATTTGAAAAAATCAGTAACCGAATAATATGCATCCGTAATCAACTTTTTCTTAAATTTTGCAACAAATGACTCATATGTAGTAGCATTCTTAATGTCCTTCGGAATTTTATTATATAATTTAGGTCCTATTATATGTAGACATTTTCTGGATTTGGCAAATCTAGCCGATGGTTGTTGCAGGTCACTCCTGTGCCGTGTGTTAAAGCGGTGGGCATCACCACACGCTGGGAATTGCTCAAGGTTTTTGCGCATATACTTTGCGACCTCTAGTATATATATGCTTGGTAAGGTTAAGATTTTATGACCTATGAACAATTCCTGCGCAGGATGATCCCATGGAACACCCGCGACAATACGCACCGCCCGCTTTTGAAGTTTAAACGCCCTGTCCCTGTCCGAAGCGTTTGCCCACAGATCGACAGCATATGTTAAAATGGAGTTAAAGTAGCCATAATATGCTTTCTTAAGATTTTCTCCAGTTAGGCTAGGACGCAAGCGGCTTAGTGCAAAACAAGCTGATGACAACCTTTTGCACAGTTCATCAATATGGGGGCTCCACGTAAGAGCAGAGTCTATGACGATACCGAGATATCTTACTTGACCCACCTGAGGAACAATCCGGCCGTCACAGGTTATGTTTAGCTCACTATCAGTAGTGACGCGCAGTCTAAAGTGAACAATGTTTGTCTTACTGACGTTGAGCATCATACCGTTCGCCGAAAACCATGCAGAAATTTCTCTCATAACTTTATTTAGTTTAAGTTTGAGGCTTGCATAGTTCTCAGCAGAAACGATGACACAACCATCGTCGGCAAACATAACGAACTCGGCATCACTCGACGAGGTGGTGAAATCATTCATTAGGATCAGGAACAGGTTGTTGCCCATTACTGATCCCTGCGGGACTGCACAGTCACCAAGCCCTGATAGATCTGAAGCTGCACCATTTACCGAAGTCATTTGCATTCTCTTGTGGAGGAAAGAGGCAATAATATTATAGTAGTTACCAGTAACGCCGTAGCAGCCGAGTTTAGCCAGTAACAGGGGGGTGACTTACCAGTTCGAAGGCGCGCGACAGGTCGCAGAATACTGCTGCGACCTGTCGCTTACCGTCGAGATGGCTCATGACTCGAGTCATGACGTCACGCGCTGCATCAGCTGTTGATCGGCCGCGCTGGTATGCATACTGTTGTATATTTATAAAGTTGTTCATACTAAAGTGCAACATCAGTCTGTCGCTCAGTAATCGTTCGAACACTTTGGAAAATATAGGTATTAATGATATCGGTCTAAAATTACCTAATATGTGCATCTCCCCTTTTCCTTTATAAACAGGTTGAACTTTGATTTTTTTGAGCGACTCAGGGTATACTCCAGTGTCCAAACACTTATTAAAAAGATAACATAGTATTTTAGGCACAAAATCTGGTAGCATGTCAAGCATTTTTGTCGACATGTCGTTGATATCTTTTGAATCTTTACGCTTTGTCAACTTGATTGCTTTAAGAACCTGAATTAGGGAAAAATGGTTGGACTCAAGAATTTTCGCACTACTTACATATTTTTGTAAAAACGCGAGTGCGGTTTGGGTATTCAGGCTAGTATTTGCAGTTTTGTTCGCTTCAATATAAAACTGGTTTAGTGATGATGCCGCCCCCGCTGCCCGCTGCGCTTCACTCTCGCCAGCTGATCGGCTCACCAGTAAGTCAGTCGCAGTGTTCTTATTTTTTGTTCTACCGGTCTCGGATGCAATCACTTGCCATGTGGTGCGACAAACATTTGTACTAGAACTTATTGATTTATTAATGAATTCTCGGCGCTGTGAAAAAAGTTCATTTGCATAGCAATTTTCAAGGTTAGACAGGGTGCCATAATAGTGAGAGAGCGATGGGTCATTTGCTAGTGCACTCTTCAAACTGTGTAGTTGTTTGCGGATGATTTTAGCCCGCTCATTAGCCCAAGCTTGACACTTATTTTTTACCGGACACTTCTTTATCGGAAAATGAATGTTATAAAAATGGATAATTACATTAGAAAATGTATCAAATAATTTACTAGGACAATCTGAGCTTAATAATATCGAATTCCAGTTATAATTAGACATACTTATGTTAAACTCTTGTATGTTTTTATCAGAGAATATTCTTTTAAAAATTATTTTATTTAATTGCAGAGTTTTTATAATCTTAAGACTGACTATAACCCCTAAATGATCAGATAGATGCATGTCTAGCGGTTCTACATAGTTCACCTCCTCTTTGTGCATATTCGTATAGGTGTGATCTATACATGTTTTTGTTGTCTTACAAATCCTAGTAGCAAATGAAACTAATGAGTAGAGACCTGCGGTTCTAATAATATCAAGTAGTTTTTTACTTTGAAAATCGATTTTGAGCAAGTTGGTATTTACGTCACCAGTAATTAATATCTTATAATCTCTGAAAATAGGTAACTGAAGTACTTCTGTCAGACGTGCTATAAATGGTTTAAAGTTGTTTGGCTCGCCCTTGCGAGGTGGTGGTCTATACACACATATCACGATCACTCCTATACCCATGTACTCTGCGGCGCACAGTTCTATAACAGCTTCAATGCTCAACTTGGCTACCTCAGGTCGTTCTATTGTTAAAAATGACGATTTAGAGTAAATGCATACACCTCCTCCCAAACCGGTTCTGCAGTATTTGGCACTCAGGTTATAGTTCATTACATTAATGGTCGAAATCTGGGGTAATGTAAGCCAAATTTCCGATAAGCAGATCACATCAATGTTGGTTTTTAATTGAAGCTCAAGTTCCAGTTTATTTGTCTTGTTCATTAATCTGTTTATATTTTGGTGTGCGACGGTAAAGTTAGTCGACTGACATTTGTATTTAGTAGTTATCGGGCCGGTCGATAGTGGTTTCATATCACCTTGCACTTTTAGGTTTAGGTTGTTTATCTGAGGTGAGTCAGACGGACCCGGTGTCAGCGGGCGGGGATGGCCGGTCGGCCGTGCCGTCGTCGGAGTCGGAGTGAGGACCGGTTTGCTTGACGCCGGGCGGGGGGGCGCGGGCGCGGGGCGCTCGGCGAGGTCCGGGCCGCGCTCCACGATCCCCGCTCCATCGAAACCATTCACTTATCTCCGTCCGCGATGGCCAGTTGTCAGGTTGCATGAAGTAATCGAACTTGCTACTCGGCAAAGTGATCGCAAAGGATGCGTAATGTTCATGCCTTAACTTTAGCTTTTCGATAGTGTAGTACTCGGACGGGTTCTTTTTTTGCATATAGGCATTTAGTGTTTCTACTGTGGTGTCGGGGCTGAAGAAGCATGCGTGAACTTTTTTGACTCGTTCAACCGTTTGTAGTTCAGTGTCGTTGCCGGTGCCTTTTATGACATTGCGTGTTTGTTTACGCCGCCGCTGATTATGTGACATGACTTCTACCCACGGAGCTCCGTTATTAGTCTGTTTTGTGACGTCTGTAGATTTCAATAATTCGTCGTTGTTTGTGGAGTTTTGTAACAGGTTTTTTTGAGCTGTTGAGTCATAATTTTTATCTTCCATATTTAGTACCTTCTGTTCAAGATTTCTACCTTGCTTGTTTGCTTGTACTTTCTTTGGTGCGTTTGCCACCTCAGAGTAGTTTACTATGTTCGCGAATTTAGTATGCTGGTCAATTTTCGGAGTAACTTCCACTTTATCACGGCGGGCGTTGGCACGTAGGGTGCGCGCACTCAGTATATTAGACGTACCTTTCTTCGTTGCAGTTGCTACTTCCGGTGCCGGTGACTGAGGTTTGGTTTGGATAATGTTAGTTTTAGGCGGCTGTTTACCACCTGTAGTCATCTTTTTAGGGAGTTCTGGGGATTGTGTTTGTGGAATCGCCATCTTGGTTCGTCCATTGTATTCGAGACGCTCGATTTTCTCTTCAAGCTTCTTCACTGTCGCGATTAGGGCTATTATTTGCTCTGTTGTCGGTGAAATACACTTCTTTATCACTTCTTCTAATGTTTCTAGGCTGATTTCGCCCATGTTTATAATTTTAAATATATAAAAACGCGGAGCTACATATGAAGTCGAGCACCATTCCTGAGAAGTTTGTGAGGACTGGAGTACTCAATTACTTTCCCAAGCAATCCCAAGCCAGCTAAAGGTTGCGGTCATCCTTACAATGTTGCCAGCTCGTGCAACGCAACACAAACAAGGAAATCTCTGTTTGACTTGAGAATATACACTATGTATTTGTTACAGCTTAGACCGGGAAGCGCGCTTGTTGGCTACATTGTAACAGATTACTGGCTGGAGAAACTACGAGAAATAAGTTTTACACCGCAACCATACTAGAACTTTGAAATTAACTCTTAATGATTTCAAAACCAAAATTCTACTTAAGGACCTATCTCCACACAGGGGACGTAAGACAATGACGAGAAATGAGACATCGCGACGTTTAAAACCGTTTCCATACGACTTGAAACCGTCTCCATATAAAATATATGAAACAGAAAAGACCCCATTTACACTCGTCTGACACGCGTCGCACGTGTCATGTATGAAGATAGCGCCTAATTTAAAAATATTTGGTTTTTTGAGCCACCACAGTGCGTAAGTAGATAATTTACAAAAATACGGGGTGTAAGGGACAGCCCTCCGAATACTGAAAGGGTGCATTCAGACCATGAAACTGAACAACTTCCCAAAGAAGTAAATTTCAGGAAATGTAAAAAATTTTTTAATTTCCTATAGTATATTGAATCAGTTGATCGTGATTTTGTATGGGAAGTCGAAAATTTTTTTTTTGTTCGGAGAGCTGTCCCTTACACCTTGTATAAACAAAACTTTGGTAAAAAAACGATGGTGAATGTAATATAACTTTGCTCTATTTGTGTGAGATTAATTCTAAAGTGTATATCGAACCCCATGTTCAGGCTAGTCATAACAAAAAGCTTTTACCAGCTAGACAATCCGTAGATTGTACTGTCCAACATTTTACTACGAGTTTATTTACGAAAGCAATCTTTGCTGTCACATTTCAAAATTTGCATAAACAGCAATTTCAACTCGCGAACTATTTCGAAGTGCTCGCGAACATTTTTCTTCGTTTTCAGCTAGAAGAGAGCACTAATGAAGCGACTTCACTATTTTTCATGTTACTAGTCGCCGTTCTTCCAATTTAGTGCCTGTTCGAGTGATAAGTTAGTGAAAAATATTCTTCCTAGGACAGGAGCTGGAGGGTAAAAACTGGTTAGAATTTGAATTTGGTTAGATAGGCGCAAAGGGCTCAGAATAGAGCCATAAATAAAATCAGAATATCAAAAGGGATTTTTTGATCATTAACTGACCATTGGTGATTGTAAATGATTGATGTCTAGCAAAAGCTGAGTCTAGTGACTGGATGGCAAAGATCGTTGCATATGTCGTACCCTAAGTGCCCTAGGAGGAGGCCTGCTTAAAGCCGTATAGTCCGATGTGACGATGAGTGCTGAAAGTAAGGAGGCTGTTATAGTCGGAATGCTGAAGGCTCAAAATATACCTATTTGTATTTCTACCAGAGTATTAAAAGTCGTTCTATTTCATTGTATGCTTTGCAAATTAAGATGTTTAATTTGTAATAGATTTAGCGATAAGGGTTAAGGGTACATAAGGTTCCATTTTTATCATTTCATAACTTTAACAACACAGAAAATGACAAACTCCTAGTAAAATGTGAACGTAAATTTATAATGAAACTAACGAAGGCACCTAAATCTCAAGTGCCCTCACATACGATAAAGTTAGCTTATTTACTCAACAAATAACGAATCTGCGACATACAATGAGTTGATGTAACTTTAGCTGGAAGCTCCTAGACTATACTGCAATGTTACAAAGTTCTCTTAATGAGGGTGCAAGTAACTCTGTTAGTTTGAAAGTATAAGCTGTCATAAGAAAATATATTATGATGCTCTTTTAATAAGTGCATTAGTTGTGCACTTAGGAAAATATGAGTAGATATGATCTTTGAAAATTTTCCTCTAAATGAAGACACGTTTAGCACAGAATAGTTTGAAGTCCTCAGATATTGTTACGCTCATCATCATCTTCTTGCATTTATCCCAGTAATCACTTGGGGTCGGCGCTCGTGTTGCAAAGGATTTGGCTTAATTTTACTACCGGCCGCCTACCAGACGTCAACCCTCCTTGGGAATGCTTTTGTGGTGGATTAACCGCCACAATACGATTGGCCCTGGCTGATTGGGTCGGGTTTAGATATTGTTATGCTATGCACGTGTTAAAAGATTTCACACAGTGAAAGTCAGGATAATCGAGTGAACTACTAATAATATGGAATAGCTTTGTTTCATTTACTAATTAATAAATAATCGGTACTTGCGTAGTTGATAAAATGCAATTGTTTAAATTATTGTCCAAAAGTTATACCATTCTCATTAATGTTCATTCGAAGTGACAATTAATGACCTAAAAAATATTTAGAGATCTTTTTGAATCCATTGTTTGCAATCAATTGTTAATTAATATTTAAATGACTTAATGAATTAATGCAATGAATATGGTAGATTCATACGAAGTATCGTTTTAAAAAGTTTTTCATTTGACTAGTATAGTATGCAAGTAGCGAATCGATAAGGGGAGGAAACGAGATAATATAAAATGATAACTAGGTAGAAGCGATAGATATAATAATATGACAAAAATATTTGAAGTCATATTTTAAAACTAGCTGGTGCCCGCGAACTTCGTTTCGCCAAAGAAGTTTTTGAGCCAACAGAAGCTGCACATCATGCTAAACAACTTTTTCAATACAGACATTTTCGTATCTCATAAGGGCGCCACACACCGGGCGCGTATGCGTGACGTGCACGTCATCACGCGCGTAGAGATGACGTTGTATCGTATGGAATTGTATGAGAGGCCTGCCTGCGTATGCGTGCACGTAATCACGCGAGTAGTGCGGTATGCGGTGCCTCATACAATCCCAGACGATACAACGTCATCTCTATGCGCGTGATGACGTGCACGTCACGCATACAGACAGGCCCGGTGTGTGGCGCCCTTAAAATTTTGCCGACTTCCTGGTGTTACGTCACGTAGGTACAGACAGTACCTCCAGTGCTGATAATAGTTCTCACTAATAATCAAATATGATCAGCACGTTTATCTTCCACCATACCACACATCTAAAAACATTGCTTAATTTTGAGTGATTCATGCACAATTATACCACACAGACAGTTTGAACTCTTCTTCCTTGCCACCTTCCCACTTTGTGTGGTGCTGGCTCTCCTTTTTTGGTGCCATAACGTTCTTTCTGAGGTTCTCGAGTCAGTTAGGTCTTCTTTTTTTTTGAGCCTGGTCATACACACTAACTGACAACATTTTCAAAAATAGGTAGTGCGATATTGATATTAATTGTTTACTTATTTGATTACCCGCCCATTATTTTTAGGGTTCCGCACCAAAAGTGTACCCTATTACTGAGACTTCGCATCATTGTCTGTCTGTCTATAACCATGTTTATCCTACTAAAAGGCGGATGTTTGTGTGTATGTTTGTTACGACATCACGCTAAAACGGCTGATTAGATTGACATGAAATTTTGCACAAATGTAGAAAAGTATCTAGAATAACACATAAGCTACTTTTTACCACGGTAAATTGTCTTTTTCCCACGGGATCACGCATTTTCAAATATTTTTTCAAAGGTGGCGTGACTGAGCCAATTCGCGTTTTAAACGTTTTCGCCGAAAACTAACAGCGACATCTCTTGGTGAGTAATGCTTTTTTTCCCGCGGAATAATAGGTTGCAGCGGGTGAAACCGCTGACGGGCAGCTAGTATCTCATAAACCGTGATAGTAAGACAGTTAAACTTTTAAATTTAAATTACAGATGTTGTATTTCTGTTACCATTGCGGCTCCCATACAACTAACATGATTTTTATGCCATTTTTACACATATTATGGTACGTTCTCAATTTCGATGTTTGTCTCATAGTTAGTATTTTATGCGTGATTGGTACGATTGGAGCAGGCAAATGATGATGGTGATGACGATGATGATGAAATAACCTGGAAAAACCCCAGACTACCGCCAATGATTCCTCCTGTTTCAAACTCTGAGCGCAAGAGTCACACCTTGATATAGGTAGTTGGCTACAGTAGGTACCAACGCAACGCCAGTGTTTCTTTAAAATTTTATGTGAAGGAGCAAACCCAGCTTAACCCATGTCGATGGATGCTTGTTTCTTTCTATTTCTTCTAATTAGTGAAATAATCACTTCTGTTTTTGTTTTCTTATTAAAAAGTTGTGTAGGTACTATACTTTTTAAAATTCCCTTAGGACCGGTATGCTACCAGTCCCGTTAAGGTACCTGCAAAAAGTGATAGGCCTGCAGAAGCAGCCCATCACAGTTGTACAGTTTTTTTTGTAGCTGTTTCTGCACTTAGTTCCTACTATAGATGTCGCTGCAGGTTTCTAAGACACGCTATCGAAATGTTCTTTTGAAAACTATTGCAGGGGTACTTGACACCGACCTGATACAGATTTAATCCAGAGCGAAGTAAGGCATTCTAGAGTAGAATTCTGAACGCAGCGAAGGATTCAAAGTACGTCGCCCGAGCCAAAATACAGGGTGTAAGGGACAGGTCTCCGAATACTGATAGGGTGCATTCAGACCATGAAATTGAACAACTTGCCATAGAAATAAATTTCAGGAAAAGAAAAAATGTTTTCGGCTTCCTTCCCATACAAAATCACGATCAACTGATTGCATTTACTATGGGAAGTCAAAAATGTTTTTACATTTCCTGAAATTTATTTCTATGGGAAGTTGTTCAGTTTCATGGTCTGAATGCACCCCTTCAGTATTCGGAGGGCTGTCCCTTACACCCTGTATATTTTGCGCCCGAGTAATTCACTCCACTTTCCATCACCCTCTATGACAGTATAAAAGGCGCCTCATATTTTATTGCAATATCATACTTTCACTGTTACTTGAACTAATTTTTAAAAAGATAAATAAAATTCTATCAATCGTGTATTTTTTGCTGAAAATTACGGATTGTAATTCGCGCGTAGGTATCTTTTTTTTTAGTTCTGTCGGGGCGGTGCGACTATGGGCCGTCGTCCCATACAACCTTTATTAGAACAATATTTGCATTCCATTTCTTTGGCGCTGACTGAACATCAAGCAAGATGTTCTAAATTCAAAGTAGTTTTATTCGAACTTGTTAAGTTCTTAATTTAAAAAGTGCGAATAAAAGAACTTTGCGGCGCGTTCTTTTCGAATAGATAGGATGAAAACAACTTTCCCCAAGGAACATACCTAGTTCAAAATATAAGGAGTAAAAAAAATAACTGCAAATATTTTAAGGAGTGAACCAGCCCATGAAACTGAACAACTTTCCCCAGGGAACATAGGTAGAAATATGAAAAAATATTTGGACCTTCTATACAAAATGTTCTGGCCGGTATATACTTATGTTTCTTAGGAAAAGTTGTTCAGTTTTATGGACTGGTTTACTCGTTAAAATATTTGCAGTTATTTTTTTACATACTGTAGGAAAGGATAATTGGACCTCCCATACAAAATGCTCCAGCCGTCTCGATAGCCGACCAAGTTAAATTTGTAGGGAAGGGAAGGTTTTTTTTTTCATTATTCGACCTATGTTCCTTGGGGAAAGTTGTTCAGTTTCATGGACTGGTTCACCCCTTAAAATAATTTGAGTAGTTTTTTTACATCTAATACTTATTCCTCTACCGCACGCAACGCGATATCGATTTACGTGCAAACTTATTTCAAGTACAGTGGCAACCCCCCCTTTTAGGGGTTGATTTTTTTTTAGCCTATAACCTGGTCAGTAACTTTCCCGACATTTTGGTATAATTTGCATCAAAATCGGTTCAGTAGTTTTTGCGTGATGCTTCCTCATACAAACAGATAAACAGATAAACAGATAAACAGAGAAACAGATAAACAGATAAACAGATAAACAGACAAACAGAAAAAAATCTAAAAATTGCTGAAACGTGTTCTGTTATCAATTTTAAGTATCACCAAACACTTTTTTTTGGAAAATCTTCTATGTACAGACTTTCCACCTTCTACAACTTTATTATATGTATAGATAATCAGATTTTCGCAAGAGAATTTACGATTATGATTATGACTGAGTGGGTGTGCTTAGAGCTTCGACGCTTTATTTGAACAAACAGAATAAGTTAATGGAGCATTCCATGAAAATGTCCCCACATTACCCTCTGGTTTCTATTACTTCCGTGTAAGATACAAGGATATCGCAAATAGGGTATTGTAAGTATGTTAAAAGCAGTAGGATCTAAAAGTTCTGTAGCTCCGTATTTTAAGAAATTTAAACTACCATACACGTCCCATGGGGGACAAAGTTGTAGCTTTTGTGGAATGCCCTTAATCTAGTGTTTGATGTGACAAACTCAAATATTTTAGAAATAATATATTTCCCTAGGATACTACGTTTTTGACCGTTCATGGCCAGCCTAAGTTTCACGCTAACAAGCAGCCCTGTCTTGAAACTTGCTAAAACAATTTAAATTTAAATGTGCATCGCTTGAAGCAGTGAGAATTTTCAACTAAGGCCGGAATCACACGACACACTTTAAATTAAGTTTTGAGGAGCTTCGCAAGTTTGCCTCGTGGATTTACGGTGTTCACATCTCAGAACAAGGGGTATCAGAGGAGTAACTACGAACAACAAGTACGAAGCTTTCAAAACCTAGACTTAATGTGCCTTAAATTGTAATTTAATGAATAAAATAGTATTAATTGTAATGTAAAGCTCGGTACCACAAAAAATACTATTTCATTCAAGTAAGTTATGGCCTACTTATCTGCTAATCTATCTGGCGTGAGAGAATGCTCTTGGTCGCTAGACTGGGTAAAATAAGGCTGTCGCATCATGACAAACATAAAAACCGGTGCAACTTCAACAAACTACGAAATGGTTACGGACGCAGTGCTTCCTATAGACACCGCTGTGGATGCATTTATTTGCCTCGATGCATCTGCGACGCAGACTGGCACATACCTGCGGAATGTCCCAATACATGTTACCCCAGACTACATGATGTTCGCCATTAAATAGCTTAAATGATTTATTTTAATTTTTAATTACCTATCATTGTTTTTTGTTAAGTTATTGATTAATTATGTTCCATGTGTGTGATGGTCAACATAAAACATTTTTCATCGATACAAAATAATAAATCTAGACAAAGTAATAGCGACCAGTTTTTCTTGGCCTCAGTTTGATTTTTCGAAGGATTTCCTCTGAAAATTGCACTTGCTCTGTGTTCCAGCCTTGAATGTTGCTTGAATGAGCGTTTAGGGGGCGCTGGACTTTTACGGCAGTTTTACAGTCTAGTTACTGTAATGATGTCTTTCCTTGTAGGTTGTAATGATGTGGCTAGCCTTCGAAGGCAGCCGCTGTCATTGACATTTAAATTGAGGTGAAACTCTGATCTCAGGGGTTGAGATTGTGTGGGTTCTAGCTCTGTGTAGGTGGGTGGCGCAAAATTAAACACAACGGTTTTATAATACAATCACAAGGTAATCTTTATTCATTATAATTCGGTACGGTAAATACGGTTTAATACTTATTTCTAAAATACCTAGCGTTCAGAGCGAGAAGGGAAGTGCAAGGCAAAAGCGGGGGTGAAACCTAGAGCGCGTTAGCATGGCAATAAAATATAGGTGAGCGCGTTTCGCTTGCTTACTGGAAAACGGGGTGGGACATCAGATCTTCAGCCTGGCCTTGAATGTAATCGTAAGGCGGCTAGTATCTGGGATAAATCAGAGCGTCTTCAGCTGGTCCCTGAATGTATCATAAGGCAGCTGGAATCTGGGATAATTCAGGGCGTCTTCAGCTAAGCCTTGAAGGGATCGTAAGGCGGCTGGGATTTGAGATAGTCAGAGCGTCTTCAGCTGGGCCTTGAATAAGGCGGCTGGAATCTGGGATAATTCAGGGCGTCTTCAGCTAGACCTTGAATAAGGCGGCTGGAATCTGGGATAATTCAGGGCGTCTTCAGCTAGACCTTGAATAAGGCGGCTGGAATCTGGGATAATTCAGGGCGTCTTCAGCTAGACCTTGAAGGGATCGTAAGGCGGCTGGGATTTGAGATAGTCAGATCGTCTTCAGCTGGGCCTTGAATAAGGCGGCTGGTATTTCGGATAATCAGGCTAATCGTATGGCTTAAGAGCGGCGGGGAAGCAAGCGAAAGCGGACACCACTAACCTGGACCTTTGCTGCAGACTGGAACCACTTTTGGACTAGCTGGGCTGAAGGCCAACGGATTATATTACGGTACGGAAAATCAGGAGCACGGACGGAGACTCAGTTTACGCGCTGAGTCGCGGGAGCAGCCTTTCGCTTTCTAATGTAGAGCTTGACTCGCGGCGGACTGTCGGCGCTCGCGACGCGAGCGTGCTTTTATAAGGTCGCGAATGCGCGCGGCCTTGTGACGACGACGGTGTGCTTGTGTGTGTGCCGCTACGGCGTAGCAGGACCCGTCTCGTAGCAGGACGCGTAGGCAGTGCGCTTGGATAGTGCGCGCGCGCTGCCACGCGTTGCACTCCCCTCCTTCGCTGTGAGATTTTTTCCTGTCAAGGAAAAAATCACCGGATAGAAACTGTTACACATATATGCACTGTCCTGGTGCTAAATTACATTAGGTACCTATCCCTATTAGTTACCTTAATCTTCAATCCTATTGGTTATACATTTTATATCACTCTGGTTTATTGACTATATTGACTATATTACACTGGTATACCTGGGTACTAAAATACTACCGGGGGTTGAACCCGTTATTGTACTATACGAAATGATCTATATAAAATGTTCCTGGAATACGGTTACGGTAAAACAATTTAATCCTTACATAATAATCACTATAAAATACATAATCAAATCGGCTATTAGTCAAGTACCCATAGGCACTGATTTGTACTTCCTCTCTATATACTACGGAACAGGAACTATGTTAACATTACCTATTAAATGCTCAGGTTTCCTTATCACATTTCTAAAAATACTTCATAAAAATGCATTACTAAAACTTTTCTAGTTATGAATGGTCTGCGTGCATACTCGGTAATTGATTTCATTCATAAAATTGGCTCTAATTACTCTGATAAGATAAAATAACGGTCAGTTCCTGGGTCATTACGCTATTGCAATCAGTTACCGGGTCGCTCGGCATTATGCCTACCGTAATGTCAAGTGTTTATGGTTAAGCACCTGTTTACCTTTCTTTAACCAGCTTCCTAAAAGAAAAACAATGGTTAGATCATTAACATCTACAATTTCTGTTTATATCACAAAGACAACATGTTTGATAACGCACATACCTACTGACTATATCCCTTGCGGGGTAGACAGAACGTAACGGCTGTTTCATAAATACAATTAAACGGGATTATTTACTTTCTTACTGGATGGAAGCTACTATATGTGCACGGAGTGTGCCGGAATTAAATACCTACTATTATCAAACATGTTTGGCCCTTTTTTTTTTATAAGTACTATATTTTAATTAGACTGGATTATTTCTCATCAACTCTTTCATGTACAACGAATGATAAACAGACCTACAACTAGTGACTGTATGTAAAATCGGCAAGTGAATGATGATGATGATATAAAAAACTAACACGTATGCCTGGTAATATATACCGGGACAACTCTTCGAGTGTCTTGATCAATAACTGGACTAATAAACACTTAGCGGGTTCTTCAACATATCTTTAAAAAATAGCAAAAAAAAATGGATTTAAAGTTTAATAAATAGCATCTGCCTATACCTTCTTTTCTTGTTCTTCGCTGCGGGCTTGCGGTGACTGCTTCCTGGGTCCGGGCTTGCTTGGCTCCTGGCTGGAGTCGCGGCGCTGCTTGTCCACGCCACCCCTGCGGCGGCAGCTACCCTTCGGATGGGTCTGGCTCTTCCACTGGCAGGTGGGCAATGGATCCCTCTGGAACGGCGGCGGCGGTATCTGGAGCGCGCCTCTGGGCGCGTGGAGTCTCGGGAACGGAACGGTGTGTAACAAACCCGACCCCGCAGCCTTATGAAGGACTACACGCCTCCAGCCGCCAATCTCTGTTGTTATGAAGATCATGTCTTGAGTTCTAGATTTCATAGAAACCCATACCTCAAGCACAGTGTAATAATGGCTCATGATATAAGAGTGATTGTCTAGTTAATTATTGACCCATACGTTGTGTTTAAATAAAATAATATGTAACCCATAAGTTCTTTAAAGGTAATTGAGACATCTCTGTACTAATTATTGAAATAAAGTGACTCTGATGAACAGGAGATGGAAAAGGGCAGGAAACTGAACTCCAAACGGGCCCCCAGAACTGCATCGCCCGAGGATTGTGGAATCCCACTCCAACTATACCTATTAGTATTCATAAACACTCCGCAGTCATCTTCACATAACCAATTTATGTATGTAAAGATAACTCTTAGAGTATTTACCAAATACAAATGGTAAATTACCTGATTCCCCCAGAAGAAGGATAAAAATATGGTGAGACGTGCGTCTCTGCTAATAGATGCGTCAGCCACAGACGCTTGTGATGCTTAAAAGCACCACGAAGAAGTATAGGTGATCAGATTCAGACGTCCTTTGCAGAACAACTGAAGTAGTTTAGAATAAACATTCTTATGACGGACCAAACTGACACCCAAGTGTCTAGTTGGTTAAGTAAGTAAGTATGTTGTAAGTAGGTATGTTATCAGTCAAATGACATGATTTCAACAATTATCTTTAGGTTTCCTAAAGAGGTACCAGCAAGGCCGGTAAAAGCACCGAATATGAAATTGCACTGGTCAGTCAGTCTCCACCCACATTTTAACTCCTATGGAAGTCAGAATATAATATGAGAATGCTTTATGCAAGTCCCAAATCACATGTGAGCATACATTCCTATCAGTTGTAGACGGGAGAGCAATATTTTGCCCATCCCAATAGAGAGTAGATAGGATATGTTGATCACATGAACTTCCTGAGAGCATATGGGCTTCCATGACCAAAAGCTGCCATTACAACCATATCGAATGCTAGATAAGAAATAGATAGGTATTCGATGAAGATATGATAACAGTTGTCCCATGACATTTGATGACAACCATTGTAGTTAGTAGGTAAGTTGTAGTCATAGTTTCACTATGATGGGCACCATTTTAGCCAGTCATAAGAAGAACTTTAAGAACTTCATGACTAGAATATTACTTTAGATATGATTCATCTGAATCTGTTATAGGATAGGATGATAGGAAAGGATATTATCCATTCTACCAGCCATACATATATTCTTAGATAACACAGTACTTAGCAACATACCAAGTACTATAAAATAATATTGTTGTAGATAGATGTTATCTACTGCCGGACACATTCCTTTTTGAAGGTATCAAAAATATAGTTGTAAATAAATGTTTATCCACTGCAGGACACATTCCAATACTGAAGACAGTTTTCTTTGTATGACAACAATACTGTTGTAAATGATTATTTATCCACTGTTGGACATAACCAAACAGAAGTAGATATCTATCTACTTATGTATACTTCATACATAGTAACATTAGTCAATTAAGTCCATAGTCGCTCAGCAACCATAGTGCAAATAGAAATCTGTCCACTGTTGGACTAAACCAAACAGTAGGTAAGTAGATACAATATGTAAGTATGTTTTAACCACAGGAATTTTATCAAATAAATCCTTGATCGCTCAGCAATTATAGAATAGTAATTTATCCACTGATGACCACAGCAATTAATAGATAAGTAGATACCTAACCATATCTACTTATGTAAGTTTTAACACAGGAACTTTATGCTAGTAGCGCATAGCAATAATAAATTATGTTATTAATTTGGTTATTAAAGTCATATATATGGCATGATAGATAGACAAGTAAGGAATAGGAGTAATGGGATTATAGGGTATCCTACCTATTCCTAACATCTAATTTACCTATCTACCGACACACTAAATAGCCCAAATTTCCCTAATTAAAGATTAGATGCGAATACTACAAAGTTTATATGAACCAATCAGAACGCAGATTCTTTAAAACGACAACAAAACAAAGTTATTGCAATAAAATGACCTTAGCACTAAAAACCAAAGCATAAGACCATGTTCCGAATCTTATCAGCTTTCAATGAATACAAAACTATCAAGCATAGGTAATTAATATGTTTGTAAACATTCATATAGGGAATATATACTGCTGATAGGATTCGAAAGAAAGCATGAATTGTACTTATCCATCTGGAACTTGAAGCCACCAGCACACGAAGAACCAACAACAACGACATCCACAATGCCGATTCCAGTGCACGCTGAAGCACGCATCCTCTGCATCAAACAACACACTCCACGTGCTACACGGGTTCAAAGCACTTTTCACCAACCAAACACACTCGCGAAACGAGGGGTGACCAGGCAAACGTCGATACTCCCTGGTCTGCGGCGCGACTCCACCAGGACTGATAGGTAAACTAATCACTGCACTAGGTATTCCTTTTCTGTCCTGGGAGACTTCACGATTAGAACTGAACTGCCCGCAGGCCGTATGGCTTGCTATTTTATACCAAAAAGCTTCGAACTTACGAGAAGAACAATGTTCTCGAAATCCGCTACTCATTACGATAGAAGATATTCTCCTCTCTTTCATACACATTTTAGAAGACATTCGACTATTCTAGATTTTTTTAGAATGTCTTGTTTCGCTACTTGTTGCCAGACACCAATTCAGGGAAGGGGCCACGACCCATCCTGACATCCAAGAAAACTTTTAGTGTATATTGAGTAAATCATGGGTTTACCAATATTATTAAACATTTATTGTTGGTTTATAGAATTTATAGAAAATACATCAATTTTCTATAAACCGAAAGTGTGACTAATAGAATAAACCTTAGGTATTTCAGTCGCTATGGCACTATAATAGGCCTAGTAGGGCCCTGTCTAAAGTGACACCTTGCAGTTTCCGCTACTCGACAATAGATGGCAGCAGATTACACCACCTCGCGCACCCAACCTCACTTCAGTCACACACCCCTATCATTATAAATGCCACGAAAAATTATAAATGCCACTGCAAACGCTGATCAACTATCAGACTAATTATCCAAAATTATTTAGACTTGCAAATATGAACAATATAAAAGAAAATAAACAAAACATTTCAATATTGCTTCACGCACATAGCGCCATCTCTCAGCCGCATTCCGAACCTCCATACCAATCTTGACAGAACAGAACCAAACCCACAAGTATTGAATCACATCCCACAGCGGCGACACCAATAGATGTCGCTGTCCCGAATCTTTATAATTAATAAAGACCAGGATACAAGCCTTACAATTCGCCCCCTATTTTATGTAAAATTTAGCTACTTGGAGCTAAATTGAACATAAAATATCAATAACATCAGACACTTCCCGCCCCCAACACTTACAAAACTCCATAAATGTGTATGCCTGAACTAAATGTCATGGAGCCCTAATAGTATTTACGCTAAAAGCTGTATACATCTCTTAATGAAGTTACCTACGCCAAATGCTGCAAATTACACAATTTTACGCTGAATGCAAATTAACAATTCTCACGCCAATGTGCTAAGTTACGCCAAGAGCATAAAAAAAGAATTACGCAGGTTACGCTTAATGCAACTATGCCTACGCCAAGTGCTTTATTACCAGTAATACTACGCTAAAAGCAGCCAAGTGCTTTTAATATGATTATTCTACCCAAAGTGCTTGTGCCAATAATTACTATTGTCATTCCTGAAAATCATGGGTGCTTCATAATAAAGAATTATACAGAGAATCTGAATTGAAAAATGTTATAAATTGAATTTAAGCGTTTAAACCAAATCTTTGTGCAATCTGTTGTGTGTAGGTTGTATTATAGATAGATTCACTAACACTTAGTGTTAGAAACCTATTATAATCTCCGTGAACTGTCTGTATGGTTACTTTGTGAGAATCTCTGCTAGCAGCATTACCATAAACAGCGAACCAGCTGAAAGCTAGACTTCATGCTGACCCAAAAAATCCAGCCTCTTCGCCAGCTATCTGCCACAGTAATGACAGAGTAATGAATGATTTGGCTTAAATCAGACCTTAACTCAAAATAGCTAAGATCTTAATTCGCAAAATCAGAATACATATGTAATTTAATTAAAATAAGGTTCCCTAACTCACATCCATGACATGATAGAACCAAAAAAGACATATTAGAGAACTGTTCTGATCAAATCGTGACATATGTTGTGTGTTTGGACCAACCTGGTCCTAAATGTTCAGTCTGAAAAATTACCATGTTAAGAAGAATACACTCGTATTCTTCCCTTTGTGTTTTTGCTAGCAATACTACCTCTAACAGTGAAATTACGTAAACATATCTTGCCATTGTGCTAACAAAACATGCCTACTATTAAATCACTGCAGAAGTAAATACAGAGTGTCGTGAGATGATTTGATCCTGAACCTTTATATGAAAATAACAATTCTATCTAATTACTTAAAAATTATAAAAAATAAATCCATATCAGGCATGGATGGAGATAAAATTCTAGTGTTTTATCAAAGTAAAACATCTATAAGCAAGTAAATCAGATTTTCAGGAAAGTAAAAAAAACTTCTGTGCTAATTAAACCACCATAAACTTATGGCACTTACAAATTGAGCAGAACAAACATACCACTTATGCAAGAGTGCCATCTAGTTCAGGCATATATCATTATCAAATAAAATGTCGCCCCCCAAATTATTCAATTTTAAGAAATATTAGGTAAAATTTTCCGCTACCCAAACCATCAGAAAAAGTCCTACACTTGATCTCATCACACAACAATAGGCAATTCCTAATCTCCTAACAACAACCTATTAAGTAAGCAATGAACCAACAGAATTATATCTACCCCAAACATAAACACTAACTCCTATACTATAAGTTCCAAATCATAACCTCCTAAACCACAATTTAGTCAACACCCCCTAGACTACTACTATCTCCTAGACTATAATTTGTCATCACCTCCCAGACATACACCTATATATGACATTACCTAGACCATATCCAGTCACCAGCTCCTAGCCTACAACCACTTTCTCCTAGACTATAACTGGATATCACCTAGACCCCGACCTACATCTATACACAACATTATCTAAACCATATTTAATCACCAACTCCTAGACTACAACCACTACCTCCTAGACTATAACTGGATATCCCCTAGATCTAGACCTACATCTATACACAACACTACCGAGACCATACTTAGTCATCAGCTCCTAGACTATAATCACTATCTCCTAGACTATAACTGGATTTCACCTAGATCCAGACCCATACCTATACTAAACCATATTTAGTTACAAGCTCCTAGACTATAATCACTATCTCCTAGACTATAACTGGATATCCCCTAGACCTAGACTTACATCTATACTGACCCATGTTCAGTCACCAGCTCCTAGACTATAATCACTACCTCCTAGACTATCATCACCGTTTCCTGCAATGTACTTATTAACACCTTCTAGACCTAGATCTATAGATGAAATGACCCAGACCTCTATTTGATCATCGGCTCCCAGACTACAATCTATCATCAATACTGCTTGAACACTAGATAAAACCTAGACTTAGACACATACATATGACCTCAACTATCAACTCCCAGTAAACCAGACAAAATTGGACACCGCCTCCCTTACTACATAATCAGTAACTCCCAGATAGTAGACCTGCAAGATAAAATTAAGTTTAGTTTATTCAAAATAATTAAATTGAATAACATAATCATTAGGACGCTCGCTTGTGATATTTTTATGTTTGCCTCTGAACGTTACAACCCAAAAATATTAGATGTTTTTACAACAAAACCACGGGCTGCAACCCACAGAAAAGAATCTCCCCATCCGATCACATACATACATATACATACACCCAAAAGACACAACCCCCCCTTCGAGGCAGTCGGATAATTATCTTCTTCTTTTCCATTTTACTTATTATCATCAGTATAGATAATCACTTAATCATACATACATATTACATACATACCTACTACACATGTACACACATACACACTCACTCACATACACTTTTGAAAATACAACCCTCCCACCGAGGCAGTCGGGTAGAAATATTTGATTTTCTTCTTCATTTTACTAGTTATTATCAATATACTAATCACTTTCACTCAAATAAAAGCAGATAAACATCTTAAATTTACATACATACCTATTACACTTACATCTACATCTTTTACAATGTGAGCAGGCAAATTATATACCTAACTACTAATTTGTAAGTAATTTGGATAACGGCAGGCAAATGATGATGACATTTGTTTTGTTGTCGAATAGTGTCAACAAATAATACCTATAATACTTAAAAAAATTACATAATTTTAATAATTTTAAATAATTTAAAACTTGGTATTCATTTTTATACTTAATTACACTGATAGTTTATGTTTAATACAATTCATAAAATTTCCCTCCGCCCCCTAGTATATCAAATAAATTGTCATCATGATAAATTACCTACTTTAATTTACCTAATAAAGGTTTTTGGTTAGAAGCAAAACTAGCCTTTTGATTTCTATTTATATACCTAAACTCAACTAAATCATCTAAAAGTTAACATGTTGTATGTTCACATGTCCTGCTACTCAAATCAAAACATGTTAGGACCTTATGATATGTCATTGCTTGCTATTGTAGATAAAATATGTAATGGGTATAAGATACCTACACTTTACTTCACATGATATTGTATAGTATGCAACAAGACCAGGTTTATATTTCCCTGTTATAGGCACTACCAACTTCAAACGAGTACCGTCTCTTCAATTATAAAAGGTAAAGCAATGCTAGATACATAAAACCAAAATCTTCAAATCCATGAGAAAACAAGCTGCAACGCCCTAATATCTTTTCCTACTTATTAATTTTGTTATGAAGTAAACAATAAAAAAAAAAAACATCAACTGATTGGCGACAAGCAGCTCAGAATAGGGAAGAATGGTGAAACCTTGTTTTGGAGGCCACGATCCACTTTGGGTCACTGAGTCAGCAAAGTAAGTAACTAAGTACAGCCAAAACCACCATGAGGCAAATATTTTCATATTGAAGGGTAAATATCTTTCCTATGTGTGCGTACCAATTATTAGATTCCAACTTTCTTAAATCAATTACCTAGGTTATGTTTAGTTCAAATTATTCCTATGCCTTTAAATAATACCTACAATATCTAACATTGTTTAAAATGTAATGCTCAGTTGCATTCTATGGAATTCTTGCACAACCCACATCAAATTAGCATTTGGAACAAGAAATCAACAAAGGTTTGCAATGAAATTCAAGAATGTGTTAGTTAGTGACTTTAACCTATGTTAAAACTTACTTGAATGTTGTCTTATCCTTTCAAGTGCATTTTTATCACAAAAAATCACTAAATCAAGTCACTTCACTGATTCCAAAGGAATCTTTAGAACTAACACTAAAAACTTCACAGCACGCACAAAACTTACTGGATACACAAAGTTCCCACCGGCATTTGCCTCCATGCACACTGTACACATGAATATAAACAGAACTCATACAAAAACAAACAAATCTAATTTATAAAATCCGTCGGCAGTTTTTACAAAGAACTGTCAAAACATAACCAAAAACAAACACGTACTTTTTTTCCACACATTTTAGTTTAATCATAAAGTCAGAGCGAGATAGCAAGACACAAAAATACTACTAGTATGACAGGCTGCGTCTCTTTCTTAAATAGAATTTAGCTAATCAAGCGAAAAAATAAAGCATCAGGCTGACGTATCAAGGCTGCGTTTCGTTTTCGTTCAAAAACTTTTTTTCAATGTTATTTTTAGATGGAAAAATGTTTTACAAATTTACCATTTAAAATTATAATAGCATAAAAATAACCTAAATAATGATTATTCTTACACAAATATTGTAAAATCTACGCGAAAATATAATTTGCAAAGTTCCTAACGTGAAATTTCTTGGTTTGAATTTTGACGTTTTCAAAATTATTAGACGAAACCTTGTCGTACGAACGAACGCACCCCACTTTGACAATTCAGATACGTAAAATTTATTTGCGTACTAATATTTTCTTATTTTGCAGGAAAATCTTTGGAAAATGCTTATTAATGGATGCCTGATGACTCGGAACTTCGCCTAAGGCACGTAAGGCCTAAAACAACAGCGCAAAACCTACCCAAGGGACCCCACGGAACCCAGAATCCAGCCACCCTCACCAGTTCATAAAAATCACAAGAATGTACATGAAATGTCTCAATCTTGGGACCTTTTTCATCCTCAGGTCACGCGCACCAAATGTAACAAACCCGACCCCGCAGCCTTATGAAGGACTACACGCCTCCAGCCGCCAATCTCTGTTGTTATGAAGATCATGTCTTGAGTTCTAGATTTCATAGAAACCCATACCTCAAGCACAGTGTAATAATGGCTCATGATATAAGAGTGATTGTCTAGTTAATTATTGACCCATACGTTGTGTTTAAATAAAATAATATGTAACCCATAAGTTCTTTAAAGGTAATTGAGACATCTCTGTACTAATTATTGAAATAAAGTGACTCTGATGAACAGGAGATGGAAAAGGGCAGGAAACTGAACTCCAAACGGGCCCCCAGAACTGCATCGCCCGAGGATTGTGGAATCCCACTCCAACTATACCTATTAGTATTCATAAACACTCCGCAGTCATCTTCACATAACCAATTTATGTATGTAAAGATAACTCTTAGAGTATTTACCAAATACAAATGGTAAATTACCTGATTCCCCCAGAAGAAGGATAAAAATATGGTGAGACGTGCGTCTCTGCTAATAGATGCGTCAGCCACAGACGCTTGTGATGCTTAAAAGCACCACGAAGAAGTATAGGTGATCAGATTCAGACGTCCTTTGCAGAACAACTGAAGTAGTTTAGAATAAACATTCTTATGACGGACCAAACTGACACCCAAGTGTCTAGTTGGTTAAGTAAGTAAGTATGTTGTAAGTAGGTATGTTATCAGTCAAATGACATGATTTCAACAATTATCTTTAGGTTTCCCTAAAGAGGTACCAGCAAGGCCGGTAAAAGCACCGAATATGAAATTGCACTGGTCAGTCAGTCTCCACCCACATTTTAACTCCTATGGAAGTCAGAATATAATATGAGAATGCTTTATGCAAGTCCCAAATCACATGTGAGCATACATTCCTATCAGTTGTAGACGGGAGAGCAATATTTTGCCCATCCCAATAGAGAGTAGATAGGATATGTTGATCACATGAACTTCCTGAGAGCATATGGGCTTCCATGACCAAAAGCTGCCATTACAACCATATCGAATGCTAGATAAGAAATAGATAGGTATTCGATGAAGATATGATAACAGTTGTCCCATGACATTTGATGACAACCATTGTAGTTAGTAGGTAAGTTGTAGTCATAGTTTCACTATGATGGGCACCATTTTAGCCAGTCATAAGAAGAACTTTAAGAACTTCATGACTAGAATATTACTTTAGATATGATTCATCTGAATCTGTTATAGAATAGGATGATAGGAAAGGATATTATCCATTCTACCAGCCATACATATATTCTTAGATAACACAGTACTTAGCAACATACCAAGTACTATAAAATAATATTGTTGTAGATAGATGTTATCTACTGCCGGACACATTCCTTTTTGAAGGTATCAAAAATATAGTTGTAAATAAATGTTTATCCACTGCAGGACACATTCCAATACTGAAGACAGTTTTCTTTGTATGACAACAATACTGTTGTAAATGATTATTTATCCACTGTTGGACATAACCAAACAGAAGTAGATATCTATCTACTTATGTATACTTCATACATAGTAACATTAGTCAATTAAGTCCATAGTCGCTCAGCAACCATAGTGCAAATAGAAATCTGTCCACTGTTGGACTAAGCCAAACAGTAGGTAAGTAGATACAATATGTAAGTATGTTTTAACCACAGGAATTTTATCAAATAAATCCTTGATCGCTCAGCAATTATAGAATAGTAATTTATCCACTGATGACCACAGCAATTAATAGATAAGTAGATACCTAACCATATCTACTTATGTAAGTTTTAACACAGGAACTTTATGCTAGTAGCGCATAGCAATAATAAATTATGTTATTAATTTGGTTATTAAAGTCATATATATGGCATGATAGATAGACAAGTAAGGAATAGGAGTAATGGGATTATAGGGTATCCTACCTATTCCTAACATCTAATTTACCTATCTACCGACACACTAAATAGCCCAAATTTCCCTAATTAAAGATTAGATGCGAATACTACAAAGTTTATATGAACCAATCAGAACGCAGATTCTTTAAAACGACAACAAAACAAAGTTATTGCAATAAAATGACCTTAGCACTAAAAACCAAAGCATAAGACCATGTTCCGAATCTTATCAGCTTTCAATGAATACAAAACTATCAAGCATAGGTAATTAATATGTTTGTAAACATTCATATAGGGAATATATACTGCTGATAGGATTCGAAAGAAAGCATGAATTGTACTTATCCATCTGGAACTTGAAGCCACCAGCACACGAAGAACCAACAACAACGACATCCACAATGCCGATTCCAGTGCACGCTGAAGCACGCATCCTCTGCATCAAACAACACACTCCACGTGCTACACGGGTTCAAAGCACTTTTCACCAACCAAACACACTCGCGAAACGAGGGGTGACCAGGCAAACGTCGATACTCCCTGGTCTGCGGCGCGACTCCACCAGGACTGATAGGTAAACTAATCACTGCACTAGGTATTCCTTTTCTGTCCTGGGAGACTTCACGATTAGAACTGAACTGCCCGCAGGCCGTATGGCTTGCTATTTTATACCAAAAGCTTCGAACTTACGAGAAGAACAATGTTCTCGAAATCCGCTACTCATTACGATAGAAGATATTCTCCTCTCTTTCATACACATTTTAGAAGACATTCGACTATTCTAGATTTTTTTAGAATGTCTTGTTTCGCTACTTGTTGCCAGACACCAATTCAGGGAAGGGGCCACGACCCATCCTGACATCCAAGAAAACTTTTAGTGTATATTGAGTAAATCATGGGTTTACCAATATTATTAAACATTTATTGTTGGTTTATAGAATTTTTAGAAAATACATCAATTTTCTATAAACCGAAAGTGTGACTAATAGAATAAACCTTAGGTATTTCAGTCGCTATGGCACTATAATAGGCCTAGTAGGGCCCTGTCTAAAGTGACACCTTGCAGTTTCCGCTACTCGACAATAGATGGCAGCAGATTACACCACCTCGCGCACCCAACCTCACTTCAGTCACACACCCCTATCATTATAAATGCCACGAAAAATTATAAATGCCACTGCAAACGCTGATCAACTATCAGACTAATTATCCAAAATTATTTAGACTTGCAAATATGAACAATATAAAAAGAAAATAAACAAAACATTTCAATATTGCTTCACGCACATAGCGCCATCTCTCAGCCGCATTCCGAACCTCCATACCAATCTTGACAGAACAGAACCAAACCCACAAGTATTGAATCACATCCCACAGCGGCGACACCAATAGATGTCGCTGTCCCGAATCTTTATAATTAATAAAGACCAGGATACAAGCCTTACAGGTGGCTGTGGCGGCTAGGAAGCTCCTCCATGTGCGGCATTCAACTGAGGGGGCATAGGCTCCAGAGCTGGCCATCTCGGCGCTCGAGCCTCGCCAACGCCTCCCTCGCACGGTTTTACACTTCTGGAGCAAGCTTCGCCACCAGCCTCGGATTCCTCGAAAGACCTGGCTTCTCAGGGTCTGGAGGAAACGGTGGGCCATCACCAGAGCGGCTTTTGCCACTGGTGGGCCTTCGGGACGGGGCCTACAACTGGACTTCCAGGGGCACCTCGTCATCGGTGGACTGAATAGCCCTAAATAACACGCTCCGAAACTCCCGAATATTTGTTTTAGTCCGGTCAAAAAAAATGCTATCGCACTTTCTCACATCCGCTTGCACTTCCTATCACGGGTTTACGTATCTATTTTTAATTTTATAAAATAAAATATAAAATTTGCCACAATAACATAATAATAGGTATCTCTCGCCCAAATACGTCTTTATTCATTCCTACTGGCTGCATCCTACCTAAGTAGCAAAACTGGTATCGCTTAATTTCGGGCTATTATGTCGGTTCGGTTTAAATATAACGGTTAAATGACATTAATCTTACTATTACGCATTCAGTAACGTAAAATTATCGGGGTTAAACAAATACTGGGGTTAAAATACTATATCTATTACTCACATGACCTTAGTACATGTCGGTTCGTATCCGGATTCCGTACAGTAAAACAATCTCGCACTTTATTGCGGCACCATTTTTATTCCACTCGCGGGCTGCGGAGGAACGGTCGTTAACGCGACGGGTCCCGTCTCCTCGCTACGCAATACTGGCGGGTGGGGCGTGGCGGCGGTTTGCGCGCACGCTGCCTACCGAGCAGGTAGTATCTGACTCCGGCGCGCCGATTTATCGACGCGTAAGTGTTGCAATGTCCATTGCGAAGTGCTGTTTTTGCGAAATTTTTCGTTCCTATTTAGGTGCGCTGTAAAACTATCTTACTGGCTGCAACCTATTTAGTGCGTAAAATACTATCCTTTTCCGCATTTAAACATTATATGAACAAATATGTTTAACTGGTACTTGGCTATTTATAGCGCGCAATGTACGTCAAACTTATGTCGACGGTTTTCGCCAAATGTTAACAGGTCAGGTCGGGAGTACAGTCGGACGGAGCATCGTACATTGGCAAGTTTAAACTTAACGAAATCTATGAACTTGCTATGCACATACGGGAAACTTTGTTTTTACAAATGCGGTATGTCTATCGGCGGGCTTCGAATATCGGAATGTTTGCGTTTGTTAACATATTTAGAAACGTCTCTGTACATCCCGGGCCAGTAATGATTTTTCGCAATTATTTGTAGCAATTTCGATGCTGTTAGGCTTGTATTGTTGAAATGGTACTGTATAATTGAGTTAGTCTCGCTGGGCGGAATGCATATTTTCCACTGCGCTTCTTCTTTCATTTTTGCACGGTACGAGGCGCTAACAATTTTTCGGCGTAGTCTACCATCTTTGACATGGTAGTCGGGATATTCTTTCGGGTTTTCCTGGACTTCAGTGATTTTTTTCTCATACCAATTAGGCTTTACTGCCACTAATCTGGCTGCGCAAACGCATTGTGTCTGGTTTTCAGTAGTGTTTTTCGGGACGTTGACCTCTGTCATATCTGGAGTAGGGTTATTTAATTTTCGAAGTTTTCTTCGGTGCCTCCTCTTTATTATCTTTTTATTTACCGCGGGCTGGCGTACCTCGCTCGCCTCGGACGGAACCTCGCCGTTTTGGATAACACCGGTTGGCGGCTCACTGCTGCCCGTCGGCAATGTGGGCTGGTAAACTGGCTGGTCATCCATGACGTGTTCGTCGGGCGGGACAGGGCGCTTTGTATGCGTTGCTCTGACGTTACTCTCAGGCGCTTCCTCGTTCGGTGTTTCGGTCTTTTCGATGTCACTCGGTGTTTCGGTCTTTTCGATATATTCCCATATTTTACGCAGGCCTATCTTTCTCATTAGGTCCATGCCGACTATTACCACGTCAGAATCAGGTAAAAGATACATCTGGTGATTGAAACGGCTACCCAAAATGTCCGTTGTCGGGAATACACTTCTCGCCACGGAGACTAGTGTATTGTTCGCAAGGACGAATTTATTCGTTACTCGCTTTTGTTGAACGGAACTGCGTGAGCATAATTCATCATATACCTCTTGACTGACGGATGAAGATGTAGAACCGGAATCAAGCAATGCCTGGTAATGTTTGCCGCAAATGGTCACCGGAATAAATACCCTATTTTCTTTATCGGTCGGGTTGCCCACGGTAAAAACTCTCTCGGTCGGCGACTTGCAGCAATTTCGACTTAACACACCAATTTTACCACAAGTGCTGCAAAAGATCTGTTTCCTCCCTGTGCACTCTGTGTATCTATGGTTTTCACCTCCACACGAAAAACATGACGTTTTGCTATTATAATTTCTTAAATACTTGGGTTCTCTTCCACCCATCGGCTTGCTATTTTTCGACTCGGCTCTCCTGCTGTAGGAAGAGTTCGGTGGCCTACTCGGGCCAGCGTCGTTTCGTGTATCGGGCCTACTGCTTTCAAACGGGTTGGCTGCTAGATCGTTCTCGAACATTCTTGGCTGCCAGTTTCTATACTTTTCCTCGGTTATTTTCTCATATTCGGTACATAGTTCTATTAAGTCGTGTACGGAATCAAAGTCCTGCCGCTGTACATACAACTTGTAGTTCGCGTTCATGTTTTCGTATATTCGTTCTAATTTTTCTTGACTTTTAAGTTTTCCATAGCGACGCATGATCGTTTGTAAATCTGTTAGATAATCCACAAACTTTTCTCGGAAACCCTGCTTTCTTGCAATTATTCTTTCGATCAAGTTCGTCTCATAACCCCTTGGGTAGAAATATCTCTTAAAATCTTTTATAAATTCATCCCACGTCGACCAATCGTCACGGTTATTTCTGTGCCACAAATTGGCTTTTCCTTTGAGAAATCTGGTTAACACAGGCAACAGTTTCTCCTTCGGGACCTCGCATGAGGTCGCATACTCATCTAAGCTTTCTAAAAATTCTACGGGGTCATTAAAAGTGTCAAAACTGATATCCCAGTTTTTTACAATATTATAAACGCTCTCCTGGCCTGAAGCGGAGCTATTATCCTGCTTGGGCGGCATGTTTTCAGTTTGAACGGGGTCAACTATTAGGCTAGCTTCCGCGCTAGAAGAATTCTCCGAATTCTCTGTATCGGGCTGCGACGCCTCGTCGTCCGACTCTACTTCGGACTCGACACTGTTGACTGACGTTAACAATTGGTTAGCGGCTGTGTTTTGGTCTACCGGGTCTAATTCGGATAATAAATAATTTAACAACGCGTTCTTGAGCTGTTTTACGGTATACAGTTTGTTTGTAACGGGATTAACGGTTGGCAAATCTCTACTTACTGCCAATTCTAATAAATCTCTCTTTCTTAACTTCGGCTTCGGCGCGGGCCCAGACATACGTTCGCGATACAACCTAAGACGCGACCGTGTGTTACCCAAACCTACAGAGCTTTTTCACCATAAAAAATAAATAAATGTACTTACATTCGTCACTAGAAAGTAACGAGAATAGTACGATTTTACACGTTGGGCGCCAAAATGTAATGATGTGGCTAGCCTTCGAAGGCAGCCGCTGTCATTGACATTTAAATTGAGGTGAAACTCTGATCTCAGGGGTTGAGATTGTGTGGGTTCTAGCTCTGTGTAGGTGGGTGGCGCAAAATTAAACACAACGGTTTTATAATACAATCACAAGGTAATCTTTATTCATTATAATTCGGTACGGTAAATACGGTTTAATACTTATTTCTAAAATACCTAGCGTTCAGAGCGAGAAGGGAAGTGCAAGGCAAAAGCGGGGGTGAAACCTAGAGCGCGTTAGCATGGCAATAAAATATAGGTGAGCGCGTTTCGCTTGCTTACTGGAAAACGGGGTGGGACATCAGATCTTCAGCCTGGCCTTGAATGTAATCGTAAGGCGGCTAGTATCTGGGATAAATCAGAGCGTCTTCAGCTGGTCCCTGAATGTATCATAAGGCAGCTGGAATCTGGGATAATTCAGGGCGTCTTCAGCTAAGCCTTGAAGGGATCGTAAGGCGGCTGGGATTTGAGATAGTCAGAGCGTCTTCAGCTGGGCCTTGAATAAGGCGGCTGGAATCTGGGATAATTCAGGGCGTCTTCAGCTAGACCTTGAATAAGGCGGCTGGAATCTGGGATAATTCAGGGCGTCTTCAGCTAGACCTTGAATAAGGCGGCTGGAATCTGGGATAATTCAGGGCGTCTTCAGCTAGACCTTGAAGGGATCGTAAGGCGGCTGGGATTTGAGATAGTCAGATCGTCTTCAGCTGGGCCTTGAATAAGGCGGCTGGTATTTCGGATAATCAGGCTAATCGTATGGCTTAAGAGCGGCGGGGAAGCAAGCGAAAGCGGACACCACTAACCTGGACCTTTGCTGCAGACTGGAACCACTTTTGGACTAACTGGGCTGAAGGCCAACGGATTATATTACGGTACGGAAAATCAGGAGCACGGACGGAGACTCAGTTTACGCGCTGAGTCGCGGGAGCAGCCTTTCGCTTTCTAATGTAGAGCTTGACTCGCGGCGGACTGTCGGCGCGACGCGAGCGTGCTTTTATAAGGTCGCGAATGCGCGCGGCCTTGTGACGACGACGGTGTGCTTGTGTGTGTGCCGCTACGGCGTAGCAGGACCCGTCTCGTAGCAGGACGCGTAGGCAGTGCGCTTGGATAGTGCGCGCGCGCTGCCACGCGTTGCAAGGTACACGTTCACTTCTAGTGTCCTCGGTGAATTACACGCATAAGGGTTCTACTGGGATATCTGAGCGTGTAAGTATGTATGTAAAGGGATTCAATTGAAGATTATCCATCAATATAGCAGACTCTGTGATACATCAGCACGATGCATCTTCCACACTCATCATCTGCCTGCACTTATCCCAAATCAGTTGGGGTCGGCGCAATATGTTCTGTTAGAGCACAAAAGCACATGTAGCAAAAGGATTTGGCTACGTTTTGTAACCGGCGGCGGCCTGCCTGACGTCAATCCTCTTTGGGAAGGCTATTGTAGGTGGAATCACCGCTACCATGCGGTTGATCATAGTCAACAGATATTCAGATTCAGCTGATGGATGACAAAAACTCTACGTTTCCTTTTACGGTGATAGTCTTCTATAGAGTGCGCATTAGGGTCAAAGCGTAAGCAGTTGCAGACGTCAAATGTATGAGAAGTTATAGAGGATAAGTAGTGCTGTCACTGTCGTTTTGCTACTGACAGACAGAGAGAGTGCGCCCAGACTACTGCCACCAGTTCCTACTTTTTACGCGCACTCTGTATTTTTAGCCACATGGCAATCCAAATTCTACTCTGTTGTAGGTATACATTTCTTGGTACCAAAATGTGTCATACTTATTCGCAATCTTAATATCATTTGCATTATAAACAAAAAGGGGTCTAGTAAAATCCCCTTTTTCCATCGAGACAGCGTCGTCTGGCGGAGTTAAGCGGCCATTTTAAACATTCAACGGTAGGAGCGCCTGTAAAGTGCTAGCGAACAAACTTATTTAGCGTTTACCACGTTAGTTGCTTTCATGTGTGTATTTTTACGTTTTCGAGAGTCTGGAAGAAAGTGAGTGCTGGTATGATGTCGCAGGGAAAAGAACGTAAAGAATTACATTCCGAAATTACAATTGCTAACACCACATATACACATACATACTTATTTACACATATCACGCCTATAACGTAAACAGTAAACAGCTGTATAAAAACGGCCATTCACACTCACGCCACATTTTGAAAATAGTTTGAGTGTTATTCAGAAGCCCAAGTGATAGATTGTCAGCTCGTCGCCTAAAATTGCAATACACGAATCAACTCTCAAATCTCTTAGTCGCTTTATACGACACCCGCGGGTAAAATTTGGGGTGATGCTATTATAAGCCGGCACCACACGGCACAAATAGCATAGCAATGCTTTAATTTAGAAAGTAAAACAAAATTCAATTCTCCTCATCCGCAAATGGTGGTAAAGCGGCCCGTCAGCGTGCCGGCTCGCCAGCTAGGCCTGCGCCCCGGGGGACGGTTCGATGACGCTTAGCAATGCAATTTGTGAGACCTTGCTCTAGTTTCTCTTGTTATTTTATCGGCTGTAATGTTGCTGTGTGGTGCCGGCTTAGAATAGTACCTATCACCACCACACGGCACAAATAGCATGGCAATGCTTTAGTTTAGTAAGTAAAACTAAATTCAATTTTCCTCGTCCGCAAATGGTGGTAAAGCGGCCCGTCAGCGTGCCGGCTCGCCAGCTAGGCCTGCGCCCCGGGGGACGGTTCGATGACGCTTAGCGATGCAATTTGTGAGCAAATGGACTGCCTTTACTCTAGCTACACTCGCTATATTATCGGCTACCTACTACTACAGCCACAACACTCTCTTCCTGAACATGGGCCTTTCCTTATCGGAGGGTGTTAGTTACCATATCCACCACGTGTGGAGGGTGGATTAGCGAATGGATGATTATCCCTTAGTCGCTTTTTACGTCACCCACGGGTACAATTGGGTGTATGCTATTTCAAGCTGGCATCAAACGGTATTTTAGTTTAGTAAGTAAAACAAAATTCAATATTCCTCATCCGCAAATGGTGGTAAAGCAGCCCGTCAGCGTGCCGGCTCGCCAGCTAGGCCTGCGCCCGGGGGATGGTTCGATGACGCTTAGCGATGCAATTTGCGAGTAAATACTGCCTTTACTCCAGTTTCGCTCGTTATATTATCGGCTTCCTACTACTACAGCCACAACAGTCTCTTGTTGAACATGGGCCTTTCCTTATCGGAGGGTTACCATACTCACCACGTTTAGAGGGCGGATTAGCAAACGCAGTGCAAGATGTTGCATTTACAGAGAACGCTGCTGATGTTCTCTAGATGATTATTATCCCTTAGTCTCTGTTTACGTCACCCACGGCTACAATTGGGTTCATGCTATTTCAAGCTGGCATCATACGGTATTTTAGTTTAGAAAGTAAAGCAAAATTCAATATTCCTCATCCGCAAATGGTGGTAAAGCGGCCCGTCAGCGTGCCGGCTACGCCACTAGGCCTGCGCCCCGGGGGACGGTTCGATGACGCTTAGCGATGCAATTTGCGAGCAAATGGACTGCCTTTGCTCTAGTTTAGCTCGTTATATTATCGGCTGTAATGTTGCTGAGTGGTGCCGGCTTAGAATAACATTGCTTTGTGGAGCCGGCTTAGAGTAGCATCACCTCATATCTTTCCCGTGGGTGTATTGCAATTTTAGGCGCTGTAGCTATGGTGACACAGGCTTCTGAATGACTCTAAAACTTTTGTCAGACGCGGTGTAAATGACCGTTTTGTTTACCTACAACCGTTCACACTCTGCCTACTCTACAAGGGATATAGGCGTGATATATGTATGTATGTTATTCACCTTTATTTTCATTCAACTCCTTAAAACCCTATCTAATTCCACACATTACCATAACCCAGCCGGAAAGCTGTACAAAGACTCAGGCGTGCGTAATGCCGTACACAGTTTTAGGGTTCCGTCATTCAATGGTCTTTTGTCCTTTGTCAGTCGTAAAGCGGTGGGTCCCGATTGCTGACTGGGATTACGTAGATGACAGTCGTTACACAACAAAGTCAGAGGCGTACTTTACTGGTATTAGTAGGTGGTTTGAAAACCTTTACCTATACTAGGGTTCATCGGGTTGACTGACAATTTGATGTTTCATATTAGAAGAAGAATAATTCTGTTGTCTACGGGACGCTGCTCTAGGCTTGTGTGTCAGTTTGTGTGGTATATGGACTCAAAGTTTGGTGTGGTTTACATTGTTAGTAAAATCAATCACCTATAAAATGAGACGAAACATTTTGAATGTTAGTCATAGTATTTGAAGATTACCTACACCTACACTACGAGTACATTACACTTTTGAATCACAGCAAATCAGGCCAGCTTTACGTACACTTACTTGATTGATTACCATGTATGTAAGAACCAGAAACTGAACCTTTCTGGTACAAACCGAATTCTAACTTGGCCATTTTTCAGATTTATCTTTTGTATTTCTTTCGAGAAAAAACGCTGTGACAGGTGTAGACGAAACGAGGTATGTCGACATTATTATTATTTATTTATCTTATTATTTGCTTACCTACTTTTATTTCTACCTTAAAAATACATGGCGGTGGGAGTGCCCATGATATTTATTACCTAAAAGATTGATAACTTATTCAGAAAAACTCGGCCTGCTGCTTTTCCGTTCCCTTTTATGATTTTCCTGCAATATTTTTCGAATCTCTATCATATTGGCTCTTCAAGAATAAACTAACGGGGTGATTTTGAATTTTCTATGTAATTACTAATCCTACTAATATTATAAAGGCGGATGTTTGTGTGTGTGTTTGTTACGACATCACGCTAAAATGGCTGATTAGATTGACATGAAATTTTGCACAAATATCTATAGAAGAGTATCTAGAATAACACATAGGCTACTTTTTACCACGGGAAAATGTCTTATTCCTACGGGATCACGCATATTCCAATATTTTTACAAAGGTGGCATTACTGAGCCGATTCGCGTTTTAAACGTTTTCGAAATAGAAATAGAAATAGAAATAGAAATATTTTATTTGCAAGAATACATGTCAATACATAATGTGATCTTAAATTAAAGTCCAGTACAGTATTCTGCTTGCTTCAAGCGTGCAAATTTTCATTAACAATGTCAACGATGTAAAAAAGATATATTATTATTATTAAATTAGAAAACAAAATAAAATAAAACTAGAATTGCGAGATAAAATGTCAAAAGAAGGATTATGTCATAAATAGTTGAGTACAATAATAAAATAATGTCAAACATGGTTCATGTATTCTCTAACACTGTAAAAACAATTTGTTAATAACCAATTAAATAATTTTGATTTAAATATGTTTAAACTATCAGTTAATTTAATATCATTTGGCAGATTATTATACAGTACAATGGTCATGTTGTAAACATTTTTCTTATAAATATCAGTGCGACTAGTTGGTTGATGCAGCAAATGTACATACATAGAACGCAGGTGTCTTTTTTGGACATCTCTGAGGAGTGTATAAAAATTTGGATGTTGTTTAACAAAAACACATATTTCGTAAATGTACATGCATGGAAGTGGCAAAATTTTTAATGTTTTGAACAAGGGTTTGCATGAGTCTCTGAACCAAGCGTTACAAATTGAACGAACGCACCTCTTCTGGACTTTAAATGCACGGTCATAATCAACTGAGTTACCCCACAATATTACTCCATAACGGAGCACTGACGCAACATAGCCGTGATATGCAGAAAACTAACAGCGACATCTCTTGGCGAGTAATGCTTTTATCCCGCGGAATAATAGGTTGCAGCGGGTGAAACCGCTGACGGCCAGCTAGTATAAAATAAGGTAGTGTATCCTAAATAAGAAGAAAAAACTTTAGCCTTGTAAAATTCTCTTCCGGAACAAAATGTTGAATTCTCTCTTTGTATTGCTTTCCTAAAACGCCAATCTTATTTCTCAAAAGACGTGCAATTTTCATCAAAACAAAAATATTACCGTGTAATGTCACCAAGGGTCGTAGGATGGGTTGAAATTGTCATAAAAATAATATATTGTTATGGCGTGGTATAAATTCGATTGTCCTTCCAGGGGCGCCCTCTGTCTCGGCGGCTGGTTATGTGTTTATGGGGTGTAAATGGCGCCCAGCATGGGCCTGAACATACTTTGATTTTCTATTAATGGCTTTGATTTGATTTTGAGTAGCTTTTCGCTTTGGGGTTCAGCTGTGATTTAGCGGGGTGCTGTTGCATTGCGATGGCATTTTTATGAAATACCTTTTCTAGTAAGTAATTCTCAGATCTTTACAAGTATTACCTACTGATATTTGCAATGATAATTATGCTCTACCTTGTGGTAGAGGCTAAGATTACTGCCACCTCTATTCTACTTAGAGTGTTTCGTAAATGGCGACGTAGGTATCTGACCGCGGCGGAATGACTATCGACTATGGTCAACCGCATGCTGACGGCTGGTACATTGTCGAATTCTTTTGCTACAAGATTTTGTGCTTTAACAAAATATGTCGCGCTGACCCCAAACGATTTGGGAAGGGCAAGCAGATGATGATAATATTGTTGTATCTACTGCGTTTTGTAAACAAGTATTCTGATGAGGGAGCTAACTAATTTAGTCACGTTTACGTTTAATTTAGATGATCGAACGTGACTAACTAATTACGCGCATTGCAAAATGTAATTAGGTTTACCTCATTATCTAACTACTCATCATGGCACAAATTCATAATTTACACATACATAGATCACGCCTATACATATCCCTTGCGGGGTAAACACAGTGCAAACGGCTGCACAAAACGGCCATTTACACCACCCCTAGTTTGAGAGTCAATCAGAAGTCATCCATCATAGTGACTGGTTGTCAGCCTGTCACCAAAGATTGCAATACTCATCAACCTTCAAATCTCTAAGTCGCTTTTTACAAAGATTTTTCCGACACCGACGGTTAGAATTAGGGTGATGCTATTCTAAAAAACATTTCATAATGTCGTAACTTAAATTCAAAACACCGATTTTGATGCGATTAAGATAATTTTAACACAAGAACACGTCTTGAAGCGACCGCGGTCTTGCGTTGTACCTACAAATTACAATTTTAACCCGCACACTTACTCTTTGACTCTCCCGAGAGGAAAATTATGCGGTTTCCACACACACCACCTGATATTCCGGATTCCGGTATATTTCCATACCAAAGTATAAATTTCTACTTTTGCCATTGACACGACAAGAAGAAAAAGGACGTGTCACAGGTTGTCATTGCGTATGGTGACTGTCACATCTGCTGATATCGGCTTAGAATAGCATCACTACAATTCTACCCGTAGGTGTCGTAAAAAGCGATTGTAGGATAAATGCCCAGAAAATGGGCAGCAGCGTTCTCTGTGAGTTACACATCTTGAACTGCGTTCACATATCCGTCTGCCAATGAAGAAGAAGGTCGATGTCCAGCAGTGGACTCTTGTGCCTGTTAAATTTACAAGGATGGTGGCTGTCGCCATTCGCAGTTTCGCCTGGGGCGTGTGCAAATCATCTAGACTCTCTCCAGAGGAAAATTAGATGGAACTTAGCATTTGAAGCGCCAGCTTTGTAAATGAAGCCAATCCAGCGTCTAAGCGTCGTTACGCTTGTAGCGTCAGAAGTGCAGTCGAGCTGTTGTTTTGTAAACTTTCGCTCTATTGTAATGCTGGCTAAAAGCTAAGCTAAAGCTATTATTTAGCAAATGTATGTAATGAAATGAAGTTTGGTAGTTATTTAAATTTTAATCCTAAATTTAAAGCATTCACTGCCCTTTTTGCATTTCTATTTCTTGTACCGAAAGGTTGTATGAAGAGATCAATTTTAGGGATTATTGCTGTGCAATAAAGCGTTTTAACTTATCTGCTTTTTTTTGTAAAGTAAGTAAATAATCTCGTAAAGAGGTAAATCTAGATGCTTGTACTTTAAAACTTGTCAAAGGTGTTTCTAGCAAATTGTCGGTAGTAAGTACTATTATTATTTCTGTGATATTATTGTCAAGTACGTTGAATAATTTTGAATTTCTAAGACTGAACTGGAATTTTCCCTAAAATGCAAGAAACTTTATTAGGAATTCTAGCAAACAATTTTCGTTATTTAATGTAAAAAGCATTTTATTCTGCTTTTCATGCGGGACACCGAGTCGTCCAACGACTAGATGACACTGGTTTCAACCGCCTACTACAAGAAGCAGGTCTTTTATTTTACTGACATGACTAAAAGCAATCTTGACAACATCAGATTAGATTTACATGGAAATGACCTCTCGAGGCGGCGTGATTGCGCAAGGCGTTAAATTTTTTATGTCCCCTGAAAGGGTTAATTTTATATTCTTGCGGACCCTTTTAAGGTTCATGGGCGGGCGTTGAGAGTATTAATTACGATGCAGCCCTCGAGGGCCCGAGGTCCGTTGAGAAGCCATGGGAAAAGGCAGGTTTATTACTTTGGCGAAGGTATATAAATAGGCCTCAGTTTGGTTATAAATATGAGTATCATGAGGTAGGTACGGTAACATCAGGGTTTAGCGGGTCGATGGTTTAATTTGCGAGCTACAAGCGTACCTGCAGTGGCCTATGCAACGAATCTACAGGCGTTATTCGACCATTGCTTAGCCGGTTACCCATTACGCAGTGTCTATTGAATTTCGCCTGTACAATTGTAGCCTGTAGTTTGATAAAGTTCGAGTACAGGTATTCGGCAATATGTCACTGGCTTTTAAAGGTCGGTGGATAATGCCGTTGCATGTTTCTGGTCAATAATTCTACCAACTTCATTTATTTAAGACTTTTCTTTCAAAAAGGCGCTTTGGTAAAATATCGCGAGAGTAGACGGCATCTCTTCTGTTTCATACATTTTATTAGGAAATGGTTTCAAGCGATGTCTCATGTCTTACGTGAACGTCGCATCTGTAAAGATAGCCCCTAACCATAGCCCCTAACACAGTCACAGATTGCCTATTTAATCAAATGAATGCTCCGTGCTTTCAAAGGCAATAGACGCGAGACGCGACGCGCAACATGATATCTGTCAGACAAGAAATCGTCAGCCGTTATCGTTGGGACGTGCGTCTGACAAGTGTAGTTTTGTTTCATCTGTTTCATACATTTTCTTCGGAAACTAATTCAAGCGTCGCGGTGACGCACGTCTCACGTGTCCGACGATCACTTGTACGAAAGATACCATCTTAAGTCTCACTCACTTCTACTCTGAGGAGCTTGCGCCTTAGATTTTGCCACGTTTGACACACAGACAATGTCACAGAAAAATTAAATCATTGTCTGTCAGTCACTTTGAATCCCACCGGAACCCTCAAGACTCGTAGTTATCCCGTGGCCCCTAATTTAAGTAGAATGAATTAATTTTAGTCCCTAATGGGATCGGGGATTAAAAGTATTAGTCAAAGTGATAAAAGTTTATTAACTTCTCCACTTATCCAATAGGGATGGGTAGAGAATGTAAAATCGGTAAGTTGGCAAAACGGGTATTGAATTCAGATATGAATCAAAAAAGAAATTGAAAAAGTGTCAAGCATCGACCGTGGATCGAACCCAGGACGCGTAACGTACCACCACTTTAGAAAAATAAACCTCAAATCCGGAAGTTCTATATACGAATTCGGAAGCATTTTGCTGGGGACCATCAATAAAAATATTCGTAGAAATCCAATCCTTTATTTAATCAATCTCATTTTAATTATGGGAAATTCGTAACTAAGAACTTATTGTAGGTACGATTCATATGATTAATTTGTGTCAGTGTGTAGTGCTGTAGTACAGTCCATTCGCTATCATAGTACAGCGACAAGCCTAACTGTGAGGTCAAGTTACACTGGTCGCATATAATAAGTATCTAAGTATTGCCACCAACTTTACATGAATGCCCAGATAGGTTGTTTGCGGAAGTATGATAGCGTTTGAATTATGGAGTAAAGTTTTTTAAATCTCAATCATCAAAGACCCTGATAAAGATAAAGAAATCACAATAACATTTGCTATTTGCAAAACCGGTTTCAACATGAATCTCTTCGAACCGGAATCAAAATATCGGGTAAATGGGTCTGGAAATCCGGTTTCCATCCCCTATTAGGGTGTCGGAAACGTAAAGACTTTTTATCTGAAAAAGTTTCCCAAACCAATGTTATCTTGTTCGAAAACTTCCGAAGAAAATTATTGGTGGTAATTCACTTCTGTGGTTTGTTATTCAGGTGTACTTATCTTGACCTCAAAGGTAAGGTATCTAAGGAATGCTTAAATATTTTATTATTCTAGCTAAGTTTTAGTAAATTGACAATGATTTAGAGTGGGTTCTGAGAGAGAAACGCAGTGCAAAATAGCCGTATACAAACTTTGTTTCTAAGCAATATTATATCTTGCGCGCTTCGATCATCAATGATTGGAAGGCAATAGACTAAGCTCCTATTGACAAAGTCTTACCTCATAAGTCTACCGATGGAAAGTATGCTATAACGATAGATCATGTTTAGGAGGTCATAACATTGTATGGTAGACTTGGGTAACTCATGAGAGAGAGATAAAAAAGAAACATATCCGTCCAAATTATTTTATCACTCACTCTCTCACTTCATTTTCAAATATATCTTCAACTCACTTAGACTACCCTCGTAGCGCCCACGCGCCTCTGGAGAGGCCAAAATAAACATGGCGACTACAGCCCAGAACTTTTTCTGAGTATCGTTCAATTACAGCCCATGCGCCTTTCAGAGACCCATATTAAAAAATGTTGAATGAATTTTCAAATTTCGCGCGTTTAATAATGTCATTCATTTTAATTTACGGACGAAATAATATGGAACAGTTTCCGGTATGCTTTGATTGGTTGTTACAATTGTCAAACGTCATTTTGAAGAAAATTAACGGCGACATGGCTGCTTCACGGACAAGAGGTAAGTAAATGATATTTTTTTATGATATTTACTGATTATTAAGTATGTGTTTAAGTAAAAAACGATGCAATAATAAGTACTTCTTACATGGCAATAATAAGTTCGCAGTTTTACGCCCAAAATTCTGTAAAACCTTTAGTTAAAATAATATGTACTCTGGAAAGGCGGTAGGGTCGATGCTAGTATGAAAAATATCTCAAGTTTATTTGTTTGTGGCTTTGTGACATGCTGGTTTCCGTAATAATTTTAATCTAATGTAAATAATCTTTTAAGCTTACATTAACAATTTAAATTTAGCTCACGCTGAGGTTTAAAATTGCTTTATGCACCAATACAGCTACTGCTTTATTCATAGGTTTGCGGGATCACGAAATTGAAGCCCTTGTGGACGGTGGTGCTCTAGATGACTCAGAATTCGAAGATGACAGAGAAGACGATACCGAATTCATCGTATTTTATGGCGATAACACGCAAAATAACTCTTCAAACTCAGATACAAGTTCTGAAGATGAAAGTCCCCTATCCGAATTACGGAAGAGACCACGGACTCGCGGAGGGATATCTAGCCGCCGTGGTCAAGTACGTACTCGTGGAGGATCAACTCGAGGTAGGGATTCCGTAAATATTCAGTCGGAGGTTAATGGTAATATTATTCCTGGAACGTCGTTCAACACACCGCGAGGGAGAGCTAGGGGCACTGGACGTATTCGCACTGGTCGTGGTCGTTCTCGTGGAACAGCATCTAGCGGTAGGCAAAGTCGAAACATACAGCAAGCAGATGAAAACATCCAGCAAGTTGAGTATGATATCAGGGACAATCCTGAAAGACCAGAATGGACTGAAGATGACTTTCACCCAACTTGCATACCGTTTACACAGCCTGCTTACCTGGACTTCGCGCCTGAAAGCTTCGCTGATAATTTTGATTATTTTCGACATTACATAGATCATGCGTTGATTGAAACCATTGTCACCAAATCTAATCAGACCCACTTCAAAAATTTTGGGAAAAATTTGTGGCTCAACGAATCTGAACTTTATGTCTATTTGGGCATCACTATGGTTATGGCTAGCATAAATTATCCCAAAATTAGGATGTACTGGGAAGCTAAATACCGAATCCCGTTGATCGCAGACAACATGCCTAGAAATAGATTCTTACAAATAAGAAACTCGCTGAAATTTGTCTATGACGATGACGTAAGTCGAGAGGAACGCGCCCAAGACAAGTTGTGGAAAATCCGTCCTTTGCTTGATAAAGTTGTGGCAGGATGCCGTAAGCAAGTGAAACAGAAATGTTTATCTATAGATGAGATGATCATTCCCTTTACAGGACAATGCGGCATAAAGCAGTACGTACCAGGCAAACCTAACCCAACAGGTCTAAAAGTATTTGTACTCGCTAACCCTAATGGGATTGTCTGTAATTTTACAATTTATCAGGGGAAAACGACATATCCTAATTACGAGGACACTGAATTTGGACTTTGTATGAAAGCTGTTCTTGATTTGTCTGAAAACTTGGCTCCAGGTCATATACTATATTTTGACCGGTACTTTACCACCGTAAAGTTGACAGAAGAACTACTTTCGAGGAATTTATTATGCGCTGGAACTATTATGAAAAACAGGATTCCGTCAGATGCAAAGTCTAGATTGAAAGAAGACGTAGAAATGAAAACTGAAGGCAGAGGTGCAACACAGGTATTGGTCAATAGTAACCACGAATTTGCGTTGACAAAGTGGTACGACAACAAAGGGGTAATTTTGTTGTCAACTATTCACGCATCTGAGCCCATGGACACCTGCAGAAGATGGTGCAAGTCCCAAAGATGCTACGTGCAAGTAGAAAGGCCTATGGTCGTCAAAGCTTACAACGAAAATATGGGTGGAGTAGACCTGGCTGACAGATTATTGTCAGTCTGCCCCAATCGTTATAGAACAGCAAAATGGACACAGCGCGTTTTTAGCCATATGGTTGACCTGGCTCTGTCAAACTCCTGGCTGGTCTACAAATCGCACAAAATAGCTCAAGGAGTCCCCACCAGACAAATTCTTCAACTACGTGATTTCAAGTTAGATGTCGGTGAAAGTTTGATTGAAGGATATACAGTCGCAGATATAGACACAAATGAATCCTCAGGAGAAGATGAGAATCAAGAAGCAAGAGGTAGAGGCCGTCCCTCAACAACGCAAGTTCCGTCAGAAAAAAAAAGGCGAATGGGAGCCAAGCACCTACCGGACATGGTGAATGTTCAAAAACGCTGTAGACACTGCCATAACATGAAGACGTATGTGATGTGCACTAAGTGCAATATATACTTATGCTTTACAAAAAACAGAAACTGTTTCAAGAATTTTCACTCCTAAAATATTCAGATTTAGTTGTTAAGAGAAAGGTGAAGACTGGATTTTCTAATGTTGTGTTTGTTAAAAAAATATTACTTTTACAATAGATGTAAGAGATAACTGTTGAAGTTACATTAGATTTAAGAGATTACCTTAAGAATAATTCTTTAGTTTATAATCTAAGTCTGATTGTTTGTTTCAGAAACCTTTTTATGTTGCCTTTATTATGATTGTTTATTTTGATACTTGAATACCTACAATTTAAAAATATAATACCTACAATTAAGAAAAAATATGTTTTATTGAAATTTATGCGTATAACCTTAGATATTTAGTAGGAAGCTGATTAGAAAAAATACCTGTAATAGTTCAAGAAGAAGTAGAAAGTTAAAATAAGTCATTTAATTGAAAAATAACTGATAGAAACATTATGAGGACTAGTCAGTTCTATATTTTAAGTTCAATTTATAATTTTTCTTAACATAGTAAGTACGGCCCAGTAGCCTTTGTACAGAACAAAAGATAATTAAATAATTGAAATTAAAATTACATGATAATATAATCATAATTATACCCTGAAAGTTTCACTGCAAACCGAAAACTCTAACGTATTAAATTTTGAACTCAAAACCTTGGGCGTTTATGACTATAACAAATATGTACTTTGAGAAGGCCATTCGGGCCGTTATCAAGGATGACTCAAAAAATCTCTGGGCGCCACGAGGCTACGGTTCATTTTTGATGTACAGAACGACTGAGAGATGAGTTAGAGTGAGGGAGAGCGAGCTGTCTGTTTAAGAGAGATGAACAGATGTGCAGGTCAATGCAGGATAATGTAAACAAAAATGACCTTTTTAACAATGCTTTCACGCGCTAGATTACAATAAACTCAACTAAGGGTAAGTAAGTTCTAAAGGTTCGGTCGGCGACATATCTGTTTATTTCCAAAAAAATCTTACACAAAAGAATCTAAGAAGAAATAATTTTTAAATTGTCTTTCCTTTGAGTAACAGAACAGATGCATTTCTTTAGCAAAAAGAAAGGGTTTCATTTTTGTTAGTACGTGTTTTGACTTTAACGCCAAAACAATTTAGAAGTTTTAAGAGTTGGTAAACTTTTTAAAAGTGAATAGTACCTTGAAAACTTCTTCTTCTTCTTTTCGTGAAAACTGAAAAATAACTTTGAAAATAATGTATATTTCAGTTTAGTTAGTTAATGTGATTCGTTAGATAATAAATAAATAAGTGTGCACGCCCGTGTTAATTAAAAACAATGTCATCTGTAAGCAAACGAAGTGTCTCGTGGAATAATTTCGAGATGCAAGACAAAAATGATTTTTTTTTATTTAAGTTTGTGTAAGTTCCACCAGGCCTATGTTCCACAATTAAAATAAAATAGTAGTCGTCGCGTGCCTTCCGTATAGCGCCGAAACGATTAGTGGATAGAAAATATTGATACTTCACTTTATTTAGACAATCGGCAATTTTGCCTTAAATTACTTATTAAAAAATAATTATGAGTTCTCAGTAAGAATTTAAAAACAAAGTTGGTACCTACTAAACAAAATATTCTCAATTTAACGGACTAAAAATGCATTAAATAACATTATCTTGACTCGTCAAAAATCAAGATTGTTTAGTCCCTGTAAACAGCATCATTTGTCCTATTGTTTAAAACCCGACCTATTCAAACTAAACTCAACACAACGCAAGTGATAATAAACTAACAAACATCCGTTATTTTTTTTGCATGGACTTTAACATGCTGTGTGAACTCGCTTAGCAAAAAAGCTTAACATTCAGTTGACGATATAAAACAAAAAGCTCGGGCTCCTTCACTGTGTGAAATAAGTGAGAGATATAAATAAGTGATATATATCCGGGGACACAATTGAGATATATCTCTCTTTTCATCTAAATGACACATTTTGCGCATCTCTATTGTATGGGTAAAAAGTGGCTGACCATGGAAACTGCCAATGTTGGAGCTGGCAACCTAAGCGGGTTCTCATCGCTAAAGGTGTCTCTTTAGAAGGGTATACGTTTCGAACGGTAAAGCGATGTGATGTAAATTTTGGAAATAAAATAAGTTTTTTAAGTCGGATAAAAAAAATCCTGCCAGGATTTCGGATGGCCACCCATACAATTGTTATAACCTCCTAAACATGATCTATCGTTATAGCATACCTACTTTCAATCGGTAGACTTATGAGGTAAGACTTTGTCAATGGGAGCTTAGACTACAAGTGTAGCATATCGGTACGAGTTGAAGACAATGATGATGAGATAGCGGTCGTTACAAAATCACGCCATTAGAAGGCGACTAGTATGTGGATCAAAATCTTTAGGTAGATATATGTATATCAGAGACCATCGGTCACACATAATAAATAGTAAACAGTGAAAATTTAGGTAACGATTAGGTTGTGGATCGGTGGCATGCAAGGAAAAATATAACGCCCGCTCACGTCTGTTACAGTGAGTCATGACTGAGAGAAAGGCACGCTGAATGCCGTCTCTCTCCCACTCAAACATAATCGGTGCGCTGCGTGCGCAGCATTCGAGAATTATACCAGGAAAAAGACGTTGTCACGTTCAAATTTCGCCCGTATCAAGGCCCGTATACTGACCGACTATACAGGCAACCATTTTTTTTAAGTTTTTTTCAGACTGTTTCATAGGTTAAATACTTTAGAGACTTAGATTTACCTTTTTCTTGTAGTTAAGTAGGTACTAATTAATAAATGTAAATTCTTACTACCTACCGTTTAAACATCTGAAAGAATTGAGTAAAGACAGAGTAGAGAACTGTAAAACTTTCAACAAGTTGTAATTAAGTCACTAGGAAAAGAACTAACTCACTCTTTACCTTCTGTTTTTAAATTAAAACTAGACCATTTGAAAAATAGTTGTGTTATAGTACGGTCATTCGAATAGGCCATATTTGACAGCTGTCATCTCCACTGGAGGACATGTCAACAATGTATAAATAGACCTTATGTCATAGCATTAACATGATTTTGACAGCAGTCAAATATGGCCTATTCGAATGACCGTACTATAATGGTTATGTATAGGGAGGCGCATATTCCACAAGTGTAAAGCCTGCGTAGAATTTAATTATTTGTCATGTAGATTATACCACCCAAAACATAAATGTGAAAGGCTGCCAAGTTCGACAATATTGGAATGCTTCGCCTATAAAAGAAGTGAGATCTAAATAAGTACCAAGTTCCATACACAGACCTCAGTTAAAATTGAAACCTACTTTTTAATGATATAACTTGGCAAGTTTCCACACACTTTCTTATTTATAAACCTACAAAACGCAATGAGTCAAGTATATAATTTTCTATTAAAACTTGCCAAGTTATATCATTAAAAAGTAGGTTTCAATTTTAACTGAGGTCTGTGTATGGAACTTGGTACTTATTTAGATCTCACTTCTTTTATAGGCGAAGCATTCCAATATTGTCGAACTTGGCAGCCTTTCACATTTATGTTTTGGGTGGGATTTCATTTATTTTTGTAAGGTTTTCGGTCGGTTGCAATTTTAGGTCGGTACGACCATTGGAAGATATAGATAATTTTTTTGTATTAGTTTCTTAGGGGTATGAATTTACACCTTCATTATTTTTAAAACCGACTCACACTTGGCCATTTTCAGATTTTTTCCTTTACCTTGACCTAAAGACCTACCTCCATGCCAAATTTCAAGTCAATACAACCACTGGAAGTGGTCTAGGTTTTTGATGAGTGAGTGAGTGAGTCAGTCAGTCAGTCAGTCAGTGAGTGTATAGTAAAAATAGCGATTTTCTGACGTCAATATCTCAAGACCTACAATAGGTACATTAATGAAATTTTGTATTTTAGATGAGTAAGTAGATCTCAACAGATACTAGAAATTTCATATGCGTAGATAAAATAGATTTTGAGTTATAGGTGGGTCGAACTTGGCCCGAAATGGTTCGTGTAATATAACCCACGGCCGGTGTGTCGCTCGAACTTGGCGGACACACTGCCGTGTGTCTAGATTCGTACATTCGTACCTACCATCCAAACTTCGCGCAGGCCTAAGAAAAACAAACACAGAAAACTGACCTAAACCTTTCACAAAATATACTTTTTATTTTGTTAGTGACATGCCCGAAATGGTTGCCAATTTTTAAACCGAAAGCGGCTTTTTATTTTCAGGTAGGGTTCCCCTTACTATAAATCTAACCCTACTAAAGTTTGTGGGTCATAAACAAGTGACCCCAGGACCCCTGCTATCTAGATTGCTTTTATCGAATATTGCGTATTGGAAACGTATTTTTATTTATTTTTTTGCTATATTATACTTTGATATGTTGCGTATTTTATTGTGCACGTGCCTAGGCAGTAATAAGATAATAAATAGAGAATCGACGCATTGGGACGCATAAATAAATACAGAGCTAATTTTCCCTGAACTTCGGTAAACATGTGCGAATGTATTATCAAGAATGAGACAGGTAATACGAATACTGAATCTTAGGGAAAGAAAGGAAGGAGGAAAAAATGACTACTTTGTAAAAAAGACAAGAAAGCAAAACAGTGGACCGGTTCCAGAAATCTGTACATTCCATACACTCAATTTAGATGATACGTAATCTAAAAACCTTCCATTTTTAATCAAAAACAGTGGAGTGTCCACACTTTGTGCATAATCTTCAGATACACGACAGATTTTCACGGTAACGAAAACTACTTCAACCGTTTCAGCTTTCGTTTTTCCGAAACAAAATCCCGCTATTTAGCCGGTGAATCTATAGCATCAGGCTAGTGGTCTGAGGAGATAACATCACCAGTCGATCGTCCAGGGGGGGTGAAGGGGGGTTGGGGAGAGGGGGGACTGGAAGTCATTATGACTCAGCGCCCCCATTGTTTGCGGAGGCAAAGTTTTACAGAACCTTTCTCTGCGCTATGGGTCAAACTCGCAATGTCTGAAATTGGATTCATTCGTTTGCAAGTTTGAGAATGACGCGCTTATTCAATCTTTGTTTCTAATTGATTAGTAGTGATTTACTCGTAAAGTTTGAAATTTTCCGTTTCAACTTAAATAAGCTTCATTTCTAAATTGAATTGTTAAGTTATTCCGATATTTTGCTTCGCCAATGCAGTATCAAATACTAGATGCTGTCGAAACTTAGGTTTCTCATTTCTTTGAAATCTGAGGACTCTGCCCGCCTCGCCAAAGTTTTGAATGATCAATTTTCCTTGAAGACTTGATAAACAAGATGTTAAACAGGTAGAAAAGTCCAAACAATGATCAGACGGAAGGAGAGGAAGTTGTTGAGATGTTGCCTTCTTTAATTTATACATTCAAAGAGAGCCTAACAAGGGGCCACTCGGAAACTTTCTAAAACGTCGCCCCGTAGAAAAGTATTGAGATTTTTGTGACGGTCTAAGTCTAAAGCGTTTTCTTAGAGGTGTTTGTTCTGGTCAATATTAAAAGTGCAGTACTTATTCTATCTGTAGGTATGTAAAAGTTGTTTGAAATTATTTCGCAAGACCATTTGTTCTGGTTAGGTGCTTTAGTCCCACTGCATTGCAGTCGCAGTCCAATCGAGGAACTTGCTTAAATAGTTCAGATATGACTGGAACAAACTGCTCCTTCTTTCAAATTCCTTGGCTGGACTGTACGCAGGTAGAATAAATGCAAATACCGCCGACCAGGATTCTGTTCTAAGAGTAATTCAAAAGGAGGTGAATGTTTACTATTTCGTAGAAATTTTTCCACAAGATAGTAATTTTTGAACACTTGGTGTTTTAATCAAACACTAAATATTGATATCAAAAGGAGGTCATTGCTTCAGTGCTAAGAGAAGACTTTTTCAGACTTCGATTTAGAAGTAATTTTGTTTTAAACAGTAATGAAGCCATGTGGAACCGGTTAGAAAAGCATAACGCCATTCCATGAATATTGAACCATGTCTTCTGTGGCTCGGACCAGGCCTGCAGCTTGTTTTCAATTCATCAAAGGCCCCGGTCAGTCGGGAGTTGGTCGCTCCGGTATTCCTTCAGCGCCAGGAGACAACTTTGTCAGACTTCGATACAGAAGCAATTTTGTTAAATAACATTACATGGCAGAAAAAGGTAAAGTATAACAAAGGATAAAATAGCGTAGCGAAGCATAACACAGCACGTCACAGCAAAGCAAAGCACATTCCAACACAGCGAAGCATAGCACGGCATATAAAAAAAATCTAAACTATGTCGCCTGTGCCATGGTCCAGGATTGCAGCTTGTTTTCAATTCATCAAAGGCCCCGGTCAGTCGGAGTTGGTCGCTCCGGTATTCCTTCAGCGCCAGGAGACAACTTTGTAGACATCAATCCCGAAGCAATTTTGTTTTATACCTAACATTACATGGCAGAAAAAAGTATAGATACTATAGCATAGGATAAAATAGTGTAGCGGAGCATAGCAAAGCACATTACAGCATAGTAAAGCACATTTCAACACAGCACAACGCAGCGAAACATAGCAAATCAAAAATTTGCAAAACCATGTCGCCTATGCCATGGCCCAGGATTGGAGCTTGTTTTCAATTCATCAAAGGCCCCGGTCAGTCGGAGTTGGTCGCTCCGGTATTCCTTCAGCGCCAGGAGACAATTTTGTCAGACTTCGATCTAGAAGTGTTTTTTTAACAGTAATAAAGCCGAGTGATGCCAGGCTAAAGAATGTTGTCTATGACTTGGACCAGGACTGCAGCTTGTTTTCAATTCATCAAAGGCCCCGGTCAGTCGGAGTCGGTCGCTCTGGTATTCCTTCAGCGCCAGGAGACAACTTTGTCAGACTTCGATGCCGTCCAATGCGATTTTTATTTCTGATTCGCATGTTTTTGTTTGATTTTATCGCTTAATTAACTTTCAGACAAGTTCGTATTAGAAGTTCGTTGAAGAAAACTAATTTTCAATTTTGAAAATCAAGAATAGGTATTTCTTTAACAGCTACAACAGATGGATCTGTTGACTGCTTGACACATTCTGTAAAATGGAGTTAGCATTACATACTATGTTGGGCAAGTACAGTTTTGGGTTATAATATATCACTGGAAACGCTATTGCATATGTTTTTGTAACCACTTTTACTGCTTAAAATTATATAATGTTATTTTAAACCGTGACAGAGCAAACGGCTTTTCTGTTCTAAAATGTACCTACAAACGGGGTGAAAGGAACAGCTCTCCGAATACCTACTGATAGGGTGCAATCAATAATGCAATTGAACAACTTTCACATAAATATTTTGACTTCTTCATCTCTACGCGCGTGATGACGTGCACGTCACGCCTACGGGTAGGTATTTGGAGAGCACCCTGTATAGGCCTACCTACCTACGTATATAGATTTTCTTTCATCCACCTAGGTATAGGTATCTATGTTGTCGGAGGCTGCCGGCGGGCGATACGCCGCGATCGCCATTCAAACAAAAACGCTCCGTCGCTTTTGATTTCGCTAAAACTTTTTTATACTTGCAATCGCACGCGGAATGTTTGCTATTATGTATTGTGTTCTGTGGCAATGTTGATAGATTCTGGTGAATCAAATAAACGGTTGTGATTGTATTTTAAACATCGACTCTAGGTATAACTAAGTATTCTTTACTCGTTTGTTGTAGGAAACCAATTCGATGAAGGACCTGGTAAGAAAAATACTGTACCATTTGAAGGTAAGTATTTTTATGAACAGCTATTTCTTGCCATTTGGCTGCCGAATCAACAAACGACTATGGATCGTTATAATGTAATAATACAGGCTTACTGGTAATTGGTCCCGATCCCGTTAAGGAGTGATAGTATAGGCAATTTGCAATCGAAATCACCCCCATGTACATGGGGCAAAAGTGTATCCATTTCGAGATATTTAAGATTTTAATTTTTTTAAGGAATAACGGGTCCCACACACTAAAAAACTTAATAAAAAAGAAAGTACTAAATGTAATCAAAAACTTTTAATGTTATTATCTAGGCCATACTTGTGCTTATAATAATCAGCCATAATATCAGAAATATCGTGCATCATTGTTGAAATAATGACTCTAAAACCTGAGAACAACTTTTTCCTGAGAAAACGCAATTTTGTGACAAAAATCACTATGGAACTTTATCGGCATACCATGTTATCAATATCTACGTTTCAACGTTTCTACGGTACAAACATTTTCAATACTTAGAAAAATGGCTGAGTAATATTAGATTTACTGACTTCGAGGAACAATTGAAATTTAAAATACTTGTTTAATTTTGAGTTTAATAGAGATATCTCTGGTAGAACAATGCCATTCATGCTTATCAAGCTTGATTTTTTGTGATTTGGTTTGTTTATAAACTCTGTATTTACAGTAAATTAGCATTATTCAGGGATTTTCCTGTAAACTAAACTCTGTGATTAAATGTTGTTAAGACCTATTTGGACAGTCGGTCCAGCTGGCGAGGAAACGATAGGATACTGGACAGCGGATTTAATGACAGTTAGACATGACAAACTTCGAATTTACATAATTAGAATTTTGTTACAAGTAGAAGTTATTAAAGAAAGTCATCGTGTTGAGTTGGTTCTTGGTTTTCAGCAATTGCTAGCAAGCAATCATGGCCGAGAGAAGAGATCCTCCTGCTCGATCCACATTTTCTAGCAAAGAATACGGTGACATAATGTTTTGCTAAGGTTTTGCTGATAAAGTTCCATAGTGATTTTTGTCACAAAATTGCGTTTTCTCAGGAAAAAGTTATAAAAATTTAAGTTGTTCTCAGGTTTGAGAGTCATTATTTCAACAATGATGCACGATATTTCTGATATTATGGCTGATTATTATAAGCACAAGTATGGCCTAGATAATAACATTAAAGTTTTTGATTACATTTAGTACTTTCTTTTTTATTAAGTTTTTTAGTGTGTGGGACCCGTTATTCCTTAAAAAAATTAAAATCTTAAATATCTCGAAATGGGTACACTTTTACCCCATGTACATGGGGGTGACTTCGATTGCAAATTGCCTATACTATCACTCCTTAACGGGATCGGGACCAATTACCAGTAAGCCTGTATAATAATAGGTACTGTAATAACCTTAAAAGCTCAATAAAATAGTGATGCTATTTTGAAGACATTTTTCACAGCAGACTAAGCTAAGAAAAATTAAAATTAATAGTTTCTGTCGAGCTCACCCCGAAGTTCATCATCAGTCTTCGTTACACTATCTTCATATAGTGCGCTGAAGAAAAAACGACGCGTCATTCTATTTTTGAAATACGAGCAATGTCTTTTAAAAATGCGCCAGGCGCCAGGCTGGTTTTTAGTACGTACTCTGTTTACTTTAAATACTGCTGTGAAAGAAAAAATCGAATCGTTCTATTTTTACACGACTGCCCAACCAAAAAAAGGAGTGTAATGTTTTCAGGGTTCATGTATGTAAGTATGTATGTATATATGTGCAATGCTTTAACCCACTTTATCTCGATAACTACTGAACAGATTTGAATGGGAGTAGTGTGAGAAGAATCCTTACACCATCCTGAGTGTCATAGGCTGGGTTTTGTCGTCTTAAACCTTAGGATGACTAGAAAAATTATCTAATTTTATTAATTAGGGATAGCAGTCACCGTAAATAAAACTCTTTGAACAAATCTTATTATAAAATTCATGTCACACAATCTGTTGAAGTTTGATGTCGCTGTCATTGATTGAGTTGACGTTTCAGTATGTCTAATTTTGTCACTGATACAAAATATTTACGTTTGCTGTTGCAAAATAAAATAAATTTAAACAAATACTGTAAAATAATTGATTAATAATAAAACGAGCATTCCAAACTATTAGATAAAATAACGCTGATAGTTTTTACGAATGGCACAGAGTTCTTATCCCGATGTCCAGCCTTGATGCTTTTGTAATGCAATACATGTAAATATTCTAAGGCATCTCAGTATCAGGTAATTAGTTCTTATTATTATATTTATGGCTAATGAGCAAGCATAAAAATAGCTCATAATACACAATGTGCAATGCCAGCAGATATATCTTAGGCGCCTGGTACTTCATTACATATACAAGCTACTGCTGGTTTTTCTCTGCATAGCTACTTTGATAGCTACATTGTTTGTTAGTAGATTACGTAGGTTGTTATAACATTGACCAAACAATGATGATTTTATTGCAGAGCAGCTGTCTCCAGGATACTTTATTCATAGTAAAGTGAAGTATTCTTCAAAAGACTACTACTGCCAATGTAAGACATGAAAGCGCAGGCCCTGATCGGCAAAAACTTGAGTGCTGATTAAAATAAGGCAGTCGGTATAAAGAAAATGTTGATTACTTAACTTTAAACGCAACTTCTTTATGAGCTGAGCTGCTATGTAATATCAATGTATGTAGTCTAGACTTGTAGTCAATAAAATAGCCCATTTAAAATCCAAATCTGTTATCATTTAATTAGTTTAAATCAGTTATGGGCAGTTCAACTAGTAGGCATTAAGACCCGTTCACATTTCAGCGGTATCGCTGCGGTACGCGGTACGCGGTGTTCTCCTTGCGGTACCGTTGCGATACCGCCGTGGTATAGCGATCGATACAAATACCGCGACGGTATCGCACCTGTACCGCGTGAATACTGCGTGGGTGAAACCACAGTAATGTGAAGGGGCTTTAAACACCAACACAGGGGTTAAGGGAAGATTTCCTTCCTGATAGAAAGACAACAGACCAGCACAGATTTTGACAGGATGAGTGGTATGAATGTAGGACCAACATCGGGGGGTTGAGGGGGGCTTGCCCCCCTCATAGAGAGACAACAGATCAGCGCAGATTTTTACAGGACGACTGGTATGTATGTAGGACCAACATCGGGAGGTTGAGGGGGGCTTGCCCCCCTCATAGGAAGACAATACAACAGCACAGATTTTTACAGGATGACTGGATGAATGTAGGACCAACATCGGGGGGTTGAGGAGGGCTTGCCCCCCTCATAGAGAGACAACAGATCAGCACAGATTTTTACAGGGTGACTGATATGAATGTAGGACCAACATCGGGGGGTTGAGGGGGGCTTGCCCCCCTCATAGAGAAACAACAGATCAGCACAGATTGTTACAGGATGACAGGTATGAATGTAGGACCAACATCGGGGGGTTGAGGGGGGCTTGCCCCCCTCATAGGAAGACAATACCACAGCACAGATTTTTACAGGATGACTGGATGAATGTAGGACCAACATCGGGGGGTTGAGGGGGGCTTGCCTCATAGGAAGACGATACATCAGCTCGTATCTTTACAGGATGACTGGTATGAATGTAGGACCAACATCGGGGGGTTGAGGGGGGCGAAGACAATACAACAGCACAGATTTTTACAGGATGACTGGATGAATGTAGGACCAACATCGGGGGGTTGAGGGGGGCGTGCCCCCCTCATAGAGAGACAACAGATCAACACAGATTTTTACAGGATGACTGGTATAAATGTAGAATACACATCGGGGGGTTGAGGGGGGCTTGCCCCCCTCATAGAGAGACGACAGATCAGCACAGATTTTGACAGGATGACTGGTATGAATGTAGGACCAACATCGAGGGGTTGAGGGGGGCTTGCCTCATAGGAAGACAATAGAAAAGCGCAGATTTTTACAGGATGACTGGTATGAATGTAGAACTTACATAGGGGGGTGATAATAGAAGCGTTCAGTTTTTTTTACATGATGACTAGTGTGATGAACCAACACCGGAGACCACAGAAAAACAGTAGAAGCGAACACATTTTTACATGTTATAATTCAAAAAGTAGTAAATAAAATAAATAATTAAAAAAATTAAAAAACACGCCTGCGTTTGTGGGAAAAATTGATCTGAAAAGTAAAAAACAAGTTATGATTTGTGAAAAATTTGGACGAGATACTTGGCTTGAATTGCTCTTCTATTTGGAAAATTTACGATGTTTTTATTAGTATCAAATAATTCAAAAAGTAGTAAATAAAATAAATAATTAAAAAAATTAAAAAACACGCCTGCGTTTGTGGGAAAAATTTATCTGAAAAGTAAAAAACAAGTTATGATTTGTGAAAAATTTGGACGAGATACTTGGCTTGGATTGCTCTTCTATTTGGAAAATTTACGATGTTTTTATTAGTATTAAAAACAGTCTATAATATGAATCTTTACCGTACATATAGGTTCAATATTTTGTTTTTTTGTGACCAGACTTTACAATGCAGTCGGGGGATAGTTTGTTGTCATACAATCACGTTACAATCTCGAAAACTATCCCCCGACTGCATTGTAAAGTCTGGTATCTATAAAAACTTCATGAATTATGGCAGTAGTATCAATGTTAAAAAGTAAACTGTCATTCATATCTGTCATTAAAAAAAAAAATAAAAAAAAAATAATACGTTTATTCACCAAAAAAATACATATTTAAACACAATTACTATTCCGCCAAGCTAAATAATAGCTTAAAGGCAGAGACAATTTTCTCCCCTTTTTTCCTTAATAGCTTAACATTTTTATGTATTATTTATAACAAATTAAAAAAATCCAAAGAAATGAAAATAGGTATCGTTACTTAAATAATACTTCAACTTAGTTACGACTGTAGTCTGTTCTTAATTTTGATCAAATATAAATCCTTTAATTTTCTTACAAAAGGTCTTTTATTAACCACTTCTTTCAGCTCAACTGGTAGGCTATTAAATATCTTAGGTATGATATATTCTCTTGTCCGTTCACCAAAGTAATTAGTTACTTTAGGTAACAACAACATTTTCTTGCTAATCTTCCTATGCAACCGCGGGTGCGTGACAGGATTTTTGTAATCATTACTACCGAGCCCCTCCACTGCAATTGCCATTGAAACTTTGTCCCGGACTGGAAGCATTTTACATTTTACAAACAAAGAGTCATAATTCGGTTTACAGCTAATTTTAACATTTTTATCCACTAAAGTTTTCATGAATCTTATCTGTAATGACTTTATTTTATTTAAATAAGTTTTAAACCAAAACAAACACAAACACTGTATTTCGTTCTTTATAAATAGGTATATTTTAATGCCCTAGAACATTTTAAACTTATCTATGTATCGAATTTTATTAAATACCTAAATTGTATTCAAATAGGACTTCATTTGCACATGTTGTATACTGGATTGTACTGATTTAGAGGCAAAAACACAAGAAATCATGTTATTCGATAAGAAGCACAATAAATCACTTAAAACCTTCTAATGTAATTATTATTGACGATCCCCTGGTCTGCAGGTAACGGTAAAATATGTAATAAACAATAAATACAACAATAAATCGCACAAAATAAGTAAAATAATTTTCAAAGCTCAAAGTAAACAAATCAATTGTCAAACATAATACTTGACAACCAAGGGATATTTTTTTGCATCTAAAGAGTTTTTTTAATGAGGTTGCATGTGTAGAGTAGGTAGAAAAAGTAAAGGCTCCCGCAGACAGGACGCGTCGCCTTGTGTCGTGTCACGTCGCGTAGCGTGTATTTCTACGCAGGCGCGCAGTCCCTGCCACACCGGCAAGCATACGCAGCGCATGCCCTTACTTCAAGCAGTGCAGGTCCTCGCATTGATAGTCCCAGCGACGCAGCGCACGCCCTTAAAGCTAACGCAGACCGAACGTAGCACGCGTGCGTGCGTGCAGAAATGGAATGGAGACGTCAGATGACAGACGTACGCACGCAACGCAACACCTAGGCCCCAAGTCCGCTAATTTTAGCCATTGTAATGCCAGCGACACACAACTGTCATTCTATTGCCACTGTGATTTTCTATTAAAAACTGTTAGCAGACTACGAAATGACCGAAACCATGCAACTGACAAGCCATCGACATCCAAGTGAAACGATTTTCATTTAGCAGACTTGGGGCCCTGTCATCTCTACACTATTTACTGCACGAAAGCATCCGCGCTGCGCTCCGTCTGCGTTAGGGCTGCCGCATACCAGATACGGCACGCAATGCAATTAAAATAAGAAGTCCAGAAAATGTCGCGTATATGCGTACTTACAGCTCCATACATTACAACCGTTGCGTGCGTCTGCGTCTACGCGACGTAGCATTCGGTCTGCTGGAGCCTTAATAAAAGGGTTTCTGGCTCGGATACGTGCTCTTTTAGCGGTGCCAAACTGAGAGTTTACCATAGTGTTGCCAGCATTATCATTATGATTACCACTTCACTTATTTAAAACTTATTTTAATAAAAAACGGCGATGATTTTTTAAAATATAACTTAGGAGTTTTGCTTTATTAATTATGTACTTTAAACCTGTACAACTCTCACTTCAGTCGAAATTCTTCGCCCGCGTTTCATACTTTTTCCGGATGTCTCTTTTGCCTGGCGAGTACCACAGAGTTGTACTGGCGAGCATGTGCAAATTTTAAGAAGGTGCCAATAAAGAGATCTTACATACATACCATACTTCCTATTGCATATACCTACTTAAGTATTGTAGTAAGTATATTATCTCTTTTAGCTATTCTTTGTTTCCGTAGAATATTTTTCCTGAAAAACTATCAGTTTCGGTCTTTCACTTATTTCGATAGTAGTAAAATGAAGACTGGTGTGTCTAGCCAGATAATTAGCCGGTTAATTTATATTCTGTGAAAATACTTAGGTCCTTGCTTTACAAACATACTGGGTTATTTTTTAGTCAGTGCGCAAACTTTGCAGGGTGTTTCTACTCGTGATTCTGAACAACTTTTATTATGGGACCACCTGCGAATTCGCAAAAAAAAATGGATTTTCCATAGAAAAATTCATAGGTACCTACTCGGCAAAATGTATGGAACAACCAAAAATTTTTTTTAGATTTCGCAGGTGGCCCCATAGTAAAAGTGGTTCAGAATCACGAGTAGAAACATCCTGCAAAGTTTGCGCACTGACTAAAAAATAACCCTGTATATTCCTTCGCTAAGTGAGAAGATCTCGGGATATGTCTACTCTAATCATAATAAATCACCATCTCATCAAATAAAAAAAAATTACATCTATCCGGCCGGTACATCATAGTATGGCGCTGCCTAGAATAGCATCACCCTAGTTCTACTCGTGGTTGTCGCGACTGAGGAATGAATGAATCCACTGAATGGGCAGCAGCGTTCCCTGTGGATGCAACACCTTGCACTGCGCTCGCCAATACGCCTGCCAAGCGTGATAAGAATGGCAAATACCCCCAAATTGGAGACGGCCCATATTCAGCAGTGGACTATTGCAGTAATAGGTAGAAGTAGATAAGTACATTTAGGTAACCAGACCAGCGTATTTAAACAAAGCATACGAGTTCATGCATGTTTCTGACTGCGTCAAAAAGTGCAAAGTTGAAAACGGCTCGTTTAATTTAAAGCGAGCTGCGTTCGCAACACACATTGCATCCATTTCAGCCGCACCTCAACCGTACATGCCATTTCACTTGTATTTCATCCTTTACGCGCTGCGCTTTGCGATTTGCATTCAGTAGAAGTATTTCTGAACGTAGTTTCATACGTATAAATACACGTAAGTACAAGGTGTATGGAATAGCTCTCCGAACATTGATAGAAACCATTAAACCGTACAACTTTGCATCAGAAAATAATTCAAGAGATGTTAATAAATTATTACTTTCCACAGTCAGCTGATAATGATTTCTGTATGAGAGGTCAACAACTATTTTACGACTCCGGAAATATTTTCTTATGGGAAGTTGTTCAGTTTCATGATCTGAATGCACTCTATCAGTATTCGGAGAAATGTCCTTTACACCCCGTATAGAAACGCTGGAAAAACGTTTACGTTATGAAACGCTAGAGAAATTTTGTCTGCGATCTTCACAAATTCTCTTGCTACTTACCATAATCGCGGCAGCAATTGTGACATGCACTTGCAGGTCATCCCAACACTATAATGCCCAATTCAAGTTATGCTATCTATTTTTTGCCATTTTTTAAATATGAAATGATGATCGATGATGATCTCTCTTCGGCCGGTTTCGGCCATGGGGACCACTTCTACTCCTGATCAAGTCGGCGATGATGCGCTCGCAGGTGGCTGTTGTAGCCGATTTTGGCAGTAAACTCCCGTGCACAGTAGTGTGAAATATGAAATACCCAGTGTGAAATATGAAATACCCAGTCTGTGAAGCAAATTAATAATAATAATAATAATAATAATAATCTTTTTATTCAAGACAACACAGTGGTCCATTCGTTAGTAGTAAGCTTATACCTAAGTTAGTACTTATATTTATTTACTCTTATTTTTGAAATATTTAAGTGTCCTGACGCACCAGCACACTCATAAAGTGCCTCAGAAGAGGCTCTGCCAACTTATTACTAAACATGTTCAGAATGCTGTTGGAACCGCCGCGAGACCTGGATAGTAGGGATGCGGTCTTCTTTCGTATCATGGCGTGAAAGTCATCTACTCGTGCTTCCGCAAACATCCCAGATGCACTACAGAATCGCGGCAAGCCCATCAGCATTCTGAACCCGTTATTATATTGCACCCGCAGAGCATTTAGCGACTTTTGAGTGTATCTGGTCCACAGGGCGCTCGTGTAAAAGGTCTGACAATATGATTTAAAAAGCGTGATCTTAGTTTCCTTAGTACACCGAGCGAACCTGTGAGCCAGCATGTTACATCTAGCCGCCAATGCTCTGCGTTCACGATCTATGTCATCATCGTCTTTGAGGTCCTCGGCAATGTAGTGTCCTAGATATTTAAATAGTTTAACTCTACGAAGTGGTGCCTTGTTGAGTTTAAGGACCGGTTCGTACAACATCTTTTTGCCAGGGGCCTCAAAGACCATGAATTCACTTTTCTTAGTATTATATACTAGTCCATGCTCAAGACCATACTCTTGGCACTCCTCCAGTAGCGCCCTGATTGAGCCCGCCGTGGGACCCAGCAGCACCATATCGTCCGCATAGCTGATATTATTCAGGCAGACTCCGTCTACCCAACAGCCGACAGGTTTACTGCTGAGTCTCACGATTAGGTCATTAATGTACAGGTTGAAGAGCTTGGGTGAGGCAATCCCACCCTGCCTCACCCCACACTCCAACCTATACGAGTCAGATAGCGCCTCACCCCATTTCACATAATTCTCCTGGTTTGCATGCCAGTACTGCAACACCCTCACTATATCCCGGGGCACGCCTGCCTCTTCAGTCTTTCTCCAGAGTGTGTCGTAACTCACAAGATCAAATGCCTTGGATAGATCCAAGAAGCAGGCGTACACCGATGTGTTTCTGTTTGTGTAGTATTGGACAGTCTGCTTGAGACTCATTATAGCGCTTTCTGTAGATAATCCGGGTTTAAAGCCGAATTGCGCGTCATGTAATTCCAAGTAATGATCAAGGTTTTTGTCCAGCAGACTGTCCAACACTTTTGCAATTACAGTCGCCAGTGAAATCGGCCTGTAGTTTGCTTTATCCGCTATGTCACCCGTCTTATTTTTAACTATAGGGACTACCAGTGTTTTGATCATGTCGGGTGGTAAGTATGAGTGAGACACACACAGCGAATAAAACATAGACAGGACTCTCGGAAGATGCACTCCGGCACATTTCAAGTGTTCGATACTGAGACCAACATGCCCGGGTGACTTTCCCCTAGACATTTTCTTAATTATGTCTGCAACCTGTTTCGCAGAAAAACGTAAAGGATCAGGTTCACCCAGATTGGTCCCAGCACCGATCACCCCGTTCTCCGGTCCAAGAGGTGAGGATACTTGAAAGTGTTCCCTAAATAGGTTGGCAATCGCTGCTGGCTCACCACATCCGTCCACACTCACTGGTCGGCTCGGTCTAATGTTCAATTTATTCGTCGCCTTCCAGAACTTGCCAAAGTTTTTGGAGGATCTGTGCGAGGCAATGATATCCATTTTAATTTGGTCCTGATGATTCAGACACCATCTTAACCTGCTTTTGAAAATTTTTCTACTCTCGCGCATCTCCTCCCAAACTTGCCCGCTACGTGGACTTCCAGAATGCAACCATGTTTGAAACTTAGACCGAGCCACTTCGTGGGCACCACGGACATGTTTATTCCATCCTGCAACACGCCCATTCACGCGAACACTCTCATGCACCTCAACCGCTGCACTCTGAAGAGTAGTTACGATACTGGCATACAACTCATCTAGCACTTTTTTATGATTGATATCATCACACATCTTATCTGCACAAAACGTAAAAGATTCGGGAAAATCAATGAGTTTTAACTTTTCGTTACATATGTGATGATAGCGATCAATCTGTGCATTTGACCTGGTGTTCCACAATATTTTGTTACAAGTGTTTGTCTCTACGGCTATTTTTGGCACTATTAACTCCAGACTACATTTAATAATAAGCGGAAAATGATCAGACCACTGCACGTCTAGATCAACCTCGACGCTTATGACCGTGTTCCATGCTGATTGAGTCACAACGCAGTGATCCAACCATCTCCTGCTGCCATCGATATCACTAATGAATGTGACGGTTTCTGAGTTAATACCTAGTTTTTCCGTATCTGCACATACCCACGTTCTGTCAGAACAGTAGTTTTGTAGTTGTAACCAAAAATTAGTGCCTGGGTGGGCATTAAAATCTCCCAACATATAGACCGCTTCAACGTCATTATTTTCGATTATGGCATCGATTTCACCCAAAATGTCTGTGAACTCCGAGTTATTTACTGGTAAGTCCGTGGGCATGTAAACACTACATACAATCAATGAGTTATCCCCAATGGTGGCTTTAATGGCAGTTAACCTATCGTTGAGACAGTTTAGGACAGAGACAGAATTAAATATACCCTTACGCCATAACAGAGCTACACCACCATAAGGACGCCCTCGTAAAATACCTACAGTAGTATCCACTGCAGATTTACATGTAAATTCAAATTTGTCACTCACTGTGCCTATCAGCGGTAAGTCGTGGGGTAGGAGCCATGTTTCCTGCAGTGCGATAATGTCCGATTTATTACACAATGTTCTTACAAAGTCTATAGATCTTTTAAAGCCCTTACAGTTGAAGCTTACAAATTTTGAATTATTTTTATTATAGTTTGTACTATCCATTAATAATATTTTATTTATTCCTGATCGCAGAGCTAGCTCTGTCTTTCTTGAAAACCACAAATTTCCTGAAACGTATGCCTTGTGGCCAGAGTTCATCATTCAGAAAACTAGGTACCTTAAAATTGTCCACATAAAATAGAAACGAATTATAGCCTCTATCCACTTTTGCCGCAATTTTTTCTAGCTTTACTTGTGTTCGAGTTTTCTTCTTAATGTATTCTTCAATGTCCGACACCTGAGTTTCTTGACTGACGTTTGATATATATAGTGGAACTTTTCTACCTGCAGCTTTGAACTTGATGTCCGGTTCATCAGTTGCTTTTCCCTGACTGCTAATAAATCTATTTCTCAGCTTCTTTTTGTGCATAACTAACTTCCATTCTTCATCCGTAGAATCTTTCCACGTCTTATTTTCATTTATCATATCCGCAAAAGTGGGTTTGTTTGAATGTTCCATAAATGTACAATTTTCTCGTATTTCCTTCAGCGCGTTCTGTTGAGGTGGTGACTGAGTACTGTTTATCGTATGCGTTGCCATAGACTCTTCCATTGGATTAGCTTTGTACACGGTGTTTACTTCAGAAGCATTCTTTATGCATGGTTCTATTGACGAAACCGCAGTAGTGGCCTCCGCACGCCTAGGGCCCACTTCTCCTCCGGTTTGTTGTGTCGAAACCGCAGTATCAGTATTAGGGGCCTCCACGTGCGGCGTTAGACTGTTGTTTACCTGCGCGGGCGCAAGCGAGGCAGTACTTGTTTTTTGTTCGCCCGTCGCTTGCGCGCGAGAAAGGGACAGACTATTTTGCATGTTGCCCGTACTGCCCTTAGTAACGTCGTTCATTGACCTCTCAGCTGTTTTTTCCAACAGAACTTGATGGATACCCATCGGTCCGCTGTCATATTCGAAACTACGCAACAAACATGCACCTCGTCTTAGATTTATGTTATTAGTATCGAAATTAAATTGCCGGTTACTTTGATTATTTGTTTTTTGTGGAGAGGAGGCTAGGGAGTTACTATTAATCTTTACCTCTTTTCGCGTCGCAAATTCCTTTTTTATGTTCTCCATCTCATTTTGCATTATCATCATGTTATCTTGAATTTTCAAAATATCTCGCAATATCCGTGTCGCATCCAAATGGTCAAAAGTGACCGGGGGCAGCTTGTGTAATTCTTTTGCCACGAAGATGGGTAGTTTTTCTGGATCCGTCGCATCGATATGCTTTAGTAGTTATTATTATTATTAATGCTTATCAATTCTAAGACCTCCACATACCTACAACAAGCAATATTCGCACAACAGCTGTGGCACAAGTCTGCAGGTCATTAAAGGGCGATGTCTGATCCATTAACGAGCTCCAACGCTTTTTGCAGGTCTGGCAGTTCTTCAAGATCACCTTTCGTTAGATAATGCTATGGTTTTTGCTGCTACAGTTGATGTTGTTCATCTTGTATTTACCTCGCTGGAAAAAATTATAAGCTCTCCAGACACTCGCACAAATTATGAGAATATTACCTATACGGGGTGTAAGGGACAGCAAGGGGACAGCTCTTTGAATTCTGACCATGAAAATGAACCATTTCCCATCAGAAAATATTTCAGAAGACGTAAAAAATAATTGATCTCTCATACAAAATCGCCATCAGCTGACTGAATTTCCTATGCGAGTCATTTTTTTTTTACTTCTCCTGAAATACTTAATTATGGGAACTTGTTTAGTTTTATGATCTGAACGCACGCCATAAGTATTCGGAGAGCTGTCCTGTACACCATGTATAGGGCAACGTACCTTCCAACAAAAGCAGGAAGGACCAAATTCACAAAGTGATAAAATTATCAACTTCGCAAGTAACCCACGGAGAATCGAACCCGGAACTTCTGCGTCGTAGGCAGTTGCACTACCATTGCACCGACCGTCAGTTGTTTCTAGTTTAATGTAAGAACAACTTATTTTTATTACTTGTCCCTAACATGAAGTTTATTCCTGCCGTGACGGATGTAAATTAGATTTTATGAAGCTTTCGAAGTAGCAAGTTCCGTGAAGGAAGCCGAAGGCAAACGTTCGCTTCTAAAAAGTTTTAATTAGAACCAAAACGGTTGTGAACAAGTTCCCGGGAAGTTTTGACGGCTCTTGGCTCGAAACAAAACGACTCATTGCAAAAATAAACTCATTTGTGAAGTCACCTGCTGAAAATTATTATTATTACATAATATCTTCTAAAATAATAACTTGTACCTACCTACTAACTATCTATATTTGTTTCTCCAGTTCCGGCTTAGAATAGCATCACCTCATTTCTACCCGTGGGTGTCGTAGAAGGTGACTAAAGGATAATCCAGGGAATAGGCACCAGCGTTCCCTGGGAATAACAATAATATCTTAACTTAGAATAATTATCTTACTGCGCTCACCAATCTGCTTGCCAAGCGTGGTGAGTATGATAAATACCTTCCAATCGGGGGTTGATCATATTATCCAGAAAGTGGACTTTTGCGGCTTTTGTGAAGAAACATTTATTAGGGCCGTGTTTTTCACGTAAAAACAGTGATTCTGGAGTATTGGCAAAATCTGATAAAACAATTATAAAAGAAAAAACGTATACAATATCAGCTTGTGGAGATGACGAGAAAATTTTATAAAACCCAATGGGATATGAATCTTTTATCTTAGGGAATGAAGCTTCTGTAAAATCGGTATTCGAATAGAGATTTCACTAGATACTTGCAATTTTGTTTAAAACAGAGTTCCCAAAAGAGCCTCCAGGAGCCACATGCTGAATGCAAATGTCTTTCACTCAGTAAAGAGTAATAGTGCAGATAAGTAGCCCCTGACTTAGCACATTTGCCGGTTTGATAGTACCTCTAACCGATGTTTCCGGGACAACCAATTTCTTTTGACCCCTTCCAAGAGGCACCTCTTTAGAGAATCTCTAACGTTATATGTTTCATCTCTGGTTGGTCACGGTACGCTCATTGCAGATTACAGCTCTAAGAGGCAATGTAAAGTAAACCATGCTGAAACTGAATCTTTCTTGTCTCTTACTAAGAATGGTTCATACGTCAGGGGTCTAATGAAATTGGCGGGACAGGAAGAGATGGTAGGAATTATGGGAGAGCATTTGTCAAAGTCCTGCTTGCAACGATCGTAACGTACAGAAGTTATTGGTGGTGCAAAGCTTTTGAATAGAGGATTCTATAGGTGTTAAGGATCGTATGTTACTGCTAATGGTGTTTTTCTTATTACATTTGGTGCACATTTTCAAGGGTCTCGTCGTGTATGACGAGAAAAATACGTAACGTCCGTTTGTGCGACATTTTTGGGCTGCAAAACGCATGCGTTAAGACAATGATCAATGAATGATTTCGACCTTATTATCATTTAAATATGGTTTATGTCAAACAGTTTGTTAGATGCATCCGTCGACGCTGCGTTGTGCGATGCGCCATGCGATGTGCAGAAGATGCGTGTGTCAAACTTTTTGACATAAACCGTATTTGTATCAAAATGAGATGGAAAATCCTTAACGCCTGCCGTAGCTGAGCAAAAAATGCGCGAAAAGACGTTACGTGTCTTTCTTGCCTCCTCGCTCCCGCGGTAGGTCATAGTTTCATAAAGTATGGGAGTATGGCCATCGAAACGAGATAATTTATGTAAACAATTTTTGTATGACTCGGTGACAAATCTGTCCTTATCTGTCATATGGTATAATGTCAGCTGTCTCTTTCAGATTTGTCTACTCTTTTTATCTCGTTTGGTTGGCCTTACTTTAGTTAATCTTAGGCATGGTGCAGGTCAATATCAGTCATGATTGCAATAAAATTGGTTCTTGGCTGGTCTCGGAACGTATCACGTGTGTACTCGAAAAGTTTAATTCATGTACTATAGAGTTTATTTTGTACTTGCTAAATTAAACGACTCAATGCCCTAGGAATGCAACAAAGAGGGTTTACAAAAATTCGACATTGTGCAAACAAAAAGGGTCGTAATTTAACGTGGTTATATTCGCGCTCCAGTAAACGTGAAACGTTGTAAAATTTATCTTTACACACAACATAGTAATAAAGGAATGTAATGTGACCCTGCATTCACTCATGCGCTTCTTAATTTCATCATATTACATACAAAGCTGCATTTCATTGAACCTTTTGGTGTAAGTGTCAAACAAAAGAAGCAATGGATACTGCACGGCATTGGAAGCGTATGTTGAAAGTGCATGGAAGGGGTTTGAGTCGACGATGTACCAGCGTTCAAACACATTGTTGCAACTTTTACGGGTGTAAGCTATTGTAGACAATTTGGGCGATGCGTCGTATTCCGTATATGGCACGGTATCAATGTTGTAGGTAATGACTTGCATTGCATCTAGGTACAATTACTTCGCATGAGATTCTGGGTAAGTTTGCTCCATCTGTCGGACTTAGTCTAGCCACAGGTCTAGCTGAAGTAAAAAAACTCATCTTTTTAAAAACTTTTTCCACAACCGTAATGTTTTGTTTGGTGTCACTGCTTGGCATACATAATTCAATCTTTTCTTCTTATGTTATGATGGGTCAGTTAACTTCGTACCTACTTGTCAAGTTGATCCCACCCATTTCTTCTCCGGCTTAAGCATCTATCCTTAGTTATCTATATTATAGCATGGGTATTAAAATTATCATATTACTTTCTTATTCACACTGCATATTTTTCCCATGAAACAAAATGTCATCTACAATTTTTCAGCACGTACGACAGTTTCATTTTCTTTTAAGTTGGACTTCACAAAAAGGCATTATACAAGATAATATCTCTAGCTAGAGAATGTGAGATGCCGGCAGTTTCCGGACCCTCTTAGCTCTTATTTCCTGCACTTATTCGCGAGGTAAACTCACTGTTTTTTTTTCGACTTAGTTACCCATTTTACTTAGGTAGGTAGCAGTTTTATTTTCAACGATATTGATGTAACTTTGGCCGTGTGGTAGTGGCTAAGAATACTGCCAGCCCTAGTCCATTCAAGGAGTTTCGTAAAAGGCGACGTAGAGTTTTTGACCTCGGCTGAATATAATGTCGGTCGACTATGGTCAACCGCATGTGGCGGTGATATTACCTACAATAGCATTGCCAAAGAGAGTTGACGTCAGACTGGCGGCCGGTCACAAACCATAGCCAAAACCTTTTGCTACATGCTATGCTAACAGGATGTTTCCTATGGAATTCAAAGTTTGGAATACTTTGTGCATTCAGGTTAATGGAGGAATATTATTTTCTTGAAACATCAAAATACCTAAATGGATGAAGACCATCGTATTTTCAGTAAGTACTAAACTTCGAACTTCCTTTGAGGGTTATCAAATAGATACTAGTTAGTGGCCTTGAACAAATAACCCCAACTTTGAATCGGCCTCAGAACTTTCAAGTTTACAACTAGCTATTAACTCAGGCCTTTGAGTTCTGTGCTAATAAAACGAATTAATGTCTAAGACCCATCGTAAATTAGGTATTTCGTTATCTAGGTACATTTGACTGTAAAGGCCCTCGATGATAGGTCAGTGTTCATCAGGTGAACTTATATCACGTCTAAATCCCTTGCGGGGTAGGCAGAGCGTAAATGGCTGTGAAAGACAGCCATTTACACCACGTCCGAGAAGTTTAAGAGACATTCAGAAGACTGTGTATAACGATAGCGACAGGATGTCAGCCTGTCGCCTAAAACTGCAATAGGTACACATAAACTATCAAATTCCTTAGTCTCTTTTTACGACACCCACGGGAAACATATGGAATGATGCTTTTCTTAGCCGGCACCACACTGCAACCATAAGGTGAAAAGCCTTTTTTACTTTGCTTTACAGATTTACATCTAGAGAAATGTACGATTCTTGAGTATTTCTAAACTTTTTTCAAACGTGAGATCCAATGAATCCGCTATCTGTGTGCCTTGGCTGTGTGCTTACCCCGCAACAGATACATTCAAGCTTGAATTTATGTAATTATGTAGACTAGTGCCTATCATCATCATTGGTCTCATACGCCTGTGACAGACCATTTATTCAATGTTTTAGGCAAGATTTTTCATAGCTATTTAAGCCGATACGGGAGCGGCATGACTTTCCGCACGCTCTTTAAATGAAGGTGGAATAGGAGACTGGCACATGCATTTTTAGATGTCGTTTTGAAATTGCCTATATACCTAATTATGAAAAATATTATTGTTTATTTGATCATAATGAACAAAATAACAGGCTAATTAGCGAAAATAAACTTTGTCGCGGAAGCACAAATTAGGGAAACTGCGCGTTAGGTGACTTTACAGATGGCTCACTCAGCACTAGCGACGATTGTGATGCTTACTGACTGTCACTGGAAATAACTGGAATCTCAAGGGAACTCGGGATACGTAAGAAGATGGTCGCCACGAACGTCATATTTCTTGGATTAAAATTGTCTCGGAATCTCGTTCTTGTATCAGATTTTGCTGTTAAGAAAATTCGTATTCTTTGAGATTTTTGACAGTACCAACCCTGGGTATGTAACAAGTAACAATCTCGAAAATCCTGAATAGGGCCGAGTGAACCTTCTGTAAAATCCCTATTTTGTGGCGGAAGTTTCTTACGAGACGGGAAAACAAACAACTGAATGTGATTTGGAAACGCGCGATGTTGTTATTCTTGTGTCGCTTACACGTGTCACTGGAACGAAGAGAACAACAATTAATGACCTATTTATCAGGCATTTGCTTAGAATAGCATCACCCCAATTCTACCCGTGGGTCATCGTAAAAATCGACTCAGGAATAATAATCATCCAGGGAGTGGGCAACGGGGTTCCCTGTAAAACCGTTCCGTCGTTTAGGAGGAGTAAGCGAATTTCACGACGGGCAGATGTATTGATGGTTATCACTTAACAGTCAAAATCGTGATATCTTAGGTCAACATTTTAATAAGCAAAATATCCTTCGATATTAGATATTACTAGCTTGCTACTTACTTGTGGTAGGCGGTTGTAAAACTCCCCAGCAGTTGACACCAGGGCTCTAAATACGGTTTTGCAAGATCGCGCGCCGATTTTAACCTGAACATGCTCACTTCCCCCTCGACCAAACTGCTAGAAGGGAAGGCAAGATATGTAACCACAGACAATTTAGCCTTGAACAAAAGATGTACCAATTGATTGAGGTTTCATTAAAACTTCGTATATGCATATGTAGACTAGTGGTTACCCGCGGCTTTACCCTTTTTTTTATTATCATTGGTCTATATCTGTCTTAGGTTGGTTTAATGTGGTTTAATCTAGTTTAGTGTTGGTGAAGGCTTGCATCAAGGGTCGGCTTTGAGTCCTTACTACTTCCTGTAGCTACAATAGATCTGAAAAGGTCGCAGTAGCTGTTAATAGCACAGGACCAACCCCTTGTAATCAAAATACCACTTCCTGTTTATAATGGATGCTCTGATGTCGGACATACAGGAAGAGGTACCCTGGTGCATGATGTTCGCCCATGACATTGTACTCGTCGGTGAAAGTGGACATGAGGTACAGAGCTGACTGGAAAAATGGCTGGAAAATCTTGAGTATGTTGGCCTGAAAATCAGCAGAACAAAGACTAAACAAATGTTTTGTCATTTCGGCGGTCTCTCCGGCTAAAAAAGTTTGGATAAATTGTGTAAAAGATGATATAAAACAAAAAGGTGTAAACGAAGATTTGACGGCTGATAGAGATGAATGGAAGAGAAAGACATGTTGCGCCGACCCCCAAATGAGTTGGGATAAGGGCAGGCAGATGATGATGTGTCTATTTCAGTCAATTTAAGCAATGTCATATCAATCATGTAACCTGGTTTTTTCGTGGCTGTAGCGGCAGTCTCTGCCACACATCTGCATGTATATGGGTTTGTATTGACGGCGGAAAAAGTTTGATGCTGCCTCAACCTTCTGGCCGCCAAGGTCTCAAACCAGACGTCTTAGTCGTTTATAATGCGTCCGTTCGTTACACGCCTTCATTTGTTTCACGTATAAAAAAACCTTCCTCAAGCAATTTGGTTTTTTGCGTTTAGTGGGCTTAGTAACGGTGCTGATTATCCAGTTTTAGTCTGGTATTCACTATTTCGTAAAGAAACCAAACAAGAATGACCTGATTCATAATAGGTACTTAACCTGGTCCTATCGCGACAGTCTTCCAGCGACCATGACTGATGAAACTCAGTCAAAACGCCAGGTTTCCGGACCTTGTTGTTTATTGAATATGCAGGAAAGACAAGTCAGCGGACGTGGAGCCAAGTTGGCTAAAGGAGTGTGCCGTAGATCTCTGTACCACGCGCCTGACAGAGAACCCTTTTCGGTTTAAGTATGACTTGTCAGACTCCAAGGCCCTTGTGCTTAGGTCGTCCCTCAACCCGACCTCCACGAAAAGAAAGGAGTCGGTGCTATCTTACTCTGCCAGCAACACAACGACCATGATTTGTGTGACCCCTATGTTCCTTCCAAGTTCTGTGACGCCAAAGATTAGATAATATGATTAATGCTTTTACATTGGAACATTTGCAACAACAAGCTTTTATTACCTACGTGTTATCAGGGAGTTCATCATCATCATAACAGCCACAATAAAGTCCACTGCTGAACATGGGCCTCCCCCAAGTAGAGGGTATTTGCCATACTCACCACGCTTGGCAGGCGGGTTGGTGAGCGCAATGCAAGATGTTGCAATGCGATTGCGAATTTCATCCAGGGATTGAACCCCTGGATAAATTTATCCCTTAGTCGCTTCTTACGACACCCACCCACGGGAGAGTTAAGTTAGCATAAAGTATTACGGAGGAAATTAAAATATACGATACAATGCTAACCTTTCGGGATTCACATTCTCTTAACTTACCTTTAGTTAGCCTGCTGTGGCTTTCTGTCAAACAGAGTTAGAAAAGGATATGTCACCGTAAAATTGGGTATAACGCTGGATTATAATCTATCTTGCTAAATTATAATCTGTCGAAATACTGTAACACATTCACTCGTATTCCAATTTAACGTATAATTTTTCAGTAGATTACAATATAACGAACTAAATCCGTGAAACTGTGATACGATTACGCAGCTCGCGTTCTGATTGGTCAAGTCGAGCATCATGTCGCCAACGACGCCATCTTTGTTTCACAGCTGATTGCTTTCGTTGGTTCTCAAGCGTAAACAAACCGTTTTTGTTCCATTTTATTATAGTTTCGTGTTGAAAATTGCTCATATAAACTAATTGAATAAGAAAATAATCTCTTAAGCACTGTTTGTTTACGTTCGATACCCATCGAAATGGCGATCAGCTGTCAAATAAACATGGCTGCGCGATATACATGAGGTTCGACCAATCAGAACGCGAGTTGACAGTTTTACTGTTTTACTTCATAATATTGTAATATTTTGAAAATTGATACGTTAAATTGTGATCCGTGTTTATGTCTTACAATATTTCGACAGATTGTAATTTAGCGAGATATATTATAATCTAGCGTTGTTTGCAATTTCACGGTGACAGATAGATGTCAAAGTCTTGTAATTTTTTATTTCTTCTCGATTTCTAGTCAATTTAGTCGCTGTTGTTTATTGTCGTCGCCTTATATTGAAAAAAAATAATAATTAATTTAGTTGCGATCATGTCCTATCTCGTTCTTACCATTTTTGACGAAAAGTATCAGGACTAATTTAGGGTAAGATATGAGAAAAAGTATCCAGAATTTCCAGCAATGTTTATCCAGTTTTATTATTTTTTCTTCTCCTATCTTGTAGCACATTATTATCGAGTCGTGAGACACCGTCTCTATGTTTTTTTGGATTTCTTTAACGTTTGTTAGATGTTTTTCCGTAATAATAACTATATCGCTTTTCAGTTTTTCAATAACTACACTCAAAAATAGTACCTAAGTAACATAAAATAGTACCTAAAAACATAAAATTAGAAGCAGAAACGACACGTGTAGGATCAGAAAAGATAAATAAACAAACAAACACACTTTTCTATAATTTGATATTGTTGACATGATTGTTGATAATTTTTGACAATGTCAAACTGTGAAAATAATAGAATGAAGCACAGGAATAAAATAAAGAAAATAAAACATACATTTACTAATAAACATGCAAATCATGCAAAGAAAATAAGAAAGTAATTCATTTATAAAAAAATATAATTAAAAAATGTACCTTAATAGGTACTTGTAGGTAAATATGCAAAGAAATCTTCGTTTGAGATGTAAGTAAACAAAATGTTGATTTTAGTCTTTCATTATAAGATGTCTTCTTGTTCTTCAGCAGCTAAAATAGTCCACTGCTGGACACAGGCTCGATTGAAGGGTAAGTAGTTGCCATACTTACCACTATTGCTAAGCGCAGTGCAAGGTGTTTTCTTCAGAGGTAATCGCAGTCTTCTGCTTGACCTATCCATTTTCTCATTTTGTAATGGTCTTGCATTTACAACGAAGCAAAAATTGTATTTACTTAAGTAAACTTTCCAAAATTGCACTAGACGGTCATATCAGTAACATAATGCGCCGCTGTTTTCGATACTTGCCAGTTCAGCCTAGTATCACTACCTGTGTCCACCGCGAGTTAGTACAAAGTCTTCCTTCCTGCGCAGCTTACATCAGCCCCCGTGCGCCGGTCGCTCACGTGAGCTGCGGTGGTCATCTCATCATTTAGGCTGTGGTGTGACTTTGTACTTAGAATGTACCATTCTATTCTATTCTAATACTCGTCAACTTGCGCACACTACGCGTAGAGCCCGCGTAAGTTTGAACCCTTCATAGAATTAGCCTCTGGGAATAAACTAATAAAACAATAAAAAAATGTTTTACAGGTATCTTCAAAGAACATTAAAATCGCTGCAAACAAGTTAAGAGAGTAATAGAAGAACCAAATAACCGTATGTCATCCCCGAGCCAGTCTCTGTCGAAGATTTTGAATTTTCAAGAAGTTCTTATGACTAGGGAAAACATTGCAGTTGGGGAAGAGACTGGAATGATCAGAACAATGCAATGCGCTGGGCAACATTTGGGTAGTTGCGTCATGTGCTGAAATCATCCTTGCCTCAATTCCACAAGACTCGATTCGATCAGTGCGTCTTACCAGTCATGACGTCATGGCCAACGAGGCTGAAACTTAGAAAGCTATCCCACCAGCTAGATGTCAGTCAGAAAGTTGTGCAAAGCTCGATACTGGGGTCTCGTTTATGGATACAATGAATACAATAAAATTACTTATTCATAACAGAAGTTACAAGTCAAATGAGGTAAATACAAAATGGATCTTACCGAAAGTGCGAACATGTCGCAGTACGATGGCAGAATTAGGTTGTTGGCCAAAATCCTAGTTTTTTGGCCAAAAGCTGGTATATGGCAAAATCGTAGACTTCCTTTGGCCTTCGTTACTAGGTAGAGTTTGTTAAGGTGCACGCATACGTAGCGATATCGTTTCATATCACAACACTGCCATATTATATCGATGGTAGTTCTCAGACGAGACGACGATATCATACTTACAATTGGTGGAATTATTGGATTATTAATTATGGAATTTATTTATGATTCCACTTTCATATGTTTTATTGTTATAGCCAAAAATTATCTTCGAAAGGAATAAAAAAGGCGACTGAGGTGGCAATCCAGCATATATATGTCGCAGTACGATGGCAGAATCTGTTTTTTGGCCAAAAACCTAGGTAAAGCCGGCATATTGCAAAATCGTAGACTTCCTATGGCCATCGTCCTAAGCTGATCTAGGTTTTTGGCCAACAACCTAGGATTTTGGCCAAAAACCTAGATTCGTTTAGTATTATGGCTTTTTTTGCATTTCAAGGGAACTACTTTGTCTTCGAGTGGTACACCAAGTTGCCGAACGACCCGATGGACCCTGGTATCAAAGTTTTTGCCAAAAACCTAGATTAGCTCAGGACGATGGCCGAAGAAAGTCTACGATTTTGCTCTATGCCGGCTTTTGGCCAAAACCCTGTTTCTACCATCGTACTGCGACATATAGACCGATATCGTGCGCTATAGCTATGTATTGTTAGACCGAAGAAAAGGAACACCGGCAATTATGAAGAGTCAGCACTAGTTCGACAGTCAAGGGGTCCCATCGCAGGGCTCTCTCTCTTGGACGCTATCGGTCGACGCGCGCGGACCATTGTTTATATTATAAGCGATCCAAAAATATTCAATTAAAAGTATTTATTCCGAAGAACTCTTGTGTTTAATTTAGTGTCAATAGTTCTCAGAAGTGAGATTTGTGAAACCATGCCTTTTAGAACAGTTTTGTGAGTGATTAAAAGTGATAAAAACTTACTTCGTTATCGCTTAGCAACCGGCTAGCGTATAGTACTTACCAATGCTCGGTACGGTACTAGGAACTCTTTGTCTCGGGTCGGATGGTGTCAAATTTCAACCACACGTTCCCGAATCCTTTGTCTTAGCTTAGTACATCAAAAAGTTTCGTAAGTCGTGTGGTACGGTGATTGGACAATTATTTCAACAACCAAATATTATTTAAATTAGTATCCTGTACTAATTGACGGTGCACTAAAGTTTTCATAGTAACTTTTTGGTGATGAGTGCTGCGTTAGTGGTACTTACTCTGAACTTTCGGCTTGGGTGGGCTAGCCTATTCGAGGTCACATGCGTAACGTATCAGGTGATGAAGAGTGGCTGAGCCTCAAGGACAGAGAGTGTACTTGTGCATTCCTTTTAGAACAAAGGACATGAAAATTTGGTATTGGACATTGGTGAGCTGTATCAAGTACCTACTTATATAAAGATAAAATAATAAAGATAAAAAGATAATTTCTTTCAAAATAAAATAGTACATACAGTTAGTAAATTTGCAGATATAAAGTAAAGTGGTGCATAAAATAATTAACTAACCTAAACTAAGTGAATACAAAATATATTCACTTGTATCTTAGGTTTACTTGTTCTATGAATTATGTTGAGTGCAGAGCAATTATCATGATTATAATTTACTTAAACAGAATCAATTTCTAATATAAAGTTCAAAAATATCCTATTATTATAACTAAGTTATTTAAACTTACATGTTTTGAGTGGTTGAATTAAAATAAAAACTAAAGCTGAATGCAGCGAACTGTACCACTAGTTGATAAGAATTTGAGAAGTGATCTTTTGGTCTTTTAAATATATTTTATAAGAGGTTAAGTTAAATTTTCCCGTGGATTTGTCTAGATGCTATGCACTAGATATTTTGTTTAAGCTATAGCTATGTGTATTTTACTAAGCTATAATTTGTTATTTCTGCTATCATTTGTTACTTTATAATTTTGTACGCTGACTATTGGTTATTGCAATTAAAATATGGGTCGCTGTAAGAACAACAGCAACTCTGCCAAATTAAGAAAATACGTAGGAAATATTGGAGACAGAGGAAAAAGCAGATCGCATAGAGGCTTTAGAAAGTTTGGTGAGGCAGTTAAGAAAAACGAGAAATTACTATGAAGATAACCGGACCGACAATGTGTCTATAGTTCGTAGCGCCATACAGCCTGATATGGGGCATCAGCGGAACTCAAAACCAAATAAAAAGGTCAATTGCTTTAATTGTGGAAAGTTTGGTCATAAAGCAAAATTTTGTAAAAATGACATAACAAAAACTACCAAAATATGTTCTTTTTGTAGTAGACGTAGGCACAATGAGGAAGAATGTTTTAAGATGCTAAATCAGAGTAAACGCTGTTCATTCTGCAATTTTAAAGGACATACTATTACAGAATGCAGAAAGAAACATTTGGATTCGAGGCGTATTAAGCAGACATTTATTTAAATATTGTTTGTACAATAAGCGGAATCATGAACAAAATACGATTTAGATAAAAGTTATGGTTCATTCAGCGGAAATAATGTTAAGAAAAGTATGCATATAGTATTTCCGCAGAGGCAATCAATAAATTATACTTATAGTATCCTTTACGATACGACACTCAAGTGTGAGGTGACAAGGAATCACACCTACATGGATGTCGTAATCGTTAAGGTGCCCTTAAAGACCGGGCCTGCCGCGCCCGGCGCACCGCACTACGCTGCCGCTGTCAGAATTCCTGCACATTTTTTATGCACTGTGACCCTGTCACATTGACGACACACTACCCCGCGTACAGCGCCCGAAGTTTAATTTCACTTAAATGGAAGTCAATGCTGTTAATTGTTGCTGCAAAGCCAAATAGTTCCGATTTTGGCTACTCAATTAGAAACGTGAATTTACATACAGTGTATAAATTATGGGCATTGACGAAGTATGAAAAATAGAAAGAGACCGGACTGGACACCTTGATTTAAGTCGGGTTAGCAGAGATGTGCTGCAGAGAGAACAATCTCGCGCGCGAGAAGACTTGTGTCAAATCGTATGGTATGGAATACATCAAAACAAGTGAAGACTTTTGACGTTAAGAATACGTGAATGACGTAGAGAATATCTTGAATGACGTAGCAGTACTACTGGCCTAAAGCATCGGTCGGAGATTTATTTTCAGCATCCTGAAGTTGTAAGGCTGAAGAATTTATTAGTTTCATGTTACTCTAAGTTCTATTATGATTATGACCAGATGTGGTAGATTTAAGTAAGCATGGTACGAGTATTTTAAGAAAACTATTTTGTATTCCTTCCGAAAACCGGAAAACACGATTGGATAAAATACCTATTGATAAGGTTCCTATCGTTGGAAAGCTATGGCTGTGGTGTTTTGGCGCACATTGTTGAACTTTACTATTAGTTTTGAGTAAACTCAAGATATTATCCATCATGAACCTCTTGAACTTGTTGTGAGAAAAAGTTATGTTATATTATAATGACAGAAATATTAATGACATTGGGGTTCCCACCATTTCTAGGTCTGATCAATCTAAAATGGTGGAAATTCCGAACGACTGACCGACAGCGAAAAACTGATACAGGCTTATCAAGAGAACTTATGAATTGTTTTTACATGGCGAGAGTAGTATCTACTTATTGAAATAATACCTACCCATAAAAGGTTTCTAAACGAAGGAGATTATAAATTTTAAGAATTGTATTCAGCTAATTAAGGGCATAAAAAAAAGTGTATCATCAGATTATTGAGTAAATTTATGCAAGCCGATAAAGGACAGCCACTAAAGCTAAATATCACAGTTTCAAGCTAGAACATTGGCAGTTGTTTTTAGCATCCCAATTCGATTGTTCAAAAGCGATGTATTAGATCTAAGTTTCGTATTGTCGTGGTTTGTTCTGTGTTGAGATTATCACGGGCATCTAATCACCACAAATTATAATCTCGAAGAATTTGGTGATGGCTTGTTTTGCAATGCGATTTTAATGTTTACGCAGATTGGGGAATCGTCCCTGCCATTATTTAGATGCAGATGTAAATATTCAATAACTCATTGGTATCCTTAAGTTAGAGATGAAGGGCACAAAAACTGGACTTGGATTGAACATAAATAGAAAATAACAATACGTGTTTATCTTTTATGGCAAATAACTCTAGTAAGACCATATACCAGTGGCGTTATCATGCGTCCCAGCAACATAAGTTCAATTTCTCTATTAGTAAGTCTAAGATGTTGACACTTAATGGGGAAGATATTGGTTAAGTTGTTGAGACTGGCAAAAACAGTAAATTATTCGTACCGTATTATAATTTCAATCTCTTATTAATATCGGGTTAGTACCAGTCACATCATGAAGATTTATCACGACGGTCATGGCCATTTCTAGGATTTTAGAAAGATCCAGAGGCAAATAGGCCAATTTAATTGCTCAAGGATGTGTGAACTTGTAGGCAACAATGAAAGCTGTATTATGAGTCCATTACCAAGAAAACTACTAAAACTAAAAATTAAAAACCACCTTTTATACCTCTGCATTCAGTAGAAAAGGGGACAGATTAGAGTTAGACAAATTGTGTCACGTGTTTAACTTTTCGGCGAAGTTAATATGCGTTTACTCGACGCTTGACTATTCAATACAATGAATTGTACCTTTTAAGAAATTTAAGTGTGTTCTTAATGCAGCTATTCCTCGAGCAAATGGACTTGTCGAGAGGTTCAATCACACGATTTCAAATTATTCGGTGGCATTTACAAACAAAAGTCTGTGACTGCCTGTGTGTGTGTTGCACGTACGGAAAGCTTGTGTGGCAAGTGAGTTAAGCCTAAGTGGCAAGTGGGTAAATCCTGTGTGTCAGACGATGGACGTAATGATTGAAACTACGCCACTTAAATAATAGTACTAATTATACAGGGCAGTTCACGTATACTGCATAACACGATTGGCTACTGCGTTCACATGAGGGTATACGAGCGGGCAAACCAGGCTGAGCCCCCGCTCCTGATGCAGCCGCTGTAGCCGGAATCGGCTAAGATAGACATTATAATCAGTACTAGTTTTACTGACGCGACAATACAGACTTACGATGCGATAGTCCATTCATAAAAGTCATATAACTTTAATGTTGACAGTTTCACGTCTATTAGTTAAAGCTATAAGCTGTGCGGCTATATGTAGATACAAGGCAACTCATATGACAACTGATCTTATCGAAAAGGTGTGGCACAAAACACATATTTACTTACATATCATGCCTTAAATCCTTGTGGGAAGGCAGTGCGTTAACAGCCGTAAAACACGGTCGAGCTGCAAACTCATTAGATGTGAGAATTAAGTTATGGTAGAAAACAGATAAATGATAAGTGCAGAACCGTAGTGGGACTAGAACTGTCAAGTGGTAAGTTAAGTACCACATTATGCTATCAGACAAGGTGACGGCAGTTTTGTCGTTTACACGATGCAAACAGAAAAGACAGGCCCGAGAGGGTAAGGAAATATGAATGCATACAATAAAATTTGACTGTGGCAGTCTAGAATGGCGAAACCATCAGATGATGATCTGGCAAATCAGATGACGAGTTACAAAATATGAATTAAGTTACATATCATGCTTTGTTTTGAGCTATTAAACATTACATTCTTACATAATCGGGTTTCTATTTTAGCAATAATCTCTTTAGTAGTAATTCACATCAAAGCTTAGATAACTTTCGAGAGGGAAGGGGTCCAAATCAGAAAAAAGCGAACCTGCCGTCAGGGGCTATCACGGTTCGTCAGACCTGCCGGGAGGGGCTATCACGGTCTGGATAGGGACAAATCGGACCTGCCGTCAGGGGCTATCACGGTTCGTCAGACCTGCCGCCAGGGGCTATCACGGTCTGGATAGGGACAAATCGGACCTGCCGTCAGGGGCTATCACGGTTCGTCAGACCTGCCGCCAGGGGCTATCACGGTCTGGATAGGGACAAATCGGACCTGCCGTCAGGGGCTATCACGGTTCGTCAGACCTGCCGCGAGGGGCTATCACGGTCTGGATAGGGACAAATCGGACCTGCCGTCAGGGGCTATCACGGTTCGTCAGACCTGCCGCGAGGGGCTATCACGGTCTGGATAGGGACAAATCGAACCTGCCGTCAGGGGCTATCACGGTTCGTCAGACCTGCCGCGAGGGGCTATCACGGTCTGGATAGGGACAAATCGGACCTGCCGTCAGGGGCTATCACGGTTCGTCAGACCTGCCGCGAGGGGCTATCACGGTCTGGATAGGGACAAATCGGACCTGCCGTCAGGGGCTATCACGGTTCGTCAGACCTGCCGAGAGGGGCTATCACGGTCTGGATAGGGACAAATCGGACCTGCCGTCAGGGGCTATCACGGTTCGTCAGACCTGCCGCGAGGGGCTATCACGGTCTGGATAGGGACAAATCGGACCTGCCGTCAGGGGCTATCACGGTTCGTCAGACCTGCCGCGAGGGGCTATCACGGTCTGGATAGGGACAAATCGGACCTGCCGTCAGGGGCTATCACGGTTCGTCAGACCTGCCGCGAGGGGCTATCACGGTCTGGATAGGGACAAATCGGACCTGCCGTCAGGGGCTATCACGGTTCGTCAGACCTGCCGTCAGGGGCTATCACGGTCTGGATAGGAACAACTCAGACCGGCCGTCAGGGGCTATCACGGTCTGTCAGACCTGCCGTAAGGGGCTATCACGGTCTGCCACCGGAGCTTCGCTTCACTGTCTGCAGAAGACGACGTGCTGGCGTGCTGCGTTATCCAGATGAACCAGACGCAGCTTCAACAATCCTTCGAGGACGAAGGACTGCAGGATGGCCGAACTGTTAGACCGAAGAAAAGGAACACCGGCAATTATGAAGAGTCAGCACTAGTTCGACAGTCAAGGGGTCCCATCGCAGGGCTCTCTCTCTTGGACGCTATCGGTCGACGCGCGCGGACCATTGTTTATATTATAAGCGATCCAAAAATATTCAATTAAAAGTATTTATTCCGAAGAACTCTTGTGTTTAATTTAGTGTCAATAGTATGTAGCCACCTTTAGATATATGGTTGGCAAAGACATATGGTTGGACATGTATGCTGGTATAAATAAAGGTGCCCGCATAGATAGCGATATTGTTGCATATAACGATACCGTTCGATATATCCCTCCACACATATCGCTTACCTTCACAGGCGAGTTTCGTAGTCAACTTTTAAATATCAGGTTTTCATCATAGTAAATTTTGATTGTTTGCAGCTGTACCAACCTCAAATTTAAAATATTTTATCTACACTTCATACATAATTTTCCTGTTACAAATTCGAAAGAATCATATAAGCAACTGCTTTACAGCAGCTTTGCTTTTTTTAAAGAAATAAAACTATCAAGACACGCGGCAGCGTGTCCAGCCAAGTTCAAGCAAAGAACTGGCGGACCGGGCCGTGTGTATATTTACACGAACTATTTAGAGCCACTTTTTACCCCCTCATAACTCTAAATCTATTGAAGATAGGCACACCAAATTTAGTAAACGTGTTCAGACCTCCGAGATGACTTAGAATACCAAATTTCATAAACATAGGTTGAACGGTTATGAAAATATTGACGATCAAAAATCGGCATTTTTATCATTCACTGACATACCTATAGATTAAAAACCTAACCCACTTCTAGACAAAGTCCGAGTCGCACAAAGTCCGATTCGCAGAATGTCCGAGTCGCACAAAGTCCAATTCGCAGAATGTCCGAAATAAACATAGGAAAGGAATGTGTACCTAATAAAAGCCTAAGGTACAGCCAAGGTCTAGACAAGATCTACTAAATGACAGCTGTCAAATTCAAACATGGTTTTTCTCAGTAAGCATGCAAGCTAGATTGCAAGTTTCTTGGAAATAGACGAGATGATTATTTCGATTTCGAATGACAGCTGTCAAACTCAAAATTTGTTTTTTTCGGAAACTATGCATGCCAAACAACTAGTTTCTTGGAGAAAGTTGCTGGTCTTGAACAAATCTACATTTCAGGTGACAGCTGTCAAACTCTAAACGCGTTTTTCTCTGAAACTATGCATGCCAGACAACTAGATTCTTAGGGAAAGTTGTTGGTCTTGAACAATTCTGCATTTCAGGTGACAGCTGTCAAACTTTATACGTGTTTTTCTCGGAAACTATGCATGCTAGACTACTAGTATCTTTGAGAAAATTGTAGGCCTAGACAAGATCTATGAAATGACAGCTGTCAAACTTCAAAATGGTTTTCTAGGTTAACATGCAAGCTAGATTGCAAGTTTCTTGGAAAAAGTTGTAGGTCTTGATAAGATCATCATTTCGAATGACAGCTGTCAAACTTTAAACGTGTTTTTCTCGGAAACTATACATGCCAGACAATTAGTTTGTAAGGGGGAGTTGTTGGTCTTGACGAAATCTGCAGATCAGGTGAGTTACAAAAACAAGTAAGTAGTAAATTGACAGCTGTCACGTGAAATGTACATTTGTAACAACTTTCCTAAGAAACTAGTTGTCTGGCATGCATAGTTTCCGGAAAACGCGTTTAGGGTTTGGCAGCAGTCACCTGAAATGTAGATTTTTCAAGACCAGCAACTTTCTCCAAGAAACTAGTTGTCTGGCATGCATAGTTTCCGAGAAAACGAATTTTGAGTTTGACAGCTGTCATTCGAAATGATGATCTTTTCAAGACCTACAACTTTTTCCAAGAATCTTGCAATCTAGCTTGCATGTTGACTAGGATTGCAATCCGCAGTGCGGATCCGCAATCCCGCGGGATCCCGCACCTTCAAAACGCGGATCCGCGGATCCCGCACATTGAAAACTAATAGCGAAAACTCGACGTTCAGTTCCTAAAAATATGGCCTATTTATCAAAACATTCTAAACTATTAGCGTAGAAGCTGCAAGAGCATTTTCTTCTCTCGTAAAAGAATTTTTGAATTCTCGTAAAACCATTAATACTCTTTAATTTAGAGCATTCTTCTATAACTTATCAGTTATCTAGACGCTAGAGTGAAAGCACTCTGACACCAGGGTTCTTGTGTCGTTGAACGACTCGGTCGGTATCCCTCATGAAATTAAGAAGTTAAGTTAGTAAATTGAAAATTTGTTATTTGATAAGTCTTATGAAAGTTTTGATCTGAACTGAAGTGACTATTTTGCCCCCTAATTTTAATTTTTAGTCAATACAATATTAGAATTCATTCATATTACTAAAACAATCTGGCTAAGGGTGTGTCAGATACGCTCACAAATAGGGTATTGCAGTTTTAATTTTAAGTTTTTTAGCGTTACAAAGTTAATTTTAACCGCAGATAGAAAACCTTTTATATTTTTCTTAAAACTTGATTGATATTTTTCAGTATCCGTTATATATATATTTGTCATGATAACTTTAGATTGAGACCTATATTATTTATTTTTATCAAATTTATAGCCTCTATGCTTTAGTACTTACAGCTGTAACAATTTATGACTCAAAACGCCCTTTTAAAAGCAAATATCTTGAGATAGTAATATTTTCTCCCGAAGTTTTAAATACTTATTCAACGATACCCTGCTCAATATTGCAGACAATAAAAACACTTCTTGCCTGTCACATGTATGAGAAAGGGTTTAACAAATTAATATTAGCAGTAGTAAGAATAAAGGGTAAAATTGAACACAGCTCTAAATACGAAATAAATGTAATTTGATAACACTTATCTCAATTTTTATTTAGTTATTTTAGCTCCACATTATAGGTATGTTAATTTTTATTGAATTAAAGTCGATTTTTGAAGAAAAATATGTATTTCAAATAAGATTTTTAATATGATTACAAAGATGCGGGATCCCGCGGGATCCGCGCGGGATTGGCCCAATCCCGCAAATGAATCCCGCGGGATTGAATCAGGTGCGGGATTGCAATCCCTAATGTTGACCTAGAAAAACCATTTTGAAGTTTGACAGCTGTCATTTCATAGATCTTGTCTAGGCCTATAATTTTCTCAAAGATACTAGTAGTCTAGCATGCATAGTTTCCGAGAAAAACACGTATAAAGTTTGACAGCTGTCACCTGAAATGCAGAATTGTTCAAGACCAACAACTTTCCCTAAGAATCTAGTTGTCTGGCATGCATAGTTTCTGAGAAAAACGCGTTTAGAGTTTGACAGCTGTCACCTGAAATGTAGATTTGTTCAAGACCAGCAACTTTCTCCAAGAAACTAGTTGTCTGGCATGCATAGTTTTTTTTTTTTTTTTTTTTTTTAATCTATGATGGGCTTACTCTTGACCCCAATCTTACCCTAGAGCAGAGATGGGATCTACGGTGGAGCGAGCTTGCCCAGAAGATGCCTATTCACTCTAGACTTAAAGAGATTTAGGTTATATGCACTCGGAAATACAGACGCAGGCAGGGAATTCCATTCTTTAGCCGTGCGCATAATGAAAGATGATTTGAAGCGCTTAGTGCGTAATGTGGGTATATCAACTAAGAACGGATGGTAGCCGGCCGTGCGTCTGGATGTCCGATGGAAGAAAGGAGACGGTGGTATGAGCTCATGCAGCTCACGCGCACACTCTCCGAAGTACAATCTGTAGAAGACCGATAGGCAAGCAACCTTGCGGCGGTGAGCCAGGCTGTGAAGCTTGGTCGCCACCAGTTTTTTATCGCCTATTAATCTCTTGGCTCTGCGTTCCACCGAATCCATTGCAGCAAGTTGGTATTTAGCCGAGCCATCCCAAAGGTGACAGCAGTACTCCATGCAAGATCGGACTTGAGCTTTATAAAGAGTTAGAAGCTGTTCAGGCGTGAAGTACCGCTTGACTTTATTCAGGACGCCCAACTTTCTAGCTGCAATTTGAGCCTTGGACTCGATGGTGGTGCCGAAGTTGAGGTCAGAGGACAGCTCCATGCCAAGGAGTTGAAGAGTGTTGGTCACTGGAACAGATGTACCCCGAAAAGTAGGAGAAAAGGTGAAAGGACTCCTTTTTGCGGAGAAAAGACACGCCTGCGTTTTTGAAGCATTGAAGCTGACGAGATTGTCATCGCCCCACTGGGAGACGTTACTTAACGTCAGGTTCGTACGCTCAATCATAGCCTTTCTCAATCTTTGGATTTCATCACCACTGGCTCCTGCGCCGGACAGATATAGTTTCCGAGAAAAACAAATTTTGAGTTTGACAGCTGTCATTCGAAATCGAAATCATCATCTCGTCTATTTCCAAGAAACTTGCAATCTAGCTTGCATGCTTACTGAGAAAAACCATGTTTGAATTTGGCAGCTGTCATTTAGTAGATCTTGTCTAGACCTTGGCTGTACCTTAGGCTTTTATTAGGTACACATTCCTTTCCTATGTTTATTTCGGACATTCTGCGAATCGGACTTTGTGCGACTCGGACATTCTGCGAATCGGACTTTGTGCGACTCGGACTTTGTGCGAATCGGACTTTGTGCGACTTGGGTGCGAAACGGACATCGGACATTATGCGTCAAGAGGTTAAAATTTCGCATACACCTAGATAACTATGTGAATACACAGGAAAAAATCAAACATTTATAATTTTTCAATTTTATCACAAAAAAAACACGAATTTGTGATAACAGGGTGATTACAAACTTATATTTGTAGCTAAACTTCTGAAACTCCCATATACAATGAATGGGATTTTATTTTCGCAGCGGCAAAGGTAAATTGGTCTTTAGTACCGACCGAGTAAGATTTGAATGGATATTTATTTTGATGAATGTAGATAATAACGTAGAGTAGAGCCATGAGTTACTCAGCAGGTTGGTTCTAGAGTGGATGTATATAGGGTGTTATAAGTTGATGTATACAGGGTGTTTAAAATATCATGGATGTACATATATACAAGGTGTTAAAAATGCATGTAGGGTGTTGAAAGTGGATTTGTACAGGGTGTTAAGAGTGAATATATACAGGGTGTTAAAAGTATCATGGATGTATAAAGGGTGTTAAAAGTGGATGTATGCAGGGTGCCAAAAGTGGAAGTGTACAGGGTGTTAAAAGTAACATGGATGTATACAGGTTGTTAAAAGTATCATGGATGTATACAGGGTGTTAATAGTGGATGTATACAGTGTGTTAAAAGTGGCAATATACAGGGTGTAAAAGTGGATTTATACAAGGTGTTAAAAGCCAAATTAAAGCGCAAGAGACTTCTATAATAGTGTAGTAGAGTACAATCGCCTGCGAACTCTTTACCCGCCCTGATTTAAAGTTTAACAATAAGCAGAAAACGCAAAAAAAATGTTAGTGATAATGAATGGGCAATGCGTTCAAGTGTGTCAAAGGTCCAAGAAAATTACTCAAAAATAATGTGACACAGCGTAAACGCAAAAAGTCAAATGTTTTAAAAGTCTTTGTATCGTCTTTAGTACTAACAAAAGTAATGATATCCCACCAAAACATAAATGTGAAAATTGGTAGCCAAGTTCAATGTTCTACCGAAAAAGTATTGATATGAACATGGTCGCCAAGTTCAGTAAACATTTCTGAAATTAATTTCTTTATAATGTCGCTTAACATTCTTTACTAAAATAAAACAAACACCTTAAAATCTAGAGCACCTCACAGTTTTGCCAGGCCTGGCGCACTCCGCGGCGTAGGTATAGATTTACAAGTACGTGCGGCGACACCCGCAGGGAGGTTAATTAGTGGGTTGCCACTTGCCGCACGCCGCTCGTTACGCACGCGCTCCCACGTTGCCGCTCTTAATTCTTTCTTTGTACTAAATTTACGTAAATTACGCGAAAATGAGAATAAGAAAATACTGCATTGCTTATAATTGCTTGAATAATTCTAGTGATAAAAGCCTCAAGTTCCACAAGTTACCGCGTGACATCGAAAGGTAAGAAAATAGGTACCTACATAGATTCTAGCTATGTAATAAAATTATTATTTATTATCTAGGTACCTACTTGCTGGTGTTACCTACGTGTTGGTGATGAACCCTGATGTCAGAGTTTTTGAACCTATCTGCCTTCCTCCTTTAAAATTCGAAAGTGACATCCCCACTGAGCGCGCTGACTGTGACCTTCAGGACGCGCCAGCGGCAGAAGAACTTTCGCGCGCAGCCATTCGGCTCATTTTTGCTTGCGCGCGCGATGAGTAGGCTAATATAAAAGTAGGTATCCAAAGCCGGCGCGAAGGAAATTGTACTTTATTATCGCGCGTAAAGATTTATATTTGTTGAATCGCTATGGCGGAGTGCGTCTTCTGTACCTGTACTATTATGTGCTTGGCTAGTTTTTAATACGACTTCAAATATTGATTAGAGTAGATAATAAACAAGATATTAAACAATTAGGAAATTGTGAAAACTAGCCCAGTCAAACTGTGAGGTTCTCTAGATTTTAAGGTGTTTGTTTTATTTTAGTAAAGAATGTTAAGCGACCTTATAAAGAAATTAATTTCAGGAATGTTTACTGAACTTGGCGACCATGTTCATATCAATACTTTTTTCGGTAGAACGTTGAACTTGGCTACCAATTTTCACATTTATGTTTTTGGTAGGATATTTCATTACGCAGTACCTTTTTGGGATATCAAAACGCTTTTTATATTTCCTGTGCCAGCAATATGACGAGGAAATAAAGAAAGAATGACACCCGGTTTAGATTAGAATTAAAACTAATTTGTTAGTAATTTTGTGCTTAAAATCATTCACAGAAATAATAATTTACCTAAAAAAATTGGCGGGATATATCGAGCAGGTAGATATTGTGATATGTGACGATATCGCTTCGTATATGGCACCTTTAGACATGTCTGATGGTGGTCAGATGTGACCAACTTTGATTACCAAAGAGTTTATCAATAAAATCCACAGATAAAATCACTATACTTAATGTCATTCAAATTGAAGGTTCACAAAAACAAACCAAATTTATAATTCAAAACAATTCAATTATAAAAATAAAATAACAGTTCACGTAAGTTTACTCATAGTTATAGGTAAGATAAATACATTTAAATGGATATTCTGTTACTCTAAGCTAGTTCCTAAGTTAGTTTGTACATGCGGACCTCCGAACTAAAATCTGAAGCCGCATCATGACCAGAACAGAATACCATGATCATGATCAAAGCCTTGAATTCATTTCTAAATAACGTTTTACGACACCTAAGAGTAGAAATGGGGTGATGCTATTCTTAGCTGGCATAACACGACAGGAAAAATATGAAACCGGTAAATCTCTCTGTCTCTCTTTGTGTGGGAAACCATGTCGTCAAACGAGCCGATAAACCCTGGTGTCAGAGTTTTACAATAGCCTACTACAAGTAGCACTTTAACAAGCACCAATCAGTCATAGGTATTACTGAGAGTCCTCTGTGCAGAGCCTGCATGAAAGAAGAAGAAACAGCTGCCCACGTGGTACTACACTGCAAAGAGGTGGCAACATACCAGGCAAAGCACCTCGGAAGTCCGAGGTCAATTCCTGGGGCACTCAGTGATTTGGTAGGGTTGCTGAGCTTCCTCGGGGAAAGGAAGAATATCATTCTTCACGCAAAATAGGCGCACGCATGTAGACGTCGAGAAGCGGAAAACAGCCCGTTTAACCATTACCATTACATATATAAGTGAAGTGCTTAAACAGTTTTTTTTTCGTGTGGGACACTGAGTCGTTCAACGACCCGTTAAAAAGTTATGATACAAGAGCGTTCTTTGCGAATACACATGTGATGTTGTATTGATATGGAACCCCAGCAGCCCCAATTCTGCCTTGAATTCATCCCTTTATTTTATCGCCTTACGACGCCATTCTAAATCCAGCAGAAAATAATAATCAAAACTCCCAAATATTTATATTGCCTATGTTCTAACACTCTTATAAAAGTAACAGAGCGTCATACCATGAATGATATAACTGTAATTTTTTAATACTCAATAGTTTTAAAATTTCGTGTATGTTTCAGCGCAAGATCAAACATATATTGTTATAAATAAGTATGTATGCTGCTTCATTGATGGATGAATAACAGTTGCAAACAAAAATTATGATGATGATGATGATCTCTCCGGCCAGTTTCGGCCATGGCGACTACTTCTACTCCTGATCGAGCCGGCGCTGATGCTCCCGTAGGTGGCTATTGTAACCGATTTTGACAGTATCTAAACTCCCGTGCACAGTGTGTGCCATTGATATAATTGAAGTTAATGGCAGCGGGAGGACGGGCCTTCAATTCATCGCGTTTATCGTCAAGGTCTGCTTTACGCTGCTCCTCAAAGTCACGGATTTGCCTCATTACAAGACCGCGCCATTCTGGCCGTTGTGCTGCCAAAACCTCAAATTGAGAGGGCTTGAAGTTGTTAAGAAAATGTTACAAATTGTTATCTGCCTAACCAATTAATAATATTAAGTAAATGGTGTTTATAATTACAATTTGAATTTTTTTTAACAACAACAATCGAATACTGTTACATATTTCTCCAAAAATAAGCACAAGTAGGACCTTAAAGTTTCAGACATTCTAGAGTGATGGGTATGATGTGATGATTGTATCTCCTAACAAGTAATAAAATAGTTACATTTTGTTATGTCATGTTATGATGATTTTACACCCGAGTGCACCTACGGGAATCTCTATCTTTAGTAATAGCTTTTACTGATAAAGAATATCGCGCGGCAATAGGCTAGCCATTGGCAAGCCGTTGAAATTTGCTATCATATCAAACAAAAATAGAATTTTCGGTCGCTTCCTATGTGTTATTAGTTCCAATAGGTTGATGAGAAACGCCATCTATCGACATTCTGTAGAAGTAAAAAGTTTAGTAGACATGTAATAAATACCTAATAGTTAATTATATTATCCAATTTACCTAAACAACGAAAACAGATAATATTATTATCATTCTGAATGAGTAAAAATAAAATAAAAATTAATTACCATATTACTTTTTACAAATTCAAGATTATTTGCGCAAACATCTACAATTTGATCTTGACCCTGGAAGTGCTTAGCATAGCTATTCGATGCAAGTATATATAGCAAGTGGTAATTTTTATACCTAATTTTAGTGCGTTGATAAACTATCATAACTACTTTTTCAAGTGTACTTATTGTACCCACATTGTCTCAAATATCCTCAAGATTTATATATAACAATCCACAAAAATGTTATAGTTGTTTTTATTTTTCGATATTTTTCAAAAGTAATTCAATTACGACACCAACCAAGGCGCCGATTGTTGAAACTGCTCTTTATCGTAGTATTGTCGTACACACGGTTGTCATAGCTCGACCGAGCATAGACAAAAGTGTCAAAATAATCGTAGAAAGGAACAAAAAATCTGATGACGTTACATGTTTTCTATAGAAATTACTTGTCAAACTCTATTTGACATCTCGTCAGGGCTTGGGACGTAAGCCCTGCGGAATGGATTTCCATACAAAACAAGCCGGCGGAGACTGGTCGTAATTAGCGTTTTAGATACCCGCTCATCGTGTCTGTAAATGACTTGGTGTCCCACACGAAAACAGGTCATAGGTCAACATTTATAAGTTTTAGGTATTTTGTATACGGTCTTATTTTAGCTAAACCGTCTAGAACAAGTATTTTCTTTTGAATTTGGAGCGCAAAACTGAATTTAGAAAGAAGTTTGAATGCATTACCTACTGAAGTGATGCATAATACAGTCTGGGACCGCCGCGTCGACGAGTGGCAGACTGGAATGTACGAAGGCGGATGTGGAGGTATTTTGCTTCATTTTTGGAGAAATAGTGGCGAATACTTTCAATCCATATATGCACGTCACGTAATAGTAGTCCACTGCTGGACGTAGGTCTTCCCCAGGGTACGCCACAAGGCACTATCTCTCATTTGCGTCATCCAGTTGAATACAAAAGCTGTGTCAAAGTCAAGTCAACAGTCTATCCGGGCTGGCTGGAGGGCGTGTAACTCTATGCTTGCTAAGGCGTGGCCTCCAGATTGTTGTTATGAAAAAATGAATGAGTCGTTTTTACGATCCGACACGAAACTTTGGTACAACAAATTTTGAATGGAAACCAACTACCTCCCCAAGTAAAGCAGTGAACACTTTTCCACTAGAGTGCCTAATAGCAAGCTTGCACCAAGTAAATGACGTTGAGTAGGGCACGCGAGTTGTTTTCTTTGCAGCTTTCAGCTTGCGTGGCGACACATTCAATTTGGTGCACGAGTCCCGAACCGACAATCACAGGGAACAGGGAACCGTATGAGAAAATTCAGCGTCTGTCTTCCTTTCCACCTAAAACCTCGAAATTTGCCATGAATTTGAAATTGCAATAAAACAAACGCTGGTTATTCAACGAACAAATGCTTGGCGTACCTTACCTTTGCGTATTGTCAAAAAAACGAAACTAAAGCAGTCCACTTAAAGATAAAGAAAATGCCTGAAAATATAGGGTGTAAGGGGGAAGTCTTCGAATACTAATAAGGTACATTTAGACCATGAAAATAGACCACCAATAAGGAAATATTTCAAGAGACATAAAACATTTTTGACCTTTCATAGTCAATGCAGTCAGCTGATCGTGATTTTGTACGGGAGAATAAACAGTTTTTTACATCTCTTAAATTAATTTCTAATGAAACGCTGTTCAACTTCATGGTCTAAATGTACCCTATAAGTATTCGGAGAATCGTCACCTACACCCTTTATAAAGGCACTGTAATGTTATGTAAAGTTTCTCAAGACTCAATGATTCCTCGACATAAACACCTCGAATTTACCCTATTTAGACGATAACTTAAAACAACAGAGAAGTTCGCATCGTGCCGTGAGTGAGCTATCTCTCGCGTCTTCAAATTCAGCTCATTCAACTTCCAACGTACTTAACATTGGAAGTAAACTGCCAAATAGAGGTGGGATATTATGAAGATATTGGAAGAATAATTAAGAAGTTATGGCGGGCATATAATATGGCTATTTCACATTTTATTTTGTTGAGAACTGATTGATCTGCTGCTGTATTATTCTCTGGCTGCAATCCTTTTCTGTGCGCCGCGTAGTGTTAGAAATCATGACGTATGACGGCCTTGTAACAAATGATATAACTGGCAAAAGTCTAGCATACAACCGTGGATAATATTGTATCCGAAAAATAAAACACTGATGAAATTGACCTGAAACTGAATGATCCAATTTCTTCATCGTCGTGGTCCCAATTAGCTCTATCATTAAGTTCGAGAGCAAAAGCACTTCATTCGTAAGACACTTCCCTTCCTACCTCTACACCCAAAACTTAATTCCAGTTTGCACCAGATAAAACTAGTTGCGAGTTCCCGCGAATTTTTCCCGAACTTTCGATGCTGTTAATTTGCTTGTTATGTTCTGCAAACTGGGATTGCGTGGACTAACCGGCGACCATGTTGGAGCCTCGTTTGTTTGCTTTGTTTTATATTGTTTGCTGAGTGGTAATACCTTCGGGAATCAAGTTGGTAATTAATGGATTATCCGGTGTGCTCTCATCTCATTGATTTTGTTGGGATTTAAAATTTTGGAAATAGCATTAAAGCAAGATTGGTTTTGTTTGTAGCAGAATCTGAAAGGAGTAATAAACTCCCATCTTCATCTGCACAGAAGTAATTTTTGAGTTTATAAAAAGTCGAGTGTTTTTCTGAGACTTAAATAAAGTCTGCCTGCTCCTTAAAAAGAAAATATCTATTAAGGAGGCGGAAATCATTTATTGCAAGCGTTTTTTTAATAGAATCACGATCGTGTGTTTTTGAAGCTTCGCATATATGTGCCTTTGAAGCCATCCTTCACTGTCAATATCCGCTTCAGGAAAATGTTGATGAGAATATTCTATGTACGTACACTGGGCGACGCAAGCGACCGTGGCGATCCAGCAATCTCGATACATCAAACATCTCATAAATATGCGAAGTCACCGGCGGCAGGTTCTGGGAGATACAGAAATAGGCTACTGGATGTGCAATCCAGTCTCTCTCTCTCTCTTCGTGTGGGTGGGACACCGAGACGTACAACGACCCAATGAACCCTGGTGTCAGAGTTTTACAAACATCTACTTCAAGTTTATCGTGTCGTGTGGTACACTGAGTCGACGAACGACCCGATAAACGTAGGATCAGAGTTGACTTTTTCAACCGTCTTCTACCACAGGCACTTGATATGGCGCTGACTGGTGTAACGATTGCCACTTTAGAATAATCACATTTAATACGTGTTTGTATTACGCTTGAAATTTCCACATCTTAAACAATGTTGCTATCGATTCTAAGATTCTTGTGTTGCTATTCTAGTTGATCAACCATGCTCTTCTAGAAAGTATTCTGAGGTGAAGTGAATAGACGTATCTCTGGCGACTCGTAGCTATCGGATCTCGTGAATAAAATCTCAAAGCCTTTCACGCTTCATAGGTTTCACTTACAGTCATGCACTTTATGAGCATGAGCGCCGATTTACGTGACGTGACACAGCCTCTAGCTCGAAAATTTTAAAAATATAGCTCACAGAGCTCGGAGTAGTGTGTAGAACTAGCATAAGCAAGAGTCTTTGCCCTGTGGTAGAAATAGTTTTAGAAAAAGTATATAAGCATTTAAAAGATGTACCTACTTAATGTCGAATGAATAATTTAAAATACCAGTTATGCGAAATAAGAAGATAATTTGTGTTCTTGATAATACTTGTGCATGTTAATGAAATGAAACCCGTCGGGGTATCACAATAATATAAATTTTGTAGCCAGTTTAAATTACGCGTTACAACGCAAGAACATATTTTTTTGCAATTTCAGTTTTTTGTTTATTTTTATGGGAATTCGATACTTTAATTCCTATTTTTTTCATGAATTAAACCGTACTGTGTATCATTATGTCGACGTTATTCATCATAGGAATCGTAATTCTAGTTGTCTTAGCAATTAGATTTCACGAGAAAAATACCAACGCCATTGGCAAATCGAAGAAACGTCTCGATGGCAAGACGACCATAGTTACCGGAGGAACGGCTGGCATGGGACTAGAAATCGCAAAAGAATTTGCTCGCAGAGGAGCTAAAGTCATCGTTGCCTGCCCTTTTGAAGAAGAAGGGGAGAACGCTAGGAAGGAAATTATCATAGAAGCCAGTCACAACAAAGTCATATTCAAACTAATGGATCTTGGATCTTTGGAATCAGTGCGACAAGTTGCAGCAGATATTATAAAAGAAGAAGAAAGATTGGATATTTTAGTAAACAACGCGGCAGTTGGTGTACCAATGGACTTTGTGACAAAGGATGGAATGAGTTTCATTATGCAAGTGAACTATTTTGGACACTTTTTACTGACTCTTCTATTGTTGCCTCTTTTGAGAAAGTCAGGAACAATCGAAGATCCAAGCAGGATCATAAATACTTCGTCAATACTGCACACGATAGGAATATACGATATCAAAAGACTAAACAGAACGAACCATTTGTTGATGATACAAATTTACGGTAAGAGCAAATTGTGTTTGGTGTTGTTCGCAAGAAAATTGACGAAGAGATTAAAAGAAAGAAATGTAGTGATTAACAGTGTAGACCCGGGAGCAGTCGGGACTGGTTTATTCAATAGTTTTGGAGCATTTATTGGGCCTATATTGACATCATTTTTAGGGTATGTATTTAAAACTCCAGTTGAAGGTGCGCAAACTGCACTGCATGCAGCTTTGGACAGTGATGCCGGAAAAGTTAGTGCAGAATTTTTCAAAAACTGTAGACAAGCCAGAGCTAATTCAATGGCTTACGATGATAAGATTGCAAATTATGTCTGGGAGCAATCAATAAAATGCGTAAAATTAGGTAAAGAAGAATTGTATGAGATAAATGTGTAAATTGGGTCGCCTTTGCACACACTAGCTATTTTTTTGCTCGAGCTATTTTTGTTTTGTGTTTTTTTAAATACTTATACTACTGTAGATTGAAATATTTCTAGCCGATATTTTTCAATCAAGGGCGAGTTGAAGATAATAAACAAAGAACGTTTTAGTTCCCCTAAGAATGTTATAGCCTTATATAGCCTTGGGGTAATGGCTAAAAATCAGTGCTGCCCTCTTTTGGGTGTTTTATGCACTGAGCCTTGGCCCTTTGCATCGATGCAGTACACACGTGCCTTTAATTATGTTTATGTTTTATTGTAATCAAAATGTATTATTTTCTTTTATTTTATTTGTTTAATGTATGTGTGTGTTGTTTTATTATGCAATAAACGTTCTATCTATCTATCTATCTATATAGCCTTTTTATAAAATCGTCAAGTCAAAAGGAACTTATAATACACATGAAATCTTGTTTATATGCAATTTCAAAAACAATTCCCCTACAGCCATAAATAGCACGTTCCAAGGGATAGTAAAATTCTTCACGTAGCAGAGCGAATCCGTCAAGAATTTTCTATCCAAACCTTAGAGTATAAGCAAGCTACAGAGGGTGCGTATCGCCCGCACCGTACTGTGAAACGTAAGCAGTTGTTCCATAGATACCTACGACAAATAAATGAGAAATAATAGAGGTAAATAGTGTTGTCACTGGCGTTTTGCTACTGATGGACAGAAAGGTTATGTTCTTACTAGTGCTACCCGTTTCAACTTTTTAGGCGCACTCTATAGCTTGCATATACTCTTAGATCCAAACATTCTCATTTTTTCTTTATATTGCAGACAGACTCTACAAATTAATAATACAACAGTTGCCTAGAATTTTATACAGGAAGTAATGTAAATATGTATAGTAGTGCTATTATAATAAAAAATAACTCACATTGCAGTCATTGGTTCTAGCAATAGTTTAAAATGTCTTACTTTGGCTATTCTTAAAATTATCAAATCTCAAATACTAAAACAGATTGTTCAATCAAAAATTTTAGTTTTCAGCCATTTACTGGCACACATTGCTATACTGTCTATATGTCGCAGTACGATAGCAGCTTTAGGATTTTGGCCAAAATCGTAGGATCCAAGAGCCGGAACGATGGCCGAACAACGTCTACGATTTTGCCATATGCCAGCTTTTGCCCAAAATCCTAAAATTTCGGCCAAAATCCTAATTCTGCCATCGTACTGCGACAATATACTACTTGCATTTTTATTCAACTGTCGATCTTAGAGGCTGCAGATATATTTCGCGTCGTGTGGCGCAATGCCAAGTCTCGTGCACAGCACAAATGCTGCCATGATTTCTGAAATAAGAAGTAATAAACAAAAGAAAACGTGGTACTATGACATGTGGTTCACTTTTGAATAATGTATGGAATAGTTTTATTTAAAACCGCAAACGAAGTTCGAAAATTCTGATACACCAAGATTACAGGCTGACAACGGCACAAAACAGAGAGTTTAAAGAAGGATCACTTTACCCTATTCAGGATTTTCGCGATTGTCACTTGTTTTGTTACATAGCCAGGGTTGCTACTTTCAAAAATCTCAATGTAGAAGAATATCAAAACAGTAAAATCTGATACAAAAATGTCATATGATTCTGAGCCAATTTTAATCCAAGTAATATGACGTTCGTAGCAACCGTCTTCTTAGTTGTCTTGAATTTATCTGAGATTCCAATTATTGATGAAAGTGATAGAAATAAACAGGATGTAAAAAAATCAATTGCAAATATTCTAAGGGGCAAACAAGCCTATGAAACTAAACAACTTTCCCTTTGGAACATAGGTCGAAATATAAAAGAAATTTATGGATCTCCTACGAGATCTAATACAAATACACCAGCCGAGCGAGTCAGTTTGTATGGGAAGCCCAAATTTTTTTTCACGTTTCAACCTACCTATATGTAATGTTTCTTGGGGAAAGTAAAATATTTGCAAATGATTATTTAACACTTGCTATTTACCTAGAATGAAAAGTGGTAATTTGCATATTCTTTGACTCTTCACATATCACTATGAGGTAAGTACATTAAAATAATTATGTCATTTACCACTAATGAATACGAGACAGATATCACATAGTTAGCGGCAATAATTTGGGCTCATTAGGTTGTAATCAGCCGCGTCGTTGCGAATGATTGATGTCGGGGTATTGGGTCTTCTGATGACCTAATTAAGTAAATAATAATCGATTTGAATATTAAATTAGATTTGATTGATATTTGAATACACGCATGAAACTGATTTCGAATGTTTACGGCACAGGTAGCGTCCTATTAGGTGCAAGCTTCACGAATGGCGCAAAACGACAACCGTCGCAAGCTCCACACGAAAGTGGGGTGCACGAAAGGAGCCTCCCCTAGTGGCGCATCAAACTAATTTATGCGCCCGGCGCACCCTGGGCAACAGTCTGCGGACGGCAAGTCGGTAACGCAGACTGGCCGATCCTTTCACCACGATCGAAATGGCGAATCTAAATATTCACCAACGGGCTATACAGCCCCACAAACGGTCCTTTTTAGGACCCAATAACCGGAAATCACATCCTAACTCACAACCCTTAAAACCAGCCTTAAAGGTTTTGTCAATTAACATAGAGGGTTTCTCTGCAGACAAATCTGAGATTCTTTCCAATTTGTGTCGCAAAGAAAAATGTGATGTCATATGCGTACAAGAGACCCATCGCGACGACAAACAAACGAGGCCACACATACCGGGTATGACTCTCGTCGCTGAAATCCCCCACCGAAAGCACGGCAGCGCTGTATTTGTTAACCCCAGTGTAACAGTTAAATCTGCCTCCTGCTCATCAAACTACTCAGTAGAACTGATTACAGTAGTTTTCGAAGACTGCAGTGTAAGTTCCATCTACAAACCCCCAGGCTCGCCTTTTATCTTCAAAAAGCCTAGCAACTTCGACGACGCTGTTAACAAGGTAGTAGTTGGTGACTTCAATAGTCATAGTACCAGCTGGGGATATCAGGAGACTGATTCAAATGGTCAAGCGGTCGAAGAATGGGCAGAAGCTCAAGAATTAACCTTGCTGCACAACGCTAAATTACCGTCCTCTTTTAATAGCGGGCGCTGGAAGCGCGGTTATAATCCTGACCTCATTTTCACCAGCTTGAACGTGGCGCAGCAGGCTATCAAAACCGTTTGCCAGCCCATACCTAGAACCCAGCATAGACCCATTCTATGTTCCATCGAACCAGTGGTCCGTCCAATCAAGGCTGTGTTTCGGCGCCGATTTAACTACCAAAAAGCAGATTGGGAAAAATATGCCAAAGTCATTGATGACATCCTTTTAAACGTTACACCTGACGCCAAGAACTACGAACTCTTTGTCGATGCCGTAGCAACCACATCACGGAAACACATTCCAAGAGGATGCCGAACTTCGTCTATTCCCGGACTGTCTGAAGGTTCCGCTGAAACCTTGAAGCAGTACGAGCGACTCTATGCCAAAGACCCCTTCTCAGCCGAAACCGTCCAAAAAGGGGAAGAGTTACTGCTTCAAGTTAGTGAGAACAGGCGCGATAAATGGATAAAAACTGTGACTAACATAGACATGACTCATAGCAGTAGGAAAGCGTGGTCTACTGTTAGAAAACTTACTTCTGAGCCACCCCACGCCTCAACTCCAAGTCAGGTAACCCCAAAACAGGTTGCCCATCAGCTTCTACTGAATGGGAAACCCCCTTGTCGTCTCTGTAGACTTCCGGATAACTATAACGGTCTCAACTCCGAGAACTCAATATGTAAGCCTTTTTTACTTCAGGAAATTGTTAATGCAATAAAGTCCTTAAAAAATGGCAAAGCTTCTGGAGTAGATGAAGTATCCGTTGAACAAATAAAAAACCTCGGACCAGTAGCGGTATCTTGGTTACTGGCTATGTTCAATAGCTGTATGGCTTCATCGAGGATACCAAGATTTTGGAGAAAGTCCAAGGTTATAGCTCTACTGAAACCCGGTAAACCAGGAAATGATCCCAAAAGTTACCGCCCTATCTCATTACTGTGTCATACGTTCAAGCTTCTCGAAAGAATGCTGTTAAACCGCCTTATTAGTGTTGTGGACCCCAAAATCATCCCAGAGCAAGCTGGATTCAGACCTGGCAAATCCTGCTGTAGCCAGACATTAAAGCTAACTCAAAATATAGAGGATGGGTTTGAACAAGGCCTAGTAACTGGCGTAGTTTACGTAGATTTGACAGCGGCTTATGACACAGTCAATCTGAGAAGGCTCCTAACAAAAGTAACTCACACCACAGGCGACCAAAACTTTACGAAGTTCTTAAGTGAAATGCTCCATAACCGTCGCTTTCAAGTTCACTTAAACTGTGAAAAAAGCCGGTGGAGATTACAAAAAAATGGTCTGCCCCAAGAAAGCGTCTTGGCACCATTATTGTTCAACATTTATACGAACGACCAGCCGCCAATGCCCAACACAACGCGCTTTCTGTACGCTGATGACTTGGCACTGGCCTCCCAGGCAAAGTCTTTCGAAGAAGTTGAGGCCAACTTGTCTGGTGCACTGGACTCTCTAAGTAGCTACTACGACAGTAATGCACTGAAGCCCAACCCTTCGAAAACGCAGTCCTGTGTGTACCATCTTAGAAACAAGGAGGCGAACCGCACGCTGAACATCACGTGGCGTGGCGTGCCGATCGTAGACAGTAGCCTGCCCAAGTACCTTGGCATTACCTTGGATAGAGCACTGACTTATAGGACACACTGCAAGAACACCCAGCAGAAAGTGAACTCTCGTAACAATCTGCTGCGTCGCTTAACCACAACCAGATGGGGAGCTTCGCCAGATGTTCTACGGACAACGGGAATGGCCCTCTGTTTTTCGGCCGGCGAGTACGCCAGCCCAGTATGGAGCCGTTCAACACATGCTAAGCTGGTGGATACAGCTCTTAATGAGACCTGCCGAATCATAACTGGCTGTCTCAAACCTACTCCGGTAGGTAAGCTGTATCCATTAGCTGGCATTGCTCCACCTGATGTCCGTAGGGATGTTGCAGTCTCTATCGAGAGTCACAAAAAAGAAAGTGATAGGAGACACCCGCTGCACGACCACACCCCTGCAACCCAAAGGTTGAAAAGCCGACACAGCTTCATAAAGCACGCAGTGCCATTCAACGGCGACGCTAAAGAAGCTCGATGCAAGATCTGGCGGGATAGGTACCCAACAGCTTCTCCTATTCCACCAAAAGAGAGCCTGCCCGCTGGGCACAAACTCCCATGGCCAACATGGAAGTCGTTAAATCGACTCCGGACCCAAGTTGGCCGAAGTAGAGACAATTTATGCCGTTGAGGTTACAGCTCCAAGACCATCTGTGAATGTGGTGCCTCCCCACAAACTATGGCACATCTAATGTCATGCCCTGCGTGCCCATCAACTTGCACACACGAAGACTTGTACAATGCCACCAATAACGCAGTGCGTCTGGCAGAGTACTTGTCCAAAATTATTTAGATTTTGCAAAGCGATCGACACGAGAAGAAGAAGAAGCTCCACAGAAGGATTAGGCATTTTAATTTCAGCTTATTTTCTGTTACATAAGTAGGTACATTTTTGATGTATAGCCCGCAAAGTTGAACTGGTATGTGTGTTTGTTTATTTACACTTTTCAAAATCAATTTCTGGTTAAAACACGATACGGAAGTTTCTAAATCGGTAATTAATTGACTGAATTCGATACTTATCTAAAAACCCCCCCGTGGTGCGTAGTCGAGAAAAAACATGGCAGTAGGTACATGAAATTTAGGACTTCCTTTAGATTTTGTGCCGGTTAAAAATAGCATCACCCCATATCATTCCCGTGGATGTCGTAAGAAGCGACTAAGGTATTAGAAAGTTGCCGTGTTATTACAAAAAAGTTAGGCGCACCTACTTGCAACATTTGCGCGTTTAGACAGTGTTCAAATAAATGACATAATCAATTCTGGGCCCACCCCGAATTTGTCGAATTCCGAAAGCGGTATTGTATGAAATTCTTACTAAAACTAAAAATTATGATTGGTTTTTATATAAGAATCTTGCAAATATAATCTTTATACGAAACGGGAATCCCGAATTCAAAATTAAAAGTTATTTTTCTATGTTATGAAATGTAGCAAGCATTGTTATTTATAAGGCCGTTTGTAATGTTTAGGTTATTTTGTATTTTGCGTCTTTTTATCAGATTCCCGTTCCATAATTTTAAAGTAGTTATACCATCATAATCTAGATAGTACGAGAAATTATGCACTACGAGTTTCATGACCATACATTTCGATTTTCGACGCATTTGTGAGGGGCCTAAACTTGTATGGCCAAATGATTATCTATATCCTTTTACATACGATTTGACGTTGTCAAGCGCCTTAAACCATGTCTAATTTTTGTAATAAAATAAGTAATAACTCGGTTGATGTGTATTACAATTTCAGGCAACAAGCTGATAACCTGTTACTATGGCGATACAGTCTTCTGAATGAGTCTCAAGTCTTTGTTAGATGTTATTAAAATAACCGTTTTTACAGCCGTTTACACTCTGCCTACTCCGCGAGGGATAAATACGTGATTTAGGGAAAATACCCGAAACTGGGTCTATACCCTGACTCTATGGCGAGGAACACACGCAACGTCGGTTTGTGCGTTGTTCATTCGATTCTCCACCCTACCTGCATATGAATACGGTTTGTGTCAAACGGCATCGCACAACGCTGCGTTGTCTGTCAAATCGTTTGACATAAACCGTATTTGTATAAAAATAAGGTGGAAAATCGAACAAACGACGCACAAACCGACGTTGCGTGTGTTCCTCGCCTATAGTCTGTAAACAAACTATGTATATATGTTACGGGCAATTTGATAAGTCCGGGCACTATTAATAGTGACCGGTCAGTATTAATAACGCCCGACCTAATTGGGCAATGTGATTAAAAAAACACGATTAATTACTTTTCCCGGTCAGTATGAATAATTCCCACCCTACCTTGGGCAAAGTAATAAAAATAAAGAACTGTAATGTATTTTTTTATTAAATGAAGTTAAACTTACATTATTTCAAGGAAAAGTTATCAAAAAATAAAGTTTTGAACATAGAAGTTGAATAATAAACAGTTAAAAATGTATAACATTAGTAGCTACTTACTTTTTATTCATACAATTACGAATTTAATTAGAAAAGTTATTAAAAATAATTCAAACATGAAAGTAAAAAATAAACAGTTAAAAATGAAATATTATCAGAAGTTGCCTACTTTTTTTAAATAAAAATATTACTTTGGTATTTTAATTCATTAAAGTTTAAAGTCATTAAAGTTATCAATTAATTTGAACATGTGAGTAAAAAATAAATGTAATAAAAATAATATCAGTAGCACTATTTTTGATAAAAATATTTGGTACTTCAATAGTTAAAAAATTAGTAGACTAAGAATTTATTACATGGACCACGGGCACTCGGGCACTATTAATACTGACCGGTCCAAGTGATTAATTAATCACTTTGCCCTACGTTTTTGGGCACTATTAATAATGACCGGTCAGTATTAATAGTGCCCGATTAATCATGTTGCCCGTAACATATACAAGTTATCTATTACCACAGAATATATACAGTAAGGCCGTTCGATTAGGCCATATTTGACAGCTGACAGAATCAAGTTCATGCTGTAACATAACATCTATTTTGTTTGTCGACATGTCTTTTAGTATGGATTTGACAGCTGGCAAATATGGCCAGTTCGAACGACCGTAATTTAATACGACTACTACACTTCCCATCAAAAAAATCGAAACACCTCGGTCTTTCTTGTTTTTGGCCGAATTAAACACCAAAAAATATTGTTTGCGTTAAAAAAATTATATGACTGTGTAGCTGGCAGTTTTGTCTTTTCAGTGTGTACAAAAAAAAACAAAATTCAAATTTGGAACCCCACCTATTTGTTCTGTAAATGAGATGAATGACTGAGACACGTTTGCACTTTGCGCCTTTTAACGATTCATTACATTTTCAACATTAAAATTTAGAGCTTGTCTTAGCTTATCTTAAAACTTTTGTTCTTTTAATTGTTTACTGTGACTTTGGATCGCCTGAAAAAAGTTAGATTTTATCTGAATCATGGGTATTTTGCCCGTAGAAGCCGCCCAAGTTGTGACATTGCCAAATTTTGGACTTACTGGTCTGACTGGTCTGTTTACGCGACGTTCAGAATCTGTCAGAAATCGGGTCAGTTCTGACCGACATGATCGAATTAATGTTAGGAGTTCTTTGCAAAATCGACGCCTTAGCGCTTTTTAACTGCGGCAATAGCTATCAAATGTACAAAAGGTGGCTGAAAGCGGTTCTACAATCAGAAGAAGGCTAAAGCAACGTATCCTGGTACCGCAATAGCCAGGAAATGGGCCCAAATCAACTGAATACAATTAAATAGCGCGCCTTAACTTTGCAAGTGAGCACCTAAACTGGTCGTATACCCAGTGGATCAAATTCTTCTTTTCTGCTGAGTGTAGAATTACGCTGAATGGTAACCACGGAAGCACTATGGTTTATAAAAGGGATTAAAAATGCTTTACACAATGCTACATTCATAAAAAGGTCAGTTATGGTGACAGTTCGTGAACGGTTTGGGAAGGAATCAAAAAGATTCAAAAGATTCAAAACCGCCGACGGCATGAAAGATTTTGTCTTCGTGTCTGCAGTTGATTTGGGCCCGTTTCCTGGCTATCGCGGTACCAGTTTACGTTCCTTAAACCTTCTTCTGATTGTAGAGCCACTTTCAGCCACCTTTTGTACATTTGATAGCTTTTGCCGCAGTTGAAAAGCGCTAAGGCGTCGATTTTGCAAAGAACTCATAACATTAATTCGATCATGTCGGTCAGAACTGATCCGGTTTCCGACAGATTCTGAACGTGCGTAAACAGACCAGTCTTCTGATAGCGTTTGTAAGCTTTATGAACAGAGGTGAGGCTAAAATGCAAACATTCAGCCACAAAACGATGACCAAGTCCAAAATTTGGCAATGACACAACTTGGGCGGCTTCTACGGGCAAAATACCCATGATTCAGATAAAATCTAACTTTTTTCAGGCGATCCAAAGTCACAGTAAACAATTAAAAAAACAAAAGTTTTAAGATAAGCTAAGACAAGCTCTAAATTTTAATGTTGAAAATGTAATGAATCATTAAAAGGCGCAAACTGCAAACGTGTCTCAGTCATTCATCTCATTTACAGAACAAACAGGTGGGGTTCCAAATTTGAATTTTGATTTTTTTTATACACACTGAAAAGACAAAACTGCCAGCTACACAGTCATATAATTTTTTTAATGCAAACAATACTTTTTGGTGTTTAATTCGGCCAAAAACGAGAAAAACTGAGGTGTTACGATTTTTTTGATGGGAAGTGTATTATGAATAGAGTAGGAAACCAGTTCACCCATGAAACTGTTGTTGAGTTCATTGAATTGAGTTGAGTGAAAATTCGAAGAAACATAACCTTTGTTAATTTCCATTCAGTAGTTTTATTCCTGGAACAACGCCATTTATTAATATTAATTTGATGCTTGCACAAACCTGGATATTGCATATAAAAATGGATACCACTGAACTGTAAGTGGTATACCTAATTATATTACCTAAATTACCTACTCCTTAAGGCGCTTTAGACATAATAGCGGCCTTTTCGACGTTATTCTTGTGCTGCGCTATTGCAGCGTTAGGAAAATGCGAATTTCTACTTTAGTCTGTAAAAGCTCCTTACCTATACGCATCTAAAGCTATAGACCTATCTGTAGTCCTATCTACCTATCTAAACATCTAGTAAACTTTGATACCTACTACTACTTTATGAATACCCTAATATCGTCTGGCCAGTGATTCGTCTAATGGTAGGACCCTTGTTGTGTAAGTAACCCAGAACGAGGAATGCAGTCTCTAAGACTCTAACTATCTTATCCTACAAAAATGTAAATGACCCAAATCTTAGCTGAAGTACTTTTCCTACAAACTACTAACTTAAATTTTCAATCTTTGGCAGAATAGCATTAAGGTTCTATGCCGTCCGGAGAAAAACTCGTAGCGATTCGATATGAAATAGCTGAAATCGATTTGAGAAATCGATATTTTTGAAATATGTGTAAAAAATATTTTACACAACATACATAATAGACTGCATTCCTCTTGTAAGATCCATTTCACAACAACAAATTGTGATCATAGCCAGACCGCTATGACCACCGTAGTCCTAAGCTAAATTACCCTTCCCTACTTTAAATAATTTATCAATGAAATCTAAAAACCCTCCATAATAACTCAGATTCTATCCTGGTTCACGGCGCCCGCATTGTAAAAGCTCCTTACCTATACGCATCTAAAGCTATAGACCTATCTGTAGTCCTATCTACCTATCTAAACATCTAGTAAACTTTGATACCTACTACTACTTTATGAATACCCTAATATCGTCTGGCCAGTGATTCGTCTAATGGTAGGACCCTTGTTGTGTAAGTAACCCAGAACGAGGAACGCAGTCTCTAAGACTCTAACTATCTTATCCTACAAAAATGTAAATGACCCAAATCTTAGCTGAAGTACTTTTCCTACAAACTACTAACTTAAATTTTCAATCTTTGGCAGAATAGCATTAAGGTTCTATGCCGTCCGGAGAAAAACTCGTAGCGATTCGATATGAAATAGCTGAAATCGATTTGAGAAATCGATATTTTTGAAATCCTTTAAATTACGTAAATACCGAGGTAAATGCCACCTAATAAGATAAGATTTCCACTTATTAACCTGCAATTATATCCCACATTAATATCAGAACAATATTAGAACTTAAAAGTTCTAAGAATATTAATTCAGTTTAAAAGCAGGCGGTATGGCCACTAACCCTTTGCCCGACCTTGTGTTTCACATTTTAAAAAGTAAAAAGTCAGATGAAGTTACTCGCGCTATTTTGTTGATAATTTTTTATCGAATTTTAAACCAAAATCGTATAAAATTAATGTAAAATTGATTATTAAGCTGCACAAAACATTCCTCGTCGGCCGCAGCATCGACCAGTCCTCGGGTACAAAGGAAATCCTATTAACTTATGGAAAGTTTTGGTAAGTTGTAAGCATATTTTACTACTTGGTCTCTTATGAGTCTTGCTTGTATACAACCGCTTATTCTGATCAATTAGTGCTAGTTTCATGTTCAACAATATCCTTACAGAGAGTCAGCCTAATATTAATAGCATAACCGGTAAATTTCCCTCATAAATTGCAGTAACCCTATGCTATCAAAACACCCTAAAACTGTCACTTTTTCCTCAGATAATAACACCTGCGCTCCTTGAAGTTACTCTGGGACATCCGACTGAACCATGCATATTACTAGTTAAGCGAGAAATCCCTAGATCTACAGGTTTTTTGGCGGAATATCCAAAGATTAGTATGAAAGCTATTTTCTGATAAACTGACTGTTCGTTCTAATAAGAACTGTAAACTGTTCCATTACCATGATATTCCTAACACTTCCTAAACATACAGACACTCCAAATATTCTATTTATTATCAATGTTGTTAGTTTTGACTTTGAAAATGCTGTCCCTTGAGGCGACTAGAAGTACTGTAGTTGTTCCTAGGCATCCTTAACTCTGTTTTATTTTACAGATGTACTGCCTACATGAAAATAAGATTCCAACAACAACAGCAAACATATCTGTGACCGGACTTGCCGGATCTTTGAACAAAAGCCAATTGGGAATGTAAAATGTATAAGTTTAATATTTTTTTCTAAAACTTTATGCAATTTTACGAAACTAATTTGATTTTATTGATTATTTGATTATCCCTTATTTTTTTATAATTGTTTATAAGTTTTTCATTGATGACGTCATTACTGGGCAACTAATGAAACAAACAACTTTATTTACATACTCTTTGCGAACAACCAGCATGCAAATTTTATTGCAAATTCCTGGATCTGTTCTGTCAATGTAGAATGCGGAAAAATAAAGTTATTTCCTTTTCTCTCAAACGGTTTTCTGTAAGGAGATTGAGATAAAATATTGTCTGTCAAATTCCTTTAATTTCCGAACGCGACTGTTTCGCCATTTTATAGTGTCAACAATTTATGGTACGTCAAGTGTCAAAGTCTTGTAAACAAAGTGTGATTTATCAGATTTTTTCTTGAAATATTATTTTAGCAGTGCATTTTTTGTGATAAAAGACTAAATTAAGGAAATGACATCATGCCTGGCTGCTGTGCTGGCTGTTCCTTAATATAGTGCGGCGTGCGTTTTATTAAAAATCGCCCTGAAATTAGTTTGCACACGTAAGTACACAAATCTGCTATTTTACTTGAACTTTATAAGATTATCTACACTAATATAATAAAGAGGAAAACTTTGTTTGTTTTTTTGTTTTTTTGTTTGTTTGTTTGTTTGTATGTAATCGATAAACTCCGAAACTACTGGACCGATTTCCAAAATTCTTTCACTATTAGAAAGCTACAACATCCCTGAGTAACATAGGCTACTTTTTACCACGGGAAAATTCCTCATTTCTACGGGAAAACGGTTAGCAGCAGGAAAACGGGGAAATAAAGCAGATATTACCCAAATTAGCCAAACCGCTTTACCGATCCTCGCGAATTTTGGCACTGATATTACTATCATATAAAAGACGGACATGGTCAGCCCTCGAGGATCTGGAGTACCTGATGAAGACCACCAGCATCCCATATAAACTATAAGAGATACGGTCATGGCTTCATAGAAAAAGTTGTTCACCATGACGGGCCGCTTCTGCTGGCACATGGTCATCGAGGATCTGGAGTACCTGATGTAGACCACAAGCATCCCATCTAAACTATAAGAGATAGGGTAATGGTTTCAAAGTAAAAGTTATTCAGCACGACAGGCTGCTTCTGCTGGTACATGGTCACGAGGGTCTGGAGTACCTGATGTAGACAACCAGCATCTCATCTAAACTATAAAAGATTCGGTAATGGCTTCAAAGTTAAAGTTATTCAGCATGACGGGCCGCTTCTGCTCGCACATGGTCACGAAGGTCTGGAGTACCTGATGTAGACCACCAGCACCCCATCTAAACTTTATTAGACTCGGTAATGGCTTCAAAGTTAAAGCTATTCAGCATGACGGGCCGCTTCTACTGGCACATGGTCACGAGGGTCTGGAGTGCCTGATGTAGACCACCAGCATCCCATCAAAACTATAAGAGATACGGTAATGGCTTCAAAGTTAAAGTTATTCGCCATGACAGGCCGCCTCTGCTGGCACATGGTCATGATGAGTAACTTCTGCTAGAATGGATTAATGGACTTTTTACTACGGGCAAAGATCCCATTTCTACGGGAAAACAGGTAAGTAGCAGCGAGTGAAACCGCTGGGCGGGCCGCTAGTATGTAATAAAAAGCCACGAGCAGCTATTTTTCGCTATAAAGCAGCAAACAAAAAAAGTTATAGGTAATGTGCCAAAGTTACCAAGTTATTTTTGTATATACCTGTTTAATAATTTAAATATTTTTTTTACAGATAACCAAAAAATGAAGTTAAAAGAAGGAAATGACTTGATATTATTGGCACCGAAAGTATAAATCTACGTCATGGACAAATATTGACATTGCTCCCTGTATTTTGGTGTCGAGTGTTATTATAACAGAACTCTGGATAAGTTATGCCAACGTGAAGAAGCCTTGCCTTGCCAACCCCTTTTTGGTAAAACCTAAGGAAAATGATAGATCTGTTTTGACTGAACAGCAACAGGAACAAAGTGGAAGGAAAAGGAAAATTTCTGGAATAGCACAAGAAATTTTGTTATGAATAGTTATGATAAATTATTATTTTTGGCTTTTGTTTGATTATTATTATTATAAATTTTTACCCCTACAACTTGTTTTTCTTTTTAACAATTCATTTACTACACACAAAAAGCAGTTAAGTATTATGAAAATTCACAACAACATAAGCATAATACAGTAGTAAGGTACCTACACAAAAAATATCAACAGCGTAGGCATAATGCCCGTCAAAACCATCATCTTCCTACCCTTATCCCAACTAGGCAGTAGACAGTTACCGACTATCGATATCGATTTTTGGGTCCAAAATGATTACAACCCTACAAAAATCCGCCATTTTGTGAGTCCAACATTGTTTAGGTATTCACGCACATTCAGAGGGTGCAGCCAGTCCATAGGTTTGTAATGTCTTTGGCAAATTCAGTGTTATCGATAGTAGTAGGTACTATCGATAGTTTTGCAACACTACATCAAACGTCCAACTGACATGACAGAAGCAAGCAAGGGTGAAGCAAAGAGTAGGTAACTTTTATTGGGGAGGAAGTTCGTTATAGGCGTCTCGAAAGAGTTTCATTTAATTTTTTGCACAGTATGCATAATCACAAAGGTCAAATTAAGGTTATTTAGATTTTTGCAAAAATAAAAGTGATCTTTAACTTTTTAGAACTAAAAACATGAAAATACTATAAAAGACCAAAATATCTCCAAATGGATTTCTTATTTTACGTCTTCGAGTTAAGCTTTACATGCCCAATTATGGACATCGGGTCACTACCGGCAATCATCCTAGAACACTTTATGAAAGTGAGCCTGCTCTCAAGCTTACAATGATCCTATCAGCCTGAAGGGACCTACTGTCATTTATTGAGGTATATTTTTGCATATAAAGTTACTCAAAATCCAATAATATCTAAGAACCAGTTTAGGACGCTCGCTGAAATTTTATAACTTTTTGAAAACATGACCTAAGGACTAACTTTAGCAAGAAATAATTAACTTTTATGCAGTGCTTACTGTAACCAACATCCGGTATTGAATTCAACTAAGGTTCTTGACATATTGTATGAAAATACATAATGCTAAGGAGAATTTTTTTACCTATTTCTATATTTATTGAGGCTTTAAATTTATTTGTTTTATTATACTATGCAGGAGGACCCTATGGAATAACCGTTCTCCTGAGACCTACTAGATGGGACCTACTTGGAGATATAAAAATATTCTTGGAGGAACGGCAGCGGCTTTAGTGTTTGGAATGAAACGGTAAGTTTATTTTTATTCTATTTTATTTAAGTAAACTATGTTATTGACATGATGCCATATGAAGTTCTAAGAAGATTATAATGCTAGAATAGAGTAATAAAGTGGATAGTTTGCCTCAGTTTCAAAATTACTGTTTTTCTGAGCCATTGTACAGGATAAAGTTATCTATTGGAATTGAATTCTGGAAATGATTCCAAGAAGGCATCTATTTGGTAGTAAGGAACACAATATTTGCTTTTGGAATAGATTTCAGATCTTACTTGACAAGCAACAGTATATTCAAAATTCCCTTATAAAACTTTGTAGGTACCTGTAGTAGTAACCACCCTAGTATGGAATAAAATTCTTTATAAGTATTTAAATGTGTGCTCTGGCTTTCAGATGGACTAGAGAGGGCTGACTAAGAGAAAGAGGACAACATCAAGAGCTCAAGATAATTGTGGCAGAAGAATTCAGGGTGCTCGTTCCGGTTGCCGGCCACACCAAATAAAATAATTTTTTTTGTTTATTTTTCCATATTTAACGACTTTCTTCCGTGTAATTATAAAACAACCCGTGTCTGTCTTTTATTATAAGGGAAACTAGTCTAAACAAGACTAAAATGAAAACGGAACAAGACTAAAATGTCTGGAGATTTTTCGTTGAGAGAATTATTCTGATTTTTATAAAGTTTACCAGCGTGTAACTGTCACAAACACCTTAAAGGGAACTTAGGGTGTTTTTATTCCTTTTATTTATATTTTACTAGAATAGATATTTGGATAGATTAGATTTATTTTCTACTTCAAACATTTCTTTAACTTTATACTTGAAATGTGGAACTGATTGAATCTACATTTTACATTCTAGTTTATTGGTGTCTGAGGTTCTAAATTGAAGTTACACCAAGTAATTTAATTTCTTGCTATGAATCTGAACTTCTTTTAGCTTAGAGAAACAGTGGATAGGCTTTCCAAGGATGTAACAAATGTTGTATTTAGAATTTAGGAATATCTAGCCTTAGTCATATTAGGTCACGTCTCTATGTAGCTAGTATCTGAACATTTTATTGGTATGGCTTAAGGTTGGAGCCCGCTCCCCGCTCCCTGGCTTATTTTATGAAATTGTTCACCAGTGTGCTTGTATTCTCAGATGTAGTTTTATTTATTTTAAGAGGTGGTAGGTTTTAAGTTTTCCTCTTTCTGAAAATATTCTATCTCAAACACAAACCGTGGGTTTCGGCTTAGCCTGACTGGACACCCTCCGCCATGATATTATTCCAAACTAGTGCCTGAATTTACATTTACAATCAAAGTTACAAAAGATATAATGCCTTAGTAATTTAACTTTATTTTATTTGCAAATCCAAGAGAGGAGTGATAAAATAGATACATATATAAGTAACAAAAGGATCGAAACTGGATTTTCCACGTCCAGAAGTACTAGCTTTCAAATATAAGGCATTTTATATTGCAAATCAAAGAAGCTACTTTTATGGCCAAATGTTTGGAGTATTCTTTTTTCTGATTTTACCTTTTACTGAATTTACTTGGAACAAAATAAACTATGTCAGATAGTCAGTCTGTTACCCCGGTTTGCCAAAGAATTAAAATTCGTTCTTTCTTTTGAACTAAAATTATGTGCTAGTTGTCACATCCCTAGAAAGCCTTCCAATTTTACTTTTTTGGTAGAATTTCATACTTAGTACAACTCATCGCCCGCATGGTACGACTTTTCGAGTTATTAAGGAATATTTTTATTCTATTCCAAAGTTTGAAATTCTATTAAGCATCCCCAGATAGACAACTCTGATTTTATGAGTATGATTGACTAGATATTTTATTTTAGAACAAATCTGAATTCTTGTTTTTCAGTAAGAATATTTTACTTTATTGCCCTTCAAAAATAAATGGAAAAGAAGAACCATCTTCTAAAATTTTGTCTAAATAAAAATTTATTTTTATTACTTTAATCAAAATTTAAACAGCAAGTTATAAACTCAAAATATTTTCCCTGTTGATTTTTCTAGTAGTGCAAATTATGTATTAATCTAGATAGCGCTGAATTATCCCTCTATGACAAGTTACTGACTGATTATTTGCAAAGAAACTAAGTGCTGCGAGTATTATTTATGACTTGACTACATAGTTTCCCTTTTTTTTTAGACTTCAAAGTTTTTATAAGTAGGTATGTTTCCTCTGCAAAAGTAGGTATCTACTGAGGGTCTGAAATTTCTATTTAGCTAGATGCTGTGAGCTCCGAGTCTTCAGTTTAGAATTTAAGCAAAGCGTAAGTATGAAAGGTTGAACCGAGAATTTTGGTTTCTAAGTTATCGAAAATCCTAATAAATCCTCTATTGCCGGGTATTCCACAACCAATAGAGTGTCCCTTCCTATATAAAATTGTGGCTATCAGCAGTTAAGCCCTATAATCTCACCTATTAGTAATTTGTGTACCTACCTTCCCTAGTTACTGTGATGATAACAAAACTTAGGCAGTTGCCTATATTTAAGAAATTAATTGCGTAGTGAGTATGGTGATAGGCGTCAACTTGAGTTCAAGCTTCGGCCTCTAAACTTGCTAGGTGTACATGACGCAACTCATGATTTAATGTCCTAACCCCTATAGCACCCTAAGATCTCGCCCGACTCTGGGTGTCCGAGGACTATATGAAGGGGTAGCCCAGGCGAAACCAAGTGAGTTATGTAAAGGAGAACGTTTCAAGCCTTGTGCACAACGGAAGCAGTGGGGAACCTCCAGGTCTGGGACATCCCCCCCGACAAGCCATTAAGGGTTACATCAGAACCCTTAACCGTCGCTGCCTCCAGGAGTGTACGCAACAAGAATCCGTGGAGGATTTAGCGCTCCGTAAACAGCGCCCCTTTCCCCCCTCCAGGAGAAAGGCATAACCGAAATAACGAGGAGTCGTATGTTCCAGTAGGATAAATGCCACGCCGACCCGCTACAAGATATCCCAAGAAACAATACGCCCTAAACCCTGGTAGACACGTTTCTTCTATTAAAACAAGGTGAATATCATGATTGCTATCATGATATCCACTAGAGAGTCTTTAACCGCGATGAAGTTACAAACATGGCTTTAAATTTAACAAAGTACCTATTGAAAATCCCAGAATGAAATTACCCCTGAGATATTTTAAGAAGACACGTGTATACCACCGAAGCGCGCGACGACGATTGAGCCCCGTAACCCTCATTTGTATGGCTTATATAGGCTTCCTTTACTAACACCACTGCACCTTACTCCCTTCGACACAAAGCTCACTTTCGTTCGCACATAATTTTCCAATTACCTGCCATCCTAAAATGAACCTTATTACCTGGACGATAAAGTCAATTTCTCATTAATTGCTCATTTTTATGGTTCCGTGTCCAAATTTCACAAAACTGAAAACCCGTCATCTATTGTCCCGTCGCCCTACTGTTTTTCTATTCACCTATTTCCTAGTCCAATTTCATCCAATTGTTCACAATATTCTGGCAAACAAAAGTTTCATAAAACATGTTTCCAAATAACGGTCAAAAATAATTGCACGGAACCCTTTACACACACGTCCAACTCGTCCCTGATCTGATTTTTCAATTTTCTATCTATCACTATTTTTATCCTTCATAGAATATGGCATCGAACCCCGATACACAAATCCGACTCGATTTTGACCTGCCTCTTTCCCATTTTTCATTTGTTTCAAAATTAAACCTTATCATGTTAGCACGAAGGCTCATTTTCATTTGCTTCAAAGTCCTAGTCGAATTTTTAATAAATATTTTTTACTAAATTCTTCATTCATCCGTTTCGTTTCAAAATGCACCTACCCGCGTAGATATTAAAGCTCACTTTTCCTTGAAACACGATCGTACCGATCCTTATTCGAAATTTTGTTTTTCCAATACTGAGAATCTTAACCTTATCCTTCCTTCAAAATTGCACCCTACCACCTATACAATAAAGTCTATTCTTGATCTCGATATCAACTTTAGTACCGATAAAAATCTCCTAGAACGTTTGTTTAAACTTGAACCTTCCCACCTATACATTAGGGCTCATTTTTGATTGCAAAGCAATCTGTCAGTTTTCTTTTTCTTAAAACCTACCTAGCTAAGGTCATTTCGTTTCATACGTTCTGTCAAACTGAACCTAATCATCTACGCGGCAAGGCTCAATCTCGAATACCTCCTTAGTTCATAGTCTTTGAAAAGTTTCCTAGAATCTCAGAATGTTCCACAAATTCGATTTACGTAATTTATGCCTTACTGCCTATACGTTAAGGTTCAGTTTAGATTGTTGGTGATCCGTTTGACCAAAACTAAACTTTAACCTGTTTGATTTGAGAATTTATTTTCAGATCGTAACCTCAGTAGGTAATAAATATTCTTCCTACATTAACCGACTTAAGATGAGATGAGATTTAGAGATGTTTTCAGATCATCGTGTCTTCTATGCTGATGCTATTTTTCCTACGTAAGTATGGTTATTTTTTGAGGAAATCATACAAACTCTATGATTCCTTAAGGAATAATTGGTAAGTATTTCTATAAATGTATTACTGACCCATCGCGGCCTAAAAGTAACCTGATCAAGATCGAACACTCTCCACAAATCACAAATCTTAGAGAAATACAAATAAGTACATTTGCTCTCCGACTTTCACAATTTACCTAAACTTATAATTTCCCATGAAATTTCAAATTATAATATCCTCATAATCGAAGTCGGTTTCAAGATTTTTTTAAACGAAAACCATTTTACTACAATCCTATCAAAATGGTTGCTAACCTAATTTCAACTTTCCTGCTTATACAATACGGTTCAAGATTTTCTAAGGAAAATCTTCCCAGTACAATACTTCAAAATGGCTGCTAACCTAAATTCAACTTTCCTGCTTATACAATCCGGTCCTCATACATTCTGAACCTTACTGCTATGAAAATAAGGTTCACAAGGTTCTCAAAGCAAAATCTTCCTACTATAATACTACTAAGTATTTGCCAACCTAATTTCAACTTTCCTGCTCATACAATAAGGTCCAAGACCATTCAAAGGAAAATCTTCCCAATACAATGCTTCAAAATGGCTGCTAACCTAATTTCAACCTTCCCGCTTATACAATAAGGTCCAAGATTTTCAAAGGAAAATCGTCCCAGTACAATACTTCAAAATGGCTGCTAACCTAATTTCAACTCTACTGCTCATACAATAAGGATCAAGATTTTTCTAAGGAAAATCACCTCAGTACAATACTTCAAAATGGCTGCTAACCTAATTTCAACCTTCCTGCATATACAATAAGGATCAAGATTTTTCTAAGGAAAATCGTCCCAGTACAATACGTCAAAATGGCTGCCAACCTAATTTCAACCTTCCTGCTTATACAATACGGTCCTCATACATTCTGAACCTTACTGCTAAGATAATAAGGTCCACGACTTTTTCAAACGAAAATTTTCGTAGTACAATACTTCAAAATGGCTGTCAACCCAATTTCAACCTTCCTGCATATACAATAAAGTTCAAAACTTTTCAAAGGAAAATCTTCCCACTACAGTACTACCGAAATGATTGCTAACCTAATTTCAACTCTCTCACCTATACAATAAGGTTTACTTTCGCATATCTCACATCGTTTGACATCGCTATTTTACTTTTCATTTTCTATGGCACTAGTAGATTACGCGCCGCCAGTGTCAGTGAAAATTATTACTTTTGCTACGATTCAGTTTCTTATTTTGTGGCGTCTTCCCTACAACTCCGCCAGTGTCAAGGTTTGTTTTGATTCAGTACTGTGAATGAATCTGTCATTGTAAAATCGACTCTATTACTTAGGCAGTTAAGTCTATTATTTTATATGCTCGATCTAATTTTCCTACTGTTTAATTGATACTTGATAAAGGATCCTGGCTATCGTTCGTTTTTGTTACTCAAAATGATTTTAATGCAATAATAGATTTCTTTACTTTAGATATTTAGGATATTAAAGAGGTTCTTCTGTTCCAAATTGATACATTATGTTTTCATAAGACTAAACCACGAAAACGTCCCACATATTTTGTGAGAGCGGGACGGCGGCCTACAGAGAGAGAAGGCCGCGTACCGTTACAAGTCCCCATATAAATACGATGATGCATCATGCCCAAAGGTGCGGTGACCACATTTTCCTAACGCTGCGATAAAGCAGCGCAAAAATAACGTCGAAACAAAGGATATGTGTGTAAAGCTAAATAAATCAAAATTTTCAGCCTTGTAACATGCCTTGCTGATACTTCTACACTATGACGGGGGGCTGGCTCATTTTGATCGAATTCTTCAAACTCAATCGAGTATAACTTCGCAACCACAAAACCAATTTCGACAGAACTTTGATTGGAATTCGATTTGAAGGTTCATTTACCATCGGTAATCTTTTTAGAAAACTCTTTGAGATATTTCATAAATATACGAGATAAAAAATAAATATACTGAAAATATTAGATGTGAATCAGGCATATAGTTGGGTATTGAGTTATTATTTTTCAAGTAACAAGGCTCGAAATATGAAAAAGTTATGTCCAGCCATCATATTTCGTAAGGCAGGTTTTGCTGTGTTGTGCCGGCAAAAGCATCACCCCATATCTTTCTCGTGGGTGTCGTAAGAAGCGGCTAATGGATTTTGAGAGTTGATATGTATTACAATTTTAGGGGTCAGGCTGACAACCTGTCACTATGGTGATACAAACTGATGTATCACCATAGTGACAGGTTGAATGACACTGAAACTTTTTCGACGTAGTGTAAATTGCTGTTTTTTAAAGCCCATTACGCTCCGCCTACCCGGCTAGAGATATAATATAGGCGCGATATATGTAGGTATGTTTTGTTGCTTCGGAAAAGTTGTGGTGTTTCAACGGTAGTTCCTCCTTTGCAATATTTACAGCTTCTCAGATTTTGTATAAGAACAGATATCTAGCGATATAAAAAATTCCGGTATTTTGCTTAGAAAATATAAAATGTTTCTCGGATCGGTACGCTAAGACGGAAGGGTCGGAGGTGCTCTAAGACGAAAATCCTCTACGAAACAGGCCCGGGGTTTATTGAATTTTGGTTACGAAGTTTTGAATAGATTTCACCATCTATTGTGCGTTTACCTATAAATTATTCATGTGGCTATTAAAATAGTTATTTTGGGCTTGAGGGGAAGGTCAATAATTTGAAATTTAGAGTGGAGGCAGTTAATAATTAACTTTTAAGTGTAGTATCGCATAGTAAAACTGTTTTTGTGATCCATTAAGTAAAAAGCATATATTATTATGTTTTTCGTTTACTTGTTAATAAAAGAAATTGGCAACAAAAAAACAACTTCGCCTAGGATATACGTACGCTACAAAATACGGCAAACAGTCGTAACTGTTAAAGAAGATTATAAAAACATGTCGTAAAAACACATCCAGCGATCACAACAAAACCATCCCAAAACCCTATAACGATTTCAGGCTGATTCTTATAGCTAAGGTTCTAAGGTTGAAAATTGTACCAGAAGGAAGGAATTCATGGTAAATGTAAGTTGGTAATTTTGCCAGCTTATGCGTCTGAGTAATGGAGTGTGCATAAAGTTTTCACGAATATAACCTTTAAATTTAGACGCCGTTGGCTTGATAAGGAAGCTGTGTTAAATGTACGGTGCTGTTTCAGTGCTTAAAAATAAAGGATTGCAACGGCACGTAAGGAAATTTTTAAGAGACTTCTTCAGAAGACATCAAAACGAAAATTTTGTTCCAGTACCAGTGAAGTCAGTTTTGATATAACAGGTCGTCCATGTAGGTATATTTTCATCACCTCCCGTTGATCGGGTCGTTGTACGACTTGGTATGCCACTCGAAGAAGAAGAAGAAGAACCACCCATTGGCAGGCTATAAATAGCTCACTTATCGTAAGGATACTTCTAGATATTAAGTAACAGAAGGATAGAGACTGACACGGGATAACTGAATTTTCTTTATTTCTGGGGAGTCTACTGACTGGAGAGTAAATAACCAATTTAAATATTTTTTGGAAGTAGGTATGAAAATAACCTAAAATATGCTCTATCTAGAGGCTATACTTATATACTGTGCCTTCTATTCTTCCTGGTTAAAGAGTGTCAAAGCAGAAACATTTCCTTTATAATCAGCTCATCAAGGCATCGCAGCTTATTAACCGCTACAAATCGGTTAGCCCACGTTCTGCGCAATTAGGTTGACTGTTTGACTGTTAACATTGTTAACCCACCCAAATAGTGTTGTCGTCGATAGGTATTATACTTACCATTACCACATTCTCATATTTCTTCATCCTTGCAAGTAATGATGAATACATTTTTTTCCGATTTTTTACTGATTAGCATTTGAGGCGGCTGACATTACGCACGGGCTTACTTCTTATTTTTACCCGACTACAGCAAAGCAAAAAGGAGGGTTATGATTTTGACCTGTATGTATGTATGTATGTTTGTATGTTTGTATGTATGTATGTATGTATGTGGCATAAATTTCGTCTGTTCCCTCATAACTCCCGAACTACTTATTGAAATTCGACAAATGAGGTATCAATAGAAGCGTTAGAACAGTCTGGTGGTTATAGGCTATATAATGTCAAAATAAATTTAATATGGCCCCCTTTATACAGTGTGAAGTAACGAAGAAAATATTTATTTTCTTGTACTGGTATCGAGTTGGGTATCAAACGAAAGGGCTGAATTAGCACAATCCGGAAATACATATATTTTATCTCGAAAACGTAGATTTTCTTAGATAATGAAGTAGGAATAAAGATAAGGTATCGCACTAACACTTTTGGCAAACATTTTATATTCGAGCTCATTTGACTCGGACTTGTCATATTGGTGATGATAAAATTTATTTGACATGTAAGCACAAGATACATAAAATATCTATAGCAAACCCGCAAACTAGGTGCTTACTAGGTACGTATACACAACGAACATGTTAATGTAAAAGATCTTTTATTTATCTATAGTACTAACTGTTGCGAAGTGAAACTCGCACCAACCATCGACTCGGGGAGTTGAGGGGGGCTTGCCCCCATCACAGAAAAAAGAAACGTGGACATCTACTTTAGAAGTGAAACTTGCACCAACCATCGACTTGGGGGGTTGAGGGGGGCTTGCCACCCTCACAGAAAAAGAATCGTAAACATCTACTTTAGAAGTTAAACTCGCACCAACCATCGACTCGGGGGGTTGAGGGGGGCTTGCCCCTCACAGAAAAAAGAAACGTGGACATTTACTTCAGAAGTGAAACTCGCACCATCCATCGACTCGGGGGGTTGAGGGGGGCTTGCCCCCCTCACAGAAAAAAGAAACGTGGACATCTACTTTAGAAGTGAAACTTGCACCAACCATCGACTTGGGGGGTTGAGGCGGGCTTGCCACCCTCACAGAAAAAAGAATCGTAAACATCTACTTTAGAAGTTAAACTCGCACCAACCATCGACTCGGGGGGTTGAGGGGGGCTTGCCCCCCTCACAGAAAAAAGAAACGTGGACATCTACTTTAGAAGCGAAACTCGCACCAACCATCGACTCGCTCACAGAAAAAAGAAACGTGGACATCTACTTTAGAAGTGAAACTCGCACCAACCATCGACTCGGGGGGTTGAGGGGGCTTGCCCTCCTCACAGAAAAAAGGAACGTGGACATCTACATTAGAAGTGAAACTTGCACCAACCATCGACTCGGGGGGTTTCCCCCCTCACAGACAAAAGAAACGTGGACATCTACTTTAGAAGTGAAACTCGCACCAACCATCGACTCGGGGGGTTGAGGGGGCTTGCCCCCCTCACATAAAAAAGAATCGAAAACATCTACTTTAGAAGTGAAACTCGCACCAACCATCGACTCGGGGGGGTTTGAGCCCCCCTCACAGAAAAAAAGAAACGTGGATATCTACTTTAGAAGTGAAACGCACCAACCATCGACTCGGGGGGTTGAGGGGGGCTTGCCCTCCTCACATAAAAAAGAATCGTAAACATCTAATTTAGAAGTAAAACTCGCACTAACCATCGACTCGGGGGGTTGAGGGGGCTTGCTCACAGAAAAGTAAAACGTTAACATCCCTTTTATAAGTAAACCTGGCACCAACCATCTCCTCGGGGGATCGCTGCATTTACAGCCGTATGGCGCTTCCTTTCGCACTTGAGTTTGCCACCAAGTGGGAAAAGAAAGGCTATAAGGCGATGAATGCAGCTATTGGTCTTCTCGACAATAGTTTCACTTCAGGCGGTTTTAGGATGGTTTTGCGTTATTGGCCAAGGTACACTTGCTTAATTTCGCAGGCTTTTCTTCTGTCTCTCTCTCTCTCTCTCCTACCTCTATGAGGTATAAACATTTTACATTAAACGATTTTTTAACACTAGAAGTATTTGAATTTCGAGGTTTTGGAGATTTGTGACAAGCATAAATCTTTTTAGGATGATTTAAAAAAGACGAGGATCATCATCAGAACTTTTTCGTTTTAACACTAAATGTCTTATCTAATACTCATGCCTTCTTATTCTTTTAAGTCAGCTTGTATTTTCTATAGCGAAACAGCTATCATTTACGTTTTGGAGTATGTACACTTTCCACATCTGCTACAGTATTACGAGAGTAGCTATATTGAGTATTCTTTGTTATTACAGGCGTGTTTGGAACTTATTTAATATGCTTAACTCCAAAATATTTAAAATAAAATGAAGTCCAAAAACTAAAACCCGACTACTGAGAGATTGCGCTCTAAAAAGAAATAAACAAGAATTTTTAAATATTAACTACACACAATTTAATGCCTCTATCGTCCACAAAAGTGATACAAAGCTAACACCTATAATAATTAATTTTTGTGGAAATTTAATATAAATTCATATTGGTTTTGAGGTGATAGCTGTGGTCGTGTGCCACGTATTCCAGTACTTCTTACGTAATAAAAAAATATAGGTAAAGTGGCACACGACCACAGCTATCACCTCAAAACCAATATGAATTTATATTAAATTTCCACAAAAAATAATTATTATAGGTGTTAGCTTTGTATCACTTTTGTGGACGATAGAGGCATTAAATTGTGTGTAGTTAATATTTAAAAATTCTTGTTTATTTCTTTTTAGAGCGCAATCTCTCAGTAGTCGGGTTTTAGTTTTTGGACTTCATTTTATTTAGGCTTAATGACAGTAATCCCCGTACGCTGCCCACTCCACATCGGATATAGGCGTGATAAATGTAAGTATGTATGTACTTGTGCCCAGATAGTGGCTACGTCGATAGCATTTTGATTGTCACTATACAGGGCCTCCTGTGTGCATGCAGCAGAAGAGGTTGGATAATGTCAATAAATGGTTTGTTGTGTAGCACATGATTTGTTTAGTAACGCGCTAAACTTGCACGTGTCATTAAAAGTAAAGTTCCACCTCTTCTAAGTTCCTTGTATCTGCTGACACCCGACCTTGGAGTCACTGTTTGACCACCGATATCGATATTCTTTGAAATATGTTATGCTTGTCGATTTCTCACTAAGTGTGTCAAAACAAAAACATTAGATTTAAGATCAGCTCAACATAGGGTCGTTGGACGATTTGGCGTCCCACTCGAAGAGACGCCATCACTTGCTCCACCTATACAGATTTTCTTTGCGATATAATTATACCTACTATGGTCAGGTTTTGTCACTAGGAGTGTCAAAGCAGAACCATTGGTATTACGATCAGCTCATCAAGATTTCCCAGCTTATTAACCGCCACACACCATTGCATTGTTAGCCCGCGTTCCGCACAATTAGACTGACTGTTTGCGCGATAACCACCACAAATAGTGCTGTCTGTTACATCGATACCGCTGTGTGGTAGCGGCTTAGAATACTGCCATCTCTAGTTCACTCAGTGGTTCATTAAAGGTGACGTAGAGTTTTTGACCTCACCCGGATATCTGTCGACTATGGTGAACCTCATGGTGGCGGTGATACCACCTGCAATATCATTATCAAAGAGGGTTGACGTCTGGGCAGGCGGCCGGTCATAAAACATTGCCAAATACTTTTGCTATATGATTTCGTGCTATTACAAAACATGTTGCGCCGAACTCAAAGGAATTGGGATAAGGGCAGGCAGATGACGATTACATCGATACTATTATTTGTCGCATCCTTCATAGCTAAAATAGTTTGTAAACACCTGCCATATTTAAAGGTAGGTCAATTAAGGTTTCAGCAACTGGGTTGGTTGTTTCCAATTGAATAACACCTAAATAGTAGTTATCGTTTCTTCATTACGTAGAAAAAGAAGATAAAAGGCAAAGTAATTATGTCACGTCACGACCATGTCTCCATTAAAAACTTCTGCTTTTTGTTTGTAAAAAGTTCTATTGTCTTTACAAGGTCAAAGATCATTTTAGTGAAATATCGATATTTTAGCAGCACTATTCTTAATTCAACAGCTATTTACTAATTGAATGGTGTTCACATTTTGATGCCGCCTTGCTTCCAGGTTTCGCCGTCGTTTTTGATTATCGTTGTAGTGACTATTTTTTAAGTCCATGGTTTACAGTAAGCTTATCGATGTTGGCCGTGTGATGCCGGCTTAGAATAGCATCACACCAATTCTACCCGTGGGTGTCGTAAAAAGCGACTAAGGGATAAATATCCAGGGAATGGGCAGCAGCGTTCCCTGTGAATTATACATCTTGCACTGCGCTCGCCAATCCGCCTGCCAAGCGTGGTGAGTATGGCAATACCCCCCAATACGGGGGAGGCCCATGTCCAGCAGTGGACTGTTGTGGATGTAAGGGTAAGGGTATCGATGTTTTAGCAGCACTATTCTGAATTCAACAGCTAGTTACTAATTGAATGGCGTTCGCATTTTGATGCCGCCTCGCTCCCTGGTTCCACGTCGTTTTTGATTGAGTTGTCTGTCAAAATGAGTTTGAAGTTGAAAGTTTCGTGAAGCCCGGCTGTAGTTATTTTCTTCATCTCTTAGTTGTGCAATACAGAGGGTGTAACTTTCTAGGTATGATTTTCATCAAGATGGGCTTGCTAGTATTAGTTACGTAACAGTATACTTATAGTCCGACAAGTTCGTGCGCGACCTTCGCTAGGGGTGACAGACGTTGGGGGGAGAGATGTCAGCGGGTAGCGGGAGGTGTAGCGGGGAAGGGTGACGCGTGCATCCGCGCCGCACGTCATATTAAAATGACGCCGGACTGGAATGTCATATTTTTCGAGTCACTTTGAAATTCTGTGCTTCCGCCGCTTAGACCTTTATGCTTGCTTGGTGCAAAGGTGCAACCATCTAATTTGCCTGTACCTACGCCTGCGGGGGATAGTTTTCGGTTGGTATTGATTAATCGTGTAGGTACCGCACGAGTTGAGCTGGAAACTTGTAAGTGATTTTCGCTTTTGAATGGTAGGCCCGATCAGTTGCTGCAATATTGGTGGTACAAACTAAGGGCTAGAGTTGAAGATAAACATTTCACAGGAAATCCGTCTCCCTCTAGATCTGAATCTATAACAAATCTATGCAGGAATGTTAAAGACATGTTATTGTGTGTTACGATGTGATCGAAATTACCGCTTCTGGCTGATAAAAATATGGAAGATAATCAATGGTGATATTAAGACATGCAAATAGACAATCTAGCGAAAATTTCTTTTGACTAGGTTTGTACTTATATGTAAATAAAAAATAGAAATAAAGAGTAACCTTGTAGTTTTATAACAACAAAACTCTTGGAAATTCCTCAATTTTACCAAAAGCCCTCGGTCGTGCTATGTCCTCGTAGATATTATGCTAGAAGCGAATTACGTAGGTAAGTGACAAGTGCATAATACACCGCAACGTCCCGAAGCACTTTACAAGCACTAAGTTTAAAATTTGAACCGCCACGACAAGCCAGCAGCTGCATACTGCGACTGCAGAATTAGACCAGACCGGGCAAAGAGCTTTACCTACTAAACGCCGGCCATTTGGTTAGCCGCAACGTTCACAGGCACTACCGAAATGTGGACTTAGGCCAATGGTTCCCAACCTCCTTATTGATGTGTGGGACACCCAGTCGACAAACGACTTGATGAATCTCTGCGTATTTTCATAGGTTCGGAAATCGTTGTAAGCCGAAAAAAGAGCGACCGCGATTAACTGATCAAGATGCCCCTCAACAACTTAACCTTAAGAGACAAGGGATTTTTGCATCAGTAAATAACATAAACGCTATGTAAAAGGTTTTGTATTAAATGAACACTTCAAAGGCAAAACAACCTACAAGTGCTTTAGGCCTTTTCTGTTTCTATATTCATCGTTTTAGAGTGAATGAGTTTTTCATGAACGTTCCATTCCTTGGTCCAAACTTAGAGGATATAGTAGGCTATAGAGTGCGACTTATTGGGCATGGGTGGCACTAGTACGAACACATATCAAAAACGACAATGAAAACACTATTGAACCTTTACACTTTTCATGCATTTGACGTAGGTATCAATGGAACTATTGCTTAGGTATACGATACACACGCACTCTATATTATTTATTATAGCTTGGTTATCCTCTAAGGGTTCAGAGTTTGAGAGCCTCTGACTCAGATGGAATCCCACTAAGTCCCACATGGCTCCAGCACTCGCAGACTCGCAGTCTCTTCGCTGTGGCAATTCAGACTGCATTAAAGCAATTAGCGAGGTTGCTTTTATTGACACAAGGTCCAATTCGCCACGGACTCGGATTTGTGGGGATGAGCGGGCGAAATCCGTATGGACACTCTTGTTACATGCAATGCAAGAGAGACTGAGAAAATAAGAACACTTATCATCATTCACCAACTTTAGAGCCCCAAAAACCTTGTTTCGTAAAAATAAATAAGTAAAATTGTCAGAGAATAATTTGGAGACTGTTGTTACATGCAATGCAAGAAAGACTGAGAAAATAAGAATAGTTATCAAAATTCACCAACTTTAAGATTCAAACAATCTTGTTTCCTATAATAAATAAGTAACATTGTCCAAGAATAAGTTTGTTCTATGTCACCTGTAATTACAGATTAAATTAGCATCTTAGCATGGGCTATTGATATCCTGAATAAATATAATTAAACTATACTCCTCATAAAAAAAAATGAGACACTTTCGTTTTCATAATCAAACAAAATTATGAAATCTATGAAATAAAAAGTTGAATGTAGAAAATCGACATAACGATTTTGAAACATCGCAATACTCACTATTGCACTACCTACATATTCCAAAATAAACATAGGTATGTCTCAGATAATGTGATCCTTACAAAACGTCAACTTACTAAGTGTTTCGATTTTTATGATGAGAAGTGTAGTTTTAAATATCAGAAAATCCCCTTCCCCACAAAAAAATACCGTTCATCTGTTTGATTACGTAATTGCCTATTCTGGGTCATAATACTATTAACCTTGCCGCAATGAAAGCGTATGGTGTAAAACGGTGGTTGCGGTGTTGGTGAAGTGCATCGCTTGTACCTCCACATTTGCATTGAGTTGCGGTCTTACTTGTGGTTCACTCAGTACCATAAATGGTCACAAGTGCGGAAGAAGCTAAGCATATTTCTATCACTTTCATCAAGCCTAATACTGTTAGTTAACCTTGCCGTGGTCCGTGGTCCAGTGTAAAAACGACAAATCAGACCAATTCACACTCTTTCTCTCTCTATTCGTGTGGGACACCGAACTGTTCAACGACCCGATGAACCCTGGTGTCAGAGTTTTTCAACCGCCTAATATTATAGCAGACCTCACACTGCAGCTTCTCTATCTCGCCACTCCTCACGGTCCTGTGTCAATCTTATCCATTGATACCCGGTTGATTTGATGATGTCATCTGACCACCGGGCTGATGGTCTGCCCACTAGTCCTTTTCCCCCTAGGCCACAACTCTGTGACTGCTTTGGTTCACCGTCCATCCTGTCTCCTAGCCAAGTGTGTAGCACATCTTTACCTTATATTTTGATTCGCTTACCTACATTATGAAGGCTATATCGCCAACTTTAGTCCAACGACCTAATAAGTACCTACCACAATAAAGTCCTCTGCTGAACATGGGCCTCCCCCTAGTAGGGGGGTATTCACCATACTTATTTTATTACGCTTGGCAGGCGGTTTGGTGATAGCAATGCAAGATATTGCAATGCGATTGCGAAATTCACCCAGGGATTGAACCCCTGGAATTTATCCCTCTTAAGACACGCGACGGGAAATATATGGCGTGATGACATTTTAAGCCGGCACCACACGGCAAATAAGTACCTACTTTCTTATAATAGGTTAAGCAAACACACGAATAGTTTCACGTTACCACCCTGATATTCTGTTTACTTATATTCGATCCGTCCGGCAATTTGTTGGGTCAACGAAAGTATCCGTTTCTGTACATAACCGGCTCAACTGTGCCCGGGTCGAAAGTCAACCGGACCCATACGGTGTAGGGATGCGAAGAAATAATCGATTATTGTAATAATTAGTGATTAAAAAAACTGTTAATTTTTCGATTTTAAATAATTCAATTCAAATTTTGAGTTTATATAGTAATTTTTATACCAGCAATCAGAAAGAAAAGAATCACCCCCCTCTCCTCTCGTGGGGGTCGTAAGAGGCGACCGAGGGATAAACTCGACCCAAACAGCCAGGGCCAACCGTATGGTGGCGGTTAATCCACCACAAAAGCATTCCCAAGGAGGGTTAACGTCTGGTAAGCGGCCGGTCGTAAAATTCAGCCAAATCCTTTTTCAACACGATTTTGTGTTCAACGAAGCGTGTTGCGCCGACCCCAAGTAATTAGGATAAGAGCAGGAAGATGATGATGATGATGATAGTTATTAATTTGTATATGCGCCAAGTGTTTTCAACAAGGAATTATTTCAGGTCTAGCGTTACATCAATTCGAAAACGCAACACTTATTTTAGGTTTACTATTAACGATTTAAGAGCTACCTATACAAGCATAGCTCTTGATTAGGAAGATTAACGTTTTGTTTCGACTTTCGGCAGCTAGATATTTTTTTGCAATTGAATTATATAAAGAAAAACATTTAATAAAAAATACAACCGTTTTTTATATAATCGATTCTTTCCTCTAAAAAATACGCTTTATATCAATATCGATTCCTTTTACTAAAGTCTCATCCCTGGGTGTAGGTCCATTCGTTATGTAAATATTATTGCGAGGGATCAACACAATAGCATCGGCCCAAATCTGAGTGAACTTGACAGGTTTTCAATGTTGGGTTTTGGGCAGAAACTTGATATTGTTATAGTTAGTTTTACCCAATTGGCGAAAGTTGGAAATAGTTGGGCTAATGGTCTGTAAGAGATTATTAGTTTTTGATGTAGCGGTACCTTGTTAAAAAACAAAAATAATTGAAATCATTCATAAATTAAATGAAATATTACTATTTTGGATCACAATGTAGAGCCCATAGAATTTGACGCCACCGTTAGCACAATAATTGAAGAATATTCCAACTCAACCCTTTTCGAATTGTCTCTAGTTCATGGATTCTACAAGTTTCGAAAATCTCAACTGGTGTCAACCAGGCTTTATCAGGACGTAGGATGATTCAATGTCCCACACGAAAAGAAGAGGATGAGGGTAGAAGTACACTGTAAATAATAATAAAATATGTTACTTAAATAATATTTTTTTTTTTTTTTATTTATGATGGGCTTACTCTTGACCCCAATCTTATCCTAGAGCAGAGATGGGATCTACGGTGGAGCGAGCTTGCCCAGAAGATGCCTATTCACTCTAGACTTAAAGAGATTCAGGTTATATGCACTCGGAAATACAGACGCAGGCAGGGAATTCCATTCTTTAGCCGTGCGCATAATGAAAGATGATTTGAAGCGCTTAGTGCGTAATGTGGGTATATCAACTAAGAACGGATGGTAGCCGGCCGTGCGTCTGGATGTCCGATAGAAGAAAGGAGACGGTGGTATGAGCTCATGCAGCTCACGCGCACACTCTCCGAAGTACAATCTGTAGAAGACCGATAGGCAAGCAACCTTGCGGCGGTGAGCCAGGCTGTGAAGCTTGGTCGCCACCAGTTTTTTATCGCCTATTAATCTCTTGGCTCTGCGTTCCACCGAATCCAGTGCAGCAAGTTGGTATTTAGCCGAGCCATCCCAAAGGTGACAGCAGTACTCCATGCAAGATCGGACTTGAGCTTTATAAAGAGTTAGAAGCTGTTCAGGCGTGAAGTACCGCTTGACTTTATTCAGGACGCCCAACTTTCTAGCTGCAATTTGAGCCTTGGACTCGATGGTGGTGCCGAAGTTGAGGTCAGAGGACAACTCCATGCCAAGGAGTTGAAGAGTGTTGGTCACTGGAACAGATGTACCCCGAAAAGTAGGAGAAAAGGTGAAAGTACTCCTTTTTCGGAGAAAAGACACGCCTGCGTTTTCGAAGCATTGAAGCTGACGAGATTGTCATCGCCCCACTGGGAGACGTTACTTAACGTCAGGCTCGTACGCTCAATCATAGCCTTTCTCAATCTTTGGATTTCATCACCACTGGCTCCTGCGCCGGACAGATATTTCTCGGCGACAGTACTGTCATCTGCGTACCCAACAATTCCTGAAGATAGAAGGTCATTGATGTGCAGCAGGAAAAGCGTCGCGAGAGTACAGACCCTAAGGAACTCCGGCGTCAATAGCCTTGAGGTCAGAGGAGCAGCCGTCTATGACCACTCGGATCGACCGTTCACTCAGGAAGTCAGCCACCCAGCTACAGAAGCCAGTGGGTATGCCGTACGCTGGAAGCTTGCTCAACAGACTCGCATGCCACACCCTATCGAAGGCCTTTGAAATGTCAAGCGACACTGCTATTGCTTCGCCGTGGTTTTCAATGGCCTCGCCCCAGCAATGCGTTACGTACACTAGAAGATCTCCCGTGGAACGCCCTCGGCGGAAGCCATATTGACAATCACTAAGAAGATCATTGTCTTCGAGGTACGAAAGCAGTTTGCAGTTCAGAACTCTTTCCATAACCTTACAGAGTACGGAAGTGATGGCGATCGGTCGATAGTTGCTAGGGTCGGCACGGCTACCCTTCTTGGGCACAGGTTGCACATTGGCAAGCTTCCAAGATTTTGGTACAATTTTTGACACGAGAGAGAGGCGGTACAAGCGTGTCAGTACAGGAGACAACTCAGGCGCACAATACCTCAGCAATCTTGCTGGTATGCCATCAGGACCACTGGCCTTGTTCACGTCCAGACTGCGAAGGCTCAGCATAATATGTGCTCCATTAACAGAATCAAGTCATTTATTTTGTACAGAGGAGAGGAATATATACTTTGAATACTTACGTCTTACATTACTATCTTCTTTCTTTCTTTTCGTGTGGGACACCGAGTCGTTCAACGACCGATGAACCCTGGTGTCAGAGTTTTTCAACCGCCTACTGCAAGCAGCAGGCCTCTGACATGGTTGTGTAACGACCGCCATCATAGACAGCAACCGGGACCGACGGCTTAACGTGCCCATCCGAAGCACGGAACCATCTTACTTGCGGACAATCAGGTGGTTCAGCCTGCAATGTCCTAACCAGACTGGGAACAAATTCACAAAGTGATAAATATCAACTTTGTGAGTGACCCCACCGGGAATTGAACCCGGAACCTTTGCGTGGCAGGCAGGCATACTAACCACTGCGCCACATCGGTTGTCATACATCGGTTGTCATCGGTTACATTACTATGCAACGGCCATAAGACATTGCCATTCTATTTTGTGCTAAAACGTGGCTAGAACAAAACATGTTCCGCCGCACAGAGCACATACAAAGTTCCGCCGACCCCAACAGATAGGGGATAATAAGGGCAGGCAGATGATGAGAATTATATGCAATTTACTGTACTGTAGTTAATTTGACCATGACATAATCATCCTTACAACCTTGTATTAGGTAGGTATGCCTATAAATAGCTCTGCTCTGCTCGTGATAATGCAATATTGGCAACAATAGCCCTATTGTCAAGTTAAATCGGTTGTGTTGGCAACGATACTATTTGTGTTAAGGAGATATTTAGTCTTGTTTACATGTCTAAATACTTGGTTAGGTCTTGTAACTGCGAGAGACAAAATGTTATTTAAGTAGTTGGTAACCGATGTGAACATACAATAATTGGGTTGTTCTGTATTCTTTAAAGTTTCCAAACAACAAGTTCATTCATCGCCACTGTTACACCTTTGACAGTTGGGGGGGCTATCCAAAGATTCTCTTGTCACAAGGATTCTCTTATTTGCCACCTAGTTTGTTCTAAACTACTTTATGTATGACCACATTTACCTACTGCAAAAAAAAATCTTGTATTCAAGTTCTAGATTACGCAATGAACTGATTCGTTCGTATATACTCGCTAGCACACAAAAAAGACTTTATGACGAATCGATAACCGATTAATTCGATTAATTCTCAATAACCATGTGCAACACAATTTGGCTTATTGGTGAATGGAATGCCACGACCCACACCTAACGTCCGATGAAAGACAAAAGATGAATAGGTATATATTGCATCTATCATAGCTAAGTGTAACAGAGGCAGCTGCAACCACAAGTTCTCGCGTTTCTCCTGCGTCAACGTCGGTTTATAGTGTGGAAAGGTGACGTCTTTTACCGGGAGATCAATTTCGACTGATATAAAAAACATATCATTTTAAAGCTTAGTTAAAATTCTACTTAGGCACATATTTCATTTGATTGTAAGGACCCCCGTTTTTTTATATTTATAAAAAACCAAATGGACAATACTAAAAATGAAACGGACATGCATTTTTGTTGCATTGCCATCGAAATCATATGGAACCTTCTTAGATGACGGCATAGTATATATAAAAACTTCATGAATTATGGCAGAAGTATCAATGTTAAAAAGTAAACTGTCATTCATATCTGTCATTAAACCAAAACAAACACAAACACTGTATTTCGTTCTTTATAAATAGGTATATTTTAATGCCCTAGAACATTTTAAACTTATCTATGCATCGAATTTTATTAAATACCTAAATTGTATTCACTCCATTTGCACATATTGTATACTAAATTGTACTGATTTACAGGAAAAACACAAGAAGTCATGTTATTCGATAAGAAGCACACTAAATCACTTAAAACCTTCTAATGTAATTATTATTGACGATCCCCTGGTCTGCAGGTAACGGTAAAATATGTAATAAACAATAAATACAACAATAAATCGCACAAAATAAGTAAAATAATTATCAAAGCTCAAAGTAAACAAATCAATTGTCAAACATAATACTTGACAACCAAGGGATATTTTTTTGCATCTAAAGAGTTTTTTTAATGAGGTTGCATGTGTAGAGTAGGTAGAAAAAGTAAAGGCTCCCGCAGACAGGACGCGTCGCCTTGTGTCGTGTCACGTCGCGTAGCGCGCAGTCCCTGCCACACCGGCAAGCATACGCAGCGCATGCCCTTACTTCAAGCAGTGCAGGTCCTCGCATTGATAGTCCCAGCGACGCAGCGCACGCCCTTTAAGCTAACGCAGACTGAACGTAGCACGCGTGCGTGCGTGCAGAAATGGAATGGAGACGTCAGATGACAGACGTACGCACGCAACGCAACACCTAGGCCCCAAGTCCGCTTATTTTTAACCATTGTAATGCCAGCGACACACAACTGTCATTCTATTGACGGTCGTTAAGGAGATTATTGCTCTCGAGGTAAGCCAGGAGCCGATTGTTTAGTACACGCTCCATAGTCTTGCAGAGTATAGAGGTGACCGATATGGGTCTATAATTGGCAGGGTCAGCACGGCTGCCTTTTTTGGGCACAGGTTGCACATTTGCAAGCTTCCACGATTGGGGAACTACACCAGTCTCCCTCCAGTGAGAGGCGGAACAGGCGTGTCAATATCGGAGACAACTCAGGCGCACAGTTACGCAGAACAATTGCAGGGATACCATCAGGGCCGCTCGCCTTATTTACGTCTAGGTTTCACAGGATTTTAAGTACCTCTTTCTGGCGAATACAGACGGCTGGCATGTTGCAGCAGACTTTAGGTAACGTTAGTGGCGTTTTACCTGCGGTATCTAGACGCGAGTTTTCCGCAAAAAGGGAAGCAAACAGGTTCGCTTTCTCTTCCGCAGTGTGAGCGAGCGACCCATCAGGTTTCTGCAATGGCGGCAAAGAAAGCTGGCAGAAATTGGTCTCAACTGCCTTTGCTAGAGACCAGAATGCCTTACTGCCAGCAGGATGGGAGGCAAGTTTGGCGCCTACAGTGCCGATGTGCTTGAAACGTGTTCTGCGTAATTCCTTTTTGCATGACTTAGAGGCCTAATTGTAGGTTTTCTTCAAATCCCGAGTATTCGGAGCTTTGCGCGATCGAGCGTCAGCCCAGGCTAGGTAAGCCGTCTGTTTTAGCGCTTCAGCGCGGTTACATTCAGCATTGAACCATGGGCGAGCTTTGCTACCAGAAGAAACATCATAGTACGGTATGAAATACTCCATACCCTGACGCAGGACTTCTGTTATGGCATCGGCGCAGCGCGACGATTCTCCTGAAGAAAAACAGGCCTGCCATGGATACGACGCAAAGAAGTGGCGCATTTCGTCCCAATCTGCTGACTTGTATCGCCACACCCGTCTCTTACCACGAGGGCCCTGATCGGGTGGTGAGTACACGGATACAGATTTCACCAGACAATGGTCGGATGTGCCCAGAGGTGCTACAACCGACACTGAGCATCTGGATCAGTCGTCAGCAGAAGGTCCAAGCAGTTGGCTGTGTGAGATTCCACATCGGGAACCCTTGTCGCACAGCTTACAAGCTGGGAGAGATTTAGCGACAGTGCCAATTGCGCGCCTCTCGCCCAGCATGATCTGTCTCCTGGTATGGGAACAGCCACTCCTTGTGGTGGGCATTAAAGTCCCCCAGGATAACTAGCTGCGCCGAAGGGTACCTCTGTAGAACCTCATCAGCAGCATCACTGAGTTGCTCAAATAATTTGGTTGTCTCCGAATCTCCACTATGCGAGCAATAAACACAGGCATACACATTTTGGGCTACTCCAGTATTGACCAGTACCCACAGTATGGATAAATTGGGAGCCTCAAGGTTCTTGAGACGCTTGATACAGATGTCATCGCGAGCGTACACACAGACTCCGGCACGAGGTAAAAACCTATGTTCCAAGGAGTAGCCAGGATAGCTGAGGTACACCGCGTCAGCTGGACATCTGATCTGCGTCTCAGTGAGGAACAGCAGATGCGGTCTTTCTGTCTCAAGATGGTGATGAATTCCGGGCGTGTGCGGCCAGCCTTAGACTACGTGATATTCAGTCCGCCTGACAGTCCTCGCGCCAACTTCACTAACTACATATGAGCGCCTGAAGTATAGTGAAGTTTGCGATTTGCGGCCCTCTATTAAGTATTTTTGGTTTTGGAATTAGTTTTTTTTTTTCGTATAAGGTCAGTTTAAGTGCCTCCGCTGCGTGAAGCGTATTATACGCGCGGACCGTCCATGTGCGCAGTTCAGTTTACTTTAACAGATAAAGTGAGTAAAACCACACAAGTGCTCGCATTGCGGATCCGCACGGACCGGCGTCACGCAGCGAAGGCATTAAAATACAAAGTGATGTACGCGCTGCGCCGCAATGCATGTACGAATGTACGAATTTGTAACTGTTAAATTAATTTGATATTGATGCCGGCGCTTAAATTGCTATTGAGGCCATAGCAAAATCCACGTCACACAGCGCATCGCCTTACTTTAAGCAGTGCAGGTCCTCGCATTGATAGTCCCAGCGGCGTAGCGCACGTCATTAAAGCTAACGCAGACTGAACGTAGCACGCGTGCGTGCAGAAATAGAATGGAAATGTCAGACGACAGACGCACGCACGCAACGCATCACATGTCATCTCCATACTATTTTCTGCACGAATGCTCCCGCGCTGCGCTCCTTTTGCGTTAAGGCTCCCCGATGGAGTAGATTAAAAAGAGACGTCCAGAAAATAACTCGTAGATGTGCACTTCATACAGCTCCATACATTACAACCGCTGCGTGCGTCTGCGTCTACGCGAGGAAGCATTCGGTCTGTGGGAGCCTTAATTAATGGGATTCTGGCTCGGATACGAGTTCTTTTAGCGGTGTCAATCTGAGAGTTTACCATAATGTTGCCAGCATAATCATAATGATTACCACTCCACTTATTTAAAACACATTTTAATAAAAAACGGGGATGATTTTTTTAATATATAACTTAGGAGTATTGCTTTATTAATTATGTACTTTAAACCTGTATAACTCTCACTTCAGTCGAAATTCTTCGCCCGCGTTTCATACATTTTTCCGGAGGTCTCTTTTGAAACTTTGCATTTGACAGACACATGTTAAAGATGCGCTAAAATGCGTAGCAACGGCCGTCAATAGTGTACACTGCCATTGGTTATGATCATTACATTACAGACTTCGTGACGTCACCCTCATTAGGCAGGATGCAGCACATGATTATGTGGTTGAGTAATGACCTCTAATGGCCGGTGAGTGATCTTAATCTCCTATGCAATCCGGATGCAATTATACCATCAAAACATTGTTAGCGGCAGATTCATGTGAAGTGTAGTTGAAACTTGTAGTAGTTTGAATAACGGCTTAGAATAGCATCACCCTACTTATTACCCGCGGGTGTCATAAGAGGCGATTAAAGGGCTCGAGGATTTCACGGCCGTTGAGGCTCTGCCTACCACGCAAGTAACACACAACACAGTATAGTAAGACACATCATGTGTGTGTGACCGTAATAAAACAGTACATATTAATATGCAAAGTAAAGCTATATTTAGTCCCTGATTTTGTCAAAGCTGACAGTACTTTAGTATCTATTGTAGAGTCTATTATCTGTGTATTCTAAAAATAAACGGAGCATTGATTTTCTATGAAACTAAAACTGTTTTATCTTCTGTGGTGCAACATTGATTTCTGCTCTGAAAATAGTCGGAGCCGAATAGAGATTGAACTGTGTGCAGAAATAGATCAGATATTCCGTTGAGAATGTCCGACTTACTTTTATTTGGCTTAGTTTGTTCTCTAGATAAAAGAGTTATCATTTCGTTCATCGGCCTCAAAATAACTGTAGATTTTGCTTATTGAAATCTGTAGCAAATGGCTACAGCAGTGTAGCAACCATCTACGAACGTCTACTGCTCTGCTTGTACGTAGCGAGTGTATACCTAAACTATCGAAGTTCTAATAAGCCATATATGACAGCTGTCAAACTCAGACTAGACGACATGTTAACCAAGAAAAGCAGGCCTTGAGACCGTGTAGACCTGATTTTGACATGTGTTAAATATGGCTTATTGGAACGGCGACAATTTAGTTAGTATATTGTATCTGGATAGGTAACGTAACAAGGCACGTATTTGATTAGGTAATTACTGTTTGATATTTCACGTATATGAGTGAGACGATCTTCATTTTGTGATATGTAAGGTCTGTAAGGTAGATATATTAGCTATTAGGTACGTATTTAAAATAATAAAACAAAAGACAAATTATTTGAATAATTACTTTCACTTTGAAAGTAACGAAGGGAATTAGTGTAATTTAGCATCACAAATTGCCTATTTAGGATTAAGCTAAGACTTAAAGACCCTAGACAATTTTGTCAAAAGATAACTCAAAGCTCTAATGACACAATATTTCTTCAAAATGGTTTCTTTATTAAAAGAAAATATCTGAGAAAGTAAGAGACTTATTCCGAAATTTCTAATATTTTATGAAAAAGTTAAGTTAAAATCAAATTCCTTAGTTGCTTTCTACGACACCTACGGGAAATATATGGGGTGAAGCTCTTAATCGGCATCACACGGCAAATTCAAGTCAGGAATGGCTATTATTTGAATATTTGTTAGATGCCTAAATACTGTTTTTACCACCGTTTACGCTATGTTTACCGCGCAAGTGTCAAAGACGTGATGTAAATGTAATACATAATATACTTATCACCTCATTCAATTTGACACGCGATAGGAAAAAAAATCGTTACACCGTGTGGCACCAAATTGGTAAATGACCCGATGAAATACCACTGATAGTGTTTTATACTCTACCATTCTTTCACTCCACAGTATCACGTAATAAAGCAAAAAGTTGTAAATCACGTGGCCTGTGAAGCACTTTCCACCCCACTCCAGCCACAAAGCACAATCTGTTTAAGGGTTTAAGCAGACGGCCGACAGTCGGATCACCTATCACTCTGTACTAAAATCAAGGTACTAAAGCAAGAGTTTGTAACTGACGTGGTGTGTGATTCACTTTTCTTCCTATTCTAGTTACAAAGCACAATCTGTCAAGGGTACTAGCAGAAGACCGACAGTCAAACTTACTGTTGTACATTATAACATTCTGTGTTAAAGAATTTTTAAACTCATTAACTACAGCCACAACAATCCGCTGCTGATATAGGCTGGTATGGCCTTCCCTACCACGGACCTTCCCATATAGGCGGGTATGGCCTTCCCCACCACGCTTGGCAGATGGATCATTTAAAGGTTAAAAGTTACGACACAAACGATGAATTATCAGAATTAGTATGATGCTGTTCTAAACCGGTAACATACGACATTATTTTGCGATATTTGCGATTATATGGGATTTGTATTATATGGGATTGTATGAGGGATCAATACTTTATGTTCGAAAGCGTATTACAATACTGAACATTATCTGAAAGACAAAGATGTCTGGTTAGTAGCAACAGTTGCTCCAACACAATGCAAGAGATAGGCATTATTTAAAAATAAACTTAAACTTTTATGATATGCAAATTGACATGTACCTATAGTGGTTAAATTTGACATTTCATACTTATTATTCTTAAATTTTTGACATGTATTTTTTACATTTACTGTAAATTTACTTTTTTTGTTATGTTATTTTATTGCTCGTATGTTTAAAGTATATTTTAAAGACGAAACAGTTAGAATAATCTACTGTAATATTATTTTCATTTTGTTGAGCCGTTTTTGGCTATTACTATTATACTATTAATTTATTTTCTAACTTAGCTAGGGTCACATAGGGCCTAAAATATTGTCAACTTTAGAATAGGTGCACTTCTGGGCAGGTTTTTGGGGGGTTTTCCTGTCCAGGTGGTCCGGCTAACTATACACATGGAACACCTTTTTAAAATATTGACAGAATTTAATTCCATTTACTTGTCATTTACTGAGGCATAAAGTTACATGCTGTGTGGTTAGCCTGGCCAGCCCCATCTTGTAAATTCCTACTAAGAAATAAATTATTGAATTATGAAAATTATGAATGAATTCATTAATGCGGACAAGAGGCGCGATGCTATATTGAGCCACACTGCAGTTTTCACTTGGGCATTTTGACTTTGTAAAAGCATGTTCATTCATCAAAAAGTTGATCAAAAGAAAACGCACGTCTGTTCAAACCCTATGGCACAGTGTAGCCAAGTTTACGAGGGATCAATAAATCATTAATGCGGGCCAGATGGATGATGCTATTCTGAGCCACTTTAACACAAAAATGTTTAAAAGAAACGCTCGTCTGCATGCACCCTATGGCACAGTGTAGCCAAGTTTACGAGGGATCAATAAATCATTAATGCGGGCAAGGTCACTAGGTAATCAGACTTTATGACAGCCGGGTTTACGAGCCGAACAGGCACACACACTCTTGACGCCGAGTGGCCTTTATATAGCACAATAGCAAGGGTGCAGTGAATAATTCTATAGGTACATAATAAGGTGTAAGAAAAAGATGAAGATTTTTTTGAAGTAAATCTACATTTGAAGTTGATTTCGAAGGAACATGGTTAAAACTTAGATAAGATTTTGGATCTCCCGCAGAAATAATGTCTGAGCCAGAGGTGTAATGTATAGGTAGGAAAAGTGCTAATTGATGCAGGCTTAGAAAAGCATTATCTAATTTACATACATACATCACGCCTTTATCCTTTGCGGGGCAGGCAGAGCGCCAACGACCGTAAAAGTGCGGTCGTTATCGCCACGTCTGACACATATTTGAGGGTCGTTTTAGCTATTGTCGTGTATCGCTATAGTGACAGGTTGTCAGCCTGTCGCCTAAATTGCAATACACATGATACCCTCGAGTCCTTTAGTCGCTTCTTACGACACCCACAGGAAAGAAATGGGGTGATGCTATTCTAAGCCGGCATCACACGGCCATTATCTAATTTCTTTACTCTTAAAAGAGGTGATTTAGGAACTATGCTATTTACAATTTTAGGTGACCTGCTAACAACTTGTCTCTACAAGTTTTTACTGAAGCAGCTATTCATGATATACTCTAATAGCTATTTCATGACGACTTTATATCATCATCTGCCTTATTCCAAACCATTTGGGGACGGCGCAACATGTTTTGTTAGAGAACAAAATCACGTAGCAAAAGGATTTTTCAATGTTTTATGACTTATGACCGATCGCCAGCATGAAGTTAACTCTCTTTGGGAATGCTATTGTACGTTGTATCACCGCCACCATGCGGTTGACTATAGTCGACAGATAATCAGCCGAGGTTAAAAACTCTACGTCATCTAAACGTCGAAACACCTTGAGTGAACTGGTGGTAGCAGTATTCTAAGCTACTACATGGTGATTTCGTCACGACTCCAGTAATATTCCACATAGTTCCTCATCTGAAATTTTGTAGTTCGGAATTAGATCTTGGAAACTTGGCGCTCTAGTGCAAATCAGTACAAAGGAATTAACCACTCATTGTTTAATTTATCAGCGCTGTTTGAATTTGATATCGCCGGAACCGCTTTAATCCGGTTCCCACCGCTAATTAACAGTTAATATTTGAACAAAACTGTGAATTGATTGCAGTTTTGTCGCGGTAAATACAATCCCATTGTCTCAGTTTGGGAGCCGTTAAATTTAATTTATTGTTCCAAAAATCATTTTCAGGTTTCAGGTAATACGGGCGGGCGCCGCTGGAGCGTGAAACGAGACGCGATAAAATATAGAGCAAATATACATTGCGTGTTTTATTGTAACAGTATCTACTTACTGTTGTGAACAGTTCTTAGCTTGAATTTAAGGTAGGTCTTTATTATCGTAATTGTTTTTTTATTGCTTGAGAAATACTAAGTATAAAACCAAATTACACTACCTTGTATGGTCTCTTTTTTACCACTCGATCATAGGAAAGTGTGAAAAAAAGAGACAAAATAAACGGCCTATGCCTAAACCCACAAAAGTTTCTCGGAATAATGACGATCGTATCACACAAACTAACGTAGGTATTACGCAAAAAACGCATTTAGAAATTTAATTAATAGAGTTTGTTTGAATAAAAAAATATGTTGTATTTAGATGGTCCCCAAAACTATTCTTATAGTTTTTCCTTACAATAACAGCAATGTACCACACCTGTAGGCTTTTAAAACGGCTGTTCAGGTGATAAATGTGACAATGAACACTTCATAGCCCCGACACGGCTGAGGTCATAATTGTAGTGGTGCTGAAATATGGCCCCTTGTAAATGAAACATTGTGCGCTATTTACATTTTAGCCGGCTTTTTTACTCGCCAGCCTTTTTGGCTGTATAAATAGTGTGAATGACTTTGTTCTCCATTTTTTATGTAGCAACCCTCTTTCTATACTTCCAGTTTTTAAACTTGTACAGCTCAGTAACAAAAGTAATTTTAGATTTGTTGACTTGGAGTCCCACCACACGACGGAAGTTGTTCACAATGTTATTTTGTTTGAGTATGACATAAATAAGATTGCGTAGGTAGGTACAGTATGTTGTTATAAACAAATAATTACATCATAGATTTACCAAGAAAGTCGTTAGAAAGCTTTTCTACGTAAGTTTTCATGTTTCATCAACATACAACGTGTTACAAAACAACAAATAAATCCGAAAGGGTGTTGAAAGGTCCGTAGCAAAGAGTTCATTAACAGAAAATTAGAGCCGTAGTATTGTTTTTTAAAATTAAGAATAAATATTATTTTTATCGAATTACACTTATTTTTAATCGTGGCATCGCAGCACTATTTTTGACAGCTCAAAGTTCAAATGAAGTTACCGACGCGGCGCAGCGCAGTTCGGTCTACATTGCTGGCTATTACATGAATGTCATCAATACAAGAAACTAAGTCAACCAGCAATGTATGCCGATGCGGACTTTGTTCGCCAGGTAGTGTAGCACCTGACCTAGACTAGTGATGTGATTATTTCATCGACTGATAATAATGAAAAATATTCTTTTTTTTGGTCAGTTATGTAACAGGTTGTATAAGAAACTCTTACACCAGTCCCCTTAGCATACGACCACGCGACATAGATTTTCGCCACACCAGTAAGTATGTCAAATTCTTCACTTCTTAACACTTATAGGTAGCTACACAAATTTTATGCGACACAAAAACGAAGCTATTAAAAATACCTACTTATCTTCTTCTCTCTGAAAGTTCAGCTAATGAAGTAGTATACCTACAGTTATTTGTCAGGAGGTATTTAAAGAATACTCTGACCAAAAATACAAGATGACAAATGAGTGAGACCTTCCTCGAACCCGATTCTTTTACCAATCACCGAATAGAGATCGAATGTCGCGACAGAGGATGAGAAATCAGAGTCCTCGCAGATTTCCTCAAAGCAATCCTTTCGAAGCACGGGGGGAACTAATTTCCTCTGACAATGGAGGCCGGTAATTTCCCGTAACAATGGCGGACTTGGTAAAAATAAGATTTCCGGCCAAGAACCAAAAATCACGGATACTCCTTTCTGCGAACCTATGTCACAAATTAGGGAGACAGCGTGCGGGGCGCCTTTACAAATGTCTTACTCAGTACCAGCAACGATTTTGACGTTTTCTGGAATGAATTGAAATCTCAGTGGAACTTAAGGTAATCAAGAAGATGGTTGCCACAAACGTCATAATATTTCTTGCATTAAATTCGGCTCAGAATCATTATTACATTCTTGTATCAGATTTAGAGCTGTATTTTGTCCTGGGTATCGAAACTACCAACTCTGGCCATGTAACAAGTGACAATCGTGAAAATATAGTCGAGTGATCGTTCTGTAAACTCTCTTTTTTGAGCCTGTGCTTTAACCTAGCTATTTATGGGACCTTTAACCTTGTTCTTTATACGTGATTGATCCCTAAAATGTGTAGGTTTTTGTGTTGGCGATAGTACTCTACAGACGGCACGTGTAGATTAGAAATACTTATATTCTTATGTAAGCAAAGGATAAACAGGAGCTAAATGCCTGTAGTATCTTTATTGGTGTGTTTATTTTGTTTGTTTCTCGTAAAGCTGCTGAAAGTATCTCATTTCCTGGGAAAACATGTTTGTAAACGAAAAAGATGTAGGTATTGAATTGAGATTTTCTGGTTTCTAGGTAGGTGAATTTCATGCACATAAATAGGTAGTCACATAAAGAAAGGAAATTGTACCTATATATAAAATGGATCCCGGTAAGGGCACACACGATTTTCATGAAATTCGGTCGGTAGGGATTTTCAGGGGCAATTTTTTCCGTGGAGAATAAGTTTGTAAGAAGTGGTTTTCTTCAGTTTTCTTAACATTTTGAACAAGGCGACTGTTTAATAACCTTCAATAGCATTTCCAAATAAGAATGACTTCAGGTAGACGGCCGGTCATAAAACATTGCCAAATCCTTTTGCTACATGATTTTTAACAAAACAAGTTGCGCCGACCTCAACTGATTTAAGGGAAGGCAGATGCTCATGATTTATTATGTAATGCAGTCTTGAGTTTGCAGGTCTATGGCTGCCGGTGTAAGTAGTTTGGTAACAGGAGTAGTGGAAGTAAACGTTGATTACGTGGGACAGGATGCGGATAATGCCTTAGCAAATGAGATAGTTTCGTTACACAACTACTGAGCTAACCGTATAGCGGTATACACCTGACTTATGTTATGTTTATGAAGTTATTACTCGCTTGCTTGTCGTACAAGACAAGGTACACATATCACTCTTTTATCCCTTGCGGGGTCGTCTGAGAATTAACGGCCGTATATAAAACGGGAACGATACTTTAAATAGATAAGTATTTTGAGTAACGTTTCAAAACAATCTTGGTGTCAGAACAGAAACCAAATAGTTCCTAGGCTTACTTGCTGGAACTCCAGTGTTCATTGAATCATTAATCTCCATGGTATTACATACGAAAAGAGAGTATTACGCCGTCTATTCACTAGCAGTCCTCATGAGTCGTGGTCGTGGAAAAATAACCATTTTAAGCTAATAGCTAATATTTAATAGATAGCATGCAGGGTCAATGGATTAACTTGCCCTCTGAATGACTAAATCTACGAAATCATCTCTTTGCTGTGGTTCAGTCATCAAACAAACAAAAAAACATGAATCAAACCGAAGTTCTTTGAATCTTAGCATCAAGACAAACAACCATACAACTGAACTGAGAGCTATTGAATGATTTAAATAAGATACAATTGGTATTTGATGAAACACTTACTTACGCCAAATCTTATAGATGTCTTCTAAAAGGCAATCAAATAAACAAACAGGAAAATCATATGATAAGTATCTACTCAGGTTAAGCTTTTTATATTATGTTCTTTTTTGCTGATTTCATGTTACTTAGCTTCGAATATACCTATACTGCTTTGAATATACACCTTATAACCTTATTGTTTTTTTGAGTGATACAAATATTTTAATTTTATTTTTAATGCAAACACATTTATACGAATTTAGAATTGTGTCATACACTTACTTGTGAATCTGCGAGGCAATAATTTGACGAGTGCCTTACAACGATTTATATGGCACTTATGTATGAGTGTCGTCCTCTGCAATAAGCTTCTAGTAACTTCAACTTAGGCAAACTATTTAAATTGAATTTATACTGTTATGGAATTACTTTATTTCAACAGAAATGGATTAGTCATTGTAAAGAAGATAAAAGTGAGACTCAATTTTAGCAACAAAAATAGCTATAATATAAATTAAGGAAATGTGCTTTCAGCAAGCTTTCAGAATCAATGCCAATACGTTCCTTAATTGGTATTTTCTCCGATAATTACGAAATGAAACAATTTAATCAAATAGGTACCAGCTTTACATGAGTAATGGAAAGCCCGCATGAAAGCTCAAAGCTATAATTGTTAAGTTCAATTGTCAACAAGATCCCAATCAAAAATTTTAATTAAGTCAACAAAATGTATTGAGCAGCAATGGTGGCAAGCATTTTATTAGCCGACTTTAAAGAGAAGGAGTCAATTTTCTGTACGCACAGTACCTACTCAGAATTCCAAAATAACACCATATTGGTCTGTAAAGACTTATGAATAAGTAGGTTAGTAAGCTTTACTTGCGTTAATTATTCTTCAATTGTTTATTTGATATGAAAATTGTCTAAAGGAGCAGTTACAGTACCATCAGATTCGTCAGAATCAGCTTCGTATTTATCGAGATTTAGGCTGTTTCTCCGCTGTAAAATCAGTTACTACCTGATTTATAGAAGAAGCGGACCCGAAATGGCAACATTATTGTTCACTCTTGCTCAAGTTTAATGTAATATGAAAAATACGCAAACAATAATATTGCTATCTCGGGTCCCTTTCTTGAATGAATCAGGTTATACCAGATTATTTTTATGTTTGCTGTAGGAAAAGATTCTCCTTCTTCTTCGAGTGGGATATTGGGGTGCGTGTAAAGAATGCACTGGAATTTTAATGTACTCGCAGCGCTATATTATAAAAAGATTGTTCTTATAAATAGAGGCCTAAGTCCAGCAGTAGCCTATCACAGGCTTCATAGTCGGTTTTATTTTCGCTAAAATGCGAATTGTTTTTAATCTGGATTGGGCCTCTGCCAGCGAACAGTGTCGAGTGGCTCAATGTAAGCTGGCGTTATTGGTTCACCCAATACAGACCCACTGACACTTTTATTTGATTCTGTATCGACCCTCTATTTTGCTGTAATGGTTTTGTATTTACAGCAACCGAAAACTTTTTCGATATTTATTTTTAGTTCGGGTTTGTTGGTTTAGTTTGAATGGTTCACAAGTAGCCGATGGACGGTGGCGTAAGCGGATATCCGATTGGAGGCCGCGCCTCGACAAGCGTAGCATAAAGGGCAGAAAACACCGTCTCCCTATGCAGGATATATGCGTGCACGTGATCACGCGCATACTGGTTGAATTGTATGGCACTGTACGGCACACCGCAGTACGCGCGTGATAACATGCACGCATATGCAGGCAGTGTGCCGCCTCTCAAGCGGTCTCATAAAATACAACGTTTTATTAAGGGCCGGTTAGTCCACAGTGCGCCGTCTCTGTCATTTTAGATACGTGTGAATAGATACGCTAATAACCTCACTTTTGGCAATTTTTCTCCTTTTCCTTCATCTAGTCAATATAGCACATTATTTCAAAAAACTATCCATTAAATTATTTAGATCATGTGATTTTCTATTTTTTGATATACTTTTATTAAACATAGCATTAATAATTCTTTATATAAAACTGAAAAAATGTCATAAAATAAGCTAAAATTACCTATCTTTGGAATTTTTTATGATTGAGCAAAGTAATGAATATCGTGTTTTGAACCATTAATTAATCTATAATAGTTCATGAACAACAACATATATTTTTTCTGGATCAGAAAAATGATCATTTCATGCCATATAACTCAACTGAAAATAGATCGATTGGACTGCCCTTAACACACAAGATGGCGTGCCCGTCACGTTATGTTCTGCTCGTTAGACGTCCTCAGATAAAGTGCTGATAATTTCAAGAGGGTGGCTGGTAGTGACTGGATGGCTAAAACGATCCTGTCTTATAGTGCTCTTTCGGATATCTACCTCTAGCAGTAGACTTTTGTAGGCTAATGTGATATAAAGAACCGGTTTCATTTAAACGTGTTGACTTCGAGGATAGACAGAAACAAAGTAAGCATCTCAATTTTCCTTTTAGAAATATCTAGATACAGCAAAAAACATTAACATCTTCTGATTGAGTGGAGGTAAACTAGACCATAACATCACTGCTCTATAAATATCTACATGAATAACGAAAGTAGGAGCATACCCACAGACCTACGTATTTATAGATATGTCTGTCGTCAGTGGGTATTTTTGCGGCATCGATTGCTGATCATAGCTCACTGAAGCCTGCCGCCGCAGGCTGCTTCACGATTCATTTGCTTTTAAGGTCGTCTGACTGATTTTTGTGGTATGAGTGTGGATGGTACTTAAGGCGCAAGCTCTATAGTCTCTCTGTCAAACAAGATGATCGTCGGACATGTGGTACGTGCGACATCGCGTCGCTTGAAACCGTTTCCACATAAAATGTACAAAACAGAAGAAACAAAGCTACACACGTCAGACGCGCGTCCCATAGATAACCACTGACAATTGCTTGTCTGACAAATGTCATTTTGCGCTTCGCGTTTCGAGTCTATTCTTTGAAAATTCCTCCTTAAGCCCGTTCCACACTTAGCCCGCGGATCGCGCGCAATAGCTGCGAAGGGGCGCGAACGCTAAGTGTAGATCCGTTTCGCATATTCTTCGCGGTTTCGCGCCTTGTTCCCCAATTTTTGTCGGCATTTTGTCCCGCGTCAAAGGGAGCGCGAAGCGCGAACGCGACGCGAACGTGCATGACTCCACACTCGCAGTCCGCGACAAGGTCAGAATTGTTCGAGTCTTTCGAGTGTTCGGACCTGCACCGTTGTTTAGAATTTGTTGAAAAAAATGAGCGTAACATTGACAAACGAGCTGGAGTTACAGTTTTTAGAAATTTATTAAGCGGAACCCATTTTGTGGGATCCTAACCAAAAGGACCATAAAAACAAATTAAAAACTCGCAAAGTTAGGGACGCAGGAACAGCTACTTCGACGTCCATTTCGTTTGAAGTTGCGAACGTAACTGTGAAAATACCGCGAACCATTGCGAGTGTAGAGTCGTTGTTAAATTCGCGGCAAGTTCGCTCCGCGAAATAATAATAATAATAATAATAATAATAAAATTCATTTATTTCTCTCACAAAAACAATCAGCCTTAAAATTAATATGCAACAGTAGTTCGTGAAGAATGCACAAATATTGTTCTATGAGAGACTGATGTATGTGATAGGCGTAAACCCGTGTTACATATCATCAGGCCCCCACCCCAGGATGAATTCATCAGTGTAGCCAAGCTTTGAGGAATGCAGGCCTTATATCTTTACAAAAGAAACTAAAAGTAAAAAAACATGAAAATCAAAATAAATAATGAAAGTAATAAATAAATAAAAAATAAACATATGCCTACCTACTACAGGGTCTTGTTTTGTGTGTGTGTGTGTGTGTGTGTGTGTGTGTGTGTGTGTGTGTGTGTGTGTGTGTATGCGTGTGTCAGATAATAACAGTAAATAAATCTTCAATTTGATCATAATCAAGTGACATAAGCCACTTCTTAATCACAGACTTGCATTCATATTTAAGCAAAGGGAGAAGCTCCGTGCTCTTACTTATTTTATTATACAATTTGGGCCCACATATATATAATTGCCGTGCTGCAAGAGCTGTTCTGTGCCTCTCGACTTCACAAACTCTGTCCTTTCTGCGCGTTGATGAGTAGGATTCAGCGTTGTATTTCAAGGTACTATGTGTTTTAAGAATAGCTTCAACAATAAATAATTTTCTTACACTCAGAACATTGCTTTCAGTGTATACTGAGGTAGTTGAGTACCATAAGGGCTTTTTTAACATGACCTTTAATACTGCCCTTTGTGCTCGTTCCAGCTGAATCATCGTGGTTTTATTTGCACTACCCTAAGCTGTTATACAGTATGTAAGGATTGACTGCGCTAGTGCAAAGTAGACCATTTGCAGTGTGTGTCGGTCCGCGGAGTTCCTAAGGGCTCTAAAAATATATATCAGTTTACGAGTGCGAGATGTGAGAGTTTGAATGTGATAGTTCCATGATATTGTCTCGTCAATTTGCACACCCAAATATCTAACGAGTTTGGATCTCTCCACAGTGGTACAAGTGCAGTCATTGGTTACGCAACCAGTTCTGTGAGCCTTGACTGTTATTGAACTAGGTAGTGTCGCAGTCGATGGAGAAAATGTCAGGTATGTTGTTTTGGCAATATTTAAAGTTAGTAGATTATTCGCTAACCAGGTTGTTACAACTGCTAAGGATTTTTCCAAATTTTGGCGTGTCTGTTCCCAGGTTTCCCCATCTATTATAAGTGCCGTATCATCAGCATAAGTCAATATCGTGGTGTTCGGGAGCTTGAGTTTGCAAAGCTGGTTAATATAGACTAGGAACAACGTTGGCCCCAGCACACTGCCTTGCGGAACTCCATAAGACAAAGGCTCAGAGTCACTAGAGTAGCTTCCAATCTTGACGTACTGGCTTCTATCAGTTAAGTAATCCCTAAATATTTGTAGCTCCGTTCCACGTATACCGATTTCTTCAAGTTTATGTATTAGTAGGGGGACAGAAACAGTGTCAAACGCCTTTTTGATATCTAGAAAGAGGCCTATGCATTTGCGTTTGCTATCTAGCTTTCTAACTACTGTTTCAGTTAGCGTAACAACAGCGTCTGAGGTTGATTTGCCTTTACAGAAACCGAATTGGTTGCAGGCAATGACGTTGTAACGGGTCAAGTAGCTCAACAGACGTTTATTTAGAACTTTCTCCAAAATTTTGGATAGGGCACTAAGCACCGATATTGGCCTATAGTTGCTAGTGTTGGCTTTGTCACCACTTTTGTAAATTGGGTGCACTAGAGCTTTTTTGAGAGCCGTAGGAAAAATCCCGGTTGAGAGACACAGACTGCAAAGGTATGTAATAACAGGCACTAGAATATTCTTGGAGTTTTTTATAACAAGGGATGGTATGCCGTCCCAGCCCGTGGCACAATCATTTCTAAGATTCATAATGATTGTCTCTATTTCCTGATTGTCAACATCAATGAAACCCATGGAGTTTACTGGTGCGAGTATGTTATTCAAGGAATTGACACTTGCATGGGTGACATTTTCATTTGTTGAAGTAGCAATAATATCATTTGCAAGAGAACCACCAACATTCGCAAAGAATGAGTTCACTTTATTAACTGAGTCACGGGGGTTTTCACACAGACGAAGCAGATCTGTGGGCGATTGTGTTTTATTTACTGAGTATGTAATCTTTTTTATAACATTCCATGTCTCTTTAATGTTACCCTTCGCTTTTTCTAGTTCACTGCTTTCGTGTATTCTTTTCAGATTTCTTAGCAATTTTGAGCAGAAGTTTCTGTATCGCGTGTATGTTAATTTTATAATTTGATTATTGGGATCCCTCTTATGTTTTTTGTGGAGTCTATCTCTGTTTCGAATACACTTTAATAAACCCGTAGTTATCCAGGGTTTAATACTACGCTTCCTGCAGGAGACTTTTTTGACTGTAGTGTTTGCCTCTACAATATTAGATAGTTTTGCTACTATGAGATTCGCTACTTGATTTGGATCTTTAATAGTGTAAAGTTCTTTGAAACAAGTATTTTCAATAGCTGACGCCACAGCAGCATAATCTATTTTAGTGCATGTGACGTGATCGTTGTTTTTATGCAAAATTAAGTCAATGCAGAGCACAGTTGAGAAATGATCTGTTACCGTGGTATTCAAAACAAACGTTGAAAAGTTCTTGTTACTTTTCAGTACAACATGATCATAACAGGTAAGTCCGTGTGTTGGGTAAAAGTGAGTTGATAAGTATCCGTTTGAGGCTAGCATATTTAGGTAGTCGTTAGCAAATCTTGGAGAGTTTTCAGGAAGTATATCTATGTTTATGTCTCCTAGTAAAGCTACCGTTTGAAACTGGTTTAATGTAGTTAGGATATTATTGAGACTTTTTACAAATACTTCAGGATCTTTAAACGAGGGTGATCTGTATATACCAATGATTGCAAGTTTCTTTCCAATCGTGCACATCATTATATTACCCTCCTCAATATCAGGATATTCAACCTTATGCTCGATATTATCCTTTATATACATAACTAGCCCGTCGTTTTGATTAATAACGTTTTTAGAGCAGTGTGATATGTAGCCTTCAAGAATAGGAAGGTTAGTTGTTTTACTTAGCCAGCATTCGCTGAGTATTAATACGTCAAGTGAGAAACCTATCCTTTTCAGAAGAATTTGAAGTCCGTCGTAATTACTATTTACGCTGCGGATATTCATATGGAATATTTTAATTTGTTTCAAGTTGAAGTTAATTAAAGAGGCCATTTCCTCTGGCGTAGTTTGGTAAGAGTTAGACTCCCCTAGATTATTGAGCTCTTGGTTTATGTCTCTTACACTATCCATAAAAAATTGCTAAATAAAATGGGCTCATGATAAAGACACTCAAAAAACATGATTTGTATTTTGTGTCAGTGTGTGAGGTGTGTGTGGGTATGCGAATGTAGTTGTTGATGTGTGTACGAGACCCTGTGTACAAAGAAATGTTTAAATGGAGAATTAGTAAGAAGTAAATTACAAAAGGTACTAACTTAAAAGCAAACACAAGTAGTAAGATACATATCACGTTCCCTAGTCAGGACTGAGTATCCATGGGCTTCAATTTCTTCAGGTCCTGCTCACTCCTGAGCCTAGTAGCTGGGTCGCCTTCCTTTTTTCTAAGGTAAATGGCACCAGGGGTTGCCCAGCAGTATTTGTATCCATTTGTGGAACGGAAGTCTCGGGCAAGGGAAAATAATCTTCTCATTGTGGGTGATAGATGCTCCGAAACATAGACCGGAGTGGGGGGGCCTTCTAGGTTCATCTGTCTAGTGGTAAGTTGATTATTCCTGTTTTTTCTGTGATAACTTTTTGCAGACGCGAGTACCTTTTCCTTCAACATTGCAGACTGAACTTCTACAATAATAGGCTTCACTGCGTCAGGCTTTGCGTAACCTCTATGTATGTTTTTTATATCGGTTGCATTAACAGAAACATCTAAGACCTTCCCCAGTTTGGTGGCTAAGGTGCACAAGTCCTCTTTAGTCTCTTCCTTTTTCACAGGTATATTCCGTATTTCAAATGTAGATACTCTAGCGGCTTGTTGCAGGCTCTCGATTTTTTGTTCTAGGATGGCAAGACGGCTCTGATCTTCTTTACTCCTCTGCTCCAGTGATTTTATTTGCAGTTCCATGTCGTCATATCTCGCAGTAACAAACTCTATAGACTTTTTTATGCCTTCATTTTGCTCCTTGATTTCTTTAATCATATTTAAGATAGATATATGGTTTCGTTCATGTTTATCGGCCCAAACTTTAAATAAATCATCAAGGTGATCAGTAAACTGTTGAAAATCAAAGCCATCCGTTGGATTCGACCGCTCCTTTCGTTCCTTACGGTAAGTCACATTATTTACGGCCGTGTTCACTGTTTGTTCGTCCTCATCCTGCTTTTTTGGTGTCAGTTTTGGTGGAGATCGTTGAAGAGGCATAATGCCGGCTGTACCAAGTTCCGAATCCACAGTATTAATATCAGGAGAGTAAAGCTAACTGGAGTAGGCGCGCTGGCAACTTAGGACGTAGGCAATAGGCAGCGATGTCAATCGAGTGTTAGGAGAGCAGAAACCTGCAGGCATAGGCTCGTCCGCTGACAAGTTGCGCGCAGAGACGTCAGGTCAGAACGCGTAGCAGGCAAGCTAGTCCGAGGCAGCGGTACCAGGCGAGCAGAATCCGCAAGGCGGTGGGCGCGCAAACAGGTTGTGGTGGTGACGACACGGCAGCAGGCGGCTGTGTATGACGTCTTGAGCGCGCGATGTTTGTGTGCGCGACTCACCAATACAGGGACAGTACTCTCAAACAGGTTGCGCGTTGGTGACGACAGCAGGCGGCCGTGACGTGAAGTGACGTCGCGTGGGCGCGAAGGTGTTTGTGTGCGTGACTCACCAATACACGGATGGCACGTCTTGGTTATATCGTTCTTCGCTTGAGTGGTCAGTGACACCTTGGTTTGTATGCGCTCCTATTATTTCGCACAGATTTAATTTGTTAAAATATAATTTTGAGTTTAAATATAAATTTTACGTGGATTTAGAACACGTCTAACTCTAACGAGATCCGGGGGGGAAGGGAAATCGCGCCGTGATCCGCGGACTAAGTGTAGAGCGCCCTTTAAAATCATAACAAATGCACATCGCAACCCATTGACCTATGTATATCAGTGAATACGTATATTTTGAAGGCATTGCAGTCGCTGCGAATTTCCGCGGTTAGGCCAGTTCATTCTTCAAGATTTTTGTGGAATTTACTAGAGAAGCTGTTACATGAAGATGACCCTACGATGATATTACCACAAATTAGGGAAACGGTGCACGTAATATTACATTGATTTGACAGCAAATGCTTACGTAGTTTGACGAACTTAAATCATTTTCGTAACTGCACGATCTAATTACTCGTACATCCATCTTACAATATTCCGTATTTGCATAAACCCAATTCACCCAAATATGACAATGTAATATTAATACAAGCACTTGCCAGTCGACATGATTGAGACGTTTATAATGCGCACCGGCTGTGATGTACGTAGTGACAGCTTGATAATATTGCTACAAATCAGGGAAACGGCTCGCAGGGGGCCTATACAGATGGCTCACTCAGTACTAGCGACGATTTTGACGCTTACCTACTTAACCGGAATCTCAGGGGAATTCAAGGTAACTAAGAAGTTGGTTGCCACGAACGTCATATTGGAATTCTTGGATTCAAATTGGCTCAGAATCATATTATGAAGTTTTTGTAACAGATATTTTGAATCTCAAAATAAGAAATTGCATAAACCCAATTCACCCAAATACGACAATGTAATATTAATACAAGCACTTGCCAGTCGACATGATTGAGACGTTTATAATGCGCACCGGCTGTGATGTACGTAGTGACAGCTTGATAATATTGCTACAAATCAGGGAAACAGCTCGCAGGGCGCCTATACAGATGGCTCACTCAGTACTAGCGACGATTTTGGCGCTTACTGACATTACTGGAAATAACCAGAATCCCAGAGGAAGTCTAGGTAACTAGGAAGTTGGTTGGCACGAACGTCATATTTCTAGAATTAAAATTGGCTCAAAATTGACATTTTTGTATAAGATTTTATGTTTTTGCTGTCCTTATACTTTGAGATTGTTGACAGTAACAACCCTGGCTATGTAACAAATGACAATCGCAAAAATCCTGAATAGGGTCGAGTGAACCTTCTGTAAACTCTCTATTTTGTGATATTGCTGCGAGCAGGTGACGTGGTGCACGTAGACGTAGATACGCGATGCGACAGGGCTACGTCAGCGATATGTGATTGACGTACATTGAAGGGTGGATATGGATGGGTGGGTTGACTGAGTTCAATGTTTCGGTTCAGGGTTTTCAATGTGCTGAAAAATAAGTAAAGAAAATTGTAGCAATTCGAAGTTACCTTTTATGATCAACCTTAATGATTAATTATATAATAGTCCCTGTATAGAAAATAAGTGTAACATTGAGCTTTTAAAATGTGGTTCTGTGCTACTTTAGGTAAAGTTGAAGTGTTTCATCTACATATTGCCGTATAAAAGGTAATCTTGTATGTTTTTGTTTATTAACGATACTTTAACCAATTTGTTTGTGAGTAGACTGCTGTATTACAAAATCTTCTTAGTAAATAAGTATTTTTCCCGATATTTCTTTTACAATAATAACAATCATTTTGTGCTTCAAAGCCCGTTTTCCTTTTTCTAAAAATACCTACAATTGTAGAGATCATGACAGAAACGGAAATTCTAAATCCACGTTTGCTAGAGCGATCTCAAAATGGCAGACTGACACGTTCCCGTAATTCTGTTTGCGAGTTATTTCTGGAACTCTCTTGATATTAAAGCAAGCGCCTACCAGAGATGAGACGAACTTTTTATGGAATATTTACCGATATAAATGACGTTAGTGGAATAACAAGGAACCGAATTTAGACGGTTATCACTCGCACCACACGATTCTCCGAGACTTTGGAAAAAGAGTTGGTTTAAGAAATCCCATACAATAAACCAGTCCCTCCCCGTAGCATGCGACAGAAATAATGAATTGGTATCATTTTTATTAAAAAGAAAGAAAATAAGGGAAACTCTTTCTAGAAAGTTTTTTCACTGCTAATACAAATAATTGCACTACGCTTGCCAAAGCGCAGCAAATATACTTTATAAAGGTGCCCTTTATAACCCGACTCACTACTCTACTGCTGTCAAAAATACTTGTTTCTATAGGCTTTTATAGGATACCTACCACAAAGTCCACGCGGCACGCCATGCATACTGGCATGACGCTGTCACATTGGCGACGCACTCTATAAGTGCACCTGAAGTTTAATTTCACCTGTCCAACAGTGTACTAAAGTAGCTGTTTATGTTGGCGTACTAAATTGGTCTCAACTTGCATGTCCTCCAGTAGAAAGCAAACAAGGAAACTCTCAAGGACTACAGGAAACTTCCGTCGATTGTTACAGTTCTCAATGCTATTTATCATTGGCTGCAGTGAGTGAACTCCTCGCTTATTGGGAGAGCCAATTAGCAATTAACCTCTTACAAAGGTTTGCTGTCCTGGTACAAAAGACAGACTTGATGAATATTGTAGAAACATGACGTGACAAAGCAAATAAAGTCAGTCGCAGTTTCGAATCGCGGCCAAATAGGTAACTATCAATGTTTTGCAAATGTTGTTTTGCTTATAATTTTATTTTCTTTTTTTGTATTGTGCATTGTTGGACATAAAAAAACAAATGGTCAATACACAGATTATTTTTAAAAGATATATTTACTGTAGGTATTACGTGTAAAATTTGCACGCTTGACGCAAGCATAATACTGTGCATGGCCATAATTTTAAGATCTATTTATTTGGGTACATGTGTTATTTTCTTACAAATAAACATTAAGGGCCTTACCACAAAAAAGTTAGACCAGTGTCGAACGCGTGTTTAAAATAAAACTTCATACAAAAAAAACGCTAGACACGCGTTCAACGCTGGTCTAACTTTTTTGTGGCAAGGCCCTAATTGTAATATCGCTACAGCTTGTCGAAAAAAACTAGGCCGACCACCAAAACAAGAGTTTCTGGAGTGGTAGAGAGGCTGTTGCATCTCAACATCACTCGTGCGTTTTTTGATTTGTCATGATCGCAAAGTGAGTGGTTGAAACCAGAACATTTTTGAACAAGATCCCCATAATACACTAGTAGGCTATACCGCTATAGCTTGTGCTTTACAGCTGGGCCGACCACCAATACAAACGCTGCTGGAGTGGAAAGGTGGCTGATTTCAATTAGCCGCTGCATCTCAACGTCTTCCAGGAAATATGGCTCGTTATTCGGCTGGTGGGAATTCCAAGGCTTGTGTTTACACCTGTGCGATTTCAACTGGGCACTCTGTAATTGTATCTATGACTGCATTTTGCGACTGTGTCGTAACTAGTGCGTTTTGGATTGTCATGGAGGAAAGATGGCTAGATTCAATTGGTTATTGCATTTTCTTGTCTTCATAAAATACGGCTCGTTAATCAGCTGGTGAGAATCCAGTGCCTATTTGCTTTTTATTTGTTTATGACTTGCCAAGGTTAGTTTTAGTTAGGTACCTACCCAATTATTTAAACTCTACGGCTCGAGAAGATATTTATTTATTTTATTTAACCATGTAGGTATACAAGAAATATTACAGGACAAAACATAAAAAAATGGACACAACAGGCACTACTTTAAAAAAGTTTTTTTTTTACAGTAGACCTAACGAAGAGAAATGGCACTAGCCGAAAGGCGGATAAGTTTGATGCGTTCGAAAAAAGCTTTTTTAGGTATCAGCACAATTATTGAGATATTGTTATTGCATAGTATCTTTATTTACTTCCTATTAGGTTCAACACAGGTCAATGCAGGTTTCGCAATAAAAATTCTAGTCATCAACGTTTAAAACTCCTGCCTAAAGATTCTTCAACTTCAATTAACAAAGCTTAATTTATTCGATGAATAGTTACAAGGACACAGGTGCAAATCAAATAGCATGTCTACAGACAGACCCCATGAATCCAAGAATCCAAGAACGGGGCAGTGGTATCGATGGTTGAATTAATTTGAGATATTCAGCTGGATTTGAGGTTTATGCGAGACGAAGCCAGATTTATAGATGATTCAATTCATTGGGTATTTCTATAGAACAAACGGCTTATTGTTTTGTTGAATTATTTCTAACTTTCAACTGCTTTGAATGGATCTGTCTAAATATATTCAAAAGGATAATTTATTTGCAAATATTTCTCTAGATGTAATTTTATGAGAATTAATGAATGGTAACAATGGATTTAGTCCTATAATGGATGTAAAATAATTAACTGCAAATATTTTAAGGGCTGAAACAGCCCATGAAACTGAACAACTTTCCCCAGGAACATAGCTCGAAATAAGAAAAAAAAAATAGATCTCCCACACAAAATGTATTAAGTCGTCCAGTTGTATGGGAGGCCCAAATTTATTTCTTTTTTTACCTATGTTCCTTGGGGAATGTTGTTCAGTTTCCTGGGCTGGTTCACCCCTTAAAATATCTGCAGTTGATTTTTTACACCTTATATTTCGATCATGTGCCCTAACATAGCTATTGCTGCAGTATGACTAGTAGGTAGATAGGAGTTAGGTACAACTAGATCTGCATTTAATTAACGGGCGGATTTCAATTTCCGTGCCGTCTTTAAATCGTGTGTATGTCTTATAATATTTCGACAGATTGAGACGGCAAAGATCTCATTCTCAAAATATATGAACGAAGCAAGTGGATCACAATTTCGCCGCCTGGGTTAGAGCCTCCGTGGTATAGCAGTCAACACGTCTGACCCGGCTTGTCAGATGACGTGGGTTCGAATCCCATCGGTGGCGTGAATTTTTTCCGCTTTCTTCGTTTGTATTAATTTTGTAACAAAAAGTTAATATCTCATTCTCCTTTCAAAGCAATTAGTACATTTTCCCTTGTACCTGCTATATGTGACCTAACCTAGCAATCTAGTGCTTCTAGTAGGTATATAGGTGTTGAGCTGAAGCTCTTCGCATCGCCTATCGCCCGCCGTCATGTACAACTAGATCTGCATTTAATTAACGGGTGGATTTCAATTTCCGTGCCGTCTATAAACCGTGTGTATTTCTTATAATATTTCAAAAGATTGAGACGGCAAAGATCTCATTCTCAAAATATATGAACGAAGCAAGTGGATCACAATTTCGCCACCTGGGTTAGAGCCTCCGTGGTATAGCAGTCAACGTCTGACCCGGCTTGTCAGATGACGTGGGTTCGAATCCCATCGGTGGCGTGAATTTTTTCCGCTTGCCTCGTTTGTATTAATTTTGTAACCAAAAAGTTAATATCTCATTCTCCTTTCAAAGTAATTAGTACATTTTCCCTTGTACCTGCTATATGTGACCTAACCTAGCTATCTAGTGCTTCTATTGGGTAGATAGGTGTTGAGCTGAAGCTCTTCGCATCGCCTATCGCCCGCCGTCATGTACAACTAGATCTGCATTTAATTAACGGGTGGATTTCAATTTCCGTGCCGTCTACTGCGAGAGCACTGGCCTGATCTGTGAGCGTATATTTTGCATAGGTAGCACCTGCATACTGCCATGTGATGCTGGCTTTAATATCGAAATCTTAGGCGACAGGCTGACAACCTGTCACTATAGTGATACACGACTATAGCTAAAACAGCTCGAAAATATTTTTCATACATGGCGACAACGATCGTATTTTTACGGCCGTTGAAGCTCTAAATTCGTGATGTATGTGTGTAACAACTGTATACCTACACGAAAGGATGTTACGAGACCAACATAAACTGGTTTTTCATACAGTTTATTAGATAAACCTTTATAAGTTGATCCTAGATGGTATACTGTTAAAACTACATACTTACATCAGCATTGAATTTTTCTGAAAAAGCACCGGCCTGATGTGTGATCGTATATTCTGTATAGACAGCTACACTGTTTACCTGCACAAGATGATATTAGGAGACCAGCATAAACTGGTTTTTTGCACAGTTTTTTATGAAAACCTGTATAAGTTGATTCTAAACTGAATATGGTAAAATCACATCTGTCTTTAATTATTCTGGGAGACCACCGGCCCGATGTGTGATCGTATATCGAATAATTCTGCATAGGTAGCAACTGTACTTGTAGCTACGTGCTCAAGATGTGTTGCTACGCTTCGTAGTTGTTTTGCTACGCTGGAATAAGCTACGCAAATTGCTATGAAAAATTTGATTTGCCCCAAAAAGGACTCCAAGTCGATTTTGAATCAAAGTCTCAATCATTTATACAAGTCATTTCCTAAAACGATTCCTTGAGTCTTTCAAGTACTCGTCCGTCACAGAGTTTTTGTTTTCAGACACATTAGCACTACAGTTTTTGCTATTAAGTTTTGTTTTTGTCTGCATTTGAATTTTTTTTCTACAAAATCCTCATTTATCACGCCATAGTTCACTAGCTGCCATGACTACAAGCAATTAAAACGTAACCCTTCTAAATTTCAATTGCACTCAAATTGTAGTAACGTCCTAACAAGCGTGGGATATGCAAATCGGTCGTCTTATCGACGTTATGGTCGTGCTCTACACCGGAATAATAATAGGGTTGCGCCAAGAATCGCTTTGACCTCCAACTCGGAGTATATTGGGTGTAAGGGACGATGTATTGAAAAACTTGGCAAGCCTGGTTAGACCGTGAAACTGAACAACTTTTTATGGGGAGCCTGTTTGTAAAGGTAAAATAACAACACAAATCTACCCCTAGGGAAAATACAAGATGTAAGGGACAGCTCTCCAAATACTAATAGGGTGCACCCAATCCACGTAACTAAATAACTTCTATGAAAATATTTCAGGAGACGTATAAAAATTGTTGACCTCCCATGTAAATGCAGTCAGCTGATCGTGATTTTGAATGGGAGCCAAAAAAATCTTACGGGAAGTTGTTCAGCTTAATGGTCTAAATGCACTTCTACCAGTACTTGGAGAGCTTTTCTTACACCCCATAGGTATATTTGTTAGTAAACGAGAATAAGAATTCGAATTCCCGTTTTAAGTCAGTCAGCTGATGACAAATCTCGCTTCCTATTATTGGCTCCGCAGATGAAGTTTTTCTGTTACATGGTCTAATCAAGACTGCAAAGTTTCGCCGATACACAGTTTCTTGAACCCTGTATATAATAGTACCTAATAGAGCTTTGATCCGGATGAGGGTCGATAGTTAGATATGGTTACATACGGGCACATTATCTGATTAAGGATGGGAGAAAATGTATGGCGTATAAATGTATTAGGTAGATAGAATTAGGCGCAAACTGTACAGAGTAGTCGTGAGACGCGAGACGTAAGATAGCATCTGTCAATTAAGTGATCGTTGGAGATGTGAGACGTGCGACTTAGCTATGCTTGAAACCATTTTCATATAAAATGTATGAAACTGAAAAAAGATACACACATGAGATGCCCGTCACAATGATAACGGCTGACGATTGCTTGTCTGACAGGTGTCATGTTGCACGTCTATTCAGTGGAGCTTGCACCTCACAAAGTCCTATACTTTCGTGGCCACTCCCAATGTCTTGGATTCTTAATATGGTAAGTAAAATTGTAGATCGTAGTGGTAAACTCAAGTGAGGAAGGAAACGCCATGCACTGTCATACAGCGGTGAATGCAGCGAGTGGCGATCTCAACTATATTCCTATGAAGTTTAAAATAGTACTAATTTGTTTTAAAACTCATATTTTAACTAGCTACACTAAAACGTTGCATATTATTTTACACAGAACAAAAAGTGACCTTATTTGAAGAGACCTAAAGAGTCTGAAAATGTTTGATCTTGTAAGCAATTTTTGAAGGCGTCTACAAGACGACAATTACTTACTTTCAGTGGAGATCAGAACAACCTTCATTAATGGTGACAGCACAAAGAAACCCCAACGACCCTCCGTCAGTCATTACGGAGAAAAAAATAACCCCAAATCTGAGAAGATTTTCCCGCCAAAACTCCGCCGTCCAAATTGAACCAATATATTTTTCAAGATTATCAGGGGATGACACTTCTTGGAATCAAGTCAAGAGTAATTACTATACGACAGAGTTTTTCGTAGGTAAGGTACAATAATGTTTGTAATATCTCAGAAATAAGAAGGTATGTACACATTTCTTTTTTTGAAATCAACATAATAGTTAAATTCGTTTTCAAGTTTTGAAACCAGTATATTCAAAATAAATGCGCTCATAATTGAGCACCATCTTGAGCTTTACATCTTCAGTTACATGTAGAAAAACGCCTATACGCTAAACCCTTGCCTAACTGCCAAAAGTGCTTTAATAGTTTTATCTACACTCAGTTCGTAATATTCGTTTTACAGAATCGAAAGTACGAACGTAATGAACTGCATTACGAATATACAGCCTTTAAAAAAAAACTTTCATACTACTGGCAGCTACATAAAGTAACTCGATTTCTAGTATTTGAAAAAAAATTAAACGAATTGACCCGCGTACCAAATTGTAATCTGTTCCAATTTGACACTGGCCATCAGTAAGTCGAATGAAAAAAAAAAAACAAGTGTCACCCGCGGCGGAACGACATTTGAAATTATGAGTACTTATTTATTATTAAATCTTTGCTTCAAATCATTTTTCGAATTAAAATTCACCGATAAATGCTATTTAATTTTAAAAGTTGTTCAGTTTTTATGAGCCTCCATTTTAACGTTTAGTTAAAAAGTTACTTATGTACAAAAGTCGTTCAGTTGGTGGTTCAGGTAGATAGGCTTGCAATCGCCATAGTGCAGTGCGGAGGTTTGAATTATTTTTCATAGTTTTTCTTGTAGAGTGTAGATAAAATAGTGTATGCAACTGCAAATAATTAGGCTTTAGAATGCTCGTGTCAAACTATTATCACACTCGGCTGCGCCTCGTGTGATAAACAGACACTCTCATCCTAAAGCCTCTCATTATTAGGCAGTTGCATAAACTACTATTATATCTCTTCATCCATGTTGTTTATTTACCTGCAAATGTGTGAGTATTCGCATCAATTTCAATAATCAAATTCCGAACATACACACTGCATTTTTCACGCGTTCGCAAAAATACTTCCCGTGCTAAAATATGGTGTGATACAGAATTCAAATTATTCAAAACACGTGAGCAAATCCATATTTTGAGGTGAAATTTTGAACGTTATAAATCAATCACCCTACGCTGACGATAAGACTGATTGATATGCTGAGGCTGTTACGACCTCCATGGATCGACCTGACCTCCAAAACCACCTGTGCCACACAAATAGGTTCAACAACTTCCACAGAGTACCTTTTTATATGGGGGGGACAACTTCCATGGGAAAAAAGGTTCTGAAACTTTATTGCAGGTTTTTTGGCCGTTGTTAAAAAAATGTACACTTTGACACAGGAACACAGACAAGAAATGTCTACTTAAGCAATAGAATTTTTATAATATGATCGATTACTTAGTCCACAGTGTTTTTTTATACTTAAACCTTCTTCTTCAAAATACATTCATCCTAAATATCCAGAGGAACTATGCCCTCTAGTCCAATAACTTTTCACTCATCGATGATATACAAAAATTGTAATAAAACAATGATTAGAGGATGCCTGTGTGTTTCCCGTTTTGCCCCTTTTCATACAAACATATAATATTTATAAAACAAAATAAGGAGTATTTTTAATTTCCATCGGAAAACAAAATTTTTCATATATAGTAGGTCTTAATTAGTAAAAAACTTACTCTACATGCATTATACAGGAAAGAAAACAGGGAAATAGGTAAGGCTGCATTGAATACTTAGAGGGATTCCTCTTACTGATCATAAATGTTGAAGCTATGATGTAGATGCTTCAATTTTACAAAAAAAGATGACAATTACACCAAAACCTCATTAAATACCGCCGAGCAAAAACTTTCTACGTTACTTTGTCAAATAACGATCCTGCAGATTTACGAACAATTAAGAACCTCATACTTATTCAAATAATAGAAACTTTTCGATTTAAAACTTTTCTTTTATGGTAGTCTGGCGTATCTACCTAACGCTCATGTATTTCGCTGATTCTCAATTTTTACTTATACCCTACTTGTATGTATTATCCAAATTACATTACAAAACAAAAAAGATTAGTTGCTAGTCTGGCTGTCATACCATCATAATATGCTACGCTGCACATATACAAGCGTGTATTAGGCATAATAATATAGTAGCTACATACTGTTCGTATTACGTTGAGACAAGGAGCTATTTCGGCATGTTAATCTTTGGTCATCAGGAACTTGTGAGCGTAAATATCTTTTGCTTTCATTTCTGACACCAGGGTTCATCGGGTCGTTGAACGACTCGGTGTCCCACACGAAAAGAAAAAGAAGATCCAGGTACTGCTGCGCCTAGTCGTACACTGTGAACCAGTACCTTACTTCGAACTTATACGTCAGCGGAAGACAGTGAAACGACGGTGTATTTGGACAGCCATTAGAGCCGCGAAAAGCTCAAGAAAGCTTTCACTCACTCCACGGTATTTGCATGTTTTTGTAAGTTACGAGGGTAACAAAGAAAAGGCATCATTGAATGTGAAAATAGTCAAACACTTTGAGTGATTTCGGAATGGGGGCGTTCGTTTGTTTTGTTACACTCCGTATTTTTATGTGAATCGATGAAATAATTTTTAAAACACCTACGTATCGACTCGAGATCTCAATGTTTTCAATTTTATTTGAAGAATTCAACTTCAATACATTGCTTGATATGGGTTTTCCCCCTATTGGGGGTATTTGTCATATTGGGGGTATCTGACCACGCATGGCAGGCCAATATTATTGGCGAGCACAGTGCTTAGTCTTAATTTTCTGCTAATTCCCGGGATTAACCAATTTTTACTAAACCGACGGTTAGGAATTGGGTAATGCCATTTACATGGTAAAATGGTGAGACGTTTGAACAATTTTTCTGTAAAAGGAAATCGTTTATTCATCTCAAACTGTTTAAAATACTCACGTCGCTTCAAATATCCTACCTAGACTAGTACTCCGATATTCAAAGGAACGGTAAGCTAGGTCATTCAAATTGTAGAATGAAACATGCTATTATTATTTCGAATTGAACGCATGAGAGAACATTTTGCACGGTTTCAATGGCTACTTTGTATGATTTTTGAATAACGGAAACATTTTTGTTCGAATCCAGCAGAAGCACAGAGTAACAAAGAGTTGTATTTGGCGCAGCGTAGCGAAAGCTTCAATGCAATTTTAGTTGTCTACGTCGACTATGACAGTTTCGTCAAAAAGTTTGGTGAAAAGGCTAACACATTGTACAATGCAACTGATGCTCACAAAGATTATTATTATTATTATTCCACTATATGCAAAACCTGAACCTACTAAAACTAATCTGACTTGTTCCCCTTAGAGGGCAACTCAAAGAGCTGCTTTTACCTTACAGAAGAGTCAAGTAAGTTGGTTGTGACTTGTGACACATTTCTGTTTCGATTGTACAATGTTCCAATCAGTGATATTTGAATAGATAATTGTAATAGTTTATTCTTGACTTAAGTTCCCAGTTATTTCATCAAAGTAATTTGTACTAGTTACCAAGCCATCTTGATTGTATAAGTACAGGCGGAAACTCTATTAATTACATTCCTGATTTACAAATTCTACTGTCAATCATGAAATCAGAGACACTTTGTACACGTGCCGTACAGATTACAGCTTTTCAAGTCAGCAGATGATAGATAGCTGTAAGCGAGCGTCAAACGTAGCGTTGGACGCCCTCCGACCAGATAGGCCAGGGATGGGGAAATACATTTTGGAAAGGGCCATATCAAAGAATCACAACTTGTTAGCGGGCCAAATAAGTTTTTTAATTACTAAAAAAAATTTACAAGAAATTAAGTTTGTTTTGATGTGCTTGGTCGATGAGATAAATTAAATTTTGACTGTTCGTCTACAAGCATGTCAAAACTTGGCTTCAAATAACTTTACGTAGCTTATATCACTCAAGGTGTTCATCAGTCAATTTGTTCCTCAGTTTGTTCTTACGCAACTTCATTGTGGAAAACCTTGCTCACAGATATATATGAAGATCCAAACATAGAAATGATTTTCTGAGCATGTTTTCTTATGACTTGTAAAATTAAATTTTTGTTGAAATGTTGTACCTACATTTGTTTCAACGTGTCATCACACTGAACCTTATAAATTTCAAGCTAATATTCTGCTGCTACATCCTCGCACTTAACTGCGCCCCATTCACGCAAGAGAACAATCGCAAATCAGTTTGTATTCTTTTGAAATCCTCAAATCGCTGGTTGAATTGATTTTCCAAGCTATTTAGTTGGCAAACGAAAAAGTTTATTTTGTCCGGTGTCAGTTCGGCGACTGTTTGTAGCTTTGAAAAATGTGAAAGATTCTTTTGTGATATTTGTGTAGGAAACAATTTTAATTTTTACGTGATTAATTGAACTTGAGGGCCAAACTTAATCAGTCAACTAAAAATCAGTCAGTGACCGCGGGCCGGATGAAATCACTCCGCGGGCCGGATTTGGCCCGCGGGCCGCCATTTCCCCATCCCTGAGATAGGCTGTTGACTTGAAGAGGTCGGCTGCAAGTGACTGTAGAGCAAAAACGGAAGATCGAGTCTCATGGTGTACCTTGGGGAGGCCTACGTCCAGTTGTACAAGCCTATCACATGTAGACTACATGAGCCTGTCACAATTTGATGTAGACTATATCAGGCATTCCCAGGCCAGCTCAATCTAAGCTATACAGCCACTCCCAGCCGCAGCAGACCATCTTTAAGTCATTCGTCAGACTATCTAGTCGGACGGCGTCTAACTTGACTCTACTTGACGCTCGATAATAGCTATTATTTGCTGACTTGAAAAGCCTAGTGTGGTTGGTATTTTGCTTATAAACGGGTTTTCATACAATTCCATTCGTCAGTTACATTGGACCGAAAAAATTCCGTGTGCTTTGTGTGGGAACCATCGAAAAGTCTTTACTTCTGAGGTCGATAATAGCTATGATTTGCTGACTTGAAAAGCTAGTGTGGTTGGTACTTTGCTTATAAACGGGTTTTCATACAAATCCATTCGTCAGTTACATTGGACCGAGAAAATTCCGTGTGCTTTGTGTGGGAACCATCGAAAAGTCTTTACTTCAGAGGACATTCTATTAATGCACGTTAGTATTGTAATATTATGTAGACCGAACTGTGTTTATTATTATTCAGTTGGTCAATGATATTCAGTTTTTTTTTCTAAATAAGCAATGTTTGTCAAATATATTATTTCAGAGTCATTTTAGGGACAGGATTACATTATGCTACAACTACCTCTAAATTACCCATTTACTCAGACCGATTAGTAATGAGATATAGGTAGCAACCAACATTTTCATGCAAGTTTCGCACCCTGTCGATTATTTAGTAAATACCAGAGCTTAGCCGAAGCATACCCCACATCGTTATAGATTTTAGCTTAGCACTTAGAAAATACAAAAGTAAAATATTATTTGGTAATATTTCGTACATACTGGCGCCGCGAGTAATGTCTGTGTAACAAAGCAATTTCCGGACATAAATTATGGCTAAACGTATTACATTTCCGAGTTAAATCTCGTATAAAAATTGTCAAAAGAGCGTTATATGACGGAGATTGCTGCCTCAGGCTCATGATGATTAAAACTCGGATAAACATTTTAATTTAGCCGGGTTATGAGCTTTTACATATGATGATGATAAATGTGTGAGAGAGAAGGGGTGCTTGTGTCTGTACATTTCCAACTTTAAATTCGGCTTAAATCCTTTATTTACAGAAATGCATACGCGAATTCAAAATAACTTTGTAAAACATGTTACTGTTGCTAAATTATTTATTATTTTTTGTATGAATATGATAACATTGATAACGATAACTCACGTTGAAAAGCAATGATGTCAAAAGACTGTGACAGACATAGTGACAGAATTATACGCCCATCTCCTGTACGCCCAATTGGATATACTATATTTGACAGCTGTCATATTGACACAAATTAATGTAAAGTGAAGTAGGTGGAAATCAACTTTTCAGACACATACCTACCTACCTAATTAAAAGATGATACCATGTTAAATAATTGGTACATAAATAATTTACATGGAATAAATTACAACTTTAAATGTAGCTAACATAATATTTCTTTCGCATAAAAAGGCGTGGCTGTAGGTATACTTCGAGAACTGAGTACCCGTATGTTCCGTTTCAGAAGTTTTCTTTATTATTTCACATTCCTATATCAGGAAGTTGTATTTCTGCAGTGCAATACTTGGCGTCGCGCCACACGGAGCGAAATATTATCTGCACCGCCCAAGATCGACAGACGAATAGGAATGTGTATATAGAAACCCAGTGCCTTATATGGGCCGGGGAGAGTTGAGAGAAAAATTACCCTTGGATTCAGTTCTGGATTCAAATTTCAAAAAATGGAATACAAAAAAACATGGGTAGGTAAGTAAGTAAGTCTTTAACGGTCTAGCTACTAAAACACGTGCTTGAAAATCGGTTGTTCGGTATTTCTTTCAACCTAGGTAGCACTAATGAGTAATTGAAGAATGTAAAGTAGATGTAGATCCTAAACTTCTTGCGAGTTTTCCAGTATTTCTGAGAGAATCCTTGGCTTAGCAGATTTTAGTGTGACAGTGCTGCTGATCCATTTCAGATAGAGAATTTGAAAAGAAAATTAGTATACATACATCAAAGCCGTCGTGTGTCGTTGGCTTAGAAAAACATCGCGCCAATTCTACCCATCGTGTTGTAAAAAGCGACTAAGGGATACCTAATCATTCAGGGAATGGGCTACAGCGTTTCCTGTAAATGCAACATCTTGCACTGTGCTCACCAATCCTCCTGCCAAGCGTGGTGAATATGGCAATACCCTGCGATAGAGGCAGGCTTATGTTGAGCAGTGCACTGTTGTAGCTGTTATGGTTATTTATTTATTTTGTTTTGTTTGGGACGCTTACAGTCTTTTTTACAAAAATAAATGACAATTACAAGCTACCATGATACCAAGCTACTAGTATGGTACCATTAAAGTGTTCTAGTTTTTTACTTGTTTGAATACTAAAAGTACTAAATCGTTCACTTCACCTTTTCATCATTTACTTGTAAAGGCAGTGTCACGTGGGTTGAACGCTAAGCCGGTGCTCATAAAATGCATATCGTAAGTGAAACTCTATGAAGCGTGAAAAGCTTTGAGATTTTATACACGAGATCCGATAGCTACGGGTCGCCAGAGAAGCATTGAGAAGACAAAGTCAATCTGGAAGCGATTTCGTATGATAAGGATTTTCATTTGAAACTTTTGAGTTCATTTTTCTTTTTTTGTCTGGGTTGTCAGATTTGCATTTTCTTTTCTTAGATTACACAAAAGTGAAGCGACTATCACAAAGTAATTAAAAGAACAATATGAGATTTTGATTGAAATGAAATCTTAAATAATATTACTTAGATACACAATAGATATTTCTACACTTATTTTTTATTGCCACGATTTTGTTGCTTCCAAAACTTTAAACAGCTGAAAGACATTAGTTTATAAAGTCTTGTATTCCATCCTTATGCGTTTTTCGATATTGTATGTCATAGTTCAGTTCTCCATATATTCCGTTATTTAAAGGATGCTTATCTTAAACTTTCTCATCCAGTAGTCTATATCTGTTGTCCCCGGAACCTGCCGCCGGTGACTTCGCATATTTATGAGATGTTTGATGTATCGAGATTGCCGGATCGCCACGGTCGCTTGCGTCGCCCACTGTACAAGGAATATTCTCAACAACATTAAAGCGGATATTGACTTCATAATCATAGACGCGGCAATAAGCAACAGTCGAAAGTTCGCGGGAACCAGCCAGATTCTTAAAATAAAATTCTTAAGGTGTGATGCTTTCTTAGATCGCTTCCAGTAGTCTATATCTGTTGTCCCCGGAACTTGCCGCCGGTGACTTCGCATATTTATGAGATGTTTGATGTATCGAGATTGCCGGATCGCCACGGTCGCTTGCGTCGCCCAGTCTACAAGGAATATTCTCAACAACATTAAAGCGGATATTGACTTCATAATCATAGACGCGGCAATAAGCAACAGTCGAAAGTTCGCGGGAACCAGCCAGATTCTTAAAATAAAATTCTTAAGGTGTGATGCTTTCTTAGATCGCTTCCAGTAGTCTATATCTGTTGTCCCCGGAACTTGCCGCCGGTGACTTCGCATATTTATGAGATGTTTGATGTATCGAGATTGCTGGATCGCCACGGTCGCTTGCGTCGCCCAGTGTACAAGGAATATTCTCAACGCTATATTTTCTAGTGGCGGCGCTTGTCATCAAAGGTGAACCTTTTAGAGACGTTATTGAATCAAATGCACGAGGAAATTTGCCTTTGATGACGATAGTTCCGGCCCAACGATGGATTTTTGCCCTACTTATCTTGTCGATTTTGAATATTCTCTATTGGGTCGTAGACAGGATCACAGATAATGGCAGTACCTATGTAAAAATGAGACCTTATATGAGAGATCCTTACGGTGCTAAAAGTTTTTGCTTGCCAGCTATTATGTGTTGTTACAGTTTAGTAGGAGAATATTTCGATGCAAGACAACTTACACCATACTAAGCGTGGTTTACTTTCTCTAGAAAAAAAAGCACACTTTACAAATCTTTTTCAACCTTTGAAAAAAGAAAACCAATGCGTTTCCTTTTCAGAAAACTAGCTCCCACTCCCACAGTTTGAAGGAAAAATTGTAAAGAGTCGGGAGCTAAAACACCCAATTTGAAAAGAACTTTGAATGCATTACGGAAGTGGTGAATAATGCAGCCCGGCACCGCGGAGAGGCGAGAGCTAGATGTGTAGAGATGCAACCGATGTTTTGTAAAGCAACCTAGGAAGAAAAGTATGTTTGTTTGGTATCTCGAAAAAGGGACATAAAATATCGACCCCATTTTTACCTTCATAGCCACAACCATAACAATTAACAGTCCACTACATAGGCCTCCCCCTATAAATAAGTACCCTCGTACTTATTGTCATACTCACTACTATTGGCAGGCGAATAGGCGAGTGCAGTGTAAAATGTCTTAAGATGTTTAGATCCCAGGAAACGCTTCTGTCCAGTCTCTGGATGAATATCGATTAATCGGGTTTTTCGACACCTACAGTTAGAATTGGGGTGATGCTTTTCTAAGCCGGGAAAACGCGGCAATGTTCCATCTGATTGCTGCTTATAGATATGACTTGTATGTATGAAAAGAACTTTGAATGCATTACGGAAGTGGTGAATAATGCAGCCCGGCACCGCGCAGAGGCGAGAGCTAGATGTGTAGAGATGCAACCGATGTTTTGTGGAGCGGGAAACTGTATTTCTTTAGAACCTAGAAAAAGGGACATAATTTCGTCGCCTTTTCCTTAGCCACAACCGCAACAGTCCACTGCTGAAAATGGGCCTCTCTTTATCGATGGTATTGTCATACTAACTACGCTTGGCAGGCATATATGCGAGGGCAGTATTAGATGTTTAGTTCCCAGGAAACGCTTCTGCCCATTCTCTGGATGAATATATGTCCTCTAGTCAGCTTTTGACACCTGCGGGTAGGATTAGGGTGATGCTATTCTAAGTCCGCACAACGCGGCAATATTCCATCTGATTGCTGCATTATAGATATGACTTGTACGTAAAAGAACTTTGAATGCATTACGGAAGTGGTGAATAGGTAATGTAGGCCGGTACTGCGGAGAGGCGAGAGCTAGATATGTAGGTAGAGATGTAACCGATATTTTGTAGATGTAGAAAACTTTTTTTATCTACACTTCATACATAATGTTCCTATTACAAATTCGAAAGCAAATGTATAAGCAACTGCTTTACAGCCATTCAGCCTTTAAAAAAAAATGTCGATATCATAAAGTAAAATGTCGATGTCATAAAGTACTTTTTTCTGACTTTATGATATCGACATTTAGCAGTAAGATAATAAAAAAAAACAAATGTCACGACACAATCAAAGAATGGGACGACACTTGAAATTATGAGGACTTATTTATTAAATCTTTGCTACAAATCATTTTCCGAATTAAAATTTACCGATTAATGCTTTTTAATTTTAAAAGTTGTTCCGTTTTTATGAGCTTCCATTGTAACGTTTAGTTAAAAAGTTACTTATGTATAAAAGTCGTTCAGTTGTTGGTTCAGTAGATATGCTTGCAATCGCCATAGTGAAGTGCGGAGGTATGAATTATTTTTCCTAGTTTTTCTTGTAAAGTGTAGATAAAATAGTGTATGCAATTGCAATATAATTAAGCTTTAGAATGCTCGTGTCAAACTATTATCACACTCGGCTGCGCCTCGTGTGATAAACAGACACTCACATCCTAAAGCCTCTTATTATAAGGCAATTGCATAAACTACTATTATTTGGTACCTTGAAAAAGGGACAATAATTTCGACGTCATGTCGACACCTGATTCGAAGAACATTGTAACTTATAATTACAATGTTATATTATATAACTATTGTATATTTGGATTCCACGGTCCAATACGCACCTTTTGATGTATAAATCATGGTCCTAGGTAACCTGTAACTAGCTTTTTCCAAAGTACACTTTTCCAAATTTTCACAATTTCAGTCTTTAAAAGACTGTAATTAAACTTACAATACGGCAACTTTTATGATGTTCACAATTTTTCGTAGCTAAAACATTGTATACAAATGTTACAATGTTTTTGACTCATATATATCAACATCTTAAGGTATATTTTGCAGCGCATATTCTGATACAATGTTATAACTCTAAACTTTTTTTCGATTGACTACAAAAAGAAGCAGTTTTCAGCGCTAGTAAAACAAGTTACAACGTTATTATTACAAAATGAAAGTGAATTATGCAGTAGTATTTCAAATTGTTGACCTTTTGTTGACTATATCTAGATTTTTTCATATATTTCCACTACAATAAAGCAATCTTTTACAACTTCGACAACGAAAATTCATTTTTTATGCATTGATATCAATATAAATTATTTTTTCGAGTGAATTTTTTTCACGAATTATTCATAAACCTTCTCATAAAATAACGTTTCGTGTTAACATTTGAATACCACATAGGTATATGTTATATTTGTGCGTAACAGTTTTTCTCAAAACTTACTAAGTCTATAATATCAAAATAATCTGCCACAAAAGCGGTTTTAAAACAATACTAACAAGCCTAACAGTGCCTTATGTATGTACAATACGATTATTTAGTACGTTTTAAAGATATTACGCAAAGGGTGGCTCTTCATTATTAAGTATGAGACACCGAGTAAAATTAATCCCATCAAAAACATCCTGTAAAAAACTAGCTAAGTCTCGATGGAGCTGCTTGTTTATCTCTAAAAAGTAGATGAAATCTAGACAAAGTCGTGCCTAGTCTAAGGTTTCTTCTCTTACTGCGATTTCTTTATTATTATAGTTAACGTTATACAACTGGCCGATGACTCTCCAAATCCAGTATGTCACTTTTTTACCGTGTAATCCTCTTCATATAGCATAGAATATGCTGACTAAATTTATAAGAATCTATCAAAATATAAAAACAACTCCAACATTCATTGTACAAATAGAGAAAATGAACTAAACGAAGAAACAGTTCAACAAGGTGGCACGCTCAATTGCACACGTCATCACGTTATTTATTAATAGACATCTGTAATATTATTCTATTATCTAAACATCGGACCAATGATCTGCTCATTAGCCACTTTCCGTCCCTTAGCTATCACACAGTCACTGCCTTTGTGTCACCATCTACCACATTTTCCAGGCACATCACATCAGCTAGTAAAGTTTCCTGCCCACACCCTGTTGAGCTTAGCTATCATTTTACGTACATCCTTCAGCTTTATATGTCATCAGATTTTGGTATTTCAGATACAATCATGGAGTTTTATACCGATCATGGCAAGCTCTGTGGGTCTCTGCGCAGCTTCAGTTTTATGCACAGTTTTCTTTGTTAGCACCTACGTGAGCGTAGAAAACACACGTTAGTGCAATGCCCTGGTCTTAAGATTAAGACATGGCGGTCGTACAATACTAAATATTTCAAGAGGTCTTTTCGATTTCCAAAAATTCGAACATTCGTGACCAATCCAGAGTTGCGCCATATTTATTTTCCGGTTTGTTGACTGGAACGGTTCCTCACAAAAAATGTAGCTTGTTAATTGTTACAGATCTTAGTATTTATGTGTGAAGCTATTAATGATATTTCATAGTGTCAATTTATATATGATAGAACACACAGCTATTTCAGATGAAGTAACTGTTTTTTTATATCAAAATATTTATACAAAGTTAAATAATTAATATACATTGTAAAGAAAATTATTGAAAAACATATTAAATCACACAATTACAATCACATTCTAGCTTCGTTAAACCACGTTTTTCTTTTTTACAATATTATAACGCAAATTTTCTTAGACATAATGTATAAAATCAGTTTGTAACAACCTATTACAATGTTTTGTGTTAAATTTTGTATGAATATGTGCAAAAAATAATGTTCGTAAGTATACGTTACAATGTTATTCAGTTAGTAATTCGTCATCTGATTTTAAAAGTATAATTTGGTAACGTGTAGTTACAATGTTATAAAGACTCAAAATGATTAGTATCGCAATATCAGAACATTGTAATTCAACGAAAAATGGGGTTTTCTAGGGTTTCTGATGATTTATAAAATCAATGCCAAAATCTTCAAACGGCTCCCCTGTAAAGTTTGCATTTTTGAGTTACAATGTTCTTCGAATCAGGTGTCGATGTATCATAGTCGTTATTTTATAGTTGGAATAAGTAGCTACAGTTTTCAAATTTCTCCGCAGTAATAACTACTTATCCTGTCTTAGTTTTTTGCATTGTGTAGCTTTTACAGCTGATTATTTTAATTATTATACTGTAAAATAATTAAAATAATCAGCTGCAATGTTAGGTATCTAAATCTTGGCTCTAGTAGAGCGTTTACTTTGTGAAAAGTTCTTTTTATCTGCCTCATTCATATTACTTACGTGATACTTACATCAGTATGTTCTTGGAATACTTGGATACTTACTTTTTACGAAGATACGGAGTTAATACACTAAAGTCCTTATTTGCTTACTAATCTGACTAATTACATGCGTTTAAAGACTTTATTCTTGGATATATTTTATGTTTTGTCAGTAAGAAAGCCATGATCACTTTTTATCAAAGTAGGTATTTTCTGTTGAATATTAATTCAACTATCTGTTACAAGGTTCATTTTATACTGTCTAGATCCTTCGCATGATATCATAAAATCCAGCTTCGGCATTAATCGAGGGGTTGTATTCCACTCCTCATCAAAAATAAATCTTACTACACCTTTCACAGAGACGGCCCATTAGCGTCACTAGTGTAGGAGCACGTTTTTACATGTCCGTCTTCACCCGTGATATACCTAGCGGATTAAGAGTAGTAAGTATACCTACATATTCGGTTCATGTAAGGTTCAGTTCAGTTTCTTGTTTTGTGGCTCATGTAAGGTTAGGCAAAGTCGACAATGTTCTTTTTTCCTGTCAGTAAAATTATACTTATCTTTCAGACTAGATTACCTTCCTATATCTAAATACATCCACATGCTAACAATTTGCAGGTGCTTTAGCACTTGATTGACCGAAAATAAGTAATGCTTCTTTGCTTCGAAGGCTATTTTAAGCTCTCCGTCCCTGTTGCTGTCTATCATTGCGTCAAATTTGTCAGGGGCCTTCTAGTAGTCGTAAGCGGATGAAAATCCTCTTAGATCTGGGTTAATCAGATCGTCGATTCTGTATCTCTCACCATAGTAGAGGAATTCATTCACCATTTTCCTTTTTCAGTCTGCGCGGTTAGATTGTCTCGTCGTTGATGTTGTCTTGTTCGGCCGGCGAGCGGCATCACAAATTCTCGCGAACCTCCAAGATGGCGGCGCATTCCCCCATACATCTCCGTGCGATTGCTTGCCTCGAGGCCCGTCCTGACAAATTGGATGTGTCGCCGGGGTACGCGGGGGCTGCTGGAAAACAACTCGTGAAGAATACGTACAAGGTGGGCCAAAAGTAATCTAATCACCCTATGTGAAACACCTCTCATTTTTTTATTAGACATTAAAATCGAAGACTGTTTTCAGAAATCAGTCTTTCGATGATGTAGAATTTATGTGATTATGTTTTTAAAAAGAAATTAGTCGAATTGCCATCTCTACCGTACGTTTTAACTTTAAACATGCTAATTTCCATACATTCATGACCATGTCTTTTTTTCGTTTGTGGTAGCTTCAGGGACTTGAAAGTTTCATGAATTGTAATTTGTAATCTTTAGCTATCAAAAATACCATTGGATGAATTCTGGCGTTGTCAGAACTGGAGATCTGACCAACCGGTTCAAAAACCAAATCTTGTGGATTGGTTTTCACCAACTTGCATCCAGTCTGGAGTTAACATCTAACTGCTTTCTTTATTTTTTATTTAATAGCATTGACTTCACATCTTCGAAGGATTATTCAGTGATAACAAAATTTATTTTAACATTACTTTTTAAAAAATGGTGATCGTTTTAACACGAGAAGGGAGCTTTTCAGAGACCATTTTTGATTTGACTCAGGAGGTGGCAATTTGACCAATGTCTTTTTTAAAAACATAATCACTTATATTTTAAATCTTCAAAAGATTGATTTCCGAAAACAGAAGTAAATTTTAATGACTAATTAAAAAATGGGAGGCAAATCACATCGGATGACTTCTTTTGGCCCACCCTGTACATTCATACATACATGTATCGCGCCTTTTTTCCTTGTGGGGTAGGCAGAGCGTAAACAGCTGTACAAACTGTCATTTACACCACGTTTGAAAAAAGTTTAGGAGACTGTGTATTACCATAGTGACAGGTTGACAGCCTGCCGCTTAAAACTGCAATGCTTATGAACTCTCAAATCCCTTAGTCGCTACATACGACACCCACGGGAAAGATATTTAAGCCGGCACTACACTGTGAAGACCTAGGTATGGGTATTTGTAGACGGCCAAAGAAACCCAAGTCTCACAATATTCTCTTCGAAAGATGGTTCCATGCTCGGAAGGGCACGTTAAGCCATCGATCCCTGTTGCTGTCTACATTTGCTTAGATAAGGTCTTCACAAAACCTTAACAGGGTTGTACTAGTAGTGGTAGGCGTTTAAGAACCTCTTAGATCAGGGTTTATCCTTCCAAGTATATCCCGGAATTCATGCACATTTTCTTTTTTCAGTCTGCGCGGAAGAACTAGATTGTCTCGTCGTTGATGTTGTCTTGTTCGGCCGCCGAGCGGCATCACAAATTCTCGCGTACCTCCAAGATGGCGGCACATTCCCCCATACATCTCCGTGCGATTGCTCGCCTCGAGGCCCGTCCTGACAAATTGGATATGTCGCCGGGGTACGCGGGGGCTGCTGGAAAACAACTCGTGAAGAATACGTAGGTATACTAAGTTGTAGAGATAGAGAAGAATCATTGAAAACTTGGACAGCCAATGTGGCGCAGTGTTAGTGCGACTGCCTGTGACTGAAATTTGGGTCCGATTCTCCGTGGGTCAGTCACAAAGTTGATATTTTATTACTTTTTAAGTTTGTTGCTGTGTGGTGCATGCTAAGAATAGCAAATTATATCCTGTGGGTGTCATAAGAAGCGACTAAGGGATTTGAGTGTCGATGTTTTGCAATTTTAAGCGACAGGCTGACCTGTCACTATGGTGAAACACAGTCATCTGAGTGACTCTTCTTAAACTATTGTCAGACGTAGTGTAAGTGGCTTTTTTGTACGGCCGTAAGCGCTTTGCATACCCTGCACGAGATATAGGCGTGATTTATGTATGTATGTAAAACCTAACAAACACATTTTTAGTGTAAGGATTCGATAAAGAAAACCATGTCTCACAATATTCTGTTCCGGTGGATGATGAATGACACCAGAACGGTAAATTTTTTTGTTAACCAACTCTACATAACACGAGTTAAATAAAAATCTGTTTAAATATCTACCTTCCTATACAAATAAGTCGGTCAGCAGCCGTGAGATGTAATGGCGTCGCTTCCACCCCCACTTAGCGCTTATTTCCTGCGCTCGATCGGGACTCGGGAACTCGGGAATCGGGCTCGGAGGTAAATCACTGCGAGTACTTTTTATTATTGAATGCGGAAATTACGATGGTAATTTTGATTGTAATTGGGATATAATGGTGTAAAGGTTAGCTAATTTTTAGGGTGCCGTAACCAAAGGCTGAAAACGGTACCCTATTACTTCGTTGTCTGTCTGTTCGTCCATCTATCTGTCCATCTGTCACCACGGTGTATTTTATAAATAGTCTAGTAACTAACGTCAATAGCTGGTTATATTATAACTATTCGGATTGACCCATGAAGCTGAAAATCGGCATGTAGGTACTTCTTGACCTCCTGATCAAAATTAGACATGGAGCCCAGCGGGCACCACCCCCCTTAACCTTTTACCGCCCCCCCTTCTTTACAAGGCGCAACTTTTGAAGTAATTGACTTGGAGAGTAGTTTTTATTTTATATCGTGCATGACATCTCACATAAAGCTTATTGTGTCCTCAAAATTACCCTTTAGGCCCCCCGGGGGCCCAAAAGCCCCAAAAGTGGGGTGTCCCGTCCTTGTATGAGATTTTCTTATTTTCAAGCTATCGATCCCTAAGTGGTATCAAAAGTTGCGGAATTAGACACAGATTGCAAAAAACTTAAAATATCTTTAAATAATATTTATCTTTAGGGCTTTGCTGAATATTAAAAAAACAATAATATGTTGGTTTCGTAGTCAAAACACTTTATTGATCGATAGAGCCCTAGATATAAATATTATTTCAAGATATATTAGGTTTTTTGCAATCTGTGTCTAATTACGCAACTTTTGATACCTCTTGGGAGTCGATAGTTTGAGAATAAGAAAATCTCATATAAGAACGGGACACCCCACTTTTCGGGCTTTTGGGCCATCCGGGGGACCGAAAGGGTAATTTTGCGGGCACAATAAGCTTCAAGTGAGATGTCAAGCACGATATGAAATAGAAACTACCCTCCAAGTCAATTACTTCAAAAGTTACGCCTTGTAAAGAAGGGGGGGTGGTAAAAGGTTAATGAGGGTGGTGCCCGCTGGGCTTCATGTCTAATTTTGATAAGGAGGTCAAGAAGTACCTATAAGCCGATTTTCAGCTTCATGGGTCAATCCGAATAGCTGTGACGTTAGTTACTAGACTAAAACCGTATTTATAGGAGCGTTTAAATCTTCACAGATGCCGTGGTAGACTCACCCAAGGGAAATATATGGGGTGATGATATTCTAAGCCGACAGTATATGGAGCAAATAAAAATCTGTTTCAATATCTACCTTCCTATACAAATGAGTCGGTCAGTCTTGATATGTAACACACGGGCCGGCATCGCTTCCGCCTCCACTTAGCGCTTATTTCCTGCGCTCGATCGGGACTCGGGACTCGGGATTCGGGCTCGGAGGTAAATCACGAAGAGTGCTTTTTATTTTTGGAAGCGGAAATAACGTAGGTGATTTTGGTTCGTAATTGGGATATAATAGTATAAAACATAAATATGAGTCAAATGAAGATCTGTTTAAATACCTACCTTCCTATACAAATGAGTCGGTCAGTCGCGAGATGTATTACGCACGGGCAGGCGTCGCTTCCGCCCCCACTTAGCGCTTATTTCCTGCGCTCGATCGGGACCCAACTCTACATTAAAACACAAGTCAAATAAGAAACTGTTTATATATCTACCTTCCTATACAAATGAGTCGGTCAATCGCCGTGAGATGTAACTTACGGGCCGGCGTTGCTTCCGCCCCCACTTAGCGCTTATTTCCTGCGCTCGATCGGGACCCAACGCTACATTATAACACAAGTCAAATAATAAACTAATGTATTGGAATTTTCAATGCACTCACAGCGCAATATATTATTCTCATAAATTAAATAATGAGAAAATTGAAATATTCAAAACAGGGTCCGCCAGGCGCCCGTAGCTCAGTCGGCAGAGTGGTGGCACGGTGATCCACAGTCCTGGGTTCAAGTCCCGGCGGTCGCTGATGAATTTTTCAATTCTCTCATTATTTAATTTATGAAAATAATAAACTGTTTAAGCTTATTTCCTGCGCTCGATCGGGACTCTGGAACTCGGGAATCGGGCTCGGAGGTAAATCACCAAGAGTGCTTTTTATTTTTGGATGGGGAAATTAAGTAGGTGATTTCATTTCGTAATTGGGCTTTAATGGTGTAAAGGTTAGCTCATTTTTAGGATGCCGTACCCAAAAAGTAAGAACAGAACCCTATTACTGAGACTTCGTTGACTGTCTGTTCATACATCTGTGTGTCCATCTGTCACCACGGTGTATTTAATAAACCGTATTTGTAGGAGCGTTTAAATCTTCACCGATACCGTGGTAGATTCACCCATGGGATATAGGGTGATGCTATTCTAAGCCGGCACCACACGGCTGAAATAAGAATCTGTTTAAATATCTACCTTCCTATACAAATGAGTCGGTCAGTCGCGAGATGTAACGTACGGGCCGGCGTCGCTTCCGCCCCCACTTAGCGCTTATTTCCTGCGCTCGATCGGGACCCAACTCTACATTAAAACACAAGTCAAATAAGAAACTGTTTAAATATCTACCTTCCTATACAAATGAGTCGGTCAGCAGCCGTGAGATGTAACGTACGGGCCAGCGTCGCTTCCGCCCCCACTTAGCGCTTATTTCCTGCGCTTGATCGGGACTCGGGAACTCTGGAGTCGGGCTCGGAGGTAAATCACCAAGAGTGCTTTTTATTTTTGGATGGGGAAAATACGTAGGTGATTTTGAGTTATGATTGGGATCTAATGGTGTAAATATTAGCCTATTTTTTAGGTGCCGTACCTATCCAAAAGGTAAGAACAGGACCCTATTATTTCTGAGACTTCGTTGACTGTCTGTTCCTCCATCGCATCCGTCTATCCGTCTGTCACCAATAAGAGAGCTGAAATCTTCACAGATTGAGTGAGTCCAACTCGCACTTGGTCGATTTTTTATATTTCAAACAAATCGTTTTAGAATTTATTGTAGTTAGGCCCTAAATGGTGTTGTAAGAATGTTTGTTTGTTAGGTATTGTTTGATTCCGAAGCTGATCTTAGCGCAGTGGAAGCAAATTAAAGTTATCTTAAAATCTAAAACTAAATGGTCGATTAGCCCCGGAACAACATTTGACTACGATTCGTAGTGCTCTTTACTATAGCTAAATAAAATAAATTTAATGGGAAAATTTTCGTTCCGGAAAGTTTCCGGCCGAGAAATTCTGGGATCCGTCTGCAACGGCCCTTAATTTCCTACAATATGACTAATATTCTACCGCACTATCGCAGCTCATGTCTAAAGTATATGTACCAAGTTCCGGTTGTACCAAAGGTCATCAGGGTGGTGACCTCCACGTAATGTTGCTAAATCACTGCAATACAGAACCTAACAGCGAATTGCTTACCGTGCGAATTATGACGCCGTTTCTTTGTGAGTCTAGGTATGACAGGAATCAGGTATTCAGGATATTTGAGGAGCACAGGAATAGAGAATAACCTAAACTCACTGCACTGGAACATCCGCTTGTTCTCGAAATCCTTTCCTCCAATAGGTATTCACTATAGTTCACAGTTCGACATCGAATAATGTTTTTAACACAAAAATAACTAAAAGATTTCTCTCCGAATGAGAAATCGGCCCCGTTGGCCCCCAATCAAGAAAACAATTAAAAATATGTGGCTATCGGCAGCCGCGACGCGAGCGACGAAAAAGTGAGGTTATATTTTGCCGGCGGCCGCGTGATTCTCAATCAAAGCGCCGGAACCAAATCCACTTGGTTCACTTCCCCACCGAACAGGGAAAACCACACGAGAAAACCGAAAGCACACTAAATTACACCATTTATAATTAAAATTCGCATCAACGATGCGAGCGCACGGCCACAGGACGGGACAAGGACAAAAACAGTGTTGCCAGCGCCGTCCGCTCAAAAAGAAGTGGCTCGAGACGCAAATCGCACCGCGCGTATTTGATACGAAACTAAACATTCACCCGCCCCGGACCGACCCATCGGTCCGCTCTATGCATGGCAGGCGTGATAATGTAGCTACTGCTCGCTTAAGGACTGAATCCCCCACCTGAACTTCTGCAACTCGAGGAGTGCCATCACTACCCGGAAACAGGTTGAGAATGCGCCCCCGGCGCCAACGCAGTGGCGGTAGGTTGGCATCCTTAACCAGAACGAGATCCCCAATGCAGGGGGGTTCAGTCCTGTCCGTCCACTTAAGGCGTTGCTGCAGAATGTGCAAGTACTCAAGCGACCAACGCTTCCAAAAGTTTTGAGTCATTTGCTGCAACAACTGGTTACGCGACAAACGATTGCTATTCACCTCCGTATAGGGATATTCCGGGAAGGCGTTAAGTGGGCGGCCAATTAAGAAATGCCCTGGCGTCAGGGCCTCTAAATCATTTGGGTCTGAGCTGAGCGGACACAAAGGACGCGAATTGAGTACAGCCTCAATTTTACAAAACACGGTCGCCAGCTCCTCGAAAGTCAAAATTGTTAACCCTACGACGCGCAACAAATGCGTCTTAGCGGACTTTACAACCGCTTCAAAAATACCACCCCAGTGAGGGCACGCTGGTGGATCGAACACCCAGGTAATGCCCTGACGGGAGAGGCCCGTGCTGATGGCTTCTTCGTTCTCCCGTAAGAACGTTACAATTTCTTTCATACACCGATCAGCACCCTTAAAGTTGGTACCACAATCCGACCTGATCAGCGCTGGTCGCCCTCTTCGCGACGTAAATCTCTCTAGCGCTGCCAAAAAGGCCTCCGTAGAAAGGTCGGCCACGAGCTCCAAGTGGACGGCCTTGGTGGCCAGGCACACGAACACGCACAAGTACGCCTTTATAGACTTTGCGTTCCGCAGGCGTGATGCCTTTACCATGAAAGGGCCTGCGAAATCCGTTCCCACACCTGCAAACGTCCAGGCCTCCGTCACCCGGTCCGGTGGAAGATCTCCCATCTGTGGCTGCATTGTGGCTGCCTTCAAGCGGTAACAAGGCAAGCACCTAAACACAACGCTACGTACCGTTCGTCGTCCCGATAAGATCCAGAACTCGCGCTGTAGGATGGCCAATAGCGCATTACAGCCCGCGTGCGAGTTTTTCTCATGACGATCCCTGACTAAGAGCTCAACTAAGGGTCCCCTTTTTGGAAGTAACAGTGGATGCCGAGCCGAAAAGGGCAGGCTAGCGTTCCGAAGTCTGCCTCCAACCCTGAGCATACCTTGCTCATCCAGGAATGGGTTGAGGCGCACAATTCCTCCCTTCAGCTTTCCACGTCCATCCCTGAGCAGCCTGACCTCCTCTTCAAAATGTTCCGCCTGGACGACTGATGTATATGCGATGTTCACTCTGTACGTATTGCAGTCAGTAATAAACTCGCCATCGAACGTACCGGTTGTTTCCTTTATACACATCACTGGCGAACGAGTATATTCGCCTACCTACGCGTGCGTGTATTTATTTCGATAATTATGTCGATTATAGGGGAAGTTACGGTTTTTGACCATAATACCCAGGAATGGGAAGTGTATTATGGTAGATTTAAACAGTTTCTAAAGCTAAATGAGACGGTCATCAAAGAAGATACGAGTAAATGCGCGCTATTGTTATCTAGCTTAGCAGATGATACCTATCGTCTGACGCGTAATTTACTGCATCCTAAGGATTTAGAGAAGGTTACGTTCGGTGAGTTGACGACTGCGCTCGATGGACACTTCAAGCCAAAGCAGTGTACGTTTGCTGATCGAGCCAAGTTTTATGACGCAAGGCGTTCTCCAGGAGAAAGCGTCGACGACTGGGCGGCGCGCTTAAGGGGGCTCGCGATTCGTTGCGAGTTCGGTACGGCGCTGGATCAGCTGATAACGGACAGATTTGTGCTGGGCATGTCAGCCGGTCATGAACGGAAGAGGCTGTTCGAAGAGGACGCGGTGAAGCTCAAGTTCAGCAAAGCTTTGGAAGTGGCGCAGAAGGCGGCTTTTGCTCGCCTGGCGCAGGAGCAGCAGCATGTGATAGTGAAGCAGGAGCCAGTATACCGGGTGCAAAACCAGTACGTAGCCCCAGCTCGTGGCCGTAATGGCGGTACGCGTGGCGGTGCGAGTAATGGCGGACGGCATGGCGGACCGCACGGCGGCAGTGGCGGCAGCGAGCTACATCGCCGATGCGGAGTTTGCGGTCTAAAATCTCACGATTCTGAAAGTTGTAGGTTCAGTGGTTACCGGTGCAGGGGGTGTGGTGTTATTGGGCACCTAGTGAAAGTGTGCAAAAATAAAAATTCTGTGCGCGTAAATAATCTCAGTTCTAACGGAGAACAGGAGCAACCCACGGACGAGACTCAGGAATGTAAGGAATGCGACCTGTTTAACATGAGGTATGTGAATCACAACCCAATTAAACTTTGCGTGTGTGTGAACGGTATTAAACTGGACATGGAACTAGACTCTGGCTCAGGAACATCAGTCATATCAGATAAACTGTATCATGAATATTTTTCTGATTTTAAATTAATGGATTGTGATCTTAAAATGTGTACGTATACCGGTCATAAAATCACGCCACTAGGTTATTTCATAACAAACATTTCTTATTTAAATGTTTTTAAAACATTAAAAATATACGTTGTTCAAAACGGTGGGCCACCGTTACTAGGGCGTGACTTTATGGTTGAATATAAGATGTATTTTGCAATGAATCATAATCACATAAATCGCCTTGATAATGACCTGAGTGAAGTGCAACAGTTGGAGCGAAAATATGCCAACCTTTTCGAAGAAGGGCTAGGGCGTTTTAATAAGTTTAAAGTTGAAATTAACTTGAAGGAGGGAACCCATCCTAAGTATTTTAAGCCTCGTTCTGTACCGTTCGCACTGAAAGACAAAATAGAGAAAGAGATTGACCGGCTAGTGGAGTTAGGTATTTTAATTCCGGTAACTCATTCTAAATACGCCACGCCAATCGTACCGGTATTAAAAGAAAATGGAAAGGTCCGAATTGCGGGCGATTATTCGATAACTTTGAACAAAGATATGCAGATAGATAAGTACCCCCTACCTCGAATAGAAGAAGTATTTACGAAAATAGGAGGTGGAGAATCTTATAGTAAGCTTGATTTGAGTAATGCGTACAACCAGTTTAAACTAACTGAGTCATCTCAAGAGTTGACGACTATCAACACTTGTAAGGGCCTATTTAAATATACGCGTCTAGTGTATGGTCTCGCTAATGCACCTGCAATTTTTCAACGCTCAATGGAAATGTTACTAGCTGGTATAGAAGGTGTCTCATGTTGGTTGGATGACGTGTGCGTTACTGGTCCAACTAGAGAAATTCACATGCAAAGACTTTGTGAGGTAATGACACGTTTTATGGAGGCCGGACTTAAGTTACAGAAAGAAAAGTGTGCCTTCTTTCAGAAAAGCGTAACTTATTTAGGGTACGTAATTAGTAGGACCGGCCTACAAACATCACCTATTAAAGTAGAAGCTATTGTAAATGCGCCGTGTCCTACAAATGTAACTGAAGTAAAAAGATTTTTAGGCGTTATCAATTATTATCGCAGTTTTATACCTAACGCGTCGGCAATATTAAGTCCTTTGCACGAGCTACTAAAGGTAGGAGCGAAATGGGAGTGGACCGCACGTCACCAGCGCGCGTTTGATATAATTAAGAACGAGTTATCGTCTGATCGGGTGCTGACTCATTTCGATACCAATGCACAGCTGATACTTTGTGTAGATGCTAGCCCGGACGGATTAGGTGCAGTGCTGGCGCAATGTGATAAGGACGGGGTAGAAAGGCCGATAGCGTATGCATCAAGGTCACTTTCTAGTAGCGAAAAGAATTATAGCCAGATTCAGCGGGAGGCGACGGCAATTATATTTGGTGTGAAGAAATTCCACCAGTATTTATATGGTCGTGACGTGCCATTTATTTTGCGTACCGATCACCGCCCTTTATTGACCATATTTGGAAATAAGGTAGGTATATCAGTAATGGCAGCCTCACGCTTACAAAGATATGCTATAATTCTATCTGCGTATAACTATACGGTACAATTTATTAGTGGAGATAAAAATATAGTAGCCGATTATTTTTCACGCGCTCCAATTTCAGGAACTAATGACCAGGGCAGTACTCAGTTGGGAGAAAATAATGTTTCATTTTTGAAATTCTTAGATGCAAACATCGCGCCAGTATCATTCGAAGATATTAAATGTGCAACGGCTAGCGATAAAGTCTTGCAAACGGTTATTAAATATATGATTAACGGTTGGCCGCGCAGGATTAAATGTAGTTCTATTGCCCCATTCTTTCATTGTAAAACAGATTAAGAGGTAAACGAGGGTTGTTTGTTCCGAGGACATCGAGTAGTAATTCCGTTTGTTTTCCAAAATCGTATGTTGCACGAACTTCACGAAGGTCACTTAGGAATTGTCAAAACAAAATGTAACGCTCGCGAGCGAATGTGGTGGCCAGGGATTGATAGCGATATCGAGCGCTGGATAGGTACCTGTGCGCAGTGTGTAGGAACCCGCGCTGCTCCGGCGCGTGTTGCCCCCGCGCCCTGGCCCCGCCCCTCTGCCCCCTGGGAGCGTTTGCATATAGATTACATGACAATTGCCCAAAGAGTTTATCTTATTGTTATTGATGCTCATAGTAAATGGCTGGAATGCTTGTTAATGAATTGCGGCACCTCTACTCGCTGTCTAATTAGTAAACTTAAGTACCTATTCTCACGATTTGGTTTACCTACCACTATAGTTTCGGATAACGATGCTAAGATAAATTCGACAGAGTTTATTGAATTCTGTCGAGTAAATGGAATACGCTATATTAATTCTCCTGTATACCACCCTATTAGTAATGGCCAAGCTGAAAATTCTGTCAAGACTTGTAAAAAGATGTTGAAATGTATAATAAGTGAAAATACAAAGCAGAGTGATATTGAACAGAAATTAGAAGGATTCTTATTTCAGTATAGAAATAGTGTTCATTGTTCTACAGGACTGACACCGGCTAAGCTCATGTTAGGGCGAAATTTACGATCTAGATTAGATTTAGTGCTACCGAATAAATCAAAGGATATAATGTGTAATGCTAATGAGGAAAATGAAACTACTTTGCAAAAAAAATGACTACAATGTAGATTGTGTTAGGCATATTGACCAGTTGCTTAATTATAAAGGGGTAAAGATTCATGCTAGCCCATCTACAGAAAATGAGGTTGTTACTAATAATGTACAGCCTAATTCGCCTCTTCATGTTGCGTCACCTTCCTCTTCTCCTGCTCTTTCAAGCCCTGCGGCGGTAGTTGTGCCAAGTGGTGGTAGTACTGCCACTGTTGATGATGAAGTTCAAATGGATGAGGATGAGTGGGGGGAAGCGGAAGGATTTTTAGATAGTGATAAGGATGTTAATGTACAGGATGATCTGACGGACACCAACGATGCTCAAAATGTCGTTCAAAATGTAAATAGCCCGAGTAATGCTGATGGTGGCCGTCAGCTCAGACCAAAAAAACCTGTTAATTATAAAAGGTTTTTCTAAATGTATTTTATCTTGTCTTGTTGACAGGTTTCCAAATTAAGGTGGAAGGAATGATGTATATGCGATGTTCACTCTGTACGTATTGCAGTCAGTAATAAACTCGCCATCGAACGTACCGGTTGTTTCCTTTATACACATCAACGACTCTAACTAATGAGCATAGAGCCGCATTCCGTTCCGCAGGCGAGAGGACAGGTGTAAAGTTCCGTTCTGCTTGAGGCTTCCTGCAGTTGTTCACGAACCGTTTGATCCAACCTGTCACCCCAAGAAGTTTGTCGAGGGAGCTATACCGTTCCAGCAAGAAAGCTGGGTTAGGCTTCGGTACGAGTTGCCCCACGTTCACTCGCAAACCTCGATCAGGTGGCCCAAGCGGCGCCCTGCACTCGTTGAATGGCCATTCCTGCGGCGACTCAGTCAGCCATTGAGGTCCCCACCACAGTGGGTGACTCACCAAATCAGGGGCCCTGCACCCGCGCGAAGCGCAGTCCGCTGGGTTCCATTCTCCCGGTACGTGCCTCCACACTAACGGAGTTTCCGACCCCGTAATCTGTGACACCCGATTTGCCACGAAAACCTCAAGTGTATGTACCGACGTCTGCAACCAGCACAGAACTATCCGACTGTCAGTCCACGCGTACACCGTTTCATCCAAGTTGATGGTACCACGCAGATTGCAGGTTACATGATTTAGCAAGCGCGCTAGAAGAGCTGCCCCTGCCAATTCCAATTTGGGGATGGTCCATCTAGTCCTGACTGGTGCCACCTTACTTTTGGCCATAACCAGACGCACGTGCACAGTTCCCGTTGAACTTGCTGTCCGAAGGTATACAGCTGCCGCGTACCCTCGCTCCGAGGCGTCACAAAACCCATGTAGGGTAGCCTTACATCCCACCGATGGGACTAACTTGCGGGGTATCGCGATGTGCACAATCCCTGGTAAGGTGGTCACAAACTTGAGCCAATCCTTCAACAACTCTCCGGAGAGTTGGTCGTCCCATCCTAAGTTGGCTAGCCACAACCTTTGTAAAAAGCACTTCGCCATGAACTTAACCGGGGCGATCCATCCGTTAGGATCGAACGTTCTAGCGATTGTCGACAGTACCGACCGCTTAGTCCAAGTTTTCTCCAAAAGGCCGGGCTCAATCTTGTACGTGAATACGTCATGCGTTGGCCTATATTGCACCCCGAGGATGCCCAACGTGTTTGGATTGTCCGGGTTCTCAAAGAGGTGCGGGTCCTGATGGAACTCGCCTGGCAAACCGGCCAGGAGCTCTGGGCAACTGGACAACCATTTCCGCAACTCGTAACCTCCTGAACCCATGATCGCGATCAGCTCGTCTCGTAGAATTAGCGCCTGCTCCACGCTATCAGCACCCGTGCAGATATCGTCCACGTAGACGTCGCGATCCAGTACTGCTGCGGCTCGAGGGTATCTTACCCTTTCCTGTGCGGCCAACTCTCGCAGCGTACGTACTGCCAAATACGGACTTGACTTAAGTCCATACGTCACCGTGTTAAGTTCGTATGTGACCATCGGCTCATCTGGGCTCTCACGCCACAAAATCAGCTGATACCGACGGTCATCCGGATGTATCATGGTTTGGCGAAACATCATTTTGAAGTCTGCGACGAACGCTACCTGGTGCAAACGAAAGTCTGTAAGAATGTCCACAATGTCCCGGTTCAATTTAGGACCCGCGTGCAAACATTGGTTCACAGACACACCATTCGAGGTAGGAGCAGAACCGTCAAACACCACCCGTATTTTCGCCTCAGGTGACTTCAAGACAGCCAGGTGTGGAATGTAATAATGCTCGACACACCTCCAATCCAGGCTGGACACCGACATGTGGCCCAATTGAATATATTCCCGCATGAATTCTATATACTTCTGCCGAAGTGCTGGGTCTCGCCTCATCTTCCGCTCCATTCCGAGTAGTCTCCGTTCCGCGAGCTGTCGCGAACTACCTAAAGCGGGGCGGTTTGGGAGAAAAGGTAGCCTGGTCACGAATCTGCCTGACGGGCATCTCGCAGTGTTGTATTGATAGAACAACTCGCACTCGTCATCCTCTGGCTTCCGTCTGTCCGCCGTGGGCGGCTCTTCAGACTCCCAAAACCTCTGCAGCACCTCTGACAGCACACTACCATAGAGGACCGTATCCCCTTCTGGTAGGTCCTGAGGTCTCCAAACTGGGCCGAAAACAACATACCCCCCTGTGGTATCTACGGCCACCAAACCAGCTTCCTGGAGTACCTTCTTCCTACCGCACCATAATCTCCCGAGGACGTCTGACCCGAGAAGTACGTCCACCGTACCAGGAGTATCAAAATCAGGATCAGCTAACTCCAACCCTGTGGTTAACCCTCGTACCGTTGGTGGTAACCTAACCTGAGGAGTTTCCCAACCACTTCATCCAGCACCACGGCTGAGACTTGATAGCTGACCCCTGTACATGTGCTACCTAATGCGAACTCAAAGTTCGTCTGACCCCGAATGTCAGGCACATTTAGGCCCCCGATGCCTACAGCTTCATCCGCACTTGGCTGTACATTTAGGCCTAGCCTACTCACCAGCTTACTCGATACAATACATCCCTGAGCCCCTGTATCCAGTAGGGCTCTTACTTGAATGGTCCGGCCACCGTATCCCCATACCCAAATCTTAGCCGTTGGCAAAAGTACCGTGATTGGACGGGGAGCCGAAGCTGACGAGTAGGCGGCGATTACCTAGCGGGAATCTAAACGCGGTGAGGCCGCGTCCCGCGGGGTATCCTCGCTACCCAAACCTGTGTATGGGTCCCACTCCTGCTGGTAGGGAGGTCTGCCCATAAAGGCCATGGCTGGAGCTCTATAGTACCCCAACGGCAAACGTCCGTACCGAGGTTGTGCCTGTAGCCGCGGGTACTCAGGCATAGGTGGAGGCATGCGTGGGTCTTGAGACCCAACCAGGTGGCTCAAGCCCGCAGAATACTGCATGTACCCTGGCGGCCGCCTAATGCTCTCCTGACACCCACCCGTTGGATCCCGTACCTGGGATGGGTGTCCTTGGCCACGTTCCTGTGCCGCTCCTCCCCAATCCGGCACCTGCTGCCGTGGTGGGGATCGTCACCACGTCCTTGGGTAAGTGGGCTCCGTCTGTTGACGTCCCCCTGCCTGTCCCTGTGACCGATGCGGAGGTGGGCTCCTCCTTGGAGGGGGTGGGGAGCGTTGCTCCCTCCCTTGGTGGGCAGGCTCCCTTCGCTGATCCGATCCAGCGCTGCCCCCGGCGCCTCCGGAGCAATTCATGCAGAGCAGCGGATGGTGTGCACCCTGGCAGTACCTACAGTTGGTGCTTGAAGGGCACTCTCGCACCTGATGCGGCCCCAGGCACCGAAAACACCAACGCCTCTGCTGTGCCACACCCCGTCTCCTCTGAACCCGCTGCGCAGCAAACTCCTGACACGCTGTCACCCCGTGGCCTGTCTCCCTGCAGTAGGCACACCCTGATTCCAATGCAGTGTTGTACCGCCTGGGTTGCCTACTGTTGCCTCCTCGCGCCGGTGCACCCGGCCGTTCCGGGTGGCGAGGGGCAGAGGTCTCCTTGCGAGGGGCTTCACCAGCCTGGACGTCCACTCGCCTGCTTTCGGCCTCGAGGAACGACTTCAGATCCTCGTAGGTCGGGAGGTGGTCCGAGGACTTGCCCCATGGAGCTGCTCGAATCGAGCGACCATTTCGCTCGGCAGGCGGCGAAGCACTGTGTGGACCAAGATATAACCGTAGCCCGCCACTGGCAAACCCTGTCGCTCCAGTGCGCTGACCGCGACGTTGACTGGGTGGAAGATTTTCTCGCGGAGGTCCGTACCTCGCGTTATGGTTGGTATTGACAGCCACTGGTCTAACAGCCTGTCTACAATCAGGCGCTTGTTCCGATACCGGTCGGTAAGGATCTTCCACGCCACCTCATAATTGCTATCCGAGACCGCCAAATGCGTCAGCAATTCATGAGGCTCTTGTAGCCTGGACATCAGCTGAGCCATCTTGTACGCTGGCATTATGTCCGTCCGTGTGTGGACCACGCTGCTATACAGGTCCTCAAACGCCGGCCAGTCGGCGTAATCGCCTGCAAAGACTGGAACCGTAACAGGCGGAAGAGGCACCTGTAATCCTTGTCCCACCTTACCACGGAATGGCTTTTCCTTTCCGTCACGTCGCCTAGTTATATCCGCAGCTGCCTGCTCAATGTCCTGTGCCAGCTCCAAGCACTGGCTTACATCGCCCTCGACCAGCTCCTTATCTTCAGGGTTAGGAGCTTCCTCAAGGAGCATGAGGCACTCTGTGAGGTGTTCCGACACAACCCGAACCCGTTCATCTGCCTGTAGTGCACTTTTCAAGAGCGCGTCCTCCCGGTCCTCGCGGCCGATCATTGCCGCTGTGGTAGTAAACCACCTTAATTCTGTCTTTATAGCAGCCTTATACCTGGCGATCGAGGGAGCCATGGTACCAACTTTTACACACTCGACTTAATAAAAACGAAAAAACCAATAAACAAATACCACAAAATAAATGTTAGTTGACTGGCCTAGACCTTACCGATAAGGTACCGTTCACTAGGCAAACAATACAGTCACAAAAAAAAACCGAAACAATATTTTCCAAAATTAATAAAATATGCAGGTAGTAAAAAAAACACGCTTAATACTAAATCACGGTTAACTATGTTGCAATAAAGCAACCACGCTCTGCTACCAAAAAATGTTTGATTCCGAAGCTGATCTTAGCGCAGTGGAAGCAAATTAAAGTTATCTTAAAATCTAAAACTAAATGGTCGATTAGCCCCGGAACAACATTTGACTACGATTCGTAGTGCTCTTTACTATAGCTAAATAAAATAAATTTAATGGGAAAATTTTCGTTCCGGAATGTTTCCGGCCGAGAAATTCTGGGATCCGTCTGCAACGGCCCTTAATTTCCTACAATATGACTAATATTCTACCGCACTATCGCAGCTCATGTCTAAAGTATATGTACCAAGTTCCGGTTGTACCAAAGGTCATCAGGGTGGTGACCTCCACGTAATGTTGCTAAATCACTGCAATACAGAACCTAACAGCGAATTGCTTACCGTGCGAATTATGACGCCGTTTCTTTGTGAGTCTAGGTATGACAGGAATCAGGTATTCAGGATATTTGAGGAGCACAGGAATAGAGAATAACCTAAACTCACTGCACTGGAACATCCGCTTGTTCTCGAAATCCTTTCCTCCAATAGGTATTCACTATAGTTCACAGTTCGACATCGAATAATGTTTTTAACACAAAAATAACTAAAAGATTTCTCTCCGAATGAGAAATCGGCCCCGTTGGCCCCCAATCAAGAAAACAATTAAAAATATGTGGCTATCGGCAGCCGCGACGCGAGCGACGAAAAAGTGAGGTTATATTTTGCCGGCGGCCGCGTGATTCTCAATCAAAGCGCCGGAACCAAATCCACTTGGTTCACTTCCCCACCGAACAGGGAAAACCACACGAGAAAACCGAAAGCACACTAAATTACACCATTTATAATTAAAATTCGCATCAACGATGCGAGCGCACGGCCACAGGACGGGACAAGGACAAAAACAGTGTTGCCAGCGCCGTCCGCTCAAAAAGAAGTGGCTCGAGACGCAAATCGCACCGCGCGTATTTGATACGAAACTAAACAGGTATGTTTATTTTTAGGGACTGTACATTTCTTTAGAAAATAAAATATACCAACTTCACTTCGCCATAACTACGTTAGAGAACCAAGATCTATACACAATGTCCCCCGAAGAGTACTAAGATATCACGCCTTACCCGCGATACTACTAAACGACATTCATATTTCAAAAGCGATCTTGACTGTGACCGAACGAGTATCTGGTTGAACAAAATTGAGCTTAGCATACATAAGTTACAAATAAATATACCTACTTCACTACGCGATGACTAAGTATGAGCACCAATAGTGTACCCCGAAGAGTACTAATATATCACGCCGCGCCCAAGGCACTAGTAAACGACACCCATATTTCAAAAGCGATATCCTCACTGTGACCGAACGAGGATCGAGTTTGACAAAATCAAATTTCTGTTATACTAGCTACCTTTTACATAAGATACAACATAATATACCTACTTCACTATGCGATGACTAAGTATAAGCACCACTAGTGTACCCCAGTGAGTACTAAGTACACTAGTAAACGACACCCATATTTCAAAAGCGATATCCTGACTGTGACCGAAAGAGGATCGAGTTAGACAAAATTAAGATGTCTGTTATACGAGCTACCTTATACATAAGATATAACAAAATATACCTGTTTCACTACGCGAAGACTAAGTATGAGCACCAATAGTGTACCCCTGCGAGTACTAAGATATCACGCCGCGCCTAAGGCGATACTACCAAACGACGTCCATATTTCACTCGCGATATCCTCACTATGACCAACGGAGGATCGGTAAAGAGAAAATTGAGCTTTGTGAGTCACACTCTAAGTAACAACATTTGTAGATTATATTGCAAAGATTCCGTGGGGGTCGTAAGAGGCGACCGAGGGATAAACCCGACCCAAAGAGTCAGGGCCAACCGTATGGTGGCGGTTAATCCACCACAAAAGCATTCCCAAGGAGGGTTGACGTCAGACAGGCGGCTGGTCGTAAAATTAAGCCAAATCCTTTTGCAACATGATTTTGTGTTCAACAAAACGTGTTGCACCGACCCCATTTGGTGAGGATAATGGCAGGAAGATGATGATGATGATTGCAAAGATTGAAGAGACGCATGAGGTTCACGTTTGTCCAGCAATATTTTGGATTTTTAATGGTCATCATCTTCCGCTAGCGTGTAAAGGAAAAACACTGTAAGTGTCACATACAGTGTTTTAGCTCTATAAGGTTAATTACATTATTTAGACTCTAATACATACCCTCAACTTAATATTTCATCATAAAAGTGAATACAATTGAAGTTATAGACAAACAAAAAAAACTGTATGTGCATATAACCATGTTTTGTAAAGCCATAACACTGTAAACGCACTTACAGTGTTTCTCCTTTACAATATTGCGCGTGCCCCGAATGCGAAATCTCGAATGATTCTATTTCTAAGTAACCTTACTTAATGGTCGGGTTCTGTGGAAACGTATTTTAGGCCTGCGCCACCACATCAGAGGCCTCTGTAACCATGTCAGAAGACTCTGCAACCATGTCACAGGACTCTGAAACCATATCAGAGGACTCTGCAACCATGTCAGAGACCTCTGCAACCTTGTCAGAGGTCATTGTAGCCATATAAGAGACTCTGCAACCATGTCAGAGGTTTCTGGAACCATTTCAGATGTTTCTGGAACCATGTCAGAGGATTCTGCAACCACGTCAGAGGACTCTGAATTCATGTCAGAGGTCATTTTTACCATATCAGAGGTCATTACAACCATGTCAGAGGTCTCTGCAACCATGTCAGAGGCCTCTGCAACCATGTTGGAGGACTCTGTATTCATATCAGAGGCCTCTGTAACTATATCAGAGGACTCTGCCACCACAATTAAGGCCTCTGAACCATGTCAGAACTCACTAAAACTATAAGACATTATAACGTGAGTTAAAACCCGTTATAATGTCTTATAAATTTAGTGATATTAACCACGGAACCTTAAAATCAAGTGTTACATGTCAGAACTCATTGCAAACACGTCAGAGGTCTCTGCAATCATGTCAGAGGACTCTGCAACTATGTCAAAGGTCATTGCAACTATAACAGAGGACTCTGCAACCATGTCAGAGGACGCTGAAATCATGTCAGACGACGCTGCAACCATGTTAGAGGACTCTGCAACCATGTCAGAGGACTCTGCAACCATGTCAGAGGTCATTGCAACCATGTCAGAGGCCTCTGCAACCATGTCAGAGGCCTCTGCAACCTTGTCAGAGGTCATTGTAGCCATATAAGAGACTCTGCAACCATGTCAACGGTTTCTGGAACCATGTCAGATATTTCTGGAACCAAATGACATGCTCTTCCCCCCGGACCTCGACAAAGAGTTAACGTATCCGAGACTACGCTTATTAATTTAAATATATTTTAATATCTTTTTTCCAAATTTATTCTGAGTAAAAAAATAGGAGTGCATAAGTTATTAGGAGTTCTCCATCAAACAAATAGTGACGTTCAAAGTAAGCTGCCCGCAGACAAAGGATACCTGTGACGCGGAGCGCGCGCCGGCGGTGAGACCAGTTTTACTACACACACAAACACAGCGCGGGCCGCCTGATGCGCGTTACGTAGTGCGCGACGTCACAGCAAGCGCATCGTCACGTCGCGTCACGAGCGCGTCATCGGTAGACGACACCTTACCGCCCGCCTTGCGCTAGAGATAGCGCCTGCGGCCCCTGCGCTCCTAGTACTTTTGTGCCCGTATTGTGCTGTTGCCGTATTGTCGCTGACTTCGGGTGCGTCTGCGTGATCGAACTGCGAGTCGTCCTACAATCCCCTCTGATTACTGCTCTCCTGGTTAACAGATTCGTATTTTGCTATGCATAAAGCGCACTCCGAGTCAAGCTTGTCTAACGACGATACGCTTTCTACGCCGCCCAATTTTAACCCACGCCTCAAAAGGAAGCGGGAAGACGAGGATATGGATTATGAAAGCTTCAAAACAGAAATGAAGACGATGATGGAAGAGATGTTGGCAAAACATGCCAATGAACTGGATAAAAAAATTACCCCTACTCTTAAACAAATACAGGAAACAAACACTAATATTCAAGCCTCTATAAATTTCCTAACAGAGCAAAACACAGATCTCAAAAAGCAGATTGAAGAATTAAAACTAAAATCGAAGAAAGATTTTGAATACATTGCCTCGTTAGAAGAAAAGCTCGAGAATATGCAGAGAGAAAGCCGAAAGACAAGTATTGAGATTAAAAACGTGCCCAAGGGACAAAGAGAAACTAAAGAGGAGCTAATTAACATGGTCACAAACTTAGCTAAAAATATAGACTGTCAAATTGAGAAACCTGACATAAAAGACATTTATCGCGTGCAGGGTAAAAAGGCGGAGAGCAGTTCTTCTCCGATTATTGTTGAAATGTCCTCGACTATCATCAAAACAGAGATACTTCAGAAGAGCAAGGTATTTAATAGGAAGCATCAAGAGAAACTGCGTGCTAAACATTTGGGAAACACAGGTAGCGAAACACCTATTTTCATCTCAGAGCAACTCACAGCAAAAAATGCCCGCTTGTATTATCTAGCAAGGGAACTAGCAAGATCTAAATCCTACAAGTTCTGCTGGACATCGTATGGGAAAGTTTATGTGCGTAAAGATGAAAATTCTCCAATTATTTTAATAAAGAGTGAGACGCAGGTACAAAAACTTATTCAAGGAACATGACTAGTAACTGCACTAAAATATCGAAATAGTGATTGTATAAGCATGATAATTTTAGTTGGTCTTTTATTAATATTATTTTGTTTGTCAACCGCAACTTACACACAAAACATAAAATGCCTATACACAAAATCATTAAGATCCATTACTAAATTAAACAACCCACAAACACACAACTTTTCACTGCTAAACACTCCATACACATTAATCCTCAACTCGAATAACTCACACACCCCAACCAACACAGATCACAAACTCGTACATAACACGAAAATAACTTTACTATCCAAGTACTTCACAATACATATTAACCCTAATGGATAGTGTTCTAACAAACAAACACGAAATAGACAACTTAGAAATAGCTAGGACTGTTCAATGTCAGATCGGAAACCTCTCTAAGCACTACAACTTCCATAGGTCAGACTTAACGGTAATTTCGCAGAATATTCGCAGCGTTTACTCAAATCTAGATGATTTACAGGTAACACTGGCTAATTTGAATTTTGAGGTGGATGTAATAGTATTAAGTGAATGCAGACTAAATTCTGATAAAATAATTCCATCCCTGGTTAATTATAGTTGTTTTTCATCAACTAACCATATTAACCAATGCGATGGGGTGGTTACATATGTAAAAACTTCTCATAAATCCAGTATAAAAGAAATTATCTTAGTTCAGGCGTCTTGTCTGCAGATTAAAATTGATGACCTGTGTATTTTGGGCATTTATAGATCACCATCAAACACAAATGCATCTGGTTTTGTGGACTCTCTGAGTAATCATTTAGAAACTATTAAATCATGTAAAAATATTATTATAACCGGTGACTTGAATATAAATCTGCTTTCTAAGGTTAACGAAAAACCCTATGAGCGAAATAATCGGTTAATTTATCTTAATATGATGGCAGAACATGGTTTACTACCTGGGCATTCTTTGCCAACAAGAAAGAAAAGTTGTTTAGATCACTGCATGTTAAAGTTGGATAATTGTAAAAACTCTGCCACTGTTGCAGTACTTGATACGACGGTAACTGATCATAGTTTAGTTTTCTTAGCGTTATCCAGTGCAAATAATCGGATTAAAATTGCCACTACAACTACTACCAGTATAAACTATGAAGAAGCCCTAAACAGTTTAAAATCTGAAAATATATATACACTAATAACCATCACCAACCCAAACTTATTAATGGAACTATTAGTGTCTAAGATTAGGCAAAGTCTGCTCAGTAATACAATTACCACATTGGTTCCGAGGCGCAATAGAACAATAAAGCCATGGATAACTTTAGGTATTTTGCGCTGCATCCGTAATAGGAACAATATGCAAAAAAAACTACGTGCTGATCCGGACAATAATGTATTAAAAATAACATATAAACGCTATCGAAATTTCTGCAACAACATTATTAAAAAAGTCAAGCGTAAATATCAGAAAAATCAATTGATGAAAGCCAGGAAACAAAATAATAAAAGCGTTTGGCATGTGGTGGACACAGTAACACATAGAAAGCAAAGAAAAAATCATAACCTAGACTTACTGAACATTAGTCGATCACCTGCTGACTCAGTTAATGTTGTTAACGCCTATTTTGCTGGCGTTGGTAAAAAACTGGCTGAAGAAATACTTTCGGACCCGAATAAATGCCAAACCCAGCATATTGATATTGTAGATAGCGTCGACACCGCTCAGGCAAATTCCTTTGTTATCAATAGCACGGATCCCCAAGAAGTTTATGTTACCCTGATGAGTCTCAAAACTGACAGCGCACCTGGCTGGGATGGCATTTCAACTAGGTTTTTGAAAATGGCCCATGAACTTGTGGTGCCTGTTATAGCTCATTTGGTGAACTTATGCTTTAGCCAAGGGATATTTCCTCATTATCTTAAACAGGCGGTCATTACACCAATATACAAGGGAGGGGATGGAGACGACCCAAGCAACTACAGGCCGATTTCTATGCTTCCCGTAATTTCCAAAATTATTGAAAAACTGCTACAGAAAAGATTAATGAGCTATCTTAATAAGTACAACATTTTGTCAGATTCACAGTATGGCTTTAGACAAGGTCGTTCAACCGAAGACGCCATTACTGCGTTAACATCACTCGTAGTACGCCATGTTGATAGAAAAAAAAAGTGTATGGTTGTCTTTTTGGATTTGAAAAAGGCCTTTGACACCGTCTCCATCCCTCTTCTTCTAAAAAAACTGGAACATATAGGTGTTAGGGATTTTGCACTGAATTTATTTACCGACTACCTCTCAAATCGTACACAACGGACAAAAATTGGTACCCAGCTAAGCCAGGAAGACAATATATCATTTGGAGTCCCACAAGGTTCTGTGCTAGGCCCAACTCTCTTTTTAATATACATTAACAGTCTGTGCAATATGCAAGTAGAAAACGGTCGTATCTTTTCATATGCAGACGATACAGCTGTGGTATTTGAGGGTGATAATTGGGAATGTATAAGGGACAGGGCAGAGAAAGGTATGGATAAGGTAGCAAGATGGCTTAATACAAATCTTTTGACACTAAACACAAACAAAACAAATTATGTCTGTTTTACAAATACCATAAAGACCCAACCTGGACCAGAATTTCAAATAAAAATTCACACGTGTAATAACCGCCCTACAAATCCTAACTGCCAGTGTGCAGTTATTTCAAAAGTTGCCACTGTAAAATACCTTGGAGTCATGCTTGATCAGCGTCTATCTTGGCATAATCATATTGAAATGATAATGGGTAGGACAAGAAAATTGGTTTGGATCTTTAAGATGCTGCGACATATCGCTCCTAAAGATCTACTAAATCAAATATATGTGTCACTGGCTCAGTCGGTGTTGGGGTATTGTATTTCAGTCTGGGGCGGCGCTACAAAAACGAAATTTCTGGAGGTAGAACGAACACAAAGGTCATTACTCAAGACTATGTACTTCAAACCCTATAGGTATCCTACAATCGATCTTTATTCCACCTGTAAACTGTTATCAGTTAGAAAGCTGTACATTCTGAATGTTGTACTCAAACTGCATAGATCACTGGACTACGACGATAAATATAAGAACAAAAGAAGAAACCATAAAGTTGCTCCTGTTGAGTTTGTGCGTACAGCATTTGCTGGAAGACAGTATCTAAGGCTGTCTGCCACTGTTTATAACAAAATGAACAAATTATGTAACATCTACGCCTTGAACTTTCATGAATGTAAAAAAACAGTGACTGACTGGCTTATTGCTAGAACATACGATGAAACGGAGGATGTCATTAATAATATAATCAAATGAAATTATGAAATATCTTACACATACACACTCTCTCTCACACACACACACACGCACACACACACACACACACACACACACACACACACACACACAAATTGCGGTTTTTACAATTGGTTTTTAAAATAGCTTAATTTATATGATTTGTAATACTTGTTAATTATTATTTTATTATTATATATTCTTTAAATTTCTAAATTAATTTATTCGTAAAAATAAATTGTTTTATGTAAATTCACTTTTTAAGAATAAGTCCGAGGAAGAGTGGAGTCCTCCATCACAAGTTCTTCTTTGGAACTTAAAGGAAGATTCCCACACTTTATGCGCAATTGTAACTGGTGAAAATGAAATAAAATATTTTTGATTTTTTTTTTTTTGATTTTTTTTTGATGTCAAAGGATTCTGCAATCACGTCAGAGGACTCTGAATTCATGTCAGAGGTCATCCTAACCATGTTAGAGGTCATTACAACCGTTTCAGAGGACTCTGCAATCATGTCAGAGGACGCTGCAACCATGTCAGAGGACTCTGCAACCATGTCAGAGGCCTCTGCAACCTTGTCAGAGGTCATTGCAACCATGTCAGAGGACTCTGAATTCATGTCAGAGGTCATTCTAACCATGTTAGAGGTCAGTACAACCGTGCCAGAGGACTCTGAAATCATGTCAGAGGACGCTGCAATCATGTCATAAGACTCTGCAACCATGTCAGATGTCATTGCAACCATGTCAGAGGACTCTGCAACTATGTCAGAGGTAATTGCAACCATGTCAGAGGTCTCTGCAACTATGTCAGAGGACCCTGCAACCATGTCAGAGGTCATTACAAACATGTCAGAGAACGCTGCAACTGCAACCATGTCAGAGGACGCTGCAACCATGTTAGAGGTCATTGCAACCATATCAGAGCACTCTGCTGCTGATAGGCTAACTCCATCCCTACTTTGCGCTACAGTATTATTGTAAAAGAAATACACTGTATGAACCAATACAGTGTTTTTGCTTTACAAAGCAACAATATTTATGATGTATGTTCATCACGCAGAAGCAGATTACTGAATTTTAATTATATTTCTGTTTATCTAATGTCATTTTGTGTAAAATTGGAATGGCTAGTAAGGTATTACCAATATCCATTAGTTCAAGTCATAAAAAAGTTCAAATGTTTTAGGTTATTCATAAAAAAAGCAAATTTCAATAAAAAACGTTTTTGCTAATTTTCTCAAAACTTAGGTGCTCGAACATACAGTGTTTTTGGTTTACACGCTAGTCCTGCTCTTATCCCAATTACTTGGGGTCGGCGCAACACGTTTTGTTGAACACAAAATCATGTTGCAAAGGATTTGGCTTAATTTTACGACCGGCCGCCTACCAAACGTCAACCCTCCTTGGGAATGCTTTTGTGGTGGATTAACCGCCACCATACGGTTGGCCCTGGCTGGTTGGGTCGGGTTTTTTCTTCGGTCGCCTCTTACGACCCACACGGGAAGAGAGGGGGTGGTGCTATTCTACTCTGCCGGCACCACACTGCCAATTTTGGATTTTTATAGGTACACGAATTATTAGGCCTTCGTTACATGTGAAGGAAGCGTTAACGTTAGATAAGGCTTACGGCAAACTTAGCCACAAGATAAAAGTATTGACAATCCTTCACGACAATATAACACAAAAGAAAAGAAAGCGCGGCTATACTATTATTTACAAAGCATTGTTTGTTTATTCTTTTGTTTGTAGCACCGGAAACAATTAAGTGAAAATATTTTGTTCACAGAATTTCAAAGTTTCTGTATTTAGGAAACTCTCGTCTACTTCCGCAAATAAAACTGAAGTTACTTAATTGACAAACATTTTCAAAAGAATCGTTAACACGACACGTGTTTCTACTTTGAAAATTTTGTTTGTCTCAGCAATGTCTCGCCATGGAAGTTACTTAATGATACTTTTTTTTATAATCAATGGGTAAGCATTTGTCCGCAATCTCACCTGATGTCAAGTAAAGATGCAGACGATGATGGAACATGCTCGCCCAGATAATGCCTATTCACTCTCGCCTTGAAAAGGCCCAGGTTATAACGTTCCGGAAATAGATCCGCAGGCAGGGAGTTCCACTCCTTAGCAGTTCGCATTAAAAATGTAGAAGCGAAGCGCTTTGTGCGAATCTGCGGGATGTCTACGATATAAGGGTGGAATCCCAACCGGCGTCTTGTGCACCGGAGATGGAATGGTGACGGAGGTATCAGGTCATGGAGAGACTGTGCACACTCCCCGAAATGTATCCTGTAGAATACCGACAAGCAAGCTACTCTGCGACGGTGTTCGAGGCTCTGTAACTTTGCGTCAATAAGTGCCCTATCAGCGATGAGTTTATTGGCGCGCTTCTCAATCGAGTCCAGGGCTGCGAGCTGGTATTTGGCAGACCCATCCCACAGGTGACAGCAATACTCCATGTAGTATCTCGGTACTTCATACTGATCAACTATGCACATTTACAATAAGCATATTTATCAAAAATGCAAAAATTCGACTTCTGTAACTTTTAAGTACATTTTGCGTTTAAATTCCGCCATTCTAAATTTATCAATGTCATTTGTGTTGCTGAGACGAAATAAAAGACAACTCTTAAATCACCAGCCACCTAACCGTTTAGACTGTAGCTCACACTACATACATAAAATATTTCCACACTCGACATAGGTACTCTCGAAAAACAACCCTCCTCCAGAGAACAGTCGTGTTAAAATTAAACATGATTATATTTAATAGGAGTTATGCCTACCTATGACCTTTGACCATAAGGATCCTCTTTTATCCTCCGAAATAATTCGATTACGAAAACCAATACAGATTTAAATTTCAGATATCGCTGAAAACACTTACGACAAAACCATTTGGGGAATCTGATCCACGGATTACCCACCCACTCGGTAATACTATCTGCAGCACATCTCATTCAAGGGGTCAACTTTTAGTGGTTATTCTTAGTAACTGTATTTAAAACCAGAATAAGTATAACCCTTAAATCACAAATTAGGGAAACGGCGCGTGGGATATTTTACAGATGGCTCACTCAGTATTAGCTACGATTTTGACGATTACCTATTGATTTTAACGGGAATCTCGGGCGAACTCAAGGTAACTTAGATTTAAATTGGCTAAGAATCATATTTTATGACGTTTTTGTATCAGATTCTGCTGTTTTGATATTTTTATACATTTTGATTTTTGACAGTAGCATTTCCGTCTAGGTGACAAGTGACATTCGCAAAAATCCTAAATAGGGTCGAGTGAACCTTCTGTAAACTCTCTATTTTGTGCTTTTAATGGGTATTTTGATTTGCGGCTGATTACATTTCGGATTCACACACAAAATGGGAAATTAGACCAATTTCGATGTTTGCTGTTCCTATTTTGTGCACAAATTCAAATTCAAATTCAATAATTTATTTCTTAGTAGGAATTTACAAGATTCTCTTTAAGAAAGTCACATTCTAATTCAAACTTAAAAAAGAGAAAATTTCTAATGCAAAATTTTCTATTTTTTATAACAATTTGTGTTCCTACTCTAAACGCGGCACGGGCGGGATAAAAAAAATAAAAATAAAGGCACTGCCTCGGGGCTGGCCAGGCTAACCACACAGCATGTAACTTTATGCCTCAGTGATTGACAAGTAAATGGAATTACATTCTGTCAATATTTTAAAAAGGTGTTCCATACGTATAGTTAGCCGGACCCCCTGGACAGGAAAACCCCCCAAAAACCTGCCCAGAAGTGCACCTATTCTAAAGTTGACAATATTTTAGGCCCTATGCTACCCTATCTAAGCTAGAAAATAAATTAATAGTATAATAGTAATAGCCAAAAACGGCTCAACAAAATAAAAATAATATTACAGTAGATTATTCTAACTGTTTCGTCTTTAAAATAAAGGTACTTTAAATATACGAGCAATAAAATAACATAACAAAAAAGTAAATTTACAGTAAATGTAAAAATACATGTCAAAAATTTAAGAATAATAAGTATGAAATGTCAAATTTAACCACTATACATGTCAATTTACATATCATAAAAGTTTAACCACTAAAATATAATGTCATGTTTATTTTTAAATAATGCCTATCTCTTGCATTGTGTTGGAGCAACTGTTGCTACTAACCAGACATCTTTGTCTTTCAGATAATGTTCAGTCTTGTAATACGCTTTCAAACATAAAGTATTCTTTATTTTAATTTTAAATTGCCTATCATTTAACTTTAAAATTTCCTCTTGAATTTTATTATAGTAGCGTACACAGTTACCCATATATGATTTACTGATCTTACTTAATCTAGTTTGTGGCGGTACAATTTTATTTTTATTTCTTGTATTACGACAATGAATATCAGAGTTTCTTAAATAGGAACTGGAATTCTTACGTACATACATTATATTGTCAAATATGTACTGCGAAGGAAGCGTAAGAATGCCAATTTCCTTAAACAATTCTCGTAGGGATTCATGACTTCGCAGTTTATATATTGCTCTTATAGCCCTTTTTTGTAACACAAAGATAGTTTCAATGTTAGCGGCTTGCCCCATAACAATAATCCGTAGGACATTATGCTGTGAAAGTAACTAAAATACACAAGCCTGGCTGTAGCAACATCGGTCAATTGTCGAATTTTTCGAACAGCGTATGCCGCTGAGCTAAGTTTACTAGCCAGTGCTAGTATATGTGGATCCCATTGAACGGTTGCGTCGAGTGTAATCCCTAAGAAAACTGTTTCAGTTACATAATTAAGCTTTTCATTATTTAGAACAACATCGTGTTTAATACTTTTACATTAGGCAAAGAGAATTTAATACATTTAGTTTTTTTAGAATTCAGCACTAAATTGTTTGACGTAAACCATTTATGAACCTGATCAAGTGCGCCATTTACTTCGTCAATATTTACAGCTTTTCTATCCACTTTAAATATTAAAGAAGTATCATCAGCAAAAAGCACTATCTTGGCTAGATTCTGTACCATGAACGGCAAGTCGTTTATGTATACTAAAAATAGAAACGGCCCCAAAATTGATCCTTGCGGTACACCAATTCTGACGGCAGATCCTATCGACTTCACACCATTTATCTGCACTGTCTGCGTCCTATCTCCGAGATAAGATTGAACTAAATCAAGCGCTTTTCCTCTTATACCATAATGGTCCAGTTTCAGCAACAGTGTCTCATGATCAACGCAATCAAATGCCTTGGACAAATCGCAGAACACCCCTATGACATCCTGCGACTCCTCCCAAGCACCGTAAATAAGTTGTAGGAGGTTAACAGCAGCGTCGGTTGTCGAGCGCCCTTTCGTAAAACCGAATTGTTGATCATGTAGTAATTTATTTAAGTTGAAATGTAGGAGCATTTGATTAAGTACAATTTTCTCAAAAACTTTACTCAAAACTGGTAGTACAGATACTGGCCTAAAGTTACTGGGATCCGTTTTATCTCCTGCTTAAAAAGAGGTATTACTTTACTGTGCTTCATGAGATCAGGAAATACGCCATGATCAATGCAAGCATTAAATATACAGGCTAAGTATGGTGCTAATGTATCAATTAAAGAACTACATAGTCTTACTGACATGCCCCATAAATCCTCTGTAGTTTTTACTTTTATATCTTTAAAAGTTTTTAATATTACGTTCGCATTAATGTGCCTAAACTCAAATATATTAACACAAGTCTGAACATTGTTTTTAAGAAGATTTGACGCGATGATTGGCGAAGAGTTAAGTGACTCAGTAGTTTTGAATGGGATGTTACTGAAAAAAGTTTCAAACTCATTAGCTACATCAGCGTCTGCAGTAACAATGCCCTGACCAGTCATCAAAGAATGAGATTTTTCAATTGGTTTGTTTCGACCAGTCTCTGAATTGACAACTTTCCAAACAGTTTTAATAACATTTTCAGCAGAGTATATTTTATTTTTGGTGAAAATTGCTTTAGCTTGTATGCAAACATTTTTGAATATCTTAGAATATTTTTAACATGTTCAACAAAAGTTACACTATGATTATAAGACTTTTCGTCATACAGCTCAAATAACTTATTCCTACTTGTTCGAATCCCTACAGTTGCCCAGTCGCTGAATTTAAATTTTGGATTAATTGTTAATTTCTTTACCTTGAATTTGTCTTCAAATTCATCACGTATCGTTATAAAAAGCTTTGAATAAAAGTTATTTGGATTGTTAGTATCATAGTCTAGAACTGGTAGTTTTTCTGATAGTGCAGTATGGAGTTTGTCTACTTGGTTGGAGCTTATAATTCTTTTACTAATAACAATCTTTTCAACTTTAGGACGACATGGAAAAAGCACAGATTGTCCATTGTGGTCTGATTTACAACAATTTACTATTTCTTGGTCTGAATAGTCACAATCACAGTAGATATTGTCTAAACAAGATGCTGTGGTTGCAGTTATTCGAGTAGGTTCTTTAAATATGTTGTTTAGGTTAAATGACTTAAACAAACTGATAAATCGACTTCTAAAAGCAACATTTTCTAATAAATTTATATTGAAATCTCCACACACAATATGAAATTTATTCTTTGATTTTAATAATATCTTTAAAACATCTTCCATAATTAGTTCAAAACTCTCATAGTTACTATTTTTAGGGGGTCTGTATACGCACACTATAATATGTTTCTCCAACTCAATGCATGACAGTTCACACACACATTCAACCGAAAGTCCAACAATATCTTTTCGCTCTTTAGCTTTGATATTTTTATTAACAAGAATAAAAGTGCCTCCGCGAATAGTGGACTTTCGATTGAAGGCACTGACTATTTCATAATTTTCGTAATTTATGAGCATCTCATAGTCCTTCAACCAGTGTTCCGAAACGCATAAAATATCACATTTTCTTGACTCCAGGGTGGCACGATTGTGTTAGCACAAGTTATTAGTCTTTACCACTCAGCACCAGCTGGGCAAGTTACATAATTTGTTGTGTCAGCTATATTTTTGTTACCCGACTGCTTCAGAAAGAGGGTTATGTTATTCTGAGAGTATGTACTAGATAATGTATGTGGACAAGAAATATTTTTTCAAGGCCTACAGCCCAAACGGCTGGACGAATCTTGATATGTTATGAGGTGTCGTTAGATTTGTCTCAGCAGCGCAAAGGACACTGGCTACCTATATTAAAATGCCATAAATTCAAAATAGCGGATTTCAAACGCAAAAAAAATAACTTTAAAAAAATTACTGCAGTCGTGATTTTGTTTCTTTTCAGTTCCAAACATTGCCTCCTGCCTTGCTTCCTATTTTATCGCATCTGTAAAAATAGTCATTCAGAAGACTTTGTATCACCATAGTGACACCTGTTGCCTAAAATTGTGATACACATCAACGATCAAGTCCCTTCTTCGCTTCCAACGACACCCACTAGAAATATATATGGTGATGCTATTCTAAGCCGGCACCACATGGCTCTCTGTTCTAAATTACACGACGTATAGATACTAAATTATTAATTGCTTGACTAGACTAATGCAAACCAGCCTTTGGAAGACCTAATGAACTCCTGTAGCTATATTAATAATGTAAGTTTGTACATCGGGTGACTAACAGTGGTAATATTAATATTATAATCTACATTAAAAACAGGAATTTTGAATGTAGGAAATTTCGAGAATAATTCGAGGCTGAGACAAATTTAGTTGTCAACACTCACCTACCGGTATTAGCGGCAAGCGGGTATTTATTTAAACTGGTGAATCTAGGCATCTACATGAACACTTTTTACTATGGGACTATCTGTGAAATCACTAAAAATAAAGCTGTTCCATAATACCTACTGTTATTTTTTCGTGATTTCACAGATGGCCCTATAGTAAAAGATGCTCGTAAAGATGCCTAGGTTCACCAGTTTGAATAAATACCCGCTTGCCGGTAGCACATCATCATAATCATAAAGTTTTTTAGCTTACTGCTGGACTCTATGTTTTCCGGTCCCGGGACCGTCAAAACTACACCTGACTATTTGGTGGGGAGCGAGGGCTCACCCGTATGTGAACGAGGGCTCACCCGGATGTGAAGTTTTTTAGCATTCATGTGGTGAAATACTAGATTTAACACACACAAAACCCTGTACTGTATATTTTCAAAAACATAACCCTCCTGCCTAGGTAGTCGGGTAAATACATAAATGAATGGTTTGCCTGACGCTCGTTAGTTGAAATTGCAGAGGGTCAATCGTTTGATAGGATTAAAAGTACTTATTTTTTGTGGAGTGGAAAAATGGAACACTTTTTTATCAGAGGAAAGTATTTAAAAGCGCGATTTCCATTTAAATTAAAAAATAAACTTTTTCGGTTCAACTTTATGTTTGCCCCAACTGTGTGCAATCAATTTCAATTGACTGTATTACAAACATACAAATATCACGCCTATATCCCTTGCGGGGGTGAGCAGAGCGTAAAAGATGGGGTGATGCTATTCTAAGCCTGCACCATACGGCACTTTTTATTTGCCGCTGGCATAAATTATGAGGTTTCCGTCAGGCAACTTAGGTACTATACGTACGTGTAGGTACTTAAGTATAAGGAAGCTTACTAAAGCTTATAGCTCGACGTATCGTACCAACATAAAGTTTCATTCTGAAATTAACATCTACTTTTGTTTTATACAGTCTACAGGACATGTCAGCTTATTTAAAAGCTCCCTGTTGTTAGTCCATTACATAAATGAAAAAGAAAATTAGTATCACAGCAGAAGCAAAGCGATGAAAAACTGAAAAACCAGCCAAAAGACTGGAAGAGAAAAACTGCGTTACCAGGGGAGCAAAAAAGGCAAGAGCTCGTTAATCGCTCAGACATCGCGCTCAAATGACCTGGCTTCTACCAGGAACCAGAGAATTTGGGTTTGTGGATGTGACTACAAAAGAGATAGTGATTTGAGTTTGGATTTGAGCAGCAGTCTATGCCGCTCAAGGCCCAGGTAACAAACCGCAGTAACAAACCAGGTAAGGAAACGCAACTTTTTGTGTACATGACAACGAGATATCATTGATTTATCATTTTCAAACAAATTGAAATTCAGTTCCGATGCATTTGTTTGGTCAAAATATGATATTGCACTAAAGTCGTGTAACCCGTCAAGTAAGTACAAATTAACCTCACCTCGAATGTATTTGAAGGGCAAGTTGTAGATGATCTTTCCCCCGCGCGGGGCGCCTAAACGGATGGCTCACTCAGTACCAGCGACGATTTTGACGCTTACTGACTTTAACTGGAAATAAATGGAATTTCAGAGGAACTCAAGGTAACTAAGAAGCTAACCGAACGACGTTAAAATTGACGTTATTGTATCAGATTTTTCTGTTTTGATATCCTTTCTTATACTTTAAGATTTATGACAGTAGCATTCCTGGCTATGTACCTTTACAGCCACAACAGTTCACTGCTGGACATGAGCCTACCCCGTATTAGGTATTGCTATACCTACTTACCACGCTTGGCAGGCGTATTGGCGAACGCAGTGCAAGATGTTAATTCACAGGGAACACTGCTGCCCATTCCCTGCCCATTCCTTAGGCGATTTTTATGACACCACGTGTAGAATTCGGGTGATGCTATTCTAAGCCGGCATCACACGGCAACCTGGCTATATATAACAAGTGATAATCGCAAAAATCCTAAATAGGGTCGAGTGATCCTTTTGTAAGCTCTGTATTTTATGCTAATAGAGCTTTAATAGCGTGTTTTCATGATCGCCGTATCTTCGTGTTTTCTGTTCTCCTGGTACCTCGCTCATTAGTTTTAATGAGAACAGTTCACTCGCACTCGTCATTAACGCAGCCCGATTGAGCCGAGCACTTAATAAATATAGCTTCTCACCGGCTCAAACCGGTTGGCTTTTACTATAAGCTCCAGCAGATTATAATGCTCTACGCAAGCTGCTTAGCTGATGGCTTTGTATTTAGATATTAGTAAGTGACGATAGGAACACAATATCTACTCCATACAATTTCATTTAAGAGACTAAGGACAAGAAACTTGACAAGTACGTCCGGGTGATTTCTTGTGACAAGTCAATCAAAGATCGAATAAAGGGTCAAATCTCATTCTTCGCGTGAAACACTGACTCATCCTGTAACAGTTTGCCCTACCCTAGCCTGGCCTACTCTGAATCTCTGAACAACCTAACAGTATGACTGAAGCCTACAGCGCTCTGTAAACTTGCAGAATGGAAATAAAACCTGAAAACCCTAATTGTAATTAATCTTCTACTAATAACTATGGCGTGATCTTCTAGCAGTCAGGACCCTAGCCATGAAGCAACCCTGTATCTGAGTGAAGAAAGCCTACCAACCCTGATTCTAACTATCCAAAGCCAAACATCTTCAAAAATTTTTCAACTAGGTACCTACTGATAAAGCCTATGAAGTCAAATCTCAAAAATAAATTTCCCACATAAGTTCTATCCCTTAGTTAGCATCCTGTCTAGCTAAAACTCCTAGATTTTCCCTTGGCCCTTTCTGTATAAAATCAAACGAATTCATTTTTCCCGCCATTTTAAATTTTACTATTCCCGCCATTTTGACGAAATCCTTTGACAAACAAGAACCTACCAAAAAGATTGCCAGTTTATTCCCCGCGCAAATGTAATATCAACACATCTCGATTCCCTACCATCCTTCCTAAAAGTCCTATGAACTTAAAAATCTATTTAAAATTCTATTCTGAATCAGAACCAATGAAATTACTTAATCCGATAATTTATACCATTATTATTTTACTCAAAGCAAAAACCGGTAATTATTATTACGATTCATCCTCGCTCGACTTTACAGGCAACACTAACAAAATAATCTGTAATCTGTGGTATTGATTTGTTTGACGGATCAAAATGGACGAACCGTAAACACCACGCCCAAAGTAAGTATTAATTTCGTTTTCCTTGATTATTGTTGATAAATGATAAGTTTCCTACCTTAAAATCTATCTTGCTCGCACTAACAAATCGATTCCCCGAGTTTCGCAAAGATTTTTAGCCGAAAATAACCCGAATATTGTAAATGTATTGTTCAATGAATTTTTATCAATTTCCTATCTTTTACAGAGACAACATGAGAAAACCAGCCTTCCCAAGGATTTTAATAAAGAAATTTGAGCATGGACTGACCCGAGAATCAATAGAATAACTGGAATTTCGACCAAATCTAAAGGTAAACAAATCCCACTTTCAATGTATTAAATTCTACATTAAAAAGAGTTTATCTAACAATATCAGGTGTTTCCCAACTGTGACAAGGCAGCTAAACTCCTTCCCAGCTTTAGACGTGGAATTTCTTTAAAAAATGCTGAACCTTTTAGATAAAGTTCTCATATATCGAATATCATTTGCTAACTTCAAATTTTGACATTCTTTCTAGGTCTCGCAGTTAGTCGACCCCAGACTGTTCTACCACAATGACCCTGGACAACTTCAAAGATTTCTACCTTCGCTGCTGAATAAGGTAAAGCTATTTCATCGAAAATGGTGGATTTGACTAGAGATTTTCTAGTTCTTAATTAGTCTTATTAGATTAACATATTCTCAAAATGGCTTTGCAATAACCCAAACTACATAAATATACTTCTTTTACTTCCAGCTAAAGGAAAAGACCCGCAGCTATTCAAAATGAAATATACTACCGGCCCGGTTGGAGAATATCATCTATGTCGCTGTGTTTCAAAGAACAATGATACACTCTGAAGGAACAAGGTAATTTAGGTTTAATATTATGTAATTTGGAACACACTACTCCCAGCTAGCCTGTATCTAGGACAAGACCAGATTTCTTTAGTTACGTTGAATCCCATCTATAATCATAGTACTACAATCTTCCATAGATATTTTTTTTTTATACCTTATAAATATTATTTTTCCTTTACAGCAAGAGGATAAAGACGTCGTTAAAGCAAGATTCTACTTTAGGACATCAAGCCAAGAGATTTGAATCCCATTGAGACTTCCTGCCCTGCGAGTATGGTGTATTAATAATATTGTAATACTGTTGTGAAATGCTACTCAAACAAATAACCGACCTCAAATTGAGATCGCAGAAGTCCAACCGCCTTATAACCCCTCGACTTCTTTCCTTACCACTCCAGGATTTAGTGATAAAAGCCAAAAAATGCATAAATTTTGCATAAAACCGGAAATTTGGAATTTTGAAAAGAATTTACTACTGAGTCAGCAATTCACAGCAGTAGTTTTCGGACAAAATTAGGTATTTATTTACAACCTTCCATTCTGTACTTTTGACTGCTTTTACAATGTTCCAGTCTATATTTTTGACTGATAAAATGTCACGTATAAGATAAACTTTATGTCAAAAAGGATAATGGTGAAATTAACCCACTTGATGATAGCATTCTATTTTATTTTTTTAGAATAGCTATAGAGGCACTGAGTTCTGGGCCTAAGTTTAATTAATTTCAACATTTTCATTCAAGTAAGCATCTGAATCTTAACTTACAAGAACTAATAGCAATAATACCTTTTATCTTTTGTACTATGCAAATAATTCTATTAATTTATAAATTGCTGTAGAACCAGAAGGCTGATAATAAATATTAAAATTGTTTGGGATAAAAGTAAATACATAGATATATTTTGTTTCCAAACTATTTAATATAGTATCACAAAACAGATATTCCATCTTATGGGAATTTTCAATATTATTGCAAACTTTAATAAAATCAGATTTTGTTTCATCTATTTGTAAAATTGTATTTATTCAAAAACCCATTCAGTAAACTGGCACTTTAGTAAATGTTTTGTTACACCAGAACTGAAAGTCATGTAGATTTGTATAAACTCTAGATTTTCTGTGTAGATTTAATTATCCAAAACTATTTTACCAAACTGCTTAAGCTTTATATAATAAAAACCTCTTGAAACTTTTGACTGTATTGTAAAAATAAACTTCCCAAAGAAAAGCCTGTTATAATCTGCGCTTTTCTCAAAATATCTTATTGTTAAATGTTTTGACTGTATTTCTTACTTCTTTGTATCTGAATAAATATTATTCAAGACATAAAACCCTGGTTTGTATTTAAAATTCCCTTTTCTTGGCTAAAAGCAAAACTAAGAAGATTATTTGATGTTCAATCGCAGCTTCCCCAGAATACAACAGATGGCGCTACTTTCTACGCAACTGAATCGGTAATTCTTCCCGTCTACTCCAGATGGCGCTAGGAGTATTTTTTTATTGAAATTGCTTGAATGCTTGAACTGATTATGGTAAGATTTGATAGTTTCAGTCTTAAAAAATAAATATGTTTCTTAGTTAATTGACTCAACTTAAAGCTAGCAAGTCCCCCTTAGCTCCCAATTCCATTAAAATATGTATTACTTTCCTAAAAACTTCACATCATAATATTTCTACGCAAAACTTCCCAGAATTTTACCCGCCAATTTTAAAACTTTTCTTCAAAATTTGACTCTACTTCGTAAAAACCGTAATCCCACGCTTGATTTGTAGTTTATTGCGTTATTCTATGCCCTACAATTCTTCTAATCTACAAAATTGATGTCATAAAAATGTCTGTCGGTATGTTGGCCGTCCAAAATTGCCAATCGAAGTGCAGATGATCGGCCCTATTCTAAAAAGGGAGTACGAACTGACTAGGTTCGGTTTCTCCTACTTAGTAACCCTAGAGTCACCCTAAGGAAATCACTGATCCTTTTGGGTAGCCTTTGTAGACTAATTCGAAGGGGTAGGGAGTGATTTCGGGAGGGACGGAGACCGTCTCGAGCCATGAACCCGCGGAAGTTGGAAACTCCACACAAGTTCATGAAAACCCAAAACGTGAAGGATAATCGGTGTTTTGTAAATGGAAACCGAAAACACCCTCGATAAATCCTTCAAAATCGAGGCCTACTAAACCTAAATGTTCAAACACACGTTTCAAGGTTTATTGTCACCGTTATACGCAAACCCAGGAACAATGTATCTGATTCCTAAAATAAACACGTTCCATCCCAGAAATTATTGTGAAATCCACTTTGATCTGGCCTTCCAGAAAGAAAACGAGGATTTGCATCCAGTCTCCTCACTTGGAATAGCCTAATCTAGTAGATCCCTCAATAATATTTACAGCACAAAAGGAAATATTGCAGAATTCAGCTGCGTCTGGCTTCTTGAGAAACATTGGACTGTCGTCCAATATTCATTCAAGGCTAGCCAGACTAAGAGAAAACCGCAAAACTTCATGTAGTTCAATCGATCAGACTTTCTAATCCTAGCAAGACACAAGGATTTGCATCCAGTGCCCCCCTAGGAATAGCCTGACCAAAGAACAACGCAAAGCTGTTTCCCATTGCTATATCAAATAATTAAAGGTAAGAAAAACCGACCCAAAATCCCAAGCTAAAGGCACGTGTTTATCGAGAGAGAGCTAAAGCTAGAATGAATCGCATTTCCCAAATGTATGGGCTTATATAGAGGTTCGATTCTTCAACTGCCGAACCCCAAATTCGAAATTTAAATTTCGAGCCCGCTGATCTGTTGGCGCGTAGAGACTAAGACATCTCAACTATACAGCCATATTTCCCCCTAAACTCCTATCTTTTAATATTGTGAAATAAGCAAAGGTTTTTGTCAGCTATCCAGTCTATATTTTCTTCATTCAAACCCTTGCTTCAGCTGAAACGCCCACTACTCACCCTCTATAAGAAATCATACTTTTATTAAGCTAAAAATCTCTGACACCAGAGTTTTCCAGGCTGCTGATCCATCTGAGAAGTTCCCCTCAGAAGTCAATTCAACAGAATGACTGAAAATCTCTACAAAAGTGAGATTTATCAGTACATGCAGCCCCCAGCTATGATCGGAATGACAGACATGAATGTAGAACATAGCTTCCCCCCTCATAACATTTCCTTATTCCCATCGCTTATGATCATTTAATATTTACAATGATTCCCTTAGTTAAAACAAAATATTACACTTCGTTCCAAAAATGTTGGGTGTGATGTGTAAATAATCTGAGTTATTGGCCCCCATAAAATCTACACAAAATTCAGGATTTCAACAACTTAAAAAATGAACAATCATTTATTCCAGAGTTGAATCACAATGTTGCGCTAGATAGCAAGACTGTGTGGATCTCGCTCTACCAGAAGGGTACAACCATCTGCTTAATATCAAATCTTGCATTTTCTGATTTGAAATATTAACTTTCAAGTTGTCCAACCTCAACACTATAATACCCTTTTTTTTTTCAATATTTGACTGTTAATAGTTCAAAATTGTCTATCCAAAATCCATGCCAATTTTACTAACCCAAAACCCAGACTAGTGTGTGTCATTTATAGTTTCCTATTAATGGTGTGTGGGGAAAATTGCTTAGCCCTTAAGCTTTCAGCCTGTGAGCTGCTTGTATAGTCTGAAGTTGATATGAAATATCTGTTAAACACAGAAATGACATCTGTCCTAATCCTAAGCATCAAATTTTCATATCAATTTCATGTAAAGTAACATGTCTTCTGAAATGAAGTGCAATACTTTCACATTCTCAAGAAAACCAGTGATACTCTGAAAGAGCCTCTCAAACAATACAATTTTTATGACTTTCACACACAATAGCATCCTCATCAGCTAACCCTCCTCTAGCGCTGATCTATACTCTCATTCAGAGCGTCACAAGCAACTTGAGAAGTATAAAAATCCCATAAATTTTATCAAAATTTTTCCTTTGTTGTGTAGTTGTGTATCATTTGTGACAAATAACCTCTTAAGCTCTCATGTCTACTTGACATTTCAGCTCGTTTTTTTTTCTTTAAAATAGCGACAAATTGTAATCCATTGCAAAATTATGTGAGGTGACTTTGTAAGTGACATCTCTTCTAAATTTTGTTTTGAACCTTGAATCATGTCAAAAAGAAACCCGCTACACTCTCCCGGAAATATCGGTTTTTTTTTTTAATTATAATTGCCGATTGCCTCGCACTCGGAGTTCCCTCCTATCCCATCTCTGCCATTTCTGTTCCGGTCGCCGCCAAATAATGAGCGTCATCGTGCACCTCTCCAATTCAATAGAAGAAAACAACCTGAAGAAGCTGAAATCAACACCCAAGGATATTACTTGCCATTATGGCAGAAAAACAACTGTCCCACGCGGCGTCAACATACAAACATCATACCCGCCGATTGATCAAAGAGGTGGCTTCACATCCGTGCCTATACGACCCCGCGGCCCCATCTTTCAAGAGTAAATCCGCGGTGGCTCAGGCGTGGCGCACCATTGCATCTACCCTCAAACGAGACGGTAAGTACCTTTATTTCCTTACTTTTGTCGTTTTTTCCCCCCATTTTACTAATTTTCTCGTGTGCACAAAATGGCGTCCCTAAAATGAATTCTTTTTCCAACCAGAAAACTTAACTATACACACTCATCAACCATTATTTTAATAAATAATTGGCGCCAACGCCTTTACTAAAGTTTTTCCCTTCTTTCTACCATCTTTCTTGCAATTTTCCTACTTTTAAAAACACACATGCCCCACCCCTCTAAAGCAATCAGAATAGTTTTATTTTCTCCCACCTATTGCTGCTCGCACCCCAGATTTCCTTCACCTCACGCACATTATTGCAAACAACGCCTGGCTCTAATTTTATCAATTATAATTTTCTATTTTGCTCAACCCTCTCCATCTTTCCGCAAATGACACTAAGCTAACGAACACTATGCTATTTTATCGTGTTATAGCTATTTAATAACGAATCTTATTTCTCTATCTTTCCAGTTCGCGAAATCAAAACCACTTGGAGGTGCATACGACGTTCCCTGGAAGCCCAGATGGAAACTCGAATACATATAAATCCTTTACAGAATATTGACAATGAAAAATTACTCCGGCCCGTCATTCTATCTATTAACCCCTCATTCTCTTTCACCTCCCCTATCCGCTCCCCAGCCCTCTCCCCAATCGCTTCCCCCACAAAATCTTTATCCCTCGAAATAATTAACTCCAAACCGGCCTCCCCTAACTACTCCCCCCTACCCCTTAACACAACCCCATCCCCGTCCCAACCTACTCCCACAGCTTCAACCAGCAAACCACCTCTTCCACTTAAACCTAACACCCCAACTCACCCCCCTACCCATACCTGTACTACCACATCCCTTTCTGTCTCGGTCCCCACTTCAACACGTCCCAAAATGATTAGACTTCTTCCTGTCCCCCCTCCCACTATTCCAACTTTCACTTCCTCATCTAGCCTATCATCTTCCTCTATGCCTTCTCCCTTTTCCCTTTATATTGATTCTTTACTACTAAGCCTTTCCCCCCCTCTACAGATACATGCAAAACAAACAATTCACAATTATCTTCTCCGCATCCAAGAACTTGCTAACCCCCCTTCAATTCCCCCTCCCGACTAACTTCCTCCTTCCTTCGCTTCCCAACCTATCCCTAGCTTTGATTTTAATTCGTGATTATTGATTATTTAGGTTTTAAGTTTTGATCCTGTACATATTATGTGATTTCTTTTGTTTTTATTTTTAGTGGTAAGTTTGATCTTGTAAACAAAAGTGATTTTATAAATTGTAGCGATAAGATCGGATCTTGTAAATAGGTGATTTTATAATTTTTAGCAATAAGATTTGATTTTAGACACGCCAATTAATTTGAGAAGTAAACATTTTTTTTCCAATTTACATTCTTTGAATTCTAAATTGGGCACCCCTTTTTCCCCTTGAAATTAGACCTTTATACTTACTTGCTACCTCTTGCATTACTTTACCAATTCATAACCAATACCTTATTACCTTTACCTCAGATTATCTCACTTACCTTTACCTAAGATAAAACTAGAAATCAGTTTTGTCATTTCCTTTTATAAAATGAAATATATTTTTTTTTCCTTATAAAAGCCACCTTTCCTCCCCTCATTCTAAGATGAACCTAGCAATTTTGTAAAATTTAATTTTATACTTCTATATTAACCATTTGGTTTTCTCATAATATTTTGAAAACTATTTTATTGAAAACAAAATGCTAAGATAATCTTAAAACGGCTTTTCCCAACACTCTCAATGATTCTATACAATTCAAAAAGCTTTATTGTTCCTTTTCTTAATACAATTCTTTGCTTAATTCTAGGTTCTAATCCACAAATCTCTGTGATGACAATTAAACTACAATATTCTGATATTTATTATTATTAATAATTAATATTTATTTATAAATCAAATCCATAGCCAATGCTCTTAAGTGATACAAATATAAAAAAAAACAATAACGGAAATCTGATTATTTATCTATTTTACATTAAATTCCCCAAACCAATCTCAACTACGGACCCCAAAAAAAACCAAAGAGCTCCATCTATCCGCGAGTAGATGTCACCATACATCCTATACTATTCTCATTGGAGCACCCTACATTATTACCATTTCATATTCCCCCTACCGTCAGAAAGCAGTACTAATCAAAATTGACCAAAACCTACTCGTTTATAGATGGCGCTAATCATTTTTCCCGTCGATGTTGCCATATTTCAACTGTAATTAACTCCCATTCAAAATTCCTACCACAAAAGATCTATAACAACCAAACATTATTTATCCGTTTGTTCATAAAAATATTAATTATTGGTAATATTTCGATAGATGAATGGTATTGAATTTACCTCTAATTTTCTTAGTTTTAGGATCCATTAATACATAAACATTCTTATACGGATTAGAAGCCACAACGTATGGACCTTCATATAAAGGTTCAAATTTTTTCGTTATCTTTTGGCCAGCATCAGACCTATTGAGTCGTTTAATTTTCACCAAGTCCCCAATTTGATATTGAATTAAGCGATATCTATTGTTGAATTTACCTTGCCGGTACTCACTCGTTTTCAATAGATTTTCCCTAACCTTCTCCCTCACTCGCTGTATATCCAACATTTTTTGGTCCCTGTTAATGTTAACTAATTTGTCTAATGACAACTGAGTCGACTCGCCATACATAATTTCGCATGGAGTAAATCCTACACTCTGATGATAAGTATTGTTATATAACTCCTCAATCTTCGGCAATACCGACACCCAGCCCTTGTGATTCTGTCTACAATAAGTTCTAAACAGTCTAGAAAGTTCTTTATTGACCCTTTCACAAGTGTTAGGCCGCGGGTTACGCACAGTTGTATAAGAAACTCTCACTCCTAACTTTGCCATTTCCTCCTTCCATAACCTACTTGCAAACTGTGAACCATTGTCGGATAATATTATCTTTGGTTTTATTAAATCAAAAAACTTCCTCATCTTCCCCAGAACCGACTGTGCAGTTGCCTTCTTTAGTGCATAGAACTTCACAAATTTACTAAATGAATCCTGCACCACTAAAATATAATTCATCCCAAACTCCCCTGTAGGCAATGGCCCAAACAAATCCACCATCACTAGATCCCCAATATTTTCTGTAACTATTGACTGGCATGGTCCGACATGCTTTATTGAATTACTTTTAGTGATCTGACAAACATGACAGCTTCGAATCAAAATTTTTACCAACTTGGTGATGCCTTTCCAATAAAATCTGTCTTTTATGTATTTTATCATTTTATAAATTCCCTGATGACCCATCTCCAAATGAATCTGGATTATTACTTCTTTCCTCAATTTTTCCGGCAAATATACTAATTTTGTTTTACTCTTCGGCGGAGTAAAATATAATATATCATCAACTATAAGAAACTTCCCCTTAGTCGGATTTTGTTGTGTCCCTGTCCCCTTACTTTCGCTTATATGATTACGTAACTCCATAATTTCCCTATCTTCTTTCTGCAACTCGGCAATCTTTTCTAACCTCCCCAACAGCTCTTTATTAACCTTAGTCTCCATATATCGAATCTCTGGAACCTTCACCTTTTCCTCTTGCAATAGCTCACTTTGAGGCGGATAACGAGACAAAATATCCGCAGCTATGTTTTCCCTTCCTTTAATATGCTCAATTTCATATTGAAACTGCTCCAAATAATTTATCCACCTTGTAACTCGTGCATTATAGAGCCTCCATGTCTTAACGAATATGATTGCTTTATGGTCGGTTTGAATAATTACCCTGGACCCTCTTAAATACGTTTCAAATTTTTCCAAACAGCTTATCACCGAATAAAATTCCTGTTCAGTAACCGTCCAATTTAATTGAGCACCACGCAACATTTTACTGTGAAACCCTAGAATTTTAGCATCGCCATTATTATCTTTCTGGTATAAAACTCCCGCCAAAGCTATACTAGAACTATCGGTCTGCAAATAGTATTCTTTTCCAAAATCCGGATGCTGCAATTGTATTGTTTCCACAAACAAGGATTTTACCCGATCAAAAGCTTCCTGTTCCCTTTCTCCCCATTTCCACACTCTCTCCTTTTTCAAAAGATCGCACAAAGGTTGTGTTTCCATACTGTAGTTCGGTATGAAACGTCTGTAAAAATTACATAACCCCAGGAACGCCCTTATCTGTTTCAATTTCTTTGGAACCGGAAATTCCTGTATGGCCTTCACCTTTTCTGGATCTGTCCTGAGCCCCTCAGTAGAAATAATGAACCCAAGCATCTTAACTTCTTTACACAAAAACTCACATTTTCTCAAATTGCAAGTTAATCCAGCTTTCTGCAACTTCTCCAAAACTATGTCTATATGCCCAAGATGTTCCTCCCACATCCCCGTTGTAATGATTGCCAAATCGTCCAAGTAGTTTACACAGTACTCTCTTACTTCATGGCCCAATATTACATCCATTGCCCGGCTGAAACTCCCAACTGAAGTTTTTAATCCCTGTGGCAAGACATTATACACATAAGATTTACCATTAAAGGTAAACCCGGTGTACTTCTTACTTCCCTCCGAAATTGGTATTTGGAAATAAGCGTTATTCAAATCAACTATACTTATAAAATTCGCCCCATGAAATGAGTTTATAACATCTAGTTGAAGCGGCGGCTTTTCAGTTTCAGCAACCATGTACTTGTTAATTTCCCGAGCATCTAATAACACCCTTACTGACCCATCCTTCTTTAACGTGAACGTCAATGGACTACAATAAGGGGTCGCTGATCTACTGAGAATCCCCTGTTCTTCCATTTCTTTAAGCTTCGCTTCTACCTTTTCTCGATAAGCATAAGGTACTGGATAAGTTCTCCTTACTATTGGTGAATGAGGCTCCACTTTTATCTCATGCTCATAACAATTTGCCCTTCCCACTCTGGAAGTAAAGAGCTCTCCATGCTTCTTCAGTAACTTTAGCAAGCCCTCCTTTTCTTTGTTGCCCAAATCCGACCCTAACTTCACTTCTGTCTCCAGCTCTACCACCTGTACATTCCGCCGCTTCGTCCCATCGGTCTCAACAATCCCATCTTCGATCTCTCTAACATAAAAATCGACCTTATGCCTGATCCCATTTTGTGTATAGAATAATCCCGTTTTATCGTCCTCTAGATTTATGGTGACTCTATTTACTTTTAACCAGTCAAACCCTAATATGATAGGCGCTAGCAGCCCTGGTACTATAAAAAGTGCTACATCCTGTACAACCGGCCCAATTTTTATCGGTAATATTGTTACATAACGAATATCCGAACTCCTTTGTCCTACTGCTGTCTTGATCTGCATTGATTTAATTGGCATTACTGGAATTTTATCATCTTTTAGTCTTATTTCTTCCCAAAGCTCTTCGCATATACACGTGATGTCACTCCCTGTATCTACCAAACACTCTATTTCTAGATCATATGAATATACTAGAATTTCTGATTTAAAATTTTTGGCAACGACAGGCTCTGGTTCTTCCTCAAATACGGTTAAAATATTCCCAGAATCTACCCCTTCGAATTTTTGCTGTTCTACTTTCAATTTTAAAACATCAACTATCATTTCTGGCAACTGCAAAATTTTTTCTTCGTTCTGTCCAAATCCTAATCCCGCGCGTTCATCGCGAACGGTAACCTTCCCTACGATAGGTTTCTTTAAACCTTTATTTCTCTTGCCTATAGTCTGACCCGGCTCCCAACCGTTCTTTAACATAATATGTAATGCTATATCCCCTGTAGTTGAGGTTGATTTGGGGATAAATGAATCAACCTCCTCTAGTTTAACACTTGCGTTGGCCCTTCTACAGTAGAAGATTCCACAATCTTAGATACTATTGCATTAGCTTCTTTTGCTTTGGGCGTAACCGCAGGTTTTTGCCAATTCCTATAATTTTGTCTTATCTCCGTCCTTTTGTTGCTGTAATCCCTATGTGCTGCCTTAGTTCCCCCCGGGGTATATACATGTTGTTCCTGTTTATTAATCTCGTCCATTCCTCTAAGAAATTCGGCAGCCTCAATTATTGTTTCCTTTTGTTGAGTGAACCAAACTTGCTGAATATGTTTTGGAAAATGTCTAATTACGTCAGACACCAGCTGACTTTCCTGTATCTGATGTGACAACATCTGCGCTTTGCCAGTAATTCTCAAAAAATAGCTTAGCATCGAAGGAGAATTCTGTCGATCCCAAGTCCCATGTACAATTCTGCGTCTTAATTCATTTTGCTCCTTTTCTCCCCAAAACGTAGAAAAGAAATCGCTCTTGAAATCTTTGAAATCCTTCCAACGCTTACTGTATACTCGAGCCCAATCTCTGGCATCTCCCACTAAACACTCTAGGATGAGCTCCACTTCGCTCTGACCCTCTTTCAATGACTTCTTTAAGTAACTTTCCAATTCCTCCAGAAAGGTCACGGGATGATCAGCCCCTTCCACCCCATTAAATTTCGGCCGCTCAAGGTTAATATTCCGTATATTGTAAATTATCTGCTTATAATCAACATCTCCACTTGCATTAGGTTTTGGATCCGATTTGTTGTGATCCACACTTCCCGAGGATTCTATATTCTCAGTCGGATTGACTTCAGCCTGTCTATTTATAGCTTCAATGTTAGACCGATTACTACTGGAAGCGTCCCCTCGACTCTCATTGGACATATTTGTCGTTACTTGTTTAGAAATTTCCACCTCTCTAGTTAATTCATTTATTTTTGATGTTAAAGTGCAAATAGACCTCCGTAATAATCTGTAGGCCATCCCAGAATTTTCTTTCCTGACTTTTACTCTCGTCCTAACATTTGGAATACTCCTTTCACCCTCTCCAATTTCAGCAGTCGATTCATTTTGAATCACCTCCGTTGGTGCAAATACTTCGGCAGTTGGTGAACTTGCCAGCTGCTGTTCTGTATTTTCTGTATTTTGCTGAGATACTATTGGAGCCTCCGTTGACTGGGTGACTACCGCAAAGTCCGCATTATCGAATCTCTCCGGTGCCCTGCGTTTTCTAGTAGTTTTTTTGCCTTGGCATTTTCCCAATAATTTTCAGTCGTATTCTCAAAATTATTTCAAAAATATTAATTTAATCCAGAAATCAATTTTCTTATGCATATTTATTGTCCCATTCCCCTTCCCGACTTCCTGGAACGAATTAATTGAACTTTTGAACTGTACTTCTAAATTATGGCCCATATTCTGTCTATCAGTTTCTACAGCCTCCTGATTCAAGCCAAATTTATCCTAGTTTCACAAGTCGTACTTCTAAAATTTTATTTCCATTCCCAAGTAAAACCGCGAGTGAACCTAGTTTTCCCCTCCTACCAACTACTCTCCCTTCTCCCTAAAACTACAACACTGCCCTAATAAATTGACAGATGACAGCTAAAAGAACCCCATTTAATAACGAAACAAACAATCTACGAAGTTCATCGCAAATTATAATCGAATTTCTGACGAAATTTTACGGCCAAACCCGCCTTGAAGATTTTTAAACAAGGTAAGCATCATTGTCTATGTTCAACTTTCACTTAACTACGATAATTTCACTCTTTTCGTACCTTGCTGCTCTCATCAATTTCCCCTACAACAAAATCGAAAGCCTTAACATCAACCTTACACTATCTATTTCGGGTTTTTGCCAGATTTACGGTCTTTTCAAGCCTTTAATATCTATCCGATTCAACTTGCAACTATCTCAACCTGCTGTAATTCGAACATTCTATAACGGTACTAATAATTTCCTCTTTCTCTATTCATAGATATTTTCAAATAGACTGAAGAGCCTTCTAAAACAAACCTATATCTAGGGCATTCCTTGTAACTACGTTGACCCATAATCATAAAAGCAGGTGCCATCTTTATATTGTAGGTAAGTACCTTCTATCAGAATTCTCAAACTTGTACTTTCCCAAAATTCCCAACCTACATCTAAAAAATAAAAAATAATCCCCTATACGAGTCTAAGCATGTTCTATAGCCCAAGCTCTTATTCACAACTTTTAATTTTCATTCCTGATGTTTAATTATAATTTATTGAAGAAATTAAAACCTGTCCTACCGCTTAGATGTACTTATTATAACAGCCCCCATCAAATAGGACTACCACACTACATATTTGCTTTTAAAAATGCCTCCATTCCACATACAAGCTTGAATTTAAGTATTACAGCCCCCGGACTAAAAATTTCTTACTAACTCACTGACCACTACATGAACTACTCGGATCTCTATTGAATCTTCACTCAATCGATCCATTTTCACGGTTACCAAATTGTCTGTGTTTAGGTACACAGACAGACCCTAAGATAACTTTCCCACATAACCAACTAAAGAAAATAACCCAGCGGTCCTAAAATCCTGGAAACTCCCACGAAAACGACAAGTTGTATCCTGGGAATGGCCACCACACCAAATTGTAACAGTTTGCCCTACCCTAGCCTGGCCTACTCTGAATCTCTGAACAACCTAACAGTATGACTGAAGCCTACAGCGCTCTGTAAACTTGCAGAATGGAAATAAAACCTGAAAACTCTAATTGTAATTAATCTTCTACTAATAACTATGGCGTGATCTTCTAGCAGTCAGGACCCTAGCCATGAAGCAACCCTGTATCTGAGTGAAGAAAGCCTACCAACCCTGATTCTAACTATCGAAAGCCAAACATCTTCAAAAATTTTTCAACTAGGTACTGATAAAGCCTATGAAGTCAAATCTCAAAAATAAATTTCCCACATAAGTTCTATCCCTTAGTTAGCATCCTGTCTAGCTAAAACTCCTAGATTTTCCCTTGGCCCTTTCTGTATAAAATCAAACGAATTCATTTTTCCCGCCATTTTAAATTTTACTATTCCCGCCATTTTGACGAAATCCTTTGACAAACAAGAACCTACCAAAAAGATTGCCAGTTTATTCCCCGCGCAAATGTAATATCAACACATCTCGATTTCCTACCATCCTTCCTAAAAGTCCTATGAACTTAAAAATCTATTTAAAATTCTATTCTGAATCAGAACCAATGAAATTACTTAATCCGATAATTTATACCATATTATTTTACTCAAAGCAAAAACCGGTAATTATTATTACGATTCATCCTCGCTCGACTTTACAGGCAACACTAACAAAATAATCTGTAATCTGTGGTATTGATTTGTTTGACGGATCAAAATGGACGAACCGTAAACACCACGCCCAAAGTAAGTATTAATTTCGTTTTCCTTGATTATTGTTGATAAATGATAAGTTTCCTACCTTAAAATCTATCTTGCTCGCACTAACAAATCGATTCCCCGAGTTTCGCAAAGATTTTTAGCCGAAAATAACCCGAATATTGTAAATGTATTGTTCAATGAATTTTTATCAATTTCCTATCTTTTACAGAGACAACATGAGAAAACCAGCCTTCCCAAGGATTTTAATAAAGAAATTTGAGCATGGACTGACCCGAGAATCAATAGAATAACTGGAATTTCGACCAAATCTAAAGGTAAACAAATCCCACTTTCAATGTATTAAATTCTACATTAAAAAGAGTTTATCTAACAATATCAGGTGTTTCCCAACTGTGACAAGGCAGCTAAACTCCTTCCCCAGCTTTAGACGTGGAATTTCTTTAAAAAAAATGCTGAACCTTTTAGATAAAGTTCTCATATATCGAATATCATTTGCTAACTTCAAATTTTGACATTCTTTCTAGGTCTCGCAGTTAGTCGACCCCAGACTGTTCTACCACAATGACCCTGGACAACTTCAAAGATTTCTACCTTCGCTGCTGAATAAGGTAAAGCTATTTCATCGAAAATGGTGGATTTGACTAGAGATTTTCTAGTTCTTAATTAGTCTTATTAGATTAACATATTCTCAAAATGGCTTTGCAATAACCCAAACTACATAAATATACTTCTTTTACTTCCAGCTAAAGGAAAAGACCCGCAGCTATTCAAAATGAAATATACTACCGGCCCGGTTGGAGAATATCATCTATGTCGCTGTGTTTCAAAGAACAATGATACACTCTGAAGGAACAAGGTAATTTAGGTTTAATATTATGTAATTTGGAACACACTACTCCCAGCTAGCCTGTATCTAGGACAAGACCAGATTTCTTTAGTTACGTTGAATCCCATCTATAATCATAGTACTACAATCTTCCATAGATATTTTTTTTTTATACCTTATAAATATTATTTTTCCTTTACAGCAAGAGGATAAAGACGTCGTTAAAGCAAGATTCTACTTTAGGACATCAAGCCAAGAGATTTGAATCCCATTGAGACTTCCTGCCCTGCGAGTATGGTGTATTAATAATATTGTAATACTGTTGTGAAATGCTACTCAAACAAATAACCGACCTCAAATTGAGATCGCAGAAGTCCAACCGCCTTATAACCCCTCGACTTCTTTCCTTACCACTCCAGGATTTAGTGATAAAAGCCAAAAAATGCATAAATTTTGCATAAAACCGGAAATTTGGAATTTTGAAAGAATTTACTACTGAGTCAGCAATTCACAGCAGTAGTTTTCGGACAAAATTAGGTATTTATTTACAACCTTCCAGTCTGTACTTTTGACTGCTTTTACAATGTTCCAGTCTATATTTTTGACTGACAAAATGTCATGTATAAGATAAACTTTATGTCAAAAAGGATAATGGTGAAATTAACCCACTTGATGATAGCATTCTATTTTATTTTTTAGAATAGCTATAGAGGCACTGAGTTCTGGGCCTAAGTTTAATTAATTTCAACATTTTCATTCAAGTAAGCATCTGAATCTTAACTTACAAGAACTAATAGCAATAATACCTTTTATCTTTTGTACTATGCAAATAATTCTATTAATTTATAAATTGCTGTAGAACCAGAAGGCTGATAATAAATATTAAAATTGTTTGGGATAAAAGTAAATACATAGATATATTTTGTTTCCAAACTATTTAATATAGTATCATAAAACAGATATTCCATCTTATGGGAATTTTCAATATTATTGCAAACTTTAATAAAATCAGATTTTGTTTCATCTATTTGTAAAATTGTATTTATTCAAAAACCCATTCAGTAAACTGGCACTTTAGTAAATGTTTTGTTACACCAGAACTGAAAGTCATGTAGATTTGTATAAACTCTAGATTTTCTGTGTAGATTTAATTATCCAAAACTATTTTACCAAACTGCTTAAGCTTTATATAATAAAAACCTCTTGAAACTTTTGACTGTATTGTAAAAATAAACTTCCCAAAGAAAAGCCTGTTATAATCTGCGCTTTTCTCAAAATATCTTATTTTTAAATGTTTTGACTGTATTTCTTACTTCTTTGTATCTGAATAAATATTATTCAAGACATAAAACCCTGGTTTGTATTTAAAATTCCCTTTTCTTGGCTAAAAGCAAAACTAAGAAGATTATTTGATGTTCAATCGCAGCTTCCCCAGAATACAACAGATGGCGCTACTTTCTACGCAACTGAATCGGTAATTCTTCCCGTCTACTCCAGATGGCGCTAGGAGTATTTTTTTATTGAAATTGCTTGAATGCTTGAACTGATTATGGTAAGATTTGATAGTTTCAGTCTTAAAAAATAAATATGTTTCTTAGTTAATTGACTCAACTTAAAGCTAGCAAGTCCCCCTTAGCTCCCAATTCCATTAAAATATTACTTTCCTAAAAACTTCACATCATAATATTTCTACGCAAAACTTCCCAGAATTTTACCCGCCAATTTTAAAACTTTTCTTCAAAATTTGACTCTACTTCGTAAAAACCGTAATCCCACGCTTGATTTGTAGTTTATTGCGTTATTCTATGCCCTACAATTCTTCTAATCTACAAAATTGATGTCATAAAAATGTCTGTCGGTATGTTGGCCGTCCAAAATTGCCAATCGAAGTGCAGATGATCGGCCCTATTCTAAAAAGGGAGTACGAACTGACTAGGTTCGGTTTCTCCTACTTAGTAACCCTAGAGTCACCCTAAGGAAATCACTGATCCTTTTGGGTAGCCTTTGTAGACTAATTCGAAGGGGTAGGGAGTGATTTCGGGAGGGACGGAGACCGTCTCGAGCCATGAACCCGCGGAAGTTGGAAACTCCACACAAGTTCATGAAAACCCAAAACGTGAAGGATAATCGGTGTTTTGTAAATGGAAACCGAAAACACCCCTCGATAAATCCTTCAAAATCGAGGCCTACTAAACCTAAATGTTCAAACACACGTTTCCAAGGTTTATTGTCACCGTTATACGCAAACCCAGGAACAATGTATCTGATTCCTAAAATAAACACGTTCCATCCCAGAAATTATTGTGAAATCCACTTTGATCTGGCCTTCCAGAAAGAAAACGAGGATTTGCATCCAGTCTCCTCACTTGGAATAGCCTAATCTAGTAGATCCCTCAATAATATTTACAGCACAAAAAGGAAATATTGCAGAATTCAGCTGCGTCTGGCTTCTTGAGAAACATTGGACTGTCGTCCAATATTCATTCAAGGCTAGCCAGACTAAGAGAAAACCGCAAAACTTCATGTAGTTCAATCGATCAGACTTTCTAATCCTAGCAAGACACAAGGATTTGCATCCAGTGCCCCCCTAGGAATAGCCTGACCAAAGAACAACGCAAAGCTGTTTCCCATTGCTATATCAAATAATTAAAGGTAAGAAAAACCGACCCAAAATCCCAAGCTAAAGGCACGTGTTTATCGAGAGAGAGCTAAAGCTAGAATGAATCGCATTTCCCAAATGTATGGGCTTATATAGAGGTTCGATTCTTCAACTGCCGAACCCCAAATTCGAAATTTAAATTTCGAGCCCGCTGATCTGTTGGCGCGTAGAGACTAAGACATCTCAACTATACAGCCATATTTCCCCCTAAACTCCTATCTTTTAATATTGTGAAATAAGCAAAGGTTTTGTCAGCTATCCAGCCTATATTTTCTTCATTCAAACCCTTGCTTCAGCTGAAACGCCCACTACTCACCCTCTATAAGAAATCATACTTTTATTAAGCTAAAAATCTCTGACACCAGAGTTTTCCAGGCTGCTGATCCATCTGAGAAGTTCCCCTCAGAAGTCAATTCAACAGAATGACTGAAAATCTCTACAAAAGTGAGATTTATCAGTACAATCCAACAACCTGATGAACTCAGTTTCAGATTTTAAACTACCTGCTAGGTACAGAAGCAGGTCTCTGATATAGTTGCGTAACGGCTGCCGTCTAAATAACCATATATAGCAACCGGAATCGACGGCTTAACGTGTCCTCCGAAGCACAGAAACCAACATTTTTTAATTTTTTGTACAACCAGGTGCTTTGACCTGCAATGTCCCAACCAGACTGGGAACAAACTCACAGTGATATATCAACTTTATGAGTGACCCACCGAGAATTGAAGCTGAAACCTTCTGCGTCAAAGGCAGTCCCACTACCACTACGCCACATCAGCCGTTAAATAGTAGTGGACAGGTCCCACAATTCATATAGCGCAGGAAACTGTTTATACTGTATCCGGGTGATATCCGACTCCACTAGCTACTAAGGGGTTGAAAGCTAGTTATGTAACTACTTAGTTTAACAATACAGAAATTACAGGTGAAACGTGCGGTTAGAACGTATCGGGTATTACTTAACTTTTTACTAAGAAATAACACTTATTCTTAACAGGGTTTAACAATAGTTATAATATACCTATATTTTTTTCTTCGTCTTCTATGTGTAGGTAAGGCATCGAGTCGACAAACGACGCAAAGAACCCTAAAGCCTTAGATAGTCTATATCTGAGATTTATCATACATATTTTTTGGTAAATAATTGATCGCATAACAACTATCTTCAAGAACCCAGCTCATGATCCCACTTACTGCGCCAAAAAACACTATGGCTTCATTACAATTGCTCTAAATATACTCAACTCTACTCTACTCTAAATACGTCAATGGGTTCAAAAACTAAAATCTCACTATTCAATAGGCCTGCATTTCACGAGGGATTGTATAAAAAACTGTTTGTGGATACAAAACTCGGCCGAGCGCATTTGTTTGAATAGCGATGGCGGCGTATCGGCCCCCGGCAGCCTCGGCTAGTCCAGATAGAGCGAGACTGAGGTAGGAAACACTCTGGAAAAACCAGTTTTTTACCGGGAGTAATAAAAAGGCTAAATGGGTATAACAAACCGAAAGGAGGTCGATATATGAAAAAATAATTGGGACCTACCATAGTAAATTAATCAGTTGATCAGCAATTTTATATGGGAGGCCCAATTTTTTTTCCATATTTCGACCCATGTTTCCATGGGGAAAAGTTGTTCAGTTTCATGAGTACCTCCACCTCCTTTCGGTTTGTTATACCCATTTTGTTACGCCCCCGGTATAAGAAAAGCCACACTATTTGATTTCAGGGAAGAACTTTTTTGGGTAGAGATCGCCGCGAATCGGCCGCTGGCAGCCTCCGCTAGTCTAGATAGAAAAGTGGACACGACTCTGGATAGACTACTTTTTATAAACCGCCTTTAGAAGCCACCACAATATTTGAATTCAAGGATGCATTTGTTTGAATAGCGATGGCGGCGTATCGGCCGCCGGCAGCCTCGGCTAGTCCAGATAGAACGGGACTGAGGTAGGAAAAACTCTGGAAAGACTAGTTTTTATATTCCCGGTGGGGTCATTCACAAAGTTGATATTTATCACTTTATGAATTTGTTCCCAGTCTGGTTAGGACATTGCAGGCTGAACCACCTGATTGTCCGAATAGCAAGATGGTTCCGTGCTTCAGATGGGCACGTTATGCCGTCGGTCCCGGTTGCTCTCTATGATGGCGGTCGTTACACAACCTTGTCATAGGCCTGTTACTTGCAGTAGACGGTTGAAAATCTTTGACACCAGGGTTCATCGAGTCGTTGAACGTCTCGGTGTCCCACACGAAGAGAGAGATATGCAGAAGCCACACTATTTGATGTTAGGTTACTACTTTTTTAGATAGCGATGGCGGCGTATCGACCGCCGGCAGCCTCGGGTAGTCCAGATAGAACGAGACTGAGGTAGGGAAAACTCTGGAATTACCAGATTTTTATAAGCAAAATCCACACTATTAATTTTGTTTCAGCGAAGTACTTTTTCGGATAGAGATCGCCACATATCGGGCGTTAGTGGCCTCAACTAGTTTAAATAGAAAGGCTAGCCTTTATGAACTGCCTGTAGAAGCCGCCATATTTGAATTTAAGGATGCATTTGTTTGAATAGCGATTACGACGTACCGCAGCTGCAGCCACTACCACTTCGGATAGTGCGAGACACAGGTAGAAAAGTCTCTGGTAAGGTTTTTTAACCTGGTAACCTGACAACCTCTGCTGTGCCCTCTTCTTTTAGGTGTAAAACTTACAGAAAATCATTGAGTTTGGCTAAGGCGACTTTGTCAAGTTAATTTGTCAAATTATCAACGTTGTGTTCCTACCCAGAACCGGACCAGGAAATTTTTCATCCTGAAAGTAAACTCGGACCATATCTTATGAAAGAAGTAGAAAATCTTAGAAAATAATCCATTCTAATCATTTACTAGACCTGCTAAAGTGTTCCACACAAAGTTGGATAAGTTTTATAGTCGCACCTCTCATATTTCAAACGTATTTTACAGTATCGGCAGAAAAATGAAATATTGCAGGTTGGTTTTATCCCTCCTTGGATTTATCTCCTACGTTTTTGGAACGCATATTCTTCTTGTGTTATGGCTTGAATAATTTACGTCTTATTGTTTTTATGAAGAATATACCAATAGGCAGGAAATGATGAAAAGTGAGAAATACTTTATTTCTATTAAGCAAGAAAAACATATCGTTTTTTTGATATTGAGAGTAAATTTAAGTAAAACTAACGTGCCCCCACCAAGTCGAGCTGAAAGCGGCACGGCCGTACCATCCTTTTCTCGAACCAGTTCAGGCCATATTTGACCCCCCATAACTCCCTTGTCGATAAGTTTAGAACCCTCATTTTAAAATATCTTATCAAGCAGTGCATAGAAATGATACGTTTCAAATTCCATTTAATTTGGACCAGTAGTTTAGAAGTTATAGTTAGTCAAAGTTTCTTAATTTTCTGCCTGACTGACTGACCGATCATCAAAATTCTAAGGTACTTCTAGCAGACTGAGGAGCTTGAAACTTAGAATACACCTTGTATTTAGTGTATGAATAAAGGGAAAACTATAACATTCTGCAAATTCGGTTGCAACCGCATAACTAACTTTGTATTTCCATACAAATGTATAGGATTACAAAGTTAACTTTGCGGATGAGCTTTAAGGAAAACTGTAGCTGAGGCTCAAGAAGTAGTTCCAGATAAGAGAAAGAGGAAGACTATCTACAAAAAGAAATGAGATCCCACCAAAAACATTTACTTGTAAAAAGAACCAAGTCTCGCCTCTCAGTTCATCTACTGTAAAAAGTTGTGAGATCCATGTGATGCCAAGTTGGTTATTGATTTATTCAAGGACTACTTCAGGGAACTTTCATCTTAAGATATTGCGTAATTAGGTAACAGACATCATCTTACAGTAACTATATCGTTATTTAAAACCTTTTATATTATTTACAATAACTAGAATGACCCGGCCATCGCACTAGACCATCGTATCTCACAAGCAAATAAATCAATAACCGACTTGGCATCACATGGATCTCGCAACTTTTTACAGTAGATGAACTGAGAGGCGAGACTTAGTTCTTTTTACAAGTAAATGTTTTTGGTGGGTTCTATGTTTAGTAGAAGTTAATTAAAGAATTTTGGTAGAATGGCGTACCCGTTCTGCAAAATTACTTCTATCCCCCGCTGAGCCTGATTTAATTATTATTGAAATTGTTATAAAAGCAGATACCAAATTAGATATTACTGATAATACCAGTAGTAATAATCAGGTGGAACTGCTAAATGAATATTAAACGAGTACGGGCTAGTGTTCAGAGAAATTGTTTACAAATTAAAGCTTTTGGAGCCGGCAGTATTCATTATTTCGAGTTCTTTGAGTACAAAAATACAATCCCTCTCCCCTTTTACATATTATGAAGGGGGGGGACATTTATTTTAATTTTTTGCTAAATTGTCTAAATTCGTGCCAATGCGATGTGCCTTTACCTATACTAAATTTGATGTTAATCGAATCGAATAATGGACGGGCAACGTATTTAGAAAAAAACATAAACGAAATAAATAAAATTTTTATTGAACGCCTCGTTTAAACTTAAGAGTAGGACCTATACATTTCGTATGTGTTTACCTACAGTATGAGTAGCTGCTATTGATTTTCTATACATTTTACCAAATCCCATTTTACTAAGTATAACTGAATAAGAGAATTTGCTACTTCATGTGCAAAAACATATTATTATTAAACTTAAAATTGGCACAAATAAGCAAATTCACATACGAAATTTAATGTTAAAAGCTAGAAATTAGGTTTCTATTCATAAATACGAACGTGAAATTCGAAGTGGCGAAACATGTCGGTGCAAACATTCTTGAATGCATTGGAAACTGCGACAAAAACACTAAAGCCTTCTGCTTTTTGATTAGAGTTGAGAAAGGTATTATGAAGAAGAGGAAATTTTAAGGAATTATTGTACTGTTTGATGGATTAGTACATAGGTAAATATTAAAACAACGATATCACTCTCAACACCTCTGCCTTGGTATCGCGTCCAGTGACGACTGTCCGCACCGCGCGCCCTCTGCCGTACGACATACCAACCAGAGTGATATATTTATATAGTAATACACTACATCTACCTTTTACAATAATTTAAATAAAAGGAAAATATATCAAACAATTAAGATTATACTTAAGTACTTATACACTTAGCAGCCGAATCAATTATTCTACATTATCGTGATACAGCTATCAGTATCCTTAACGTTTGTGCTATAAACCAGCAAACTGACCATTTTCCTGCACCTACTATACTTCTGCGCAGTCGTTGTCCAGTCTCATCGTTTCAAACTCCATGTCATTTTCGTTCCTCTCTTTCCGTTTATTTTTTGATGTAGAATCTTTTTTATTCCTGTCGGCGCGTTAAACATCCACAGCGTAGTACCTATAGTTCTGCATTTCGTATCATACTTAGGTCAAGATTGCATGTATCATTATAGTACCTACTTTAGTGTGTGTATTCTAGTTAACAAAGAAATGAAACAAATAGGACTTAGCATGCGACGAAATGCAGTACCTTTCTTATAGACTAATGTTTTGTGAAACAAAATTTTAGCTAGTTAATTCGTTTCTTTACATTCTCGACTATTCCTGTATTTACATTATTATTGAGTCGTCCTCGACATGATACAAAAAATATATGTTTTAACTTTCCTAAGTACTCATACATTTTGCAATCGATTACGAGTACTCATCAACATACTTATCAAATAATACAATGAACCTTAATTAACTTAAGGCAGCTTTATAGTAGTTTTGGTCACATTGTTTTTATGTTACATATTTTCGTGCTATGAAGAATAATATTATTATGTTCTGTTACATTTACATTTTATTTACTGACACATTCACAAAAATATTTTTTAACATCACATATTAAGCAAATAACGTATATCTAGTCCTAGAAATAAATATTTATCGTTGCTTATCTAATAGCTAACGTTTCTTAATTCCATTCCTGGAGTAAATATATATTAGTCTTTATTACATTGCTACTAGTTTTTTTTCGGTCATTATTTAGATACCAAATTTTAAAACACTTTCATGTGTTAGGATAACGATTAAATATAATATAAACATAGATGGTCAAAACTTAAGTAATAAATGTAATATTTCCTTTTTACAAGCTACATGCAGATAATGATACATTACTGTAATAATCTTTGTTCTTTTGCGCTCAATTGATATAGGTACTCATAGATATTTATTATTATCTGTTTTAGTAGACTCAACACTTTTATCCGAATAATGAAGAACAAATTTATTTTTTAACAATTGTCATCAGCACAAAATAGTTACCTGTTGGGCTTTGGTAATACTTATTAAATAAGAATTAAACCACTTATCGGAACATACGAAGTATAGGTAATTATTAATTACCAATTATTGTAACTCAGCCTTACTTACTCATTACAGATTATTGTAACAATATCTATGTGTAACAATCATGAATTTCAGTCGGCAGCCCAAAACATGGCCTCTGAATTAAGAAATACATTGTGACTTATCGGAACATACATATTAGTTTACCCGCGCACAACCAGTAAATAGTCTCATCTTATCTCAGTTTTAATTAGGTACTATTTTATCAAGATCTATGTCTTAGAATCATGAGTTTTAGTATAGATTAATTGTATACAGTAGTCGAGACCGGCATCTCAACGTGGCCTCTGGAATCAGAAATACATTGTGACTTATCGGAACATTCAAAGTTTACCCACGAACAACCAGTAAGTAGTCTCACCTTATCTCAGTCTTAATTAGGTATTATTTTAAGAAAATCTATGTGTTAGAATCATGAGATTTGGTATAGATTAATTGTATACAGTAGTCGAGACCGGCGGATCAACGTGGCCTCTGAAGTAAGAAATACATTATTCTTCTTCTATCGTGTCAATGACCATTTGTAATTGTGGGACAACCCCGTTGTATAATCAGACAGCTCATTGCAATAGTGGGATATAACTGTTTTGAATGGGACAAACCCGTTGTGATTGTGGGACAAATCTTTTCTTTTATGTTGGATTGTTCGATTGTTTTCTTTTCGTATTTATCAAGCCTTTAAATAAATAAGTATGTTTTTGTGCCCTGCTTTGTATTTATTTATAATATTTGTAGTTTGTCTTTTTTTGTATTAGTAAAAGTTCTTCATATTTGTTGCATTTGATTGTTATTATGATTCATTATGCATTTATTTACTGATTTTCCTTGGTTTGATTTAGTTTACTGAAAGAAATAATTAGTACCAATATCTCAATGTAAATATATTTGAGTTCATAATAATACTACGTAACCGATTAAATATTGTGGTGGTTACCTACCAGGTAACAGGCACGTTATTCTTAATAAGGTTGCATCACAAATTAAGTATTGGCGGGCGCCCAATATAAAAAGACGACTACAAGGAAACGCTACTACACTCCCACCGACATCCACACGCCGTCGTTTACGCGCGAAACCGAACCATCTCAAACCGGTAGTTGATTATCAACTAAAATTTATATTTTAAATTTTAAATAAAGAATAATATTTTTGTTATTATTTTTGTAGTGTGGTTAACCACCCAAGCATGTTCACCTCAGATCACTCATTCCCAAATCCTGAAATAAATTGTAGTAGGTAGTGTGGATGCATGCTGTGATAACCTGGCTGGCCCCGTGGTAGTGTCTTGATTTTTATTTCGACGTATATCACCAATTTGCTTCAGGAACTTACTTTGTATTGTAGGTATATACCTACTTAGATGGCATTCGTTAATATTCCATGGAATCTACACTTAAGAATAAATAATTTATCCGTCATAAGTATAGGTGGTAGATATTATATAATTGGAATTGACATTATTGTTTTCTACTTCAAACTGAACAACTAAATTGGTTTAGATATAATTATCGTGACGATGATAAATTTGACTGCTTCAAAAGCGATTTGTAATGAAAGATAGGATATATTACAAATAGGAACGCGGTAAAACCCCACGATGTAGCATTCTAAATCAGAATTTGATGTTGTTCTTTTTATTAACATTACCGTTTATTTGTTATGTCATGCAGGTCCTGTTTAGTTTTCACCGACCTATTGTCAGTTTGTCACTTGACCTATTCCACTTAGCTTGTTAGTGTCATTCAGTTTTTATCGAATTGTTACCACTTGACTTGTTAGTGTCATTCAGTTTTTATCGAATTGTTACCACTTGACTTGTTAGTGTCATTCAGTTTTCATCGAATTGTTACCACTTGACTTGTTACTGTCATTCAGTTTTCACTGAAATAATACCATTTGACTTGTTAGTATCATTCAGTTTTCACCAAACCACCGCTTTTTGGTACTTACTAGTTTTAATTGACTTTTTGTTACCATCCAGTTTTCAACTGAAATAATCATGCCCACTCTAGTATGGATGTTCGTCCATTGCTTGCCTCACTACTTGCAGGCCTCGCCTCAAAGCCAAAGTTAAATAATTATGAAATCTAATTATTGCTTAACATTTTGTAACTGAAAATAATTCAATTACGACAGGAGTTCTGGAGTTATTGAATGTTAAAGTTGGGTATCGAAAGAGACAAAAGTACTGAAGTTTGGCTGTATATCAATTGTTTCGTTCTAAAATCGTTATCGTTAGCTATACCGAAGTAAGCAGTGTAAAGAAGGCTCACACCACAGTAAAATCTTTGGTAAAAATACACAACCGTAAAAAGATCTTTAAAAATTAAGCTAGTTCCCCTGTTTTGTACAACGATTTCTGTAGTTATTCTTCATTAGAATTAGGGATATTACATATTGCTTTTATTTTCATTTTGAGGCGAGACAATTTCTTGGACCACTTGTAGGTACCGTCCAGTTTTCACCGAACTACCGCTTGTTGGTACCGTCCAGTTTTCACTGAACTACCGCTTGTTGGTACCGTCCAGTTTTCACTGAACTACCGCTTGTTGGTACCGTCCAGTTTTCACTTAACTACCGCTTGTTGGTACCGTCCAGTTTTCACTGAACCACCGCTTGTTGGTACCGTCCAGTTTTCACTGAACTACCGCTTGTTGGTACCGTCCAGTTTTCACTGAACTACCCCTCATTGGTACCGTCAGTTTTCACTGAACTACCACTTGTTGGTACCGTCCAGTTTTCACTGAACTACCCCTCATTGGTACCGTCAGTTTTCACTGAACTACCACTTGTTGGCACCGTCCAGTTCTCACTGAACTACCACTGGTTGCGTCCAGTTTTCACTGAACTACCGTTTCTTTGTACCTATTAGTTGTCATGTCACTAAGCTACCTATAATTTACCTGTCACTTTTTAATTAATCTGGAACGGATTTTGGAACGGGTTCTAAAATTTGTTAACAAATCTTTAAACGAATGTAAAGTTACATACCTACTAAGTTCAGTCCTCAGAAATTAAGTTTTTGTAACCTATAGACAGGTAATTTACCTATCGTGGTTGGTTTATTACGTATGGTAGGTAGGTAGGTATCATAACGTTGAAACGTTAATATTTGCAGTACGGATCTCATTATGATAGGTATGTTTGTGTGACGTATGGTGATATCATTGGTTTGTTATTGTTGGGTAGGTAGGTGTCCATCGACAACTGAGACTTGTTTACACACTAATGGTGAGACAATAAAACTTTAACTGTTTCTCGTTTGGTACAACTGTAACCTACAACCTTTTTTAACATTTTCAATCTCATCACAAATGATGTAGGTTAACAAACAACTGAAAAAATAAGGGAATTCACCCTTTGATATTTCCGATGAAAATAATTTTTGGAGTGAATTTGTAGAAAAAGGATACTTTTTAAACGTGACTACTAGACTAAATAGCTACGTATCGCAACATGAATCCGTCTCAACATATCATTTCCACTTGTCTCAGTCGTCAATAACCTAGCCTCTTTTCAAACAACATTTTGATATGATTTTATGGTGTTTCTTGCTTTCAGACTCTTGTAGGGTCATGCACCAGGTTTCATCAAACTTTATGCCAGCTCTGTGTCTCACACGACGGAAGACAGTCCTACTACGACAATAATTCAAAGAAAAGGAATTTGCCCGCTGGTATTTTGAACTAAACTGATTTTCTGAAAAGTTTGTATTGAAAATGCGATTGTATACTAGCGCTAAAACGTCTCACAACTCGAAACAATCTCATCATTAGCCGCAAATTCTTGAATTTGCCTCAATCAGCAACCTAACCTCTTAACTTTTTTCAAACAAAAATATCGTAGTTTTTTAGTACTTGCCAGGCTCTTATCCTCTTTCAGGGTCGACATTATGTACTGTTTGATGGATTAGTACATAGGTAAATATTAAAACAACGATATCACTCTCAACACCTCTGCCTTGGTATCGCGTCCAGTGACGACTGTCCGCACCGCGCGCCCTCTGCCGTACGACATACCAACCAGAGTGATATATTTATATAGTAATACACTACAATTATAAGAAGAGGTGCAGTTAATGATGAATTGAATACAAAAAAGGGAAAAAGATGCGGCTGAGAAAGAAAATCAAAAAGACAGTTTATATCCGATAGCGTTGATGAGAATTCTTCTTCCGCATCCTCATAACGAGAAGTTCCGCAATTTTTAAGGTTTTTTATCTGCTACCACTTCCACATATTCAAAAGAAGGTAAGAAGGTTCAAAATTGCCCTTTCCGCTTCAGCTTCCTCATTGATTCTGAGGAAAAGGTATTCAATCGCACATGTACGAGAATTAAAATTTGACATTCATTTACTCTCTTTATGTTTTTTGGACAGCTTCCGCGCTCTGATTATTGACCCTTAATCTTACTCTTCCTTATCCGCATCCTCATGATTTTTGCGTCATAAATAAATCCTCATCCCCCAACTTTTAGTTTTTTGCTTCTTCTTCCGCTTCCTCATCAATACGAATTTCTGATGTTTTTAATACTATTTTTCTTTTATCAAATCAAATTTATCTCAATTATGTTAAAATCATCTTAGAGGAAGTGATATTAAGAATTTAGTTATTCCTAATTATCGATAACAATGAAAAAAAGATTGCGGAACTTTTATAATTCGAGGAACTTCCGCATGTTGCGGATGCAAAACCGAAATCCTCATCAGCACTATTCCCAATTAAGGCGACGTCACACGAAATAGGTTATCAGGCTTTCACACGAGCGGAAAAACACGCGACGTTTGTTCTCTAAACGCTATCAGGACAGGGTTTAAATGAACAGTACACAGCGCGTGCAGTTATTAAAATGGTAATTAGGGTGCACACTAGCGGGTGTGGGGTTGCGTCCGGGTTTGCCACAGTCTCTATTCGTCATCAAAATGATTGTGCATGTAATAAGCACCGGAGTTTCAACATTTTGGGAAAACCTATAGTAGAAACAGTATGAAGATCATTTGGGGCTTAGAAATTATTCAACATTTTAGGGATTCAAAATTTTAAGAATTCTACAAATTTGTTGCCCCGATTCATCACAATAAAAACTGATAGATAATAATTTGTAATTAAATTTTATTGTCGAGATATCTGACTGAATATTAAAAATCTTAGCGAAGCGTGACTAAGATAAAAAAAGGTTCTTGATGACCATTTCAACACGACACGTGTATTAATAAATAGGTAATTACTGACAAAGCAGTACTGTCACAAATAGGGACTAATATTTTGATTTTTTAATTACTGTTATGAATTTTGACACTCATGTTTTATGTGTAGTGATCAGTTAAGTACTGTGGCAAACTGGGAAAAAGATTTTTAATACTAAAATCGCTCTACTGACACGGGGCAGCTTTTTACGGCTGGTAAACTTGTAGGTACTGTGGCGACATTAGACTATTACTTTTTGAACTAATACCTCTATAATCAAACATATTTTTTCTACGTGTGGCGAAAAGGAATAGTGGCAAACCGGCTCTAATTCATTGCTGCGTACATGTGAAACATGAACGTAGAAATGAAGTGTAGGTTCGCGGTTTACATGTGTAATGAAGTATATTTTTCTAAGAATTTGCTGGCCTTACTAAATTGTTATGTAAAAAGAGTTTGTACTCGTATTACACTCTTTGTTAACTGAAGTAGGCAAACTATGCAACTAGTCTCACCTTGTTAAAAAGAGAATATACAAGATTCTGATCCTAAGAAAACAGAAAACTAAATAAATTTTTTTGGGGGATACATAACCCGAGGCTCGGTAGGTAGGTTTAGGTAATTTGTTTTGTTTGAGTACTTAAGTACAGCTTAAGTTTTAAAACACTGGTAGAATTGGGGTGATGCTTTATTCTAAGCTGACACCACCCCTCAAGTAAAAGCAAATTTAGCTCACTATTTACATGGATTTCTAGGACCTCACCACAAAAAAGTTAGACTAGCCTTAAACACGCGTCTACCATTTTTTTTTGAAGTTTAATTTTAAACACGTGCTTAACACTTTTTTGTGGTAAGCCCTCTAGAGTTACATGTTAGTAAGCAATACGTAGAGCAGAAACATAGTCCTGTAGTAAACAGAATGTCGAATGACCAACTAGAGTAGAAAGCAATCGAACAACAAATCTCAAAGAAACATTACCTTGTTTATGCGATAAGAAGTCTAATAAACATGATAATCTATAGGGCCTAGCTGCTATACAGGAAAAACAACTTTTACTTTGAAACAGTAAAGCAACTACTACTACTAGTAATATTCAAACCTGAGGGATATCCCAAAGGGTACAGCTTATGTTTGAAAATGGCGTAACTTAAGATGAAAAAGCTACGAATTCCATTAGGCTGGCTTATGAAATTGATTTGTGAATCTGAATACGTTTAATTATTTGGAACATGTTTTTAAACCAATAGTGGATGTAGAGCACTTCAACTCGTTTTCTACCTCCTATACCTTCTGCCTAACACCTTTTCCATATTTGATTGATTTCAGATTCAGAGTGTTTAGTACCGCTGCTGCGTATAAGGCCGTACTGGTTTCTTATGTAGTAAAATAATATTTACTGTTTACTTTTTGCTTAAAATGTTTTCTTTTATATTACAGTAGACTTATGAATCACTAGCTGCCCGTCAGCGGTTTCACCCGCTGCAACCTATTATTCCGCGGGAAAGAAGCATTACTCGCCAAGAGATGTCGTTGTTAGTTTTCGGCGAAAACGTTTAAAACGCGAATCGGCTCGGTCACGCCACCTTTGCAAAAATATTGGAATATGCGTGATCCCGTAGGAATAAGACACTTTCCCGTGGTAAAAAGTAGCCTATGTATTATTCTAGATACTCTTCTATATTTGTGGAAAATTTCATGTCAAACTAATCAGCCGCTTTAGCGTGATGTCGTAACAAACACACACACAAACATCCGCCTTTATAATATTAGTAGGATAGGATGATATCAACACAAAAAAATATTGTCTGTGAAAAACTTGCGTCAAAACAAGGACTGAGTTACACTACTGGGTGCAAAGTAACTCTATTTTCCTTCCATAAGAGCCTATGGTCTTTATGGCTATTGGCAAACTTTTATAGCTGGTCCGCATTGATTGATGATGTGGGCGGTTTTAGAGATCGACAAACTTCTTTGATTGGGTCTACGTAGTAAGGTACTTTCTAGGCAGAAGATAAACGAAGGGATAAAATGGCTACTTATAGAACCGCTTCTATATTTAAAAGCTATTTTAGAAGGTATTTTCAAGATTAGATTATTGATCTAACATATGCCGTGGGGTGCCGGCAGAGTAGAATAGGACCACCCCCTGTCTTCCCGTGGGGTCGTAAGAGGCGACCGAGGGATAGACCAGACCCAAACAGCCAGGGCCAACCGTATGGTGGCGGGTAATCCACCACAAAAGCATTCCCAAGGAGGGTTGACGTCTGGTAGGCGTCAGCCAATCCTTTTGCAACACGATTTTGTGTTCAACGAAATGTGTTGCGCCGACCCTAAGTAATTGGGATAAGGGCAGGAAGAATTATGATATTCCTAAAACACTATGATCCTGTACAAAATCTACAAAGCCATTCAAAAGAATACATAATGTAATATAATAATAGATACCGTTAAATCGAGTTCGGTTCAAAACAAAAAAGAGCTCTGATTTACAAAATATTTAAAAAAAAAATTCAAAAAAAATTAAAAAAAAAATATTCTATTTAAAAAAAAGTTGAAATAACCAGTAAGCACTGCCTTATTTTAATTAACAAAACCACCACAAGAGCTCCTACAAAAAAATTAAAACGCAAAAAATAAAGGATCGGCCGCGAAAAACTCTTAGTTTATTTTTTAATCTACGGCAGAAGGATCTATGCGGAATACATTATTTTGTCTCCCAAGCATGACGCTTGCAAACGCAGGAAGAATACAGATGAGACAAACTAGGGATGGAAAGGTATATCGACATTCGATAAATATTAATGTATCGATGCCTTGCACGTTAAACCGTCCATCTAGGATTGATTACTTAGACGGCTGTCATCACACCATGCCAAATGCTTGCTAACTTTTTGGCGGCAGAGAACATCGGTGTATCGGGTTGTTGGACGCTTCAGTGACCTACACGAAAAATAAGGAAAATTGACATCGTATATCGAAATCAAAATATCGAATCAAAAAGCATGTTATGTAGGTAAAAATTATTGTTCGAAAAATGTAGAAATTACTTGCAACACTAATAGTGATGTGTTTAAAAGCTACCAAAGGGCGCACTTTAGCTGGGTTTGCGGGCACAATTTTTTTTTAATGTTTTAACTAATATTTTTTAAATATAGAATTCTTAGGTCAATATTTTGATGTCTAGGTACTTAACTTAATATAGCAATATCGATATATCGATGCTTGGACTCTTTTTGCATCCCTAAGCTGAACATCCCTATTTAAATATCGCCGAAGAACCAACCTTGAACCTTTTAACCAAAGTTGAATTTCGAGTGATGGATGGAGTCATATATTTGGAAGGAGTCATCATCGTTAAAACCTAATCGTGTACAGGGCTTATTATGCAAAACACGAGGAGTTACAGCATAGTACCAGGAGTAATTTATCAACAGAACTAGGTTTATTTATTAATGATTTAAATAATTCATTAAAGTTTTAAGAAATATCCATACACTATTTCACTTAGTCAGCATTTAAGCTGAAGCGATGAGTGCCGAAACACCGATGGCGAAAGGTCCAGGTTGTTTCACCTTCATTTCGGATCATCAGGTATGGAAGTGTCCATACGACAACCTTTTAGGATATGTATAGTCCAGATGGACTATGATTGCGAATCTGCGAGGCATCGGTCTCACGAGTGTCTTGCGACAACTCTTGTGAGTTTCGTCCTCTACGATAAGCCACTTGTACACATTACAGTGTAATCCTTTTTCACTTAGTCAGCATTTAAGCTGAAGCGATGAGTGCCGAAACACCGATGGCGAAAGGTCCAGGTTGTTTCACCTTCATTTCGGATCATCAGGTATGGAAGTGTCCATACGACAACCTTTTAGGATATGTATAGTCCAGATGGACTATGATTGCGAATCTGCGAGGCATCGGTCTCACGAGTGTCTTGCGACAACTCTTGTGAGTTTCGTCCTCTACGATAAGCCACTTGTACACACTACAGTGTAATCCTTTTTCACTCAGTCAGCATTCAAGCTGAAGCGATGAGTGCCGAAACACCGATGGCGAAAGGTCCAGGTTGTTTCACCTTCATTTCGGATCAGCAGGTATGGAAGTGTCCATACGACAACCTTTTAGGATATGTATAGTCAGATGGACTATGATTGCGAATCTGCGAGGCATCGGTCTCACGAGTGTCTTGCGACAACTCTTGTGAGTTTCGTCCTCTACGATAAGCCACTTGTACATTACAGTGTAATCCTTTTCACTTAGTCAGCATTTAAGCTGAAGCGATGAGTGCCGAAACACCGATGGCGAAAGGTCAGGTTGTTTCACCTTCATTTCGGATCATCAGGTATGGAAGTGTCCATACGACAACCTTTTAGGATATGTATAGTCCAGATGGACTATGATTGCGAATCTGCGAGGCATCGGTCTCACGAGTGTCTTGCGACAACTCTTGTGAGTTTCGTCCTCTACGATAAGCCACTTGTACACATTACAGTGTAATCCTTTTTCACTTAGTCAGCATTTAAGCTGAGTTTAAGCTTGTCGTAGAGGACGAAACTCACAAGAGTTGTCGCAAGACACTCGTGAGACCGATGCCTCGCAGATTCGCAATCATAGTCCATCTGGACTATACATATCCTAAAAGGTTGTCGTATGGACACTTCCATACCTGATGATCCGAAATGAAGGTGAAACAACCTGGACCTTTCGCCATCGGTGTTTCGGCACTCATCGCTTCAGCTTAAATGCTGACTAAGTGAAAAAGGATTACACTGTAATGTGTACAAGTGGCTTATCGTAGAGGACGAAACTCACAAGAGTTGTCGCAAGACACTCGTGAGACCGATGCCTCGCAGATTCGCAATCATAGTCCATCTGGACTATACATATCCTAAAAGGTTGTCGTATGGACACTTCCATACCTGATGATCCGAAATGAAGGTGAAACAACCTTGACCTTTCGCCATCGGTGTTTCGGCACTCATAGCTTCAGCTTAAATGCTGACTAAGTGAAAAAGGATTACACTGTAATGTGTACAAGTGGCTTATCGTAGAGGACGAAACTCACAAGAGTTGTCGCAAGACACTCGTGAGACCGATGCCTCGCAGATTCGCAATCATAGTCCATCTGGACTATACATATCCTAAAAGGTTGTCGTATGGACACTTCCATACCTGATGATCCGAAATGAAGGTGAAACAACCTGACCCTTTCGCCATCGGTGTTTCGGCACTCATCGCTTCAGCTTAAATGCTGACTAAGTGAAAAAGGATTACACTGTAATGTGTACAAGTGGCTTATCGTAGAGGACGAAACTCACAAGAGTTGTCGCAAGACACTCGTGAGACCGATGCCTCGCAGATTCGCAATCATAGTCCATCTGGACTATACATATCCTAAAAGGTTGTCGTATGGACACTTCCATACCTGATGATCCGAAATGAAGGTGAAACAACCTGGACCTTTCGCCATCGGTGTTTCGGCACTCATCGCTTCAGCTTAAATGCTGACTAAGTGAAAAAGGATTACATTGTAATGTGTACAAGTGGCTTATCGTAGAGGACGAAACTCACAAGAGTTGTCGCAAGACACTCGTGAGACCGATGCCTCGCAGATTCGCAATCATAGTCCATCTGGACTATACATATCCATACACTATTGTTAAAACGGAGGCCAAAGTCGATATATCGATATAATCAAACTGGACATATATCGATATCGATAGTTGAATACACTTCGTATCCCTAAACTGAACATCCCTATTTGAATATCGCCGTAGAACCAACCTTGAACCTTTAAACCAAAGTTGAATTTCGAGTGATGGATGGAGTCATATATTTGGAAGGAGTCATCATCGTTAAAACCTAATCGTGTACAGAGCTCATCATGCAAAACACGAGGCGTAATTTATAAACTGAACTAAATTTTTGAATGATTTAAATGATTCGTACAAGTTTTAAGAAATATCTATAAAATATTGTTACACCGGAGTCCTAAGACGATATATCGATAGACCCGAACTGGACATATATCGATTTCGATAGTTGAATACACTTCGCATCCCTAAACTGAACATCCCTATTTGAATAGCCGTAGAACCAACCTTGAACCTTTTAACCAAAGTTGAATTTCGAGTGATGGATGGAGTCATATGTTTGGAAGGAGTCATCATCGTTTAAACCTAATCTTGTACAGAGTTTATTATGCAAAACACGAGGAGTCACAGTACCAGGAGTAATTTATAAACAAAACTAAAAAATATCCATACCATATCCATATTGTTAAAACGGAGGCCAAAGTCGATATATCGATATAATCAAACTGGACATATATCGATATCGATAGTTGAATACACTTCGTATCCCTAAACTGAACATCCCTATTTGAATACCGCCGAAGAACCAACCTTGAACCTTTTAACCAAAGTTGAATTTCGAGTGATGGATGGAGTCATATATTTGGAAGGAGTCATCATCGTTAAAACCTAATCGTGTACAGGGCTTATTATGCAAAACACGAGGAGTTACAGCATAGTACCAGGAGTAATTTATCAACAGAACTAGGTTTATTTATTAATGATTTAAATAATTCATTAAAGTTTTAAGAAATATCCATACACTATTGTTAAAACGGAGGCCAAAGTCGTTATATCATATAATCAAACTGGACATATATCGATATCGATAATTGAATACACTTCGCATCCCTAAACTGAACATCCCTATTTGAATATCGCCGAAGAACCAACCTTGAACCTTTTAACCAAAGTTGAATTTGGCGTGATGGATGGAGTCATATATTTGGAAGGAGTCATCATCGTTAAAACCTAATCGTGTACAGGGCTCATTATGCAAAACACGAGGCGTCTCCATTAGGCACTCGGTGCGACTGCTCGCAAACTGGCCGAGATTAGTTTAGGGAAGAAATTGATACTAACAGCTGGCTAATAATATAAGCTGTCCAAGCCGATTTTGGCTACAGCCACTGCTGGATCGGCTCTCAGCAGCTGGTGTCTCATGGTCCGCGCGATCGTGTGCTCGCAAATGGCTGCAGTAGCCATTTTCGACCTTAATGGTACTTGAACACTTCGGACTGGTGAGTGTGCCGCCACTATATTGGTATATTACAGCCAGAGCGGAGACTTTTGAGCGGAGTTTGCCTTAAAACGCTAAAACATGTACTCGCTGCAACACATCATTTTATCCTAAGGATCGACCGATATAAGAATTTCTTATAAAATTTAAAAGAAACTTATTAAGTTGACCCTTAAAGGAGGATGGTGTGCTGTTAATCTAGGTGGGCTTAAAAACCAAGCGACAGCGACAACGACGCGCGTCGTTGCCGCTGTCAAATGACTGGTTTGTATGGGTTTGTATGGGGAACCAGAAAAACCGAGCGTCGGCGTCGTTGCGGCGCGCACGACGCCGTCACGTTGACAGCGCGCTGAGAAGCTTAGAGTTTGTATGGGATGCGGTCGGGTTTTTCTACAAGACCGCAGCGACAACGACGCCGTCAAAATTTGACGGCGACAACGACGCGCGTCGTTGTCGCGTCGCTTGGTTTTTAAGCCTATCTTTACTGTTAAAAATATCATTATTCAAGCCATTAAACAACGTCAAATCTCATGGAGAAATTGTTAAACGGATTCAAACGCTTGTTCAAGTATTCTGAGTTCGAGTTTAGGATACGTTTAATAGAAGTATCGATAATAACTCTTACGCAGAAGAGATTGTAATAACTGACAATAATAAGGATTTATACTCATCATTAATCAAAGAAGAAAATTATATTTCAATAAACTTTCATTTCCTTCTACCTACCGTTAATAAACGCATATCTCCATCGACTCCTAATCCTTTGACTGCGCACGCGACGGAACCTATGGAACTATCCGGCAGCGCTGTTTAATTAACACGTCTGTGAGGAGGAAAACCTCACAATAGACGTTCTTTACCGACTCACAGAGCATTTGATGACATGGGATTAGAAAGATAGATAGAGCACTGCGACTGAAGTGAAACCAAAAATAGTGTACGCAAAGTAACCCAAACGTACCTAGCAAAGGGTTCAAACATGCAGATTCCCATCGACTGTCCTTTCAGAATTTTACAAATTCTTACTCTCATAATTATCAAGGTACTTTCATGTTGTACATTTTTACACTCCGGCCTACCTTTGCGAAAATGTCACCCTTCGCCATTGGTACCTAGTGTACGCAAAGTAACGTGCATTCGTTGCGTAGTAATCGGACACGACAGCTTTCAAAGTTTTATGAAGTCGTAGCTTATAATTAATTTTCTTTTGAGTGGGTTCTTACTGTTTTTTCTTTTCATGAGGAACACCGACCCGATGAACCCCGGTGAGTGTTTGGTTTTAGTTCTGAACATATTTTGCTAATTTGAGCATGATATTGTTGCTGCTGGCCATTGATATGCAGAACTTATTTAAAAGTCAGAAACTTTATATCACTTACGATACACCTTGAGTGGATAAGTAGTGACAGTTTCCGTTCTTAAGAGTGGCGAAATGTGTCACTTTGTTTGCAGTGCTCCATCTGTATATTTCTTGATCTTTGTACGTCGGGAATTCAATTCCGTACAACCCCAGAATGGTAATTTAATGGAGGAAATAGTTTTTAAAGTGGAAGAAACGGTTAGTCGGTTCTTTAATTGGAAATGACTAAATAGGATGTCCGGGGTTAAACGCTCTCTGTCTTTAGAATTTAAACATCAACTTCTATCTCACGGAACATTTTATGTACAAAACTTTAACCGTGTTATTACAAAAAAGTTAGACATGGGTTAAGTCGCTTAACAAATCGTATGTAAAATTAATTTAAACACTGTCTAAACGCGCGCCTAACTTTTTTGCGCCTATTTTTTTTTATACTTAACTCAATACATGCTCAAGTAAAAATTATTTTCTCAATACCAGAGAATATAAAGCCGCGATGTATCCTTCTACAACATAAAATAATGATTAGAATGCCTTATGAGACGTCTGAAAAAAAATTTCATGCAATTGTTTAAAATATACCGAGAGTCTACCTAAATTACGCATTAATCCCTCAGGTCGATAAGAGGTTCTGTTAAACACCAAATTACAACGAAACTGCTGACTCAGAATGACTCCCCCCATCCCCCGGGATCCTCTGATCGAATGGTAATTTGATCCTTATGGGACACACTGTAGGTAGATCTTTTGTGGTGAAAAAGTGTTTGTCGGGCCGAAATGAGTTTTTGATCATAGGAACTGACTCAAACTTTTCGGCATTGTTTCAAAGCGGCTATCGGATACTCTTTATAACAAGTAGGGGAATGTTATGTCGCAAAATATTTATACAGTCGACATGCTTGCGATGACACCTTTTTAGGCACAATAAATTATTTGAATGCTGTGTTTGTGATTTTAACTAATGGTTTTTATAATCTGAAACAACAAACTGGCACCTACAATGCAATGAGTATAAAGCAAAAGTTCGTTCGCGTTAATTGTAGGGTTTATTCTACTCATATAATAATATGTTTGTTTTATTTCTATGTTTAACAATTATAATTAAGTACGTTTACAATACACATTTTCATCGAAATGGGGATTTCCAGTTTCTAAATATGTATACAGCTTACCTACCTGCCTAAATAAGTAAGTACCTAGTTAGTTATGGTTATGGTCCCAATCGGCAATATTCGATAAAAGCAATCTAGGTACCTTGCGGGCCAGGGTCACTTGTTTATGGGCCACAAACTTTAGGAGGGTGGGATTTATACTGGGCCGAACAATATTTCCTGCTTTACCAAAAAATATTGAAGAGCGACTTGGTGTGAAAATATTATGCTTTCATTATTGAAATACCTTGAACGTGAAAGTAAAAACGGTAGTTATATGCTGTTTTCATTTCATTTTAGTGAATTATAAAAAAAACGGTGAAGTTGATTCGTTTTGACGTCGCGTCGGTTCGTAGCAACTTCAAGTCTTCTACTTGCTTTCTTTTGTTGTTATTTTTATAAGAAACTTAAATCCACAATAGAATAAAAGAAAAACCTTTTGAGTTGTAGACAGTTTCTGAAAAGAACCTAAATATTAGTGAAACAAACGTTAAAGTTATGCTAGCCCCGCAAGAAACAAAGACGCGATTACCTTGCCGCGCACATTATGAGATAAAACAGGAAGTAAAAATGTCAAACACACTCAAAAGGCAAATCGTCACAATTCAACAAAAGGGCGCTCTAATAAATAACGAGTTATAAGAACACTTTAGAACATAAAAGAGGCTCTCATCCTAAAACGATACAAAGAAATAAAAGATTTCCATCCAATCGATGTTCCGAAAACAAACTTTGAACTCCTTTGGTCCTCTCAGCAAATATATACAGAATTAATTTCGGTCTGTTTTGCCACAGTTCAATTTCGCCTTAAAAACGTGTTCCGATTCGACACAGAGATATAATTTTTTAATTTTAGTTTGTTAAAATCTACCTCAAGCTTCAATTATCGGTATCAATTAAGAAAGGGATTACCTCTATAAATGGTGCCTGAAGGTCATGCTTTCTCACTCGCACTTCTTCTTTTTTTCGTGTGGGACACTCGCACTAATGCTCTTACATACACCAGGCGTTCATGTTTACAACACCACCTTTCTTTAATGAACCAATTTTTATCCATGTACTCATTGGGATACCGTGCAGGAGTTAAGGCTAAACGTCAGACTAGTGGCGCCCCCAAACAGGAAAAAAATCCCTGGCTGAACACGCTGGTCATCTTCTAATAAAATGTATAAAAAATGGTATCCATGAGTTATGTAAGCTTCGGCTTATATAACTAAAGTGCACAGTTTTACAAGGTTTTACTGATTCTAAAAATTCTTTGTTGTTAGTTATTGTCGGTAATTCATAATGTGGTTTCACAATCACTTGCGTATTCAGTCAGTGAATTTTTTTCACTAACGTTGAGCCTTAAGCCTGACACTAGCGCCGCTCAGTAAAAAAAACACTGACTGAATACGCAAGTGATTAGGAAAACTCATTAAGAATTAACGACAATAACTAACAACGAAGAATTTTTACAATCCGTAAAACCTTAGAAAACTGTGCGCTTTAGTTATGTATGCCGAAATTATACATAACTAAAGAACACCAATGTTTATCATATTTTATTACATTCAAATATTCCTTGTGGTTAGTTATTGTCGGTAATTAATACATTGGCCTCCAGATGACTAGCGTGTTCAGCCAGGATTTTTTTTCCTGTTTGGGGGCGCCACTAGTCTAACGTTTAGCCATAAGTAATGTACATTTGTGTGGCAAACCAGGACAGTGGCAAAACGGGCCTAACTCGATTTGAAAATGATAAAAAATTAAACGAGAATTTACCGTTTAGATACAAATCCTGGGAGGCGCAGTTTGAATTATTCAGTTCATTCGATTAAGGTGGTTCGTATTAATTTGGATCGAGACACGAATCCGAAAAGCTGTGGGCGGAAACACACGAAATGCGAGTAAGTAATGCTACATTATAGCAGAAGCGGAAAAAGGAGCAATTCTGAAGTTTTGGCTCCAAGTACTAAGGTAGGTAGCTAGTGACTCCAATTTAAACCCATACCATAACAGCCACAACACACAAGTTTACTCAGCACGCTTGGCAGGCGGATTGGCGAACGCAAGATGTTGAATTTACAAGGAACGCTGCTGCCCGTTCCATGGATACTACGTATAGTTACAATTTACTACAACTTAAATTCTCAAGATTTAAGGGATTGACGAACCTAATGCTCAATTTTTATAAAGTCGCTAAGAATAACCAGTATAAATATTGATTTCTCAAAAAAGTGACTCGATATAGATTGTTTTCGCATTTTGACTCTGTATATTTTCGTTCCTAAAAGGAAGACAGTTGTTTTCATTTAAATTATGCTAAGCACTTGCCCTACGTTACCTGTAGACAAATACCTACTCATTAATAATCTAATTTGCTTTTGTTATGTTCACCAGCGAAATGTTTTGCTTTGTAAAATAATTTCTTTGTTTATGTTGCGTATTTTCGTTTTGTACCTACAGGAAAATTATTCTGATAATTGTTTTCTACCTATTTATATTCGGCCTTATGTGGTGGTGACTAAGAATAGCATTACCACAAATGGTTCCTGTGCGACTCAGGGATTTGAGAATTGATCTGTATTTACCACAGAGCAACAAAACGTCATTGTATTTACAGTTTTAGGCAACAGGCTGATAACCCATCAATATAGTGATGAGCAGACTTCTGAATGACTCACAAACTTTGGTCAAACGTGGTGTAAATGGTCGTTTTTACAGCCGATTATGCTCTGCTTACCTCGCAAGGCAAGAGCGTGATATATTGCTACGATTATGTGTATTATCTACCTACTATTTTTAACGCAAATGGTTCCTAGAAATGTTATGATTAGGCAGAGCGTCAACGAGAGTTTTCATTGCGTATGTTTCACAGAGCCAATAGCCTTTTTAGAGGAGCTTTATATACTCATCTACTTTTACAATGCATAGAGCACCATTCGCAAAACGTACCCTGTGCGCAAAACGTACTATTCGAAAAATGTGCTCTTCGCAAAACGTCGGTACTCTTTGCAAAATGTAGGTACTTTTCGCTAAACCTACTCTTCTAAAAATGCACCCTTCTTGAATGTACCGCACTACTGCACCTAACCTCATAAAAAATACTCAGATTAAAAACTAATATAATACTAAAAATATTTCTTGATTTGTAGTGTTTCTGACCGTGACTGAGGCGGGCAAGTTATTCATTCAATTCAAATCGCTCGCTGCAGCTGTAAGTATGAATATTTAAAAACCTTAAGGTCTAAAAGCAACTAAGCTAGACATGATTCGAAGCGAATGGAATTGAAACGAGGTATTATGCAAAGGCCTTTTAGAAAATGTAATTTTAAGAAGTGTTTTCTCTAGTTAAGCGTCACAACTTTATGTTTAAAATATTCATGAATACCTATTTGACTTTTATTGATTCAGTCCATTTGATATCCAAAACAAAAACCAGTTACATCAAAATTAATCTGCGAAATCTGGACTGGTTCACCTCTTAAAATGTAGGCAGTTGATTAGTTTTTCGAAAGTATGTATGTAGGTATGTGGGTATGTAGACAAGAAATTCGTTTTCACGGGCTACAGCCCAAACGGCTGGGCTGATCTTGACATGTAAGGTGTCGTTAGATTTGTCTTACAAGTGACACTGACTATATTGAAAAATCATAAATTCAAGAATGCGGACTTTTATAGCAACATACAACTTTGTAATTACATGTCGGGTTTTTGTTTTTAAGTACATCTGCTTGTTTAGTTGATCTCTAAAATTTCAGTCCCAAAATAAAAGAACTTACGACGATCGCTCTAAACTCTATCACTGTTAGTTTTAAGTTCCATAAGATAGGCACTCCATTGACTGGAGTCTAGAACAAGTAGCTAATTATTGGGTCAGAGGAGTGCTCTATGTTAACTTTTCCAATATCTCCACGAAGCACTTCTTGACGTATGAAGAGCATGCTTAGAGCATGTTTAGAGTTGTGGTCTAAGGGAAACCTTACAGCTTTATAAGGCGTGATGTAAATATTATGTCACCTCCGAAAATTATTCGGGCGGATCGGAAGTTCCATATTTTTTCTATACCTACCTATTGGACATTTGTGCCTGGAGAAAGTAGCTCAGTTTGACCTGTTGAACTCAGCATTTTGTGGAAAGTCGTTGTTTGGCACCACTTTAAATCATAAAATTGTACTTAAATTTCTTCTTTTTGACTTCTATAACAATATTACGCCACTAAAAATGCAAGAAAACGTGCGACTGTAACTAAACTAACTATACTACTGTGCGACTGTAGATTCTGTTGATAAAATCTTGTTTTGGTCTAAGTTTTTATAGCTAATTCGCTTATAAAGGAGCAAAAATTTAAGTCAAACTTCACCTTTTATTCCTTATCCAACTCACTCAAACTTCACAACACCGGTACATTATTAAGTGAGCTTTAAAAACCCTGAGAACAAAAGGGTTAGGATTAAAAGATCCCTTGATTGTGCTTCGCTTTGTTTTTGATTACACCGTGCAGGTTAAATCGTTTTTTACGGCCGCGGAGTTCCGCAATCGGTGGGAAAACAAAGAAGTGAGTATTGACGGAAAATTTACCTTTTACCTCTCAGTCCGGTAACTTATTTTCCCTAAAATTTTCTTGAAGTGCTTTTTCGTTAATAATATGCTATTAAGGACAAAATATCATACTTCATTTGGTTGATTAAATTATGCATCACATAAGTTAATAGAGACCATGTTGTATCAATTTGTCACACGACTAAAGTTATGCCGCAAAACAAAATTGTACTCATTATTAATGGCGTTTTTCGATTGATACATCAAGCGCAATAAACACACATGAGACATGGCTTCCTACCTATTCTATCTAATAAATACTAGTGATTAGAATTCTAACCAAAAAAACTCAAATCAGAGCACTCATCTCCTCATTGTATATCATGAAAGTACTCCAGCTACATTCTACAATAACTTTAAGTCGTAAAAAAATTAATATTGCCCGCAGAGTCAGGAACTTTTCAAACATTTTTTCAAGTCTCGCTTGGCGGGCTGTTTAAATCTGTAAAAATTATGTTCCCGGATAATAGCCGCGCGGAACAATACTCCTCATAAAGTTCTTACATTAAACCACGTAGGTTTGCGAGTGGAGCATTCAGCGGGTTTTTATTGCGTTTCACGGGAACTAGGGTAGAAATTATACTTCTTTTCAGCCGACTTGAAAAGAGGAAGGAAGTTGTCTTTTTTCTTTTTTGTGTGTCTTCACCAGTTACTCAAACACGTTCTTTGGTTCAGTTTTTTGGCAGATTAGGCCTGGATTCTTTGGTTTAGCAACCATTTGGATCAGGGTTATTTACACTGTCAAACTTCCTGTTCCAGAATTTGATATCGCACTCTTCTCTTGTGTGATGGATGATTAAAAAAACTTTTTCCTTTGTAAGGGGATACTTTGAATATTTTATGGGAATATCTGATGGAGGATAGGGAACTCTACAAATTCTGTCGATGCCAAACATTATATGTGCCTTGTAGCTTGGCCTGTATGTAGCCAGCTTCAGTTGAAGTCGGTATCAAACGATTTAATTTTTAATATTTTGATACGAGAGGTTATTTAGCCTTCGTGTACGGTTTGGCGAGCTGTTCACTACTTTACATAAGGTTTTCCGTATCATTAGGAAACTCTGTAACAAACATTTTTTGGGCATTGTTTTTTTTGTTAGCTTAGGAATTTTCTTTGTCGCGACCTACGAAGCCGAGACGTGGAACTTGACAGTAAAACTGGCCCACCGGCTACATGTCACTCAGAGATCTATGGAAAGGTCTATGCTTGGTATCTCTATAATGGATAAAGTCCGGAATGAGGCCATCCGAAAAAAGGCCAAAGAGACGGACATAGTCTGGAAGTGTAGCAAGCTGAAGTGGCAGTGGGCTGGCCACATTTGTCGTAGAACCGACGGACGGTGGAGTAAGCGGGTTCTCGAGTGGAGGCCACGCTTCGGCAAACGTAGCGTTGGACGCCCTCCGGCCAGATGGACCGATGACTTAAAAAAGGCGGCTGGTAGCGACTGGATGGCAAAAACGGGAGATCGTGCCTTATGGCGTTCCCTGGGGGAGGCCTACGTCCAGCAGTGGACTGCAATAGGCTGAAATAGAAAAAGGCATTTTCTTTGTCACTACAATGTTCTAAGTAATAATAGTTTTTAACATTGTTTCATGCTGATAAACGTGCCACTCTCACGAGACAAGAAAAAAAACCTGGCTGGTCCATTTTTCGGAGAATTTCTACCCATGTTACTTATTCTATCAAATCAGTAGCTAGTTATAATTCTTTTGTAGTATGAAGTCATAAGAATGGCAGAAGTTATGATAGGTGAGTCGCGAGAGCCTAATAAGTGAGCTCTAGGAACTTTCCCGATGGTTTATTTTCAAGTTGTAGACTCCTCAGACTTCCTGACTCAAGAACTACGCTGCACTGCACGTTAAGGAAACGGCTAGAAACTAACTTACTAAGATACACCGTTCACGTACGTTCTGGTAGCGGTAGGTATGTGAAGTATTCCCGGCATGAAGCTAAGAAGTTAGCTGGACAAAATGCGGAACTAAGTTGAACGGTAAGTCGTATGTCGTTTGGTTATAATACGTTTGTGAAAAGTCGGTGATACACTGGTGATACAATATTCTTCTTTGAATACAGATGGCAGGAGCTATTAAATAAATTTGGTAATTTATTGTTCCTTCTCTCGAGTATCCTACAAATGATAAAAATCACATGGGTAACCGACCCGAGCAAACTGTCCTTATGTTATTTTTATTTATTTATTTATTTATTATAAGCCTGAAGTGTCCCACTGCAGGGCAAAGGCCTCCCTCCCCTTCTTCCATTTTTCCCTGTCTTGGGCCACCTCCATCCAGTTTTTGGCGTGGGCATCTAGTTCGTCTCTCCATCGTTTTCGTGGTCGACCGCGAGCCCGTTTCGCGTTAGGAGGCACCCAAGTACTTGCAATATTTGCCCATAGAGTGCTTGGCATTCTAGCGGTATGTCCAGCCCAATCCCATATGTTATTACACTTTAAATTCAATTGATTGGAAAAACCACATGAAATCCATCTAGACTCGTTCCTGAATCCGCGTGCCACCTGACTGCCTCCGGGGCGCGGCATTTCACGCTGCATTAGCTGCTCACTAGTGTATTGCGATCAATCGAATACAAATACAGACGATCCAACTCCAATATGACGAAACGATATGTCCACAAAGACACAGAGGATGAATACGAGCTGTTATTTGATGAACTTTACTCACACTTAAAATTCTAATGAAATCACATGAAATACAATATAAAGAATCCTTTTTGAATCCACCTCCGGGGCGCGGCATTCTACGCACTACTTTCTATACTACCATATATACAACTAGTCAGATTAAACTGCGTTTCTTCTTGCAGTAAAAGTGACTTATAGTAAAAAACTTGAGAGGTAAGACCACATACTTCACCATCAATTTTCTTGCTACCGACGATAAAAAGCTCGCATGCAAGTTGTGATCATGATAAGAACGTTTTCTCTGCTGCTTCTACAAACTGTTAAGATTTTTTCTGAAGTCGTGACAAAGTAACAAAATCGCTGTGCTACCCTCAGCGACGCCACGGGAACTTTTCCAATAACTGCGGGCGGCAGGCGCGGCAAGCGCGGTGCTATGCAATTTTCGACGCTGCTGCCCTTTTGTAAGGCGCGCTTTGTGACTGAAAAGGCGCTTGTGAAGTTATTAAATTATTTGCGAGGCGCGAAGCCGGGACTTGGGCTTAGCGAGCGAAGCATTTGCATTCTACACAAAAATGTAGTGCTTGCTCATTTGCTTCTTGTTCTTTGCAAGTAAAATAATCCACAGGCGGTGTTCCTTAACAAAATTTCAGCGGTCGATGAAGATATTTTTTTTATCTAGGGATTTTTTCGGTCGTATCCTACCAGCTGCACCATATTACCTTGATTTTATGGGGATCATCCATTTGCGGTTTTGTTACAAATGCAGTGACTGCAACTGCAGATATGCAACTTTACTGACTCAGAACACACTGCTCAACCTATGTGCGCGATTTCAATTCAAATCTACGCGCACACTCGGTGCATTAAGCCCGGCTTCCCGAAGATTGCAAAAGCTCATACAATATGGGGACTGGCTCAGCGCTTTGCTCACTGTGCGTTGCGTGTGATATTTAGATATCAAAGTGTAAATAACGTTGCATGCTGCTTTGCTGACTTAAGCGTGCGTGCAATGTTGCTTACTAGGGGCTCGGAGTCAAAGCCGTGTGTTCCCGTTGACCCCAGTGAGTGTCACGGGGACAACAAAACGTCTTCGATTATTTTGATTTCCTGTTGACCCCGTTATGTGAAAAGGACCAAAGGGGGAAACGCGTGTTCCTATCATTTTCAGCTTCAAAGCAAGGTTTGGTAGGGTAAGATGCGAAGGCGAAGGCAAGGCGAAGCATGGTTAGATCCACAGCTTGCTCCACTATGCCCCATCCATACCCAACAGAAATGCGCTTACCGGAGACAACGGGAACCATTTTTAATTATTTTAATTATATGTACGTTGTCCCCAATCACCAGGAATACGAAAACAAATGGTCCAAGCTGTTGTACGTTGTGTGTAATATGTAGATATCATATGCGCAATAACGTTGCATGCTGATGGCTTAAGCGTGCGTGCAAAACGTTCTTGGAGGCCTAAAGGCCGCCCAATCTTCATCCGAGCATGAACTCCTTTGACGCTTTCTGTTTCGGATGTCTGCGTCTTGTTAATTAAATCCTGAAGGGTCAAGCCCGGATCAAAGGACTAGGCAAGGGTTGAGGCGTTTATCGCTCCTTGGTTGAAGTTTCTTGGTATTCAAGGCAAAAAGCATGCTAATGAGTGGATTTTCGTAATTGCTTTCATTGTATTTGATAGTCAACATACATAACGTACATGAATGTGTTTTGTTTATTTATTGCTGAGTACGCACACAGACCACTATGGCTGTGAAAGTAGTCATTATTGCCACGTCTGGGAAATGTCTTTTAGGGTTTTCTTAGATATTTTATTTACCTTTTACTGACGAAGATACCTTTGATTATATTCTACCACCTAAGATTTTGTTATACTCATGAAACTACGCATACGTAAATTACGATGATACTCATTAAATGACGATGATAGTGAATCTATCAGACCTCAGACTCGCCTCTAATGACCTCTTACCGCAGAAGATACATTTATGCTATTAATGAGTAATGTCTTTAGAGAGCATGTGGGAACTTTTTCAGTGGTTAGGAAATTTTAGCGTATAGTAAGCACCACAGGCATTGAATAACGATGCCAGCTTTAAAGGAGAAAAAAAAACTCTTCAATAATTCAACTGGAAGCCAAACACTCGGTCGGTCGGAGTCGGCGGGAGGGCGCCTTGCAATAAATGTATGGTTGAAATGCGCTCAATGACTCCGCTGCAGCTCGCGGCAAATGTACCGTGAACGACGTGTTGAGGCCAAGTGTTTTCGTAGTTATACTCACTGAGAGTTGAAGAAATTTGTGGTTTCCAAACTCATTATTATTATACGAGCGGGCCGCTGGCGGTTTCTAACTAAACCGTATAACAAACAGGGGCAAAAGGTCCATTCATGCCGATTCCCATCGGCTTCCCTTTCAGTTTACAAATCCAAATGCTCTCACGTCAAACTACTTTCCGTTAGTAAATTTTGTTGTTTTGGGAGGCCTCCCTTTGCAAAAATCACTCCCCTTCGTCACTGATAACTAAAGCCATCTTTAAAATAAAATATAATAAATCATCATAAAATAATCATTGGTGTAAGTAGACGATTGATTCAAAAGCTCAATTACTTTTTGAACAGTGTTTACAACTTGTAAATACTACTGCAATTTATATCTTTATGCACTTTTTACTTGCAACCACCAAGCCTACGATGTTTATGTTATTGTTATAACAAAATGGTTTGTAACAAAAATTTCCTCGGTTTTAAAGAGGTTTTCAGGATTTTCATCGCCAAAAAAGGTTCGTAGCCAGCTTTCAATCTTATACATATGTTACTTAAATTATCGTTGGCATATTAGCTACAATTATCTTATTGTGTACAAAGCAGTCATACGTCTCAATGCCCGAGTAATGAATCAGTCAGCGTAACGCATTGTCGCTGTGAATGGTCGGAATTGCTCGCAGTTAGTGCTATTATAACATCCTGTTTGTAATACATGGACTAAGTTCAGTTGGTGGATATCCTGTGCTGAAAACGGTTGAAACGGATTTGATTTTTAAATATCATCAACAACATCAACAGCCGCAACAATCTTCATTGGCCAAGACGTTGGCATATGGGCTTCCCATGTTGAAGGGCACACAGGTTGGTGGGCAAGTTGTAGTTTGACACCAAAAAATCTGCTTCCTATTTATCTTTCTTTAGATACCCTTTTGAGGCCAGTGCAACATGTTCTGGACACAAAATCAATGGTTTGGCAATTGGTCACCAATCTGAAGTTATGCTGAAGTCATCCCACTGTGTGAATGTTATTGTATTATGTAAGTGTAGTCACAGCCTCTATGTTGTTTCCAGGATTGGCAAATATTCACTAGATTCAAAAGATCTACGTTGCTAGATCTGAAAATATACAATGAAATCTATTTCATACAATCCTTTGATCCTATATTCTCTATTCTACATAATATTCACAAATGCTTCGATCTAGAACTAGCGCAAATCTTGCACTCCAAGTAAACGCTCTTAAACTTGAAATGAAATGTGGAAAGTAAGAGCGGTGAGACTTGCTCGCTTCGCATATTTTGCAGGTTCTATCACACACTCGAGCGGAGAGGACACGTGTGCCGTGCTTGCAGGAACACACCTGAAAATTGAAGAGAATTTGTTAAACCGTTGACTGCTACCGGCAATTTCCTAAAATCTGTTACATTTGGAATCAAAATACTCCTTTGATATTGTAGGTAATTCTTTCAGAAAAAGGCTCTGTATTATAAAACCATCAGCTCTAACATTTCTTTACCAGTTTTTCTGCGATGGTTTTTAATCTTGTAGTTGAGAAGCTATTATAAACGTGATTAAATTCTGTGTTGAGGTAAAACCTTGGTTTAACATAACTCAGGGATCTTGTTTGATAATCTCGAGATCAAGATGGTTTACACTAACACCTGTAAGTTTCTCACTAATTTATCGACTGTTCTATCTTAAATTGAAACAAGTAAACACAGTTTATTTGTATTTTAGAACAATGTTACATACCAGCTGACTTCAAAACAATAATGCGTAGGTATTTTTCTTTTTTGACACAGGCTGCAATTTAGTAGCAGGCAAAGACTGACACCGTCCAATGGGTCACCCTTTAACCAACAGGACAGCAGAATTTGTGAATTTCATATTACGTACTTTCATCATGAAGTCGCTTTTGGCATTTCTTTGTCTGTCTATCGTGGAATTTGCTATCTCCTCCTAAACCACGCAACAAATATTTTAAATTTTAATTTTCTTTGATGGATAGAGTGATTCAAGAGGAAAGTTTAAATGTAAAACATATACCGGAAATCGCATTTTCCGCAGAAAAATTAGTTGCAGGTGGTATCGGATCGCTAGTTAATAATATTTCTATTCATATTTATCTCGATGCATGCATGCAAATCAGAATTCTCGATTCCATTCCGTATCGTTCTCCGTCGGCAAAGGGTGAAAGTGGGAGCAACCGCATGGAAACTTGGCAAATGCTTCTGCATATTTGCTCACATACATATCTACATATATACCCCTAAGCACTCACTCGGACTGTTTGCAGTACAGCTTGCGACCCCGGGCCATGTTGACTTATGAGTTTTGCTTACTTTTCGTCATGTTATTTTCTTTATCCCGTAATTTGCTGTTGGTTCACAATTTGAAATAAGGAACAAAGAGTTGTACAAAATATGTTTTAGAAGTGATAATGTATAACAAACAACCAACTAAACAATCTAACCAACAAACTGTTATATAGTTTGGCGGAATGTAATTTTGTTAAAAGGGAACTGTTTTTGTGAATAAACGATTTATTTATTTATTTATACTGTGATGGTCATCTACGGAGGACCGCAATCGTAGAATCATGCTGTTTTTACGATGATATTTAGCTCTCTCTCTCTTTCTTTTCGAGTGGGCCATCGGGTCGACAAAAAACCCGACGAACCGCGATTTATCACATATGTTCTTGCCTAAAAATGTCACAAATAAGACGAGCACAGTCACTTAAGTCACAAAGACACATGTGATTCACACTTCAGGCTTCAGGTTAAAGGTGGAGGAGGTCAAGCTGCGGATTATCATTATCACTGACTTGGTGCACGACCTTTGACGACAGCTCTAGCGTGGATATGTGACGAGCCCAGTCATGTTTCTACAAATAAATAGGTAGGTAGATGCTACAGGGCTATGCACGCACAGTCTGCAAGGGCTGTCATTATACAGGGAGTAACAAAAAGGGTATAACGAGCCGAAAGGAGGTGAATATACTCATGAAACTGAATAACTTTCCCCATGGAACTAGGGTCGAAATATTAAAAAAAAATCTACCACCCATACAAAATCGCCGATCAGCTGACTTATTTACTATGGGAAGTCCAATTTTTTTTTCATATTTCGACCTATGTTCTGTGGGGAAAGTTGTTCAGTTTCATGTGTACCTTCACCTCCTTTCGGCTTGTATACCCTTTTTGTTACAACCGGGATAGACAGCGCCCGAAAATAATAATTTTGAAAGTGAGGTGTATAATTCTAAAATAGGCTGTCCGTAGTTTGAGTAAGGTAACCTATAATATTTGTTCGAACACACTCACTTTTAATTAAAATTTTACTTTCCGGGTACCTAATACAAGTATTAATTTCCAGAACATCTCTGTCTATTATTTTTTAAGAAAAAAGAGGATAATATTTAAGGAAATATCCTTATGAAACATTTTAGATATCAGATAATAAGATTATTAACCACTCTTAGACATATTCCAGTTTACCTGTTCAACAGCTACACCTTATTTAAGCTCATCATCATCATCTTCCTGCCCTTATCCCATTTACTTGGGGTCGGCGCAACACGTTTTGTTTCAACACAAAATCATGTTGCAAAAGGATTTGGCTATGTTTTATGACCGGGCGCCTGCCTGACGTCAACCCTCTTTGGGAATGCTATTGTAGGTGGTATCACCGCCACCATGCGGTTGACCATAGTCGGCAGCTGTTCAGTCGAGGTCAAAACTCTACGTCGCTTTTTACGAAAGATCCTGAGTGGACTAGGGGTGGCAGTATTCTTAGCCGCTACCACACGGCCGGGCCTTATTTAAGCTCATATTAGGCGATAAACCCAAGATCAAATTAAGCTGGATTTCAGCGTAGTCTGCACCTACAAGGTTGCGCTAATATTTTGAGTGCACGCTCCTTAGAGGGATTTAATTACTCAAGCCCGCCTCTTCGCCTTCAACCTGCGCAAAGAAATGTTGTGATAAACTATTAAATTTATAGATTTGCCACTTAGAATTGCCTGTAATATGTAGATATCATGTACAAACAAAAGTTAGCTTCAGAATAGTCTGCAGCTACAAGGTTGCGCTAATATCTTGAGTGCGCGCTCCTCCGCTAACCCCGGCTGATGTCATTAGTGCAATAGAGGGATTTAATAACTCACACTTGCTTTTCACCTTCTAAGTACCTGCGCTGGAAAATGTTTAACATAATATAGATGATCATGAGAATATTGACAAACAGTACAATGTACTTATCTCTTTATTACCGCAAACTTTTAGCTAATTTGTTAGCTATGAACATTTCTGACCCGGTTACACATTGTACACCAGATCATTCTAGACTTAGGCCTCTTGCATCCAGGAACAATAAATCTCAACATTTAAACTAAACAATGAGACAAAGGGAAAGCCGCTTAGTATTATTCATCAGAATATTCAGGGCTTTCCTGGCAAGGAGCTTGAGATTGAGTTGTTCCTGGAGTCAAGAAAATGTGATATTTTATGCGTTTCGGAACACTGGTTGAAGGACTATGAGATGCTCATAAATTACGAAAATTATGAAATAGTCAGTGCCTTCAATCGAAAGTCCACTATTCGCGGAGGCACTTTTATTCTTGTTAATAAAAATATCAAAGCTAAAGAGCGAAAAGATATTGTTGGACTTTCGGTTGAATGTGTGTGTGAACTGTCATGCATTGAGTTGGAGAAACATATTATAGTGTGCGTATACAGACCCCCTAAAAATAGTAACTATGAGAGTTTTGAACTAATTATGGAAGATGTTTTAAAGATATTATTAAAATCAAAGAATAAATTTCATATTGTGTGTGGAGATTTCAATATAAATTTATTAGAAAATGTTGCTTTTAGAAGTCGATTTATCAGTTTGTTTAAGTCATTTAACCTAAACAACATATTTAAAGAACCTACTGAATAACTGCAACCACAGCATCTTGTTTAGACAATATCTACTGTGATTGTGACTATTCAGACCAAGAAATAGTAAATTGTTGTAAATCAGACCACAATGGACAATCTGTGCTTTTTCCATGTCGTCCTAAAGTTGAAAAGATTGTTATTAGTAAAAGAATTATAAGCTCCAACCAAGTAGACAAACTCCATACTGCACTATCAGAAAAACTACCAGTTCTAGACTATGATACTAACAATCCAAATAACTTTTATTCAAAGCTTTTTATAACGATACGTGATGAATTTGAAGACAAATTCAAGGTAAAGAAATTAACAATTAATCCTAAATTTAAATTCAGCGACTGGGCAACTGTAGGGATTCGAACAAGTAGGAATAAGTTATTTGAGCTGTATGACGAAAAGTCTTATTATCATAGTGTAACTTTTGTTGAACATGTTAAAAATATTCTAAGATATTCAAAAATGTTTGCATACAAGCTAAAGCAATTTTCACCAAAAATAAAATATACTCTGCTGAAAATGTTATTAAAACTGTTTGGAAAGTTGTCAATTCAGAGACTGGTCGAAACAAACCAATTGAAAAATCTCATTCTTTGATGACTGGTCAGGGCATTGTTACTGCAGACGCTGATGTAGCTAATGAGTTTGAAACTTTTTTCAGTAACATCCCATTCAAAACTACTGAGTCACTTAACTCTTCGCCAATCATCGCGTCAAATCTTCTTAAAAACAATGTTCAGACTTGTGTTAATATATTTGAGTTTAGGCACATTAATGCGAACGTAATAATAAAAACTTTTAAAGATATAAAAGTAAAAACTACAGAGGATTTATGGGGCATGTCAGTAAGACTATGTAGTTCTTTAATTGATACATTAGCACCATACTTAGCCTGTATATTTAATGCTTGCATTGATCATGGCGTATTTCCTGATCTCATGAAGCACAGTAAAGTAATACCTCTTTTAAAGCAGGAGATAAAACGGATCCCAGTAACTTTAGGCCAGTATCTGTACTACCAGTTTTGAGTAAAGTTTTGAGAAAATTGTACTTAATCAAATGCTCCTACATTTCAACTTAAATAAATTACTACATGATCAACAATTCGGTTTTACGAAAGGGCGCTCGACAACCGACGCTGCTGTTAACCTCCTACAACTTATTTACGGTGCTTGGGAGGAGTCGCAGGATGTCATAGGGGTGTTCTGCGATTTGTCCAAGGCATTTGATTGCGTTGATCATGAGACACTGTTGCTGAAACTGGACCATTATGGTATAAGAGGAAAAGCGCTTGATTTAGTTCAATCTTATCTCGGAGATAGGACGCAGACAGTGCAGATAAATGGTGTGAAGTCGATAGGATCTGCCGTCAGAATTGGTGTACCGCAAGGATCAATTTTGGGGCCGTTTCTATTTTTAGTATACATAAACGACTTGCCGTTCATGGTACAGAATCTAGCCAAGATAGTGCTTATCAGCGGCATACGCTGTTCGAAAAATTCGACAATTGACCGATGTTGCTACAGCCAGGCTTGTGTATTTTAGTTACTTTCACAGCATAATGTCCTACGGATTATTGTTATGGGGGCAAGCCGCTAACATTGAAACTATCTTTGTGTTACAAAAAAGGGCTATAAGAGCAATATATAAACTGCGAAGTCATGAATCCCTACGAGAATTGTTTAAGGAAATTGGCATTCTTACGCTTCCTTCGCAGTATATATTTGACAATATAATGTATGTACGTAAGAATTCCAGTTCCTATTTAAGAAACTCTGATATTCATTGTCGTAATACAAGAAATAAAAATAAAATTGTACCGCCACAAACTAGATTAAGTAAGATCAGTAAATCATATATGGGTAACTGTGTACGCTACTATAATAAAATTCCAGAGGAAATTTTAAAGTTAAATGATAGGCAATTTAAAATTAAAATAAAGAATACTTTATGTTTGAAAGCGTATTACAAGACTGAACATTATCTGAAAGACAAAGATGTCTGGTTAGTAGCAACAGTTGCTCCAACACAATGCAAGAGATAGGCATTATTTAAAAATAAACATGACATTATATTTTAGTGGTTAAACTTTTATGATATGTAAATTGACATGTATAGTGGTTAAATTTGACATTTCATACTTATTATTCTTAAATTTTGACATGTATTTTTACATTTACTGTAAATTTACTTTTTGTTATGTTATTTTATTGCTCGTATATTTAAAGTACCTTTATTTTAAAGACGAAACAGTTAGAATAATCTACTGTAATATTATTTTTATTTTGTTGAGCCGTTTTTGGCTATTACTATTATACTATTAATTTATTTTCTAGCTTAGATAGGGTAGCATAGGGCCTAAAATATTGTCAACTTTAGAATAGGTGCACTTCTGGACAGGATTTTGGGTGGTAATTCCATTTACTTGTCAATCACTGAGGCATAAAGTTACATGCTGTGTGGTTGGCCTGGCCAGCCCCGAGGCAGTGCCTTTATTTTTATTTTTTTTATCCCGCCCGTGCCGCGTTTAGAGTAGGAACACAAATTGTTATAAAAAATAGAAAATTTTGCATTAGAAATTTTCTCTTTTTTAAGTTTGAATTAGAATGTGACTTTCTTAAAGAGAATCTTGTAAATTCCTACTAAGAAATAAATTATTGAATTTGAATTTGAATTTGAATTTGAATTTGATCATCTCTAAATCTCATTGATTAACCACTTACTTAGGATTGGCTGTAATTTCATGAACTAACCAAAGTTATTTCATCGTAGTCTGAACCTACAAGGTTGCGCTAATATCTTGAGTGTACGCTCCTTCGCTTAACCCGGCTGATGTCATTAGTGCAATAGGGGGATTTAATTACTCACACTTGCTTCTTCGTCTTCAACCTGCGCAAAGAAATGTTGTAATAAACTATTAATATTATAGATTTGCCACTTAGAATGGCCTGTAATATGTAGGTATCATGTACAACAAAAGTTAGTTTGAGCGTAGTCTGCAGCTACAAGGTTGCGCTAATATCTTGAGTGCGCGCTCCTTCGCTAACCCCGGCTGATGTCATTAGTGCAATAGAGGGATTTTATTACATACACTTATTTCTTCCCTTCCAAGCCGCTTCTTCGTCTTCTTCGCCTGCGCAAAAACCTAAGCTCTAAAATGCATAGATGAACCACTTCTTTTTTCTTCTTTTCGTGTGGGACACCGAGTCGTTCAACGACCCGATGAATCCTCGTGTCAGAGCTTTCCAACCGCCTACTGAAAATAGCAGGCCTCTGACATGGTTGTGTAACGACCGCCATCATAGACAGACAGTGATTGAAGTGATGAACCACTTAGATTTGGTAGTAATATCATGAACTAACAATAGTTCATTTCAGCGTAGTCTGCAGCTACAAGGTTGCGCTAATATCTTGAGTGCGCGCTCCTTCGCTAACCCCGGCTGATGTCATTAGTGCAATAGAGGGATTTAATTACTTACGCTTGCTTCTTCGCCTTCTACCTGCGCAAAAAGGTGATAAATTCTTATATTTATAGAGTTGCCTAATGACAACTCTACAGGGTTATTTTTTAGTCAGTGCGCAAACTTTGCAGAATGTTTCTACTCATGATTCTGAACAACTTTTACTATGGGGCCACCTGTGAAATCTAAAGAAAATTTTTGGTTGTCCCATACATTTTTGCCGAGTAGGTATGAATTTTTCTATGGAACATGTTTTTTTGCGAATTCGCAGGTGGTCCCATAATAAAAGTTGTTCAGAATTACGAGTAGAAACACCCTGCAAAGTTTGCGCACTGACTAAAAAATAACCCAGTATAAGATTGGCTGTAATATCATTAACAATCATAAGTTAGTATCAGCCTAGGCTGCAGTTACAAGGTTGCGCTAATATCTTGAGTGCGCGCTCCTTCGCAAACCCCGGCTGATGTCATTAGTGCAATAGAGGGATTTAATTACCTACTCAAGCCCGCCTCTTCGCCTTTAACTTGCGCAAAAAAAATGTCCAACCTATCATACCTATAGATGATAAGCTCTAAAATTCATAGATTAACCAATAAGGATTAGCTGTAATAATATCATGTACAAATATAAAGGACCCCGCACGATTTGTTCGACAAGGGCCGTCCGGTCAAATTGGCTGAAATTTTGGGGAAAGGTAGTACGTAATGCTCTTACCAAAATGTAAAAAAATCTGCGAGCGGAAATGACCAGTTTTTGAGATATAGCTATTTTAATGTTGAAGTCACTAAATATACTTTGATGTAAAAACGTTACTGATTAAGGCAAATGTCATGTCCTTACATATTTTTTACGTTCATCTGTATAAAACCAACCCACAAGGTAATTATTTCCATTGGAAAAGTGTCCGTTTCGGGTATATTACACATGATATATCAGCAAAGCAAGCTAGATCGCCTAAGCTATACGAAATACAGCAATGGCTCCTAAGCAAAAGCTGTTCAGCATGATGGACCGCTTCTGCTAACAGACTGACGTCGAGGTTCTGGAGTACCTGATGTAGACCACCAGGATCTCATCTTAACTATAAAAGATACGGAAATACTTTCATAGCAAAAGTTGTTCAACATCTTAAGCCGTTATACTGGCACTTTGATATCGAGAGTCTGGAGATCCTGGTGTGGAACGTGCAATGATCCTATTCCTACGGAAAAGCGTGTAAGTAACAGTTCTAGTTATGAATATGTTGCAGCCATCTTGTTAAAAACGCCATTCAAATGCACAGATTGCCTTTTAAATCAAGCGGCGCCATTCAACCACAACACTAAACGTTCGTTACCTAAGTGGTTGAACACAACGTTATACATTTCATTCAATTCCATGAAATACCGAACTAAAGAATTAGATTTATGGTTGAAAAAGGAGCTAGCTGTGATTTGAATGCCTTATTCACCCAGTTGAATTAGCCAAAGTGTTAACATAACTTTTGGTATTGAAGCATTTCCGTATCTCTTATACTTAAGATGAGATCCTGGCGGTCTACATCAGGTACTCCAGGACCTCGACGTCAGTCTGTTAGCAGAAGCGGTCTATCATGCTAAACAGCTTTTGCTATAGAGGCATTTCTGTATATTTAATGGTCGAGATGGGGTCCTGGTAGTCTACTCCAGACTCCTGGTGTCCATGTGCCAGTAGAAGCGGCCTATCATGCTGAACAACTTTTGCTTTGGAGCCATTGCTGTATCTCGTATAGCTTAGGCGATCTAGCTTTGCTGATATATTATGTGTAATATGTCCGAAACAGACACTTTTCCAATTGAAATAATTACCTCGTGGGTTGGTTTTATAGAGATGAACGTAAAGAATAAGTAAGGACATGACATTTTCCTTAATCAGTAACGTTTTTACATCAAAGTATATTTAGTGACTTCAACATTAAAATAGCTATATCTCAAAAACTGGTCATTTCCGCTCGCAGATTTTTTTACATTTTGGTAAGAGCATTATGCACCTTTCCCCAAAATTTCAGCCAATTTGACCGGACGGCCCTTGTCGAACAAATCGTGCGGGGTCCTTTGTTTCAGCATAGTCTACAGCTTCAAGGTTGCACTAATATCTTGAGTGCACACTACTTCGCCAACCCCGGCTTGTCATTAGTGCAATAGAGGGATTTAATTACTAATACCCGCTTCTTCGCTTTCAACCTGCTTAAAGAAATGTTCAACATATTAAACCTAATTAAAACCACTTAGGATTAGCAATCATTTCACGAAATAGAGAGTTTACAAATGAGTCACTCGATTGTTAATTGTAACATACCAGGATTGCTGCTGTCAAAAATCTCTAAGTACCTACAATAATATCAAAACAGTTATATCTGATACAAGAACTCATATAATTCTGAGCCAATTTTGATCCAAAAAATGTGACGTTTGTGGCAACTATCTTCGTAGTTACCTTGAGTTCCTCTGAGATTCCAGTTATTTCCAGTTAAAGTTAGTAATATCGTCGCTAGTTCTGAGTGAGCTGTCTGTAGTGGCACCCTGCGCGCTTTTCTTTCTAATTTGTGGTTATTTCATGAATAAAAGTTAGTTTCAGCGTAGTCTGCAGCTACAAGGTTGCGCTAATATCTTGAGTGCGCGCTCCTTCGCTAACCCCGACTGATGTCATTAGTGCAATAGAGGGATTTAATTACTTACACTTGCTTGTTCGCCTTCTACCTGCGTAATAAAATGTTGTATTAAACTATAAAATTTATAGATTTGCCACTTAGAATTGCCTGTAATATGTAGGTATCATGTACAAACAAAAGTTAGCTTCAGAGTAGTTTGCAGCTACAAGGTTGCGCTAATATCTTGAGTGCGAACTCCTTCACTAACCCGGCTGATGTCATTAGTGCAATAGAGGGTTTTAATTACTCAGACTTGCTTCTTTGCCTTTACCTGCGCAAAAAAAAATATCAACCTTTAGGTGAGCAGCTCTAAAATTCATAGATTTGCTGTAATATCATTAACAATCTTTAGTTAGTTTCAGCCAAGTTTCAGCGCAGTCTTTAGCTACAAGGTTGCGCTAATATCTTGAGTGCACGCTCCTTCGCTAACCCCGGCTGATGTCATTAGTGCAATAGAGGGATTTAATTACTCATACCCGCTTCTTCTCCTTCTACCTTCGCATAAGGTGATAAGTACTTAAATTTATAGATTTGCAAATTCGGAAAATAGATTTGCCACTTAGGATTGGGTGTAATAATATTTCATGTATAATATACAAAAGTTAGTTTCAGCGTAGTCTGCAGCTACAAGGTTCCACTAATATCTTAAGTGCATGCTTCTTAGTGCAATAGGGGTATTTAATTACTCAAGCCAACTTCATTGCTTTCAATCCACCTAAAATATTTACCTTAATCTTTAAGTGGCAAACTCTGATTGATTTTCCATTTTCCTAGGATGGGCTTTAAATCTGAAACCGCATATATTTTTTTATAAAAATAAACGTTTTTCAACATGATACTAGGTAATAATCTGCCAAAATGTATGTAGGTTACTCATAAGGTTTTTGAATAAATATTTTTGTATTTTTGTATTTCTATAATCTGCACAAGTGTTAAGAAGGTTCGAGGTAGTTAATAGCATACTTAATAATATGATGTATCCCTTAAATACACTGTGTTTTTGTTTTTATTCAAAGTTATAGGATAGAAGGTATGTGTTACCAAGAAAGTAAGGTACAGCAACTTTTTCCATCTTAGTGACCAAGAAGTACCAGGAGCTCATAACATTGTAGGAGCTCTAAGGTAGCTTAGCTTTCCAGGAAAAACAATAAATTAGCACACGTGGACTTAATGCATGAACTCTCGTACACTGGATTTATGTCAGACGTATAAATCGTGCCCCAGATGCATTCACTGTGTGATGCGGCATACGGATATAGGTCAAAGAGTGCAGCATTTTGACGTATGGTAGCTGCTTAGAAAAGCATCACCCCATTAATACCGTACTCTTGGATTAATCCGAAGAATTGTCGTCCCCTGTAAATGCAAAGAACTGCGCTGCCTATCCTGCCAAGCGTGGTAAAAGCTACGGCAAATACCTTAAAAATATAGGAGGAAAACCAAAAACTGGTAGTGGAAAGTTGTGCTATGCTATGGCTCCAGGTAGACGATTTTAGATTAAACATATCACATGACATCAAAAAGTGCTGACAAAATCTCACAAAATTTGTGCGACCGATGCATAGCACATTTGCACACAAGTACGATTAAGACTCTTTATATTTACAAAAAATTGTCGTATGGACACTTCCATACCTGAAACAACTTTTGCCTTTCGTCTTCGGTATTAGATTAAATACTGAACACCAAAAAAAATCCGCAAAGGTTGCCATAATTTCATAAAAGCTAAAATTCCGTGAATGAGCTATACGTGTAAGTTCCAAAAGTAATATCTCAGAGCTAAAATATAAAATCTCAAGCAACAGTCATGCATTTACTTCTAAATTCAAATAACTTCCCAGTTTCCTACTAAATCGTATACCGCAAACTATTCCTGCTGCTGACACTTTGCTCCTTGATATTAAAATTCAAAATACAACTTCTATATTCAAACTTCTGCGATGCAAAAACTTTGACGTCGTCTTCGGGAAATAAATAATTTGTAGGAAATAGTAAATTGTTTACCTAACGTGCTAAAAGCAGTCTAGCCCAATGTGGATAGTGTGCGAGACAGCCTGCGACGCAAAGGTTCCGGGTTCGATTCTCGGTTGGGCACTCGAAAAGTAGATAGTTATCACTTTGTGGAGAACGTTGCAGACTCAACCAATTGACTGGTTGTCTGATAAGAAAGATGGTTCCCTGCTTTGGAGGGCACGATACGACGAACTAAATCAGAGCGTATTCCATCAAAGTAATTTCGACCGGTTTTTATGACTGCTCTTAGTAGATATTGCGCAAAGCAACAGAAAAAAATGTTTTATTACCAAGTACCATTAGACAGACCTCTTTATTCTTCCGAAATCAAATTAAACTTTAATCCGGAAAATATAAATGTATTTTTATTCACTGTTTTAATCCGAGTGCACTTTAAACTAGGTAAAATATTCACTGACTCTTCATTTCATAAGTAAAAACGTTGTGACGCAAATTCACATAAAATAATAAACGTAATATTAAAGTAATGTCTATGACATCAAACAATTTCCGCTAAGTTACTTCATATTTTATTTCAGGCAGCACAGCAGGAATCATATTAAATTTCAACCATTCAATATTTTTTTACATTTACAAAGATGATCGATTGAGCTCATCGCTCCTCATCAAATAGCTAGTTTACCAAAATAAATTCTTACAATATCGACCCAATATCAAGCGCTACGCACTCTATGCACCTCGAGTAAATTTCTTGACAGGAAATATGATAGGGACATAAAATTTCCTCCACATGGGACATCTAATTTCTCCTTGTACTTAATTTAGTACCTACCTTACGCTACGGCTTGCTACATAAAGGTATTCTTGTTCCTAAGAAAATTGTTTATTAAATTGGTGTATAAAATTCATAGCAAGTAAAAATGATTTTGATTTGTTGTGGAACCCCAAAAGGCAATACCTATAAAAGCAGTTAAAAGTTTTTATTTTGCTCCAGGCCGTCAGGTATTACAAGCGGGCCGAAACTTAAATGCAACAAAATTATTGACGTAATTCCGTTTCCGCCTATAGACGTTTTCATTGAAGTTAAATAGGCGTTTAAATTCGATAAGAACTTCCGATAACGCAATTGTTTCGCAATGTAGATAATTTTATCTCCACTCCGGTTCCCTCCCTTCAAAATGGCGGAGAAAGGAAACATTTTGCTTATTAATTTACCAAAATTACGATATTAAATTGTATTAATGTTTACTGGACGACAAAAATGAACATTTTAATAGAATATCTAAGTTTAGAATTACTTCAATCCAACTGTCAACAGGGTGGAAACAGTTGTAACTTGTAATACATTAATACATTAGTTGTAATACATTAATATAGGCCATTATGTCATTTTAAAAAGTTCTAAGTACTGGTTTAATGCTCGAGTAACTTTAATTTATGAAATAATTGATTTTTATTTGCTTGAAAACGCTTTGTGGTTATTTATTATTTAAAACTGAACCGTTTTCCACAAATCTCGTTAAGCTTGTCAATCTTACTGTACCATCACCAAAGCTCCTCTTGGTCGTACCGAACTGTTTAAATCCCTATTCAAACTCTTCGCATTAAAATATTAAGACGCATTGAACCTTTACTCCAAAGGACACACAAAATTGGTTACTGAATTTATTTCACGTTTTGGGTTTGCTTTTTGTACCTATATTACCTAATTAATTACTTTTTTCTATTCATGGATGATTTGGTGGAATAAACTGAAAATTGGGAAATAGTTTCCAGTATAACTACTTACTAGATAATACAATTAACACACAAGTTGTTTTTGAACAAGTATGTATTTCTTATTTATTGTAGGTTTATTGTTCTTTTGAAAAGTAAAATTTAACATAGCAGTGGAAAAAATATGACATGAAGTCGCTCATCTAGTACTACAAAGACGTAACTGTCGAAAAATGCAAAAATGAGTTAATGATGCCAAATTGTTCTAAAATGGTCAATACATATGGTGCTACAAAGACGTTTTTATTGTTCAACAAATGGCCGAAAGATAGCGACAATGTCTTTGTTGCATTGGTACAAAAATTGACCTACCCAGAGTGCTACGCCGTTATATTTTTCAGTTGCGTTGGGCGCCACGTGATGATCGGTAATTTCAGAGTGCTAAACAGTTTTAAATGTATTTTCTGTCTTTGTAGCACCAATTATGAAATTATTCTTGAGTGCTACATTGCCGCAAATGTACGTTTTGTCTTTGTATCACAAAAACTATGTAAAATTTTTAAGCAAAACGCCATATATATATTTTGTGTCGGTGTTGATCTAATATATCTCTTTGAACTAATGACGCAATAGTATTTACTGCCATTGTGGCACAACAACTTAGTGACTTAACTGTACTTTGTGTCAAAATTGCACTACATAATTCATAGATCGTGAAAGCCTTTGCGGCTGGACCTGATGGGCGTAGAATCACGTGCCGTCTGCAGTTATGTCTCAGTGTCCAGGTGGACTTTCACGCCACGGCCATGTCAACCAGGCGGATGATTACGCATATGGAGAAACCCAGCTAGTACCCGTCAGCCAGCGGCGGTTCGTCATTGACTGCCTCAGCCTCCTCTCCAGACTATCTTGAAACAGCAGTCAAGCTTTGGCAGAAACCGAGCATCATTGAGAAGGTGTCTATGATCCTGACAGCTCAATGAGGAGTTCTGCAATATGACTGTAGGCCACGTCAGGCTTTTCTGGGCAGCAATATTTTGAGTCAAAGGGTCTTCAGTTCGCCTTTGGCAGTAATTATCTCCGCAAAGCAGATATTATAACGATGGAATGGAGCTCGTCGACGCTGGAGATGCGGTGAGAGACCTGGACTTCATTGAAGGTCCTTATTACCTGGATCAGGAATTTTATTTCCTTTTCTGACTTGGGGCCGAGATTTTGCCACGTTAGTCTCTCCCTGTGGTGCTAATTCCATCCTCTTTAGTTCACCGGGTTTCATAAGAAGAGCTGACTTGTTTCGTACTTCACGATGCAGGATTCATCCGCTTGACGAAGTGGATGATTCCTGGGCCACATCCGCGTGCTTTGATGTGGCACACGTATTCGATCCTTAGCCCAGACTGGTTTGGCGTAGTACTTTTTCAGGGGTGCGCGAACCAAGAAATTTAGGTCCCTAATCCCTTCAGCAAGGTAAAGTGCTTTTTGTACACCCTGTAGGTTTGATCGGTAAATGCGCAGCAGCATAAATATGGCCAACGTCCTTGCTGAGCTGAAATTGCGCGGACGGCTTCAGCTAAGCAATCGTGACTGTAAGAGTACCGCTGGAAGCCGAAGATCGGTCCAGCAGGCGCATTGACAGTTGCGGCGTGACTTGCACTGCACTGGTACTGCGCGGGCCTTCGGCGGTGATGGAAAGATGCAAAGATCCTCTCCGGATCTGTATGCACGCTTCTCGGCACACTGCTCCAGCGTGTTCTACCACTTGTCCTGTACGGGTGCGGCAATCTTCTTTGTCCTTCGTCTTATATTGGGACAGCTGAGGTAGCAAAGGAGACCATGGTTCGAATGTAGTGAGATGATCATTGCTGTGATGGCCGTAGACAACTATGTAATACGGCCCGGAATTATTGTGGGAGAGGAGCGTCTGCAAAAGGCACTGGTGACCCGACATAGACATTTTCGAGATAACAGCCAGCAGCTTGCAGGTCCTGGAGCTTAATCCACATAAAATAGCACGATGACTTAATAAGGGCGGCTGGAACACGTCTAGCACTGGCCTGCAACATACTGATGTATGTATCAATCGTCACGAGAAGCCGCGGTTGCGAATGTCTTTATGACTACCGAGAGTAAGCTAGAGTACTGGTCCGAAAAAAATGGTTACTCTCAAGGGTACGAGTGTGGTGCTGGGTACCAACTTAGTTAATTTAGTAGTCCGAAAACTGCATCAAAACGAGTAGGTGACAAACAGTCCATACGGTTGTACTATCAGACAGGGGCGCAGGTATACAGTCAAGCTCACGCCGGGTCTTTGGTCTTCAGGCCGTTCCTATGCCACACACATGACTAACAACAGCAGTTCAAGTGTCTAACCGGACTTGAATTAACTATACACAGCCATAAATAACGAATCTCATACATATTTTGTGACACAACTTTCAAAATAAGCAATTTTCAGTGCAACAAAGACATAACTGCATGTGTCAAAAAATTTAAAGTGGATTTTTTTACACTAAATTTTGACATGTTTAAATATTTTTGTTACTATTCTGTACCTATATAGTTAAACATCTAAAATATTGCAGTTGCAGTTGTAAACTATATAAATTGAAGTTTTAAGACAAAAAAGAAGTGTAAAAAAATCTTTAAAACGCTCTCCTGTAAAATTTGCAAAATGACAGTTACGTCTTTGTAGTACTAGATGAGCGAAGTGTACTGTTGAAATACAACATTTTAATCTCTATATAATCCAGACATACAAAAGCTGGAATTCACAAACAACAGTTCATACAAGAGCCTGAAATACTGTGAACATTCAAACGGTAAACATATTTTTCACTTTACAGCTCAATGTTGAATATAACTTTATTGCTTCATGATTTTTATCGAGGCTTTGTTGGCAGGAATGCTGGATTCATGACTTGAATTTGTTTGACGTACTGTTGCTTTGTTTGCAATGCCATCCAAAAAACTTTAAAAGCTCAGTGACAGTTCAATAAAAATTGGATTGCAGGTACTCGACAAAATTGCTGTAGTTACAGTATTAAAAAGAGCAGGGTTGCTATGACTTGTTACAAAAGCGTAAATCAGTAACCCTTGCATTTACAACGTTCAAAACTCAACCTTAAACAAATCTAACAATCCACAAATATAAAGAAACTTGTAATATTCTTAGTAAAATCAGTTTATGGCAGTCTACTTCTAGTCGTAGGCCTCCCCGTAGCGTACACCGTAATACAAAAGTACACCGCAGGAAATGTAGGTGAAAAAAAAGCTGCGTGAATTTTTCTAATTTTTGGATATGTTACGTATCATAGCGTATTTGAAAAAATATGTGAGTGGCAAACACTTTCTATGTGTGGTTTTGGAGATAATGGCGTTTATGTAGACGACTTCCCATACAAATCGCAAAATTCACCTGTTTTCAAATAAATCGATTTTTGACACTTTTTTACAATGAGAACGGTTATTTTTTACTTTTGGAATATACTAACAGATTATTTGGCGACATTTTTGCGATACAAACATATCCTGTTCGGCATATGGTTTTTATGATATTTCGCCAAACATTAATATTTTTAGGGAAAAAATAGGTAAACCTGAGTTTGTTTTGAAACGCTTGCGTGAGATTTATTTTTTATTTTTTCATTCGATAATAAAAAATGATGTAACAAAAAAACATTTTATATCTAGTTTTTTTGTTATAGAGATTGAAAGTATATTTTGCTAGTTGTCCATACATACTTTCAAACTCATATAACAAAAAAACTAGACATAGAATATTTTTTATTTCATAATTTTTTATTAAATGTGATGTTGTTTATCGAATGAAAAAATAAAAAAATTAATCTCACGCAAGCGTTCCAAAAATAACTCAGGTTTACCTATTTTTTCCCTAAAAATATTGATGTTTGGCGAAATATCATAAAAACCATAAACCGGACATGATATGTTTGTATCGCAAAAATGTCGCCAAATAATCTGTTAGTATATTCCAAAAGTAAAAAATAACCATTCTCATTGTAAAAAAGTGTCAAAAATCGACTTATTTGAAAACAGGTGAATTTTGCGATTTGTATGGGAAGTCGTCTACATAAACGCCATTATCTCCAAAACTATACATAGAAAGTGTTTGCCCCTCACATATTTTTTCAAATACGCCATGATACGTAACATATCCAAAAATTAGAAAAGTTCACGCAGCTTTTTTTTCACCTACATTTCCTGCGGTGTACTTTTCTGATTTCGTCCATTTTGTGCAATAATACTATGATGAGATGTAATTACAATCTGCACATCTCTTCACTGCGACAGTTTATATATCTAGCACATAGGTACTCAGTTTTTTTTACTTTCTGCCATGTAAGCTAGAATCCAAAAACAAAGCGCAGCGTTGCTGTAGTTGGACAGCAAAATAGTCACGACAAGAGCATTACGCAGCCAAACAGGGAGAGTATCTTCATATTAGTAGAAAATTTATTTCGCTTGCGCGGGTTTGCAATGAGTGGTCCTAAATCTTGTAACATAAGTTTTACTACACGGATGTAATTAGATTCAAGTAGAAGAAGTGTGTAATGAATTGTAAGATCATTTTGTTGCTTTGTGTCTGATGGATGCCAACTCAATTTTTCACATTTTCAATAATAGGCATGCGTCTTTGTCGGCCAATACGTTCTTGCACCCTTATGTTAAACAGGACTTCTACTGGTTTAAAAACAGTGGTCACGCTTAGTGAACGATGTAATCCTAGCGTTTATTGCCTGATATCAGTGCAGCCGCTAAAATACAGAGCGACTTTGTTTGCAGGCTTTATCGCAGGCTGTTGACAAATTGTGTTACTATACCAATTGACGCAATCTGACGCGTGCGGAATAGAATTTCTTTCGGTTCAAAAATACGTCTCCAGCTAAAGTCGCGCACGAGGCTGTCACGCTTAATGCACTGTGTAATCCTAGCGTTTGTTGCCTAATGTCAGTGCAGCCGCTAAAATACAGAGCAACTTCGTTTGCAGGCTTTATCGCAGGCTGTTGACAAATTGTGTTACCAGACCAATTGTCGCAACTGACGCGTGCGAAATAGAATTTCTCTTGGTTTAAAAATACGCCCCCAGCTAAAGTCGCCCACGCGCTAAGCCGCGAGGCTGTCACGCTTAATGCACTGTGTAATCCTAGCGTTTGTTGCCTAATGTCAGTGCAGCCGCTAAAATCAGAGCAACTTCGTTTGCAGGCTTTATCGCAGGCAGTTCGCAAATTGTATTAGCAGACCAGTTGTCGCAACTGACGCGTGCGAAATAGGATTTCTCTTGGTTTAAAAATACGCCTCCAGCTAAAGTCGCCCACGCGCTAAGCCGCGAGGCTGTCACGCTTAATGCACTGTGTAATCCTAGCGTTTGTTGCCTAATGTCAGTGCAGCCGCTAAAATACAGAGCAACTTCGTTTGCAGGCTTTATCGCAGGCAGTTGGCAAATTGTGTTAGCAGACCGATTGTCGCAACTGGCGCGTGCGAAATAGGATTTCTTTTAGTTCAAAAATACGCCTCCAGCTAAAGTCGCCCACGCGCTAAGCCGCGAGGCTGTCACGCTTAATGCACTGTGTAATCCTAGCGTTTGTTGCCTAATGTCAGTGCAGCCGCTAAAATACAGAGCAACTTCGTTTGCAGGCTTTATTGCGGGACACTCGACAAATTGTGTTAGTGGTTGTGGAGGACATGCATAGCGGTACAAACAAATTTACCTAAATCTGTGTGAAACAATTTGTTACCAAGATACATTGTGTTAGCTGTTAAATCATTTTGTCCATAGAATGACGAAAAAACGCAGATCAGATTTCTGGAATGAAAATAATAAAGAAGAATATGTTTCACACAACATAATAATTTGGAAACGTTGAAAAGTACGCTAGTAAAAACCACATTCATGAAAAACGGATCAACTTTGCAGGCACTAAAACTACGAACAATCCAGCCTAGGACCATATTTCAAAACCAATTGTCATAGCTAATAGATCGTTATGGAAAATCCGCACTACGACAAATGGCGTGACCAAAAAGTAATGGTTGAGGCATTTCATAAAATCGATTGTCGGGATATGAGCGGCGGCGGATTGTGTGATGTAGTGCGCAGCAAGAATCCCGCTGGCGAGCTGCCAGCAGCCGTGCGGACACGGGAGCGTGCTGGTTGAGAGCCGCGGCGCTTGCTGGTGGCACCAGGGTACAAGCGACAGCGGACTGAGTATCGGGATATGAGTGGAGGCCGATTGTGTGATGTAGTGCGCCGCAAGAATCCCGCTGGCTGGCTGCCAGCAGCCGTGCGGACACGGGAGCGTGCTGGTTGAGAGCCGCGGCGCTTGCTGGTGGTACCAGGGTACAAGCGATAGCGGAATGACTGTTGAGATGTAAGCGGCGGATTGTGTGATGTAGTGCGCCGCAAGAATCCCGCTGGCGAGCTGCCAGCAGCCGTGCGGACACGGGAGCGTGCTGGTTGAGAGCCGCGGCGCTTGCTGGTGGCACCAGGGTACAAGCGGCGGCGGACTGACAGGCTGGGATACTTATGAGCGGTGGTGGACTGTATGATGCCAGCAGCCGTGCGGACACGGGAGCGTGCTGGTTGAGAGCCGCGGCGCTTGCTGGTGGTACCAGGGTACAAGCGATGGCGGACTGACTGTAAGGATATGAGCAGTGGATTGTGTGATGCAGTGCGCCGCAAGAATCCCGCTGGCGAGCTGGCAGCAGCCGTGCGCACACGGGAGCGTGCTGGTTGAGAGCCGCGGCGCTGCTGGTGGCACCAGGGTACAAGCGAAGGCGCAGTGACTAGCGGGATATGAGCGACGGATTGTGTGATGTAGTGCGGCGCAAGAATCCGCTGGCGAGCTGCCAGCAGCCGTGCGGACACGGGAGCGTGCTGGTTGAGAGCCGCGGCGCTGCTGGTGGCACCAGGGTACAAGCGAAGGCGCAGTGACTAGCGGGATATGAGCGACGGATTGTGTGATGTAGTGCGGCGCAAGAATCCCGCTGGCGAGCTGCCAGCAGCCGTGCGGACACGGGAGCGTGCTGGTTGAGAGTCGCGACGTTTGATGGTGGCACCAAAGTACAAGCGGAGGCGGACTGACTCTCGCGATATGAGCAACAGCAGATTGTGTGATGTAGTGCGCCGCAAGAATCCCGCTGGCGAGCTGGCAGCAGCCGTGCGCACACGGGAGCGTGCTGGTTGAGAGCCGCGGCGCTGCTGGTGGCACCAGGGTACAAGCGAAGGCGCAGTGACTAGCGGGATATGAGCGACGGATTGTGTGATGTAGTGCGGCGCAAGAATCCCGCTGGCGAGCTGCCAGCAGCCGTGCGCACACGGGAGCGTGCTGGTTGAGAGCCGCGGCGCTGCTGGTGGCACCAGGGTACAAGCGAAGGCGCAGTGACTAGCGGGATATGAGCGACGGATTGTGTGATGTAGTGCGGCGCAAGAATCCCGCTGGCGAGCTGCCAGCAGCCGTGCGGACACGGGAGCGTGCTGGTTGAGAGCCGCGGCGCTTGCAGGTAGTACCAGGGTACAGGCGGCGGCGGACTGAATGTCGTGATATGAGGAGCGGATTGTGTGATGTAGTGCGCCGCAAGAATCCCGCTGGCGAGCTGCCAGCAGCCGTGCGGACACGGGAGCGTGCTGGTTGAGAGCCGCGGCGTTGCTGGTGGTACAGGGTACAAGCGACGGCGGACTGAGTGTCGGGATACGAGCGGAGGATTGTGTGATGTAGTGCGCCGCATGAATACCGCTGATAAGCTGCCAGCGACAATGCGGACATGGAATCGTACTTATTGGTGAGAAACCAATATTCAGTCTTACCGCAGTCCTTCCCTTAAGTTCGTCCGGCTACCGGATGGTACATCATCCAACCTATGCATTGTCGATACTCGAAGAATTTCAACCCCATTGACCATTGGTTCTCTGGGCGATGTGGCGAACTATCTGCCATTCCAGTTTCTTGAAATAATGTGTATCCGCCTCCTTCAACTCGCAGCCTATGAAACCGAGAAGCGAGCCGATGCAACGCGGCGTGGTATTTATTGTTTCCCAGTTTCATTGCGAGACTAGTCGCCATGAGAGGGAGACTGGTACAGGTTCAACCTATTTATCAAGGCCAAAATACTGACATAGGTAGTAGTTATGAGTCCGCTTCAGTCTACAACTAGTACCACACGAAACATCCTTAAACTCATAACGAGACGCGAGCCGATGCAACGCGGCGTGGTATTTATTGTTTCCCAGTTTCAGCGCAAGACTCGTCGCCTAATGCGCTCTGAATGTCTGCAACTTGCTTGACTAACCATTCTCCCTCGTTTACTCTGTTAGCGACACTCATTTTGTTCTGTTCCTTGCCGTATGCTTTTGGTTTTGTACCAGAATGATATTCTTGTGGTGTGCGGTTTAAAATATTGTATTTATTTTAGAGTTGTCTTCTTCTAGTCTTCTTACTACTACTTCACTACAGTCCACTGCTAGAGATAGATGACTTATCGGGTGGTATTGCCATGGGTACTCACTACACTACTTGGTAGGCTGTTTGGTGAGCGCAGTACAAGATGTGCCATTTACGGGAAACGCTACTTCCCATCATCTGGATAATACCGTAATCACGTAAGGTGATGCTATCGTAAACCGGTACCACACGGCAATTTTAGTCTTCTTACATAAGGGCTTAAGTTATACTTTCGTGTATTTATTGTTTCCCAGTTTCAGCGCAAGACTCGTCGCCTAATGTGCTCTGAATGTCTGCAACCTGCTTGACTAACCATTCTCCCTCGTTTACTCTGTTAGCGACACTCATTTTGCTCTGTGTCGTATGCTTTAGGTTGTCTGAAAGAATAAAATGGTGGTAGAAGATTGTTTTTATTTTGCAGGTCTGCTACTGTTTCACGTTTTAATTCGTTGAAAACGTGTTATAGCGGTTCAACATATTTTTTCCCGTTTATCTTAGTAAGGCTCGTGATACCAATTATTAGAGAGGGTAATAAAATACATAGCACGTGAAAAATTATCCTTAGTAAATTTTTAAAGGTTTGAAATCAAAATGCTTTCAATATATTCGTACTAAGCTTTGTCTCAAAGTCATGCACCTATCATGCACCTAGAAGTATGGACGTGAATTCTTGGAAACTTGGCAACTTGACTCCTTAAATGCTTGTCATGCGCCCCTAAATGACATTGTGAGGAGCATTGGAGCTTAAACTGGTAAGTGATAGTGACACGACGTAAGGCAGAAGCCAAGTCAGAACACTGAGGACGCTAAATCAGTCGAGGTTGTAACGGTTCAGCCAATCACGCACAAATATAATTCCTCAATATTAATATGTCGGAGAATGATCAGACTCTGCGGGTATTTAGTGAAATTATTTGACAGTTGATAGTTCGCGTTTTGACAATTTGTCTTTCCATTCCATTGCTAGTTGAATCTTGCAGAAACGAAACGCATAGCGCTGGCAACACTCGACATAGACGGTGCGCTTTGTTTGCACACGGTAGGCTAAAGACAGCAAGATAGACTGGATTGACTTTAGCGGCGGTGTAGTTCGTTCTCACAGTTCATTGATGGCTGCTTTCGTGATAAAGAAACGGAACTTAGGCGGCAAACTAAGTAAACAACTTTGACAGTTCCAGTTTGGGTTACAATCGCGGTTGTGTAGTGAAAATGGAAGATTGAGTGACTGAACATGAACTCATTCGAGTGGGATTGACGAATGACGAATTGATGAACTCGAGTGTCGAATGCGATTGATTCATTCTCGGTTTGGCCGCGCTGCCGTTAACTTGTCTTTTGAGGTTAGATTTCAATCCGGCGAAATCTTGGTAATCTTGGAGTATTTCGAGGTGCTGTGCTCTTCAGGCGATGGCGGAGCCCTAGATTCGTATGGGCTACGGAATATTTGTGGAGATTGTGACAGTTTCAGCTAAGGTATGGTTTTGTTTGTGGCTTTTCGAAGTTACGTTCGTAATCCGATAGAATCATGATGATCCTGGTGTATTTAGAGAAACCTGGGCCTCCAGGCTATAGTGGAGCCCTAGCTTCGTAAGGCTAGTGGAATATTTTAGGGCATCATGAAGTGTTTGTTATCGTTTTACCCTCGGAAGGTTACTGGTATGCGAAACGTTAGTGAAGTGCAGAAATCATACGAGAATGGTGATAATAACTGGTGGTCTATCCTTGTAGGCATGCAGGGCTGCAGGCAGAGGACTTCAACGATGTCTGGCGTTGAAGATTGGTGATTAACGGGATCTGACGACTGGCGAAGAAGCGCTGACGTGGATTAGCGTGAGTCTAAGGTTCCGAGATTGTTCCTCTAGGTGTGGTGTGAATGCTGTCGTATGGTTACACCATACCTGACGAGAGCTGCCAGCTCGAAACAGCCTGGATGGAAAAGCTGACTACGTGATAGTGAGTATACTGTGGTTTATCATTATAGTGGCAGTGGTTCGAGATAGCATGTGACGATGTGATCCGACAGGAGTCGGCAGTTGACTATGCTGTATTCCATCCATCATGTATCCATCAGGTAGTCGACGAGTATACGCCCACGACGTGCTGTTGGTTTTATAACCTGACATTCCTGACGCGCGTAAGATTTTATGTTTTGTTTTGTTATGGGCTTCTTCTTCTATGGCCCTTTTCCCCGCTCGTGCTACCCCTTCCTTCTGATGATCTTCGTCAAATATATTTACTAACAATATGCTTTGTTTATGAGCACATTTGGGATGAAAGTCATCTTTCAATAATGCATAATTCATTCATACCATAAATTGCGCTCAGTTTAAACACAAATATCAGAATAGATGCATTTTGTTTGTGGCAACAGAAATTTCAAAGATAGTTGAACGATTTATGTTTCATAATAGACCAGAAATAATATTGTTATATTCCCAAATCAATGTTGATTCTAGCCAATTCGTGCATAGTAGCACCATCTATTGATATTGCACAGAACTAGCTGAATGATACGTGACGTGAGGCAGTGCGCTGTTTTACCAGTAATATCTGAGCAACAGGATTGGAGTCGAACGTAAGAAGGGCTGCGATTGGTCGTAACAGCATCGTAACATGCTCTGGGGGATATTGCTACTGGTTGATATACTAATTTCGACCAGCCAGACTCCGACTGCCCGGCGCGGTAGGACACCCGCCGCGGGTGCGCGGGCGACGCGGGGTTGGGCGGCCGCCGCCGGCCTGAGGCGCTTCACTTTTTTACAGGACGGCGAGCGAGCGGCCGGGTGCGACTGCCGCCGCCTGCCCGGACACCACGCCCGGTACGGCGCCATTTTCCTTTAGTTAACTTTGAAGAAACCCTGGTAAGGCCTTTTATTTTCTCTGATTTTACAATTTTTATTCCATTCTATTTAAAAGTGTTTTGATTTTCTGTGTTATTTTGTGCCTAGGATGTCTTTTCCTGGCGGATCGAGTGTGTTCTATTTTGCGGTTTCCAGAATATTTTTCATTGTGTTGCTACCTCGTGTTTATTCTACTTGTTTCCCGTTTGTCGTTTTACTTATATGATAAACGTAATCATGCCATTGATAAATTCTAACTGTTTTGCAAGTATAAATTTGTGCTTGAGTGATAGCGGCTAGCGGGATGATGGAGAATTGCCGCGAACAGTTTTGTTTCTACCCTCTTATTTGCTTCGCGGACGCGTCACCATTCCTATGGCGGGTCTCACACCTGACATCCGTCGCTGCGCATTTTTCGCTCACACAATTTGTATGAGAAGTTGGCATATTGTAGGTGAATGGGAAAAGTAGGTAGATAAAAACAGTATAACCGAGCGAGTAACACATTATTGACAGTGGGTTCGATAGACTGTTGAAAACAGGGGTGTCACATCGATATGTGTGTAAAAGGAAATTTATAAATCCTATATTGTTTTGATTTGTTGAAAAATGAAGAAGTAACCTACTAGGAAAATTGTTGAGTATGGTATGGTGTATTTCTTGTTGTGAACAATGGCGAGTTATCCAGCAGTGGAATCGCAATCCGGTTTCTATGGACATAAGATTTATACATATTAGAATAGGTTAGCGTTACAAGTAAAGTAGATGATTGGTGAGACAATACCGCCAATCTTCGTAGTAGGTAGGTAGATTATTTACTGAAGCTCATGTCTAGCAGTGGAGTGTAGTGTTTATAGGTGTGTAAAACCAATTAATGATGTAGTGATGCCCATATTAGGTAGTGGATAGTGATGAAATAGCATAATTTGTTCATACAACTTATTTTACGGGATGACTTTAGAATACTGACCCACGAATATTGGGTAATTAAAGGTTGCATTCTACAGGGGACAATTCTAGCTTTCATTTGATACTATTTTCAGTGTGCGGAAACGTCTAGAAATAAAGTTATGAGGTAACTTTAGAATACTGACCTACGAATATTGTGTACCTTTAGGTTGCGTTCTATAGGGGATAATTTTAGCTTTCATTTGATACTATTTTCAGTGTGCGGAAACGTCTAGAAATAAAGTTATGAGGTAACTTTAGAATACTGACCCACGAATATGGGGTAACTAAAGGTTGCATTCTATAGGGGAAAATTCTAGCTTTCATTTGATACTATTTTCAATGTGAGGAAATGTTTAGAAACAAAGTTATGATGTAACTTTAGTATACTGACCTCCAAATATGGGGGAACTAAGGGTTGCACTCTGAAGGGGGTTATTCAAGCATTCATTTAATACCATTCTTAATGTGAGGAAACGTTTAAAAGCAAAGTTACGGGGTAACTTTAGTATCAGGCGGTACGAATTTAGGTTCAATAAAGGTTGAGTTTTGTAAATGACAATTTAAGATTTCGTTTGCTACTATTCTTAGACTGAGGAAATGTATGGGAATCGAGATACGGAAAGACTTTAGTATCCAACGATACAAGTTTAGGGTTGGAAAAGGTTGCTTTTTGTAGCAGGCAATTTTAGCCTGCCTTTGATGCCATTTTTAACCTGCGGAAATATTTAGAAGAGGAGATATAGATTAATATTGGTATTTGCGGTCACCCATCCATTTGCGGTCACCCATCCATTTGCGGTCACCCATCCATTTTAGGTAACTCATTCATTTTCGGTCACCCATCCTTTTGGTTATTTAACTGTTCATGCTTATAATTCTTGCGGGGTAGACAAATAATAGAAATGGTATTGTTTCATGGTAAAGTTTATCGTTTGAAATAATTTGATAAAGCTCGGTTTGCACATAAATTTATAAATTAAGTCAACAATAAGATAATAGTTATTTGTTGTCAACCTTCTAGTACTACTAGTAACTTGCTTAGAAATAAAAATATAATGACACCTACAAAAATGGAAAGCTTTCTAGGGATGTGACAATTTAGCACATATCTTTGCTTCAAAAGAAAGAACGAATTTTAATTCTATGGGAAATCGGGAGACAGACTGACTATCTGACGTAGATTCCTTGTTCCAAGTAGATTCAGTAAAAAGTAAATTCAGAAAAGAAAAATTATTCCAAACACTTGGCCATAAAAGTAGCTTCCTTGTTTTGCAATACAAAATGCCTTATATTGGACAGCTAGTACACCTGGACGTGGAAAATCCAGCTTTCGCTCCTTTTTGTTACTTATATACGTATCTATTTTATTACACCTCTTTTGATTTTGCAAATAAAATTAAGTTAAATTACTAAGGCATTATATCTTTTGTAACTTTGATTGTAAATGTAAATTCAGGCACTAGTTTGGGAATAATATAAGGCGGAGGGTGTCCAGTCAGGCTAAGCCGAAACCCACGGTTTGTGTTTGAGGATAGAATATTTTCAGAAAGAGGAAAACTTAAAACCTACCACCTCTTAAAATAAATAAAACTACATCTGAAAATACAAGCACACTGGTGAACAATTTCATAAAATAAGCCAGGGAGCGGGGCGGGGCTCCGACCTTAAGCCTTACCAATAAAATACTCAAGTACTAGCGACATAGTGACTTATAAGTAGAATTGATTCGGCAGCGCTTTACTTAACTTTATTTTATGTCGTTCTGTGCTAGTTGCGCCTTGACTTGAAGTACCTTTACTTACATAATATATTCTAACGGTGCTGCTAATTAATTTATTTATTGGTGTATAGTTTTCTTATGAAGCTATGTTAAGCGGATTATTCTTCAAAATAATGGTTAGATTAGTTAAGACACATCATTCCTTATCAGCAAAGAAGTTTGGGTTACTACTTATACACAACGTAGGGTAGATGATCACCTGGCCGATTCATAAACCTCAGTGAACCCAATTCTAGTAACCAAGTAGGTTTTCATCTATTCGGGTTCTAAGTTCGCATTTGTAAGTAGGTCAAAAAAAAAAATGGGGTAGGGTAGGAGAGGGACATTACAATTTGGTGCCGCGACCAGGATAGCTATTGCTGGGTTATTACTAGAGATGGGCGGTGGGTAAATACCCGGGCGGGAAAAAACGGGTAAATTGGGTATTTACCTTTTTTACCCGTTTTTACCGGGTATTTACCCAAAAGCATGGGTAAGAACTATAAAATTATAGAATTTTGTTATAAGGCGTTCTATTTCAATTTTATCCTCTAAAATATGAAGTAATGTAAACCTACCTATACATTTAGAATCTATATGTCACAGGAAAACCGCGAAAACGAAACCACTTAAACAGATAACGAATACGCATTGATCAATCGTCATCATTCTGCAAAAGAAACGAACAAATTTGTCATTTCACTAGAATAAATCTAGGAAAATGACCTATAAGTTGTCAGGCGTGGATGCATACGCGCATACTATGACTTCATGTGTGGTGGTTTAACTTCTCGTACGCCACCGTAGCTTGCACATAAGAGCACCCGCGACGTTTCGTAAGCTCGCGCCCGTCGCAGTAGCGGACAGTTTCGCATCAGTCAAGCCCCGCTCTTGTCTCCAGTTAGTTGTTCTAGCTTAGTGTTTGTTGGGTCTTTATGGTTTTTTATGTGGGTCTTTAGTGCTTGTTGAGTCGTAAGGGTTTGTAGGTCGTAATGGTTTGTTGGGTGAGTCATTAGGGTTTGCTGGGTCGTAAGGATTTGTTGGGTGGGTCGTTAATGTATGTTGGGTCATAGAGTTTTGCAAATTGGGTCATTGAGGTTTGTTGGGTGTGTCGTTAGTGTATGTTGGGTTATAAAGGTTTGCAAATTGGGTCTTTGAGGTTTGCTGGGTCTTAAGGGTTTTTAGGTTGGGTCTTGGGTCGTTAGTGTTTGTTGCATCGTGAGGGATTGTAGGTCGATTCGTTGGTGTTTCTTGTGTCATAAGGGTTTGTTTGGTGGATCGTTAGGGTTTGCTAGGTTGGTCGCTACGGTTTGCTGGCTCGTAAAGGTTTATTGGGTAAGTCGTTAGTGTATGTTGGTTCATAAAGAATTGAATATTGGGTCTTTGGGATTTGTTGGGTCATTACGACGACTATGATCCAAAATCCAGATAGCGTACTGGATAGTACCCTTGCCCGCCAGGCCCAGATAGTGGGTTTGATCCACCCGGACACAAATATTTGTTAAGGTTTTTTAAGTATTTGTGTTGAGTCTGGGTGTTTTCTGTATATGTATTTGTATAAATATGTATTTATTTACAAAATAGTATATCAGTATTAATATTAGTGATTTTGTTCCCATAGTGCTAGCTTCGCTTAGTTTGGGGCTAGATGGCGCCTCGTTCAGGGATATTTATTATAAGTTTTTGTAGGTTGGTTCCAACAAACACTAAAAATTAAAACCTCACCCAATTCAAAATTCAATAATTTATTTCTCAGTAGTAATTTACAAGATTCTCTTTAAGAAAGTCACATTCTAATTCAAACTTAAAAAAGAGATAATTTCTAATGCAATTTTTTTCTCTTTTTTATAACAATTTGTGTTCCTACTCTAATCGCGGCTCGGGCTCGGGACAATAATCCCTAACGACCTTGAAAAAACTACCGACCCATCCAGTAACCTGTTACGTATGACCCAACTAACCTTAACAACTCACACAAGTAACCCTTACTTCCCAGTAAACACTAACGGCATCTTAACAAACCCTTGCGACCCAACAAACTCTGTCGACCCAGCAAACACTAACGACCTACACAACAAACCCTACCGAACCAACATACACCAAAGAGCCTACCTACAAACCCTAACGATTGGGTCGGTTGGTCAAACACTAACAATCAATCCAACAAACCCTTACGGTACAATAAACCCTTACGACCCAGAAAACACTAAAGACCCACACAACAAATCCTAATGACCCAACAAACACTAACAACCCAGCCAACAAACCTTTTCGACCCTGCAAACACTAACGAACCGCCCAACCAACCCTAACGACCCAATTAACCCTAATAACTCACCCAAACAACCCATACTACCCAGCTAACACTAACGAAATCTTAATAAACCCTTACGATCAAACAAACACCAACGGCACAACTTACAAACCCTACCGACCCAAAAAAAACTAACGAACCATCCAACAAACCCTTACGATCGAACAAACCCACGGCCTAACAAACTCTTACGACCCAATTAACCCTTACGACCCAGCAAACAAACCCTTACAACCCAATAAACCCTTACGACCCAACAAACTCTTACGACCCAGCAAACCCTTACGACTTAGAAAACACTAACGACCCATCCAGCAAACCCTTACAACCCAAAAAACCCTTTCGACCCTAGCAAACACACTAACGAACCGCCTAACAAACCCTAACGTACCAACAAATATAAACGAGCCACCAAACAGCCTTATGTCTCGAAAACAACCACAACCCCAACTACATACCATTGCGATCCAACAAATACTAACGACCCACCCAACAAACCCTTAAGACCCACCAAACACTAACGACTCATCCAGCATACCCTTACAAGCCAACAAACACTCACGACCTACTCAAGAAATCCTTACGACTCAACAAACCCTTACAACCCAACAAACCCTTACGACCCAACAAACCTTTAAGACACACTATACACTAACGACCCACCCAGCATATCCTTACGAGCCAACAAACACTCACGACCCACTCAAGAAACCCTGACGAGCCTACAAACCTTTACGACTCAACAAATCCTAACGACCCACCCAACAAACCCTTACGACCCAAAAAACATGTACGACCCGCCCAACAAACACAAACGAACCAACGTACAAATACTTACGACCCACCATGTGAAAATCGTTCAGTTTCATGATCTGAGCTGAGCACTTTGACCGCGCATTCACACTGAGAAGACTTTGGCCGGGGAATTATCGGAAGTCCCTTTTACACACGAGGAATAGAACGAGAGATTCGTGTATCGCGGGACAAAAAAGTCGCATCTATGAACATGGTCTAAGTAATGCACGACAATACCGGTATAAAAGCAATAAACGAATGACGATATCTTTCAAACTTAATCGTAAAATACGTAAAACAATTCTTCTTTACATTGCACGGGTACATAATAAGTGTTCTAGTAACCTAGTACGAATTCTTTTGCAAAACACGTACCTTAAAGGCTGTAATAAATATGAAAGTTATATACGGGTATTTACCCGGGTAAAAACTAATTCGGGTAGGAAAAAACGGGTAAGAATGGGTATATACCCAAATTTGGGTATTTACCCGGGTAGAATCCCATCTCTAGTTATTACGGGTCCTTTTCATCAATTCATAAGAGTTTTTTCTGTTGACGGTTTTCTTGACATAATTAAACTCAAATATGGTCACGTTACAATTTGCTGTACCGTGACCAGGATATGCTTTTTCGAGGTTTCCGTAGATTAGTTAGATACATGATTTCTTTACTTTGTTACAAAAGAATTTTAGTGTAATAAATAAAAATAAGGAATTCCCTTTTCACAAGTTTATTATTATATTATGAGAAGAAATCACAAGATTCACTACTTACAAATTTAACATATGGAAATTTGACACGCGCCCGTTTCAGGGTTAATTACCAATTTAACATATTATTTTCCTGAAGTGTCGAATTAAGGGTTTAAATCTTCTTAACTATATTTTAACATAAACAATTACCTAAGATTGCCAGCTAGACTCAGTAGGTATACTATAAGGGTTCGGGGTGACAAGGTAAATTTAGCACTTGTTCGGTAAAATTATTTTAGAAATTAAATATTTTAAATTAGGTTAATAAAAGGGCGCCACCAGTCACGATCTGACTGGAACGAAGAAAATAAAACAATCCTACTTGTTTTGGAGAAGGCCGGCCAACGGAACCTGCCACAGGACCTGACTCGGACTCGATGAACATTGTGTGGCTGGTATGGGACGTTTGCAGCCATCAATTAGTACATGCCCTCACATAGAAAGCCCTCACCGGGAACCTCCTGAAAGGGATAGCATGGAACACAAGCTGTAGCATGACATTCATACATAACCAATGATTGAAAATATTCTCATGGCGGTCTATGACACAGCAGTTTTGATAAAAATGATAATAAGCAAAAAAAAAAACACATAAAATGATAAGTGACAAATTCTGAATTAGCAAATCCAACCAGTTTATGCTGTGAGATGATGTAAGAATATGAAGGGTGTGCAAGATAGCATTTTAAAATTGCATGTGGCACATAACCTAACCTATGCAAGATGGGAATCTTCCTTGAAATAATTAGCTGTCAAATAATAATACGATTAGATACCTTTCGGAGGATGAAACAAAAGCCTGCCCATGATGTTTGAAGGCGACGCAGTACCACCATATGGTATTCCATTCCTCAGGCACGAGGGTGCGCGAGCGCTGCATTTTCGATAGTATACAATCGAATAATTCTGAAATAAAAGTACACGATGACGTGGGGAAAGTAGGAAAAGACACATTTATGTGTAAAATAGTATCTTACTCACCAGTTTAAATAAATTTCGATAAATTAGAACTGGGGTCCAGGTCCATAGCCCAGACCCCATGGCGAAAAAATGCCAGAGTAGCGAAACGTCAGCCACATTTAAATATGTTGCCTACATAACAAAAATCCACCAAATTGTGAATTACAAATTCACTCAAACTTTAACGGTATTCTTGCTGGACACCACAGAAAAAATAAGAATATCTATCCATGTTATCAACAAAACTGAAGTATTCTAGATAATCAATAGAACTAATCAATTCGAACTCAAATGAAATAAAACAATGTAAAATCTTCTGCAAGAGAGAAAAGGAATTATAAGTGGAAAATGGCAACACTTAGCGATCTGTCAAACGAAGATACGGACGCGTTCAAAAATTTGATAACTAGCTGGCAAACGATGCGTTCAAATTTTAAAATAACAGTTATTGTAAAATAACTACGTAACAACTTTAAATAGTGTTATTTTATGGTTACTTCAGAGTTGGGAACACTTTGGTTCAAAGTGGTTACGTTTGTAGCCACAATTTGTTGCCGTGAAAGAGGAATGATAGGAATGGTGTTTTAATAGGTTTGTGTTTTATTAAAGTCGTTAGGAAAACTTCCAAAATTTTCACCGCAGGCAGGACCTTCGGCATCCAAAATTTTCACCGCAGGCAGGATTTGAACCTGCGACCTTCGGCATCAGTACTGATGCCGAAGGTCCTGCCTGCGGTGAAAATTTTGGAAGTTTTCCAAAAATGTTTACCTAACACGAGAAGTGTTTTAAAATTTGGTATTCAAAGTCGTTAGGGTTATTGATCTATTAGAGAGGATATTCTTGAGATAGGGGGTCGAATACAAACCACGGAAGGTATAGTTCCATCCATTTTGTTAGGGTTCTAGTGGAGCAGGTACTATTTAAGATAGACAGTGGATTTTTTCTAGTGAAGCAAATATTTTGGATGGAGGGTCAAATATAAGAAAACCTAAATGGATTGGTAGTTTACGTTGTTATATTGAAACTTATCTGAAAGGGGGGTCGCAAAAGAAACTGTTAGTGGGTTATTTTTTATGTTTTATCTATCTGTCTGAAATAAAATAATGGGGGTCGTTAGGTCCGTTCTTAAGTTATGTAAGCATTTTAGTAGTTGTTATCTGATAGGGAGTCGCATTTGAAACTATGGAGGTCGTTAGGTATGTCGAAATGAGTCATGTAAACGTTCTAATGATAATTCTTATATAAAAGGGGTCGTATGAGAAGCTGTTAGTGAGTGGGATATTAGTTTATCCGTTATAAAGTCATGGGGGGGAGTAAGGTTTGTTCATAGGTTATGCTTGCGTTTGAGTAAAGTCAACACTAGATTGGCGTCTTATAGAAAACAATGGGGGTAGTTAGTTATATAAGCTTTCTTGTAGGAAAAGGAATCTGTTAATGTCTGACAGGCAATCACATTTGAAACAATGGGGGTCGTTAGTTCATGTGTTTATCTAAGGTATTAGTCTCAATCAGGTGAACTTTTTACAAATCTATTGATTTTTTATTTGATTTTAATAATTTTCTTTTTAACTTCTAGGTTCCTTCCATATGAGAGACGAAAAGAAAATTCATTTTTGAATAAACCACTTTGGTTGAGGGTAGATAATTTTATTTGGGGAATCATTGATTGCAGATAAGGCTTAGTCTTTTGCAAATATGCGTAAAGTGTAAAATTTATTCCAAATGTTGTTTGCCTGGAACAGATGACCGACAAACATAAGTTTTTCTTTCTTTTAATTAAGCGTTTTTGCGTAAAATGTTTCGATACTTAGCAAGAATAAGATATGAAACTTGATTTTTTTAGATATAACAGTTAAAATGAGTAAAGTTAGTGCAGCAGCGTAATACATAAAAAAAAGAAAAAATTATGAAATTCTGCGCCTTTTTTTTATTTCATCGCGAATGGCGTAGTTTCGCGTTTTGCATTGCATTTGGCGTAACTTCTTACATGGCAAAAGTAGTTAGTTATCCCAACTTTAATTTTAGGACTTATACAAGAAGAACACACACGTTCAAGTTGACTTGTGTTTCCTTCTTATTATGTTTTTAAAATTTATGTTACATGTTTAGATTTAAGAGATTGGGCGGGAGTCTAAGAGTTACGCGTCTCGATGTGGCGACTCCTCTGTCTTAGGTGATGATGAAAATCAGAACCTACAGGAGGTTTTGCTGGACCTTTTACTCGGACTTTTGGCTACTCGCTACAACAAAAGATTGTGTTTGTCCTTTCTGTTTATTTAAGATATTGGGCGGGAGTCTAAGAGTTACGCGTCTCGATGTGACGACTCCTCTGTCTTAGGTGATGATGAAAATCAGAACCAACAGGAGGTTTCATTGGACCTTTTACTCGGACTTTTGGCTACTCGCTGCAACAAAAGATTGTGTTTGTCTCGTGACTGTCCTTTCTGTTTAGATTTAAGAATATGGGCGGGAGTGTAGGAGTTACGCGACTCGGTGTTAGGAATCCTCTGACTTAGGTGATGACAAGTTCAGAGCCTACAGGAGTTTTCCTCGGACCTTTTTCTCGGACTCTTCACTACTCGCTGCAACAAAAGATTGTGTTTGTCTTGTGATTGTCCTTTTTGTTTATATGTGTTTCATCTTTCTCAGCAGCTCTAAGCGTAGGTTTGCATTAATAACATTGCATTTGGCGTAATTTATAAATTGCACAAAATATATATCGTTACCGGAAAGCGAAAACTTCTAAAATGCCACAGTACTAACTTTACACTAGACCGTTTCAAAAGTTTAAAAAATTCGCAACTCAGTGAAACTAATTAATAATAACTTGAAAAAATAAACTAGGATCTAAATATTTTTTGTTCAATTTTAGACGTTGCTACCACGTTTGCTCGAGCTATAGTTTTTAAAGTAGACGTCGCTTTAGAAAAAATAATTCCTAATTTGCGATAAAACTGATAAGCAAAATATTCTAAGAAGTGTATTGATTAACAAAAGCAATACTGAAATTTTTCTTAAGTGATGTAAGTAAATCTAAAACTGTACACGAAAACAACTTAAGCTCCTTAGAGGCTAACAAATTAGGAAGGAAGAAAGTATTAACCGAGCAACATTTTTATATGCTTTTGCGAGATTATTTACTTATGAATAATACAAGTTAAAAGGCTATAGGACAAAAACATCTTACGACTTGTAAAAATGTAAAACACAGTGAACAAAAAATTCTAGGCTGTATGTATTTTTGTAGAACTAGAAATAGTTACTTTTGTAGTTACTAAACAACTAAAACGGATCAGATGGTTCAACTCCGTTTTCAAAAAGGCAGCTATGGCAGCGGCCAGTTAAACTTACGAAGCTTATTTTATTACAGCAGATACATATTTTAACTCAAAAATATTACCACCGGAAAACCATGTGAATGTGACTTCTCGAGAGATCGTTAGCTCAATCCAAATTGAAATTCGATATCGTGACGTCACGGCAATGACGCCGCATGACGTCGTGGGTGTGCATTCGGCCAGGATTAAACCAAGAAGGATGCACACCACACTACCCCACAAAGAAAAGAAAACTTGGTTGCACACCTTCAAGCGCTAAATTATAAATCGAATGGTTGATGGCAAAACGTACTCTTCTGCCCGAACGAATAGGTAATGTAAAATTGAGGCGAGCTAAATTTGATGGATCTACAAAATGAGAATGAGACTGAGTAACTAATGGAGTCGGATCAGCAGGAGTAGAGTCGGTCAGTATGTCAGGAGAATGAGTAGATGACTGAGATGAGTGAGAATCAATGTAAGCTGGTTTAACACGGTCTATACCCACCACACTAACAACGACGTGAGGTCCCAAATATGGTGACGTCAGCGGCGGTTTAACGTTATCAACCCGAAGAAACACATGGGAGCAAGTGTCGAGATCTTTAAAATGAAAGACGTTTTTGCTACCGTGTCGCGAGGTAGGAACAGGACTCAGGCCGGCCATGACCGCTCGAAACTGTGACACGAAATCTAATGGATCAGTGGATAGTGCAGGAGATTGGGAACCGACCAACTCACTAGGAAGATGTAAAGGTTTTCCATATACCAGCTCGGCTGCAGATGCTTTGAGATCGTCCTTCAGCGCTGCTCGCATACCGAGTAGAACGATTGGCAAAGCTTTAATCCAGGGCTCATTCCGACACATTAGAGACGCCTTTAGTGTCCTATGAAGGCGCTCGACCATTCCATTGGTACAAGGATGGTAGCTGGTGGTACGCAGCTCCTCCGTTCCTAGATAAACCATGAATCTACGAAAAAGGTCTGACTTAGTCTGTCCATTGTCTTCCTCGATCAGATAAACCAAGGTGTCAGCTGTCTCCCTAGCGGTAATGCTTCTGTCATCGGTCAAGCTTTAGGCCAGCGGGTATACCGATCCACGATGGTCAACAGATACCTGTATCCCTCCTAGACTGGACGGGGACCAAATGTCAATATGGATCTGCCTGAAACGGCCAGCTGGCGCTACAAAATCTTCCAACAGAGACAATGTGTGCTTGGTTAATTTGTTTCGTTGGCAAGGAACACAAGACTTTACCCAAATACGAACATCTTTTCGAATAGAGGGCCAGACTAATCTGCTGGTAAGTTGCACGAATGACGGGATGACTCAGGTTATGAAGCCTTTCGAAGAATTTCCGACGAAAAAGAGCAGTAAGTAAAAAACGAAGCTTACCGGTTGACATGTCGCATGTCGCATGCCGGTGTCTATACTAACGTCAGTACCAGGCAAGGTGACGTTTTCCAACTTGAGACTGGAGCCATCTTGGATAAGACGCTGAAGTTTGTCGTTCCTTTGTGATTGCGCTAATGCTGAGTGATATGGCATCGACTCTGGATATAGCATCCGCCACGACGTTATCCATACCTTTTATAAACCTATGCAATATCTGTCGTGAATTGCGATATAAAAGAGAGCTGGTTAAGCTGCACGGGAGACAATTTTTCTCTGCGCTGAGAAAATGCGTACAACAATAGTCCGTGAAGATTGTGAAATGCTGAGCCTCCAAAATATGGCGGAAATTCTGCACAGCTTCATATACGGCTAAAACCTCTCTGTAGTAGCCGGCCAGGAGGATTGGCGTGCAGTCAACCCCTTGCTGAAAAACGCAATACGCTGCCACTCGGTGCCTAGTGATAACTTTTACCTTATTCAGTAGATTGCTTACTGCTATTTTTAACTCTTAAATGACTTTGATACTCTCCTTTTGATGGTGTGATTTATACTAATCTATTCAATTATTTAAAAATCGTACCAACATGTATTGCTTACCTGACCCTAAATACTGCGCATTGATTTGAACCGTGGAAAGGAAAAATGACTAATCCACCAATGCTAGTCAATTGTTGTGCATTGTCTTTTACTTAAGCGGCAGAGGAGGTGTATTTTTATAAAATGCAAAAATTCTTACAGGCAAAATATTTCTAATCTTGGTAATGAATAATTTCTAACGATGCCAAATTTTGTAATTCTTAGTAAGCTAAATTTTCTAACAAACCTAAATTATCGTAAAATGCAAAATTTAAAATTACTTACAAAATAAAAATATGACAAAATTAACATGCAAAAATTTCTTACAATATTTTGATTGGATTTTTTTAGTACGCAAGAATGACTTATAAAATATTTGGCACTAAGTTGTATGTCTAAAGTACATTTTTTTGTAAAATTCCAAAAAATGGTCGCTTAAGAACTTGGAAAACGCAACACATCCCAATTTTTTGAACTTCTAAAGCGACATAAAATACCTCCAATTTGCGCGTATCCTAGACCAATCGACGCAGAAAAAAAAACGCAGCTCAGTGATATATATAACTCAATTTCGACAAAAGTGGCGGTTTAGAAGTTTTCGCTTTCCGGTAACGATATGGATACTTTTTTCATATTTTCCAGTGTAAAATAATTGAACCTAACAGTAGAAGATTTATAAGAAAGTAGTATCTTTTCATATCTGTATTGATAAAAAAATGAAATGTTAACCATTTAACCGTTTTAAAAATATTCACTAATAGTAAGGCCTTGAGATTCTGCTTAAGAGAGTGAAATTGTGAATGAGGGCGCCTTAAAAGATGATGAGCATGGAAGGTTAGAATGGTGGTTTTTGAGTTTGTTAGAGAGTAGTGAGTGAATGAGGGTGCCTTGGCCAAGGCCCTTGACACATAGAACGAAAGTGATAAAAATAAAATGTGTGAAGGCTCTTTCGGGATTTCAATAGCCATCTATTAGTGAATACAGATATTGCATACCCATTTAGAAAACACTACACTTACAAGAGGAAGCCATATGAAAATTAGAAGATAGGTATACATTGATTTACCAAAAATCAATGAAGGTATAAGACAGCAGTCATTTCTGTGTTTAACAGATGTTTCATATGAATTCTGCACTATACACGCAGCACTCAAAGCAAGATGGAAAAACCCAACGCTTTTTCCCCCACACACCATCTTTAATTTTTATTAAGGGTGACATACATTATTCCGGGTTGTTATCGGAGTAGATTTGCTATGGAATTCAAATAGACAATTCTGAATTATGCGCGATCAGATATTTGGCATAAGGGTATTGTTGTTTTGCGTAGGGGCAGCATCGGTATCAAATCATGATATATCGAGTATTGGCTTGATGCGGCATGCTGGGTCATTAGGACAGAGGGATTATCACACGTCTCTTCCTTGCGCAAAGCTTGAATTTAACTCGCTTAATAGATTTTTGCTCATTCTCTAAGAGTTGTTAATAATTTTGGATTTCATGTTGGGTTTATTGCTGCTGACGACTCGGATTAGTTCCACACCACACAAGAAACATTTTCGGAGGGATATTCAATTTCTTCAAATTAGATTTTTGTGTTGGTTAAATTATTTTACATGGACTTTCCATTTGTGCCTACCATTTTTGTGCGAGCTTTTGCGTAGTTCATCAATGAAGGATGTTTTCTTGTATAGAGCAAGCAATTTTACTTTTCCATGACGGTGGTCTGTTGGCTTATCAATGTAGCGTGAACGTTATGAAACTCAATGATCTTTGATGATGTACATGAGCGTTCCTCTTACAAAACCTGACAGACTGACTAAAATTTAAGAAAAGGAGAGAAGTAGATATTTACTCATTAGATATGACAAAATTAATACAGACCTGAAGGACATAAATAAGCTAACATTATTCATAGCTTGGATATATTTTGTTGACATATTGCCTAGAGACACTAAGATACACGGAACAAATGAGGATTTATGAAAAGTTGATGCTAGGTTAGAGTCAAATGCTTGGTCAGTATAATGAACAAGGCATACAAGTTTTACAGAATTATCTGTCTGTTTCATAAATCACTCTACTTACATGCAGCTAACAGCGCAATGCGAACTTCCCCACACTCAAAGAAATCTGAAAAACGGGTAAGAATGGGTATATACCCAAATTTGGGTATTTACCCGGGTAGAATCCCATCTCTAGTTATTACGGGTCCTTTTCATCAATTCATAAGAGTTTTTTCTGTTGACGGTTTTCTTGACATAATTAAACTCAAATATGGTCACGTTACAATTTGCTGTACCGTGACCAGGATATGCTTTTTCGAGGTTTCCGAAGATTAGTTAGATACATGATTTCTTTACTTTGTTACAAAAGAATTTTAGTGTAATAAATAAAAATAAGGAATTCCCTTTTCACAAGTTTATTATTATATTATGAGAAGAAATCACAAGATTCACTACTTACAAATTTAACATATGGAAATTTGACACGCGCCCGTTTCAGGGTTAATTACCAATTTAACATATTATTTTCCTGAAGTGTCGAATTAAGGGTTTAAATCTTCTTAACTATATTTTAACATAAACAATTACCTAAGATTGCCAGCTAGACTCAGTAGGTATACTATAAGGGTTCGGGGTGACAAGGTAAATTTAGCACTTGTTCGGTAAAATTATTTTAGAAATTAAATATTTTAAATTAGGTTAATAAAAGGGCGCCACCAGTCACGATCTGACTGGAACGAAGAAAATAAAACAATCCTACTTGTTTTGGAGAAGGCCGGCCAACGGAACCTGCCACAGGACCTGACTCGGACTCGATGAACATTGTGTGGCTGGTATGGGACGTTTGCAGCCATCAATTAGTACATGCCCTCACATAGAAAGCCCTCACCGGGAACCTCCTGAAAGGGATAGCATGGAACACAAGCTGTAGCATGACATTCATACATAACCAATGATTGAAAATATTCTCATGGCGGTCTATGACACAGCAGTTTTGATAAAAATGATAATAAGCAAAAAAAAAACACATAAAATGATAAGTGACAAATTCTGAATTAGCAAATCCAACCAGTTTATGCTGTGAGATGATGTAAGAATATGAAGGGTGTGCAAGATAGCATTTTAAAATTGCATGTGGCACATAACCTAACCTATGCAAGATGGGAATCTTCCTTGAAATAATTAGCTGTCAAATAATAATACGATTAGATACCTTTCGGAGGATGAAACAAAAGCCTGCCCATGATGTTTGAAGGCGACGCAGTACCACCATATGGTATTCCATTCCTCAGGCACGAGGGTGCGCGAGCGCTGCATTTTCGATAGTATACAATCGAATAATTCTGAAATAAAAGTACACGATGACGTGGGAAAGTAGGAAAAGACACATTTATGTGTAAAATAGTATCTTACTCACCAGTTTAAATAAATTTCGATAAATTAGAACTGGGGTCCAGGTCCATAGCCCAGACCCCATGGCGAAAAAATGCCAGAGTAGCGAAACGTCAGCCACATTTAAATATGTTGCCTACATAACAAAAATCCACCAAATTGTGAATTACAAATTCACTCAAACTTTAACGGTATTCTTGCTGGACACCACAGAAAAAATAAGAATATCTATCCATGTTATCAACAAAACTGAAGTATTCTAGATAATCAATAGAACTAATCAATTCGAACTCAAATGAAATAAAAAAAAGTGGAAAATGGCAACACTTAGCGATCTGTCAAACGAAGATACGGACGCGTTCAAAAATTTGATAACTAGCTGGCAAACGATGCGTTCAAATTTTAAAATAACAGTTATTGTAAAATAACTACGTAACAACTTTAAATAGTGTTATTTTATGGTTACTTCAGAGTTGGGAACACTTTGGTTCAAAGTGGTTACGTTTGTAGCCACAATTTGTTGCCGTGAAAGAGGAATGATAGGAATGGTGTTTTAATAGGTTTGTGTTTTATTAAAGTCGTTAGGAAAACTTCCAAAATTTTCACCGCAGGCAGGACCTTCGGCATCCAAAATTTTCACCGCAGGCAGGATTTGAACCTGCGACCTTCGGCATCAGTACTGATGCCGAAGGTCCTGCCTGCGGTGAAAATTTTGGAAGTTTTCAAAATGTTTACCTAACACGAGAAGTGTTTTAAAATTTGGTATTCAAAGTCGTTAGGGTTATTGATCTATTAGAGAGGATATTCTTGAGATAGGGGGTCGAATACAAACCACGGAAGGTATAGTTCCATCCATTTTGTTAGGGTTCTAGTGGAGCAGGTACTATTTAAGATAGACAGTGGATTTTTCTAGTGAAGCAAATATTTTGGATGGAGGGTCAAATATAAGAAAACCTAAATGGATTGGTAGTTTACGTTGTTATATTGAAACTTATCTGAAAGGGGGGTCGCAAAAGAAACTGTTAGTGGGTTATTTTTTATGTTTTATCTATCTGTCTGAAATAAAATAATGGGGGTCGTTAGGTCCGTTCTTAAGTTATGTAAGCATTTTAGTAGTTGTTATCTGATAGGGAGTCGCATTTGAAACTATGGAGGTCGTTAGGTATGTCGAAATGAGTCATGTAAACGTTCTAATGATAATTCTTATATAAAAGGGGTCGTATGAGAAGCTGTTAGTGAGTGGGATATTAGTTTATCCGTTATAAAGTCATGGGGGGGAGTAAGGTTTGTTCATAGGTTATGCTTGCGTTTGAGTAAAGTCAACACTAGATTGGCGTCTTATAGAAAACAATGGGGGTAGTTAGTTATATAAGCTTTCTTGTAGGAAAAGGAATCTGTTAATGTCTGACAGGCAATCACATTTGAAACAATGGGGGTCGTTAGTTCATGTGTTTATCTAAGGTATTAGTCTCAATCAGGTGAACTTTTTACAAATCTATTGATTTTTTATTTGATTTTAATAATTTTCTTTTTAACTTCTAGGTTCCTTCCATATGAGAGACGAAAAGAAAATTCATTTTTGAATAAACCACTTTGGTTGAGGGTAGATAATTTTATTTGGGAATCATTGATTGCAGATAAGGCTTAGTCTTTTGCAAATATGCGTAAAGTGTAAAATTTATTCCAAATGTTGTTTGCCTGGAACAGATGACCGACAAACATAAGTTTTTCTTTCTTTTAATTAAGCGTTTTTGCGTAAAATGTTTCGATACTTAGCAAGAATAAGATATGAAACTTGATTTTTTTAGATATAACAGTTAAAATGAGTAAAGTTAGTGCAGCAGCGTAATACATAAAAAAAAGAAAAAATTATGAAATTCTGCGCCTTTTTTTTATTTCATCGCGAATGGCGTAGTTTCGCGTTTTGCATTGCATTTGGCGTAACTTCTTACATGGCAAAAGTAGTTAGTTATCCCAACTTTAATTTTAGGACTTATACAAGAAGAACACACACGTTCAAGTTGACTTGTGTTTCCTTCTTATTATGTTTTTAAAATTTATGTTACATGTTTAGATTTAAGAGATTGGGCGGGAGTCTAAGAGTTACGCGTCTCGATGTGGCGACTCCTCTGTCTTAGGTGATGATGAAAATCAGAACCTACAGGAGGTTTTGCTGGACCTTTTACTCGGACTTTTGGCTACTCGCTACAACAAAGATTGTGTTTGTCCTTTCTGTTTATTTAAGATATTGGGCGGAGTCTAAGAGTTACGCGTCTCGATGTGACGACTCCTCTGTCTTAGGTGATGATGAAAATCAGAACCAACAGGAGGTTTCATTGGACCTTTTACTCGGACTTTTGGCTACTCGCTGCAACAAAAGATTGTGTTTGTCTCGTGACTGTCCTTTCTGTTTAGATTTAAGAATATGGGCGGGAGTGTAGGAGTTACGCGACTCGGTGTTAGGAATCCTCTGACTTAGGTGATGACAAGTTCAGAGCCTACAGGAGTTTTCCTCGGACCTTTTTCTCGGACTCTTCACTACTCGCTGCAACAAAAGATTGTGTTTGTCTTGTGATTGTCCTTTTTGTTTATATGTGTTTCATCTTTCTCAGCAGCTCTAAGCGTAGGTTTGCATTAATAACATTGCATTTGGCGTAATTTATAAATTGCACAAAATATATATGGATACTTTTTTCATATTTTCCAGTGTAAAATAATTGAACCTAACAGTAGAAGATTTATAAGAAAGTAGTATCTTTTCATATCTGTATTGATAAAAAAATGAAATGTTAACCATTTAACCGTTTTAAAAATATTCACTAATAGTAAGGCCTTGAGATTCTGCTTAAGAGAGTGAAATTGTGAATGAGGGCGCCTTAAAAGATGATGAGCATGGAAGGTTAGAATGGTGGTTTTTGAGTTTGTTAGAGAGTAGTGAGTGAATGAGGGTGCCTTGGCCAAGGCCCTTGACACATAGAACGAAAGTGATAAAAATAAAATGTGTGAAGGCTCTTTCGGGATTTCAATAGCCATCTATTAGTGAATACAGATATTGCATACCCATTTAGAAAACACTACACTTACAAGAGGAAGCCATATGAAAATTAGAAGATAGGTATACATTGATTTACCAAAAATCAATGTAGGTATAAGACAGCAGTCATTTCTGTGTTTAACAGATGTTTCATATAAATTCTGCACTATACACGCAGCACTCAAAGCAAGATGGAAAAACCCAACGCTTTTTCCCCCACACACCATCTTTAATTTTTATTAAGGGTGACATACATTATTCCGGGTTGTTATCGGAGTAGATTTGCTATGGAATTCAAATAGACAATTCTGAATTATGCGCGATCAGATATTTGGCATAAGGGTATTGTTGTTTTGCGTAGGGGCAGCATCGGTATCAAATCATGATATATCGAGTATTGGCTTGATGCGGCATGCTGGGTCATTAGGACAGAGGGATTATCACACGTCTCTTCCTTGCGCAAAGCTTGAATTTAACTCGCTTAATAGATTTTTGCTCATTCTCTAAGAGTTGTTAATAATTTTGGATTTCATGTTGGGTTTATTGCTGCTGACGACTCGGATTAGTTCCACACCACACAAGAAACATTTTCGGAGGGATATTCAATTTCTTCAAATTAGATTTTTGTGTTGGTTAAATTATTTTACATGGACTTTCCATTTGTGCCTACCATTTTTGTGCGAGCTTTTGCGTAGTTCATCAATGAAGGATGTTTTCTTGTATAGAGCAAGCAATTTTACTTTTCCATGACGGTGGTCTGTTGGCTTATCAATGTAGCGTGAACGTTATGAAACTCAATGATCTTTGATGATGTACATGAGCGTTCCTCTTACAAAACCTGACAGACTGACTAAAATTTAAGAAAAGGAGAGAAGTAGATATTTACTCATTAGATATGACAAAATTAATACAGACCTGAAGGACATAAATAAGCTAACATTATTCATAGCTTGGATATATTTTGTTGACATATTGCCTAGAGACACTAAGATACACGGAACAAATGAGGATTTATGAAAAGTTGATGCTAGGTTAGAGTCAAATGCTTGGTCAGTATAATGAACAAGGCATACAAGTTTTACAGAATTATCTGTCTGTTTCATAAATCACTCTACTTACATGCAGCTAACAGCGCAATGCGAACTTCCCCACACTCAAAGAAATCTGCTTTATTTACAAACTTCATAATTTGTCAAACGTTGTGTTTATAATTATTTTCTCAAATTAAAGGAAAAGTTGTCGATCTAGTAAGACTTAATAGAATCTAAAACTTTGGAATAGAATAAAAATATTCCTCAATAACTCGAAAAGTCGTACCATGCGGGCGATGAGTTATTTCAAGTTTGCGATTCTACAAATAAAAGGTAGGCAACCCGAAATTTATTTATTTTCCTACCGTCACAGTTATTGTTTACATTTTAACATTAACGATTATTGCACTATCATCAAATGTATCGAGCTGTTTTCGATGTATTTTAATTGTTTATTTTAGTACGTGAGTGTAATTGCCCCCCTGAAGATGCTTATTTAAGCGAAACCGGTTGGGACGAAAATAAAAATAAGTGAAACGAGTACAAGTGTTTGAATCAAAATCATTCAGAGTATTGGTTAAAACGGCTTTGTATAGTACCACTCGGGTCGGCTGGCTTCACAAACTAGTTCCCCTAGATAAAAGAATGTGTTGTCCTTGTGAAGGTGATTTTTTATTCATGGCTAATAATTTAAAAGCTTGAAATTTTTGTCATTTTAGTGGTTGCTGACCTTTTGAAGCATTACTTCACGTACACCTTGTTTACATTCTGGGCAGAGTGTCAATAAAATATTTAGTACGAATTATATTTGTGTAAACTCAAAATATTATTGAGTCAGGAAAATTTCCTACGTTGAAATTTAAAATCATCTCCAGAAATTTGGGGGTCGGGTGTAACGGTTCAGCCAATCACGCACAAATATAATTCCTCAATATTAATATATTTACTAACAATATGCTTTGTTTATGAGCACATTTGGGATGAAAGTCATCTTTCAATAATGCATAATTCATTCATACCATAAATTGCGCTCAGTTTAAACACAAATATCAGAATAGATTCATTTTGTTTGTGGCAACAGAAATTTCAAAGATAGTTGAACGATTTATGTTTCATAATAGACCAGAAATAATATTGTTATATTCTCAAATCAATGTTGATTCTAGCCAATTCGTGCATAGTAGCACCATCTATTGATATTGCACAGAACTAGATGAATGATACGTGACGTGAGGCAGTGCGCTATTTTACCAGTAATATCTGAGCAACAGGATTGGAGTCGAACGTAAGAAGGGCTGCGATTGGTCGTAACAGCATCGTAACATGCTCTGGGGGATATTGCTACTGGTTGATATACTAATTTCGACCAGCCAGACTCCGACTGCCCGGCGCGGTAGGACACCCGCCGCGGGTGCGCGGGCGACGCGGGGTTGGGCGGCCGCCGCCGGCCTGAGGCGCTTCACTTTTTTACAGGACGGCGAGCGAGCGGCCGGGTGCGACTGCCGCCGCCTGCCCGGACACCACGCCCGGTACGGCGCCATTTTCCTTTAGTTAACTTTGAAGAAACCCTGGTAAGGCCTTTTATTTTCTCTGATTTTACAATTTTTATTCCATTCTATTTAAAAGTGTTTTTGATTTTTCTGTGTTATTTTGTGCCTAGGATGTCTTTTCCTGGCGGATCGAGTGTGTTCTATTTTGCGGTTTCCAGAATATTTTTCATTGTGTTGCTACCTCGTGTTTATTCTACTTGTTTCCCGTTTGTCGTTTTACTTATATGATAAACGTAATCATGCCATTGATAAATTCTAACTGTTTTGCAAGTATAAATTTGTGCTTGAGTGATAGCGGCTAGCGGGATGATGGAGAATTGCCGCGAACAGTTTTGTTTCTACCCTCTTATTTGCTTCGCGGACGCGTCACCATTCCTATGGCGGGTCTCACACCTGACATCCGTCGCTGCGCATTTTTCGCTCACACAATTTGTATGAGAAGTTGGCATGTTGTAGGTGAATGGGAAAAGTAGGTAGATAAAAACAGTATAACCGAGCGAGTAAGACATTATTGACAATGGCGAGCTATCCAGCAGTGGAATCGCAATCCGGTTTCTATGGACATAAGATTTATACATATTAGAATAGGTTAGCGTTACAAGTAAAGTAGATGATTGGTGAGACAATACCGCCAATCTTCGTAGTAGGTAGGTAGATTATTTACTGAAGCTCATGTCTAGCAGTGGAGTGTAGTGTTTATAGTTGTGTAAAACCAATTAATGATGTAGTGATGCCCATATTAGGTAGTGGATAGTGATGAAATAGCATAATTTGTTCATACAACTTATTTTACGGGATGACTTTAGAATACTGACCCACGAATATTGGGTAATTAAAGGTTGCATTCTACAGGGGACAATTCTAGCTTTCATTTGATACTATTTTCAGTGTGCGGAAACGTCTAGAAATAAAGTTATGAGGTAACTTTAGAATACTGACCTACGAATATTGTGTACCTCTAGGTTGCGTCCTATAGGGGATAATTTTAGCTTTCATTTGATACTATTTTCAGTGTGCGGAAACGTCTACAAATAAAGTTATGAGGTAACTTTAGAATACTGACCCACGAATATGGGGTAACTAAAGGTTGCATTCTATAGGGGATAATTCTAGCTTTCATTTGATACTATTTTCAGTGTGAGGAAATGTTTAGAAACAAAGTTATGATGTAACTTTAGTATACTGACCTCCGAATATGGGGGAACTAAGGGTTGCACTCTGAAGGGGGTTATTCAAGCATTCATTTAATACCATTCTTAATGTGAGGAAACGTTTAAAAGCAAAGTTACGGGGTAACTTTAGTATCAGGCGGTACGAATTTAGGTTCAATAAAGGTTGAGTTTTGTAAATGACAATTTTAGATTTCGTTTGATACTATTCTTAGACTGAAGAAATGTATGGGAATCGAGATACGGAAAGACTTTAGTATCCAACGATACAAGTTTAGGGTTGGAAAAGGTTGCTTTTTGTAGCAGGCAATTTTAGCCTTCCTTTGATGCCATTTTTAACCTGCGGAAATATTTAGAAGAGGAGACATAGATTAATATTGGTATTTGCGGTCACCCATCCATTTGCGGTCACCCATCCATTTGCGGTCACCCATCCATTTTAGGTAACTCATTCATTTTCGGTCACCCATCCTTTTGGTTATTTAACTGTTCATGCTCATAATTCTTGCGGGGTAGACAAATAATAGAAATGGTATTGTTTCATGGTAAAGTTTATCGTTTGAAATAATTTGATAAAGCTCGGTTTGCACATAAATTTATAAATTAAATCAACAATAAGATAATAGTTATTTGTTGTCAACCTTCTAGTACTACTAGTAACTTGCTTAGAAATAAAAATATAATGACACCTACAAAAATGGAAAGCTTTCTAGGGATGTGACAATTTAGCACATATCTTTGCTTCAAAAGAAAGAACGAATTTTAATTCTTTGGGGAATCGGGGAGACAGACTGACTATCTGACGTAGATTCCTTGTTCCAAGTAGATTCAGTAAAAAGTAAATTCAGAAAAGAAAAATTATTCCAAACACTTGGCCATAAAAGTAGCTTCCTTGTTTTGCAATACAAAATGCCTTATATTGGACAGCTAGTACACCTGGACGTGGAAAATCCAGCTTTCGCTCCTTTTTACACGACTGCCCAACCAAAAAAAGGAGTGTAATGTTTTCAGGGTTCATGTATGTATGTATATATGTGCAATGCTACACTTCCCATCAGAAAAATCGAAACACCTCGGTTTTTCTTGTTTTCGGCCGAATTAAACACCAAAAAGTATTGTTTGCATTAAAAAAATTATATGACTGTGTAGCTGGCAGTTTTGTCTTTTCAGTGTGTATAAAAAAATTAAAATTTAAAATTGGAACCCCACCTGTTTGTTCTGTAAACGAGATGAATGACTGAGACACGTTTGCAGTTAGCGCCTTTTAACGATTCATAACATTTTCGACATTAAAATTTAGAGCTTGTCTTATCTTATCTTAAAACTTTTGTTTTTTTAATTGTTTACTGTGACTTTGGATCGCCTAAAAAAAGTTAGATTTTATCTGATTCATGGGTATTTTGCCCGTAGAAGCCGCCCAAGTGGTGACATTGCCAAATTTTGGACTTGGTCATCGTTTTGTGGCTGAATGTTTGCATTTAAGCCTCACCTTGTTCATAAAGCTTACAAACGCTATCAGAAGACTGGCCTGTTTACGCGACGTTCAGAATCTGTCGGAAATCGGGTCAGTTCTAACCGACATGATCGAATTAATGTAATGAGTTCTTTGCAAAATCGACGCCTTAGCGCTTTTCAACTGCGGCAAAAGCTATCAAATGTACAAAAGGTGGCTGAAAGTGGCTTTACAATCAGAAAAAGGTTAAAGGAACGTAGACTGGTACCGCAATAGCCAGGAAGCGGGCCCAAATCAACTGCAGACACGAAGACAAAATCTGTCATGCCGTCGGCGCTGATTCCTTCCGAAACCGTTCACGAACTGTCACCATAACTGACCTTTTTATCAATGCAGCATTGTGTAAAGCATTTTTAATCCCTTCTGTAAACCATATTGCTTCGGTGGTTACCATTCAGTGTAATTCTACACTCAGCAGAAAAGAGGAATTTGATCCACTGGGTACACGACCAGTTTAGGTGCTCACTTGCAAAGTTAAGGCGCGCTATTTAATTGTCTTCAGTTGATTTGGGCCCGTTTCCTGGCTATTGCGATACCAGTCTACGTTGCTTTAACCTTCTTTTGATTGTAAAACCGTTTTCAGCCACCTTTTGTACATTTGATAGCTTTTGCCGCAGTTGAAAAGCGCTAAGGCGTCGATTTTGTAAAGAACTCATAACATTAATTCGATCATGTCGGTCAGAACTGACCCGATTTCCGACAGATTCTGAACGTCGCGTAAACAGACCAGTCTTCTGATAGCGTTTGTAAGCTTTATGAACAAAGGTGAGGCTTAAATGCAAACATTCAGCCACAAAACGATGACCAAGTCCAAAATTTGGCAATGTCACCACTTGGGCGGCTTCTACGGGCAAAATACCCATGAATCAGATAAAATCTAACTTTTTTTAGGCGATCCAAAGTCACAGTAAACAATTAAAAAAACAAAAGTTTTAAGATAAGATAAGACAAGCTCTAAATTTTAATGTCGAAAATGTTATGAATCGTTAAAAGGCGCTAACTGCAAACGTGTCTCAGTCATTCATCTCATTTACAGAACAAACAGGTGGGGTTCCAATTTTAAATTTTGATTTTTTTTATACACACTGAAAAGACAAAACTGCCAGCTACACAGTCATATAATTTTTTTAATGCAAACAATACTTTTTGGTGTTTAATTCGACCGAAAACAAGAAAAACCGAGGTGTTTCGATTTTTCTGATGGGAAGTGTATAACCCACTATAACTCGATAACTACTGAACAGATTTAAATGGGAGTAGTGTGAGAAGAATCCATACACCATCCTGAGTGTCATAGGCTGGGTTTTGTCGTCTTAAACCTTAGGATGACTAGAAAAATTATCTAATTTTATTAATTAGGGATAGCAGCCACCGTAAATAAAACTCTTTGAACAAATCAAACAAATATTATAAAATTCATGTCACACAATCTGTTGAAGTTTGATGTCGCTGACATTGGTTGAGTTGACGTTGCAGTATGTCTAATTATGTCACTGATACAAAATATTTACGTTCGTTGTTGCAAAATAAAATAAATTTAAACAAATACTGTGTAATAATTAATTAATAATAAAACGAGTATTCCAAACTGAAAGATAAAATAACGCTGATAGTTTTTACGAATGGCACAGAGTTCTTATCCCGATGTCCAGCCTTGATGCTTTTGTAATGCAAAACATGTAAATATTCAAAGGCATCTCAGTATCAGGTAATTAGTTAAACTTATTATTATATTTATGGCTAATGAGCAGGCATAAAAATACCATAAACAACAATGTGCAATGCCAGCAGATATATCTTAGGCGCCTGATGTGCACTGCCAGCAGATATATCTTAGGCGCCTGGTACTTGTATATGTAATGAATCATTACATATACAAGCTACTGCTGGTGTCTTCTCTGCATAGCTACTTTGATAGCTACATTGTTTGTTAGTAGATTACGTAGGTTGTTATTACATTGACCAAACAATGATGATTTTATTGCAGAGCAGCTGTCTTCGGGATACCTACTTTATTCATAGTAAAGTGAAGTATTCTTCAAAAGACTACTACTGCCAATGTAAGACATGAAAACGCAGGCCCTGGTCGGCAAAAACTTTAGTGTTGATTAAAATAAGGAAGTCGGTATCAAGAAAATGTTGATTACTTAAACGCAACTTCTTTATGAGCTGAGCTGCTATGTAATATTAATGTATGTAGTCTAGACTTTGTAGTCAATAAAATAACCCATTTAAAATCCAAATCATTTAAGTAGTTTAAATCAGTTATGGGCAGTTCAACTAGTAGGCATTAAGACCCGTTCACATTTCAGTACACGGTACGCGGTGTTCTCCTCGCGGTAACGTTGCGATACCGCCGTGGTATTTGCATGGACGTCCCGCACCTGATAGCGATCGATACAAATACCGCGACGGTATCGCACCTGTACCGCGAGAATACTGCGTGGGTGAAACCACAGTAATGTGAAGGGAACACCAACACAGGGGTTAAGGGAAGATTGCCTTCCTGATAGAAAGACAACAGACCAGCACAGATTTTGACAGGATGAGTGGTATGAATGTAGGACCAACATCGGGGTTGAGGGGCTTGCCCTCATAGAGAGACAACAGATCAGCACAGATTTTGACAGGATGACTGGTATAAATGTAGGACCAACATCGGAGGGTTGAGGGGCTTGCCTCATAGAAAGACAATACAAAGCACAGATTTTTACAGGATAACTGGATGCATGTAGGACCAACATCGGGGTTGAGGGGGCTTGCCTCATAGAGACAACAGATCAGCACAGATTTTGACAGGATGACTGGTATGAATGTAGGACCAACATCGGGGTTGAGGGGCTTGCCCTCATAGAGAGACAACAGATCAGCACCGATTTTGACAGGATGACTGGTATGAATGTAGGACCAACATCGGGGGGTTGAGGGGGCTTGCCTCTCATAATGAACAACAGATCAGCACAGATTTTGAGAGGATGACTGGATGAATGTAGGACCAACATCGGGGGTTGAGGGGCTTGCCTCAGAGAGACAACAGATCAGCACAGATTTTGACAGGATGACTGGTATGAATGTAGGACCAACATCGGGGGTTGAGGGGGCTTGCCCTCATAGAGACAACAGATCAGCACAGATTTTGACAGGATGACTGGTATGAATGTAGGACCAACATCAGGGGTTGAGGGCTTGCCCCCCGTCATAGAGAGACAACAGATCAGCACAGATTTTGACAGGATGACTGGTATGAATGTAGGACCAACATCGGGGTTGAGGGGCTTGCCTCATAGAGAGACAACAGATCAGCACAGATTTTGACAGGATGACTGGTATAAATGTAGGACCAACATCGGAGGGTTGAGGGGGGCTTGCCCCCCTCATAGAAAGACAATACAAAAGCACAGATTTTTACAGGATGACTGGTATGAATGTAGGACCAACATCGGGGGGTTGAGGGGCTTGTCCCCCTCATAGAGAGACAACAGATCAGCACAGATTTTTACAGGATGACTGGTATGAATGTAGGACCAACATCGGGGGGTTGAGGGGGCTTGCCCCCCTCATAGAGAGACAACAGATCAGCACAGATTTTTACAGGATGACTGGTATGAATGTAGGACCAACATCGGGGGGTTAAAAGGGGCTTGCCCCCCTCATAGGAAGACAATAGAAAAGCACAGATTTTTACAGGATGACTGGTATGACTGTAGAACTTACATAGGGGGGTGATAATAGAAGCGTTCAGTTTTTTTTACATGATGACTAGTATGATGAACCAACACCGGAAACCACAGAAAAACAGAAGAAGCGAACAAATTTTTACTTGTTATAATTTAAAAAGTAGTAAATAAAATAAATAATTTAAAAAATTAAAAAACACGCCTGCGTTTGAGGGAAAAATTGATCTGAAAAGTAAAAAACAAGTTATAATTTGTGAAAAATTTTGGACGCAATACTTTGCTTCGATTGTTCTTCGATTTGGAAATTTGACGATGTTTTTATTAGTATCAAAAACATTCTATAATATGAATAGTTATCTTTACCGTACATATAGGTTCAATATTATGTTTTTTGTACTAGCGACATAGTGACTTATAATTAGTGATTAAACGAACTTACCTAAGTGAAGTTCTATCATAATTATACGAAGCGTTTCGTCTGAAGAGATAAGTAACTTTAGATTCATTCGACAACATGTAGTAACGCATAGGTACCACCACTCATGCACTTTTAGTTGAGGGTATTACAATACAAAACAAAACTTTTTTTTTTTTTTTTTTTTTCTCTTTTATGTGGGTAGTATTGAAACACCCGGCTCCCGGCTCATGTGCGGTCAGTCGTCATTTCGTTCAGAGTGTTTACAACACAGGAATATTTTCGGAACCGCATAGGGTTGACTAGCTGGCTAGTCAAAAAAGGGCGGGCGGGAGTTACTTATCTCTTCAGACGAAACGCTTCGTATAATTATGATAGAACTTCACTTAGGTAAGTTCGTTTAATCACTAATTATACTTCGCGTTTCGTCTTCGAGATAAGTAACTTTAGATTCATTCGACAACATGTAGACCTTTAGAGCAGGTTCAGGAAATATGACTGATTGTTTGTTATAAATAAATATTTAGGATTTATTTATTTAAAACAAGTTATGTTAAATCAATCTTTTATTTATTAATAAATTTTACAGTAAGTAGGTATACATACTCGTACAGTAATACTGCTATAATTGTCGTAATTTTTTACCAAAATCAATTACTCAGTTATTTCTTACTAGTTTTTAATTAGATTGATTACTACTATTAAGTACAGCTCGTGCTAATGATGTATGATCAGGATTATTAATATGCCTGTGATAAAATTTACTGAAAGTATTTGAGTTTCCGCTCCAGCCTGCTGTTTTACGAATTAGATCAATGCTAACCCCTTGTTTGTGCGCCTGTGACGTCGACGCATGTCGCGTGCTGTGAGCGGAAAATATGTTAACGTCTATTCCACAGTCCTTAAGAGTAGACTTTATCCATCGACTTAAAGTCTGTGTGGAGACTTCTGAGTGTGGCTTTTTGAAACTTATAAAAAGCGAATCAGAGTTTCTCAACGATGAAGTTATATTGATATAGCAATTCAAAGTTTTTGCAGGGCAAATTGAAGGTTCTTCTTTGAAGTACGGTAAGTACAGGACTGGTTGATTGCAGCCTAAGCGGGAGGTTTTTATTAGATCGGGAATTTTAACGGTAAGCTGTGATGGTGTAGATTCGATATTTTGAATTTTAATTTTAGATAGGGTTTGGACGCGATGGGCTGTAACTAAAGCCAAAAGGGTTACACATTTTTTGGTTAATTTTTCAAGAGATAAATTTTTATTCGGATACCAAGTACCTAGGACAGTTAAGACGGTATTGGTATCCCACGTGATGTCATATTTGGGTTTTGGTGGACGGAGTCTAAAAACACCTTTGAAAAATCTTGCTAGTAAGGCATCTTCAGATATTTTTGGTCCTAGTATAAGAGATAACGCAGCTCTTGAACTATTAAGTGATCCGTACTGGCTACCACCATTGTATAATTCGGTTAAAAATGTAAGGACTGTAGAAATAGAAGTTTCATATAAATCAATTTTGTTCCGATTACAAAAATCAAACCATTTTTTCCAGTAAACCTCATACTGTTTGAACGAGCTATGTGAAATAGATTCCAGCATTATTTCAATAGCCGACGGCGGTATGTCCCTGCGCATCATTGCCTCCCTGACAAGATGCCGCCCACCAGGGTAATGCTGGAGTGCACGTTCCGTTGGCTGGAATGAGATATTATGAGATTTTCACTAGGTTGAAAAGTCATGATATCAGACACTAGTAACTGTGAGAACACAGGGTACCATGGTTGTGTTGGCCAATACGGTACAACCATGATGCCCCGGGCTCCATCAGTCTTAATCTTTTTTAGAACTTTAAGTATAATGGAGAACGGCGGAAACGCATAGAAAAAATGATCATGCCAGTTAACGGTAAAAGCATTAATTGTGAACGCGTCGGGATCTCTATTCCACGAAATATATTTACTACATTTTTGATTAATTCGGCTTGCAAACAAATCAATTGTTGGGGAGCCAAACTTACTAACCAAAGCTTGGAAGGCAGAGTCGGACAGTTCCCATTCGATATCTGGATGTATGCGTCTCGAGTCTTCATCGGCAATATTTTTTGAAGACTCGACGTAGGATGCGAATATAAAGATTTTACGTGATTCGCACCATTGCCAGATATCTTTTGCTACTTGAGTCAAGTGTGGGAACTGTACGCCTCCCATTCTATTAATGTAAGCTATGGCTGTAGAATTGTCAATCCTCAGTAAGACTTGACAGTTATGCAAGTCCTTAGCAAATATCTTGAGTCCAATAAATGCTGCTACAAGCTCCAGGTAATTAATATGTTGCTTAGCCTCGTGCTGGGACCACTGCCCCGCGGCCGATTCTGTCCCACACACCGCGCCCCACCCCGTAGTTGAGGCATCGCTATATATTTCCGTGGTGTAATGATCATCCTTAATCCTGTGGTAAGGATGATCAATGGCCTTTATCCACCAGTGAATATCCGGTAATAGGAAACTAGGAATGAACATGGTTCTTTCGTAGTCCTCATGTCCTTGTAAGCTTAAAAACTTAACTCGTTCAAAGCCCTTGGTGTATAAGATCCCGTATTCCACTGCAGGACAAGCAGAAATCAATAATCCTACAAGGCGAGCAAATTGTCTAATTTTGCATGACTTTAGCTTAGAGAACTTTATTAACTCTGATTTAATCAGTATTTGTTTTTCTTGTGGTAAAGATATATCCATAAACTGTGAATTAATTATATAACCAAGAAATTTTACAGAAGTGCAAGGAGAAAGTTTGCTTTTCTCCTCATTGATTTTAAAACCCAACGCTATCAAAAAATTTTTGGTTATGTCAATATTGTTGATGCAATCATTGTATGAGCTACCCAATAACAAAATATCATCAAGATATATTGTAGATAAATAGCCAATAGATCTCAGTGTTTTAACTACCGGTTTCAATATTTTAGTAAAAATGAAAGGCGCTGTATTCAAGCCAAATGGCAGAACGTTAAACTCGTAAAGTTGATCATCCCATAAAAACCTTAGATATTTTCTGGATTCTGGATGTATTTTGACCAGAAAATATGCGTCTTTTAGGTCTAATGTAGCCATGAAGCTATCTTTGCTTACAAGTTTAACGGCAGTTCGCAAATCCTCTAATTTGAAGTGCTCAGTTTCAATATATTTATTGAGATTTTGAGGTTGAGGATCAGCCTTGTTTTGCCATTTGGCTTAGGTCGTAGGAAAATATTAGATAAGAACTGTTGTTCGCATGGTTCACATTTAGATATTGCGCCATTTAATAGTAGATTCTGTATAGCTTCTTCATACATTGCAAATTCAGAAGAAGTGACAGTTGGTTGTCGTGGTAAACAAGATTGTGTAACTGGCCGTGAAAATTTAATTTTGTAGCCTCTTATCCAGGAAAGTATAGTACGGTTACTCGTTATGAGAGACCACTGTCTATAAAAAAGCGAAAGCTGACCCGCGAACCTTACCGGGTCTAGCGCCGGCGCGTGGGCCTCGAGGACGGCGGACGACGTCCCGTGCGGCGCTCGCGGCGCGGCAGGCTGCTGGCGGGTGCGCGGCGGCTCCGGCTGCCTGCGAGCTGGACCCTGCGACTTCCAGTTTAAATTATTTGCAGCGGGTTTCGACGTTGCGCCTCCGGTTGGTCGCTGTTTCTTCTTAGCTTCGACTTTCAAATCTGAGCTCGTTTTGGTCACCGCTTTTGCTGTTTTTAGGGCTTCAGGCAGACTCTCGCCAAATAGGTATTTATCTATTTTAGTATTAAAGAGGTGATCTTTCATTTCTTTTTTAAGGGAAAATGTGGCAAAATTTCTACGCGTTGTAGACTCTGCATACTGTATGTCTGAAAGTAAGCGGCCAGCGTCCATTGCTTTTTTCAAGGTGTCGTGGTCTGTGTCCTTGGATGACAGTTGATCTGCGGCAATTTGCATCACGCATGATATTGCCGCAGCGATTTGCTTTTGCCGGGCCTCTATGGCTTTGTCACGTTTGACAAGCGTCTCATTAAGAGCGGCTTTAATTTCAGCGTTGAGCTGGGGAGCTCCAATGCGTGTGCAATTTGATGGAACAAGGTATTTTTCGCACAACTCCTTGCGAAGTTCTTTGGTGAGGCCGGTGGTCGCAACATGTTCGAACCTGCTTGCCAATTCCTTATGAATTTCTTTTCCGTATTCAACGGTCGTTGTCGGGTCTTCACCGAGTATTTGTAGCACAGCGTCATCCAGGCTAACTTCAACAGGCACATCCACAAGAGCGTCAGCATCGACGTCAATAGGTGCATCAGCACACGTTTCCACCGGTGTGTCAGTAGGAGCCTTAGCCGGTGAGAGCATTAGTTGGGCGTCGAGCGGCGGCCGTTGGGCGTCGAGCGGCGGCCGTTGGGCGTCGAGCGACGGGCCACGGGCGGTTGGCGGTGGGCCACTAGCGGCGAGCAGTGGGCCACGTGCAGGGGCCGTGGAGGGGCCAGCTTCAAGAAGATCCGCCAAGGATATTTGACGGTTGTCAACATTCCTGGACACGACATTGACTTCGTCTGGAAAGACGAAAGAATATTGTCAGTATATGAATTTCCATTATAAATTATCGAAAGCTTGAAGGTAAGATTATATTCCCCTAGAATATAACGCAAACCTCCTCTGTGCTTTATACGGTCCCCAAAACCGTAAAGAGTGCACTAGCTATTTTCATACCTACTTAGTTACGTTAGAATGCGTATGAGCAGTCCCATAAACTGCTTAGGTTGCAAAATTACGTAACGTTTTTAGTAATTGTACCTACGTAGTCTTAACGGCAAAAATGTAAGATCGTAATCCCCTAGAATACGACGCAAACATTTTTATTGCATTGATACGGTCCCAAAAACCGTACAGGTTGCAAATTATTCCGTTTTAGACAGTTCAAATGCGGCGAGACAGTCCCTAAAACTGCCCAGGGTGCATTGAAAAAGTAGGTCAATGAATATATTTTCACAAGTTACTGAATATACTTTCATGGTATTTACCTTGGTTTGGCGATGGCGATGGTTCTCGAGACGATGACTCCAAGACACGTATGCGCCGTCGACGAGGTCGTTCCTCTTCTTTTTCCTCCGTTGAGGGTGGGTTTTCCACCGAATCCAAAAACTGCTTCAATTTTTTCGCTAAAACTCGCAGATCCTCCGAAGGCGTGCGCGAACGTTTACGCGGAGCACTTTTCGGCATTTTGCCGATAGTTTCAACGTACGAAATTGTAAAAAAGATATATTTTTTATTATACGTGTTGAGTGGCGGAACACTTTATTGCGAATGGCGACTGACCGCACATGAGCCGGGAGCCGGGTGTTTCAATACTACCCACATAAAAGAGAAAAAAAAAAAAAAAAAAAGTTTTGTTTTGTATTGTAATACCCTCAACTAAAAGTGCATGAGTGGTGGTACCTATGCGTTACTACATGTTGTCGAATGAATCTAAAGTTACTTATCTCGAAGACGAAACGCGAAGTATAAGTAGAATTGATTCGGCAGCGCTTTACTTAACTTTATTTTATGTCGTTCTGTGCTAGTTGCGCCTTGACTTGAAGTACCTTTACTTACATAATATATTCTAACGGTGCTGCTAATTGATTTATTTATTGGTGTATAGTTTTCTTATGAAGCTATGTTAAGCGGATTATTCTTCAAAATAATGGTTAGATTAGTTAAGACACATCATTCCTTATCAGCAAAGAAGTTTGGGTTACTACTTATACACAACGTAGGGTAGATGATCACCTGGCCGATTCATAAACCTCAGTGAACCCAATTCTAGTAACCAAGTAGGTTTTCATCTATTCGGGTTCTAAGTTCGCATTTGTAGGTAGGTCAAAAAAAAAAAGGGGGTAGGGTAGGAGAGGGACATTACAAGGTATTGGTACATTACCATCATGTTGCGTTGTGTTGTGCAAAGTGTGTGTGCCTATGTCAAAATAGAAAAAGCATGCACTACAATTTATTCTACTTTTATGAATTTTTATAATACCTATTATGCGTGAATATTCCTGATTTCAATCGTCTTGAGCGATGTTATCTTTTAGTAGAAATTGTTGTGAAAACTTGTGTAAAATATATTTTAAGTCATATTTAGAATTCTCTACATGTAATTAAGAACCTTTTTTGTGTTTTCGGCGTTTGTAAATAATGCATAATTTGGTAAAAAAATATATTAAAACATAAAATACTCTTAAACTTTTTGTTTGCATAAAACACGATAAAGTCATCGAATGTTCTTTGGTCGATAGCCCAATCCGCTAAAGTTGGACCTGCAGGAGCCGCTCCAGCCGAAGTTACCGACGCAAACAAATTACCTACTTGCACTTCTCCACTGCACTCTTTGCTTGTTCTTTGCCGCTAAAGTTTTTAGATTTGTGACTTGAATAGTAAACATTTGTTTATACACAACAAGGTATGTATTTGGTAATATACAGTGTTACCGGCAAGCAGACTTTTATTAAAATTGGTGAATCTAGGCGTCTATACGCACATCTTTTACGATGAAGCCATCTGGGAAATCACGAAAAAGTAACAGATTATATTCATAGAAAAGCCTAAATCCTACCCAGGCAAAATGTATGGAAAAGCTGTTTTAACTCGTGATTTTAAATATGGCTCAATAATAAAAGACGTTTATATGCATGACTAGATTCACGAGTTTGAATGAATGCCCGCTTGTCGGTAACACACTGTATAAGTACAAAACGTTGATTTTGTAAAAATATGCATATTGACCAGCTGTGATTTATTCCCTTATTCATAGAAAACTGCCAAATAAAAGTACCTTAGTTATAAAAATATCAAAACCACCGAACCATTAATAATTCATTGGAAGAAAACAGCTCTATTCTCTAGGCAACTACAAATTGACTCCTATTTTGATGAAGGTCCACTTCAAATTGAAAATTAACATTTTGATGTACACTTTAGGAGTGGTAATGAATTTGCTGCCAATTTCGCTTAAGACCGCTATAAAGGAATTTCCGAAAATTGCCTTTATAAACATGAGAGTTTCTCGTAAACAGTTAAGTAAAAAGAAAATATTACTTATACATCTAGTCAGACATATCTTTCTCTAAAAAATTATCAACAAAAATATTAACATTTCAGTGGCTAACATAGAATAAAGAAGGGAAATCTAAGACAACAAACTCAAAATTCTGAAAAAGGGCTCAAATCAAGCGCGAGTTTTGAAGTTTTGGTATACTGTATCAAAATGCTGATTTTACCAACAAATAGAGAATATCTTTAAAAACAATATTACCAATGTACGTTTTTCAATTTCATTCATAAATTTAGCTTAACATTACGTTTTTGCTGCCGTATCTTGACTGAACATCTTGCATTTTTAATGGCTCCTGTATGAAAAACTATCCATAGTACAACTTCAGAAAAAAAACATATGTTATGAGAAGATGTATTTAATCAAATGGTAAAATAATAATTATTTATTTTTATTTTGTAAATTATTCTAAAAATATTCAAAATCCCTATATAATTAGTGCAACGACAGTCAGAGATTTAGTAGCGCTTGTGCGCTTGTCGAGGTCGGGTCTATGTCACTCGTGCTTTTCCCGCCACGCGAAAAAATGACAACAGCTGACGTGACGTTGACCCCTGGGTATTTTTTGAAATATAGGGAAATTCTTCAATCATTCTGTAATTTATAAGCGCTAAGAGTAGCACAGGACCGTGAGGAGTGTCGAAATAGAGTGCTGGTATAGATACAATGGGTGGATGTGGGCTGATGAAGATGATGATGATAATGATGATGTGGCTAGCTGTCGAATACTGCCTCAGTTGTTGAAATTTAAACTATTTGAAAACAACGACCACAAAATCTGAAACGGATTTTATTTGTGCTAAAACGGACTGTATTCAATCACTTCTCGGCGTCTGTCGAGGTACGAAAGAGAGACATTTAGCGCCTTATGTCCAACATACCGGTCGATTTGCAAGTTGGCTCCCAGAGCTACATTCATAGCTAAGCGAGAGTCACCGGGACAGAAAAAGGAGTGATCAAAGTTTTGTCTACCTCTAGACCCTCACCTGGACATCACTCTACAAAAGAAAATCTATCACAAAATTGCATATACGAGCAAGGAAACGCGGAGTTCTACTAACCTGGAGCTCTGTTATTGAATTTTCGCAAGTTTGCTAATGATTGTGCTTGTATCACACGTTCAACTATACTTATACCCATTCACACATAAGTAATACGGGTGGTTATTATATGGTTTCCGATCAGCTGATTTCAGTTACTATACAAATTATACAAATACAAATTCTTTTTTATAAATAAACATACTTACAAATAGGTAAACTTACACAGAAACAGTTATGTTGCTTACTATTTCCTAAACTAAAAATATAAAAATATTCTTGTATTATAGGGTAAATAGGCAGCAGACATAACTATTCTAAATAAACTTTAATGGTGAATAATATACTACTATACAATTTAAAATAAACTTAAATATACCTTAAAATAACACTATAAAAGCTAAAACCTATCCTCACGGTGGAGAGGTGAGTGGTAGCTTCCCTCGGAAGCGACGGAACACGACTCCCTGCGGCCAAAACTCCGGCGACGTGAAGACGCTCAGTGTAGCTGTTGGGACTCGCACCACGAACGAGTTGAAACCCACCCAATGGCGCGACTCCAGTGGCTTCACGTATACTCCGAGTCTCGGCGTATCCTTGAAGACACCTGCCTTATGCCTCGCGAAGATGTAATCCAACACGTCTTGCTTGGTAGTAGTGTCGTGCAGGCGGGAGACATAAAGCGATGTCCTCGGCGTGAAGGCGCGCAGCGGGAGATTAGCCTCTACCGGTGCGGTGCCGCACTTGTTCTGGCGAGGTTGCCTTCTGCGCTTTTTCTGAACCAAAGTAAACCCATCCGCGTCTACTTGGTCACTGCGCTTGTTAAGGGTTGGTTCAAAGAGTGGTAGTTTAACCATACCCTTATTGTTCGCCGCTGACGCAGCGAGCGGCTTAGGAGGCCGGTTTTCGTTGTTCCGGCGCCGACGTTTACCCTTGTCAGCAGGCTTGCCAGGCGCAGCTGGCGGCGGAGGCGCAGCGGCGCGGGGCGGGTCGAGCGGTGCGGCGGCGGCGGAGGCGCGCGCGCAGGCTGGTCGGTTCGCTTGGTGGGCGAATCTGCTGATGAGGCGCTTGTAGCCGATGCGTATGATTCACCGGCGGCACGCATTCCTCGATTTTCGTTGTCAGCGGAACTCGAAGTCTCAGCTGACCTAGTTGTTGACTTTCGCAACAAATCTATTTCGGTACGCAAGTCAACACTAGTCTTCTCTGAGCGTTCGAATTTTCGCTGAAATTCTTCCAGCTTGGCTTCCAGGGTCCTGACGTCCCTTAGCAGCCGGGTAACATCCTGCTGGTCGAGCGCGTTGGGAAGTTTCTTATAAGTAGCCCTCACGAAGACTGGCACTTTTGGGAAATCGGTCTCCTTCAGGATATTCATAATATATCTTTCAGGCTCTTCTTGCCATTTTCGTCCCCTGTTCGATGGGGCACACACTTCGCGTTCAGCTTGAGCCACTCACACAGCAGCGCCTTCGCCTTGCATATGTCGTCCACCGAGAAATAGGTCGAGCACAGCTGGATAGCGGAGGCCTCGTTTGTGATGGTTAGATGATCTTGCAGGAACGCGAGCACATCGTCGGCCAAGAAAGATGTATCCATCTTGGATAAGTCGAGCGCAGCCGGTGCTACGCTGACGAATTATTTTACTATTTTACAATTTCAAATAATTTAGTCGGCAAATACGTGCGCATCGCTCGGCGCATTGCGATCGACCATGACTATGGGAGGTCCAAAATTTTTTTTCGTATTTCGACCTATGTTCCTTAGGGAAAGTTGTTCCTATATTTACAATAACTAGCGCCTAGTTGTTTTCAAAATGGTTCCAGCTAATTTAAACTGAATTAAACAGATAATTTTTTTTGGGCGAACAAATTATTATTTGAGTGACAATTAATTGCATGTTCATCATCTGCCTGCCGTTATCCCAATTTATTTAGGGTCGGCGAAACATGTCTTTTCTTCCATTCATCTCTATCAGCAGTCAAATCCTCACTTGCGCCTTTATTTTTCATATCGTCTTTTATACAATCCATCCAAAAATTTTAGGCCTTCCTCTTCTTCTGCGTCCATCCATACATTCATGTTCATTACTATCTGTGTTACATGCTCTTCATCCTCCTCATGACATGCCCATATTGGTCATGTTATACCTACTAAAAACGGGCATATATTTTATTCGCACAAATATCGGGTTTCTTGATCGGGCTTGTAAGTTAGTTGGTCGGGTTGATCGGGGTGGTCGGGTCGGTTGGTCAGGTCGGATTGGTTAAGTCGGGTTGCTCTGGTTTGGCTAGTCAGGTGGGTTTGATCGGGTTGGTCGGTTCGGGTTTGTCAGGTTGAGATGGTCGGGTTGATTCGGTGGGTGAAAGTGATAGAATTTTATTTAGCTTCTTCCGCACTAATTATGGCAGGTTATGCTGCTGAGTGAACCACACGAACAAGCGCAACTTAATGCAAATGTACTAGCGATGCACTTTACTAATACTGCAATCACCGTTTTAGACTATGCACGTGTTTCGCAGACTCTGGGCACAGTTTAGCGGACATCCATTCCTATAAAGTTTTACATACTTGTAACAGGGCCGAAGACTGAACGTATTGGAACAATTAGAAATAATACGAAATGGGTGTACTGGAATCATCTTCAACGAGCAGGTGAATGTTTCCTCTTCACCGTTGCTACGAGTTTTTTTAGAACAACGAAAGTAGTTAAGCGAAACACGTGTAGAGTGTAAAACGTTAGTTGCAGTGTTGTCGATGTTTCACTTATGAGACTTGTCGTAATATAACAGGCTGCCTGAAACCGACACCGCTTAGCATGCTGTACTCTCTAGCGGTACCTATTGGTCCACTGGACGTTCGGTGAGAATTAGCCTGTGCAGAAGAGATACACAAACAAAAAAACTGATCCTCAGCACGCACTACACAGCTACTCAATACCTCCTGAACGCCTGAAAAGCCGCAGAAGCTTTTTGAGGTGTACGGCTTCTACAGACAGTGTTCCGCAAGAGGCAAGGGAGCAGTTATGGAAAACACGTTGCCCAACTCCATCCGGGTTTATTTCATCGTTCGAGACTCTGCCGCGGGAGCATAAATTACCGTGGCAAACCTGGAAATCGCTGAACCAGTTGCGTACTCGGGTTAGCTGGTGCAGAGAAAACATGGTGAAATTTGGCTTCGCCGACAGCAACTGTGGAGCCCTGTCTCAAACTATGGCACATTTACTGGCTTGCTCTCTGTTACCGGTCACCTGCAGTAAAGAAGATCTGAACTTGGCAACTGATAATGCCATTGCTGTCGCCAAGTACTGGCAGAACAAAGTCTAGTTAGTAGAAGTGCATCGCTAGTACATAGTACATTTGCATTAAGTTGCGGTCGTACGTGTGGTTCACTTAGCCATCGTAAGTGCGGAAGAAGCTTAACATATTTCTATCACTTTCTTCAAGATGGAGTTCCGCAAAGTAACGCCTGATACTATTAGTCACTTGATTCGGTGAGGTTGGTGAAGTTGGTCGGCTCTTTTGGGTCGGGTTGGTCGGGTTAGTCGCATCGGTCGGGTCCGGGCGGGTCAAGTCGGGTCGGTTGGGTCTGGTTAGTCAGGTCGTGTGTTCGTTAGTTGTATTTTATTCACCCACTTCCTTTTTTATGCTCGTTTATTATCTTAGACGCCTACCAATTATTTTAGTCCTACAGTAATTATGTCACCCACCCATCACCCACTTATTTTTCTTGTCACCAGATTTGGATTTATGTCACCAGCAAATTTTCGGTTTTAAGTCACTCGTGGTTTTCGCCATTGTAATTTTAGCACCACTCGGTAAAGTATTACAGTATCCCGAAATTTTATTCTATCCTTAAAAAAGTAAGCATTTATCAGACGGCGCTCGTTACATAACTATGCTAAGGTTCATCGAATCGTTGAACAACTCGGTGTCCCACTCAAAAAAAGAAGATAACAGTTAATTACTAAGTAATAATTTGAAATATTTTTGATTGAGTTATATTTATAAAGCTACAGCTAAACTCATGATGATGCCTGGTTCGCCGGTCTCGCATAAAAACGACATCTAAATATGCATGTGCCAGTCTCCAATTCCACCTTGACTTATAGAGCGTGCGGAAAGTCATGCCGCTCCCGTATCGGCTTATACAGCCATGAAAAATCTTGCCTAAGACACTGAATAAATCGTCTGCCACAGACGTATGAGGCCAATGATGATGATGATGATGACAGCTAAAATAGTTTTATTGAGAGGCGCGTTTATTGTGGCTGAGTTAGATTCTTAGAGGTTAATAATGCTATTCAAGAGAAGCTTGTCTGCTGTAAGTTACAATTGATCTAATATGAACGTCATTGCTCGCATCTTCGGGCAATGATGTTTGAAACCTTTCGCAGTCAGTATAATTGTTAAAATTAAACAATGAAAAAGACAAAACGTGTTTTGTGAAAAAAGTCTTTTATTATAAATTAACATGAAAAGTCGCCAGTTCCCATCTACTCAGTACCGTTTGTCTTCAAGCAGCATGTTCAATCAGAAAACAAAGCAATTTTATATAATATCTAGGAAGAAAATGATTATTTAACGTTTATCTCGACTTGTTGTTTTAAGTCGAGGCTTATAGAGTCTCGACGTTTCGGTGCATAAGTGCACCTTCTTCAGGAGTCCGACAGGTCGCTCGCGCGCGTTACCACCGCCCGTCGGGAACTGGAAGGTGCACTTAATGCACCGAAACGTCGAGACTCTATAAGCCTCGACTTAAAACAACAAGGTTAGTCGTGATAAACGTTAAATATGAGTTATCCTTGTTCGTTTAATAATTTAAGAAAATGATTATAAACTTTAAGTTTAATATAACTTTGACTTAAACTAGTGCCTGGTTTTGATTAAAAACCTAATTTTATCATGATTCTGCGACTTATTGATTCATAATAATATATCGAATTAAAATAATAAAAATGAATTCATTTAAGTGCCTACGTCTTTTAACTATTTACCTTAATATTGGTCTCACCACACAATTTAAATCACTATTCAACACTTGATTAGCTATATACTATAGGAAAGAGCAACTTATTCTATGATAATGTTACCTTACCTTACGTATACTGCGCTCGCAAATTTGTCTGCCCAGAGTGGCGAGATTAACATTTACTCCCAATAATAATGTTATCTTGTGGCGAAGATAGTATTATTCAGATGCACTTTATTTGTGGCCATGCTAATAATTCGGTAGCTGTGCTATATTTTTAGAGGCAAAAATGTTAATAAAAAGATGCTTGTTTAATTAGTACCCCTGAAATTAACTACCTATCTAATATTTAGTATCTTCTGCTCACTTACGATTATGAAGGGTGCAATAATCATACAATAGTTGTTCTATTTGTTGCTATGTGGTGCCGGCTTAGAACAGCATCACCCCATTCCTACCCGTGTCGTATAATGCGACTAAGGGATATTCATCCAGGGAATGGGCAGTAGCGTTCACTGTAAATTGAACATCTTGCACTGCGCTAGCCAATCCGCTTGCAATACCCTCCAATTAGGGGAGGCCCATGTCCAGCAGTGGACTGTTGTGGTTGTAGTAGTAGTAGTTGTTCTATTTATAAAGATTATACAGATTGGGTACCATACTGCATCATAAACTTCATAACATTAAAACCACAATAAACCACCAAGAAAGCGCGACGGCGGCGAGGCAGACGACAGCGGGTCAAGATAATTTGGTTCTGGTCGGACGGGTCGCGGGCTGTCATCAAGTCGGCGAATTCCAAAATTCAGCTGGGTGAAATGTCAAATGGCCTCTTAACGCCGTCCTTTGAAATTGCTAAAAGGGGTAGAGTTTTTAACTGTCTTAATTTGTTCAATTATTGTAAATTATCTTACTTATAATTTCAGATTTTACTAAATTTTAAGACTAAGAACCTAATGGTGTAAGAAAACGTCCCTTGAGACTTATTAAGCTTTCAGACATCTATAAAAGTACCTAGCTTACTTTTACATTAAATTTGAACTTATCTATTTAATTTTACTTTAAATTAAAGTCAAGCAAAAGTATTTACGATAATTTTATCAAAATAGTAAAGTTTTGCTGTGTGATGCCGGCCTAGAATAGCATCACCCCAATTCTACCCGTGGGTGTCGTAAAAAGCGACTAAGGGATTATTATCCAGGGAATGGGCAGCAGCGTTCCCTGTGAATTAAACGTCTTGCACTGCGCTCGCCAATCCGCCTGCCAAGCGTGGTGAGTATGGCAATACCCCTCAATGCGGGGGAGGCCCATGTCCAGCAGTGGACTGTTGTGGCTGTTAAGGTTAAGTAAAGTTTTTACATAAAATTAATATAATACTAGTTTTCATACAGTTATCTTTTCAATAGTAGAAAACCGCCAGTACAGGTAGATCCCAACTCTAGTTGAGTATATTCAGCAGGTGCTTCTTAATCTTTTCGTATTAGAAACCGAGTCGTCCAATGGCCTATGAAACCAGGTGTCGTCAGAGTTTTATAACTGCCAACTACAAGAAGTCTCTGACATGGTTGTGTGAATAACGATCGCCACCTAGGTAATCATAGACATCAACCGAGGCAAAACGGGTAAACGTGCCCTCCGAAGGAAGGCATCATCTTTCTTTATGGATAATCAGGTGATTCAGCCTGTGGCGTCCTAACCAGACTGGGAGTTAATTTACAAACGTGCTGCTAATAGCAGATGTCCCAAGTGTACTCTACGCGATTTTTACCCCAAATTCGGGGAAATATTTTTCCATATTATTTTCCCTTGATCTCGTATAACAATCGCCGTGTGACATGAAAGCAAGGTGGGAGCGGTGGGACAAAGGGGGCGATTAGTCGTAGCGATTTGTCCACACAAAGGAATTCGGATCGGCAGGTTTTTAATTAAACCGACAAGGGACACTCACGTGTGGGATGTATTCACACTGAATACCTTTACATAAGTATTTTGACATGTACCTACTTAGTTAGGTACTATGTTTTTTCTAGTCTTTATTGATGGGTAAATTTTCTGTGTCATCTGTTGGATTGGTAGTCAGTCGTCTGCCGACGAGAACATGTGATGTAAGAGCCATCTGTTAGGTAAGTAATGCCGAAATTCTTAAATAAAAAAAGTGGGGAATATTTTCGCTTTAACACAAATAATACAACATAGGCTAAACTACAACTTCAACGGAAAACATAATTTAGGTACCTACAAAATATTTACGCAACACAGCCCTAAACAAGTAACCCTGGAAAAATAACAATAAAAATCCAGTTTTTTACAGTAACCTAACCTTATGTACACTTGACTCTACATTCAGAAGAATCTTATGATAAAAAGTTTTTTTTACGAGTTTTTACAGCACCCACTCATTACCGAAATATTACCATGATAACAAAGAAAACAGTCCAAACTTGTGGCCGCATCTTTCCCTCGTGAAAATGGATTGATAGGCGGGCCCGGGCAATGATCGATCACCTCATAACCTACGCGATGGACGAGCCTGGGGACTGCTCAGCCGTGAAATGTCCTACATTAGCCAATAGCGGGCTGTTCATACGAAAAAGTTGGGGATTAATTTGAGCCTGGAGTTTGATCGGTCTGAATACCTATCTGTTATTGTGACCCCAAAGGTGCTTGCTATAATAGTTATGTGCAAATACATTACATACATCGAAACTTTTACAATTTGTCTAAAAAGTAAGCAGTCCAAGACGTAGAGAATTAAAATCACGACAACATAGGCCAACGTAGACCATTTTCTACGCCGCGCCCTAGCCGCGTAGCAGAGATGGCTACGAATGTTCATGAACGAGCAAGAGTTTATATTGTAATTCTTTAGTCCAGATCAAAGTAGTTCAGAATCCATTTAAATTATATGTTTAATTTATGTTTTGCAAAATAATAAACTGAATAGTCTAACACATTGTATAAATAAGGCCTAAACATAGAGACTTTGTGAACTGTAATTTTAGCAAATAAATAATTTGAAATTGAACATTCAAATGTGGACATAAATTGATTTATTAGTTTATTTTAAAATATTTGAACATTTCCGGAACATTTCGGAAATAACGTCGCTAAACAAGAAAATAACATAATTTACATCTAAATCCTGCAATATAACGTTTGTGCATATAAAATGAAAGGGGAAAATTTCATAATGCGGTGGTCACGGCCGCGTAATGTGACTAAACCACTGATTTATTACCAAATGAATGCCGCAAATTGTGTTATAAATCAGTTATTATCCATTCAGGTGCAACACCGCTAACACTAGGTAAAAATACACACGTATTGAACATGCGTAAATTAGGTATACCTACATTTACCGAAAACCGTGGACCGATTACTTATACAGGGCGGCTGTTAGCGAATGGACGGCAAAAACAGGAGATTGTTAGCATTTTGTCATACACTGGAGGATACCTACGTTCTGGCAGGAGGCTCTTTACCTCTCATTGTGTAGGACAACCGAGTCGACGAACAATCCGCTGAACCCTGGTGTCAGAGTTATTCAACCCTCTACAGGCATGTGACTTGACTTGTGGTACTATGTATTTATTGGTTTCGCAAAGGGTTAAAGTGTGAAATTCATTTTTAACGATGAATTTGATTATCTATTCTTTGGCCTGAATAATTGTCTATAGATAACCATTCATATCTAGTTTTCCCAAAGGTGCAAGGAATTAGTGAGGGCTGTGAGTTTGTTCTTGTTGACATTATTATGAATATGACGATAAAATAAGAACAAAACACTCCTAATCTACAAAAATGGCTAACCTTCTTGTGTACAACATTAGTGGAGAATCTGAGCCAATGTTTCTGCCATTTGGACACAATCCAATATACATAGTCATTTCTACGTAAATGCTCGAATAAAGATGTTTGTTTGTCGGCAGAACTTTTTAAAAACTACCAACAAGATAAACCAAATGCTCAATTAGGTATGTTGTTTAAATAGCCATTCTACGAGTACTCTTCACGTGTTTAACTATAAGTACTATTGGTGATGATGATGATCCCTTTGACTGATTTTGGCCTCGGCAACTCCTATTCAATTCAGCGCTAATGGTACATAAATAACGTCTTTATTGACCTCCATGAGCACAATTTTTTGGAATTCTGTTGGGTATCAGATGGAGATCAGTGTAAAAACACACCTGCGTTATATATTTTTCGTTATTTTACTCAGTAGGCATCAGTATAGAATTGTGGAGGTTTAGATTATGTATATGACATCAAAAATATCCCACGCAAGTTGTAATAGATATTTATTTCATTCTGAGCTTGAACGTGACATATTCTAGAGAAATAGAAATTAATAATCTTGTATGAAAACTTGTTATAAAAAAGAGAAAATTTTGCACTACAAATTTTCCCTTTTTTAATTTTGAATTAGAATGTGACTTTCTTAAAGTAAATCTTGTAATTCCTACTGAGAAATAAATGCTTTTGATTTGATTGGATTTGATTTTTTGTCGTCCCTATTTCATCTTAGGGGAAAGCCCTACAGGCGCACTAGCAAGCTATTAGACAAGCGATCATCAGCTGTTACCGATGCGACGTGCGTCTCACGTGTCTAGCCGTGTCTCTTTCGTTTCTTACATTTTATATGAAAGCGGTTTTAAGCATCACTATGTCGCACTCACGTCTCCGATGAGCCTTTGTTTTACCTCTCATGTCTTCTCTATGGAGCTTGCGACTTAGCAAGAAAGTCGCTTTCTACATAGCAGACATAATAAAGGAGCAAGTACAATAAACCATAAATAAACGAGAATCTCAGGTGTGAGCGATGCTGGGTAAATAATTGTTATTAATTACTGTTTGTCTTATTTAATTAAGTTTCCAGAAGAAAGATTCCAAGCCGAAATACCTTCTTTATTATACAAATTCTACTGTATTACAAGTTTGCCAAATATGGTTTTCGTACAAGAAAACAATTCAAAATATAACTGTACCGTATTTTATGAAAAATAATTGTTTCTTTTCCATTCGCACCCCCCATCCATACAGGAAAATGGACCATCAAATTAGCATACTGTCGTTTTTTATACGCCATTTGAGGAAACCGCGATAAGAATTGAAATATAAGATGAAGAATAATCCATTCCTAGATTTTTTCCGAATAGGTAATTATTAGATTTATTCTCTTTTTATTCTAAAGTTTGTGATGTTGATGGTTCACTGAGATCTAAACCTTTTAACACCAACTCGTTTACGGGATACACAATGATAATGATTGTCAATACATAAAAGCTAGGTTGGTTCCAAAACATTCATTCATAATTATATGCATTCTCATTCAATCCAGGAGGTCGAATGGTAATTACCTTGGCTTCAATGCCCTCCGCTCCCCAATTTGACCATTGTATGCCAAAGGGTGCAAAACTTCATTGTTTCTCGTCATTTTGTTTGCGACCTCAGCATTGTTTGGTTTGGTAACTTTCGACGTTTTGATATTAAATTAAGTTTAGTCCAAAATTGCTTTATATAATCGGAGCAAAAAAAGTTTTTAAAATTATTGAAGTAATTAATGACAAAAAAGGTTTACCCATTAGATCAGAAACTGTTGTTATTTTTGCTTTTCACACATAATGTAAATTGAAATACTGCTCTAGATATCGGAAACAACATATTTTACTACGAAAAACACCCATTCTCGCGGGAAAACGAATTGCAAATATAGGTACTTCTTTTAATATTATCACATCACCTCTATCCCGTAGAGGTTTCAGTAACTTACTAAGTATCTCCAACATTTTTGAAACCTACTTTTTTCATCAAAAATACGAGTACGAGCATAGATGTCGCACTTTTTACGACCAACACTTTGTATTAGCCGACATATAAAACTGTCTTTATGTTTTATGCGCGGTGTTACTTCGATATCTCTTTCGCATCGCTTTGTCGAAGAAACAAGACCGAGCTATATTTCTTCCGAGAACTATGGGGGTACGTTTAAGTGCCAGAAGTTTAGTGCTTTCTTTTGTATGTCTTATTTATTGGTCACAATGTTTACATGAGTGTTTATGATTTGTAAGCTTTTGCTTAGACACATACGTAAGTCAATAAAAAACGTGTAAAAATGTTGCTAAAAATAGATTAAGAAGTGATCCACGCTTGTAACGCTGAAAAATTCTCTATATGAAACATTAGGTAGTTTAAAGACGGAAGTGGAATTTTCCTCAAAAAATCACTCGTTCGGCTGAATTTTGGTAAAAAAATGTCAAGTCCATGCAATGCCAATTATACCAATGCCCATTAGATAATTAAGTCGCTATGATTAGATTGATTTGTGATTAGGATTATCAATTCGTGTTATATGATTTTGCGCTCTCTCTAAAATATATATTCGTACAAATTCACGAGTATTAGCGATTTACTACATCAATTTGAGTTTTTAAATGAAAGTTCGCCTATAACCATAAATAGAGTCGATCTTTATACCTTTCTTAATCAGCCCGCCAGATTGGGTTTACTTTACGGCACTTTTACACTGGATAAGGCCGCCTTTCCACCAGAGCAACGGTGGCTATAGAAATGTGTAGGGATTTTTCAGAGCTTAAAAGTTCGGCAAATTTGTGAAGTTTGGCAAAGCTGTGAAGTAGCGAGGAAGTGTTGCAAAGCTATGAAATGATTTTGAGCTACCACCGTCTAATGACTCGCTGATGCAGACGTCGGTAAGCTCGCTAATGGCTAATTTGTAATATAATATCTCTCATATACCTACCTACATAATTTTTTAGCTTGTTGTGTTTATGAATACAACGACTAAACACTACAAGCAAAATATATGTTGCTTCGCCTTTTTTTATACCTAAGCTGCGTTAAGTGCAATGAATTTATCGGTAGATTACTTCTTGCAACCCGCTCCGCTAGGTATCTCTCATAGCATTGGTGGACAAGCATCCTTACCTTACGGCGCTTTTACACTGGTTTAACAGCACCTGAAGCGTGTATTTTTACACGTTCCACCACAAAAAACGTGTAAAATGTCGGGATGCAAATTTAATGGACCATCAGGTTTGTCGACGCGAGTAAAAGTGTGGTTTAGGTTTAGGTTGGCCACTACCGCTGACTTGGTCGCGGTGTGAAATGAAGGCAGAAAAATGGTTGGCAGTTTTTGTTGTTTTGTGTGATAAAGGGTTATAGGCAGCAAAAGGGAAAGGTGATATTCAATTTATAGCCACAATTTAATGGTCTCTCCGACAGTATACAGCAGAGTGGCGACCATTTCGACTCCTAATCAAGTGATGATGATGATGATGATGGAATCCTGTTATCCCTCACTAGGGACATAGGGCTCTCAGAAGAATTCTCCACTTCTCTCGATCTTGGGCGACATCCTCCAGCTCCTTCCAGCCAAGTCCAGTGGATGCAGCCTCCTTGTCCACTGAGCGCCGCCACGTTGTTCGAGGGCGGCCGGGCCTTCTTTTGCCAGAGGACTGCCAGACGAAACCTTGCTTAGCGATGTGGGTTTCGGGCTTTCGAAGCACATGCCCAATCCAGCGCCACTTCCGCAATCGGATCTCTTTCTCGACTGGTTTTGATCAGTCAGTTCCCAAAGCTTGGTATTGCTGATGGTTCGTGGCCAGTGTATTCCCAGAATGCGTCTTAGACATTTATTTATGAAGACCTGGAGCCTACTACTGATTTCATTTTTGACGAGCCATGTTTCGCACCCATACAAGAGGACCGTCAACACTAATCAAGTAGGCGCCCATTATTATGATGTTTGACGGCGTATTTAAGAAGAATAATGTTAAATCTTTTAAAATATATACCTATTTTTAGTGATTATTTTTAGGAAAAGCGTTCTTAAAACTACATTTTCATCTCTTTGAGAAAATTAGAAGATAATCCTATTACAAAAACTTTCTTCCACTTTAAATCTTTTATCAGACCCTCGGGACTATGAAAGACTTACAGAACGGAGATAAAAAATAGAGGAGTAAAGAACGCAGGTGTATAGTCTAAGTTTGGTCATAAAAATACGAGGCTAGAACAACGATTTGTTTCTAAATCGCTGCTAAAGTTGGCCTTGTGCCTTCAACAACAATATTCCATTTTCATAGTTTACAAAGCATTGTGCATAACCTACTTCACCAAGTTTTTGGTTGAAATACTTACCAACTTTAAAGTTTGTTCAACAGCTGAGTGATCTGGATCTGGAAGGTGGGCTTGACAATAAAACGTACTTGTTTTCAATAATTTTAAATGACCCTCATTTTGAGCTAGTAGTATGTGGTATGTTCCTCGAAATAAGGATCATCTAAAAACAGGTACGTTTTATTTACTTCACGACGGAGCTAACGTAGGTATAGGTATATTTTTATTACAATGCTGTAAAGCCTGGCAGGCAACGTACGTTTTTCGGTAATTAGCAAAATCTGAATAGGCCGTCGTGCTAAAAAAAGAGATACCTGAGAACTATCCTACGAGGAATCAGCTCTTTGTATTTGACGCTAAAATATAGTGTGTGGGTCTTAATTTCAAAACCACTAGACTCGATTACACACTTAAAATTACAGGTAGAATCGTAGATAGATAAAATAAACAATGCAAATGCAGTTATGCTATCGGTTTGTTATTCCAACACCGTATCGTCTCCCGGCAGCAGTCTGCATTGAATGCATTGTATGCATTGTGTTGCGACGATAAATGCACCGACTCCAATTATTGAGCGACTCTTGAGGACCGTGATGCGGAGTGTTCCGATACGGAACCCTCTATGGCATTGTGCCACGGGACGCTTTGTTCAGAGTTACGAAAATGTGTAATATCAAGGAGAATGCGGTTTCCTTCTACTAGGGTAACCAGAAAGTTTCATTGCGTTACTCTATTGTGAACTCAAATAACATTGTGCAAACAACCTTGAAAGGATTGCGTACAGCTTTTGCAGTCGACCCAAGATCGAATCCTATGGAGGCCCCTGAGGAATGTCTGAGTATAGCAGTAGACTGACATTATGGCGATGATGATGACAATAAATGCATCGACTCCAAATTGACCGACTCTTCAGGAGGTGATGTGATGATTGAGTAATGGAGTGTACTGATTCGGAATCTGCTATGGCGTTGTGGCACGGGATGATTTGTGCAAGAGATACAAAAATGTGCAATATCAAGGATAGGATACCTGCTCTGGTGTGGTTTGCATTATGCGCTATTAAATTAACCACATTTAAGTTAACTTATTTTCAGATTTCTATTTTACAAGATATACAATATTTTCAGGTATGAATTAACTATTAAAACTAAACAACTCATTCCACAGTCAAATAATATTTAAGGCAGTTGGATTTTTAACTATGCAGGTAAATTTAGTTGCTTTTTTTGTTGTTGAAAAGTTGATTTTGCTCCATCATTATATTTACTTTAATGCCCTATTTTTGCAAATTGAGGATACACACACATACACAGTACCTACATATTACAATAGAATACACAACGCCAACACGAAAAGATAAAGGTTAGAAGCGTAAGTTTAGCAGTGAAACATACAATAGGTTTAATTTATTACCACCCTTTATTTAATTTTTACCCGCTTCATTTTTTTTTACCAAAAACAAGTCTTAGTAGTACTGGTTGTCTTTCACAGAGAAACAATGAAATTATTTCTCAGATGTAACGACTTTGTTTTGAAAATGCTCCAAGGTGCAGTAACATTGAATGCGGATTGCATTCATAACATTTTTGTAAGAATAGTTATTTCAATGCATAGTTCTGGTTTGGATTTCAAGTTTCAAGATTTTATGAAACGAAATGGTGAGCGTACCGCAAGCAGAGTAGTTATAGAAATCACTCTACCCCGCCTGGCGTTATGCCTACTATAATTTCATTCATTAAGGCGCAAACTCCACCAAAAAGACTAAGGGCATAGGACGTAAGAATGACAGTTGACAGACAAGTAATCGTCAAACATTCTTTTTAATTTTTGACGCTAGCTGTCATAGATGCTACGCTTTGGCGACGCTTGTGTGTGCCTTTGTCAATACGTTTTCATACATTTTATATGGAAACCGTTTCCAAGCGTCGCCGAAGCGTCGCGATATCAAACGTCAAGCGTCGTAGGGCATGTCCTATGTCCTCTCTGTGGAGCTTGGGGCTAACGTTTCGGAGGCTATACCTTTTGAAAGGTAATAGGTAGTTTGACAGTTGTCACTCACTGAATTCAACACTGTAACAAGAAATACTACAAATCAAAAACATAAAAAATAAGGGAGGGGGCTCCTCCCAATCGCATATTTTTTATGCAAAAATACATGTTGTGGCACTCTTCAAGCGGGGATCTGACTCGCGCTTGGCTGATGCTTTTCAGAATTGTGGCATTTTGCACCATTATATACGGCGTTGTTTTTCAATTTCGAAACCTGAAATTAAAATGCAATTTCCAGTGTTTAATCCGTGCTCCCACATGCCACCCAGTGATTAGGTAAATATTACTTACAGCTATTAATCTAACGTCGCGTGACTCTTGTCACGTCGAGCGACGTCACGTTAACGTCACAAATTAAGGAAACGACGCGCGGGGCGCCTAACCAGATGGCTCACTTAGTACTAGCGACGATTTTGATGCTTATGGTAGGCTTATAAACCAAGCGTCGCGACTATGACGCCGTCAAAATTTGACGGCGTCGTTGTCGCTGCGGTCTTGTAGAAAAACCCGACCGCATCCCATACCCTGAGCTTCTCAGCGCGCTGTCAACGGCGTCGTTGACGCTGACGCCCGGTATTTCTGGTATCCCCATACAAACCCATACAAACCAGTCATTTGACAGCGACAACGACGCCGCCGCGACGCCGCGACGCTTGGAAAATAAGAGTACCATTACTCACTTTAACTGGAAATAACCGGAATCTCAGGGAAAGTCAAGGTAACTAAGAGGGTGGTTGACACGAACGTCATATTTCTTGGATTTAAAATTGGCTCAGAATCATATGACATTCTTTATCAGATTTTGTTGTTTTGATATTTTCATATTTTGAGATTTTTGACAGTAGTAATCGTGGCTATGTAACAAATGCCAAACGCGATAATCCGAAATAGGGCCGAGTGAACCTTCTGTAAACTCTCTATTTTGTGTTAACGTTGTGTAACGCAACGTCGCCGGGCGGGCGGCGTTTGACGAGTCATTATTGATATCGATGTTGCTGCGTCACTGCGTTCTTATTAAAACTGTGCTGTTGGTTGCTGAAGATTCGTTGTTAGGGACCCCCAGAACTGTTCTTGGTAGTCTACCTTTCAAGGCGAGAGTGATTAGGCATTATCTGGGCAAGCATGTTCCATCATCGTCTGAATCGTCACTTAACATCAGGTGAGATTGCGGACAAATGCTTACCTATTTTTTATTTAAAAAGAAATACGTAGATTGACGTTGCTAAGTACGAGTAAAGTAAATAAGGTAGGTAAGTGCGTTACTGAACCTCAAAACATAACACGTACTATAGTTACTTAACAGGTGCCTGCCCTTATCCCATAAATAAATGGTTAAATCGCTTATTTACTTATAAACTATCGCGATATATTAAGATATATTAAGATAAGATATTATAAACTATAAACTATAGAGATTAAGAAACTAGTATGTGTGAAAGTAATTGCGAGTGCTTAAAAAGTCAAAAAATAACATCTTGAGAACTCTTCAAATAAGTCTAAAAGATTGCCAGACCAAAGAATCGTGGTCTGCAAAATTGATGAACTGAAAAAATCTTGAGTTGGATGATCGTTGGACCAAAAACTCTGATCCAAATGATTGTCGGACTTGAATGTCTTTAGAATGATCGTGATATTTCACTTTTAAGTAAAGTTCTAAGTAAATAAACTCTGTAGTACCTACCTGTTGGCGTCCCTAATTTGTATGCTGGCAAGCAACATCCATCGAAGTTGTCTCAAAGTGTAGGTAAGTAGCGCTTGTATCGGCACTAACTCTATCTAAGTTAGGTTCCCTGATAGACTCTATCACCCGGTCGTCACAAATTGTATTAAGCAAAGTAAAGCTGCAACTATTTCATAGAATTCCATCAACGAAAAAAATGAAAGATTGATGTCTTATTTCTAATATTTTTTGGAAGTTCCGTGTGAGGCGAGGTTACTTTGGCATTATAAAATATATCAAACTGTGAATGCTAATCGTACTACCAGTTGCGGTGAGCATAGCAAGGCGGTGTCTCTTAATAGAAGCTTTTGTTCAGCAGTAGTAATTCGATTGATGATTTTTCTGATGTCAGGCGTTTTCGTTATTATTTTATCACAATCGGTGGTCATGTTTATGTATCCTTATTACAAAATAGGGTTTGTAGATGTGCGAAATTCGGCTTTGTTTACAAAACAGCTAATTTAGTTTCTCATAAATTTATAATAAGCTGTATTTCTAGGCCTTCGTCAAATTGGGTGTACTTTTTCGTACGCAAACGGCATACATAATTTCCTTCGCGATCACAGACAAGACAATGAAGAAATATGCAGCATAGAATGAAGTGAAGCCAAAATAAACTCGTCTTGCTAACGAAAGCTAAAAGTACTGTTGTCATAGGAAGGTAATCTTAAATAGAAGCCTCGAGCATTGCCAAAATTGTTAAAACTAAAACCGATTGCGCAAAGCAACTGGCAAAGTTTGACGTGTAGGAAAAAATGCAAAAGCACAGGGCAAAACCTAGTTTTGTTTTCTTGCTACACGTCCATAATGCCTGTAGGTAGCGGATAAAATTTTATTTATCTCTCTTCGTGTGGGACACCGAGTCGTTCAACGACTGATGAGCCCCGGTGTCAGAGTTTTTCAACCGCCTACTGCAAGTAGCAGGCCTCTGACATGGTTGTGTAACGACCACCATTATAGACATCAACCGGGACCCATCCGAAGCACGGAACCATTTTGCTTTTCGGACAATCAGGTGGTTCAGCCTGCAATGTCCTAACCGAACAAATTCACAAAGTGATAAATATTCAAATACAAGGGCTTCATCTGCCTTATTCGTTTGTCTCAGCATACATAATCCCCCTCGCGATACTCAAGCACGCATTCAATTTGCCTAACGACTGTTTTCGCTAGTTTGGCTATTACCATTCTTACGCGATCTTCGCGATTACTGAAGATGGCGCCACTTTTGAGGAATACTTACTGATATTGGCCCTTTTGAAATATTTTTGAACTCTTCGAATGAGGAACTGTCTAGGTGCCACGTTATTGTAAAGAAAGTATAGATATCGCACTCTATTGTTATTTATCTACATGATGATAAAGAGCGCCATCTATACTATATATTCAATTACGTGGCACTGGACAATTCCCAGTTCCTCTTTGGTAAAGATTAGATTTGCTTGAGGTAGGAAATCTAACGAACATTATGTATTGAAGTTCCCAATGAAATTGAAAAATTCTTTAGCTTCGGCCGTGACCATAGGGTACCATTTTGAGCTTAACAAACAAAACTATTCATCCTAGTACAGGATACAGATCAGTAGAGATAAAAGTATTAAAAGAAAAGCACTGCCTTGCAAGGCCAGACTATTTAATCTTATGACATGTAAAATTGTCAATATTGACGAGCTCAAGTAAGTCATAATATGTTTTAAGTTTACAGGATTTACAAAAAAAATATGTATGCTTACAATTGCCGTGAAAGTGTTCCAAAAAAGGTATTCACAAATTCCAAGTTAAATAAAATATTGTTTGTTCCCGAGTACGCGAGCAAACTAAGTACCACGGAAGCGACGTCATTATCTCCTCACCTAAATTCCGTACGTGCTAAAAGTTATGTAGTTAGCGTCGTACCATTGGCGGAACTCGTGACGAACGCGGAATTAACATCGCTCCGTAATTTAGATTAATGTGACGAGTAACGGAACGGGCCTACTTACGCATTGAACAATGTCTATCACATGTATAGGAGGTACATACATGTATATATTCAACATGCCTGTATCTGTCTACACCTTGCGGAATAAACAGACAGTACTAAAACATGCCAGTATATACAGGAGTAACAAAAAGGGATAACAAACAGAAAGGAGGTTAAGGTACTCCTGAAACCTAACAACTTTCCCCATGGAACATGGGTCGAAATAAAAAAAAAATGAGTAATATCGAGCATTGTTTACTTGAAAACTTTGAGGTATGGATTAGCTTGAGCCAACAAATTGTTGACTACGACACATGTCGTTGCGATTCATTTCATTTGAAAAACTGTAACGTTGCTGATGGAACAAGAATAAAAATGTGAAGTAAAGACTAAGAAATGTCATCTGTCAAAGAAAAGCCAACGTAAAATGGGTCGTGATTATTAATGGGTCTTTTATTTTGTGTTATGTGCGTAAAAGTAACTCTTTCTTTTGTCAAGTCAAGTGAAAAGGAATCCTTACAAAAAGTTAAAAAATAGCATGTCAAGCATGTCTTTGAATGGTAAAAGTTTGCTCTGTGAAGTGAAATGATTTGAAACGATTTATGATTTAATAACTTCAGCATAAGCTAGAGTACACAAAATGTGTGATTTAATTTGAAATTATGTTCGTAGTTTATTGCGTCCTCTTTAAAATATTTGTCTTTGTGTGTCTTTAGTCGTACGTATAACTTACCCAACCACAACTGGCAACCAATTTAATTGGCAAAAATTCATGCCAAAGAAAAAGTAGGTACTTTCCAATTTGGATATCAATACAACCTTTTGTTCATACTTGAGAAGCAGGTAACTAAGCTGTATGGTGTACTATATGACCGGAAATACGTAGTAAAACTCGATACAGTCGTAGCCGGCTCGTAAATCCGTACGCAACGTGACCGCTCGACCGCCGACATTCAGAGCAGAACGGTTTATGACCAGCCTTAATATATCGCGGTACCTATTTAGGAGGAAAAAAGCTGGAAACTGATTCTTATAGTTGCCAAGCTAGGACAATTTATTTCATTTTTCTATTGAATGTTACTCGCAGCGTTCTAAAATATGGTTAAATATATTTTTAGCTTTATCATAATAATCAAAAGACTTCCGTATCGGTTCCGAAATTGTTCTGTTTATTAAAGTCACGATGACCAATTTCAGGTAGGTATCTTTAAATATAAAATTCTTCACATAAAAGTTCCTGTTCAAACCCTTAGGTGCGGCGTGTATCATATTTATTTACATCCGTTGCTGCAGTTTTTTATCCAGTACCAGCTTTCACTTGCAGTAAGATTACGTTTATTTTGATAATGTTGTTCTGATTAACTTATACCACATCATGCCCGTTTTTCTTTTTTAGCATTGTGCTTATGGTAATCATGCCATAAAGTATTTGTGACTTCCTATTATATTGTAACAAATACATACATAGAACAACATTGCCGCATAAGCGTCAGATTGGAAAATGAAAGCCCGTCTCATGATGACATTAATTTTCCTCCATTAAGCAACCTTGGCTTATTATTTTGTCGCACATAAGTATTATATTTACTTACTGTGACTTTTAATCAGTATTTTTACCTTTAAAGATGGCACATGTTTTTAAAAGATTTTAAAATAGGTACTTGAAAAATATATCGGCGCTGCACACTTACACCGTAATAATGAAGGAATAACTATATTAATAAAACTTTTCATATGCAACAGGCAGAGTCACTCATTAAAAACGCTAGAACAAAAATCCCGAAATAATTAAAATAATCCTTTGCACATGAATTCCGCCACAAAGCTTTGGGATGACATTTTTCGGCGGGAAATTAAAACTCTCGTGCTGGAGCTAAATCCTCAGGATCATGTGACAGTAATTTCCGGGGTCCGGACTGTTACCTTTGTATAGAACTTTTCCAGGCATACATGGCAACGAAGGTATTGTAAAAAGCCATTGGCTTAGTCTACGTTTGAATCATACGACTACTGAATCTATACAGAGTGTTAAAAAATCAACTGCAAATATTTTAAGGGGTGAACCAGCCCGTTAAACTGAACAACTTTCCCCAAGGAACAAACGTCAAAATATTTTAAAAAAATTGGTCCTCCCATTCAAAACGTACCAGCCGACCAAGTCAATTTGTATGGGAGGTCCAAATTGTTTTTTCATATTTCGTCCTATGTTCCTTGGGGAAAGTTGTTCAGTTTCATGGGCTGGTTCACCCCTTAACATATTTGCAGTTGACTTTTTTACACCTTATATTTTCGTCGTCAAGTAGTTTTGTTGGAACTCTTACGTTCATCTCTTAAGGTGGGCTTAAAAACCAAGCGACAGCGACAACGACGCGCGTCGTTGCCACTGTCAAATGACTGGTTTGTATGGGTTTGTATGGGGAACCAGAAAAACCGAGCGACGGCGTCGTTGCGGCGCGCCACGACGCCGTCACGTTGACAGCGCGCTGAGAAGCTTAGAGTTTGTATGGGATGCGGTCGGGTTTTTCTACAAGACCGCAGCGACAACGACGCCGTCAAAATTTGACGGCGACAACGACGCGCGTCGTTGTCGCGTCGCTTGGTTTTTAAGCCTATCTTTAGGATCATTTCGCCGATTCAGTATTATTGAGTTGTATGAAACTGCATGAAGAGTAAAGCATGTACTGAACAGACTGTATTTTTTCTGGCTGGCTGTCAAATATCGTGTTATTGAGCGGAATTTGTACAAAGTGTTTTACTTGGCATGTAAGTACATTCAAATAATAATAATAAATATCCAAACACTGGCAAATAGTTATTCAGAAACTTCTAAATAATCAAAAATGTTTTATATGGAAATGGTTTTAAATAGACTCAAAAGTTGTATAAATTCTATCTCACTACAATGACGAAAACTTCAGCTAAAACAATAGCATAGCAGCAAAAGTTGTAAAAGCTCGCGGAACTAAAATCAAATTGCACAAAATATTTCCTCTTGCAACCTGCTGGGTCGAAGTTGATGAAAATACGGCACGCTACCATAACCGAGTTTCCAGTTTCGTGTTTGGCTGACTCGGTCCCATTTAGCCACAGTCTGATACGTCACGAAAAATTCCGTCCATTACAATAAAACCCGCTTCGTCACACTCTAAACTAAAACAATAATCCGCACTAGTATTATAAATTCAAAATTAACTCTCTGCTAAGCATTTAATCATAATCATCATTTATTTGCATAATAATTTTACGTTTAAACCAATGAACTGATTTTGTTTAGCAGACAGAGCCTACTTTCTACCATAGATAAACACACGACCCACAGGCTGCATTTTTCAATTTATTTTTATGTCCCGTATCGTCACAGTTTAAACGTTTGTTTAGTACCGCTCGTTTATAAAAAATACAAAAGGTAGGGTAAATATTTTTATAGTGTAATATATATTGAATCGTATAACAAATTTTTTGTCCGGCTTGTAAGTATCAATAACAAGAAAATGTAAACCTTAAACATGGAATCGTACATGAGTTAGCGTGAGAGACTGTACTTTTATATAATAAGTCTAACTGTATCATAGATAGTTTAAGAAGATTTTGATGAGTTAAGACAAAGCAGTGTTGCCAGTGGCAGATAGTCAGAAGTAACACGACACTGACCAAAAAGTAACATTTTGTCGAAAAAAGTAACATTACCTTTTTTTAATGTGGAAACTGGCGAAATACGTTATTATGGCAATTTATTTATAAAATAAAATTTAAATACGTTCCTCAACCCTTTTATTAGAGGGAAAAATTCAATACTCAGTACAAGCCGTGCAACAAAAGATTAGTATCGGCAACTGTTCGTTCATCAAATAATCGACTTGCAATGCTGAAAATAAAAACAGTCAATTGTCACATTTAAGTTACAAAGGTTTTAAATATATAGCTATGTGACCAATCGAGACTGGTATTTTATTTGTGACAGACGGGGAATGTGGCGTTGTGGGACAAACCGGACCTAACTAGTTTTGTTTTATGACTTTGAGTTCCTCAGAATTGGAAACTAGTCTCTGAACAGTCAGTCTTGTGAGTTGTAGCCTGCTGGAACAAGTAGATTAAAAATTCGGACCGGACTCGTAAAACCCAATCCAATCTTGTACCTACTTACCTCTATATACTTCTGTATACCGGGTGTAATGGTCAGTCCTGCGTATGAGTGCATGAAGGCCTTGGTGAAGGGAACAACTTTCCCTTCGACACGTGTCATGAAACGACAACAACTCGACTTTTCATTACAGAATTCGGATCAACTGACTGCCGTTATCATGAAATGACAATTATGAGGTTTCTTGAATTATACATATCTGAAAAAGGTGTTCAGTTTCATGGTCAAAATGGAACCTATCAGTGTAGGTAGGGTTTTTGGGAAACTTGCAAAATTTTCTACCACAGGCAGGATTTGAACTTGCAACATTCGGTATCTTTAGTGCTGAATTCCTAAAGGTGATAATCATATGCCCATACAAGGTTAGGCCCCTCGAAATGGGGGCCTAAATCGAAATGGCTAGTAATTAAACTCGTAGTAATGTATTTCTTACGCTATCTAGATCATAGTGGCATACTTAGTTTTTAATTATCTAACGGGAAACTGATGAAACGATGCAAAATAATTCTTAACCTAAAATGGCATAACCTCACTAGGTATTTTGATAAGAGTTATAAGGTGAAAGTATTTATACCCGCACACCCACAACGCACTCGCCGAATTTTGGATTCTTTGTATGAAAATCTGTGGAACCTCGAAAATATTGTCGAGCCGCACGCGCCTAACCGAACGGATTCCCCAGCCAGTGCTCCTTTCTCTTTTTCGTGTGGGACACCGAGTCGTTCAACGACCCGATGAACCCTGGTGTCAGAGTTTTTCAACCGCCTACTACAAGTATCAGGCCTCTGACATGGTTGTGTAACGACCGCCATCATAGACAGCAACTGGGACCGACGGCTTAACGTGCCCATCCGAAGCACGGAACCATCTTACTTGCGGACAATCAGGTGGTTCAACCTGCAATGTCCTAACCAGACTGGGAACAAATTCACAAAGTGATAAATATCAACTTTGTGATTGACCCCACCGGGAATTGAACCCGGAACCTTTGCGTGGCAGGCAGGCATACTAACCACTGCGCCACATCGGCTGTCTAATCTAATCCAGTGCTAATCATAGACTATAATGCTGATGACGTCATGAGCGCACGCGGACAGTGTAACCATTTAAAAAGATTTAGTTTTTGTCAATGCTGCCAAACTGTCCCATCAACATTACCTCCCAGTAAAGTCTGCTGTTCACCGTCCGTGTTCCAGTTTTTCTTAACTAAAGTTTCGAAGGTTTTGGAGTCTATGTCACTCTTAAAGAATAACCAAATGACATTTTCACATTTTGCTTATTTGACATTTTAATATTTGAGATTCCGTCCTTTTAAATTCAATTGACATTCTGTTACCTTAACATTTAGACATTGGCACAAAATGTTTTCCGCTTCTTCTTTACATTTTGTTACGTTTACATTCTAGCAATTTTACATTTTGCTACTTTGACGTATTGGCATTTTGCTTTTCTGCACATTCTACTTCCTTGAACAATAATATTTTTTAAAAGTTGAAACAGCGGGACCTGTAATATGTTCAAAAGTTTTGTTCCACCGTAGAACATAGAACGTAGAAAATATTCCGCCCTGTTCTACAGTAGAAGTGATCAGTTGGATATATGGGAACAAAAGTAATCTGCGTGGTGCACGGAGAAAATTCTGCAGTTACGAAAGTTGGCTGCTTGAACGTGCCTTTGGCGTAAAATGACAGCAATTATTATTTGAAATAAAATTCCGAAAAATACACACATACGGCAAAATTACACATTAAATTGGGAGGAAAGTACTCTCTTGGCAACACCAACTCTATTCAATGCGGCTGTGCTTGCGGCTAAGTGTGCGAGGCCATCCGCATTATTCAGCGCGTACGGCGAGTACGTTGCAGGTGTGCGGGTATACTTCCTTTTGCCAAATGACAACTTGATGACAATAGCAAAAGAGGAAATGCAGAAGTATGGCAGAAGTTTTATTCTCTATGAGAGTTTCAAAGAGTATGTAATACTAGCAGGGTAGATGGGGTAAAATGGTACCTACCCCTGATCAGAAGTTTAAAGACATTGTTGAAAGAAGTTTCCAAACACGAATTCGTATCACCCTTTGCAGTTCCTGTGGCATGGTCTGTTATATTTTTGCCGTTGTAATGGCAGCTGGCCTATTATTACTATTATTTAATAAAGTCATATAAATCATAAAAATGTCATTAATCATTAATCTATCATTAATGTTGTTGTAGTCGCTTTTGTTGCTTGTCTTACGTACGAACCCGGCTATAACATAACATAACATCCACAACGGTCAACTGCTGGACATGGGCCTCCCCCTATCGGGGGGTATTGCCATACTTACCATGCTTGGCAGGCGGATTGGCGAGCGCAGTGCATGATGGTGCATTAACAGGGAACCCTGCTGCCCATTCCCTGGATGAGTATCCCTTAGTCGCTTTTTATGACACCCACGGGTAGAATTGGGGTGATGCTGTTCTAAGCTGGCATCACTCGGCATACGCAGGAGATTGTCTGCGCTGTAGTTGTTTTTACGCATCCTGGGTTCTAAAAACTGCTCCATTTTACCCTTATTTCCTCTTAGTTGCTCTTAGTACCTACTTTACGTTTGTGTCACAGATGTCAGCAGAATCAAGGAACCAGAATTTTGACCGGAATAAAACACAAAAATATACTTTTTAACATAAATTGTGATTCCCGTTTCGCCTGAAGATGATTTATATAAGATTTTGATCCAAAAAACGTATCATCTTTTTTACATTTCATGAGATTCTTAGCCGTTACTTAGAGGGGGGGCCTAGATTTGATTATTTCCTTTATACCACGGGAAGTGATTTAAAAATTTGGTATTCAGTAAGGAGGGTTCCGCGGGTGGTTTATGCACCCACTGGATTTTCCGTTCATGTCTTAGTGGGTAACTATTTTTATGAGTAATATTATTGTTTCCACGAAGTTCCGAATTGAATAATGGAAATCAGTTGCTCAAAGAATAAAGTTAGTAATATTTTATTAGCAGACTATACAGGTAATATAAAGCATTATTAGACAGCCGATGTGGTGCAGTGGTTAGTATGCCTGCCTGCCACGCAAAGGTTCCGGGTTCAATTCCCGGTGGGGTCACTCACAAAGTTGATATTTATCACTTTGTGAATTTGTTCCCAGTCTGGTTAGGACATTGCAGGCTGAACCACCTGATTGTCCGCAAGTAAGAAGGTTCCGTGCTTCGGATGGGCACGTTAAGCCGTCGGTCCCGGTTGCTGTCTATGATGGCGGTCGTTACACAACCATGTCAGAGGCCTGCTACTTGCAGTAGGCGGATGAAAAAACTCTGACACCAGGGTTCATCGGATCGTTGAACGACTCGGTGTCCCACACGAAAAAGAAGAAGAAAGATGAGAAACAAAAGTTAGGCGACCCGAAAAATAAACAAGTAACCAATAAATAAGGAAAACTCCAACAATATACGGCTTGGAACAAATAAATCAATGCAAAAACTTCTCATAGGTAAAGAGGTAGTGACATAAAACCAAAAGTTCGAAATAAAAAATTAAAATTCTGGGCTCCATTACGGATTACTTTAGCAGCTGCTCTCCGCTGCATAATATAGGAGCAGTAAACCATTTAAGAAGCAAAACAATGAGCGTGCATTACTTGTATGTACCTCCTTTGGCTGCATAAACCTTAAATCAGGTCTTTCTTATGAAGCCCAGATTCTGAAATACCTACTTACTTTTTTATAGGTTTTCGATACTTGTCGCGGCCGCTTATGCTATCATGGAAAACTTGTGTATTGCTGGTGTATTATACTTGTAAATTTCTTCCACGTAGCTCCCATTCGAATATTTGAGGAGGGGTACTTGACCTTTGCAAAAAAGGTGTCGGGTCTTGATTTTGTGAATGTGAGAGGTCGAGGGGAAAGGATTTGTTGAAGTGTAATAAAAATAAGGCGGTGAAAGTAGGTACCACTCGTGTGTCAAGAAACCAGACGATGAATTTTAAGTATAGATACCCAGTTCTACCTATTCACAAATTGGAATGTGACAGATTCTAGTGTCTTTTTCAAATTCACATTACTCGTAAACTTATGAACTTATTTAAAACGTTTGGTAAAATCTGTAAAGTACGACCAATCCTAAAAATAAATACGACCTGCTAATTAATTGACAAATGAATCATGCGTTTAAATATTTTTCACTAGTTTTAGATTCAGTAAGGTTCGATTGCATTCAGTACCTTTGTTTTTTTAATTATTTAGGTATGTCTTTATTATTCATAAAACCAAAAATTCTATGACAAAACAATAATCTACAATACAATATAAAAAGTTGTGGACGCAAAAAATGAACTGCAAATACTACGAAAGCTTTACTCTTTACCGCGTATCCTACAAAAACATGCAAATATGCAGAGTGTGAAAGCTTTTTTGAGCTTTTGCAACTCCTAATGGTTAACCAAACATTACGTTTCTTTTTCTTTTAAAGACTTTCCGACCTGTTGGAATGAGCCTCATTTTTCAAAAGTTTTCAATGGAAAAGTTGTTTGTGTAGAATATCTAAGCGGATAAGTGATTATATCCGTCTGACTGAATTTGGCTCAATCATAACTGGTAATGGGACTTTAACTTAGTTTAGTAGGGTTTAGACTTAGTGAGAAGTTATAAATAAGTATTTTTAAATATAAAGATAGTTACATTGCATGCTAATTGATCGATGTAAGATATCTTCTCTTATTAAATACTAATAAGAAATCGATTTGAGATTTCAGATGTGGTGCTGGAGGTGGATGTCAAAGATCCCTTGGATCCGTTGCTTGAACCTCTTCTCGCACCAACAACTTTATCCTAAAGGAACTCAAGTTCAAAGTACGTCTTTCGTCAACAGTGCAACTGCGAAGACTCTAATTAATTGGCCATAATATATCCAGGAAGCCGTGTGGTGCCGGCAGAGTAGAATAGCACCACCCCCTCTCTTCCCGTGGGGGTCGTTTGAGGCGACCGAGGGATAAACCCGACCCAAACAGCCAGGGCCAAACGTATGGTGACGGTTAATCCACCACAAAAGCATTCCCAAGGAGGGTTGACGTCTGGTAGGCAGCCGGTCGTAAAATAAAGCCAAATCCTTTGCAACAAGATTTTGTGTTTAGCAAAACGTGTTGCGCCGACCCCAAGTAATTGGGATAAGGGCACGAAGATGATGAATATTTCCAGGAACGAGCACTCGACCAAACGACTGGTGGTCCAAGGCCACGTGGAAGGCAAAAGATCAAGAGAGCGATCACCTACTCGATGGACAGGATTGAGAAAATCAATAACGCATACCTCTAGGACAGAATGGTGCAATCGGCGAAAATGGAAAGACATGGAAAGGAGTTCAAGATCAAAAGACTGACGATACGTGTCCATTTGTTAAGGGCGTACTTCAGACTGAGAAGAAGATTTCTACTATCCTACTAATATTATAAAGGCGGATGTTTGTGTGTGTGTTTGTTACGACATCACGCAAAAACGGCTGATTAGATTGACATGAAACTTTGCAGAAATATAAAAGGGCATCTGGAATAACACATAGGATACTTTTTACCACAGAAAAATGTCTCATTCCCACGGGATCACGCATTTTCCAATATTTTTGAAATAGGTGGCGTGACTGAGCCGATTTGCGTTTTAAACGTTTTCGCCGAAAACTAACAGCGACATCTCTTGGCGAATAATGCTTTTTTCCCGCGGAATAATAGGTTGCAGTGTGTGAAACCGCTGACGGGCAGCTAGTGATCCATACTTTTTTATTTAGCCAACTTTCGTAAGGCATCTTTCGCACATCAGTAGGTAGCTCATTTTCTGTTTCTTGTATCAATCAATATTATTTTTTCAGCCCAAGTAATAGGTCTTTAGATATACCGCCTAAACATTACTCTTCGATTCAACTTTCAACTGACTGTTGTCACGAAATGTATCGTTATTTTCTTTTATTGGCAGCTTCGTATCTTGCCATTAGGCTGATGATTGAATTCAGCAGGAAAAATGGATATCATGTCTGAGATTTTTTAGGTCACGATCATGAAACAAAATTTTATTATATTTTTATTTTTATTTTTTTTATTTATTGATATTTAGACAACCAACAGCTTATAGTCATGGTCCTTAGCAAAAAAATACTGTTTTGCCGGCACAGTTGATGCCACTTTGCTCAGCGATACTAGGGACCATTATAAATGATTCCATCCGAGGAAATGAAAAATCCATCCACTGGATTTCAAGATGGCGGACCTTCGTTTTTTTGTATGGCACTAAAAAAATAATTCTTCTGGAGCCGATCGTGTGGGGTATCAAATGAAAGCGCTACACGAGACAATTTCAAAAATATATCGTTGTAATACATTTTTGTTACCCTTATCGAAAAAAATCAAGTAATATTTTTAAAAGTAGTCAAAACATGCCAAGTTTGAGGTCCAGTAGGTACAAAATGGCTGACGTAAAGTTTGTTAAAAGTATGCCAAATGATCCACCATATCCTCAAAACTAACGTCACGAAAGGAATTTTGAAAATATTAAGATTTAATGTATATTTTGCAATGGAAAGTAGATCATTCGAAACTGCAGTAGGTTAGTAAGAACTGCTTGTGTGCCTCCAAAAATGTTTTAGAACCAATTCTTCTCATGATTGCTTTAATACTCAAAGCTAGATAATGATGTGCTGGATCATTTTGAATCTGCGGGCACGGTCGTGCCCCCGCCAAGTCGAATAAAAAGCGGATTTGCCATAGGTATCTACCATGTTTTTCTCTACTCGTAAAATCGTGAAATCTCACTTCTGTAGGTCTGCTGTAACAAATTTTGCTATTAAAATCTTTTAGTATGGGTTTGAAAGCTGTCAAATTTGGCCTATTGGAACGACAGTACTCTAGGTCAATATTTTATTTACGGAAATCTCTTTTTTTTTACGGTAGAGGTAATGAGTGGTAACACTTTTTTTTAAGTTATGTTTTGATGGTATCTCATATCTTTACATACGTCGCTTTTTAAAATCACTTCATTCATATACCGGGAGTAACGGAAAGGGTATAACAAGCCGTAAGGAGGTCAAGGTACTCATGAAACTGAACAACTTTCCGTATGAAACATGGGTCGAAATATGAAAAAAAATTGCACGTCCCATACAAAATTTCCGATTGGCTGATCGATACACTATGGGAGGTCAATTTCTTTTTTCATATTTCGATCCATGTTCCATACGGAAAGTTGTTCAGTTTCATGAGTAGGTACCTTGACCTCCTTTCGGCTTGTTATACCCTTTCCATTACTCCCGGTAGATATGTCTTCTTAAAGTGCTTTACAAGTTTGATGGTCGATCTAATGAGTAACAGATTCAAAGGAATTTAATGAAATTTGAAATATGCGATGTTTATTTATTGTCTGTTTGGGTTTTCAAAACTGAGGATTCAAATGTTATCAAAAATATCATTATATAGGCCTTGAAATTGGTCTGAACTGTTTCGAGAGAAACATTTTTATTCAAGTTAACCATTCATCGTAGGTACACAAAAGCAAACACAGAATCACAGAACAAATACAAAAATAAAAATGATACAACAAGTATTACTTATTTCTAACAAGAAATTTGTTACAGCACCTATAGAAGTGAGATAGCAATAATGAGTAGAGAAAAACAAGGTAAATACTTGTGTCGAACCCGTTTTTTACTCGACTTGGCGGGAGCACAACCGTGCAAATGCAGATTCAAAATGATCCGACACATCATAATCTAGGTTTGAGTATAAAAGCAATCATGAGAAGAATTGGATCTAAAACATTTTTGGAGGCGCACAAGCAGTTCTTACTAACCTACTGCAGTCCACAATGATCTACTTTCTATTGCAAAATGTACATTAAATCTAATTATTTTCAAAATTCCTTTCGTGACGTTAGTTTTGAGGATATGGTGGATCATTTGGCATACTTTTAACAAACTTTATGTCAGCCATTTGTACCTACTAAACCTCAAACTTGGCATGTTTTGACTACTTTTAAAAATATAACTTGATTTTTTTCAAAAAGGGTAACTAATATGTATTACAACGATATATTTTTGAAATCGTCTCGTGTAGCGCTTTCATTTGATACCCCACACGATCGGCTCCAGAAGAATTATTTTTTTAGTGCCATACAAAAAAACGAAGGTCCGCCATCTTGAAATCCAGTGGATGGATTTTTCATTTCCTCGGATGGAATCATTCATAATGGTCCCTAGTATCACTGAGCAAAGCGGCATCAACTGTGCCGGCAATTCAGCTTTCGGGTGATATTTGACCGTAACCGCTTAGACTATTAATATTATGGCGTTATTGTTAATACATGCTTTTTTATATTGATAGCCAATAACAGGTCGCCCCGATTTTTGTATTGAGCGTAAATATTGAAATACATGCATAGTTAAGTTTAAGTAGGTACAGTAGTGTTCAACTAAAACTCTAATTAACAAAATAACAAACCAAAGTTCGGTCGCTCCAATAGGCCACACTTGACAGCTGATAAAATCATGTTAATGCTACGACATGAGGTATATTTCATTAGCTGACTTATTTACCAGTATGATTTTGACAGTTGCCAAATATGACATGATAGAACGACCGCACCTTACTTATGATAGCTAGGTACAGATATTTCTGAGAAATATATACTTACATACATTACATACTACTATAACTTTTTTTCCGCCAGAAAATCCATCTACACATTTAAAGGATCAACGTATACTGTTTTTTTCTTAGTATATTGTATGCGAAATCAGTATAAGTGGCCCCTAAAATGGGTTGGTGGATTTGCATAAATACGACACGCTTTCGTTTTTTTGGCGACCGTGCCTTTTGTATCTCTAGGCAAATTCTACACCTGCCGCAGTAACGCACGGTTTCCGGTTTTCCTGGATCCGGCTGTCAGACGAAAGGAATTTTCAAAATCCCGCAAACAAAATACCATGGATTACGTCACCGTATCAAAATTGCGGCAGTCAGTTGCGGTGTCATTTGTATGGTGGCACAGAATACATAATAGTACATAGTGGCTGTAACGAAACAGTTGTCCCGTGCATGTACGGTCCGCCTTTCTATTTAGTTTAAAAGTACCTACAAACGTATCTACTATAAAATACGTACGAGACAAAACAGAAACAAAACTGTTTAACCCACACCACAAAGTAATGCTCATTTATTTTCGAATATTTCTTCCAAAAACGCGGCAAAACGACAGCACTAAGCCAGCTTCATAAATCACAATGACGCGTTATTAAAAAAAAAACGCTTTTCCGGCTCTTTCCGGCCAGTAACACATTATTGTAAATGCTGCGTCACATGTGCCAATCTTTCTGATTGGCAGTGCGAGAGTTCTGTACACAAAATTAAAAATGTCGCACACTTTGTTTGCACGGAACTCGAGTGATTGATTTCGTATTCATAGTTTATTTATAACTCAGCTTGATGCGTAAACAGAAAACTCTACGCATCAAATTAATGGTATTTCGCGTAGCAAAATCACACTCCACAAAATTAACATCAGGGAAGGGACATGGAATCTATGGCTTTTGGTGTAACGTGCTCTTACGATTGAGCTGCATAACTAGTATTCTTTGCCACTTCTATTTGCATCGTTTTGTAGAACTTTTCATAATCGTTTTTTCACTTTTTGAGCTCTAAATATTACAGAATAAAATTCAAATTGAAAATAGGTAGTTGTGTTTGACAACGATCCTGATTCACCATTAAAACTTTAGTATTTCAGTCAATAATGTAGTCCAATTTTGATATTCAAATTAGGTCACGAACTTTACAACTACGTGTAGAATATAATATGTCACCCCAACTTACCTACATTGTTACGACATGATAACCCCACACCTTCCCTACTTTAATTATACGCCGTGTCAAGTTGAGTTACGACCCAGAACTTGGAAAGTGTTAATAAATTTAATACAAGACGTATTATTTGATACGATGTTCATATTAGCTGCCAAAGTAATGAGCTTCATGTCTGAGTAGAAAATGGGCTGGGCACTTTGTGAATAAAGATGTGTATGGGTGATAGCTAGGTAATAATAGTAGGTAATTAGAATCCTACACTGTAAAATACTTAAGAGCAATCCCTAGAGCCAAGCTTTTATTTTTAATGTAAAAATACGGGCAAGAGAACGTGTAAAGAAAACTTTGCAGGTGTGCTCCGACCATAAAACTGAACAACTTTTCCCATGAAACATATGGTGGTTAACAAAGAAAAACCAACCACCCATACAAAATTTACGATCAACTTACTGACTTTGTATAGGAAGTCTAATTTCTTTTTCTTTTACCAACATGTTTCGTGGAGAAAGTTGTTCGGTTTCATGGTCTGAGCACGTCTGCAAAGTTTTTGTACCACCGTATAGAAGGCCTTAATGTAGGTAATAAAAACAGAATTATAGTTCTACGTGCATTATAAGGAAAGAAATCAGGGGAATACGTTTGTAGTATAAGGCGGAAAACAGGTATCATTCGGGTATCCTCTTAATAACTTTGTAAACACATTCATAAACTTCATAAATAGGTTATGTTAATACCGATGTCGAAGTTTGAGAAAGATTGTTTAACCTAGTTATGTCTGCTAACACTAAAATAAACATTAGACTAACTAATTCAACCGCGTATTGCCTGTTTAGAATAGCATCACCCCATTTCTTTCCCGGGGGTGCCGTAAGGTGCGACCAAGAGGCTCGACGATCACATGTGTAGGTACTATTTCTTAACTTGTTACTATAGGGAGACACGATTTTTTAAGAGATTTAGAAGAAACAATATCATAGCTTCAGTGCCGTTGACGATCTGCCTACCTCGCAGGTGTAAACTTAGTATTTATAAATTAGATATGCACGAATTGTCACGAATATCTCGTACAAATGTAGAAGCAAGCAAACTATCTGCATTTGCATTCCAGCTAACACGACATCTGAATATTAATACATTCGAGACAGAGACTCAGGGGATGATTGAGACGTTTATAATGGGCACAACCATAGAGGAATACTGTGTGTGAAATCGATTTCAACTGAACGTGGTTCCCGCACATAACGTTGTCCGTTACTGCGCATTTTTAACGCATACTTTACGCATTCGTCTTTTAGATAAATTCCCTAAGGGTCCTTAATGCATAAGTAATGCGTAAGCTTGCGCTATTCGATGCATCTGTCAAGCAACGCATACTTATGCGTTTCTCATGCGCCAACGTCCGTCTTTAGTTTGGGAAATTTATCTGGCGCCACGTGTTACGGACGTGCTAAAATGCGCAGCGAAGGCGAAGTCTTATTCTCGTTTAAGACAATGTATACAAAAGATTGGCCTTCAGAACAGCTGCTCACGAGTCTGTCAAATCAAATCCAGAACCCAAAGCAAATCTGTAATTTATGTTCAACTCGTTACCATAGCAAATATGGTGTAATGTAAACTATAAAATACCCGCTACGCTACTGTGAGATTTAGATCAAAATACTGTTCTCGATCACTTTTCAGCCGATGGTTTATCTTACAAAATGTTTGAAAAACTTTTGGTCGATTCTTGGTTCAGTTTTCTATAGACACCGTCGAATACCTACCTAGTTACATTTAGAATATCAATACGAGAGACAAAGATAGATAGCTGTTTGCACATCAATTCAATGGGTTTAAAGGTCCTACTTGTCTATTCACTGTATCTATAACCTTATTGATCATGGAAGTTGTGAGACGGCAGCGAATATGTTCGTAAATGGAACTGCAAAATTGCTCAATCAAATTAATGTTCATTCGTTTGAAATTCATATTGAATCATAGGTTCTCTTCTAATTCTATAGTAGTGTAGAAATTCTTTCTTTGGCGTCATATTTACACAATATCAAAATCCTCTAGCAATTAAGCCAAGCGTGTTTTTTACATTGAAAAACTATTAAAAACAATGTTTAGGAAAATATATTACTATTATTATTCAGAAAACTGTCTGTTACACCCCGTAAGTATGTAAGAAAGCGCGATTTCACATTAAAAAGCAAAATGCTCTTTGCATAATATGTATATTTGCGAGTGTCTTAGGTCATTTTATTACTTGCACCATCTATATAAACGATACCCTTAGTACTGTGCAATTCAATCAACCGGCGTGAAGCTACGGTTCAGCCCTGCAAAGGGTTGAGGGACATTTGTACCTAATGGCTCGGAATGTTTGTCACTAGGGACAGTTCCTGCTCAGTGGACAACCATAATCTTCGAGACGTTTGAGATCGAAACGGGCAAATGGGGCACGGTTTAAGTACTTGTATAAATTCTAACCTATAGATGTTGTTTATGATTTGAAAAATGTAATTTTAATTGATTTATCTATTTTATCATGCACTCAGACTAAGAAATAATGAAGCATATAGGTACCAACGACAAATTATTTCGTGTTGTTTCCACCTACAAAACTTGTCAATATGTGTAATGGTGCTTTGCGGACTACCTTTCTACTTTTTCATTCTAATAAAGGTAGCTATTTTCCTTTTGTTCTTCTGGTGAAATACAAGTTTACGTTTATGTATCAAAAACTTTGATATACCTAGGTATAACATATACCTAAACACTTTAATAAAAATGTAACGTCATGACAACAATTCAATTTTTATCGGATAGCAAACAAGGTCAAATAAAAAGGCTTTATTGTAGTGTGTGCACGAATACAGGCTAACGTTGAGCCACTCCACACTGCGCACCGCCTAGCTGGCACAAATCCAGCACAGATTTAAAATAAAACGTTTTTTTACACTAAACTGTGCCAAGTTAATTAAAAGAAATTAGAATCTATAGTTTAAGACTCATCGTTCAAGACTCTAATATCTATACTTAACTAATAAATAAGATTCTCTCAAGCCATATCTCCCATATTTTTTGTTGTTTTTGGCTTTAAATAATTTATAGTTTGAGAATGGTTTTCTGCAGTAATAATGATTTAAGTACTAGATAATTACTAGTCTAGACCAATTTCGTTTAAAGCTTTAGATGTAACTTCAAAAAGTAAATTAGGGGTTTAAACGCTTATTACATTTCATTCTTTCTCTCAGATTTATCAACGCTGTAATTACTTGAAAAGGTTTAATAATATCTCATTTAAAGCCCTTAAAATTTCATTTTTTCTAGTGGGTACCTACGTATACCTAATTTTATCACTAATTCACAAAAATTATGCATGGCACTTTAATATAAAATTTGGAATTTGGAAGGTAGGTAAACTTGTGTATAAAGGTAGACGGATGGTCGACTGCTTCATAGACACGATAACAATTAAGTTGTTTTCATTTTCAATGTACAAAGCAGTATATTATCTATCTAATTTTAAGCAGAAACATTCCTACCTACCCTAGCCTACATAAAATATAATCTTTCTCATACGTAAAGGCTCGTTTGGTAAATTTCGCCCTAAATACGTGGCATAAACAGAAATATGTCACAGGTAAATATTCCTTAGAGGTTGACAAAAGAAATAAATTACATGCATAAGCACAAATTGCTGTTCATTTTGTTTTGTGTGTGTATTCGCGGAACAAACTGTTTGAAGAAAGGTGTGAAATTCAAACGGATCTTTTTATTATGAAAAATTGGATCCTCTTTCAAGGATTTTGAAAAATGACGTTTTGTTTCCCTAAATTATGTGACAATACCGAAACATTTGTTTATGGAAAATCACTACATCATAATATTATTTACAAACAAACTAGGGTCCTATATAGATATTGATTTTGGTATTAGTTTTAATTAGAAGATTTTTTATTATGTATACAGAATAGGTACTTATGAAGAATACCACTTAAGAAACAATATAGTCTACTAAGACAATGTCAAAAATAGACTCTGCATCTTATACACCGTGATTTCGGGAAAAATGCATTAAATGGGACACATTGTTTAGGACATTGTACCAAACAATTATTACCTATTTTGGGTGTGTGCTGAAAAATCAGGTATAATTTTAACCTCCCATACATGATAGCTAATGGAGTTGTTTTCCAGCATTGGTTACTTATTGAAAATTGTTCAGTACCACTGTACAATGTCCTAAACAACGTCTCTAATTTAGTGAATTTTCTCCGAAACACGGTGTACAGTGATTTTCAAGCGATATTCTAACAGCGTTTTGATGTTATAATTGGACCTAGATGGCGGAGTAGATTAAGATCAGTACACCGGCCATTAGAGGACATTACTCAAACACTGTCTTGGCTAATGAGATACTGCCTGATGACGTCATTTGCTGGACTACTAATCATTACGACAGTATGCAAACGAATAGCTATATTTGATTTGCAGATGAATTTTGTTTATAAAACACTAGCGACTAATCTAGCTATTTTTGCTGCTGATGCGATAACAAGAGCGTAGCGACGGACGTCTTGCATCTGGCAGAGGCATGCGTATGCGCTGTGCTAAAATACGCAGTAACGAACTTTACGTGTACGCCCCGCCTAAAATGCGCCACATACCGGGTCCGTATGCGTGACACCGCACTTCGCACTACGCGCGTGATTACGCGCACGCATACGCGTGCAGTGTGCGAACTCTCATACAATCCAATACAATACATTGTAATGAAGTCGTGACTACGTGCACGTCACGCATACTGGCCTAGTGTGTGGCGCCCTTAAAAGTTCAGTATTACATTATGGTCTCTACTGATTATTTAACTATTTCGGGTCTGACCGATTTGGGTCAGTTTCCTTACCCGGGTTAACCGATAGTTTTAACCCCATCAACAGTTCGGCCGCACACTTCATTAGGAGTGGACGAGTGAATAGTTACCTGTGATAGGCTTTTATTCATTTATCCGAGCCGTTAGCTGTGTGCGTCGTACACTTCTACGGTCATTAGTGCCAATTTCGCGCGTGCGCTATTATGACACTTATTAGTGATGTTACATGATCCAGACTTGCATAAGGAGGGCGTAACGAATGCGGAGGTACATGTGGATGCCGGACAAACAAATGAGGAAAATAACATGAATTCGAAGAAGGATGATGTTATATTGGAAGAAAGTACTATGGAAGTGGAGGACATATCAAATAAGAGAAGGAGAGAAGAAGAATTTGACGATAAAAATGAATGGGAGACAGTTGGAAGTAGGGTGACCAGAAGTGCGAAGAAAAGATCATTAGAGGAGATACGATTGAGTGTTACTTGCAAAGAGAAATTACCCAAACAATTTGCTTTGGCAAAACTATTAAAGGAGCAGAATATAATGGGGGTTTTAAATATCAAGTTTGCAAATCCATACAAATTTTTCATAAATTTTCGGTCAGAAGAATGCGCAGAAAAATTTATTGATTGCGAGAAATTTAAGAATTTGAATTGGAAATGTCAGAAAACATGGGAGGTTGGAATTTCATATGGAATAATACGGGATATAGATATTGAATTAAAAGAGGAAGAGCTGGAAAAACTGATAAACAGTACGGTTGATTTAGTTTCTATTAAAAGATTGAATCGCAGATGCGAGGACGGATGGACACCATGCGAGTCAGTTCGACTAGGATTTCTAGGTCCAAATTTACCAGCCTATATTTATTTGTATGATTTACGCATAAAAGTGGATGACTATGTATTCCCAGTTACTCAATGTGGAAGGTGCTGGCGTTTTGGTCACGTGACTAAATTATGTCCCTCGAACAAAGTGATTTGCCCGAAATGCACTAAATTCCATGCTAACTGCGAGACCACAAACTTCAAATGTGTAAATTGTGGAGGTTCTCACTTGTCGCTGGCAAAAACATGCCCGGTTTACACCAAAGAAAAGAAGCTCCGCGAATTGATGAGAGAGTTCAAAGTGACCTATCGTAAAGCGTTGAGTTTATATGTGCCACCTACACCTCAGCAGAATTTTGAGACCCCAATTCGCATAAATACGCGTAATTCTTTTGATGGACTAGACACCCCGAGCAAACCGGCTCCGTCCCAACCTTTGTTTACATCACCGATCCGTACCTACGCCGGAGTAGCCGATATGACCAGAGGTAGCCGTCAGTCTACGCCTGCACCCGCCGCCCCGCAGCCACCGCCGCCGCCGCCGCCCCGCATCCCCCTGCCAGCTAGTGGTACTACAAGGAAGAATAAGGCGCGGAAAAGCAAACCGCCAATCTATGTAGATAAGGACGAAATTGGAATGGCCGGCCAGATTCCGACTGCTACGAACGAATCGGACAGTGAACATAGTACGGATTCCGACTGTTCTCAACCTGGCGAATCGAAGGACAGGAAGAAGAGGTTAATTTCTAAGAGAATTAATTGAAAGACTAAAAGAGGTGTTTTTGTTAGGAGAGTTAGACATTTTGTCCAAATTTAAAGTGAGTTTTGAAATTATTAGAGATTGGGTATTTATGTTTGTGTATGAGCGTATTAATGACTGGCCTATTGTTAAATTGCTAGGATCATTATGGTAATTAATCGCATAAGGAAATTAGCGAGCCTAAATATTTGTCAGTGGAATGCACGCAGTCTTAGAAGTAAGTTAAATATGTTTAAGCAGTTTTTGATCCAGGAAAAAATTCATATTGCGGCCATTTCTGAGACATGGCTGGAGGAAGATGAGTCTTTGAAAATTAGGGATTATTCAGTATATAGGCATGATAGAAATATACCTAACCGGTTGGGAGGGGGGAGGAGTATCGATTTTAATTCATAGGTCTATTAAGTCCGAGTGTCGTCGTTTATTGCACAGTAATTCCGGATTAGAATTGATACACATTCGAATTTTTTATTGCAATGAGATAGAAAATATTATTTGCGTTTACTGTCCTAGTGAAGTTAGTACTACAGACAGAGATTGGGATACGTTATTTTCTTCATTTTCTCGTAAAACTCTAATTTTAGGTGATTTTAACGGTCATCACGTGTCTTGGTCTTATAAGACGGATACTAGAGGGAAACAATTATTTGATAGTATAATAGAAAGCAACTTCGTAGTCATGAATGATGGGTCCCCTACACGTTTTCAGTTGGTTCAGGGGATTTTAAGGCAGTCTTCCCCAGACTTATCATTAGTTTCAGCTGATGTTGCATCATTTTTCAATTGGTCGGTTACTAATGAGACATTGGGTAGTGATCATTTTATTTTGAAAATACGTGCTGAATTAACTTTAGATGTGTGCGTTGAAAAGAAACGGAATTTTAAAAAGGCAGATTGGTACAAATATTCTACATATTTAAAAGATTCATTTTCCGAAATTGATTTTACAATTAATGATATACAAAAATCGTATAACATATTTGTTAAGAATATTAACGATGCTGCCGATTTATTTATTCCCTTTATTAAATACTGCCAGTTCCCAGACAACAATTTTAAGCCTAGACCATATTGGACTCCCGATTTATCTAGATCCGTGGCCTTACGTCGATTGGCCTTAGCAAATTTCAGGGGGTAATCCAATTCCCAATAATTATGACATTTATTTAGATAAGGTAAGAGAATCCCAACGTCTCATACGTATTGCCGAGCGTAAAGGTTGGCAAAGTTTCTGTGATTCAATTGACGGTGAAATTTCCAACAGTCAGATGTGGAGTAAAATGCGGTGGTTTAAGGGTCGTTTTACTCCACATAGGCATGTAGACGAAAATAAGGCAAATATGCTGCTACAAAATTTATGTCCAGATTTTACTATGTCACGTGACCCGACATTCCGTTCTTCAAACACGTTAATTAATATCCCCATTACTCTTCATGAATTAGAAAACAATATTAAAAATAAAATAAATAATTTAAAAAATTAAAAAACACGCCTGCGTTTGAGGGAAAAATTGATCTGAAAAGTAAAAAACAAGTTATAATTTGTGAAAAATTTTGGACGCAATACTTTGCTTCGATTGTTCTTCTATTTGGAAATTTGACGATGTTTTTATTAGTATCAAAAACATTCTATAATATGAATAGTTATCTTTACCGTACATATAGGTTCAATATTATGTTTTTTTGTGACCAGACTTTACAATGCAAACGGGGGATAGTTTTTGAGATTGTAACGTGATTGTATGACAACAAACTATCCCCGCCTGCAGTGTTAAGTCTGGTCACAAAAACATAATATTGAACCTATATGTACGGTAAAGATAACTATTCATATTATAGAATGTTTTGATACTAATAAAAACATCGTCAAATTTCCAAATAGAAGAACAATCGAAGCAAAGTATTGCGTCCAAAATTTTTCACAAATTATAACTTGTTTTTTACTTTTCAGATCAATTTTTCCCTCAAACGCAGGCGTGTTTTTTAATTTTTTAAATTATTTATTTTATTTACTACTTTTTAAATTATAACAAGTAAAAATTTGTTCGCTTCTTCTGTTTTTCTGTGGTTTCCGGTGTTGGTTCATCATACTAGTCATCATGTAAAAAAAACTGAACGCTTCTATTATCGACCCCTATGTAAGTTCTACAGTCATACCAGTAATCCTGTAAAAATCTGTGCTGTTCTATTGTCTTTCTATGAGGGGGGCAAGCCCTCTTCAACCCCCCGATGGTGGTCTTATATTTATACCAGTCATGCTGTAATGATCTGTGCTGATCTGTTGTCTCTCTATGAGGGGGGCATGTTGGTCCTACATTCATACCAGTCATCCTGTCAAAATCTGTGCTGATCTGTTGTCTCTCTATGAGGGGGGCAAGCCCCCCTCAACCCCCCGATGTTGGTCCTACATTCATACCAGTCATCCTGTAAAAATCTGTGCTGATCTGTTGTCTCTCTATGAGGGGGGCAAGCCCCCCTCAACCCCTCGATGTTGGTCCTACATTCATACCAGTCATCCTGTCAAAATCTGTGCTGATCTGTTGTCTCTCTATGAGGAGGGCAAGCCCCCCTTCACCCCCCAATGTTGGTCCTACATTCATACCAGTCACCCTGTAAAAATCTGTGCGTATCTGTTGTCTCTCTATGAGGGGGGGATGTTGGTCCTACATTCATACCAGTCATCCTGTCAAAATCTGTGCTGATCTGTTGTCTCTATGAGGCAAGCCCCCTCAACCCCCCGATGTTGGTCCTACATTCATACCAGTCATCCTGTCAAAATCTGTGCTGATCTGTTGTCTCTCTATAAGGGGGGCACGCCCCCCTCAACCCCCCGATGTTGGTCCTACATTCATACCAGTCATCCTGTAAAAATCTGTGCTGATCTGTTGTCTCTCTATGAGGGGGGCAAGCCCCCCTCAACCCCCCGATGTTGGTCCTACATTCATACCAGTCAACCTGTAAAAATCTGTGCTTTTGTGTTGTCATACTATGAGGCAAGCCCTCAACCCTCCGATGTTGGTCCTACATTTATACCAGTCATCCTGTCAAAATCTGTGCTGATCTGTTGTCTCTCTATGAGGCAAGCCCCTCAACCCCCGATGTTGGTCCTACATTCATACCAGTCATCCTGTCAAAATCTGTGCTGATCTGTTGTCTCTCTATGAGGCAAGCCCCCTCAACCCCTGATGTTGGTCCTACATTCATACCAGTCATCCTGTCAAAATCTGTGCTGATCTGTTGTCTCTCTATGAGGGGGGCAAGCCCCCCTCAACCCTCCGATGTTGGTCCTACATTTATACCAGTCATCCTGTCAAAATCTGTGCTGATCTGTTGTCTCTCTATGAGGCAAGCCCCTCAACCCCGATGTTGGTCCTACATTCATACCACTCATCCTGTCAAAATCTGTGCTGGTCTGTTGTCTTTCTATCAGGAAGGCAATCTTCCTTAACCCCTGTGTTGGTGTTCCTTCACATTACTGTGGTTTCACCCACGCAGTATTCTCGCGGTACAGGTGCGATACCGTCGCGGTATTTGTATCGATCGCTATCAGGTGCGGGACGTCCATGCAAATACCACGGCGGTATCGCAACGTTACCGCGAGGAGAACACCGCGTACCGTGTACTGAAATGTGAACGGGTCTTAATGCCTACTAGTTGAACTGCCCATAACTGATTTAAACTACTTAAATGATTTGGATTTTAAATGGGTTATTTTATTGACTACAAAGTCTAGACTACATACATTAATATTACATAGCAGCTCAGCTCATAAAGAAGTTGCGTTTAAGTAATCAACATTTTCTTGATACCGACTTCCTTATTTTAATCAACACTAAAGTTTTTGCCGACCAGGGCCTGCGTTTTCATGTCTTACATTGGCAGTAGTAGTCTTTTGAAGAATACTTCACTTTACTATGAATAAAGTAGGTATCCGAAGACAGCTGCTCTGCAATAAAATCATCATTGTTTGGTCAATGTAATAACAACCTACGTAATCTACTAACAAACAATGTAGCTATCAAAGTAGCTATGCAGAGAAGACACCAGCAGTAGCTTGTATATGTAATGATTCATTACATATACAAGTACCAGGCGCCTAAGATATATCTGCTGGCAGTGCACATCAGGCGCCTAAGATATATCTGCTGGCATTGCACATTGTTGTTTATGCTATTTTTATGCCTGCTCATTAGCCATAAATATAATAATAAGTTTAACTAATTACCTGATACTGAGATGCCTTTGAATATTTACATGTTTTGCATTACAAAAGCATCAAGGCTGGACATCGGGATAAGAACTCTGTGCCATTCGTAAAACTATCAGCGTTATTTTATCTTTCAGTTTGGAATACTCGTTTTATTATTAATTAATTATTACACAGTATTTGTTTAAATTTATTTTATTTTGCAACAACGAACGTAAATATTTTGTATCAGTGACATAATTAGACATACTGCAACGTCAACTCAACCAATGTCAGCGACATCAAACTTCAACAGATTGTGTGACATGAATTTTATAATAAGATTTGTTCAAAGAGTTTTATTTACGGTGGCTGCTATCCCTAATTAATAAAATTAGATAATTTTTCTAGTCATCCTAAGGTTTAAGACGACAAAACCCAGCCTATGACACTCAGGATGGTGTATGGATTCTTCTCACACTACTCCCATTTAAATCTGTTCAGTAGTTATCGAGTTATAGTGGGTTATAGCATTGCACATATATACATACATACATGAACCCTGAAAACATTACACTCCTTTTTTTGGTTGGGCAGTCGTGTAATAAAGATACGGCTCCTGGATATGATGAAATATCTTACTCTATGATTAAAAATTTACCTAAACTAGGAAAATTATATCTTTTGAAGTTATTTAATTACATATTAGAGTCAGGTATTGTCCCAGTACAGTGGCGAGACATTAGGGTAATTCCTATTCCTAAACCAGGTCGTGATTCTGAAGATATTTCGTCTCTTCGTCCTATTTCGTTGATCTCTTGCGTTTGCAAAATATTTCATTCCATAATCAATAAAAGGATAGAATGGTTTTTGGAAAAGAAATTAGTTTTCCCCAATGTTACTTTTGGCTTCAGAAAATCTAAATCTTGTTTAGACAATCTTAGTTTGTTAGTTTCACACATTCAAATTGGTTTTACTAATAACTGTGCTACATTGGGTTGTTTTGTCGATATTAATAATGCATACAATAACGTTGACTTACTTTGTTTGATGAATATTTTGGATCGACTTGAAATTGGGAGTTCTTTATGCAATTATTTGTGGAATTTTTTAAAAGATAGGAGAATAAATTTGAAAGTTAATAATAATGTTTTGTCTAGAAGGTGTGGTAAGGGCTTAGCCCAAGGCGATCCTTTGTCGCCACTTCTATTCAATATTGTAACTATAGATATTTGTAAACAATTTTCAAATGTTAATATCATGCAATACGCAGACGATTTAGTTTTATACATTACCGACAAAAATATTCAACGGGCACTTTCGGAATTACAAGCTGCATTAAATTTGTTAAATGTTTTATTGGCTGATTTAGGACTGAGTTTGTCTCCGTCTAAAAGTAAATTATGTGTTTTTAAAAAACGCCCCCTGTGAGAAATAATTGAGTTAAAAATTGACAGTTTTCCTTTAGAAACAGTTCAGTGTGTTAAATATTTGGGACTTTGGCTGGATCGTTCGCTTACTTGGGGAAAGCACGTAAATGAAACATACGCAAAATGTTCAAAATTTTTAAATGTTTTTAAAGTTCTTGCAGGTTCAGGTTGGGGGATCCATCCTTCTTACCTAAGAAGACTATACATTTCTATAATTCGTAGCAGAATGGATTATGGTAGCTTTTTATACAATGATGCATGTTTCTCTAATTTAAGAAAGTTAGTATTAATTCAGAACCAAAGTATGAGAGTAATTGGCGGATTTATTAAAAGCACTCCTATTCATGTAATGGAGAGTGAATTAGCTCTTTACCCATTACACATTCGGCGGCAGTTTTTGGCTAGAAAATTCATTTTGAAAGCTTAATCTCTGAAATCAAACCCCGTGATTGATACGATTCATGAATTATCTGTTAAGTGTGCTGATAACCAATGGCGAAGGCGCAGATTACCGTTGTTGGTTGAGGCTTATGATTCTTTGTCCCAAGAAACCATTCATATTAGTAATATCCTTGACATGTTTTCTTTAGATATTTGGGTTAGTTACATTAATGTGTCGGAAGTTATACGAACATCTGTTTTAGATTTGACGCAACCAAAATCCAAATATAAGCCTTTTGAATTGGATAATTTTTTCATCAGGATGTGTAACAGTCAGTATGTTGGATTTTATAGCATCTATACTGATGGTTCTAAAGATGGGATGGGTTGTGGAGCGGCAGTGTATGATCCACAACTTGATATTCAGATCAAATTCCAGGTTTCATCTCATTTGTCAATTATGCACACTGAGTTGGTAGCGATTGCGGAGGCCCTTTCTTATGTTCAATCTATCTCCTTTGATAATTTGGTAATATTCACAGATTCTAAGAGTGCCTTACAACATTTGGCTCGGTGTTCCTCGAATTTTCGAGGACTCCCGATTGCCTATACAGTTCTAAAATTAATTCATGATTTGCAAAATTCGGTAAGAAAGGTATATCTGCAGTGGATACCATCTCACAGTGGCATAGTTGGCAATGAGAAAGTAGATGTATTGGCCAAGCAAGCTTCTACCGACGGTATATTGATATCATGTCTTCCTTTCTTTACTGAACGTTTGCCTAATACGAAGAGACAGTGTATGCTTATGTGGAAAGAATATTTTGACGAGCGTTCTAAAAGTATTGGAATCTGGTATAAAACTATACAACCTGAACCTTTGAGTGTACCTTGGATTAATAACTGCTTAAAAAGAAACGATTTGGTATTAGCATTAAGGATTCGTTCCGGTCACATTCCTTTAAATAAGTTTGCCTTTTTAATGCGTAAATCTGATTCACCAAACTGTTCAGAGTGTGATGTGATTGAAGACGTGTACCACATCTTGATGGAATGTGTCCGTAACCAATCAGAAAGATTAAATTTTTCTATGTTATGTAAAATTTTTACAGAGGTTGGTGGATGTAATAGTGTTTTGGCTTCTCCTTTATCAAAAGAGGCCAAAGCGCTATATAAACTTGTTCGGGTGGGCTTGAGATTGAGACAAGTATAATTCTTGTTTTAGTGTCAAGTTTACCGACTTTGTTTTTGAGGCTGTATAGAGTGTCATAGTCGCTTTTTGGGACTCAGCTCTTTAAATAAAGATTTAAAAAAAAAAAACCCCATCAAAACAAAAAGTTCTCGTAACTAAATAAGGACTTTTAATAGAACTGGGAAGGTTATTTTTATTTAAGCTCCTGAAACCATATCAATGTTATTCGGATTTATAAAAATATTTTCACCTCACCAGCTTGAATAAAAGAGTTTTTCCGCGAAAGATCAGTGTAGAAAAGTCACTTTTGCTGAGTCGATGAGGCAAGGTGATTTGAATTTCGAATATCTCATTTTAATTTTTTTTTAAGTTGCATTTTGTTCCTTTATTTCTTTGAACGCGTTGGTTACCTATATTTTAACTTGACATGGGCACAAAGTTGAGATGACAAAGACAAGACAAAAGCATGAGAACGTGCACTTTTTAATTTTAGTATCCTTTGCAAGCTAGAGATTCCAAAAATATACTTAGCTCTATTGTTGTAAAAATAACGATTGCGTTGAAAGGAGTTTTCTTACTATTGTACCTAATTTTAGTTTGATCTTCCATCCATATATACTGAAATATACTTTCGTCTTTGGCTAGACTGAATAAAACCTAGCAAAAATATGCGAAAATATTACTTTCGTAAGTATGGGTATTTTTAGCGCGTGAAGCTAACTCAGAATAATAATGAACCCAATTCTTTCCATAACTTGTATTAAAAGTCTCTCTAGGGTTATATTGTGTATCACAATCTTAAACGACAGGCTGACAACCTGTCTCTTTAGTGGTCATCATCATTGGCCTCATACGTCTGTGACAGACGATATATTCAGTGTGTAGGTACCTATTCGTGTACACATTCGTGTACTACCTTAGTGGTAGGTACACGAATAGGTACACGAATGTGTACCTACCACTTGTAATATTGTGTGTCTTTAGTGGTAGGTACACGAATATCTATGTTTTGTCGAACGTGGAGATAACGACCATATTTAACGGCCGTTGACCTTCTGCCAACCCACAAGGGAATGAAGCGTAATACGTGTATGCATGTATAACTTTTCCAAGGTAGGTACTTGAGAACTGAAACATACATAAATCTGAATAATTAATTTAATTACACATACTTCCGCAAAATGACGGCAGATCATTTAACAAAATGAATGGTACAGCTCATTCCGTTAATTGCTTTATAAAATGGACTGCTCTCTTAAGTTAATTTAAGCGTACGTTGATCCAATTTTATCATGCAGTAAAAAAGTTAGGCTGAAATCCATGAATGAAAAAACCTAAGCAACTGCCCCTAAAAACTACAAAATACAATAAAGCATAGTGTTGAGGATGTTTTACATTCTAGAAGAGAAAGAAACTTTAGTCTAACGAAAAACAAAATATAGGGTGAAATTTTACTACCTAGTGACCGATAGTGAAATCTCAAAACCGGCTGGTGATAAGGAACAACTTTCCCCAAGGAACATAGGTCGAAATACGAAAAAAAAATTTGGACCTCCCATACAAAATTGCCCCGATCAGGAAAAAAATCAGCTGATTTGAGCTACTATGGGAGGTCAAAAATTTGTTTTCGTTTTTCGACCTATGTTCCTTAGGGAAAGTTGTTCATTATCACCAGCCGGTTCTGAGACTTCGCTATCGGTCACTAGTAAAATTTCACCCTATATTTTGACTAAAAAATGTCTATACTACAAAATAGAGAGTTTACAGAAAGATCAGTCGACCCTATTTATTACACGACTGCCCAACCAAAAAAAGGAGTGTAATGTTTTCAGGGTTCATGTATGTATGTATATATGTGCAATGCTATAACCCACTATAACTCGATAACTACTGAACAGATTTAAATGGGAGTAGTGTGAGAAGAATCCATACACCATCCTGAGTGTCATAGGCTGGGTTTTGTCGTCTTAAACCTTAGGATGACTAGAAAAATTATCTAATTTTATTAATTAGGGATAGCAGCCACCGTAAATAAAACTCTTTGAACAAATCTTATTATAAAATTCATGTCACACAATCTGTTGAAGTTTGATGTCGCTGACATTGGTTGAGTTGACGTTGCAGTATGTCTAATTATGTCACTGATACAAAATATTTACGTTCGTTGTTGCAAAATAAAATAAATTTAAACAAATACTGTGTAATAATTAATTAATAATAAAACGAGTATTCCAAACTGAAAGATAAAATAACGCTGATAGTTTTACGAATGGCACAGAGTTCTTATCCCGATGTCCAGCCTTGATGCTTTTGTAATGCAAAACATGTAAATATTCAAAGGCATCTCAGTATCAGGTAATTAGTTAAACTTATTATTATATTTATGGCTAATGAGCAGGCATAAAAATAGCATAAACAACAATGTGCAATGCCAGCAGATATATCTTAGGCGCCTGATGCACTGCCAGCAGATATATCTTAGGCGCCTGGTACTTGTATATGTAATGAATCATTACATATACAAGCTACTGCTGGTGTCTTCTCTGCATAGCTACTTTGATAGCTACATTGTTTGTTAGTAGATTACGTAGGTTGTTATTACATTGACCAAACAATGATGATTTTATTGCAGAGCAGCTGTCTTCGGGATACCTACTTTATTCATAGTAAAGTGAAGTATTCTTCAAAAGACTACTACTGCCAATGTAAGACATGAAAACGCAGGCCCTGGTCGGCAAAAACTTTAGTGTTGATTAAAATAAGGAAGTCGGTATCAAGAAAATGTTGATTACTTAAACGCAACTTCTTTATGAGCTGAGCTGCTATGTAATATTAATGTATGTAGTCTAGACTTTGTAGTCAATAAAATAACCCATTTAAAATCCAAATCATTTAAGTAGTTTAAATCAGTTATGGGCAGTTCAACTAGTAGGCATTAAGACCCGTTCACATTTCAGTACACGGTACGCGGTGTTCTCCTCGCGGTAACGTTGCGATACCGCCGTGGTATTTGCATGGACGTCCCGCACCTGATAGCGATCGATACAAATACCGCGACGGTATCGCACCTGTACCGCGAGAATACTGCGTGGGTGAAACCACAGTAATGTGAAGGGAACACCAACACAGGGGTTAAGGGAAGATTGCCTTCCTGATAGAAAGACAACAGACCAGCACAGATTTTGACAGGATGAGTGGTATGAATGTAGGACCAACATCGGGAGATAGAGAGACAACAGATCAGCACAGATTTTGACAGGATGACTGGTATAAATGTAGGACCAACATCGGAGGGTTGAGGGGGGCTTGCCCCCCTCATAGAGAGACAACAGATCAGCACAGATTTTGACAGGATGACTGGTATGAATGTAGGACCAACATCGGGGTGTAGGACCAACATCGGGGTTGAGGGGGCTTGCCCCCCTCATAGAGAGACAACAGATCAGCACAGATTTTGACAGGATGACTGGTATAAATGTAGGACCAACATCGGAGGGTTGAGGGGGGCTTGCCCCCCTCATAGAAAGACAATACAAAAGCACAGATTTTTACAGGATGACTGGTATGAATGTAGGACCAACATCGGGGGTTGAGGGGGGCTTGTCCCCCTCATAGAGAGACAACAGATCAGCACAGATTTTTACAGGATGACTGGTATGAATGTAGGACCAACATCAGGGGGAACAGATCAGCACAGATTTTGACAGGATGACTGGTATAAATGTAGGACCAACATCGGAGGGTTGAGGGGGGCTTGCCCCCCTCATAGAAAGACAATACAAAAGCACAGATTTTTACAGGATAACTGGATGCATGTAGGACCAACATCGGGGTTGAGGGGCTTGCCCCCCTCATAGAGAGACAACAGATCAGCACAGATTTTTACAGGATGACTGGTATGAATGTAGGACCAACATGCCCCCCTCATAGAGAGACAACAGATCAGCACAGATCATTACAGCATGACTGGTATAAATATAAGACCACCATCGGGGGGTTGAAGAGGGCTTGCCCCCCTCATAGAAAGACAATAGAACAGCACAGATTTTTACAGGATTACTGGTATGACTGTAGAACTTACATAGGGGGTCGATAATAGAAGCGTTCAGTTTTTTTTACATGATGACTAGTATGATGAACCAACACCGGAAACCACAGAAAAACAGAAGAAGCGAACAAATTTTTACTTGTTATAATTTAAAAAGTAGTAAATAAAATAAATAATTTAAAAAATTAAAAAACACGCCTGCGTTTGAGGGAAAAATTGATCTGAAAAGTAAAAAACAAGTTATAATTTAGAAAAATTTTGGACGCAATACTTTGCTTCGATTGTTCTTCTATTTGGAAATTTGACGATGTTTTTATTAGTATCAAAAACATTCTATAATATGAATAGTTATCTTTACCGTACATATAGGTTCAATATTATGTTTTTTTGTGACCAGACTTTACAATGCAGTCGGGGGATAGTTTGTTGTCATACAATCACGTTACAATCTCAAAAACTATCCCCGTTTCCATTGTAAAGTCTGGTCACAAAAAAACATAATATTGAACCTATATGTACGGTAAAGATAACTATTCATATTATAGAATGTTTTTGATACTAATAAAAACATCGTCAAATTTCCAAATAGAAGAACAATCGAAGCAAAGTATTGCGTCCAAAATTTTTCACAAATTATAACTTGTTTTTTACTTTTCAGATCAATTTTTCCCTCAAACGCAGGCGTGTTTTTTAATTTTTTAAATTATTTATTTTGATTTTCGCGATTGTCAAATTTTTACATAGCCCGGGTTGCTTTGCTACTGCCAAAAATATTAAAGCATTACAATATTAAAATCTGATACCAGAATGCCATATGAATCTGAGCCAATTTTCTTAGTAACCTTGAGTTCCTCTGAGATTCCAGTTATTTCCAGTTTAAGTCAGTAAGCGTCAAAATCGTCGCTAGTAGGGGAGACCGAGGGGATTTGGATCAGAGGGGTGTTGGATCAGCTTAGTTTTCTCGAAAAGTAGAACCGTTAGCGAGCAGACTACAATGCAAGTGTGCCTATTTTTGACCTTTGTTGACCCCTTAGTTAGCGTCCCTGACCAATCGCGCGCCCTTTTGTTTTTATTGGATCATCGTCAAAAAAATCGACAAAAGTAAGTTTTCTGCTGTTTTTTGACAGTCTAATATTTTGGAGGCGCTTTTATATTTTCATTTAAGGTTTATGCGATATGAAACCTTACAAATTAAGGATTCAAATGGTACCACTGGTACGTCTTGGTTTTCTGTGGTTTTATCTCAGTTTAATTTTTTTTCACACTGGCACGATTTTTCGTACCGAGGGGTAATGGATCAGGCCGATCCAACACACCTCGGTAAAATTTTGTATGGTTAATTTAATAGACGTATTAGACGTACACGAACACTTCGCGTGTTGTGCCGGCCGAGTGTAAATAGGTGTTCAGAGGCACCACGCGTTGTGACTTGTAACCGAATACGTTATATTATTAATAATTTGGTATCATTCTCATTCTCATCCTCGGGCTCGGACTCGGACTCGGACTCGGACTCGGACTCGGACTCGGACTCGGACTCGGACTCAGACTCAGACTCAGACTCAGACTCGGACTCAGACTCAGACTCAGACTCAGACTCAGACTCAGACTCAGACTCAGACTCAGACTCAGACTCAGACTCAGACTCAGACTCAGACTCAGACTCAGACTCAGACTCAGACTCAGACTCAGACTCAGACTCAGACTCAGACTCAGACTCAGACTCAGACTCAGACTCAGACTCAGACTCAGACTCAGACTCAGACTCAGACTCAGACTCAGACTCAGACTCAGACTCAGACTCAGACTCAGACTCAGACTCAGACTCAGACTCAGACTCAGACTCAGACTCAGACTCAGACTCAGACTCAGACTCAGACTCAGACTCAGACTCAGACTCAGACTCAGACTCAGACTCAGACTCAGACTCAGACTCAGACTCAGACTCAGACTCAGACTCAGACTCAGACTCAGACTCAGACTCAGACTCAGACTCAGACTCAGACTCAGACTCAGACTCAGACTCAGACTCAGACTCGACTCAGACTCAGACTCAGACTCAGACTCAGACTCAGACTCAGACTCAGACTCAGACTCAGACTCAGACTCAGACTCAGACTCAGACTCAGACTCAGACTCAGACTCAGACTCAGACTCAGACTCAGACTCAGACTCAGACTCAGACTCAGACTCAGACTCAGACTCAGACTCAGACTCAGACTCAGACTCAGACTCAGACTCAGACTCAGACTCAGACTCAGACTCAGACTCAGACTCAGACTCAGACTCAGACTCAGACTCAGACTCAGACTCAGACTCAGACTCAGACTCAGACTCAGACTCAGACTCAGACTCAGACTCAGACTCAGACTCAGACTCAGACTCAGACTCAGACTCAGACTCAGACTCAGACTCAGACTCAGACTCAGACTCAGACTCAGACTCAGACTCAGACTCAGACTCGGACTCGGACTCGGACTCGGACTCGGACTCGGACTCGGACTCGGACTCGGACTCGGACTCGGACTCGGACTCGGACTCGGACTCGGACTCGGACTCGGACTCCGACTTTCACCTTCACTTTCATGTTCACTATCACCTTCACCAAATTTCAGCTTTCTAGCACTTCAGGTTGTATCGGAACATTTTGAAGATCATCAGTGAGTGAGTGTGTCAGTGAGTAAAGAAAACGGCGTTTTTTTAGTTATCCATAAATTCAAAAGTATTAAAGTTATGTAAATAAAAATTTGCATGTTTAATAAGGTTACTTTCTACAAGATATCCTGAGGGTTTGATCGATCTGGTATATCGAAAACTAAAGTTATGAGAGTTCAAAAAAACGACTAAGCACTTAGAGGAAAGGTAGTTACTGCCCTCGCGCTTCGTTTGGCTCCACTTGGAGGGGGCACTACCGTGCCCCTAGATAATTCTTAACACATAATTATTTGGCAAATTTTTAGTAAATACACTTCAATTTTCAAGTAAACCTTTATTGAAATGACATTAACATAAAATGATCCAACACTCCTCTGTACCTGATCCATCACCCCTCGGTATGAGGGGTGTTGGATCAAAATGCCTTGCTCGACTAAAGTTGAGTTTTTATTAAAGAGTTTATACTTATATTTCTAACGTGTATATCATTTGAAAGCTAATGAAATTTGCTATCGATTGGTGTAAGCAAAAACGGTTTTTCTTTACAGAATTTTGTGGTACGAAGCAAAATGTTAAAAATGATCCAACACCCCTCGGTCTCCCTTACTGAGTGAGTCATCTGTAAAGTCACCCCGCGCGCCGTCTCCCTTACTTATGTCTATACCTACGCAAATATTATGAATCAAATACCACCACCAACTATAAATAGATTGGCGATCACAACATCACAGTAAAATAACTTCCAGTGGCCTAAATGTAACATATGACTCAATTTGTCACAAAATTCCCGATCGCCGGTTCAGTCAAACACAAGCGGTCCATACATCAACATCCAAACAGAGATAAATATTCATTTCAATCATGAGATGGGCAGTGTCGGCCAGTTTTATGTCGGCCATTTTGAATTCGAGCCAGGGATGCGGCTTAAGTAGATTTTTTAACAATCGATTAAGTATTTTGTGACTGAAAAGAATCGGATAAACATAAATGACATTGTCTTACTTCACGTACCTAGTTGTATTTTTTGTCGAAATAAAAATATGTTACAGACGAAAAAAATATTACTACCTAAAGTAAGGTGTCTTCATTATCAATACGTAGTATAAAATGAAGTAGGTTTTTGCGTTTCTCTTTCGTGGAATTTGCTAACTCCTCTTACACGACGCAACGGATTTTGATGCGGTTTTTTCTAATAGATAGAGTTATTCAAACGGAATGTTTATACATATATTTATAACACATACCGGGAAATTCCTTTTCGATAAATCCTATTTCGATAAATTACACATACGCTATCGAGATCGGGCTGCTAGTGTATTATAATTAATTAATATAACGCAAGATTCCAAATTATTCCCTGGTGAATATAAACGTGGCGCTATTTTCCAATATTTATGCAAAAAATCGTTTTTTTCTAAACTTATTTAAAGTTTATTTTAATAATCGATTACAATATGTTCACATCCCTTATTCGTCCGAACGAGCCAGTTATATAGTGGACGGTCGCAATATTCCGCTTGTTAATTTTAAGTGGCACTGTGTTTTACTAAGCGTTACTTTACTGCCTGTCTAAAATTGTTTCGGTATGGCAAATTGTCCACAGATTGCTTAGGTACCTAATCAAAAAGTAGATGTTAATTTTGCACGTGAAATAACAGTTTGTAATGTATGGGTAAACATGTCACACTTGAATTCTGCTTACTATGATTTTGTTTTGATTTTGACGATGACGACAAAATGTGGTTAATTATTATCACAGATATTTGGACCAGGCCGTGTGGTGCCGGCAGAGTAGAATAGCACCACCCCCTCTCTTCCCGTGGGGGTCGTAAGAGGCGACCGAGGGATAAACCCAACCCAAACAGCCAGGGCCAACCGTATGGTGGTGGTTAATCCACCACAAAACCATTCCCAAGGAGGGTTGACGTCTGGTAGGCGGCCGGTCGTAAAATTCAGCCAAATCCTTTTGCAACACGATATTGTGTTCAAGGAAACGTGTTGCGCCGACCCCAAGTAATTGGGATAAGGGCAGGAAGATGATGATGATGATTTCACTGAGAAAAAAAAACGTTTGAATTCATTAAGAAAATGCTTGCAGCGAACAAGTAAAATGTTTATATACGAGCAAAAGAAGTTTTTTGATTCCAGCAATCAAGCCTTCTTATTTACGAAAACTGTCCTAGTAAAGTACTACATTAAAATAAGTAAATTGTAGGCTTTACCATGCCTGGTTGTGAATGTTATCAACTACCCTTTATGCATGTTGTTAAGACTTGATAATATTAAACAATTTGTGTGATGACTTTTATTTGGTAACTTAATTGCATATGTGAAGTAATGTACGGTGTAAGCGAGTGACTTGTTAGATCTTATTAGGTTTGTGGCAGGTATCAAATGTTTAACTTAATTGGACCTAGTAAATACTAAATTGACTGTACAATTAAAAATTGTATAGGATAACAAGTTATTAGTTTAATCTCATGTTTAGCTTTATTACAGCTAAAAAATGCGTAATCGCTTGTAATATTGTACTTCATTAACTTCTACTAAGTTATGTATAGTTTAAACAAGTAATGTGATATATTTAATTAGTTTTGTAATAAGAATTGAACGTAAAACATTGTTAAACCTGACAGATACATGATCGATCTTAATTATTATATTTGTTTTGATCTAACAAGTATAGTGTTTGAGTTTAATGTGTAGTGTTTTCAGTGTTATTATTCCAAATATTTAAAATAAATTAAATCTGTTTTAGTGTAATCAAGTGTTCTTATTTGAAACTACCAAAATCATATTATATTCAATTATGTACCTGTTTATTGGGTAAAAGTTTACAGGGTTGCCAGAAATACCATATGAGAATTAGGGCCGCCGCAGACTATACGGACGTTTTTGCGAGGGACACTGCGCGCACTTTTCGCGATCACGATTATTATGAAAAGCGCGCGCAGTGTCCCTTGCAAAATCGTCCGTAGTCTACAGTAGGAACTTTTTTTTACTAAAAAAACACATAAATTTATTCATTGTAAGCATTGTTTATTATTTTAGTATGAATCAAAATTTGGGAAAAATAAAACAATCAGTCAATGCTCAGTACAGATCAATACTTATAGTATGTCTAATTCTTAGGTGGATTCAGTTCTATCCAATCATATCACACAGTATTGCCGAGCTAGGTTAATCTACACCGCTTAAAATCACAAAACGTATTGCAATGCGTTGCTGCTACATTTATAACTTTCTTTCATTTATAATATACCTAAGTAAGGCTGAATAGTATTTAATTCAAAAATACCAGTTTTTGGCTAGTACGAGATGTTCATTTTCTCGTCTTCAACAACCACCAAACAATTTAGGTCTTTTTAAACATGTTTACTTATAAAATAAAGTAACAAAAATATACAATGTTAACCAGTGCGCAAATTTTGCAGAGTGATTCTACTCATATTTATGAAACATTGGTACCATAGAAAATTACATATACACTAGTCACGTTTCATCTTACAACTTGATTTTAAACATACCTACTTCGGTGTGTCCCCGGTGAGGATGGGGCAAGATGGGACAGGGTGGGTAAGGTGTGGCATGGTTAGATTTTGCTCCACTCTCTGCCAGAACTTGCCCTATACTGTTACACCTTGTCCCAGAGAGTGAGCCAGATCGGGCGGGATGGGGCATGTTCTGGCAGAGGGTGGGGCAAAATCTTACCATGCCACATCTTGCCCCACCTGCTCAACCTTGCCCCAAACTCACCGGGGATTATGGTGTATGTATACCTACTCATCATCGTGTACAATATGGATGAATGCTTCCCTGCATTCTGCTTTTGTAGGCTTCCACCTTTTGTCCTTGCGTTTCTTGGACTTTGGAGGTTGACTGGCCGGGCAATGCCACCATACTGGGACTAATAAGCTCAGGCAACTTCCTTCGTTCCTGTTTTCTTCGTTTGTATCTAAAATTACAAATTAAATTAGTAGGTACACTAAATTAGAAGAATTCTGCAAAATGCTTTTAGTATAAGTATAGTTCGAATTAAAAATGAGTGTTATAAATCGTAATATGTAGTCTCATTTGTGTAGGTTTATTGTTGGTTTTTTTTTTCTTAGAATGAGTAAACCTATTGTGACTTGTATAAATTGTAAATAGTTCCGGAGCTTATTTTGGGTACAATCGATGGTCAAAGAAATAAAATAAGTATGTCTGAATGTTTGTTATACCAACCTTTTACCAAATCAATGATTTGTGCCAAGAAACCATCGTCTTTCATCGCCTTGTTTTTACTAAACGTTTCAATCAATTTTGAAGAAATTGTTGCAGCCAAAGGGTTTCTTTCGTTTTAAATTTCTAAAGATTTGCTTTTATATCGCAATAAACCCGTTGTTTCTACATTGTTTTGCAGTATTTCAAAAAGATCCTGTAACACAAAAAAAATTGTTGCAAAATCACATTACTTAAAAACCTTCACAGTAGATCTCCATCATTAAAAGCAGCTTCATACTTTGGTTTGCAATGCGTAATTAGATAAAAAAACATGTAGATGTGCTTACGTTATTTTCGACATCACTTATTAAAGAAGAGATTGGTGACGTTCGCTGGTTTTTGTGAACGCAGGTACCGCTTGACATTCCACTTCCACTTGACGCTCCACTTCCATTTGACTGGAGAAAGTCGTCAATAAGCATGGGTATATCCTGCAATACAACATTCATAGAAGTTTAATAAGTAGGTGCGTACTATGTGTCATTTATCACACCTTACCCCACCCTTTCCCACCTTGTTCGACCTTGCACTACCTTACCCCACCCTGCCAAACCTAGCCCCACCCTACCCTAGTTGCCCCGACACATTCAGCGTGCCCACTCTATCAAAACTCCCCACTCTAATCCATCTTACCCTATAGGTCCCCACTCTACTTCTTCCTGGCTCACGCTGCCGCAACCAGCCCCACCTTACCCCACCCTACATACACTGCCCCACCCTATCCTTACTTGCCCCACTCTACCCTGCCTTGCCCACCCTACATACCCAGCATATCAAACCTGCAAAACATTGCTCCATCGTTCTTTGCCCCACTCTACTCCCTTAGTCACGCTACCCCACCCAGCCCTACCTTACCTCACCCTACCCACCTTGCATCATCTTACTCCATGCTACCTCACCTTGCCGCAATCTACCTTACTTCGCCGACCCAAGCCTGTCACCAGAGTAAAGGTGCGTCTCTACTGAAGCTGAGCTGAGCGGGGCATGAACTGAGCAATCATGAAACCTGATATCTGCGGCCCACGTTACTGGAACATGATGATTTGTAAATTTATGCCCCGCTCAGCTTAGCTCAGCTCAGCTCCACTTTAGTGGAGACGCACCCTTACTCTGGAGACAGGCTTGGGTCAGAGTTGGAGTGCACCTAGGTACGGCATTCCGGGATGGCGGGAGGGATGCCGTATTCCGGGACTCCTACTCTTGAATAGGTCCTTAAAGGCTTTGTAATTATAGGCAGCTAGGTAGGTACTGAGTACTTACTTATGAAAAATGGTGCTAGCTCTGGGAGTCCCCAGGCTCGTAGAAGCTCCAATATCTCATCCATTTGGAAGGCGAACTGCAGTACGTATATTATTATATTATGCACTTTTGAATCACAACACAATATGAATACGAGAATCACTTTTCACTCGCACACAAAATAACGTAAACGCTGGGTGCCGGCCGAAAACAAACTAAAACGTATTTTAACATGATCTGATGCGCTTGGTGCGTGCACACAACAAATTGTTTGAACTGTCAAATCGATCATCTCAATCACTAAAGGGCGCGTTCGTTTAAATGAAGTACAATAATGACTGTCTGATTATTTAAACAAAAATGTTGCTAATAATATGCATAAAAGTCAGGTTTAGATCAAATAATTATAATTTTTACTAACATTTAAGCAACTTGATACATATTAATAAGTTATCATTAAAATAGGCTACGTTCTGAAGTTAACGAAGTAAGCTTATTAGAATTAATATAATATATTAATAAGACGTTCTAACATTTAAGCTTATTTGTAATATAGAACTATCAATTGTTGCTCTTAAAATTTTCTTATATGACTCAAATATATTTTTTCCTAATAAGCAAGTTGGTAACTTATTAGGCCACGATTTTTCTCAGTGTTGGACCAGGCTGTTGGTTCAATCTGCTTCATGTTAAAATTAAGATGATCCAAGTATTGAACCAACAACTACAATGATAGTTACCGTCATATTTATTTGACGTCATGTCTCTGTTCTCATTAAATATGAATTCCCTTGATTTTCTTTCAGTCATTAACATCAAACATATTTGTCGTAGAACCTTTTGACGTAGCACCACGTCTCGTAGCAGCTCGTAGCAAACGGCATTAAAGCTCACACGCTTCAATTCAAGGGACTTTACGTACTGAATTCAGGAACTTCTGAATCTGCTATTGATAGTTTGAAGTGAGAAGTGATTAATCGCATAGTGAAATTGGAAACTGCCATAAGTCATTAGGTCTGAAGTTAGCACTTTGAGTTTACAATTCAGTACCTTATGCAGCATTGCTACGATTTTGTCAAAGCAATCATTTATTTGTAGCAAAAAAATAAATAATTTAAAAAATTAAAAAACACGCCTGCGTTTGAGGGAAAAATTGATCTGAAAAGTAAAAAACAAGTTATAATTTGTGAAAAATTTTGGACGCAATACTTTGCTTCGATTGTTCTTCTATTTGGAAATTTGACGATGTTTTTATTAGTATCAAAACATTCTATAATATGAATAGTTATCTTTACCGTACATATAGGTTCAATATTATGTTTTGTGACCAGACTTTACAATGCAAACGGGGATAGTTTTGAGATTGTAACGTGATTGTATGACAACAAACTATCCCCGACTGCATTGTAAAGTCTGGTCACAAAAAAACATAATATTGAACCTATATGTACGGTAAAGATAACTATTCATATTATAGAATGTTTTGATACTAATAAAAACATCGTCAAATTTCCAAATAGAAGAACAATCGAAGCAAAGTATTGCGTCCAAAATTTTCACAAATTATAACTTGTTTTTACTTTTCAGATCAATTTTCCTCAAACGCAGGCGTGTTTTTAATTTTTAAATTATTTATTTTATTTACTACTTTTAAATTATAACAAGTAAAAATTTGTTCGCTTCTTCTGTTTTTCTGTGGTTTCCGGTGTTGGTTCATCATACTAGTCATCATAAAAAAACTGAACGCTTCTATTATCGACCCCCTATGTAAGTTCTACAGTCATACCAGTAATCCTGTAAAAATCTGTGCTGTTCTATTGTCTTTCTATGAGGGGGGCAAGCCCTCTTCAACCCCCCGATGGTGGTCTTATATTTATACCAGTCATGCTGTAATGATCTGTGCTGATCTGTTGTCTCTCTATGAGGGGGGCATGTTGGTCCTACATTCATACCAGTCATCCTGTCAAAATCTGTGCTGATCTGTTGTCTCTCTATGAGGGGGGCAAGCCCCCCTCAACCCCGAGTTGTTGGTCCTACATTCATACCAGTCATCCTGTAAAAATCTGTGCTGATCTGTTGTCTCTCTATGAGGGGGGCAAGCCCCCCTCAACCCCTCGATGTTGGTCCTACATTCATACCACTCATCCTGTAAAAATCTGTGCTGATCTGTTGTTTCTATGAGGACAAGCCCCCTCAACCCCCGATGTTGGTCCTACATTCATACCAGTCATCCTGTAAAAATCTGTGCTGATCTGTTGTCTCTCTATGGGGCAAGCCCCTCAACCCCTGATGTTGGTCCTACATGCATCCAGTTATCCTGTAAAAATCTGTGCTTTTGTATTGTCTTTCTATGAGAGGCAAGCCCCTCAACCCTCCGATGTTGGTCCTACATTTATACCAGTCATCCTGTCAAAATCTGTGCTGATCTGTTGTCTTCTATGAGGGCAAGCCCCCTCAACCCCCCGATGTTGGTCCTACATTCATACCAGTCATCCTGTCAAAATCTGTGCTGATCTGTTGTCTTCTAGGGCAAGCCCCCTCAACCCCTGATGTTGGTCCTACATTCATACCAGTCATCCTGTAAAAATCTGTGCTGATCTGTTGTCTCTCTATGCCCCCTCAACCCCGATGTTGGTCCTACATTCATACCAGTCATCCTGTAAAAATCTGTGCTGATCTGTTGTCTCTCTATGAGGACAAGCCCCTCAACCCCCGATGTTGGTCCTACATTCATACCAGTCATCCTGTAAAAATCTGTGCTTTTGTATTGTCTTTCTATGAGGCAAGCCCCCCTCAACCCTCCGATGTTGGTCCTACATTTATACCAGTCATCCTGTCAAAATCTGTGCTGATCTGTTGTCTCTCTAGAGAGGCAAGCCCCCTCAACCCCCCGATGTTGGTCCTACATTCATACCAGTCATCCTGTCAAAATCTGTGCTGATCTGTTGTCTCTATGAGGGGGGCAAGCCCCCCTCAACCCCTGATGTTGGTCCTACATTCATACCAGTCATCCTGTCAAAATCTGTGCTGATCTGTTGTCTCTATGAGGCAAGCCCCCTCAACCCTCCGATGTTGGTCCTACATTTATACCAGTCATCCTGTCAAAATCTGTGCTGATCTGTTGTCTCTATGAGGCAAGCCCCTCAACCCCCCGATGTTGGTCCTACATTCATACCACTCATCCTGTCAAAATCTGTGCTGGTCTGTTGTCTTTCTATCAGGAAGGCAATCTTCCCTTAACCCCTGTGTTGGTGTTCCCTTCACATTACTGTGGTTTCACCCACGCAGTATTCTCGCGGTACAGGTGCGATACCGTCGCGGTATTTGTATCGATCGCTATCAGGTGCGGGACGTCCATGCAAATACCACGGCGGTATCGCAACGTTACCGCGAGGAGAACACCGCGTACCGTGTACTGAAATGTGAACGGGTCTTAATGCCTACTAGTTGAACTGCCCATAACTGATTTAAACTACTTAAATGATTTGGATTTTAAATGGGTTATTTTATTGACTACAAAGTCTAGACTACATACATTAATATTACATAGCAGCTCAGCTCATAAAGAAGTTGCGTTTAAGTAATCAACATTTTCTTGATACCGACTTCCTTATTTTAATCAACACTAAAGTTTTTGCCGACCAGGGCCTGCGTTTTCATGTCTTACATTGGCAGTAGTAGTCTTTTGAAGAATACTTCACTTTACTATGAATAAAGTAGGTATCCCGAAGACAGCTGCTCTGCAATAAAATCATCATTGTTTGGTCAATGTAATAACAACCTACGTAATCTACTAACAAACAATGTAGCTATCAAAGTAGCTATGCAGAGAAGACACCAGCAGTAGCTTGTATATGTAATGATTCATTACATATACAAGTACCAGGCGCCTAAGATATATCTGCTGGCAGTGCACATCAGGCGCCTAAGATATATCTGCTGGCATTGCACATTGTTGTTTATGCTATTTTTACACGACTGCCCAACCAAAAAAAGGAGTGTAATGTTTTCAGGGTTCATGTATGTATGTATATATGTGCAATGCTATAACCCACTATAACTCGATAACTACTGAACAGATTTAAATGGGAGTAGTGTGAGAAGAATCCATACACCATCCTGAGTGTCATAGGCTGGGTTTTGTCGTCTTAAACCTTAGGATGACTAGAAAAATTATCTAATTTTATTAATTAGGGATAGCAGCCACCGTAAATAAAACTCTTTGAACAAATCTTATTATAAAATTCATGTCACACAATCTGTTGAAGTTTGATGTCGCTGACATTGGTTGAGTTGACGTTGCAGTATGTCTAATTATGTCACTGATACAAAATATTTACGTTCGTTGTTGCAAAATAAAATAAATTTAAACAAATACTGTGTAATAATTAATTAATAATAAAACGAGTATTCCAAACTGAAAGATAAAATAACGCTGATAGTTTTTACGAATGGCACAGAGTTCTTATCCCGATGTCCAGCCTTGATGCTTTTGTAATGCAAAACATGTAAATATTCAAAGGCATCTCAGTATCAGGTAATTAGTTAAACTTATTATTATATTTATGGCTAATGAGCAGGCATAAAAATAGCATAAACAACAATGTGCAATGCCAGCAGATATATCTTAGGCGCCTGATGTGCACTGCCAGCAGATATATCTTAGGCGCCTGGTACTTGTATATGTAATGAATCATTACATATACAAGCTACTGCTGGTGTCTTCTCTGCATAGCTACTTTGATAGCTACATTGTTTGTTAGTAGATTACGTAGGTTGTTATTACATTGACCAAACAATGATGATTTTATTGCAGAGCAGCTGTCTTCGGATACCTACTTTATTCATAGTAAAGTGAAGTATTCTTCAAAAGACTACTACTGCCAATGTAAGACATGAAAACGCAGGCCCTGGTCGGCAAAAACTTTAGTGTTGATTAAAATAAGGAAGTCGGTATCAAGAAAATGTTGATTACTTAAACGCAACTTCTTTATGAGCTGAGCTGCTATGTAATATTAATGTATGTAGTCTAGACTTTGTAGTCAATAAAATAACCCATTTAAAATCCAAATCATTTAAGTAGTTTAAATCAGTTATGGGCAGTTCAACTAGTAGGCATTAAGACCCGTTCACATTTCAGCACGGTATCGCTGCGATACCGCCGTGGTATTTGCATGGACGTCCCGCACCTGATAGCGATCGATACAAATACCGCGACGGTATCGCACCTGTACCGCGAGAATACTGCGTGGGTGAAACCACAGTAATGTGAAGGAAACACCAACACAGGGGTTAAGGGAAGATTGCCTTCCTGATAGAAAGACAACAGACCAGCACAGATTTTGACAGGATGAGTGGTATGAATGTAGGACCAACATCGGGGGGTTGAGGGGGGCTTGCCCCCCTCATAGAGAGACAACAGATCAGCACAGATTTTGACAGGATGACTGGTATAAATGTAGGACCAACATCGGAGGGTTGAGGGGGGCTTGCCCCTCAGAGAGACACCAGATCAGCACAGATTTTGACAGGATGACTGGTATGAATGTAGGACCAACATCGGGGGGTTGAGGGGGCTTGCCCCCCTCATAGAGAGACAACAGATCAGCACAGATTTTGACAGGATGACTGGTATGAATGTAGGACCAACATCGGGGGGTTGAGGGGCTTGCCCCTCATAGAGACAACAGATCAGCACAGATTTTGACAGGATGACTGGTATAAATGTAGGACCAACATCGGAGGGTTGAGGGGGGCTTGCCCCCCTCATAGAAAGACAATACAAAAGCACAGATTTTTACAGGATGACTGGTATGAATGTAGGACCAACATCGGGGGGTTGAGGGGGGCTTGTCCCCCTCATAGAGAGACAACAGATCAGCACAGATTTTTACAGGATGACTGGTATGAATGTAGGACCAACATCGGGGGGTTGAGGGGGGCTTGCCCCCCTCATAGAGAGACAACAGATCAGCACAGATTTTTACAGGATGACTGGTATGAATGTAGGACCAACATCGGGGTGTTGAGGGGGGCTTGCCCCATAGAGACAACAGATCAGCACAGATTTTGACAGGATGACTGGTATTAATGTAGGACCAACATCGGGGGGTTGAGGGGGGCTTGCCCTCATAGAGAGACAACAGATCAGCACAGATTTTGACAGGATGACTGGTATAAATGTAGGACCAACATCGGAGGGTTGAGGGGGGCTTGCCCCCCTCATAGAAAGACAATACAAAAGCACAGATTTTTACAGGATAACTGGATGCATGTAGGACCAACATCGGGGTTGAGGGGCTTGCCCTCAAGACAACAGATCAGCACAGATTTTGACAGGATGACTGGTATGAATGTAGGACCAACATCGGGGGGTTGAGGGGGGCTTGCCCCCCTCATAGAGAGACAACAGATCAGCAAAGATTTTACAGGATGACTGGTATGAATGTAGGACCAACATCGGGGGGTTGAGTGGGGCTTGCCCCCCTCATAGAGAGACAACAGATCAGCACAGATTTTGACAGGATGACTGGTATGAATGTAGGACCAACATGCCCCCCTCATAGAGAGACAACAGATCAGCACAGATCATTACAGCATGACTGGTATAAATATAAGACCACCATCGGGGGGTTGAAGAGGGCTTGCCCCCCTCATAGAAAGACAATAGAACAGCACAGATTTTTACAGGATTACTGGTATGACTGTAGAACTTACATAGGGGGTCGATAATAGAAGCGTTCAGTTTTTTTTACATGATGACTAGTATGATGAACCAACACCGGAAACCACAGAAAAACAGAAGAAGCGAACAAATTTTTACTTGTTATAATTTAAAGTAGTAAATAAAATAAATAATTTAAAATTAAAAACACGCCTGCGTTTGAGGAAAAATTGATCTGAAAGTAAAAACAAGTTTAATTTGAAAATTTTGGACGCAATACTTTGCTTCGATTGTTCTTCTATTTGAAATTTGACGATGTTTTTATTAGTATCAAAACATTCTATAATATGAATAGTTATCTTTACCGTACATATAGGTTCAATATTATGTTTTGTGACCAGACTTTACAATGCAGTCGGGGATAGTTTGTTGTCATACAATCACGTTACAATCTCAAAAACTATCCCCCGTTTGCATTGTAAAGTCTGGTCACAAAAAAACATAATATTGAACCTATATGTACGGTAAAGATAACTATTCATATTATAGAATGTTTTTGATACTAATAAAAACATCGTCAAATTTCCAAATAGAAGAACAATCGAAGCAAAGTATTGCGTCCAAAATTTTTCACAAATTATAACTTGTTTTTTACTTTTCAGATCAATTTTTCCCTCAAACGCAGGCGTGTTTTTTAATTTTTTAAGTTATTTATTTTATTATGCCTGCTCATTAGCCATAAATATAATAATAAGTTTAACTAATTACCTGATACTGAGATGCCTTTGAATATTTACATGTTTTGCATTACAAAAGCATCAAGGCTGGACATCGGGATAAGAACTCTGTGCCATTCGTAAAAACTATCAGCGTTATTTTATCTTTCAGTTTGGAATACTCGTTTTATTATTAATTAATTATTACACAGTATTTGTTTAAATTTATTTTATTTTGCAACAACGAACGTAAATATTTTGTATCAGTGACATAATTAGACATACTGCAACGTCAACTCAACCAATGTCAGCGACATCAAACTTCAACAGATTGTGTGACATGAATTTTATAATAAGATTTGTTCAAAGAGTTTTATTTACGGTGGCTGCTATCCCTAATTAATAAAATTAGATAATTTTTCTAGTCATCCTAAGGTTTAAGACGACAAAACCCAGCCTATGACACTCAGGATGGTGTATGGATTCTTCTCACACTACTCCCATTTAAATCTGTTCAGTAGTTATCGAGTTATAGTGGGTTATAGCATTGCACATATATACATACATACATGAACCCTGAAAACATTACACTCCTTTTTTTGGTTGGGCAGTCGTGTAATAAGTATGTAAATATAAAGGAAAATGCCTATTACTGGTTTAAAAAATTATCGTATATTTTAACGAAGAATAGCCAAAAAAGTAGTAAATAAAATAAATAACTTAAAAAATTAAAAAACACGCCTGCGTTTGAGGGAAAAATTGATCTGAAAAGTAAAAAACAAGTTATAATTTGTGAAAAATTTTGGACGCAATACTTTGCTTCGATTGTTCTTCTATTTGGAAATTTGACGATGTTTTTATTAGTATCAAAAACATTCTATAATATGAATAGTTATCTTTACCGTACATATAGGTTCAATATTATGTTTTTTTGTGACCAGACTTTACAATGCAAACGGGGGATAGTTTTTGAGATTGTAACGTGATTGTATGACAACAAACTATCCCCCGACTGCATTGTAAAGTCTGGTCACAAAAAAACATAATATTGAACCTATATGTACGGTAAAGATAACTATTCATATTATAGAATGTTTTTGATACTAATAAAAACATCGTCAAATTTCCAAATAGAAGAACAATCGAAGCAAAGTATTGCGTCCAAAATTTTTCACAAATTATAACTTGTTTTTTACTTTTCAGATCAATTTTTCCCTCAAACGCAGGCGTGTTTTTTAATTTTTTAAATTATTTATTTTATTTACTACTTTTTAAATTATAACAAGTAAAAATTTGTTCGCTTCTTCTGTTTTTCTGTGGTTTCCGGTGTTGGTTCATCATACTAGTCATCATGTAAAAAAAACTGAACGCTTCTATTATCGACCCCCTATGTAAGTTCTACAGTCATACCAGTAATCCTGTAAAAATCTGTGCTGTTCTATTGTCTTTCTATGAGGGGGGCAAGCCCTCTTCAACCCCCCGATGGTGGTCTTATATTTATACCAGTCATGCTGTAATGATCTGTGCTGATCTGTTGTCTCTCTATGAGGGGGGCATGTTGGTCCTACATTCATACCAGTCATCCTGTCAAAATCTGTGCTGATCTGTTGTCTCTCTATGAGGGGGGCAAGCCCCCCTCAACCCCCCGATGTTGGTCCTACATTCATACCAGTCATCCTGTAAAAATCTGTGCTGATCTGTTGTCTCTCTATGAGGGGGGCAAGCCCCCCTCAACCCCCCGATGTTGGTCCTACATTCATACCAGTCATCCTGTCAAAATCTGTGCTGATCTGTTGTCTCTCTATGAGGGGGACAAGCCCCCCTCAACCCCCGGATGTTGGTCCTACATTCATACCAGTCATCCTGTAAAAATCTGTGCTGATCTGTTGTCTCTATGAGGCAAGCCCCTCAACCCCCGATGTTGGTCCTACATGCATCCAGTTATCCTGTAAAAATCTGTGATTTTGTATTGTCTTTCTATGAGGCAAGCCCCTCAACCCTCCGATGTTGGTCCTACATTTATACCAGTCATCCTGTCAAAATCTGTGCTGATCTGTTGTCTTCTATGAGGGCAAGCCCTCAACCCCCGATGTTGGTCCTACATTCATACCAGTCATCCTGTCAAAATCTGTGCTGATCTGTTGTTCTCTATGAGGCAAGCCTCAACCCCCGATGTTGGTCCTACATTCATACCAGTCATCCTGTAAAAATCTGTGCTGATCTGTTGTCTTCTAGGGCAAGCCCCTCAACCCCGATGTTGGTCCTACATTCATACCAGTCATCCTGTAAAAATCTGTGCTGATCTGTTGTCTTCTATGAGGGGACAAGCCCCTCAACCCCCGATGTTGGTCCTACATTCATACCAGTCATCCTGTAAAAATCTGTGCTTTTGTATTGTCTTTCTATGAGGCAAGCCCCTCAACCCTCCGATGTTGGTCCTACATTTATAACAGTCATCCTGTCAAAATCTGTGCTGATCTGTTGTCTTCTAGAGGGGCAAGCCCCTCAACCCCCGATGTTGGTCCTACATTCATACCAGTCATCCTGTCAAAATCTGTGCTGATCTGTTGTCTCTATGGGCAAGCCCCTCAACCCCCCGATGTTGGTCCTACATTCATACCAGTCATCCTGTCAAAATCTGTGCTGATCTGTTGTCTCTCTATGAGGGGGGCAAGCCCCCCTCAACCCTCCGATGTTGGTCCTACATTTATACCAGTCATCCTGTCAAAATCTGTGCTGATCTGTTGTCTCTCTATGAGGGGGGCAAGCCCCCCTCAACCCCCCGATGTTGGTCCTACATTCATACCACTCATCCTGTCAAAATCTGTGCTGGTCTGTTGTCTTTCTATCAGGAAGGCAATCTTCCCTTAACCCCTGTGTTGGTGTTCCCTTCACATTACTGTGGTTTCACCCACGCAGTATTCTCGCGGTACAGGTGCGATACCGTCGCGGTATTTGTATCGATCGCTATCAGGTGCGGGACGTCCATGCAAATACCACGGCGGTATCGCAACGTTACCGCGAGGAGAACACCGCGTACCGTGTACTGAAATGTGAACGGGTCTTAATGCCTACTAGTTGAACTGCCCATAACTGATTTAAACTACTTAAATGATTTGGATTTTAAATGGGTTATTTTATTGACTACAAAGTCTAGACTACATACATTAATATTACATAGCAGCTCAGCTCATAAAGAAGTTGCGTTTAAGTAATCAACATTTTCTTGATACCGACTTCCTTATTTTAATCAACACTAAAGTTTTTGCCGACCAGGGCCTGCGTTTTCATGTCTTACATTGGCAGTAGTAGTCTTTTGAAGAATACTTCACTTTACTATGAATAAAGTAGGTATCCCGAAGACAGCTGCTCTGCAATAAAATCATCATTGTTTGGTCAATGTAATAACAACCTACGTAATCTACTAACAAACAATGTAGCTATCAAAGTAGCTATGCAGAGAAGACACCAGCAGTAGCTTGTATATGTAATGATTCATTACATATACAAGTACCAGGCGCCTAAGATATATCTGCTGGCAGCACATCAGGCGCCTAAGATATATCTGCTGGCATTGCACATTGTTGTTTATGCTATTTTTATGCCTGCTCATTAGCCATAAATATAATAATAAGTTTAACTAATTACCTGATACTGAGATGCCTTTGAATATTTACATGTTTTGCATTACAAAAGCATCAAGGCTGGACATCGGGATAAGAACTCTGTGCCATTCGTAAAAACTATCAGCGTTATTTTATCTTTCAGTTTGGAATACTCGTTTTATTATTAATTAATTATTACACAGTATTTGTTTAAATTTATTTTATTTTGCAACAACGAACGTAAATATTTTGTATCAGTGACATAATTAGACATACTGCAACGTCAACTCAACCAATGTCAGCGACATCAAACTTCAACAGATTGTGTGACATGAATTTTATAATAAGATTTGTTCAAAGAGTTTTATTTACGGTGGCTGCTATCCCTAATTAATAAAATTAGATAATTTTTCTAGTCATCCTAAGGTTTAAGACGACAAAACCCAGCCTATGACACTCAGGATGGTGTATGGATTCTTCTCACACTACTCCCATTTAAATCTGTTCAGTAGTTATCGAGTTATAGTGGGTTATAGCATTGCACATATATACATACATACATGAACCCTGAAAACATTACACTCCTTTTTTTGGTTGGGCAGTCGTGTAAAAATTAATTGCCACACAAAACAGTAAACTAATTTAATTTTTAAAAGTTTTTCTACTTAGCTATTTTCACAAAAGATTTTTTCGCTGCTTGCCGAAGATAACGAATTTAGGACGAAAAACACGAGACAAACCTTAACAATTATGTTTCTTTCGATATGTACCCAAATTTAACATGCAATAGCTCCAGAACTTCTGTCATATTGAAAAATGTTTAGTTATTAATAGGTACGCAGTTATTAGACTCTATAATTATTTAACTCTGATGCGAGGACTGCAAGTGATGTGGCAAGCAATGGACAAACATCTTTGCTTAAGTGGGCATTATCTTTTTGCATAATCACACTAATTTTCATCGGTTCTTTTCTACTCGGTGTTTTATACTACGACAAGAAGAATACGAGTTTTTGGGGGAAGTAGCACTGCTATCACAAAACAAATACGCTTGAAAACAGACCAACAAAATCAACTTTATGACATCTTTATCTTCACTTGATTGCCGAATGCCGTTGACCTGATCCCAGCAGCCTTCAAATTGAGTTACAATGAGGTCATGATACTTCCATCACCTTTATCATAAAAAAGTCGTTCAGCGGCGGAAATGGCGCTCGATTTAGCTACTCGTAAAGGACTAAAGGCTCTATATGAACTGAATATTCTTGTCACTTTCGTAGGCCTACTAAGCTAACGCGTTTATGTATGAGGGTGTTGTAGCTTTAGAATTGAAGCATGCGAAAGAAAGCATGCGACGGATGTTGTTTGCTTAATTGTGACTTTTTTCCTGAAAATGAATAAAAGTTAGTCAAATCCCCCTAATTTCCCAACAGCACTGCGCTCGCGAATCTACCTACCACATAGAGAGTGTGGCAATGCACCTCAAAAATTAGAGATATATCCAGCAGTAGACTGTTGTGGCTGTAATATAGCGTTAGTAGCAGCATTATTATTAAAGGCCAAACTGGTTCATATTTCAACAAATAAGTATTTCTTGGAGAAGTTGCCCAGTTTCATGAGCCGACTCATACATTTCGCGGGCACCAGCTAGTTTTATCAATAATTTTATTCACCATTAAAAGCTTTTCGTCTTAGCTTATTTAAATTAAATTGCTCTTATATAGGGTGTCCGCATAAACACGGCGACACACATTACGTACTCTGGCTGTGTATAGGGTGCTCCAAAATATACATGGTTATAAGCTATTAGCAAATCGTGTTAAGTATAAGGGTGAGATCAATGTCATGAGCGGAGCGTGTCATCTGCTTATGTGATTATTTACAGACTTGTGAAATGGGATATGATAATGATAAAGCAACTAGTGCCATGGTACTATCTACTATAGATAATAGTGAGTGTTATTGGGTAATTTGACGACTCGGAGTCCTACACGATCAAGAGAGACCTTAAGATACAAAAATATGTTCATTTGGTTGTTTGTCGTGAATGAATCGTAGACGGAATTCATAACATGACCTACCTATGAAACATAATTCAGTTTTTCTTTTTCTACTTGCTTTGCCGTATCCTCATGTCATGACTGAAGGACGATACTTTTCTGGCCTATATTCGTACTTTTTTAATGTTTTCTTTTCAGTTTATTTCTCCGCTCCGCTCGCCAGAATAAACACTGCCTTATATAAAGAGTCTGCTTATCGTCTAAGTTAGGTACACATTTTGGGTTTGCCTTCGGTCTAGAGTACCTAATATCGTTCGTACAAGGTTGCTGAGTGTGGGCTGACGCCGTTTTGTACCTACTTGCCACGTTGAAAGTACAGATAAACAGTGTTGATTTATTTAGGTAAGACATACTTACTTATAAAATCCATTACTGACGGAGGTTGATTGCGTAAAATCAATTCAATATAACTGAAATGCTAGGAAAATTTAAATAATAAGCCTTGACAATATTTCCTTTTAGTAACAATGGGTTAATCGGGTCGTTGAACGACTTGTTTTCCAGCTCGAAAAAGAACTAGAAGTAACAATATTCCGAGTATTTCTGTTTTTGTCATAGAATAAGTAAAAGATTGGCGGATTCTTTTCAGTTTAACTTTTACGTATATACCTATACAAAAAACCATTCAAGTTTTACAGTTACGCGTCGTTTTCTATCTATGAGTTACTCGTATAAAGCGATTACAGCATCTCAAAGTTAAGCACAGAACACCCCAAATTAAAACTGCCTTCAACGGTCCCAATAGAAAATCCCGGCTGAATACAAACGATGTCTTTGAGAAGTCTCGATCCACCTATCGTGTAATACATCGGCAGTAAAACAGATATAACTGCCTTCAAACATGGCGCCTCTAATTGGCAGTCAACCTTCGTCTTAGAGATAACATCGTGTATTCCAATCCTCCATGAGGAAGGAATATTCGAGTTGCACAAGATATATACGATTGGTAGATACCGTTGTGGTTGTAAGATTCATATGAGTAGGTTAGTATAAGAATCATTTGAAAGATCAGCACTATCGCGAGTATTCCTATAAATTTTTGAAACCTTTGTTAAAAACAAAAATGTAAGGGGTTTTGGTGCTGTCAATAAGGTCGACCGAAAGCTTCTTGTTTTCAGGTCTGCAAGTCTGTATGTGTGTATTTCTGTTGCAAATCGTACATAAAGTCTATGGCAACTTATTCACCTATAATAAGGGACCAACTTATACTTGTTTTTCTTGTAAAATCCAGTACCTACCTATAAGTTGGTCCCTTAAAAGGGTAAGTAGAATTTGTGGCGATAGATATACAATCTAGGCGATATTTCATATTAAACAATCGTTTTAAATTAAGTAGTTACAGGTACCTGATTTGAATTTCAATCGTGAACTTTCATGCAAAATTAAATGAAATTCTTTGCTCAATGCAAACTTCTGAATGCAATCATTAAGAAAACCGACAGTTAATTCTCAAAGTGCTGGGAGAGAGGCAAAAAGATTAAAAATAGCGAGTGGATTTTAAAATAAGTTCTCAAAGCTGTGTAACTTTCGAAATATTTCACTGAGAATGTTTCTATCGTGGGGAACAAAAGTTTCGCATGCGAATTTTAATACTATTTTGAACTTTAAAACTCACGTAGGTATTCAGAGCTTTTGATAGGTATTAAGTACTAGAGTTGGTTAAGTTTAGATGGTTTGGTTTTCACACACAATTTTGTTGTGTTTTGCTGAATCTAGTTTATTGTACAAAAGCAGCTTACATGGATATCATGGCACATGTCACCGTATTGACTTGCGGCTGTCACACACAATGGCTGTCATGGCCGAGGGGCCCAGTTGCAGAAGTCCCTAAGTCCAATATCATGACAGTTGAATTCTGAACTCTATCTTTATTAAATACGATTGTATATGTTACAGGCAAAACCCTTAACCAGTCATTAACGTTAATGACTGGCAAAACCAGTCAATAACGTTATTGCCTAAGGGACTAAGTCAAAACCCTTATTGACTGGTTTTATCTATTAAAAGCAGTCAATAACGATATTGACTGACGTGCCCAGTCAAAACCCTTAATAGGTACGTCCGCCCCAGTGGCAGCAACCTAGACCTGGCTGGCAGGTCTGAGATCACCATCAAGACCGTTAAATGGTCGCAGTCAGAGTGGAAGTCTACTGTCTCGCTTGCCGGTTGTCAGCAGGTACTTGGTTTCACCTCCCAGGTGTCATAGATCTCACGGCGGTGGCTAATAAGCTCTGGCCCAGTGCAGTCGGCAAGTGAGGCAGTTGGCTTTCCATCATAGGCGACTACCTAACGATACGGATGGTTATCTTAGACCAGTCAGCCAGGACAGATCTCCCGGTGGGTAAGCAAAAGAGTAGACTTCCACTCTGACTGCCTCCATCTTCTATAATATTTTATACGATGCATTTCGGTGAGTGTGCTCAATCGTAGTCTCGTCACTCGTCTTAACACCAACTGCGACGCGTAGCATCAGCGAATGGTCCTCTACGGCGTAGCATATGCTATTACACCCACTACGACGAATTGGATCAGGGAAAGGCCCTCACGGCGTAGCAAATGCTACAATTCTCTCTACAAGGCGTAGTATAAGCGAATGGTTTTCACGGCGTAGCCAATGCTACAACTCCCACTACGCCGCGTAGGATCAGAGAATGTTCCTCTACGACGTAGCAAATGCTACAACTCCCACTAAGACGCGTAGGATCCTACCGCTACGTGGTTAACTAACCCCCTACGACGGAGGAACCACACATGTTTCATCTACGACGTAGCACATGCTACACCATTTTCTATTTTCCCGCTACGATGGATGAAACTAACTTTACAGTGCTCTACGGCGTAGCATAAGCTGAAGAGGTAACGATTTTATATTACTGTGGAAGTAGTTATTTAGGGCGTAGCATATGCTACAACGTTAGGCATAAAGGGCGCCACACACCGGGCCCATATGCGTGATGTGCACGTCACCACCTGCGTAGAAATGACATTGTATGTGGGTTCGATTCCCATCAGACACAAATATTTGTAAAGTCAATTTTCAGAGGTCATCATTAGTGAAGAGCCGTCTGCGACTTGGGCATGTCCTTATGGAATGACAACTGGCGAGCGAGACAGTATACTTCCACTCTGGCTGCGACCATCTAACGGTCCTGATGGTGATCTTAGACCTGACAGCTAGGTCTAGGTTGCTGCCGCCAAGGCTGATGTACCTATTAAGGGTTTTGACTGGGCACGTCAGTCGATATCGTTATTGACTAGTCAATAAGGGTTTTGACTAGTCAGTAAGGGTTTTGACTGAGGCTCTTAGGCAATATCGTTATTGACTGTTTTATTCAGTCAATAACGTTAATGACTGGTTAAGGGTTTTGCCTGTAACATATAAACAAAATTTGTTAAAACAAAAATAAGACTTAGGTACTTTCACAACTGTGCCCTTTGTCGGGGGCAGAGGTGAATGAGACAATGCTGATATCTGGATACCTACTAGGAACTAATCAATGCAGTGTCAATAATGGTAAACTTTGCAGGTTTTCTCAAGTGCCGTGTAGATGGCGCTGAGCTAATTCGAAATAAAGTTTCTTTACATGGAAAGTCTGTACCCGTCTATAAATTATTTTGTGTTTATTCAATCTTACTGATCAATAGCAGCTAGACCTAGACGACTTTATTTCGTTACATTTCAAATGAAAAGTAGGTAACTAATTAGTTACGAACACAGCATGAAATGGAACCTAACACACATATTCACCCATGTCTTTCATTAATTTGTATGCTTTTGTTAAAAAAGTACTTTGATCACTCCTAAGTATTTGAGTTCTATGAAAGGTTTTTTTTATTGGGGATACTATTTTATTCAATAAACTCAATCAAATATCAAAACAATGCTAGACTAGATATACTATGTAAGTAAAATAAATAAATACTAAATTACCTTAACTTAACAAGATTAGGAAGAAGTCGTCCAGGGCGCCCCATGAGACATGGTCCCCAATAGACTGAGGTTAGTTTCTTGGAATCAACATTTTCTAACGTAGGGATTTGCACGCTCGTGTAGTTTTGTTTGTGTAATATTTTGTCGTTGTGTGTATAAATTTATTGATACGTAAACAGTTGGCAAACACTGTGGCGGCTCTGGTACTGCGACTACAACTGCCAACTGTGCAAAGAATCTGGGTTCTGATTGTACTTACATGTTAATAGCTTAACAATTTTTGGAAAACTTGCGAAATTTTCACCGCAGACAGGATTTCAACCTGCGACTTCCAGCATCAGTACTGCCGACGCCTCTATCAACTGGGCTACCGCGGCTCAATCGTAGCCTACGAAATAATGCAATATATTTGAGCCAATAACGCTTGATAGGGCTCCATCTACTGGGATAATTTTGCAACTAATTCCCAAAGCAATATGAGAATTCGAGTGAGGGCTATGAGTGTGTTTGTTGATCGTTAAGCTGCTGTGTTTTTTTCGGCTTAGGTTCTTCTTAAAAAGTGACTGGAACCGTAAAGAGAATGGGCAGTAGTATGTGCATGCAACACCTTGCATTATGCTCGCCATTTTACCTGTTCTACCTTCACTCTTTCTTATTAAAGTACAGTCACCTACAGAGTTATCTGACCCCATGTCTCCGACTACGGCGATCACGTAAATCTGCTGATGACTGTACCTCTCAATTGTTACACTTTTCTTCAGCAAAATATCTCCCGATACAGACTAGGTAGTCCATTTGTTAGAATTACTTTCAACTCGAGTTCTTAAGACAAACTACTTAATTAGACTAAGTACAGTTCGTACAATTAACTAATTTACTTTAGATACTTGCTCGAACGTAGGAACAAAAGAAATTCTGCCTTTTGCCCGAGCAGGAATAATTAAGTAAAAATAACAAAATTGAAAAAGTTTCTAATTGTGTTTAGAAAATTGGCCCTGAAAGACATTTCGTTGTAAGTTTGTTAAGAAAATAGTAAAAGTAATTAGAAGGTGAATCCAGGAATTACTTCAAAAATGTTTTTAATAACTTGTCCTCGGGGAATTATTTTATGAATCTGTAATTTATTATAATTAACAAGTACAATTTGATGTTCATCAAAATGTACATTTAGCCATTATATTAACGGTACGATTAAGATAACAGAATATTATGAATTGTACTGGAATATTGAATATTGTATTTTTCCAAAACCTTGGATATTTTTAGAATAAAGCATAGCTGGAGCTAGGTAGTATTTTGTTCTATAAAGTGAGGTACAGACTAAACATCACTTTGTACGTTATTTTGCGCAACGCTATCGTAGGTATGCGTTCGGAAAATGCGATATTCCACGCTATTTTCATACATATACGATTTATGTCAAACGGTTTGACAGACGTATCCACTAGCGCTGCGAATCGCACAACACTGCGTCGAAGGATGCAAAGTATGCCGAAGTATTTAGGTCGTTTGTTTCCGCGTATATTGTATTTCTATGTACTTACCTAAGGCTAGGTTAGCCTGTTCAATCAGCCTTACCGCAATTTTATTGCTTAATAGACAAAATATTGTGGTCAACAATTTAAAAACCCAATTTGTGGCAAGCACCACCTTGCATGTCTTGTGTCCTCATAAAAGGATGTTACAATCATAATTAACCCGACTTCATTTAGGTAGTGAACTGGTTAAAACTAGTTTTGTTATTACTGGAATTACTCAAACTTTAGCTGCTGGTGTAGTATAAACAAATGTTGGCTATTACAGCTAACGATGTAATTTTCTGTTAGCGAGCCTCTCTGTAAGAGCTAGCGCACATCCGTATTTCAGTAGTATTTTGAATATGAACTGTATAGTGACTGAAATAAAGTTGATATTGGCAACGATTCGAGAAAATAATTTTCTTAACCTAACTTGAAAAAAAAAAAATAGGTTTATTGTTTTTATTTAACCTATTTTGATAGATAACGCGCATATTGCGTTAAATAATTTTAGTCACGATCATCTTCTATTATTTTAAACCATTCATAACAATCTTTATAAGAACATAGATTTTCACATGAGAGAAATACGCAGTGTGATGCCGACTATGCCGTGTGATGCCGGCTTAGAATAGCATCACCTTAATTCTACCCGTGGGTGTCGTAAAAAGTGACTAAGGGATAATCATCCAGGGATTGGGCAGCAGCGTTCCCTGGCAATGCAACATCTTGCACTGCGTTCGCCAATCGACCTGCCAAGCGTGGTGAGTACCTATATCAATACCTCTCGATAGGGGGAGGACCATGTGCAGCAGTGGACTTGTGGCTGTTATGGTAGTTAAAAATAATGACTTTCTTTGATTGTGTCTGTTCCATCACGTTAGGTAAATACAGGATATAAGAGACATCTCTTCGATGACTGATATGGTGCATTCAGACGAAGAAAATGGACAACTTTCCATAAGAAAAATCAGGAGACTAAAAATTTGCCCTTCCGTACAAAGTCATGATCTGCTGACTCTAAAAACTAAAATTGTTTTTTTATCGTCTCATGAAAAGATTTCCTACTGAAATAGTGAATGCACCCATTACAGTATTTGAAGAGCTGTTCCTTAAACCCGGTATTTTTTAACACCTTGGATTTGGTAGGGCTATAATTGGTTAAGTTTAGTTCCAAAAATTTGAAGGGTAGTTGAAAATAATAACAACTGAAACTTTTCATTGTATTTTATTAAAATTTTTAGTCTGTATTTTCAGTAGTAAGTATTTATTATGAAGTCCCTTACAGACTGTACCGATATTTTAGCTATAAATACACTAACATGGTAACAAAATTTGTGCATTTTGGATTTTAATAACATTTAAACAATTTAATTTTTAAACACATGAATAATTAACAATTCTTTAACAAAATTTCTAATTTGGACAAATTAAATATTGTGACGTAAAATAAGATATCCTATAAAAAATCAATTTATTTTGTCCATCCCGATGATAATCTTGGACGGTTCACATGTAAATATGAAAACTCAATAAAATTCATTTTATGTTAAACTCACAAAAATCAGAACTGCAAACAAATATGGCAGTTTATTGCTTGAAAAATAATAATAATAATGTTCAGTCATATCATGGATCAAACAGGAAATAATAAGGTCCCTAACTACGAAACACTAACAGTGTAGGATTTATACAACCTGTTATACCGTTGTCTAACACTATTTACATATTTACATAAACTATTGGTCCGTCTATGTTAGAAATTAATTAAAGTTTAAAATATCATAATATTTGTTTGACGTTGTATCATAATATTGTTTTGACGTGTTTTGAAAATATGGCATGGCTTGTCAAGTTTAGTTTGAGACTTAACTTTGGTGACAAGAGACAAGACGTGAATCTTGTCGAGGCTATAGTACGGTCAGTTTTGAGCAAAAGTGCTCTAGAAACGGATTTTTATTTGTAATTCCTCTAAATACTTACGATTGGTATCGTTGGATTCCTTGTGATGTCCACAACACGGAACTGTCGGTCGTAGAGTGCAAAAGTGGGGATAGAGGGTGGGGATCAAAGATGGCGGAAAAGCAATTTGGTTTTTACGCTATAACTCGACATATACTGAACCAATTTTAAAAATAATAGTTGCGTTTTAAAGGCAATAAACTGTTGTATGTTTCGTCCATAGACATATAATACTTGTTCATTATAGTTTATGAGTTATCTTCTTAATTAAAGCCTTGCAGTAAATACTCTAGTTTTTAAGTACGGATTGTTCGAAAACTAGTAGCTTTTCGAAAAAAATTGTCGAGTAATAAATTATAGAATGGACATTCAGCTATTTAAAAATGTAAGTATAATTAAACTGGACCCTCAAACCACTAAGATATACCTATTCGCGTCAACCGAGTGGTGTAGTCGCGTACAGGTGCGCTTGCTATTGACGATGCTGTTATTTATTAAATTTTTGTTTTATGTTTAAAAGTAGTCAAAACATGCCAAGTTTGAGGTTCAGTAGGTACAAAACGGCTGACATAAAGTTTGTTTCGAAATTCCTTTCCTGACGTTAGTTTTAAGGATATGGTGGATCATTTGGCATACTTTTAACAAACTTTATGTCAGCCGTTTTGTACCTACTGGACCTCAAACTTGGCATGTTTTGACTACTTTTGAAAATGTAACTTGATTTTTTTCTAAAAGGGCAACTGTCATGTATTACAACGATATATTTTTGAAATCGTCTCGTGTAGCGCTTTCATTTGATACCCCACACGATGGTCTCCAGAAGTTTTTTTTTTAGTGCCATACAAAAAAACGAATGTCCCCCTCCCACCCTCTATCCCCACTTTTGCACTCTACGACCGACAGTTCCGTGTTGTAGACATCACAAGGAATCCAACGATACCAATCGTAGGTATTTAGAGGAATTACAAATGAAAATGTTCATAGTAGTTTGAAGGCAAACCGTACTACTAATAGATTTTTCAATTTCAAGAGAAAAACTCAACGCATTTTCATATACAAAACAAAATGAAATAACTCACTGCACACTGCATGGTAATTTGTCTTTTTGATCTTAGCCTCGATATAGCCTGAACTCCTAATGTAGGTTTTCGGCATATTTCCACAAGTGACTAGAAACAGAAACAAAAGTCATAAGAATCATTATTATTTATTACATTTACTATACCCATAATGAAAACGAACCATTTTAAGGTCTTCCTAAAAACAGGAAACAATTTTATTGCTTCACGATAAAATTTATGAGGCGATCAACAAATTGGTGTTCTATGAAGTTCGCTTTTTTCTTCCCTTATCAGACAAGTACTTAATTTTAGTAGCCGCAATGTCTCCAAGGGTCACAAATTAGGGGCACGCACCGTTACAATATAACTCAATTTAAAACATTTTCGTTCTATTTCAAGGTACCTTAATACAATTAAAGCCTTTTAAAAACAAATTTAATTCTTCAATCACATTTAAATTGGGAAAAACGGAAAGGAATAAATTATAAATGAATTCCGAAAAGAGAATTGGGATAAAAATTAATAGCAGTACCTTTAAAATTACTGCGACATTTTTATCTAAAGGATGGATATGCGACCGAGCTACAGAACTATTTACAATTCACTTATTACAGAAGTTTATGTACAATCATGTACACCGAAAATTACATAATTCAAATATATCGTCCGCTAGAATGAAAATTCTTAAACACTTTCACTGTTTTCAAGATATGATTTTCACTGTTAGTCTTAATTTTATCACTTCACTAGAAGTCAATAAAGTACCTTCTCAATTTCAAGTGGCACAGATATTAAAGTCCTGTCTTTGATAATTACACTTAGTCTACTCGAAAATCACTAAAATTGTAAATTGAATCAACTACGATATTAATTTTATTAATGAATATTGGAATTTCTTTGTAAGATAAAACTTTTATGAGCCCCATTCTTGCCGGCTCAAGCTCTTGATGTTTGACTTGGGAAATAAACTCCTATAGATCTGAAGAAAGTTTCTCGTTCCTTACAGATAATTGCTAAAAGAGGGGCAAAGTCTAGTGATTTTAGAGTAATCTCCTAAATGTAATTATGGTCTGTGACGCACTTGAGAAGGTCCGGCTCAAGTCACACGATCTCGTCGTGGTGCACCACGTCACTGCAACTGCCGGCCCGTTGCAGTCAGGCCCTCTGACGTCACACCCGCAACTCCTCCATCGTCACGTTCGACTTGGCGTTCAGTTGCGTGTTCTTCTTCGTCAGCGTACTCGTGTTCATTATCTGCATCTGATGCGTCGATAACAACGGCTGGTTCTCTTGCAACTGCCCGCTGGCTAGAGTATTTATATTGGTCTTACCTATTTTAGGTGGCGGGGGCGCTCGAGGCAGCGTCGCCATACTTGCGACGTTATTGCTAGGAAGGTCCGCGAACTCGGGCGGAGGTAGTTGGTGATGTGAATGCGTGTGATGGTGACTTAGAATCGTAGCAGGATCGTTTTTCAAACTAGTCTGATACGTCAAAGCACCTTCTAGGTCTCCACAAATGTTATTTGGCATCTGTCCGTTTTCTACTCTCTTCTTCAGATGAGAGCCGTTCGGTCCGTCGGGACCGTTCATTCTAGTCTTGTCTCTTTGGTAGTATACTCCAGCAAATATAAGTACGTTAAGTATAAGTAAAGAACATCCTATTGCTATTGTTACACTAAGGGCAGTAGAGTACGCAGCAAAACCGTCTTCTGGTTGCGATGCTGCTGTCGCTTCTTGTTTATGTAAATCAGTGCTTGCAGTACTCTGCGCAACAACGTTTACACTAATACCATTGAAATTCAATGGCGAAGTAATGTTCAGCACACTTAGCACTGGTATTTTGGTGGCTGAATCAGTCAGTATTAAGTCTGTAGTTTTCTTTATAGGTGGAATGATTGTTTTGAGCGTTGGTTGTGGTTGTACGTCGTCGTTGTCTAATTGGTGATGTGATGGAGGGACGTCCTCACCTCCGGGTCTATGCAGATCTGGTACCAAATTCAGCCAAAATGATAATCTGTGGGCAATCGAAACAGCATTTGAAAATGTATTACTAAAATATCTAAAGTCTTTCAGAAATGAAACATTTAACAACACAAACAGAAAGCAACACCAACGCAAAAGAACGAAAACTTGTCGAATTAACCTAAAGGCAATCGGTTATCATCATCTTTATCAAATCAATAGCAGTAAGTCTACACACACGACCATACATACACGCCGCAAAGGTTATCTTTTGACTTCATCAAATCAGCCGAGTCTCAGTGAATAATAAGATTGACAAAGGACCATGAGGAGTGGCGCAATATAGAAGAGGTCTAAACGCTGCAGTGGTTGGGTGTAAATGTATCAGTATTAACTATCAGATGTAAATGCGGATTTTCCTGAATGAATTTCATGTAAATATTAACCTAACCGGGAAGTCTGGAAGAAAAGAGGGAAGACCTTTGCCTAGGAGTCTGGAGGAGACACTTTAGTCTAAAATAAAAATAATTTACCTGTGCGCTCTGTAGTGGTTCTTCAGCTTGGACTTGATGTCGATGTTCAAGTACTTCTTGTGCACCGCCTCGTACGCCGTCCACTCGATGTTCTTCATCCTGACACGCTCTTGTCTGCCGGCTCGGATCGGGTCGCTCTCTTGCGCTTCATTGGGGTTCCTGTTGAAAGAGATTTTGGTTGAAAATTATTCTATTTGATAGCAAACTTTAAGCCTTCTTAGACAATAGAAAATCAATCAGCTGAGCGGCGATTTTGTATTGCAGGTTTTTAATATTTCGACCTATGTTCTATGGGGAAAGTTGTTCAATTTCATGAGTGCTTTATCCTCCTTTTGGCTTCCTTTACCCTTTTTGTTACTGCCTGTATAAGGTGTGAAAACACTGCAAATATTGTAAGGGTTGAACTACCCCATGAAACTAACCAATATTCACCAAGAACTTAGGTCGAAATATAAAAAAAAATTGGACCTTTTGTAACCTTTTGTACGTAAAAAAAAAATCTTTCTACTTATTTCGACCTATGTTTCTACGGAAAAGATGTTTAATTTCGTGGGCTGCTTCACTCCTTAATATATTTTTTTCAGTTTTTTTTTTTCTAACCTACAGAGTACAGGTAATTTGGGAGAGTTGATGAACGAAAAAGAATGAATGAAGACATACCTAAAATTAAGCAAAATATATCGCGTCTGCTTCTGCGTCTATGCTATCGACACACTTATGTTTTATTTGAATTCAGTTTACCTAATACACTTATATTTTCAAAAGCATAACCTCTATCTTCAAACTTTAACAACAATACTGGCCATCAGAATTGCACTTCCCACGTTTAAGACTGAAAACTATTATGATTTATGACGCCTGCAGCACCTAGCGGTGTTTTATAGAGATGCAGTTGCGATCGTAAAACGTGAGACCAAAAGGAGCTATTAAATTCCATAGCGTAGAAGTAATAGTTTTCGCAGTTTTGCTTCCTAGTTTTACTCCCTGTCAGGTAATAACAATAGTTACGAGGCGATTTCTTTAGTAGAATGAATTCTTAACTAAATTATATGAGTTAGCTAGTAAAACTGTGCGTGCATTGAAACGAAAGATGTTTTATATTATGCAGGTTGTTGCGAATCTCAACATGAAGCTTTAAGCTTTTACCAGAGGACATAATGAAAGTCAAACTGTTAAGTTTTGGACCATCCAGATAGCCAGTGCAACATGCTTTTTCGTAAATTTTCCTTCAAGAAAGTGATTTACTTTCATGGGTTATTTTATAAAAGGGTTATTTTATAAAAGAACACATTAAACAACTCTTCAGACCAAATTTTTGATGTCATCATCTAAATAATATCAAAAATTGAGACATCAAGAAGAAACCAAAGCAGAAAAATCTCACCCAGTCTTGGCAAAGTTCCCCCAATACAGCATGACGGATTCTGACAACGCCACTTCAGCCTTGGTGTAGTTCCTGGGGAAGTGAGCCAGCCCTCCGACCAGGGGTGCCCCGAATATGTATGGCAACTCCTCTCCGTGGATGCAGCCTTGGCGCTAAGGAGAAAATAAACATGTTACATTATTTAAATTGAATTAGCAGAAACATAAGTTAACATGGATAATTAACCATGACAAGGACGCACATTGCATTATGAAAGTGTCATCAATCGTTATTGTTTTTTAGCATCAGTCTGCTGGATTATTAATTTCATTACAGGCGCGTATATGAAATACCGAAATTTTGGGCTGACAGTAGACGAGCACAATCCAAGCTCCTTTGCTGCATTTACCCCTATAGCAACTTCAACAAATAATTATTACAACTACACAATTTTTTACAATGATATTAATTATTCTGTTGTCTGGAACACTATCACAGTGTTTGAACAACAATAAAATATTACTAACTCTGTTGACACAGTAGTGATCCCTAGAGTATCTTGGTATCCGAAACGAACTCTTTCCGTTGATCTCTGTGCTGTGCAATCATCTGGTAATCTTATCGTGACGAATTCAAAGAACAAAATATGCAGCATCTAAATTAAATCCTTTCAAAACTTTGGCGCAACCCGTATGTAACCGTATGATATGAGGTGGAGGAAATAGGCCATGCCCCAAATTTGTGAATGCAACGTTTTGAAACGCTTGCAGCGAGTTTAATTTCGGGGCAGGCGCAGAATGCGGAAGGTATTGCATTGTGCCTTTGCTTTATGCGGCAAGAAGGGGCGGCCTGAGTAAAATGTCGTCAGGCACTTTGGTAAGCACGTCTTTGTCGTCAGGTAATTTCATTAGCATGTCTTAGGAACATGTTCAACATAGGTAATTATAGCTGTACCTACCTTCTACCTTAAGACGAATATGAGTGCCTACTGTGACGAAGAACTAAAACAAAGTGTGTTGGTAACAAGATAAATGTTGTATCGTACGTATCCAAAAAGAGGAATGAGAAATTAGTTATATAAAAGATTTTAATTTGAAGATATTATTTTTAATTTTCAGCTCCTTGATAACTAACCACACCTACGCAATAATTATTTTCTCAGGTAATTTTGCTAAAACATTAAATTAACTATCTTTCCCGAGAGAAATAATTTCATCTACCTTATAAATTAAAGAAAAACTAATCCCAGCTCTGTGTTCTCATCAAGTATTAATGAAGTTTTAATGAGAGAGGTCAGTGACCGGCAGGAACTACCTTTACTTCACTGCAGCATAATATAAAATTTCATGACGTACTGTGATTAAACTATGAAATTACACAGTATTAACCCGATGATCACCACATAAGCACACAATCCAAGTATAATTGACGCAATTTTCCCACCCACACGCTCTTCGACCCCATCAACCAACTTCATTTCGTTCAAGTAATTATAAAGCAACAAATTTAAGTTAAACTGTTCAGACATGCCTTTGTGTGGTAATGATGCATGTCTGATGCAATCCTTGTTAGACCGGTGGGGCAATAGTTTGGGAAGCCTGCCCTGTTATTAATACGGGGAACTCTCCTAGCTAGTGGTAGGAGCTACGCCCGGTTGGATGCTGAAGCTAACAAGATAGTAAGCCAATATAGCGGTCAGGTCGTCGCAGCGAGCGAGGAGAAAATCGAAGCAAGTCAAGCGAGGTCCTGAATATTGCATTTTACACCCCAGTTATGTATTAGGCGAGGAACACACGTTACGCCCGTTAGTGCGTTACTTTGGGGCTACACTATCGCATGCATTTGAAAAATGTGATTTACGTATCGCTCAACGCTGCGTCGACAGATGCGTCTGTCAACCTGTTTGACATAGACCGTATGAGAATAAGATCAAAATTCGTATTTTCCTCCTAACACATGCGTTACGCAGCATTAAAATAACGCAAACACGGACGTTACGTGTGTTTCGCGGCTGATCGTTGAACGAAAGTGATTAGACCTGCCTCAGGGCAGGAACCTTGTCTGTGATTCGATTAATAATAAAACAGAGAGCACTCAGTGAACGACGCTTTATATGTACCTATAGCATTGCCTGTGGATACAATCTTGATAAATAATATACCTACCTAATAAAAGATAAAGGACCTCGTATGATTTGTTCGACAAGGGTCGTTCGGTCAAATTGGCTGAAATTTTGCACAATTACGTTTACATACGACAGATGACGACTACTAGACTATTTTTGTTCTTACTAGTAAATAATGCTAAGCACTACTAATAATAATATTCGACTATGACTACCGTTAATTGTAAACGTTTAGAATTTTAGATTCATAAAATAACTCACGTCAAAAATGCCTAATTAAAGGTACTAGGAAATCAAATCACAGTTCCAAGAAATATGTAGATAAAAGCTTCATTTTCAATTACCCAAAATTTTAAAAATGTGAATCAATTTATTGGTTCAAGAAAGTACGATATCTTGCACGAGTAGCTACAAACGAAGCATACTTTTTGATTAAAGGACCCAACGCCTTGAAAAATATGTTTTCTTAACTGTAGCAAAAAAGATTACGTACATTTTCTGGCTAAATTATTCTAATGAACCATCTGGTGCCAGCCCAAATCACCAAGTTCAAAAGCTACATTTAGGCATTCATCCCTTTGTACTGATTTTTCTTCCCGTCATCCATCTTCCCGATCATGAATTATATCGCAAAAGAATTTCGATTTGTCGTCATAAAGGCAAAAATCTGTCGGAATGTCAGATCAATAGATATTCAATTCGAAAGCAATATTTAACCTGTGCTGTGCCGCTTCAATCTTGCTGCGATATTAAAAACCTGATCTGAACATGCCGGCTCAATGGTATTTAAATAGGAACCATGAAAAGTAATCTGCACGTTATTTAAAATTTAAGCTCATATAGGTTTACAGTAATTTGTAAAGAAAATACGCAAACTTTAGAGAGCAACTAGTAAGTACCTGCACAAGTGTTTTTTTTTCTCATTTTTCGGACTGTAGTTTTTTTTATTTGTACGTTCTATGACATTATGGCAGTTTAGTAAGGACCTGTTACTCCTAACCTCGCACAAAACCCTAATTTTGAAGACCCTTTATATTTCTTCTCAAAATTCTGAAAATCTACATTAATAATATTATTAAAAATGGAAGTGATATATTCCCGGTACATCACAGATACTCAAGTCAGATCTTTCACAATAAATAACAGCAGTTGTAATTAACATGAACAGGCTCCCTAGACGGGCCATTCAAAGCTTCCTGACGGACCCTTACAAAATGAAACACATTCATATAATATAACACGAGAAGCGGGTAGCATTTCACATCTGGTGCTTACTTTGAGTGCAGTCCAGCACAGACTGGGTTAGACAGTTAGGAATTGGAACCATCCTTGTTATGCCTCGCGCATAGGACTTTTATTAGGGTTATCTCATCAGCTGGCACTAAGCGGGATTGACTGTCCTTTAGAGTGAATATTCTGGATTTGTAGGGTGCCTTCCGACCAGATGGAGAACAGCTTGTATTGTAGTGCTGGATGGAGAAAACGGGAGATCGTTCTTCGGCATGTATACCCTGGCGGAGGCCTGCATGAAGCTATGGACTGATAGGACCAGTTCGTAGCATCAACAACACAACACCAACACTAACAAAGGCCAACATTTAAACCATTCCCACAGGGTACAACACTTTTCTCAAAATTCAGGGCACAATCAAGACCAAATTTATACTCCCATAACCATTAAACTTTAGTACTACTATGGAACTAAAATTGCTATATTCAGAACCAAAGCGAGCCGAGTTGTTATAATTAAGTTCATAACAGTTGAATTCTACAATAACTAGCTTGAATTTTGTTAGGTATCTAATACCCTTACTCTCCATTTATTTAAATGACGTATCAAAAAATAGGAGGCCAATAGTCATTTATTATGATAATTAATTTAATGCAGATTGATAGACCCTGGAACGCTACATTGATGGATATACAGAGTTGCCTGTTACGGCCAAGTTGATAACATCCTAGCGGTAGGTTAGTCTCTAAACATCCTCAAAGTTGTTGAATGAATTAATCAGAGATACTGCCAGACAGATAACAGTTATCTATCTGTACTAACAGATACAATACGGATAATTTAAGAAGTGGTCTCTGATTGTCGAACATGTACACTTCGCACGCGAGTTCATGACTATTCTAAAATATTGCACCCTCGTCATAATCGCCGTATTACTGACGTGTGCGACAAGGAAGCACGGACCGGTAGTGACCGGGGCGGCCTTTTCATTAGTTTTGTTATTGCCTAATGTATTGTAGTTTCATTAAATAAATAAAATATGTTGTCTACATACCTGCGGATAGTCCCCATACTTGGTCTGGTAGTCGAACACGTAGAGGTAGGAGTTCCTGCGTAATGCGGAGTGCGTGTCGGCGGTCAACACGATCGGGGCCACCACTTGCGCGTCGCTCAGCGCTTCTAGAGTCTTCTATATCTACGAAGCCTAAGACACCCGGAAAATTTAAGAAGTAGCTTCTACAATACCATTCACATACCTGCGGATAGTCTCCGTACTTGGTCTGGTAGTCGAACACGTAGAGGTAGGAGTTCCTGCGTAGTGCGGAGTGCGTGTCGGCGGTGAGCACGATCGGGGCCACCACTTGCGCGTCGCTCAGCGCTTCTAGAGTCTTCTATATCAACCCACCCGGACAATTTAAGAAGTAGCTTCTACAATACTATTCACACACCTGCGGACAGTCTCCGTACTTGGTCTGGTAGTCGAAAACGTAGAGGTATGAGTTCCTGCGTAACGCGGAGTGCGTGTCGGCGGTTATCTACTTCTTAAATTATGCAGGTGTCCTGGGCTACGTAGATATATATCTAAGCCCAAGAAACCTGGACAATGCAAGAAGTAGTTTATTCAATACCATTCACATACCTGCGGATAGTCTCCATACTTGGTCTGGTAATCGAACACGTAGAGGTAGGAGTTCCTGCGTAATGCGGAGTGCGTGTTGGCGGCTATCTTATTCTTAAATTATCTTGGTGATTTGTACTTCTATATCTATGAAGCTTAGGACACCCGGACAATTTGAGAAGTGGCTTCTACAATACCATTCACATACCTGCGGATAGTCTCCATACTTGGTCTGGTAGTCGAACACGTAGAGGTAGGAGTTCCTGCGTAACGCGGAGTGCGTGTCGGCGGTCAGCACGATCGGGGCCACCACTTGCGCGTCGCTCAGCGCTTCTAGAGTCTTCTATATCAACCCACCTGGACAATTTAAGAAGTAGCTTCTACAATACCATTCACATACCTGCGGATAGTCTCCATACTTGGTCTGGTAGTCGAACACGTAGAGGTAGGAGTTCCTGCGTAGTGCGGAGTGCGTGTCGGCGGTCAACACGATCGGAGCCACCACTTGCGCGTCGCTCAGCGCTTCTAGGGTCTCGTCTCTGTGGAAATATATTGCTTTTGTAATGAAAGCTAGCCGATGCGGCGTGGATTCAAAACTTGTAGTTAAGTAACAAATAACTTTTAAAAAAGCTGCCCATGTGAGAAGTAACCGATCAACTCTAAGCTACATGGGTAAATTTATTATTTTTCCTAAGGCGCAAACTCCACCAAAAAGACGAAGGGCATAGGACGTAAGAATGACAGTTGACAGACAAGTGATCGTCAAATATTCTTCTTAGTTTTCGACGCTAGCTGTCATAGATGCGACGCTTTGGCGACGCTTGTGTGTGCCTTTGTCAATACTTTTTCGTACATTTTGTATGGAAACGTCGCGATGTCAAACGTCAAGCATCATGCCCTACGTCCTATGTCCTCTCTGTGGAGTTTGGGGCTAACAATAATTAATCACCTGTCTGCTAAATAATGCTGAATATTTGAATGTTTCTTAATGTTTTTCTTCAAATTTGTTTAAACTTGTTTTACTAAGCAGGGATTGCCGTAGGCTGCAATAATGCCGTAGACATAATTCACCAGCCTGATATAGTATGAAACGAGCACCGTAAGTCAAAAATAAATATTATCCATAAAATCCTCTTCTTTTAAATTCAAACACCGATCGCCGTATCAACGTCAAACAAAACGAACCCAAAATAATTATAAAAGCCTAAAACAACATTAAGGTACTCGTACCCATGAGGGCCGCTACAATCCCTTCCTCCCACATCCTGCCTAATACCAACGTCATTAAGTTTTACAGGATATCGTCCCGTTAAGTTTTAATACCCGGCTGTACGAACATGTTACTCGAATTTCATTAGGCAGAGGATTGGAACACCGAAACGATAAAGAGGGAACCCTATTGACCACCAAAATGAAGCTACTAATAACTCGTCGGTCGTTGCAATCACGCGTTAAAAGTGACTAAGCAAGACCAACAAAAGGAGACAAATAATATACACACTCTTGTTATGACTGAGTGACGGCTTTCATAATTTCTTTAAGTTTAATCTTCTTTTAAACGGACTGCTCAAATAGTTATCTTAAATCTGTGTATAGAAATTAAGATAAGAACATGTGAGAAGACTGCAATGGCTTTATACAGGTTGTTCAATAGGTTTTCTCTGAAACATGTCCTTGCTCTAGGGCAACGAGTATTTGATCTCACTTTGGTTTGAAAAACATTTTATTTGATTCCGGGAAATAGGTAATTTTAAATTTAATTGGAAACAGCTCAGAAAATTCTGAATACAGAGCAATAAAATATACAACTTCTATTTTAGTATAAATGGAATAAAAGTTGAAAATAACAAGCACATATCAGACCAAAATAAAAACGAAATCATTACCACTTAGTTCAGACTTTACTGTCTGGACAAAAATGATTTGCTTGCAATTTATGTCAATAATAAACAATTATTCTAAAAACATAACGAATATTCTAATTTATTTCACATTCAGAAAGCTTTCTGTCAGAAATATTCGATACGTTTTTGAAATATTTCAGAAATACAAATTTTCAAATACTAAGTTACGTTACATTATTATAAATTGAATAACATAAACTAATTTCTACTGCGGTGAGAGATGTAGCAGCGGTTACACGCCCCGGGCGTCTACTACCTATTACAATGGGCCGTATAATAGCAAAACAACTAACCTGATATTAATAGGATGTTGCACAGGCCGCTCCCAGTCCGTGTATTCATTAATAATAGTCGCTAGTATCTCAGACAAATGGTAGCTGTAGGTGTTTCTGACAAACGACTTGAGGATTTTGGACCTTCTGTCCGCCTCGATGCCGTATTGCACGTCGTCTCCGCTGAAGGCGAAGTAGGCCTCCGCTTTTGTTACTCCGAGCATGAGGTCGTACCTAAAAAGAAATTTAAGTATGAAATACAAGATAAAAAATAAATAAACTATTTAATTTTTGAGTGTGAACCAGCCCATGAAACTGAACAACTTTACCCAAGAAACATAGGCCGAAACATGAACAAAAAATTTAACCCTCCCATCCGAGCGAGTCAGTTAGTATGGGAGGTCAACTATTGTTTTTCATATTTAGGGAGAGTTGTTCAGTTTCATGGGCTGGTACAAATCTTAAAATATTCTCAATTGATTTTTTTGCACCTTATATGGTAAGTATAGATGCACTTTTAGTATTGGTTTTATTTTATTGTGTACCTTTAACATAGACCAATAATACCTTTAATATAAATTGTAGTTCAGTTGCGTTGCGGAAGTAAGGTTAAAAATCATAATCCTTTGTTTAAATATGATATCAATCAAAGATGTTTGGCGAGAAGTGTCATATTTCATGTACTAAATCGAAATAATATTCTCATTGTTAATACTTGCAACTGTTGAAACTCGATGTTTAATTACTTTTTATTTAAACCATTTGTAATGGTTTCACAAATGTTATTTCAGGGTGTCACGACCGGTTTCGCTCACATAAGCATTCATCATCATCATCATCGTTAACCTACAATACACTAGCTGGTGTCTTGGTGATGATGATGATTAATGATACAATACAATACACTAGCTGGTGCCCACCCGCGAACTTCATCTCGCCAGATATGCATAAAGATACGTAGGTATGTGCTAACAGAAGCGATACATCATGCTAACAACTTTTCTAATAGAGCCATTTTTAAATCTCATATCTATAAGGAAATAATAAAGAAAAGAAACCTCGATAAACGGAAATCAATCCAGGCTGATCTTAAATAAAGAAGAGTTTTTAGCTGATGAATGAGATAAAAATTACATTATAACTAAAAAATTCACAAAACCATTCAAATAACATTAGTTTTCAATGGTCTATAGATGCATTTGTGATGCATCAATCAGGGCATGTTTTTGACAGGACGCGGGATAAAACTGACATCTATAAATGATTAATGTAATGTTTGAACGACAAATAGATTCGGATAAATCATTCGATTTATATGGTATGAGATGAAATAGTCAGCAATCTGAACCATAAAACTGATATCGAAGTTAGAATTTATAGCTAAACCCCAACCAATAAAATAAGCTATAAAAGGAGTTGACAATTTCAAAACTTATATATTTTTGAATGGCAAGCATCATTGAAAGAACAAAGGTCGCTTGAATAGTCTTTAAATTCAATGACGAAAAGCTAACTTGAAAACTTAGCATGGACTAGCATCTATTTGAAAACTGCTTACTTTGCAAGTTTTGCCACAGAGATCTTTCTCATGGGCACATTTTTGATGTCGTTAATTGTGTTCTGGTTCTTACTGTTGATCGAAAGTCTTGCAATAGCCTGGTCTAATCATACCCAAAATGCTTGAGTTCACTTGTACAAAGAAACTACTTACTTAGTGAGCTGTGCCACAGAGCTCTTCCTCATGAACACATTTTTGATGTCGTTTAATTGTGTTTTGGTTCTTGCTGTTGATCGAAAGCCTCGCAATGGCCTGGTCTCAACACACCCAGTACTTGAGTTCACTTGTACAAAAAACTACTTACTTAGTGAGCTGTGCCACAGAGCTCTTCCTCATGAGCACATTATTAATGACGTTGATGGCGTTCTGGTTCTTGCTGTTGGCTGGTAGCCTCGCAATGGTCTGGCCTCTCTATGTCCAGTACCTAAGTTCACTAGTACGAACAAGCTACTTACTTAGTGAGCTGTGCCACAGAGCTCTTCCTCATGAGCACATTATTAATGACGTTGATGGCGTTCTGGTTCTTGCTGTTGACTGGTAGCCTCGCAATAGTTTGGCCTCCCCATTCATAGCCATTCTCTGGATTCACCAGTAGGTCGCCGGTATCTGTTGAATAAAATCAAAATATTAATTGGCTAAGTAAAAATTATCGTAGATATAAGAGATGTTTGCTTTATTAAGGTAGTATGCAGCAGTTTTAATTACACAGGTTAAAATATCAAGAACATCATTATTATATTCGTCATCTTCAGCCCAAGTCTTCCCACAGTTAGGTATTGGCCTCTTCCATATCAAATCAAAACTCAATTTGAACCTGAGAGTTCTTGAGAAACAAAAACTCATATTGTCAAAACATTCCTTTCAACAAAACATGGAGTAGAATAGAAAAATGTTATGATGTGTTGCTACGCTGAGATTCTCGAGAATGCTCTTTACATGCTATTCAGAACGTCTGTTGTGTGTGTCGGTTACATTTTATGAATACACGCTTTATTACCTGTATTGTCTGTGAAATAACCACAAAACACCGCATTTTACGAGATCGTCTCAGAGACGAGACCATACACTTAAAGATACGTAACAAGTTTCATAGTTCTTCTCGTAGAGAAAAACACTGTTTTGGAAACAATTTTGTACATTTGAAAGAAGAAATTTCATATTTAGTGAGCATTTTCTATAAAACCAGAACACACACGACTTTTCGGATCATAATTGTTTTCAAGAGTAGGCAAGAAACGTTGTCAAGAAATAAGAAAAAATCCTTGTTGTTCGGCAAACTGAGCTAACTGTTCGACGAGACGGCAAGATGAGAAAAGTTCCTTGGGACAATTTAATAACGCAGCTCGGACGCGCCCCGGAAAGAATGCTGCCAAAGTGGAAACAACAACGAGGTTTGGGAGCTGGCGCAACTTGGGTGCTACCGTATTACGCCGCCTTATACCAATGTTGAGTTGATAGTTTTTGTGTGTCTTCTCTGTTGTTAAAAGCTAAATTAGAGATCTTATGAAACTCCCAGCGGCGGTCGCGTCGTGAAAGTAATGAAGAATGCGGTAATATGAAAACTCGTTAGAGATTTGCTGGTATTATTAAAATTGTTTTCATTCTAGAGGATATACTTTTGTAAGAAATCTCCTATTCTACAAGAGGTTTCATTTCTACAAGTATCTTCCTTTCTACAAAAGTTAAAACTGTTGATCCCACACGGAACAGTTTTTAAACATGTTGTACAAACTTTGTAGCTTCATCGCGTCCGACTCACAGAGACGGTAAACATTGTCTAACAGTATAAAAATACGTTCCACAACTTTGTATCGGCTTTTTAAGTCCAGACCACGTCTGGAATACAGTCGCTACTCTTTCTTCAGAGAAAATTCTTGTAACAAATTCCGATGGCATCAGAACGAAGTTACCAAGAGTTTTGTCGCCGAGACGAGAGCTTATCTCGACCAATCGATGAGTTCCATTATTATATTGGAAACTTCAGCCAAAAGAATATCTTTACTACCATATTTCTCCGCCAAGTTGTGTTTTATTGGCCGTGATAGATGAATCTTAACTTTATATTAGGATCGTAAAAGATATTGATCAATCTGTAAAAACTTTTATCAATACGTATGCGCTAAAGCCAAAAATTAAGGTTCGCATTTCTATCTTCATTTTATTTGCAACGATATTTCATCCACGATATGTAAAACTTATTCTAAAAGTGGCTGTATCTATGTTGCGTCAACAACTCATATAATCGCATTTACCTTCAATTATAGAAGTTGTTACCTCCATTTTCTTGTAATAGAAAACCCCGTGTTTGATTCCGAAGCTGATCTTAGCGCAGTGGAAGCAAATTAAAGTTATCTTAAAATCTAAAACTAAATGGTCGATCAGCCTCGGAACAACATTTGACTACGATTCGTAGTGCTCTTTACTATAGCTAAATAAAATAAATTTAATGAGAGAATTTTGTTCCGGAAAGTTTCCGGCCGAGAAATTCTTGTTTCCAAAATCTACTTAAACAGGGCCCAGCAACGAATTGCTTACCGAGCAAACGATGATGCCGTTTCTTTGTGAGTTTAAGTATGACAGGAATCAGGTATTCAGGATATTTTAGGAGCGCAGGAATAGGGAATAACCTAAACTCACAGCGCTGGAACATCCGCTCGTTCTAGAACTCCTTTCCTCCAATTTGCACTACAGTTCACAGTTCGACATCACATAATGTAATAACTAAAAGATTTCTCTCCGAATGAGAAATCGGCCCCGTTAACCTCCAATCATTTATAATTAAAATACGTAGCTATCGGCAGCCACGACGACGACGAGCGACGACTCAAAGTGAGGTTATGTTACCGGCGACCACGTTGGCCTCAATCAAAAGCCGAAACCAAAATTCACTTGGTTCACTTCCCCACCGCACAGGAAGCCATGGCTTGTGGCAATAGCACACGAGAAAACCGCCAAAACACCTTAATTTTACACCACTTAAAACTAAAATTCGCTTCAACAACGCTAGCGTAAAGATGACAGACAGGGCGGACCGAAAAGTGTTGCCAGCACCGTCCGCTCAAAAGGTACGAAACCGTTTTTGATACGAAACTAAACATTCACCCGCCCCGGACCGACACATCGGTCCGCTCTATGCATGGCAGGCGTGATAATGTAGCTACTGCTCGCTTAAGGACTGAATCCCCCACCTGAACTTCTGCAACTCGAGGAGTGCCATCACTACCCGGAAACAGGTTGAGAATGCGCCCCGGCGCCAACGCAGTGGCGGTAGGTTGGCATCCTTAACCAGAACGAGATCCCCAATGCAGGGGTTCAGTCCTGTCCGTCCACTAAGGCGTTGCTGCAGAATGTGCAAGTACTCAAGCGACCAACGCTTCCAAAAGTTTTGAGTCATTTGCTGCAGCAACTGATAACGCGACAAACGATTGCTATTCACCTCCGTATAGGGATATTCCGGCAAGGCGTTAAGTGGGCGGCCAATTAAGAAATGCCCTGGCGTCAGGGCCTCTAAATCATTTGGGTCTGAGCTGAGCGGACACAAAGGACGTGAATTGAGTACAGCCTCAATTTTACAAAACACGGTCGCCAGCTCCTCAAAGTCAAAATTGTTAACCCTACAACGCGCAACAAATGCGTCTTAGCGGACTTTACAACCGCTTCAAAAATACCACCCCAGTGAGGGCACGCTGGTGGATCGAACACCCAGGTAATGCCCTGACGGGAGAGGCCCGTGCTGATGGCTTCTTCGTTCTCCCTTAAGAACGTTACAATTTCTTTCATACACCGATCAGCACCCTTAAAGTTGGTACCACAATCCGACCTGATCAGCGCTGGTCGCCCTCGTCGCGACGTAAATCTCTCCAGCGCTGCCAAAAAGGCCTCCGTAGATAGGTCGGCCACGAGCTCCAAGTGGACGGCCTTGGTGGCTAGGCACACGAACACGCACAAGTACGCCTTGATAGACTTTGCGTTCCGTAGGCGTGATGCCTTTACCATGAAAGGGCCTGCAAAATCCGTTCCCACACCTGCAAACGTCCAGGCCTCCGTCACCCGGTCCGGTGGGAGATCTCCCATCTGTGGCTGCATTGTGGCTGCCTTCAAGCGGTAACAAGGCAAGCACCTAAACACAACGCTACGTACCGTTCGTCGTCCCGATAAGATCCAGAACTCGCGCTGTAGGATGGCCAATAGCGCATTACAGCCCGCGTGCGAGTTTTTCTCATGACGATCCCTGACTAAGAGCTCAACTAAGGGTCCCCTTTTGGAAGTAACAGTGGATGCCGAGCCGAAAAGGGCAGGCTAGCGTTCGAAGTCTGCCTCCAACCCTGAGCATACCTTGCTCATCCAGGAATGGGTTGAGGCGCACAATTCCTCCCTTCAGCTTTCCACGTCCATCCCTGAGCAGCCTGACCTCCTCTTCAAAATGTTCCGCCTGGACGACTCTAACTAATGAGCGTAGAGCCGCATTCCGTTCCGCAGGCGAGAGGACAGGTGTAAAGTTCCGTTCTGCTTGAGGCTTCCTGCAGTTGTTCACGAACCGTTTGATCCAACCTGTCACCCCAAGAAGTTTGTCGAGGAGCTATACCGTTCCAGCAAGAAAGCTGGGTTAGGCTTCGGTACGAGTTGCCCCACGTTCACTCGCAAACCTCGATCAGGTGGCCCAAGCGGCGCCCTGCACTCGTTGAATGGCCATTCCTGCGGCGACTCAGTTAGCCATTGAGGTCCCCACCACAGTGGGTGACTCACCAAATCAGGTGCCCTGCACCCGCGCGAAGCGCAGTCCGCTGGGTTCCATTCTCCCGGTACGTGCCTCCACACTAACGGAGTTTCCGACCCCGTAATCTGTGACACCCGATTTGCCACGAAAACCTCAAGTGTATGTACCGACGTCTGCAACCAGCACAGAACTATCCGACTGTCAGTCCACGCGTACACCGTTTCATCCAAGTTGATGGTACCACGCAGATTGCAGGTTACATGATTTAGCAAGCGCGCTAGAAGAGCTGCCCTGCCAATTCCAATTTGGGGATGGTCCATCTAGTTCTGACTGGTGCCACCTTACTTTTGGCCATAACCAGACGCACGTGCACAGTTCCCGTTGAACTTGCTGTCCGAAGGTATACAGCTGCCGCGTACCCTCGCTCCGAGGCGTCACAAAACCCATGTAGGGTAGCCTTACATCCCACCGATGGGACTAACTTGCGGGGTATCGCGATGTGCACAATCCCTGGTAAGGTGGTCACAAACTTGAGCCAATCCTTCAACAACTCTCCGGAGAGTTGGTCGTCCCATCCTAAGTTGGCTAGCCACAACCTTTGTAAAAGCACTTCGCCATGAACGTAACCGGGGCGATCCATCCGCTAGGATCGAACGTTCTAGCGATTGTCGACAGTACCGACCGCTTAGTCCAAGTTTTCTCCAAAAGGTCGGGCTCGATCTTGTACGTGAATACGTCATGCGTTGGCCTATATTGCACCCCGAGGATGCCCAACGTGTTTGGATTGTCCGGGTTCTCAAAGAGGTGCGGGTCCTGATGGAACTCGCCTGGCAAACCGGCCAGGAGCTCTGGGCAACTGGACAACCATTTCCGCAACTCGTAACCTCCTGAACCCATGATCGCGATCAACTCGTCTCGTAGAATTAGCGCCTGCTCCACGCTATCAGCACCCGTGCAGATATCGTCCACGTAGACGTCGCGATCCAGTACTGCTGCGGCTCGAGGATATCTTACCCTTTCCTGTGCGGCCAACTCTCGCAGCGTACGTACTGCCAAATACGGACTTGGCTTAAGTCCATACGTCACCGTGTTAAGTTCGTATGTGACCATCGGCTCATCTGGGCTCTCACGCCACAAAATCAGCTGATACCGACGGTCATCCGGATGTATCATGGTTTGGCGAAACATCATTTTGACGTCTGCGACGAACGCTACCTGGTGTAACCGAAAGTCTGTGAGAATGTCCACAATGTCCCGGTTCAATTTAGGACCCGCGTGCAAACATTGGTTCACAGACACACCATTCGAGGTAGGAGCAGAACCGTCAAACACCACCCGTATTTTCGCCTCAGGTGACTTCAAGACAGCCAGGTGTGGAATGTAATAATGCTCGACACACCTCCAATCCAGGCTGGACACCGACATGTGGCCCAATTGAATATATTCCCGCATGAATTCTATATACTTCTGCCGAAGTGCTGGGTCTCGCCTCATCTTCCGCTCCATTCCGAGTAGTCTCCGTTCCGCGAGCTGTCGCGAACTACCTAAAGCGGGGCGGTTTGGGAGAAAAGGTAGCCTGGTCACGAATCTGCCTGACGGGCATCTCGCAGTGTTGTATTGATAGAACAACTCGCACTCGTCATCCTCTGGCTTCCGTCTGTCCGCCGTGGGCGGCTCTTCAGACTCCCAAAACCTCTGCAGCACCTCTGACAGCACACTACCATAGAGGACCGGATCCCTTCTGGTAGGTCCTGAGGTCTCCAAACTGGGCCGAAAACAACATACCCCCCTGTGGTATCTACGGCCACCAAACCAGTTTCCTGGAGTACCTTCTTCCTACCGCACCATAATCTCCCGAGGACGTCTGACCCGAGAAGTACGTCCACCGTACCAGGAGTATCAAAATCAGGATCAGCTAACTCCAACCCTGTGGTTAACCCTCTTACCGTTGGTGGTAACCTAACCTGAGGGAGTTTCCCAACCACTTCATCCAGCACCACGGCTGAGACTTGATAGCTGACCCCTGTACATGTGCTACCTAATGCGAACTCAAAGTTCGTCTGACCCCGAATGTCAGGCACATTTAGGCCCCGATGCCTACAGCTTCATCCTCACTTGGCCGTACATTTAGGCCTAGCCTACTCACCAGCTTACTCGATACAATACATCCCTGAGCCCCTGTATCCAGTAGGGCTCTTACTTGAATGGTCCGGCCACCGTATCCCCATACCCAAATCTTAGCCGTTGGCAAAAGTACCGTGATTGGACGGGAGCCGAAGCTGATGAGTAGGCGGCGATTACCTAGCGGGAATCTAAACGCGGTGAGGCCGCGTCCCGCGGGGTATCCTCACTACCCAAACCTGTGTATGGGTCCCACTCCTGCTGGTAGGGAGGTCTGCCCATAAAGGCCATGGCTGGAGTTCTATAGTACCCCGACGGCAAACGTCCGTACCGAGGTTGCGCCTGTAGCCGCGGGTACTCAGGCATAGGCGGGGGCATGCGTGGGTCTTGAGACCCAACCAGGTGGCTCAAGCCCGCAGAATACTGCATGTACCCTGGTGGCTGCCTAGTGCTCCCTGACACCCGCCCGTTGAATCCCGTACCTGGGATGGGTGTCCTTGGCCACGTTCCTGTGCCGCTCTTCCCCAATCCGGCACCTGCTGCCGTGGTGGGGATTGTCCCCACGTCCTTGGGTAAGTGGGCTCCGTCTGTTGACGTCCCCCTGCCTGTCCCTGTGACCGATGCGGAGGTGGGCTCCTCCTTGGAGGGTGGGGAGCGTTGCTCCCTCCTTGGTGGGCAGGCTCCTTCGCTGATCCGATCCAGCGCTGCCCCGGCGCCTCCGGAGCGATTCATGCAGAGCAGCGGATGGTGTGCACCCTGGCAGTACCTACAGTTGGTGCTTGAAGGGCACTCGCACCTGATGCGGCCCCAGGCACCGAAAACACCAACGCCTCTGCTGTGCCACACCCCGTCTCCTCTGAACCCGCTGCGCAGCAAACTCCTGACACGCTGCCACCCCGTGGCCTGTCTCCCTGCAGTAGGCACACCCTGATTCCAATGCGGTGTTGTACCGCCTGGGTTGCCTACTGTTGCCTCCTCGCGCCGGTGCACCCGGCCGTTCCGGGTGGCGAGGGCAGAGGTCTCCTTGCGTGGGGCTTCACCAGCCTGGACGTCCACTCGCCTGCTTTCGGCCTCGAGGAACGACTTCAGATCCTCGTAGGTCGGGAGGTGGTCCGAGGACTTGCCCCATGTAGCTGCTCGAATCGAGCGACCATTTCGCTCGGCAGGCGGCGAAGCACTGTGGACCAAGATATAACCGTAGCCCGCCACTGGCAAACCCTGTCGCTCTAGTGCGCTGACCGCGACACTGACTGGGTGGAAGATTTTCTCGCGGAGGTCCGTACCTCGCGTTATGATTGGTATTGACAGCCACTGGTCTAACAGCCTGTCTACAATCAGGCGCTTGTTTCGATACCGGTCGGTAAGGATCTTCCACGCCACCTCATAATTGCTATCCGAGACAGCCAAATGCGTCAGCAATTCATGAGGCTCTCCATGTAGCCTGGACATCAGCTGAGCCATCTTGTACGCGGGCGTTATGTCCGTCCGTGTGTGGACCACACTGCTATACAGGTCCTCAAACGCCGGCCAGTCGGCGTAATCGCCTGCAAAGACTGGAACCGTAACAGGCGGAAGAGGCACCTGTAATCCTTGTCCCACTTTACCACGGAATGGCTTTTCCTTTCCGTCACGTCGCCTAGATATGTCCGCAGCTGCCTGCGCAATGTCCTGTGCCAGCTCCAAGCACTGGCTTACATCGCCCTCAACCAGCTCCTTATCTTCAGGGTTAGGAGCTTCCTCAAGGAGCATGAGGCACTCTGTGAGGTGTTCCGACACAACCCGAACCCGTTCATCTGCCTGTAGTGCACTTTTCAAGAGCGCGTCCTCCCGGTCCTCGCGGCCGATCATTGCCGCTGTGGTAGTAAACCACCTTAATTCTGTCTTTATAGCAGCCTTATACCTGGCGATCGAGGAGCCATGGTACCAACTTTTACACACTCGACTTAATAAAACGAAAACCAATAAACAAATACCACAAAATAAATGTTAGTTGACTGGCCTAGACCTTACCGATAAGGTACCGTTCACTAGGCAAACAATACAGTCACAAAAAAACCGAAACAATATTTTCCAAAATTAATAAAATATGTGGGTAATATAAAAACACGCTTAATACTAAATTACGGCTAACTATGTTGCAATAAAGCAACCACGCTCTGCTACCAAAAATGTTTGATTCCGAAGCTGATCTTAGCGCAGTGGAAGCAAATTAAAGTTATCTTAAAATCTAAAACTAAATGGTCGATCAGCCTCGGAACAACATTTGACTACGATTCGTAGTGCTCTTTACTATAGCTAAATAAAATAAATTTAATGAGAGAATTTTGTTCCGGAAAGTTTCCGGCCGAGAAATTCTTGTTTCCAAAATCTACTTAAACAGGGCCCAGCAACGAATTGCTTACCGAGCAAACGATGATGCCGTTTCTTTGTGAGTTTAAGTATGACAGGAATCAGGTATTCAGGATATTTTAGGAGCGCAGGAATAGCGAATAACCTAAACTCACAGCGCTGGAACATCCGCTCGTTCTAGAACTCCTTTCCTCCAATTTGCACTACAGTTCACAGTTCGACATCACATAATGTAATAACTAAAAGATTTCTCTCCGAATGAGAAATCGGCCCCGTTGGCCTCCAATCATTTATAATTAAAATACGTAGCTATCGGCAGCCACGACGACGACGAGCGACGACTCAAAGTGAGGTTATGTTACCGGCGACCACGTTGGCCTCAATCAAAAAGCCGAAACCAAAATTCACTTGGTTCACTTCCCCACCGCACAGGGAAGCCATGGCTTGTGGCAAATAGCACACGAGAAAACCGCCAAAACACCTTAATTTTACACCACTTAAAACTAAAATTCGCTTCAACAACGCTAGCGTAAAGATGACAGACGGGGCGGACCGAAAAGTGTTGCCAGCACCGTCCGCTCAAAAAGGTACGAAACCGTTTTTGATACGAAACTAAACACCCCGTGTTTATCTCCTCGCCTTTCCTGCATCATTTATGTAATTAACCATCTCCATTAAGTAAGAGCTCTTCTTTCGGGAAAAAAATCCTGAAGTTGTATCTTCACCGTCGTTAACAGGAAAATCCTGATTATTCACTCCCAAAAGAAAAGTCAGACAGGAAATTATCTCTTTCGGCCATTGTATGTGCCCATTCGTCTCACGTTTTGTCTCTATCCGTGTTAGGTACTTGTAAATTTGCTTTGCTTGTTTTTTGGTAGTTTTAGGGCTGTGCGTTTGGAATTCTATTGGAACTTGTTACTTATATTTCGTTCGTCCAGTTACTCTCATACCTATGTGAGAATTACTTTATTACCCGACCACACAATATTTAGGAGGCTGGTATTAAAAAATCCAAAGCTAGAGCAAAAACTGACAGCAATTCATCTAGAAGGTTTTCTAAAAAGGCTCTCTCAGTTCTGTTAAAGACCTCGTCGACTCTGGGACCGAAGGCGTAGGCGAGGCCACGAGCTTGCACAGGAGCCGACAGAAAAATATTTCATGAAGACTTATATGCACTGTATAAAGAAACTACAGTTATTCTGTTAAAGACTCTGTTCCATCGACTCCAGGGCCAAAGACATAGGCAAAATCAGGTGCTGGCACAGTAGTCGACAACAAAATATCTTCTCTATGCACTGTTTAAAGAGACTACATTAATTCTATTGTGGACTCAGTTTGTACCTATAACGACACCGTCGACGCTGGGACCGAAGGCGTAGGCGAAGTCAGGCGCCTGCACAGGAGCCGACAGCAACGCTTCTAGCGGACGTTCTCGAAGACACCGCAGTAGCGCTGGAGGGGTTAGTTCTGTGGACAAAAGTAGTACTTTAGGTGGTTTATACCGCTTTTCTACCAAAATTTACCAGAAATTGAACCTGCTTAAGCAAAGAATGATTTTCATACATATTGGTTGCAGTTCTTACATTAATTATTGCTCCACCATATTATATATACCAAAATATTTTTAAAATGCTAACTTCTAACTACATCTACACTTTCTTCTTCGTCGATACACTCTTGACAGAGCGGTCGTGGTCGTCAATCCGGGTTGGTGGCACGCTTTACAATCCGTCGCGTCCACACTTAGCCCTTTAAAATAAAATTATATGTCTATTCTCAACCACTAAAAAGTAACAATTTGTGCAGAGTAGTACATCCACATCAATTTCGTCAGGGAATCTTTTGTACCAAACTTATTCAAACATAATTAAACCAGTAGTACCGGTACCTTTTGTCTATTGATCGCAACCGCTTGTTACATTATAAGTCCCCCAGTCCCTTTTCTAAAACCTCATATTACAACCTCACGCACGACTTATAAATTGAAATTTAACACACGAGGCTAAAGTATGGAAAACAGGCGTCAGCCGTAGAACTATTGATCCTACGGGTTTTTCTGCTGAGTTCCCAAATACAAAATCACAACTGAATTAGTGTACTGAACAGTAGGGCGCTGTCAAAGCCGAAAACTATGTATTGGTTGTATACTTTACCTACTCATCAAGCTAGCGCGTTGCAGACGTCGCTACATCGTTTGCGTTACACACTGCCAAAATAATTACGTTAAAAACTACTTTTGCCATAGTTTTCTCGTTTACTGGATCCGATCCCGGATCCGGTCGAATGTTACCGCATCCGGTAGGAGTCAAGAAGGCACTGAACCCGCCGGACTGATTTGCAATCCGTAAGTGCAGTACCAGCAAGTACTTTCACGTAAAGCACTGCCGCCTTCCCCCTGACTTCATTCCAAGTCTACACTCACGACACTCGTGGGAAGTAATGAAACGTAGGTAAAATTACAACACTCATAAATATTAATGCCCCCATCATTTCTAGAGCGCAGCAGAATGTTCCTATTCAAAGGATATTATACCAGCCACGTACACGTAGACGTACATAATACGGGTAGGTACATACATGAACATAATTAAACACATGTTAACGATGGAGGATCGGGGCCGCGTACAAAAGGGTACGAATGCCATAGGAATTCTAGATAGATTAATCTAGGTTTCATGCGAATGAAGCCGCGCGTGGTTCGTGGCAGTGCTTCTGAATAGTCAGACAATGGTTCTGAGGGTAATACTCTAGTGCTGCGTCAATGAGGCATTGTTATGCTTTGCAATTCTGATTGATTTGGGTAAATGTTAAGACCTTAGTAATGAATCTTGATTTAATAAGAGAAATAAAATCCACAAACGATCTTGTCCTAATACTGTCTAACTTACTTTAAACCTTTTTGTCTATATTTTTGATTAAAGTTTAGAAGACTACTCGCTACATTCGCCACCGTATGGCGCTCCCTTTCCCACCTGGTGGTATATTCAAGTAAGAAAGGGAGCGGCATACGTCCGTGAATGCACACTGCGCAGCAAGTGGTCTTCTCGACGATAGGTCCAGTAATTTGGAACCATGCATGGTCAAAAACACTTGTGTTTAATTGATTCGAAGAATTAGGACATGTGGCGACAAAATCTTTGATGAAATTATCTAAAATATACTTATTGACACGAGAATAACTTCTTATTAAAGGAAGAAAGACACATACACAAAATACACTATTCAAATACACAAAACTGTTTAGATATTTCTCAGAAACTATTGAGGTAAACTTGACCGAGTCAATTTACAAACCTCTGAAGTACTAAAGGACCAGAAATTGGATTTGTTTATCTTTTCCTCCAATTTCCTTTATACTAAACTTTTAGTTTTCCTCAGGGAACTCTTGATACTGTATCGAGATGGAAAAGACTGAAACTTTTTTAGGTATGTAAATTTTGAATCCCTATCCTATGCAAGTATCAACAGCACTTTGAGTTACCTTTCATTTGAAGAATTTAATAGCTTCTACTGCGTATTCAATAAAACTTCTAAATGGTAAAAGTGCTGCTAATATTACCTGCAGTAATGAGCAGATTAATTTACATGGTATCTGTTTATAAACGGAAGTAAGAACAAAGAGAACTTAGTAACTTTGCAAAAACTCCGCGCAATAATGACTTTTCCAAGCTCATAATCAGTCTGTTAAACTAATATTACGTAGACAACACGTTTTTTTACTGACCTGGCGAGCAGTTGGCGTGAGTGGCCACTATTGCTGCGTATTTGTTGGGGTCAGCGACCAGCGACCACGGACTCAGACCAGACCCTGACATCAGCACTGCTCTGTGGAAGAGGAGACCTGCAACAAAATACATCATTAGTATAGTCATCATTTATAGTCTATGCTTAGGTACTTTAGGGATCAGGAGGTGCCCATATCTTTTGCAAAGTTTACGATCTACCTGACAGTTCTACAAAGTCAAAAACAATTTCAATTCGATGATATGAAGAATTCAGGCTTGAACATGTTATAAAGTCTGACTATGAATTTTGTTTTTGGGGGCAAGAAATCAAATTCAAGAGAACGATACATTTTGGAATACTCAAACTACTTTAGATGTAATATATGAAAATAAAATGCTAATAGACATAATGTTAACCGTTGCAATCGAAGTTCCGATGCAGTCGGACGTGTTCATTTAGCGTCGGCTGTATCGATGCAGTAAATTGCAAATAAGCGTAATTTTATTTGCAATCGTAGACATGGCGCCTCCTAAGCGCTCTGATACCATCGTGGTCAACGAGTTGTTGGCGTTCGTGCAGAACAAGCTGGACGTGATGGACGTGGTCAGCCTCGAGCAGATCTGCCTCACCAGCTACTTCGACGTCGACATCCACGCGGCCATGGTGTTCCTGAACGACTCCGCCGAGCCGAAACGTGTGCGCCTCAACACGCGCAACCGGGAAGGCAGCGGGAAGAAAAACATCCGGGACATCATCCGAGTGTTCCAGAGTGAAGATCCTGATGACGTCCCGACCTATGTCGCACGGAATCTGAGTAAGCTGCCGCCGGTGACGTTCGATCACGTCGACGTCACCACGTTGCTAAAGGATATCCTGCTACTGAAGGCTGACGTCACGGACATGAAAAGAAAATTAGAGGTTTCCGAGCAAGTGAGTACCGAGCTGCGACGCGAGTTGACCTTATTACGAGGGCAAAACGCCGCGTCAGCGACTCCGCCAGCCGCGTGTAACGTGACTGTACGTAGCGACGACACAGGGCAACACGAAACCTCAACCGTCAGCAATTCTGCGAGCCGAGCAACCGCCGCCAATATACTGCGGGTTAGCGACCCCGCAGCTGATAGGAAGTGCGACAACAACATCCCGCCGCCTCCACCGCCCCGCCCTGAGCCTGCGTTGCATCCCGATGCTGCTCCCTTTATACCCGGGAAGCAAAAGGAAGTGCCGCCACGGAAGACGCGCCGAACTAGCCGCAAGCGACCGCCTCCTGTGCCTCCCGCAACGCAAAAAGGAAAGCAGACGGCAAGACCTGCGACTAAAGATCAACATGCCGCGTCTAAAACGATTGTCGACGAGGATGGCTACACGCTGGTAGAACCCAGGAAGCGCCGACTTCGTCGCAACCGTAATATACGCGGCACCGCTACTGCAGCCTCAACATCGCTGAAGGCTGCCGAACCGATCGCGCAGCTGTATGTGTCCCGGCTGGACTGTAACACGACACCGGAGGACATCATGCAGCACGTGAATAAGACGTTCAAACTTCGCCGGGATCTTCAGCGGATTCCCGCCGGATTGACCTTGGAAATCCGACAGCTGGACTCTAAAGTGACAACCAATTTTAGATCGTTTGTTCTGTCGGTTCCCCAGAAATATGTGTGCGGGTTTATGCGAGAAGATTTCTGGCCACAGGGTGTCGTATTTAGGCGCTATCGACCCCCCGTGCAACGTGAGCGTGAGTCGCCACCGTCACGTAAAGTGCCTACGTAGCTTAAGTCATGTGATTGTAGTTTATTTATAGTATTTATGTTAGATTGTAAGTCATATTGTATTGTTTTATTTTATTTTATATGGGCCTCGTTGCCTGAAATAAAAGGATTTATTATTATTATTATTGTTAAAAAACTATGATTTAAGTGCTTTTAACAATGATAATTGTTTAAAGATTGCGGTTAATGGTTAATCCCATCTAAAACTCCAATATAAAGTAAAGACTTGCTGTATAAATTAAGGTACCTTTTATAACAATCACTGGGACATTCTCAAAGAAAGTCCATTTCTATACCGTCCTCTTCTTAAATTTAATCTTAGCTTCGTAATAGAAAATGAGAAAGTACGCTGCAGTCGCGTCAGTTTCAGAATTTTCTATTTAAGTTATTTTTTATTAAAATTGCTTTAAAGATTAACTTTTCATATACCTTGTGAGTAGTTATAACTTATCAGACTAGAAACAAAAATATGTTAATATTATTTTCTCTAAAACAACTGGAAAAAGCGGTTAAAAATGTTACTTTGATAGGTACACAATACAATACACAATTTATGTTGATGACTTTGTACTTTATTTTCAAGAATATGTGTTTTGGATCCTACCCTAATCTTGTAAAATGTATCGTTTATTTTCTTGAGTACTTTTAGTTTTCTGTTTATCATATCATAACCAGAGTAATTAGATTTTTTTTTCATTACCTAGGAGCAGAGATGGGCAAAAATTATTCGCCGAATAAATTGCCTGGCGAATAAATTTTTCAAAATATAGACAAATGGCAATGACCCATAAAAAATCTTTTGGATGAAATTGAGAGTACACAAGTATCTTGTAATAAAGAATATAAAAAACTTGCATTTTATTCCTTGTTCAATTAAGTTACCTACTCATCAAAAATTTATTCGCTTTTCAATTTATTCGGCGAATAATTTTTGCCCATCTGCCTAAGAGTTACATATGAGACTTGAGCCTCTTACCATGTAAATACATTTGCAGAAAACCATTTCTTAAACTCGTCTACAAAACGGGGCAAGTTTCCGGGTCAAACCAAGTCTTACCCGGTTACTTAATCTGCGACCTGTTTTAACAAGGTCCTAGTGCAAAAGGCGAAGCTGGTTGCTCTAGCTTTTGGTTTTCTGAACTCGTTAGATGGGAGTAATAAAGAATGCTGGTAAAAGGCATTTTACTTTGCCCGGGCTTAAGAAAGTGTTGGGGTCTTCAAAATGGTGTATTATTCCGCGCTGCAGATGGTTGGTTAGATTTTTCGCGCTTTTAGTTTTGTGCAGTTTGATCTCACAACTTAATTTTCGTTATAAATAGAATTTTGTTTTGATTATCTTTTGTAGGCATGTTATTCAGGTCAGATTGTTTTATAGACCTTAATCTATTTCTGTAGAATTCGTGCTTTTTATCATTCACGAAAAAACTGATTATATTTTCTTTAAGAAAATAAACTTTCGGGTCGAAATAGCAAATAGATATGTAACAAGCGACGTCTTTGTAAACATTCATTCCATCTGAGATCATCCACAATTGGCGATCGACTATTATTTACTTTTACATTCCTTTGAAAATATACTTGCAAGAACAGCCTTTCTCTAACAAAAGCTGAAACAAGCTATGAACTCAAGAAATTGCAACTGAGACGGTGCATACAAACAGGTAAATTGAAGTAAGTACCCTATTTTACCTCACGTTCGCTTCTACAGAAGTTGGTCTATTCTTTGAATTCCTACATAATGTCTGTCTATTTCCATTTAATTTGTGTTCTTTCTTGTCATATTAAGCATTAAGTTAACTAAAAGACAGGAACTTATCAGCTATCTGAAATATGACAACTTGCAACAATAATAATTGATGTCATATTCAAACAATCTAAGCATTTGATTTTGGATCTTAATTTGAATAAAAAGCATACGGAAGCACGATATAAAGCTGCTGTATCCTCGAATCTCAGAATTAGATTAGTCAATGAATAAATGCAGTTCAAATTAAGCATCAATAAAAAAGCTTTGCATAAAACACCATCCTAATTGGATTAGTAGAGATTTTCCTTGCATTTACGGAATAAACCTCTATTTTACGCTGCACACAAGGAAAAATTGAGCTCAGACGCGCTCCGCTCACGCGGGAGGAACGGAACGTACGTAAAGTGTAAACAGACCTTGCTCAAAGAGTTTTTAACATATTTCATCAAAAGTAGCTTGCAACTCACGAATTTGTGTGCATAGTGTTACAACAACTGAAGCTCCACCACATATATTGAAGACACTGCAGGAGATCAACGATATCTGAGCATTTTCAGTCCAGGTACACAACATTTTGACTGTTGAATCTTAAATTTCAAATAAATAACTGATATTCACCAACGTAACAAACACAAAATATTTCGCACTGATCAGCTGATTGGTCATCTGACATTGACAAGTCTACGGCAATCCATTACACGCAGTGTCTAAAAAAAACCGGTATTATAAACCGGTGCCGGTGTTTATCGAACGTAATGATCTGAGAGCTACTCGTGCGAAATTAGTTTGTTGAAACGCCAAGAGAGGGCGCGCATCAGAGAAGTGTGTTGCCATACTAAAAATGGTATTGCCATAAATAAAATTCTGTTGCAAAATAGCGGGAATTTTTAAACTGTTAGTATTACCTAAGATAGACGGAGCGACCTGAAAATATGGCATTTAAGTGTGCTAAATGCGAAAAGGAGTTGACAGCGAACAATGTTTTGAAATGCTCGATATGCTCAGTTATTCTTCACTTCGAATGCGCTAACAGATCCGAAAAAATGTTTAACTTAATGTCCGCTGACAAGAAACAAAAATGGAAGTGTTTGACTTGTTTAGCCCAGCCAAAGAAAATCATATCTACAACTTCACCTACAGTACTAAATGGAAAATTACCAACCGGAAATAAGCACAAAGAAATTAAATCGCCGGAAACGCCTTCTACTTCCATTACTGAACCAACTATGGAAAAGGCACCTGGACAAAACTCCCCAAATACTACGACGGAGTCAACACCATCAGGTTCAAATCAACATACACCAATTTCATCGACAACGTCACCTACAATTACAACAGAAAAATCACCACAACTACACACATCTAGAGTAGTATCACCAATACAAAATCGATCGATTTCGAACCTGGATGAAAGTCAAAGTAACGCAACTCGAGACTATGTCACCAAAAGGAAATATAATATTCCGATACACAATTCATTTAGTTCATTGTCGGAGGATGATACACTTGAATCATTAAGAGGCGACACCATACAAAACAGGAGTTTTCCAGACATGTCCGCTTATTATAAGACGGAAATTGATGAACTTTCAGCAGCATTATCAACTATGGGGGAAAGATTAGTGTCCGCAGATTTAGAAATTGAAAATTTAATGATAGAAAATAGTGATTTAAAGAAGAAATTAATCAGTTACGAGTTTGAAATTAAAAAATTAAAGTCGATTTGTTCAACCACGCCTAAGAGGCTAAAACCTAAAAAGACCCCAAGCAGCACTCCACGTAGAACTACGACCAAACATAGAGACAATTCTTCTCTACAAAGCAATAACGAGACAAGGCCTAAATCAAAGGAGTTAGAATTTGAAGTAACTCAGAAAACACTCCATACAGAAAGCGCCGTCGAGCAAAAATCATCAGGCCCAAACAACAACAGCCCCAAATCGCCGAATGTGTTAATCAAAAAGTCCGTTGACTCTAGAGATAAAATATGCATTTATGGAACTCAAACCTGTGTTGGACTAGCATCAGCTCTTACCCACACTCGAGAAAATACAAAGTACGAGGACTACACAGTTATTGGTCATGTGGAGCCCTTTTCTTCAACGCAGCGTTTGTTGAATAAGTGTCAAGAATTGGAACTCAAGGCTCAAGATAAATTAGTTCTATGTGTTGGTGAAAATGATTCAAACCCACAACAATTGCTTACAGAATTACGTAAAATACTAACACTATTTGCAAATTTTAACATTATAATCTTAAGTGTCATCTCAAATAAATATCTTAATGTATATAAGCTCAATCAAGAAATAGCTTTAATGTGTAATGAATATGATAATTGTGATTTTATCAGGCTTTCGATCAGGAGCAGCATCAATGACATTTGTAAACATTTGAATTTTGTAATCGACTCAAATGACTATAAACGAAAATATCTAGATGCTAAAGAAGTAAGGAAATTGATCATACGCAAGTCTTTCCATAAAGTTAAGCAACTCCAACCTAAAAAAGGCACAATACCATATTATTTTAAAAGCTCTTCTATAACAAATAACAATAATGAGTGCAACAAAAAAGTTGTATCTTCGCCAGCCAAGACACCTGCACTAACTGAAAATACGGCAAAAAAGGGGACAATTCCATTTTACTTTACCCGCTGTCAAAAAGACCCATTTTTTCGTGGCTAAAGATAAGCAAAATAAGAAATACTTCACAGTGTTTCATCAAAATATTCAGAGTTTACTAGCAAAAAAGGAATTATTAGAAATGGCAATACTTGATTTAGAACAGAACGGTAATGACCCTGATGTAATTTGTTTGACAGAAACGTTCATCCAAAAAGGAAATAATAATTATGTTAAAGTTTATAACTATGTCCTAGCATCAAGTTATTGTAGAGTCAAGGCACGGGGGGGAGCTTGTATATTAGTTAAACAAAACCTACGTACAAAAGAATTAACCTATTTACAGAAATATACCCTAGAAAAATCATTTGAATGTTGCGGCGTGGAGATAGTCTCAAACAATATGATAGTTCTGTGTGTTTATAGAACGCCTGATTCAAGTCCATTTTTATTTTTATCAAGGCTAGATAACGTACTTTATGAATTAAACAAAAGGTACAAAAACAAAAAGAAAATAATCATTGCAGGTGACTACAATATAAATACATTAGAAGTAACACCTGATTCGAAGTATCTAAGAGATTTAGCTCAAAACTATAAACTTACTATTCATATTAATGTACCGACTAGAAGGAAGTCCTGCATAGATCATATTTTAAGCAATATTTCTACGGCCAAAGCCACTGTGCTGCCTCTCGCACTATCAGACCATGAAACAGCGCAAATGGTCAGTTTTCCAGCAGATGTACAATATCACTACCCGCAGTCCTACTATATATACAGAAAAGATTATAGCCTTGATAATGTACGTAAGTTTCGTGAAATCTTACAAAGTTTAACATGGCACGAAGTCTATTCAGAATCGGATATGAACAAAAGTTATACAAAGTTTCACGACTTGTTAACTTTGTTTTATAAGTTATGTTTTCCGAAAATTAGAATTAAAATTACTTCGAAAAGAAAACGTAACTGGATATCTCGAGGCTTGAAAATTAGCAGTAGGAAAAAATGTGCACTTAGATTTAAATATTATCAGAAGAAAACTTATTCGGCTAAAAATCAATATTACACATATTCAAAACTATTTAAAAAATGCGTTTTTGATGCGCAAAGGAAAGCAAATATAAGGTTTGTTTGTAATAGCGATAATAAATGCAAAGCTTCATGGACTATTGTTAAAGATGAAGTTACTGACACAAAAATTGACAATAATATTAATAGTATTAAACTAAATGACGCAATAATTACAGAACCTACTACTATAGCAAACATTTTCAATGATAATTTTATTACGACATCTAATAATATGACATCTCAAAATTATAACGTCCGTGTAAGAAACTCTGTTACTCATTCATTTTTTCTAATGCCGGTAACAGAAAATGAAGTTAAGAACGAGATACGATCTTTAAATAATACCAAAGCTGAAGGCTTTGATGGGATCAGTACAAAAATTGTCAAGGAAGTTATTGAGGAACTTGTTCCTGTCTTGACTTACTTGATCAACTTGTCGTTCTCGTCGGGTGACTTTCCAGATCTATTGAAAACTTGCATAGTAAAGCCATTGCACAAAAAAGGCGATAAAGATGACATTATGAATTATCGACCTATAACTCTTGTGCCCATAATATCAAAGGTATTTGAAAAGTGCATGTATAAAAGATTGATTAGCTACTGTACTAAATTTGATATAATAAGTTCCAATCAATATGGATTTCAAAAAAATAAGTCCACTTCTTTAGCTATATATTCGCTTTTGTCAGAACTCTTAAACAAACTAAATATGAAGCATTTATCGACGGTATTATTCTTTGACTTGTCTAAGGCGTTCGACCTAGTATCACACAATATAATGATAAGTAAACTAGAAAGATTAGGCATCAGAGGACCTCCTCTGTATTGGTTTAAGTCGTACTTAACAAACCGTAAACAAGCTGTGGTCTTAAGTAGAATAGATAAAAATAAAGAAGTAACTGATTACTTGTCTGATTTTAAATATAATAAATATGGGGTGCCACAAGGGAGCATTCTAGGACCACTTCTTTTCTTATTATACATCAATGATATCTCAGAAATTATTAAGCATAAATGTATCCTCTTTGCTGACGATATTTCTGTAGTCGTTACAGCTGACAAAAAGAAATATACGTGGCAGGATCATGAAATGGACATCAATAGTACTATAAGTTCAATAATTAACTGGCTTGACATGAATCATTTACGTATAAACTTGACTAAGACAAATTACATACAATTTAATAATTTTATAAATACTGACATTAATTTAAATATAACATTTAATAATGAATTAATCAAAAGAGTGACATGTACTAGTTTTTTAGGTATAACAATTGATGAATGTTTAGATTGGAAAATTCACGTCGATAAGTTATGTTGTAGAGTCAATAGGTTTGTTTATGCTTTGAAACGAGTTAAAAATGTGACTAATGTACAAACTGCAATAACCACATATCACGCGTATATAGTATCTATACTTCGTTATGGTCTATTGTTTTGGGGTAATAGTACTGATGTCAAATTAGCGTTCATAGCCCAAAAAAAGTGCATAAGAGCTATTTGCAACATTCCACCAATTGTGTCTTGCAAACCGTATTTTATTAAACTTAACCTATTGCCATTGCCATCTCTCTATATTTATGAAGTTGGTATCTTTGTAATGCGACACATGTATTTATTTACTAAATCTGGTAAAATAAATCCCCGTAACCAACGTAATCCGGAGAGACTTGTATATGAACAAACACCTCGAACAGCGCTATACCATAAAAGCTTCATGATCATGTGCGTAAAAATATTTAATAAAATACCTACAGATTTAAAATCACTGAATATAAAAATGTTTAAAAAGAAATTTTACACATGGCTGAGTGTGCGTAGCTTTTATAGTGTTACTGAATATTTGAATTATAGAGATAAAACATAGAGATATTACCTAGAAATTTTGCATGTCACACAGCTGTGGCGAAATATGTTAAGGACTTTATACTCATGTTACCATCTTGTGAACACCATATTTCAAGCAAATAAAGATTTGTATTTGTATTTGTATTTGTATTTGCTGTGTGCCCCTTGCTTCGTCTGCATTTTGCTAGAAAGCCCCGTCTTAAGAGATGTAGGTAGTGAAAACGTGTGCCAGATATTTCGCATTATGCGCTCTTTGTAGTCACACTGTAAATGTTGAACTAAAACTTGATGGCAGCTTACTTACACGTTTTAAAATGGTTGAAGGAGTTTATTTACTGCAGAATTTAACGTAAATGTCTACATTCAAACTAAGTGTTCCTGCCTACGTGGTCAACGGTATCTAGCCTCAGGATAAGGAGCCTTGGTTAGTTTTCTTGACAATTAATGTCACTTCATAAAAGTTCCTGGTTTTGTAAAGTCAGCACATTTGAACATTACTTAGGTATCGTAGCTTTGTATAAATTTCGATCGCGATCATTACCCAAAAACTTTATCACTTACCTACCACTCTCTCTCTCTTCGTGTGGGACACCGTGTCGTCTAACGACCCGATGAATCCTGTACTTGAAATAGCTTTTGAACTTCTATCTTGTTTAGGTAGAAGCACGCTACATCTAAGTACCTAGTTAGAAATAAAATGCAGCTATAGGTACTAAAACGGTGCAGAGGCAGACTGTTAGGTGTGAAATATTGAAAATGCATACAAAAGGTTGAGGAACGGAATGAAAACGATTTAACTTTATGGCAGTGTTCGAATAAAGCAATGGAAAAAATATTGAATTGAAAAATCTACTCCAGGGACGAGTTTTCCAGTTAAAAGGGATGTGTTCGTGTTTGTATGGTACTGGGTTAAACGTGATCAATTATCCTTTTTACCTTTTATCTTTACAGCCACAATAGTCCACTGCTGGACATGGGCCTCCCCCGTATTGGGGGGTATTGCCATACTCACCACGCTTGGCAGGCGAATTGGCGAGCGCAGTGCAAGATGTTTAAATTTACAGGGAACGCTGCTGCCAATTCCCTAGATAATTATCCCTTAGTCGCTTTTTACGACATCCACGGGTTGAAATGGGGTGATGCTATTCTAAGCCGACATCACACGGCTCAATTATCCAATGAATGTCTATTCGTATGGCACTCGCGGGTGTCGTAAAAGACGAGGGAAGATAAATAGAGGGAATATGTAGCAGCGTTTTTAGTGACAACATCTTTGAGTAGACTATGTAAAGTGAATACTATGGTAAATTTTATGTCGAGTATTATAACATGTCCATTGTGATTTTGGCAAAGATAGATGAATTTCGTCACAACTTAGCAAAGAAAGTTGCAGAATCATTTTTCCTTGCACGGCCACAAAGCAAACATTTTTGTTTCTAATACATAAGAAGATTTATCGCATATTGCTATTTATCTACTCCTAAAGAACTATGAAAGAGAGATCGCATAATTCAATATTCAAATCCGCTTCTAAACTGCTCATTTGGCGCAACTTAGCAGCCCTGCTGGCAAATCCCCGCCGCGGCGCATTAAATAAGGGTAGATTGGAAATATTCTCGCTGAATAATAAAACGTCGTGTCATTTCCTACAATCCTCTTTGCAGTAGGGCTGCTCGTGTAAACGGCTTTTAGAATGCGGAATTCGTATTTATTTCTAGTCGCACTAGTATGATTATTCTCTGAATGTAGATATTGAAATAAATTCCAAAGTCTTGATTGATAATTTTACAATCATGATCACTTACTTCATTTCATTTATCTAGTACCTACCGGAACCGTTCAGAACTTACAGAATACCATCTTTATTTTGTTTTGATATTCAAATGTTACGGCACCTAAAACATTGACGTCATATTCAAACCAAAAAATATGACACTTACTTGGTCATGATATTTACACGCAATACGTTTAAAATTAATTACATAAACACCAGTGCGCTGAAATTTTAAAAATATTTTTCCTAGGTATGTTAGTTTCATTAAATATTCGTCATTACAATACGATATTCCACAACCCTACAAAAGAATCGTATTTCGGTACCTACTTACTTAAAAAGCTGTCTGTTTTCATACGTTCTTTTCCATACTATGCATAAATTTCAACAAACTGACAGAAATTCCAGAATAAATGAACGTGATACGCCCTTACTACTGAAGTCTGCTTCTTATTGGATTCTTCCGAACCTTTTGAATACATTAACAGAAAATATGCAAGTAGATCTGCATAAAAATATATTTTTGGGACTTGCAAAATGCTATGAATAAATTGAATACTACAAGCCTTTCTGTAGTTACTACCTACTCTGATTAACTGAACGAAAAAGCAGTTTTAGTATATAGGGACAATTTAATTAAGTACAAATATTTAAAGGGTGTGGGATTCTACTACGACACAGAAAAAAAATTAATTAGAAACTTTTTTCGAAAATATGAAAAAAGAAGTTTGGACCTCTCAAACAATAATGTTGGAAAAGTGTGTCACTCAGTAGAGAGACCCAACTTTTTTACCATATTCCGAAGAAAACTTTCTTATAAAAGTTGTTTAGTTTTGTGACCAGTATAAACTCGTAAAATGTTAGTACTTCATTAGGTAAATGTAACCTTAAATAATTTAGGTGCTTCAGCTGTTGCAGACACCTCACCATTTATTTCATTTTAGGAGCTAATAAAGTATCGTAAAAACTTTTTCGTAGTAACTACTAACTAAGTTGCGACCAATTCGTGGTAAAACACAGTAAAATATTTTCTTCAAATACAAAACAATATTATTATATTCATTGGACTGTGACGCAGGTTGTGGCTTAGTAATATTTTTAACGGAAATAAAATGCACGCTTCAATTCTCGTCATATTTTATTCAACAAACGAAATTCAAAACAAGCCATGTTGTTGTTGATATTTCGAAGAAAATATGTTTGATATTGGAAATTGTTACACCTTTTGTGCTCATTATATAATAGTGATTGATTAGAGTTTATTATAATAGTGATTTTTAGATTAATGACATTGATAATATAACGAATATGTTTCATGTTTGAAATTGCATGCCTCACTAGGATAGAACTGTAAATTGTACTTTTAATACTATTTAATTTTACCACCTGTATTAACCAATTTTGCCAATAAATATCTAGGTATTTCTGATTCTGTCACAGAAGGTAAAATTTATTCCGAGTATTAAATGAGGGACTTTCAGACCCTGTGACCAAGACAAGACCGGTCGATTACAAGGAGGGTGTACATTGTTTGTTGTCTGACATACAGAAGCCTCTTGTACATAAGTAACTTAGAACAGTAATTTTGTATTTTGATGGACTAAAATGAAATATTCTTTTTAGGGTTTCGTAGTCTACCTAGAAACCCTTATAGTTTCGTCATGTCTGTCTGTCTGTCTGTCTGTATGCCGCGCCCTCATAACTCCGTCAGTTTTGAAGCTATCGACATCAAATTTGGTATGAAGATAGATCGTGTTGACCCAAACTTAGAAATGTTGAGATAAAAAGATTTTCATTGTTTTTGGACCCCCTTCCCATACAAGTGAAAGGGGGGCAAAAAAAATTTTTTTCTCCTGTAATATTGAGTAGGGTATCTTTGAATAGGTCTTTAAAATCTAAGGGGAGGTTTCTTTGACACAAAGTCTCTAAAATGTTTCTGTCTCGAGATATTTGCTTTTAAAAGGGGCGTTTTTGTGCCATAATTTGTTCCAGCTGTAACTTCTAAAGTACGCATGCTAAAAATTTGAAAAAAATATGGAATATAGTTCTTATTATAAAGTTACCATGAAAACTATAACGAATACTGTATCACTTAAGATTGAGGAAATATCAAAGTTTTTCAATTTGCGGTTGGTAACCATACAGCTGCAAACAAACCAGCAACAAAATTAACTTTGTAATGCTGAAAGACCTGATATTTAAACGTTGACTACGAAACCCTATTTGTGAGCGTGTCGGACACGCTCTTGGCCGCTTTTTTCATAATTAAACAGTGTTAGCGTAGGTATGAATGATGAATTATTTTGATAACATGATTTTGATTTGAAACTAATTTGTTCTCAGTTCAGTCACCTGAATAAAATTTAGCTATGCTGTGATCCATCATACACGAATTTTAATTGGATCACGATTCACGTTCAAAGCAATCACGTGATTGTATATTTCAAAAGTCTATAATTAATCTCTACTCCGATCAGCCAATGAGAATATGGAAGCAAAATAGAGGACTGCTTTTGAGATTCGACGGTTTTACAGTGCAATACAAATCACATTTATTGCCGTAAAATATTACTGTAAAACCACACTTCTTCTTCTTTTTTTGAGTCAGTGGTTGAGAAGAGAACCCTAGGTTACGCATACCTACCTAATTGGGCACAAAAACTGACATTTTGGTTATTTTTGTATAGATCCTGAGTACAGTCAGCGGGACAGTTACATTGACTGTAAGGCGCCACACTCGCATATGTCATCGTGAGAGAAGACCCATCACTTTCTAAGGTCTTTCCACCTCCGACACCTGACCGAAGACAGTGCTTTCCAGGTGGGCCTTGGAAGGTTGATGGGATAGTCATTACTTTTGGGAGGGTACTTTTAAGACTACAGCTTTATTACCTTACTAGCTGGTGCCCGCGAACTTCGTCTCGCCAAGGGACGCTTGTGTGCCAATAAACTCTTCAGAGCTGATAAAAGTTATCATCACTTAATCTATCATCGATGTTGCTCAAGACATTTGTCTGCCACCATTCCAAACATCAATACATCACTAAGTTTTTAAGTGATACAGGCATGCAAAATCTACGGCAGATGAAACGGACGTTACGTTTGAGCCTACCATCGGTTCACGAAACAGGTAGAATGACTTCTTTGCACCGACCGCCTCCCATAAGGTGGGGTGGGGTCTGGTCTCCAAATTTTTCGGGATCTGAATCAATAGACTCGGAGTAATTTATAAAGCTGCGGCAATTTTTTAGGCGAGGAGGAGGCGGCATATTACCGTGTAAAGAATGTCTTATTCTGCCTATCAAACAAGCTCCCGCCTATGTTTAAGTGGCAATTGAGGCAATCGAGGGTTTCTTTATGTGTAGAATTTTTATATTAATTTAGATATTCTAAATACAATTGTACCTAATGGGTAGATAAATTCTGGCCCATTTTTATAATGCCATTTATGTTACTAAATTGTCATTACCGAACCTTAGCTACTTCTTGTTAGCTACAAAGTAGTTACCGTCCTAATGCTTTTTTCAATCTAAAAATACCTCCATCACTTATCTGGCGAAAATGAGATACCCGCATCAGCTGCCTTTAAAAACGAGGTTCGTTTTTCCCCTGTTTCATCCCGACAATCTCTGGAAAGCGCAAAAATAAAGAAAACTGTGAAGAGCGTGTCGAATTTATCTTTTTTGGTTCCGTATCTAGTAAGCAACTACTGATTATCTACTTACCAATCTTTTTACAAAGTATGATCAATGATTCAACACGATTTTTGGTACTTACATTACAACTTAAATGAAAAAAAAATCATTCACTATTTTGATGAATGTACAGGTCTTTTATTTTTTAGTTACTTTTACTCTGTTTTAGCCCTGATTAGATCTAAAAAAACAAGATGGCGTATCCATGTCATGTATGTGGGCAGCAGATGGCTGTGCCATAATTATAAAAGGGTCCGTCAGCTACGGAACCTAAAAAACAAGGGCCAGTTACTGCTGTTACTGAAATTTTCCGCCAGCCAATCTCTTCAGCCTGCGTTTTGGTAAGAGTATGAATATGCAAACTCGTTTATACTCGAAACTCTTCGGTCGGCGATGTAATTTTGCGCTCTAGACATTGGAGCGGAACTATCGATACTCGACACGAGTAAGAAAATTATGCCTACAAGTTATCGGATGTGTAAAGCAGGAGACAATTTGTTATTCGCAACAAAAAACAAAATAAAAAGTGCCCTTCGCTGTCGAGACCTTAGGTCCGTGGGGCTCTGAAGCCAAAACGTTTTTTGGAGAGCTCTCTGCGCGTCTCCGCGAGACTTCAGGTGATCCGAGGTCAGGCAGCTACCTTGCTCAAAGATTGAGCATTGCTATCCAGAGAGGGAACGCTGCCAGCCTTTTGGGTACCTTGCCTCGCGGGGACGCGTTAGAAGGTATATTTTATTTATAAGTTTGTAGTTTATAAGTAGTATTTAAGTTTTTTTTATGTTCTAAAATGTACTGTTTTTCCTGAATAAAAGATACTAGTTTTAGGTTCTCAAATGTAAAAAAAAAAAAAAAAAAAAATAATAACTCAAAGATATATACCGAAGCTTTTATTCACACAAGTAGCTTTTAGCTTTTACATAAAAATTTTAATTATAACACATAGCCATAGCCATTTCTACATATATAAATTCAACAAATGCATCCTATCAGTATTAAGAGAGCAGCACTTACACCCCGTATACATAAAATGTGTAAAATCGTACTAAATCTACACTAATATAATAAAGAGGAAAGATTTAATAAAAAGTGCAACACGCAATCTGCAATCGTCATACATTTTCGGAACAGAACATTATGGCATTTATTACACATTCTTTAGGTGCAAAATTTCAAAGATATTTTAGAGTTAGGTACAAAACGATGTCAGAGGCCTGCTATTTGTCGGACACCAGGGCTCATCGGGTCGTTTGACGACTCGGTGCCCAACTCTAAAAAGAAAGAAAGTTGCACAGATCCTTTGGTGATATCAATGAAAAGAAAAATATTTTTTCAATTTTCATGCTCGCTGCTAAACTTTTATTCAAGGAACGTGCCAAACTTCAAATAAAAAAGTCTTGACGAACTATCCAACTGCGCTCAAGGACGAAAGCAAACTTAGCATAAGCCAGCAAACCAACAAAAAACTCGGAATGGAGTTCTGAACTAAGTTCGAGAACGCTCCGAGAACCGCTAGTACCACTTGAAGCTCACTCTAGGGATGTGCGAAAACAATTGATTAATAAATGTTCAGTCTAAAATAAATGGCCCTTTATTAAATCAACAATCGATTATTAAATGTTCGTTCAGTCATAAATAAATTTGTTTCGCCGGTATGATATTTTTTGTCGCTCTGTGGAAAATATTATAATTTAAGTAGAAAATTATCTACAGAGTAACAAAACTAAAAAAATAAGCATTTTCGTAAGATTACATTTAAATTCGATGTATATTTCGGATACTATTATTTATTTTTTATTTCATTTTAGAAAAAAGAAATAATCGGTTACAAGACAAATCGATTTTGTATGACTAAAGTGACATCCCTGGCTCAGTCTTTAGGGGCGCCCCGCATACCTGATGAAAGGGTTTGCACGAAACAATTTAGGTCGGAGAATGTGAGGTATTTGCAACTCTCGTGGCTTTTTACTGTACCCGAAATTTGGAAGCTGAGGTGTATGAATAGGCTACATATTTATAAGCATCCTGTGCTCTTTTACTACTTTTATTACTGCGAGCCATTTTATCTTGTAAGGGTAAATAAGGTAAAAGGGTAAATAAGACAAAATAGGTAAGCAAAGCAGTAGGTGGAATGTTCATGCTTAAGTATATTTATAGTGGCAACTTTTCGAATTTTCACTTTGCTTTGTTTACACACGTAGAGACTCCATCAGAAGTCAGCAGATTGCAGAAAATGTTTCCTATCGCCACTTCAGACAAAACGTGTACCATTGTAGTAACAGCTTGCTTGATGTACCTAGTCGCCTATTGTCTATTTAGTGTTATCTAAAAGTGAGCTTCAGATTTTAACTCGTAACTACTACTACTGCAGCCACAACATTCCACTGCTGGACATGGGGCTCCACCAATAGTAAGAATGAGTTGATGCTATTATAAGCCGGCACCACTTGGTGAACATAACTAAATTAACATAAATAGGTACGTAGCATAGGTATTTCTGAAGTACCTACATAACATTTGTTGAAAGCGAAACTCCGCACAATCACAAATAGCAAAACTAATAACATTTCCGTCGTGTTTGTTCTGCGGAAAACAAATGTTTATTTTTACCTAGTAATAACAATTTTCCTGCCTCAAGTGCCTGTACTGCCGCCGAAAAGGTATTATTATGTTTATAAATATCAACTTCATCCTCCATAAGCTAATATCGTGTGGCTTAGATAGGATTGTTTGCGTAGGTATGTATGGAGGAAGCTTTTGATCTATATAATATGCTGTGGATTTCGCATGCGACGCAAAACGTGAATGCTTTGAGTAATTTGATATTTTTTTGTGTCACGCGAAAGTAAGGATGGCTTCGTCATCATTGAATTACATTGACATTTAAGGAACACAAGTATCTTCCTATAGTTGAGAGGACCACTCGCTGCATTAGCAGCACGATTCAAACTTTATACCGTAGCAGTATCTAGGTACGTACACGTACTACCTACCCAAATTTTAATGAGGCAATATGACTTTAGCCCTCGTGCGAACCTTTCCCTATAAGCACACATTCAGGATGCTGTTACAGCTAAAACGGTGAAGCCAGAACAATTAGAGGGACAAAACTATAATTTCTGAAAGGGACCAAACTTAATTATCCAGTAAATGAGAGGATTTGAATTTCGCGTTTCCGTATTGGAGCTATTTGAGGCTTTTAGATTAGTTTCGAGGACTTAATGAAATTTTGTTGATGTTACCTCGGAAGGAAGCGTCCCTTGGGCAGGAATCGTTTCGACCCAAAATTCAAAGAAAAGCAATATTAACTTAAGCAAAACAAAGTTTAGAAGAAAGCTTTTTGAGTTGTTAGGAAATGGGCACGGTGAGTTTATCCTCATGGGACATGCGAATGAACTTTTTTTTCCATCTTTGCTTTGAGTATGATCTATCATCTGAATAAAAAAAAAACACCTAAGTGGGTTTTCAGATTTTTTGAGCGTGCTCGTTCATATTTTTTCGAGAACATTCGGCCGTAACCTGATTACAAAATGAGGTTCTGGGAATTAATAACATTTTTGTTTTTAATATTCAGCTTGCGGCTTTATCTCGAAGAAGAACTTTGAAGCCTCAACCTAAATACTTTAATTTTAATTATTTTCTTCCTACAGCTATTGTACTGTATCTGTACGTTGCCGAAATATTATCGTACTAAAATATTTGAATAAATCTGCTCTTGTTAGGTACATTCTTATCTCTGTAAGTAGGAAGATATAAAAAAATCATTGAAATATATTGATCATCACCAGAATTATAGGTAGGTATATTTGTCATCTGTCGGCAGTCGTCATGACCAGAATCGCCCGAAAAATGGTATGTGTTAGTATAACTTAACTTCAGGTACGGCTAAAGGAAGTGAGCAGAAAGTGCACACAGGCCGCCCATGTGCCGTGACTCATCCATCAGTGTCACATTCGTCGGGTCTCCATCAAAACTGCAACGTTTTCAATGGTCCAGTGTAAGGCTGTTGTCTGGTCCATGAGCCCATAATTATTAGCTGCGTATGTACAAAACAAGACTTACCCTCAGGCACGGCCAAGGAAGTGAGCAGAAAGTGCACACAGGCGGCCCCAGTGCCGTGACCCATGAGAGTCACATTTGTGGGATCTCCGCCGAAGACTGCCACATTCTCTTTGATCCAGTGCAGGGCTGCTATCTGGTCCATGAGGCCATAGTTGGCTGGCGAGCGGGGATCCTCTTCTGATCGGGGGTTGAGAAACCCTGGAGACAAAAATGGTTTGATTAGTATTTGAAAAAACTCCGATAACAGAATTCATTAGGTTATTCATCGACTCGGAATCCTACGCGGCAAGCGACGAAGAAGGGTTTTGTAAAAGAGGTGTAACTTTGAGAGTAGTATTCCGACGGTTGGCTGTGAAAATGGATAGACTTTTGCCTTTGCTTTTGCTTTGCTATACCTAATACACGGATACACCATGTAATATTGATAATATAGAGTTTGGGTCTCTGTAGGTATAAAATTCTAATTTGGATGATTTTCTTTGACAAGACATAATTAGATTAATAGTAGTCAAAGATTGGTGTCGTACATAGACAAATGAAATCTTTTTCGCGGGGGCCGCGAATGACATTTTGGTGCTCTGTGGTGTCGTAAGTTGTCATATTCCAAGGATACTATTTAAAGAACAGTATTCTTCAATGATTTTTAAAGTGTTATTCTTAAAAGCGCTAATACTAGATACTTCGACCACTAAAAGGCTTTTAATCATTAAAGAACGTTGCGCAGAATAATGCTTTATATCCCAATTTAAATATTTAAGAGCATCCTTAAGAGTTTCTGCTGAATTTATGAACACAGCACCGAGATAAAATATTATATTAAAGAAAATACTGAACAAGCAACCTCTATAAAAAAACGTAAATTGTCGTCGAAATTAGAAAAAGGACCAAAGTAAAGGCTTAGAATATAAATGTTTTGATGAAATTAATGCTTCTTGGAAGCTTGTTTAAGTAGTGTCATAAAACCTTATTTAAACTGAAAGCTTCAGTTCAATCAAAAATCTTGTAGTGAACATTATTCGACATAATATTAAATATTTCAGAAGCTTGAGCCTGACTTATTGTTTTAGCAATAATTTTTTCAATCACATTGAAGTTCAAGCTTTAAAATCTTAAGTTCAAAATTTATTCACAACAACACATAGCAAAATGCTACTTTAAATTGAAATATCAATTTGGTAGGCAACCTTGTGTTTTATCCATTGTAATGAATTCTTGTAACCCGAAATCCATTCGTATCCTAATGAAATTATAATATCATCATTTTATTTTAAGTAATGGATTCGTTCGCCCTTTCAGTAACCCATTCTGTTTGATTAAAACAGACAATTACTCTGTAAATGTGTCTATTTTGCTTCTCAAGAACAGAAACAAAATGATTATAGCAACAAAATAAGGTCTTTCATTATAACTTTGGAATTATATCGTAAACATTTACTTTTCTTTGAAACCTGTTCATTATTAATGACGATTATTATATAAAGGCTTCTTTGCTGATGGTTTCGGCTCCATACTTGCCTCAAAGGACCTGTAGGTCCGAGAATCAAAACTACCAACATAATAATAATATTATTCATTTAATTCAGAGCAATTTTTATGGTCCTTTTCTATTTCGTCTATTGACAAGACAACGATGCAAAAGTCTTGTTTTTTTATATAATTCTATATCTTTGATGTATTGTTAGTTTGGTTTCTAAATCAATAATCCTGTTTTCAAGCCTAAACCATACGTCAGCTTTGATTAAGGAAATTATAGGTGCAGGTATGTACCTACAGTCTTTAATAATACAAATTTGGTGAAATAATACAATTTCTCATTTTTATGTAAATGTTAAAACTAACAAGGAAACTTGCTTTTATTCAATTTGGCAGTTTCTTTGAACAAATCTAATTTCGTGAAGAAACTCCTGAAAAGTTTTTGGAATTGTAGAAATATTCATCGCTACGAGTTTACCGATCCAAAAACAAGCAGAAATTCAGTAAATTTTAGTTTTAGTGAAATATTGTTACTAAGTTCAGAGTATTTTGGAACGTTTCTAGTTAGAATTTAAGAAACGTTTTTGGAATTGTAGAAATATTCATCGCTACGAGTTCACCGATCCAAAAACAAGCAGAAATTCAGTAAATTTTAGTTTTAGCGAAATATTGTTACTAAGTTCAGGGTATTTTGAAACGATTCTAGTTAGAATTTAAGCCATATCTATTTATCTATTTATCTATTTATCTATTTACATATAATAAAATCGTAACTGGTCGGGGTAACAGGAACCATTTATAGATTTCAGAAAACACCTCTATACCGCGTTTTAGAAAACTTCATCTTCTTAGAAAAGCGACATCTATTGGAAAATATTTTACCCCAAATCATTTGTTCGCGATAATCTTCGAAAATATAGTACGTGTGTACATGAGACTCTTTGTGGTGTGTAGCTACTAGCCCTAGTCAACACCTAGGATACTTTATACCGCGGGAAAAACGCTTATTCCTACGTGAAATACGATTAAAAGGTACTGTGATCATCATCTACCCCAGGCCATTGGCTGTCAAAAAGTAGAAACCTCTTCTTGAAACCTCCATTATTTATTGTTTTTGTTTGATTTTGACAAATCGTAATGACATCAGTTTTGTCATTATGAGTGTTGACTGCTGGTTGGAATGATGGTTATTGTTGATATTATGTACCTACTGGCGAAATCATAACGAAAACGCCATAAAACAAGAAATTGAATTGAATTGAATGTAAACAAGAAATGGAATTGATCGTAAATTACGCTTATGCTAAATGTAAGTAAATTGCGCTTATCTATAAGAATAAGGCGTTACCCCAAACGTAGCGAACATCATGCTTACGTTACGCTTGGCAAGTGGATTGGCGAGAGCTGTGCAGTATTTTACATGCACTACCTGGATGAATGATACTGATAAGTATTACACAGTTTATGATTATTTGCCATGACCATAACAGCCACAACAGTCCACCGCTGGACATGGGCCACCGCAGGGCGCATGGGCGAGCACAGTTCAGGATGTTGCAGTTACAAGAAGAGCTGCTGCCCGTTCCCTGGACATCCTTAAGTTTTTACGACACCCGCAGGTAGAATTGGGGTGATTCTATTCTATGCAGGCATCACACGACACAATAATTTATTATTATTAAAACGTTTGTTTTTGGGCACATTGGTCTAATACTATGTGTATAAAGTACAATCGATTCGACGAAGTAAGTTAGTAGAAGAGCACATTTGCAGCACACGGGCGTGATACGTAGGTACTACACAATCCTTTAGTTGCTTTTTACGACACCCACGGGTAGAATTGAGTTAATTTTCCGTTTTTTTTTCTTTTGTGATTCATATTTCGCAAAGTGTTAGTAAGTACTTATGGTATATTTTCAAATTTAAATACAAGCTCAAAGAGCATGTAGAGCCTAACGAGTACTGGACGCGTCTTCGATGTAGAGGAACCTAGCCTCTGGCAGGCTTGCAGATCGGAACTGGTAATGTCGGACAGCTGCATTTTGTTACCTATTACTTTTGCAATAACCTCAGCTAACCTTTCATCCTTGGTTTCAGCGACCCCATGGAACAAGAGGACCTTTCTTCTCAGGAAAGCTACATGACGCTCCAGTCCAAGAGACAGCAAGTTGGTCTACCTATGCTGAGATTTTAGTGAGCGCTTGCCAGACTAAGTTTTTTAAAATCAGCATACTCACTCGCCAGGGTCTTCAGGTCTGTGTGGACCGGAGCAGGAGAAGCAGTGGCATTCTTGAGACGGATCTCAAACTCTCCCATGCGGCTAAACATTGGATCGAGGTCTGCTAAGATGGCCATTGGGTCAAACTCCAGATAAAGTGAGAAGTGGTTGCAGTGTTGAAATTCTTAATTGCGGATAGTGATGATAAGCCACTTAATTACTTAGTGCATTAATAATGAAAATATAAACGTGCCATGTGATGCCGGCTTAGAATAGCATCACCCCATTTCTTTCCTGTGGGTGTCGTAAGAAGCGACTAAAGGACTCGAGGGTATCATGTGTATTGCAATTTTAGTCGACAGGCTGACAACCTGTCACTATAGCGATACACGACAATAGCTAAAACGGCCCTCAAATATGTGTCAGACGTGGCGATAACGACCGTACTTTTACGGCCGTTGACGCTCTGCCTACCCCGCAAGGGATAAAGGCTTGATGTATGTATGTATGTATGTATATAAACGCAGTAAGTATTATTTATTGATTAAAATACGTAGAGCTAAATAATTAGTGAGTATTATTGTCACGACTACCTGTGTAGTACCTTCTTTTGTGATTCATATTTCGCAGTGTTAGTAAGTAGGTACTTAAGGTACTTTTTCTTATTTACCTTTACAGCCACAACAGTCCACTGCTGGACATGGGCCTCCCCCGTATTGGGGGGTATTGCCGTACTCACCACGCTTGGCAGGCGGATTGGCGAGCGCAGTGCAAGATGTTTAATTCACAGGGAACGCTGCTGCCCATTCCCTGGATAATTATCCCTAAGTCGCTTTTTACGACACCCACGGGTAGAATTGGGGTGATGCTATTCTTTAAAATTTCTTATTTAAAGAAAATTAATTAAGCATTACTTTTTTTGTTAGTGTAGTAAGTAATTACTTTCTGTTTATTTTATTTCGGTATTTTAAAATGGAATTGTACTAATTGTATTGTATCGCATTGCAACATCTTGCATTGCGCTCACCAACCCGCCTGCCAAGCGTGGTGAGTAGGTATGGCAAATACCTCCCCTAATGGGGAGAGGCCCATGTTCAGCAGTGGACTTTATTGTGGCTGTTATGATGATGATGATGAATTGTATTGTTAATTAATTCGGTTGCGTATACATACCTACTCGACAACCCCAAACAGAAGACCATGGAGCAGAAAAATTTGGAGAGTAGACCCCACTCCACCTTATGTGAGGCGGTGCAAAGAAGTCATTCTACCTGTAGTGTGAACCGATGGTAGGCTCAAACGTTAAGTCCGTTTCATCTGCCGTAGATCGTGCATGCATCTATCACTTCAAAACTTAGCGATGTATTTTGATGTTTAGAATGGTTGCACACAAATGTCTTGATCAAAATCGATGATAGATAAGTAATGATAACTTTTATCAGCTCTGGAGGGCCTGTTGGCACACAAGCATCCCATGGCGAGACGGAGTTCGCGGGCACCAGCTATAATGAAATAAAATGAATCATTATGTTACTCAGCGTACATCATCTTCATCTTCCTGCCCTTACTCCAAATCAGTTGAGGTCAGCGCATAAGTAGCGTAAAACTACGAATTGGAAAATATAACTACGCAAAATACCCTTTAAAAATTAAACTATAAAAATTTCAAGGTTATTTATGAATATTACAAGACAAGCAATCCTCTGGGCAGTAAAATTTTCTTCTCGAAAACTACCGAAAAAATGTACCGGAATTTTGCCGAAAATAAAAAATATCACTTGCCTCAATCCACGACCCAATTATTTTTAAAAACCAGCACTCGAGCGGTCGACAGTACCCAACAGTACCCGACGTACCCAACTTCACAACCAGACAGGGATCTCAATAGACCTGACAAACGTGGGTTCCGTAACAATCCCCAGATTTATAAATTGAAATAAACCCTTCCTTAAGCACGTCCGTAGCTACGTCTTATCTAAGAGCGGCTATTGTCGCTAACGGCCTGTAACGGTACGCGATTTGAGACGTCATAATTGTAACTGTTACGGTACTTGTTATTGACGTGATTTAATTGCAGTAGCAATTATGTGAATCTGTTGTTTGTGAGCTTTAAAATTCGTGGAAATAATAGAGTATTCACTTTTGTGGAAATACGAGGTACGAAGATTTGGTATATCAGGATAATAGTTTCACAACTGTTAATTATAGGTTATTAAATTTTTGCTCGTCAGCTCTATAGTTCTGTTGTTTTCGGGGTATGAAACGCTATTTAATAGAGAGCTAGGGCTCACTTGAAAGTAGCTGTGTTGTTTTTTAGGCAAGTGTATAGAAAAATTTCATTTGTAGAGCGTGCGGAAAGTCATGCCGCTCCCGTATCGGCTTATACAGCCATGAAAAATCTTGCCTCAGACACTAAATAAATCGTCTGTCTCAGACGTATGAGGCCAATGATGATATAGAAAAACTAAACACGCATAAAAACTGTTACGTTATCAGTTACAAAACAAGGGCACCATCTCTTACTGCAAGCCCAGCATGGCTCACAATGCGAATAATGCTGAAATAACCGTGAATTGTCTCTCCTAAGTAGAAAATTATCCTCCGAGACAATGATTTTGAGAACATGGTTTTAAGACAAAAGGAGATAGGGATAGGGCCAATGAGGAATACGGTCTTTAGGTAAACGTTTTCGTGGAATCAAGAATATTTGCGCCTGAAAGATGTACTTCAGTAAAAAGTGAGTTGGTTGGTATCTACTTGAATAAGTACAAAAACATACAATTCACATATTTTTCATTTCGTAATCCCAACAGAACATGTCCGGTAATTACAAATTCACCCTAAAAATTTAATAGCTAAATAACAGAGTTTAACATATGAACATTACCGGTACAATACAAACTGAAGAAATATAGTAAAACTGGTAATATTTTTGCTGTAGTAGGTAGTTCTTTTTTGTTGCAGTTTCGTAGAGCTTTAAGCACATTGCTATGCCTTTGTGTTTCCTTTTTATGTTGTTTTCAAATATTATACAAAATCGTTATTCATTGAAAGAGTTTACTATTTGAACAGCAGCATAGACTCTTTTTACTCCAGGATACCCGCTTATTATGTACCTACTATACCTACAATCACGAAATAACTGGTAACACCTGTTTAAATTTCTGGGGCAAACTATAATTGTAATGTGAATAATTGATTGATATTAATTACTAGGTAAGGTATTTACTTACGTCACGGTATGATTTCTGGCTATTTCCTAAAATACACCTAAAATTATTTAAGCTCGAACTTTTAAATCTTTCGCCGGCAGGTAAGAGAAACTCTTTACCCCAATAAAGTATTAACTTACAGGTATTTGAGTTGCCGAAAGCTGGCTAGTGGCTACAAAGCAGTTGCCTAACTACGTCCGCGGTAGTTGCACAAAGCCCGCCAAGTTGCCCGGTTTTGGCTAAGCTAGCGTATTTGGCAAACTAAAACGCCGGCACTAAACGTAGATTGTAGGTAACTAGCCATATTGATGTTAATGTTACTGTTTTCGGAACTTTTGTAGAGGTAAGGATTTTGTTTGTTATTATGTAGACAGTCGACTTTTTTTGGTTAAAAGCTCAGCGAGATTACGTTGCTAAAGCTTAAAAAACTGTAAGTACTTTTTAATTCAATTCTATTTAATTCAAGACGTTCAACTGGTGTCTTGGTAGCAAAAGAATCTTTTCACTTATAATTTCGGTATAGTAGGAATCCATTTTCATTTATAATCTCAGTGTTCTCTTTAAGTCTCTTTATTAAATTTTGTTGTAAGAGTTTTGATTAACACCTAATTTCAAGGTGTTCTTACCTGTTTGATAAAACTAAATATCAGTAGGTATGTTTAAATTAGTCAAGTAAGAAGTCTATTCTGAAACTCATTTTGTTAATCAAAAGTGTTGAAAAAGCTCATTTCAGTTTAAGTCCTTAGAAAAACATCTTGAAAACAAAATAAAAACAAGCTTAACAAACAAATTTAAATTAAAACTTTAAAGTACTGGACTAAAGTTTCATTAGACTATAATGAAATGCTGTCGTTTCTCCCTAAAAACAGAACTATTTCTGAGAAATCATTGTCCCTGAATTTCTAAAATGTCTTCAACTGATGTTAATTCCAAAATAAATTCTCTACAAAGGTGACCTTATCAAAATTAAAGTCAATGGCCAACGAATTAAAATTATTTCATTTAAATACCTCTTTGCCCTGTTTTTGTAATTGAAATGCTTGATGAGAATCGTAATTACAAAGTTTAACACTCAAAATATCCCTGACTAAATGCAAAGCTAGATTGATTATGCTTAGTACTTAAGAGAGAAGAAATATTTTAGAGAACTCTAGAACAAATACGGTGAATTTTTGAAAACTTATCGCTAGCAGTCTAAATTCACAAAATCATGCTTTGAAACACAAACACTGTAGCTAAAAACGTGAAAAAGATCACAAAATCAGCAGTCCAATTGCAATTGAAGGTGAAAACTACCAGGCTGGAATCGTAAGCCAGGAATTTACCGTATCTACCCCAATTTTTGCCGTAAATCTTTACTAACGCAGAATACCCAGTCTATAGTTGATGGTAACAACCACCAAGACTGATTGAGAAGCCAACACTGTTCCATCGTACAGATTCCCTAAGCTTTACATATATTTTTCGCATATTATCTAATAAAGAACCTACTCAAATTCCCCAGCCTTTATCAAATTGATACACTTTCACTATGGAATCACTTACCCAAAATCCCCAGTCTGTAGTTGATGGTGACTACCACCAGGCCCGCATGGGACGCCAGGACAGTCCCATCGTAAGGGTTCCCAGAGCTCCACTCGTAGCTCTCACCGTGGACGAACACCAGCACTGGATACCGCGCCACTGCGTCGCGTACGCCTGCTGGGGAAGAAAACGTAGGTTATAGTAACACAAATTAGGGAAACGGTGCGCGGGGCGCCTATACAATATCATAATATACAGATGGCTCACTCAGTACTAGCGACGATTTTAACTGGAAATAACCGGAATCTCAGGGGAAGTCAAGGTAACTAAGAATGTGGTTGTCACGAATGTCATATTACTTGGATTTTAAATTGACTAAGAATCATTATGAAATTCTTTATCAGATTTCGCTGTTTTGATATTTTCATACTTCGAGATTTTTGACAGTAGCAACCCTGGTTGGTTATGTAACAAGTGCCAATCTGGAAAATCCTAAATAGGGCCGAGTGAACCTTCTGGTGGTATAACGTCTCGAAACATTGTACTAGTGTTCTCGCTGGATAGTGAACTTTTGACAATAGGAATAATTGCAATCGATAATTCAAAATGCAGCAATACTTTCAATATTATCGTTTATCAAGATTGTAAAACTATCGATATTATCGATTCACTACAAAACAATCGATATCGATTTTATCGAACTATCAATACTATCGATTGTTCGTAAATCGATAATACCAGCATTATTGCATTTGTCTGGTTAATGTTACGTTAGTGGAGGAGGTTTTGTTAGGCCTTACAGAGTTTAAGTTTTTTTATGTTTTAAGAAACACCTCATAATTCAGTCTCACTGCCATAGTTAGCAAAACATAACTAAACAACTACCCGCAAGAAAGTTTTGCTGCAAAACAAAGCCTAATTGCTAAAGTTACTCTTCTTTTGGTCTAAAACTCATATTAGAAGAAGTATTAGAAAACTAATAATGTTCGACAGAAGGGCCATCCACTTGGATAGGGCGTAATATCGATATATTATTTTTACGAGCGCCTAGATACCAATAATATAGGGGCGTAAGACAGATGAGGCGAAAACTGAGAGCACAGTTGGTAATTAAGAAGGATGTGAAAAAAGTGAAGAAATGTGAGTCAGCAATAGTCAGACGAATCAGCGAATTTAGGTTAGTTGTGGAATGTCGGTTTGTGTATTTGACCTCTCCACTCAAGCACAAACTCACGACTGCATCCACTAAAAATTACAAATATGACATCAAAGATGTTAAGCGCAGGTTTTCATGTTCAAATGCCATACTCAAAAATATGATTGAATTTTGTAAAGGCTATTTGAAATAAAAAGAAACATACAAAACCATTTTGAATTTCATATTACCTATAGGAAAAAGGAAAATTTTCATAAATTCTTCGTAAATTTGCTGCTATTTACCCATTACAAATCTGATACGCATTTTCTAATATCTATCTATTTATAGCAAGAAAATAAAGAAGAAATATTTTTTATGAAAAAGGTAAGACCCAGATAGACTTTTCTTATTAATTTCTTCTAAACAAAATCATGAAAAAGGAAATCTTGCTGAACAAAGAGGGTCGAAACTCAGACAATCTCTTCCATTGAAACTGTTATCGGATTCAAAAACCTTCGCTGAATCGAAGGAATTATTCAAAATGTTCGAGATATCTTATCAACGCATGATGGATCGCTTCGAACCGGATAAATCAAGTTTTTGTTCCATTTGGCGAAAACACACGTAACGTCTTCATTTGGGTGCTATTTTTGCGCAGCGCGATCGCATTCATTAGGAAAATGCGATTTTCCTTGTTACTTTCTCACAACGGTTTATGTCAAACAGATTGATAGACTCATCTGCGTAACGCACAACGCAGATGCAGATGTGTCGACGGGTGCGTCTGTCAAACCAATTGATATAAACCGAATTTGCGTGTGAATAAGGTCGAAATTTGTATCGTCCTAACGCATGCAGCGGCAAAATAACGCACTAATGGCCGTTACGTGTGCATCTCGCCTTTTTGTTCCATTTCTTGTTGGCTTCGAGATGGAGATTCACTTCTTTCATCTTGTGAGTGTTTTTAGGTAACTCAATTTGCACATTGGTATAACTTTTTCCCCTAAGGTTACTTCACCATATTAATATGCAAGTAGAAATAAGAAATCAGGAAGAATACGGAAGTGAATGGATTTGAATATGAGTTATTTTTCTGTCTTTTGATCGAGAGTTTCTAGCAAAAATATCTAAGGATATCAATATTCTATACCTCTCCAGAATCTGGTAATTAAATTACCTATCTTATCCAGAACCAAAGAATGAAAAATTGCCCGGCTAGCTCAGTCGGTAGAGCATGAGACTCTAAATCTCAGGGTTGTGGGTTCGTGCCCCATGTTGGGCGCCACTGTCGTAGGCTATGTTTTAGATTAGTATGAATACGAAATACATACAATACAAGTGGACTGCTCATTAATTTTGTCATAAACTCTATCAAGCTTGTGAATAACCTTATCCTTCACTTCTAGAACTAATATCCTTCTTAACCTAGTCTCCATAGTTTCACTCGTTCCTTTTCACTTGAAGCGTCCGTCTCAAGCCCAAGGTTCGTCTGGAGGCTTAGAAAGGTTAAATTTATACCATCATTTCCTTATCCCTTTCACGGATGAGTCCCTCACTTACACCACACGATGAGGGGCTTTCATAAACACTGCGCGTAGAGTGACCATGACATTTGTATCTAAGCTTTCTTATTTCAGCATCCAGTCAAATATTTTTTCTTTCAGAACCAATTCAGGACCTATCGAAAGTGACAATTGTTATTTGGTACAGTCAAGCTTAGGTTGGGTAAGACAGTTTGGCATTTTAAAAGTTGTCATAAAGTGCGCATAAGTCTTGCATCGGCGTTGCGTTTGTTTGAATGTCCAAATATTAATGTTTTGCCAACAAAACAAACTTATACCATGTATGTGAACGATTTATTTAATGAAATATATCCGTGGTTCGATAATATTGACCAAATAATATTTCTCTTCGTAATAATCTTTGATCAAAAGCTACTTATAAACGAGATTTCCTAGCGAAACATCATAAAATTCTAGTAAAAGTCGTTTCATTTCACGAGCTCATTCGCTCTCACATTTATTGGAAGATAATAAAATTTTACAACCTAAAGGAAAGTGCAATTAAAATCTGTCGTTAAATCAAGTTGATATCTTTTTGGTAAGCACTTACGATTTGACCTTGAGATAGAAACTAGAAATTTATTTGTGGCAAAAACTTTTTAGACACAATTATTTACAGTTCAAAAATAGCTTTAGTCGAGAACTTTATATGGATTAGGTACAGGATTTACAAGTTTGTCACAAATAATACCCCATTTACGTGATCTTGCTAATGAGAATCGAAGATGTGTATCCACTAGAGCAACGACTGATTGACAGTTTTTATTGGAAATTATACCTTCGTGTACAACCATACATTTTTTTTACTTCATCGTTGTTGTGGGGTATAAAATCCCATTTATTGCATGAAAATCATACTACGTCCCTCATTTTAGAATATTTTCTTAAAACCATCTTAAGGTTTCATCCACAGGAAAGTTCTATAATCCTGTCAGACCTGCTCTTATCCGATGGTGACCCTACAACATCATCTATCTCTCCCGGGATCTCGTCGTAACGAGGGTCAGAAAGAGACGGATATACATCGCTGTGTACCGGTTTAAACTGAGTTGAAATGGGTCAAGATCGTTGTGAGAAATTCATGAGAAGAAATTCATATCGCCTCAAAATATTTCTGCTTTTCACTTAAATTAATGTTACTTCGCCTTTTAGCGGTCTTCTAAGAACGCTTTGACTGAATGCCACACTTTGTTCACTGATCTGATTATATGCTAACCAAGTACTGTGTAACTAGTAACATACAAGAAAAAATCGCACATTATTCTAAAAAGATATTTTTGGAAAATCTACCTTTGACCAGTTACCATGAGAAAAACAACTAATTTGTTTTATTGCAATAAGTCCTATCTGCAAATTCAAAAACATCGTGTTTATATTAAATGATTTGTTTGAAATAACGTTACGTGAAGGTATTTTTGATATCTGCTTTTGTGTATAACGAACCCAGTTCTATTTACCAAAATAGCTGGTCTGAAACTTTGTTTGAGTTTTATTAACATTCTGTTTGTTTCGTGCTGTAGAATTGCAACTGGTACTAAAAACAAAACTCTATTTTGCTCGGGTCACGTTCCTCCCAAGTACTACAGCTTTTCCAACTGAGTTGTACGGGAAATTTAAACACCGTGATTTAGTTTAAATCTTGAGCGCTTTGACAGACGACACTGTTGTTTTGGTTCATCCATATTTTGCTTTGTTCTGGAATTACTTGCGGTACACTTTTATTACAAATCTGTATCATTTTACTGGATTTCGTAAAAGAAAATTTAAAACGTAGCGCTGTTTACAACTGAAAGATTTGTTTTGTCACATAACTTGAAATAAGTTTTTGGTCTTGTCTATTATTTATTTTGGCTTTGTTCGAAGATTTCGGGCTGTGAAATCTTGATATCGCAGGTATCGATAATAATGCCTCGCTAATACTCCAAAAGATAAACGCTATTTCGTCATTACAAAAAAGAAAATCAGCCCACTAAACCGCACCCACCAAACCACTTAAATCGACAAAGGATATTGACGATAGTACAGGAGCTGACACTATCCGTTATCCAGTGATGGATCGGCCAGGGAGCATGAATCAGCCGCCAAACTATAAATCTAGAGGATTTGCTATCGCCGCCTGTCAACCACTACTGTTGTGTGGATAATCTTATTGAAGTGTTTTTGTCCGGTCAAAAAGTGTGGGCGGATTTAACTTTTTGTTCGAAAACCAATGTAAATTTTTCGACTCAATATTTTTGTTTCAAGTTGGACAGGCGGCTTTAAATCTTATTTTAGCTGTTGATTCTGTAGATTGGAAATGTCGAAGTGCCAGTCTTCTTCTTTTCGTGTGGGCCACCGAGTCGTTCAACGAGCCGATGAACCCTGGTGTCAGAATTTTTCAACCGCCTACTGCAACCTATCATTTATTGGAGCTACTTATAAGTATTCTTTTGAAAACAGACGTACAATAATGCAAATATTATTTTTCTGTTCTGATAAGTATTTTGGTAATCCTGAATAAATAAAATAAAATATATATACCCAGTCAATATTGGCGAGCTTAATTAAAAAAAATTTTGCCTGACATTTCGTTACCAGACCATTTTCGACTTAGTTTTAATATGATACCTAGTTTAATTCTAATTTATTTTTAAAAATGCTCACGTCAAATAGCACAGAATTTTTGTCAACCCTACTTCCTTTATGATGGTGAAATAATATTCAGTCAATTGTCAAAGTGCAAATCAAATTGGACTGTTTGATGCTAATAATTCCCTTAATTAATAATTATCATGACAACAACACTAATATCGTACTCAAATGAGTAACGAGATTTGTTATTCGGATCACTAAGCAGTATAATGGAAATCATCCAGAGGGATTACTTATATATGAATGATAGCTATAATCCCACGTTAGGTAAGAGAGCTCATTTGAAATGTTGTATTATATTGTACATAAATAGATACGATTAGGTATTTGCAGACTATGAAGTGCGTAGGTAGATATATTATATTTTTCCAAAGATGACCGAGAATACTTACTACTTGTCTGTGAGAAATTGAATTAATTTAAAATATTTGTTCTACTTTACATACGCACAAGCAGTATCAATCTTTTGTATGGAATAAACATTATCATGGTTTTATTACGCATATTTTTATGACTACATTATGAAACGCCTACCTTCTGCACACAGGTACTAGTTTATATTCCAAGCTGTCAGTTTCCGAGTCAGCAATGAAATAATTCACCGGGATTATACAAATGAAATCGTCCACTAAAAACCGTTCTCAACGGAGCTGAACACATCGGGGGATTCAAATCAGTCGGGAACAGAATTTATGCAGTACCAAATTGCATGCGTTCCCGGTCTGATGTAGAGAGGACTGCGACACGGTCTGTAAGGGGAATCGCACACATGTCAGACAATGTAGCGGCACCGGGCGATAATGCGACACCAAACGATTGCGGCACCGGGTAATATTGCGGCAACTGGCGATTCGTGGCTCGTGGCTTTTTTATGTTGCAAGTCAGTGACGACATCCGTCGGATCGCGAATATGCAGCCTTTGCTGGAGAATTGAGTGGGTCTCGACTGCGGCGGTACTGTCCGCTGTCCACTACTGCGACGGACGAAAGCTTACGAAGCGTCGCGGGTGCTCCCGCGTGCGTGCTACAGCAGGTGTAGAGGGACTTCAAGCATGGCTAAGTCGTAGCAGGTGCGTAGGCGTGTCGCCACATACATCATTGAACTAGACTTTAGTCTATCAAATTGACTAATACTAACGTTGAACGAGATTTTTTCAGAACAATTCCGAATTGATCAATGCATTTCGCGATTGTCCGGCTCTTGGCTAGTAGTCTAGGAAATCGTAATTTTTGACGAATTTTTGGTGACTTTTGTCGTGATTTGTTTTTAATTTCTGAATCTCATGTTTTTGGCATGACACCGGAATGCCACGCTGCGTGTGTGAGAGCAGCCTCTGATGTAGAGAGGACTGCAACATACTGTAACACGGTCGGTAATATCAACATTTCAGCTGGATTCCCGCGCCAGCCATTCCGGTCTATCGGCCCCGACTGGCGATACGTTTTTTTGTTTTAATTTGGTAATTTCGATAGTGACTTTCTAATTTTTACGAGGCATCTACGAGTTTGTCGCTTTATGCGTCATTGAACTAGAATTAAGCCCCAAACTCCACAGAGAGGACATGGAGAGGACATAGGACGTAGGGCATGACGCTTGACGTTTGACATCGCGACGTTTCCATACAAAATGTACGAAAAAGTATTGACAAAGGCACACACAAGCGTCGCCGAAGCGTCGCATCTATGACAGCTAGCGTCAAAAACTAAGAAGAATATTTGACGATCACTTGTCTGTCAACTGTCATTCTTACGTCCTATGCCCTTCGTCTTTTTGGTGGAGTTTGCACCTTAGTCTTTTAAGTTGACAATTGACTGACGTTGAACTAGATTTTTTCAGGATAATTCCAAATTGATCACCATTTCGCGATTGTCCGGTTCTTCGCTAACAATCTAGGAAATCGACTAGGAATTCGTCGAATTTTCGGTGACTTTCGTCATGATTTCTGTTTAGTTGTTGTAATTTATGAAACTCATTATTTTGGCAATATACCGGAATGTCACGCTGCTTGTGTGAGAGAAGCCTCTGATGTAGAGAGGACTGCAACATACTGTAACACGGTCGGTAATATCAACATTTCGGCTGGATTCCCGCGCCAGCCATTCCGGTCTATTGGCTCCGACTCGCGATACGTTTTTGGTTTTATTTTGGTAATTACGTTAGTGACATTCTTATTTCTACGAAGCATCTACGAGTTTGTCGCCTTATACGTCATTAAACTAGACTTTAGTCTATCAAGTTGACAATTTACTGACGTTGAACTAGATTTTTTCAGGATAATTCCGAATTGATCACAGCATTTTGCGATTGTCCGGATCTTCGCTAATAATCTAGGAAATCGACTTGGAATTCGTTGAATTTTCGGTGACTTTTGTCATGATTTTTGTTGTTGTAATTTCAAAAACTATTTTTTCTGGCAAGACATCGGAATGTCACGCTGCGTGTGTGAAAGCAGCCTCTGATGTAGAGAGGACTGCAACATACTGTAACACGGTCGGTAATATCAACATTTCGGCTGGATTCCCGCGCCAGCCATTCCGGTCTATCGGCCCCGACTGGCGATACGTTTTTGGTTTTAAGTAGGTAATTTCGATAGTGACTTTCTAATTTCTACGAGGCATCTACGAGTTTGTCGCTTTATACGTTATTAAACTAGACTTTAGTCTTTCAAGTTGACGAATACTAACGTTGAACGAGATTTTTTCAGGACAATGCCGAATGGATCAATGCATTTCGCGATGTCCGGTTCTTCGCTAATAGTCTAGGAAATCGTAATTTTTGACGAATTTTTAGTGACTTTTGTCGCGATTTTTGTTTTTAATTTCTGAATCTCACTTTTTCTCTGTTTTTCTCAAGACACCGGAATGTCACGCTGCGTATGTGAGAGCAGCCTCTGATGTAGAGAGGACTGCAACATACTGTAACACGGTCGGTAATATCAACATTTCAGCTGGATTCCCGCGCCAGCCATTCCGGTCTATCGGCCCCGACTGGCGATACGTTTTTGGGTTTTAAGTTGGTAATTTCGTTAGTGATTTTCTAATTTCGGCGAGGCATCTACGAGTTTGTCGCTTTATACGTTATTAAACTAGACTTTAGTCTTTCAAGTTGACGAATACTAACGTTGAACGAGATTTTTTCAGGACAATGCCGAATGGATCAATGCATTTCGCGATGTCCGGTTCTTCGCTAATAGTCTAGGAAATCGTAATTTTTGACGAATTTTTAGTGACTTTTGTCGCGATTTTTGTTTTTAATTTCTGAATCTCACTTTTCTCTGTTTTTCTCAAGACACCGGAATGTCACGCTGCGTATGTGAGAGCAGCCTCTGATGTAGAGAGGACTGCAACATACTGTAACACGGTCGGTAATATCAACATTTCAGCTGGATTCCCGCGCCAGCCATTCCGGTCTATTGGCTCCGACTCGCGATACGTTTTTGGTTTTATTTTGGTAATTACGTTAGTGACATTCTTATTTCTACGAAGCATCTACGAGTTTGTCGCTTTATGCGTCATTTAACTAGACTTTAGTCTTTCAAGTTGAGAATTGACTGACGTTGAACTAGATTTTTTCAGTATTTTTCCGAATTTATCACAGCATTTCGCGATTATCCGGTTTTTCGCTAACAATCTAGGAAATCGACTAGGAATACGTCAAATTTTCGGTTACTTTTGTCTAGTTGATTGATTTCTGTTTAATTGTTGTAATTTATGAAACTCATTATTTTGGCAATATACCGGAATGTCACGCTGCTTGTGTGAGAGAAGCCTCTGATGTAGAGAGGACTGCAACATACTGTAACACGGTCGGTAATATCAACATTTCAGCTGGATTCCCGCGCCAGCCATTCCGGTCTATCGGCCCCGACTGGCGATACGTTTTTGGTTTAAAGTCGGTAATTTCGATAGTTACTTTCTAATTTCTACGAGGCATCTACGACTTTGTCACTTTATACGTCATTAAACTAGACTTTAGTCTATCAAGTTAATGAGTACTAACGTTGAACAAGATTTTTTCAGAACAATGTCGCATGGATCAATGCATTTCGCGATTGTCCGGCTCTTCGCTAATAGTCTAGGAAATCAATTTTTGGTGACTTTTGTCGCGATTTTTGTTGTTGTAATTTCAAAAACTATTTTTTCTGGCAAGACGCCGGAATGTCACGCAGCGTGTGTGAAAGCAGCCTCTGATGTAGAGAGGACTGCAACATACTGTAACACGGTCGGTAATATCAACATTTCAGCTGGATTCCCGCGACAGCCATTCCGGTCTATCGGCCCCGACTGGCGATACGTTTTTGGGTTTTAAGTTGGTAATTTCGTTAGTGACTTTCTAATTTCTACGAGGCATCTATGAGTTTGTCGCTTTATACGTTACTAAACTAGACTTTAGTCTATCAAGTTGTCAATTTACAGACGTTGAACTAGATTTTTTCAGGACAATGCCAAATGGATCAATGCATTTCGTGATTGTCCGGCTCTCCGCTAATAGTCTAGGAAATCGACATTTTTGTTGAATTTTCGGTGACTTTAGTCATGATTTCTGTTGTTGTAATTTCAAAAACTCATTTTTTCTGAAAAGACATCGGAATGTCACGCTGCGTGTGTGAGAGCAGGCTCTGATGTAGAGAGGACTGCAACATACTGTAACACGGTCGGTAATATCAACATTTCGGCTGGATTCCCGCGCCAGCCATTCCGGTCTATCGGCCCCGACTGGCGATACGTTTTTGGTTTTAAGTAGGTAATTTCGATAGTGACTTTCTAATTTCTACGAGGCATCTACGAGTTTGTCGCTTTATGCGTCATTGAACTAGAGTTAAGCCCCAAACTCCACAGGGCATGGGGCATGGACGTAGGGCATGACGCTTGACGTTTGACATCGCGACGTTTCCATACAAAATGTACCAAAAAGTATTGACAAAGGCACACACAAGCGTCGCCGAAGCGTCGCGTCTATGACAGCTAGCGTCAAAAACTAAGAAGAATATTTGACGATCACTTGTCTGTCAACTGTCATTCTTACGTCCTATGCCCTTCGTATTTTTGGTGAAGTTTGCGCCTTAGTCTTTCAAGTTGACAATTGACTGACGTTGAACTAGATTTATTAAGGATAATTCCGAATTGATCACAGCATTTCGCGATTGTCCGACTCTTTGCTAATAGTCTAGGAAATCAACATTTTTGACGAATTTTTGGTGGCTTTTGTCGCGATTTTTGTTTTTAATTTCTAAATCTCACTTTTTCTCAAGACACCGGAATGCCACGCTGCGTGTGTGAGAGCAGCCTCTGATGTAGAGAGGACTGCAACATACTGTAACACGGTCGGTAATATCAACATTTCAGCTGGATTCCCGCGCCAGCCGTTCCGGTCTATCGGCCCCGACTGGCGATACGTTTTTCGTTTTAAGTTGGTAATTTCTATAGTCATTATAAAACAACTTCAACTGATGAGTAAGTGGTCATCCACTGACCACGGACACTGCAAAGTGTCCGAAAAGTCGGGTTAATTAAATACAAACCTAAATACAACTAAAATCCGTTGAAGTTGTTATTATGTGTGATAGTTGTACAAACAAAAGAAAATATTAACTAGTATTAGTAACTTTCTAATTTGTGATAGTGTTTTTTTCACACGATCAAATTAATTAAAAGAGTCGAAAATCAACAATTTAGGTAACGCTTTTGTGAGATGCTGTGTTTTCTTATCTACCCTTAAGTACACTCGAACAAGTCTTATTTTTGAATGATTCTAGCTATATTTTATTTCTAAATTTGACGACTATACACATAAAAACCTCAGCAAATATTTTTTTATAAGGAGGTGTCTCTTCTTACGTCCAGATTGTTTTGCTTTGCATAATATCTTGTTATCTACTAACAATTAATGAAGAATAATTAAGTATTTATGCAAAGTTAACTTTATCACAACAGATTTCTAAAGCTAGCCTTTAACTACGATTTTGGAAGTGCACAAAACGATTGAAATCTGAGAAACACAAAAAGATAAACCAGCCATTACCCGACCCTAGATTAAGTTGTCACAACCTCAGTCAGAACCGTGACATGGCACTAAACGAAATTCGACTTTAGTTGTGTCTTTTATGTTGAAACAAAAACTCAACAAATTATTATGCTAACCTTTTTGAAGGGGTTTTCATAAATAAACGATATGTTAAAAGGAGTTGTAGGAAACCATAGGCATCAAATACCACGCCGGATTACTTTGCAGCGGCAAGCTATGTGCGGAAAAATATCGCAGATTCATCCGGCGCCGTGTAAAGTCAATAAATCTACAGTCAATGAGCTTTTGGATTTGAATATCGAATAACAAACCAACTCCTACTACAAAACCAATCAGGATCTCAAAATGGAATTTGCTATTTGGAATCTCATTTTAAATGAAGAAGTTAATTAATTATACAGCACTGCCAATGCTTGTAAAATGTATTGGGGTCCAGAATAAATTACGTTAATCCCATATGAACCAACTGTTTCGCCGGATTCGTATTCCAATACCAAATCGATTTTATTCACAGGGATTCTCGCTAAACTCACTTTTATTAGGGTCTAAGATCAAAGAGATAAGATAGATAGAGCGATGGAAGCTAGAAAATTAGTACTAGGTACACAAAGCTCTAATCTTACCTATGCCCATGCTAAATTCTGCTCAACAACAAAGTCTCTCAGTTTAATATTTTGTATTACATTCTAATAATTTCTCATAGAAATGCCGAATGAGTCAGCAAAACGACATCACTAATTTAAATTTTGGCGTAGCCGTTAATGCTTGTTGATTATACTAATATTTGACAAGCACCAGGGTTAATAGCTGAACATTTTTACTTTTTGGTAAATAGCTTATGGTTCAGGTCCCTAAATGTAGGTAAGAAGACGTTGAGCTCACTTAAAAGAATTAGCTGAGTCACGTTTCTTTTTAAGTGCTCCATCTGTATTTTTTTCTTTGTCACAGGTCAGGGCGGAGAGTGGACTTGATTTAGCCAATTACTTTGCCATTTGCGTATGTCTGGATAATGTACAGCAAAAATGTTGGTGAATTCAATTCAGGTTGCGCTCAATATCGACTTCAAACGATTCGGGTACGGTTATAATTTGATTTACTTCGATGTAGCAATAGTAATAATATAGTACCCGATTGTTAAAAGTAAATGGTATGCCACTCACAGACATGTTAATATCGAAAGTTTGTGATATTAAAGTAAATTCATAAATTGAGGTCAAACATCAACACGTGGTGTAAAAGACATCTTTCCGAATACTGATGGGGTGCATACAGACCATGAAACTAAAACACTTGTTGTAAGAAAATATTTCGTCGTAAATTTCTTCCAGAAAAAATTTGCTATTAGAATGCATTTAATAAGGGAAGTCAAAATATTTCTTTTCCTTAAATATTTTCTTATTGGGAGTTGTTCAGTTCCATGGTCTGACTGCATCCGACCAGTATTTGAAGAGATGACCCTTACACCCTATATAACTTTAGTACCTTTTGTAGATACGTAGTATGTAGCATATAACTCATTTTAATTAAAAGCAATAGTTATTTGCACTATGCACCCACATAGGTGTTTGTTACCTACCAACTAACCCAGACGACAGCCAAAATTTCAAGCTCTTTATCTTTAATCTCAAGACTCAACACCGCACCCTTTTGCCAAAAAATCTATGCAAGAGCACTCGACTAAAAGGACACTTACGTAAACGAAAAATTTGCGGGTAGGCCTCGCCTGTCGCGTCATTTGCGGTTATTAAAAGCCTGAGGGCTATTCCAGGGGTAAGGACCCCGGGAACCTTGCAGGGTGCCGTCTGCGGTATAAGCCATGGATTTAGAACATTTGCTTTTATTTTTTAGTGTGCCGACCTGAGGTGAAGTTTGATAAGATTTCTGCACGGGACTACCGTTTCTGACTTCTTTCTTTATGGTAAAACGTATTAATAAACTAACTTGAAAGGTCGCGACAAAACTGAGTACTTGACGAATATGAGTTTTTTTCTACTGTCATGTACTACAAGAAGTCGGAAGTCAATATAGTTCGGTAGGTAGTCGATCTAAGTATCGTCAGGATCATCTGTAGTGGATGCAATAGGTAGAGGCACATACCTACAAATAAATCATTGATTTTCGAATAGACTGAAAAAAATTTGTCCTTGCACCGCGTCCTTAAAAAGGCGTACGTGAATGAGTATGACGTACCTACATCGGTTACATACGCTTGCGACAAAGCCGCCGCCACCGTCGACGGGAGACGGCAAAAACGTCCAGGATTTCGTGATATGAGCCCCCGGGCCACGCTCCCCGGATTTTCGAGCTCTCGTTTTTAATATGACGTTTTTTGGCTCTACGTGGGGATGAAAGTTATGTACCTGCACTGGTTTTAATATCCTGGCTTGGGATGTCGGAAGGCAGTGCGCCATTGACAGTATGAATACATAAGTAACGTGTTTGTAGGTCTATAAGTGACTTGATCCTGCAGTGTGAAGGAATGTTGTGGATAAAATATACTTTTTCAACTGTATACATTGTTTAGGTCCAAGTACATCTGCAATAAGTCACGAAATTTCGACTTTCTGAATAGAGTATCATAGATATTTATACGCAGTTAAGTTAATGCTATCTGAAAAACAGTGACTGAACCTGTAAAAAGTGAGTGTGGACCATATAACGTTTGATATGATGAATGAGTGAGACCGCTAATTTTTGCATACTTTATTATTACCTCTACCCATTTACAGAATTCATCCTTTTTAATAAAACACAATCATTTATTTTTAATTTCACTCCTTTTTCATTCAGAATCCTCCGCCCTGCTATCAACTGCGTAATGAATGTGATTTTTCTCGCGACGGACAAAAACTCTTTAGAAAATTAGACCAGTTGCCGTCCCTTGGTCGAAATTATAAATCAACTTTTTTCGAGATCCCTCCGTCGAAACCTTGAAGCTTTTTGCTGCGAGTCGTGTAAAAAAAGTGTTTCTGTCCTGTCATATTACGGGGGTTATAAAACGGGTGGAAACAGGCCAGCGAGAATTAATGGAAATGTTATTTGTACCTATGTTGTTTTTATTTAATTCTGTTTTGCCGTGTGACTGGTTTGTTTTGTGCGAAATAAAATTATTTTAGCTCAGACAAACAACGGACTGTACAGTTTTGATTTGGATAATTTTGATTCAAACATTTTTATGTAGGTGACAAAGATGGTAAATATTTTATGAAAGCTTGATTAGGATTATGAGAAGCATTCAGTTGTATTACTGAAACAAAATATTGTTGAATTCTTACCTTGAGCTGGCGCGTAGATGTTCAAATACAGGCAATCCTCTGACTGATTTGTTAGGAACGGTAATATCCTCTTCAAGTACTCCAACCTCCCTTTAGATATCCTCCTCAGCACTGCAGTCTCATTTCTTATATCCGGCAGCACTTGAGGGCAAACCGGACTGAACTGCTCTGCGATCTTCACGCCTGACCATTGCGCGCCTGATACAGGCGGCATGAACCTTAGTGAACCGACAGGCGGCGATGCATAGGGAACTCCTCGAAAAACTTCAACTGGCTCAAGGAATCTTGACTCTGGCGTCACTATAAACCCTCTTATGTCTCCGTATTTAGTTCTAACTACTCTACTGCTTATTAAAGGTTGTTGCGTTTTCTCGTCTGCCGGTGTGTCGCCACGGACCATCTTGGAAGTGAGTGCTGGCAGTGAAATGAAGTAAGCTATGGTCAGAATGAACATTTTTCCGCTTGCGACGCCACCGTACGAGATATGAGACCGGTGCTATAAGTCGACCATTTTGTGGAGGGAAGCTACGCCGGCGGACCATTTACTGGGTCATCTGGAACAAAAAGAGGATCGAATTATTTTACGGTCTATGTAAATTTTCTTTTTTTATTCAAAAAAGGGCTAAACTTCTGTATTACGACCGTAAATTAACGTCTTTATTGGTAGGTATATAGGTAGTAAATGGCCGTGTGATACCGGCATAAAATTGCATCACCCCAATTCTACCCGTGGGTGTCGACTCAGGGATAATAATCCGGGGAATGGGCAGCGTCGTTCCCCGTGAATACAACATCTTGCACTCACCAATCCGCCTTTCGAGCATGGTGAGTATGGCAATACCCCCGATAAGGGGAGGCCCACGTCTAGCGTTGGACTGTTGTGGCTGTTATGGTACAGGTATATAGGACGACATGTATACAAAATAATTAAATGATCTTCGGAAGCTGTTGTTGCCGAATAAAGTAGTTGAAAACTGAAAACTTAACCGTTTAGTATGTAAGCAATAAAACAGTTACACTAAACAGTTACGGTCAATCCTAGATCAGATAACCCACGTCATTCAAACTAATTATCCAAAGCATTTCGAAATTAATTGTCAATTCCATGCGTCTTTCAATTATTTTGTCATAATGAAAATTTGCGGAACAAATAGCGCTTGGCTGTTCAGCGGAAAATTCATTTTGTATGGCTCTCTGATGATGGTCCACTGTTTAAAGCGGGAATTGCACGTAATGTTCGTTGATCTGCTATTTTTGCGCCACGTTACGCATGCTAATACGAATTCCCACCTTATTCTCATATCAATACGGTTGACGGCTTTGATAGAAGCATCCTTCTACGCAGGGTTGTGCGATACGCAGCGCTAGCGAATGCGTCTGTCCAACCGTTTGTTATAAACCGTATTTGTTTGGAAACAAGATGAGAATTCGTATTTTCTTAACGTATGCTTTACGCAGCGCAAAAATAACTCAGCAACGGATGTTACGTGTTATTCCCATCTTACCTGATGGCTGTTTTGTGCATTAATTAATTCAAAAATCAACTCGCTTCAGGAACCGAGTAAAACAGGATGTGTTGCCTTATTTAGGACCAGTAATGTTCAGTCAGCATTAAAAGTGGTCAAATTCCGTTAATTAATATTGTGTAATGTTTTTGGAATAACATAACGAATTTCTAACATTTATATTGTTTCATCTGACGGTAAGATCTGAAAGCATACCTATTTCCTGATATTATGCCTGAATAAAATATTATCATCATCAAATATTATAAACAGTCAATAATTATGATCAAGACAAAAAATGTATTACGCTCAAAAACAGCTTGCTTTTTAGAATAATTTCAACAAGGAAGTTATATTTTTTAATGTTATTGATTGTGCACTTCAGCGAACCTTTTGAATTTCTGATAGAAGAAACATGACATTTAGAAAATCCCGTTTTACAGAAAGGTAAATCGAATGTAAACGATGCTTTGTTCTAATTTACATTTAAATTTTGCTTCCAATAAGTACGGAATTGACAAGACAACTAGATTTTTTCAGACTTGCCAATGCTTTGTGTTTTTTGTGACATAACATGTTTATCCAACTTAAATGAAGTCAGTGGGTGGATAATATCCTGCATCCACAGAGTAACTTATCCTGCATCCGTACCTACTATAAATCTTTGTTTTACCTTTGCAGGCTCTATATTTTTAGCGTACCTATCGACATCGATGTAATTTTGTGCAATTCATTTACTTCAAGCAGAAGAAAAATAATGTAGTTTTAAATCTTTGACGCCAACACCAGGGTACATTAGGTTCTTTCTTGACGTCTACATCTAAGTATATAATTTTTTTATATAATGTCAACTGTGGAAGTCAAGAAACTAGTCTTCGCGTCTCTCAGTGTAACAATTTACAAATTAGAACACCACTGCACAGTGATGCTTCACAACTGAATGGATGATATTAATTCTACATACGACGACAAAGGCAGCTTCTAGGTACAGGGAAATAGGTATTTTGTCTGTGTACGATCCCAGTAGGATCATGGTGATGAGTTCTGTTTGCTTTGGTATTTGCTTCTGTACCTAGTTTAGCTATGTGAGCTTAAGGTTCTCGGTATCAGTTTGGGGGGTTTGATTTTAATAAGTCACAAAGTTGATCAGTGTAATTTTATGCCCTCCGAAATGTGGTAATGGGTAAAGCCTAACCGAGTTATTACAAAAAAGAATTGACATGGTTTAAGTCGCTTGACAAAGTCAAATCGTATGGAAAACTAATTTGTTAGACACTGTCTTGACACGCGCCAAATTTTTTTATTATAACGAGGAGAATGTCGAGAAACTTGTATGAATAAATTAAATTTAAAAAAATTGTTTCGTGCTAAGTTTTAAGTAGGAACTCAGAACACAATGCAAAAATGTATAACGAATTGACATAGGTACTGCCGCATTTCTTGAATTTTGTGATTACTTACGTTAACAAACATCACATCCACAGCCGGAATTTGATCTCCCCCAGGGTATGCAACCCGCTTTTTGTCATTCAGTTGTTACCATCCGCCTTCAATCTGACCGGTGGTCGTCTAACGCTACGTTTAACGAAGCGTCGCCTTCATTGAACACCCGTTTACTCAGCTATTCGTCGGCTCTTTTTCTCGATCCTTTGACTTGGACACTAAATTAGTTTTGCCTTTTTTTCAGAGACTCCGTCGATTCTGAGTAATATTTATTAATATTACTATTACAGCCACAACAGTCCACTGCTGGACATGGCCGTCCCCCGATTGAAGAGTATTGCCATACTCACCACGTTTGGCAGGCGGATTGGCGAGTGCAGTTGCTGCCCATTCCTTGGATTAATCCCTTAGTCGCCTTTTACGACACCCACGGGTAGAAATGGATGATGCTATTCTAAGCCGGCACCACACGGCATACTTATTATTCCAAGTTATTATGTAATCAGTGCCAGTACAGTTGTTGCTCATCTCCAGTTTGCTCAATATCCACACCATTTTCAAAATGGCATTGGGTGGGAATTTGGCTCACTTCGCTAGCCGACCGACTCCATGATGAGCCTGACCACGAGCTTGCGCTTTACCGAGATTGTGCCTATTGCGTTTGATTATGGAATCGGCTTTGCCAGCTGCCTGTTTGAATTACAGAGAGTAGCAAGTTTTGACATAGTGTAATTCTGGATTGAGATTACTATGTATAATAAATGATTAGAGGCCTTATTTATATCTCTGACATACCAACTTGGTGGTTACAGTAAATAAAACCAAAGCATTTTATGTACTTTAGTTCCGTTTTTACGCTGAACTAGTAAAGGGATAACGAAAGACGAAAAGTATATTTGCAACCTAAATAGGCAACTGTTTAGCTTTTGATTCAGCCCTCAGGTAAGGAAGTGACCTTACAAATAGTTTGAAAACCTTGACATCAGGTTTCATTGAGACGTTCATCAACTCGATGTTTCCTCACTGAAAAACGCCAACGCAATATATTTGCAGGTCGCTATCACAAGGAATAAAATAGAGCGATCCAATCCTATCTATACAAACCGATGCGAGCTAGACATAAAAGATATCTTGTTTATGCCCCAGGGCTTTGAATCGACGGCGCCTAACGCTTCCTACACTGTAAAACTAACATCCTGTATTTGGTGGAATTGTCTGCCTCTGTTTTATAGCTGTCTACTAACTTTGTTATGAAACTCCCGGAACATTTTACAGTGGAGTGCACTTTGTGATTAGATCATAAAATTGTTAAACTTAATACTTTGAAAGATAAAGTGGAGTTATCGTTTAAATAATATACTGATGCAAAAAAACTACAGCAATTTATTTTAATGGGTGAACTAGTCCATATGACATAACCATTTTCTCATAAAATAAGTATAGATCTAAAAGTTATTCTGGAATGATCCTATAATAAAATAAATAATTTAAAAAATTAAAAAACACGCCTGCGTTTGTGGGAAAAATTGATCTGAAAAGTAAAAAACAAGTTATAATTTGTGAAAAATTTGGACGAGATACTTGGCTTGGATTGTTCTTCTATTTGGAAAATTTACGATGTTTTTATTAGTATCAAAAACAGTCTATAATATGAATAGTTATCTTTACCGTACATATAGGTTCAATATTATGTTTTTTTGTGACCAGACTTTACAATGCAGTCGGGGGACAGTTTGTTGTCATACAATCACGTTACAATCTCGAAAACTATCCCCCGACTGCATTGTACAGTCTGGTCACAAAAAAACATAATATTGAACCTATATGTACGGTAAAGATAACTATTCATATTATAGACTGTTTTTGATACTAATAAAAACATCGTAAATTTTCCAAATAGAAGAACAATCCAAGCCAAGTATCTCGTCCAAATTTTTCACAAATTATAACTTGTTTTTTACTTTTCAGATCAATTTTTCCCACAAACGCAGGCGTGTTTTTTAATTTTTTTAATTATTTATTTTATTTACTACTTTTTGAATTATAACAAGTAAAAATGTGTTCGCTTCTACTGTTTTTCTGTGGTCTCCGGTGTTGGTTCATCACACTAGTCATCATGTAAAAAAAACTGAACGCTTCTATTATCACCCCCCCTATGTAAGTTCTACATTCATACCAGTCATCCTGTAAAAATCTGCGCTTTTCTATTGTCTTCCTATGAGGCAAGCCCCCTTCAACCCCCCGATGTTGGTCCTACATTCATCCAGTCATCCTGTAAAAATCTGTGCTGATGTATTGTCTTCCTGCCACCCTCAACCCCTCGATGTTGGTCCTACATTCATACCAGTCATCCTGTCAAAATCTGTGCTGATCTGTCGTCTCTCTATGAGGGGGGTAAGCCCCCCTCAACCCCCCAATGTTTATCCTACATTTATACCAGTCATCCTGTAAAAATCTGTGCTGATCTGTTGTCTCTCTATGAGGGGGGCAAGCCCCCCTCAACCCCCCGATGTTGGTCCTACATTCATCCAGTCATCCTGTAAAAATCTGTGCTGTTGTATTGTCTTCCTATGAGGCGGGCAAGCCCCCCTCAACCCCCCGATGTTGGTCCTACATTCATACCAGTCATCCTGTAAAAATCTGTGCTGATCTGTTGTCTCTCTATGAGGGGGGCAAGCCCCCTCAACCCCCGATGTTGGTCCTACATTCATACCAGTCATCCTGTAAAAATCTGTGCTGATCTGTTGTCTCTCTATGAGGGGGGCAAGCCCCCCTCAACCCCCCGATGTTGGTCCTACATTCATACCAGTCATCCTGTGAAAATCTGTGCTGTTGTATTGTCTTCCTATGAGGGGGGAAAGCCCCCCTCAACCCCCCGATGTTGGTTCTACATTCATACCAGTCATCATGTAAAATCTGTGCTGATCTGTTGTTTCTCTATGAGGGGGGCAAGCCCCCATCAACCCCCCGATGTTGGTCCTACATTCATCCAGTCATCCTGTGAAAATCTGTGCTGTTGTATTGTCTTCCTATGAGGGGGGCAAGCCCCCCTCAACCCCCCGATGTTGGTTCTACATTCATACCAGTCATCATGTAAAATCTGTGCTGATCTGTTGTTTCTCTATGAGGGGGGCAAGCCCCCATCAACCCCCCGATGTTGGTCCTACATTCATACCAGTCATCCTGTAAAAATTTGTGCTGATCTGTTGTCTCTCTATGAGGGGGGCAAGCCCCCCTCAACCCCCCGATGTTGGTCCTACATTCATCCAGTCATCCTGTAAAAATCTGTGCTGTTGTATTGTCTTCCTATGAGGGGGGCAAGCCCCCCTCAACCCCCCGATGTTGGTCCTACATTCATACCAGTCATCCTGTAAAATCTGTGCTGATCTGTTGTTTCTCTATGAGGGAGGCAAGCCCCCCTCAACCCCCCGATGTTGGTCCTACATTCATACCAGTCATCCTGTAAAAATCTGTGCTGATCTGTTGTCTCTCTATGAGGGGGGCAAGCCCCCCTCAACCCCCCGATGTTGGTCCTACATTCATACCAGTCATCCTGTAAAAATCTGTGCTGATCTGTTGTCTCTTTATGAGAGGGGTAAGCCCCCCTCAACCCCCCGATGTTGGTCCTACATTCATCCAGTCATCCTGTAAAAATCTGTGCTGTTGTATTGTCTTCCTATGAGGGGGGCAAGCCCCCCTCAACCCCCCGATGTTGGTCCTACATTCATACCACTCATCCTGTCAAAATCTGTGCTGGTCTGTTGTCTTTCTATCAGGAAGGAAATCTTCCCTTAACCCCTGTGTTGGTGTTTAAAGCCCCTTCACATTACTGTGGTTTCACCCACGCAGTATTCACGCGGTACAGGTGCGATACCGTCGCGGTATTTGTATCGATCGCTATACCACGGCGGTATCGCAACGGTACCGCAAGGAGAACACCGCGTACCGCGTACCGCAGCGATACCGCTGAAATGTGAACGGGTCTTAATGCCTACTAGTTGAACTGCCCATAACTGATTTAAACTAATTAAATGATAACAGATTTGGATTTTAAATGGGCTATTTTATTAACTACAAGTCTAGACTATATACATTGATATTAGGTACATAGCAGCTCAGCTCATAAAGAAGTTGCGTTTAAAGTTAAGTAATCAACATTTTCTTTATACCGACTGCCTTATTTTAATTAACACTCAAGTTTTTGCCGACCAGGGCCTGCGCTTTCATGTCTTACATTGGCAGTAGTAGTCTTTTGAAGAATACTTCACTTTACTATGAATAAAGTATCCTGGAGACAGCTGCTCTGCAATAAAATCATCATTGTTTGGTCAATGTTATAACAACCTACGTAATCTACTAACAAACAATGTAGCTATCAAAGTAGCTATGCAGAGAAACACCAGGCCAGTAGATTGTATATGTAATCAAGTACCAGGCGCCTAAGATATATCTGCTGGCATTGTACATTGTGTATGAGCTATTTTTATGCCTGCTCATTAGCCATAAATATAATAATAACTAATTACCTGATACTGAGATGCCTTTGAATATTTACATGTTTTGCATTACAAAAGCATCAAGGCTGGACATCGGGATAAGAACTCTGTGCCATTCGTAAAAACTATCAGCGTTATTTTATCTATCAGCTTGGAATGCTCGTTTTATTATTAATTAATTATTTTACAGTATTTGTTTAAATTTATTTTATTTTGCAACAGCAAACGTAAATATTTTGTATCAGTGACATAATTAGACATACTGCAACGTCAACTCAATCAATGACAGCGACATCAAACTTCAACAGATTGTGTGAGATGAATTTTATAATAAGATTTGTTCAAAGAGTTTTATTTACGGTGGCTGCTATCCCTAATTAATAAAATTAGATAATTTTTCTAGTCATCCTAAGGTTTAAGACGACAAAACCCAGCCTATGACACTCAGGATGGTGTAAGGATTCTTCTCACACTACTCCCATTCAAATCTGTTCAGTAGTTATCGAGTTATAGTGGGTTATAGCATTGCACATATATATGTTACGGGCAACTTGATAAGTCCGGGCACTATTAATAGTGACCGGTCAGTATTAATAATGCCCGACCTAATTGGGCAATGTGATTAAAACTTACATGATTAATTACTTTTCCCGGTCAGTATGAATAATTCCCACCCTACCTTGGGCAAAGTAATACAAATAAAGAAAGTTAATGTAATTTTTTATAAAATGAAGTTAAACTTACATTATTTCAAGGAAAAGTTATCAAAAACAAAGTATTGAACATAAAAGTTGAATAATAAACAGTTCAAAATGTAATAACATTAGTAGCTACCTTCTTTTTATTGATAAAATTACTTAAGAACAATAGATTAAAAATTGGTACCTGAGTAAATGAAATTAAACTTACATCATTTTTATGAAAAGTTATTAAAAATTATTAAAACATGAAAGTAATAAATTAAACTGTTAAAAATGTAATAATATCAGAAGTTGCCTACTTTTTACACGACTGCCCAACCAAAAAAAGGAGTGTAATGTTTTCAGGGTTCATGTATGTATGTATATATGTGCAATGCTATAACCCACTATAACTCGATAACTACTGAACAGATTTAAATGGGAGTAGTGTGAGAAGAATCCATACACCATCCTGAGTGTCATAGGCTGGGTTTTGTCGTCTTAAACCTTAGGATGACTAGAAAAATTATCTAATTTTATTAATTAGGGATAGCAGCCACCGTAAATAAAACTCTTTGAACAAATCTTATTATAAAATTCATGTCACACAATCTGTTGAAGTTTGATGTCGCTGACATTGGTTGAGTTGACGTTGCAGTATGTCTAATTATGTCACTGATACAAAATATTTACGTTCGTTGTTGCAAAATAAAATAAATTTAAACAAATACTGTGTAATAATTAATTAATAATAAAACGAGTATTCCAAACTGAAAGATAAAATAACGCTGATAGTTTTACGAATGGCACAGAGTTCTTATCCCGATGTCCAGCCTTGATGCTTTTGTAATGCAAAACATGTAAATATTCAAAGGCATCTCAGTATCAGGTAATTAGTTAAACTTATTATTATATTTATGGCTAATGAGCAGGCATAAAAATAGCATAAACAACAATGTGCAATGCCAGCAGATATATCTTAGGCGCCTGATGTGCACTGCCAGCAGATATATCTTAGGCGCCTGGTACTTGTATATGTAATGAATCATTACATATACAAGCTATTGCTGGTGTCTTCTCTGCATAGCTACTTTGATAGCTACATTGTTTGTTAGTAGATTACGTAGGTTGTTATTACATTGACCAAACAATGATGATTTTATTGCAGAGCAGCTGTCTTCGGGATACCTACTTTATTCATAGTAAAGTGAAGTATTCTTCAAAAGACTACTACTGCCAATGTAAGACATGAAAACGCAGGCCCTGGTCGGCAAAAACTTTAGTGTTGATTAAAATAAGGAAGTCGGTATCAAGAAAATGTTGATTACTTAAACGCAACTTCTTTATGAGCTGAGCTGCTATGTAATATTAATGTATGTAGTCTAGACTTTGTAGTCAATAAAATAACCCATTTAAAATCCAAATCATTTAAGTAGTTTAAATCAGTTATGGGCAGTTCAACTAGTAGGCATTAAGACCCGTTCACATTTCAGTACACGGTACGCGGTGTTCTCCTCGCGGTAACGTTGCGATACCGCCGTGGTATTTGCATGGACGTCCCGCACCTGATAGCGATCGATACAAATACCGCGACGGTATCGCACCTGTACCGCGAGAATACTGCGTGGGTGAAACCACAGTAATGTGAAGGGAACACCAACACAGGGGTTAAGGAAAGATTGCCTTCCTGATAGAAAGACAACAGACCAGCACAGATTTTGACAGGATGACTGGTATAAATGTAGGACCAACATCGGAGGGTTGAGGGGGGCTTGCCCCCCTCATAGAAAGACAATACAAAAGCACAGATTTTTACAGGATAACTGGATGCATGTAGGACCAACATCGGGGGGTTGGGGGGCTTGCCTCATAGAGAGACAACAGATCAGCACAAATTTTGACAGGATGACTGGTATGAATGTAGGACCAACATCGGGGTTGAGGGGGCTTGCCTCATAGAGAGACAACAGATCAGCACAGATTTTGACAGGATGACTGGTATGAATGTAGGACCAACATCGGGGGGTTGAGGGGGGCTTGCCCCCCTCATAGAGAGACAACAGATCAGCACAGATTTTGAGAGGATGACTGGATGAATGTAGGACCAACATCGGGGGGTTGAGGGGGGCTTGCCCTCATAGAGAGACAACAGATCAGCACAGATTTTGACAGGATGACTGGTATGAATGTAGGACCAACATCGGGGTTGAGGGGGCTTGCCTCATAGAGAGACAACAGATCAGTACAGATTTTGACAGGATGACTGGTTTGAATGTAGGACCAACATCAGGGGTTGAGGGGGGCTTGCCCCCCTCATAGAGAGACAACAGATCAGCACAGATTTTGACAGGATGACTGGTATGAATGTAGGACCAACATCGGGGGGTTGAGGGGGGCTTGCCCCCCTCATAGAGAGACAACAGATCAGCACAGATTTTGACAGGATGACTGGTATAAATGTAGGACCAACATCGGAGGGTTGAGGGGGGCTTGCCCCCCTCATAGAAAGACAATACAAAAGCACAGATTTTTACAGGATGACTGGTATGAATGTAGGACCAACATCGGGGGGTTGAGGGGGGCTTGTCCCCCTCATAGAGAGACAACAGATCAGCACAGATTTTTACAGGATGACTGGTATGAATGTAGGACCAACATCGGGGGGTTGAGGGGGGCTTGCCCTCATAGAGAGACAACAGATCAGCACAGATTTTGACAGGATGACTGGTATAAATGTAGGACCAACATCGGAGGGTTGAGGGGGGCTTGCCCCCCTCATAGAAAGACAATACAAAAGCACAGATTTTTACAGGATAACTGGATGCATGTAGGACCAACATCGGGGGGTTGAGGGGGGCTTGTCCCCCTCATAGAGAGACAACAGATCAGCACAGATTTTTACAGGATGACTGGTATGAATGTAGGACCAACATCGGGGGGTTGAGGGGGGCTTGTCCCCCTCATAGAGAGACAACAGATCAGCACAGATCATTACAGGATGACTGGTATAAATATAAGACCACCATCGGGGGGTTGAAGAGGGCTTGCCCCCCTCATAGAGAGACAACAGATCAGCACAGATTTTGACAGGATGACTGGTATAAATGTAGGACCAACATCGGAGGGTTGAGGGGGGCTTGCCCCCCTCATAGAAAGACAATACAAAAGCACAGATTTTTACAGGATAACTGGATGCATGTAGGACCAACATCGGGGGGTTGAGGGGGGCTTGCCCCCCTCATAGAGAGACAACAGATCAGCACAGATTTTTACAGGATGACTGGTATGAATGTAGGACCAACATCGGGGGGTTGAGGGGGGCTTGTCCCCCTCATAGAGAGACAACAGATCAGCACAGATCATTACAGGATGACTGGTATAAATATAAGACCACCATCGGGGGGTTGAAGAGGGCTTGCCCCCCTCATAGAAAGACAATAGAACAGCACAGATTTTTACAGGATTACTGGTATGAATGTAGGACCAACATCAGGGGGTTAAAAGGGGCTTGCCCCCCTCATAGGAAGACAATAGAAAAGCACAGATTTTTACAGGATGACTGGTATGACTGTAGAACTTACATAGGGGGGTGATAATAGAAGCGTTCAGTTTTTTTTACATGATGACTAGTATGATGAACCAACACCGGAAACCACAGAAAAACAGAAGAAGCGAACAAATTTTTACTTGTTATAATTTAAAAAGTAGTAAATAAAATAAATAATTTAAAAAATTAAAAAGACGCCTGCGTTTGAGGGAAAAATTGATCTGAAAAGTAAAAAACAAGTTATAATTTGTGAAAAATTTTGGACGCAATACTTTGCTTCGATTGTTCTTCTATTTGGAAATTTGACGATGTTTTTATTAGTATCAAAAACATTCTATAATATGAATAGTTGTCTTTACCGTACATATAGGTTCAATATTATGTTTTTTTGTGACCAGACTTTACAATGCAGTCGGGGGATAGTTTGTTGTCATACAATCACGTTACAATCTCAAAAACTATCCCCCGTTTGCATTGTAAAGTCTGGTCACAAAAAAACATAATATTGAACCTATATGTACGGTAAAGATAACTATTCATATTATAGAATGTTTTTGATACTAATAAAAACATCGTCAAATTTCCAAATAGAAGAACAATCGAAGCAAAGTATTGCGTCCAAAATTTTTCACAAATTATAACTTGTTTTTTACTTTTCAGATCAATTTTTCCCTCAAACGCAGGCGTGTTTTTTAATTTTTTAAATTATTTATTTTATTTAGGGTTTCGTAGTCTACTAGAAACCCTTATAGTTTCGTCATGTCTGTCTGTCTGTCTGTCTGTCTGTCTGTCGGTCTGTCTGTCTGTCTGTCTGTCTGTCTGTCTGTATGCCGCGCCCTCATATCTTCGTCAGTTTTAGAGCTATCGACATGAAATTTGGTGAGAAGATAGATCGTGTTGACCCAAATATAGAAATTTTAAGAAATAATTATTTTAAATGTTTTTTGGACCCCCTCCCATACAAGTGAAAGGGGGGCAAAAAATTTATTTTTCTTCTGTAATATTAAGTAGGGTATCGTTGAATAGGTCTTTTAAAATTAAGGTAAGGTTTCTTTGAAACAAAGTCACTAAAATGTTTCTGTCACGAGATATTTGCTTTTAAAAAGGGCGTTTTTGACCCATAATTTGTTCCAGCTGTAACTTTTAAAGTATAAACGCTAAAAATTTGAAATAAATATGGAATATAGCTTACAATCTGAAGTTACAATGAAAACTATAACGGATATTGTACCCTTACAGGTTCCAGAAAAAATTGAGTTTTTCTATTTGCGGTTGGTCATCATACTGCTGCTAACAAACCAGCAACAAATTAAGTTTGTAATGCTGAAAAACCTGATATTTAAACGTTGACTACGAAACCCTATTTGTGGGCGTGTCTGACACGCTCTTGGCCGGTTTTTTTTATTGAAATATTACTTAGGAACAACAGTTTAAAAATTGGTTAATGAAATTAAACTTACATAATTTTCATCAAAGTTATCAAATAATTTGACCATGTGAGTTAAAAAACAAATACTTAGTTAGAAGTGTAATAATATCAGTTTTTTTATTATTATAAAAATATTAGGCACTTCAATAGTTTAAAAATTAGTAGACTAAGAAAAATCTACTGAAATATTTAATAACACATTGCCCGGTCCAAGTGATAAATTCAAGCTATCTCAAAGACTGATTTATTACATGGACCACGGGCACTCGGGCACTATTAATACTGACCGGTCCAAGTGATTAATTAATCACTTTGCCCTACGTTTATGGGCACTATTAATAATGACCGGTCAGTATTAATAGTGCCCGATTAATCACGTAGCCCGTAACATATACATACATACATACATACTTATATACATGAACCCTGAAAACATTACACTCCTTTTTTTGGTTGGGCAGTCGTGTAAAAAGTAACAGCCGACCGAGTCAATTTGTATGACAGGTCATTTTATTTTTGAATTTTTCGACGTATGCAAGATCGCTTAAGTGAGAGTTCCCGCGCGTGTAAGTAAGTAAGTAAGTTTGGCCCCGCCTTGGAAACGAATCTTTAGGCTATTCTTTAGCTATTCCGAGCCGGGGCCTTGCTAGCATACTTACAAAAAAAAATGGCAGCCATTTCAAACTTTTTTTATTGGCCAAAATTTTGTTATTTTGTAATAACTCAAAATTGGTAAATGCTATAAATGAACATTGTATACTATACATTTATTTATTCTATACAATGTATAGAATAAATGTTACGCGTAAATTTCTGCACAACCTTGCTTTAATAACCTTTTATTAACCTTGCGATAATCTAATAGTTTGCGAAAAAAAACGCTTTAATACATGGCAGTTTTTTTCTAAAAACTCACCAAATCTAAAATATAAATTAAGTAGTGAAGTTGGGGATTAAGAATTACTTACTGTGTGGGTAGACCTTGCTACGGTATCCTGACTAACAAGCTTTCTGCCCAGAGGTTTTACTCGCTAATATATTTTCAAGTAAACAAGCAAATTTTTTGCCAATTTACACCCTGAGTTATACCACCTTATGAGATGATTTTCTTAAATTCCTTTCCTGGTGTTAATTCACCAAACCAAAATAACCTCTGCGCAAAATTTCAAGAACCTAGGTCCAGTGGTATTGCCTGTGCATAGATTTACAATTTGTAAAAAAAATATTAAATTCATTCGTAGTTGCCACTTTGGTTGCCACATTTTTATTTTTTTGCAATTCCTTGAGGCTGTTCTTTAATAGTTCTGACCCAAGGTCCTGTTAGGATAGCAAAAAAGAACAAAATGTGGCAACAACGAACAAACTCTACTATTTTCATAAAAATTGTATACCACGCACAGGCAATACTACTGGACCTGGGACCCTGAAATTTTGCACAGAGGTTATTTGAATAATCTTTATTAATATCAAAAAAGGATTCCAAAAAATTCATCACCTAAAGTGGTAAAACACAGGACGAAAATTTGTATAAAATTAACTTGTTTACTTCAAAATAAATCAGCGGGTAAAACCGCTGGGCGAAAAGCTGGTTACTAAATATCAGGCAGGATATTGTAGCATGGTCTACCCACACAGCGAGTGACTCTTAATCCCCAACTTCACTACTTACTTTATACTTTCGAATTTGTGAGTTTTCAGCAAAAAGTGCCATGTTGTGCTACGTTTTTTCGCAAACTATTGGATTATGAAAAAGTTATTGATAACATTCATATTATGCAGAAATTTACGCTTAACATATCTTCCATACAATAGTTATTTGTAGCTCTTACCATTTTTGAATTATTAAAAAATAACAAAATTTTGCCCAGTGAAAAATTTTTGAAACGGTTGCCATTTTTTTTTGTAAGTAGGCCAGTAAAGCCCCGGTTCGGCATAGGTAAAGAAAAGCCTAAAGATTAGTTTCCAAAGCGGAACCGACCTGGAACACGCACGGGAACTCCCAAATTTTTTTTGTATAGAAATTCTAACCTACTGTGTTCGATGTTCCTTGGAAAACGTGGTTTAGTTTCATTGACTTGTTACCTGCATAAAATATTTGCAGCTTACAACTTTAAGTACTGGCATTAGATAAATTCATATAATACGAACTAGTAAATAGCAGTAGCTGCACTGCATCACATCAGTAAGCACTTGTGAGTTCATGTTAGTATTCATGACTCCCGCACATATTTGAGGTTGAGTGCACGCGACAGCTGTTCCGTTCACAAGTTAAAAATTCATCGCACTTATTGAACCTACGTAGGTAAATGCAATGCAATTTTGAGTTTCTAACTACATTTACGTTACCTATACGGAATGTAAGGAATGGTGTAACGAAAACTTTGTAGGCGTGCTCAGACCGTGAATCTAAAGAACTTTCCCAATGGAAAATATAATGGTAAACGAAAAATAATTTCCGACCTCCCATACAAAATTCATGATCAGCTGACTGACTTTGTATGGGAAGACAAAAACATGGAACATATAAACCAGAATCACACAACAGTTCTAGCTGCTTTCATTATTTAATTCTTCTGTTAAAATCAAATGCAACAATGATCAAATGCTGGACATAAGTTAATGATTGCAGTGCCAGATGTTTCATTCACAGGGAACACTGCTGTCAACTCTCTGAATGTATAGGTGTTCATCGCGTGTCGCAATTTCTTTCTTTAAAATCTAAAAATCAGGTAAGTATAGGTACCCAACTTACCTAAATAGCATGTGTTTACGAGAACTAAACTACGTCAACATATTTTCATGCAATATTCAACACGAATTTCATACACATTTTCACCCCTTTTTCAAATATTTTATCCCGGAATACAGTCGTTTGTTTGATGTACAAGATTCTCTTGTTTGTCTAACATAAATATCAGCTGTACCCATCTCAGGGTTTTATGTCTTAGAAACAGGAAATCTTGTCATTTGCTCGTAGGGACACCACGTTTCATTTTCTTTCCCTACTTGAATACAGAATTGTATTGAAATTTAGGTCAGAAACGAGTTGAAAATAGGTTTTCACTTAAAATTAGGAGTCTACTATAATTTATTGTTGCTTTTACTTTTTTGGTATATTTCTTTTAGGTACTACTTGTTTGATTATTAAAGTAGGTTAAAAACGTGTCAGTAACAGTTCGCTACTTGAGAGAGTCATAAATAAAATACAAAACTTATATGTTTAAAACAATTCTCCAAAAATACTACTAACTTCATTCATCGTTTGCCAGAATATTTAAATTAGAATTATAAACACCAACATTATATAAAATTTATTGTTTTGACTCCATCCAAAATATTGAGTTATGATCATAGTTCTAATATAATCTCATACAAAATGTCGTTTTCGGTCATCTACACTCAAGTAGTTCATTTGACCTGTCAAGGATCAAGGATGTTCTAAATACACGCAAGTAAAAAAAGCATGATTGTAGGTAGGTATGTGTTATTTGTTTCAGCCTGAGCTTTGTATGACTTTTAAAGATTGGTTTCGATGTCTTTGTTAGTAGCATCCCTAGTTACGAAAACATACGTTGCTACAATATACTCCGAATCTTTTATCAACTGGAAACCCTGCTCTGTATGTTACGAGGAGTATGTTTGTATGTTTATCTGGATTGAATTTATAGCGTCAATAAGTCGGCTACTCGATAAGGAAATTGTCGAGGGTCGCAACCCCGCTTTCCTTAAAATTTGGACCGATGCCATGACTGTGCGATTCTGTGTAAAAATTGACTGAGTTTCTTTAGCAATATCACTGAGTTACTAAGGTTTTATAGATATATACACATATCACGGCTATATCCCCTCGCAGGTCGTAAGTTTAATAAAGGATTATAAAAAAGCGAGTGCCAACGTTATATACTTTTTAAAACCTTGCGCTTAGATGATTTGATTTTCTCGCTTAGATGATGATTGTCTCGCTGCGCTTGGTAGACCGAGCACTATTTACCTAATCAAAAACACCGCAATAAAACATGCCATAAATTGTATAATCCTTTTATTTGCAATGTGTACTTCAAACAATGCAATTTGACAGCTTGAGGTGCGTTTTTGCGAAGCAATACTTTATCTATAGCCTTGCAATTGTTTTTACACATTTTAAGCCCCGCTTCATATCAAAATCTAAATCAAATATGAATTTCCATAAAAACATTGAAATAAGTTGGTCTTATCAGGAAAGGTTCGAGCATAAACGAACGCTATCCTTTGCATAGAAATATCTTATTTCAGAATGTGAAAATTCAATATAAAGCATACCAAGCCGCAGACAGAATTCCACAATATAGCTCTCTTCTCCGTCTTATCTTGAAAGTGTTCAGACTGGGTATTAAATTTATTTTACCTATATCTGGAATTCTACGAATTTTACATTCAAAGACGGAGCTTTCGAAAATCTATTTGAAATTAGAAATACCTCCTCCTTTGAAATTCTAGAATGAGTAGTAAACGCTTTAAGAGTTTTGTTTAATTTTTATCTTAAGAGGTTTAGTACCATTTTATTAAATGAAATTAAATAAAACGCCAGTAGTTAAAACAAATAAAAAGTCTTTTGGCCAAAATTAAAGGCAGTTTTCTCGTTTATACGGTGTTTTGCCAAATCCGGTTGTCAAACATTCTGTTATATTGTATGGTGACTGTTACGAAATGCAATATAGTCCGGCAAGTGTGCTAATGAATGACGTTACCATCGTCACCTAGTATCTTGCCTTTAGCTAGGCCAAGATTTGAATCAAGAGCCAGCTCACAAGAAGAAAGATCAAGAATAGGAATTGGCAGAAAATCCAGCGTTTAGGTACAAAAGAGGAACAGCAAATAAAGTAACCTAGCCTGGAACAATTTGCTGAAACAATACATTTGTGTCGCTAGGGAGCGTTCCTGTTTACCGAGGACGTTTTGTACCCGCAGTTTTGTGTAACCAAATCAGCATTCACTGCTAAGAATAAGTCGTCCTATCTATCAGCATAACTTGAGTTGTAAACGTTGTAATGGCTCACTGGTTCTTCATGCAGTTACTATAAATTACAAGTAATAGGAATTTTACTTCTTCTCTTTTTTATTTTAGAGCTTGGCTCTTGATAAAAGTGATAGAAATATATTTAGCTTCTTTCGCAATTATTCCGAGCATCTATGCTCCGTTGAGGAGCGAAACACGTGTACAGCGTAAAACGGTGGTTGCGGTAGGTATTAGTGAGGTGCATCGGTTGTACGTTTGCATTAAGTTGAGGTTGTACGTGTGGTTCACTCAGCAGCATAACCTGCTACCATAATTGCGGAAGAAGCTAAATATATTTCTATCACTTTCATCAAGATTGACTTCGTAACGCCTGATACTATTAGTTAGCTTGGCTTTTGTCGGAGGATCGCCACTCAGTTCGGTTATCTGCCAGTGTTCTAATATTTTTTTCATTACAACGTCAACCTATTGCTTTATTTGTTCCAAATAATTTCGTCGCTTTTTAGGTTTTTTCTCAGTCGCTGTAAAGTGTAGGTAAAAGTAGCGTTGGTAAGGAATGTTGATAGTAAGAAAAATCGGGTCGTTCGACGACTCAGTGTTCCACACGATGTGAGAGGGAATAAAATAAGAAAAATAAGATTATTTCAATCCATATAATTTTAATAGTACCTACTACGTAAAAATAAATTTAAAATGCTATCCTGCCAGTTTCTGATATGGAGTTTTGCGCAGAAAATTTAAATTTCAGTTCATTTTCAACGCATCAATACTTACTCGAAAAAGGAAATTATAATTGCAATCTCGTATACGTAAAGCCCAATTATTTATTTTGTTAATATTTTTTAATCAGCAAGCAGGAAGGGATAAAAACATTTATACAGTTGAAATACATATATGTACATTATGTACTTTCGTAATATTAAATTAACGACCTTACATCAAAGAACTTTTTGAATCGTAACACAATTAAAATCATACAAGGTGTTCCAAAGGAAATACATTAAATTGGAGACGTTGTGTAGATCATTGTACTGAACAATTTCTATTATGGCCCCAAGTTTGAATTCTTAACAATTAAGAAGGTGAAATTTTCATACAAAGTAAATGCCTACATTTCCTACAACCATTATGTAATTAATACCCCTTATCCATGATTGCAATCAACTTTGCAATTTTAACTTGTTGGATTTGAATCTTCGAAAAAATTTGAAACATAGTTATCTATGTTTTAAATTTAAACGAAAATTTAAGATAAAAGATCTTATTCGTGCTGTCAACCTTATTTTATTGCCGCTTCAAACTAAAAACTTCTTTTGACTTAGAGCACCCATAGAGACGCAAAGACAAAGGGCCAATCAGAGAACCCAGTAGAGTCTGTAGTGTCAGTTGTGTCAGTTTTTGACGAACATGACATTTGACCTTGGTCAACGCCACAACTGTTGCCTTGGCAACTAAATTACAGCCAAAACCGTTGCCTTGGCAACAGTTGTGGCGGTAATTTCAAAAGTTTTTCCAAGACGGCAACATGACATAAATAAAGGTCATAATTAATAAAGTTTCTTTCTTAATGTGCCACTGAATTAAATTTAACAAATGTAAGTTGCTACTTAATTACTTCTAAACGAAGGGTTTTCATAACTTGGTCCCATTATGAAAATTATTCGGTACGATGGTCTACACAACATCTCCAATTAAATGTATTTACATTGGAACACCTTGTATAAACCTTAAGATCAAAATAGTGGCCAATAGTAAATTAATTAACAGGCTTTGATAGTTTTAGCACAATAAGAAAAAAAATACTCTTTCTAATAAAACGAGTGTCTTTTGTTTGTGGTTTTATTATTTACATGTATATTTTGTACGCATTTTTCAAATAAGTACCTATGTGGTGTGCTGATGACTAAAGGATGGACAATCCGTCCATCCACAATTCAACATGTTCCCGTGACGTGGAAAATATTTTTCCATTCGGATAAAACTGTTGAATATGAATCAGAGAGATATGAAAATAAAACTTTGAATACAAATTACGTTTCATCCCAAACCTTTTATAACCTAGCTTTTTTGTTTATCATAAAATACTGACAAAACAGAAAATTTTAAATACTGAACCGGGTCAATCGCAATTTGATTAAAAATAATACCAATTCAAAACTGTTTGCTGCCTACCAACTACAATACACAAAGAAAAAACTTTTTACATAAAAAAGATGGAGGCACTATACATATCCACTATTAATGTGTTACCTAAAGTAAAGTTAAAAATTACCTAATATCAGTGTAACGAATGTCTCTCAAACTATCTCCTTACAGCTTTCTCAAACCAAGCTCACACTACCTTCTACAAATTATCCGCCTCAGACAACTTGACTTATCACATTTCACCTATCTCTACCCCTCTCCACGTAAGTGCACACGTCATTTGTCAGTGCTCAGGTGAAGCGTCTATAGTCATAGACTGGCATATTATACCTTCACATACCTACCTAGTGTAGTAGATAGATACGACAGACAGCAAAGGTCGAGGTTAGCGTTGTCTGGCCTAATATAATAGTAAATTGATGAAGGTTAAAATCAGATAAGAATATCCTTACTATTTACCCGACTGTCGCATACTGTTTCTCGAGAGTATTTTTGTATGTTACGTGGACAAGAATTTTTTCACGAATTTATCGTTTGTGGAAAAGTTATCCTGAATATTATTCAGCAAATATTTTTGAGACGGGATATTATTGGATATAGTTACGATACAGAAATAAAGTTCTTTTGTTTTCAAATGTAGATAAATAAATTGAAGGTTGGATGAAATGTTATATCGTATATATTTACTAAACAGTTTTACACGTTTTACATAAACAGTGTTGAACAATATGCTTACCTACGCTTTGCAGACGTAAAAATAACGACGCTATTTTAGATAATTTTAGGTACCTATAGAGACTCGTCATCAAGGTAGGTATCTGTGCCGTGTGGTGCCTGTTTAGAATAGGATCACCCTATATCTTTTCCTTGGTCGTAAAAGTTGATGTGTATTGCAACTTTAGGTAACAGGCTGATAACCTCTCACTATAGTGATACACAGTCTTCTGAATGGCTCTCAAATTATTTACAGACACCGCAAGGGATATAAGCGTGATGTATGTATGTGTATGCATCTATCTGGTTTATAATCTGCTCAATGTCATTGGTATCTCCAAAGCATTATCTGATGAACTGACCTAATACAATACCCTCACCAATGTAAGGTGGTGAAAAGGGGCATTCGGTCGGAAATGTGATGGCTCGTAACAACACTATTTGTAGTAGGTTCAGCTTTCAGCTACGTCAAAGGCGGGTATCTAGAGTCTGTCGTAGTACAATGTGTCAGCTGGGTAGGTTATTATTCACGGGTGAGCCCTCAGTATCTACAACAGTGGTCTGTTATAGAACAGTGAGTCACCTGGTAGGTAATTACTCACAAGGTGGTGACAAGGCGCATTCTATTGGCAAGCCAGTGCTCTTTGACGGACAAAGTACAAGTCTATGTCCTTTAACAGGTCCAACGTGACGTAATCTTCCGAGACATTTGTACTCGGCGAGACCAAGTAATCACGTAACGAAATACAGTTACTGTACGAACAAACTTTAACTCATAGATAACTGATTGCCTCGCTAGATCGCTCGGTAGACCGAGCGCTATCCAAAAAGACCGTCAAAAAACGTGGCGAAAAATTGTATAATCCGTTTCTTTTTTGCGATGTGTACTTCATACTATGAATTTTAACAGCTATAGATTCTTAAAATATTTGGGTATCAAACAGACGTAAAAAGATATGCCGATTGTGTCATTATGTATGTTTGATTGCCTTATTTTTACAAGTACGCCGACTCAACTGAGCGAACGCCGCAAAGCAATCATTTATCTAATCTTTTACTGCATTTTTTTTATATTTCTGGAAAACAAAGTTAACCATTCCTTAAATACATCGCTAATTTGCTTTTTACGATACCTAATCTTTTCCTTAATGTTAAAACAGAGCGATGCTAATCTAAGCAAGCACTGAACGTGTCTATAGTTATTCAATTAATAAGCCTTTCAATATTCAAGCTCGAATCACTATCGGAACTATAACTTGTTTGGCCTGGTGCCATATTAGGTGCCGAAACTGTGAAACTTGCACAACATAAACTCATAATGAGAGGACATTGTCGTGCATATCAAAAGCTTTATTAATTTTCATTGACATTATGCATGGTATAAATGACTCCACCGCTGCACGTAAACAGCCAAAATAGTTTATTGCCGGACATGAGGACTAATTTGGGGCTGATTGCCACGCTAAAGGCGCTTGGCAGGCAAATTGACGAGCACAGTGCAACTCAGTGGCAACTGATTGCAGCAGTCCTTTCTATAGATTTTATGCAACTGATTAACAGGCAATGCTACCATCCTCACTCAGTCTATTTTTGAACTGTATTATTTTTTTCGTCACTCCGACGACTAAAGGATTTTAAACGTCCGCGATCACACGTTATGACTAAATCATTAAAACGTGGTGCTTACTGCGACACACTACTTTGTGTGCATTGTCCGATATTTCGACCATTTTTTTTGTTCCTTGGCCTCCGTGATTGGGCTGAAATTTCATACAATTACACAGAATAATATATCGCGGTAAAAACAAAAAAAATAATAATATTTTAGTCACTAGGCGCGTCATAGACGTCCGATTTCGCCAATGAACGACGTATTAAAGGGCTTGTAAACTTTGGGCGTAGCAAGTCTGTCTGGGTGTAATAGATATTGTGCTTCACTCTCAATGTCGACTTTAGAAGCAATCATAGGAATACATTGTGATTGTGATCTCCAGACGTTGCACCTAATGACGGCTGGGGGGGTGGGTCGTAGGCGCCGTAATTTCCTGCGCTTAGCTGACATATTAATTGTATAGACCTACCATTCAAAGACAAGTCAATCTAGAACTTGACGATAGAACTAAATTACTTTAATGTAATTGTAGCGGCGCGGAGTGCAATGAAATGTGAAGCCCGCACCGCACACAGAATGCTGACTTCGCTGGACGCATCTTCTGCTGACGAGGCGATGACGACGACCACGCTGCCTAGAAGAATAACCAATCAGAAGCTCAAGCATAAAACGCTGTTACGCAGTTTGTCGAAGACTTAGCATGAATAGAAAATCCACGACCTACCAGATTGGCCGCGGTCCCCGAGCTAACATCTCGCTCCCTGAATTCCCCTTTTCCATCAAGCTGATTTGAATCAACTGGTTACTACTGATCACTCTTCCTAACGTCATGATTATAATCTCAAAACCAGTGTATGATAGCAAGCACAAGGCGCATTTTCTTCCCAAATGACACAAAGAGCGACAATTTTTCTGCATTAGACTAAACATATTAATACATAGACTTACCATAACAAGTCAACAAAATCTAGACACAACTAAAGGACTATAAATGCTATGATTGTGACCTCCAGACCGTATAACTAGCGAGCACTAGGACGCTGCATCTAATGGCGGCTGGGACGCAGTATATAGAATGTAACAGTAAGGTAACTCGACCCGTTTCTATAGAATCACAAGGGGTGTCACCTTCTGTTATAATAATATTAAATAAAATAACTTAAAAATATCTTTTACCTTTATTAAATTGGATTTGCCCTGTGAGTAAAAAAGGCTACTAATTACTACGGAAAAACACCTATTCCCTTTCCACATGCATTCGGGGAACATTTCGCTCGGGTGACACTGGGTCAGCTTCCTTGTAAGCGGCGCGGCGTCGCGCGTCTGTTTCGAGGGTTTGTATGAGGTTTGGCAGCACAACGGTCAGAATGGCACGGTCTTGTAAAGAGGCGAATCCGCGACTTTGAGGAGCAGCGTAAAGAAGACCTTGACGCTAAACGCGATCCCGCTGCCATTAACTACAATTATATAAATGGCAAACTCACGTGCCCACACTGCGTGCACAGGAGTTTACTGCCAAAATAGGGCGCGGGCGCATCAACGCCGGCTTGATCGGGAGTAGAAGTGGTCGCCATAGCCGAAACCGGCCGGAAAAATCAAAGATCAAGATCATCATGAGGTTTCCACACTGCTAAGCGCAAGCGGAGCCATTTCTTCGCTGTGGCTGGGGGCCGTGGGGGCCGCAATTTCCTGCGCTCAGCTGACGTGCGCTTCCTACCCGCCAAGCGAGCTTTAATTTTAAAACTACTTATGTTTTAGCCCGGATTTAGGAGCTTTTAAAATGTTAGTATAAAGAAAATTTGTAGGAAACTACGTAAAATTAAATGAAGTTTGGAAAGTTAGATTTGGCTACTTTAACGCATAACTGTTTGTTTAAAATTAAAATAAGCAATTTTTAATGTTTAGCAGGTAATCTTATAGGTTACTTAGGTAGGTAGTCTTTAAAATTGAAACAGAATATGTGAACGAGCTGTGGAGCAGAGAACCAGTGCTAGCTAATAATTATACAGGGTTATTTTTTAGTCAGTGCGCAAACTTTGAAGGATGTTTCTACTCGTGATTCTGAACAACTTTTACTATGGGGCCACCCGCGAAATCAAAAAATTTTTTTGGATTTTCCATACATTTTTACCGAGTAGGTATGAATTTTTCTATAGAAAAACCAAATTTTTTTTTGCGAATTCGCAGGTGGTCCCATAATAAAAGTTGTTCAGAATCACGAGTAGAAAGTCTGCAAAGTTGCAAAGTTTGCGCACTGACTAAAAATTAACCCAGTATGAAATGAAAAACATTTCTTTTTACGCCAATCTTATTTAAAAAATGCATCGCTGCGTCCAAACGGAATATTTTGCACAACATAATCAACGGAGGTGGCTTAAAAAAAAGTTATATACTCTCGCAAACTGCCACGCGAGCGTTATTTCAAAAACCATATCGCATGCATTATAAATTTAGACCGGAAAGTTAAACTGTAGCCTTTCACATTTCCAATTTAAAACCGTATCGTAAATACTTTCAAACGATTTATAGTTTACGTGTTTAACTTTTTCTTTATTCAACGTCACTGTGCGAGCTTTTAAACTTAATTAAGCTCAAAAAATGCAAGTTTAAAAATGTAATGCAGCCTTTTACATTTTTCATCGCGAGCCAATGACAAGTTTTATTTATGATGCTGTTTGCGGTTTAATTAAGGTGTAATGAACTGCATTTTTTACGATTACTTAAATATCTGGGTACCTATTACATTGAAGGTAATTATTGTATTATTACAGTGTTCCACTCGCAGGGTGTTTCGTAAAAGCAACGTAGAGTTTTTGACTTTTACAAGTTATTGACTATTCCCTTAATTGTGCTTTGGCTTACCTGATATCTACCTACATTAGCACTTTTAAAAATTAATAGTTTTGCAGAAGTAGAAGGTATACAACTCTAAAACACTCTTAAAAAGATGCTTACAATTAGAATATTTTTTATTTCAGTATCCACGTTGGAACCCAAAACCCCCGCACGCTACCTATAATAATCATTATATCTACCTATTAAAATGGAAAATTGATCATCAAAACTTGTTAACCAACATTAAAATAATGAGAAAGGAAAATTATTATATTTTCATTTTCATTAAAAATTAATTTCGTGCCTACAGAAATTCAATCCTTGGCAAAAGCCACCATTAAAAACACTTGTTTAAAACCTGATTTTTGATGAAAAATTTATCGCATTTCTGTCATGGGTTTAAAGAGGGCTTTATAAAGCTGATTTTACATCGTAGATATAGTTGACGTGAATAAATCAGGGGAAACATATCGCACGATGTTCCGACTATCAATAATACTCGCCGAAGTCCATTACTCAGTATCGAATGGAATCGTTCATTAATCGAGAGCTGTATTCACCACAGATACTTTAACTAGAGACATTGCTTCGAAGGCTCTTCTTCTACTGTGCGGTAAAGCAAGTTTGAAGTTGCACTTTGAGCACGTTAAAAATATAAGAAATTAAAGAAGAACTTTGTTAAAACACACACATTGATGTTGTTATATTAGAAAATAATTATATTCATCATGCATAGCAGTCCACTGATTGACATTGGCCTTATTCTATTGGAGTGAACTGATAAACCTACCCATATCCTAGGCAGATGGATTATCAAGCGCAATGTAAGTCTTGCTAAAAATAATAATGCTCATTTCTTAGATAATTCAGCGGTCCATCAGCTATTCTAAACTGGCATCACACAACACTGAATTATTGTTGCATCAAAACCAAATTATGTATCACACATATTAAGTTGAGTCCTCTCCTCTGTGATCTGTCTATGGATTCGCTTAACCAGTACCTCGTTAATCACTTTATGTTTCCGATTTTGGTGTCGGACGCTGCGGTTGCTTCGTTTTCGATTATCTCAGTTAAACTAGGCTCGATTCGGGAATCGCAAATACACGTAAAATTACAACACTGCCCAAATACTACTCGAGTTTGGCGAACTCCACACAGCTAACCTATGTGGGTACAAAAGAGATAGTTATATTGCATCTATTATAATGAGTGTACATAATAGAGTGAGATTTTTACGCAAAGCTTATATGTTGCTCTTGAGTTAACGTTGGTTAGTCATATGCAAATTCTAGCTTTTCACACACCAAACTCATATTTGCCAATGTATAAGCTCGAGTTTTGTTAGCACATAGCAGGCAGAACCAAAATTATTTGTTACAGTCAGTCCCAGTTTATGTCTACGATGGTTACTTTCATAACTAAGCCCGTGCCTGCTAGTTGTCTAGTTTGTGGTATTAAAAGTATGATGCTAGGAATTTATCGGGTTTTTAATAGATTGAACGTTCTACAGAAAAGGGAGAAAAATATAATTTTGTAACAGAACATGTCAAAAAATCAATACCAGACAAATTGATACACTATCAGCTGTCGTTAAATATGCATATTTCATTTCATAACCAATGATTGAGGATGGTAACTGTGGCTTATTTCTTTGTAACCTACTCGTATTTCAATAACAGTTAAATAAGTAAATTAACGTCTTTCTGTATAATGACGGGTTTTTAATAATCTACTTTCTAGTGACTTTAACTAAGATACCAAAATCATTATTTTCTATTGTTTTGAATGGATTCCACTTAGCAACCAATGTTTTGAATATATAACACTACAAATCTGCATAAATCCTCATAAATCAACTCTACAAACCAAAAAAGCGCCGTTGGATAACCAGTGTGACCACTTTCGAATATTTGTATTACCATTCGAACCACTTAATTCTGTTAAATAGAAAAACAATAGCTAAAAATAGCTATAGCGATAATTTAATAAAAGTAAACTGAATTTTGATATTGATCGATGCCCAATTTGGGGATGTGCTTGTAATACCTTAGAGACTTCTCTTCCCAAGGTAGGATAAGTCAAAAAAGGAAAACAATATTTATTTTCCTCAATCCTCATTAGGACTCGAAACAATTGATCGATAATGACGTACGTAGGATCAAAAAATCAGCGAAAATCTCTCGAAATTTTCACAAAAGGCCACACTGAATGTAAAAGGCACTTTGTAAATCCCGGGCAGAAAACACGTGAAAGATTAAACTTTCAGAAGCATCGAGAGCCAAATACATTATTAATGAACAGACGAAACTCGTAAAAATGTTATTATATTGAGCGGGTTGCCTTTCATGTATTATTACGTGATCTTGGGTCAGTGGGCATCTCGAGGGGAAGATTTGAGCACTTTTTGTGCATATGATATGCCAGTAGATTGTGGTTTGCCAGAATGAAGACTGTGTCGTATGTTGTAGATATTCTTTTGGTTAGTTTTTTTTTATATTATCGTGCAATAAGTCAAGTAACTGAAAAATTAATTACTTTCTACTTTTTAATCGTTATAAACTTTACTCTAAGACTGCAAATTCTTGTTGTAAGATATTTTTCATATAACTGTAACAATTTACAAAATATTTTTAGTAGTTTTTATGTAGCTCTACTCTTTTATTTATGAGCATTTCACGAAGCATTTTCAGAGAGGAATTCCAATACAGAATGGTGTTGAAAGGAATGTGAACTCTATGTGAGGAGGTATTCAAATCGAGGAGATTACGGTCCCCAGTAAGCGCAAAATAGGCCTTAGAAACGATTTATCTATATTTTTTAATTATCAGAGCAGCTCTATACGGTGAGGATCATAAAGTCCAGTGACAGATCGTAAAAGTAGATACAGTCCACGCGCGATCTGATGGCAGTCAAAAGCGAAGATAAAACAGATCGCGCGCGGTCAGAATTTACCATATTGTTAGCTGTAGTCTAACTTTCATTTGAACATGATTTCCCACATTACCCTACATTCTAAACACTCTGTTACACAACAAATTAAATAGATGTGGCATATGTCAACAAAAACTGTACACCACTCAGTCGCAAGCAGAGCTAGGGCCGGCACACATCTGGCGCTATTAATTACTAGCCATTTTCAAAATAGACAATTGACTTTTTGAGTGACTAAAATAAAGTTCATACTATATTTGGTAGTTCTTAAGGCTCCTCGGTTAAATTAGTATCTTTAACACGAAATATCTAGCCCCAAACTTAGCCTTTTTTCATATTCTCGCCATTATAGGCGTTTTTAGTACCTGTAATAGACATAATTTTGTATCTTTTCGCCTACAATTTTTAAAATGTGCACTAGTCCTCTTCCTTTTTTTCGTGTGGAACAGTCCTTGCAAATTGGTTTTGAACGTCACTAAAACGCTTTTACTTAGGTATGTCTGCTCAGAAAGTTTCTTGCTCGATAAACGGCGTCTACTTGAAACTATTCAGATTCGAGTTATAAGAGTTTATTTACTACTTCCTTCTGAAAAACAGCGTGCTCAAAACCTTGCTAGATCTCCACCAGCCCTTACAAATCGGTTCTGGCCGTCACTAACACGCGTTGACCCGGATATGTCTGCTCTGACAGTCTCTCGCTCTGAGCCTCCACTTGAAACGACTGAGCTACAAAAATGATGGGGGTTTTAATAAATGTCTGGCTGTCGCGTTTTTATTGGCTTTTCGGTTGGGGAACAGTAAGCCCGTAAGAGGCGTGTCTTTTGAAACAGTTACTATTACAAACATATTTATATCACGTAAATCCCTTGCGGGATAGGCAGAGTATAAATGGCTGTACAAATAGTGCTTTTTTGGTACATCACGTCTGACAAAAGTTTGAGTGTCATTCAAAAGAAAAACAATACATAAGCTTTCTATCTGCAGTATTTTACTTCAATTTGTGCCGATTTATTATTATTCTTTTAAATAAATTGTTCCCAAAAGACACGTTTTCAATTTAATCACCGCTAATTACAGTACAGTAAAATGATGAATAATTGTAACAGTTACCCAAGTAATTGCCTTTGTAAAGTGAGGTATCAGGTTAATTAAAAACAATTTGACTGGGCGGAAGCGGATGTGTTGTATGTAGTCGAAGCGACATGGTACATCCGGGGCGATCTTTGTCTATATCCGGCTTGGATTTGGCTTGGCTTTCCTGTATTTGCATTTCAGTTCTGAATCGAATTTCCGAAATCTACCTTTTGGACAAGTACCAAAAAGTATTACATTCTTCTCTCTAAAATAGAACAAAAGGCTAACGTCGTGTCGTATCAAAAGATCAAAACATTGGAATATTATGATGACGAAGAGCATCATAGGACCATCCCTCTGATTGACCGGTAGAGACTGCTACTGGGTTTAAGGCTCGCCTTATGTATTAAGTCTCAGAATAAATAATATTACAAGGGTAATAATTATTTGCAATTAAAGATCAACAATATGTTAATATAATTTCTATGCTACCCTACCACTATCAAAATAGAGACCTCCGGGCTCTAACGCCAAATTTAGACCACTATACTGCGAAAGCAGGTCTATTTACAACTAGCAATGACTTATTCACCGATTTTCAGTGACATAACTAATAAACGGGCTTAGTTTCGACAGGCGCAGATATACGGTCGGCGGGAGTTCGACGCGACACTTCCGGTTTAACCTTTGTCACCGCCCGGTCAACCGTAACCTAATTTACTTTGTGTTCCTGTATTGAATTGTTTGAGTGGTGAACTGAAATAGAAATTAGTATAAATAACTTGAAAGTGAACTGTTTTGACTTCGGTCACAAGGGAGAGGCGATAAGGGCCGTTTGTAAAGCTATTTACGATCTGCCTACCCCGCAAAAGACAAAATCATAATGTGTGTTCTATAAAAATATCAATGTGTAGATATAAGCGTATGTGTTTGATTCTATGAAAATATCAATTATATACCTGTTGACAAATCGAAGCCCTTTTACAAGGCGACAGGCTGACAACCTGTCACTAAAGTGATACACGAGCCCTCAAATATTTGTCAGACGTGGCGATAGCTGTATGTATGTATGTATAAAAACTTTATTTATATTTTTGATCTTACTTTTCATCTCGTTCACGTCGTTACCGTCTTCAACATGGTCATTACACGATTTATTCTACATTCCCTACAATTCGTCTCTGTCTGTTTCTCAATCCTAACTAGAGGAGGGTCACATCGAGGGAACTGTTACTGACTGTTATTGATTGATGTGTACATAAGCCATTTGCGTGATTTTTCACGTGAACTGTGAATTTTGTCATAAATTAATTTTTGTTATTATTTTATTTCAAATCAATAATTCTATTTTACCTATAATTGACTGCCAATTTCAGTATATTTTGGTCGTTGGATGACTCCCACGTTCCACGCGAAAAGAAGAAATAAATTTTACGTCGGTACCTTGGAGAGTATAAAGAATGTAAAAAAATATTTATAAGATTTATTCATTTTAATTATGACACTTAATGTGGTCCAGCACGTTTTTGCAGTACATAATGTTATCCATATCCGCAGCACAGCCCCATAATAGTATGCCATATGTCATTGAGCTATTAATATTGAAAAAACAGGTGCAATATCTGTGATTGTCGATACCCAGAACTGTGAGCGCCTCGAGGCCCAATCCTATTGCCAATAATTTTGGCGCGAACCCTCCATTAACGAGGATCCGCCTGGACGCCTCGTGACGTCACAACTCAGATCGATTGATAACCATCATTCTACCTATATACCGCTGGTTTTCTTAGAAATAAGACGACTGATTTGGTATGGTAGTCTGTGGCATTTGAACATTTGAATGATGAATTATTTTTATCTGCTCTTGTTTGGGTTTTCTTACTTTTTTATCGCTAAGCCAACACATCAAGGTACACATTTATAGGACTAACTTACACCGGCATTTCATACCATAATTCAAAATGAAATAATCCCTTGAGCTATTAGGTTGATGTGCGACTTTGATAATGATGACGATAGGCCACATGATTATTTGACGTACTCTGGCACCTGCTTTTTGGTAAATTGTGAGATTTATGAGCTCGTATGCCGTTGTGTAGGCTGTGTACTCTTGACGAATAAAACGCGCACGTGATAGATCGAACAGTACTAAATCCATTTTACCAGAGCGTCGCGTCATGGGAAATATTCCGTGACATTTTTCTTTTCCGTAGTTCCCAAACAACATCATGTGGTTTGACAAATCCTTATGGGGCCGCATTGCTTCTCAAATCGTCCCTTTCTCGGGAACGTAAGTAAGTAAGCTGTATTTTTCCTAAGTAAGCTGTTTTTAAGGTTTACACACACTTGGAAGTTAAAAAAAAAATCAGTTAAATTTTTACATTGACAAAAAGTTGATATTTGAGTGAAACACCATCAATAAATTAAAATAAATGCTACGACATGCCTACGCATACTACGGCGTAGCAACCATCTCCACGATTAAAAATGTGTATAAAATATCTAAAAATAGATGTATAGAACCAGAAGGCCCCCGTCATTTATAATGGTTTGACCCCCATTCATCATGGGAACACCAAATGGGACACTCTGACGATATCCCACGGTGTTATCGACAATTTGTGACAATGAAATATATGGCGCTGATATATTGCCATCTGATAGATACTTTAAACGGTCGCGTTTTGATATGGTGGTATTACGTGAATATTTAAGTATAATAACTTAAAAGTAGATAAATATACTTCTAAGGAAGTAAGATGAATTGGATGAAATATTTAAAGAAGCGCTAGGCATGTGCTAGAACTCCAAAAAACTGATTTTGAATGGCAAACCAAGACACCACGACTGTCTTCTTCATATTTAAAAAGTCAGGTGTCAAAGAAGTCTTTTCTTTCAACCTTTTTAATTAACAGCGCAGAATAAATTAAAAGGAAAGGTCTTCACCTATAGTTCTCACAATTTTTACTCAGTTGATTCAAATTGCTTCAGAAGCAAACAAAATAACTTTCGATTCGAATCTAAAGAACGGACTGGATGACCGTCTTCTTTCTTTTTCGTGTGGGACACCGAGTCGTTCAACGACCCGATGAACCCTGGTGTCAGAGTTTTTCAACCGCCTACTGCAAGTAGCAGGCCTCTGACATGGCTGTGTAACGACCGCCATCATAGACAGCAACCGGGACCGACGGCTTAACGTGCCCATCCGAAGCACGGAACCATCTTACTTGCGGACAATCAGGTGGTTCAGCCTGCAATGTCCTAACCAGACTGGGATCAAATTCACAAAGTGATAAATATCAACTTTGTGAATGACCCCACCGGGAATTGAACCCGGAACCTTTGCGTGGCAGGCAGGCATACTAACCACTGCGCCACATCGGCTGTCACTGCGGCTGCCACGGCTGGATGACCGTGATAATCCATAATTGGAATCTCAGATTGAATCTAGCTGAACTCAGATCCAATACAATAGACTTCAGAACATTCCATTACCTTCTTCTTAGATCAAGGGAGGCAGAGAGAATTTTACAACAACCAGACTGACCACACCGAAATAAAACAAAACAAATCACGTCGCAGTTAAATTTTGTGAAGCTACCAACATAATGAACAACCAAAAACAACTATATCAGTGAAAAAAAAAGTTTTTATTATATCTATGCAGAAAATAACGTGCTTTGTGGCATTTTATCAAGTTATAAGTAGGTAACTTCTTAAATACATCGCAAGGTGTTAATTTTGTTTGGTTCAGATAAGTAATGTGTGTTTGTTATTGATTATCTGTTTTATCGAGTATTCATAAAAGCATAACAAGTAGCATATTTACAAAGAAAGATGTTACGATAGAACCACTTATTTATTTCTTTTGGGTTTTTTTATTCTTTTCATACCCTGCAAAGTTTAACAGTTACTAATTTTTCTTGATTTTCCTCTCGTTTTTTCGGCGTCCCCTTTGAAAATTTCCTTTGCTCTGTACCTTCTCCTCTTCATTGAAGAAAATATTTTACACCTCCACCTTGAAGGCAGATTAATCCTGAAAAGGGGGTACGAGAAGGGCCCACTTGATTGGAAAATGTCGTTCGCTGAATTATTGCAAAGGATTTTTGGATTACGACTCTCTTGTGAATAATTAATGCCGTGTTGTTTAAAGGAAATCTCTTAATTAATGAGCGATAATGTTCTGCCGATCAGAGGTAAATATTTAACAAAATGTTTACCCATTTTGTTATTCGTAACTTAAAACTTTGGTTTACTGAAAATAAGACTCGATGGCGAAAATAAGAGATCTTGCGTATGGCGTAACCTGGAGAAAACCTACATCCAGCTGTGGTCAGTTATTGACTGATATCACATCAGAGTGTGTCATTGATGAGATAAAAGCTTTAGAAAAATAATTTTATCTACTTCTTTCTTAGTTGTAAATATATTTTTTCGTTAATATTAGACACAGTGAAATACATGTATTTGTTCTTTTTTCCTATACTAAAAATACCCAATTGTAAGTACTAGCTATAAAAACAAACAACACACAACAAACAAAAGCCGAAGCTTACAATATCAAATGCCATCAAAACTAATAAACGAGAATACTCGAAGCAATCATTGGAAGCAATTGAAGGCATCTACGTAATGAATTCGCAAATGCCGCGCCTAATCCGAATGGTACACAATTTCAGCCCATTTCGCCACATTTCGGCCCGTTAGAAATCTGATCGGCCGAAATAATTTTCGCCTAAATACCTATCTTGTTACAGAATAAGGAATTCGTTAGTAGAGAAGTTGTTTGTGTTTGTTTTTGGGGTGCGAGTGATTAAAATGAGAATGAACCATAGAAAACAACACAATATGAACCTATATGCATTGGGTTGGCTGAAAGAGATTCCTAATAGAAGTAAACTCACCCTTACAACTAATTTTGCATTTTCAACTCTTCATACAAATATTTCCTACGTGGGTAACTACCTACTATGTAACTAATTCTTTACTAAGTAGTCTTTATGTCATATAAATCGAAAGATTCTGCGTTTTGTAACTTGTGACAGCCGCAATGCTATACGGCAACAAGTGTATACTCCTGTTTGTGTGAAAACCGTGTTATTTGAATCGAGTTCCTTTATTTTTTCAATGGAATACGAGAATTTTGTCTTTTTTTTTTTGCTCGGAACAAAGTGCCAAATCCATTGAAAGCCGATAATTGAAAACACGCCATGGCTGAAATGGCTGAAAACGTACATAATCCTACACACGCGTAAATCTTTGGACTCGCAGCCATCGCCACAGCGGAAACACGCGTATAGGCGAAGGAACGGAACAGTAATATCGATTGGAAATCTTAGTGATGTAAGCATTTATCGATATTTTGTCGGGGTCATAGCCATTGCTGCAGCGGAAATACGGATACAGGCGGAAGAAGCTACGGGGAACGTTAGTATCGATTGTAATACATAGTGAAGTAACCGTTTATAGATAATCGTTAATCGGGTTAATTGCGGAATGTAAAAAAAGAACATGGTAATTTGTAATTTGATTTAATAATTATCATCTGCCTGCCCTTATCTCAAAAGGCAAATAAAAAAAGAATTGAGTTTTACAAGATAACTTATTCTGGTCGTTCCAATTTTCATCCAAGATATTTAAAAGGCAACGTGAACGTCTTTTTAATAGAAACAACCTCATTTTTCATCACAGTTTTATCTAAACTATAATTTGATTTAGGAAGAAGTTGGATCGTTGTCATAAATAATATTACAAGAAATTATGTGTTTATTCATGTTGTTCAAGTACTCACACAATAAGTACGACATATCACAGAACAACTGCTTAAAAATTGTATCAAAATCGATAGATAAATTCGACACTATGACAACACTATTTGAAAGGAAATGTAGAAGTAACGAGCCGTAGCCGTCTATGATTTAGAGGGGAGTTTGCTACTTATATCAAGATTATGAAGACGTGTGTGTGGTCGGAGACTAAATCTAGTTCCTGAGATATAGGAAAGCCTTCATATTGAAACTTAAAGCAGGGATAAAATTGAGAATAACGAGATAATGTGAAAATTTTCTGCTTGGTAAGTTTCACACTACATCTAGACTAGAATTTTGCCTAAATTCTTTTGACAGGACTGGCAAGCAGAAGCTATATATAATAACTTGATGGAAGGAGAAAAGGAGGCATTCAACCAGCAGTGACATGATGCATGCTAGATACAGATAAGATTATCGTTACCTACCACTTATATATTAAGCCTGTAACTATAAAATAATTTACTAACTAATATTGAAATTACCTAATAATTTATGGGATCAAACTGATTGTGAAACAGTTTGTTTTAACGTAACAAACGAATCTAGTAACACTCTGACGATGTTCGATAAGCCAAGTAAACAAACATTATAGCAAAATGTTCAAGTATAGTTGCGTGCCCAAAAATAGTAAAGCAAATACAATTTTACAGAGAGCCTCTTCTACTTTCACAATTGAGTAAATAATAACATAAAAGCAAGCGATTTCAGCACCATACATAATAACTTACGGAGATATTGCGACAACAAAGGGAGAAATAATTTCTTGCTCGTATTTCGTTTTTATTTGGTTACAGAAAAAACCTACACAACACGATCTAGATGGGAACACTCCCGGGGGATGTATTCTTCAAGAAGATGTTATCGCTTAGGAAATTTCAGGATGTAAATTTTTTGGCCTTTCTCCACGAAAAGAAAAGTGGAAAAGAGTATTGTATCGTTATTGTCGTGTACTGATGTGCACTCGAACCGCATGATATTATGATTCGTGTGTGGCATCACAGTAAATGACAACCACAATAGCTTGTGACAACCGCAATTTGATGCGGCGACGTTTTCCGTGATGACTTGTTTTATACCTATGTTGTTCCTAAATTACTTTCTTCAAAAAACCAAGCTATACAAAATTGCATCCCGTCCTGTGATAGCAATTTTCAGTACTTCTATATAAAACAGAGAACCGCCTTTCTGTTTTAGAAGCAAACTTTAATAATATAATAAAGATTAAATGAAACATCTTGACCCCAGTACACAACCTTGCCGGACAAAAGGTTACATCTGTGCACACTCTTTTCAGGCACGTAATAGCTGACACTGACAATGACATACTATTGGCAATAAAATAAAATTAAGTAACTGAATTGCTTCTATAATAGCAAGGATCAACAAAAAAATATATTAGATAGTTATTTCGGCAGTAAAATAAAATATATACTTCTTTTAAGATTGAAATCAATTTTTACAGAAAAATATATCTAAGCTCTAGAATAAAATCTATATCGTCGCAGTTTAATATTCTAGAAAGCTCGCCCAAAACTTGATGGTGATAAAGTAAGTGAATTTACCGCTTACAAAACAGTTCGAAAAGTCCGTCGGCCCGAGGGGCACTATTCCACTTGTTGGCCTATAAATTTTAGACAAAGTAATTTCATGGTACTTGGTCGTTGTCAAGCTGGGTAGTGGACACACCCTCGTGAAGGAGGAAAGAGAATTTGTTAGCAAAACAACAATCGGAAGCAGATCACCATCGAAAACAGTGTTTTTTGGCAAATGTGAGAGTACACTGTTTAAAAAAAGGTCTTGAAGATAAAATCCAAAGCCTAACTGAGAACTTAAAACTCTTTAATCTGGTGTATCTGTATATGAAAGAGTGTAAGTAACTAGAGGGTAACTTAACGAATGGCTTTAAACGTTCAATCGATTTAAGTGACTAAGCGTTTTGGCTATCACGGTTTTTCGTGTCATTGTTACCATTTTCTTCACATTTTTATTTTTTCTATGTCACTCACTGTTAGAGTTGGTGGAAAAACAGCATTGTCACGGTCTAATGATAGTGTCTGTCTTATAAAAGTACCGGGAAATAAGCTATTATAAATATTTCGTTCTTTTTACTTATTAGTTCAACTGACTGCTGAATCATAGCTGTCAACGTTTAATACACTTCCCATCAGAAAAATCGAGACACTTAGCAAGTTTACGTTTTATACGAATCACATTATCTGAAATACATGTTGATTTAGAAATAAATGTCTTATATCATTAAATAGTGTGTATTACGAGGTTTCTAAATCATAATAACAATGTTCTAAATTCAACTTTTAATTACAAAGAATTTCATAGATTGTTAACTATGAAAACGAAAGTGTCTCGATTTTTTTGATGAGCAGTATATAATATAGGCATGATAGCTTCCATTATTTGGAATACCTAATTTTCGTCGAAAAGTTATGTGATCCCGCATAACTTGCACAATATATTGCGGTATTTGTCCAAATTATACTGCAAGAGTAATCAAAGCAGCTTCGTTGCACGTTGTCATAATATGCTACTTTCTATGTGGTCTACTGTTCATTTTATGAACCCTATATTTAAATATCTACATCGCGTAGAAACCACTTAAATTCATTTACCTCCGCCGGCGAGTCTTAACTCAACGTTTCTCAAGAAGTAAGTTGTTTAAGTAAGAAGTGAAACCCCTTAGATATTAATTGCAACTCTCTCAAGGTGGCTCTTAAGACTAAGTCCCGGTAATATACAAGACGGATGGTGCTCGCGCTCGAACAGGATCCTAGGAGTGTGAAATATTTCTTTATCAAGCCACTTCTTTACTTCGTGCGTTTATCTAGATTAGGTACTTTTATTACCATTTAGGGTCGATCAGATTCACTGACGGAATTTCGATTTTTATAATTTGCAGCTAATCTATAAGCTTGTGTAACTTTAGATAAAGAAAGGTCGTTTTATAGTGAACAAATAAATTCTCCAGTTTTGCAGTTATTGAACACATATTTTAGATAGAAATTAGATAAGAAACCTTTGATATTCTCTATATTAATTTAGTCTGCTTAAAGAATATAAAAAAGAAAACTTAAGTAAAGCAAGAATAAGCACACTAAAGTTCCTAATTTTATTTGCGAGTTTTGTGATCAGTTTGATTGTTTCTTTTTTTCACGCTAATACAATGAACAGAATTCGCAACATCTATGTATGAACATGATATTCTTGTATTTTTCTCTCATTTTTCCATCTTTTTTATCTTAAAAGATCTGTTATTACAACCTTTGTTACATGATACCTGATTTAAAACATTGTTAAAATATTTATTGTATGCTGTAATCAATATACATAGTATAAAGTAAAGTCCCTTCCCGTGTCTGTATGTATGTTTCCTTATATCTTTAAAACCCCTCAACGGATTATGATGCGGTTTCTTTTAGTATATAGAGTAAGTTAAGGGGCAGGTTTTTAAATATTCCTTACCTCAAATTTTAATCCCCAAAGGGGTAAAAAACGGGTTAAAAGTTCGTATGGAAAATCATTATTTTTAAATGCGATCTATTTCAAAATTTGTGATTAGATCAAAGAGCTAAAATAATTAAACACGTGTTTCAAGGATTTTCGATTTTCAACCTCTAAAGGGGTAAAAAAGGGGTTAAAAGTTTGTATGGAAAATCTTTATTTTAAAATGCGATCTGTTTCAAAATTTGCGATTAGATCAAAAAGCTAAAAAAAAGGAAATACATGTTTCAGGGATTTTTACTTTTTAACCCGTAAAGGGGTAAAAAAGGGTTTAAATGTTTGTGTGGGAAATTATTATTTATAAATGTGATCTGTTTCAAAATTTGCGATTAGATCAAAAAGCTGAAAAAATTGAGTACATGTTTCAGAGATTTTCGATTTTTAACCCGTAAAGGGGTAAAAAAGGGGTTAACAGTTTGTATGGAAAATCATTATTTTTAAATGCCATCTGTTCCAAAATTTGCGATTAGATCAAACAGCAAAAAAAAGAAATACGTGTTTCAAGGATTTTCGATTTTTTACCCCTAAAGGGGTAAAAAAGGGGTTAGAAGTCGTATAGAAAATCAATATTTTTAAAATGCGATCTGTTTCAAAATTTTCGATTAGATGAAAAAGATAGAAAAATGAAATACGTGTTTCCGGGGTTTTCGGTTTTGTAAGAAAAATCATGATTTTTAAAAGCGATCTGTTTCAAAATCTGCAAGAAGATCAAACAGCTAAAAAAATTGAGTACGTGTTTCAGAGATTTTCGATTTTTAACCCCTAAAGGGGTAAAAGATGGTTGCAGCGGGTGAAACCGCTGACGGGCAGCTAGTATATGATATTTATTTTAATTAAGTACTGATATGAAAAATCTATAAACACGTTTATCTAGGTAAAAGAAAAAAATACTTAGCTAAGTGAATTTTGGAAATTCTCTTCATATTTACTATCAGGGACCTAATTAACTTGTAATTTAAATATTTTGAGCTAATAGAAATCACGTGCAGATGCCTAAAATTTTAATAACTTTAAGGATAATGTTTTACCAAGGACAGTCCTACGCATATCTTCCTGTATCAACAAATCATTTCCTTTTCTTCGAGTGACACACCGAGTTGTCCAATAACCCGATGAACCCTGATGTCAGAGTTTTTTAACTGCCTACTACAAGTAGCAGGCCTCTGACTTGGTTGAGTAACCGAGTCCCCACAATGTACAACATAATATTGTACACCATAAAACTGGCCGTCAGAGTAATGTACGACGTGATGAAGCACGACATGGTGGATGGAATCAAAACAATGTCGCCATCCATCACCCCGTACCGAAAGTTCACGGGGGTGGATTGCACGACATGATGTTTGGAAACATCACGTGTTGTTGTAGAATAGTGATGTGACTAGATCGATAATATTATATGCATTTCTAACTCAATCGATATTGTTTTTATATTAAATATATTCTTTAGTAAGCTTGGTCGCTTTTCGTTCGCTTAACTGTTCGTTCACTGTTCTAACCTAACCTAACCTACTGTGTCGAATTTGCGTTAAATGTTTTTACTAAAATAACATGGGCACATTTTTATGGTAACTAGGTACTTACCATCTAGGTTACGTTTATTACAAAAAAGTAGGTTTTCTAATGGTAGGTACCTTTTCCTGTTGGTTAGAACCTGGTAGAATTTTCAATATATCGAAGCATTCAAAGTCTTTGATGTCATTCAAATACCTAATCTAAAATTTAAAGACTGATAATACTCAGTTTCAAACTCAGGTCAGTATATTCAGGTTCAATTTTGACACAATCTTTAATCGAAGTTATGTTTTAGTTAGCAAGAATGATTTTCCAAACAAATTATTATTTTAGAATTTTAAATAATTTCAGCGGAATTTAAAATTCTACACGTTTACGAGTTCAAAGTGTAATTTAAGAGTAGGCGTTTTAAGATTTTCTCAATTAATGTTAGGCAAATCCCACGTTGCTCGAATATTTAGTATTGACTTTGAATATTTATACTTACTCAGAAGTACTTAGAAATTTTGTAGGAAAATATCAAACGCTGGAAGCAAATTTCGTTGGCTTTGAAGAAAGTTTGCAAAGACTTTTGCTAACTTGTATCTTCCACAACTTTGTTGGTAGCAATTATGTGACTTTTTGCCTACCTACTTATTTATTTTATGTAAAAGAACTTGAAACTGATTCAATCATTGTGATCCCTCTTTTTGACCGACGAAGAAACCGGAGGGGTGTTGTTGCATTTGATTTCATACTTCAAAAGTTTTATTTATCATATAGATAGGTGCATAATGATGTATGCAGATGGTAGATATTTACCTTGTCACTGTATTTAAATACATACACACACAAGCTAACTTTTTCAAAATACAGCAAAAGATAATATGTAGCGATCAAAAGAATGTATTACTTAAGCCATTTTGAAGTGTAATTTACTGCCACAAAACCCTACTCCACTCTCATTTAAATTTCAAGAAGCCAAGGCATCATTCTACAATTACTTTACGCTTTTTTCCACACTGAATAGGGGTCCATTAATTTTGCGTCATTGAAAGATCCCCCTCTAAGGAATTGCAATCTACCCTCCTGGCATTCCCTTTTCATTCCTTTCCCGAAGAAGAAAATACAGACTTATACACATAGAGCTCGTTCTTCTTCAATGATACAGTAATACGATCTGCTACGATTTAGCTATGGACATGTTTTGGTTCTATAAAGCTCTATGGTTAAAGTTGGTACTCCAAAAGCCTGATTGGAAGCAAACTGCGCAGAACAGGGAAATATGCGTTTTTTTTTTTACTTTTTGTATTTTTGAATAGATGAATAAATTTTCTACATGTGGGTGTACAAGTTTTCTATAGGTCATTTCAAAAATATATCAGCAACGATCTAAAGTTGACTAAACTTTACCGCCATAAGATCCCTTTTGATTTGGACTACTAAATATTTTATTTTGATTTATGAGTTGGAAAAGTTGTCCTCCATCCTCAGTTTTTAGTAACAGTCACTACCGGAAAGTAAAATCGGATCGGCAATTGTAGTTAAATAACTCCTACGTTCAGTCTTCAGAATACTCCCAAGAAAAATCTTCTGATAAATGGTCCACATTGCTGTTTCCAAGTTTAAAAGCAATTTCGTAAAATTTCCTCTCGTAATGAGATGGCCTCAGCTTGTTAGGATTACTGAAATTGTTTTGTTGTTACTGGGGGATTACCTAATGCGGATCAAAGAAAGCGGATCTTAATAAAATATGAAAGATATACCAGCTTACACAAGTAAGTAAGGTAGATTGTAGAAAACGGTAAGGCAAACCTGATCTTATAAAGATTGGACCTGTACTATAAGAATAGCTGATTAAAAGTAAAAGATAGACGTTTCTCGACCTATGAATAGGTATCCACTTCGCGATATACACCCCGATAGGTACAACTACCGTGAACCGTGCCAAGCGACATCCCGAAGGGTATCTGTGTCAAGTAAATTCGTTGCTCTAGCCAAATACTGTACAGTCGACTAAACATAAACATATACTTGCACCAATGTATTTGAAAGCGCATGTTTCTGACAACTATTAAAACAGGCTTGTTAGGATAGTCTCATTTTAGTATGCTGGCAAATTATGTAGGTATTTGGCAAATCACGAAACAAGAGAACCAATATGCTCAAATTCACGGAATTGTAGGTACAGCTGTTTTCGGTCTGCCCGCTCCGCTAGAAGCACAAGCGTGATGTGTGTGTAAATTTTTGTAGGTGTCTAATAAAAATATTTTATCGCAACGACGTTTCAAATAGGTCTTATCATACCTAATACCCTTAATACTTGCAATTCAATAAATTTGAAAAAAAAACCTTTTTTAAATTAGATAATGCTGCAACATGAACTTTGCCCTTTGGGTGAGGGCCAAATGTCACACCAGCCAGGTGAACCATCGTACGTACACCTGTCCAATAATTTTATTATTGGGTGTGATAGTCCAACGGATAATCCTCAAAGAAAGTTCAATTTCTATATCGTTCAATATGCTCGCCACGCCGAAAGGTTTAGGTGCCATCGTCACACAACAAAAATATTTCTCTAATCGTTTTTAAAATGTTTCGTGCTTAGTCTGAAAGTATTCATTTCGTTCACGTTTTGCTGAAAAGTTTTCGACAATGACCAACAATTTGCTTTCAAAGTTTACGCAAAGTGAAAGGTCTCATTATACTAGGTCTACTATTTTAACACCTTTGAACCAGTCTCATTAGTCTAGCCTCAAAACACTAGACACTACAAATCGTCAATCCCAGTAGCAGGAAACAAGCGGCTTTGAAACTCAGGCAATCACGAGCCTGACAAAGCTTTGCCAAGTGCTGGGAACAGATGGCAGCCGCTGAATGCCATCTTGTCAATTTATGTGGTTGGATAAGCAATGCCTGATAGACACAACTGATGCTACAAAAGTCGTAGACTGTAGCGATCGTCTACGAAAATATATCCCGCCGTTCTTTTAAAAAAATCTTCTGTAACTTTTATAAAATAAATAAACTTATACTAGAAATCGATCTCAATTTTAGGTTCAATTTATTCTCCGAATCCCAACGGGTATCTAAAGAACTACTTTTGTATTCGTCTGGTATATAAAGTACCCATAAGTACATTGAAAGAGATTTGAGACAATTTTTCTGCCAGTCCGAACAATTCGTGCTGAAAGGAAAGAAAGAATGTTACCCAAATTTCCATATTTCAACTTGACCCTAAAGCGACTTAACCAAACGCCCGTTTCCCATCACTGTTTCCATATCCTTCACATAAGAAAAGGTATGAGTTAAACATGATATTGGGTCAACGATATTCGATCATCCGAAAATAAGGGATCAAAAGTTCTAAGGATTCACTAATGTGTTTTCGGGGACAACTACGACTTATAAATTGTTATTTATGTGTGTGTTGGTATATTTTATTGATTTCGTGCTGTTATTTGAATCTAAACTATTCTACTGGGGAAAATTTTAAAGATTTCTATTGACGTCTATTTTTCTTTCAAGCGTGGTGAGTATGGCAAATACTTTGCCATAATAGGGGGAGGCCCATGTTCAGCATTGGATTTTATTGTGGCTGTTATGATGATGATGATGAGGTACGTAATGTTTCTGCCTTTAGGTATCTTCTAAGAGTTTCTTTAAACGCCCGCTGGGTGCGCTTATCACATTATCGTCTCTGTATTTTCTACTTACAAACATCGTCAACCTAACTTAAATCAATTTTAAAAATGTAGTAACCAAAAACCCTACAAGCCATGTAGTACTACAGTAAAACTTAATAAACTTATTAGTCTAGACAGGTACAAAGACTTTAAATTGAAATAAGCTTCCTGTTACAGATGAGAGTCAGTAAACACCTGGCTTAGCTCCACCTCCTTCAGACAGACAACAACTAGACAGGATGACAGACGCACTGAGGAGTGGAAACTTTCAAGCTCTTCTACAGCGAGCTGAGATTTTGTTAAGTTTCTGGTGTAACTTAAGTTTAAAAACGACGTCCAGATGATCAAAGAAATATGACAATAATGCACGCTACTAGTAGATGATTGAAAAACTCTGAAACCGTTGTTCGATGTCCCACTCGAAAAGAAGAAGACTGCTAAAAAAACTGTAGATAGAATATTTTCTTATACTCTCCTTGCTGTGTGTATATTTTCTTATACTCTGTTTGCCGAAACAGAAATAGACATTTATAGAATAGCGAAAACGCGTCACAATAACACGAAAGATGTTACAACTGTAAAGTATATAAATAGCAAATCAAATAAACTTCTTACTCAAGATGATGACATCAGGCACAGATGGACGGAATACTATACTATAAAGAACTCCTTAACATATCTCACCCCAGAAACCAGGATTATTGTAGGCCTGAATCTGTACAAGGCCCAATTCCTGCTATAGAACCCCATGAAGTTAAACGAGCTATACAACAAATGAAAAACAACAAATCACCTGGCCCAGACGAAATACCAGCCGAAGTCTGGAAGTATTTGGGAGACCAAGGACTGTTATGGCTATACAACCTATTTAACAAACTGCTACAAGGTCATGCTATACCGAACTCATGGCGGAACAGCTTCCTAATACCTTTCTATAAAGGGAAGGGGGATATAAGAGAATGCAGCAACTATAGAGCCATTAAACTGATGTCTCACTCTATGAAAATCTGGGAACGTATTTTAAACAATAGACTTAACCACATAATATCGCTCACACCAAATCAGTGCGGCTTTGTTGCACAAAAAGGCACCTCAGATGCAATTCAGACAGTTCGAATAATGCTGGAGAAAGCAAGAACAAATCATAAGAATCTACATATGATTTTTATCGATCTTGAGAAAGCCTTCGACCATGTCCCTCGAGATCTGATCTGGGAGGCTCTAAGACAGCAACTAGTGCCAGAATACTATGTGAAACTTATCCAAGACATGTATACATCGATAACCACCCAAGTAGTAAGCCCGGCTGGTGAGAGTGAAAGGTTTGACCTACAGGTAGGAGTGCACCAGGGATCTACTCTCAGCCCATTGTTATTTAACACCACGATGGATTATCTCACAAGACATTGCCAAAAAACACTGCCGTGGAACATCCTGTACGCGGACGACGTCGTTCTAGCCTCGGATGATTTCGAAGATCTACAACAAAACTTCAACTCATGGGTAGAAGCTCTTGAAGGGAATGGTCTGAAAATAAGTAGGAAGAAGACAGAGCAAATGTCTTGTGTGTTTGATGGCATAACAGATCCAAATAGTATAAAGATCTCAATTGGAACGGCACAATTACCCACGGTGTCACAGTTTAAGTACCTAGGCTCACTTATTAGCAATGATGGCAAAATTGATAGCGATGTCACTCACAGAACTACAACAGGCTGGCTAAAATGGCGACAACTCACAGGCGTTATGTGCGACAGAAAAATGCCACTTAAAATCAAAGGCAAAATGTACAAAACTGCTATAAGTCCTGCAATCTTGTATGGCTCAGAATGCTGGGCGACTAATAAACAGCATCTCAACAAATTGCATACAACGGAGATGCGTATGCTCCGCTGGTCAGCGGGAGTCACTCTGTTGGATAAGGTCCGCAATGAATACGTTAGAGGAAGCCTAAAAATTGCCCCCGTCACTGAAAAACTTAAAGAAAAGCGCCTCAGATGGTATGGACACGTTCAAAGACGCCCTGAGGACCACATGGTCAAGCTTGCCCTAAACTTGCCAACGACGAAACGAGGACGTGGAAGACCACCTTCCACCTGGCTGACGACAGTCGAAAAAGACTTGAAAGAAGCTAACCTAGACGCCAGCACAACACAAGACCGTGCCAAGTGGAGACTCCGAACAAGGAAGGCCGACCCCAAGTAAATGGGAAATGGTCTAGCGAGAAGAAGAAGACTCTCCTTGCTGTGTGTAAGAAAACGAACCAACAATTTGGCAAAATATCAAGCTCTTCCTCTTTTTTTCTTTTCATATAGGACGTCAGGACGTCGAGTCGTCCAACCACCACCATATCAACAGCCCCAGTTGTCCTCTTCTAAAAATGAGCCATTATTTACCACCTTAGATAGTGCATGGCCGCAGGGAACGTTGCTGCGGGTTCATAGACTTAACCTTGAGTAATTTGTTTTGAACAAACCATTTTCTTGGGTTAGACGTGGAATAGTCAAAACAGTTTCTATACTTAAAACAGGTTTATAAATTCAGTCTCTTACTTCTATATCACGCATGTCCTTCAAACGTCCTCTAGACTACGACAAACATGGTTGTGTTGTCTTAGAATCCCGATCACAAACATGCAATCACCTACACCAATAACGTATTTTACTCACGTGATTGATACTGTTTACATTATTAATTGTACTAAATACTAATTGAAATTAAGCACAATATTTGGAAAATTATGGTCTAGATTGATTTGCCCTTACTATGGAACAATTGTCGAGCATTGTTCTAAACCTATGTCTCAATAATATTGTGTAGGACACCGAGTCAATAAACGAACTGGTTGACCCTGCTGTCGGAGTCTTAGACCTGAATTAATTACACTCTTTCAATATTGTAATCAGTTGAGCTTCTTTTTTCGAGAGTAGTCCCTCTTATATTTCTCGTACAAAACGGAGTGTAGCCGGAACACAAAAAGCATTTTTCTAAAAGATTAAACAGACTTTGAGCTACCTTTTCTTATTCAAATAAAGGAACACCAACCTGGTGGAGTTGAGAATTTGAAGGAAACCGTAATCCGGCAATTTAGCAAAAAGCCGATAAAATCTGGCGCTTCAGCAGTTATTTGCGTTAAAGGCGATACATCCGGACCGACAGTCCATTAGCGGCGTCGCGGTAAGTGTCCCCCTTCGAGGAACAATTTGAGTACATGTGGAAGCCCTTTTATATAGCGTAGACTTTGTCTATTTACATAGGCACATACATTTTTTATGTGCCGTGTGGTGCCGGCAGAGTAGAATAGCACCGGCTCCTCTCTTCCCGTCGGGGTCGTAAGAGGCGACCGAGTGCTAAACCCGACCCAAACAGCCAAGGTCAACCATATGGTGGCGGTTAATCCACCACAAAAGCATTTCCATGGAGGGTTGACGTCTGGTAGGCGGCTGTAAAATTAAGCCAAATCCTTTGCAACACGATTTTGTGTTTAACAAAACGTGTTGCGCCGACCCCAAGTAATTGGGATAAGGGTAGAAAGATGAAGATACAATTTTTATGTGTAGAAAGAATGCTGAAATAGTAAGTGTAGTTAATTTTAAAGCAGTTTTTCTTTTATTTGATTAATTTTAGCAGAAACTATTTTTTGGGCGGTCAAAGGTTGCCTGTATGTTTGGGGCTTGCAAAAATAATTCATGTTAAAATTTCAAGAATAACCAAAGAACTATTCGATACCTGTAAATTCTGAAAACCTTGTTTACAAAGTAATAGCAACATAGATTACACTACGAAGCAACTATGTTACCTAATAATGAAACCCTAGTACATAAGCTACAAGGAATATTAGCTACATCATTACTAATTAGTACCTAACATCACTTAAGTACCTACTAAATAATGTATTCAACTAATTATAACCAAACTTCGCTTGTAGTTGCAAACTAAATTATCATTACAAAAACAAGGGTTGTTATCACACAACGCTTCGGTGATCAGAAGAGCCATCAAAATAATTACTTACTTACCTGAACATAGTTACAATAACTAACATAGCGAACTATCTACAAAGTTACAACAAGTTTGGAACAACCCCCCTTAATGATACGAGACAAGCCATCCAAATATTGCTAAAGAATATTGGCAGCAGTGGCCTTGTTACGAAAGTAACACTATTTTTTTGTTGTTGTACAGAAATCTTGACAAATAATGATTGCTTACATTCTCTTACACTATGGAAAGGCAGTGATGTAGCTGCCCAGGTACAAATCTCTGTTATAACGCTACGTATGTATTTGAGAGTTGATGTTTACTGCTGTTTTCGACAACCTGTCACTATAGTGACACACAGTTTTCTGTGTGACTCTCATAATATTGTCAGACGTGGTGTAAGTGGCCGTTTTGTAAAGCCGTTTACGCTATGACTAACCTATACAATAGGCATGATATAATGTACGTAGGTAAATTTTCTCCAATAAAATTTTCGTCGCTACGAAACGAAAGTGTAGTTATGTCCCATAAAAAGTTATCCCCGCTTCACTCTACTTATTTTTCTATTGAATACCAAATTTTAAAACACTTCTCGTGTTAGGTGTACAATTTTTTGGAAAACTTCCATAATTTTCACCGCAGGCAGGATTTGAACCTGCGACCTTCGGCATCAGTACTGCCGACGCCCTAACCAACTGGGCTACCGCGGTTCTAATCGAGCCCGCGAAATTATGGAAGTATATCTTGTCCACTATTTTTTTTATTACCCAAGGGTTGCCAAAACCATCCTAACAGCCACTACAGTCCACTGCTGGACATAGGTCTCCCCTTATCGCTATACTCACCACGCTTGGCAGGCGGATTGGCGAGCACAGTGCAAAATGTTGCACTCACAGGAAACGCTGCTGGCCATGGCTTGGATAATTGTCCCTTTGTAGGTTTTTACGTCACCCATGGGTAGAATAGGGGTGGGTGTAGTAACTGCTACTCCAGCAATAGGCCGCCTTTAGTGTACCAAATTTAACTGTACTATTTATTATTTTGTGTTTTCTTTTTCTTTTTCGTGTGGGATACCGAGTCGTTCAACGACCCGATGAACCCTGGTGTCAGAGCTTTTCAACCGCTTGTGTTTTGTATTGTATTGTTATTAAAAAGAAGCCTTATAGCAACAGTACCATTTTGTTTTTTTACAGGTGGAGAGGTCCTTTCTTAGGATAAGATTAGTTAAGAATTACTTAAGAAAACGCCCAAATTAGAGGATTAATTAGGCAATTAGCACTATTATTTCCAATACACAATACATACAACTAACTCCTGAGTAGGTAACAGGGAAGTTTCAAACATGTTCCCCGAATAATAGAGAAAAGGCCGCCGCTACGTATCAGTAAACATAAATGTAATTACGGACCCATGTCCCGAAAACCTACAGAAATGTTGTTAGTTTATTAAATGCGGAATTGAATATTGGCTATAAATACCCACGGATCCCTGAAAAAGGTTAAACAAATTCATATTGTGTAGGACAACGAATTGACGAACAGAAACAGGTTCCTTTCTGATTGCGGAGGGCTCGGAAGGTGGTACGCACGATATTGCAAATCGGAACAGCCACCATCCAAGGACAATCTGTGACAGTCGCACCTTAATGCGGTGGTTTGTGAAAGGGCGGGATTTTGTATAAGCCCTTTTCCGAAAATTCATCCGGTAAAACACCGCAAAATCATGTGGTGTGAGTGAAAACAGTCTTAGAAACCAAAGTTCATCATCAATTCGTTCGTTGATTAGGTATCTCTCACGACTCTTCTTCTTTTCGAGTGATAAACCCTGGTGTTTGTAGGTATACTTAGACTTGTTTTGTAAACACAATCGGCAAGATTATAAAATGAAAATACCACCAATACTAAACGTAAGTAGTTAAGTAGGCACACAATTTTGATATTGAAGTGTGCTAAGCTACGCCGCAAAAACACTTAAAATTATTATTTACTCAGTCATTTAAATTGAATAAACATTTTATAGAATTACGTCGTTCAAAGTCTGCTTGGAATTTTTTAATAGCAGTACAAAAGTAAGTAGATATTTTGATATTTTTCTTGTAGAAGAAGGCATATATATTCTTTATTGTGCACATAAAATTTACAATAAATTTAATTAATAAACATAGTCACAAAGGTGAGCTTATCTCTATGAAGAGATCTCTTCCAGCCAACCTGCACAGTGGAATAAGAAAATAAATAATAAGGGAATGACAAAACCGTGTACACATACAGATAGGGACATACATATAATACATAAACAAACAAGAAAAAATAAAAAGTACATATATTCGGCATCGCATTGAATATACCTAGGTACTTAATTTAAAAATGGTTTTCTAAGAGGACACAGTGTGGGCATAGTGGTAACCTAATAAGACACAGTGTGGGCTATAAAGTAGGTGCTAAAATCGTCTATTCTATGTTCAGGTTCCAAAAACTCAACTTTACGAACTAAATAATGAACTCTGAAATATAAATTAGGTACATACCTGCTAAATGCAAACATTTCCAATCGTTGAGATTTATAAATGCGACCCCAAATTGACCATAATGTATGCCAGTACAGCAATTGCCACTGGCAGGCGACCAGGTGATTAGCCTACACTCGCTGACATTATATGCGAAAATAGGACAGAAAAAACCGCAAATAACTACACGTTTTCCATGAATTTATAGACATTGTGAACAGCAAGCTTTCATGAAATAGAAAATTTCTTGAAATAACGTGTTTGAAACTAGGTTAGGTAATAGGTACTGAGCTCAATTCTAATGAAAGGAATAGAATCAAGGTGAAATACATCATTCGTTGCAATGCCTTAAAAATGTGTTTTAAAGTATATTAAAGCTATTTCATTCTATTTACATATTTTGTGATCCCAAATATGTATGATTCAGATATTTCTCTCTTCAGAACCACGTGCATATACCGCTAAAACTTAAACTTATGGAGTTCATATAAAAACCGTAATTTGATAGGAAAGGTATTTATAAAATAACTTACCATACAGGAACTCCAATAACAACCACTGTCACAGTTACTATAAGTCTCAACACGTACACTTAAACTGTATACTCCATCCATGGCACTCTTAACTATACACAGTAATACACTAACTATTTACACGAAATTGCTTATCGTATACACAGACGTGGCAGGTCCACGGGCTAAAAACTGGTTGGTTTTTATTTTTTCGTTCGCGTTTTGAAAATTTATTGATGCGTTCCAATTTCAAATGAAAATTTCGGCGCGGATCGGACGCGGTTACACGTGCGGCGAGGCGCGCCGCTCCACTGACGGAGTTCGTCAGGGGTAGTCACTGCGCATGCCTGCCCGCGCAGCCTCGGAAAAGAGATGAATGCGTGGGTCACCCAGGTTCGCCTTGGTAATGAAATGACAACTTTTACTACGAGACTGTTTTACAGGGCAATAAATAATATACTAGTTGAATTCTTGAAAAAAATGTGTCGCCCTACAGCTGAGCTTTCTTGAAGAACTTCATTTACTTGACATAAAATCTGCGCAAAATAAATTGGCTGCGATCGTAGTCTGGCTGAAGTGCTGCGCACCGCCGGATGGCCGACTATCGTCACGACCTGTGCCGAATCGTGACGAATTCTCAGCTGTGACATGATCTCGTTCACAGGACCGCTGCTTAGCAAATCTGCGTGAAAATGAGCGTCTAGACCAGCTGAAGCGTTGCTGTCCGGTAGACTGCCGCATATCGTCACGACCGGTGCTGGATCGTGACGAGTTTTCAGCTGTAACATAACCTCGTTTACGGTACTTCAGCTCTACTATAAATCTGATTTATCTACGTAGACTAGCTAAAGTGCTGCTTGCTGGTGGTTTGCCGAAAGTGCTCTTGATCGTTGCTCAATGCATAATAAAAGATGCAAGTTGGATACAATTTTTTTTAAGAATGATAAAATGTTAATTTTATTTTCTGCCTGTGAAAGTGTGAACTATATTTAAGGACATTTAGCCACTCAGCTGACTATATTTGTCATTTGAATAGGCCATATTTGACAGCTGTCAAAATCATTTTAATTAATGCTATGACAAAAGGTAAATTTTTCTTTGTTGACATGTTTCCTAGTATGGGTTTGTCAGCTGACAAATATGGCCTATCCGAATGACGGTACATAACTTGGTACATAAGATGTGATTACGACTGGTGGTGCTGAATCTTGACGCTTTGTTCTAGCTGTGACGCGTCAGTAATTTTTTCACCATAGACAAGCGAGCGAATAAGCGAACGGGCTACCCGCAGGTCATGTGGTCTCTTGTTGTTGACTTGCGGTGCAGAAAGAAAGTGTGGGAAACCACCGCACAACAAAATGCCTTAAAAGGAGTAATAAAAATGACAGGAATGGCAGTTACTCCACCAACAAGACCTTAATAGGAAAAGAGAAACTTAATAAGAAGCAGAAGAGATAAGCTTTTACGTTCTTCCTCGTCGTCTAGCTTATCTGAATGTGACCAGTGTACAACCATGATGAATTTTTAGCTGCCTCCAATAGAACTCCACACTCTAGGTACTTTAAATCTGTAAGTACCTTTGAATTTTTTTTATTTGAATTCTTCTAGAATTTCTACGCTAAACAAATGACGAGTTAAAAAAACGTCTATTCGTAATCTATTCAACTACGCTGATTAAAATTCAAAGAATGAAAAGAACACCCAATTAGAAATAAAAAGGAAAATACGCAATTTGTAAATAGGAAAATATCATTTTGTATACATTTCCTCCAACTTAATCTTACCTATTCACTCTTTTCCACGAAGCAACTACAAGAAATTGTGTTACGGAAATTTTTCGATCAAAGTTATTATTAAATCATCCAGATACAAATTTTCCCATGGCAAACGCTACGAAAGAGGCCGTTGACTCGAAACCTTTCGCCTATCTTCGGCTATGTTCGTTAACCATCGGCTGGATATAAACGGTGCTCAGGGTTTTATACTCATATTCTCCTGAAAATACCTAATGCGTTCCACATCTTTGGTGAGAAACACACTTAACTTCTGTTCGTGTGTAATTTTTGCGCATCGCTATCTCATGCGTTAGGAAAATGCGTTCTTTCGCTTTATTTTCGCAGTAGAGTTGTGACACATGATAGCCTTTTGTAGATAATCACAGTATATTTTTTGTAAAATAATATTAAGCTTGTGTCCAGTATTGTAATGATACTTCACTCTGTTAGTCAGCAGTTTAGAGGTTCGGGTCAAAATGAGAAAAAAAAGCTATAATTTTTAGTAGGTACCCACTATATAGTGGGTGGATTTGTCGACTTGAAAACTTACTCCGTTTTATGTCAGTTAAAATTAGGCTGTCATATCCTTTTGAATAGTTTTGAGACACCGGTTACCTCAAGCCTTCTTCTCAAGTTAGGATTTAGTTGGTTCTCTATTCTCAGAATTCTTGAACTATTCAACGAAAATATGGTAAGTGAATTTCAAAAGCCACGTCAGAAAGGCTTTTAGAAATGCTCCCAGTCTACAAAATTTTATTTAGGTATTAAAATCCTATCTTTAGTAAACAAAAGTTTGACAAAAATTCCTTTTACCTGAATCCAAAATACCTTTCACCTGATTTAAATTCTAGGATCGAACAAAACCACAGTGTTCCTTTTATGAGACCAAAATGAAAATTACTCCGGAAATTAGATTTACCTTATCTTAATCCAGCAACGGGACATCTTCACATTGTCTCGCCATCATTAATATTAATACAAGAATTACAAATTTATCCTCACTCACTTCTCTTTCTATGGATTCTGAACAAAAGCGTCAAATCCCTTCCTTTGGGTGACAAAGGATAATTCTCAGCCCGCATTATCTTTCAATGAACATTGTATACAAAATTCATAATTTATTTAAGGAATTCAATAATTTACTGAAGTAGACTTTACGTAACTAACTAAAATAAATATAAATTTCCAGTAAACAAGATACGTCTTACATAACATTGCGTTTCTTTCAAGTAACTTATACACATCTTCACGCAAATTTGAAGCACTTCCTGTGTTAGATAGGTACAATTAATTTTTTTTTATTGCATAATTTTCCACCGCAGTCAGGATTTGAACATGTGAACTTTTGGCTTCGCCTGGTAAAGCTTCTTCTAAGTGGCCTGCTTCGGCTCAATCGTAGACCGCGAAATAGTGCTAGTATATTTTGGGCAATATCGCCAAAAAGTCTTTGTTCAAATCCAGGTGTTTCTGAAGGTACAGTAAATAATCGTAACTGAGAGATCAGCTGCGGTTTGTGCAAAGCAAATATTGGGAGAAGATACTTGCTAGTGTTATGTCCGTTTGAAATTGTAGAAACAGCCACTGAATATCAGGTTTGAGAGAAGAGTTTGAATGCATTGGAAGAAAACAGAAATCAAAAACGTAGCGTTGCAGGACCACAGACGAAGTATTTTACGAATATACTATAATTGCTAGTATCTAAACGTGTTGCGCCGACCCCAAATAATTGAGATGAGGGCAGGAAGATGATGATGATAATTGCTAGTAGGTATCTAAACAAGATTGATGAAAGAATCACAACAGTGAGTGATTGTACACATTTTAACTATGTATTTCAATGATTTGGAATCGTAAATTAAATCCTGAATCAAATTAAGCATAGCAAACTGTCCGACGGCATTTAAGGACAGACTTCAAAGGAGCTCACACAATATTTAAAAGCTGAATGACTTCCTGTAACAGGACTCCTCCATAGGCTTTGTTATAGGGCTGTCAAATGTTTAGGTACATTCGTATTTTCGTACCTTCGTCGATGATTTGCAACCGCACCAAAAATAGTTCCAAATTTTTTCCAAAACCTTGTAATGCAGTTCTCTCTCTCTCTCTTCGTGTGGGACACCGAGTCGTTCAACGACCCAGTGCAGTTATAAGTTAGTGGATTGAAGTTTGATATCACGTCGACAAAGCCGACATTTTTGTTTATGAGCCGGGAGTAACAAAATGGATATAACAAGCCGAAAGGTGGTCAAGATATTTATGAAAATGAATAAATTTCCCCAAAGAATATGGGTCGAAATATGAAAAAAAAAATGGGCCTTCTATAGTCAATCAATCGGCTGATCGGTGATTTTGTATGGGAGTTTTTTTTCGTATTTGATCCATGTTCCATGGGAAAATGTTCAGTTGCATGAGATAGTCCTTTAGGCTTGTTTAACCCTTTTTGTTTTTCCCTGTATTGTATAATATATTTCTTTGATTACAGCACAAACAACTTTATAAGTTTTGTCGTTGGATTCGGTAGTGTTTTGTTTTTGTGTTTCTGCTTCAATAACATCCAAGAAATTCTATGAGTGTGTATTTTGTCTTTATAAAATTCTTACAGTATAACTCATCTGAAGACTTCTCGTACGCAGGATAAATCTCCACTTGCCTTTATCCTCTCAAACCTTAAAACATTATCGCATTATTACTGGAAAATGTTTGCCAGCCCTACGATATTCCATAACGATGGTAGATTTTCTTTTCAGTGTGCTGTCGTTCATCCCCGCACAATCCCTTTTCGCGGTTGAGGGAAGCTATAAAAAACGTCCGACCTAATTCCACGAATCTTTTAAATTTTGTCTGTTTGCCAATCCACAAGATTAACTTCCCTCTGAATCTTTGTGATAGTTTGGACTTTATTAAGTTTACTTTTTACTTGATCAAACAACGAGCTTAAGGATTCTGCAAAGTTAAATCTTCATTGAAAATTATGATGATATTAGATGAAATCTCTTTGGTTATTTTAAAACAATGTGCTTTTTGAAATAGTTCGAGTTGAGCTCGAGCATGAGCATAACCTCTCATTTACTCTTTTTTTTAGTAACGTAGGTAGTACCTAGGTTCTGGGATATGACCTAGGGTAGTAGGCGGTTAAACAACTCTCAAACCAAGGTTCATCGGGTTTGCGTTTCAACTTGTGGTAATAAAACAATGTGAATGAATCAAGGAAATGTGTTTTGTAGTTGAGTCACGTAAACATCATCATCACCAAAGCACTTTTATGAACCATATTCATGTTTCATTTATAAATATTTATTTATTTGTATGACATGGCAATAGGATGGTGTCATATCACTCAAATGAGACTTTACGCATAATCAATCTCACATCTTCACCTCAACTAAAGTTGCTCACTACAATACAAAACCTTCTGTCACGGTTCCATTCTCTTGTTTAATAAATGATTCAGGATCCTGTCCCGAAAATGAATTAAACAATTAATCCCTTTTGAGGGACACTTTTCAGCCCTTCAGAAGTAGGATGAGATGTTTTGAGGGTTTGTGCGAATAAGAAATGGGAAGTGATATGTACTGATTTGCTCAAGTAGTGCAAAACTGCCTGTGTGAAAGTAGCATTGTCTGTGATGTAGGTCTCAGGTAATTTTAACTTCACTTCAATACCCACTGCTCGACACGAGCCTTCCTTGAAAGAGGTCCTTACAAACACTGCATGATTTTGCTTATTTTGCGGGTCCAGTTTTATTGACAAAAGAAATTAATGGTATCGCAGAGTTAAATCACCAAACCCAAATTTTAAAATCTAACCTTGCAAAGCTAAAACCTGATATACCTACTTACTCGTAATATTATCAAAGTATAATTTTATGGAAATACCTCAAACCATAACAGTTTCTTTCATGTTTTTATTCAGAAGACCCAAAAGCAAACTTTGTTTGTTTCGTATACATTGCCGCTTATTACTGCAGAATTATTCAGTTAAGTAAAGAAAGACATCTATGTATTCAAAAGAAACTCTTAATACATTCGTCATGGCCTTTCATGGTAAACGCCCAATAACTGATGTTAGTCAATTTATAACGCTAAGCCCTGAGTTAATTGCGAACCGGAAATACTTTCCTCGTCTCCGAAGGTTGGCTGGAGGAAGGCGATTAATTGTTTAAGTCCCCCCTTGGGGCTGTCGGTTGGGGTGTCAAATACTCCATCTTTTGAGGACTGGTAGGGCTGAGGTTATTAGGTTACTAATGCCAGGTGGGGTAAGTCCAGTCAGCGCGGAATAAAAATATTCATTTGGATTATAAAATACTAGCTTTCCGCCCGCGGTTTCACTCGCGGTATTATCTGTTTGGTCTAATAAAAAAGTTTTAAATATATTGCATTTAAAATCCAAAATTTTGAAACAGATTGCATCAAAGATCACGAACGGTGGAGTTCGACTACTCGACAATAGATGGCGCCACTACTTGAGGGATTGAAAAAGCCCCTATATCTTTAAAAATACGCCCTTTATGTTAAAACGGAAACTTTCTTGTTCGAGGGGAGATAAAGGGCTATTGCACTATATAAGTCCCTTTATCGTACCAGAAATACTTTTAAAGTTTTATCGGCACGTACATTTTATCAACTTAGTTTTATTATATATAATGATGTCTACTGTACAGCACAACAGTCCACTAGGAGTAACATACTCATAATGACAATTTGTAAAGTACGAATGCGTCTACTTAGCATAATTTACACTGCAGTTCAAGTACTTACTAAGTTCAGCTCACACCTAGAGATGGACAATCAAAAAGAAAGGGCACAAATTGTACTTTAAGTTTATTTTTCTATAATATATGACACTCCAAAAGCATATATAAAATAATTTTACACGTAGTAGGTATAGAATATATTTGTTGTAGATATCTTGTTGGTAAATATTAACACTTGATTTTAACTTGTAGTTTGAGCTCTCTAGTCTGGCAAAACCTTTACTTGCTAATGTGTTAGGCTATTAAATGTATAGAGATCATCAAACGAAGGATCGAAATATGTTCGGTCCATTTCAAGTCACATTAGGTATGTAATCAGCAGCACCTTAAGCTATCTATCGACATAAATATTTATTTAGGAAACCTGTAGGTATAGTTTGCTGTAAAATGGATCGTTGGAAGTGGTATTTAAATAGATAGTCCACGAAATATTATTTTGTTTCAGGATAAAAACCGTGAATCTTTGAAAACTATCTGTAGTGTTAAACATTATTTAGCTACGTGATACGGTTTTAAAAAGTGGTTCCATAGATACTGTACAAATCACAATAGCTATCAGTTTTCACTACAATGTTAAAAAAAATATTTACTGATGGGTATTGTATTCCTCACCATCAGTTTCATATTTTCGTGTCTAAAATTACTAGTTTCGATATTAAATCGGGTTTCAAATAACATCACGCGATGATAAGTGACTTGAGAAACTAAAATTGCCCTTTATGTTTGTTTCTGTCTAGAGAACTCTAGGATGATGTATGGAAATTGCTTTTTATTAGCTCGTACCGCAGTAAAAGAGTTTCGAACAAAGATTACTGGACTGCGTAGGTACACATGAAAGGTAACAACTGTATATTATGTAGGTGAATACTTCAAAAATCATGAGAAAGCATTTTATGATGTGAAACACTAAATAATCATAAAAATTCGTCACAATAATAGAAATCAATAATTTAAGACACATTAAAAAGATGTTGATTTGTGTGCGGACAGTAAAGGTATTAAATAAATGATTTGAAATCAAAAAATATTAAAATAATGCTATTTAGAGTCCCACAGGGTTGCATACCTTCGCCAATCTTCTTTAACAATTTTGTACCTATTTTAAGCAACTTCAACCGAATGTTTTTCAAAATTAATATTTTAAGTGTCACTAGGCCCGCTTATTACACTTTGTGCGTAGTCTAGATCTTTGTATGTAGAACAGTAACAGTTACAATGGCATGATGGCAACCAATAAAAGTGTTCCGCGGTGCAACGTTTCATTTGGTGAAAAAGCCAGTGGGGCTTACTTTTTGCGGCTCCTGGATTTATTCCTACCACTGCTGCCGCCAACGAAATTCCATTTAGTTTCTCCCTATTGAATACTGGTTATTGCGTGCTTTGAACACATTATCGAAACTAATAAAGAAGTAAGGAGAATGTAACGAATTAACGATAAATCAATATTGGATCCTAGCAACTACTTAGTACTTATCTAAGTTTATTCATTACATAATGTGAAATGCGTTTGCTACTTAAAAAAATAATCTTATTATCACCATCATCATCATTTGGGATAAGGCCGGGCAGATGTTTTGTTAGAGAAAAAAAAATATTAACGTAAAATATGGCTGAAGTATAGAAAAACCTGCTTAACGAATGCAAAACTTTGTTATTTTACAAACGTAGGTAGTAAAACTACCAAATTAAAATGTGACTGGGCCGGTATTCAACTGATTGCATGTGAACTTATCCTATTTGCTACGATCGTTATGCTAATGTTATTTATTGGTGTGTTGTTTAAAATTTTATTAATTTTCCCCCCGTTTATTGTGATATTAATAGTTAATAATTAACAATTTAGTATTTAATTAGCATCATTATTCATGAATATGTTAATAGGTACATGAAATATGAACTAATAATGATAAATTATCATAATTGACCGCGAATAATTGATTTGCCGTGTGATGCCGGCTTAGAATTTGCCGTGTGATGCCGGCTTAGAATAGCATCACCCCAATTCTACCCGTGGGTGTCGTAAAAAGCGACTAAGGGATACTTATCCAGGGAATGGGCAGCAGCGTTCCCTGTCAATGAAACATCATGCACTGCGCTCGCCAATCCGCCTGCCAAGCGTGGTGAGTATGGCAATACCCCCCGATAAGGGGAGGCCCATGTCCAGCAGTGGACTGTTGTGGCTGTTATGGTATCATAATTGACCTACCTATAAGTTTATAAATTTCGTGCGTATTTTGTACCGTGTGCTGCCGGCTTAGAATAGCATCACCCCACATCTTTACCGTGGGTGTCGTAAGAAGATAGGCTGACAACCTGTCACTATGGTGCTACACAGTCTACTGAATGGCTTTCAAACTTTTTGTCAGACGTGGTTTAAATGGCAGTTTTATGCAGCCGTTTACGATCTGACCCCGCAAGGGATATAGGCGTGATATATGTATCTTTGTATGTATGTTTGTTAGTAAAATCTACTAACTGCTAGAAGCACTTATTACATAATAAGAAGAAAACTTCTCAGCTTTTATGTTCATGCTAGTTATCATCAAAACACTCAGAAGTCTCGCAAATGAGTCGCTACTTGTATTGTATTCGTAACACAATTCAAATAACCTATTGAGCAACTTATTTTTAGGCACCAGGGTTTGCAATTACAACTTTTTATAGAAAATATCTTCAAATAACCCACGATGATGCATCACTTGTCCAAAATAAGGAGCTGAATCTTTTGTTATCATCAGCGAATCCTACTCATCGTGAATTGCCAAACTGACCACCAGTTCTCGACAGAAATAAAAAATGTACCGATTTATACTGAGTCCGAGGTCTGCTCAGGATTTCTAAAGAGATTTTCTCAAAGAGAACGTCTATTGGATAGTTCATTTGTTAGATAGTCAAGATGAAATAGACAGTGAGAAATGTGTGTACTTATTTACGTTAAATAGTGCTAACTTGTCTTGGAAAATGTAACCGTGAGAAAATCTGGTGAAGATAAAAATAGAGTTTCGTATGATTTCAAAGTTATGCTTCTGAAAATTAAAGTTTACTTTTTGGTAACATGAACTTTATGAGTATTGCGAAAGGTTAGTTTTATCAACAACTCAGCGTTAGTAGGAAAACTAGGTTTTTAATAATTTGGTAATAGGTTGAATCGAAATATGGGCAGCTAGAGGTTCTGAAAATTATGTATATATACCTACTTATATTAAAGTAAAATATTTTGACGAGTCTTATACTTGCGTCTAAAGATGTATTAACTGCGACAATTCATTTAATAAGTTTGACAGGGAGGAGGCCCATGTTCGGCAGTGGACTTTATTGTGGCTGTTATGATGATGATGATGATGAAGTTTGACATCTAAAATAACTGCTCGTCAACTTGATGACCCAACATAAAATAAGATGCAAATTACCGATCACACAACACTTAGCTCCCATCCCAAGCAGGATTTAAACTAGATGGAAGTGGAAAAAGAGAAGAAAATCCAATAACGTTAAAGAATGCTACCATTTTTCTGGCTTTAGCGCAGCCGATAACGACATCACAACTTCATTCAGGTGACGACAAATAATCGCCAATCTTTTCAAGTCCATTGCAGTTTTTATCATCTTAGTATATTAACATGACATCAAACATTAGTTTACTGCTGATTTACCCCAGGGTACGCCATAACATCGTGAGATCTTCTGTGTTCACCGTCCATTCACCACCAGCAGCACTATTTATATCATTGGTCTATCTGGCTGGATGGCGCCATCACTATGTTTACCACACACCAAGGGTTGACTGGGGTACTTCACTGATCATCAGCTCTACAACAGATATGACCAGCTACAGTTCGCGAACGAGTTCATGACCATCCTGAAATATGCGCATCCTTGTCGCACTCGCCAGTGCCACTGCGAGTGGGTATGATAAGAAGACGCATATTTCAGGATGGTCATGAACTCGTTCGCGTACTGTAGCTATCACTTCAATTTTGCTACACTTCCAGCCTGTGCGTTACTTGGGAGATACGGCAATGGATGTTAAAATGTGTCACAAACTGTCGCCGTATGAGTATTAATAGTGGATAGTAACAGTGGCCGGACAATAAAGCGTGCTTTAAAGGAACTGTTGTAAAACGTAGGTGACAGCTCCATTACATCGTTTGCCATGTTTGCGCTTTATTTATTTTGTTGTTGTCGTCTGAACTGAGAAAGTTGGTAACGAATATTATAAGTGCATGGTTTTTTAAACTATAAAATAAAGAATTATTTCTGAATTATATTCCTGTAGATATTCAATCACATACAATAAATACCTACCAGAGAGGATCTCGTTTCATTATCAATCGATTAAACAAAGAGACAAGCAGATCTTGAATTTCTAAATTTTTAATTTAGCCAGTGTCACTAACACTACTGAGACGAATCTAACGACACCGGACATGTTAAGATCCTCCCAGCCGTTTTGACTGTAGCCCGTGAAAACGATATCTGGATACATATAAATACATACATACATACTCTCGAAAAACATATCCCTCCTGAGGCAGTCCGACAAAAATTCTCTGATATAAACTAATTTTTAGCGATATTAGACTTATTAGTTAATATTTCGCGTAAAAAAACAGAATTGGTTGGTGTAACTATTTTCTTGTTCAGAAGTAGTTAGTAGGTAACAAGAACGAATACCTAAAGACGAACCAATAAAGCTTTGCTGATTTTGCATCCATCCATAAAACGTGTTTGTGATATAAAACTCGATCTGTGCATTATCTATTTAAGAGCTCAACCTGTACTGTTTTCCATAGAGTTATTACGAATAACCAGTTTTAGAAGATCTTTCATAAGAAACTTCGGTGTGCTGCTGATGGTACAGACAGAGAGCATTAAATTTAGCATGCAAAAGCACCCTGGGGATTAATAAGTCTATAATGGATGCAACATTACTTAAACTTGAGATTAGCTTTTAAATGCAAATCGCTCTTTGAATATTTTAGTAAGTAATAGCACAGATAATTTATACCTTCTAAAATAGTCCAGATAAAATATACAAGTATTGTCATTCCTTGTATCATCAACATTCACAAAAGTTCCCTGCTGGACATAGGCATCTCCCTACAAAGGGGTAAGAGCCATATTCACCACAGTAACCAAGGCATTTGTCTTTAAGACACTTTGTACCTATCTTTTAACTACTCATTTCTGACACTTTGTAAGTTTATCTTACTCCAATAGGTAGACAATGTTTTTAAATCACCATATCACCAAACTTTTGATATGGAAAACGATACGAAAGTCCTTGTACTTTATATTTAAAGAGACCGTGTTTTAATAACGAGCGATATGCAAGATTTACTGGCAATCGAAAAATCTGAAGTTAAAAGACGTGGGCTGTGCTTGTTATGAGTACAGTCACGTCATGTAATAAATGTGTCGAATTTTATCAAGTTTTTGCAAGCCAACGAAGCCTTCACATTTTGAGGTAAAATTACTTATTTTGCGACGTGACTTGCCAAGAAGAGGTGCCCACATAACACGATAAGACACAAGAAATGTGAGTACTATATTTTGCAAGCAGTGATGGTCCCAAAAGAAAGTATGAATGGTTATTTACATTTTGAATTATGTGTTTGATGATCAAACCACACAATTTATTTCTATCTCTATTCTTTAGAATAATATCTTACACTCGTTATTGCAAGAGTAACGTAGTATTTCACGGTTCAAACCACGTTCGTTTGCCATGGCGACGAGTTGAACATAAATTACAGATTTGCTCTGGTTAACTCCATAAGTTCTGGACTAGACCACTTCGAGAGCAGATGTTCTGTATGCTCCTATTCTTGTGAATAAGCTTTCTATTTTGTTATACTAAAATATACGTTGGAGATAACATTGTTTATTTAAGGCGCATCGTTACGGCATATAAATGAAAATCTTAACTTTAACCGAGTTAAACATGAGCTAAACAACAATTTTATCAAAAAAACTTTATGTGAAATGATGAAGGTACACGTAAATTTGTCGCAAAACTACTTATGGTATTAAAATATTAAGTATTTTCTCCACAAAAAAAAAATAAACGTGTTTATTGCAGCAGTAGCTCCATCTATGTTCATAAAGTGGCAAAACTGTTTTTACAGAGAAATCTGATACTTAAAAAAATATGACTGTCTTATTTTGCGAAAGTATTACAGAAGCACGGGACTTCCCATCAAGTGTTTTAATTATATTTTTGTCTCAATTAAAGACGTAACTCCATTTAACTTTTGTATGGAAAACGATCCACACACGATATCGCGTTTCATGACAGCCTCCATACAAACGGGGGCCTTTGACAGCCGCAAATCTGGCTGCGATGTGTGAAAGACAATATTTTTGTAAAGGATTTTGTTAAAAATCCGGATCCAACAAAACGCCCGAAAATCGTGCGCTGTGTTTGAGAATCATCTTAGTTATTTCATTTGGGAACAATATTTTAAACCGGTAAGTGGGTTAACTACCTTTTCCGTCCACAGTCGCAATACGAACGAAATAAAAGCCTGTTTATACAACTCCGAAAGTGTGCCTCCCCAATTCGTTATTTTTGAGAAGCACTCATTGTGTACTGACGAAAATTGTGCAATTTCACTTCGGAATGCTTGTAACGAGCTCTGTCAAGTTATACTCTGAATTTCATAGAGAGTCTCGAACAGGCGCGATCGCAAGTAATTTTCAGCCTGTCTTGATTATACACTGCTGTACAGACCCTTTAAACTCAAATCGTTCGTGGAAATACCAGCAATGTATTTTGTCAGAGTTTGTGACTAGCATTTTAAATCTGCTGTAGTGTTTAACAAGGTATTTCGTTTAGAAGCTCGGTACGAATACATACACCTACAGCTAGCTGTTTTGATTTATTTTTAGCTATTGCCTTTTCTGCAAACTTGCAGTGACGTGAGTGAAACTACCAGTTTATTTTCAGTTCATTTTAAATTGTGTTTAGTTTTGTATTTCGCCATCAGTTTGACTGTTTGTCTTAGTTAACAAGCATGTCTGGACTCAAATAAAAAAAGGTGTATTATGTGTCTATACCTAGCTTTTTGTAGACGTGAACTTATTTAAGCTTTTGCAAAGTGTTTTATTATTTTCGATTTATTCTATAGTAAAAACCTAAACAAAATATTTTCATTTTATGTGTTTGCGTCCGCATACCTTTATTGTGAAGTAAAATTTCATTACATATACGTTCTTATCCAATGGAATTAATAAAAAACATGGAGTTAGCTCAACGATCCGTCATTGTCGAGTGTCGAGTGAACGGGAAAAACTTCTTAATGACTTCCGTGCTGGTTTTTGTATTCGTATGTGGACTATTGCTCACGGGCGCTGGCAGGATAAATAGAAGATTTCTTAAGTTTTGTAAGGTTTAGCACTCTGCCTGCAGCATGAATAAAACATTTCTCTTGATGCACTGAGAATGGTCAAGGAAACATTATAACCGCTTGATGAAAATATGTTACGAAGGCAATTAAATTGCTAAAAAATATCTAAATTAGTGATCTTCACTACATAATTATTTATTCTCAAAGATCAACAAAAAATCCTTTTTACTAAAGGTATGGAAAGGATCAACAAAAAAAAAACAAATAAGTCGTTCTTTTCTAGTGGTTTATGATGATATTCCCACCCAGTTCACCACCGGGTAATATTCACAGAATAAAACAAATTATGCAGAAAAGTATCCTAATAAGTTGTAGTTGTTACTTTTTGTTAATGTATCAAAACTATTCTAGAAAGTATAAGAAAATCTCAGCAGAATGTTACAAGACTCTTCCATTTGAAACGCCGGCTTGTGAGTCTATCTTCATTATAGTTTAACTTTAAACTTAGCAAGAAGTAACTTTAGTTAGGTAAGGTCTAGTGTTTATACACTTAGATTGATGTCGATCGTGAGTCGTAAGATAAAAGCTCATTTTAGTTTTAACTTCATGAATTAAAAATAATCATGACACTTTCTGAATTTTGATTTAAACTTTTGTTGATATTACATTCCATAAGCAAACTGCTTCTACAACCTCTACTACCCATTCCCATTATCAATTGAATTGAAGTGTCGTCTAGCCGACATTCCTGCGACGAAAAAAATGTAAAAGAAAATAGGCTAATGCTTCGCGGTGGCGGTATAAAATATTCATAGGATTGTTTCACGTAGTTCTCGTTTTGCGTGTATGCCAGACAGCGCCGTGATTTCATTTCTTACTAGGCGCTGCCGTATGGACGTGCGGAATTTGATAAACTGTTTTGAACAATTCGTACAAAACGAGACAAACATACGACGGAACGGGACAGAAGACCATGTTGCTCAAAACCATTTACATTTCAAAACAAAATAATACAGAAAACCCACAAAAACCTTAATCACTCGGTATTAAATGAATTTCCTTAAAATAACAGAACAGACAGAAAAATATTTGGTTCGTCGAAATTCTGACAAGATGAATTGAATACTTTTCCCTTTAAGATCGAAGCATTAAATAGATTCTCAAGATTTTCCCTGAGCGATAACACAGAAAATTAAATTTTCCTACTGAGAGAGGTCCGAACGCTGTCAAACGAATGCGAGGCACTTACAGAAACATAGTACCCACTTAAGCCTTTCTAACTTCCCTCTTTCTGATTACAAATTGATAGATCAACTTTCAAATTGAAGGTCCGAATCTAGTTCATTGCTGTTTTATATCTAACATAAGTATTAGACAATAGAATTCAAAGTTGTAGAAACCTTTGTGGTTTAAAATATCTGGTACTCAAGGCTTCTAAGTATTAGATCTGCTAAAACTTAAAGGCCAAGCGTAGATTTGAGCTAAAAAAATACTATAGAAAATTTGTTGAAATCCTAAACAATTTATGAAAAGCTTTGCTTTCCTTAGAATCTTTGATGGGAAAAGTAAATAAACCAAAACATTGTTAATGTTCCGAAAAAACTTTTTCCACGTAGTCCATGCTTGTAATATTTCACCCAAAACTAAAGAATTGTTGGAAAACTCGCGTGTGGAAAAGCAAATCTATCGTTTTTAAAAACACTAGACAGCATTTTCTGGTAAAAATGCAGCCATGGCGTTACTAGCTTCGAGCGTGGCTGATAAACCTTCAAACGGTTTTTTATTAACTCGAAATCGTTTGAACTAGTCCGTTTTAATTTTTTTCACCTCTACTGTACAAGTTAAAATTAATAAATGATTACGTCGACTGTTAACATATCGAATTAATTATTATCGAATTTTTATAGTCATAATAAACGATTTTATCGCTGGTGTTGTGCAGGTAGGTACTAACTATTGGCACTATACTTCAACACTAGAGTTCTATGAAATTTATGCGTTTAATCAAGTAATTCTGGAACGCTTATAACATACCTAGACAATGGTCGGTGTGCGTCGACTGATAGCGTCCAAGCTGATCGATAATAAGTTTCGTACGACTTTTGGTCCAATTGTAGGTATATAAGTACAGCAAGATCCGGTGATCAACAGAAATTTTATGAGTGTCAATCAATAAAAATAAAGACACGACACACCACCAGATTCAATTAAAACATCAGCGGGTCTCTTACCGAAACACATGCAATAATACAATAAAGTTACGTTGAAATATGAGAAAGGTGACGTCTTTTACCGGGAGTTCAATTTCGACTGATATAAAAAGTATATCATTTTAAAGCTTAGTTAAAATGTTACTAAAGCATATATTTAATTTTATTTAAAAATCCTCCTTTTTTTTATTTTAAATAAAAACAAATTGTCGTACAAAAAATGAAATGAAATGAAACGAACATGCATTTTTGTTGCATTGCCATCGAAATCATATGGAACCTTCTTAGATGACGGCATAGTATCTATAAAACCTTCATGTATTATGGCAGAAGTATCAATGTTAAAAAGTAAACTGTCATTCATATCTGTCATTAAACCAAAACAAACACAAACATTGTATTTCATTCTTTATAAATAGGTATATTTTAATGCCCTAGAACATTTTACACTTATCTATGCATCGAATTTTATTGAATACCTAAATTGTATTCAAATAGGACTTCATTCGCACATTTTTTATACTGGATTGTACTGATTTAGAGGCAAAAACACAAGAAATCATGTAATTAGATAAAAAGCACAATAAATCACTAAAAACCTACTGACGTTATTATTATTGACGATCCCCTGGTCTGCAGGTAACGGTATAAAATATTGTAATAAACAATAAAAATCGCACAAAATAAGTAAAATAATTATCAAAGCTCAAAGTAAACAAATCAATTGTCAAACATATTACTTGACAACCGAGGGATATTTTTTTTGCATCTAAAGAGTTTTTTTAATGAGGTTGCATGTGTAGAGTTGGTAGAAAAAGTAAAGGCTCCCGCAGACAGGACGCGTCGCCTTGTGTCGCGTCACGTCGCGTAGCGTGTATTTCTACGCAGTCGCGCAGACCCTGCCACACCGGCAAGCATAAGCAGCGCATGCCCTTACTTCAAGCAGTGCAGGTCCTCGCATTGATAGTCCCAGCGACGCAGTGCACGCCCTTAAAACTAACGCAGACCGAACGTAGCACGCGTGCGTGCGTGCAGTAATGGAATGGAGACGTCAGATGACAGACGTACGCACGCAACGCAACACCTGGGCCGCAAGTCTGCTAATTTTTAGCCATTGTAATGCCAGCGACACACAACTGTCATTCTATTGCCACTGTGATTTTCCATTAAAAACTGTTAGCAGACTACGAAATGACCACAACCATGCAACTGACAAGCCATCGACATCCAAGTGAAACGATTTTCATTTAGCAGATATACTATTCTCCAATCCCAAAACTCCTCCCTACCTTAAAGAGCGCTTCATTTTCCATTCTGCGACCTTGCCTCGTAATTTGCGTGCTAGCGAAAGTATGAAGCTTAACCTTCCTCCGCACAGGACGGATTTCTACGCAAACTCTTTCACAGTGCGAGCGATCAAGCTGTGGAATTGTTTGCCTGAGGAAGTTCGTCGAGCTCCTTCTCTTGAGTCTTTCAAGATAAGAATAAAAAAACATTATTTGTCTGAAATTGTTGCATAATTTTCTCTCATTTGTTACCTATTATAAAATTGTAATATAGTCTAGTATTTTCTTTCCTTCTTCGTAATATTTATTATTATCCTGTCTTCCATAGTATAGATATATATTAGTATATTTTAATATATATATATATTAGTTTATTAACTTAGTAGTGTTAATATGTATGGTTTATATAATTATCTATGTATTAATTTATGTACAGTTATATATGTATTATATTTATGTGTTACTGGTAGATAATATTTGCACTATCCCGCTTCCATTGTCGCACTTTCTCTTTCACCCAAAGGTTGCCTGGTAGAGAATGCTACCTAGCATTAAGGCCGCCTTGTTGTACTGTTTCTTTTGTTTGTGTTTTTCTGTTGTTGTACTATTCCTTGTATTTTGTGCAATAAAGAATTTTGTTATGTTATGTTATGTTATTTACTGCAAGAAAGCACCCGCGCTGCGCTCCGTCTGCGTTAAGGCTCCCGCATTCCGGATACGGCACGCAATGCAATTAAAATAAGAAGTCCAGAAAATGACGGGTATATGCGCACTTCACACAACTCCATACATTACAACCGTTGCATGCGTCTGCGTCTACGCGACGTAGCATTGGTCTGCTGGAGCCTTAATTAAAGAGTTTCTGGCTCGGATACGAGCTCTTTTAGCGGTGCCAAACTGAGAGTTTACCATAGTGTTGCCAGCATTATCATTATGATTACCACTTCACTTATTTAAAACTTATTGTAATAAAAAACGGGGATGATTTTTTAAATATAACTTAGGTGTTTTGCTTTATTAATTATGTACTTTAAACCTGTATAACTCTCACTTCAGTCGAAATTCTACGCCCGCGTTTCACACATTTTCCGGATGTCTCTTTTAAATCATTCATTTGCATTTATCGTTAGAAGAATCCGTTACTAAATGTACTGAATGTAAAGACCTTAAAGAGGTAACAGGAGACGATGTTGCTAGCACAAAATTTCTTGCAACCTTGAGTGTAGTCGGTTAGCATACCTCCTTTGTCTGCGTCGAGAAACTTGACTAAACTCAACAGTCAACAAACTATGTGAACCGCATTACTGAAATGATTATTTGAAATATGACTTGCTATTGTTAAGTTTCAGTTTCGGGGTTTCATGAGCCGAACAAAGATAAACTGTATTTAGAATGCAAATTAATGAGTGGGCTTCTAAACAATAATGTTGGTTTAGTTTAAAAGTTAAAATGGTTATGATAATCAATTATAATTAAGGTGGATCAACTTGGTTACTGAAACTTCACTTTAATAACAACATACACTTTTGTTTGTACTTTTCTAATAATAACTCTTAATTGCCTTAACTTTTGTTTTGTTAGTCAAAACTTTTATATTTGCGCAGATCTTGGTATATTCAATGCTAATTATGAACTAAATACAAAGGATGTTTGTTTAGACACTAACAATGAACTATGGTTTCCAATTCTTTTAATATTTGGACCCACATTTATTCAAATAACCATACCACTCAACGTACACATAAGTTTTAGCTACCATACTTTTATTCTCAATCAAAAACGAAAAACAAGAATCGTCCCGTGTTATGAAGTCTAGACCAAGTTTGTATTGCTTTTACAACTGTTCTCGAAGCGTAAAGACTTTTCTTTGCGCAATTCGCAGAGATTTTACAGCACAATAGTGAACAATCCTCAATCCCACCCTTATGGGGACAGAAACGTCTGGTTAACAAGAATTTAATAGACGATCCGGTCGCTCCGTTAGCCAGACGGCGTGACGCCAAATATCATGTCGTTCAGCCATTTTAGCTGTTTTAGTGGTAGCTCGTTCGTAGCCCGCCCGTAGCGGGTTGCTACGATGCAAGAATTGCGTATAGATGATGTGGCATTTTGCTCTAGATGTGTGTGGTGCCGGCAGAGTAGAATAGCACCACCCCCTCTCTTCCCGTGGGGGTCATAAGAGGCATTTGAGGGATAAACCCGACCCAAACAGCCAGGGCAAACCATATGGTGGCGGTTAATCCGTCACAAAAGCGTTCCCAAGGAGAGTTGACGTCTGGTAGGCGGCCGGTCGTAAAATTATGCCAAATCCTTTAAAACACGATTTCGTGTTCAACAAAACGTGCTGCGCCGACCCCAAGTAATTGGGAAGATGATGATGTACCGTGTGTAGTTGTAGACACCAATCAATCAATAGTTTGGCTATAGAGCATTAATGATTAGTAAATTTTCCTCTTTAAAAAGTTAATTCCAATTAGGGGAGTGAGTTTATCATGGTTAAACTTTCTGTTTGGTCCGTATCAAAGATGGTTTCCCGTATTGAAGGGCACGTTAAGTCATAGATCTCAGTTGTTATTTAGACATTTTGGCGGTCGTTTCAGAGGCATTTTAAATGATAAACAGTTATATTTGGATGTTGAATTTTTAAACTAGGATTCATTTGGTGCCTCTAGGTGTCTCCACAAATTATAAGGAGGCCAATGTAGTTAAAATATACTGAGATACATTTATCTATGTAATCGAATTGCCTTATCTGTATTTATTCTTAGATCTTTGACATAAACAAAGTCCGCAAATTGTCTTCTTATTGCTGCATTATATCCGAGGTCTGTATTGCGTTTAACTCGCTCCTATTTGTGGGACAAAAACAAACTGTCTCATTTGTTTCGCAGTTCGTTCCGCGATACAATTTCTCTTACTGTATATTCAGCTATAACGTACTTGTTATTCTTAGAACAAGAAGATGGCAAATTGAGAAACTGATGAAACTGGAGTAACGGGCCGGGTACTCTCTCGACTTTGCCTTTTTTCGTGATTGGCTGAATGAGTGTCACTGTCAGTTCAGATAAGTACTTAGGTATTTAGCTGCACTTGCTATCTCTATATCTGCCCTATGTTTTAAGTTTTCTTGTGCGATCTTTATCTTTGTTCGTAGTTTTAGGACAGCAATTTGTCTTCCTCTTCGTGTGCCAAAGTCCCAATTAGTTAAGGTCGGCGCAACATGTTTTGTTATCTAGATCTAAATATCATATTGTAGCAAGCTTTTCTTTACAATTCATCTTCTTCCCCGTGTGCCGAAGTCCCATTTAGTTGAGGTCGGCGCAACATGTTTCGTTATCTAAATCTAAAAATCATATTGTAGCAAATGGATTTGGATATGTTTTCTGACCACCGGTGACTATCCCGATGGCGTAGTGGATAGTACCTAGTAGCCTTCTACGCCGAGGGTCGTGGGTTCGGTTCAAGTTTCAAGTTTATTTATTCATGAACAGTACATAAACAGTGTGCGAATTTACAATTTAGAGCCTAATGACAAGAGTTCAATTAATAAATTAATAATAAAATTTACAATCTTCCCACCAGACACAAATATTTGTAAAGTCAATATTCATATATTTGTGTTTAGTCTGGGTGTTTTCTATGTATAATATGTATAGGTGTACCTGAGTATTGTCAAATTGTCTTCTTTTTTAGCAACAATCAATATTTATGTTGACTGCCTGCTATCAGCGGACTTGGATAAATAATATCGGAATTGCGTGCTGCTTTGTCACCGGCAGGCCTTTATTAGTCTGTGTTAGTTATTAGAAGAAAATGGCGCAGATCAGTTATCTAGCTGATTAATCATGATAATGATGGTTTTGTTAAAGGGTATGACAAACCGAAAGGAGTTCAATGTACTTACGAATCAAAACAACTTTGCCTATGGAACAAGAATCAAAATATGAAAAAGAAACTCTTAAAGTAAATCAATCAGCTGAACTGATTTTTCATTTTGTTCCATGGACAAACTTGTTCAGTTTCATGAGTACCCTGGCCTCCTTTTTGCATGTTATACGCTTTTTGTTACTACTTGTATTCCAGATGATATTTTTTATGTAGGATAATATTATGTAAATATGCAAAGGTTTGACAAAAGATTCTCAGGTGTATCGCAATATTTTTAAATCCGTTTTGTGATACCATACGAGACCTTCACAATTCAATATTTCTTTTATGTAGAGCTTGTCAAATAGAATTGGCCTTATAGGATTGAAAGTATTGAAACTGATTTCTTCTTGGTAGCACAAAAAGCATTACAAATAGGTAGGTATGTTGTTTTCGACAGGATATGAGTTATATTAGTTAGTCCTATACCCTGCTGCAGGCGGTGGATGTGGGTTGATAATAATGATGATGTTTGTTATGAATTATGATTTGATTGTTTTGACTTGTCGCTTAAACAAGAAGACAACTACATACTCAGCTGATTCTCCACTATTTTGGGGAAAATCCAATCCAATCTGTTTACATTTGCAGATATAAGTGTCATGCATTCTCGGAATTGTCATTATTGTTGTGAAACTATTATAACTTAAGATCCAACAACTACAAAAAGTAAACTGTTCCCACCATCAATAATCACAGAACCAATTTTCATAGTAGGTACTCCACACAGATTTGTTGTTCACATTCCATTAACCTAGCGATAAACATCGGTAAATACCGGTAGAGATACGGTATACTGGTTGCGCAAATACTAGCAGGAAGCGGGAAGCGATAAATTCGTGCGAAGTAAAATAAAACCTTCGCCGGCCGGTTCCGCTGTCTGCGCTTATGATGTATCGGCTAGTGCCAGCTATCGACTATGGGGTTGTGTTAGCTGGGAATAGAGTAGCAGATAAATCAGGTCGTCTCTTTTAGGGATTTACTTTTATTTCCGACGTCATCTCAATGTTTTCGTAAAGAATTTATACGTATCAAAATTCAAACGCGTGTCATTCCGAACCGGAAATAATTTTTGGACGAAAGGAGTTTACGAAATCCCAAGAACCGGATTTCATGGCACACGTTGCCACACCAAATACTTAGCGGTTTTTATTTGTGTAGTGGCATTCAAGACCTAAAAAATGCATTGGAAACTGCAACTAATATTTGATAATAAAACTTTGCCGGTCAACATGCAGTGTAAATACACCATCTCTCTCTCTCTCTCTCTCTCTCTCTCTCTCTCTCTTCGTGTGGGACAACTAGTCGTTCAACGACCCGATGAACTGGTGACAGAGTTTTTCAACCGCCTACTGCCAGTAGCAGGTCTCTGACATGGTTGTGTAACGACCGCCATCATAGACAGCAACCGGTACCGACTGGCTAATGCACCGTAACTTATAATGTTAAATAATTATTGACTAATAAATAAAATAAGCAAACCGTAATGCTTAAAGATAATGCAATTTAGTTAATGTTTAATGTATTTATCTCTAACAATACTGTTTTTATCTCTGACCCATGTAATGAGGGTCTATAGGAGCCAAATTTGATTAACTTTAACATTACGACTTGGGTGCTCGTTTTAAATTAAAGGCAGGGTTAACGCTCGAAACTTTAATATTAAATCAAATTTAATTAGGACAACAACAACTTTTAATAAATTACTAATTGTCGGTCTTGTTCTGTTTTATGGGTCATTGATTTGACGAATGACCCGACAAACTCTGATTAAGAGTTTTCAAACCGCTTACTATTAGTAGGCCTCTGAAAATTATGTAGTGTGACGACCACAGACTGCAATATTACCCAGCAACCAGAACCCACTACGGGTGGGTTCTGGTTGACTAACGTGACCTCCGAAGCACGGAATCATCTTTTTTACGCACAATAACCCTGCAATGCCTGTAGTCCTAAGCAAACTAGGAACAAATTCTCAAAGTGATAAATATTAACATTATGTGTGCTTGCCCTCGAGGAAGCCCTATTGGTTATGCGTTACGTATTTTCACATTTATCGGCTTACAAATTAACTTATTAACTACGTAATAATTATTTAAAAATATGGTAATACAATTTGAACTCTGAATTTCCCCACCGTTGTATGATGTCAGCAGCAAGGCGAGGCCTGCTCGGGACGTTCTCTGAGGGCACTTTGAGCTGAAAGCTGAAATTACCTAATTGTAAATTATATACGAACGATGAAACTGTAGTTCCTGGAAAACTTTTGCGTTTCGTTTTTAATTTACATGCTTAATTTGCTACTTCATTTTGTTTATGAGTATAACTGCTGTGTGCTACCTGATATTTTTTTTACACTATAAAGTTAATTAAGGATCAAACGGCGCAATTATCATGAAGGAAAAAAATATTTAAAAGAAAAATGTCGTAGGTAGGTAGTTGCAATTCCAATATCGATATATTTGATTTAGCTGTTGGGACACAAGCCGGTTGGTGCTAATTTTGCGCTAAAACTTTGGTTTCGCTTTTTTAATTTGGTTAGTAGGTACTTTGGAGGAAATGTAGTGGTTTCTCGTAATCAACTGCCATGTGATTTTATCCTTTGAATTCATAACAAGACTGGCACTAAATGCCTCGGCGTACCTTTAACACAGCTGGCTAGGGAGCGCAGTGCCAGTAGTATTGGCAGGGCCTGCTGCTACTTTACTCTTTGACATAAAAACAGGGCTTTAGTTTTATTAATGTATGCCAGTATCTCACACCTCAACTGCAGGATTATAAATGAAGTAATGTAACATCGTACCAATTTATTAAGTAATAACTAGCAACGTGTATGTCTCTCAACACATGCCAGGGAGTAATTAGTCTCCGCTACGTAATCATTGCTTTAACTGGAGAGCACATTTCGCGGTCTAGATAGGTTCCTTCATCGTCGTAGCTACAAGCTACGTACTGGGAACGTTGGAACTGAGTCATATTAAGATGCGTTTAGACATTTTATCGTGTCCAGTATCTCATAAAACATGATGTCCTATAAATAGGTAGGCAATAGTTATTTTATTAATGTTACTTTTAAATTCAACTAAGACACAATTTAAAAGCTTGACATTTTTTTTAAGACTTTGTGTATCTATAAATACACACGCATATCACGCGTTTATCCCATGCGGGGTGGGTAGACCGTTAACGGCCGTAAAATACGGGCGCTATTGTCATGTCTCATGTCGGGCGCCATCAGGAGATAAATGCCCAACACGATTAAATGAAACTGTTCATATTATATCACTGAACGGACTTCAAATGTAACATGCCAGCTTGCATATAGCCTCGTGACTCTGAAAACATTATGAGAAAGAGGAAATGCAGTAGAAATGAACAAAATATCGTCATGTAGCGCAAACATTTTGTCATTTAGATACCGTTTGCTTTACTAACAAGCAACAAGCAAATGTTGCCTCAAATGCAACTTCAAAAGACCTTACAAGCATTAATATCTCGTAAAAGCACAACCACTCATATGAATACCGGAAAACGAGGAGAGGAGTGCACTATTAAATATTTCATCATACCAAAGCTGCTTACAGTTGCGTACGTCTTTTTTGTTATTTGTGCAAATTGAGCAACACAAAACATTGTAATCCAGAACAGTGACGTCACCATGGCATCCATTTCTTTATCAATAAAATAACTAAACCTAGAAGATTACTAGTTAGCACGTCATGCATAATACAAGGTGTATCAAAAATATTACCCAATAAATTACTGTAATGAAAATTTCAATGTATAGTAGGGAAATCCATTTTAATGAGGTACCTATGGGTACCTAGCAAATAGAAAAATTTATAGTGCCAGTTTCGACTGCGCATTTTTTCTATGATTGATCAAAATGTGTCAATGTCAAATATAGTTTCTATTTATTGGTGCATTTATGCGCACGCCTGCTCCCATTCACAACTGTAATGTAGGTTCAGAGTATTGTGAAATGCGTTTTTACGGAAGTGTTTTAAATTTTCTGATCCACTTGGCTTGACAAATGTTGGACAAATAAATAATATTAGCTTTCATCAGAACTGTTTTATGACAATTTGTGCCTCATTTTCTGTGTAATACGTGAAAGCGGGTGAACAATCACTTTGAATAAACAATAGTGCTTTGTGAAGCAATTTAAAGCTCGCATTCATAACGAGTGCGCTTTGTGAAAATGAAAAATAGATGGGAATATAAAACGAATCGTAAGTTCTTAGTATGCAATACAGCGAATGCCTCACTGCTTTATTTCTGCAGTGGTTGTGGTTCAAATCAGATTTACCTTCGAGACAATTTTCTAATTTACGCTTATTCTTTTTTTTATGAAAAGAAGTATCTGCTAGATATTTGATTATCTGATAAATATGAAACATTACTTTCAGTCGTGAAACTTTCCCAAGTTATGACTTGATAAGTACACTTGGAAACATGGTACCATACCGAAGGCTTCCGCATTGTTTTCATATTATACTTAAGTTTTACGGAATATTACCATAACCGTACTTTTTTTGTAGTAGCTAGGCGTAGGTATATGAGTAGAGATATTATATTTTCAATGGTGATTTAATGTTTTGATAATCATATTTGTGTACAGATAAAAAGTAAAATAATAAAAATGTTCTTTTTACCATTTGATCGTTCTTAACGTAAGTAAACTTTTTCTTTTTTCCTACACACGATTTTTATTAAATCATCAAATTTTTGTCTGCGGAGTCTCGGCTTAACGTTGCGCTATACAATTTAGAAGTTTCAAAACCACTTGAAACAGGCTTATTACCAGCTCCTTTGAAAACTCCAGCAGGTCTATGTGACGACAAGGGTCGTTATAAGCAGCTAATGTTATCCACATTTTGCGCCGGCACGCTCCTGTGGCGTGCATCGGAATTATCTCGCAGCACAACATTATGGTGGTCTTCACACAAACCGCAGAGTTTTGTGGCATTTCTGCGGTCTGGTTTTATTGACGTAAAGAGTGTATAAAATCAGTTTTTTATATCCATTTACGATAAGTATTGTCCAGATGAACTATGAATGCAAATCAGTATTATGAATCCATGCGTGTTGATTCGAAATGAAAGTGAAAAAACCTGGACTCTTCGCCATCGGTACTGCGGCACTCATTGCCTTAGTTGAAATGCTGACTAAGTGAAGTTTCAAAACCATGTTACAAATAACTGAAAGACAACACCGCGTCGGTTGGATGGTGACCTATCTGAGATTAATATTATGCTCCGTATGCCACACGACGCATGTGGGCGTTTTGTGACACGGCTGTCAGAGACTGTAAGTTATTAACTGGCTGTCAAAAACCGCAATAAAATGCACCACGTGTGAAATCCTACAATGTGGGCTGCGGGGATTTCGGAGGATGAGGTGAGCTGAGTTTACCTTGGCACAGACTATAGTGCAGGTAATAGGTTTGTTTTGATCTGAAGGTTGTAACTATTTCGCATATTCTCACTATTATTCTTTGGGAAACTTTTCGTATTACATTTCTCGTCAATCTCTTAAAAGTAAACTACTAAAAAAAGACTGACTTTATGACTATTATTTTAGAAGACTGATAAGAATTTAGTAGTTAGTAAAAATACAAATTATTCCTAGAGACAACGCCTCGTCTCTATGGAATAAAAATGAGTGGTAAGCAATGGTCGAAACTACTAAGCTGAAGTTATTTATAGTTTTCCACAATTAACCCTGTAAGAACCCGATAACATCATAATCATGTACTTAAAATACCGCTACGAAAAGCATAAAAAGCTCTCACACTCATAAAATATTCTTCCTGCACTATATTTCTGCCTCTATTGTGTTTTTTTACATCATTAGTCATTCCCGTTTGAATTACAGCTCGAGAAATAACGCGGTTTATCGCACGAACATGATGAATCAACTCGCGACAAAACATAAATCATGGTAGCCGAGTTACAATTTATTTTATTTTACATAAAATGCCCCTGGGGACCTGTTTGGAGTGTGTTTTTCGTATTAGGCGGAACACACGACATAGTTTCGTGGTAAAGATTTGTCTGGAAATATAGTTTTTGAATCAAAAGAAAGCTTAGGCGCTTTCTGCACACTATGTGAGACGTAAGACATAAGGTGATGTTTAACCGCTGCTGTCAGCAATGAGACTGGCGTCTCACAGGTGTAGACGGCGTCTCTTATATTTCATACATTTTATATGGAAACGGCTTTTGAGCGTCATGCTGTCTCATGTGGATATAGCACCTTATGCAAACGTACGCTGTTTTTGACTAACTATTTACCACACAAATCACATTTTGTACCATAACAGCCACATCGGTTCACTGCTGGACATGTGCTTTCTCTTATCAAAGGTTATTCTCATACTCACCACGCTTGGCAGGCGGATTGGCGAGCGCAGTTCAAGGTGTTGCATTTACAAGAAACACTGCTGCCCGTTCCCTGATTGATTATCACTTAGTCGTTTTTTACGACACCCACAGTTAGAATTGGGGTGATACTATTCTAAGCCGGCATCACGCGGTCAATACACAATAGCACATGAACTCATTAACGCGCATATCTTTGACATCAATGGATTTATGTAGTACAACGTGCGATAGAAGCCCATCGTAGGTAAAAGAAATTGGATTGCTCATGATTTGAAATTACGCAGTAAGTAAGTACATTAAAGAATGAAGATGCACAAAATTAGTTTCAAGTAGGTAGGTACTTAACCAGTTTTTACTCTGTACTGATGGATGAGAGAAGGGTCATCTAGACGCAAATACAAATGGTTTTTAAATTGACTAAAAATGAGAATCATTGGAAAAGTGCTAATGTCTTTACTATTTGTGTACCGAGCTGTGCCCAGAGTAGGATTAACCGATAATTTGTCTACGTCTCCATTCCAACGAGAACTTGCTTTTTGCCGAAACTTTCTCACTGAAATAGTGTTTGTGACTTAAACCTAGAGAAGGTACCTACCTTCTTACATCTAGTTAGGTACTGGGTACAATGGTACATCATTCATTTACGTCGTGTAGCGCGCTCGTGTGATGCCGGCTTAGAATGGCATCACCCTAATTCTAACAGTGGGTGTCGTAAAAAGTGACTTACGGTTGTAAATCCAGGGAATGGGCAGCAGCGTTCCCTGTAAGTATATAACACTTGCACTGTTGTTGCCTGTTCGCCTGACAAGCGTGGTGAGTATGGCAATACCCCTCGTTAAGGGGAGGCCCATGTCCAACAGTGGACTGTTGTGGTAAGGTATAAGAGGGCACTGAGTTGATGATCATTCATTACATCAAGTTATGCTGAAAACAATTAAAAATATTAGTCAACCACTTTGTACATATACAAATATCACGTCTTTATCTCTTGCAAGGTTAGTAGAACGTTTCGGCTGTAAAAATTCGGTCGCTCTTATCACGTCTGACAAAATATTCGTGGACTATATTACTGAAAAATCGTGTATCGTGAGCTTGTCGCCTAAAAGTTGTTATACATGACGCGTCAGGATCGGGGGGACCGGGCATCGTGGGGCTTCTTGGGTAGCGTGTATGACGATGAAGTAAACTCAGGAACGATTTAATGAATTTCAGGCTTTATTTTCAGCAAATTTACACTTCAGAGAAATGAAAGTACACAGGTAAGTACACACGAGACAAAATTGCCACAGAAACCGACAAGTCTCTTGGCAGAGGAGATTCTTCCACCAAAATCAAGAAAAAAGTGCGTGACGCTCCATTTGAAATTTACAAGGTGGTCTCCGATCCCCGCCAAAAGCCTTGCCCAAGCGATAAAACCGAGGGAAAACCATTCTCAGCCAATCGCTTGCGTTTCTACAGCACATACCAATCAAGATACATTCAGGTTATCAAACATTACAACATAAATCGGCAAAATAAATCATACGGAAGTTACAAAATAAACAGTGATAATGAAATGGACCAATTACAAGTAGGAAAGTGCTGTCATTCTAGCCAACAGTACAAACTGAACTAGGAAGTGGTAATAAAATTAATTTGACATTTATTCTAGTAAGAAAACTACTACTAGACCATGTACGAATTGTATGACAAGTACAGCCCTCTGTGGGCAAGTCAAGAAATTAACTCAAAGGTGACAGTTGAAACATTCGGATACTAGAAATCAAAATGTTATAAATTCGGATACATAATCACAAAAATCGGTTTGACGCGTTGCCGACAGGTGGCGCTTCTCTCACACTTCGACACGGCCATCCTGAGCTTCAACCGTCCTCGGGTGAAGTACCTGGTGACAAAAATCATTGGAAAGTAATCTGCTCGGCTTACCTGACATTACAATGACAAAATAAACAAGTGCAAAAATAACATGGAGAAAACATAAAAGCTAAATTTTACATAGCCAACTCTACAGTTAAAATTATCATTACAGTATCTTAAATTAAAAATTCATCGAATGTAATGCAAACAGTAAAGTTAAAGTCAGAAGTAGAGTTCAACACAACAAAGTTGTCAACGACCAACAGATTCAAGCCATAAAAAATAAAATAAAAAAAATGATTGAAATTCTCAAATCAAACAATTGGGATTACTGCCTAAACATGGCTAGCCAGTCCTTCGGCTTGGGCACCAGTCCTTCGGTACCGTGCTTCCAACACCAGCAAATGCCATCACAGCTGCGTAAGTGCTACTCCCCGCAAAGAGTATGCCATGCAAAAAAAACAGCCAACACGCACTTCTTACATGCTCCGGCGTACCATTGATGGTGAGGTTGCAAAAAAAAAAGAAACCAATCAAGGCAAAACAAAACAAAACACCCAGTCCTTCGGGTCTGTATTCAGTCCATCGAATACCTGTATTCAGTCCATCGAATACAATCTAGTCAGAAAACCCAATTAGTTAGAAGCAGAAGCAGTATCAATATCAGAGTCATCGCTCTGTTCACACTCTAATTGTAGCTCCGGAGGAATCTGTTGATCGGGGACTTTTCTAACTCTATCATGGGCATACTTGTAAGTTCGCTTGGAAGTAAGAGATTTCAGCAAATACCTATCGCCATCTAAAACTTCAATCACTCTAAAAGGTCCTTTAAATTTAGCATCTAATTTCACCTGATTTCGCTCTTCGTTTTCAATTAAGACGTAGTCGCCTACTACGCATTTTTGAAGTTTGGCTTTATTTCTGTCAAATCGCTCTTTATCATAGTCGGAGTTTTCCACTATGCTTCGAGATGCTTGCTCTCTCATTGCATCCATGTCAATTAGCTCATCATTGTCATCTACGGTCATTAAATCAAGAGGTCGGGCAACTTTACCGATCATAAGCTCGAGAGGACTGGCTTTTGTGACGCGGTTTATGGTAGAGTTTATAGCTAACTGAATATCGCCTAATGCATCTTGCCATGAGCGCTCCTGGCTAGCCTCCACCGAAGTTAACATACCCTTCAGAGTGCTCATGACTCTTTCGACCTGCCCGTTGGCGCGACTGGCGCCGGTTGCAATCAAGTGGAGATCAATGTTGTGACTGTCACAAAAGTTGGCAAAATCTCTACTGGTGAAACAACGACCCTGGTCTGCGACCACCCTCTGGGGTGCACCAAACAACGATATGCCGGACTTCAAAGCTCTAATACTACTGACACTATCTATGTTCCTGGAATGAACCAAAAGCACAAACTTTGTAAACGCATCGATTAGAACAAAGACGTATTCCTTGTCATTGTTTTTACCACTCAGTTTGCCCGAGGCATCAATGTGGATAGTATGCCAAGGAATAGCGGTCTTTGGAATCGGATGAAGTTCCGCTTGAACTCTACCAGAGTGAGATTTTGATACCTTGCAAGTGATGCAAGTGTCCACAAACTTTCTTACATACTTGGACATACCAGGAAACCAATAATGGTCATACACTTTTTCAAGTGTTTTTTCCCAGCCTAAGTGCATGATCGACTCGTGAACGTTATTGATGACGGCCCATCTAAATGCACGGGGAACAATAGGGAGACATCGAGTGCGACCGTTTCGTTGTATCTTGCGGTGAAGAATATTGAAACGAACCTCGTATGTTTTCCTAATATCCTCAGGAAGTGCCTCATTTTGCAAGTCTGCAAAAATTTTTTGTAGTTCCTCATCCTTCTCCTGTTCTGCCTGCAACCAAGTGCTTGAAAGAGAGGCTATGTCTACCCGCTTTTGTTCTACGCGCATGTCAGGAGTTGGGACTTCTGAAGGGATCGGGTTTCGAGAAAGACAGTCTACATGTGACATCCTCGTACCTGCGCGGTGCTCTATGTCAAAATCAAAGGATTGAAGGTAAGCCCACCAACGATGTACCCGGGGTGAGAGATCTACCTTCGTCTTTGATGCCTTCACTGAATTACAGTCTGTCACGACTTTGAATTTTCGGCCTTGAAGGTATTGTCGAAAATGCTTGACAGAGTTGACAACCGCTAAAGTCTCAAGCTCGTACGAATGGTACCTGGATTCAGCCGGGGATGTTCGACGACTGTAATAAGCAACTGCGTGTTGCTTATTATCGACCTTTTGGAGGAGCATAGCGCCATATCCGTCTGAACTGGCATCAGTGTGCAGCTCAACTGGAAGGTCTGGGTTAAAGATCATGAGCACAGGTTCACTGGTCAACTGTGCTATGATGTTTTGGCGTATTTCCTCGTGTTCAGGTTTCCATTCCAGAGACTTCTTTTTGCTACTAGTGAGCTTGTACAAAGGAGTCATGGTTTTGGAGAAGTCACGGACAAATTGCCGAAAGTATGAAGCCAAGCCAATAAATTGGCGAAGTTGGGTGACTGTAGTAGGAGGAGGAAGCTTGGTAATAGCTTCGATTTTACCTGGGTTCGGCTGTAGACGACCTTCTTCGATAACGAAGCCCAAATACTCTATGCGCTTCTTCAGAAAGGAACACTTGGACAAGTTTAATGAAAAACCTGCCTTACTGAGCACGTCAAGGACAAGGCGAAGACGTTCAAGTCCCTGCTCAATCGTTGAAGATAAGATCAGCAAATCATCGATGTAGCAAACAACAAAGGAATGAGCAAGATCACCTAATGCATTCATGATTGACCGCTGATAGACTGAACTTGCGTTTTTCAGACCAAAGGGCATAGTCAGATACTCCCATTGGCCCTCAGGAGTCACGAACGCAGTTCTTTCTATCGACTCCTCTGCAACAGGGATCTGATGGTAACCACTAAGCATATCTAGAGCCGTAAACCACCTAGCGTCTCCTAATCTAGCAACTTGATCGTTGATGAGAGGTAAGGGGTATCTGTCCGGCACGGTGTTCTCGTTCAGCTCGCGATAGTCGATGCACATCCTATAAGAATCGTCTTTCTTTCTAACAAGCAACGCTGGACTAGAAAATGGTGAACTGCTTGGCCGTATAACCCCCGCATCAAGCAGCTCCTTGACCTTGGAACGAACAATCGCTTTCTCTTCTGGACCTAATCTGTAAGGACGCCTTTGTACAGTTTTGCTAGGATCGACAAGACGAATCTCCAGCTGTCCCGTGGTAACACGTGAGGTAGGTACACCTGTAGGAAAAGAGGACTCGAACTCCTGCAGTATGTCGACTAAACCCTGAATACGTTCCGTCGGTAAATCGGTATCAACATTGCTAAAATCAGGCGTAGCTGCATTCAAACTACACGACTCTACTTGTAGCGGAACACAGCGACTGAAAGTGGCCCAGTCATGGGTCATAGTGACATTGATATCTGGAGTAACAATCTCACGACCTATTAGGACATCATCGTTCATAAACTGATCTGGTAAGACATGGAATAGAATCTCGAAAGGCAACCCGTCGATTTCTACTTGACACTCGATTTGCAAAGTACTAAACACGCAAGCTTGACCAATACCAGTCACGGTTACAGTATTATTCAAACGTCTACCAGGAAATCTAGATGCAATGGATTCTTTAATGAGAGAGCATTCTGCACCCGAATCATAGTGTAAAAGAAGCGACTCACCAGCTATATTCATCCGTCCGGTAGGCTTGCCGACGTGGCACACGTCGACTCGACGCGTGTTGCTACTGTTGACTGCACCATCAGAGACGCCGCTGGCCGCCGCGCTGCCGGTGGCACCTCCTTTCCCAGTGAAGCTCTTGCTCGCAGTGGAGAGTGGATGACGACACTTGGTGGCGTAGTGACCAGCTTCTCCACATCTGAAACAGGTAACGCCAGATGCGTTTGATCGCTGCTTGGGTACAGACGGTGGCGGCGAAGCAGAAAAAGAAACAGAACGATTACGTGACCTTGTGACATCTTTGGAGCGGCAATCGGGACTGCGATGTCCCAGCTTCCCACACGTGTAGCAGCGCACAGGTCCTGGTGCAGCAGCTGGCCGGAACCGCTTGCTCTGGATCCCCTCGCTTGCAGCAGCTTCACTTCGCCGCTTCAGGAAGGAGCAGGCTTGTAACTCGCGTTGTAGGTGCTCTCGTGTCTTGATTTCTGCTGTGAACGCCACTCTTGCAACCTGCTATCAAATTGAGATACATGGGCAAGAATCATGGCGTATGTGATTTGTTCCACAGTCATGTCCTTGAACCGTGCCATCAAGGTCGTTGAAAGCCGTGCTGCGTACGACGCCATATTTTCGTTGTCCTTCGGTTTGCTATTTTGTAAATTGATGAGGGTAGCAGCAGGCGTTTCGATCAAGCCATAACGCGCCAGGAAAATTTCTTTGAACTGCATCCATGTCATTCCAGCAAACGATATTTGAGAAAGCCATTGTGATGCGCTTCCCTTGAGGGCTCCACTAAGTGCCAGAATAAGTGCACTTCCATCCTGCTCTTGATCATTGAGGCATATGTCTGCCGTGGCGCACCATGCCCTCGCGTCAACATCCGCATTTTGGGGGTCAAAAACTGGTAGATTAATTTTGCGGGTACTCACAGGGCGCATGGCATCGATGAGATTCATCATGTTCCTGTTTTGTGCTTCCAGCAACGTGCGCAGGAGGTTTTCGTCCATGTTCGCCGTGGATACACATCCTCGGTTTTCAGGTGGCTGGTCGTCTTGAACACGCTGTCGTCCCGCTTCTGATGACGCGTCAGGATAGGGGGGACCGGGCATCGTGGGGCTTCTTGGGTAGCGTGTATGACGATGAAGTAAACTCAGGAACGATTTAATGAATTTCAGGCTTTATTTTCAGCAAATTTACACTTCAGAGAAATGAAAGTACACAGGTAAGTACACACGAGACAAAATTGCCACAGAAACCGACAAGTCTCTTGGCAGAGGAGATTCTTCCACCAAAATCAAGAAAAAAGTGCGTGACGCTCCATTTGAAATTTACAAGGTGGTCTCCGATCCCCGCCAAAAGCCTTGCCCAAGCGATAAAACCGAGGGAAAACCATTCTCAGCCAATCGCTTGCGTTTCTACAGCACATACCAATCAAGATACATTCAGGTTATCAAACATTACAACATAAATCGGCAAAATAAATCATACGGAAGTTACAAAATAAACAGTGATAATGAAATGGACCAATTACAAGTAGGAAAGTGCTGTCATTCTAGCCAACAGTACAAACTGAACTAGGAAGTGGTAGTAAAATTAATTTGACATTTATTCTAGTAAGAAAACTACTACTAGACCATGTACGAATTGTATGACAAGTACAGCCCTCTGTGGGCAAGTCAAGAAATTAACTCAAAGGTGACAGTTGAAACATTCGGATACTAGAAATCAAAATGTTATAAATTCGGATACATAATCACAAAAATCGGTTTGACGCGTTGCCGACAGGTGGCGCTTCTCTCACACTTCGACATACATATAAAACTCTCGAGTATTTTATGATATAATATTTTTATAAAATTCAGCTAAGTCCGATTCCTACTGTAACAGCACCCTGCCTACGAATTTTTTTTTTTTTTTTTTTTTAGCTAACCTAACTAATGAACGCGAACTAACTAAATGATAAAGCGACCTAACTGTAAATGATAAAGTGACCTAACTGTAAATGATAAAGTGACCTAAGTGTAAACTGAAACCGTGTAAATAAAATCCTAAGCTAAATCTTAAAGTTGGTTACCGGAGTAGGGTTCACGAAGGTTCATAAAACAGGCCATGTGTGATCGTCATAGTGTGTCCTACGTTGTGAACCGTGTGTAGTATCCCAAGGTTGTTTTATGATACGGAATGGTATTTAACTAAGTTAACCCCTATACAATAACTTACTATCCCAAGATAATAAATTCCCTAAAAGCTAAGTGAACTATGCGTAAAGAAGTAGTATACTGTCAGAACAAAAGTTAAAGGTAAATAAAACAATAAAAAGAAATGATCCTAATAAGAACCGCATATAAAATTCAAGTACTGTTTGAAAACTCAATTATGATAAAGAAATAAAATAATAATTCTTCAAAATAGTAAATTTCATTCGTACAAAGTCAAGTATGCTATGGCTATTAATATGAGTAAGAGTGCGCAGCTAGTCCGAACTATGATAATTGATTAAGGGTAAGATTGCGCAGTATGTACTCGAGAGCAAAAGGAAAGATAACTTAAATAGAAGTAACCGATTCATAATAGTAAATGATTGTCAATTTGAGAAGTTAATGAATAACAGCAAGAATGTTACATGGTTTAGCTTTGAAGATTCAAGGTTAACGGAAATGTACTGCCTATGTGAGAGAAGTGACTACCTATTACCGCATCCCTAAAGGGATGCGGGATTCAGCCATCTCCTCCGCTCCTGAATCACCATTCCTCACCAGGAATTTACTAATGAGAAGCCAAAAGTGCATAATTTATACACAATAGGAATTTTGAATTTGGAAAAAGATTTATTATTAACTACTGAGTCATCATTTCTCACAACAGCAGTTTATCAATATTAATTAAGTAAAATAGGTATTTATTTACAACCTTCCAGTTAAAATACAACTGTACAATAACTTGGTAATTCTTTGAACCATATTAATTTAATAAGATAATGGTGACTTTAACCAACTTGGTGATAGTATCCCATTCCATCTTAGTATAGGGTATAGCTATCGAGGCACTGACCTGCTTGGCCTAAGTATGATTAACTCCAACATTACATTCAAGTAAGTAATTGTCTTTGAATTAACTTACAAGAATAGGAATAGATAATACGTCTTTAGTATTATTTGAATTTAACTTTATAATATGTTTGTTGTATTGCTAGAAGGCTGATAATAAACAACCATTGTCATTTAAGATAAACTTATTTAAAAATATCAATATTTATGCAAACCGAAATTTTAGTATTTTATTTTAAAATTATAAACTCAACCATGAAACAAATCCCGTTCAAATTTATTTAAAGAAATGTTTTAATATAAAGTATTATTTAATGTGATATTGAATTAATAAAAGTTGACTTCTATTAAAGTTGGGTAAGAATACGCAAAGGTATATGACAGTGAAAGCGCTCCGCACTAACTATTTTCAAAAGTAAATAAATTAAAATGTATTAAAATTCAAAAAGTATTTTAATTTGGAAACAGAATTAAACGCCCAAACTAAACGATGCTACCTTCTATTAAGGTTGGGTAAGAATGCGCAATAAAGTGGACTCCAAATTTGGGTAAAAATACGCAAGTGTAGATGGTAATGAAATTTCAAAAGTAAATAAAATAAATTAAATAAAAAAATCTAAATATTTAAATTTGAAACCAGGATTAAATAGCCCACACTAAATGATACCTAAGGAAAACATTATTAATTTCCAAAAGGATGAAAAATATTTAAAGTCCCAAAATATTGCAATGTTTCTAAAAATATTAATTTATAAATAAAATAAAATAAATTAAAATTCTAAAGTTATTTAAATTTGGAAGCAGCATTTATTTATTTATTTATTTTAAAGTCCCAAAATATGGCAAAGTTTCTAAAATATTTATTTTTTAAATAAAATAAAATAAACTAAAATTATTTTAATTTGGAAGCAGCATAAATCAACCCATACTAAACAACACCTAAGTAAAATATTTTTAATCCAAAAAAGGATAAAAAATAAATATTTAAAATCCCAAAATATTTTGAAGTTTATAAATTATTTTAATTAGGAAGCAGCCCTAAACGATCCAATCCAAAAGGCATGTAAATAAAATATTAATAATTTCAAATAAAATTATAAAATGTTTGAAATTCTAAAATATTTATAATTGATAACAAGTGTGCAAGAACCGCAAAATACTAAGTTAAATTAAGTATCTACTAAAGTATTAAAGTTAACTTCAGTAATGAAATTAAAGTTAACTTCAGTTTCACGAGGGGTAAAAGTACGCTAAAAGTAGCTACACAACTCTGGAACAAGCTTCCAAAGACAGACCAAGACTGTCCCTCTTTATCCTCTTTCAAAAAAAGGTTGAAAGAGCACTATCTATCTCAAGTCCCTTGATATATATGTATGTATGTATGTATGTATGTATGTATGTATTTGTATCTATTTTATATATGTATATATATTTTTATATTTTAAGATATTAGGTTAGGTACATGTATATATTTTTTCTCTTTGTGCAATCTTGTCACCGTATATATATCATCTCATATTCAGCTGTACAGGTTGGCTGGAAGAGATCTCTTTATAGAGATAAGCTCACCTTTGTAAACTAAGTTTAAGTGTTAATTTTGTTAATTGTAATTTAAGCACAATAAAGAATATATATATATAAAATAAATTATAACATTATAAAACTTGCGAAACGCTATCTTTCTATCAATACCATAATGTGTGGGACACCGAGTCGACGAATGCCCCTACTAACCCCAACATCCTTAGATACATTATGTACTTATAACCTACCAAATACCCACTAAACCCAGGAGCATAAAATCTACCTACGACTATCTCGAAACTTCCAACGCAACCGTACAAAATTACATAACAGCGACAGACAAAAACGTGCCTTTCGACACACCAATCTGCTACCTATAACCTAAACCAATCTCACAATAAGAAATAAGTCAAACCATTTCATTCCCTACGTTACGTAAAGCATAATTTATTCCGGTACCTACTACAGATAGTTCCCGACAAGTTCCCGACACATCGGATCCTATTACCTATCGCCAGCAGCTCCATAAACCTACTCAAAGTGCCAAACTAAATCCGTCATGCCTAGTATCTGTATAGGAAACCGTTTTAGGAAGACCTTCCAAATACAAAAGTTCAACCTACACTGGTCGGACGTAGAAAATGTAAAGAAAACCATTTTAGACAGACCTCCCAAATACAAAGGATCTACCTATACTGGTCGTTCTTAGTAACTGTATGGAAACCCAGGTTACATAGACCTCCCAAACACAAAGGATCAAACTACATCGGACGAACCTAGCAACTGTATGAAAACCAACATTCAAAGACCTCCCAAATACGACGGATCAATCTACAACGGTCGGACCTAGTGACAATATGAAAAACCAACATCTAAAGACCTCCCAAATACGACGGATCAATCTACAACGGTCGGACCTAGTAACAGTATGGAAAACCAATGTATAAAGACCTCTCAAATACAATGGATCTAACTAATCTGGTTATACCTAATACCTGTATGAGAAACCAATATATGTAGACCTACCAAGTACAAGGGACCTTACTAAACTGGTCGTTCTTGGAGACTGTATGGGAACCTAGGTTAGATAAACCTCACAACTTCTAGCGACCAATTTAGACTGGTTTTTCCCTAACAAATGTATGAGACGCCAGCATAGGAAAACGTATCAAATTCAAGGAACCAAAATAAGATGGTTATACCTAACAATCTATATGAGAAACCATCGTAGGTAAGCCTATCGAACCCAAGGACCAGACTAAACTGGTTGTACTTAGCAACTGTATGAAGAACCAATCTAGGTAGACCTACCAAATACAAGAGACCAAACTAAACGGGCTATACCTATCAACTACATGACAAACCCCGCATAGATCTACCCCTCCCCGCACACCGCAGGCCGCACTTTCTACTTGCAACCGACTGGCGACGCGCTTCTAACAAAAATACCCTCCAATGTAATTAGTACGCGTGCGGAATCGAACCCATATCTGTAGGTACTCTGCTCGAATCAATGAAAGCGCGTATGAGTTTTTAACTAATACACCGTCGACATAATACACCAATATCAAATACACTGAACAACCTAATTAGCAATGTAATTAAGCGAAATTATTTAAAGAATTCTGTAAAGTATGATGTAAAATAGTAATATAGAAACATGTAAGTTCAAGAACAGCGCACTTAAGGAAAGAAAACATATTTAAAAGGAACAAAAGTCGATAAGTAAAAGAAATAATTTCAATAGCGAACCTAAAGGGAATAATGCAAAATAAAATCACAAATGAAAATAGTCAAAACCAGAAACGCAGAATAATACCCAAAAACATCTACAAATGCAGATGAAATATAAAAAATATATAATAAACTGCCAAAAAGGGCAGGGCCGTAAATAAAAATAAAAGTAATGCCAAATATGGCTAGTCAAAAATATCACCAAAAACACAGCCGTAATTCAAGGGAAAATATCCCGAATAAACCCGCAACAAATCAAAAGAATGGATAAAACACAAAATAAAACAAGTGTAAAAGAAAAATGCCGCACACAAATAATGCAAATAAAACGTAAAATGAAAGCGTACGCAAATAAATGTAGCAAGAAAATAACGCAACACAAAAGCATTAGAAAATAATCAATCAAAAATAAATTATGCCGCAAATAAAATTCAAAAAGAAAGTCAAAAGATTGCACAAAATAAAAAGCATGGGGGAAAATCAAATACGAGAAACGAGGGTAGTCACACAGAAATAATAATGCAACAAAAGAATATTCAAATGGACGCAAAAGAAAGAATATGCTGCACAACGTAATAAGTAAATAACGAAAATTGAAAACACCGCCAAATAAAATAAATGCTGGAACAAGTCATGATAAAAAAAATCAGGGGAAATTTCAAATAAAAGAAGGGTAGGTACACAACAAATAAAACCACAAAATATAAATGGCGCAACTGTCGTAAAACAATCCTGTAAAATAATAAAAACCTAATTGAAAAACAACCCCATAAACCTAATATTCAATCAGCCAACCTAATACGTAAATTCGAATAGCACGTGGTCTATTAAAACGCTGCGAAATTATTGCATAAAAAAATTAAAACCCGACTACACTTTTCAATAAAACCCTACGAGCGGAACCCAAGAAATTACCACGCGGTCACACTAAACCCACACGTGATCTTATTAAACACTGAACTACAAAATACAACGTGAAATCATTAATCACTATGAATTTCCACTTAATTCAAAGCATTTACTAGAAAGCGACCTATAAATTGACCACGCCCAATAAAAATAATCAAAGAGAACACAACCCCTCTTTTACAAAACCACGTGAATCGGTTAAAAGCTACCAAGTGGCATGTACCCGCACAGAAGTAAACTATAACCTGACCATGCCCAATAAAACAAATCCAAAGAACACATCCCCTCTTTTCTAAAACCACGCGTATCGGTTAAAAGCTACCTCGTGGAGTACCCGCATGAAACAAAACTATAAATCGACCACGCCTGATAAAGCAAATCAAAAGAACACAACCCCTTTTCTTTTAAAACCCGAGATTCAGTAAAACTACCACATGGAATCTACCCGCACAGAAGTAGCTGTATGAATTGACCACGCCCCGTAAAAATAAAAGAACGCGACCCCTTTTAGCACTTGATAAATGAAACACAGGAAGATAAGCACCGTCAACCATTAGAGCGACCATGTTCAAAAACTCACGCGACACCTGCCCGCCGATCGCCTGCTCAGCATCCGTCCTGCAGCTCCCTGAACGCTCCGCCTCAGCTTCCTCCTCCGGACAGCCACACAGCTTCGGGGTCCTGGAACAGCACGGCACCTGCAGCCGCTCGCCTCCCTCTTCGCAGCCAACCGCTTCTGATCTTCAGGCCTCGCCTTCCTGCTTGCAGCCATCCGCTTCTGGTCTGCCGGGCAGCTCCGGTGTCTTCATGTCTTCTCCTCAGGTGTCCCGTTCAAACTAAGAGAGTGATTCTAGGCGACAGCGCTATAAGTAGGATCCAATTCCTTTGTCCTGCAGCTAGTTCGGTAGTAAATGACAAACTGATCAGTGATTGATCCATTCGAACTGACTCACTCTTTAACTACACTGATGGCGTACTATGGAAATCTACTTGAAGACTCAACTCAATCCTACCCAAGAACGAATGATGAGTCAATTGATCAACCCATTGAACTACCTAAGCAATCTTGACATCACTACCGATCTCAATTCTATTGTTTTCCAAAGTACCATAGTTGAAATACCTCTTTCCACAAATCCAGATATTTACTCCCACAAATATAATGCAAAATACATTGCAACTTAAATATTTACGACCCTCATTATCTGAAATTCAAAATGCATAATTCGGAGAAAAAGTATGATAAAAATTGCGTAGTTTAAAATTACTTCCGTTTTCGTTTAGATTTCATTCAAAATCTTACAGAAGTACCAACATAACACAGGCGACAGGAAAGACGCTTACGGTCGCGAAATAAAATCCTGCAAACTTCATCGCGATACTAGATAATAGCTGCATCCAAAGAAAGGTAGGCTTACCAATTTGGCCGGATTACACCGCTTCATACTACCAATATGATCAAATACGAACGTCTGTATTGCTGTCACCCACCCGTGCGAGTACTACACCATTCTGGTAGATGACGCTACCGTCCATACAATCTTCGGCTCAAATCCCATGGACTATCTGACCATGTTATACCTAAGCAAATCTAAAATCTCTAAACGAAGGCCTAATGAATTTCTTTGTATCTAAAAGGGATCGAGAGTATATTATTTGCCAATAGAATTCATTCAAAGCATGAAATATTACGTTGTCCCGGAATTATTCGTCTTCCAATATGAAATGGGTTCAGCCAGGGTTTGAGGCTAAACTGACTCTAAACATCAAACAACCAACCCTATCCAACTCACAATGAACAATACTTGTTTTTTAAACAATAAAAGTAAATGCTAAGCCTTAATTTAGCTCAAAAAATTATCTCAAAGTTTTCGCAGTTTGAACGCCTTGCAATTTCGTTGGAGCAATCGTTACGTATTTTGATGGCGCAAATTTACAGGCGCTTTTACTAGTTAAGAGAAACATCGGTTTGCATTTTGAACTGTTATGGAAAGGATGGCTTTATTTTCATGAAAAATATTGAACCAAACAAAAGTGTTGTTAGTAAAGGTATAATTAAATAAATAATAATTATATTTGTGACGTACGTTGGACGCAACCGCGATCCAAACGTTACACTACCCTGCATTTTGAATCCATGCTAGATTGATTTCGCTAAGCAATTCCGATTGAAGTAACAAACTTTGAGCTTGCCAATTCACAAAACTCACAAATCAACGTAACATTTCCTTTAGCGTAGATTTGGAGCTATCATTCACTTTTAGTACCTTTAATGTTACGTTCCGAAATTATACAGCCAGTGAAATCCGATACCGAGTCGTGCTACTTTGCACAGAAATTCCTTGAATACATTAAAACTTGAGCAATAATAGGTACAAGTTCGGAACCATACTTGTATGGAACTACCAGAGAGGAGTTTGTTACTAACCAGGGAATAGTCCAACAACTGTAGATATTTTCCGGTCAGAGGTCCACACTACTTCGTCACTTTCAACCTATAGGTACGGGAATGTAAAATACAAACCGAAAACTTTGCAGGCATAATCAGACCATTAAACTGTATAACATTTTCTATGGAGGCTGTGTTCGTAAACGAAATTATTATTTAGAACTTCTCTTACTCAGCAAACTGAATTTCTAAAGATTTATCAGCATCTCACTTTCATATACCGTCCCTTACACCAGGTATCTAGGTACATAGCTTAGGTAAAAAGTCTAAGCAGGTGTGCATAACGAACAGAATTCTTCTTTTCACTAACGAGTTCCTTTTTTTACAACACTGACAAATTCTGAGCACGAAAATGCCTTCATAAGATGTTTCAAGCCTCGTTCACGATTTCAACAAAATAAATGCCTCTGTACACAACTCCGAAATTGTTCCTCTCCAATTCGTTATTTTTAAGCAGCACTCATTGTGTTCAGACGAAAATTGTGCAATTTCACTCCGGTAAGTAGTGTTGAGTGAACAATTCAATTTTGAAAAGAGGAAAGAATAATAGTCATAAAAGGGTAACACAGATAATGTTCTCAATCTGTACTGTAAATTCCTAGCTATTCGTGTTACTTTCTCAAATTATGACGGTAAATCTATTTGTAATCAAATTTTAGAGTATGCCTGGTACATGTACCTATTGTACAAAATATTTCATCTCCACCTTGTATAACGATACAAAGATATATTTCGTGTCCTTATTTCTTAACAATCGCATTTTCTGGTAGGTAATATCAGTTGTAAATCATCTTCAGACACTCAACCTTATTTCACAAAGGATATAGTATTACGAGCACATCTCACAGTTCAAACGAAATTAAATATAGGAAAATCGAAGCACAACGGTACAAGACTCTTCCATTTGAAGCGTTGTGTGAGTCGGTCTTCATTAGAACACAACTCTAAGCCTTGAAGGGATATAACTTTATTCAATATTTTCTCATAAGAATGGATCGAGACTACTTTATTGCTTCAGATTCTTGCAGCACATTTCTTAGCATATTCTTAGCTTTTCCGGCCGGTTACGATAAACAAAAGAAATATAGATAGATAGCTGAGATCCACATCATAATCATACTTACGATGCAAAGTAATTTATAGTTTTATATCTGATACGTAAGTAAAATTTGCCTACTTTTAAGCAGATAATATAAAGATAAGGCTCTGAAAACACAATGCATAATTTCACAAAAATATTACCGCTTCGTCAGCTTCCAAGATGAGAGGAGCGTCGGCATCAAAAATTTGCATAATAGGATTTACATACTTCTCAAAATCAATAGGTACATGCAATCACATAGTGTTTCGTGAAAAAATAAATTGAATGTCAGCAGGTACAGATATCTTATTATCATCATGAATATACATAGCATATTTTTTTTTTTATTTCACCTTTTGGGTTTCTCTGTCTGTCTGTCGTGGTGTTCCAATATCCATAATTTATCTTAAACCACGAAACATATTTTGATGCGGTTTTTAGTTATAAATAGAGTGATTGAAGTAGAAGGTTTAAAATGTATAACATTTGCCAGGAAAATCAGTTGCAGCGGGTGAAACGGCTGATGGGCCGCTTTTATCATCAGAATTCTTGCATAAGCATCAAGTCGATAAACCTCTTTCTAAGCTCAGATAAGGTTATGTCACGTGTCACATCTAAATTACACCTAAAAAAACATCTTTATAAATTTAAACCAGGGACTTCCAGATCCCGAGATCATACATGTAGCACAGAAGCAGTGATACGTAAAATGCACGAGACGCCGCAAGTAACGATTATTTTCTATTCTATTCTCCCTAAATCTTTTCACCACGAAATAAAGCTCGTAGCCTTTCTTTTTCGAGCTCTTCCTTGCTCGGACTAAACTGGCCAAATTAAGTGGCGGTTAAAAATTAAGGCTAGGGTGTCCCGCCCACCGGAGATTCCGGGACAAAATGAGAGATAGGCGGGGCCGCTGTCCCGGACAGAAGTTTTATTGCACACAGAGTGGCCAGCAGTGAGAGAAATCGGTAATTTTTAACGGTGATTAGAGCCATTTCGGCCAGAATTTTTAAAGAATCGAGACGCGTGGTGTAGCAGAATACGAAAAAGTCAAACTAAGGAGTGTTTATTAAAAATGCTCATCTCATTTTGATTTATGTGGATATGTTACCGGCCAAACCCGATTTTAGGATAAACTAGTTTTTCCTAGGCCAAAGTAGTTTATCCTACATGCGGTTGGATAAACCGGTATAGACTAGGCTAAACCGGTCCATCCGATAGCCGATAGAAAATTAATTAGTACATTTCAGGATAAACTGGTTTGGCTTAGTTAAAATGGTAAAGGCTACAGTGACGTAGCTCTATAGGGTAAAGGGTAACGTCGGACATCCTGGAGACATCGGACACCTTGAAGACTCGAACACCCTAGAGGGTGGGGTGTAGCATCGGACATCCTGAAGGCTCCGACGCCCTGGAGGGACGCTCTAGAGTGATGTAGCTCTAGATAGAGCGTAAAGTGAGGCTCGATTGCTCTGGAGGGTCGGGGTAGCGTCGGACACCCTGAAGGCTCAGGCACCATGTAGGCCCTGATGCGAGCACTTGCAACGTCGCTGTCGGCGATAGCTCCCATGAGCTGTCACATCACAGGTGTCTGTGGGATTCCTTCCAGCCCACGGCAGGCAGCGTCCGAGCATTTAGGGTGTCCGACGCTACCCCGCATCCTCCAGGGTGTTCGAGCCTTACAGATGTTTGATGCCTCCAGGGTGTACGTAGTGCCTCACTATAGGGCGTCCTTCCAGGGCTTCCGAGCCTTCAGTATCCAATGCTACACCCCACCCTCTAGGGTGTTCGAGTCTCCAGGGTGTCTGATGTCTCCAGGATGTCCAACTTTACCCATTACCCTCTAGAGCTATGTCACTGTAGCCTTAACCATTTTTAACTACGCCAAACCAGTTTATCCTGAAGTGTACTTATTAATTTTAGGCTCAACTAGTTCAGCCTAGGATTAACTAGTTTCTCCTACCGGCCATCGGACGGACCGGTTTAGCCTAGACTAAACCGGTTTATCCAACCGCATGTAGGATAAACTACTTTGGCTTAGGAAAAACTAGTTTATCCTAAAATCGGGTTTGGCCGGTAACAGATATAATGCAGTTAAGATTTTCTGCATGACGCGTTGTCAAGTTACGACATATTTTCTAGTTGCGTCATGTCTCGTCGCACCAATTCACGTTTTTTTGTAATGTATATGGAAAATCGCTCACTTATAGTGCGTTTCATTAAAATAGTTTCTCCAGCGTCATGTTGGTAGCATTGAAAAATGCCTGAGGAACTATTTGATGAAATGCACTATTTTACTTGTCGTGCACTTAGGATATGTCGAACACTTTATTGCGGTTCTTGACAGCTACCATATAAATATGACAATCTGCGAGAGCCTAAATTTTTATGCGGTGACATCAGGAATAGAGCATCTGGTTTTATATTTGTCTTTTTATTTTTGTCTATTGTATTTTCATTATTGTCTTTTTTCTGATAACCGCATCCGGAAAAACACCAAGAAATCATGTGGTAGGTATACTATGGGATCCGCTATGGCTTGGCTGCCTACATTTGTTTGGCTGTTATACGACTTTTATTCATTTAATTATAACTTAAGTTTAATGAGAACTAATAGCCTAAAACAGTCGTACAGATTTACGAGTAAAAAGTTGTTGAATTTCCTCCATAACTGGGGTTGGTATTGGTCCGATAAAACTCGCTTATTAAAAGGACCACCCGTTGACTCGATCAGAACTTCGTAAATAAATTACGTAAGTTTCACTCGCCGTTACAAAAATTAATTGGGTTAAAAGCCTAGCGATATTAAAGCAATAATGTTTTATCCCTTGCTAAAACATTTAGAACGAAATAAAGTTTGCTGGGAGTTGTAGCTCAATAAGCGGATATAGGCAGAATACTGAAATAACTAAACTTAGTCAATACTGATGAAATTTTATCCTTGAGAAATTGCAAAATACTCACCAATTTTGATTTTTTATGCTTTGTTGGATTGTAAAAGGGTTTCCCAACTGGTTGATATTTTGCATAAACATAGTTGCTTTGTAAACTTATTATACTTAGGACTATTATACATAGACTTTGTAAACTTATTATACTTAGGACCTACACTCATAGTAATGAGTGTAGGTCCTAAGTATAATAAGTTTAAGACCGAATACGCTAAAATATAAGTGTATTTTCTTATAATCGAATAAAGTCAGCTTAGGATATATAGCAACGAAATCGAATTCCAATGTATCGTCGGCATCGTCCAAACAGGAAACAAAACTTTTTGTTTCGCTCTAAAAAACAAATGGGTCCAAAACTACGTCGTATCTTCAGCACATAAGTGAATCTTGAATTTATTTCCTGTTGGATGCCGTTCGAATTTCTTACAATCGTAAAACCTTATCCTTGGCTCGTAAAATGTTATCCCTCGCCTTGGGGCAAGTGGAGCTCGTTCGGCTCGTTTCGCTCGTTCCCAGATTTTAAGCCTCGGGATTGGAGAGATGCGGTATTGCCTCATAAGCGAAAATGTAAGGGAATGTATGATAGAAAGGATTGTGGGTACTTTGTTGATGTTGATTAAAGATTTTTCTACCCTTTCCTATAATCTAAAAGGAATGCTCAACGACCAACGGGGATTGTATACTTTCTTGCTTTTGTCAGTAGTAAGTAATCATTATATCGCTTAATTTTAGTGATCTGTACCATACAGTTCACTAAAATCAAAAAAAGGCTAACGGTGTGATTACAAAAAAGTTAGGTGTGGTGTGCCTTAAAACAGTGTTTAAATTAATTTCCCATACGATTAGACGCTGTCAAGTGACTTAAACCACGACTAATATTTTTTGTAATTACACGATAAATATTTTGATGGCTCTTTAACTAGATAGACGTGAAGTGGGTAAAGTTTTTTAAAATGTCAAAACAAGCAATAAATGCAGCAGCAATAAATCTTTCGTAATGCCAACAGTTTTACTCATTTTATTAGCTACTAGCTGGTGCCCGCGAACTTCGTTTCGCCAAGAGAAGTTTTTGAGCCGACAGAAGCGGCACATCATGCTAAACAAATTTTTCAATACAGACATTTTCGTATCTCTTAAGGGCGCCACACACAGGGCGCGTATGCTTGACGTGCACGTCATCACGCGCGTAGAGATGACGTGGTATCGTATGAGCAAATCCGAGTTGACCCATGTCGAAGGATGCTTGTTTTTTTCTATTTCTTCTACTTACTTATTTCACTTCTGTTTTTGTTTTCTTATTAAATAGTTGTATAGGTAATAGGTATGTATACTTTTTATTTATTTAGGTACCTACCTACCAAAAGTGATAGGCCAGCAGGAGCAGTCCATCAAGCTGTACATATTTTTTTTTGTAGCTGTTTCTAAGACACGCTATCGAAATGTTCTTTTGAAAACTATTGCAGGGGTACTTGACACCGACCTGTAACAGTTTTAATGCATGTAAATACAGATTTCTGTACTATCGCCAGCAAATCCACCTACCCATTTAAGACACAAACTAACTGTATGCCCCGCCCTCATAACTTCGTCCTTTTCAATCGATCGACATCTTTGATGTGAAGATAGATCGTGTTGCTTGACACAAATTTAGAATGTTGGATAAAAAATGTTTTTATTTTTTGGCGTAGGTACATGTGAAAGGAGGATAAAAAAAACCATCTGCTATATTAAGTAGGTTATCGTTAAATAGATCTTTAAAAATAAAGGCGAGGTTTTTTAAAAAAAATCACAAAAGTGATTCTGCCGCGAAGTATTTGCTTTTATGGGGAGTTTTCTCTTCCTAGAACTAAATATTTGAAAAAAAAAATTAGTTCTTAGTCTGAAGTTACCATAAAAACTATATCGGATACTGTATCCACGCAAGTTTTAAGAAAAATAAAAGTTTTTTAATTTGTGGTTCGTAAGCATACTTACTACTGCAAACACACCAGCAACGAAATTAGGTAACTTCGTAACGCTGATATTTAACATTGACTACGAACCCTATTTGTGGGCGTGTCTGACACGCTCTTGGCTGGTTTTTTATTTTGCTTTACTATTATGTTGTTACGTGTTCGAATCTTGACTCCAATATGGGTGTAAAAAAAAACTGCAAATATTGTAAGGGGTGAACCAGTTCAAGAAACTTTTAGTAGATATCATAAGGGCGCAAATCAACACTTCTACGGCGAGGGCGCTTTTTTGAATTCAGAGCGAAGTAAGGGATTCTAGAGTAGAATTCCCGAAGCCAAAATATATTTTGCGCCCGAGTAATTCACTCTACTTTTCATCACCCTCTATGAGAAAATAAAAGGCGCCTCATATTTTATTGCAATGTTATACTTTCACTGTCACTTGAACTAATTTTTCAAAAAGTTAAATAAAATTGTTAGAATTTCTATTTTCTATATCAGCCTATTGTAGTCCACTGCTGGACGTAGGCCTCCTCCAGGGAACCGACGCCATAAGGCACCATCTCCCGTTTTTGCCATCCAGTCGCTACCAGCCGCCTTTTTTAAGTCATCGGTCCATCTGGCCGGAGGGCGTCCAACGCTACGCTTGCCGAGGCGTGGTCTCCACTCGAGAACCCGCTTACTCCACCGTCCGTCGGTTCTACGACAAATGTGGCCAGCCCACTGCCACTTCAGCTTGCTACACTTCCAGACTATGTCCGTCACTTTGGTCTTTTTTCGGATGGCCTCATTCCGGACTTATCCATTATAGAGATACCAAGCATAGACCTTTCCATGGCTCTCTGAGTGACATGTAGCCGGTGGGCCAGTTTTACTGTCAAGTTCCACGTCTCGGCTCCGTAGGTCATGACTGGTAGGACGCATTGATCGAACACCTTGGTCTTGAGGCATTGTGGCAAAGATGATTCGAGGATATGACGCAGCTTTCCAAATGCTACCCAGCCAAGCTGCACTCTTCTGGTGATTTCAGCCTCAAAGTTGTCTCTTCCCATCTGCAAAGTTTGCCCAAGGTACACATATTTCTGGACAACTTCAAGGACTACACCTTCGACGGAGACCGGCTCGGGGACTATGTGTTGATTGAACATGACCTTCGTCTTATCCAAGTTCATCCCAAGTCCAACACGTCTCGAGGCAGAGTTAAGACTAGATAGCATTTTTTGCAGGTCCTGCAGCGATTCGGCCATTATGACTATGTCGTCGGCAAGGTGATGCCCAGTCCATCCCACTGTAGAGTTTTGAAGACATCCTCCAATGCGTTGGTGAAGAGTTTCGGGGATATAACGTCACCCTGTCTTACACCACGGAGCAGTTGGATGGGTCTTGTATTATGGTTTTGTACTTGAACGGACATCGTAGCCATTTGATAAAGGCTTCTCAGCACCTCCACATACCGCCAGTCGACTTGACACCGCTGCAAGGACTCCAAAACAGCCCATGTTTCGATAGAGTCGAAGGCTTTTTCGTAGTCCACAAAAGCCATACACAGTGGTTGGTTGTACTCCTCTGTCTTCTGTATAACCTGCCTTACAGTATGGATGTGGTCCACGGTACTGAAGCCCTTACGAAACCCGGCCTGTTCCGGTGGCTGAAAGGCGTCAAATCTTGATGCCAGACGATTCGTGACGACTCTCGAGAACAGCTTATAGACGTGGCTCAGAAGTGTGATCGGCCTATAGTTTTTGAGAAGCGTTTTGTCTCCTTTTTTTGAAAAACAATGCCACTACACCTCTGCTCCACGCCTTCGGGGTTGTCCCATTGGCGATTACAGAGTTGAAAAGCCTTTTCAGCTCCTCAAGGACAGGTTTTCCACCGGCCTTAAGTAGCTCAGAGGCCACTCCGTCTTCCCCGGGAGCCTTCCCATTCTTAAGCTGTCTGAGAGCTGCCCCAATTTCGTCTATATCTACGTCCGGGAGATCTTCTGTAAAGTGGCGGGAGAGGAGCTCTTGGGTCTGGGGTCGCATCAGGTGGAGGCTTTTTCGCATGCGAGGCATACAGACTTCCATAGAAGTCCTCAATTTCAGCGAGAATCTCTGGAACCGATGTGACAGTTACACCATTCGAGGTAGTTAGCTTTGCCAGATGACTCCTTCCCAGTGTCTTGGTAAAAACTTTCGAACCTCGGTTTTCTCAATCGCCTCCTTAACGAGTCGAGTGTTATAGCTTCGGAGGTCGCGTCTTACCATACTTCGGATCTTTTGTTAAGTGACTGGGGATCTGGCAATGCATCCTCTGGTGTTTCCGTCTAATTCGCATCAGTTCCAGGGCCTCGCTTGAAAGTTTGGACTTCTTATCTGTTCGCCTTTACGAAAATGCTTCGTCCCCACTTCGCGAACAGCCTCGACTATGCCCTCTAGGTCCTCATCAACGTTTGTCGGGGTCTCCAGGGCAGCGAATCGATTTTTCAGTTCAAGTTGGAACTCCTCATGTCCGGCTTGGGGCAGATTGGGACGGAGAACTTGCTTCACCATGCGGTTTCTTTCTAGCTTGAAGTTGATATTTAGGTGCCTCTTACTAGTCGGTGATCACTTCCGGTATTGAACCTACTGATCACTGAGACATCCCTAAATATATGCCGTTTATCCGTCATGATGAAGTCGATCTCGTTCTTCGTCCTGCCGTCAGGGCTCTTCCAGGTCCACTTCCGTTGGGGCTTTTTCTGATAAAAGGTGTTCATACAGAACAGCCCCTGCCTGCTAAGGAAGTTGACTAGCATTTGGCCCTCTGGTTTCTGCTCCGTAGCCATGTGGTCCCAAGCTTGATTCGCCGTGCTCCTGTCCCACTTTAGCGTTGAGGTCCCCCATGACAACAGTGAAGTGGGTCTTAGTGGTTTGGTGTATGGCCTTCGACACGTCGTCGTATAGGGCCTCCACCTCTTCATCTGAGCTGCTCGAAGTCGGCGCATATACCTGTACGACCTTGAGAGAGTACCTCTCGGTCAGCTTCAGTACGAGGTACGCTACCCTGTTCGAGACGCTGCTGATCTCCTTCACGTTGTCACAGAGAGCCTTATTGACAAGGAACCCTACGCCACCCTGGGATTGTGCGCTCCTTCCTGAAGTAGAATAGGTGACCTGATTCTAGGGCTATCGTGTCCTCCCCCTCTCTTCGGACTTCTGACAACCCAAGAACATGCCACCGTATCTTATCTAATTCTACCTCAAGAATTTGGAGACTTTCGTCCAGCCGCAGACTGCGTCCATTATACGTCGCCAGGGTCAGTTTATGGCAGCCGTCGTCCGTAGCCCGGGGATTCTTCGCACCCCTGCCCTACTATTACCCGGGCCGCTACCGTAGCCCGGGTAGTAAGGCGGCCGGGAACTAGGGCCGTTTCTTTATCGACCTATCCATGGAGGTTTTGCCCATAGTCACCACGCTGGGCAGGCGGGTTGGTGACCGCAGTGTGTGTTTGTGGACTATGTTGTCAACACGGGAGGCGCTGCTGCCCACCTCCCGGAAGCCCTTTATCGCCTCTTACGATACCCACGGGCAGATTTGGGGTGGTGAAATTCTACTCTGCCGACACCACACGGCTTAGAATTGCTTGTTAGAATTTAATTACGTGTAATTTTTGGTGAAAATTACGGACTGTAATTCGCGCGTATCTTTTTTTTACTTCTATTGGGGACGCGCGACTATGGGCCGTCGTCCCATACAGCCTTTATATTCGAACAATATTTGCGTTCTATATCTTTGGCGCTGACTGAACATCAAGATGTTCTAAATTCAAAGTAGTTTTATTCGCATTTGTTAAGTTCTTTATTTAAAAAGTGCAAATAAAAGAACTTTGCGGCGCGTTCTTTTCGAATAGATAGGATGAAAACAACTTTCCCCAAGAAACATAGGTAGTTCAAAATACGGGGTGTTAGGGACGGTGTAACGAAAACTTTGCAGGCGTGCTCAGACCATCAAACTGAACAACTTTCACTATGGAGCCAATGGTGGAAAACGAAAAAAAAATTCTGACCTCCCATACAAAATTTACGATCAGCTGACTGACTTTGTATGGGAGGTTGAAAAATTTTTTTCGTTTCCCACCATTGGATCCATAGTAAAAGTTGTTCAGTTTGATGGTCTGTTCATGCCAGCAAAGTTTTCGTCACACCGTCCCTAACACCCTGTATAAGAGTAAAAATACTGCAAATATTTTAAGGTCCAGTCCATGAAACTGAACAACTTTCCCCAGGGAACATAGGTCGAAATATGAAAAAAGAATTTGGACCTCCTATACAAAATGTTCTGGCCGGCCGGTTCAGTTTGAATGGGAGGGCCAAATTTTTATTCGTATTTCGACCTATGTTTCTTAGGAAAAGTTGTTCAGTTTCATGGACTGGTTTAGTCGTAAAATACGTGAAGTTATTTTTTTACCTACTGTAGGAAAAAATAATTGGACCTCCCATACAAAATGCTCCAGCCGTCTCGATAGCCGACCAAGTTAAATTTGTAGGGAAGGGAAGGAATTTTTTTTTTCATTATTCGACCTATGTTACTTGGGGAAAGTTGTTCAGTTTCATGGATTGGTTCACCCCTTGGAATAGTTTGAGTAGTTTTTTTTACATCTTATAGTAACTTATTCCACTACCGCACGCAACGCACGCAATATCGATTTACGTGCAAACTTATTTCAAGTATAGTGGCAACCCCCCCTTTTAGAGGTCGAATTTTTTTAGCCTATAACCTGGTCGGTAATTTTCCCGACATTTTGGTATAATTTGCATCAAAATCAGTTCAGTCGTTTTTGCGTGATGCTTTCACATACAAACAGATAAACAAATAAACAAATAAACAGATAAACATCTAAACAGAAAAAAAATCTAAAAATTGCTGAAACGTGTTCTGTTATCAATTTTAAGTATCACCAAACAGTTTTTTTTCGAAAATCTTCTATGTACAGACTTTCGACCCTCTACAACTTTATTATAATGTATGTATAGATAGTAAATACAAGGTGTTCCAAAGGAAATACATTAAATTGGAGACGTTGTGTAGACCATTGTACTGAACAATTTCCATTATGGCACCAAGTTTGAATTCTTAACAATTAAAAAGTTAAAATTTTCATACAAACTAAATGCTTACATTTACTACAACCATTATGTATTACCCCTTATCCAAGATTGCAACCTGGCATTTTTAACTTGTTGGATTTGAATCTTCGAAAAAGTTTGGAACATAGTTGTCTATGTTTTAAATTTAAACGAAAACTTAAGACAAAAGATCTCTTTCTTTGGTGTTATTTTATTTTATTGCCGCCTCAAACTAAAAACTTATTTTGTCTTAGAGCATCCATAGAGACGCAAAGACAAAGGGCCAATCAGAGAACCAAGTAGAGTCTGTAGTGTCAGTTATGTCAGTTTTTGACGAACATGACATCCGACCTTGGTCTACGCCACAACTGTTGCCTTGGCAACTAAATTACCGCCAAAACCGTTGTCTTGGCAACAGTTGTGGCGGTAATTTCAATAGTTTTTCCAAGACGGCAACATGACATAAATAAAGGTCATGATCAATAAAGCTTCTTTCATAATGTGGGACTCAATTAAATTTAACGAATTTAAGTTGCTAATTACTTCTAAACGAGGGGTTTTCATAACTTGGCCCCATAATGAAAATTATTCGGTACGATGGTCTACACAACGTCTCCAATTTAATGTATTTCCTTTGGAACACCTTGTATGTTTAAGTATTTCTGAGGTACCTACATAATGGTACTGTCGTAAATTATACCTATCCAACTCCAATTTTATCTATCCAAAGAAACATATTTAAATTGATAACCATAATTAAAAAGTTTAAGTACCTACGTACAGTAAAATAACATCAAATTAGGGAAATAATTACCTGAAACATTGAAAACATGACAGCACAAAATTACTAAATAGCTGCGGGCTGACTATACCTGAAAATGACGTTCCGTTCTCCAGAATTTCATTAACTAAGTAAATGAAATTGTCAACATATAATAATCCTAACTTGTATTTTATCCTACGACACTTCTGAGAAAGTTATGAAAGAATTTCAACTGGTGGAACGGAACGGTAGACTACACCGACAACATAAGCCGACGACACACAATAACTGCATAGCTGCAGGCTGACCACACCTGAAAATGACGTTCTATTCTCCAGGATATCATTGAGTGAGTGAATGAATGGGCTTGTCCTCTTGTGTCTGCTAAGGTGCGTTCAAGGAACATTGTCTGAGCACAAATTTTATGCTAAGACACTTTCGAACAGAGGAGTTTCAACAAACGACATTTGAAAGTAAGAGCAGAAGTGATCATCTCACTTATGAAAAGCTGCGTGTATGTTTTTTTGCTAATGTAACATTGATAAAAGAGTAATTTTCTTGCAGGAGGTACCTACTTAGGTATGCAGAGAAAATTAATCTTACAGATACCTAAGAAATGAGTATTAGTTTAACGGCCTGTTGTTGATATTTTTTTTATAAAAACTGTCATGTACATACCTAATAATATAACTAAGCCGAGCACTTTTTTCTGCTTTCAGTCAGTTTGGTCTTCTTCAGATTTCAGACAAAACACAAGTTAAGACTGTCCTTACTTGTGTATGAGACAAACCTCACAATTTGACTCATTTTATGTCTGGGTGAAGGATAAATCCCTATTTTTACTAGTCTTATCGTACCTAGCCAGTCTGAACATACCCCTTTGCATGCAGACGAGTGGCGAATGAGTTGCCCGGGGCAGTCGGCGGCTGTGCTGGTGTACACTGTACACTGCAAGGTCTGCAAAGATACAGTGAAAATTGTTTACCGGGGACAAAACAGTTCGGTAAACTACCTAAAAATATTAAAAAAAAAAATTATTGGTTTCCATAAAAAGAAGAACGTAAAGTTACTTAAAAGTAGGTATATACTTTAGGTAAATGTAGGTGACATAAAACCTCTTTGATTCTTTTTAATTCAATTTAAGTTCACATACGTACAAACTAAAATAAATCAACTATAAGATACGAGAGCAATTTCAGTAACAATTTATCGATTTAAATTTGTAAGTATTTGGAAAATAAGAATTTAATCTATTATCTACTTGGCAATGGACCAAATTCGAAAGTAAAATAATAAAAGAAATAACAACAACATTTATTTAGCAGAAAATGTCTTTAGCATGAAATATTGAATACATATTTCGCTGGCATTAATCACGAAATGTAATAACGAAACTTGATCATAGTTAAGGCTGTGGAGAGAGCCGAAATCAGTTAGGCTTCTCGTCAATATCGGTTCCGAATGTAATCATTCGTACAAAGAATGAAAATCAATGACCAGTCAGTTGAGAGACCAACTCACGTTGGTTATTCTTATCTGCTGCACAGAAACCAGTAACAGTGTATCCGTTAAATTAGAAGGCGCTGCAGTCATGAAGACAAATGATAACTTAAAACCATTAATTTTTTATCAAAAGCGATAAGGTAGGCTCTTGTTGTTTAGGATTTATGTTGCGTACTTAAAAAAACTTAATTTTAGCATTATGCTAAAACTAAGTTACCTTTTATATAAAAAGTTTTATCATATATACTTTCCCTTAATACAAAATAATGTAACTAAGTACTGGACCAAAACAAATAAAATGCGACGCAGCATTTCAATTATTATTGTGCATAATTATTGTGTTCAGAGGATGTGCATATTATGATGCGGTTCACTGCTTGATGCGGGAGCATTGTTTTAGAGTTACAGGAACTCTGAAGCTCTAGTTTGCACTGAGAGAGTAGGAAAGCGTAAAAAATTACAAAAAGGTTTTTTTATTCTTACCATTCATTTTTACATATCTAGAAAATTTAGAATGTCAAATACAATCAACAAAACAGAATGTCAAATAAAATCTTAGTACTCAAGTGTATAATTAACTATTATTGTATCAATTGTTTGACTGAAGTTATATCAACGAATTTATAAAATCAAAATGACAGTAAAATCTTGCCCACAGCAGCGGGTGAAAAATACATCGTCTGCATCATCACTTACCAACAGGTGAGATAGCAAACAAATGCGAACCATTCTTATAAATAGTTAATTATAATATGTTTGCTCTGTAAGCAAAGAAGAAAGCAAAGAAGATATTTATTAAATTAATATTAATATTCTTTGAAAAATTCCTACAACCTAAGAATTTATTGCTGTTTGGTAAAATAACATGTTGTTTGGTAATTGTAAATGTCAACGCGACAGCTATATGAAAAATATTTTATTCAGTGCAATGTTTACTTAACTTTGTAAAAACATTTAAATTAAAATTTTACCTAAAAGCTTTTTCGTATATTTTTGAAACGCGCTGAAAGTGATAAGATAATCTGTAAGCTACATTCTCTCTCATCTGCTTGATGTTTTATTTTATTTTCGCTAAGTTTATCTACTGACAAAGTTTGTTATGTCAACACTTATTTACTTCTACCTCTAGAAACATCTAAATCAGAACAAGACTGTTTTTAAACAAAAAGTAAAAAGCTGAAATAATATTCAACTTGAAGGAAAAAGCAATGTAGTGAACCTTTTTATGACACAATAGCTGAAATTGCGGCAAAAGTTGCATTACCCATTTGCCTAACATTCACAGAGGCAAGTTGAAATTAAAACAGTTCTGAAAACGGCTGTTATAATTAGCGCGCTTTTAACAGCGCCACCTAGCGTGCGCGACGGAACGAGCGAACGGCAGGCGAGCGCTTGCTTCCGCGGCAAATCATCATCCGGACGAAAATACGGTTTGCGCAATTCCTGAGCCTTTTTTGCTCTTAGAATAGGTTATTCACCTGTTGAAGTTTTTGGAAGCCATTCTATTTCAGTTATGATGAGATCTTCGTACTTTACACAAATATTTAGCTCCATGGCCTAGTCATCTAAGCGTTGGTTTCAGTATCAGAAAATTTCGAGTGAATTTTTAGGGAAGCACACAAAGTTTAAGTTTGTGAATTTATCAATCTGTTCCCAGTTCGTAAATACCGAGAGCGCTAAGCGCCTTTCACTTTGATAAAATATTAACTAGAGCTTTTGTTGTTCTGTATCCCTCTGAATTCTCAATGTTTCTCGTTAAATAACATTTATTTTTCACGAAAAAACTACTTAAAAATAATTTGAGAGTATTTTTTTCTGTTTTTAGGGTTTCGTAGTCTACTAGAAAGTCAAGTCTGTCTGTCTGTCTGTCTGTATGCCGCGCCCTCATATCTACGTCAGTTTTGGAAATATCGACATGAAATTTGGTAAGAAGTTAGATCTTGTTGACCCAAATTTAGAAATGTTGAGAAAAAATTATATAACATATTTTTTGGACTTTCCCGTACAAGTGAAAGGGGGGTAAAAAATTGTTTTTGTTCAGTAACATTGAGTAGGATATCGTTGAATAGGTCTTTTAAAAACTAAAATGTTTCTGTCTTGAGATTTTGCTTTTAAAACGGGCGTTTTTGAGCCATACTTGGTTATAGCTGTAACTCCTAAATAAATGAATACAATATAATGGCTAAAATTATATAAAAAATGGAGTATAGATCTCAAACTATAACGGATACTAAACCACTACAATTTCTTCAATTTGTGGTCGATAACCATACAGCTGCAAACAAACTAGCAATAAAGTTCACTTTGTAACGCTGAAAAACCTGATATTCGCTCGTCTGTGGCAAAGTCCTATATAGGACTTTTCCACAGACAAGCCTACCTATAAAAAATGGCGCCACAGAGGAGAGGATATTTAATCATTTACTACGAAACCCTATTCGTTGGCGTGTCTAACACGCTCTTGGCCAGTTTTTTTTCTGTAGCTGCATAATTTTTCTTAGGATTCTACATGAATCTTGTTTAAATTACCTTTTAATCTGAATACGAGCTTCATAATCGTTCGCACAATAAAACCTGAAACCCGAAAGAAAGAATCCCGACGTTGGGTTTTATGAATTTTGCAACATTTGTGGGAAAAAGAGTGATAATTTTTGAACAAAGGGTTAGTGGAAAGAACATATAGCGCTTTTGTTTAAATTATATAATTATCTCAATGCTTTTTTTCCGCGGGAAAGGGAAGTTGCAGCGTAACCGCTGAAACCGCTAAGGGGTCGCTAGTACATCATGATTTAAAAATCAATGCCCAGAATTTGATGTGCTTTTTCATAGTTATAACTAGACATACTAACTAGCCTTAATATAAAAAAAGACGACGAATTTTCAAAGCTCTGGGTGCAGCACCCCTGTACGTGTGTGCACTATTCTATCTTTGAACAAAAACCAAACACAAACCGAAATCATGTTTTGTTTCGCATGGATATTTTTTCAGCCTTTCTTGAGCCTTTCATCTCGAATGCTTCTTAATCAGTGATCTGGATTCTGTTCATCCCGTAATCCTCTACGGTAATCTCTTCAAGTAAAAGACGCGGTTCTTATAAATTGCCATAATATATTTTTATGAAAAAAGTGAGCATAAAAGAATTAGTGAAAGTAAAAAAAGTAGGAAGAATGTGCTTTGAGAGAGTTATCATGCTTGCTTTGATGAGCATGGATCAACATGCTTTTATTAGCAACTAAGAAGCTTAGCCAGTAGTTATAAAAAAGTACATTTATCACACGAAAATCTTTTACTTATTCAGTAATTCCTCTTTCTAAATGTAAGTAACATACAGGAGAAAAGTTTAAAACTCTGTATGGTATTATTAGAAGCTGATACTAATTACTCTGCTGGTGGAAGCTTAAGGCGAATAATTTATATGGTGTCGCGAGCGTATGATTGCAAACGCGGGAATCGCACAGATTGAGTTGTGACGGGAAGATTGCTCACCAGACTGTTAAGCTGCTTTTAGACATGCCGCTCGGCTGCTTGCGGCAGCGCAATCCTCCTACATTTACTGTAGAGATCATGGCATGCCACCAAATTGTAAGTAGATATTTTCATGTGGAACACCTTAACATGTAACAGAGTTTTTGATCTAGGTAAGCTAAGTATCAATGCCTTGTTACTCTACTATCGTCAATGGTAGGTGTAAACTAGAAGTATCACAAAAATGCAGAAAACATGTTTGAAGCCCTGCCAGCTCCCCAAGAGTCTTCATCTATCTTGCGTTAGACACTGAGTTGATAAATATCAAGATGGTAAGGAAACGTTATTGTGTAATTGTAGAAAGGCGGTTTATTCCGATGTTTTTTTGATTTCTGGTTTTTGGCGACGCCTGAAACATTTATAACTCAAACCCAACACTCAATAAATGGAACAATGAAAATGCTTGCGTAAAATATTTTCTATTCAGACGTGATCCTCCAAACCTGACCTAAAACCGATGGCTCGCGTCCTTTCACCGAAAGTGGGATTAACAGGAAGGGTTCGTCCCACTAAAGGAGACAAATTCCCCGTCAAAGTCCTTTTGACTCGTGTGCCGGTACGATACGTGCTGACATGGAAAATTCGGGAAGGTTGCGTAATTGATCGAGCACCGAAATACCTTCGCACTCTTTTTTTAGGCGTCTGCAAAGTTAGGTACTTATAATATAACTTAATGTTACTTAGATTAAACACCTAGTATACCTTATTTTAAGAACTTCCTTCCAATTCTCATGTCCGGTCTTTCTCATAACTGTTTTTCGAAATTTTTATTGCTAAAATAAGTTTGTTAGTATTAAAAGGTTCGTAAACTTTTCGGTTATTGCCACTTACCACAAAAGCTTTGGTGCAAAAGCTTCATATTCAAAGATCAAATAAATGAATGGGGTACCTAATCTAATTTCAGTCTTAACACCAAATATCTATATTTTAAAGGAAATACAGTTTATAATGGTAGCCGTGTGGTGCTGGCAGAGTAGAATAGCACCACCCCCTCTCTTCCCGTGGGGGTCGTAAAAAGCGACCGAGGGATAAACCCGACCCAAACAGCCAGGGCCAACCGTATGATGGCGGTTAATCCACCACAATAGCATTCCCAAGGAGGGTTGACGTCTGGTAGGCGGCCGGTCGTAAAATTAAGCCAAATCCTTTGCAACGTGATTTTGTGTTCAACAAAACGTGTTGCGCCGACTCCAAGTTATTGGGATAAGGGCAGGAAGATGATGATGACAGTTTATAATGGTACCCTCATTTTCCAAGCGTCGCGGCGTCGCGGCGGCGTCGTTGTCACTGTCAAATGACTGGTTTGTATGGGGATATCAGAAAGACCGGGCGTCAGCGTCAACGACGCCGCCGCGTCGCCGTCACATTGACAGCGCGCTGAGAAGCTCAGGGTTTGTATAGGATGCAGTCGGGTTTTTCTACAAGACCGCAGCGACAACGACGCCGTAAAAATTTGACGGCGTCGTTGTCGCGACGCTTGGTTTATAAGCCTACCATAACGCTGCAGAAATTGAAACAATGAGTGCCTTTGATATTTTTGAAGTCTGACTATATTATTATAGTACCTACAGGTATTACCTATTGTTGAATTTCATAAAATCTACCAGACTGTTTATAGCTAGTTAAATAGACGTCACTCCAATCCTATCTGCAAATAAATCTCTCCCAGAACTGGACCAACACAGAGATAGGTAACAGCTCGATCTGGACCGTGTTTATTCGGAGAGTTCAGAGATCTTCGAGCAAACACTGCAAGTTATAGTTGATACTGGAAATAGAGTTGGTAGGTAGCTGTTGTAGTCCATTTAAGTAATTTGATTTAAATAGGTGGTAAATAGAACATCATATTTTTGTGTGGACTAGGCATGGTATACCCTCTGACAGCCGATGTGGCGCAATGGTCATGCGGCTGCTTGCGACGCAGAAGGTTCCAGGTTCACTTCCCGGAGGAACGACATTGGTCTGAAAAGCAAGATGGTTCTTTCCTTCGGAGGGCACGTTATGCCGTCTTGGTTGTTGTCTATTATTATTCTGACCGCAGTCATTATACAACCATGTCAGAGACTTGGTACTTGTAATAGACGGTTGAAAAACTCTGACCCCAGGTTTTATTGGGAAGTAGGAAAACACAGCAGTGATGACAGCCCATGCCATAGCCAGCAATGTATGCCGAATTAGGCCCTGCTTGCAAAGTAGCGTCAACCAACTTTACCGCCATTTAAAGAAATACGAGCCTCATCTTTTGAAGATGAAATAAAGACTTTAAATGTGGATGCAACAATGCAAACTAATAAATGAAGCCAAACGTAGTTCGGTTTTCGCTGCAAAAAGTTAATAAAAGTTTAAGTTCTATGCGGCCTGCAACTTTAGATCTTACAGTCATGATTTGGATCATTTTCAAACCTCATAAACAAGCAGCGAAAGTTACATAAAATGCAGATTGCTACGATTCGACCTGATTTGTAGCTCAATCCTAAAATAGATTGGCCATGCTAAGTAGACCCGCAGCGCTCTATCTATAGTATCGCTATGTCTGAATTTCCAATAAAGACAAACAAAAGGTCAATTCGATTTGTCTGAGGTCTCGGCCTAGCTCCACTGACGGTAATCCTGAAGGATCCGCCACAACTCTCTTCTATCCTATTGAGCTCACCATTGCTCCCTCACCAACTTATTCACACGCTTCAAACACACGATTATCACTTCTAAGTCAAAGCAGTAAGGTAGACTAGAGACGAATTTAAAGGTGTAGGAAATTTCGTATTATCGTCAAAATAAACTAACAGTCTAGTAGAGTCCCTTGTTACAGGCCAAAGTGAACTTAAAACTTTGATCTGTTCAAATCGTCTGATCTTATCCGCGCCGCTCTGATTAGTTTGTGCTGAATGAAAGACGTTCGACAGTTTGTGAATAGTTGATATTTCATTAGGAAGTTTGACCTTAATCATTTAAGTGACGGGTAAAGGTATTTTGAAGTAATTTTGTCAGTTTCTCACTTATTGTTCTCAATAATATCGAAAACATTTTAGACGGGTACTACCGTTTATCTCAAGCGTTCTTATTACTATAGTTATTCTGTATTATAAGGAAAGGGTAGGTAAGTGTACATTTCACTAGAAATGTTGAGACACTTAAGTTTCTAAAACATGTCTAGATCTTCACACAAAACTACTCGTAAAAAGAATAAGCTAAGAACGAGCTTTCTTCTGCACTGAGTTTAAAGCCCCAAACAATTCTTTCAAAGAGCTATGTAAAACTTCCTTACCTTTTTAATTTCATAGTTTAACATAATTCATCCAAGTTTACAGCCTACCTCAAGAACTTTCTTTTCATCTTTACCACCTTGAACATTAAGTTGAAATTCCACCAATTCTGAAGCACCATGACTGTAATAAAAAGTTTGTTAAGGTTATTTCACTGTTGAAGGCGCTTCTAAATTATTTAATGCGGCAACTTTTTGTGGTGCCCCTAATTTGACTGCCGATGGGCTACCCTCATTTCTTAAATCATAATTAGATAATATTTAAGATTACGGTTAATAATTGAAATACTTTGATGTGTTTGCTGCTGGTTTGCTTTGAGAAAATTTGCAATTTGAACTCGATTTCCTTGTGGTTTTGGGAGTAGGAAAAACATAAATTTGATTTAAAGGAATGAACTTCTTTTACATAGTTATGATATGAGTAACATTATCATTTGTGCTTAGTTGGGTCGCGAAGATTTTTGGATATTATTGAATCATTAATAACAAATGATAGAAATGACAATGACATATTTATGACATATCTCTTGGAAACTTTGATGTCACAGATCTCTTATATTGTAAAAATATAATAAATGAAAAAAACTGTATTAGAAATACTGTGCCCCAAACTCCACAGAGAGGACATGGAGAGGACATAGGACGTAGGGCATGACGCTTGACGTTTGACATCGCGACGTTTCCATACAAAATGTACGAAAAAGTTTTTTTTTATTATAAACAATGGGTAAGCATTTGTCCGCAATCTCACCTGATGTTAAGTGACGATGCAGACGATGATGGAACATGCTCGCCCAGATAATGCCTATTCACTCTCGCCTTGAAAAGGCCCAGGTTATAACGTTCCGGAAACAGATCCGCAGGCAGGGAGTTCCACTCCTTAGCAGTTCGCATTAAAAATGTAGAAGCGAAGCGCTTTGTGCGAATTTGCGGGATGTCTACGATATAAGTGTGGAATCCCAACCGGCGTCTCGTGCACCGGAGATGGAATGGTGACGGAGGTATCAGGTCATGGAGAGACTGTGCACAAGTTTTGACAAAGGCACACACAAGCGTCGCCAAACCGTCGCATCTATGACAGCTAGCGTCAAAAACTAAGAAGAATATTTGACGATCACTTGTCTGTCAACTGTCATTCTTACGTCCTATGCCCGTCGTCTTTTTGGTGGAGTTTGCGCCACGGAATATAAGCGAGAGTGTTTCAACTAAGGTTTCAACCCTCATCTCTATCTATTACAAAAAATGTTCTGTAAAAGAAATACCTATCACAAACTTAAAGACACAATTTGCAAACTTGCGAGCTAAAAGGTTTCTCTGAACCATTATTTAGCGTTAAAGCTAGTTTAAAATTAACGATACAAGGAAGAAAAAATAGAGGTAGGAAGTACTTAGGCATCACTTTTTTCCTTATAAATAGAAAAGTTAGCAAGTTACGATTGATATGATTACCAAGAAATCATTAATTATTCATTGATAAATATATAGGGTTACATTAAGTACAAATCTCTTGAGGGTGTGATCTACTCACAAAACTAAACAACTTTTGTTAGAAACTTTTCTTCGAAATATGAAAAAAAAATTGGACCTCCCATACTAAGTGACACGCTTTTTCAACATTTTTGTATGGGAGGTCCAAATTTTTTTTTCATATTTCGAAGAAAAGTTTTTAACAAAAGTTGTTCAGTTTTGTGAGTAGATCACACCCTGAAGAGACTTGTACTTAATTAAATGTATATTAATTGAATAGGTAATAAGCAATTACGTATTACCATATCATGTTTTAGATGCAACGTATCTAAAAACTTTTTAGATAATACCGAAAATCAGAATAAAGCCCAAAAATAAATGACGTGATTTATCTGCTACTCTATTTCCAGCTAACACAACCCCCATAGTCGATAGCTGGCACTAGCCGATACATCATAAGCGCAGACAGCGGAACCGGCCGGCGAAGGTTTTATTTTACTTCGCACGAATTTATCGCTTCCCGCTTCCTGCTAGTATTTGTGCAGCAACCACTATACCGTATCTCTACCGGTATTTACCGATGTTTATCGCTAGGTTAATGGAATGTGAACTACAAATCTGTGTGGAGTATGTATTGGTGAAAATATAGGTTTGTTTAACAAGGTATGCGCTACAGTAGCATTTGTTGTTTCATATTATTTTGTTTACACTTTTTAAAAATGTATTATGGCTTAGCAATATTATTATCGATCCTAGAAAGCTAATCGTAATGTTCAAAAATGATCAAATGAGTCAGTCACCTACGATTCACGAGTATCGTAGCTTCAGCTACTACGGCGCTACGACGTAGTATATATGTTGCTACGCAGGATTATCGTCAGATTTCCGGACGATACTGCGATTTTTGATAGCTACATTTCATAATACCATGATTTTGACAATGAAATGACAGCTATTATTGAAATGTCTGCAATGTATAAAATGATATCTAAGTTATCTTATCAAATATTTTATGACATTTCTTCTTTTGGCTTTTTGTCGTAAAAGATCTAGATCCAGCAAAACCTCTAAAAAGTGCATTTAAGATCCTTACACTATTGTTGGCAAAATAATTAATTCTTTCTATTGCGTGATATTTGGTGTAATTCAAATCAGTATTATTTATTCAGGTATTTAGCCAACAGTATTTGGTTGACAGTAGAAGCTTAATAGCAATATACTCGTATCTCAGAAGCCTCTAAACACAATTAGTAATGCACAATTATCATAAACAAACATCTTTGCTTAGACTGAGCTTAGGCTATTTGAACTAACCTTAGAGTAAACAAAAGCAAGATACAGAAGAAGCAATTATGCCCAGCGTTAACAAAGTTCTATAGAAAATGACGTCATATGTAGAGAAAATGTAATATTGTTGTCACTGTCGTTTTGCTACTAATAGTTAGAGTAGAGAGGTTGTGTTCTTTCTCTTGCCGACCGTTCATAAATGTAGTGTTAATATTTGCAAAGATTGTGTAGGCGATATAATGCTTTACATATGCAGATTGTTTGATTCCGAAGCTGATCTTAGCGCAGTGGAAGCAAATTAAAGTTATCTTAAAATCTAAAACTAAATGGTCGATCAGCCTCGGAACAACATTTGACTACGATTCGTAGTGCTCTTTACTATAGCTAAATAAAATAAATTTAATGAGAGAATTCTGCTCCGGAAAGTTTCCGGCCGAGAAATTCTTGTTTCCAAAATCTACTTAAACAGGGCCCAGCAACGAATTGCTTACCGAGCGAACGATGACGCCGTCGTTTCCTTGTAAGTCTAGTTTTTGACAGGAAAAATAGGTATCAGGTTTGAGGAAGACTTTTGGATTGGGACTTAGGTACTAGACTTACTGCACCCGGGCACCAGCTCGTGTGGCACTCCGTCCCTCCGACAGTTTTGGCTTCACCTCAGTTCATCACTCCACCATTCACCAGTTCACAGTTCGACATCAACAATGTTTTCAACACAAAAACAACTAAAGATTCCTCTCCGAATGAGGAATCGGCCCCGTTGGCCCCCAATCAAGAAAACAATCAAAAAATATATGGCTATCGGCAGCCGCGACGCGAGCGACGACTCAAAGTGAGGTTATGTTACCGGCGACCACGTTGGCCTCAATCAAAAAGCCGGAACCAAAAATCACTTGGTTCACCTCCCCACCGAACAGGGAAAACCACACGAGAAAACCGAAAAGCACACTAAATTACTTATTTATAATTAAACTTCGCATCCACGATGCGGGCGACGGCAGAGGACGTGACAAGATGACAGAGCAGTGTTGCCAGCACCGCGCGCCCATTTTATACGAAAACTAAACACAGATATCAAGCAGATAGGTTCCATCCTTAGAGGATATGTAAGCAAGCTATAGAGTGCGCATATCGCTCCGCGCCATTATGTCTAAACGTTAGCAAATTGTGTCCCTAGATACCGACGTCAAAAATATGAGAAATTATAGAGGTTCAACAGTGTTGTCACTGGCGTTTTGCTACTGACGGACAGAGAGATTACGTTCTACTTACGGCCAACCGTTCTAACTTTTTAGGCGCACTCTATAGCTTGCTTGTACATACTCTAAGGTTTGATCTGACTTATACACACACACACACATCCATCCACGGTCAACACGAAGGCATAACTTCCAAGATCTTGTTTATCTATCGATTATCGACGTTAAATTACTCTTTAAGTAGATTTTGCGGAGTGTTTAACTTAAATATTTGCAAAGATTGTTTATTGTGTGAAGTTTGTATCAAATATTTGTCGATCGAAACTTCTATCATTAAATTGCAGTTTAATAATTTTCTAAGAACCATTCTGAATTGTTAATTTATTTTATGCTCTTTGTAGTTATTAACTATAAGCAACTTTGTAAAATGTTAACAATGAAGTTCATCTGAAGTTTTATTCATGCAAAGAAGCTGAACAACTGTATCGATTAAAGTACCTTTACAGCCACAACAGTCCACTGCTGGACATGGGCCTCCCCGTATTGGGAGGGTATTGCCATACTCACCACGCTTGGCACAATCCGCCTGGATTATTTGGAGTCTACTATTTGAAAGCTTGCTACCTCAACCGTCACGGGTAATCCATTCCTCGAGCCACAGAATAATGCTTAGCTCTAGCTAGATCCGCTCAGAGTGGCCATCTTTAAAATGTCGTCTATTCTGCGTAAAAAGTACCTACTTTTATTTTACTTTTTTGAATATTCATATCATAACCTTCTTTTATAATAATTATTCATATCATAACCAAAAGAAGATCAAATAACTGTCCAGAACAGAAAAATGTTAATAAACTAACTATATTATTTTTCCCATCAGTGGTACAGGCAAATTTAATAAAATATGAAAAATTTATTCACATATCGGAAAACTATCAACAGCTACAGCAATCAACACACGTGAATGAGAATAAATACAAAACGCTACTTACAAATTGTAAGTTACAATACCTACTTGTAATTCCTCCAAATTTGTATGGGAGGTAATTTTTTTTCATGTTTCTGCCTATGTTCCTAAGAGAACGTTGTTTAATTTTATGGACTCATTCACACCTTATATTATTTGCAGTTATTTTTATAATTTGCAGTTCTAGTATAATTAGAGATAATCATGACTCACTAACAGTAAAAAATAATGCACCTATAGTGCGCCCGCTATCAGATCGTAGGCGGAGAGTATACATATCTCATTTGACATAATTATTTTCCCAGATTTTTGTCAGAATTGCGAAATCAGCAGGATTTCTTAACATTTGGTCACACTGAAAACGACCCGGACCATTGAAAGGATTCCCAAGAGAACTCGTTAATGCATCTCTTACTCTGAATATTGATATCGTATCTACGGGAAAAAAGTGAAATTGATAAATTGAAAGGTATATAATAGCGAGTAGGCTTGTGAGACTTTAGCGGCTATAAATAACTTAAGGACAAGATTTCCTATCCTCAGATATTGAATTGTAACTCCACTATTACCATAACAGCCACAACAGTCCACTGCTGGACATGACCTCCCTCCCAGGGCATTGCCATACTCACCACGCTTGTCAGGTGGATTGGCAAGCGTAGTATTTATAAGAAACGCTACTACCCATATCCCTCAGTCTATTAACGACACCCACAGGTAGAATTGGGGTGATGCCATCCATCAAAGATTGAAGAAACAACAGAATTAATTAGTTAGTAGATCACATAGAGTATATTACCAAATACACGATACACAGATGCCTAACATTACAATCGATAGAAACTCTCGAGGGGCACGTTTGATGTTGACGCAATGATAGGATTTTGACCCCGACCCAATGAAGTTACACACAGGCCGAACCCGAAATAGAATTTCCGGCGAAATAATAAGGGAATATTTCGGTGAACCGAGTTTTAGGTAAACAAAGCGCCGTAATTTATTTTTGATGAATTTGGAAATGGCTATGAATATGATTATGGTTCGCAATACTCTGGATGAAATAAAAATAGGCAGGTTTGTTTTAGAGAAACACTTGTATATTCTGTTGGTGCTGAGATATTGTGTTAAGCATTCTAACTCGATCGATAAAATAAGCAACTTCTGATTGCACAAGTTTCTGTTTTGGTCGTACAAAGCATTTTCTTACGTAGTCTGTACAGCGTCCCACTGCAAGGCAAAAGCCTCCCCTCTTTCGCGCATTTAAAAAAGCAAAAAGCCTAAGATATGGAATGGAAATATTTAGAAAATGAAACACTTTAAGATACTTCAAGAGATCGAATTTTGAAGATTATTTGGATTCGCTGTGTAAAAACCATTAGTAACCAATTGATACTTTGTGAAGTCAACAATCTTTTTCATGGTTTATTTCCTGGTACCTACAGAAATCTCTACAGAGATATTTTATAATACGAGTGTATTTGAAGCACTGCATAACTCTCGTCCAGCTGAATTGGAGGTGAACTTGAGAGGCAGCAGCCGGACTTAATCACATTTGCTGGTAATTGGTGAGCAATTACCCCGAGTGCATCTCCGACGGAGACCAACTTCGGCATTCGACCCTTCATTTAGACAACGTTTTTGAACTATAATTGGGCATTTACCTTGCGTTTTAGTAAAAATTTTGTGTTCAGATTGCAAAAGAACGTATTTCCTTATAAAATAAATTTTTGGCATTTCGTTACAGTACCTTTAAAACTATGACTAAGGTAAAAGTAATAAAGAAAAATTCGTAAATTAGTCTTCCGAAGGCTAAAAAACATAACAAGATCATATTCTATGAAGAATTTTTAAACAGAAGTTATCCAATCCAGAATAATAGCTAAATTCCTCCAATAGTTAAGTTTCATTGTACAAAATAAACAATACTGGTATAGTAGTTATTGATTACGACAGAATTGTCTTGTTTCGAGTTACATTTTTCCAAAAATAATAAAAACAATATGAAAATTTTTCTTCCTTTCCTAGAAAATACTACAGTTTACCATTTTTACCAAGAATTTTGAAATAGTGGCTGAATTCAAGTTGTAGCAGTTACTTATTTTATTACAATGAAATTATCGGTTCATCCTGTTACGGTTTTCCAATGATAAGCAGAATCTAAAATAACCAGAAAATTTTGCTTTCCTAGAAACTGTGGCAGAACCTTTTCTACCAAGAATTTTGAAAGAGAACCTGTACCAATCGGAAATAGTGGCTGAATTCCTCCAATGGTTGAGTTTCATTGTACAAAATAAACAATACTGGTGTAGCAGTTACTGATTACGGTGGAATTGTCGGTGCGGCGCGGTATCGGTACAGCGGAGCCAATCACGGCGCATTCTCAGCAGCCAGCCTTGCAAATAGAGCTTGAACTAGAGACGGCGTCGACGAATGTTCGATAAAATTGATATTTTTATTAAAACAATGTGTTTTCTCAATACTTGATCAAATTAAATAGCTTTTATACTGACTTCCTTCGAAAAGCGGCAGAGTTTTCATGCCAAAATTAAACTTACAACCTTTAGCTATTAGTTGTTACCTACTTACAAGCACTGCCTTTTTTGTGAGCGATAGAGCGGCACCTGCGAATTACAAAATGAGCAAGCGAATGTATCCCAATGCACTGAAACAAGGCGTAGCAAGCAGCAAGTTGAATGGGAAACTTTCTGTGGATTCTCAAGTGTCATGTAGAGGACGCTGCGCTAAGTTAAAAAACGTTTCTTTACTCGGCAAGCCTGTACCGCTTTATACCATAAAAGCCACAACAGTCCACTGCTGGACATGGGCCTCCCCCTATCGGGGGTATTGCCATACTCACCACGCTTGGCAGGCGGATTGGCGAGCGCAGTGCATGATGGTGCATTGACAGAGAACGCTGCTGCCCATTCCCTGGTTAAGTATCCCTTAGTCGCTTTTTACGACACCCACGGGTAGAATTGGGATGATGCTATTTTATACATTACACCACTTTATACATTCCACTCTATTTAGTGTCTATTAAATTAGTACATATTCCTTATTGATTTTCTGTTATTATATTCCTTATTGTTAATGACACTTTATGTAAGAGCAAAACAACTTTATTTTGAGAAAATAAAGAACAGTAAGTAATCAATAAGTTACGAACTCAATATGAAACCGAACCTGATAAAAGTATGGACGTCAAACTTTCAAATTAGCACTACGTATGCCCTCTGGGTTGTCATTAAACCGTTGACTCAGAACTGTCCATAGAAAAAATCCCATTAATAACAAACGTGTACGATACATTCAAATTGCTATCGCACCTCTAGATAGCTAGAGTTCCATTCAGCTGATAGCAAAAGAAGAAATATTGATATTGAACTCAGTGCCATTCACAATAGCGGCTTAATTTCACTGAACGACGGGAATGCAAGTAGTTTCTCAGCGGTTACGAGATGTGTGTTTTCCATGAGTAGGATCTAGTACAGGTAATCGAATACCACAATTACTTTTGATAAGAAAGGAGGTACCTACATAAGTTTCATGAAAACAAGTGAACAAATTTTTTTTCGCAAGCATTTTTTTTTATATTTGATACTCGCGCCAGCATATACATAAGCATGCACATCAACATGACCCAAATTCATTGTTTCTGATATCTTTAAAGCACCTCTGAGACTCCAAAAATAGCACAAAGGGTTAAAGCACAAACTTCTTCAAGACGTTGTTATCATCCCATCTCAGATTTCCACTGAAAAGGTTATTTTAATAATAGAGGGAGAATTTCAAAGGTGATTTTTCAGCTTTTCGTTTTAAGTTGAAATTTTTGCAAAGGCTTTTGTCTCTGTGGAGGCGAACGGGCAGTTTCAGGAATATTTTAATTTCCGGCAAACTGCTATCTGTATCAGAAAATGTAGACTTTCCAAGCGATCGGCTGGTCATTTTTGAGACAAGCGCTGTGAAGCTTTCATTTGCAAACTCATTTTTTGTTGATTCGTAGAGCTGGGTTGGCTCTGAGCACGAACGCTTTAGCAGAACTACAAATTTCTTTCTTTGGATTGAAATAATCTTGTGAATTCACATTTAGAAATCCGAATTTTATAACCAGTAAATTTGTCTCACAACTTGCAAGATGTTTAGATAGTACCATGTAAATAGCAATAGCTATGTATAAGTACTTACTTACATAAGACCTGCGACCTTCGACATCTGTACTGCCGACGCCACTACCAACTGGGCTACCGCGGTTCTAATCGATGTAAAACTATCCCGGTAGATGGAGCCCATCCACGCGATAGTGGACAAGATATACTTGCTAAATTTGCAGACTCGATTAGAACTGCGATAGCCCAGTTGGTAGTGGCGTTGGCAGTACAGATGAAGAAGGTCGCAGGATCAAATCCTGCCTGCGGTGGAAAAGTTTTCCAAAATTGTATACCTAACACGAGATGTGTTTTAAAAATTTGGTATTCAATTATCTAGTTATTTTCATGTTTAAATTAATAATATGACACCTATTTTAAGTAGCTAAGTATGTACAGTAAAGTTTCTACCTACGATAAAATTATTGAATTTAATGAGCCTACTACCCCGGGACGGAAGATCCACGCTACTCTATGCTACTACCGCATGTGGCTAGTATCTATATCGGTACCTAAATAGTTCAATTCGCTTACGAAACCCACTCGGTCTTATTTCTTTGTTTCTGTTTGGCACGGCTGCCAGCCCATAGTTGCCAGCATTTAGCGACTCCAAGCAACCGTAAGGTATCGTTTGCCAAATGAGTTCCTTAGGGTCGAAACATACTGGCGTATACCTAGTTCAATCGCGGAATTCCAAATTGTATGTTAGAGAGATGAAAACTTGTGCACAAAAACAGGTTCCCACGCAGAAATTTTTCGTCCCTTGCTATACCTATAGCCAATGCTACTTGCAACGCGATGCGACAAAGACAGCTTTTTCCATGGTTGTTGTGGTAAAACGACTTAATCTTGGAATTTTGTCACGTGTTTCAGACGTCGTCGCCTCAGTGGAAACTAACCCTTAGTAATTTAATTGGTGTCGACTAACAAAGACGACCATTCAGTTTTTTCAAGTAGGTAACATGAGAAGATATTAGGAGCCCTACCACAAAGAGTTAAACACGAATTGAACGCATGTCTAGCGTTATTTTTAAATGAATTTTATTTCTAAACACGCGCTCAACGCGTGTCTAGCTTTTTTGTGGTATCTTTATCAACTGTAGATACCTACCTGCATACTTGCTATAGTAAGTCAATACTCGTAGCACAAGTACTTATGTGTTTTTCTGTGCTATGGAATAAGTATTCGGAGGTGTGATTATTCTAATTCTTGATGAGCAGAACCTTTCCAATCTGCTGCCATGCTTCTCATGTTGATGACATAACTTAAGTAACGTAGATATTATTTATCCATTAAACTACAGTCTTTTGATGTAGGGTAAAAGTAAACCTGAAAAAACATTATCTCACTTATTCAGCATTTAAGCTGAAGAGATGTGGTCTTGTTAGTTTCACCTTCCATTCGGATCATCAGGTATGAACCACTGCGCCACATCGAATGTTTTGACACATTACAACATTGTACACTGTAATGTGTACAAGCAGCTTCTCATTGAGGACGAAAAACTCGCAAGACACTTGTGAGACCATGCTTCGCAAATTCGCATTCACAGTCCATCTGGACTACACCTATCCTAAAACATAATCTGCCTGTTTATTCTAGACAATTATGTTTTTACGTTATGTAATTAATTTTATAACTTTCAATGAATACAACGATTTTTCGTTGAAAAGTAAACCAAAACCGAACACAAAGAACAGCCCACTAAGTGGTTCTCCTCTGATTGTAGCGTCAGCAGACAACGCACGATTTACTCCGAGCACGCTAGATTAAAACCAATCGCAATTGCAGACGTTACTTTCAGAATTCTTTTGTCTGTGTCTTCACTGTTTCTTTTCGTTTTCAAACAAAAACGTTGTTTCAAAATGGGGCTGCTTGTAATATAACCCAATATATAAGGTCTGCGTTTTATATGTACTTTAAGGTTGAAAAGTAAGATATGGTAAGCATTTACCATTTCTGAGGGTCCAGAACTCCAGAATCACTTGTTGGAAGTACGGCATTTTGCGGGCGAATTTTACACAGGTGGAATCTAACCTTTATGATCGAAATACAAAAAATAGCTTACTGTATTTGTAATTTTAGTAAATAACTTAAACCTAAGCATTTATATCTAGTATTTATTTCTATGACAATCGTCAGGTAAATTAATTTTGAACTTAAAGAAAAGTATTGTTCAGGTACAAAAAAAAGAGAAAATTACAAGTATTTTGTAGAGACTCCAAATGAAATAATGCAATCCACCAAACAGGAAAAATACACCGAATTTGAATAAATTTACTCTGATCCATTTTCTTTTTAAAATTCCACCCTCAAAATGTATCGGCAATTTTCTTTCCAATGTGAATGGACAAATCAGTGGGGTAAATAAATCCTAACGTGATTATCGTCAGGGATGCGGCTTTAGAACAAGAAATCGATATTTTAGTAATCAATTATTTTTAGTCAAGGAAAATCGATTTAAATAAATATCAAAGTTTTTGTATAAAGGTATTTCCTTGATTTACCACAACAACACAACGCAGAAACAAAATATAACCAGAAACCTAAAATTAGGTAGTATTGCCATTCCAACCACGCTTGGCAGGGCAATTGGCGAGCACAGTGCCATGCCAGGTATTCGCTTAGAACCACTACTACTACTACTTCAACCATGGCAGTCCACTACTGGACATGGGTCTCTTTCAATTGGGGGGTATTTCCATACTCACCACGTTTGGCAGGTGGATTGGCGAGCGCAGTGCAAGGTGTTGTAGATATTCGCAAGGAACGCTGCTGCCCATTACCTGGATTTATCACTTACCTAGTCGCCTTTTACGACACCCATCGGTAGAGATGAGGTGATGCTATTCTAAGCCGGCAAAACACGGCAACGGTGCTTAGAACACTGCTGCGCATTCCCTGGATCAATCCCTTTGTTGCCTTGTACGACACCCACGGGTAGAAATGGAGTGATGCTATTCTAAGCGGCATAAAACGGCAAACACCTTTTCACATATTTTTTCCCATCCCTGATAAATCCTAACATGATTATCGTATTGCGTGTCCCAGGCCGAGTTGTGCGGATGATAGCATCGGCTTTTTTTGTTGTATTTGCTCGGAAAGCACGCTGTCATTGTTTACCAGTCAATGGATATTGCTGCGAATAGAACTTGTTGTTGCTTTGTTTGTGTCTAGTTCACGGAAGCCATTTAAATCATGTAGGTGGAAAATTAACAACGAACACATTGTGGTTGGCCTATTGAATATTACCTTTAGGTAACATAGGTATTCATCGTATGCAATTATGTTTGAACCGTAAACGAGAAGAGAAATAGGTAGCTAGATGATAGTAATCGTATTATTCAAATTACATTCATTTAAAAATTAAAATCTCGCAATCTTTTCTATAAGTAAATTGCACTTTTAATGACAAAATTTTCAAACAATAATACGTACGCCTTTGCTCTCATACCAAGAAGATAGCTGTGTAGGTAGTTGAACGAAACTTCTAGCAGCCTATCATAACGCAAACTTATATTACTGACTTTGAAACTTGGTACGCCTGTAGCCCCTGGGGGCAAGGCAGTGTTGTTCAAAAAGTGAGCACAAACAAACAAACAGTTTCCAATTTAATCAATCCGAGCTGCTCGGTTCGAACAATGCAAACGAAGATTTATGTCGAAAACATTTAATCAGGATACGCCATGGATAAAAAACGTGTATGACTAGCATACTTTTGCTTATCATATTTCATCTTCATCACATTAAATCACGAATCAGTCCACTGCTGTACATGAGCTCCTGCGCCAAAACCAAGCTTAGGTAAGTTTATAACTATATTTTTCAGACAGGTATATTGGACATTTTTGCTGCTATTTTCCTGGATTGTGCCTTTATTAAATAGTTAGGAAACTAGGTACCTAAACGCATTACTAGTAGAAGTAAGCTGTTTAAAATACTGACAATAGAGTTCACCGACTGGTTTGTTGACTAAAGGAAAACAAAAGACTTAAAATGAGTTGATCGCATTCTAAACTGGCATCATAATGTTCAGTACAGTATTCTACCATCACACCACAATTTTGTAATGAAAAGTAGACCTTTTCATTTCGGTGAAGTCTTAGTTCAACCTACATGTAGTAAAGAACTAGATGTACAATGTTCTCAAATTTCACAAGTCCAAGATATATCATTGTTGGCCTCATTTACATCTTTATATCTTCGTCAGTAACGCAGTTTTCATTTCGTCCACTTTAATATTTTATTACTGCCCTACTTAGCCGCGCAGAAACTTTTATAATGGTTCTGGAGCGACGCCAGAGATGGGGCGTTATGTTATATTGTATAACAGTGTAGAGACACGGGTCGCGTATCTACTAAAGTTTGTCCAAATATGTGACGCTTGGAAATGTAGAAATCCTTACAATATTTCAAATTCAAAGGTGCTACACACACAGAGTCTCACGGTAATGCGATTTTTAACAGTCAGCGCGCAATTTACGGCACGGTATACCAGCGTCATAGGCAATGCTATGATGCGGCTTTTTTATGCGATTTCATACAACTCCTGTCATCAATGCAGCAGTGCGTGTGAGTGCCACACCATGTGCCATAATATCTGTATATTTATATTATATTATACTAGTATATTTTAATAAATACCGCATTTGCACTACATTACATTATATCTTTTTAAATTGCATTTTTTGAGAGCACGAAACATTTGGTTCATAATAAATAACTTACAAACAATTTTTTCTTAAGTTTTTATACCATATCAGGTTTTTACACCATTCAGGAACCCGATGGAATATCCAGCCTGAACCGGGGACCCCATCTCTCGTGCAAATGGAATGCTGCGAGATTTCTCCAATCCTTGCTTGGAATTTTAAACAAAAGCGCGTAGTTTTAACCGAAATCATATTTTGTATGCGGGCGGGAAAACATTTTCTCACTCGCACAAAAAGGTTTTAGAATATCGCAGGCTTTGTATATTTTTGGATGGATGGTGGTAAACTAAGTGCAATATGGTAAAAGTGAATGCAATGGCAAGTAAAACTGGGAATATTTCTATTTTTGTTTCAAAACTGTTGTATGGAAATCCATTTGTTATCCTTTTCCACGGTAAAGCCTGTAACTTTTTGAGAATGGCGAGAATTCATCATTTTAACTAAAATTTTGTCTGTTTCACATTCATATCTAACGAATAAATTTAAACTATTTTTGTTCGACCTAATAACTTTCATCCCGCAAAATTTGCAATTCAATCCGAAACCGTCATAATTCATGCATGTAAAGCTAACACACTGAATGTTAAGCGTTTAAAAACACGCCGCGATCGAAACGCGGTTGGTGCCTTCAACTAACACAACTCATTCGTATTCAGAACTAAGCCGGTGAATTCTGTTACATATTCATTTTTGCAACGCGATAGATGTTTGCGGGCTTCAGAGCAGTCACAGATGAACTTACTATAGACGCCGTGTGCATGTAATACTTATCTCGGTACATTATGTAAACAGCGGTAGGTAAGGTTATATCTATTTGCTCTTTTCAAGACAACCGCAATCCATCGCTTGCTCGCAGCGCTCTGCTTATTACTTTTTCACTCAATTTCTGTCGTTTTCCAACAGCGTTATAGGGATTATAATGCCCAAAAAAACAATACATACCTTATCCTAAGATAACCGTATAACTAGGCCTTATTTAACAACCATCAAACATAAGAAAGGAAAACGAATCGTATCTTTGCTATGAAGTTGGAAAATCAAACTCAAGCCGAGTTTCTTATTATAAGTTTTAAATACACTTGCGAAATATGAGGTGTCTTACAATTCAAACCCCGTTTGCTTTTGCCTGTACATATGCATAAATACTTACTTTAAGACATGCTGTCTACAGAAACACTTGTCAGCGGAAAGCACGAGGCTGAGTAAATACGGATTAGGCACAATTTTCATATACAAATAGAACGAGGAGCGCTTGTTGCAAACAAGGCACTTGTAGGCCTTTTTTGAAACACAGTCACGGACTGCAGGTACAAGTTGGGAAAGGTTTGATGCGTGGATGAATTCAGTAATGTCTGTATGCTCTTTTGTTTCTTAGGGTACCTGTTTCATTGGAAGCAGTCTATAATTCTGTCATAGGATATTGGGTATCGGGTGGATAATTAAGCCTTTGAAAGGACAGGATGTATGTTCTGATTGTCAGTTAGTTGTTGTGGAAAAAACTGCAAAATAATTTAATATTCCTTTTTTATTAGCATTTTATTATTGTTATTTTTATGGAAGTAGAGGAGGAGGACATATTTGAAAAAGTTGCAACTAATGTCATGCAGTAAAAATTCACAAGAAATGGTCACAAATGTAGAAGATGAAAAAATGGTCACATAAGCTAAATAACTAGGGCTCGAGCAACTCATCTTCCCATCGTCGTAAAGAAAGCATGCATCACATCACATCTCTCATACAATACTACTCTCATTTTATAGACAAAGAGGCTCTCGATTAGATGACTCGAGTGTTTCCTTGCCATATTAATAGCTTTTCTATAGATATTCGGAAAGCCATATCGATAGCTAATGATAAGTATAGGTAATTTATTACTATGGTGTCTATGGTCAAGAAAACAAAAGATGGTGTTTTTTCTACAGAATCTTTGTGGTAATTAACTACGAATAAGTATGATTTACCTACCACTATTATTCTGCATTAACATACCTCTTGTGCTAGATATATATCGTTTCTAATCAACGAAAAACACCTACCTAGCTAGGTTATTTAGACTGAACGCATCGTCTGTGCTAACATGTTGTATACAGGGTGATTGGAAATTCGATGCATTCCCTGAAGGTGGTTAGAGGGGGGGCCATTTCCAACATATTCTTCCATGGAACCAGGGGTCGGAAATGATTGGTTACAAAATTATTAGGACTTTTGATTTTTTAAAGAAAATTTCCCGATTTCAACTTTAAAAGTCATGCGAAAGCTAGCCAAACCGTTTTATGCATAGTTTTTTGACATGATCTCATAGTGAATGAATAGGACAATCATTTTAGTTACAAGTTTAGTTAGAAATACTCTTCTTTTTTAAAATACAGCGCCAAAACAAGAAAATATTTTGGTGGAAAGGATTTTTCAACATTCATGGTAATCTACTGTAAAAATCACTATGGAATAATCCGTAAAAACTTCATAACAGAGTTCTCTGTTTCATTAGCTAACCGAAAGGTACAATAATCTACAATCAAACATGTTTTCATAAAATAATTAGCATTAATGCAAAAAGCGGCGTGCGAAACAAGGCAATTGACTATGGTCGGTCGACTACGCCAAAGTCAGCAAATGCTGTTTAGACAACTTTTCAAGTATTTTCGTGGTCTAATGGGTGGAGCATTCCCCTCAGAGTCTGTGGTTCCAGGTTCGATTCCGTGAGTTGACCTACAAGGTTGATATTCAACACTTTGTGAATTTTTCCAGTTTGGTTTAAAAATCACGTTGAACCACCTGATTGTCCGCAAGAAAATATCGTGCTCCGGAGGGCATATTAAACCATCGGCCTCGATTGATGTCTAATAAACGCAGACGGTGGTCGTAACAGTACCATAGCAGAGGTCTAATACTTGTAGTAGGTGGTTTAAAAACTCCGACAAAGATTTATCATTTCAGTTTTTTAGGCTGTTTAAAGCTCAGGAGCTCCATTTCTGAATTGTCGTAATCCTAATCGTGCGAAAATCTGCTACTAATTGTGCTCGTATCACATGTTCTACTAAACTTATTAATTTATGCACACCTAATAAATTCACACAAACCCTTAACATTTAAAGTGTCGAGTAGTAGAACGTGTAATACGAATGGTTAGACCACTCGTTTTAGATTTCCGTGCACGGATTTGGATTACGACAATTCAGAAATGGAGCTCCTGAGCTTTAAACAGCCTAAAAACTGAAATGATAAATCTTTGTCGGAGTTTTTAAACCACCTTCTACAAGTATTAGACCTCTGCTATGGTAGTGTTACAACCACCGTCTGCGTTTATTAGACATCAATCGAGGCCGATGGTTTAATATGCCCTCCGAGCACGATATTTTCTTACGGACAATCAGGTGGTTCAACGTGATTTTTAAACCAAACTGGGAAAAATTCACAAAGTGTTGAATATCAACCTTGTAGGTCAACTCACGGGAATCGAATTTGGAACCACAGACTCCTGAGGGAATGCTCCATCCATTAGACCACGAAAATACTTGAAAAAGTTGTCTAAACAGCATTTGCTGACTTTGGCGAAGTCGACCGACCATAGTCAATTGCCTTGCTTTTTGCATTAATGCTAATTATTTTATGAAAACATGTTTGATTGTAGATTATTGTACCTTTTGTTAGCTAATGCAACAGAGAACTCTGTTATGAAGTTTTACGGATTATTCCATAGTGATTTTTACAGTAGATTACTATGAATGTTGAAAAAAATCCCTTTCCACCAAAATATTTTCTTGTTTTGGCGCTGTATTTTAAAAAAGAAGAGTATTTCTAACTAAACTTGTAACTAAAATGATTGTCCTATTCATTCACTATGAGATCATGTCAAAAAACTATGCATAAAACGGTTTGGCTAGCTTTCGCATGACTTTTAAAGTTGAAATCGGGAAATTTTCTTTAAAAAATCAAAAGTCCTAATAATTTTGTAACCAATCATTTCCGACCCCTGGTTCCATGGAAGAATATGTTGGAAATGGCCCCCCCTCTAACCACCTTCAGGGAATGCATCGAATTTCCAATCACCCTGTATACCCAGTTTATTTCATTTGCTTTTGACATTTAAATAAGACGTGCCTCTTAAAATGTGACGTTAATATCTCTGCTTTCTTCTACCATAAATACAAGATAATAAAATCATTTAGGTATCTATTGAGTGTTGGCATAGGATAGTAAACTGTTATTTTATTATTGTTGCTTAAATCCATACTGCATTAAAATACGTTGTTTACGTCTCTAAAGGCGTATAATTTGCCCTCAGAAATTCCAAATTTGTTTTGGCCAAGTCTAGCGGGCTCTCTCTAGGAAGAGTAAAGCAACAAGTTTCAAAACTTGGCAGGTAAACCAGAGGAAAATGGGATGAGCCTGGTAAATATTGATAATAGAAGAAGAGTGATAGATAAGTCACCAATATTTACCATGAAATATAAATAATATTATTATGTGTTAATTAAAAAACTACCAAATTAAGTTTGATTTATACGTACGACCTCTCCAATTAAGTATTTTATATTCCCAAGAATAGAGTACCTTATTACTACTAGGCGATCCAATTTATTTCTATGAATGACGATGACCTTCGTCTCTTCGAGCAACTCGATCTTCCGTCCCGTTCCGGCCCGGCCTTCGTCTACAATGATAGATGAAATTAACTTTCTATTTTGTAAGAGCGTAGGTACGTTAATACACGTTGCATACCTAAATAAAGCCTCAGTTATATGAGAATTGACGGTATCTAGGTTCCTATATTATTTTTTATGCTCGGCAGAATCTACTATTGAGCTGCATTAATTCACAAAAAGTTAAATCCCACAAGAATTTTGGCAATAATAGGTAGGTATAAGAAGGTTATGAGAAATTATTTGGCATGATATCAAATTTATATCTTGACTAAATATAAGATATTTCGTTACGTAGACCTACGAAACGGTGATGGAAAAGTAGGGGTGGGCAAATATGATTTCAGAGATGCAAAAATGGTTTAAACGGGACGCGAAGTAAAAGCGCTCCTTTATTGAGTTTGAGAACCCCATCAAAAGTTTGCATCTCGAAATCACGGGAGCTAAAATCAAGATGCGCACGGTAATCTCACATTGCGTCCCCGTGTCACCGGTCCGGGGATAAATCAAGTGGCACTTGTCACAGACGTCCCATAACTTGTAAGTTGTGCCGTCGCGTGCGCCTGAAATTGTGAATTTATGTCGAGCCGCATTTGCATTTGGTCCAGTGCTAGCATGGCAGTGCTACACAAACTGGATTGATCAAGCAGGAATTAAACACACGGTTCTGACAAAGGTCTTAGAGGTGGTCAATAAGATGTATTAGATATTAATTAAGAGAAAACAGTTATGACATTTATTATACGCCAGTAAAATAGTACTTTCTGTTGCGTTAATTGTTCATGTCAAATGGAATAATTTCCTATCTTCTTTAATGGATATTTCCCAAATAGGACCTGGTATTGGCCAATCTTCTAGCGTGTCCAACCGAAAAATATTTCAACAAAATACACTCTTTTTTTATTTTAAACAAAAACTATCTCCAGCCTGGGAAAATCCATATCAAATCAATGAACAGCCCAGCGTGCCAGTAAATAAAACATTATGCAAACGATCCATGAATAAAGACCACCGTAGTTTGGAGGAAAGGTTAATCAGAATCGTCAGAGGATCCGTCTTCGTTTGAAGGTAAATTGTGGGCTTTCGTCGAAGACAGATGTACCTTCATTTGCAAGGACACCTTTATTTTATTGCAATAGGCGTACCCTGCCTAAGACAATGCGATTCTCTACTATCCCACGAAATCTTAATCAAATACCTGGGAAACAGCGAAAAATATAAGAGAGTTCTCAAATTAGATATTTAAATATCGAGGTAAACAAAAACCTAATCGCGGTAATAATCCCGTTTTAAACAATAATTTAAGAGTTCTCAAATCTTGTGGGGTTGTGCAGTCCCATTTTTCATATTTACTCGTATGCTTAAGTTCTTTATAAACCTGATTAAAATATTTAAAGAAAATTTTTTCACTAGCATGTATTTGTTATAAAAAGTTTCTGAAAACATTTACTTCCTCGCTTGTTAAAAAGTGTTCTTAAGATCCTAATGAGTCCTCAAGATGCAAATTACTTCTTACATAGTGAAATACAGGCAAGAATTAAACTTTCTACAAGTGGTAGTGGTATTTAAACTAGGTAAGTAGCTGCAGCTTAAACATTTCCTTAAGCATCTTCATCTGAGCTTACTTAGATACATTAAGAAGCAAGACATTATCCCAATTTTTATTCTGTACATAATGAATTTTATAAGTAGATTACTATACCTACTATCAATCGTAGGTTCTATTATATTTTGAACCCTTAATCAAAATATTTTAGATTCAAACACTTCATCGTATTAGCGTTCTCAAACGAAAATATTTAGTTAAAGATTGCAAGACCTCTCAACACTAAGTCTTTTGCACTTAATCGATTTGTTCACACACGACTGGGCATCGCCTTCCAAACTTATAAGAAGTTTATCAACCCTTAAAACTATTCAGACCGTAGGATTTTCATCGCAGTATTATTCAACTTTAAGTTTAAAAAAGTTTCTGTTCGTGTATTAGAACTTTACAAATAATAAAAAGTTGTAAATACGTAGGCGTAGTCAGATCGTAAGAGATTATTTTATTATTGACAAATAAGCTTATACTTATCAACGAAAAGGCTTTAAATATTTTAAATTCCAGATAACTTTCGTATCTTTCCTACTTCTTGAAACTTGATTCGAAATTCGCGTATCGATACTAAGTTTGTTAGCGACAGACCATCCATCTTTTTCAATGCCAAGCCTCTTTAACAGTTGAACAGATAAGGGACAGAGGCATTCTCTCCGACACCATTACGCAATGTAAGTGAATGTAAAAGGTAAGGTTTCAGAAATTCTTGAAGACCGTACAATCGACATACTAACTAGGTGTAATGTATGTGGTACAACTTTTTAATGAAAATGGGAAAGTCAATCAATGTTATGTTAGGTATAGCTGCCAAGTTACTACAACAATCTAACCCGTATGAAAGGTTTTGAATTTCACTTAAACACTCAAAATACTTTTAAACACTTTAGTTATGTTTTGAAAAGGTTCAACAATTTTTAACTCGCATTACTTTGCGCAGGACAGAAAATTCCCCGTTCCAGAACGGCAGCGGCTTTTGAATTTAAAACTTGTACGTGTGGCAATACTTGTACGTAGCTACAGATTTTTGATACAATTTTGCAGAACTTTTGTTAGCCGGCTGACATACTTTTATAGAAAATCAGGGCTGAAAAGAAAAACTTAGATGCTCTCTTGTTTACCGTAATTTTATTATTTTTGTAATACGAACTAAAAGTTTTAAAAACTACCCAGTACTACCTATATTGCAATGCTGGCCCGTTTGCTAATAAATGAACATAGATTACTCGTATTTTCATTCTACCTCCACAATAATGTATTCTGTGTTGTGATGGATGAAAACTTTCATCAAGTATCCGCGATTTATTTCCTCGTCGCCACAAATATTTTCTCATCTGCTAAACTCACGCACTGAGCATTCAGTATCTCAGCATCCTTGACAGAATTATCATTTGCACGTTTTTCCCTTTTTCCTTGTCTGGCATGCGTCCAGATGCCATTATAAAGTTCTCACTTTTTTTTGCTACGGGCCAGTATCCAGGCAACGGAAGTACGTTGTCTCTGCCTTTGGAAATTCTCGCGAGCTGTTATTACAACGGTGTCTAATTACTTGCTTTGTAATTTGAGGAAGTGATGTGCTAAAATTTCATGACTGCTTTCAAGTGTTTTTTAATTTGATCATATCTTTTTGTCTAAGGATAACCACTTCAGTACCACAGAAGACCATACAAACTTTTATAATGTTGCTATTATAATAGATTGTTGATTTTCTGTGGTAATATTAAGATTACTACTACTATACCTACCCAAGATCACCCAATGCAGAAAAAAGCAAAGCTGGCTGGCCTGGAACTGTCCTAGAAAAGGGCCACAAACAGACCATGATGGTATTACTAACTTATTTAATCTTGCGAAACAGCGTTCAGTTTGAGATAAACTCTGTACAAATCCATCCGAGATGATTCGATGCATTTCCCGTTTGTTTTGGAGCGGGAAGGAGCGAGCGCAATGCACTTCGCTGCAGTTTTTATTGCCAAACTTAATGATGAGAGTGTTCCAGCTGCCTGCTTTATGTTGCGGAAGGACGGAGCGTTTATTGTTGAGGCAGAAAGTTGAATTAAATTAAAATGATTCTTCATACATAATTCATAACTAATATAATATCGGTATTTATTATCCGAAAAGCAAGATGGTTCCGTGCTTCGGATGGGCACGTTAAGCCGTCGGTCCCGGTTGCTGTCTATTGATGGCGGTCGTTTCCTTACACAACCATGTCAGAGGCCTGCTACTTGCAATAGGCGGTTGAAAAACTCTGACACCAGGCGGGTACCATCAATGGTACTGTCCAATGGTACAACTGGTCCTGCGGGGACTTGAACCTACCTAACGTCGACAAGACAGCGTCGAACGATTGGCTCAACCGCGGGCAGCTTTTCCCTGATACAGAGGGTTTTATTATCGCCATCCAGGACCAAGTCATTGAAACCCGGAACTATCAGAAATACATAATTAAGAAACCAAATACAATAGATAGATGCCGACGATGCAATAGCGCTACAGAAACCGCATACAGCATATAACTGGGGCCTGCAAATCAATCGTACAGACAGATTACAAATATAGACATGATCAGGTTGCCAATATAATACATCAGAGACTAGCGATTAAATACAATTTGATTTCTACACCAGCCACACCTTACTATAAATATTCACCATACACAATACTAGAGAACGATTCCCACAAGATTTATTTCGATAGAGCAATACTAACAGATAAAACTACTCATTTTAACAGACCAGATATTACACTTATAGACAAACAAAATAAAACTGCTCTCATAATAGATAATAGCCATACCCAATACGCATAACTTACAACAAACCATAGCAGAAAAACTTAATAAATATATAGATCTTAAAAACGAAATAACTCGAATGTGGAATCTACAGAAGGTAACAATAGTACCCATTGTTCTCTCTTCTACCGGTGTCATTCCGAAACAGCTGAAACAATCCCTAAAATCCCTCGATTTACCCGAAAATACCTTTATACTCATGCAAAAAGCGGTAATTTTAAACACCTGTCGCATAGTGAGAAAATTCTTAGATTCGGATGAAACTGCAAATACAGAAATAATTCAAACCGATGTGCACTTGGCTTAGACCCGTGTGCATTGTAATACCGGCATAAGCCGAGCCTATAAAAAAAGGAAAAAGATAATAATAATAATAAATGAGCTTTTATTTCAGAAACAGCACAAGTTACAAGCTTACGGAAGCGTTATGTGGCGCCCTTGAACAGGCGGATAAAATTACTACAGAAAAAAAAGAGGCATTAAAATATCAGCGGCAGTGGCAGGTCCCCTTCTCGCAGTACCCGCCGCGGCGGCCGTGTCCGATGCAGTGCAGCGCGCACGCCGAGTCGCCCACGCCGAAGCCCGACAGCAGGTCGCACGTCGCGCGCGGCAGACGGACCAGCGCCTCCAACTCCTGGTGGCTGTCAGCCTCTGAAACAGAAAGAACAAATTCAAACTCTAAAATCAAAAGGATCAATACACACCATAGAAATTAAGGATAAAAAAATAAAAGTTGCGAGCAGTTGGATGTGGATGGTAAAAGATTGTGCCCTATTGTAGAGCTTGGGATTGTAGAGTTTGGAGGAGGTTAAGGCCAGCATAAGGCGCAAACTCTATAGAGTAGACGTGAGACGTAAGATGGCATCTAAGAGATCATCTAAGTACCTACCTATTCTTCAATCGTGTGAGCAGCGAGTCGACGCATTCATCAGGTCATTACCTGATGGACCCTGCCTGGTGTCAGAGATTTAAACAACCAAACAAACGTAAAGCTTTGAAAACGTAAAGTTTTTAAAATAAAAACAAAGAGATGATGTCAGTATTTATGGTGATGATCAATACTTGTAGCATGATTAAGGTTATACTTAAAGCATCAAATTACCTTCCATTGGAGCAGAAAAAGCTGCCGCAGCCATCATTACAACAAGAGCAAAGATTATCTTAGACATGATGAGATTTTAGATATAAATTTTATTTTATTGTGAAGTAAACTGTACTCTTCGCAGATGTACTGAGGATAGTGAGTGAAGCTATAATATTAAACGTCTTTTATACTAAAGTATATCCAAAGGGGATGTACCGAGTAAGTTGGCTTACTTATGACTCTGAGTATCTCAACATTTTCCTTAATGTAAGACCTCGTTCAGATAGGCTCATAATAATAAATGTATGACAGGTAAATTAACACAATAATTAATTTATTGTAACCAACCATTATGGATAAAAGGTAACGAGTGTAAAAAAAGTTCCCGAATGGACTTGATCCTACCCTACTAATGAATGTTTCTATATCAATCGTTGTATTGAGTTAATCCAATAGATAAAACTATGAAAAAAAACCATTGAGCTAGTGGTGACCGATCACTGATGAAAATCCAAAATTTCGTTCCTGGCAGGGCTTGCCATTTGCAAAATTCTGAACATGAATCCAAATTCTTACTTAATACCTACCTATACTCATTTAAAATGAACAACTGTAATTGATAAGGTACTTAACCTACACGCGTATCTCATTAAGTGTTTAATTTATGAAATCTTGACTGCGATGAAAGCAATTTTAATCAATATCTTTTACTTATTCTTTTTATCTGCTTGAACAACTTTGTTATATCTGAGTGGGCACTTAATAAACAAACATCAACATTGCTACACATTGTGTAGGTACTAATTCTGCGTCAAATCATTGTACTTACAGTTCTGTTCATCTTGATACCAGAACGATGTTATATGTATAGAACTAGAAAAATAGGAAAAGGGTATGGCTGAAATTTGACTTTCTTATCTAAATAACATAAGGATCGGTGTTTATTGACCAAACTGCTTGTTTGTCCGAGTCTGCTAAGTTTTCACAACGTTTGACTTGAGTTTTATTTGAGTTGCATGTTTAAGCATCACATTGTCACACAAGTTTTATCTACAGTATTCTTAATTCGTGACGATGTGGGATTGCGAGAGACTTTTAACACTGATTAAAGTATTTGATTTACTTTCCATACGTACCTTTCTATGGATTGTCTGCTAAGGTAAAAACTATGATCAAAATCTCTCTTAAAGGATGAGACGAACAAGATTTTTTCGCAAAACTTAAAAAAAAAACTGTATAACTGGTACCTAACACGATAAGTGTTTTAAGATTTGGTACTCGGTAAATGAAATCAACAATTTTTGCGTTGTTCAATTTTCTATTGGGACTTAAATTTAGTTTTTATAATATTAGGACTATTTTTCTATGATGTTTGTTATAGACCTTGGTTCAGGAGATTTGCACAGTTCTAGTTACATTTTTCTTGGTGGTTACTTTATTTCACTAAGGCAGTAATAAAAGTAAACAAATAAAATTGCTTCAACACGCAATATTTGGTAGAAAAACAGAACAAACAGAAAATAGGCGAAACAAAAACCAAATGGAATATGATAAATTGGGTTCGTGGAGCGAACGCGTCCGTGCGTTCGGCTAAATGAAAATTTTTCAATTTAACCGAATCTGATACTGATAATACAGGGTGCTTAAAATTTTTTGATAAAGGGTTCTTCGGGTCGTTTGTCGAAACGGTGTTATTCACAGGAAGAAGATGGAGAGGGGTTTCTTTAAAAGTTATCAGCTGAACATAATAATATACAACATATTATTTTAATCTACGCGGCCAATATAGGTAGCGTATGCGGGCAGCTTATTTGCCTGAAATCTCTCTGTACCAGTAACGCCCTAAAATTGAATAAATTAATGATAAGTGTCGCTAGCGTTTGTATTTTTAATTTTCTATTTTCGTGCTTTGTATTGTATTTTCATATTCTGAGTGCAATGAAGTGTTTTTGATTACTTACGCGAACGAAGTTTGTCCGTGTTCCTGTCATATTAAGTACCTATTATGTTTACGCTTTCCGTGCCACCCTCTATCTATCTGTATGGAGGTTAGTCACACGCAACGTGAAACGTTTGCATCAGTGTTCAGAACCAATATAAATTTACGACCTTTGTCATCGTTTTCACGCACCAAAATATTACTTCGAAGCATTGTTTTTCAAACGAACGAAAAAACATTACAGAACTCAATTGAGGTAAGTACATTTTCTTGGAATATCTAATGTATTATTGGTAACTAGAAAACATGGTTTTGATATTACTGGTTTTATACCCCCTTTGAAATATTCAAAGCATTATCCTCACTTATCAATGCTGAAGTAATTTCTTAAACCTACTTAGACTCATTTCTGTGATTTCCAATAGGGACGGAGCACAAACATAAGATTTTATCTGCGGAGTTCAAAGAAATATCCTCTTATAAGGTAATACGATGCATGTAATGGATTAAAATCTCTTTGTGCTCTACAAAGAGTGGGGTCGGGGTAGATAAACCACCTTCGTCCGCTAACGTTGTTCAATATCGTACGTAACTCCATTTCGTGCACGTAACTTTGTGGAAACTATTTTCGAAAAAGTTTGAATCGAGTGTGAAATATTTCGATGCATGGCTTTGGGCGTGGGCTTTGCAAAGCTTTTGATGGGTAGGTTTTGTTTGAATGCACGAGCATTTAAATTTGTAGCCGAAGTTTTAGTCTTATATATATCAACTTCTAAACATTAAAACTAATTGTACTACATAGCATGGCATTGGCAGTAGTTTGGAAAAAGTTATTTAAATTTTATTGTCTGAAGTTTATCTTAAAACTCATAAAGGTATTATTGTTTTCTTAATTTCGCAAACGCAAACGATTTCGAACGATTTCGGGCATAATATTGATTAAGTGCCAAATTTTCAAAGTATCTGAAATTTAAGAATAAAATGCAGAAATTAAGTCCCAGTAACAAATTCTAGGCAGTTTTTCATCCAATATACCGCAGTGACAACATCACAAAGGAGCCGAGGAGCGCATAAATCACTACATGTCATCTACGAATCTTTTGTTCGTGTTCGGCGACTTCATTATTATTTCAGACCAGTGTAACTTGGCCCCCACTTCCCCTATAAAGAGTTGGTGGGAAAGCAGGTTTAAGGGTTGTGCTGTCAATGGTGGGAATGTAAGAAAGTCGGTCACAATTAGGTCTTTTTGTGTGGCAATTTCCTTCGCCGTTCAGTTTAATTCTTTTGGTAGGAAGTTTTTATAGACACTGAATTTTAATTTAAAGACATGCTGTGTGTAGGTAGGTACCTACTTGTTTTCTCTTTAAATTATTTAAGGGATTCTTGAGCTTTTTTGTAGTGTGACAAAAATAATAGTGGAATTCCTACACTGTTATGTGCCCTGTCACGGAACGGAAGTAACTAAATCATTATAAGTTTTGTAAGAATAATAAGAAATTTTGCCATTATAAGGATGTTCAACATTATGTTTGGGATCCATTCATAAAATCCATTGATATTTGAGGGGAAACTATTTCCCTGCGTCTCTACCCCGCAAATTATATCGTATATAAAGAAAACCACCGTAAGTTCAGTGACAGTAAAAAGAGCATTCATTTATTTTCAGTAGTCAACCTACTAACAAGATAGAGGGCGCAGCTGTGTACAAAAGAGTTTGATATAAAATCACAACACCCCCACTATATCAAACAATGAACACCCTGTTTGAGATACAAAGTTAAAGTTAAACACTTTGAATTCCCAACAAGTACATGAACTTATAATGCTTTACAGCACACAAGCTTTTGGTGAATAAATCAGCGGGCATATCAGCTGTTGGCAAATATTGAATATTCACTACTTTATTCGCTACACACTCTCTGCAAAAATGATATTTAATATCAATATGCTTGGTCCTCTTGTGAAACAAAGGATTTGCCGTCAGCTTCTGTGCGCTCTGATTGTCATTGTACAAATCAATGGTAGACAAGTTATTTGTTATTTCGAACAACAAGTTTCTCAAATAAATTGCCTCCTTACACGCTTCAGTAATAGACATATATTCAGCTTCGCTGCTAGACAGTGCAACTGTTTGCTGCTTCTTAGTCTCCCATGAAACTACACAACCTGACAGAGTGAAACAGAACCCTGTATAGGATCTCCTATCTATAACATTTCCAGCCCAGTCGGAATCAACGAAACCAACCAACGTTGAGCTTCCGTCTGCACTGTACTTGAGACCGTAGTGTTTTGTCTTTTTTAAGTACCTCAACACACGTTTTACATACGAACAATGTTCTCTGTTAAAACAGTTATTGAACTGACTTAAATACCCTACTGTATAGGAAATATCGGGTCTAGTTAGCACAGCTAAATACATCAGACTGCCTATTATTCGTTGATACGGAAAATCACCTACACAACTTTCTTCTTTAGTAGCTTGTAATTTCGTCTCCATTGGGGTATCAACAGTTTTACAATCTGTCATGTTAAACTTTGACAAAAGCTGATCAACATAATTTTCTTGACTCAGTGATATAGTCTTTTCAGCTTTGTCAATAGTTACATCAACACCGAGACACTTTTTGACCTCACCTAGATCTTTGATCTTGAAGCGATCACCCAATGCCTTCTTCAGACACTCAGTTTCTTTGCTATTGTTAGAATAGATAAAGAAATCGTCTACATATAAGGCTATGATCGTCTTCAGATCACCCTGCATCTTTGTATACATGCATGGCTCTATCTTGGACTTCTTGTAACCTATTTCAAGTAAACAATCATCTACTTTCTTGTACCATGCCCTTGAGGACTGCTTTAGGCCATAAATTGCCTTTTTAAGCTTTAGAACTTGACCACTCTTGGTCGGATGAGGAAAACCTTGCGGTATCTGCATGTAAATGGTTTCCTCAAGGTCTCCGTTCAAGAAAGCAGTTGTTACATCGAGATGTGTTATGTCAAGACCTAGCTGAACAGATAAAGCAAATAAAAGCCTCAACGTGGTGTGCCTGACTACTGGCGAAAATGTCTCTGTATAGTCCACACCTTCGGTTTGCGAAAAACCTTTGGCTACCAAGCGTGCGCGAAAACGAACGCTATCATCGCTGTCGTACTTCTTTCGCAACACCCATTTGCATTTTACAGCCTTACAGTCTTTTGGAGCATCACACAACTCCCATGCATCATTGTCTTTGAAACTTTGGAGTTCTTCCTTCATGGCTGCTTCCCATTTTTCCTTCTCGGGACCATTAAGGGCTTCCTTCAAAGACACTCCTGCAGCATCATCAGCTGCATTTTCATTGCTGACACACATATTGGAATAGCCATACCTCTCAGGCTTCTTCACGGTCCTTTTTGGCCTGGATCTCACTTGATCTTCTACTGGTCTCTCTATAACGGACTCTTGTGAAGTGGTACTCTCGTCAGAGCTGTCACTACCTCCATGAACGGTTGGTATCTGTGTTTCATCACTCAGGGGTACTGCAGTCACTTCTGAGACTGGAATTGTTGAGCTTTCTGGAGAAGATTGTGAAGTAATTGCCCCATCCCCCACTGAATCGGAATTCTCTGTCACTTCGAGCATGCAACCAGATTTCGATTCCGGCTCAATTACGATCACGTCTCTACTAGTGATTATCTCCTTCTTCTCAGGATTGTACACTCTATATCCCTTGATATTTTCAGGGTATCCCATGAGGATGCACTTTTCTGATTTCTTATCCCATTTCTTTCGTTTCTCTTTGGCAACGTGAACCATGACTGTACTTCCAAAAACTCTAAGATGACTCACATCGGGTTTTGTACCAGTCCACAATTCGTAGGGAGTTTTTCCATTTAACGCCGCTGCTACAATACGATTCTGCAGGTACACTGCGGTATTAGTAGCCTCACCCCAAAATTCCTTGCCTAAGTCTGCATCGAACAGCATACATCTGGCCTTCTCAACAATTGTGCGGTTGAAGCGTTCGCACAAGCCATTCTGTTGCGGGGTGTAAGGGTTAGTCTTCTGATGAATGATGCCAGCTGCATTCAGATATTCATCGAACTCCTTGTTGCAATACTCGAGGCCATTGTCGCTTCTTAATATTTTGATTGTCTTCTTTGTTTGATTCTCCACTTGAGCTTTAAACTGTTTGAAACATTTCAGAGCTTCATTCTTGTGCTTCAGAAAATAAACAAAGGTCATACGACTATAGTCATCGACAAACAATAAGAAGTATCTCGAGCCACCAATCGAAACTTTCTCCATGGGCCCGCACACGTCTGTGTGTACTATTTCGAGCACTTCACTGCATCTCTGGCCTATGTTCTTAAAGGGCAGGCGGCACTGCTTGCCTTCACAACATGTGGCACATGAAGATTTACTGATATCTACCTTCTTATCCAGTGTCATACCTTGTACTGCATTCTGCATCTGGTTCAGGTAATCTTTGTTTACATGTCCTAGCCTGCGATGCCATGTCGTTCCGGACACTGCTGCAACCAAGTTCTCTGGTTTTGCTGTTTCCACTTTGTAAACTCCGTTGACGCGCCATGCTATGGCCACTACATCCTTCTTGTTGTTAAAAATGGAGCAGTACGAACCATCTTTAGCAAAATCTACGCTATTGCCTTTTTCGTAGAGCTGGCTCACAGACAGAAGGTTTGTTGTCAACTCGGGTACACACAAAGCGTTCTCTACAACAATCTCATACTCGAACTTTTCGGTGACCGTCGTTATAACGACATCGCCGGTACATACGACCGAAACTTTCTGGCTATTTGCTACGATTATTTGGTGTTCATTTTCGTACGACGCATTTCTTACCCAATTTTCGTTAGCAGTAAGATGGGTACTAGCGCCCGAGTCCAAATACCAATCGTCCTTGCTAAAATTACCATTCAAGAACACGGCGCTGAAGGCGTGAGAATGCACTTTTGCTTTGGTACTGGAATTTGACGACGATTTTTCAAGATTATAACTGTTACCGCACTGGTTTTTGTAATGCCCACTTTGTTTACATTTGTGACATCTGACATGCGACTTGTCCTTGTCAGTACTGGCATTGGCACCATGATCACTTCTTCCGGCCATAGACGAACTCTTTTTCTTTCCGAACTTTGAGTGGATGGCGAATGCGTTTTCTGTCACTTCTTGTTCTGACGGCTCCATGTCAAGTAACTTGGTTTTTATGGCGTCAGATGTTATGGATATGCCGGAGTGTTCTATTGCCATAATCATTGGCGAGAACTTTTCTGGTAATCCAGCGAGCAAGAGCGAGCCAATCCATTCATCGTCAATTTTGAAGCCCGTTCCGCTTAGCTTCTGAGCGGTATCAATGATTTGCGTGACGTATGAGGTCATCGTCCTGCAATTTTCTAAGCGAATTGAGATCAGGTTTCGCAGTAAACTAATCTTGCGTGTGAATCCGCTGTCGTCAAATAGGTCTTTCAGTTTCTTCCACAGCTTTTCGGATGACTCTACTTCCTTTACATGTACGTAAAGCGAAGGGTCTATACTCATGATGAGTTTTGCTTTTGTCTTTTCATCATCTGCAGCCACTATTTCTTTATCTTTAACTGGGATGATGCAGTGTTTCATACCCTCAAGAATCAGAAAGTTCTCTGCTGCAAAACTCCACTCACTGTAGTTTTCGCGTCCTTTCAATTTCGGCACATTCACGAGGTAATTCGACGAAGACATTGTGCACAACTGAGATTGACAACTAGGAACATCCAGCGAAAAAACAGTTTCTTGGTCACGTACGGTGTATTTTATTCAATTTCACCTGAACAGTCTTTAAACTTAAATGTTCTCGAAATTATACTGAATAAAAGCAGCTATTTACGCAAAAATGGGAATTTATCGCCCATAACCTAAAGAAAACCACCGTAAGTTCAGTGACAGTAAAAAGAGCATTCATTTATTTTCAGTAGTCAACCTACTAACAAGATAGAGGGCGCAGCTGTGTACAAAAGAGTTTGATATAAAATCACAACAGTATATTTCCTTAAATATGTTAAGAATATCCCAAAAAAGTTTATCTAAGTACTAAGTCTGCAAATTGGTTCAGAAGGCTACGTAAAATGTTTTCCTTTTACGTATAATACAAAACTGTCTACTCTACATCTGGTCCCAGCATTCAACGGTGGCATTATGTAAATACGAATCGAGTATTGATTGCAACAGTGGAGCCCTCTGCAATCGGCGACCATAAAGATAGTGTAACTGCTTGCGGAAGTAGTCTGTGTGCTTTTATTCTCCACTCTTCGAGTCGTATCTGCACCGTTTGCTGGTTGACTGGTGATCGAAGATGGGGATTTGAATATGGTGGTTATGATTTGCCATCTGATTCCTGTTTGGAATAGAATAGTATCATAGTATCTGTAACCGCGGTTTTTATAAAGACCGACTACATGATAAAGCGAGCAAGAGAAGGAACCAGGGTATTGCGTCTTTTTGTCTCAGCAACAGCCAAGCAAGTTTTTAGGTGCGGCACACATGGTGGGAGAGGCCCACGTCCAGCAGTGGACTGTTGTGGCTGTTCACAATCTTTCATCTAGCAGATCTCAAGATCAGAAAAGTCTACTCGTGTTATTTATGAAGCAATTAGCTATCACTAACAGCTATCCTAATGAATGTGATATGACGGAAGTTGTAATACATTCGTTTTCCTGTTTATTAAGACATGTTGCGAGGAATAGAACCAATTAGCGAGATAATTCTGTAGGTTATGTAAGACATCTTCAGAAATACCATTTCTCGTTACGCGTTTCACTGTAATGAGTACTGTTTTGTACCCCATTCAAATTGTTAAAGGTACTTGTGGCAAAGATAAATTAGCCTGTTAAACTAAATAGGTAATAACTTCATAAATACGGAAAATACATTGAGGACACAACCTCACTACACGACACGAATAAATACTGATGACTGTCTTGGTAATAGACTATTTCGATGAAATTATAACCAATAACAAGGGCTTTTTCCGAAACTAGGCATTTTTAATAACTGGATCAGATCCAAAGCATTAAGCCCCGAGCTGGTTGCCCAGGCCGTGCTAAAGGTGGATATTTATCATACCTGCAGCACCTCCCACGTTCAGAGATAGGAAAATGTTCCAGAGGGAATCCCAGGAACGACTCCAAGGAAGCCATGAAAAAATCGTAACGCAGTAAGCCCCGAGCCGCCGGGACAGGCCGCGCTAAAGGTGAATATATCATACCTGCATCAACCCCTTACCGTTACAAATAAAACAATTTTCGGACAGGACTTGAACCAACAACCAGTTACATGATCCGATGTGGTCCGAAATCTACCCTTTCGGTCTTTGGTGCTTTTGTACTTGTTCATTATGTTCAGTTTAGCAACTGACTATGTACAGCAAGGAACGCTTAGTGAAGGTGAAGGAAGGAGAATTATCGTGTATTTATATATAGAGGTCAAAATGTTATAAAAGTTGCTTCGGTTTCCCTCTGAAGCATATTCTTTTCCTTGGTGGCCTGCAAAAACTCCCACTCTAGATCCCCGGCGAATCTAAGCGGATTATTTCTAGTGTCTGTATGGCTTCATTCGGTACCTCAAAAAGTTCTCTCAGAAACATTTCTTTAGTCTGTGATCTGCAGAAACTACCACTTTGGGTTCCTAGCGAACCTAAGCGGATTATTTCTAGTGTCTGTGTGGCTTCATTCTGTACCTCTAAAAGTTCTCTCCGAAACATTTCTTTAGTCTGTGATCCGCAGAAACTCCCACTTTGGATTCCTAGCGAACCTAAGCGGATTATTTCTAGTGTGTGCTGGAATGCCGTTATAACACTGCCAATACAATTCAACTGTTGTATTTTGAGGCTGTTAGCGACAGAGATGGGCAAAAATTATTCGCCGAATAAATTGCCCGGCGAATAATTTTTTTATGAGTAGGTAAGTTAATTGAACAAGGAATAAAATGCAAGTTTTTTATATTCTTTATTAAAAGATACTTGTGTACTCTCAATTTCATCCAAAAGTTTTGTATGGGTCATTGCCATTTGTCTATATTTTACTTGTGAAAAATTTATTCGCCAGGCAATTTATTCGGCGAATAATTTTTGCCCATCTCTGGTTAGCGAATATTTAATTTAAATGGCATACTTCAATTATGGAACATGGGTGTTTTCTATGTATAATATGTACGTGTATGTATTTACAAAAAAAGTATTTATGTATGTATATCAGCTATCTAGTTCCCATATTACAAGCTTTGCTTAGTTTGGGGCTAGATGGCGCTGTGTGAAATGTCCAGGATATTTATTTATTATTTATTTATATTATCTAAACATATCACAAAATAATGAAAAAAAAAGAACAGCAGTAATAAAACTAGGATTTCCTGTGTTGTAGAACTTCTTTAGCTTACAGCTTTTTTCTTTACCTAGGTATTATAATAAACTTGAACATTGTCTATTCTATTTCTATTTCAGCCTAGTCCACTGCTGGACGTAGGCCTCCCCCAGGGAACGCCATAAGGCACGATCTCCCGTTTTGCCATCCAGTCGCTACCAGCCGCCTTTTTTAAGTCATCGGTCCATCTGGCCGGAGGGCGTCCAACGCTACGCTTGCCGAGGCGTGGCCTCCACTCGAGAACCCGCTTACTCCACCGTCCGTCGGTTCTACGACAAATGTGGCCAGCCCACTGCCACTTCAGCTTGCTACACTTCCAGACTATGTCCGTCACTTTGGTCTTTTTTCGGATGGCCTCATTCCGGACTTTATCCATTATAGAGATACCAAGCATAGACCTTTCCATAGCTCTCTGAGTGACATGTAGCCGGTGGGCCAGTTTTACTGTCAAGTTCCACGTCTCGGCTCCGTAGGTCATGACTGGTAGGACGCATTGATCGAACACCTTAATCTTGAGGCATTGTGGCAAAGATGATTCGAGGATGTGACGCAGCTTTCCAAATGCTACCCAGCCAAGCTGCACTCTTCTGGTGATTTCAGCCTCAAAGTTGTCTCTTCCCATCTGCAAAGTTTGCCCAAGGTACACATATTTCTGGACAACTTCAAGGACTACACCTTCGACGGAGACCGGCTCGGGGATTATGTGTTGATTGAACATGACCTTCATCTTATCCAAGTTCATTCCAAGTCCAACACGTCTCGAGGCAGAGTTAAGACTAGATAGCATTTTTTGCAGGTCCTGCAGCGATTCGGCCGTTATAACTATGTCGTCAGCAAAGCGGACATTGTAAAGTGAAAAATATTTTAGAAAGTTTTTTATCACAATTAATACTTTATACTTACATATTCACTCATATCATAATCGTAAGTGTTCAAATTACCGTGCTTGAGAGTATTCACTGAACTTTCCAATCAATTTCCACGAATCCTATTCCTACTATTCCTACTAATATTATAAAGGCGGATGTTTGTGTGTGTGTTTGTTACGACATCACGCTAAAACGGCTGATTAGATTGACATGAAAATTTGCACAAATATAGAAGAGTATCTAGAATAACACATAGGCTACTTTTTACCGCGGGAAAATGTCTTATTCCTACGGGATCACGCATAATCCAATATTTTTGCATAGGTGGCGTGACTGAGCCGACCCGCGTTTTAAACGTTTTCGCCGAAAACTAACAGCGACATCTCTTGGCGAGTAAGTAAGGCAAAATTCACGTACATGGGGTGGGTTTTAATGCGCGATCGACGATCGCTAGATATGTTCTTTAATACTCACTGCTGGGTTTCTGTAAGTAACCTTTTCGTATTTTGTTCTAATCTTTCGAAATCATCATTTTTTTGGCGTGAAAGGCAATCATTTGCTTATTTTGAAATTACGGACACTTTGTGGGGAAACATATCCGTTAATTCAACAGGCACCTTAAAGACACGCTGGCAAAGCGGTAATGCGCTTGCCCTCTAAGCAAGACGACTCGCGTTCGAACCCGAATAGAATGATCCTTACTTTGCTTTTTTTATCGAACTTTTAATTAATTTAATTATTTTTTTTTAATTAATTTGCCGTGTGATGCCGGCTTAGAATAGATCACCCCATTTCCTTCCTGTGGGTGTCGTAAGAAGCGACTAAAGGACTCGAGGGTACCATGTGTATTGCAATTTTAGGCGACAGGCTGACAACCTGTCACTATAGCGATACACGACAATAGCTAAAACGGCCCTCAAATATGTGTCAGACGTGGCGATAACGACCGTACTTATACGGCCGTTGACGCTCTGCCTACCCCGCAAGGGATAAAGGCGTGATGTATGTATGTATGTATGTTTTAATTAATTTATGTTTTGTCTTACGATATTATTATTTGCCAATGGTACATACTGGTCTTGCTGTACTTGTCACATAAAAATTTAAGCGCGTTACAGGGGTTTTCGACTTATAACCCCTCATCATCATTGGCCTCACACGTCTGTGTCAGACGATTTATTCAGTGTCTGAGGCAAAATCTTTAATGGCTGTATAAGCCGATATGGGAGCGGCATAGCTTTTTGCACGCTCTCCACAGACACTGCGTTGCCTGGGACGCAATTATGGAAAACGCAGGGCTGCCCAGAACCTGCGCCACCCTCTCGACCTTCCTGGGCTCCTGGCTGACTCCACAGGAACGACGGGTCGATACGTGAGGAGCCAGGTCGGCTGCAGGAGTCTGCCACACGATTTATTACCAGTCACTCGCGCCTGACGGAGACCCTGTTCCGGGTTTGTATGTGGAGTTTTCCTTCTCCTGGACCCTAATTCGCTTGGGCGGATTTATTCCTCGGTCGCCTCTTACGACCCTCACGGGAAGAGAAGGGGTGGTGCTATTCTACTCTGCCGGGACCACACGGCACCTGAGTTTACAAGTAGATGTGTTAAAAAACAAAAAACTCGACTGCGGTAATTTTAAAGTAGTATTTTGCTGTAAAAATCCGCCATCTTGAATCTATAATTTTTAGCCAGTATCACTCGCGCTGCTGAGACGAATCTAATGACACCTCATATGTCAAAATCTAACTATCTGTTTGGGCTGGAGCCTGTGAAAAAGAATTTTCTTGTCCACATACATACATACATACATACTCTCGAAAACATAACCCTTCTTCTGAGGCAGTCGGGTAAAAATGGGGTAAAAAGTTTTTATGGATTATCGTGATTTTATATGCGATCTGTTTTAAAATTTGCGACAAGGCCAAAGAGCTAAAAAAGGTAAATATATGTCTCAGGGGTTTGATTTTTAAACCCCTAAAGTATTAAACTTTTATCAGTTTTAATTAACCACCAACACCACCCAAATAAATTACAATCGTGCAAAGCCGGTGCAGGCCACTAATATACATAGTATAAAATTTACCACGAGAAAAGAAACCTTGATTCATACAGGAAACAGGTTATCCTATCCTACAAATATTATAAAGGCGGATGTTTGTGTGTGTGTTTGTTACGACATCACGCAAAAACGGCTGATTAGATTAACATGAAACTTTGCAGAAATATAAAAGGGCATCTGGAATAACTGTTGGAAATTGCCTATGGACGCAAATACTTTTTATAAGCTTTATCTATGATGTTCAGTGTCAAGTCACCGGTTGTTACGTGCTGTTGATATTTTTCCAATCTAATATAATTAAAATAATCTAGTAGCCAAAGTCGCGTATTATTTCCTACAGGTTATGGGCCGCCCCATACCTAAATAATAGCAATATAATTTTCCAAAAATAAAACAGTCAAATAAAATTTTCATAACCCATTTTTTTTCGGTCAGTAAATTTAAATTAGTAGGGCTTAGGGCTTCTCTTTCAGCCACCGAAACGAAATAAAATGGGAACGAACATGTTTTCAATCCCAAAATTAACGGGAAGAGAAAATTTCACATCCTGGAAATTTGCTATGGAGGCGTATTTGCAACACGAGGAGTTGTGGTCGATTGTGGCTGGTAAGTCCGAAGACGACGAAAAGGACGATAAGGCGAAGGCCGAGGACGCTAAAAAAGACGTCAAAGCGAAGTCCAAATTAATTCTAATGATCGACCCGCAACTTTATATCCACGTTCAGGACGCAAAATCGGCTCATGAGGTATGGGAAAATTTGACAAAAGCTTTTGAAGACTCCGGGCTACTTAGAAAAGTGGGACTATTAAAAGATTTAATAAATACAACTCTAGAAAATAGCGCGAGCACGGAAGATTATGTAAATAAAATAATGTCATCAGCGCACAAACTCCGAAGCATTAAGTTTGATGTGAATGACGAATGGCTCGGGACACTCATGCTAGCCGGCCTACCGGACGAATATAGGCCCATGATTATGGGGATAGAGAGCTCAGGGGTAAAGATAAGCGCAGACCTGATTAAAACTAAACTTCTTCAAGAAGTAAATAAGACTGAAAAATCTACCGCTGCTTTCTTCTCAAATTCTAAAAGCTCTCCCCATAAGAAAAACTTCCAGCAACCGTCTACGTCCAAGGGCCCCCGTTGTTATACTTGCAATAAGCATGGGCACCTAGGCAAGAATTGTTGGTACCGCAAAAATAAGAAAGAAGGTGACAAAGATAAAGGTTACGTGGCAGCGTTTTCAGCAGCGAAAATAAACGACTCCAAGAACTGGTACGTTGACTCCGGAGCCACAATGCACATGACAATGCACCGAGAATGGCTTGAGGAGGAAATCGCACCACCGGTGAACACTGTTCGCATTGGTGACGACAGAAGACTGAACGTAGAAAGTTGTGGTCATGTCACTATTCAGGCTCCTGCTGGAAATGGAGAACATGTAAAAATAAAAGTTAAAAATGTACTGTTTGTGCCACAGCTGTCCACCAATTTGTTGTCGGTGAGTACAATCTTTGAAAATAAGAGCTGGGTGGACTTTCATCCAACTGGATGCTACATACTAAACACAGAAAAAGAAAACTCAAATCTTTGACAAATTGCCAGAGTATTTTCATCAAGCAAATAGAGATAAATAATACGAGCACCTATTTTACGGTAGGTATAGGCTCTAATGACCCAAAATTATCTTCTCTAAATGGGCTCTCGTAGTTAAATTTAGCTCGAACCTGCCCAAAAGCCGCAGAAATAGGCACAAATAGGCTGGGTGGGCGCGTTTATTAAAATTAAAGACCGGCGCATATTTCGAGCTTGCACGATTAGCTGAGTGACCGCAAGCCGGAATTATTTATAGCCTAGACACAAACTAACCCTGCAAAATTTAATGTAGCGGGTAGAGGCCTCGACATGCCAGGGAAATGCTATTATCAAAGGTAGACTCTGTGTTGCGTTATTTTAGTAGAAATTATTAAAAAAAAACGTATACCTACCAGTGCAGGTGGGCCTGAGGTACTTGGTATCTTCATCATCATATTGTATGGCAATCCTGGTTTTTAGCCAGCTCTCTGCGTAGGGACTGAACTTGTGCAGATCATCTATCTATACCACCGGGAAAACGGCGAAGTGGACATTACTGGACATTCATTATCAACACCAACATTAGACATGGCCCTTCTTTATGAATTACGAGTACTGGGCATACCGTACTATTACCTAAATGTATCTATGGTTAGTGAGCTGGTTCTCGAGTGAAGGCCACGCCTTGGGAAGAGTAATATTGGACGCCATCCAGACAGATTATCTGAGGACGGCTGGTAGCGACTGGTTTACAAAGAAGGAAGTTTGTGCTTTGTGGCGGCGTATCTTGAGGAGCAACAGCGTCTACCTGAGCAGTGGACTGCTATGACTGTTATACCTAATAGGCCAAAACACACGCGTGGCCGCAGGTAGAAAATGGAGGTGGGTGAATATCGACAACTGCGTTTTTTGTCTCATTTCGGAGGATTTTTTATTTTTTCGTTTTCTGGAACTTTTTTTACATAATGGTAATCTTTATAGTAATTTATTTTAAATGTGGAAAAATGCTAGCAATATCTTAATCAGAAGCTGAGATATTCGAGTTTGAATTTTGAAAAAGACACCGAATTGAAAACAGTCCTCCGAAATGATAATAAGTGTGCACCGAAATGAAGAAAGTCCTCCGAAATGATAATAAGTGTGCACCGAAATGATAATTGTCCTCCGAAATAATAATAAGTGTGCACCGAAATGAAATATGTCCATCGAAATGAAGTGGTCAAGTGCGAGTCTCTTTAGGCAGGCAGTGTTCTGTTTCTGGATGGTAATTTTCAATGCGATTGGATTTAGCCAATAGTCAAAAATAAGCCTGTATGGGAAGGAATTAGCGAAGAACCAACGTAGCGGGTGCAGCAAAGTAGAACGAGTGTGGAATTGGTGACCACAGCAGAGTAGGATGACTGAGGAACCGATCTTCTTCTTTTCGTGTGGGACACCGAGTCGTTCAACGACCCGATAAACCCTGGTGTCAGAGTTTTTCAACCGCCTACTGCAAGTAGCAGGCCTCTGACAAGGTTTTGTAACGACCGCCATCATAGACAGCACCCGTAACCGACGGCTTAACGTGCCCATCCGAAGCGCGGAACCATCTTACTTGCGGACAATCAGATGGTTCAGCCTGCAATGTTCTAACCAGACTGGGAACAATATCACAAAGTGATAAATATCAACATTGTGAGTGACCCCACCGGGAATTGAACCCGGAACCTTTGCGTGGCAGGCAGGCATACTAACCACTGCGCCACATCGGTTGTCATCAGCAGAGTGGGACGAGTGAGGAACTAGTGACTACAGCAAAGTGGGACGAGTGAGAAACCGGTGACTACAGCCGAGTGGGATGAGTGAGGAACAGGTGACTACAGCCGAGTGAGAGTGGGACGAGTGAGGAAACAGCAGGTGTAGCAGAGTGGGACGAGTGAGGGTGTTGGAAGAAGGTAAGTAGTATGCACGTAGTAGGTAGGTAGTAGGAAGGTAGTAGGTAGGCAGTAGGTAGATAATAGGTAGGTAATATAGTAAGAAGGTAGTAGGTCGATAGGTAAGCGGTATGTTTGCTCTCTATCTAACACACATATTTTCTAGTAGGTAGATGGGTACGTGGCATGCGCGCTCTCTAACACATCTACCTACTAGTAGGTAGATGGGTACGCAGCATGTGCGCTCTCTAACACACCTACCTACTAGTAGGTAGATGGGTACGCGGCATGCGCGCATTCTCCCTAACACACTCACGTACTAGTAGGCTCGCTCTCTAACACACCTACCTATTAGTAGGTAGGTAGGTCTCTAACTCACCTACTGACCAGATAGTACGAAGGGGGTAGGTATAGGTATGCTATTATTTTGTGGGCAGTTTACATTTGTCTAGCGAGGTTTTCATAAAAAATTCGTAAATTAACAAACCCTACCTTCGAATTCAACAAAGAACCCTAAGGCATCGAGCCTCTCCAAATTTCCGTGGGATGTTATCATTTCTGAGGGGTGATATAGACATTTCAGTCCACCGAATCCTCCGAAATGAGAACGCAGAAATGAAAATAGAATAGTAAATTTCATTTTTTTTTTAACTTAAACGATTATAGTAAAATCAACAGCACTCAAGTCAAACAGTTCCTAAAGCACATAAACACAGTAATTTTGAGACAAAAGGAATGAGCAAAACACGAGTTAAAAAAGGCACCGAAATGATGAAAAAAATGTCGCCACTCCACAGAAATGAAATATTTTCGTTAATGGCGGAAAAACGAAGCGACATAGCTCCCGTGAATCTGCACCGAGCTGTAAAGCAGGACTAATAAAAGGCGTCGAAGGGCAAGCGGAGTGAGTAAGCGCAGGGAGTGAGAAGCTATACTGCCATAAGTTTTTACCCTCCGAAATGAAAGGGCTTCGTCGGACACAGTATTCAGGTCTCTCAAACGTAGTACATTATAGCTAAAGAGATGGGTGATACTTATATCAATTCATTGGTTCACTGTTTATAAAAAATTGCTGTAATTTCATGTCAATATGAGACCACTTTGGCGTAACAAGGTATTTAATGACCAAAAATGTAAAGCGGACAACCCACCGAGATGAGAAAATGGCACTTTATTATTTTTTAAATGTGATTTATAGTTTTTCAAATAAAATTATATTTATTGTACCAGGTAGTTCACAATATTTTCTACCCGAAAAAAAATTGCGTCCTAAGATATTGACACGATACACCCTCGTTATCACCCCGGACACTCATTTTTTGGGCTTGGGATATTCACCCAGGTAATTCTAAATTGGCACCACAATCTAAATAAAATATTTAACCTATTTGAACTTCACCATTATAATAGTAAGCAATAATTAATTAATTCATTGTTAATCAAACATCAGCCACGAAATAAATTGAACTGTGGTGTATATTACAAACACGCAGTTTGGTTTTAAATTGGATTTTCTGGGCTTCAGTAAATAATTTGATTGTAAACAAGGTGGTTTCAGAAATCAGGTAAGATTAAAATTATCTGTAAAGTAATGTACCGATACAACTTGGTTACCAATAGAATATTAATTTACAAGTTACAGCTAAGTTTGTCTAGATTCCTGACGAAGAAATTTTGTAAGGATGCACAGCACAGCAGATTGCCAACACATCAACCTTCCCATACAAGGGACCTACTTATACGGGTTTTTATACAAATACTAAGAAATACCAGCATAAAGTGGATCCCTCAAATGATTTTCTGGTGATTAATAACTTAGAACTAAATTTGTCTAGACTTAGCGAAGAAAAATTATTATGGCTTAATAACTGCTAATTAATAATTACAACCTTAGCTATCACACAAAGTTAAAGTAGGTACACAGAGCAAAGTTATAATTTTGTTACTAATATGATGTCAATAGGGATTTGTACTAGATGAACGACTGCTCACGTTTGACAGTACGGCGCGGGGTGAGCTATACGCGCTCTTTATCGCTTGTTTATACGTAGGTACTCCAAGGTAGGCGGGTAAGGCTTATTACTTTCTAGTCATTCTCATTTCTATGGTGAAACACATGCCTATGTAACTGCGTGTAGGTACATAAAATTTAGGTTTATGGCAGAGGGTGTCCCTATATATTAGTATGCATATGTTTAGTGCATGTGTCTCTTTTTAGTGGTGTGTAGATGCTCGTCTCTGAAAATCAAACAAATTCTTATCTTTGTCACGAAATAAAAGCCACTTGCAAAGTACTAAAATACCGATCACAAGTCACTAAAATACAGTTCAGAACGCTCTATATTTCGCTCCCAATAGTGCAGTAGTTTACTTTGACGACTTCGTTTTATAGCGTGAGTAAATTCCACCCTAGTACTAGGGATGTGAAAAATAATCGATCTTAAGGCCGTGCCGTGATGCAAAAAGGGTTTTTTCAATTCAAAATACTTCCACTTAGAGACGACACCTGACTGTGGTTATTTTATATATGATTTTTGATAATATTTGCTAGATTCTCAACGTTCGCAAAACACGATTCGATTAAATTTTCTCGATAGATTTTTTTTCCAAAGATGACTCCATTTTTTTAGATTTTTTAACTTTATGCCGAAACGGTGCCGAGCTAATCAATGATTTTTCGTAAGCATAAGCACATTATACTTATCTAGTTCGTCAACGTCTGTTTTTTTATTTAAACCTTTTATTGCTGAGAAATCAATAATTTTAGATTTTCAACAATGGCTTGGTTTCAGCCATTTTGCGGACGGGTCGCTCTGTCCCTCTCTAACGCGTACGCGCGAATTGCAAACAGGCCACACCCAGCTCCGCTCTCATTCCACCGTGGCCACTGCCAGAGAGGTCATGTCGCACGCTACGCCGAAACTGACAGCTTTTGTCGTAATTTCAGTTATTTGTTTATTTGAAGATTGTGTAAATTTTTAGGCTTCTAAATATTTTGTAGTCAACTCTGAATAAGATACGTTACTAGAATAAGTGTATCTAGTTTTTTTTACGCCAGTTTACGGTCTTGTGCCTCCATCATCCAGTGTACCCATAATGAAATTTGAAAAATGGGCAACATATCAAAAACAATTATATCGAGGAAGCGCAAAAAAGATTTTTTTTCAACGCGAAAATAGCAAAATGCAAAAAAATAAGGAAATAGGTACATTTAGCATTACGTGAACGTTTTTTGTTCATATTTATCAAGTACTATCTATTTATATGAAAAAATAAATTATATTTATGTTAGTGAAGAAGAATAGTTAGCTTTTTTTACCAATGTAACGCGTACACATTATGTAGACACCTTATTGGTAGAGAGAAGTGTTGATGCATGGAATCTCCTCTAATCAATCGCATTACTTTGAACGAGTTTGCCGATACCTGCTCTAAATTTTGATACCTCTCTTGGATGTGACATTGGCTTAGTGGCTAGAGTGACTGAATTCTTTTGCATACTAATTAATAAACTTTGGGTACTCGGATCAAATCCCCGAGATATAGTTTTTTTGTATTTATTTTGTTGGATATTTTTAGGTTTTCTCTTTTTACATTCTTACTTTAATCATAAATTCTTAATACTTATTACTTATTCTTTCATGTTTTTTTTTAACTTGATGAAAGATTATTGGATTATTATTTATTGCTTATTATCAATGAAAACCATCATAATTACATGAACATATTCACAAAATAATTTTTATATTTACCTATTAATTACCTAGATTAGATATTTACAGATTTTTAAATTGCGAAAATATCTGCCACAGACGTCACAGAGACTTTGGCACAGAGTACATAGAGTCGCCAATACATTATTTAAATTTGATGACCAAACAATGCAATCTATCAAAAATTTTTTTTTACTTGGTATTATTAGTAATGGCTTACACAGATAGTCAATTTTTAAATATATTTATAGGTACTAAAATTTATATACAATGAAATTTGACTAGTGACCGACACCTCAGGACGGGCTGGTGATAAGGTTCAACTTTCCTCAAGGAACAAAGGTCGAATTATAAAAAAAAATTGATCTCCACTAGTAACTCAAAATATTAGCTGATTGGCAACTTTGTTTGTATGGGAGGTACATTTTTTTTCATATTTCGACCCATGTTCGCTGGACAAAGTTGATTCTTATACAAGCCCGATCTGAGATTTCACTATCAGCCACTAGTAAAATTTCACCTATACTAATATAATTTGGCATTGAATTCTAACACTACTTCCAGTACCTAGATACTTACATATTTTTTTAGCAATATTGGAAACCCGACCTTTAGTTGAGAAATGTCAATTATTACAAAAAGGGACAATGATAATGACATAAGTGTGAATATACAGCAGTGCAGATGCCGAAAGTCGCATGTTCAAATCCTGTCAGCGGTGGAAATTTTATTGTCTATCTGTGCCCGAGTCAAGCGCAAAGCAAACACTACCGTACCATCCCTTACTGGAACAATTTCGCCGCATTTTCAGGCCCCGCTATCTCGTTGTAAGCTATAATCACATACTAAAAGCCAAAATTTCAAGTCCGTAGGTCATTTAGTTTCGAAGTTAAGCAAAGGCAAAGTTTCAGATTTTAGACGGACACTCACTCACTCATGATCATCAAAATAGAACTAGTGCTTCCCATAAACTCAGAGAGCTGAAATTTAGTACGGAGTTAGATTTTAATGACCACATAAAGGAAAACTTTAAAAACTAGGATAATCGAAGGTTAGGCCAGGCACACCTCCAGGAGCCCAGCTACACCATAGGAGATATACCTAGATATGACTTCAAAGTAAAAGTTGTTCACCTTGATGAGATTCTTCTATAAAATAAGTGAAATCCCACCAAAAACATTCTGTAAAAAAGTAGCCAAGTCTCGATGAAGCTGCTTGTTTATCTCTAAAAAGTAATCAAATCTAGGCAAAGTCATGCCAAGTCTAAGGTTCCTTGATACTATATCTTTAATACGACTGGCCGTTGAACGTTACGTTTACATACGATTTGTGGATACAATTTAACGGCCAGTCGTATAAAAACTATATGAATAAAGAAATAGCATCAAGGAACCTTAGACCTGGCATGACTTTGCCTAGATTTGACTTTGGCTAATATCTCATCAAATATATTTTTATTATTAATAATAAATAAACTAGCCTGATGAGGTATAGAGCAGACTGGAAAAATGGCGGGAAAAGCTGGAGAGTGTTGGCCTGAGAAACGGCAGAACGGAGACTGAATAAAAGAAATGTTTTGTGATTTCGGCGGTCTCTCCGGCTATGCTCCGGTAGCGCTAAATGGCGTTACCTTACCAGTCTGCTCCGACTTCAGGTACCTCGGTTCACTTTTACAAGGCGATGGTGAGATAGACCGGACTATCAAGCACAGAATAAATGCAGGATGGATGAAATGGCGACAGGTCACGGGCACAGTGTATGACCCCCGAATGCCCCTCAAACTGAAGGGCAAGATTTACAAGATGGTGGTCAGACCTGTCGTCATGTATGGATCTGAGTCTTGGCCTACAAAAGTGACGGATGAAAGACGATTACATGTATCTGAAATGAAAATGTTGAGATGGATGTATGGTGTGACAAGAATGGATAAAAAAAGGAATGAGTATATAATTAGAGGAAGTTTAAAAGTTGCACCTGTGACAGAAAAGTTAACCCTTATTAGAACACGACAAATTTTTGTTTGGTTTCTGGAAATATGGCTAGGTTTCGATTATTAAAAGTTATGGCATGTCATAAAAATACATATAAATAATAATCAACCTTTGGAAGTATGTTTTTTTGTGGTGGGAAATTATTTCCCTATGTTCGTTTAGAACAAAAAAGAAGTGGGAAATTATTTCCCTATGTCCACACGAATTCAATTCGCTGCATGACTAGTTGTGTTTTACGGGTTTACCTCTCGAACTATTTTCATTTTATTAATTCTTTTTATGTAAAGATGGAGGTAAGTGTTTTAATTTAGGAACCTACTTAGTAATGCCATATGATGCCGGCTTAGAATGTCATCTTTCTCGTGTTTTTTTTAATATTAGATATTAAATAAATTCCTCGGAACGGACAGAGGGAAATAATTTCCCACTTAGTCAGTTCCTAAACGAACATAGGGAAACTATTTACCACTTTGTTTAAAAGGTAAAATTTTGCCGAAAGTACCAACTTAGGCACGATCTTTTCACATAAACGTAACGAGAGATTGTTTTTTTAGTGGAAATTACCATAAGATGTACTTACAAAGAATTTTCTTCCGAGTTACAGAATAAAATACACCACATAACTGCAAATTTTGGCCATTTTAGGCATTCCAACAACTTGAAGTTCGTTTGACAGTGACAGGTGACATCTTTGACAAAGGTGTTGCCATATATAAATGTGAAAAATAATAGACTATAGATGCGTTCAAACTTTTCAAATAAAAACCATAGACAAAAATAAATAAATGTGTGTTTTTGAGTTATGGTATAGTGGGAACTATTCTCCCTATGTTCTAATAAGGGTTAAGAGCTAGCCGTGAGGAGGGATGGAAATCATGTGACGAAAAAGGTAATGAATATGAATGTGGATGGACGCAGAAGGAGAGGAAGGCCTAAAAAGTTTGGATGGATTGTGTAAAAGATGATATGAATCACAAAGGTGTAAACGAAGATTTGACGGCTGATGAATGGAACAGAAAGACATGTTGCGGCAACCCCAAATAAATTGGGATAAGGGCAGGAAGATGATAAGTAGAAACCCTACAAAACCCTAAAAATGGCTATGCCAGTCGGTATCTTTTCAATAAGACTACTTTAAAATATTTTTTTTATAACTCGGACATTAATGCCTAGTCCTCTGATATGATTGCCTAGGCATTTATGACGTTGTGGCGTAGACATCTGACATCGTTGCGTAGGTCTCCGTCTCATTGATTTATGTCTAGTGACGTCACACATGCGAGCCTGGTCGAGCGTTGCTAGCCTATTTTAAAAAAATTATATAGGAACTAATAAGCGTATACAAGTAAATTTATTTCAGTGAATTTTAACTCATTTTAAAAACTATACGACAAAAACCTACACCTACTGAAATTTAGTGTAGGTTTTGAGTGTTGATCACTAGCGAAATATCATTTTACAATAAAAAAAATCTACTCCGTTCCATAACCCCATTCAGATAATTTTAAACGCAAGTTCTAGGTTTTAAGTATTGTTCACTAGCAAAATTAAATGTTACAAGTAAAAGTAAATATCGACTCCATTCCATCTCAATTCTCACTTTTTGTTACATGAATTCAGAGTTGCAAAGCTGTTTATAGTTAAAAGTACCTACTTATACCCGCACACCCGAAACGCACTCACCGAACTTTGGATGCTTTGCATGAAAATCTATGGAACCTCGAAAATATTGTCGAACCGCACGCGCCGAATCGAACGGATTCCCCAGCCAGTGCTGATCATAGACTATAATGATGATGACTATGACGTTGTCGATGCACAAAATTATATACAAGTTTAACTTGAAATTATAACTTTCCGCATGTAATAGTTGAGTGTAAACACTGTAATCGGGGTTTGGTTGATATTTTGGATCCATTTCATGAAGAATCTAATGCTATATAAGGTCCTATTAAATTCACTGCAAATATTTTAAGGGTATGCGTATATATGTATAAGAAAAACATCTAAGGCATTTTAAAAAAAATCGACACGCTAGATTCTTTTTTTCATTTCCAAACAAACTTTTGAATTAATTACGTGAACACCCTTTGACTGACCCGACTGCCCTTCCGCCGCGTAGACAGGATTCACTTACACGGCACGCACACTAGCAACCAACCAATCACAGCACCTTTTTTTGGCGCGTAAATTAAATTCGTCGAAGTGTGTGTTTGAAGGACAAACAGGGTGCACTTTTTTTCGTTTTGTTTTTTTTTAGTTAAATGCAATTTTCTCGAAAACTAGCGTGTAGATTTTTTTAAAACTTTGCCTAGTACATGCTTTTATTTTATTTGATCTGCCCCTAAAATATTTGCAGTGAATTTAATAGGACCTTATATAAGGAATTAAAACGAAAAAGAAAACACGGACGTATAAACTAAACTTTGTATGCTGACTGTAGCAGCGCTGTCAGCTGTCAAGTGCCGCCATTTATATTCCCCTTCTTTAGTGGAACGGATTATACTTTATATCCTCCTTACAATTTGCCAGCAAAAACACCTCGTCATGCTGAACAATTTTTACTTTGAAGCCATTACAATAACTACATGAACAATAGTAAAATTCAATTACTTGACATTCTGTTACCTTAACATTTACACATTTGGACAAAATGTTTTCTGCTTCTTCTTTACATTTTATCACGTTTACATTCTAGCAATTTGACATTCTGCTACTTTGACGTTTTGTCATTTTGCCTTTCTGCACATTCTACTTCCTTGAACAATAATATTTTTAAAACGTTGAACTAGTGGCACCTATGATATGCTCACAAGTTTTGTTCCACCGTAGAACCAGTGGGCAAAAATATTTCCACCTATTGTTGCCTGCCGCATGCAACTTTCCGAAAAGTACACATACATGGCAAAATTATCCATTAAACTGGGAGGAAAGTACTTACTTGGCAACACCGATTCGATTCGATACAGCTGTGCTTGCTGCTAAGTGTGCTAAGCCATCCGCATTATTCGGCGCGTACGGTGAGTGCGTTGCCTTGCGGGTGTTCGGGTATATTTACTTTCACCTGTTTTAGAAGTGTATTTGTTCAAAGCTTTTCCCCTAGGTGGCATTGCACTAATTTGTTCCACAATTGATCAACAGATGTCTAATTATTGTAAATTTACTTGGAAAGAAAAGTTTTGACATCTTGACCCCCGCAAAGGGAGCACCCCCTGGGGGCGTGGCTAAAACGGTGCTGGCGGCTTCGATGCAGCACCTTAAAATCGATCATTTGCTATCGATTTTGCAATTAAAGTGAATCGATTATTACTAATTAGGATAGGGAGAGCTAGAAGTGGATTACCATGGCTGTTGATAATGATGTTATTTACAAAATTCCAAATTAAAAAAATTTCTTTTTCCCTGTCAATCTCAACGTCCACAGTTTCGACCCCTTATAAAGGATATAATCAATTGGCCATACAAGCTTAGGCCCCTCACAAATGCCTCGTAAATCAAAATGTATGGTCATGATACTCGTAATACATATTTCTTGTACTACCTAGATTATGCTGGTATAACGACTTTTAAATTATGCAAAGGGAAACTGATAAAATAACGCAAAATACAACATAACTGTAATCTGTTTTATTAGCATTTTGCTGCAAAATAACAATGCTTGCCACATTTCATAACATAGAAAAATTACTTTTAATTTTGAATTTGCTATTTCTGTGTCGTATAAAGATAATATTTGCAAGATTGTGATAAAAAATCAATCATAATTTTTAGTTTTTTGGAAAACTTCCAAAATTTTCACCGCAGGCAGGATTTGAACCTGCCACTTTCGGCATCAAATTTTGGAAGTTTTCCAAAAATTGTTTACCTAACACGAGAAGTGTTTTAAAATTTGGTATTCAATTTTTAGTTTTGGTAAGAATTTCATTCAATACCGTTTTCGCAATACGACAAATTCGGGGTGGGCCCAAAATTAATTATCACATTTAGATGCAACAACGTTAAATAATTTATGGCAGACGGACAGATTGACAGCGAAATCTGAGCAATAGGATTCCGTCATCTCCTTTCTTTCTGGACGACAAATGTGTCATATCTAATTGAATCCTTCCCAAGTTTTTTTTTATTAAAATAGATCGGTATTTTGTTACTAAATTAGCATCTCTAGCTAGTACTGCACCGTATTTATATCAGAGACGCTAAAACTGAAATTTATAGCCACAGGTTGCAGCTTAAATTTGGTGGCGGAATTCCTCTAATTTACCCTGACTTATGGCTCGTTGCATGCACAAATTCAATGATACCTTGAAATTTTGCCGGTTTATACCGCTAAAGATAAATCACTGGGACATTTTGATTTAGGTTTAAAACGAAATGCTAGAAACTAAATACATTATTGTTGCTAAATTTCGTGATTCAAATTTATGAATTCAAAATAATTTATATGCAATTTCAGAAGGTAGTCGTAAAGTTGTAGTAAAATTCTAGCATGTAAAGTCCACATCACTGTCCCACAGATGCATCGGTCTTACCCAAGAAGAATACCTATATCTTTGCATTCCTTATAAATAAGCTATCTCAAACTCTGTCTCAAATTAATTCGAGCCAATTTTTGTGGTTGAGGTTCTATTTGCACTATATACCTACCTACTTCGATAAAACGGAAAATTTAAGTTTATATCGCCTAACTAAATGCAGTTAGGCGCCCACGTAATTTCTGAATTATTATACAGGATGTTAGGGAAATGGAACTGAAATTTTCCTGAGAAACACAGCATATTATGAAATAATTATTGTAAAAAATTGGTACTTCCATGCAAACAATCCTAGTCATTCTGCATAGCAGGTCAAAATTTTTAATTTCTCGACCTATGTTTCTTTGGGAAAGTTGTACATTTTCTAGGGCAGGTTCACCTTTTATACAGAACGCAGTACTTTTCCTAACACCCTGTATGTTATACTACAGCCTGCTCACTTTGTAAGAGGAACTGCAATTTGATTTTCACATACAGGCGCTCCCACGATCCGCTCGTAAAGGTGGCACCGTAAAACTTTTACGTACATTGTCTACTTTTGTTCCTTATCACGGACTAAAAGGTGATATATTTTTATGGCTTTTTGATATTTTGCGACTGGGTGCTTCTTGTGAACTTGATTATAGGCAAAATATTAAAATGGATAATAAAGTAGGTATTACTATTACGGTACAACTTTCTTTAGTGACAAAAATGTCGATAGAATATCTTCGAACTATCTTCAACTGAAGCTTCTCATTATGTATTCCTATTTATAATATAAACAAAACTTAATTAAGTAGTAAAAATTTTAAGCCTTCATAATGCGGTACGCTGAGAGGGGTTCCGGATTGGCTATTTACAAAACGAGGTCGTCCCCATGCGAATTGTCACCAGGTTTAATTAAAAAACATTTTAATCTTAATAAAAATCATGGCAGCCCGTTATGTTGAGCGGGAATCCAGAGGAAGGATGTAAAACAATTAATTTGTTTGTGCAGCACGGAAGTAGAATATTTGATAGACATGTTTTGGCTTCTGCGTACTTTATGAAGTTAAAGTGTATTTGTATTTTAAGTTGTAGTGTATTTATCTTGATGGAAGATGCCTTTGATAATTTCTGTACCTAACAGTCAATTTATGTTAACTTCCCTTTTTAAGAATTTGAGATCAATTTACCTATAGGTGAAAAATGAACAGGTTACATTTTTTGTCGATACTTGTGTAAATAATTAGTAGCAAAGGCTATCGTTAGGGTTTTTTATAATAGGTACGTATCTAAGTGAGAATGTCTATGGATGTCAGTTCTTTATACTTTTGATTACTGTGTTGCCTCGTATTTTGCAACTGGATCCTCGAGAGAAATCAAAACTGAGGGGAAAAAATGTGTTGTTTACAGATCGACTCGTCTTCTCTACCTGGTAACCTAAATAATATGAATAAGGTGTAAAAATATTTGAAGAGATAGGACGAAACCATTTACTTTATGTACTACCTGATTCATAAGAGCGCTAGGGAGCCCGAAATAGCAACATTATTGTTGACATCTTGCTCAAATGTCATGTAATATGAAAAAGAAGTTGTTGCCATTTCGGGTTCCTTTCTTCTATGAATCAGGTATGTCGAGGTTATTTTATTTTATTCAATTTGTTTTTTTTTTTTATCTAACATCGCATACTGATTTGTAATAGTACAAAAGGTATACCAATTTTGGCCTACATACTACTCGTAGAACAAAAAAGGTGATTTAAATACATTTTTCCTTGCAAACATGTCACAAGGTACTTGTTAGTTTTGATACTCATATTGGGTTAACTTGTAAATAAGAATACACACACCAACAATATTGGTTCGCATAGTGATTCCCCGGTGATGACGTCATCGCCTGGGAGACGGTGACACACCACGCGTGCTCAGGCGCAGGTTAAGTACCGGACCGATAAGGAAATGTCAATAAAGACAAATTGACCCGTAATGAATGAATGAGAACACTTGACCTCAGATAACATTTAGGTATGAAGTTGTACTTCTGATCAGGTTAATAAACCTTCTTTTTTTTACTACTATAGTTACTAGTCATTGTCTTATGTATTTACAAGAATAAGTAAAAAAGTTGATATTATTTATAGAGCAAGCAGGATCACAGCACATGATAAATTTATGGCAATTCAAATTAGTTCATGTTCATTAACGAACGTTGCCAGTGCGTGTGTTTTATTTCTTGTATTCTTTTTTCAGATAAAAAAAAATTAAATGTTAGTAATGTCGTCCTGATGTTTTAGTTTTTCTGTGAGACATGGTTTTGACTACAAGCAAGCTAGCAATGAATACTAAAACATACCTATTATTAAACATTGAATAGTTACTCCGGAACGCGACAGTAAAAATACGACTTTAATTCTTAAATCAGCATCAAAATAGTTAAGTAAAATTAAATTTGATTTCGCCAATTAATACTAGTTTATCAATAGCGAATAGCTATACACTTTTAACAACGACTTTAAGAACAGGAAAATGACTATCAACTAGAAGTCAACAGTTGAACTCTTGAGATACGAAGTTTGGGCATCCCCTTTTCCAAGGTCCATTCTTACATCCAGTATAAAAGTCTTCGTACATCTAAAGCATTATACAGTTCGAAGTTGATCTTTGTAAACTACGGTCACTCTAACTATAAAAAAAATCTATTCATCACCATGTCTAAGGCATTGATCTTCGCTTTCGTTGTGATTATGGCTGTGGCAGCTCTTTCGGCTCCAATGGAAGGTAAACATATCGATTTGTATTATATTAAAGTTTTATCATAAATAAAAAGAGTTCTGATCATAATCAATGATCATCTTTATCGTATTTTATTATCATATTCTACTGACTAGAATACAATGAAAAAATCTGACAAAATGTAAGTTTATTACCTTACGACTCAAAAATTTGGTTATAAGTAGCGTTGTACGTTTCTAAGAGAGTGTGGTCTCTTAAAACACTAGTTTTATTTATGTCCCATGTTTTTGAGGTCGATGCAATTAGAAATTTTGTTTCATCTATCAATATCCTCTGTTGCTCTTCACACATCTCTAATTTTATCTCTACAAAAGCTTCTATAGACCATGTCGATTGCAACCTGCATCCGCTCTCCTTTCTTTCTTCAGTGTTATTATAAATCTCTGACACCAGGGTTCAATCTGACGTTGAACGACTCGATGTCCCACACGAAGAGAGAGATTACGAATCTTGTTCTCATTTAATTTAATTGTTACAGAGCCAGAATCGCACCAGGAGTTGGAGGCGCTGGTCCGTCTGCCGCGCGCGACGTGCGACCTGCTGTCGGGCTTCGGCGTGGGCGACTCGGCGTGCGCGCTGCACTGCATCGGACACGGCCGCCGCGGCGGGTACTGCGAGAAGGGGACCTGCCACTGCCGCTGATGTTGTAATGCTTCTTTTTATTCTTCAGTAAAGTCTGCCTGTTCAAGAATGCCACGTACCGCCTCCATATGCGTGACGTGCACGTGTGTAGCTATGACGTTGTATCGTACGGGACCGTATCAGACACCGCACACCGCGCTACGCGTTATAATGCGCACATACGATCTTATACAATACCACGTCATCTCTACGCGCGTGATGACGCTCACGTCACGCATACGGAGGCGGTGTGTGGCGCGCTTCAGATAGTATCATATGGGTACGGCTGATTTTTATTATTATATTCTTTGGCTGTGTTATTTCTTTTAAGTAGTTTAATACATTGAAGTGTGCAAAAATTGATACACCAAAATTTTATTCCGCTCGTCGATTTCCAACTCATCCTCTTTCTAAAGATCAGGACTTACAATAACTGGTACCTTACTATTAATATTCTTTACCATACTTATCTCGTACTCTATAGAATTTAAGTATTTTCTTCATTATCTTTTTTAGCAAATTTATTCGGATCAAAAACTTACGTTTTAAACAATCACCTGACCTGCTAGGCATGAAAATAATTGTGATGGATGGATAAAATTAATTTTAATTTTGAGCGCATTTGCAGTAACGAAATTGATATTCACGCATCAAATTATTAAATATCTGGTAATTTAAAATTCAGTTCAGTTATATTGAAATTGTTAAAATTAAGTAAAATATTCCATGTGAATTGAAGCATGCTGTTTTTGTTAACTAGGGCATATTAGGGTAAAGTACGGATAGATGCGCACCTTTTGGAAAATGCTCTTTAACTCAATAATTAAGAACTTATTTACAAAAATATTATCTTTACAGATGAAAGGATTGATTTTTAATCTTTCATTAAAGCTCTAATTCATGAATAAAATTTTTATTGTTTTGTTGTAAATCCAGTTTTATTTGACCTCTTGAAAAAGGGATAGTACGGATAGTTGCGCAGCTCTAAAAAATTAGGGGGGGATAGTTGCGCTTTGAAGATTACCTAGGTGACTTACTATGAAATTTGTACTTTATTTAAATCAAACCAATTTGAAATTTATTTGGCTCAACGTTAGCGACACTAGCGCCACTCAGTGAAAAAAATTCACTGACTGAATACGCAAGTGATTCAGAAACCACATTATGAATTACCGACAATGACTAACAACAAAGAATTTTTAGAATCAGTAAAACCTTGGAAAAACTGTGCACTTTAGTTATGTAAGCCGAAATTGCTAAAAGTGGCCACTTTTAGCAATTTCGGCTTACATAACTCATGGATACCAATTTTTATAGATTTTTTTAGATTTATTTATTCTTTGTGGTTAGTTATTGTCGGCAATTCATAAATTGGGCTCCAGATGACCAGCGTGTTCAGCCAGGGATTTTTTTCCTGTTTGGGGGCGCCACTGGTCTGACGTTTAGCCTTAAGATCGAATAGCTCTCTGAACCTTATTATTATTACTATTTCTAAAGTTATTGAGTGCTAAGTCATTATTTCAGTAAAAAAAATGTATCAACGCGTAGGTACCATAAAAATGTATGTTGAACAACGTACATATCTAGACTGTAATTTAGAAGCATTTTATCCATCTGCAACATACTAAAATAAACAAAAATATCAATCTGCGCAACTATCCCCCAAAGCGCAACTATCCGTCCAAAAAACCTGCGCAAATATCCTTTTTGGTACGGGTAGTTGCGCATTTTATTTAAAAAATAATGATTTGATATTTTGGAATAATTAATGAATGGGCACCTACTTTATAAAGTAGTGCATATGAGGAAATAAAAATGTGAGCGATTCTACAATCGTGAGAAAAGATACCCGAAAAACAAAATGTGCTAAAATAATTCCGACGCCCGGTTTGACCACTCTACCGAAGATTTTTGCTTAAACTGGCGTAAATTGTGCAATTACTCCAATAATTAACGTGGTACTTGGGCTTTCAGAAGGAAGACTACTATGTTTTAATGAGCAATAGTGCTGAAATTCACTAGAACATAGTGTTTTCGAAACCTGCGCAACTATCCCAACGGCGCATCTATCCGTACTTTACCCTATAAGTTGTCGAAAATCCTTTGTTGTGAAAATATTATTTACCTCTTGTCTGTAAATAATTATGTGATCATTAATTCTAGCTTAAAACGAAAATATTACAATTACAATTTGAGTAACGTTACCTTTATTTTATATCAAACTCGGCTAATTTATCCCAAAATTAAATAAAGTACGATGTCTTCTTATTTCTTTCGCTTCGATACTATAAAAAGAAGTGAATGTTCCTACCTACTAATGTAGAAGCACGACCGATACCTAAAATGTTTTGCACCCTTTTATTAAACGAAATGTGTTCGTGATAAATATTATAACGCGGTACAAAGAGCAAGAGCGAGTTTCGTCCATTAATCATACTAGTTCGCGAACAAATGCCAGCTGGGCTGCGAACTTTGCGTGACTGTCCAATATCGGCGCTTTTACCCTGTTTACACGACCACATCAAAAAGCATTCCCATACGCCGCTGCAAAATACTGCTGATCTCGCTCGCGTTTTGTAAGGGTATTCTTTATACTGTGGCGTATAATGTGTGAGAGGTATACGTAGCAGTTATAGTATGTGTGAGTTTTCTCGATCGCGACCGCAAACATGGAACGTTCAGTGTGTGCCATGATGGATGGAGCCAGTTTTGCCTGGATTTATTTATCATTCCGTTTTTGCTTTATTTTTGTGGCGATATGTGACGCGATAGTGATGCTGGCTGGATACTCTATAACCATTTGATATGCATATTGCTTTCGAAGCAAAATCAATCGTTGGCATTTGGTGTGAAACGAAAGTGAAGGATTCTCACGTACCTACTCACGAGCCTCTCGTTGGCAAAAGGAGTGACGATATATCAACTAGTTTCAGCGACCGGTGACAAAAGGAGCATCATCATACATCACATAAGCCTATGGCTGTCCACTATTGGAAGTAAATCTCCTCCAGAGTACTCAGTGGGCAGCAGCGTTCTCGTAGTAGTAAGCAAGTTAAACGTGTTATTAGACGACTTGGTATCCTACTCGAAAAAAAGAAGATATACGCTACCATTTTATCTGCAGGACAAACGCTTTTTTTTCTCTATTATGTTATTAATTAGAATTCGTAATACTTACTAAATGCAAAAAAGCTGTCAGTTTCAAAATGCAGCCAGTATTAATCAAACCGGGTGGAGTATTATTTCGTTTTCCGCTGCAAAACTACGGGCACAATTCAGTGTAATACGTCCGTTTTTTTGTTCTAACTTACGAGTGCCGTGTTCCAGACATTATCTGGAACCTGGTTTGAGCTTTTAATGTTGTTTTGCAGTAATTCATTTGCGGTCATGAACTGGTGTTTTTACCCTGTTTCCGCTTTTCTAAGTAAGATTAAAAATTCTTGTAGTGCAGTAAGTAAGATTTTTGTGTTTACCTTGGTTTCTAAGTAATTAAGTTTAAAAAATAAGTAGAAGGTATGCCGTGTGGTAGCGGCTGAGAATACTGCCATTCCTAGTCCATTCAAGTTGTTTCGTAAAAGTCGACGTAGAGTTTTGACCTCGGCAGAATATATGTTGCCTATGGTCAACAGCATGGTGGCAGTGATACCACCTACAATATCATTCTCAAAGAGGGTTGACATCAGGGAAGCGGCCGGTAATAAAACATTGTCAAATTATTTTGCTACATGATTTTGTGTTCTAACAAAACATGTTGCGCCGACTCCACCTGTTATGGGATAAAGGCAGGCAGATTATTAGTATGATGTATACCTACAGTAATATCTCTTTTGAAAACCAAAGGAGTATTAATCAAATATTTCGTATTTTTCACCATGTTGTTTTCAGTAATTTTGTAGTAACGTAAGTAGTCCTTACTATTATTACCTTCATCCAGTGGTTAGTAGTTACTGAAAGAAAACATGCAACATAGTAAGTAGATACTTCACGAGGTCTATAAAAACAACATACATTGTAGCCAACATCTCATTTGATGGAGTTTAGAGACCTATAAAACGTAGAATTAAATAGAACTTCCAGCGTTGTTTTACGTAAGTAAGTACCTGTAGAAAAGCAGGGCATTCATAAAATTAAGCAATTTCCACGTTAGTTTTTGTTTATCGGTATTTATTTTGTAAAAACTACGAATATTTTTCAGTAATTTTGAAAATGTCAATGTTTTTGATACCAGTACGGGGTTATTGATATCTTGATAGGACCAGACTTAATTTCACTAAAAATAAATGATATAATGCTACGAAAAATTTTACCAGCATTTTGTGGCTGCTGTCAGGTTTCAGTTTAGTAAAGTGTAGTGTAATTTCACCTGTTAATAATAATGTTGCGTTCATTTTGTACCCATTTTAGTACAAGGTAGTACTGTACCTACACGCAAAATCACAACCCACAAAATGAATGTGGTTACCTGTTGGTATCCAATTAATTGAATAATTTGTGACTAAGCGAAATATAATTCATTTTAGCTTTATTCAGTATGCCCACTCAATGTGACAGGAATTATGCCTACTACTAAACAAGCTTATAATAAGGGCTCTCTCTAAGAAGGAACACCTAATTATTGATAATTAAGTAGGTATTTTAAAGTTTAGGTACGTAACCTACTCTATAATAAAATAATCTACTTACTTTCATAAAACCATCTTAAAATGCGGTCACGGTTGAAATAATACAGTAAGTAGCGCATTTCATTGTAGTAATAATAATAATACTGAGTACAATATTAAGGAAAAAACTGAATTTTCGGAATACGTATGCTGTAAAATTAACTTTATTTCGTACCAGATTACCTTTCTGCAACAGCAAAAGGAGATTTTAATACGCTGCAGTGTCTAAAAACTGCTCTAAAATGGAGTTTATAAGAACAAGGTATATTTTTCTGCAAAATTTTTAAGTAACCTCATTTCTGTTGTGGGATGCTATTTGCATAATGGAGCAGGGTTTTTGGCTTATTTGAATTGTAATAAAAATTCGTGGTAGATGCAAATAAAAATGTTGTCATGAGAAAATACCTACATATTTATAACTTTAATTACAACACAAGCAATCCATGTGGTCTTCGATTAGAAAAGTATCCATCATCAACAGTTTTACCTGTTGGCTCTGGTTAGGTTAGGTTAGAATTCAAGAATGATTCTAGAAAATCTTCCGTACTTTTCCTATGCTTGCAACAACTTGTACTATGCTGGACGATCCTTCTACTCAGCGCAGTTATCAGAAGGTATAAGACTTTTCTGGTGATGGTGATATGATATGATAAAACCACATCTAAGTTTATAATACTCACATAGTAACAAACAACTATGTTGTTGTGTTGTTTATGTTTCCAGGTGGTAAATCAGTGCGTGAGAGTGACTTTTTAAGAGCCATTAAGAATAAAACTTTAAGGGTAGTAAAAGTGGGGGTGAAATCGGTTAATGGAACTCGGTGTATTCACCCTTGACCTAAGATTGTAAGAGAATTTGGAGGTTAAAATAATCTATGTGATACTTACTTACCTGCTATGCTAAACAGTATTAAGGTTGAGGAAGTCAAATCAGTTTATGGTCCCTTCTTCTTCTTAGGGTATCAATGGCAATCATAACATATAATAATGATCGCCTTAATTATGGTCCCTTAGGCGCCTCTTAATGACACCCACGGAAAATAAATCGGGTGATGCTATTCTAGGCCGGCATCACACGGCCAAGCCGACATAATGCGGCCATACAATAAACAAAATGTACTCACAATAGTGCTACAATCCATAGTTTAGGTATAAATGCATAAAACATTACTGTTTTTTGTTTGTTACTTTGGTTTTGCTGTTGTACCTACACGTCTTCTCTGCTTTTCTTTGTAAATGTCTCACTTCCGTAGGTCGAATGGAAGAAATTCTTACCTAGAAATAAGCTGTATCTGTTGTGTTGTATGTCTTTATGTTTTTTGTCTTTGTAAAATGTCCTTGTGTGCAATAAATTATAAAATAAATAAATAAAAGCACGAGTACAGCAGGTAACTCTATAAGGAATTTAAGAACACCGCGCCCACATAAACTTTGTGCAGGCATGACCGGCGCACAGGCCGATATTGTTTTTGAGGCACGTTCCCACAGGTTGTTTACTGCCAGTTGCAAGGCCTGTGGTTGAGCCGACCACTTAAAAGACCCTATACTGATTAGACCCAGTGGGCCTAACTGGTGATGTTTAGTTTCGTATCAAATGGGCGCGCGGCGCTGGCAACACTGTTCGTCATTGTCTCGTCCTGTGGCCGTGCGCTCGCATCGTTGATGCGAATTTTAATTATAAATGGTGTAATTTAGTGTGCTTTCGGTTTTCTCGTGTGGTTTTCCCTGTTCGGTGGGGAAGTGAACCAAGTGGATTTGGTTCCGGCGCTTTGATTGAGAGTCACGCGGCCGTCGGCAAAATATAACCTCACTTTTCGTTCGCTCGCGTCGTGGCTGCCGATAGCTACATATTTTTAATTGTTTTCTTGATTGGAGGCCAACGGGGCCGATTTCTCATTCGGAGAGAAATCTTTTAGTCATTTTGTGTTAAAAACATTATTTGATCGAACTATGAACAATAGTGAACCCAAGTGCTTGTGAAAACTAAGCTGTGAATCTGCGACTGATTGACGGGACGGAGTGCCACACGAGCTGGTGTCCGGGTGCAGTAAGTCTAGTACCTAAATTCCAATCCAAAATGTCTTCCTCCAAAACCTGATACCTTTTTTCCTGTCAAAAACTAGACTTACAAGGAAACGGCGGCGTCATGGTTCGCACGGTAAGCAATTCGCTGCTAGGCCCTGTTTAAGTAGACTTTGGAAACAAGAATTTCTCGGCCGGAAACTTTCCGGAACAAAATTCTCTCATTAAATTTATTTTATTTAGCTATAGTAAAGAGCACTACGAATCGTAGTCAAATGTTGTTCCGAGGCTGATCGACCATTTAGTTTTAGATTTTAAGATAACTTTAATTTGCTTCCACTGCGCTAAGATCAGCTTCGGAATCAAACATTTTTTGGTAGCAGAGCGTGGTTATTTTATTGCAACATAGTTAGCCGTAATTTAGTATTAAGCGTGTTTTTTATATTACCCACATATTTTATTAATTTTGGAAAATATTGTTTCGGTTTTTTTTTGTGACTGTATTGTTTACCTAGTGAACCGTACCTTATCGGTAAGGTCTAGGCCAGTCAACTAACATTTATTTTGTGGTATTTGTTTATTGGTTTTTAGTTTTTATTAAGTCGAGTGTGTAAAAGTTGGTACCATGGCTCCCTCGATCGCCAGGTATAAGGCTGCTATAAAGACAGAATTAAGGTGGTTTACTACCACAGCGGCAATGATCGGCCGCGAGGACCGGGAGGACGCGCTCTTGAAAAGTGCACTACAGGCAGATGAACGGGTTCGGGTTGTGTCGGAACACCTCACAGAGTGCCTCATGCTCCTTGAGGAAGCTCCTAACCCTGAAGATAAGGAGCTGGTTGAGGGCGATGTAAGCCAGTGCTTGGAGCTGGCACAGGACATTGCGCAGGCAGCTGCGGACATATCTAGGCGACGTGACGGAAAGGAAAAGCCATTCCGTGGTAAGGTGGGACAAGGATTACAGGTGCCTCTTCCGCCTGTTACGGTTCCAGTCTTTGCAGGCGATTACGCCGACTGGCCGGCGTTTGAGGACCTGTATAGCAGTGTGGTCCACACACGGACGGACATAACGCCGGCGTACAAGATGGCTCAGCTGATGTCCAGGCTACATGGAGAGCCTCATGAATTGCTGACGCATTTGGCTGTCTCGGATAGCAATTATGAGGTGGCGTGGAAGATCCTTACCGACCGGTATCGAAACAAGCGCCTGATTGTAGACAGGCTGTTAGACCAGTGGCTGTCAATACCAACCATAACGCGAGGTACGGACCTCCGCGAGAAAATCTTCCACCCAGTCAGTGTCGCGGTCAGCGCACTAGAGCGACAGGGTTTGCCAGTGGCGGGCTACGGTTATATCTTGGTCCACAGTGCTTCGCCGCCTGCCGAGCGAAATGGTCGCTCGATTCGAGCAGCTCCATGGGGCAAGTCCTCGGACCACCTCCCGACCTACGAGGATCTGAAGTCGTTCCTCGAGGCCGAAAGCAGGCGAGTGGACGTCCAGGCTGGTGAAGCCCTCGCAAGGAGACCTCTGCCCCTCGCCACCCGGAACGGCCGGGTGCACCGGCGCGAGGAGGCAACAGTAGGCAACACAGGCGGTACAACACCGCATTGGAATCAGGGTGTGCCTACTGCAGGGAGACAGGCCACGGGGTGACAGCGTGTCAGGAGTTTGCTGCGCAGCGGGTTCAAAGGAGACGGGGTGTGGCACAGCAGAGGCGTTGGTGTTTTCGGTGCCTGGGGCCGCATCAGGTGCGAGTGCCCTTCAAGCACCAACTGTAGGTACTGCCAGGGTGCACACCATCCGCTGCTCTGCATGAATCGCTCCGGAGGCGCCGGGGCAGCGCTGGATCGGATCAGCGAAGGAGCCTGCCCACCAAGGGAGGGAGCAACGCTCCCACCCTCCAAGGAGGAGCCCACCTCCGCATCGGTCACAGGGACAGGCAGGGGGACGTCAACAGACGGAGCCCACTTACCCAAGGACGTGGGGACGATCCCCACCACGGCAGCAGGTGCCGGATTGGGGAAGAACGGCACAGGAACGTGGCCAAGGACACCCATCCCAGGTACGGGATTCAACGGGCGGGTGTCAGGAGAGCACTAGGCAGCCACCAGGGTACATGCAGTATTCTGCGGGCTTGAGCCACCTGGTTGGGTCTCAAGACCCACGCATGCCTCCGCCTATGCCTGAGTACCCGCGGCTACAGGCGCAACCTCGGTACGGACGTTTGCCGTCGGGGTACTATAGAACTCCAGCCATGGCCTTTATGGGCAGACCTCCCTACCAGCAGGAGTGGGACCCATACACAGGTTTGGGTAGTGAGGGGATACCCCCCGCGGGACGCGGCCTCACCGCGTTTAGATTCCCGCTAGGTAATCGCCGCCTACTCATCAGCTTCGGCTCCCCGTCCAATCACGGTACTTTTGCCAACGGCTAAGGTTTGGGTATGGGGATACGGTGGCCGGACCATTCAAGTAAGAGCCCTACTGGATACAGGGGCTCAGGGATGTATTGTATCGAGTAAGCTGGTGAGTAGGTTAGGCCTAAATGTACAGCCAAGTGCGGATGAAGCTGTAGGCATCGGGGGCCTAAATGTGCCTGACATTCGGGGTCAGACGAACTTTGAGTTCACATTAGGTAGCACATGTACAGGGGTCAGCTATCAAGTCTCAGCCGTGGTGCTGGATGAAGTGGTTGGGAAACTCCCCTCAGGTTAGGTTACCACCAACGGTACGAGGGCTAACCACAGGGTTGGAGTTAGCTGATCCTGATTTTGATACTCCTGGTACGGTGGACGTACTTCTCGGGTCAGACGTCCTCGGGAGATTATGGTGCGGTAGGAAGAAGGTACTCCAGGAAGCTGGTTTGGTGGCCGTAGATACCACAGGGGTATGTTGTTTTCGGCCCAGTTTGGAGACCTCAGGACCTACCAGAGGGGATACGGTCCTCTATGGTAGTGTGCTGTCAGAGGTGCTGCAGAGGTTTTGGGAGTCTGAAGAGCCGCCCACGGCGGACAGACGGAAGCCAGAGGATGACGAGTGCGGGTTGTTCTATCAATACAACACTGCGAGATGCTCGTCAGGCAGATTCGTGACCAGGCTACCTTTTCTCCCAAACCGCCCCGCTTTAGGTAGTTCGCGACAGCTCGCGGAACGGAGACTACTCGGAATGGAGCAGAAGATGAGGCGAGACCCAGCACTTCGGCAGAAGTATATAGAATTCATGCGGGAATATATTCAATTGGGCCACATGTCGGTGTCCAGCCTGAATTGGAGGTGTGTCGAGCATTATTACATTCCACACCTGGCTGTCTTGAAGTCACCTGAGGCGAAAATACGGGTGGTGTTTGACGGTTCTGCTCCTACCTCGAATGGTGTGTCTGTGAACCAATGTTTGCACGCGGGTCCTAAATTGAACCGGGATATTGTGGACATTCTCACAGACTTTCGTTTGCACCAGGTAGCGTTCGTCGCAGACGTCAAAATGATGTTTCGCCAAACCATGATACATCCGGATGACCGTCGGTATCAGCTGATTTTGTGGCGTGAGCCCGGATGAGCCGATGGTCACATACGAACTTAACACGGTGACGTATGGACTTAAGCCAAGTCCGTATTTGGCAGTACGTACGCTGCGAGTTGGCCGCACAGGAAAGGGTAAGATATCCTCGAGCCGCAGCAGTACTGGATCGCGACGTCTACGTGGACGATATCTGCACGGGTGCTGATAGCGTGGAGCAGGCGCTAATTCTACGAGACGAGCTGATCGCGATCATGGGTTCAGGAGGTTACGAGTTGCGGAAATGGTTGTCCAGTTGCCCAGAGCTCCTGGCTGGTTTGCCAGGCGAGTTCCATCAGGACCCGCACCTCTTTGAGAACCCGGACAATCCAAATACGTTGGGCATCCTCGGGGTGCAATATAGGCCAACGCATGACGTATTCACGTACAAGATCGAGCCCGACCTTTTGGAGAAAACTTGGACTAAGCGGTCGGTACTGTCGACAATCGCTAGAACGTTCGATCCTAACGGATGGATCGCCCCGGTTACGTTCATGGCGAAGTGCTTTTACAAAGGTTGTGGCTAGCCAACTTAGGATGGGACGACCAACTCTCCGGAGAGTTGTTGAAGGATTGGCTCAAGTTTGTGACCACCTTACCAGGGATTGTGCACATCGCGATACCCCGCAAGTTAGTCCCATCGGTGGGATGTAAGGCTACCCTACATGGGTTTTGTGACGCCTCGGAGCGAGGGTACGCGGCAGCTGTATACCCTCGGACAGCAAGTTCAACGGGAACTGTGCACGTGCGTCTGGTTATGGCCAAAAGTAAGGTGGCACCAGTCAGAACTAGATGGACCATCCCCAAATTGGAATTGGCAGGGGCAGCGCTTCTAGCGCGCTTGCTAAATCATGTAACCTGCAATCTGCGTGGTACCATCAACTTGGATGAAACGGTGTACGCGTGGACTGACAGTCGGATAGTTCTGTGCTGGTTGCAGACGTCGGTACATACACTTGAGGTTTTCGTGGCAAATCGGGTGTCACAGATTACGGGGTCGGAAACTCCGTTAGTGTGGAGGCACGTACCGGGAGAATGGAACCCAGCGGACTGCGCTTCGCGCGGGTGCAGGGCACCTGATTTGGTGAGTCACCCACTGTGGTGGGGACCTCAATGGCTGACTGAGTCGCCGCAGGAATGGCCATTCAACGAGTGCAGGGCGCCGCTTGGGCCACCTGATCGAGGTTTGCGAGTGAACGTGGGGCAACTCGTACCGAAGCCTAACCCAGCTTTCTTGCTGGAACGGTATAGCTCCTCGACAAACTTCTTGGGGTGACAGGTTGGATCAAACGGTTCGTGAACAACTGCAGGAAGCCTCAAGCAGAACGGAACTTTACACCTGTCCTCTCGCCTGCGGAACGGAATGCGGCTCTATGCTCATTAGTTAGAGTCGTCCAGGCGGAACATTTTGAAGAGGAGGTCAGGCTGCTCAGGGATGGACGTGGAAAGCTGAAGGGAGGAATTGTGCGCCTCAACCCATTCCTGGATGAGCAAGGTATGCTCAGGGTTGGAGGCAGACTTCGAACGCTAGCCTGCCCTTTTCGGCTCGGCATCCACTGTTACTTCCAAAAGGGGACCCTTAGTTGAGCTCTTAGTCAGGGATCGTCATGAGAAAAACTCGCACGCGGGCTGTAATGCGCTATTGGCCATCCTACAGCGCGAGTTCTGGATCTTATCGGGACGACGAACGGTACGTAGCGTTGTGTTTAGGTGCTTGCCTTGTTACCGCTTGAAGGCAGCCACAATGCAGCCACAGATGGGAGATCTCCCACCGGACCGGGTGACGGAGGCCTGGACGTTTGCAGGTGTGGGAACGGATTTCGCAGGCCCTTTCATGGTAAAGGCATCACGCCTACGGAACGCAAAGTCTATCAAGGCGTACTTGTGCGTGTTCGTGTGCCTAGCCACCAAGGCCGTCCACTTGGAGCTCGTGGCCGACCTTTCTACGGAGGCCTTTTGGCAGCGCTGGAGAGATTTACGTCGCGACGAGGGCGACCAGCGCTGATCAGGTCGGATTGTGGTACCAACTTTAAGGGTGCTGATCGGTGTATGAAAGAAATTGTAACGTTCTTACGGGAGAACGAAGAAGCCATCAGCACGGGCCTCTCCCGTCAGGGCATTGCCTGGGTGTTCGATCCACCAGCGTGCCCTCACTGGGGTGGTATTTTTGAAGCGGTTGTAAAGTCCGCTAAGACGCATTTGTTGCGCGTTGTAGGGTTAACAATTTTGACTTTCGAGGAGCTGGCGACCGTGTTTTGTAAAATTGAGGCTGTACTCAATTCGCGTCCTTTGTGTCCGCTCAGCTCAGACCCAAATGATTTAGAGGCCCTGACGCCAGGCATTTCTTAATTGGCCGCCCACTTAACGCCTTGCCGGAATATCCCTATACGGAGGTGAATAGCAATCGTTTGTCGCGTTATCAGTTGTTGCAGCAAATGACTCAAAACTTTTGGAAGCGTTGGTCGCTTGAGTACTTGCACATTCTGCAGCAACGCCTTAAGTGGACGGACAGGACTGAACCCCCCCCTGCATTGGGGATCTCGTTCTGGTTAAGGATGCCAACCTACCGCCACTGCGTTGGCGCCGGGGGCGCATTCTCAACCTGTTTCCGGGTAGTGATGGCACTCCTCGAGTTGCAGAAGTTCAGGGGGGGGATTCAGTTCTTAAGCGAGCAGTAGCTACATTATCACGCCTGCCATGCATAGAGCGGACCGATGGGTCGGTCCGGGGCGGGTGAATGTTTAGTTTCGTATCAAATGGGCGCGCGGCGCTGGCAACACTGTTCGTCATTGTCTCGTCCTGTGGCCGTGCGCTCGCATCGTTGATGCGAATTTTAATTATAAATGGTGTAATTTAGTGTGCTTTCGGTTTTCTCGTGTGGTTTTCCCTGTTCGGTGGGGAAGTGAACCAAGTGGATTTGGTTCCGGCGCTTTGATTGAGAGTCACGCGGCCGTCGGCAAAATATAACCTCACTTTTCGTTCGCTCGCGTCGTGGCTGCCGATAGCTACATATTTTTAATTGTTTTCTTGATTGGAGGCCAACGGGGCCGATTTCTCATTCGGAGAGAAATCTTTTAGTCATTTTGTGTTAAAAAACATTATTTGATCGAACTATGAACAATAGTGAACCCAAGTGCTTGTGAAAACTAAGCTGTGAATCTGCGACTGATTGACGGGACGGAGTGCCACACGAGCTGGTGTCCGGGTGCAGTAAGTCTAGTACCTAAATTCCAATCCAAAATGTCTTCCTCCAAAACCTGATACCTTTTTTCCTGTCAAAAACTAGACTTACAAGGAAACGGCGGCGTCATGGTTCGCACGGTAAGCAATTCGCTGCTAGGCCCTGTTTAAGTAGACTTTGGAAACAAGAATTTCTCGGCCGGAAACTTTCCGGAACAAAATTCTCTCATTAAATTTATTTTATTTAGCTATAGTAAAGAGCACTACGAATCGTAGTCAAATGTTGTTCCGAGCAGGGTTAGAAGATATATATCACTTGATATATATCAGTGATATTTATCGGATATATATCACGATATTTACTCATTCATAAATATCAAGTGATATATATCCTTGATATATATCGCATGATATTATGATATTTATTTTTTGGATATATATCACCATTATACGTTAAGGATTAGTGAAATTTTATGGTCAATTAGACTACAAAAACTCGCCAAGTAGGTACGCAACTAGTGAATATCTTTAGGTAATTTTAAAAAACCCACTTTCTTATTTACGAGAAAGAAACGAATTAGTATGATGTAATTAATAATATACCTCTGAATTTTTTTCCTGCTTAAGATATTTTTTATATTATCTATATTTTGTTCTTTGTTATTTATTTAGATAAACTCATAGATTTAATATTATGTTATTGGGTATGCGTGGTGGATGGTTTATTTGGTAGAATATTTGCTGCGTCCGGGCTCATATAGGTAATCTGGTCGAATTATAAAATGTAGGTATGAACGTATCCACTTTTGTCCATCCGCTTTATGTGTTTGCTTTACTGGCCTAATACATACAGTATTATTATACCAATTTTTTAATGAAATTAAGTGCTCCAGATTGAATTTTTAATAAATAGAATTCGTGTTTGACGATAAAATTATGACATTATTTTAGAGTGATTGATATATATCCGATAAATATCAAAAAATGGATATATATCCGATTTATTGGATATATATCGGATATTTAGATATTTATTATAAATATCGGATATTTTCGAACCCTGGTTCCGAGGCTGATCGACCATTTAGTTTTAGATTTTAAGATAACTTTAATTTGCTTCCACTGCGCTAAGATCAGCTTCGGAATCAAACAGGTGACATTACATTTTACCTATTTAACATGCCACAGACTTACCGGCATTGTTAGGAGAGGATTGGTATAGGGCGTTTGTAAACTACCAGGAATTTTACCGTCCGGCATTCCGATTTTTATGGTCCGGTGTGGCACGGAAAAACCAATATTTTGGCTTGTGCAAATGTCGGACAGTAAAATTACGTGTTGTGCACAAGCTAGTATTTAGATTAATGGCGTGCCATACCGGACCGTAAAAAATCGGAATGCCGGACACGCCCGGCTAGGAATTTTACCGTCCGGCATTCCGATTTTTGACGGTCCGGTGTAGCACGGAAAAACCAATGAATCGGCTTATGCAAATGCCGGATAGTAAAATTACGTATAGTGCACAAGCTATAATTTTGCAAAGTATAGTGCACATCACATTAAAGCTCTACATAGCAATAAAGAAGGATAATGTCGTGTGTGTGGGTGTATTTAGTATTTTTAGTTTGGAAGTTTTTTGGAAACCAATGATTTTATTAGACGTTGAGAAGTAGACAGTACTATGTAATGTAACCTAATTTTGTCGGTAGGCCTCGTAGCCGGTTTAACATGTGTAGTGAAAATTTTTAGGTTAGTAAATTAGTAGGTTTAATTCAATAACACTATTACTAGACCTAATAGAGTTAATCGGCTGTAGGTCTAAAAAGCGAATGACTACACAGTGGTTTCGGACCCTGTTTGTTTCTAGCTCACATTTGCACGTATGTGGATAGGCTATTTGCGAAATTTATCCCCGGCACTAGTGTCTTTCCGGCTGCAGATTTTGGTGTAAAGTTCTTGGTTTAGTGTCAGCGTTGGAGGGTCGTATTGTATGTAACACGAAAATTTTTCTATTTGAGTCTCACGTTTTTTTCTTTGGTGATTTTTGTGGTAGATATATAGCTTAAAACAAGAAATAGTCTGGAATTCGTTTTGTGTGTTCAGTAGTTGCTATTGCTACTAAGTAGGTAAAGTTTTTGTTGAAACTAGGTATGCATCGTCTGGTATTAGTATTATGATTAAAAATAGAGACTCGTTTGATTCAAATACCTTTTCTGCTCAACAATCTGCTCTGCAAAATTGTTGGCCCAATCCATGTAAAAATCAATATCCTTCCAGGAAAAATTACATCTCTTTGCTAACAGTCAACACTCTCGCTGTATCTACACAATTCAGTCTACATGCATCCTTAGCGGAACCCTATTTTCCGGAAATTTATATCCAGAAAATTACCAGCTCGAGTGCAGAAATAAAAGTCGAAAGAAGTAATATCCCAAAACATATTGCTTTTCGAATCTCATATTTCGAATTGGGCTATATCCGTTCGGTTTACGATAGAAGGAAAGTTTTATATTGCTCGCAAGATAAACTTCTGTGCGGGTGTGGTGTCGGACTGTTCTTTAAATTTTGCTTATCTTCAGTTTATCTAAATCGGTTTACGTGCTGGAAAAACTAACAGTGGTTTGTTTTGTTTGTGCATTTTTTCTAAACCTTTATTTGGTTATAAAATTATTCCCAGTTACGCTGAGGCTGATATTGTAAATTTGAAAGCGTCTGTATAATTTTGACAGACCATAGAGAGAGAGGAGGTACCATACTCAGGCACGGTTTCCTACATAATTTATTAGCTCATTGCATTAAATAGCTCCTAGAAGGTTTGCAAATTCTCATTTTCATAACGACAAGCCCACACGACGTTACTGCCAACTAGTTCCTCCATACATTTTTCATCGCTCAAACCATCTGAGACCCAACTTTTCCAGGCGACGGCGAATCTCGTTACGTCTATACCGCTCAAGGGCGGGGCGTTAAAATATTAAAATTTAATTTGCTCGTACCGCTCTGTTGGCTCTAAATTATTCTCCGTGTGACGTCACAGGCTCTCGCAAACTGCATATATTAGGCCGCGGTCAGACAAGACCGTAATTCTGTTAATTAATAAGGTTGTTAAGGATTGTAATGCGAATATATGGTGTGATGTCATTACGGCCTCACGTAGAGGGGACCAGTCGGGTCCAATGTAACCTCATTATGTAACCAAGTTAGTGTTTTGCGTGAGGGACGTGATGGATAATGCTACTAGCGTCAACCCTTACTTTACCTCAATTTCTTATGACAATGATTTGTGGAAGTGAGATTTGTGGTAAGTACCTGTCGTAGGCAATGTGTAACCTACCTAATATTATATCTACGGATATTGACACACACGTTTTTTTATTTATGTTAGTGAAATAGTAAATTACAAAATCGAACAAATCGTCTGTAGTTGAAGTTGAGCCATAAACTCTGGGAAACCGATCCATCGCATTTGAAATTTAGTTTTTTATCATCATCACCAGTTTATCATTGCTAGCCTAGTTGGTAAAATGTATAACTACCTACGGTTTTTAGTTCAAATCAAGGTAGCAGTCGATATTTTTTGATTTTATTACAATGTTGGAGAAAGTTTGTAATGTGAAAATAAGGTAGAATGTTTTCAAAGAAACAAACTGTGTAAGATTGAATAGCTTCAATATTCATGTTGCAAAAGTCCAACATTCGACTGGAACAGATTATATTAATCCAAGTTGCGCAAAACCAACAGAATCGGAATCAAATCATCTTCGCCATCTTTGAGTTAGTGTTGTCTTAATATCGATACATATCTTTATCGACTCTCAAACTGTACCTGCTACTTCACTGAACCAACTAAGTCAAAGCGCAGAACCTACGTACCTACTTAAATTGGCTGGTTATATTACGTTAGCACTAAGTAGTTGCGAAGACTTTGACTTTGACTTGTCACGACCTGATGAATTTATAAAGAGCACAGCTAAAGGCAAGGTCAAAGAAAAATAGGAAGTATAAGACCGAAAAGCATATCGACTTTCCTCAAGTAATACGAAAAGTTATGTGAATCTTCTCATTTCAAAGGGTCAAAATAATAAAGATATGAAAATTGCTGCACCAAAAAGCAGTAGGTATAGCTTTCCAATTCCTGAACAATGCACTGTTGTTAAATATTTTGGGTAAATAATTTACCACTCTGAATCTAATGAATATGTATCTTTATATCATTGTTGTGATTTATGAATGCCACAACAAATTAATAGGAAGGTACACTCGATGTAGTTATGAAAGCTATCGATAAACTTTTTATGCATCTCTGCGCAACTTCGCAGCAAGTTTTATTAGTTCCGTACACTCAGTTCTGTTTTATCTTCCACTTTGCTGCTGTTATGAGGATGTACAGCAACCAGCAACCTATCTAAATGGTATATTTTATAGGATTACGCAATTACATGATGTGGTGTATTTACAATATCATCATCAAGTTGTATTATTAAGAGTTTGTCGAAAAAAAAATAGAGAAATAAAAATGCATTACAGAGATTTGAATCTTTGACCAAAACTTTGGATTTTTTTTGTCTTATCTATCAAACTTACAAGTAAAGACAATAAGCTGTAAATGAATTAGATATGTAGTTTTTCATCCCAAATACGTCCCTACATCAACCCGATTAGAACATGAAATGAAACAAATTCCTTGGAAACAGTTCAACAGTGAAGCCAGGGTGCAGACAGTACAGAATCATTTCACTCGCATCATAAAGCGGTTTGGAAAGAAATGCCTAAATTATGTACACACCGCCGCGAATCTTTGCGCACTGCGAAAAATATTGCGGAAGTGTTTCCGGTTGAATATTTTATAAAAGCTATGTGCTGAAATGTCAGAGAAATAATTATACGAAAGAAGCCCTTCAAATAAAAATACTGTTTGTGTACACTTGTGGTTCCTTTGTTTTAAGCCTAAGTGACAACTTTAAAAGGTTTAGTGCTTAGAAATCTCCTTTACCTCCCCATCTATGATAAATATGGATTCTTTAGAAGGCCAATTAATACCTATTGAACTTTGGACAACTCCAAACCAATTTCAATATTAGAGCTGAGTCTTTTCCAAAGCAACAGTCTAAGTTTTAAAATGAAAATTCAGTCTCAAAGACAAATAAGTACTATGAATCCCTACCAAAAATCTTCTACAGACATCCAACTAAGAATGTATACATATATTTTATCGATTACCTAGAACAAATTTTGTGTGTATATGTATTTAATATCTTGAAATCGTGAGCAGCTGCGTTAAGGCCCCGCCCTGACGGTGTGTCAACAACTTCGGCTTGTTTATCTTGAGAAAAGAATTTCTTTTTATTCAGATTTCTTCAATATAACGAAATGCAAACATCAATTACCTAAGCTTAGATAGATACAAAGTTTTTCTAAAGATGGTTTACTTGCAATTTTCGCTAAAAAAAACCAAGAATTCTTTTGTTACACTGTTTTTGTGACACAACAACTAAAATTTAGTCCACTGTTAGACATGACCTTCCCAGTTTTACCTCCCTTTTTAAGACCTCTACATTTATTTTTAATTTGCATATTTAAATTTATAAACTTTGCATTTGCACATATTATACGTTTACGTTTCTATCTTCTCCCCCTATCTTACGTTTTGGTCATAATATGAAGATAGAAAGTTATATTATTTCATCCATATATAGACAGAGTGCGTACAGGATAATGTGACTCAAAATGTGTGTTTACTCACAGTTACTTTAGAATTCAATTTTCGGCTTTAAGAGCGTAAATTTCCCCAGGGCGTGGTGTATCAAATTCTAGGGTAATGTAGCGAAACGATGTAAGCGGATGCGAGAGTGTGAAATAAAAACGCACCGCATGATTTTCCGGATCCGATTTTTTCAAACTGCTATACAAATTCAAATACCTACACTTCACCGTATTGAACTACGAATGTCACGTCACAGGTTGTCATTTTTATCGTACCTGTTACTCATGTCATGTCATGAAACTGATGAGATGAATACTGATGACAGTTTTCAATTCAATGTTATCCATACATTAGGTATGCGCCCTAAATCAGAAAACCTCCTTACTTTTCGCAAAACGTACCCTTTACAAAATGCAATTTTTGGAAAAATGAAGGCAAGATGTTAATCATAGAATATTCTAGGTTATTTTTATCACCTGAGCCAATCACCCTCAAAAATCATCCCATCTTGGTGACGGCGGCGTAGCAGCCACCAAACCGAGCGTGAGTTATTTTGTTACATTTTAATTTCACGGAAATTCCTCATCGCCACCCGTTTTCGCCTCGACTGAATTTATCACCATCTGGTTGGTTAGCTCTGAGTCACAGTACACAGGTGCCTATGTGTAATTGCTAAAGCAGTAGGTAGGGTAACTCGGCCATCCTTAATTATCACTCTAAGTTAGTTGCAGCGTAAATGCTGGCATTGTCGGTTATCAAAGGTTGATTTTAATGTGAGATTTAAACGAACTAAAATAAACAAAACATACAAAAATAATTATATTTACACCACTAGCAAGCCATGCGACAAACGCCATGTTTTCTTGTAGTCATATATTCAGTCGTTTTCTTGTCGTGGCGATCTTGCCTGACTGTTGTCTGGTGACATTCAGTAAGTTGCCGTTTAACGACGAAGTCACGCAAGTTCTGAGTTATCTTAGGAAGTTTTGCTACTGCTTTGGCCTATGTCTGTACTGGTGTTACCGCGTACGAGCCTCGGGGTTATAAGCATTTTTTCGTCACGTTTTGTTTATTTGTTTTCCACGTTTGCTTAGTACTATTAAAAAAGTGTAAATAAAAAGGACGTTCTTTTGTTTAGGTATGAAAGGTAAGTTAACTGTCATTTTCATGTTATGTGACAATAACACAGGAGCTAATTTTGATCGTAAGTGCAAAAAAATGTGTGCTTTTAAAGACCTAAGTAATTAAAATTATTTTTCCACGTCCGCTCAGTATTTTATCACTAGAATGCAGCTAGTGATTTTCTTTTGATGTTTTTAATTGATATACATAAGTTCATTGTTTCATTTGTTATTTTACCGATAGTATTCATAAGTAGGTATCAGGATTTCAACTTAGCTTGATCGTTCACAGTCTTGACATTCAGTAAACAATAAGCGCAAGATAATTATTACTGTTAATTTAATAGTGTCCACATTGGCAAATTAAGCTGTATCAGTGTATGATCCGACAGTGTACAGACGGTGTTGTCAAGTCAGGACACGCTCATGTAATTAGCAACGGGTAAACACGGTTTCATGAACTGAGGGACGTGTCCACTGGTTTGGACGAATTTATACATAGCTATGGTTGAGTCCTTTGGGGCCTCGAGCCGGCGAAATAAGTAAGTCATCATCTTCCTGCCCTTATCCCAATTATTGGGGTCGGCGCAACACGTTTTGTTTGAACACAAAATCATGTTGCAAAAGGATTTGGCTACGTTTTATGTCCAGCCGCTTGCCTGACGTCAACCCTCTTTGGGAATGCGTTAACCATAGTCGACAGATGTTCAGCGGAGGTCAAAACCCTACGTCGCTTTTTACGAAACACCCTGAGTGGACTAGGGGTGGCAGTATTCTTAGCCGCTACCACACGGAACTACCGGCGAAATAAGTAAGTATAGTGAAGAAATCTATTTGCTGCTTTCGCGTCAGTATGGCGGTCGTATGACGCTCCCTTACTTACTTCAGTTTACCACCAAGTGGGAAAAGCCCCAGCGACGGCCACAAATGCAGCGAGTGGTCTTCTGGACAATAGATTCAATAAGTATTAAAAGTATTAGTGAGACTAAAATGAAGAGAATTGTACCTAAAAATAACCTTTTTAACGAAAATAAGTTCGAAGCTACATTGTAGGTAGGTATGTCAAAAAAATCATCGTCTATCGGTAAAAAAAAATGTTTGCGTTTCTGAGAGAAAAGCAAAGTTCTAAATCACTTGCTAATTCTTTTTCTTTTCGAGTGGGACACTGAGTGATCCAACGACTCAATGGAACTTGCTGCTGTTTCACCCTGTTGAGTATTTTTGGCGTTCATGATTAATTTAACTAGTTAACAATTTGTTTTTATCTCGCAGGCAGTCTAATGTCTGAACGTATGTTGTTACCATTGTGATCCATAATTGAGGTACATTTACAATTCTATCAGCCATATGAGGTTTTATGGCGTGGTCCTCACTTTTTCACGTTATCTTTCTAATTTGTGCTTTTACTCCTCAAATACTCAGCTATCGCGAACAAAGCAAAATGTTTTCTATACAGTGGACACCAAACTTTACAGGACGTTTCTATTGTACGTGTTCTATATAGGTACCTACAGTGTCTATTATTGACGACCCGTTTCAACCCAATAATATTATTCTAGGACAGAGATCATTATCTGCTAGTTGTTTGCCTTCACATAATTATGTGGAATTGACGTGATTACTAGTTTGCTGGCGCGGACTTGAATTACAATTTTAGGCGATTGGCTGACAATCTGTCTGTTTAGGTATTCACAATTTTTTAAAGATGCCTTTAAATATTTTAGTTAGCGAATTGAATTTCAAGGGTTACCTATGCGTTATAATATAATGTAAGTATAACTTCAAGTCTTTGAAGTGTGGCATGTTGCCCAAGTCCCATCTGATGCATTTTTCACGCTTGAACTACAAAAGGAAATCACACTGCCCGCCATCAATAATGAATATTTTATAAGCTCCTACATTTGAGCTCATTGGATTGGAAGAGCAAAGAGATTCCGTCTGACGGTAGAGTACCTGGTATTAATTATTTATTGTCCTACTGGACGCTACCCATCGGGGCTAGGGGTCCAAGGTTCTCTCGGATATTATTGAGAACCCGTCTTTTTAGGGTTTCGTACTCTACTAGAAACCCTTATAATTTCGGTAAGTCTGTCTGTCTGTCTGCCTGTCTGTCTGTATGCCGCGCCCTCATAACTTCGTCAGTTTTGAAGCTATCGACATAAAATTTGGTGTGAAGATAGATCGTGTAGATCCAAATTTAGATGTGGTGAGAATAAAATATTATAATTATTTTTTGAACCCCCATCCCATACATGTGAAAGGGAGGCAAAATCATTTTTTTTCTCCTGTAATATTGAGTAGGGTATCGTTGAATAGGTCTTCAAAAATAAAGGGGAGGTTTCTTTGAAAAAAAGTCTCTAAAATGTTTCTGTCTCTAGATATTTGCTTTTAAAATGGGCGTTTTTGAGCCCTAATTTGTTCCAGCTGTAACTTCTAAATTAAGAATGCATGATAAAAATTTGAAAAAAATGTGGAATATAGGTCATAATATGAAGTTATCATGAAAACTATAACGAATACTGTACCACGAAAGATTTCAGAAAAATAAAAGTTTTTCTTTTTGCGGTTGGTAACTTCTTCTTCTTCATCGAATCGATAATGGTAACTATAAGACCTTGGACCAATGCTTGGCCACGGCGATGGCTGTCGGGTTCGCCTCTAGGTAACTATACAGCTGCAAACAAACCAGTAACAAAATTAACTTTGTAACGTTGAAAGACTTGATATTATAACGTTGACTACGAAACCCTATTTGTGAGCGTGTCTGACACGCTCTTGGCCGCTTTTTTTCTGTAGATGCGTTTCATGCATTACCTTTAATTTAGGCTGCAAATATTTTAGCAATGTTTCAAACAATTTCTAATTTATTTTATTGCAAAGAAGATGACCAGAACCATATAAACATATCATCTTGGTGTAGTCAAAGCCTTCCAAGGCAAACTTAATTAAAATGTTAAACTTTGTATTCAAGTACAAGAAATAAGGAGAGAGTTCCTGCAAGCAAAATAATACAAAAATACTCTGTTTAAATTGTTGCATATCTACCTACATTAATTTCAAAGTAATATTATTACCTATTATGAATTAATCACAAATAGACTAAGCTCCCATTGACAAAGTCTTACCTCAGTAGGCTACCCATTGAAAGTATTCTATAACGATATATCATGTTTAGGAAGCCATAACCTTGTGGAGAGCTTAGTCTAAAAGTATATTCAAAACAAATTTAATTTTCGGCTACACTTTAAGTTTCCACAAAATTCCCTCTGCTTCCTTTGAAGAAATCCTGCAAAGCTCTGTGTCTTTTTGGGTTCTGAAGCCATATTGCTTCATTATTATAAAGTTTAATTTTAAATGTTAGTATGAAATCAAACAAGTTGATTGAGCTTGAAAAATAAAAGTAAAATGCATAAAGAGCTTTAATTGCCTATAAATCTCAGTAAGGTGTTTGTGATTATTTAAGAAAAAAACTGAACAAAACGTATGTTTCTTGGTTAGGTTTCATCCTGAATATTTATTTGCACACATAATGTACGTTTTGATGTGAGGAAAATGCGAATTTCCACCTTAATCCAGTATAAATAGATGTGTCTGTCAAACCGTTTGACAAAAACCATACGTTTGACATACGCATCCGTCAACGCACCGTTGGGCATGCGTCATCGTATTTATAAGGGATTTTCACAAAAGGGAACAGTGATAGCGCAACGCAAAAATAACGTCAAAACGGACGTTATGTGTGTAAAGCACCTAACTTAAAATTTCGTATAGATGGTACCTATATGTAGGTACTGAATTATCGGAAACAAACCCATAAACTCATTACCTACCACACACATCACCGGTCGTTTAGCGCAGTTCGGGTGCTGGTTTCAACAAATTTCCCGCCCAAAACCGGAATTAACGTTAATTACGGTTTCCGCCAAACCTACGGCCTGGAACCTTTGCAAAATGTAAATTTTGCGATCGCCGGAAAGGCTGCATAATTGATCAAATTGATTCTCAGGTTTAGCCGGGATGAGCTTTAATAGGTCGATGAGAACAAAGTAACATTAGATAATCATCCATCATCATCTACCTGCCCATATCCGTATACAGCGTAGGTTCAACATAGTTACATATCTAGATACATTTTGTGAAAAACAATTATCTGATATCGCAATAATATTATTATCTGTCTTATTTCCCTTCCCTTCATAGAATAAAGTAACACAATTAGTGTTGTTGCCTATACTAAGTGTACGATAGGTCCACCACTTTGTATGGAAGATCAAACTTTTCAAACATTGGCAGATTTTCCTTCATTATAAAAAGTTGTTTATTTTTGTTTCTGGTTTACTCCTCTAAAGTGGTTTAGTACCTTTACATAACTAACAGTACCTAAACATCTTATAAACAAATCTGAATATGGTTAGCCTTAGCGCTCACTACCTGGTATATGGTAGTGATAGTGGGTTATTCTGCAAAATACACCTAATGACCAAAGTGCATACCGTCAGTATCAAGTAGAATATCTAGGTGAGCAATCTATTTGCTAGTATCTCCGTGCGTGTTTAGCCGCTAGTCGCCGTTAGCGCATGCAAATCGGTTTATACCGGATAGAACTGGAAACGAGCTAATTAGTTGTTTGTTTCAATTAAAAACTAACAAAGCATTAGTCAGGCTTTCCGAAACTATTCAATGGAATCTGTACGGTAAGCAATTTATTAATAGTTGCAGATTGAAATTTCCAGTTAAATTAAATTGAATTCAATGCATATTATTCTAAATTAAACTATGTAGGTATAAAGAATGAAAGAACTGTCTGATTAGTAAATTATCTACTACTAAGATACTTTATACTTATATGAATATGTAGCTACCTACACGGTGTAGTAAATACCATAGGTAAGTATCAAAAATTATTTTGTCTTCCGAAACAAATCTACTTAATATTTCAGCCGGATTATATGATTCCAACGCTGCATTTAAGCGTAGAGACATTCTAAAGAAGCCTTTTCAATTTACTTTAACTGATCCTGAACTTGAGTCCTGAACAATGCGATGAGGAGGAAAATTCCTAAGAAAAACCGTGCATTTACTTTTTTATCTTGAACTAGCGGCCCGTCAGCGGCTTCACCCATTGCAACTCATTTTCCCGCGAGAAAAAGGCATTTTTTTTGAAGCACCCTATCTGTAACAAAAAATCCATTGCGTTTTTAGGAGAGTTAGAGCATTCCAAAACAGACATACAGACAGAGGAACGCAAAAAGCGACTTCTTTTAAACTATGTCTTGAAGAATAATTCTGTTCAGAAGTGTGCGAACGCATTTCATACATAAAAATAAGTATTCAAAACATCTTTCAAAAATAATAACTTGCAAACGTTCACACTAGATATATTCAGCAATATTGATTGAATGTTGGTTACACTTTTAACTTTATGGACGCGTAGTTTCCGAACGTTACCAATTTCCATCGATTTGTAAACTGAAACTGCGCCTTTTTTTAAATCGTTCAAACATTTTTAGTGCTTCGCAACAAAAAGTACACGCTAAAAGGCTCTCGAAAGCGGTACTCTGTGCCAGAATCTCGACGCCAAAATAAATAATACGAAGTGGATAGTGCAACTTTATGCCTGCACTCATATTTAGCGTGCATTAGTGACGCAAAATATGAAAATACAAGTAAAATGCCGTGTTTTTATGCAAGTTATGGTAGCGCTGAACAAACAATGTCATAATAAAAGATTTAAAAAAATGCTATCAGTTTATAGATAGGGAGATAAGCGTAGAAAAAGCATACAGTACTAGCTCTTATAACAGTCTGTCTCGTTTTGATGATTCACAACAACTCGCGTTGTCTCATCAAATCTTGTCTCGTCAGATAGATGTACGTTGTTGGTCTTTGTAGAGAATGATATGTTTTACTAACCTTACTTTTCATTGATTACTTACACGAACAAATAAAGTAAATTTCTAAAAATACTTACCTACTGATTGCTACAATCAAAAGCACGACGAGCGGAATACAAAAGAGATTTATTTATAGGCACCAACGCTTCAATTTTTTCAGGGAGCGTACAGAACACTTTTACACCAAATACTAAAGTTTAAACTATGCCAATTACAAGCTTCCATCTTTAGGAAGCATATCAGTATATCGAAGCTGCGATCTTTTGAATAAGCAGACAGATATGCTTATAGTACTAACTTGTTTGATAAATCACCAAAACTATTCCATGGTCGTTCCGTGCCAATATATTCTCACAGAACCCTGAAACGCACATAATGGCTATTGCCATTTCATCCACGTACGGTTTTCAACTACCAATTCCTTAGAAATATGGGGAAGATATTCAAAATTCTCTACTAAACTAAACCTAGTATGAATTTATAACACTTCCGTATGGATATGCAGATTACTTATCTATTCATCAGTTTTTTGTATTGTTTTAGAGCTATTATATACTTATTTATGGGATGGGATTTATTTGACAGCACTGGTAATTTTTACTATGACAGTATGTTTTAATCCCACGGAAAAACACGCCGTTTCCTTTGCGTTTCCTTTTAATTTGTGGAAAATCGGTTTGCATTTTAGGTGAAACCTCAAACGAGTAAATAAATTGTGCTATCTAAACTTTTTCCCCGTCCAATAAGTACCAAGTAAATTAATATAACGTCATCATAACATCAATGAGTTCTTCGATTCAATGTACCTTGCAATATGATTACACATTATTATGCATTCTCTAACCTTCTCAAACGAACTTTATCGAACATAATCAATACGATACGTGCGTAACTCTACCATTTACCAAAACTAATTCACTTAGTATTCAATGGCATCTCCATACATTAGACGAAATAGGCTTAAGTGATTTACTTTACTACAGCAACACCCGAACTCAATTTATTACCCTTCAATAAACTGAGATTACAAAGTTTACTCGTATCGTAATCTGTTAAAAAGTAAAGCTACTAAGTTGAATTAAATAAATTTGCAAGTACCGATATAAACTTTGCTGAGTTGTAAGGATAAGATTCTGGCGGTTGTTATTATGTTAGAAGATACTAAATTATTATCATTTCATGAGAAACACAAACAAGGGATATTTAGCTAAACTTTCTTGCCTCTATAATAATACTCACCGTTTGATTCATCTTTATATCACGCTATTATAAGCCAATATCTTTGTTGGTTTACGATTTAAGAACTTTACGTAAGTAGAGGTATTTGAAGAGTTTGGCAGGATTTACTACGCCGTAGCTACGTAGCTTTGTAGCGACACACACACGGTTCCAGCTATATTGCCTACGACACAGCTATGTAGCTACGGCTACGTGGATCACATTTCAAGTTTTCTCCTTTTAGTATAATTAAAGAATACTAAATATACGCATGGTCAAGAGAAGTAAGTGAGTGGCTACTTGCTTGCTAAAGTAGCCACTCACTGCACATACGTATAATCAACCAAATCTTCTACCAGGTTCTACTTAGTGCCTCTATTCGAAGCTGAATACTCCGCGTCTCTAGATGCACGTGCAAGTTCAATTACTCGGTGCAAACAAGTTGGACCGGCGGCGACACCGCTCTCACGGTAGCACCCGGAACGTATTAGCAAACTTGGGCTTGATGACCGGTCAACTTGGGATGTGATTAAGAGTGGCACCAGACGACCAGCTTCTTGTGGTCAAATTTAGATGGGTGAAACATGTATAATACAGGGTGTACCTAAGGGATAATGTTCAGTTCAGTTTCATGATCTGAGCACGCCTGCAAAGTTTTCGTTACACCGTCCCTCACACCCCATACCTATATTGGTTTCTTTGAAAGGGTAAACAGCGGTAGAAAAAGGCTGACGTGAAAAACGGAAAGTTGACCTTAACGTCATCCATTCACAAATTCCCTTTAATTAAAATTGAAGACAGTTTAAAAATTTCTCAAAATCTCTGCATCTCAAAATTATTAAAACCTTTGAAATATATTCTCATCCAAATCTATAATTCAAATTCACGAGATCGCTATGTGGATCGTCTTACATAATACGGACGAGACCGACGATATATCACCAAAGATCGCCCGCCCGGAATCATTTGCAAATATTTCTTACAAATGTCGAGCGGCCCCCTTTGTCCCGGCATAAAATTCGTGCCCTTCTATTTCTCGCGAGCTGTCCCCTGGCCCTTATTCAATGGCGCTTTTTGTCATTCATGTATTTAACATATCTCTTCCGACCCGACAGATGAGAAATGTAGGTAGGTGAAAGGAGAAATGTTCGTGAAAATGTTGGTTACACCTGATGCTAGATTATTATTTACGTCCACTAACTTTGACTTCTTTCTGTTACACAGAATATAAACGGTTGATGAATTGGCAAGATGATCTACATACACATTGCTATGGATACGTACCTAATAGGGGAGAGTTGGACATATTGTACCAGTAGATTAATCGTACCACCCACACATTTTCCACTAAACGTACGTTTTTATTTACTTTGGCAACATTAAATGATATTTCACAACACCCAAAAAACTATGTCGGTTTGTGACAGCACTACAAATGACACTATAAATTCAATAAAATAAAACAGGTTTCAGTTGACCCCGTTACTGTTTTTTAGGTTTGGAACCTAAGGTTTTACAAAAGAACAGCAAGCTATTAAAAATTGCAATTTAATCAGATTGTTCCTTGGTTATTTTCCTTTTGACTTAACTTAATGAACCAACGCAATCATATGAGGTTTTGAAATAAAAAATATTTTTTGTAAAATATAGCTTGTTCTTAAAATCGTACCGATCCGTAGTTTCTAAATCGTACCAAAGGATTGTTACAAAGATATATCGGTTCTAATCCTAACATAATGGATCTCTGAACTGAGAGGTGTGGCTAGTTGTTTAAAGTGTGGAGATGGTAATACAACATTGTCCCTTTGTCTAATAGCTTTTTTTAAAGAAATTTGCACAATATTTTATTTTCACAATTTGTATTGTAATTTTCAAAGTACGATATAAAAACCTCGTGGTAAGAATAAACGTACCGGTCTCTAAATCGTACTGATAGCAACTTTTTTTTGTAAACTATTTTGTGACGAAACTACTGACTTATTTCAAAAAACCATTCCTGTACATCGGAGTTAATTTACTAAACTAACTAAAAAGCAAAACATCACAAGTATAACGTTAATAGTTTTCTCGCAAAACAAGATAGAAATTAGGGGGTACAATATAGCCAACTCTCCCCTATGGACACATACAAACAGCGTGCCTTATGTAATTTTGTGCATCCACGTCGATTGCATGTTATACACTCACACACGCCTTTGACGGAACGGAGTAGGAAGAGTGTTGATGCCTTAAAAGTATGGTTGTTTTGTTTTCGCTACGCCTGAAAATTATTTGAGGATCATTTCTGAAAAATCGTGTAGGTATAGTGACAAGTGGTTAGACTGTTGTCTGAAAATTTTGTTACTTCAGAATAATATATCACTAGGAGTTCATTAAAAATCCCAATACATTGTTGTCTGAAATTTTAAAAGTTGCATAGGTACTCAAAAATTTTAGATGCTTATTACGACACTTGCGTGAACGAAATGAGGTGAAGCAATTCTATAATCATCATGTTTATAATCATCGGTAATTATATTCCTTATGAACCAATGCACAAGATTCTAGGATGTTCTTCACTTCAGCAAAGAAACTCATCTAGCTCGCAGCCGTCACGGTGCTAGTTCTTCAAAGGGGTGAGAGTTTTCTTTGTAGTCCCTCTGGACTTGATTTACGATGCGACAGTCTCGCAGTTTTTACGCCGGTTGGGATCCTAGTTATAATGCAAATTACATTTCATTCTCACTGGTCTTCTCAAGTACTTCTCTTTTCCGGATCATTTTTTGCTTTACCTATAGTTAGAAAGCGGCAAATAAGTCGCTATCTGGTCTAATCAAATACTAGTTTCGTATGCAATGAAATACTCGCAGGCTCTTTTCCATTGCATATAAAATTATTTATAGATAGGAATCTTGGTATTAGCTTAGATATAATAATCAGCTCGAACCAAATCGACTAGTACTAAACAAAAAACGTACTTATTGTTTAGCAAATTATGGTATAAAAAAAAATATGTGAAACCAGACTTTTAAGACCGATCTGTAATTTTTTAGGCATCCATTTGACTACAAAAATCTACATAAGATAGATAAAACGTAATTTCAATAAAATCGCCAGCCAAGTCATGCTACATCCAATTTACCCAGTTATAATAAAGTTCCGACGAAGTTATGGAACTGAATAAAATGAATTTACTATGTTCAAGGATATGGGTTTATTTTCCCCGCTCGCCCTTTGTCCGGTACAAAGAGATTTTAATCCATTACTTGCACAGTGCACAGTATATAAGTGTTATTCATTTCTATTTGAAACGTACCGACGTGTGCCTTTGAAGTCAAAACTTGGAGAATAATTTCGCGGGCTCGATTAGAACCGCGGTAGCCCAGTTGGTTAGGGCGTCGGCAGTACTGATGCCGAAGGTCGCAGGTTCAAATCCTGCCTGCGGTGAAATTTTGGAAGTTTTCCAAAAATTGTTTACCTAACACGAGAAGTGTTTTAAAATTTGGTATTCAATTTATCGCGGGTTTTCATCGCTTTGACTACATTCAATCTGTAAAGAATGAATTAGTCGCTGGGAATTAGTTGCAAAACTGTCCTGGTAAATGGAGCCCATCCACGCGATAGTGGACAAGATACACTTCCATAATTTCGCGGGCTCGATTAGAACCGCGGTAGCCCAGTTGGTTAGGGCGTCGGCAGTACTGATGCCGAAGGTCGCAGGTTCAAATCCTGCCTGCGGTGAAATTTTGGAAGTTTTCCAAAAATTGTTTACCTAACACGAGAAGTGTTTTAAAATTTGGTATTCAATTTATCGCGGGTTTTCATCGCTTTGACTACATTCAATCTGTAAAGAATGAATTAGTCGCTGGGAATTAGTTGCAAAACTGTCCTGGTAGATGGAGCCCATCCACGCGATAGTGGACAAGATACACTTCCATAATTTCGCGGGCTCGATTAGAACCGCGGTAGCCCAGTTGGTTAGGGCGTCGGCAGTACTGATGCCGAAGGTCGCAGGTTCAAATCCTGCCTGCGGTGAAATTTTGGAAGTTTTCCAAAAATTGTTTACCTAACACGAGAAGTGTTTTAAAATTTGGTATTTAATCATAAATCATAATAGTTTTGATATTTTATATCAGTCTTTATTTTTGGCATTTCATGATTTGCATGATTTGCCTATTTTTAAAAGCAACGCAAAAGCAATGCTTTTCACCCGTCAGTTTCACCAATGACGGTTGTTTAGTGCTTACCTCTACTTGGTGACGTTAACTTTGGAATAGCCCCGCTGTACCTTAGTAAAACGAATGTTATCACTCTTCCAGTGATGACCGATGTGTGCGGCTTATCAGGGCACTTACAAAGTTGATTAGGTATCAAATCACTTTATAGAACGGTATAATGTGCACTATGAAGCACTAAGCGCACGTTGTACCGTTGATCCTAGTTCAGCTTCACAAACTAGAGAGTTCATAAATTTAAATTTAAAATGTATGGGTATTTTCTGTGACCTTACAAAGGCTTTCGATAGCGTCAACCATGATATTTTACTCGAGAAGCTATAATACTATGGAGTTCGTGGCCCAGTTCTTTGTCTGTTAAAATCTTACCTGAATAAACGTACACAATTTGTCCAGCTTTCTGAACCTAATCCTACTACAGGTGAATCTCGCACGATAAAGTCTGATGATCTTGAGATTAAATATGGTGTTCCGCAAGGCTCAGTACTAGGACCCATACTATTTATAATTTTTATAAATGATCTTCCTTGTAATCTTCCAAAAGGCAATGCGTATCTCTATGCCGATGACACAAGCATCTTACTGAGTGAACAATCGTTTGACACTTTAAATGAAACTGTAAAAGACACGTGGAAAGCTTTGACTTTATGGTTTGAAGCAAATGGACTACAAATGAACTGCAATAAAAGTTATTATGTTAGTTTTAGGCGTCACACCAACAGCTCTGATTATAACTACAGTCTTCCAGAACAGAAAAAAGAGACACTTAGATTTTTAGGCATTGAAATTGACAGTCAGTTGAGATGGTACCCTCACATTGAGCTTATAAAAAAGAAGTTGGCTAGAGCCTGTTACTCACTTAAATCATTAAAAAATCTGGTAGATATAAACACACTAAAAATTATGTATTATTCTTACTTTGAAAGTGTCATGCGATATGGTTTAGAAGTATGGGGAAATTCATCAGCGATATCTTCGGTATTGGTTATGCAAAAAATTGCTATCAGAATTGTAGCTAATGCGCCTTTCTTAGCACACTGCAAACCAATATTTAAAAAACTAAAGATTTTTCCTGTAATATCATTGTATGCGTATTTAATATTGGTCAAAATGTATAAAGACAAAGATAAACTTATGGAACCGAATCAAAATAAGCGTCGACAAATACAAAAAGGGAAATTAGTTCAACCGATTTCAAAATATAGTGTGTTCAGAAGAAGTTTTACATGTATAGGTTACACGATGTATAACTGTTTACCGCTCAGCATACGTGATAACTTGGCAGATTTTTCGAAAAAGGTTGAATCTATATTAATTGACAATCCATTGTATGATTTGAATGAATATTTTATACTTTGTAAAAAAAATATATTAATTTAATTAATTGTTATTACTAATTGATTTATAGGTATAATCATATTTTTTATGACTTTTTATTTTGATTTCATTATCTGTATCTAAGGTTGTAATAACATTTTTTACTTGACATTTATAGGAATTTATGAATATTTATTTTAATGATTTGGGTATGTCGATTTAAAGTTTTGTATTTATTAAACATGTTTTTAATTCACATTTTGTAACCATCTTTTTTATTGTAATTTTTTTATGTTTGTTATGTTTTTAATTTCTATTATTGATTTGCATACCAATGAAATGTAAAATTGTATGGTTTTATGGCAAATAAATGATCTTATCTTATCTTATCATTCGTGTTGTTGAAAGACCTAACCAGTAGGCAACAGGAGCCCAAAAACCTTTCCAGTTTCTCAACCAACTACCTACAAAAATTATGAAATAAAATCGCTCTGTTGCGACGGGATTAGGTAGTATGAATATAACGTAGTAGCTTAAATGATAAATAACCTAACTGGCCTAGAATAGCATCACCCCAATTCTACCCGTGGGTGTCGTAAAAAGCAACTAAGGGATAATCATCCAGGGAATGGGCAGCAGCGATCCCTATCAATGCAACATCATGCACTGCGCTCGCAAATCCGCCTGCCAAGCGTGGTAAGTACCTATGGCAATACCCCCGATAGGGGGAAGCCCATATCCAGCAGTGGTATATTATGGTAAATGATAATATACCTAATATTAACAGAATTGTATGTTTTTTGGTAACTTACTTGCTTACGTTACATAAAACAGTAGACGCCAAAATATAATGTAACTGAAAAGTAATATTTTGTTTGTTTTTATTCTCAGGTGTAAGTATATTTTTTACGATAACATGTTTTTCGCATCATGAGTATAAGTAAATAAGTATTTACAAACATATAACACGAGTAGATAACTTCGATAAAAAGGTTTGTTGCCAAGAAAACAAAACTAGGGCGGAGGCGAGGTAAGTAGATAAGGTGATATCAAGGACAACAAAATATAGGAGATGGAATGCTGTGAATTAAATAAATTCTTATTATTTTTATTTCATTTTCTAATATTTTTTATAATAGATGTTTCTTGTGTGGCAAATTTTTGGAGTTTGAATGTTGAACCCTTGAATGTTTTACAGCTGCTATTTATTAAGTTGAAAATATTATCCCTAAGCGCATTTCTACTCAATTTTCATGCGTAGTCACACGTTATTTTTTTTATCCCTTTGTAATAGTCTGTGCTAAGTAAGTTGCTAAGTACCTTTAGTTAGTATTCTTTTACCATAGGCATCCTTTATATAATATGTAGCCAGTGGATTTTATCAATTATTTTTGCTTCACATATTTTCGTTTGATTGCTACGTCTACTTTACATTGTTTTCATGCTCAACGGGCGTAAGACAAATTGAGGGGGCGATCCGACTCGTGTATTGGGAAATAAAATTCCGCCGAATTTGGGAGGTTTGCGGATTGCTTCTGCAAAGCATTTATAATGCACCTGTCTACTGGGGAATCTAGTTTTGGGGAGTAAATTTTGTTATATGAGGGATAAAATTACATAAATTTGTGTCAACATTATTGTTACTGACTTTTTTTATTGTACATGCTTTCATAAGGATTACTGTTTATGATGAAAGTCAATTTTTCTCTTAGTGTAGATGGTTTAATTATTTTAATTGACAATAGTATTACATAGTTTTAAACAGCTGTGATCGTATCACATATCAAGGAATTTAGCGCCTACCTAAAATTACGACAAATCGTGGGAATACAAGGTAACGTCCTCCACCACCTACAAATTGAACAATTGAGTCAGTTACCACTCTCAGATATCGTGATTCAGTTCAGGTGTGTGCAGCAACATGACACCCCATGTTTGTCCCTCATCAAGTACCTGGAGCTTCGGAACACTACGGCAATTAGCTCCGCAAGCGAAGTGGGAACATGTCCTCAACTTGGAGCACTGTCTTGAATTCGAACGTGCATATTGCAGTTGATACGCACACCGCATAAATGCTACGCTAGAGCCACCTTTTATTTGTATTTATTATGGTAATAAGTAGATAAGTGCTGCACTCTACTACAGGTGTAGTCGATACAAATAAGGCAAACAAGCGACGTACCACTAGCTATCTATCGTAAAAATGAAACTCGTATGAATACGCTAGAATACCTACTCGATAAGAATAAATTAGGTATTATTCGGTAAAGCTCGATTATTATAATACAATGAAGACTACTCACACATATCTTAAAACCCAGGAGAATCTTAAAAGTCTACCTTTATTCCTGGTTGTCCCTGACACCATCCTCGTTTGACAAAGCGTCACACAACAATTCCATTAAGGCTGCATGGACTGTACTACTCCGACGTCCGGGAAATAGCCCGATTAGTCCCAAAACGTAACCAAGGTAGAGCTGCAGAACAACAGTTATTTTAAATAGCAATGTGTTACTGTCCCGTGAGCCGCTTGCTTAAAAAAACATCTTTTCGATTCTATCCGTTAGGGAAGCAAGCAATGGATAATCTATTAATTCGGCAGCAATAATTTTCGCCCAAGTATCTTGCTTTGCTCTTGTCGATACTCGTCAAAAGTAGTAAGATAAAGATAAAGATAAAGAATTTTATTTGCAGTAAATATGGTTCACAAAGATGGTAGATGGTACAATATAATTCGTATCACATATTTAACCAACATATAATTTGGTATGCAAATTGAGTCAGACGCATAATTCGTAAAATCTTAGTAAATAAATCAATTCAAATCATTAATCATTAATTATAATAATAAAGTAAGAAGAAGTCATTAATTATAATAATAAAGTAGTCAGTCAATACATTAAATTAGTTTTCATTCGCATAAATTCATCGACACTATAAATACAATTGTGACATAACAAATCATACAATTTCCTTTTGAATGCAGTCACTGGCAAGTATGGTAGATACCCCATAAAAAAGGTCATGACGTCCAACTGTTGACTGTTGTTTATCAATTGAAACATACCAAAAGAAGAAAATATTACTGATAGCAACCCTAGCTGTTGTGCAAAATAGTAACAAATAAATACCCTCTGATATTTCAGAACTGTTATGTCTCGACTATCCCAAATACGGGACTACAATTAACAAATGTTCAGTGGATTCCGGGACTATTTTTTACCACAGAACATTGTGATAGTAGGTGCCGTTTTTATACGTTTAAAAACGAGGTCCTATTAACCATCAGACAGGACAAAATTAAACTGATTCTGAATTAATGGGAAGAGTTATGACGCTGCAGGGCGAAAAATGAAGTTGAAATGTCGCACACTTTATTTTTCAAAGCCAGAATGAGTTGGAATACACAAATAGACAAAGTAGATGACCGAATCTCGTATTCATTGTTTTTTGAGAGTATAATTAGATTTTCTACTTTGTTCTTGTCTACTTGTTAGGTTTTTCAGTAGGTGTAGAAAAAATACAAGTAAAGTTTACCTAAGGGAGGACTAAACTGGGTGCTGAGTTGCTGAGAGATCTTTGTTAGCATAATTTTATTTTTATTGTTATTTTTAATGCCTTTGTCCGTGTTGTATACTAATGCATAAACTCTCGAAGCTAGGCTGTGTCGTAAACTTTAATGCTCACTTGAACTTCGACGGCTGGAAGTTTAAGTGAGAAATCAATATTCAAACTATTAGTTGCACGTCTCGTATCGAGATGTTTGTTCTCTAATGCTCTTGAATCTGATTGAGTTACGTGATTTCACTCACATCGTCTTATTTTCTATCTAGATTGTTATTTATTAGTAATGACAGATGTCAAATCAGTGTTAACCATACATTGGGCGTCCCACATCCCATACAAAATGGCCGACCAGAACACCTATACGGGAGAGACATTTTCTTTTTCACTCTTCGCCCTTTTTCTTCGGGGAAGGTTATTCAGTTTTATGAACTGGTTCATCGCCGAAAATATTTGCAGTTTTTTTTACATCCGGTATTATAGTAGACATATTTATTGTATAGATGGCAAACACAAACATTTCGGACACAAGTCACGTCGCACATGACATCCTAAACTGACCTATCTCAAAAAAGCAAGTTTGTGGGAAAATGGATTTTAAACTTCTAATACGTCTTAAAAATTAACTATATGCCTTGGAGTTTTGATTGATATATCAAAAAAAAGTTTGGAATATCTTTATTTTGTTTATTGGAAAATATATTAAAATTAAACATAATTATTATTATTTATTTATATTTTCAAAAAGCACTTTGACTTATGCCGTTACTGCCCGATATTTTTAAAATCTTTTTGGTTTTATGCCTGTATAGACTGTACTATTTGTTTAAAACTAGCGCGTTAAATCAAAATAAATCAGTTTAGCTACTTCATAACAATATGATAAGGGAGTGTTATTTCAAAATAAAACAAAGTTTTTATCTTTTTACTACGGGAAACTTACTAAAACACTACATTTCGACTGAAAAATAGTATATATTATTTTTAATTAGCTTTTAGATAAAGTATGTTCTAAAATTGAGTTTATAATTACATCACTTCAGCACACATCTGGGCATAGGCCTCCCACAGAGCACGCCACAAGGCACGATCTTCCATTTTCACCATCCAGTCTCTACCATCCGCTCACTTTAACTCATCGCTCCATATGGCAGGAGGGCGTCCAATGCTACGCTTGCTAAGTTGTTGCTCACTCTCAAGAACCCGGTAAACCCGGTGTCTACGATGTCGTAGAAAATCTGTTCTACGACAAATGTGACCAACCCACTGTCACTTCAGTTTGCTACACTTCCAGACAAGTATTTTGGCTGATAATGTCTTTCCGGACCTTATCCATTAGCGATGTTCCTGGCATAGACCTTTCCATGGTTCTCTGAGTGACGCGTAGCCTATGGGCCAGTTTAACTGTCATGCTATGTCATGATAATTTTCAGCCTCGAAGTCAGCTCTTCGTAACTGCAATGTTTGCCAAAGGTATACATTCTTCTGAACTACTTTTAGGTCTACACGTTCGGCGGAGACTGACTCAGAAATTACGTGCTGATTGAACATGACCTTGGTCTTTTTCAAGTTCTTCCCGATTCTAACACGCCTCGAGGCCGTATTTAGATTAGAAAGATGTTTTTGCATATCCTGCAGTGATTCGGCCATTATAACTATGCCATCAACAAAACGGAGATGCATGAGATATTCACCATTAATAATGATGCCTAGTCTGTCCCACTATGAGATCATGAATACATCCTCCAGCGGATTGGTGAATTGTTTCGGGGTATAATGTCACCCTGTCTTACACCTCGGAGTATCTGCATGGGGTTTTATACTTGAACTGACATTGTCGCTAATTCATAAGCTTCTCAGCACCTCTATCATGTCGCCAGTCGACTTGGCACCGCTTCAAGAACTCTAAAACAGCCAAGGTTTCATTTGAGTCGAAACCTTTCTCGTAGTCCACAAAAACCATAGTAAACAGCGGTTGGTTATATTCTTCTGACTGCTGTATAACTTACCGTACAGTATGAGTGTGGTCTACAGTGCTCAAGTCTTCCGAAACCCAGCTTTTGTGGCTGATAGGCGCCAAATCTTGATGCCAGACAAATAGTTACCACTCCCGAGAAGAGGTTATAGACGTGGCTCAGTAGTGTGATCGGCCTATAATTTTGAGGAGCGTTTTGTCTCCTTTCTTCAAAAATAAAGCCACAACTACTTGAGCTTAGCCGTTTACTAGCACATTCGTCGGGATCTATTTTGATCTGTAAGTACAACAAAATTACTTACTTTTACTCAATGATATTATATGTAGGTTCTAGGTTGTAGATACGCCACCTGAGCAAAAAGTTGTTCCTTCAAATTGGTCCCCGTGAGACCAATGTGACAGTCTTGTGTCAGTCAGGCTTTGGTCAGGCTATGAGCTGTTCAAGCGAATTTCACGGAACAACTTTTTTGTACAAGCAGGATGGAGATACCGTGTCTATAATAAAATGTCTTTAAAAATATAAATTATCTACACCCAACACTGACATAACTAAAAAACTACACTAATTTTTTTATAAATTAAAAAGTTTATAGAGACCTAACACAAAATTTCCGATCGCTATACAGGCATAAGTCAAATAATACGAAGTAAATTTTAACAAATGCGTTAATTAAAAAAGGCAATAGTGCACTAACTCAAAACAATACATAATTTTAGCAAAAAATATTACAGGATAAATAGGCATAACTCAAAAACTGTCACTATAGACTTTCATATCTGGGCGGAAATCGTAAAAATGGGAGTATTTTTTTGAATAGTAGCGCGCGCAGCGTGCTTCCGTCTTTTCGCCAGCGCACTAACTCAAAAACATCTTTGTTGACTTGCAGGGGCGGTACAGAGTGGCGCAGGAAATAAAGACATTTTATTGAATAACTTTTAAACTAAATTATTTACCGCTGCGATTGTTTTACTCATTTGTAGAGAAAAAAATATATTATTTTAATACATTATCAACGAGATTTGCCATTTTTTTGAGTTAGGTCAGTTTAGGATGTCATGTGCGACGTATTAGGACAACACAGCAGTCAAAGAAATTGAAGATGTACTCTTATCTGAGTACACAGATAGTCAAGGACAAAAATCAAGACGCCTAAAATTACTAGGTGTATATCTTTATAATCCTTCCTTCCTATAATGCTAGTGGTAAAAGTATTAATGTAGTAGTAGAAATGGCTACGAAAATGAGCAATAATAAAGTTTAATAGTTAGCATCTAGGCATAGGTACTATAAAGTAGTAAAGTAAGTTCTAACTAATATTTGAGAACCTAAAAAACTTGAATATCACCACCGTGCGTCGTGTGTGCTTTTTAGTAATGTTCCTAAACAAATCGTTGCCATATCGTTACTAACACTGATCCGGAAAAATAGCGCAAAAAAGTTTAAAACTACCTTAAAATTAACTATTACAAAAAACTAAGTCAAACAAATACGTGAACTATTTTTGCTTAGAAAGTGTCAAAATTTCATCACCATTAACCCCTCCAGAGGGACACCTTAATAACCGTTTTTGGAAGTCCCATAAAGGTCCTAAATTTTCTCCCCTAATCGATGAAAGCTATCTCGCTGGTAAATTGGAGTTCAACAAATTGGATCGAACGTTCGGCGCGAGAAAACCTTTGAAGAATTATTTTAGGTGAGGAATTTTCAAAATTATTTGCTACAATATAATTACTAAAAGGTTACTTGTTATAAATTTATTATTTTCTAAATTTTATCGCAATATTTTTAGTATTGGTTCATAATTTTTTGAAAATAAATTAGTAAATCTGATTCAGGTAATCAGAAAAGTTTTCTTTCAAGACTCAAAATTTGATATGACGTACAATATTAAGGGATATAAATGTATATCTGTCTGCAGCAATACAAAACACAAGTCTTGTTCTCGTAATTTTATTTGTCCCCTTGTGTAAAACGTTACAAAATCCTTTGGGAAATTGTATATTCGATGTGCGTCTGAACCTAATAGTTTCAGCGAAAATGTATTTCACTTTTATAGCCAAGAAAAAATTGTGTTCGTAACATTTTTTGAGGTTGATAAACTTCTCAATTTTCAGAAAGGTCATGTTCAATCACGTGTAAGTGACTTGGGTGGAAGGGTGTTAACTTTTTGTTTTTTGCCAAAGTAATTTCGAAATTCCTGCGAAATATGAAAAAATAACTTAACATATCGAGTAACTTACCTATAATACACAACTTCGAAGTAATGCGATCATTTTTCTAATTACAAACTTAGAAACGAAAACAATTTTTTTTGTCAAAAAACTGCTTTTTGTGTAAAACTTGTTCCATTTTACAATAAGATTTTCTTTCATTAATTCTGTTAATAGTACCTACTGAGACATTTATGAGGGTTTACCCTGACCTGAATTTCCCAGACTTAACTGGTTCTACCGCTATAAGACCATCTGTCTCCCAAGGAGGCAGGCAGGCTACAAATTTACCTTCAGACAAAGACGTATTTCCTAATGAATCTGATTAACCTTGCCATCAAACTGCGGTGGTCTAAAGTTGTGACGGTTTGTTTACACTGAAACTACTTGTGACACTTTGAGTAGTATTAGGTTTTAATTCTATCAAGGATGTAAAATTTAAAACATAATGCAGCTAGTAGATCCTGTCGTTAAGTAACGTTTAAGTTTGCAAGGCTGGAAATAAGGATTGGTGCATATAGTACCATTATACTCTGTTACTGCTTTCAGTAGCAACTCAATTAATTGTATCGTAATTAATATTAAATAGAAATTGGTCTGGTGCTGTGGACCAATATCATAATTGTTTTAGTTTCACTCTACTAGCATGCTACTGCAGGACCAAATGCAAATGCGGCTCAACATAAATCTACAATTTCAAGCGCACGCGACGGCATAACTTACAAGTTATGGGACGTCTGTGACAAGTGCCACTTGATTTATCCCTGGACCGGTGACACGGGGACGTAATGTGGGATTGCCGTACGCATCTTGATTTTAGCTTCCGTGATTGCGAGTTGCAAACTTTTGAATGGGTTTTCATGCATACGGGAGGCCCTGTTCGCTTTGCAAAGTACGTTCGTAAGTACGTTCATCCCTTGAATCTATACTTGAGGATGTTTCTTAATTCTTACTTACCGAAGTGAGTAATGGTCAAAAAAGTTGTATTCGCAATGCGCATTTGATGTAATGGTAACTGGTTCATACATTTAACCAATCGTACTTGCCTTGTGTTGCATCAAATACCTATCTTGTAACACATGCATGACATACTTGCATTTTTCGTAGCTTTTAAAGTACGTGGTGACTGTAAGTTGTCCAAGCGTTGATCGAAGCTTTGTACCAAAATGCGCTGTGTGGACACGATGTTTTGGATTTTTTATGTTCATAGTTTTCAATAGCTCGGGGCACGCTCGGGTATGTGCTGCATACGCATTATTGCCTTGCGCGAGATTTCTATCAAAATTGATTTGGATGTTAACTCTTTCTGACGTCGGGTGATGGATGGTTTTTCGTGATGGTTTTTATGAAACTTTTGTTTCGCGATAGAGACAATCATTTGATATTCTAAAATTAACTTTTAAAATAATTTAGAAAACTACAAGCAAGGTGTATTGTAACAAGACTTAAAAAATATTTTGTTAGCTCTCTTTTTAAAACGGATTAAGTTATTTTATTTAAGCAGTTTCAACTACTTGTTTCTCTTACCCAAAACCTAGAAATAAGAAGTTTATTTCGTGAAATGTGGCGGTTACGCCAGGTTCTCGTAATATTCCATCACTGAATTTTCTGCGCATTTTCCTACCTGAAAACTATTTCAAACTTGTTGCATACTCTCATCTCTATGTACACACTAGCCTCAAAGCAAACCCTAAACTTCTCAAGACAAATTTTATGCTTCTCGTGGCGTAAACGGCATGTTGCCTTAGAATTTTCGGGCTGGTAAATAGCAAACACAGCCTCATACAAATAACGAACTGAAATCAGCGATTTGTTAATTTTGGAATTATAACGTAATTCATTGATCAATGGTTTTTATTTCATGTTTTATCAATATAGTTATTTTCCCGTTACATCAACAGTATTCGCCAACTAATTTATATCTTTAAAGTATCCGAATGAAACAAGCCAATCTCATTGTACTTGGCTTAAAGAATTTTAAAAGCAGTGTAGCTCATAATAATATGTGGAAGTACCCATCTTACCTAGCAATACTGAAATAAACCTCCAATCCAGAGGCGTATACATGTTTTGACTTCATTAAAACTTGACCATTTGCCATCGCACAAGTTTCCTAATATCTTTCAAACATCATCATGGGTTGTTGGCTGGAGTTAAGGTGCGTTTCTACTGGATGTGCGATATGCATGATTTTAAAGGGTCTGTGGAACTGCATGACTTGAACAGCATCTAAAAGAAGCCACTGATAATGCAGTAAGAGTCACAGAAAACTAGTCGAGTTACATTTTAGGAAATGGTCTTGCTATTCAATTCATAGAAAGTTTAATTTTCTAATTTCCTAAATTGTAAGAGTAATTATATTTTTAGGCAAATACTTGTTCATCAATATTGCCCATAGCGCTATTATAATGCAAGGAAATAAACAAATCAAAACGTTTAGATAAGCGGAAGTCAAACATCTGACTAGGTGTATGCCTTGAATTTGAACACAGAACAAGGAAAATCAGCTTCCTTTAGTTGACTGTGTGTAACAGCACCTTTTCAGTGGAACTTGTTTACATGGAGTCAGACGGCGTCTAATTGAAGTTCCCCGGTGCACCTACAAACGTGAAAGCCTTCAGTACATTCAACGCAGCTACTCCTAGTTACAGATAAGAAGACATAGGGGGTAGATGTGGCGGGAACTTTTGCTTGGGAACGGCGATTTGGTAACAAGGAGTAAAAATATTCAGTGACGTTCCTGATCTTGATAAATGCACTATTTCACTTATAATATGCATAGTGCATACCTAAGTTCAGAATAGGTTAAAAAAGTCAAACTCAACAACTTTCGTTTGTAACCTATGGACTAATAGAATGTAATAAAACTGATCCTAAACGCTGCGTCACCATTGCAACACTTGTCGTACCTATAGCTATAAAATAGGTACCTACCTAAATTGCCAGAGTCGTCAAAGTAAGAAAGTCGGCATACGGCTACTTACTAAACCATTGATTAAGTTGATTGATTTTGAAATTGATGTTCCCTATTAGAAGGTAACAGATGTAATCAAGTGGTCATACATACCTAACTCAAACTAAAATAAAAGCTTCTTATTTACTAGACTCAAAACTATGTAGGTATGTTAGTTTATTAATGTAGTTGTAGTTTAGTTGAGTATGTTATGTTAAGGTAAATAGATTCATTATATAATAGGCAACTTAAAATAATTTCATTTACACAAAACTTTCTTCCTACTTCTGTTTCCCAGTTTCCCCTAGTTTTGGTCTGGGGGGACAATTTGTACTAATTGCCACGTTACAAACAAACTTTAATGCGGAATAATTTACATTGAGTGCAAGTCCTTGTTCCCCGATGCAAGTAAAGGAGTTGTTATTGTGTTAATAATTCACAAGTCTACACAACTTGCAACTAGAGCGGGTAAAATGGAAAAGGTCCTCTCAAAAATCGGTTTCGAGGTCTGATTTTAAAACCCTGTACGGTAATTTTAGTTTTAAACTTTTATAAATTTCATTAATTTCAAAGCAAGACGTGCTGGACTACATCTTTGCGAGGCATAAAGCGGGTGTCTTCAAAGACAATCCGAGGCTCGGCGTGTTCGTGGAGGGGTTGGAATCGCACCATCGTGTGAGCTTCACCTCGTTCGTGGTGCGAGTCCCGACTGCCCACTTGGACGTCTTCACCACGCCAGAGTTTTGGCCGAAAGGAGTTGTTTACCGCCGCTTTCGAGGAAGGCTGCCACAGAAAACTCCCAAATTTAATTTTACGTAGTGATGTAAGCGTTATTTAGTAGTATCTTTAAGTTTATTTTAATTGTATAGTCGTAGTCTATTGTTATTTTATACTATTATTTAGAACAATTATGCTGGTTAACTGTTTACCTAAGACACAGGAATAACTATTCTTAGTTTAGGAAACAGTTTAGCCTCGTAATTGTTTTTGTATAGAATTACCTACCTGTTAGTATTTATGTTTATTTAATAAAGAATTTTGATTTTGATTTGATTGATTGATTTTGATTATTCGATAAGAAGTTACTAAAATGGCAAAATAATGCGTGAAGAGAGTGCACGTGGAGCAGAAACTTTTAGAGAAAAGTTGTGTACTACGGAAAATTATATAAACAACTAAAAAACGTAAGTTTTTAGTGTTTGCTTTTCCTAAACCGGTGATGATAGTTTTTGAAATCTATGAAAACTTAAACTGAAAAAATAGGGAATTCGTCCAAAATTCTGGCCTAATATTAATATAATATTATAATATTTCGAGAATTCAGTTCCCATCTCTAAGTTGCAGCAAAAGGAAAACTGAACTAATTTTTTGAAGCTTGTGTATGCACGTTTATGCAACAAAGAGTTTGAAAGGATGTTTACTCTATGCTTTATTTTCTTCATTGTGTATTGTAACTACCTACGTATTTTATTCTAAGGAGGTTAATTTACTTTATTAAAAGAAAAATAAGTCGTGTTTCATGCCATGATTCATTAAAGTCCTCGTAACTTGAGACCAAAGTTCAATACAATCATTATTTGAGACTTAGCATAAAAACATCTTGTTTTATTTTTCACAAACAATTACGAAATTTCTTTGAAATGTCACGAAAGTCTGTTTGAATAATTTTTTACTTGAGTTGAAGAACCTTTGCTTACGTTTTTTCTCGTTTCTTATCTCAGACGCATTTTTCAGCGCTACTCAGCAATCCGTCTATCTGTAATCAGCTTGACAAAGCGCCAGTGCTGAGGACTGAAGCGAATCTTGATAAGAAAATAAACAGTTCACATGAAAATCGCAATGCTATTTATACAGGAATTCATAGCAAAATTTTAACTTATTAAGAAAACATTTAAAAAATAAGATTTCATGAAAAGTTACTTACCAACATTTTGTTCATTTTACATAATAAAATTATCACTCATCTCGTCTTAAATTATCCTAGTCTAGACAGAAGCCAAGAACACTTATGTCTGACATTGAAGCATTCTATTACATTTTGTAAATAATCTGGCAAAACATTTAGTTTTTCACGGTAACTGTGTCTTAATAGACACAGTTACCACGTAGTGAGTACCACGGAGAGATAATAGTAATGTAATCTGGTTTATTAAAACCTGATTACATTACTATTATCTCTCCGTGGTACTCAACCACGCTTCGACGTTTTATCTTGTTTAACAGTGGAAAACCTTTATCCGGATTGAATTAAAGCCGCGCCTCTAAGGAAATATCTCAACGCGCTGAACAGGTTTATTTCTAACGTAAGAAATAGGTCTCAATCCTTTTAAAGCTTTATTTGTCTGAGCACAAGGAATAGTTACTTTTTACACAACAAAACAATGGTGGTATGTATTAGGTATACTTCAATTATAGCAATTCCATGTTTTAATCATGGAGGTGCTCAAACAAAAAAAAAATCTAGTTATGGTACTTACTAAAGCATTTATGTACCTACTATCATTAAAAAGTTAGGTAGGAACGTGTTAATTTACTTAATCCGAGTTTTTTTTGTTCTACATTAAGCGTGTTTGTATAGTTCGGATGAATTTTTATACCACGGTTCATCGGGTCGTTTATCGACTCGGAGTTTCACACGAAACTTGAAGATTGTTTAAAGAAGGTGGCGGCAAGAAAACAATGGCTCACTATATATTTCTATAAACGCCAACTCTCCTTGCCGCCAATACCTCGTTATCACAGTTCACCTAAAACCATAGCATTTGAAACATAATATGTGACACAGCAACCAAATTCCATAACAATTGAAATCACTATCACTGCGAAACATGCGAATTCCCTCCTCGGTGACTACTACGGGGCTTCAGACTAAGAAATTGGTTTAGAAGGAACCATAGAAACAGCAAAATGTCGGATGGAGATTCCAATTATGATAAACTTATCACAGTCCGATTAAGGACTAACAAACTCTAGTTAATTGATTAAAGAGACAGTTTTTCCGTACAATTAGCTGTGTTAAGGCGCGTTTAAATTGATTGCGACGATTTTTTATGGCTTCATTGTGGTATTCACAAAGTTGCTTTATACCATTTTCTAGTTAGGTCTTAATACTGGGCTTAACAAAGCCAAGTGCTGTCCCGTTTCGCCGACACCGAGCTTAGGTCGCCCGGAGGACGTGTCATAACCGTTTGCGTTCACATGAAATGTTTCGGATTCCGGACCAAAGATTATGTTATTGTTTCGTAACAGGCTATAATGCTACCTAGATACTGCATTCAAGGTCCCAATACGAGCCAACAAAGCAAGGACTAAACTAACTAATGGAATAGGTACACCTGTATTGTAGAATAAAGTAGAGTGCAAAACACACAAATCAACCTAGGTACGAGCATTCTGTTTTTTTTGTATGTGTTGCTGAGTCCGCGGAGTTAGTTAGTTAGTTAAAAAGTGTTTTGTTCATATGTTTTTTGTTAATATACTTAAGAAATAGTCTTAACATTATTGCTTTGTATTTTTTATTAATGTAATCAAAATTTAGAAAGTTACTAGTGAAACTGAAATAAAAACATTGATTGCTCAAGTTGTATAGGAACAACATTCTTGCGGATGAATATCAACCTAATACATCTATGCGCAATTTCTTTTCACTGCTCTATGGCATAGCAAAGTACAAGTTGTGTTCAGCAGCTAACGAAGAGACTTAGCTAAAAGCGGGCTGTTTAAGATGTCACTAACTCCCGGCGTCGCCTTCTGCCGCTTAAGTACAGTCGCCAGAATGGATTTGCGAGAGCTTGCTGCGACAACGTTTCTGCAGTTGATACATTATGCAACTTGGGAATTCTTGACTGTTTGAGATTTGAACTGGATAGCACCGTTTCTGTCGGGTAGGTATTTAAATAATTATACTATTTGAATGCTTATTAGTTGTAATATATTTTACTTACTACATGTCGCTTTCAAAGGAATATTTGATAAAATAGGGTCTGCGATCGAAACTCTTTGCAAAGCAGTGGAGCAGTCATTCACGATCACGATTTCTAACCTAGCTGCAATCGAAATTATAGCAATTCATTGATATAGTACCTATTATGTAAAATACCCAATTCTGGGCAACCAAGTAGAAACCTACATTGTTTCTCTGGTAGTAAAATGAAAACAAAACGATAAACCGACGATACCGTTCACAAAAATACCACAGGAAGGAATACGCGTAACAAAAGGTAGCAACACGGCTTTTACCCGTTCGATCAAAACTGCAACCCGTAACTTCACGGTTTGTTGGCTGCGAGTAAAAGCAGCGGGGGGTTAACAGGACCCGTTTTAGGCACAAATACCATTGGAATGGCAAAGAAAGAACCCCAGTACAAATCCTTCCTAAAAATGTAAAAAAGTAAATAAAATAAATACAAACGATAACAATTTTATTGCAGTGTAAGGTATACATACATATATAACGCCTTTGGCCATTGAAACCATGACAAAAGTATCGGACTTCAGAAGACTGTATGTAGTGACAGGTTGCCAGCCTGTCGCCTAAAATTGCAATACACATCAACTCTCAATTCTCTTAGTCGCTTCTTACGACACCCACGGGAAAGATAAGGTGATGCTATTCTAATCCAAAATCACACGGCATTCAGAGCCAGAATTTTACACTGTATAAAATTATTTGAAATTTGCAATATTTTTACAGCGCACTCCAAACAGTAATAAATTTTATAGTACTAAGCTTTTTTTCAAGTCACGGACTTCTTATTTTTGCAGTAAATTTTCTGATGCTGCCCTGTGGCGGTTCTATTTCATAGGGCCCTAAAACACAGCAATGGCGGCTTATGGGAAACGGTTATTGTTCTTTCAGCTAAGGGACATAATAACCTCAACCTTACCATTACACAACATTTTGTTAAACAAAGGATACAATTCGTACGCATTTGATTTTTAGAAAAAATACGTAGGCAGTAACTACAGATTTTCCGAGGTTGACAAAAATTGAAGTTTTTAAAGTTAGGATAAAGTATTAGAAAAAGAAAAACGATGTTTAATATAGAGGCCAAATAATTAGATTTGCATAGGATTGAAATACGGAATTAAAAAACTTAATTTAATCTTTTATTGGGGAGTTCTTAACGTCCTTTCTGATTAAGTTTCCGATTTTCTTGTTGAGTGATATATGACATTGTGCATTGTATCACGAATAGACCCGCAAGAGTCTACAATGAAAGATTCTCGCTTCTGCCCTGGCTAAAATGTTTCTTACTAGCACAGCGCCTGCAGGCATTTAATTTTCATGCGCCGTCCCAGCACAATGTCTGGAACCGCCATTCAGACCGACCTTGAGCCATGAGCTGTTCCTTACAATGTCCAACACACTAATTGCTCAGAACAGTGATTGTACCCCACTCAAGATAGTTTATAAGACTTGGAATTTTGCTATGTTGAGTATGATGCTCTACTAGCAGTCTCTTCAAGTAACTGAAGTACTGAATTATGTGACTCTATGCAGCAACATCACCACGTTTAAAAATACTATACACATTCCTTTTGAATTCAACGAATGGTCAAATAAATGGATTTCTGTCGACCTTTTTGTGGGTAAGTCTGGGTAGTAATAATCGGGAAATCCGCGTTGCTTGAAGGTACCCATTATATTGACAGTATATCTTTCTTTGTACAGAAGTATATTGTCTTTATATCTACGATCTAAACATGTTGCACCGACCTCAACTGTTTTGGGGTACCTGATGACTACTCTTTGTAAAAAAAAAACTCCACAAGATTCTTCTTACATTCCAAGAAATTAAAAAACCCAGATGTCTAATACAGTTGCGAATACAACAGACTTGTCAGTAACAGCTAGTCTTTGAGGAGCAATTTCTTCAAGTGAAAACTTTCCACATTCAAGATTTTACCGCATAAAAAATATCGTACTACGTTTTATATTATTACGTACTACATTTTATATTATTTTATGTGACATTCTCTCGATACTATTGTTGCAATATGTAACTGTATCATCAACATACATACTAAGCATAAAATGAAGTCGCTTTTATCTGTCTGTCGTGGAATATGCTAACTTCTCCTAAAACACGCAACGAAATTTGAATAGGGCTTTTTGTAATAGTTAAAATTACTCAACAGCAAAGTTTATAATACGTATAACACATGCCAGGAACTGCTTTTTCCCGCAGAAAAATTAAATTCAGCGGGTGAAACCGCTAACAAGCTACTAGTTACTGACCATCATAAGACTGTAGTTTCCACAATCCACATGCAAAGCCTAGTTCTTCAGTATTTTTCCGGATCTGGTTTTTAATCAATGGTTTTTTGATAGGAACAGTATCCCAAACAACCAGATATCACGGCACACATATTTGCATTAAATTGCGGCAGTCACAGTTTCTCATTTGTATAATGGCTGTCACGACTCGTAATATCGAGTGGTAGTAAGTGGAAAAAGGTAAATTGTGACGTAGTACAAATCTGTAACTAGATATTCAAGTAAGGAAATGCATTTCAATTCTTTACAATTGGGATTTTGGTGAATTCCCCGGGACTGGCTAGAGCTGGACGCTTTTCTTCCTCAATGGAGTCTTTGTTTGAGATACTTTGAATGAAATTTTAAAAAGACTTCCTCTCGCTTGAATTATTTTGACCCTCAAGAAATACTTTGTCTCTATTTGAAAAGAAAACAATGCATAAAAGGAAAACAAAACACAATAATTGCTTAAAAATAAACTTCTTTGACTGTCTTCAAGATTGATTCAAAAAGGAAGTCTTCTTATTCTTCTTCGTGTCACTGGTCTAGCCGATATTTAAGATATTAGATTAAAATTTGGTGAGTTCCTCGGTCTTTCTTGTTAAACATAGTTGGCAAAAAGGGCAAGAGATTAAATGTACCATTGACTGGGTTACGAATCCACAGTCACAGTCGATCAGGTTTTTATCTGTGAACCTCCATTTCACCATTGTCTCCCTGCAGCGGCCCAAAGGAAGTGTGCAAATTATTAATACAAATTGCATGTACAATTCTCAAAATCGCAAGACAAGTGAAGTGATATAGTAAGTATTTATGAATTGATTTGATAACCTCATGAATTGGTGAAACTGAAGTTAGTAAATCAATTTTCAATATGAAAGGAGAATAGTTCCATCATCAAAACAATTTTCAGTAGTCAGGTCAAATTGAAATCTGAGAATCAATTTAATCAATTATGTAGAGTATCCGCTGTTCGCGGGAAGCCTAAATTTACAATTTCCAAAGCTTTTAGCGGACTGCGCCGCATCGGAAGCCGTGATTAACGTTAATTCCGGTTTAGCGGTAAATTTGTGGAACCAGCCTCATTGGACTACAGCCGCTTGTGTGGACGTAGGTATGTATAGGACAGATAATGAGTTTGCGATTGGTATAGTTCTAATACAGCCTACATGTCGCCTACACAGAAATAAAATGGAAAGTCTATTTTAATTGACATCTAAAGTATAGATTCTATTCAACTGAAATAAGCTTTTCAATTTGTGCCTCAGAAATTTTATATTCTTTTAAATAAAATCTAGTCAAATGCACAAAAATTCACTTTCTTTGTGGAGGATTTCATAAATAAGTGATCAACATTGCAACCTACAGGTAGGTAGATTTGAAAACTTACTTTTACCAAGGCTATTTCTTTCACGAATTCTTATAATTTTAACCGAGTATAGGTATCGCGCGCGACAGACTGGTAAAACGATCAAAATGTATTTACTTGCAGTTTATGTTGAAGTCAAAAGGCTTACCTCAAGTGCTCGGCTATTGTGTAAACTCATAATAGTGTGGTCTGGGAGAGTGGAGCAAACTGAAATTGACTTTGAGGTTACGACGTGAACTAAACGACTATGTGGCTATAACACGAGATGCAGTTACAAAATCAAGCCTGTATCACTTGCAAAGTAGACATATTATTGATACCCATAAAAATAAAGTTTATGGCTGATGGATGTCACACATAGCGAAGAAAAATCAGTCATGTCACCCCTACCTGATTTGCGAATTTCGTCTATTATATTCTCATGCATTGGACATGCGCTATTGCCTCATAAGGCGCTTCTGGTAGGGGTGACATTACTGATTTCCTTGAGCAGGGCGGGTATGATGACGTCTCTGGTCTGTGGATGAAAATTATTGAAGCGTAAGTAGAGTAAATTAATGAATGTAGTGTAATTTATGTTAACCAATATCAATCAAACCAAAATACACCACCCAATTAACTTAAACTTTAAGGGATTTTTATTGGGATAAATAAGATTTTGTTGCACGGGAGACTTTACGGTTTTATGTATGGAATCTTCCTGATACCTCCGGTTTCAAGATCTACCTACCTTGCGTAGCTTTTCATATTTTAAAGACTCGGGTCCTTGCGACCATAATATCATCACAACAATTAGTCGTATTACGATCCTAATAATTGACAGAATTACGGTCTTGTCTGACCGCAGCCTAATATATGCAGTTTGCAAGAGCCTGTGACGTCACACGGAGAATAATTTAGAGCCAACAGAGCGGTACAAGCAAATTAAATTTTAATAATTTATTTTAACGCCCCGCCCTTGAGCGGTATAGACGTAACGAGATTCGCCGTCGCGTGGAAAAGTTGGGTCTCAGATGGTTTGGGCGATGAAAAATTTATGGAGGAACTAGTTGGCAGTAACGTCGTGTGGGCTTGTCGTACATGAAAATGAGAATTTGCTTAAGGACCTACTAAGGACATACTTATGCAATGAGCTAATAGCTTATGCAATAACTGCCCAACCTTTCCTTAAACTGCGTAAACAAATAACTCTGACGCTATCAAATGTTATATTATGTTGGCATAAAAACATCAACACAAAATTAAAAGTCTATGCAATGTAAATGAAAGTATTACGTTGAGAAAACTTGTTATTCAAAAAAGAACTAAAATACATGCGAAACTTGTTTACCCTAAATATTTCCTTCCCATTTCTTTTCTGCTATAAAACATAATTTTAATATGCCATAAAGCTTCCCGGGTCAATATTCATAGTATCGTGCTCGTTTGCCTTCCATTTTCCATAATTCAGCATGTAATATTGACGTAAACAGTCGATTTTAATTTCAGATAGACGAGAGCGCCCATAAATGGCCATAAAAGAGACTCATCAAGCTATCATGTTATTCTGTGTGCCTTGTTTCTAAGATGGTATTGTGCTGTTATTATTGATAGCAGTATCGCGCTTATGGTTGATGTAAATAATGAATCAATTTAATTTTCTTAAGATTTTTCGCTCCTTATAGCGTTAGAAAAATAGTTGATAATTAAAAACTTTGGTCTGTTAAAATACTAAAATTTATAAAAAAAGGACAAAGAAGCGTCTTGCAGCTAGGTCCGAATCTAGCTTGATGACATTGTGACGTGGAGTCACAGTTCTAGGATTGGATGGCTCAAAATGAGGATCAATCGTATAGAATAGTGGAAGGTTTACACGTAACTGAGCCTTATAGATAATCTAAGGCCTGAGCTGTGGCTGGATAGATAAAGCCTGAAATTATGACGATAACAGTTCCATAACGATGTAGGTATTTTTTTATTATTATTTAAATATTAATTAATTCAATTTTGCAGTTCAAGGAGGAGAGCAGCGCGCTGAATGTAGGTATGTACCTGGATGCAGTAGGCTTATTAACCGGTTTGCTCGCCGTATAAGATATTTAACCGGCTCAAACCAGATAACCGGCTGGGCTATGCATACTTTATACGGCAGATGCGGTGTGAATAAATCATTCGGAGGCTAAGATATTGCCCGGGATTTTTGGTAACTTTCGACGGTATGATGTATGGCGTGTTGTGTTGGCAGGTTAGGAGCGACGTGACCCAATTTTCCTCGTTGCCTGATTTGTTTAAGGAAGCATCATTTTTACCCCAAGCGAACAAGAGTTGAATGAAACTACCCGATACTAAACTAGAAATTTTGTATTTAATTCTACTGTAACACCATGCCATGAAAAAAACTGTTAATATATACCCTAAATATGTTTTAAAGTTCTTCTTCTTCTGTCGTATCGATGGCAAGCTCATCGCCTGAGATTTTGTTTGCCCAGTATTTCACCACCCTCACAGTGGCTAATAGTGGCTATCATCAGAATTTAGATATGTAAGTCATCATCTTCCTGCCCTTATCCCAATTACTTGGGGTCGGCGCAACATGTTCTGTATGAACACTAAATTATGTTGCAAAAGGATTTGGCTTAATTTAACGACCGGCCGCCTGCCTGACGTCAACCCTCTTTGGGAATGCTATCGTTGGTGGTATTACCGCCACCATACGGTTGACGATGGTCGGCAGATATTGTAGCCAAGGTCATAAACTCTACGTCGCCTTTTACGAAACACCCTGAGTAGAATAGGGGTGGCAGAATTCTTAGCCGCTACCACTCGGCAGACATGTTAAGTACTTAAACTATTTTGTGAATATAAAAGCAGAAACAATTTAAGTGAATTTTACTCATAGAGTACCTACCTACACAGAACTTTCTACCACACTGTGCAATTAAATTTAATTTCACATACGGAAGTACTCCGAGGAAAGCACCATTAGGAGTCAATTATTCAGTTGTGTGCAACAGTGTACGAAATAAAAGCATCGTAGTGTCGTTTTCTGTAAGTAATTATAAATAATAGGTATCTTGTTTTGCATTTTCAAGAACAAAGAATAAAAAATATGTAGAGAACATTCTACGTTAATAATATAATATTATTGCTAGCAAAATCTCTACTGTTCCTCAAACTACCTTGACGAAACTACTATACATAATCATCAATGCATACCTCCTTCTCGCGTCGTAATCCTCATTGGGTCGTGATTCCACCGATGGAAAAGTATTTTCTCATTCGCGATGCTTTTCCATCAATGCATACATACCTACTAAAAAAAAGTGACACGTTTGTTTGACAAGATATTCTAGGCTTTTCCATGGGAACACGGAGACCACCATAACTTGAATAAAGTTAGACCACATGTTATTATTTCGGGCGAGGCTGGTTATTTTCTATCATTTTTATGAAAATACATTTTTTTTCTAAAACCGTTGGAAATTCTGGCATCTCATATTATGCAAACGAAGGGAGATTTGACAAAGCTTGAAGGGTTAAGCGGTCGATTTGGACCATTTTTGTCCTATTTCTGGCCACAATGACGGGCCACGGATGATTGATTGGGGGATCGATGTGTCGCGCCCGTTCTGTATTTTTATGCCTATTTTTATCCTTTTTTTTATGGGAAACAGAGAATTATGGCGTAAAATATTCAGGTACGTATTGAGATTTACTGTTTTTGTGAAACCTTTTTGTGGTATCTATAATAAATTACAGTCAAACATGCATAAGACTTGCTTTATGAAAAGCGGCTGCGCGTCACTATTTTTGTTGCGTTTTTGTAACATGGGCATGGAGAACGATGGAGAGAAAAATATCATGTCACAATGAAATCTAATACCCTATTTTCCTTTATTAAATTGTAGATACGACAAAGTTGCGTCCGCGCGAAACAATGCACATACACTTGTAAGTTCCTCCCTTCCTGCTAACTGCAATGTACTCAACAACTCTACATTGTAGTTTCAATCTGTACTTGTTTAACCCAGTTTTCCTTCGTCTGTTTTCTTCAGAGAACTTTCTTCCCGTTTAATATGTTTTCGAGCTAAACAGGTCAGTTCTTTCTCATAGCATAGTTGCTCCTTTGCTTGTATACAGAGTAGAGCTAATTTTGCTTCGAGTAGATATTTTGTTTAACAAGAATGTATTCTGTTTTTAATTTCACTTGACTAAACAGAGTAGTAGTAACTTTAGATTGAGTTAAAATTAAGTTCTTATCTTACTTGGTATAAACTTGGTATAACGTCATAATGCAATGCTGATACTTTTTACATTTTGGCACGTAATTTTATAAAATGTAGCAAATTGAAAGGTCTAGACTAGATAGTCAAAAAAAGTCTACCGCTATGTACTTACAAGCACTCGTATAACATTGCAAATCAGGGTTCTTACGAGGTGGCAAACAAAAAGGTTGGAAGGCAATGTGAAAGCTTCTCCCTCAGAGCCGTCTGCAAACACTGACGGGCTGGGTTTTGCCCTGACTCACAGCTGTGAAAGGAGAGGGAATACTTATTGCTTTATGAGGAGCCAAGCAACTATTTTATTATTTTATTTTAATTTACTAAATTAAAAATAACTACTAAATGAAAAACGATTGATTGAAGATCTTTGAATTTTTGGTAGATATCAGGCGTAACTTAACGTTAGTCCATTTTGATAAAAGTCTTAGTAGTCTTGAGTAGTCTTTTATAATTGTAGATTTATGTAAGAAAAGAAGCAGTTTTACAAAATGTAATGCTTATGCCGACTGTGATAAAGAGGTTCTCAGAGTTTGTTAAACTTCGCAGCAATGACACTCGGGGAGACCCACGATCGTTTCCTTGAAAACTTTTTAGTTACTTAGAGATTGCATTTTCACTCGTCTTTCACAAAGCCGAGGATTTTTATGTCCTTCGTTGACTCCTTCCGGTGAATATGGAATTCTCTAAGCACTAATAATATCCCTCAATCTGGAATACAGGATAATATGTCCTATTCTGCGTACAACCGGAACGTTATGCTCGACAATATAAATTTCAATTCGATGAAGGGATAACAACAATAATTTCAATTTGATGTAATGACGTCCACGATGATGTAGGGAATGGGCAGCAGCGTTCCCTGTGAATTAAACATCTTGCACTGCGCTCGCCAATCCGCCTGCCAAGCGTGGTGAGTATGGCAATACCCCCCAATACGGGGGAGGCCCATGTCCAGCAGTGGACTGTTGTGGCTGTAAAGTAAGTAAGTAGTAATGACGTCTAACATGTTAGTTATCCGCGGATAGGTTTATGAACACAACTTAAATCCATTGAAGTCGTTTTATTGTTATGTCTTAATCTGTTAGCTATTAATATCAGTCCTTTAAAAAAGTGTCCTATGCTTGACCATATTTGTTTTCAAAATGGCCAAGCATAGGACATTTTTGTGTAGGATATTAGGAGCGTTTTGGGTATTACTCATTCATTATTTATTGGTAATTTACACTGATTAAGTTTGACAAGCAACCTTTTTGTTTTTTCTTTGATACAATATTAACTTCTGTATATTTTTGCACCAGGGTTCATCGGGATGGCGGGTGACTCGTTGTCCCATTCGAAGAGAGTGAGTAATTAGCTTTCGCAGTAAACTTTTGGAAAGCTCAACACAAAACATTGTTGAAGTTTCTATTTAATTCAGCATTTTATTGGCCTCTAAAGTCCATCAAATGAGACGTTCCCGACGACAATGTGTGTCGCTTTTACGACAGTGAAGGGAATCGCTATACCTACGACCACGACTGTCTCCATCGCGACACAACACATGGCAATTTAATTGGCAGTAAACTGACGAACTGCAAAGTTTTAAAATGATACACAGATCACAGTTTTCATTTGAGATAATATTTCCAATGACTAAGTCAGAATGGATAGCAGGATACCTAGGAAGCTGATTCACAAGCCTGGAAAGCAGACAGTCACCCAACGTCGACAAATAACCGGCAAACTACTTCTAATTACTAGCGATTCGTCGCCTATGGTGAAAACATTAAAAAACTGTATATAATAGCGTTCACGTACAAGAAATTTACCTGTACCCATCCATTCCACGCCAGGAGTTCTTCTCACGTGCGTTTTACTCCCTCGCTCCATATATCAGAGTCTCGGCAGTGATTGCTGGCACATGCCAATAATAATGCATGCTCCAAATCCGGCCCGGTTGATGTTCACATCAATATCAATAAGATGTTTTTACGACTCCAGGTACTACTGTGTGATCATCTGTCTTTTTACCCGACTGCCTTAGATTTAGAAGAAATTTATTTGTCTAATGGATTGAAATATTATATGAAGAAAACGACGGTTTCTTTTGCAAAATGTGTAAGTGTATAGTGCTGACATCAAATTAAAAATGTTACATGATAAAAAAGGATTAACGTAGTCATCAAGAGACAAGTTAATTAACAATCTAATGAAGCTACAGCAGTGATGATCGTGCATCCAATTGGACTTCCCTGAAACATGAGCCATCAGAGTTTTGTGTTGAAATCTATAAAAACACACTTTACTTTGTCACTGCTCATAGAAAACAGCAAAAACAGAAACTGAGGATCAATTGCGCAAACGAGTTGCAGCATAAACTTTCCTACGTACGAGTCTACTTTTTGCAAAAGATGATATTCTTTATTACCTCTAGTTATTTAACTTACTGGTTAATGAATGTCGATGTGCTTAAGCAGTCATGCATACATACATACATACATATATCACGCCTTTATCCCTTGCGGGGTAGGCAGAGCGTCAACGACCGCAAAAGTACGGTCGTTATCGCCACGTCTGACATATATTTGAGGGCCGTTTTAGCTATTGTCGTGTATCGCTATAGTGACAGATTGTCAGCCTGTCGCCTAAAATTGCAATACACATGATACCCTCAAGTCCTTTAGTCGCTTCTTACGACACCCACAGGAAAGAAATGGGGTGATGCTATTCTAAGCCGGCATCACACGGCTACTAAGCCGGCATCACACGGCAAGCAGTCATGCAGTCAGTTGGTAATTTCAAAACGAAATACGGAAACGGAACTGATAACATAAAACTTTTTTTTAAGTCGCAGAACGTTACGTGCTATGCTACGACGTTGTCAATATCTCGTAGTATGGTCTACGATACCCCGTAAAAAAATACTTTGTGTTATATTGTAACGTTATTCTAAAAGTCATCTCAAATAGATCATTTCTTAAACGATTCCTTAAACTTCGTACCAATTCTATCTCGAAACCTACGGCATGATCTTCTCCACATCTTTCTTCAAACAAAATGTAGGTACCTTACAAAGGAGATAAATAAATAAGAAAGATTTGAAATGGATAAAAATGCTTTCCCTCGTTTATGCGACTACGTGACTTTCCCGAAGTTTCGCTCAGATAGTATCTGGAGCTGAACAAATATGCCGCGTGAGAAAGGTACTTAATAGGATTCAGATATGAGCTAGGACTTTTTTTTCGTAGCTTGCATGATCTAAATATGCGATTTAATTCAAAAGGTTTCTCTTTATGTGCTGGGTTGCCTGGAAGAGGTCGCTTGAAGCGCTACGGCCGCCATTGCTTGTATTATGTTGTTTGTTTTTGTATTTGTACCTTTGCCTTAATGTGAGCAATAAAGGTTTATGTCTGTCTGTTTGTCTATTTTTCAATTTTTGGGCAAAATTTCAAGCAATGTTTTTTGTCTTTATTAATTATTTATATCATCATACTTTTTATTTACCTGCTGCTTTGAACCTCACATTCTTGAACGTACGAACATAAATATGTACAATGGCCATTAATAATGAAATGACAAAACAAAAATCTAAAGAACTAGAAATCTTTGGCAATAAATAACTACCTATTCAATTGGGTATTATATACAAAAAACATTCATTGCTATCAAGATTGCAATAAAATACTGTCCTTGGTTATATCAGTGCCTTCTGGATTTTATGTTGCAAAAAAGATAAATGATGCCATACCTACCCGTTGCAAGTAAGTTATAAAAAATTTATTGCACCAAAATTTTGGGGTCATATTATCTCGGACATTATAAACTGTTTACTTAAACATTTAGTTCAATAAATTACTTAATTTCGTCAATATGTGGTCTATGTGCAAAAAACACACCTACATACATATACCACGCCTATATCCCAAGCGGGGTAGTTAGAGCGTGAACGGCTGTATAAAACGGTTATTCACATCACGTCTGATCATAGTTTGAGAGTCAGTCAGAAGACTGTGTATCACGACATTGATAGGTTGTTAGCCAGTCGCCTTAAAATACACAATCATCAACTCTCGAATCCTTTAGTCGCTTTTTACGAAACCCACGTGAACGAAATGGGGAGATGCTATTATAATTGTTATATTTTTTAGTTTTTTAATCTAAAGCTTAAATAAAATAAAAATAATAATGATAACTTTAATTTATACCTACTTTTTTATTGAATTCGAAGTTCACCGCAACCTTTGTTTCAAACAAGCCGAGTCTCAAACGAAGGCGCAAATATTTTGAGTAAAGACAGGCGGCTCAGTAAACAAGAGAACACCAATTTTACCTCAACTCTGATTTCTCCAGAGGCCTCGGTTGAAAAATACGAGCAAATACAGAAATATGAAACCGAATGTATGAAACCATTATTACAGTCTAGCTTACACAAAGAAATCCCTAACCAGGCTGACTATTTCTTTTAGACTTTTTATAAAGTGGTTAGGTACGTATCCAGCAAATCCTCCTACCCATTTAATGAGTAGATAGATTTAATACCTGCTTAATTACCTACATTGCTCGCACCAAAGTCAAAGTCAAAATAGGAATTTACAAGTGTTAATGAAATAAAATACATGGTTGAAATAGAGCAGTAAGACTGTATATTTAAATAAATTATAAGTTTGGCATGGCCGTACGCAGAGGGCCAGAAAAAAGATGGACGTTTTTAGCGGAATACAATATTACCAACACAACGTACAAGATATTTGAGTTGCCATATGTAATAAAGTTACAATCAGGTAGCATTGATTGCTTTATGTTGAATATTTATTTAACAACAAGATTCATTTTAACAAGTGGTGATGAAATCCAAAGATTGAGAAAGGCTATGATTGAGCGTACGAGCCTGACGTTAAGTAACGTCTCCCAGTGGGGCGATGACAATCTCGTCAGCTTCAATGCTTCAAAAACGCAGGCGTGTCTTTTCTCCGCAAAAAGGAGTCCTTTCACCTTTTCTCCTACTTTTCGGGGTACGTCTGTTCCAGTGACCAACACTCTTCAACTCCTTGGCATGGAGCTGTCCTCTGACCTCAACTTCGGCACCACCATCGAGTCCAAGGCTCAAATTGCAGCTAGAAAGTTGGGCGTCCTGAATAAAGTCAAGCGGTACTTCACGCCTGAACAGCTTCTAACTCTTTATAAAGCTCAAGTCCGATCTTGCATGGAGTATTGCTGTCACCTTTGGGATGGCTCGGCTAAATACCAACTTGCTGCACTGGATTCGGTGGAACGCAGAGCCAAGAGATTAATAGGCGATAAAAAACTGGTGGCGACCAAGCTTCACAGCCTGGCTCACCGCCGCAAGGTTGCTTGCCTATCGGTCTTCTACAGATTGTACTTCGGAGAGTGTGCGCGTGAGCTGCATGAGCTCATACCACCGTCTCCTTTCTTCCATCGGACATCCAGACGCACGGCCGGCTACCATCCGTTCTTAGTTGATATACCCACATTACGCACTAAGCGCTTCAAATCATCTTTCATTATGCGCACGGCTAAAGAATGGAATTCCCTGCCTGCGTCTGTATTTCCGAGTGCATATAACCTGAATCTCTTTAAGTCTAGAGTGAATAGGCATGTTCTGGGCAAGCTCGCTCCACCGTAGATCCCATCTCTGCTCTAGGGTAAGATTGGGATCAAGAGTAAGTAAAAAAAAAAAAAAAAAACAACAAAGTCACATTCTAATTCAATGTTAAAATAGGGGAAAAAGTTAAGGCAAAACTTTCTATTAAGTGTTCCTACTTTAAACGCAGCTCGGGTGGGATAGAAAAATAAAGGTACTGCCTCGTTGCTGGCCTGGCTAACCACACAGCATGTAACTTTATGCCTCAATGAATGACATAGATGAAATTTTATTCTGTCAAAATTTTAAAAAGGTGCGCATGTAGCGCATAGTTAGCCGGAGAACCCCCTGGAGAGGAAACCCCCAAAAACCAGCCCAGAAGTGCACTTATTCTAAAATTTACAATGTTTTTAGGTCTTAAGCTACCCTAGCTAAGTTAGATAGTAAAAGTAGCATCACATTTCCAAAGTTATCTGTAATTTGAAGCACTTGATAGTATTTGAACAAAAACAAATGATTAACACTTAAATTATTGTTTGAAACGGGATTATTACCGTGATTATATTTTTGTTTATCTCGATATTTGTATCGAATATAATCACGGTAATAATCCCGTTTCAAACAATAATTTAAGTGTTGTGAACAACCGTGAAAACCTAAAAACGTATATAACAAATTATTAATTAAATTACTGATCAGTGAATTCTTAAAATCTAGTTCATCAATCATGCCTGTTGGAATTCTTTTCTTTGACACAATAGTAGTGAATAATGTGGGTGATTCCTATTACAGGCGGTCAAGTCACGTCACATACATTAATACAAAATAGCGCCACGTCCTTGGGCCACGCCGCAACTCAATGTGCTTCCATAGTTTTTCAAGTGGTACAAGAAATTATACAATCTCAATAGTAGCTAAGCAATAACAAGCAACATTGTACCAGAACATTGCGAGGGCGTGGTTCGAAGCGATTTATTTCCCGAAAACCAATTCCTGTACAAGTACAGCATTGCTGTTTAGATAAGTTTAGATAAAACACGATTTATTTGAAAGAAACTGTATATGTGAAGTTTCTGTAATGATCTTTCTACTTTTAGGTACTTACCCTAAAACAAAAAAAAACATACCTGCACTTTTACTTATTTTGATCTGTTTTTGAGTTGTTGGTATTATATTCTTTAGCATATCAGCATAAATCTTCTATCCACTTCAAATTCTCGAGTTATTGCTTGTTTCATAATTTCAAGTTAAATTATACTTCTATTCCACTCGGTGAAAACGCTGACCCACTTTATGACTTCTGGCCATTTTATCAATTTTAAAGTAGAATAGACTGAGGTTGTATTATCATAAGTCTGTAGTAGCAAGGGAGATCTTACGTGCAAAAGTAGGTAGTTACTTTGAGAAAATGGCTGCAAATCTCGGAGTTTCATATGCAGCTCGCCCATCGAGACACCTGTGGACTCAAACTGAGTCGGACGATTTTTAAAAAGGGTTCTGTATGACATTGAAAGTTTGCAACTTTGCTATTACTAGTGGTAAAATCATTCAACTACTTATTTCTGGTCCTGAGGCATTGGTTTGACATGGTGTATGCAGATGCCTATACCGCAAGGGATAAATGCGCAAAAACTGTATGTAGAATGAAAACATCTACCTACACTGACTATTACGAATTCGAAAAAATTCAAACAAAAAATTAGTTTTGTTTAGTTTTGGCCGTTGATGTACATGAATAAGAGTGAAGGCCGAAAAAATCATATAATAAAAATAGTGCTCACAAAAAATATGTAAATATCAAAATTGTACGTTGATTTTATAGCACCTTGCCATGTTGTATCAGTAATTAATATGAATAATATAACAATTATTTAAATAGGATAGGAATAATCTAACAATTATTTAATGTATTCTACCATACACCAACTTTTAGCTACAATTAGGTAGACCACCCTGGATTACCTTGATCGATCGCTCTGGTGGGCAAGCGGAGACAAACTTTGTTCTAACTTTGTCAGAATTAGCAATGCTAAAGGCGAACCAATCCTCAGAAAATTTGTGGATTAATTAACATAAAATTGATTAAAACTCTCAATTCTTTCAATCTCTTTGAAGAATAAAGTTTTCGTCATTAATTCTACTTATATGAAGATATATCTTTCAGCATCACATTACATATATTATGAAAAAATTACGAACTTTAGAAAACAAATTAAGATTACAACATTTGTACAGAACATACCATTTTTCAATATAATTTCATATAACGGAACTCTAAACTGCAGGCTTTATACATACTTGCTAATATCTAAGTATTCATTCATTCATATTTATTCGTCTCACGCCTCACCTCGAGTTCTTATCTTCAAACTCCAACCATGAGAAGCCTTTCACAGGCTACATTGAAATTTCTGCACTTCCAAAGACGGCGTATGTACCTACCTAGCTAACAATCCAACTTGCGATCATATAAACCAACTGAATAAACGTTTATCAATGATTTTTTATACGAAAACACGGACTAAAAATTGTGCCAAGCATTATAACTTGAATGATCTTTATAAACAAAAGAAAAAACTGTTATCGCTGTAACAACAGATCCAAAAATAATTAATTTTTATACACGAAGGGACGGCACACTTCGTGCGTCTCGCACTATGCTCATTTTTATACTTGGTTGATGGACGTTAAGCAGTAAAATAAGTACATGACCTAGTATATTCTGTACTTTACTAAGACCTAGCTTTCAATCAACATTTCAACGTTACCAATACTGGATGCACCGCATTATGTATCAGCCAGGTTATGCCAAACCTCAAGGGAAATGAACCTAAGTGGCGGATCGAACGAGCTTCCTACTGCCCCAATAGGCATGTTGCTATTATGTCTACAGGAACTGAAATCTCTCGTCTAGATTTATTTTACTGAAGCATGTTTTACGATTCATATCTTTTCTAGTCTAATTGATTGTTTTCTAATAGACTAAGCTCCCATTGACAAAGTCTCACCTTATAAGTCTACCAATTGGAAGTATGCTATAACGATAGATCATGTTTAGGAGGTCATAACAGAGTACGGATGGCCGAAATCCGAAATCCTGGCAGTTTATTTTTATCCGACTTGTAAAACTTATTAATTTATTTCCAACATTTACATCACACAGCTTTACCGTTCGAAACGTATGCTCACCTAAAGAGACACTTTTGGCGATGAGAGAGATGAGTACGTCAATGAGTTCGAAACCTATCGTAGCAAATTTTGTTGTCACTAAATTTTTTTGTCATTGTGATCATGCGGCTCACATGAATAGCTGTATACATCTCAAACCTCTTACCTTCCACCGAAGCTTGACGGATGTCTGTATCGCTACGCAGCACTCGCGTTATTTCTCTAGGGAGCCGCTGTTGTCGACGTACTGAATGTTTTAACACTCGTAACTGGGTTGTCCTGATATGAGGTTTGTATAGGATGAAAATTACGACGCATTTTGGTGCCGAGAGATGTTGTAAAGTTTGTGTTATGGTTATGAGGTTGGATTAATTTTCATTGTTTTTAGAGGATTCGTAAGAGAAACTCTCAAACAGGGTCTAAATTTTTCTAAAATAATTTCTCGTTAAAGTGTCTATAATGTCAAAATTAATGCTAAGTACTTACATGATTTTGTACGTGCTTACTTTTATTTATACCGGGAGTAACGGAAAGGGTATAACAAGCCGAAAGGAGGTCAAGGTTCCTACTCATGAAACTGAACAACTTTCCCCATGGAACATGGGTCGAAAATGAGAAAAAAATTTGGAGCTCCCATAGTAAATCAATTAGCTCATCGGCGATTTTGTATGGCAGGTCCAATTTTTTTTTTCATATTTCAACCCATGTTCCACGGGGAAAGTTGTTCAGTTTCATGAGTACCTTGACCTCCTTTCGGCTTGTTTTACCCTTTCTGTTACTCCCTGTATTGTCTTGTTGGCTAAACTTTTTACCTACAACTTTTTTAAAGTAAAAGTCGAACTAACATATATACATATATCACGCCAATGTCCCTTGCGGGGTAGGCAGAGCTAATTTCACCTCATCTGACAATAGTTTGAGAGCCACTCAGAAGACTATGTATCGCCATTACTGACAAGTAGTCATTCCGAGGAGTGCCAGGTTGTCAGCCTTTAAGTGAGTAAATTCGTCAAGAAGTTATATTCACATGCACTATCGATATTTTCTCAAATGTAGAACAAAGCCCTACGCCTACCCTCTCTCTGCCTGTATATAATGGTATTTTCTCTATCAGATTCGGAATGCAATAGCTTACTCAAATGCTATCAGTGAGTACATACTGGTCATAGACAATGCGGTGAAGATGGCTGAACACTGGGATAATCACATTTGAGATGTAGGAATGTATGCCATCGACTCAATAGAGACAGCCTATAGCTTGCTCATAATAATATGCCGTTGATAAAACTCCGACACCAGGGTTCATCGTCGTCGTTGGACAACTCGGTGTCATACCACACGAAAAGAAAATGAACAAAACAATACGAGAGTATTTAGTCTTAGGTTTTTGTAGATAGTACGGCTCCTTAGCTGGAAGTATGGTCCCATCTGGCAGAAATCATGAAACTTGGCATGTGTGTAGCTTACATATGTAAGCTTCAGGAAAAGAAGGGAAGCAAGTTGGACCCCCCCTGCTTCCCCTCTTTACCCCCCCTTTTATGTCCCAAATTTCAGTTATCTTTATTTTTCTCGGAAACGATTAAAGATAGGAGAAATTTGTCAAGGTAAGAAATATTCCTTATAAAATTGTCTACATAATTGTATTTGGGTCGATATTGATAGGACTTTTACTTTTCGAGTTATGCTTCTGGGAAACCCATCATTTTTTTAAAGGTGACTTCCAGCTCTGAATTAGCCATAACTACCATGTGATAGAATATTCTTTCAAACTTGCTATTGGCTTTTATTAGTTAGGTAGTCTACAAAGGAAACCCGCAGAGACAACACTTCAATCACGCCAGTGGGGATGGGGGGAGGGGGGCAAAGTTTATTTTTTCCGAGCTGAACTTGAGGACTTCTGACTCCTTAAGTAAATGTGATACGAGAAATTGAGTATCATTTTCGAATATATTAAAGATGGGAGTATTCATTTCTGGAACGCTCTTTGGTACATTTCATACAAAAATATAAAAATATTAAGTGAAATAAGAAAAAAATATGTTTCGTTCTCATTCAAACGCTGTTTTCTTCATGACCTTGAGACATATTTACTAGATAATAATGTGGAGCACCCAGCTGAGTACAAACTCTGCGCTCTACATGACGTCACGTGCGGTCAAGCGCGAGTCGCATGACCGGCGCGCGCAGCCGAAACCGCAACCTGGCAACCGTCCGTCAGAAAAATAACAGAGGTGTCAAAGCAATATTTTTCTCTCGCGATCTTGTAAAATATAATTTCTGTTATATACTGTTAATATTCCGTGTCAATCGCTGTGCGTTTTCATCTGTAAATATCTCCTGACCATACGTGTAATTAAATTGTAAATAGTGGAACCTGACTTTCATTACATCAATTCAAGCAGTCAGGTACCCCACATTCTGGTGACCCTCGTGGAATTTCCGGCACCAGACATCGCGCACGGAGAAGCTATAAGGCAACAGCATCACCGAAAATTCGAAAGCGCAAAAATATGGTCGACGAAAATCAAACAGGGCCGAACTCAGGCACTGGGGTCCCTCAGGGGGACCTCTGCAAAGTCGGAATAAAAGTGCCGGAATTCTGGGCAGACCGCCCCGACGTATGGTTTGCACAGCTGGAAGCACAATTCGCGCTGTCAAACGTGACAGTAGACGCCACAAAATTCTACCATTTCGTCGCACAGCTTGGAAACCAGTATGCAGCCGAAGTGATCGACGTTATTACATCACCGCCCGCGGAAAACAAATACGAGAAGCTGAAAACAGAACTCATCAAGCGACTGTCAGCCTCAGCAGAGAAAAAGGTCAAGCAACTCCTGGACCATGAAGAGTTAGGCGATCGTAAACCATCGCAATTCCTACGCCGCCTGCGCAGTCTAGCCGGACCGAAAGTGCCCGAGGAATTTCTGCGAACCATCTGGTCAAGCCGCCTACCTCACAACCTCCAGTTGGTAGTTGCCACGCAGAAGGACACCGATTTGGACAAAGTCGCCGAGCTTGCCGACGTAGTCCACGACCTAGCTCCATCTTCACCAGCCGTCGCTTCTACTAGCATGGACCACAACAACTGCCCTATGCCTCCATACATGCTGGAGATGTCGAAACAAATCGCCGAACTCACCAAGTGCGTCGCGCAGCTGTCATCCAGAGGGCGCTCCAACTCGCGCCGCCGATCGAGCTCCCACCACAGAAGCTTCTCACGCTCAAGTGGTAGATCAGCATCCACCTCCCGCCTATGTTGGTACCACCGCAAGTTCGGACAGAAGGCCAACAAATGCGAAGGACCTCCATGCGAACGCTCATATGACCTCCCGGAAAACGCATCGGGCAGCCGGAAGTAGCGGCTAACGACTGCCCTCGTTCACCCGGCCGCTTGTTCATCACGGATAGAAGATCCAAGATACGCTTTCTCGTTGACACTGGATCTGATCTCTGCGTCATCCCACGCACGATGAGAAGAGGCTACAACACTCCAACGGATTACCACCTTTACGCGGCCAATGGAACAGCCATACCAACCTACGGTTTTGCGCATCTCTGCCTGGACTTAGGCCTACGCCGAGACTTCTCCTGGAGATTTGTGGTAGCTAACGTCACCAAGCCCATCATCGGTATTGACTTCCTCGCCCATTACCACTTACTGGTCGACGCTCGATACCATCGCTTGGTTGACGGACTCACTTCACTCACCACACCCGCAGAACCTGTTAAACCTTCAGAAGCCGTTCACTCAGTCAAAATTAGTCAACAACCCGAAACCATCTCATCCTACCAAGCGATCCTGAACGAATTCCCAAACATCATGCGCCCATCCGGAACACCCAAAGCTTGCCCGCATCAGACCATGCACTTCATCAAGACGACACCAGGCCCTCCCGTCTCGTGCAAACCACGACGCCTGGCTCCGGACAAACTGAACATCGCGAAACGTGAATTCGAGGAGATGGTGAAGAACGGTACTGCACGCCCGTCCGATAGCCCGTGGTCCTCCCCATTACACCTCGTACCAAAGAAGGACAATAGCTGGAGACCATGCGGAGATTATCGTCGACTCAACGCACGGACAGTACCCGACAAATATCCCATCAAGCACATTCACGATTTCAACGCGAACTTAGCCGGATCTACCATCTTTTCCAAGATTGACCTCGTGAAGGCATACAACCAGATACCCGTCTATGGCCCAGATATCCCGAAGACCGCCATCTCTACGCCCTTCGGACTATTCGAGTTCCCTATGATGACTTTCGGCCTGCGGAATGCAGCACAAACGTTCCAACGGTTCATCGACGAAGTCACTAGGGGCCTTGACTTTTGCTACGGCTACTTAGACGACATCCTGATATTCTCGCCAGATCGTCAGACCCATGAAGCCCACCTGCGCCAACTCTTCAGACGCCTTGATCAATACGGCGTGATCATCAACGCCGCCAAGTGCGAGTTTGGCGTAAATGAGATAACTTTCCTCGGCTATCACGTATCGGCGAAAGGCATCACTCCCTTAGAGCACAAAATCGAAGCCATCAAGACTTTCCCGGAACCCAAAACCGTAAAAGAACTCCGGAGATTCCTCGGAATGTACAACTTTTATCATCGCTTCATTCCACAATCCGCAAAGCTTCAAGCTCCTCTCAACGAAATACTGAAGGGCGCACGCAAAAACTCTCAGCCTGTCAACTTTACCGAAACAGAGCGACACGCCTTTCAGGCATGCAAAGATGGCCTATGTCAAGCTGCCATGCTTGCACACCCCGATTGCAACGCCAAGATGGCACTTGTGACTGACGCTTCAGATTCAGCGATTGGTGGAGTACTGCAACAATACCAAGATAACTCATGGCAACCGCTATCCTTTTCTCCCGCAAACTCACACCGGCGCAGAAAAGTACAGCCCGTATGACCGTGAACTCCTTGCCATCTACAAGTCCATCCAGTACTTCCGCCACATGCTCGAAGCCCGTCCATTCCGCATCTACACCGATCACAAGCCATTAACTCATGCCTTCAAAACCAACAAAGATCATTGTTCACCACGTCAATTCCGATATCTCGATTACATCGCTCAATTCACCACGGACATCCATCACATCTCTGGCCAGAATAACGTAGTCGCCGACACTCTATCCCGGATCGACGAAGTTAACGCCATTGATTATGATGCACTCGCCAAAGCCCAGAGCACTGACGATGAACTCTCTCAACTTCTCCAACATGGAAGTTCTTTGAAGCTCGAGAAAATCAACACGACCGGTAGCAACCTACCTATATACTGCGACGTGAGCACGTCTCCTCCACGACCCTTCGTCGTTCAGTCAATGAGACGCCAGGTGTTTAACGACATGCACTCTTTGAGTCACCCTGGAGCGAACGCGTCTGCACAGCTCATAGCTCAACGGTTTGTCTGGCCCGGCATACGTAAAGACTGCCGAGAATGGGCCAAAAACTGTCTTGCCTGTCAACGTTCAAAGGTCACCCGGCACATTTCATCCCCAACTGGTACATACTCACTGCCTCCTGCAAGATTCCTGCACATCCACATCGATCTAGTCGGTCCACTCCCTATCTCAAATGGATACCGCTATGCCCTCACAGCCATCGATAGGTTTACGCGTTGGCCTGAGGTTATGCCACTCACCGACATGTCCGCTGAATCCACAGCCAAAGGCCTGGTAGCCTGCTGGATCTCGCGCTACGGATGCCCTGCAACAATCACCACAGACAGAGGCAGACAATTTGAATCCAACTTATTCAAAGCCCTGACGGCACTAACTGGTACCCAGCATAAGACGACGACGGCATACCACCCCGCCTGTAATGGCATCATCGAGCGTTTCCACCGCCAACTGAAGTCGTCGATCATGTGCCATGCTGATCAGAACTGGACAGAGTCCCTTCCACTCGTTCTGCTTGGAATACGCAGTGCCTGGAAGCGAGACTTGCAAGCGTCACCTGCAGAGCTGCTGTACGGAGAGCCACTACGCCTCCCCAACGAGTTCTTCAACCCTCAGCAAGACGCCCTGCCCGACCCGTCAGATTATGTCGCCAGATTGCGTGCCCTAACAGCCAAACTTAAGCCTACGTCAGCTTCGCATCACGACAAGAAGTCAATCTTCATCTTTAAAGACTTGGCTACATCTGAATTCGTTTTCCTGAGAGACGATGCTGTCAGACGGCCTTTACAGCCAGTTTATACAGGCCCGCATAAAGTTTTGGAAAGAGGCGAAAAGGCATTCAAAATTCAAGTAAATAACAGAACAACAACCGTTTCGATTGACCGACTCAAGCCCGCATATATTTTGGCTGATCCAAATAGCGGTGATACAAATCCTACAACATCTCCATCATCTTCACCCACCATCAGCCAGAAGACCACAGTCACGAGATCCGGACGTCATGTGCACTTCCCCAACTTTTATCGCCCGTAGTAACGGTCTCAGGGGGGGAATAATGTGGAGCACCCAGCTGAGTACAAACTCTGCGCTCTACATGACGTCACGTGCGGTCAAGCGCGAGTCGCATGACCGGCGCGCGCAGCCGAAACCGCAACCTGGCAACCGTCCGTCAGAAAAATAACAGAGGTGTCAAAGCAATATTTTTCTCTCGCGATCTTGTAAAATATAATTTCTGTTATATACTGTTAATATTCCGTGTCAATCGCTGTGCGTTTTCATCTGTAAATATCTCCTGACCATACGTGTAATTAAATTGTAAATAGTGGAACCTGACTTTCATTACATCAATTCAAGCAGTCAGGTACCCCACAATAACATATACTCAAAGACATACTCACCCGAATTATAAAGCCATATTTTATTTTCGAAAATATTAGAAAATACCTAGCCTACGGAAGCCTAAATATTTTTACAAAGTTATGTTTGTAGCTGGAAAAATTTCAAATTCATAGATTTTGTATGCAAAAATAAGATTACCAACCGCAAACGTATATTTCTCAATTGTCGCTAAACCATTCCAGATAGAGAAATGCCCTCATAGGAAATGTTGTTTATACTGAAGAGTTGTTTATGCTGATATGTAGAAATTGAAGATCTGGAGTACTTGATGTGGAATATCAACAGCCCACCTAAACTATTCGAGATACTGTAATGTCTTCTTAAACATCAAGTACTCCAGATCCTCAATTTCTTTATTTCAACAAAAACTACCCTTCAGTATGAACAACATTCCCTATGAAAGCATTTCTCTATCTGGAATGGTTTAGCGACAATTGAGAAATATAAGTTTGCGGTTGGTAATCTTATTTTTGCATACAAAATCTATGAAGTTGAAATTTTTCCAGCTACAAACATAACTTTGTAAAAATATTTAGGCTTCCGTAGGCTAGGTATTTTCTAATATTTTCGAAAATAAAATATGGCTTTATAATAAGGGTGAGTATGTCTTCGAGTATGTGTTATTATCTAGTAAATATGTCTCAAGGTCATGAAGAAAACAGCGTTTGAATGAGAACGAAACATATTTTTTTCTTATTTCACTTAATATTTTTATATTTTTGTATGAAATGTACCAAAGAGCGTTCCAGAAATGAATACTCCCGTCTTTAATATATTCGAAAATGATACTCAATTTCTCGTGTCACATTTACTTAAGGAGTCAGAAGTCCTCAAGTTCAGCTCGGAAAAAATAAACTTTGCCCCCCTCCCCCCATCCCCACTGGCGTGATAGAAGTGTTGTCTCTGCGGGTTTCCTTTGTAGACTACCTAACTAATAAAAGCCAATAGCAAGTTTGAAAGAATATTCTATCACATGGTAGTTATGGCTAATTCAGAGCTGGAAGTCACCTTTAAAAAAATGATGGGTTTCCCAGAAGCATAACTCGAAAAGTATAAGTCCTATCAATATCGACCCAAATACAATTATGTAGAAAATTTTATAAGGAATATTTCTTACCTTGACAAATTTCTCCTATCTTTAATCGTTTCCGAGAAAAATAAAGATAACTGAAATTTGGGACATAAAAGGGGGGGTAAAGGGGGGAAGCAGGGGGGGTCCAACTTGCTTCCCTTCTTTTCCTGAAGCTTACATATGTAAGCTACACACATGCCAAGTTTCATGATTTCTGCCAGATGGGACCATACCTCCATACAAACTGCCAATTAAGAACTCGGACTAAGACACCATTATCCTGACATAAAAATTTAATGAAACCTGGGTACAAAGTTTCAACCGTCTACAAACCACTATAAGATTAACCGGCTATTTGCGGGTCGCGCAGTAAGGCTTAATCTAGAATTAATTGCTAACCGTGTTCAACTGTTTAGTGCAAATGCAATTAAGAAGCTGCGTGCCAAGCATGTTTGCTAATCAAAGACAATTTTCCAGAGACTGGTTTTTCGTAATTTAGCGTTTTGGGTACGCACTTAGAGTACAAGCAAGCAATAGAGTGCGCGTACCTATTGCCTTGCGCCGTACTGTCTAAACGTAAGCAGTTACTCCACAGATACCGACGTCAAATGTATAAGAAGATTTTATTTTATTTATTTTATTTTATTTTATTTGGGGAGCTTACAGCCTAAGCGTTTTAGTGTTGTCACTGACGAATAGACAAAGAAGTTGTGTTCTTATTACTGCCAACCATTCAAACTTTTAGGCGCACTCTATTTCTTGCTTATGCTTATATACTTAAAGGGTACGGATTAATTAGTAGCGGCTACGAATGTCGTAGAAGCATCGTATTAGCAGTTCATCACATACCGTGTCGTAGACCCTGTCTTTCACTTAGAATGTTTAATAAAAGTCGACGTAGAGTTTATTTCTTACCATAAGTAAATATTCAGCGATTTAGATCAATTTGGACTGTGGTAGTTTAAAATTGTTGCCATCAGGAAGCAGGTAGGTTGTGAAACTAAGCGAAATAGAAGCGGAACGATAAAAAGATACGTTTTACGTTGAGGTTGTAACAAGATTAAATATTATCTACATCGTAAATACTCTTAAAAAAATAAAAAATAAACAGCGTCTATATTGCGATCAGTCTATGGTTGAACAAAACGAATCGCTCGCGGCTCTACCGTCATACTGTTTACCTTTTAATTTTGCGCCACGAGATTTTAACTTCTCATATTTGTTTAGCTGCAAGAGAATTCTTTGTGTTCTTTGTAGTGTATTTAGCGACATCGCTTTCATTTTTTAATTTAATTATATGACTTTTCAGCTTTATTTGATATTGTTTGTTATTAACTTTTCATTTTCTATAACACAATTATTTAAAATTATTTAATCATGCATGACCTACGGGTTTTTCTATTTCATCATACCATTTTACTATTGTCTCAACAGTTTTATGTACGCTGAAAAATTCGAAGAATATCGTGGTCACATTTCAGTGGTCTTGGTTGAATAGAAAGCACTTACGTATACGCCCTGCTAGTGTCCAAACAGGGTGCGTTCGCTTCATTGATTTCAAACGTATACCAGTTTTTTACCTTTCATCCAAAAGATAGAAACTTTATTAATTTACTATCTACTTGTACTTAGACGTTGATCCTCAAAACTAATAGCGCTCGACTTTTTCTCCACGTCAAAGCAAACTTAATCGCTTTTAAGCTTACTTTGAAACGACGCCGTTAAAGGGTCGAGAATAAAACATTCCTGCGCCGGTCATTTCCTGGTTCCTGGCACCGGAGCAAATTGGACCACGACTTAATTTGCGAACTCTTTTGCCTGTTCAGACCAAAAGATAAAGTAGATGAAGAGGTGTACATAAAGTGACGTACATATCCTTTTGTCTCTTTTCGTGTGGTATACCAAATCGTCCACCGGCCCGAAGAACCCTGGTATCAGAGTTTTATAACTGCCTGCCACCATAAGCAGACCCCTGTCATTGTTGTGTAGCGACCGCAGACGTCTAAGTGATATGAGATGATCATATAGGCAGCAGCAAGGAATGACGGATCAACGCGCCCCCCGAAGCATGGAACCATCTTTCTTTTTGGACTATCAGGTGGTTTTGCCTGCATTGCCAATATGAAGGTCAGGTACAATAAAAATCCAAGTTTATATTGGCTTCATAATGATTGTTTACAGTACTTCCAGTCCCATATTATAGTATCGAAGCCTCCTTACAGTAAAAAGCGGAGCCAACGTCTATAATTCCGAACAAATGTTGTAATAAATTCAGGCCGGTAATTTACACATACGCGACCGCAACCACAGCGCTCTGTTTAGTCTTTGGTGTAAATTGTAAGAGATAGAACAATGGGAATAGTACAAAACCTTTTTAGAGGCTGTGGTGTGTAAGCAAAATATTTTTGTAAAGGGAAAATTAAATTAAATTTAAGTACTTGTTTCATTGAGCTGTTCAAGTTATCCTGGATGGAAAACAACATGAGTAATTACCTATTCCATGTCGTAAAGATTTTGATTGTCTAATAGGACTCGACATTGGCTATGTAAATAGATTACACCGTGGTCTATACAATCCTTACTTTTCTTCTCCTTTTGTTCACTTATATCTCCTATTTCTCTACATCTCCTGCCTTACTCTACAGCCATCTCTATACCACTGACAAATGAACCGCCCCGCTTGTTTATTAGCGAATAGTAGCATTTTATGTGTGCCATTACTAAGCCATGCTTGTGGGCCGCCTGCTTAACTGATGACGTAAGAGAGATGGTAATGAGGAAAATTGGTGTCCTCAAATGTAACTGCCATGTGTTAGGTACCCGAATAATCATTTATTGCCAATCAACGGTTCAAATTACTTAAAGGAAACCAGATTACGATTTTAAACAGTATAAATCTTCGAATTGCACGATACAGACAGACGTTATTGTGCATAGTGAAATTTAAATGCGGTGTCGTACGTAACATGTGCCGTTATAAATGTATCTGGTATTTATATTGTAAAGGATTTCGTCCGACAATCGAATCCGGAAAAACTCCAGAAAACATGCGGTATATAAATATGAAATCCGCTTTAGTACTTAACATGCAGTAAGAGGCTTTAAAAAAAAATGTGCATATTTCATTAAAACAATGTTCTGTGTATTTTGTTTACTATGTTAATAATCTCATGAGAAAAACTAATAAATATTAAATAAAGCCTGATTCAACATTATTTTACCATGCCAAACAAAACAACAGCAATTTTGTTAACGAAACACGAATAATATTTTGTTATGTAAACAATTTTATTGGAATTAGTGTACCATTCATATCATAAATCAACTTCTGTCTGGAATCTGGATTAATTTTGTGTCAGAGTTTGCTTTCAGTAAAAAGCTAGAAATACGTTCATGGTATTTGTCTAAAGCTAAATAATTAAATTACATGTTTTATTTTGTCAGAAAACAAATTTTGCAAGTGGTTCTTAGAAGGAATGGGTTAACCCTAAAATCGCGATAATAACTCAACTGGTCAATAAAAAGTTAAATAACAGACCAATATGTAGGTATGAAAGTTCGCTCACAAAATAACCCAGTCTTACCAGTTACACTTAATTAATGTATTCTCTATTACTATGCAAGAGCTATAAAACTCAGGCGGGAAGACCATGTTTATTCAAAACGGCTCTTCCTACAGCCACCGAGCTGAAATTTACGCGACTTAATATTTCATAACAGTAGCAATTTTGAAAAATAAAAGATAAAGTTTATGAGATACCTGCTTTTCAAGAGCCTTCGAATTTTATATTGATTAGCTTTTTATCACCACATTAAACTCTATATCCGCTTGGCATCTACATTTTAATGATTCTCTGCTTGCAGGAAAGACAAATGGATTGCTGTTTTGTCCTAATCAAATAAACTACTTACCAGAGTATATTTTTGAAATAAACAATATTCTTAAAATGTGTGTGTGAATAATAATTAATTGGATTCTATTAAAAACTCCCTTATAATAAAGTACATTACGTCTTGTCTACTATTGATAGTTACAAGAAACGTGCGTAGTAGAGCAATGCTACACATCATCGTCATCAAATCATCAACATATCTTTACCTTTTTATCCGACCGCAAAGGCCTGAAGGATAAGGGCGCCAAATAAAATGAAAGCAGAGTTTTTAGAATCCTACCTGCGGCATAAACACCTAACAATTTTCCTGTAAGTGCCATAACGCATTAATTACCAGGAGTCAGGACGTTTAACAATTAATTATGTAAACTGTAATTTAAACAGGCTGCCAGCGAACGCGACACAGCAACTTATCTGAGATGCTCGCTGTCAACTTTCAACTGTCACGAAGTTGGGCCCAGTTTTAAACAGATAACAAGTTACAACGCGAGGCTCTCCAAGTGTCTTGCTCGGAGCTTACAGACACAAGGAGTATTTGTATAAAAGGTGAACGAAATTTTTCATTTAACATAAAGTTTGAACAGATTTTTGGAGTTGCATACCCAAAAATACAAATAGTGATCATGATAATTGCATCGGTGACTAAAGATATTTAAATTAATCCAGTGTTTCTACAGAAGCTTCTGATATAAGAAACTGATAATATTTTTTATTTATTTATTTATATTATTTTAAATTTATTTTATACACGCTACTGTGCTATTAGACATTTAATGCACCTTAATAGGTGACAATGATTTTGTGGCCCTGAAATTGGTCGATCAGATTTAATCCATGATCCATTACTTAACCAACAAACTGCCTCAAATTAGGTACCCAATTAACTATGTACACTACTTTTGGGTGTTATCAAAGCAGGTGCCAAGCATTTTGTACCTGCTTCGTGACTCAACTTTTACAATATTTAGGGTCTCGGCTACCAAAAGAATTTGCTGTATTTTTTCTGCTTTTTAAGTGTTTCTTCGAGTGGATTAAGTGTTTCTGAATTCAGTTTAATTACTTACAAATTTACTCCAAATTTAAGTTAAAATATATTTAGTGCTTGAAAATAGATTTTCGAATTAATTAAACTAGAGTCTAATAAAGTTTATTTTTATGATGATTGGAATGGTTTCAATTTTATAGCTAAAAATAAAATAGTTCACAAACTTCTCAAGCTTTTAACTTGGCATCATAAAGTTTTAATTTAACTTGTCATGAAATTTTTAGGATCTCAACAATTTTTAAGACCTTGGCCTTACCGTATTCCCCTGACGTCCAGCGCATTACTTGAAAATTCAAACAAAATTAAAACTCTGGCCTCTTAGCGGAATAAATCTAAATAACTTTTCACGGGTTCGGGGTTATCAATCATGCCTTCTGGAAATTGTCTTGTTACTGCCAGCCACCGTATCTTGAGGCTTGTAGATGCTATCATCGGTAAATGTAAATGGTTTTCAAAGTTTTGGAATGGTCAGGCAAGTGTTTTAAAATGGGATTTATTCTTTCATTTATCGATGGAGTAGTTACCTTAACACGGAGTACTAATAAATGATCTTAAAATATACTGGATATATTTTACTTGTTTACACTCAAATACGACAAATAGCTTTATGCACATATAGCTAATATGCACATTTTCCTGCTATCTCACCTGTTGGTAAGTAAACTAAGTATTAACGCAGATGAAGTTAAAACATGTCTTGCCTATCTACTCTTGCCTTGGAAAGGCCCAAATTTTATTTGTTTCGGAGAGAAGAGAGATTGGAGAGGGAGTATCAGGTCGTGGAGTGATTGCGCACACTCACCGAAATGTATTCGATAGAATACTGACATGCATGAGACTTTGCGACGGTGTTCAAGAATTTGAAGTCTAGCCTTATCCAGTGCTGTGTCAGCGACAAGCTTCTTGGCGTGTTTGTCAAATGAGTCTAGCTAGGCCTCCAACTGGTATTTGGCTAATCCGTCTCAAGCGTGACAACAATACTGCATACACGGCCGGACTTGAGCTTGATATAAACTTTAGAAGCTGTCCCGTTGTGAAGTATCGCCAGACTTTCGATGGAATACCGAGCTTTTTTGCTGCAGTCGTGGCCAGAGATTCAATATTTAACTTTTAATGTTCAGATCAGCTGTAAGGGCCATACCAATAAGATCAACATTTATACCTAACTGAAATATCGTTCTATCACCCTTACCAATTAAATGTTGTACTTAGATTTCCAGAGGTCAGGTCAACAGACCCCAACGTCTGGGGGCTATTAGTTTGACAGTTGTACAATGTCCACTCGGTCCAATTGGAGGGACCCAACTTCGGTCTGTCAGATCCCTGTTCAAATCTTAAGTTACAAATGTCTACAAGTTGAAGGTCTTGCAATTGTGTTTTGTTGTGGGGTCGACTTCGATTTGAGAAATGGTATTCTAAAACAGGCACATTCCTGATAGGTAATAAGTTTCAAAGAATTAAACGATTATTTATTTTCATTATTTCAGTGTAAAGCTAAGCTCTAAGCTGAGTACAGTAAGTACCGCCCAATTGGAAGAGTCTCATATCCAACAGTGGACTATATTGTGGATGTAGTAGTAGTTTTAAGCTTAAGTATAGCTGTTTGCGTAATGAATAATTTTATATATTTGGCGTTAAATATTAACGAACTATTTTTTAGTGTAGAAGACCTGTTAATTTAACATAAATATATTGATCACCGAGTAAGGAAGGCCTACCTTTCCGGCTCTGAATAGGATGAAAAATCCGCGTTGCTTGCGAAAATATTTATGGCTGAAATTAAAATAGTACTTACGTAGCTTTCAAAATGTTCCATTAAAAATATTTGGCTTATAAAAAAGTGTGGGCGAGTACAAAAACGCAGCACTCTTAATCTCCCAAACCACAGCCACAGCTTCGGCATCAAGTATTTTAATTATCTTAATCTTCCGACAAAACTCCTCGAAAGCCAGCAACTTATAGACGAATTCATAACAATGGTACAAGTTGCAGTATCTTGGCGGAAATTGATAGAAAAACAGTAGAATTTCAGAGAAATTTGAAAATTACATGGTTTCAATGTAAAATTAGATAGATCCATGGGTATTTTATGATTTGCATATCACGTAAGCTTACTGCCATCCATTGCTGGACGTGCGTATCTTTATATTTATGGTAGGTACGGGTAAAGTGCCCTATTTTGACGGCAAAAAATGTACATTGTTGAATCTGTGTTTTGTAATTTTATCTAGGCACTAGCAATGAGGATCTGCCGAGTCTTAAAAAAATGGTGACTGAATTCTGTCCAAGGTTCCGGGTGAAGGGTACAAGGTGAAGTGGAACACTAAGAACCCGGATAAACTATAAGAGACACAGAAGTGGCTCCATAGCAAAAGTTGTTCAGTAAGATGGGCCGCTTCGTTTGGTACTAAAATGTCAAGGATCTAGAGTACCTAATGTGGTACACCAGGTACACAGCGATATAAGATATGAAAATGACTCGATATCAAAAAAAGTTGAGAAGATAAAGTCATAAAACAGAGTTTCCACAATATACATAATATTTTGCCATTGGTATATTTAGTCATAAATTACCCGTACTAAGAGTATATGACATGTTTCTCCTAGAGTGCAGTTTTTGCCATCCATTCACAACAATCCGCTGTATTGAAGTCATCGGTTTGTCTGGCCGGAGAGTGTACAACGCCAGATACGGTTGCCGAGGCGTGATTTACTATTAATTATACATATTTGATCCTGTCAAAATATAACGTTAATTTCCTGGATAAAGTTGAGCAGTGCCTACACTGAATCCAACATGAACAAGTACAGGAGTTATGACGACACACGTACAGTTGAATCATGGTTATCAGCACCGATGCGGGTGACGGTTCCATTAAACAGATAACGGACCGACCGCGGGTCAGAGTACCGTGAATTGATCGGTTTGTGGAACGTATATTTATGTTACATTTTCATTCATATTATAATTCTTTGTCTATATTCCATCAAGTCAGAAAAAATCTAACACTACGCTTGCTTAGTCGCGAACCAGAAGGGGACAGGTAGTCACTAGATAGCGAAAACAGAAGATCGAACATAAAACGTGTTTTTCAGGTGAGGCTTTCAGTCAGCAGTGGACAGTTGGTAATAGGCATAAGGTGTTGTATTATCTTGCATGATATCCACATGGATGATATCGTTGTTTTTTTTAATGCTGAGAGTTTTAATGTGTGATTTCCTTGCATCTATGGCTCTAACTATTTATTCTGCCATAGACATGAAACAGTAGCAGAACACCGTCCGGCAGAATGTGGTGACTGCTAGGAAATCATGATTCTCAGTTATGAGGAATACAACGTGAGGAAGAGGGGATAGTACATCTTGTGTTTACCTGGATTTATCGTTTCTTGCAAGGTGTGGGACATAAAATCGGCGAACGACACTGCCGTATTTCTGTCTGAAACTCATGGTACCTCATAAAAGAATTAAATAACAAGTGGATAAATACTACTACAAATTCAGACGCGCTTGTCGCAAACAGCTAATAGAAATCCTCTTCAACATCAAACAAATCTTTGATTCAAGGTGAACCCACTAAGCCTGTATAAAAATCGGTGCCAGCGCCGACCCTTATCACACTTAGTTCTTTATGGAAGTGACGTACCAGCACCGGACAAAGCCTCTTTTTGCTTACATGTCAGTAAGGTGGCTTCTCTAACGAGAGACTTTCGTAAGTGCCTGCTTACTTTTGGGGTTTAAAAATAAGTTAACATCAAATTGGTAAAGTACTTAGACCTACACATTCATAAAAGCTCACATTGAAATCACAACCTCATAAAACATGTATTTAACATCCAGATACCGGTGACGTTTTATATCAAAACACGCTAAATTAATGTAAGTAATTGTAAAATAATTGCTTACATTACATTAATACAAGAATTTTCCTTGTCATAGAATAAAAGTAGCAGGAGATAGGTTAGGCAATTAGCTTCTTAACATTTTAGTACCTTTGGGGTTGTTTGTGGGCCTTATACGATACGTCCTATTTGTACTTATGATTCATAGACTAACAAAAGCTATGTTTATTTATATGATATCAAATAAAATTCTATTCGCGACGTATCTATCTACGACCCCCTGCCTACCCCGCGCGGGAGAAATACGTTATCCTATCCTACTAATATTATAAAGGCGGATGTTTGTGTGTGTGTTTGTTACGACATCACGCTAAAACGGCTGGTTAGATTGACATGAAATTTTGCACAAATATAGAAGCGTATCTAGAATAACACATATATAGGCTACTTTTTACCACGGGAAAATGTCTTATTCCTACGGAATCACGCATATTCCAATATTTTTGCAAAGGTTGAGCTTGACTGAGCCGATTCGCGTTTTAAACGTTTTCGCCGAAAACTAACAGCGACATCTCTTGGCGAGTAATGCTTCCTTCCCGTGGAATAATAGGTTACAGCGGGTGAAACCGCTGACGGGCAGCTAGTACAACATATTATTATGTTTCTATATTCACCAGCTACATTCACTTAGTTTGTTTATGAGTGGTTACCTACTGTAAACTAGTTCATCTGTAAATAATATAGTCTGTGCTTTGGCTCGCGCAATTTATTGCCCAAACAGCGGAGAGTAATGGAATAACAAAGATTTATAATGTTTGCCATTTCGTTTAGTTGTTAATGAGAAGTGCGCTTCTGTTTATTCCAATGTTTTATTTCATGTCGTAGTCGTAGATTACAATAACGAAGGAACGCAGGACCTCCACGACTTGCTTTTTCAGTTTGCTACGTCTCGGCCATTGATTTCCTCTAATATAATTATTACACAAATACGCCTGCGGGACATGAAATAGCAAAAGCAGTGTTGGCTCTTAGATTATAGGTATCTGTAGATTCTGTGGGCTGGGTAGGGATACCAAATTACCAACCAACTTCATCCATCTCTTAATATTTAATCCAAACTAGAATTAAAGATTTCAAAGACTAACACTTGTTTAGTTAAAGGTACGATAAATATTCGGATCGGGAACATTCTTTCAGATTAGTAGAATATAACGAAAGAAATCCGGATCATTTTAAATACGATTTAATTTCCTTATAAAATAGCTTGTAAACGAGAGTTATTGCGCAGAAAACGAAATGTCATATTGAACGGTCTTCCAAACGTTTTAACAGCTTTTGAACAAATAGCTTAAAAGTTAGCGAGTTGACTGTAATGAAAATAAACAGGGTGTAAGAGATAAAATAAAAAAATACTTTCGTGCATTGATATTTAGTAGAAAAAAGTATGTAAAATATAATGATCATAAAACTTATATTCCTAATATTTCTTTGTATGCATAAATTGCCTTGAAGTTTCATTGAAATTTACATTGACACAAAATCAATTTTTAAAATAATAATACAGTTTGGTCCTTCCTATTCAAATTTAATGTTACCTATGTCAATAATTTTATGCGTTTGGAAATGAGAAAACTCCTTACCCAAATTGAAATCCTAACTTTATCTTTATTTTAATAACGCAGAATAAAGTGGGATCCTTTTTCCTCGCTTACTTTCTAAATGGAACCCAATTTGGTAAAACCCATAAAGTTTCAAAACCATAACGGAATAATGGAAACCGTTTTGCAGAAATTAATTAATCGAGAGTTTCGAATTTGTTTGTAAAATTGTCGTTTTTATTACGTTCTAAACAAATAATATAATGTTCTGTTTCAATAAAGTTGCAAAGGGATATTTTCATAAACAGCAAGGTTTTTACTACAAAAATACAAACCACAGTAATAAAAACGAAAAAGTAATGCTTAGTAATTGATTAAGTACGTGTGTATATAGGGTGTTCTGCAGAACGTTGAACATACGGAAAAGGGTGTTAATACTCGTGATTCTGAACAACTTTTACTATGGCGCTACCTGCGAATTCGCAAAAAAATATTTGAATTTTCCATAGAAAAATTCATACCTAGTCGGCAAAGATGTATGGAACACCTAAAATTTTTTATGCTAATTCGCATGTGGTATGAGTAAAAGTTGTTCAGAATCATGATTAGAAACACTCTTTTTCGTATGTCCAACGTTCTGCCTAACACCCTGTATATAGCATAAAGAAAATTGTATTTACAAAACATACTTTACGAGCAAATATTGTGATTTCCTTTATTACAATAACTGAATAATTAGCATTTAATGTAGGCTCGAATACTGAACATGAAAAATACTCAGTATCAAAATTACTACTCTCACTTTAATATTTCCTTTTTTCATTATCGCTCCAATTAAGAACGTTAATCGGTAAGAAACATTACTATTTAAAATTGTGTACGAATCTAGGTATTTGTACATAAAAGTGCTCCATTATGGCACAAACAATTACTCTGGAACAAACCAGTGCGGATTTCAACAGGGCCATAAAAAAAGCAATTAATTTGAATAAATACAGAAAAAACTGTAATCGCGCATTTGAAATTCTGTCGCAGTTAAAGAGCGTTTCCACAAAGTATTAGGTAAGCTGTAGTGAGGTATCAACCATTAACAAAATATTACTCTTAATCATGTTACAAATATTTGAGCAATACGAGTATGTCTAACTTTTGACTATTTTTCGTGAGGGAAAAAGACATGATTATCAATTTAACAAGTTTTCTGTTAGGAATTCACTCACAAGTGCACTACCTACTACAAGCCTCAAACTACCTTGCTCCATTTTAGCTTTTGTTTTCATGCGAGATACCGCATTGAACAACGACGTGATGTTTTGCGTTTGTCCAGGGAGGTATAGCAGCGATTGAAAAATATAATACATTTCAGAGCTCTTAGTTTGCGAATACGCATCTTGTCGTACGATCGCTAATGGTTGCTTAATATCTTGGGAGTCGTTGGCACCTCATTCTAGTCCTTATCATTTCCACCAAATGCTATTTGAATACGAAATTATTTCTGTAGATTTAGTCCACGGTGGTGATGAAGTATGAATTACAATTTTATAAGGATTTATTTGTATTAGTAACTTTGGTGATTTCTCAAAGTACTCAGAAAAAAAAGATTTACATCAAAAACATTTTTTATCTGATTATAACTACTATTTCATTTTCTTTTTTTACATATGAGCGTTGCTTTAAGAGGAAGGTAGAAATTTTTACTTGATTGAACCATTTTTTTCATAAATAGGTTGAGATGAATTTCAGGCTTTCACCAGGTAGGTATTCAGAGTATTTTAATTGGTTTATGTTGTTGTTCTAGGAAGCAAATGCACATACTAGGTACATTGGAATCAAACATCAAACCATGACCGCTTGACACGAATAAAATAAAAACAGAAAACAGCAATGTCCCGCCAGTATTCCCAGTAAGCCGTTGCGGTAACAGGGATTTCTTGCTACCCTCTTTTCATATCAAAGTCGTAAGAAAACGCCCACGACGCATCTGCTCTAATCTGTGCAAATATTTATTATACCTCTTAGTTTGCGGTGCACGGCAAAGAAAATTGTACAGAACCAAAATAAAAACTTGGTTAGTGCGAAAAATATGATTCCTGTCTTAGGAAAATAACTAAACAAGGCTGTTACTACTGTTTTTGTATTAGATGGATTTAAGTTTTCTTATTTATATGCCATTCGTTATTTAATTGTTGTAAGCAGTAGTAGGTAGGAAATTGATAAACTATTACATCAGTAATCATCGGTTCGTTCACCGATTCGGTATCCCATAAGCACGTCAGTAAAATAATTTTCGTATACTGAATTGCAGCGAGGGCTCACTGGCTTTCGTGTGGGGAAATGATTCGTCAAATGACCCGATGAACTCAGGTGTCAAAAACCTACTAAAAGTAGACCTTTGACATGGTTGTGTGACCGCCGTCTAAGGAGTTATGGATGAACCGGTACCGAGGGCTAATATCGTACAACTTTATTCACTGTGATAAAGCTTAGCGCACAATGCTAAGATCCCATCTGGTTTCTTATAAGTGGGTACATCTAATGCCTGCCAACGTCTTTTTGCGTCATATTTTCTAGCTAATACAGTTTTTGTACAACAGTTCCTTTCTAGCTGGTTTTCTTTAAAACTTCATCTAGATTTTCATCTTTGAAGTTGCTTTTTCTGAGTTTTGTATTGTGTTGTCACCGCATTTATTATTTTCTTGTTTTTCATCCTTTGAAGTTCAGAAGCTTTGGAATGAATTTCTTTTTATTTTACTAGCAAGATAAAATACAAGCAGTTCATATTACTTTTTAGATTTGTTTCGTCCTAGAATATTCTCGTTAGCAGAATTAAATAAAAGTTAGGTATTTTTCTGCGTTGTCAAATATTTTTCTGTTTAGTTTCAATTGTTTTTGCCTGCATGTTATCTTTCGCACATCTCCCAAAAATCACGGATATCATCAAAAGCCGAACCCGATCCTTTGGTAACCGGAGCTTGTGTGCACACCGTTACCCGCTTGTTTGTCTGTACTTTTTGCTATCGATATCTCGGGAACACAGCAGCTGTGCCGTCTAAACGCGTTGCTCGTTTTCTGCCACGTTTAGATCACGCTGAAGTATTATTTGCGGTTGTGTTAGACGCTTTGGATGTTTAGAGAGATTCTGTGGCAAAAAATTGGACAAAACAGACATAACTAGGGAATGCAATCTCGACCCGAGATTGACGACTCGAGATCTCGGTCGAGATCTTAAGGTTCGAGACTGACCAACTCGAGATCTCGTTGAAATATTGGTCGAGATCTCGGAATTTCGAGATCGAGATCGAGATTTTGCTTCTCATATAAAAATCTTCAAAATTAAACTTTCTCTCCATGCGAAAATAAGAAATAGAAAAGATGACGTACATCGACCGGGAATCGAACCCGGGCCGCATGGGTAAGCAAGCTTCATCATAGGTGAATTCCACTCATAATGTGGACTAACCATGTAGTAAGTTCTAAATACTTACTATAGATGTCGCTGGATCGTCGCTTGGAGACGAGCATCAAGAGATAGAAAATTTGGCGTCCATCGGCCGTGCATCGATAGCTCAGTGGCAGAGCGGTGGGGCGTTTACCCATGCGGCCCGGGTTCGATTCCCGGTCGATGTACGTCATCTTTTCTATTTCTCATTTTTTTACTTGTGAGAATAATATAGCACTGTGAGAGCATTACAATCCCAATAGATTGATTAAGCAAGCTTCATCATATGGTTTGAATTCCACTCATAATGTGGACTAACCATGTAGTAAGTTCTAAATACTTACTATAGATGTCGCTGGATCGTCGCTTGGAGACGAGCATCAAGAGATAGAAAATTTGGCGTCCATCGGCCGTGCATCGATAGCTCAGTGGCAGAGCGGTGGGGCGTTTACCCATGCGGCCCGGGTTCGATTCCCGGTCGATGTACGTCATCTTTTCTATTTCTTATTTTCACTTGTGAGAATAATATAGCACTGTGAGTGCATTACAATCCCAATAGATTGATTAAGCAAGCTTCATCATATGGTTTGAATTCCACTCATAATGTGGACTAACCATGTAGTAAGTTCTAAATACTTACTATAGATGTCGCTGGATCGTCGCTTGGAGACGAGCATCAAGAGATAGAAAATTTGGCGTCCATCGGCCGTGCATCGATAGCTCAGTGGCAGAGCGGTGGGGCGTTTACCCATGCGGCCCGGGTTCGATTCCCGGTCGATGTACGTCATCTTTCTATTTCTTATTTTCACTTGTGAGAATAATATAGCACTGTGAGTGCATTACAATCCCAATAGATTTCTTTTCATGCCATGGTACTGTTGTATCATGTCAGGAATCCATCTCAAATTCAAGGACAAAAGTTACGGTGTGTTACCTGGGTACGCGATCCCGGCTCTCCGAATTTTGACTGACTTTGCCTTACTACCTGCAGTCAGTAGTATATCCCATCTCTTATTATTAACTTATGAGCCCGAAGTCTGTTAAATAAGAAACGTTTCAGTTGGGTGCCGATGGTATGTCAGTTGGGTGGTTTTGGCAGTTTTAGTATGGAAAATCACATTGGCAATGGAATAAAAGTTGAGTTTTGCTGGCAATGGCTAAAAAATTGACGACTTGGGGCCCCTTTATAACCTGTCCATTTTATTAGATTTCCCTATAAATGTCTAACAACAGCAGTTTTCTGTTGCTGAATAAATAGTACGCTCGGAATAGACCGGTAGTCTCCGAAAACTAAGCTTTGCAAATCAGAAACACGTCTATGAATTTAAGCTCAATCTCGAAATCTCGTTCAAAATCTCGACGGATACTGTCGAGATCTCGAAGGATTTTTCTTAAACGAGATTTCCTTTTTCGAGATCTCGATCTCGAAAAAAAGCTCGAGATCTCGGTGATTTCGAGATCTCGCGAGATCGAGATTGCATTCCCTAGACATAACCAAGTATTTTATCGAAGTATTTTTTATTAGGTACTCAAAGTAGGACAAAAATATCAAATCTAGCAATAAGATATCTACATGTTAAACAATTTATCTTTTTAAAACAAAATTGCGACAAAAAGGTAGTAGCATATTTATTCTGTGGTTTTACAGTACCTATAGATCGACTTGATTTGACATCGACCATCAAAGCTGGGAGAAGCTTGCTGAGAATAGGGATGAATGGAGAAAGCGTGTGTTTGATGGGCGTAAAGTTCACGATGATGCCTGGTTCGCTGGTCTCGCAAACAAAAGGCAAAAACGACATCTAAACATGCATGTGCCAGTATCCAATTCCGCCTTCATTTGTACAGCGTGCGGAAAGTCATGCCGCTTCCATATCGGCTTATACAGCTATGAAAAATCTTGCCTCAGACACTAAATAAATCATCTGTGACAGACGTATGAGGCCAATGATATTGATGATGATGATGATAGTATAATATATATCAATATCACAAACATTTTACTGACTCAATGATGTATTTAGTCATTCAAGGATTCAAGTTTATCGACTCATAAATTAACTATTTTCGGGCGCCCTCATATGAATATTTTTCTAGTGCCACAACTGTAGTTTTTTGAATCGTCGTTTTCGGGACATGGCGGATATTTTTAGGCGAGTAGCAAACTTGAATTGGTTTTGTTAGATTCATCCATACATTCAACTTAAATGCGTTTTGATACAGGAATAAACGACTTGCTAAGCAAGCAATGCATGTGACTCAATGTCTTGTAATTCTGAAATATTTAGAATTCTAGAAAATGTGTTCCTGTTTATTGATGTAACTAGAACCGTACATTATTCATATTTGGCAATCGTCTAGAACAATATTTAAAAGATGTTAAATCTCGTAATCACATAATGTATGTGTTGTGTTGTGTACCTATAAGAAGCATTTTTATGTCATTTGATTTGAAAACTGTAATTAATTAAAAATCTGAAATTCACTTGATTCACTGCACTGATGAACACTTTAATTTCACAAGATAGATGACAGCTTGTCATCTGTCAACATATTTTCATGTTTCACTAGATAATAAGCGGTGACAGGTCTGGCAACGGGCAACTATCGTAAGATCCAAAATTAGCTCTTTTCATCCATGCTTGAATTTTAATTTTTAGTTTTCAGGTTTGAATGTTACCGTGCGAAGGTTTCTATGTAAAAAAGCAATAGAATCATACAGTCTTACGATTTCTAAGTTTACGATTAAACAAAAAAAACTCAAAAGTAAGTATCTACCCTTTGTAGGTATATGTGTATGTGATCATCATTTACAGATATGAAATACATAGATTGTTGTCGCAGTCAATGGTGGTTAGGGATTTTGAAGCGAAACGAGGATATTTTTCAGGAATAAACTTTTTATTAAGTTATTTGCAAAAATGAAAATTACATGTACATGTCGTCTGTGTGTTGACAATGGAGTCAAAGTGAAATGTGAACGAATGAATGAATATAAACTGGAAGACAGAAAAAACAAACCGGAAGGGTGACTGAAATGGCTTTTTTGAATGAACGAACGGTTGAATGAATATTTATCTTACACTAAACGCTCATAGATGGCGTTAACATAAGCCGCCCGCCTTGGAAGCATTGGCTTCCAATGTAGTTATTCATCTTCAGGCGCATGCAGCGGAACAATCTTGGAGAATGCTCTTCTTTTCAGCCCCGTAGAGGTATGGACATCAGCAACCCTGACTATGCCGTCAATGCCCGGGTAGACTTTAGCTACTCTGCCAAGTTTCCAGCATAGTGGTGGAGTATTTTCCTCTTTAATGAGAACCATGTCATTAGGTTTCAAGTTGGAGTGATTTTCCTTCCATTTGGTTCTGACTTGAAGTTCTGATATGTATTCCTTAGCCCAGCGCTTCCAGAATAGCTGTCTTGCTTGTTCGATGCGGTCATAACGAGGTAAGCGAGTAGTCTTCAGCTCAGTTGTGTCTTCATGCAGCGGAGCTGTCAGCGGACGTCCCACCAGGAAGTGCGCAGGGGTCAGCGGCAGCAGGTCATCCGGATGAGCTGAGAGAGGAGTGAGCGGACGTGAATTTAGTATGGCTTCTATCTGTGCTAAGATGGTGCTGAACTCTTCATATGTGAAGTGAGAGTTGCCCATTACTCTTCTTAAATGATGTTTACAGGATTTAACCCCGGCTTCCCAAATCCCACCAAAATGGCTAGCATAAGGAGGAATAAAAGTGAATTTAATTGATTCATTAGCTGCATAATCTATGATATCTTTTGACTTTGAATTTAAGAACTGAGAGAAATCTTCATGGCACCGACAAAGTTTTTACCATTATCTGAGAAAATGTGTGCAGGTTTACCACGGCGGGATATAAATTTTTTTAAAGCGAGTAAGTATGCCTCAGTTGAAAGACTTGTGACTGCTTCTAAATGCACAGCCCTAGTAGCAAAACATACAAAGAGGCAGATGTAGCATTTTGTAAGTTTTGCTCCTCTGGTCGGCCTAGGATGGTTCAGTATAAAGACTGGCCCAGCATAATCTACACCAACATTTGAGTAGGAGAAGCCTGCTTGTAGCCTTTCAGGCGGATAATGTCCCATAATAGGGGAGGGCGTTTTGCCCTTCAAGCGTGTACATTTAATGCATTTGTTTACAATTTTTCTTGACAGGTTTCTCCCACCCAAAGGCCACCACCTATCCCTGATTGTGGACAGTAGTAGCTGTGGTCCAGCATGAAGTAAATGTGTGTGTTCATGTTGAAATAACAACTGTGTAAACCTGTGTTTAGCACTCAATAAAATGGGATGTTGTTTGTCATATGAAAAATTTGAGTTACCTAATCTTCCACCGACGCGAATAATTTGGTCGTCATCGAGGAATATGTTGAGGCCTGATACACTACGCGATGCCTTGACACTAGCTTTTGTTAATAAATTTTTATATTCTTCCGCAAAAGATTCTTTTTGTGTAACGCGAGTTAAAATTTGGAGCGAACTGTCAAGCTCATTGACCGTGAGAGGGCCAATTCGCTTAGCGGTTGCGAGTACGGCTGCGCGTGAGTTGTAAACAAAACGCAGCATATACGCTACGACTCGTTTTAATCGAGTGAAAGATGAGAACCTTTCGAATGGGAATGTGTAAGTATCCGTTTCTAGGAACATACAGGTGTGTTTATTTTGACTTCAGGTAATTGTGTAATGTGTGTAATTTCTGCATTATGCGACGGCCAGCTCGAGCTGGATTCATGGAGAAATGGCGGTCCAGTCCACCATAAAGTGGACTCATTAAGCGCATCCAAGCTGAGCCCTCGCGAGAGCAGGTCAGCTGGGTTTTCGGTGCCACTCACATGACTCCAGCACGAACTACCCGTCAAATCGTTCAGTTCGACAACCCTATTCTGGACGAATGTTTTCAATAGGCTGGGTGAAGTTCGAATCCAACCCAACACTATTGTGGAATCTGTCCAAAAGTGGACTTTAGTAAATTTGAGGTTAAGCGATTTTATTATTTTGTCATACAACCTAGCACCTACAACCGCGCCGCAAAGCTCTAGACGTGGGATTGTGACTGGTTTGACAGGTGCGACTTTACTTTTTGCGCATAATAGTCGAACTGAGACTGTCGAGTCATCGTTATCATATGAGCGTACATATGCGCACGCACCATAAGCAGTCTGAGATGCGTCTGTGAATATGTGTAATTCCAAGTTTTGTGTGTAATCGCCTTTGATGTGACGTGGCACGCGTAATTTTTCTAAATAATGTATAGTGTTTAAGAATTTGTCCCACGAATTGACAATGTCCTTGGGTACTGGATCGTCCCAGTCGAGTTTTGAAAGCCACAGCTTCTGCAATAACACTTTAGCTACCACGATAGCTGGACATAAGAGGCCTAGCGGATCATATATCTGTGAAACCGCCGACAAAATCTTGCGTTTAGTGACAGGACCCGAAGTTTCTTCGATTTTACTTGTGAAATGAAACTCATCCGAGTTATAAAACCAGCCTAGTCCTAATGTACGACTTAGACAGTTCTCGCCTAGCGATAATTGCTTTGAAGACTCGTGTAAATCATGCGTGTCAAAATTGAAAACCCATTTGCGAAGGAAAACAACCCGAGTTTAAGACATTAGCGACGCCGCTGCAGATGTCCACCAGCTGCTGTTTGTCATCATGAGAGGTCAGAAGATCATCCACGTAGAAATCTTCTTTTATGACGCGTGAAATGACCTCATCATCACATTCTGAAGCGAGTTGTCTTAGGCAGCGCAAACTTAAGTACGGAGCTGAAGCGGTGCCGTAGGTTACGGTATTCAGGCGATAAACACTAAGTGGATCAACAGACTTGTCGCGCCACAAAATTAGCTGCAGGTCACGCTGGTCAGGCTGAATGAGGATTTGCCGGTACATCTTCTCTACGTCCGCGCACGCCGCGTACTTGTGCTGCCTGAAACGCAATAAAATGGAGAAGATGTCATTCTGAAGTGACGGCCCGATGTGTTGAATATCGTTCAGCGACCACCCCGACCTTGATGTGCAACTGGCATCAAAAACCACCCTCAGCTTCGTTGTTGTAGACATCTCACGGAAGACCCCATGATGAGGTAAGAAATAATGCGGTTTTGCGTATATAAAGTTTTCGACCTTGCTCATGTGTCCCAGGTTAATGTACTCGTTTATAAAGTCGCAGTACAACCGTTTGTAATCGGGTGACCTGTCAAGTTTTTTCTCAAGCGAATAAAATCTTTGCTCTGCTAATGTAAATGTTTCACCTATAACGTCTGGTGATTCCTTCAACGGGATACGTACAGAAAACCTACCCTGTTCGTCACGTGTTGTGGTTTTTATGAACAAATTTTCGCATGCCTGTTCATCTTATGGGGCATTTCACGCGAACCGGACAACCAAAAAAAAGTGAGGTCATGAATTTTGCTAATTTTTTGGTGGATTATACTTCTAGTGAGTATGAATGCACACACAATTTTTTTTTCTTGTATGATGCGGTTTTCCCGGGTTACGGTCTTTTGAAAAAACTACTTAGGTGGCAGTCCGTACGTTTTAGACCATCATTATTAATTATTAGTTAATTTATTCAAAAAACAAAATATGCAGCTTATGATAGAGTGATGATTCAGACGCTCTTGTCGAATTCCAAATTTAAATTTATTTTCGTATACAAAACCGGAAGTGAACATTTGAAATTGATTGTTAACTAACTTCGACATTTTTTTTTCTCAAAATTTTACCTTTAATTTAAAGCCTTAAATATGCCAATGTTACTCAGAAAAAATTACAACGTGATCTAAAATGGTTTAGAACTTAGAGCAGTTTTAGTACATGCATGTCGCATAGTTCGCCGCATCTGTACTTCTGTAGGACATGTTCAAAATCTTTATAATTATTTGGTTATTTTATAGGACGGGTGCAGTATCTTTATTTTGTAATTTTTACAATTCTACTATTTTCACTACGACTAGTCCTTTTAACACATAATCCTTCGTTAGTAGGCATAAAAGAATGGTATTTTTTTGTTCCTGGTATGGTCACAGCTGAAGCAAAACGAATTCGTAAGAAATCTCGCTCTTGTTGAATACTTTCCTTTGAGCAGTAGTATATCGATGTCTCAGTTAACGAGGATTTTGCCCATTGGTACAATCTCAAAGGTGTAGAGATGGCGTTATTTGTGGATTGTAAACTAGCACGAGTCGCCAAACGTTTAAGGTTTCCACCAAGACCATCGCATGGACCTTTACCATGGGCAGTGGCATGAAAGTGTAACTGGCACTCGATGTTGAAGTCTTGTTTGTAAAAGAACACATTCACAAAGTTGAATCTATTTTTGAAGTGTTGAGGAGCCCCATCGGTGATATATTTTATTGAAGAAACAGCAATCCCGTGATCAACAAGGTGCTGGTGTAGTATTTTTTGGAAACTATAGAATGCGGCCGTATCATGCTTTAAATCGTCTGAAATCATGACGATGCTTCCATGTTTGGTGTCATTTCCATCTTTATAATAATAGACAGATGTCAAAAGAGTCGCTTGGTCATTATTCCAATGGAACGATTGAGCTGCATCTTGCACAACAACATGAGAATTTCACCTTCAGATATCGTTTCCTTCAGTGTTTTAAAATACTGTGCTTGTTGCTCAGCAATATAAGCATGTGGCTTAAGAATGTCAAGAGCCTTACACAAGCAATCTATAAACTCATCAGCAGGAAGCATGACAGTTGCTATAGTGAAGCGGTCTGTACCTTCCCATCTTTCAAATTGAATGTTTGTCACTTAATTTTCATCGTATATCATTCTTAAATGATCTCGGATACCACTTACGCCAGGACAGTTTACGCAACTCTCATTTGGTGCTGTCTTTGTTGACGTTAAATGACATTTCGGTGTTGGATTGGCACACATCATCTTTTGAAGGCACACTTTGTATGATGGAAGATGCATGGTAGTTCCAGATGTTAAATTGGCCACGTCACCTGCATTCAACATTAATTTTACATTCTGGTGATACATGCATACGCATACCATATGTGTTCCAGAGTCTCCGGCAAGGACGCATTGTTTTGGTCTCAAAGTAAAAAACTTTGTTTAGCCAACTTTTACGCTCGGATATTCTACTTTGAACTTTTGGTATAATTCATCTATATTGCTCATTAAAAGTTGTTTTTGGACATGCTCTCTGTGTCCATTATCGAATTTAATGGACACAAAATCTTTTTTTCCTGGCATCACTCGACTATTATCTTCCCGAAGATAAAAAGATTTTACCAAGCTCTCAGTTTCAGCAGGTAATTTGCGACCATCGCGAGGATTTGGTGAAGTCAAGATCCCAAACTTTTCTACTAGTTGCTTGGCTTTCTTTGCTTGGCGACGGGATGTTGCGAATTCTTGAGCCAATTTATTTTCACTCCAGGACCTTGGTGCAAGAGTCAGTATCATGGTTTTGATTGAGGTGGAAGTGGAGGGGTCATTGAATTTTTCTTTCAGCTGATTTAAAATTTCGTCGTTGTCTGTGGATGCATCTGTTTGTGTTGCGGTGTGCTGGTACTTATCTTCCGGAATAAAAACTTCGTCTTGGGTCGGTTGTGAATAGTTACTTGAAGACTGACTCGATTGTGACTGGATAACTTGTTCTGGTTCTGGGGGCGATTCACTTAGCAGACGTTTCCTACACGACTCACACACATATACGTCCGCCGAAATCGTCCACTTTTCACTCAATGCTTTTGATATTTTTCTAACATTTTTTCTGTTATGACGAGTTAACAAAAACGGATTATAATAACAGTGATCCCCATAAGATGCCATAATATAACAAAAAACACAACAACTAGGTATAACGATAATAACAAAAACAAAACAACTATAACGATAGAAACAAAACAAAATGAAACTGTTAAAGAAACGCGTCTATAGTCTGATTTTTATTCAGATGGACTAAACTGACATTTGGTCTGTTGCCACGTTATTGTATTTAAAAATGGTAAAAAAATAGTGTTGTACCCAAATGATTAAGTTATGTGATTCAAAGATTGTGATTGAATCTTTTTGAAAATAAATTTAGTCAATTTCCATTTTTCATTAATTAATTGTTCTAAAAGACAAACTTACTATTTTGTAAAAACAAACAAACTAACTTCATATTTATTTCCTGTGTGACGACCGACCACATTACGTTTTTGTCGTTATTGTCAGAGGATTTGAATTTATTTATTCACCAGGTTCACTAGCATAGTGACTTGTAAAGATTGTTTACCTTATAGGTAAACGTTACAGTCTTCTATCTGACCTACCTACAGATTTTTGAAAATCTGGTGGAAAATGTACGAAAAAGTAAAAAAAAAAAGCAATAAATTATCTTAATTACTATTTATTTCTGAAGAATCGGTATTGGAATCCGAATCTGTGACATTAATAATAAAAGTTTCTGTCAATTTATCAATTAGGTGGTCGAGCTGCATCATTTTGGTCTCTTCCTTTATAACATGATCAATACAGCTCGACCACCGTTCTGGTGTCACCAATTGCAGCCCTTCATTGAATAACTGTTTCAAGTCGGCCATTTTAAAACTTTTATTATTTCTCGCGACATGCCCCTTTACCTGTGCCCATACTAACTCTATGGGATTCAGTTCGCAGTGGTAAGGGGGCAGTCTTAAAATGGTGACACCGTAAGCTGCAGCGAGCTCATCGACAGCATTTCTTTGGTAAGCAGCAAGTTCTTTTGGGCACTTCTGTATTTTTTGCACAATTGGCGAAGTGCAAAAATGGCATCTGTTGTTCCCGGCCCGGCATAAACCAGAACTGGTTAAGTAATTTCACATTCCACTCGCAATCGTCTTTCTATCACCTTATCCCATACTTTTAACGTATGTGACATGAGCTTTATTCCTCGATAGTTGCCACAGTCCTGTACATCACCCTTGATACAGCCCCTAACATTTCATAATTTAAAATCTAATTTATAAACTTAATCTAATCATTATAATATAATAAAACTAAGTTGATAAAAATGTACTTGCCGATAAAACTTTAAAAGGATTTCCGGTACGATTAAGGGACTTATATAGTGCAATAGCCCTTTATCTCCCCTCAAACAAGACAGTTCCCGTTTTAACTTAAAGGGCGTATTTTTAAAGTTATAAAGGCTTTTTCTATCCCTCAAGTAGTGACGCCATCTATTGTCAAGTAGTCGAACTCCACCGTTCGTGATCTTTGATGCAATCTGTTTCAAATTTTTGGATTTTAAATGCAATGTATTTAAATCATTTTTATTAGACCAAACAGATAATACCGCGAGTGAAACCGTGGGCGGAAAGTTAGTTTTTAAAATAAAATCTAATTTATAAACTTCTTCTTACGGAAAAATCGATAATGACTTGACATCAGACCTCGTTACACCTAAGGAGAACGCAGCCATGTAGTAACTTTGGTCGTAACTCAGACTTTGACTGGGGAAAAATTCAAATCAACCAGGTGTTTTTATAGATAGATAGAACATACACCACAAATGATTAAAACAACAATACAGAAAACTTACAGCTAGAAATAAGCAAAGGCAGCCTTATCGCTTGCAGTTGCAGCGATAACTTCCAGGCAACCTTTACCTTGAAAAAGATAGTTGAAACAAATTTACAAGTAGTTGCACAAACAATTTAATTTTATAATTTTATTTTCATAAAATAAGAAAAAAAATATGCGTATAAATATAAAATATACGCGTAATGTAAACTCTTTTACGTAAAATAAAGATGCGTAATAAATACGCAAGTATTTATTAAGCTTTTTATTAACGAAAACAAATACATCGAGGAATCATGTCACTAAAGTTCAAAGAATCAAATGAATGAGTCAAACCACAACACTACGTAGACAAATGATAGCAACATTTAAAAAAAAATAGGTCATTCTTAGCTGTCAGTTGAGTCCATCTGAATAAAAATCAGACTATAATTACGGAGCATTCAGAGCTTCAACTAAAACATAACGGATATTTATTTCATAAAAAGAAAGCAAGGCGTCATATAGCTGTCTCTTTCTAACAATTAACGGTCAAAGTGCGTTTATTACGCCCGCGTTGCTTTTTCAGAACCTTAGCCTTTATTTTAAACTCTTCTGTGCGTGAAAGTATTTTTATGATAAGTAGAAAAAACAAAAACTATAATTTAAATTAATATTTAAGTAATCTGTTTTCCACTTTATAATGGACGAACAAATTGCTATTAACGAAGTATTTCTATGATTAGGTGCATAAACACGATGCCTAATAGAGTGGTCAAAGCGATATGCATGTACTAAAAATGCTCTAAGTTCTCAACCACTGGAGATCACGTGATGATTTTTTGTGTGTGGTATTGGAGTATTTAAGGCTTTAAATAAAAGTTAAAATTTTGGAGAAAAAAAATGTCGAAGTTAGTTAAAAATCAATTTCAAATGTTCACTTCCGGTTTTGTACACGAAAATAAATTTAAATTTGGAATTCGACAAAAGTATCTTAATCTTCACTCTTTTAACTATTATAAGCTGCATATTTCGTTTTTTGAATAAATTAACTAATAATTAATAATGATGGTCTAAAAAGTACGGACTGCCACCTAAGTAGTTTTTTCAAAAGACCGTAACCCGGGAAAACCGCATCATACAAGAAAAAAAAATTGTGTGTGCATTTATACTCACTAGAAGTATAATCCACCAAGAAATTAGCAAAATTCATGACCTCACTTTTTTTTGGTTGTCCGGTTCGCGTGAAATGCCCCTTTTGTGTAATGTACACCGGGTTTTGGAATTTCTTCAAGCTCCCAAAACATTCTCATTTGTGCGTCTGAAGTTTGTGTAAAATTACAGTGCACCTTATTAATGCGTGTGTATTTTGTAGAGGGCGCTGTACCGGCGACTATCCATCCCAATTTTGTGTTTACCAGGTAAGGACCGTCTTTATTTAAGCGAATTTTACCGTCGTTTATTAATTCCCAGAATTTATCCACTCCTATGAGTAATTGAACATCATCGGGGCGGTAAAATTCAGGGTCGGCAAGTTGTATGTTATCCGGTATGTGAATTGAGTGTAAGTCGAATGAAGTCGACAGATCGGATGTAATACTAGGTAGGACCAAACAAGTTAAATTTGTGTTAAAATTGCTGGTTTTTGAATGTAATTTTAGCTCGCATATGTGTGATGAACTTGTTACTGTTTGACCTACGCCTGTTATTTTGTGAGTGGACTGTATCAAATTTAAATCAAGTTTTTTAATTAATGACTCTGACACTATGCACCGCTGAGACCCGTTATCTAATACACAACGGATTGTATGTAAACAGTTACGAGAATCGGCGACATCGACAAGAGCAGTCGACAGTAGAGATTGTTTGAGAATAGGTAGTCCGGGCTTATCAGCTGTTATCTTACCTTGGTATGCCGAATGAAGTGAAGTGTGTGTGCTACTCTCACCGGTAGTCTGATCTGCTCTGTCTCTGCTCGTCTCCGCTCCATGCACAAGGCTATTATGTTTTAAATCACAGTTAGGTTGTTTGCAGGGTCCAAACCAACATGCATCTGCTCCATGACCGGTCCTCATGCAATTCACACACAAGTGCTTATCATTCAGCACCTTCAACCTTTCTGTAGCTGACAAGCGCAGAAAATCACTGCATGAGTAAAGTGGATGGTTACCTGTACACACTGGGCAGCTGCGAGCAAAATTCTTGTTGTTGAAGCGAACTGGTGCATGTGCATGTGCAGTTGCAGGTGTAGATGCATAGCGTTTTGTGTTAGTTTTATGAGATGGATTATTTTTATTATTAGCAATATTTGTTGTGAAATAGCTGTGTACTTGATGATGTGATGAAGCTGGTGTGGGTGATGTGATGTTTAATGACTTCTTGGAGTGGTTTATCATGTCCAGCATATCAGCTCGATCCTTCATGAACTTTATAAGTTGATCGAGTGTGATAGACTTGGAAGTATCCCCCAAGAGTGAACTTTTGTGTTGCTCCCATTCTCTTTCAGTTACTGAATCTAATTTAGAAATAACTATGTGTATTATGAGTGTGTCCCAATGTGAAGTGGGCTCACCGAGGCCTTCAAGAGCTCTGAGGTTTTTTAAGATGTGGTCGATTAGCTTTCTTAAGTTAGAGGGTGATTCTTTATTTATGTTATTGATAGCGAATAAGGCTTTGACATGGTTGTGAATTAGCAATCTCTTATTATTAAACCTGCCCTCTAATAATTCCCATGCTGTAGCATAGTTAGTTTCTGAAAACTCAAGCGATTTTATGACTTGTAATGCACTCCCTGTCAGTGAGGATCTGAGATAATGGAATTTCTGGATAGCACCTAGCATGTCATTATTGTGTATCAGGGACAGGTAGGTGTCACGGTACTCAAGCCAGTTTTCCACTGAACCATCGAAGGAGGGCAAAGAAATTGTTGGCAATTTTACTGTGTTATTAGCATAATTATTTTTAGGTAAACTTTTGAAAGAAGAAGAGCTGTGGTGAGATGACTTGGAACTTTCAGCATCATCCTGTGACAGATGTTTTGCTAAGGCAACTATGCTGTAGTATCTAGTTTGAAATTGTTAGAACTCATCATCGCTTATCTCATCTTCTTCCAAATAGCTTTCTATCTCCAACTGAACGCTTTCAAATTCTTGCAATAAAGACTCTGTGTTAGCTAATCTTAGAGAGATTTCTCCCCTCTGAATATCATTAATTGACTCTAAATCCTTTAAATTATTTATGTACTTCTCAAATAATGTGAGCTTGCGTTTACAAGTTTTTCTTTTATTTTTGAGCTGTGACAGAACTTCCTCATGCTTAGCCATGTTGATGGAAAATGGTACTTACGATTTTTCAATATTAACGAGTGAGATTGGCAAGAATGGGCAACAAACACTGAAGATCTGATGATGCGAGTTTCTTGATCTTCTTTGATTAGCACCCAGGTTGAGCAGGACTGCACGCGATGATGACGCACGCCCCCTCTGATGACTCCTGAGCTGATGATGCCTGTGTTGGCTGGTCGCGATGATGACGACTACGAGCTGGTCGCGATGATGACGACTGTGGGCTGGTCGCGTTGATGACGACAGTGGGCTGACCGCGACGCAGATGAAGACGCCGCCGGGTCGAACACGCTGATGAAGACGCCGCCGGGCTGACCGCGACGCTGATGAAGACGCCGCCGAGCCGATCGCGTTGATGAGGACGCTGCCGGGCTGACCGCGACGCAGATGAAGACGCCGCCGGGCTGATCGTAATGAAGACGCCGCCGGCAAGCGGACCGCGCTGTTGAAGACGCCGCCTGGCAGACCACGCTGTTGATGACGCCGCCGGTTGATGCCGCTCGACGCTTGCGCAGATACCGGTCGACGCGCAGATGCCGCTCGACGTTTTGTAAAGATGCTGCTCGACTCGATGCTTTGCCCAGATGCCGCACGACCACGAAGAATCTCGTCCCTCGTTGCCCTAACCACCATGTGACTTCAATCTTCTTTTTCTAAAGCGATCCGGTGCAGAAGGTCCAAAATATGTTGTCGCAGTCAATGGTGGTTAGGGATTTTGAAGCGAAACGAGGATATTTTTCAGGAATAAACTTTTTATTAAGTTATTTGCAAAAATGAAAATCACATGTACATGTCGTCTGTGTGTTGACAATGGAGTCAAAGTGAAATGTGAACGAATGAATGAATATAAACTGGAAGACAGAAAAAACAAACCGGAAGGGTGACTGAAATGGCTTTTTTGAATGAACGAACGGTTGAATGAATATTTATCTTACACTAAACGCTCATAGATGGCGTTAACATAGATCTAACTGCAAATTCGCAAAGACGCACATATTTTCGCAAATGTAAGCAAACTGGAAACATGGTAGTTTATGAGCTAAAGTAACTGCTGTGCTGTCCATACACCAATGTTTTGAGAGAGCTCGTCAAACTGTAAGTAGATCTGGAATAGCTATTTCAGGATTGAGGAATATTCTGTTTACGTTGATCCACATCCCTACTAACTGTATCTGTTCATACATGAAGAATAAAATAGGCATCTTTCAAAACTAACTACAGAAAAACAGAAAAATAATACACTTCTTCTTCTTAAAAATTAGAAAAATTGAGACATATTATTTCAGTAATATTTTTAAATTTGGAATAAATGTCTAATTCTGTTCAGTGGTGAGTATAATCTACGAGGTTTCTAAATCCTAAAGTGAATGATCTCAATTCAACTTTTAATTTTGTAGATTTATATTTTTGTTTAGCTCTGAAAACGAAAGTGTCTTAATTTATTTTTATGTGAAGTAAAGTAAGGAACTTACCTTAACTTACCTAATATAGATTAAGTAACCTTACCTCATAGAAAAATAATTATAAGCAGCTGTTTTGCTATTGCAAATTGCACAGCTACGGTAGATGTACCTCCTTATACAATCCGCATAATTATCGAGTCTGGATGGTTCCCCTTTTCCTGGAAGACAGTCCTTTCAGTTGCTGCGGCGATCAAAAACGGAATCTTGGTATACAGGATGTTAGGAAAAGTTGTACGCTCCTTCAAACCACACGTTCTATAGGTATAATAAAGTATGTAAAGAATGTTCAAACAATTTATAAAAAAGCAGAAGATAAAAATAAGTATTTTTTTAAAACCGTTATTTTAATCGTTCAATCCTACAACACAGCACGCTTTACTTTTGTGTCTGTACAGTCAGTTACCGCTCGGATAACTTTGCACCGTTCCTTTGTCGCGCGCGCTAAGGTCTACAACGGCTGTATGTTACCGTAACGACATACTTAGTCGTGCACAGACCGAGAGTTGAACATATTTTTTGTAAATTATGTTTACTATAAAATATTTTTATAAATATGGTCAAGAGTCAAGACCCTTTCTTACACCTACAGAACTCGTAGTTTAAAGGATCGTACTACTTTTCCTAACACCCTGTAGAGCACGCATAGCCTAAGTTGAGACTAACTTTGGATTTACATTACTAGGCATTTAGTCGTTTGAGACGAGTGCATTTAATGCATAAATAGCACTGTGTTTTTAGATTTCGAAAACTTTTTCTCTACTGTTTAAGTTGGTACAGTAGGTACGCGAGTTAATTATCATTCTAAAGTATGCGCATTCTTATCGCACTTGCCAGTATCTCGGCGTGTGCGACAAAGAAGCGCATACTTCAGGATGGTAAAGAACTCGCGTGTGTACTGTGCGTACTTCGTACTGACTTCCGTTTAACGGTATTCTCTATCCTAATGTCTATCCAACTTATTTCTAAAATTTTCTTCCAGTTGTTTAGTGCTAGTCCTTCTTCGTAAGGATAGGAATGTACTGAATTAAGCACATGGAATGCATACGTTGCTTCTGGAAGAGACTTTGTACTACGTATGTGGATTTCTGACTAAGTATAAACCTTGTATCGTTAATACCTAAGAAAATCTTTTTCAAACAAACGAGATTATTTCTTGTAAGAACGAAATTCTTGACAGCACTCTCAAAATATTTAGCTAAGTTTTTTATGAGTCTGGCAAGTATTGTTCAAGGGTTTGTCTCAAACTTTTGTAATAACGTCTGATACGCCAAATTGGGTTCCAGTTGACTTTTATTATTGTATCTTTTTTGTCAACTCCGTGCTACCAGATACCCACTGCTAAAATTAAAGAATTACTTTTTTTGTTGTTTTATCGTATTTTGCAAACGTAATACATATTTAAAAAATGCGCTTTCAATCAACTCTGTTTAGGGCACCGAGTTGATGAAACACCCTGGGAACTCTGGTGGTGGTAAGGTTTTCAATAAGGCATTATTACTAAATAATCAAATAAATGTGAAAATTCATTCATTCAAGTTACAGTTCTAGTTAGGAAACTATTTTAATAAATTAAAGATACGAAAACCACCAATAAAACGGATTCCGACGACAACCGAAGAATCTTCATAAGAAAGTGTTCTGAAATAGTTTCCGTACTTCCTAACTGTCCGGATGCCAGCGCACGTGTGTACGCCCGAAATATCCGGAACGAACTCTATGCCGAGCCCATCGGAGTGACACGAGAGATATACTGTGAAGATTATATCTTGAGATTAATTTGAGATGACGATATTTGAAAAATACGAAGAATTAGTAAACTTTCTCTGACTTTTGCTGACGTTTCTTGAACAACGACCGCTAAGCAGGACGAAGAGAACATGTCATACTAAATTCAAATATGAAAGAATGTCTATTTGCTCTTAGTGGCTAGCGATGGTCAGCAACACTGACTCTGACTCTACTTTACTTATTTATCTGGAAGAGCAGCTGTATTTTGCAAAAGATTGCCAAAAACTGGAAGGATTTTCTGAATTGTGATAAAAACAACCAGATAAAAAATTATATAATAGCAAAAAAACAAGATAAAAAATAAGAGATAGCAAAAATGAATTAGTCGAGCGAGCCAAATAGGGCAAGAGGTTAGCAAAGCTGTCGATAATGATCACCCCTGATCTCAGTTTGTAGTGCTACGGAGCACAATCAACCTCCTCACTTAGTGCGCATATCTAGTTTTGATCACATGATTTTGAAAACATCACTAAATAAACCATTTTAGAATAGAATTGTTTGCAACTTTACATCATGAATTTAAATTGTGTTTTTTCTTGAATCTTAAAATACTTTGGATCTGTTTAAATGTATATGGGAGTCAGAAAGAAGCTTTAAGAGAAATTACTTTTCGCTTCCCCCTATCTTTGTCGTCGCTTCCTTCTTATTTCCTTTCCGCCACGGAATGTTTTGAATTTAGAAGTTTATCCGAGAAATGTTATCCCCTCTGCCTCGTGCTGTAGTATTTTGGTGTGGACTGTGGAGTCGCGGGGACAGTTTGGAAGCGATCCAGTCGCGTGCGCAACTCGTGGCGCGGGCGCGGCGCGTTGCTGCGACAAACGCTAATGCGGTTAATTATAACAGGATAAAAAATGTGCTGTGATAATGGTGACTAAATATGAATAAAAAGATTTTGGACGTTAATTTTTATATATACTCGTGGTGAAAATAAGTGATTGAAAATTTGGAGAAAAATTTTCTGGTAATCTATTTAGTGACTTAATTGGAAGTATCAATCAACCGAGCTGAAACTTAATTAACTTTGATTTAAAACTTCTTAATGAGATCGCGTATAAGATCGGCAATATATTCCAAACCATTTACTGACTCATACACAAAACAGTCTACAATAAAATCAAAGAGCAAACAAACAATAAAACAGCAACTATTTCGAGCGCGTGCGCTACCAAAGAGAAGAAAACGTTGCACATAAACAAGATGGCTTCGGACCGGCACACGACTCGTGTGTTTATTTATATTTGCCTCTCTTTCTCCCTTCCTATGGTGAACGTGGGTGCAAGAGTGTTCGAAGATGATGGTGTCTTGAACGATGACAGTGGAGTGCGGTTGACTAGAGAATACCATCTGCAGCAAGGTGCGCTTAGGGGCATGATCGTGAAACCAAGCAGAAACTATGATTTGCAGCTCGTGGAGATGTTTCTTGGAATTCCTTATGCTGCTCCACCAGTTGGCAGTTTTCGGTTTATGCCGCCAGGTAAAAACTACCATTTATTTTTTTCACATTTTCACCTATATTATTATTGGTTATTAAAGGAGTTATCGGTCGGTGGTTCTAATTTTTTGTTACTGGAGAGTTGACAAGAACTTTTTCCTGTATCTGAAGCAACTTTTATAGGTACACAATTCACACACCCATTTCAATTATTGTGTTTAACAACTAAACTATTATTAAGATTTCAAATCAGCAACAAATCTTATAGCCATATTTAATTGACAATTTCAATTTTTTTTTTAAATTGCAAAGATAAAGGACCATAATGGTGAAGATCTTTACTTCATATCACAGCCAAAGAATCTCAATAAAAATGACCCACTTGAGTCATCGACATATTGTCGCAGATGTTGCACGAATACATACTCCGTCTAGACGTCTGCATGTTTTTTTACATTCGAACCTAGACTTTTGCTGAAAAATAAAATCTTGATCTGCTGTGCGAAGCTGGCTCAGACTCCGTGCGATGGGAGCTGAGATTAGTGGCACACCGTTACTATTTCGCGAGTGGCAACATAAAAAAAAACCGTGGAAATAAGGACCGTTTTTTGGACACTGTAACATGAACTTTAGACTTATGTCCATTTTCTATTTTCAAAACTAGACAAATGAACAAATAAATTTAATGTAGACTTGTCTTAGACTTGTTGTTGACCAAAATTGACTGCTGAATTGCTGATGAAGGTGTCAATTCAATTTACGTTTGGTGTTAAATTTGTTAAGTATAGAATTATACTTAGCTTTTTGTAGAAATGTATAGTTGCAATAAATTTGATTTGAAGAATTAAAGCATTACTATAACAGCCACAATAAAATCCACTGCTGAGCATGGGCCTCCCCCTAGTAGGGAGGTATTTGCCATACTCACCACGCTTGGCAGGCGTGTTGGTGAGCGCAATGCAAGATGCTGCAATGCAATTGCGAAATTCATCCAGGGATTGAACCCCTGGATGAATTATCCCTTAGTCACCGGCATCACACGGGAAATTAGAGCATTAATGACTCTCATACTTTTGTCAGACGTCATGTATGATCGTTTTCTACAGCCATTTACCTACGTTCTGCCTACCACGCAAGAGATATAGGCGTGATTACCTATTACATGTTTCTAGAAAAACAAAAATAGGCACCTAACTACAATTACTCCAGGTATTTAGGCAAAGAATAAATTAAAATACTCCCAAAAGGGGACCCTAAAAACGTGTCCCCGATAAAAAAGGCAAAAGAAAGCATTAACATAGAGATGAAAAGTAAACTCAATGGGGGCAGAAAAAAAGAATTGTAAAAGGTTTTTGCTGTATTTTGCTTAGATAAGACGTGCTCATTATTTGCGTAAGAACTGGATTTTTTGTGGACAGGGTTGTATTTTTAGTGCGAATTAAGGTAATTTATAACATCCAATTGGTACAGTTTCTTAGACTTATAATTTATTAAACAACTAGCTGCCCGTCAGCGGTTTCACCCGCTGCAACCTATTATTCCGCGGGAAAAAAGCATTATTCGCCGAGAGATGTCGCTGTTAGTTTTCGGCGAAAACGTTTAAAACGCGAATCGGCTCAGTCACGCCACCTATTTCAAAAATATTGGAAAATGCGTGATCCCGTGGGAATGAGACATTTTTCCGTGGTAAAAAGTATCCTATGTGTTATTCCAGATGCCCTTTTATATTTCTGCAAAGTTTCATGTCAATCTAATCAGCCGTTTTTGCGTGATGTCGTAACAAACACACACACAAACATCCGCCTTTATAATATTAGTAGGATTTTATAGGGTTACATTTAGATGTGACGTATGAATGTAACTTTCACACATACTAGTTAGTTACTTAACGGGTCTAATCGCGATAGTTTAAAGGTAAATAAGCAATTTACCTGGGAACCCTGTAAATTTCATTATTTACCTATATACTATCGCGATAAGATCCGTAAAATAAGTAATCGCGAGTGCTTAAAAGTTGAATGTTACTTTACTTTTAATCTCATCAACTGAAAATGTTAAAATACTGTTAAGTAACTAAACTCTTGCCAAACTGCCCTAGCACTTGCGGTATGCAGGATCTGTTGGAGGCTAACATTCAGGCAATCAATGTAGCCAAATACTGGGCAAATAAAATTTTGCTGTGGTCCATCGATTCGATGAAGAAGAAGATCTAATTTGACATTCTTTGACGAATTGTTGAACTGTTCTTTCAAAGTGTCTTATTCAGTCTCTGACATGAACTTATCGTATCGTCAACATTGAGTGTAGGTACGAAAAAACTTAGTACAATCTAAATAAATCAAAAAAATTATGAGAAAAACACATTGACACCATAATATTTATTCTTTCCAGCCAGCGCTCCACCGTGGCCCGGCGTGAAAAAAGCGACGCGCTTCGCTCCAGTGTGTCCGCAATCCATCCCTCCCATCAAGAAGGGGAACCCGCCCTCTTTGGGCCGTCAGCACTACATGAGCAGAATCCAGCCTTTCCTGGCTAACGAGGCTGAGGATTGCTTGTATTTGAACATCTACGTGCCTTTTAGAGGTAAGATTTTGTTGCCATATGTTTCACAAAATATGTTTGGTAAGGTCTTCGTGACAGTGATTTGAAAATGTATTAGGGCTGGCGCATAAATATAATAATGAAGAAAAAACTTCATCTTAAATTAAATAAAGTTAGCGTTAGTGGCACTGGGTAACAGGGCGTCTATGAGAGCCGTTTCGTGATCTTAACATGAAATTCAATTTCTTTGGGCTTCTGTTGAAAGTCCTTATTTTTTATCCGAATCGAATGTTAACACTATATCTACAAGGAGCTAAAAGGCTTTATTCAAATAAAATCAAAAACAATACATTTACATACAAAAAAAAAAAATTCTGAAATTAAAACATGTGACTACTTACAAATAAAGAAATACCTACTTAAGGCACCCAAAACGCTGGTAGCGGTCCTTCTGTGATCTGAAGTCTTGCAGAGACGCGCAGAGACTTCCCCGAAAAAGTTTTGGCTTTAGAGCCCCATGAAGCTTAGGTAAAATATATTGGAATAATAAACATACCAATTCAATTCACAATTTATGACACCCTTGACCCTTGCGCATCTCGTATTTTCTAGATAGATATCCTAAATTGGTCCCTCAAACACCGTTTTCTCGTAAATGGTCCCAACGTTGTATAAAATAGGTCAGTCACGTGAGGAAGGGGCGATAAAAATGGCTGAAATAGGTCGCTGTGAGAATAAAAACACCACTTCGGCAAATTAAAACATTGTGAATACGTATGGCCACTTAGATACAAGCCCGAATTACTTATTTATTGTGTGATTATCCAAAGAAATTTTGCTTTTAATTGCTTGTCTGTGGCAAATTCCTATATAGGACGCCACAGAGTAGGTTTCCTACCTATAAAAAATGGCGCCACAGTTATTTTCTTTCGTTTTCGCTGTAAGTTATACATGGTGGTACCAAACGACCCATTTTCCCAAAAACATTAAGCTCAACAAGTCAAACTGAACAACTTTCCCGAAGGAACTGTTGATCAGTTTGACCTTTTGAGCTTAGCGTTAACGAAAGTGGGTCGTTCGGTACCACCCTGTATGACAACATACTTAATTACTGCAATGAAGTAACCGAAGCATTATTGTTTAAAGTTTAAACGATATGTAAAAAAGAAGATTACAAATATTACATAGTATCATTGCGGAACGTGACTTCAAATGATGAAAATATTCGCGGTATTTATGTTTTATAATACATTGAACTAAACAGTCCTTAAAATTTTATTATACCGTAGATACAGCGCATTTAAAAATAACTATCATTCTTAGGTATCTACTCACTGTGTACTTTCCTACCCATAAATACGAACAAAATTGAAAATGGTCTATATGCATACAAGACCAGTGCGTGTCAAATCCACGTAAATAAACGTATTTCATTAGAACGCATGTGTGGCTCACACCTGTCTCGCCCCGTCTAGCGTGCTTGCGCTTGGCTATAAAAGGAACGGCACTTCCTGGCTGCGTAAATAACACGAGTAAATAAAACGCTTCTGATTTGACATGAACTGTGGATGCTACGTAGGTATAACAACGAAGGTATAAGCTATTTTGTACAAAGGATAAAGAACTAAGTACTACTCATAGTCCAACCTACGTTTGAGTAGCAATAGCATGAGTCTAATACTAAATGAACCACCGAATTAAATTGACGGTGAGTTATGATATAGATACAAATTAGGGAAACGGCGCGCGGGCGAATATATGTTAAGTATCAATAACTCATAGATTTTTCTTAAATACTTGTCCAATTTACTTGTTATAGTTTAAACAAATTCAACTGTTATAACGTTAAAAAAAAAACCAAGACAATTAGTCATGGTAGTTTTTTTTTTTAAGGCCTGTTGTTCAAAATATCTCAGTAAACCACGAACGAGTCAGAAAATCTGCTGAATCCGCTAACGGCTAAACGCGAAACCGCAAAAGAGAACGTCCCGCGAACGCGAACTATCAAATAGACTTCCAAACTAGCGCGTACGAATATGAATCTCCTATTTCAAACAGAGATTTATTTTGAAAGAGAACGCTGGCGCCAGCAACCCAATTTCCACAGAGTAAATATGTGTCAATCAATCGTATCTGCTCCACTGAACTGAAAAGCCTAAAAATAGTGAACGAACGAACAGCTAATTTGCCTTTGAAAAGGTGCAAAAATGTTTGGAGAGGTGTGGTGTTGGCATCCGACACCGGTGAAAGTTCCGAGTAGAGAGTGTTTTGAATATTCTGGAACATGTAAGAAGAACAAAAGTAAAGCTGAAGTGGGATATGTAGTGTCCTTGATAATATACAGGTTTGACCATAGAGTGACGTCAATAAAAAGAAATTCGATTCCTCACATCTTGGGGTATTTTAAAATACTCCATGTACGTTTCGCGATTATTTTTAGTTACTGAGTGTTGAGGACCTCAAATAAAACACCTCGGGTTTCTTCGATATGGACTGTATTTTCACTGGTTGCACTACTTTACAAACTATTTAATACTAGGGATACTTCACTAGACTGGACTACTTTTCACTTTTACTTTTCACTTTTTCTTCACTGAACTGGATACCGAACTGAACTGTACTGAACTGTGGTCCCACCCGGGATGTGCGTCAATATATACAAAATCAGCCAAGTCTAGAATATTCTGCACTACCTACGCACATCCGGAGAGGGCGGAAGTTATGAAAAATCTAGAACTTTCTTATAAGCATCCAATCAGAATACGTAATTTTTCGGGCAAAAATCTATGTATCTCTCTCGGTAGGTCTCTTTCTATGATTAGCCAATCAGAATTAAGAAACATTGGGCAAAACTAGCAACACTGACAAAAAAAACTTCTCGCTCAAACGCTATCTAATATAGAACCATCAAAAAGTGATGACGGACCTAAAAGTTCTAGATCTTTCCCAATTTATCAGCCAATCAGGATAAAGGTCAAACTAACAACTAATACAAACGAACTCACACTAACAAATAGCCACGCCTAAAACTATCACAAACAAACATATCACTCGTCTAAACGCTAGCTAATTCAGAACTATTAAAAAGTAATGACTAATCTGACGAAAGAAATTAGATAATTATAACATAATTATATACATAAACAATGCCTAAACCTAACCCATATCTAATGCCTAAACCTAATGCCTAAATGCCTAACCTAAGCCTATGTATTTTAGCCTATGTACAGTCTTCAGGGCGGGTTCGCGCTCGCCGTCCGCAACATCCTCCCCCCGGCGAAGTCTCCGAAGCCATCTCGGACCGGTAGGGCGGCGAGCTTGCCTGCGAACTGGCCGCTGGATGTTTCAATATGGTTTGGCGTTTAGGGCTTCAGGGTCGAGGACTTCATCGCGTGGGTGCGTCTTCTCCTCGTAGCGGAGCAGGTTGGTGTCGACCACGATGTCCTCTTCTCCGACGTCGCTGGAGTTGTTTGTCGCCTCTCGGTGTCGGGAACTTCATCGCGCGGGGCTTCCTCGTGGAGTGTCGTTCAGATGAGGCGTTGCCAAGCTCCCCCCTGGTTTGTCGCTCCAGGTGCGATGATCTGCCGTTCGGTCTTCTGCGCGTAGTTTTCGAGCGCAGGCAGCGTGTAGGCGTCTCGTAGTTCGGCGTCTTCTTTCTTGCCGTAGTCTTCCGTTGATCTCCCCCCGTGCCGGGCAAGCGGAGTTGTCGTCTTCGGCGTGCTCCCCCCGTGTCGGGCAAGCGGAGTCGTCGGTCGTCTCCCCCCGGTGCGGGCAAGCGGAGCTGTCGTCTTCTTCGGCCTCGTCTTCTTCTGGCTCCCCCCGTGTTGGGCAAGCGGAGCTTCTTGCAGGTCGCGTCGTCTCTCTTGTTCGGGTCCTTCGGGATCCTTCGTCGTCCATGCTGGTTGGTGACGCGATGAGTGGTGCTGTCGGGCAAGCGGAGCTGTCGCTGGCCTCGGCTGGCTCCCCCCGTGTTGCGCTGCATCTTGATGCGTCGGTCGGCGCTGTCGGGCACGCGGAGCTCACGGTCTCTGCGGGCTCCCCCCGTGTTGCGCCGCGTCCGGAGGCGTCGGCTGGCGCTGTCGGGCACGCGGAGCTCGCGGTGTCGGTCTCGGCGGGCTCATCCCATGTTACGCCATGTCTTGCGGTGTGGTTTGGCGCCGTCGGGCAAGCGGAGCTGCTGGTGTTGGCTAGCTCCCCCCGTTTTGCGCCGTATCTTGTCGTCGTCAGGGTCCCTTGATGACTTCTTGACCGTGCGTGCGTCGTCCATCGGTAGCTCCGCGGCGGTGACTCCCGAAGCCCTGTGGGAGTAAGCCTTCACCCTGTCGTGGAGCTCGACGTCCTCGGCGGTCTTCATGTCGCTGCAGGATCGTAGGTGCAGGACGGTGTCATCGATGCTGGTGACGTGGGGTGGTATTCTGCCATAGATAACCCACCCCAGGCGGGTAAGTCCTGCGATAGGTTCAGACGCCTTTCCCTTCAGCAGTCGTTGGTGTACTATCAAGTGCCAGTTGTCCAGGCCGATTAGTATTTCTGGCACGGCGCCATCGATGCAGACTTCGTCTTCTTGCAGTTCCTTGAGGTGGTCGAAACGCAGGCATTCTTTCGCTACTGTCTGATGCCCGGTTGACAGCTTGTCGATAGTGCGTGCGCGGATTTTATGCTCATCAGTCATCTGGAAGCCCCTGATGGACACGGCGACATTCTTGCTGGCAGCTTGGTGTCGCATCGAGCCGATCCCATTGATGCGCAGGCCTTGCCTCGGCCCATCAGCTTGCAGTCGTCGCGCCAGGTCTTTGTTGATTAAGGTGAGCGTTGCGCCTTCGTCCAGTAGCGCGTGCGTCTCGACTTCAATGCCCGTCGGTCCCTTGACGATGACTTTACAAATCTTCAGTAGTACTTTCTCATTCCGTCTGGTTGCCGTCATGACGGTTTCATCTTCATCTTGCGGTGCCGCATTGTCCTGTCGTGCCGCGTCGTCTCGCGGTGGCGGCGTAGTCGGCCGGTCCCAGTGTAGCGACGGGTGGTGGTCTCGGTCGCAGCCATCCTTCCCGCATTTCCTCTTCTTACACGTGGACCATCGATACTTCTCGTTGACACAGCTGAAGCAAATGCGCTCATCCCGGACCCACTGCCATCGGTCGTTGACGTCCATGCGTCGGTACTTCTTACAGGATGGTACGTCGTGTGGTCCCCCGCAGCACAGGCATCTCTCTTCTTCTTTCTTATCCTCAGCCGTGAAGACAGAGTTGCGTGGCGGCGGGACGCGCGGTGGCGGAGCGCGCATTATCTGTGTGCGCGGTGCCTGCTCCGTTCGTCGCGATGCAGTGCCGGTGTACTTCGGGCTGTCGTACGTGTGTCTAACGGCGCGGTCAGCCTCGCGCATTAGGAACTCCGACAGGACTTCTATCTGCGGGCGGTTGCGGTCGGCCTTCTCCTCGGCGTAGTCGCACCATCGGGTCTGCAGATGCGGGGTCAGCTTGGCGGTGACTTCGCGGGCCAGCTTCGGGTTGCGCAGGTAGCCTTGGTCGTCAAGCGTCGACAGTACGCACGCGATGTTCTGCAGCTTGACGGCGAACAGATTGAGGTCGTGCGACGAATTGCCCAGGCGCGGCAGGTTGGACAAGTCCTCCAAGGCTTTGTCGATGATGTACTCCGGCCGGCCGAATCGCTGCTCCAACGTCCGCATTATAATCTCTGGGTCGTTGGCCGTCGACATGAGGCAGTACACAGCTTCGCGGGCTTCTCCACGCAGGCTGTAGCGTAGTCGTGCTAGGTTCTCAGGCCGGGAGAACTTATACAGGATGGTGGAGTCGCGGTAGGCGGCCTTGAAGGGTAGCCAATCCTCTGGGTTGCCGTTGAATGTCGGTAGCTCCTGCGCTTGACGCGGCGGCGGGCGCGCGGTGACCAGCTTCATAATAGCTTCAGTCAATTTGTCTATCGCCCGCTCTCTCGATCGGTACGGCGTAGGCGAGCGCGAGCGTCGTCGGTAGTCGCGGTCGTCATCGTCTCTGTCGCCGTCCCGACGGGGGTTTTCAGCGTCGCGCTGGCGGTCGTCATGACGCTCTTCATGTCTGTCTCCCTGGCGCGGAGGTGGCGGCGGGTCACGGCGGCCATCTTCCTCGACGCGCGTTGGTTGGCGTCGCTCATCGCGCGGAGGTGGCGGCAGGACACGGCGGCCATCTTCCTCGACGCGCGGTGGCTGGCGGTGTTCATCGCGCGGAGGTGGCGGCAGGACGCGGCGGCCATCTTCCTCGACGCGCGTTGATGGGCGTTGCTCGGCACGCGGAGGTGGCAGCAGGACACGGCGGCCATCTTCCTCGACGCGTGCTGGCGTGCGTAGCTCGGCGCGCGGAGGCGGCGGCAGGGACCTGCGGCCGTCTTCCTCGACGCGCGCTGGTGGGTGTTGCTCGACGCGCGGAGGTGGCAGCAAGTCACGGCGGCCATCTTCCTCGACGCGCGCTGGCGGATGTTGCTCGGTACGCGGAGGTGGCAGCAGGCCACGGCGGCCATCTTCCTCGACGCGCACTGGCTGACGATAAGATTCCTTGAGGTATCGTTGCATTGTCTCGTCGTACTGGAAGCTTCGCCTGCGATCGTCTTCAGCGGCGGCGGTTGCTGGCAGCGCGGCTGTCGGCTTCTGCGGGCGTGCATGCTCCGGTGTGCCGAGTATCGTCGAACGTTCGTTCAGCCACGCAGTAAATTCCTCCTACGCTAGCCTCGGATCTTCAAGGAATTGACTTGCCTCTTCTTCGTCAATCGCCTCCATTTCTTGACGCAGGCGAATGTTCTCTGCTTCCAAATCGTTGAGACGCATTTTTTCCAGTATTTGCTGTCGGCGTTTGGCGCTCTCCGTGGAACGTACGGAGCGCACAGATCCCTCGGGCGAACGGCTGGTGCGTGGCGCGAGGGCGCGGCTCCCGGCCGCGGCAGCTGGCGCTGTGACGGGCTCGCCTGTGGCCCGTAACATGCCGGCGCCAGCTTCACTCTGCGTGTCGTAGCCAGTCTCGTATGCTCGTCCTGTCCTGGGTGTCCCTTCAGCCGCGGTGGTTGACGGTGATGCCGGCGTGTCGGCGAGCATCTTCCCCTGCCTTGTCAAAACCATCCTGATCGGCGGCTTCCCAGCGAAGAGCTTGAGTATCCCTTGCGGCTGCTTTTTCTGTAGCAACCGCTCCTCGAAAGTAGTGACCGAGGATCACTGCCCGGTGCGGCGTAGAACGGCGGCGGTGCGCGGGCTGTGGTGCTGTGGCAGCGGCGGCGTCGGCGGTGCAGCGGCGCGGCGGTAGCGGCGGCTGCGGTGCTGCGACGGTAGCGGCGGCTGCGGTGCTGCGGCGGCGGTGGCGTCGGCCCTGCGAGCGGCCCTGGCAGCGGCGGCAGCGGTGGCGGCGGCCCTGCGAGCGGCGGCAGCGGCGGCGGCGGTGGCGACAGCCCTGCGATGCGGCGGCAGCAGCAGCAGCGGTGGCGGCGGCCCTGCGCGCGGCCCCGGCAGCGGCGGCGGCGGTGGCGGCGGCCCTGCGAGCGGCGGCAGCGGCGGCGGCAGCCCTGCGATGCGGTGGCAGCAGCAGCAGCGGTGGCGGCGGCCCTGCGAGCGGCGGCAGCGGCGGCGGCGGTGGCGGCGGCCCTGCGAGCGGCGGCAGCGGCGGCGGCGGTGCGGCGGGGCTGCGGCTGCGGAGCGGCGGCAGCGGCGGCGGCGACGCGGCGGTGGTGGCGGCGTCGGCGGCTGCGATGCGGCGGGGCTGCGGCTGCAGAGCGGCGGCAGCGGCGGCGGCGACGCGGCGGCGGTGGCGGCGTCGGCGGTGGCGGCGGCTGCGGCGGTGACCCGGTTCAGCGACGTCTGAGCGGGCCCGGTGAGCAGCGGCAGCGTTGACGGGGTGCGCAGCACGGGCAGCAATCCGGCGCTCGAAGGTCCAAACTTGTTGAGGACCTCAAATAAAACACCTCGGGTTTCTTCGATATGGACTGTATTTTCACTGGTTGCACTACTTTACAAACTATTTAATACTAGGGATACTTCACTAGACTGGACTACTTTTCACTTTTACTTTTCACTTTTTCTTCACTGAACTGGATACCGAACTGAACTGTACTGAACTGTGGTCCCACCCGGGATGTGCGTCAATATATACAAAATCAGCCAAGTCTAGAATATTCTGCACTACCTACGCACATCCGGAGAGGGCGGAAGTTATGAAAAATCTAGAACTTTCTTATAAGCATCCAATCAGAATACGTAATTTTTTGGGCAAAAATCTATGTATCTCTCTCGGTAGGTCTCTTTCTATGATTAGCCAATCAGAATTAAGAAACATTGGGCAAAACTAGCAACACTGACAAAAAAAAACTTCTCGCTCAAACGCTATCTAATATAGAACCATCAAAAAGTGATGACGGACCTAAAAGTTCTAGATCTTTCCCAATTTATCAGCCAATCAGGATAAAGGTCAAACTAACAACTAATACAAACGAACTCACACTAACAAATAGCCACGCCTAAAACTATCACAAACAAACATATCACTCGTCTAAACGCTAGCTAATTCAGAACTATTAAAAAGTAATGACTAATCTGACGAAAGAAATTAGATAATTATAACATAATTATACACATAAACAATGCCTAAACCTAACCCATATCTAATGCCTAAACCTAATGCCTAAATGCCTAACCTAAGCCTATGTATTTTAGCCTATGTACAGTCTTCAGGGCGGGTTCGCGCTCGCCGTCCGCAACACTGAGATAATCAACTTTTAAAGTTGTATGGGAAAATCTTTCGGTTATGTTTTATGTTTGACCGCCTTCCTGACTTCAACCTTCTTTGGGAATGCAATTATAGCATGCGGTTGATCATAGTCGACATATATTTAGCTGAGGTAAAAAAACCCTGAGTTTCGTGTAACACTCTAGGTGGACTAGGGGTGGCAGTATTCTTAGCCGCTATCCCGAATAATTATTGCTCAGCTTATTAATATACACTCTTAAGTTGCTTAGGTTACTTAACATTATTATTAGACCATATTGTAGGTATGCGCAAAAATCACAAATTTCAGCAAGGCACTTTACAACGCTTGAGTTTTTGATGGATATGATATTATACGCTTAAACAAACTTCCAGCGTCCTCATTTCTGCAGCTAAATAGGCTATTCAACTTTTTAATGACGATCCATTAGGCAAATTTGAATTTTCAAGGGCGGAGTTCATGCTAGCAGGAGTTAAGAAAGTTTGCCGAGTTAAAATAATATTTCCCTTAAAAGGCTTTAGATAAAAATCTTTTACAGGAAGAAATAAATTTTGATCCTCGTCGTTCCACTCTTACTCCACCTAGTAGTGTTGCCGGGTTAGAGCTAAAAAAGTATCACCTTATGAGTAGGTACGTACAGCATTCTGCACTGCACTCGCTAAAAGACGGCCCATGTCCATTTGTCTTGCTGAGGACTTATGAAGCTGTTGATAGTTTTGACTTCTCCACTATTATATACTAGGTCAAACTGCAACTGGAACTAGGTGGAACTGCATACTCAATCACTGATGTATTATTTTCTTTTATTATTCATTTCATCATGATATCCTCCAAGATAAATTAACTCATGTAAAAGACCTACCACCATACAAAAAAAACTGTTTAATTTTCATTAATATTCGCATGTAAGTGATTTTTTGTAATTCTTTTTGCGAATTAATGTCTTTAAACCTATATTTGACACAAAGCATTTTGAACAATAAAATACGGTTTCAGTAGTAATGAATCGTCGTGTCTCATTCACACCAGTAGTTATATTTAGTACACCAATTTTGTCTCTAGCTACAAAAGTTCCATAGCCAAATCTATTTAAATCTCTGAAAGAATTTTGTCACAGAAGAGTCACGGAAGTATGCGTGTACATATATAAATAGAGTGGAACTCTGGCGCCAACATGGTTTAATGCTCTTTGTAAAATAGCTCGTAGTAGGAGCGACGATTGACTTAGTGAATCGAGTTAGTAATGTGCTTTATTTTCGTGCGTTGTAAATAGGTTAGCTATTTGGGACTAAAAGTTTCGTTAATGAGATGATGCTATTTTTACACAACATAACACGGTGAATTTACGGGGGCATAACACGGCCACATAATCTAAACTCTCAAGTAGCAAAGCAGATAAAACGTAGTTACTTGTTTAACGAAAAGAATTAGATTTTGTTCTTCATTGTCAATCTAGTAATGTATCAAAAACAAATGTAAAAACAACTGAAATTGTTTTTTCTAATAACATAGAATTGGACTCGGACTTTATCAATGAAGCTCAGAGCAACTTTAGCTCGACAATGGATTTAAAGAACAAAGAAAGTCGAAAAACAATGAATAAAGCAGGTAAACTGACTGCAAGGGTTCTGAATAGCATTGTTTAAAGTCCTGTTTTGAGTAAAACATTCACTAATTACAGCTGAAACTCAAATGGACAGGTAAAACTCGAGACTAGTGGCGCCTCCGCTTATGTAAAAAAAAATCTGATTGAAACGTTATTTATAAAATTTCTATTATTAAGTTGCATTAACAGAAGAAAAAATAATATCTTTATATAATAAATCTCATTAAAAAAAGTACAATCAAGATTTTATCTGTTATAAAGAATGACCTGGAAAACAAAATTTCTTTTCAAGAAAATTCTTACAAAGATCTTTTTTATCGTGCAGCGCTAGTTATGCAGACGTTGCACTGCCTTTTGTAGTGTATTCAGCGGTAAAACTGAATTAAACTTGTGAAATGGGTGAAATTTAACATAATTATGTGGATATGTTGATGTGATGTAAGAATAGGTAGATAAAAAAATTAGGTGTGCAAGTAGGTTTTTAGTTATTAACCTAAACAACTTCAGAAAATAATAATGATGATAAAATCTGTTTAAAAATTACAAATCCGATTAAAACCACCGGCGTTTCATTAATAAACTAAACAAAGGCCGGCAACGGAACGTACCGAAGCGTTGCGTTGATTGGAACGGGAAGTGCGCCGGCTCTCATTTCCGTAGCGTAGCTTTTACAGAGAAAAACCTTTTTACTGACAATTTAGTTGCTTCGAGCTTCCCTTTTATGTGGGTTAGAATAGCATCAGCTCATTTTTCTATTCAATGATAAGATAAAAATAAATATTGCCTAGAATGGAACGCATCTAAGGCTCTATCAGCACAGCGATTTTATTTCGCGCGATGTTTTTCACGCACACTGGATCTTATGCAAGTTTCCATTCTGACGGAAATAGTATCGCTTGTGTTTGCATACGAAACAAAAACATTGAACGAAAAAAAAAAACGATACGCGAATAAAATTCGCCGTGCGGACATAGCCTAAACGTTGCGTAGATTGGAACGGGAAGTCCGCCAGCCCTAATTTCCGTTGTGTTGCTCTTACAGAGTGTTTGATTCCGAAGCTGATCTTAGCGCAGTGGAAGCAAATTAAAGTTATCTTAAAATCTAAAACTAAATGGTCGATCAGCCTCGGAACAACATTTGACTACGATTCGTAGTGCTCCCCACTATAGCTAAACAAAATAAATTTAATGAGAGAATTCTGCTCTGGAAAGTTTCCGGCCGAGAAATTCTTGTTTCCAAAATCTACTTAAACAGGGCCCAGCAACGAATTGCTTACCGAGCGAACGATGACGCCGTCGTTTCCTTGTAAGTCTAGTTTTTGACAGGAAAAATAGGTATCAGGTTTGAGGAAGACTTTTGGATTGGGACTTAGGTACTAGACTTACTGCACCCGGGCACCAGCTCGTGTGGCACTCCGTCCCTCCGACAGTTTTGGCTTCACCTCAGTTCATCACTCCACCATTCACCAGTTCACAGTTCGACATCAACAATGTTTTCAACAAAAACAACTAAAGATTCCTCTCCGAATGAGGAATCGGCCCAGTTGGCCCCAATCAAGAAAACAATCCAAAAATATATGGCTATCGGCAGCCGCGACGCGAGCGACGACTCAAAGTGAGGTTATGTTACCGGCGACCACGTTGGCCTCAATCAAAAAGCCGGAACCAAAAATCACTTGGTTCACTTCCCCACCGAACAGGGAAAACCACACGAGAAAACCGAAAGCACACTAAATTACTTATTTATAATTAAACTTCGCATCCACGATGCGGGCGACGGCAGAGGACGTGACAAGTTGACAGAGCAGTGTTGCCAGCACCGCGCGCCCATTTTATACGAAAACTAAACATTCACCCGCCCCGGACCGACCCATCGGTCCGCTCTATGCATGGCAGGCGTGATAATGTAGCTACTGCTCGCTTAAGGACTGAATCCCCCACCTGAACTTCTGCAACTCGAGGAGTGCCATCACTACCCGGAAACAGGTTGAGAATGCGCCCCCGGCGCCAACGCAGTGGCGGTAGGTTGGCATCCTTAACCAGAACGAGATCCCCAATGCAGGGGGGTTCAGTCCTGTCCGTCCACTTAAGGCGTTGCTGCAGAATGTGCAAGTACTCAAGCGACCAACGCTTCCAAAAGTTTTGAGTCATTTGCTGCAACAACTGATAACGCGACAAACGATTGCTATTCACCTCCGTATAGGGATATTCCGGCAAGGCGTTAAGTGGGCGGCCAATTAAGAAATGCCCTGGCGTCAGGGCCTCTAAATCATTTGGGTCTGAGCTGAGCGGACACAAAGGACGCGAATTGAGTACAGCCTCAATTTTACAAAACACGGTCGCCAGCTCCTCGAAAGTCAAAATGGTCAACCCTACAACGCGCAACAAATGCGTCTTAGCGGACTTTACAACCGCTTCAAAAATACCACCCCAGTGAGGGCACGCTGGTGGATCGAACACCCAGGTAATGCCCTGACGGGAGAGGCCCGTGCTGATGGCTTCTTCGTTCTCCCTTAAGAACGTTACAATTTCCTTCATACACCGATCAGCACCCTTAAAGTTGGTACCACAATCCGACCTGATCAGCGCTGGTCGCCCTCGTCGCGACGTAAATCTCTCCAGCGCTGCCAAAAAGGCCTCCGTAGATAGGTCGGCCACGAGCTCCAAGTGGACGGCCTTGGTGGCTAGGCACACGAACACGCACAAGTACGCCTTGATAGACTTTGCGTTCCGTAGGCGTGATGCCTTTACCATGAAAGGGCCTGCAAAATCCGTTCCCACACCTGCAAACGTCCAGGCCTCCGTCACCCGGTCCGGTGGGAGATCTCACATCTGTGGCTGCATTGTGGCTGCCTTCAAGCGGTAACAAGGCAAGCACCTAAACACAACGCTACGTACCGTTCGTCGTCCCGATAAGATCCAGAACTCGCGCTGTAGGATGGCCAAGAGCGCATTACAGCCCGCGTGCGAGTTTTTCTCATGACGATCCCTGACTAAGAGCTCAACTAAGGGTCCCCTTTTTGGAAGTAACAGTGGATGCCGAGCCGAAAAGGGCAGGCTAGCGTTCCGAAGTCTGCCTCCAACCCTGAGCATACCTTGCTCATCCAGGAATGGGTTGAGGCGCACAATTCCTCCCTTCAGCTTTCCACGTCCATCCCTGAGCAGCCTGACCTCCTCTTCAAAATGTTCCGCCTGGACGACTCTAACCAATGAGCATAGAGCCGCATTCCGCTCCGCAGGCGAGAGGACAGGTGTAAAGTTCCGTTCTGCTTGAGGCTTCCTGCAGTTGTTCACGAACCGCTTGATCCAACCTGTCACCCCAAGAAGTTTGTCGAGGAGCTATACCGTTCCAGCAAGAAAGCTGGGTTAGGCTTCGGTACGAGTTGCCCCACGTTCACTCGCAAACCTCGATCAGGTGGCCCAAGCGGCGCCCTGCACTCGTTGAATGGCCATTCCTGCGGCGACTCAGTCAGCCATTGAGGTCCCCACCACAGTGGGTGACTCACCAAATCAGGTGCCCTGCACCCGCGCGAAGCGCAGTCCGCTGGGTTCCATTCTCCCGGTACGTGCCTCCACACTAACGGAGTTTCCGACCCCGTAATCTGTGACACCCGATTTGCCACGAAAACCTCAAGTGTATGTACCGACGTCTGCAACCAGCACAGAACTATCCGACTGTCAGTCCACGCGTACACCGTTTCATCCAAGTTGATGGTACCACGCAGATTGCAGGTTACATGATTTAGCAAGCGCGCTAGAAGAGCTGCCCCTGCCAATTCCAATTTGGGGATGGTCCATCTAGTTCTGACTGGTGCCACCTTACTTTTGGCCATAACCAGACGCACGTGCACAGTTCCCGTTGAACTTGCTGTCCGAAGGTATACAGCTGCCGCGTACCCTCGCTCCGAGGCGTCACAAAACCCATGTAGGGTAGCCTTACATCCCACCGATGGGACTAACTTGCGGGGTATCGCGATGTGCACAATCCCTGGTAAGGTGGTCACAAACTTGAGCCAATCCTTCAACAACTCTCCGGAGAGTTGGTCGTCCCATCCTAAGTTGGCTAGCCTTAACCTTTGTAAAAAGCACTTCGCCATGAACGTAACCGGGGCGATCCATCCGCTAGGATCGAACGTTCTAGCGATTGTCGACAGTACCGACCGCTTAGTCCAAGTTTTCTCCAAAAGGTCGGGCTCGATCTTGTACGTGAATACGTCATGCGTTGGCCTATATTGCACCCCGAGGATGCCCAACGTATTTGGATTGTCCGGGTTCTCAAAGAGGTGCGGGTCCTGATGGAACTCGCCTGGCAAACCAGCCAGGAGCTCTGGGCAACTGGACAACCATTTCCGCAACTCGTAACCTCCTGAACCCATGATCGCGATCAGCTCGTCTCGTAGAATTAGCGCCTGCTCCACGCTATCAGCACCCGTGCAGATATCGTCCACGTAGACGTCGCGATCCAGTACTGCTGCGGCTCGAGGATATCTTACCCTTTCCTGTGCGGCCAACTCGCAGCGTACGTACTGCCAAATACGGACTTGGCTTAAGTCCATACGTCACCGTGTTAAGTTCGTATGTGACCATCGGCTCATCTGGGCTCTCACGCCACAAAATCAGCTGATACCGACGGTCATCCGGATGTATCATGGTTTGGCGAAACATCATTTTGACGTCTGCGACGAACGCTACCTGGTGTAACCGAAAGTCTGTGAGAATGTCCACAATGTCCCGGTTCAATTTAGGACCCGCGTGCAAACATTGGTTCACAGACACACCATTCGAGGTAGGAGCAGAACCGTCAAACACCACCCGTATTTTCGCCTCAGGTGACTTCAAGACAGCCAGGTGTGGAATGTAATAATGCTCGACACACCTCCAATCCAGGCTGGACACCGACATGTGGCCCAATTGAATATATTCCCGCATGAATTCTATATACTTCTGCCGAAGTGCTGGGTCTCGCCTCATCTTCCGCTCCATTCCGAGTAGTCTCCGTTCCGCGAGCTGTCGCGAACTACCTAAAGCGGGGCGGTTTGGGAGAAAAGGTAGCCTGGTCACGAATCTGCCTGACGGGCATCTCGCAGTGTTGTATTGATAGAACAACTCGCACTCGTCATCCTCTGGCTTCCGTCTGTCCGCCGTGGGCGGCTCTTCAGACTCCCAAAACCTCTGCAGCACCTCTGACAGCACACTACCATAGAGGACCGGATCCCGTCTGGTAGGTCCTGAGGTCTCCAAACTGGGCCGAAAACAACATACCCCCCTGTGGTATCTACGGCCACCAAACCAGTTTCCTGGAGTACCTTCTTCCTACCGCACCATAATCTCCCGAGGACGTCTGACCCGAGAAGTACGTCCACCGTACCAGGAGTATCAAAATCAGGATCAGCCAACTCCAACCCTGTGGTTAACCCTCTTACCGTTGGTGGTAACCTAACCTGAGGAGTTTCCCAACCACTTCATCCAGCACCACGGCTGAGACTTGATAGCTGACCCTGTACATGTGCTACCTAATGCGAACTCAAAGTTCGTCTGACCCCGAATGTCAGGCACATTTAGGCCCCGATGCCTACAGCTTCATCCTCACTTGGCCGTACATTTAGGCCTAGCCTACTCACCAGCTTACTCGATACAATACATCCCTGAGCCCCTGTATCCAGTAGGGCTCTTACTTGAATGGTCCGGCCACCGTATCCCCATACCCAAATCTTAGCCGTTGGCAAAAGTACCGTGATTGGACGGGGAGCCGAAGCTAATGAGTAGGCGGCGATTACCTAGCGGGAATCTAAACGCGGTGAGGCCGCGTCCCGCGGGGGTATCCCCTCACTACCCAAACCTGTGTATGGGTCCCACTCCTGCTGGTAGGGAGGTCTGCCCATAAAGGCCATGGCTGGAGTTCTATAGTACCCCGACGGCAAACGTCCGTACCGAGGTTGCGCCTGTAGCCGCGGGTACTCAGGCATAGGCGGGGCATGCGTGGGTCTTGAGACCCAACCAGGTGGCTCAAGCCCGCAGAATACTGCATGTACCCTGGTGGCTGCCTAGTGCTCCCCTGACACCCGCCCGTTGAATCCCGTACCTGGGATGGGTGTCCTTGGCCACGTTCCTGTGCCGCTCTTCCCCAATCCGGCACCTGCTGCCGTGGTGGGGATCGTCCCCACGTCCTTGGGTAAGTGGGCTCCGTCTGTTGACGTCCCCCTGCCTGTCCCTGTGACCGATGCGGAGGTGGGCTCCTCCTTGGAGGGGTTGGGGAGCGTTGCTCCCTCCCTTGGTGGGCAGGCTCCCTTCGCTGATCCGATCCAGCGCTGCCCCCGGCGTCTCCGGAGCGATTCATGCAAAGCAGCGGATGGTGTGCACCCTGGCAGTACCTACAGTTGGTGCTTGAAGGGCACTCGCACCTGATGCGGCCCCAGGCACCGAAAACACCAACGCCTCTGCTGTGCCACACCCCGTCTCCTCTGAACCCGCTGCGCAGCAAACTCCTGACACGCTGCCACCCCGTGGCCTGTCTCCCTGCAGTAGGCACACCCTGATTCCAATGCGGTGTTGTACCGCCTGGGTTGCCTACTGTTGCCTCCTCGCGCCGGTGCACCCGGCCGTTCCGGGTGGCGAGGGCAGAGGTCTCCTTGCGTGGGGCTTCACCAGCCTGGACGTCCACTCGCCTGCTTTCGGCCTCGAGGAACGACTTCAGATCCTCGTAGGTCGGGAGGTGGTCCGAGGACTTGCCCCATGGAGCTGCTCGAATCGAGCGACCATTTCGCTCGGCAGGCGGCGAAGCACTGTGTGGACCAAGATATAACCGTAGCCCGCCACTGGCAAACCCTGTCGCTCTAGTGCGCTGACCGCGACACTGACTGGGTGGAAGATTTTCTCGCGGAGGTCCGTACCTCCCGTTATGGTTGGTATTGACAGCCACTGGTCTAACAGCCTGTCTACAATCAGGCGCTTGTTTCGATACCGGTCGGTAAGGATCTTCCACGCCACCTCATAATTGCTATCCGAGACAGCCAAATGCGTCAGCAATTCATGAGGCTCTCCATGTAGCCTGGACATCAGCTGAGCCATCTTGTACGCCGGCGTTATGTCCGTCCGTGTGTGGACCACACTGCTATACAGGTCCTCAAACGCCGGCCAGTCGGCGTAATCGCCTGCAAAGACTGGAACCGTAACAGGCGGAAGAGGCACCTGTAATCCTTGTCCCACTTTACCACGGAATGGCTTTTCCTTTCCGTCACGTCGCCCAGATATGTCCGCAGCTGCCTGCGCAATGTCCTGTGCCAGCTCCAAGCACTGGCTTACATCGCCCTCAACCAGCTCCTTATCTTCAGGGTTAGGAGCTTCCTCAAGGAGCATGAGGCACTCTGTGAGGTGTTCCGACACAACCCGAACCCGTTCATCTGCCTGTAGTGCACTTTTCAAGAGCGCGTCCTCCCGGTCCTCGCGGCCGATCATTGCCGCTGTGGTAGTAAACCACCTTAATTCTGTCTTTATAGCAGCCTTATACCTGGCGATCGAGGAGCCATGGTACCAACTTTTACACACTCGACTTAATAAAAACGAAAACCAATACACAAATACCACAAAATAAATGTTAGTTGACTGGCCTAGACCTTACCGATAAGGTACCGTTCACTAGGCAAACAATACAGTCACAAAAAAACCGAAACAATATTTTCCAAAATTAATAAAATATGTGGGTAATATAAAAAACACGCTTAATACTAAATTACGGCTAACTATGTTGCAATAAAGCAACCACGCTCTGCTACCAAAAAATGTTTGATTCCGAAGCTGATCTTAGCGCAGTGGAAGCAAATTAAAGTTATCTTAAAATCTAAAACTAAATGGTCGATCAGCCTCGGAACAACATTTGACTACGATTCGTAGTGCTCTTTACTATAGCTAAATAAAATAAATTTAATGAGAGAATTCTGCTCCGGAAAGTTTCCGGCCGAGAAATTCTTGTTTCCAAAATCTACTTAAACAGGGCCCAGCAACGAATTGCTTACCGAGCGAACGATGACGCCGTCGTTTCCTTGTAAGTCTAGTTTTTGACAGGAAAAATAGGTATCAGGTTTGAGGAAGACTTTTGGATTGGGACTTAGGTACTAGACTTACTGCACCCGGGCACCAGCTCGTGTGGCACTCCGTCCCTCCGACAGTTTTGGCTTCACCTCAGTTCATCACTCCACCATTCACCAGTTCACAGTTCGACATCAACAATGTTTTCAACACAAAACAACTAAAGATTCCTCTCCGAATGAGGAATCGGCCCCGTTGGCCCCAATCAAGAAAACAATCAAAAATATATGGCTATCGGCAGCCGCGACGCGAGCGACGACTCAAAGTGAGGTTATGTTACCGGCGACCACGTTGGCCTCAATCAAAAAGCCGGAACCAAAAATCACTTGGTTCACTTCCCCACCGAACAGGGAAAACCACACGAGAAAACCGAAAGCACACTAAATTACTTATTTATAATTAAACTTCGCATCCACGATGCGGGCGACGGCAGAGGACGTGACAAGTTGACAGAGCAGTGTTGCCAGCACCGCGCGCCCATTTTATACGAAAACTAAACACAGAGAAAAACCTTTTTATTGTCAATTTAGGGACAAAGTGGAAATCTGTCAGAGTGCAATTTAAAATACAGGACGACTGAGTTAGGTAGGTATTGTGTTTATTTTTTAACACTGGAAAGCGTGGTGAATATGGTAATATCTCCAAAAAGTGGCCTTTGTCCCTTTACACCACAAGTTTTGAATAGGACTAAAAAGGGGAGGCCATATCAGAAGAGGACTGTAATGTACCAAATTATTTGTAAAAGGTAATAGTAAATGTACCTACCTATTTAATGTCAGTCTAAACATTTCTATCTTTAAATTTAGAAGGAAGTAATTTATGTTCAGTGCCATCTATGGAAAACGATGTGAACGAGAAACGCCGCTAAACCGAAAATGTTCTTAAGAGGGTGGAGTGGAGTGTGGTTCCAGTGGTAAATTTTTCGGATAAAGCTACAACCCTGGGGTGGATAAAATTACTTCAGCGGGTTTGTACTCTGCAAAGTAGAGAGTAGCGTATTGGTGTTAGTTCATAATTATTCAGCAAGATGGCGCTAGTAGACACAAATCTTGTCAAAGTACCAAAGTTTAGTTTAGTCCTCCAAGTGTTTTTCGTTTTATTTTCTTACAAGTAGGTAGCATTAGTACCAACCGTTAGGTATATGCAATATAATTATGTAGATGATGGTACGATAGTGAATCTTTTACAGTGGGGAAGTCATACATAGAACTATGCATTTTAGGTACCTATAAAAATAAATGATACCTAATAAATACCTAATCGTTAGTTGTTAATAGTAGGTTTTCATATCTGTTTCAGAACAAAAGTCCAAGAAGTTTCCGGTTTTGGTCTTCATACACGGAGACTCCTTCGAGTGGAGCTCAGGAAATCCTTACGATGGCAGGATCCTTGCAGCGTACGGAAATATCATGGTCATCACCATCAACTTTAGATTGGGGATTCTAGGTATGTCTGTGCAGGAAGAGAAAAAATGCCGTTAGATTTGCCATAGAACTAACAACTATTAATTCATTTGCAAAATTCAGATATGATATTGTCATTCTCATTTATTTTTACTTCAAGATTCTTTCACATATTAGTTAGGGTAGGCAGGTATGACAATGTCGTTTGATTTATCGTGATTAAGAATATTGTAATATTCTATAAGCCACAGATGAATTTCAACTTTTCAAGTTTTTAATTAGTGAAGCGAATCTAAAACAACAAGGACTAGATGGGATATTTTTTGTAGATTTTATGGTAGGCACTTGCCTATTATCATAAACCTACTATTAACTTTAGTCTGCGTGTACCTATGTAGCTCTCGAGTTTCTACGGGTAATTGATCAGCTATGTGAAACACGATTAGCACAATATATAATTTATGGAATGTATCCTATCCGCATAACATCTTGCAAGTAAATTAATAATGGCAATACAATAGTTGGCAACTGCAAAATAGTATACATACATGTATCACACCTATACCCCTTGCGGGGTAGGCAGAGCATAAACAGTTGTAAAACGGCCGTATACAACACATCTGACAAAAGTTTGAGAGTCGTTGAGAAGACTGTGTATCACATCACCGTAGTGACAGGTTGTCAGCCTGTCGCCTAAAATTTCAATACACATCAACTCTCAAATCCCTTAGTCGCTTCTTACGACACCCGCAGGAAAGATATGAGGGGTGATGCTATTCTAAGCCGGCACCACACGGCAGTAGAATACATTTGATGATTTGGTTACTGTCATTATGATGTTAAAATATAATATCAAATTGATATTACTACTAGGTACAGGTAGTATATCAGCACCCGTCGCGTTTGACGAATATTTGAGGACGGAATTTGTATTGCTTTAAAATGAACGGTTATATGTGCCTAAAATTGTAATAATACATGATATCCTCGAGTCATTGACTATTTTAGTCGCTTTTCAAATCAAATTAAAGTCATAAAAAGCTAGATAAACTAACCGTCCTTTAAAGTTTCCCTTTGAACGAAGGAATAACTATTCACCACAGCGGAAAAACTAAACTAAACTTTAGTTAAAGTAAGCAGCTATCCTTTTCTGTTGATTTAGGTACTTGTTCTGTGAAAGAAAATAACCGCCCCTGAAAATGGAATATTAAACATTTCCACTTTTGCCTTTTCATGAAAGGATCATTCCACTAAGCTTAAGTTTAATACCATTCTCTCTACTATAAGATTTTAAATTCACTGAAAAGGAGCCTACGAAACTGGAAATCGTTTCCGAAGATTCATAGACTATGTATACTTTTTCTTTTACCGTCTATGTTCCCCGGAGATAGTTTATTTTTCAGTTATTTGTTTACATCTAATTAGAGTGCGTTTCATCTTATAGTTCCTATGGCGTCATGTTGGTAGCATTGGAAATTTGTATGTAATATTATTGCCGCCATTAAATTTACACACAAATTTCCAATGCTACCAACATGACGCCATAAGAACTATAGGATGAAACGCACTCTTTATACCGATTTGATACCAAGTTCTTGGAACGTCAAATTACAGGGTTTATGAAGCCAAGTTTGACCGATCACGAGTATGGGAATAACGGCCTGCTGGACCAGTTGGCCGCTCTGAAATGGATCAAAGATAACATTGAGGACCTGAATGGAGACCCAAATTCCATCACGCTGATGGGCCACGGCACCGGCGCAGCTTGCGTCAACTTCTTGATGCTTTCACCGATTTCCAATGGTAAGGCAAGATATAATATTCCATCCCTAATATTTGTATAAGTTCGTTTGTGTACAAGTTTTAAGTCTTGTGCATAATTAATTCCTTAGAGGATTTCTCCTTCATCTTATTCTATAGCATGACTGATTTTATTATTCTAATTCTATAGCTTGTTTTATGTCTGTATGCGGAAGAACGTCCAAATGCTAGTCAAAGTACCTGCAGGTATATGAAGCATTACCTTTAGGTACTCGCGATGAGGAACGTACCTCACTATTTCACTAGGTACTTATAATGTGTTTTAAGTGCCAATAAGCAGTGACCAACTTACCATATTCGGTTATATCACAAATTAGGGAGATTGCTCACTCAATACTAGCGACGATTTTGACGCTTACTAACGTAACTGGAATAAACCTGAATCTTAGAGGAAGTCACGGTTAAGAACCTCATAGCATTATATAACATTCTTGTTTATAAGATATTACTGTTTTGAAATTCTTATAGTATAAGATTCCTGACCCTGGCTATGTAGGTAACAAGTTATCAACAAGCGCGAAAATGCTTAAATGGGTTGACTGAGCATTCTGCAAACTCTCTATTTTGTGGTTATATCGCATATCGACCCTTTGAGTAACAAATGTCGTAAAAGCCATTTTGGCGAAAATGAGCTTTTAATGCCATCTTATGTAGTTTGACGAGCTCTATCGATCTGTATATTTAAAATTTTGATATCTTGAAAAAAATGGCTTTTACTACACAGATTTTTAGACAAGAAAAACTGTAATTTTTCATTTTTTTTGTCGTAAGTACCTTGTTTGGACACCTTGGACACAAAAAAATTGTCGTCAATAACATGTATGTAAAAAGGTGGCTTATACGACATATTTTCACAAAAAGACCAAGAAAGTGAAAACGTTCAATTTGTCGTAAAAGACAAATAATTTGATACTTTTTCTTTTACAACATTAAGCATGATGCGAAGCTTGCAGCCATTTCAGGTAAATTTGTGGTAATGAACAAGAACTTTAAAATAATTATAACATTCATTACAGTAATCGATAAAAAATATTTAAAGAGATAAAGATGTATAACAATATATCCTTTCTGTACTCATCCGAGTCTTAAAAAGACTTACATAGATTACTCCAACAATTGGCTTTTACTACATTATTTTTGTTAGGTCACTGGTGTTTACGACAGAATTTACTGTTTTTGGGACAATAGAGCTTGACGTTTATTGATGTAAAATACATATTGAATGAAATAATATTCTTTTTTCATGTAGTGAAAGACCAAGTTGCGGATAAAATAGGTGAATTATTGTAGTATAAAAAAGTATTTATTTAATCAAAATATTAATTTATTAAGAACGATATCACTAAGTAACAAAATTAAATTCTATTTTTTAAACTTGGTTGTTAGATAATGATAAAAGTTTATTTTTGAAGTGTTTTCTTCTATATTTTAGCTTTTAAGCTTATTTCGGTGGATTGACAGTCTTATTGAATATTTTGACTAATTTGGTAATATTTTTAATAATTTGGTACAGCATAATATTCACTTTCTTCAATTATTCACGTCTTTTTCAATTATTTTTCGCATTGTCAATCATCGACTGATTTTGTTTTCACTTTTGTATTAAACAAAAGAGAAAACATTCTGAGTTCTTTTAATTCGAAATTATTACAGCCCAGTAGTTTTTTATCTGATTCAAATTATTATCGTTCAATTTATTATCCTTTTTCTTTAATTTTGATAGTGTTTTGTAATTTTCATATGACACACTTAATGAAAATATTATCTAAATGTATCAGTCCCAACGTAATTCATGAAATATTGCACGTAGTAGCTCTTTCTTTTTCCGTACAAACAAACATTGCATTTATCACGCCTTTATCTCTTATAGGGTAGGCAGAGCGTGAACGGCTGTAAAAATATGATCGTTGTCGCCGTGTCTGACAAATATTTCAGGGACATTTCAAAATAAGGAAGTTTTTCTTCACATACGTCAATAAATATCTTTTTTAGTTTTATCAAGTTAGTGGACTATTATTTTATCTCAATTATCCAGACAAGAGCTTATTTATTAATTGTACACTAAAACATACATAGTAAAAAAATACAGAGAGTCACAAGACACTACAGGTCCTGCTATCCTTCTGTAGATGTCAAGACTAAAACAGCTCTGATGTTGCTTTTTTGCCATATATAAAATAAAGCACGAACACAAGTCTTTCATGTTTTGCACAAATTTTGTCAATTTACTGGTAGATGGCACAAATTTTTCACTAAATGCTAGTATATCAAAGGCTGGTATGCTAACTAGGCTTGCTGACGAGATGCACTCGATCAACTTGAAGTTTTCCCAGTAAAAAGTTGCATACAGCATACTTTATTATCTAGCTCGCCTTCTGATGCTTTGCAGAATTGATTACCGTTTAAAAAATCTGTATCTGACTCTCTAATCCCTTGTCAGTTATCAAAGAACAATTGAATTTGTCAGATGTGATTGTAATTTTTTAATATACGGTTACATTTATATTTCGAAGAAAAGTTTCTGACAAAAGTGAGTAGAACACATCTTAAGAGACATGTACTGAATTAGATGTAACCTTTTATAGTAAAATGTTATTTATTTTGATGACATAACTTCAAGTCTTTAAGCTCATTCGAAAAATAAACCTACCAACGTCATAGGCACATCGTACGAAACTTATAAACTTTCTATGTTGACTTAAACCAGCTCATCTTTTCGCCTTTCGATCGATCTTATATGTGAAGTGACTAAAGAACTTTATAGTTTCATATCCATTAGGTATGCGATTATTATATTTTATGCGATAGCCCAACAATTGTTTACTATTGATTGTGGAAAGTGTACCATCAGTAAATACGCCGAAAAGTACGTCAGAAGTGCTGAAAGCTTCAGATTTTTACATTCTTTAATGCTCTAATTACTCTGCAAGGGGTAAAGGCTTGACAATGTATTTGCATTTGAAAAAAACTATGCAAGATTGAGTAAAGTATTAGCGGAACTACCAAATAAGTATAATTTTACCTACAAAAATCTACATATTTTTTCCAGTTGCCTCAGGAAATCGTATTAGCTTCATCCATCAACTCATTCAAAAACAAACTGGACAGTCACATAGCATCACAGAACAATTGAAGAGCAAGATACAGGCGTTATCAGTTGAAAAACTGCCTGCCTGATTAATAATAATAATAATAATAATAGACGCAACCCCAATGACTCTTGGCTGAAAAGCCCGTGTCACTGGGTTTAGATCCCTGTAAAAAGGAGTAAAAATAGACATCCGAATAAATAATAATAATAAGATTTTTGTATTTTACTACAAAAAAGTGGGTCATCGTGTTTAACAAAAAGTAATTACAACAATTTTGATTGTCTCCATGCATAAAAAAAATGTCGTAACCACCAATTTTTCTAAAACAAAATGTAGTAAAAGCCACCCTATCTCTTGAACTGTTGAAGTTAGCATATTTATTCTTATACACTTTGAAAGAGATTTTTGCGGCCAAAAACATATGTAAACATTACTAATATAGCTTTAGAAATGTAAAAAATACACAACATTATCGTTTTCCATTTTTAGTTTTTTGCGATTTCCCAAAAGTTGCGATTTGGCTTTTACGACATTTGTTACCTAAAGGGTCGATATATGTTAGCTTGTTTACGTGTAAAATTATCAAGTGTGCTAAAAGTGTTTATATTTATCTCCAGAAAGGTGCTAATATTGGTTCCTAATTAATTATGCTTTCCTATTTAATTAACTTTAAAAAGACGCTGCGCACAAAAATAAATTGGGGTTCCTTTAATAAATTGATCACGTAATTTACAAGTCTCAGGGGAAGCCAATTATTTCACATTTTGACAATAAAGAATTTCCTGCAAGAAATATTCGGTAATGAAGATTTATGTCTCTAAACCTACCTAATGCGGGTTTGGTTCAAGCTTCTTTTTGACATTTGACCTTTGGTTTTGTCCTTTTATACCTGCAAGTACCTATCTCAGTACTTAGTTCGTCTATCTGCCTGTTTGGATAAAAGACGGTTGAAGATATTTATATAATCATTCCTTCAAAATCCTTACCTTAACTTAACAGCCACAAAAGTCCACTACTGGACATGAGCCGCCCCCTATCGGGATTGTTTTATGACCACTCGTAATATTTATTATAGTATCTTTAATAAACATTTTGATAAATAAGTGCAATATCGTGGTAAAAATATGTTTTTTTTTATTTACAGGATTATTTCATAGGGCGATTCTAATGTCAGGGTCAGCTTTATCCAACTGGGCAATAACGAGGGACCCGACGCAATACACGCTGCAAGTCGCACAAGGACTTTATTGTAACCCCATCGCCAAGAATTTGATGAGCTGCCTGCAGAACAAAACGTAAGGAACGCTAAAACAAATGTAAAGTTCATTGCCAGACGAGTACACTCGTAACGTTTTTTCATACATCACTTGACAGGAAACGAAGTAATCTCTGGATTTGTTGCATGAAAAACTAATTTAGATATTAGCAACGTAAAAATTCTGAATTGGAACTGCAGTAGATTCCGTACTATCCACTTCTTTGGAAAATCTCCTGAACATTTCAAACAGTTTTTTAACTTGTTATATTTTTACAGCTTATCAGAAATCAAGAAAGTTCAAATATTAGCGCGGGCCTTTGAAACGCCTTTGGGCCCAACAGTTGCTGGAATTTTCATACCCAATGAACCTGCTAAAACTATGGAATCATTTCCAAATTTACTAAGCAAGTAAGTGTCTAGTTGCCTACTTAAATTGATATTTCCTTTGCATGGGCCGGGGAAAAACTTATAGATACCATAGGCCTGGCGTTAGGGCATGCCCAACGGACTAAAACCTTCTCTCTTTGAATTATCGTTGGTATGCAATCCAACGTTTTCGACTTACTCAAATTGACATACCTATTCCTACAATCCGTTTATCAAACTGGAAACAACCTTGTGGTGTGAAGTATTCAATTGGCAAATACAATGTTCTTGTGGCTTCTACACAGAAATTAAACTAGGGGTCAACTTTTTAAGACCAAACATTGCTCAGACTACTTTAGACGACCGAGATAGTACAAGTAAACTCCCAAATCCTAATCCACTGAGACTAAACCGTCTTGGCAGACGCTTCACTATCTTTGAAAGCAATAAACAGCATCGCACAAGTTACCAAGACAACAGTTGACACGATAACATTTAAAGATAAATCCATTCTCGCTGTTTCCCCAGTGTTATCTCAACTCAAAGTTTTGTTCGCAAGCGTTCGCCATACAACTTTTAAACACTACTGGCAGAAGGCATGACTTTGTATCTGATAAATGCAGCTTAAGTCGATTTATGTTGTCTGTAGTAAGCCTATTTGAGCATTTAGGTGGATAATTAGTCAATATTGATCTTCGTGTTTAGTTTGGCGCAAAGTTATTTGCAGTGCCGTACTATTGCTCTACGAACTGAATTCCAGGCACTACTGTAGTAATTACACTAAATTTATCACGCTCGTTGTCACATTCGCGATATTACTGATACATTTGATGGCTCCTATACATTACTGCAATTTGCTAAACCTATATATTAGGTACTTGCTAAATATCTCTGAAACATAAGTATGTAATAGTATTTTTTTCATTAATTTCAGGTATCAAATACTGAGTGGAGTGACAGAATTAGAAAGCTACCATAACTTTGGAGCTATTGAGCTGGACCTTGGTATACTCGAAAACCAACGGGATGATTTCATAAAAAAATATACAAAGTTAGTGTATGGAAAAGAAGCTGAAAGCGACGCGTTAAAAGAAATTTTGAAACAGTATGTGTGAACACACTATTTTTAATTGTTATTTCTATAAAGTACATTAAAATGTAGCGAATTTAGAGTAAAGCCATATCATTTTTTTTTTTTTTGCAGATATGCTCCATCAAAGTTAGACCCTCAACGTTGGTCAGTAGAAGCCAATCGTGACGTTATACTAAATTTTTTAAGCGACGCGAACACCTTAGCGCCCATGATTAAATTTGCCAACTATCAATCTAAAGCAAACATACATTCCTATTTCTATGTTTTTGGACATAATTCTGTCAGTACTGAGTATGCTCCGGTAAGATTTCCCACATTTCTTTCGTCTTGACCATAACAAATAATTAAACGCCATTCATAGTCTTGCAAAGTCAGAAATAGTAAATAAAACTCACTCAAGAGACGAACGAAGTTCAGAACTAGTCGCGATGTAACAAAGCTACAAAAAAGCTACGGACAGTACGGAACGGGTAGCGAAGGCTCGCTTCGGGATTTTTTATGCCCCTTTTGCAAGTTCTGCTTTTCAACAGGTGCTGGACAATGAAACGTTTCTGAAACATAAAAAGTTTGAGTGCAGCTGCGAGCTGAATACCTTGCTATAGACAATTTTTAGTTCGACTTTTTACATGTAAAGTGTGATTAACGATACTGAGAATTCTGTGTCAGGATTTTTTCTCAGAAAAGTGTACGACACTTCGCAGCTATTGATATTTTTTCTTTCTGCAGCTTAACAAAAGTGTACATGGAGAAGAAATGCCTTACGTACTTGGAGTACCTTTGGGTGGAGCTAATACGCACTTCCATTCAGATTACACTCAGAAGGAAAAACTGTTGAGCGAAGTCATGATGAGACTTTGGAGTAATTTTGTTAAGATGGGGTGAGTTCCATTGAATATATGTTTTGTATGCTTGCAACCATTACTAATACAAATCTTAGTATCTATCTACTAGATGTTGTTGGCTTATATTTTCTCAACTACACAATATTTTCTAACAACAATACATTCTAATAACCTAAACCGGATTGTTTTGTTATAAGAGATTTCAATCGATACCCACGTTCCCAGAAGATACCGCTGTGATTTGATTAAGGCTTAATGTATACATATTAAGTATCTTTTCTATGTTACAGGAAACCCAACACTCAGAGCGTCAACGTCTATTACACGCTAGACAAGAAGCAATGGACTGCATTCAATCAAGATTGGCCAGAATACAACGTCATACATCAATCCTATCTGAAACTTGGTAAGATCGCAGTTATGAAAGTACATAGTACCTACAACTGTTTCTTTGTGGTGGAAGAAGTACTTACGATTCACTTTGTGACGGAACTTACGTTTGATTTGTAGGTAACTATCTAGGTAAGTCAAATCGCACTTTCTTATAAATCAAAACCAAAGATTAAATAAATGACGTAAACGTATTTCTTACCGGGATGGAAAATAAAATGTTATTTTCTTACAGCGTAGGTAAAAACCTCCACTGCAGTACTACCCTAAAAAAAGAAAAACCTTAATTGACTTTTAACATTTTTAATTCTAGATATCCCACCACACATCAGCAGCCTGTACCGGTCAAATTACACGAGATTTTGGATTGAAACCTTGCCCAATAAATTGAAGAAATTCGTGCGTGATCCGCTCGAGTACACACCTGTTCCTACGACGCCAAGACCGAGACCTACTCATAGGGTTACAGCTGGTACGCAAAAATATTTTTTCTTCTGTAGTTAATGTTTCAGTAGAATACCATTAAAGTGGAAATAAATTCTACATTGGAACAAAACTTCTAACATACCTTTATACTTTTCTCATTCACAGATCCAATACGACAGATTTATCAGCAAATGAATCCACCTCCACGCCAAAGTTTTGGCGGGGGGCATTTTTATGGAGGTGGCGGAGGCGGTGGAGGCGGGAGAGGCGGAGGAGGGGGAGGCGGAGGAGGTGGAGGATATTATGGAAGACCTGTCCCTTACCCTCCGCCAGTGCATAGACCAGATCCTGTCGACGAAGTGATACAATCAATCAAAAGCCCACCGAGATCGATACCCCCCAGCTACATAGAAAAACCACACACGTCGACTACCAAACCTAAACCAGCCATAAACTTGCCCGTAAAAACATCAGGTGCTACCATTACTCTCATAATAACACTTGGAATTTTATTCCTCGCCGTTAACGTCGGAATCTGCGCCATATTATACTTCAAAAAGCGAAAACTACGTCTACGAGAGCGAGCTATTGAAAGTTCCCGACATTCCAGAGCCGAAGTTGGTGAAGTAGACGTATTAGGTCAAAAACTAGCTAAAGACGAGAAAAGTGCTTTACAAAGTTTAAAAAATAGTTGTAGCGTTATAAAATCTATTGGCATAAACAAAATTAGAACAAATAACAAGAAAAGTAAGAAAAAGTTAGAGGTATGTAAAACGCCTAAATCAGATGACTCCGGCGGATTTCGGGAAAGATTCGCATTAAGAAGACATTTGTCAACTAGTACCTTAGATGCTCAAACGAAAGTTAGAGATTGGATTGCGAATGAAGTTATGCACCGATGTTCTCCTAGTATATTAAGAAAGTCTAACTCCAATATTAATGTTAGTAAACAAATAAACTTAGCAAAACCCTTTACAAGATCTGAAGAACTTTTGCCAGACTCAAAAAGATTAAAGAAAGGTACTTCTAAAATTGAAGAAAATATTAAATCGAGAACGCTTCAGTCTAAGACGAGTCATAAAACAAAAACTTCAGAGAAAACCACATCGACTTCTGCTCTTGGTTCTCACTCATCTATTGGAAGTACTAAGCAATCTCTACGCAATACAAACCAGACGGGAAAATCTAGCGATTCCTTAAAAAGTAAGGGTACGGAAAGCATCAAATCTAAAAAAGTGTCCGTGGCTATTGATGCAACTCCAGCTGCACGGACCAATTCAATTTTGAATCAAGAACCTATTGAAATTACTAAATCATTTGAGTCTTCTGAACTAAAACATTCCAATGAGGAAAATAAATCATCAAATTCTAAAACTGAGAGTGATATTGAAATTAAAGACATGAAACCCGAGAAACATGAAGAAAAGACTTACACCAACGTGGTTACACTTTCGGTAGAGAGTGACAAACCTCTGAAAATATCGCATAAACATTCCGTGTCAGACCCTGTAACCGACGTTAATTATGACAAACTAAAACAGCAATTAAACAATGGAACACAAATTGTGGACATCCCACCACCAGTCACTTTCAGAAACGATGTAAATGTTACATCACGAGAAGAAAGTGACAAAACTCAACCAATGACGGCAGCTGAGGCTTTGCTTACTATCCAAAGAAGAAATTATCCTAAAGTACTTCCAGATTTGCCAAAATCGCAAAAGAGACTGTCTTTACAACCAGCTTCTTTCCAAACTTTTCGAAGTATAGGAAGCTTCGAAAGTCAATCTGAACGTTCAAAAGTTCCACCACAACCGCCGCCTCGAACTACAACTTTAGAACGTAGACTTGCGTATAAAAATTCAAAAGCCTTGTCTTCGTTCGGTGCATCGAACGAGAGAAAAATTCCCGAGACAGGCATTCAGCAAAATTATGAAAATATAAATACGTTATCAACTGATTCTGATATAAGTAGATCTTTTAATAAATCTTTTGAAAGAAGTTCAAGTAATGAACCAACTATAATCATACCATCAGAAAGAAATTATCCCAAGGTTATTATTGCATCAAGCGACATTCCATTGGCAGAACCTAAGATACTTTTAAAACCATCTGCTAGTCAGGTTGAAATACCATCAAATATACCAAGAGTAAGATTGCCAGATGATTTTCATTCGGGTTCAGTCACATCGTTTTCATCATTCTGTAGTGACGACGACGATGAAGATGAAGTAGACGGAGATATTTTAGATGAATTTGCTGAAGACCAGCTTATCAAAGAGTTAGTTGGAGGTGTTGAATCTCCGACTGACATGGATAATATTTTAGATTCCAAGGGACCCGAAACAATATTCGAGAGAAAACTAGAGATAATACCTGTAAAAGTCAATCCAGGACATATTGTACCTAAAAGCAAAGAAGACTATGTTTGTATAACAGACCTACATTTGCCCGATATTAGTGATTTAGAAAAGACTGCACAAATAAAGCCAAACTTTGGATTAAACAAATTACAGCATAGAAGCGAAAGTATACATAGACCGCCAGAAAGGGCTATAAAAATAAAGCAGAAAAAGCCCCTTAAAACAAATATTTTAGGTAAAAGTACGAAGAGTAAAAGAAATAGTAATAAAAGTAGTGACTCGAGTAAACTAGAACATTCTAATTCTAATTCTTCAAATGATACAGAAGCTAGTACTGGTACTGTAAGACATGTAAACATAAGGAAAGATTAATTACAGTGTTATTGAACTGACTTAGTGAAAATATTATAGTTTTAAGTTAAACATGTTTTAAGTCATAATAATAAGCCACTTTTCAGAAGGAGAACTTGATCAGTCTGCATTATTTAAAACTGATGTGTACTTTTTACGAGTAACGTTACTCAACTTGTATGAAAATGAGTTCATTTTTGTAAAAGATATATTGAGTTTTCTTGCTAAAAATAAGGAGTTGTCCTATAATTTTGACCTTTGGTGTTAACTTTGCACGTAAACGAACTGTAAAGCATTTATGAAATAAAAGCTGCGGGTAAATTAACATGGTTTTTATTTTATTGTCGTCTAGAACCGCCCTTAAATATTTCACAGACGTAGCGCTTACGATTGGATGTTGACGATCTGCCTACGATGTGGTGTTAACTGAAAAAAGTTAACATTCAGCATCCTCTGTTAAAATTGATGAAAAAGGAGCTGAAAAATACGTAGCTAATATCAACTAAGTAAGAAAAAATCAACACATCAACAACATGTCCGGTGTTATTAATGTCCTTATAGAAAAAGGTAACGAAGCTATTAACTTTGCAGCCAGAAACTTTTCCATTGGGGAGCTTTTAAAACTTTCTAAAACTTACCTATTGACAATGTTGCTGTTGTTTGCTTTAAGTAAACTTTGTTTTGCGGTCGCACATTGTTCTTTTCGTTACCCTAATAATATTTGTAAAGTTACTTAGTATCTAAGCCAACCTAGGAAATCGTAACAAAAGAACTCTGCTTTTTTTCGCATTCGTTTATTACCATAGAAAAATTTAATATTTTTGATTAACAAATCCAACCTAGTGACATAATTTAATGAAGAAAACAATAACTTAACTACCTAAGTTTCATCAATACAGAATATTTATTTCGCTTATTTACTTAATGCATAGTTTACGTTTTGCTCAACACTGGATCTTATAAATTCTTCAATTTTTGAACTAGACTTTATCTCTAGCTTCACTTAGCAAAGTATTTATCCAAGTACATCTTTCAGACGCTCAACTAATTTTCTCTTATCTCGGGGGGAACTTGCGAAAGCTAACTCTTGTTTCGTATGTGAGTGAAGTTTTCTCATCACGTACAAAAATTAGAATATAAAAGCTTCCATCAAATTCACCTCACGAGCTTTTCTGAGAAGAGTAATATAATGAAAGAGTCTGACGAACTCTGAATCAGCGAAAAAATATCTGCATACTATTATATGCAAGAAATAAAATCGGTGAGGATAGGTATTACAAAAATATTAGAAAAGTAGTGACGAGATGAAACACTTACCTACTAAAAGTAGTACAATGTAATCGTAGAAGCTGCTTTTCTACCGGAAATGTCTCATTATTCATAAAGTTCAAATCTTATATTCTATAGTTTATCATTTGAACGCACACAAATATACCTACCTCCTACAGTAACGTAGCAAGTTGATCCAAAATGTAATAACTTAATGTATCTGAGCGCAGGGATAATACATTTAGCCTCAAACAGAGCCAAAGCAGTCGTGCGGGCCAGATTTACGACGCTTTTCGGCTTGCTTTGTGTAGTAGACAAAAAACTTGTAGGTTAGTCTGTTTCCTGCGAACTGCTACTTTTTAGAGTTTTTTAAAATGTAATTCGAATCGAAAACTTAACGTTTCTGTCCATTATTTTATGTTTTTTTATTTTAAATAATCAATGCTAGTTTCATTTGTAACACCTAATTAGTTATTAAAAAAGTAATGAACATTTTCAATTTTTAAAGGACAAACTGAATAAAAGCATGTATCAACCCCATCTATTAACATAACCCATCAGTACAAGTTACATGGAGCAGAACGTTGTCAACGAAGACACTAACAGTTTTGTATGCACAGCACATTTCTTGCACAAAACTCTATGTAGCGAAATAATGGTAGATTCGCATCTCTTGCAAAATGACTGGAAGTTTATTCGGCTCGTTGGACATAATTTTGCAACAATTTTGGAGGCTGCGAATGAATAAGAATGAGGTACGGATTTGGGTAAACATAATAGTTTGTCTCGTCATTATCTGGCAGCTCGATTTACATTCTTTACCTGCTTATTATTGTATAACTGTACTGAAGCATACACTAACATAATAATAAGGCAACGCCACGCACGTCATTTTGATTTCTAGCAATATTGACACATCACATAGTCACAATGATTGAAATATAAACATTTGCTTATACATAAAGTTTTGCGCAAGAAATGTGCTGTGCACACAAAACTGTTAGTGTCTTTGTTGACAACGTTCTGCTCCATGTAACTTAAAATTATTTAGGGTAAAATTGCAGAGGTCACTTTTTCCCAGTAGGCAGAATACGAGTATTAGCCCGATTGGCCAATGACTTTACCAACTAAGTCGATGGTTAAGTTGGGCCGTGAGAATTTTTATTTTTCACTCGATAAGCGTAGGCAACGACAATGATAACAACGGCAATGACAATTATGATGATGACAAACAATTTGATGAACTCATATATGCCTCAAAAGCTTTCAAAATGAAGTTAAATGCAAAATATGTGCATATTATTAATTTTTATTTTAGATTCGCTCCGCTCTCATTATTTATCGAATCTGGCACGTAGTTTCTTAGACGATTTTCTCCATTGTTTACAACTTTCTTGCCGATGCTAGAGCATAGTTGCAACTTGCTCTTTGTCCTCATAACAAGCAAGAGCCTTTCATTATAAAGTTTTCTTCAGACTTGCAACAGATCTTGCATTGCAACCTTGCAATTTTAACTTTTCAGCTATTTGTTACGTATGGAAGAAGAATACTAAATACCTATAGTAGCTTCTCACTGAATAGAGATTATAAAAGACTTATTTGTTAAAGAAATAAACCTATTACTATACCTGCCTTGACAAGATCTGAGCTCTGTCCAAGATGTATAATTCAGTACCCGTTATTGTACCTATTTATTTGGCATTATAAACTCAACTTGGGATGTTCTAATATTTTATCACCTGGATAGAAGCTAAAGATACTGTTGTTTTAGAATAAAAAAAGTAAGTGGTTATATTAACTTTTTATTTCCCGAGTCAAAGTCCAACCTACAGCATAAGGACAGAGCTCAGATCTTGTTAAGAAAATTTTAACAATTATTGTTATGGCGATCGTAGCGGCAGATTAGAATCCTCCCCGAGACATTTCCTCCGCCACAGACTAAAAAACTTAAGAATAAAACGGAGCAAAAAACAAAAGTAGCACATCTGAAACAAAAGATAAGTATCTGGTCTGTAACGAGACCAAATTGTGTATAATGCGGTCCGCAAGTTTCACTAATTCGCAGAGTTATAAGAAGGGGCCCCTTTATGGAAACAATATCTGTTTAAAACGGAATAAAGTTTGTACATTTCGACTTATCTGCAGGGTGTACTTACTTGATAATTTATTCAAAATTGCGGTTGAAATTATACAGTTCAATTTGCAAGGGGTTGTACGCTGTAGTATTATTAGGAAAGTTTGAAGCTGGGCCGAAATCTCGATAAGTTTAATTTTGCAAGATTTAAATCTTAATTTATAAAGCAACAAGTACCCACTGTAGATCATGCCTGTACTAATAAAATAGTAGTTTGAATATTTAAAAACTTTACACTGCCTAACCAGAATACGAAAGACTTTATGATTCAAAAGTAACTAATCTACAGAGTGCTACGAGAAAGAACCCAACCTTCCTTGCCATTCTTTTTTTATCAATTAGTAAATCTTGGCTGACATGTTCTCACAAATAGGTTTTAAATGATGCTCCTACTCAACTGTATTTATCTTATCAAAATAAAAGAAAATAATCTACTTCGTAAACTGTTTATATTTACCTTCTACTTTTAAGTCACGCACTCTTTTGGTACGTTTCATAACTTTTATCAAGCTAGTTTTTTTGGATATAAATTATCACAAACTCTCGATAACTATTTTGAGGATCAAAATAAATTGACATACAGTTCATAAAAACAATTCTGTGTATAAGTCTTTACAACCCTATCTACTTGTCCCCACGCAACCGATTTCGACTCGTCATGTTCCCAATTCGCCTGAAGCCTACATTTCAATGCTTTGTATTTCATCTATCTCTATTAATATTAATACGTAGGTACGTAATACCGCACACGACCGAGTATTTCAAACAATAGGTATGAACTCACTTTAAATTATTCACGGTGCCTGAAAACGATCCCGGCTCGTAAAATCTAATGTCCTATGATTTGAATAGGACATAAAATAACATTGATATAGAGTTATGCAGAGAATAAGGATAGAGTGGAGAATACTCGGGTTATATGGGTACAATGAAGGTAAATCGATACCTACTAAAAGCCATACAGAGCCGAACGTTCTCTATTCTTGAAATTTTTATTTTTGATAGATGTTGTTAAGTTTTGTTAAATTATAGGTAAATTATAGAATAGGCATTTCTTTGGACAGGTAGGTTGAAGTAGCGAAAGGTACATGCCGTCATCATAGACAGGTTACATACTATTTTATAATTAGGTACTTCAATAAATTACTTGTTTGATTATTATTTTGTTACTACCAAATAGGGCTAAATTAAACGGATCTCAATAGGTGCTTAGCAAAGTCTGACTAACAAGCAACAAATTTAATATTTACAAAGTTAAAGCTTTATGATATAAAGCCAAATCCGTTTTTTTAGTTCGGTTCAGTAAACAGAAAAGTGATTAAGGTTATTAAATTAATAAAATATGAGCTTCAAATAACATCATAACCTTGGTTCAAAGTAAATTTATTACGAATTAGACAAATAAAAGAAAATATTTGTTCAACTAAGTAGGTAGAAGTAGGTATTAATGGCGCAGTCATCTTACAAGTAGGTATTCAGTGCTGTGACTAGGGGAATGAAATGAAAGTTTCTATCTTTTTCCATGTCATGTGATTTTTAGAGCTAAATAAAAATTTACACACACACCCTCTCCCAATAAAATACCTGAAAGTACTGCAAAATGTATGAAAGATTTGTTTCAACAGAATTCTGCCAGTTGAAAAGTTTTTTGAACTATTTTCCGGTGAAACAGCTGAAGTTCCAACGAAAGGAAACGAATCGTAGAATAATATTGAATAAATAATCCGTTTGAGCTGAACATTCAGGGCCTCGAGGCACTTCTGTGAAATAATAACGAGTGTCGACAAAATGCAATGGTCCAGCGGCGGCGTTGAACATTTCCCGGGAACCAGTTTTACTGGAAGAGCAAAGTATATTTTTTTATTTCGCGGATTGATTTTAACCTTTACTAAGATTAAAATCAATCCGCTTTTTTAACCTTTACTAAGATCAAAATCAATCCGCTTCGTTAAAATCTTTTCAAAGTTTGCAATACTTTTTCTAAGGACTGGTGTGAAACACTCTCCGAAACTTCTTGGTCTAATTGGTGATTCGGTGATGTTATGAGCGGTCGGTCAAGCTCTAGCATAGGTAGAGCTCTAGTCATGTGACCCTCCGTCAACCCTCGGATCGTCAACCCTTCTGACAAAATACACCTAACAGAGGTGTCTAGCAAAGGTGCGCACAATACGCGTCAAAAAATATTCTACAGAAAATATTCATCACAAAATGTGCAGTGAAAATTCGGCGTCACAAATAAAGAACAGGATGAAAATATGAAATTCGCCCTAGTGTGAAAAGGATAGATAGATTGTCACGCACATGATATTTCCTGACTCCAAATATTTACTGCACATTTTGTGATGAAAATATTTTTTGACGCGTAATATACGCACCCGTCTAAGACTAGCAACCAATTTTCTTTTGATTTTGTACCTATTAATTTAGCTAGTTTACTATGCTTCCATTGAATATAATACCCTGTTAAAACATACGAAAATTGTGTAAATAAATGTGTCAATGACCAACCCGGCCGAAGACTTTGACTTTCATCAACTGCTACCATCAGCACCAGCACCTCTCAGGCAACCGACACGGGCATTGCTTTATAGCGATAGATAAACGATACTACAGCGATTCCAGTAACTTTAGAGGCGTCGAAACCTCCAGTCGTTACAATATGTATGCTAATCGACTCTTGGCACAATATCGGCGCATTGTTACGTCTATATACGACTACTGCTCACCCAAAGGTTTTACGGCACACATTCTTTCTGATGTTCGAACATTTTGTGCAGACTATGTTAATTCGTTATTCGTAATGTATTAAGTTTATACTTCCAATGTAAAAAAAGTAACTACCCATGGTAGATATATTCACATACCTAACATTTTGAAGATTAATAAATCTTACTCTGTTAGGCACAAATATCATAATCCAAATCAATGTTTTTAATATGCAAACCCAACCCACCTACCCAGCTATATGTACACTCAGAGTCAGAATAATGTGACCCCCCCCCTACTACCCTACAGCGCAATCGGCGACATACTTTACTTATCTATACATTGTCCGCACGCCTGCTAAATTTTTTCCATTGACATACGCCAACACAGCAATGAAAGCATAGAAAAAAACAAGGTTCACGCGCCCTCATATCCCTTACGCATCCATAACATCTGTCAAGTCAGTCAAGAGTAAGTGAAACAAAAATAACACAGTCCGAAATGGTCCGAACCTACCCGAGCTTAGCCGACTAAAAGATTCACGCCGACGCGACGTCACTGACATAAACTAGTTTTCAATCAAGTTTTATTACACAATAATGATCTCATAGTAGTTGGCGAGTGCGAGTCGTATAAACGAACAGTAGACATAATAGTTATAGCTAAATTCGTCTCCTGAGTCAATGGCTAGATGGCTAAGGGGTTAAGCAACTGGAGTCAAAAACGTAGAATCGCTGGTTCGGATCTATGATGTGTTCAACATTTTTTGCTATTAAAAGTGCTGTTTATTTATATATCTGTCTATTATTTTCTTTTTTGTTTAAAAGAAGTTTTGTTTGTAGACAAAATTAAGAAGTTTAAAAATTTATAAGACTATCTAATAAACTTTAAATGTTACTTTATTTGAATCTTCATAATTCACACAAAATATTTTTGTATCACCTAGGCAAATTTTACAGTAAACTGTGTAATGAACATTTCATACAAACATGAATAAAATACTTGACAATTAAGTTAACTGACTATAATTTAAACAACAATATAGATAGTTCAGGATTTTAAAATTATCGTTTAGTCACTACAAGAGATCAAACATGTTATCTTTGAGTAAAATAACAATTTACGTCTCTCATAATGACCAGCACAAAGAATCTATATTTAACCACAGATCACTTATAAATACATATGTCCTAAGGGTATTTAATTAACCTAGCGATATTCTGCTGCTAGTTCTGAGTATATTTTCTGGATTATAGCGTTCACCTCGTCGTCTACATAGGATATTTCATCCACATTATTCCACATCGTCGTCTGACTTGAAGCACTTTTCGTCAGTGAATATTAATATTCGCCCTTCCCAATCAAAGTTGCAATACTCTGTAACATAAATACATTACTTAATTTAATGAAGATCGTTTATCAACAGTTAGAAAAAAAAACAATAGAACATACACTATACCTATATAAGTAAGTATGTAGGTATAATGTATTTGTATTAGTTCAGCACCAGAAATAATATTTACCTGTAGCAAATCTTATCCTAGCTTGACAATGCTCTTCGGTCAGCGCAATTTTTTTGGCTGGTTTCATAGCTGGTTAATAGTTGTGTATGCCAGCAGCGTGTAAATGTCTTCGCACAGTATACAGAGATATATCGTTTAAACTTGCTGTTGAACGAGTAGTTTTAAATCAATCCTCGCTGTGAAGGCTAACAATTTCACGGTGGCGTAGATTTTCGTTGGTGTAAGCTATGGCGCGGCCCTCGATTTTCACAATTCACATCACCAGTTTCCTCATATCTCCTAATCCATCTGCGAACCGTGTTTCTCTGTAAAGTCGTGGTGAAACTTCCTTTTTTCTGTTTCCACAGAACAATTATTTTTGCTTTTAAGAAAACACTATGAACCATGATTTGATTTGACCAGTAACTAGGTAAAAAGCAACGGAAATATCATAACGGACACTATCGAACTGAGTTATTAAATAAAGTTGAATACATTTCTACGATTTAGTATTCAAACTACCTTCTTATTTTATTCATCTGATAGAAAACATCAAAACGTCTACACGGGTCTCATACTTCACAATGACATCACTAGTTGCACGACAGGTGACTTCTAATTTCGCGCCTTTAACCATCAGCTGAATAGCCAAGCGGTTAAGATGCCCGACTACAATGCTTACAATCTAAAAGATTGGAGGTTCAAATCCCAGCGTGGGTTGTATTCGTATGTTGACTATTTATTATTTTATTTCTTGTTAATGAAATTTGACTAAAGCAACTTCAAGATAAAACGCAAAGGACTCGACATCGTGCTTGCGAGTTAGTCGTGTGGTAGGGTGAAGCATGAATTGCTCAGGTATATTGCATAGGCGTAATGCTTTGCTTTAAGGTTCATTTCAAAACGTATTTTTCTGTTTAAATGTTTGTAGCCCAGGGGGTCCGGTAACTCTGCACTTGACTGTACCTACTTACATAATCAACCAAGCAATGATACTAAAAGAAGTCAAGGTACTAATGTTTTATTTTTCGTGAATCGTTTCAGTGGAGCCACAAAAATGTCGAGAACAAAACGTTAAACGTTGCGCGTATTCAAAACAAGCAAACAAAATGTGTACCCACAAAGCCAAGCAAAAGTTATGATAACGACATACAATTTGATTCGGCGTGCATTTTATAGCTAGCTGTAAAAAATCGGACAAAGACCCAACAGCTCTATGCGTTTCCATCACAGTTTGACGAACATCGTTATTTTCAAGTGGGGTATTTTCTACACTGAAAAGCCTTCTATTTTTACCATGAAATCCCATTTGGCTTTCAAATGGCAAGTGCGCACAAAAGCTCTTGGCTTGTTTGGCTTTCCACATGCATTGATATTTGCTGATTGGCTCTATGTAGAACTGTGAACTATTGGAAAAATATGATAGGATGATCGGAAGGTAAAATTTTAAAAAGTATGGCCTCAATCATAAATTATAAAGAAAAGGTTGTTCTTAATTTTATTAAGAGCGAACTACTTAACCAACGATATACATTATCATGGGCACTATGAAATACAAACGTTACACTTTCTTGTCCGTGAATTTCGTTTATTTACGCGGTTTTGTATTAATGATGACGACTAGATAGTAATATTTTGTGCCTTTTTCACAAATATACCTATTATTTGTATATACTTATTTTTACGAAACTAGGTACGTCACAACAATAATAAACTTGAGACAGTATTGTAATTAAGAAAGACACTGCAGTAGAGAGTGTTATAACCTGCTTAGCCGACGGTAAGTGCATCTCAGCGATGCAAAGTCTTGACGAAGTGAATTTGCATAATGCACTCAAGTGCTTATAATTTGCAACTACAAAAGTTTCACTGCACTTTAGTGTGAAAAGCTTTATAACAATGCTGAAAACCTTACATGGAGCCATTAAGGGCCATCTCAATTACGGAAAAGTGCTTAAAATTTTAAATCTGCTTCAATGTCTGTTAGGCATTGCTCAAAAATATTCATCAAAAAATTTCACAGGTGCTTTTTTGTACCTAGAGCTAAGGGATCAAAAACCTCAATAAAAATAAGTGCAGACAAATACTATCTGGGTTGAATTCGAAATACCTGCAATAAAGTAAACAAAAATTTATGGGATTGTAGCAAATTGAAATGCCACACGATCGGGAGTAAATCCACTGCGGCATTGATACGTCAACGTCGATGGAGATTACTATTGTGCGCCGTTTCCCGAAGCGTAGGCGAGAAGAGAAGGTCACGAATAATTACATTTCGTAAAAATTCTTTACGTAAAAAATTCGTACACAAAGAAATTTCTGCCAAAAAATTGAGAAAATATAAGGACATTTCGACGTTTTATCGCATTATCGGTAAGATGAGACAAAGTTTCTTTAAGAATTTCAGAGGAAAGAATGTCAACATTTGATCCGATGTTACTTACCATGAGCTTCCTCCTTTTCGAACATGTGTATGAAGCAAATGATATAAGAGAAAATATTTGCTTTTTCGTACAAAAGCAAAGAAGCACAGAAAAAACAAGTGGATATTTTTCCGCGTTGCTCGAAGATCAAAAAATCATTGATGCTACTGATATGCGTGCAGAGCAATTTTTAGCCAATATACAAACTTGACATAGTTATTCTACTCATGATCATGAACAAATTTTAATGTGGAATTAGATCCATTAGGTAGGATTAGGTTAGGTTACTGTTTATTTTGCGACTTCAGAGATAACTACCTGCAGTGTAAAAGTTGTTCATAATCGTGAGACAAATAACCCTTTAAAGTTTGCGTACTGAGTAAAAGTTAAGCCTGCATGCTAAAATAGAGTAGATTATATCAATGGACCTCCGGGAAGTTTAAACGACAGCGCATCGTTTCTTTACAAAGTGCGCCAACTGGCCGACCCGGGCCGAGTTCGGAACTGCCCTCATCAAACCAACAACTAAGTCAATGACGAGCAATAAGGAACTGGTGAATCAAGTTATTCAATCAATGTAAACTAGTCTCCAACTCTGACCCTCCCTAATTCCGTGGAGTAAGTTAGTTTCAAGCAAGGACACGACAATTTGTCACGGTTGTGGGCAATACAAACACGGATGTGGCCTGAATTTGCCAATCATGACGGTAGGAAAACTATTAGGTACTAAACTTTTTTCCTCATGTGTGTAATATTTTGAATGCGGTTCTCACTTACAATACATGATTTATCAGGTAAAATTGAGTGACAGGATTAAGAATAGCGTGATAAGGGAACGTTGTGGTGTAAAAGAAGACGTAGTGACTGGTATAGAAAAAGGAATGCTTAGATGGTTTGGCCACGTTGAGAGGATGAATGAAAGAAGATTAACGAAACAAGTATATATGGCAAGTGTGGATGGGAACGTTGGAAGGGGAAGACCTAGACGGACTAAGTAATTTTACTAGAAATTATGACAGGCACAACCGCAATACTAGGAGTAAAAACCAAATAGATCAACCTAAGTATAGACTAGCTAAAGTTAGGACTTCATTTGAAGGTCTAAGTATACGATACTATAATAAAATACCGGAAGATATATTAAGTTTATCAGAAACTAAATTTAAATCTGTGATTAAGAAAAAATTATGTTATAAAGCCTATTACAAGTTAGATGATTACATTAATGACAAAGAGGCTTGGACCTCTGAAGTTCCAGCTCAGCACAAGAAACATGCACGCATTGTTATTACCAAATCGGGACGTGCATGGAATTTACAATTGACATTTTTTTTTTTTTGTCGTGTCGATCGGCTTTGGCTATATTAAATAAATTTGGACCAAAACTCAGCCAGGCGCACGGCGTCGCCGGTGGCGTTGTACAGGTCGTCTAGCGTGCAGGATGTAGGGCACGCAGGGCAATCCAAAAGGTGTGCCATGGTTTGAGGAGAGGCACCACATGTACACTCGTTGTTCGAGCTGTACCCCCATCGGCACAAATTATCCCTACAACGGCCAACTTGGACCCGGAGTCTGTTTAGAGACTTCCATGTCGGCCACGGGAGCTTATGCCCTGGGGGCAACTTTTCATCAGGAACGTGAGGGGAAGCTGTTGGCTATTTCTCCCGCCAGAGCTTACATCGGGCTTCTGATGCACTGCCTGAGATTGGAGCAGTGTGCTTTAGAAAGCTCTTACGGCTTTTAAGTCTCTGGGGTCCCTGAGTAGTGATATTGTTCATTGGGTGCCTCAAGTCGTTTATTGATTTAGAACACTCAACTGAGCTTGCGACTTCCCTGCGGACGTCAGGTGGGGCAATGCCTGCCAGTGGATACAGCTTGTCAACCGGGGTTGGCTTAAGACAGCCAGTTATAATTCGGCAAGTGTCGTTCAAAGCTGTATCCACCAGCTTCACGTGTGCTGAACGGCTCCATACAGGGCTGGCATACTCGCCTGCCGAAAAGCAAAGAGCCATTCCAGTCGTCCGCAGTACTTCCGGCGAAGCTCCCCATCTGGTTGAGGTTAGACGGCGCAGTAGGTTGTTCCGCGTGTTAACTTTCTGCTGTGTGTTCCTGCAATGCTGTTTGAAAGTTAGAGCCCTATCTAAAGTGATACCGAGATATTTAGGTTCACTGTTGTGGACTATGGGAACGCCACACCAAGTGATATTTAATTTACGACCCGCCTCACGGTTCTTAAGGTGGTATACACAAGACTGGGTTTTTGCAGGGTTTGGTTTCAATGAGTTACAGTCATAGTAGCAACTTAAGGTGTTAAGAGCTGCTGACAAATTGAACTCAACCTCCTCAAAAGTCCGCGCCTGTGAGGACAACGCCAGATCATCCGCGTATAAGAAACGATTCGTTTTGGGTGATGAAGGCTGGTCGTTTGTGTACATATTGAAGAGTAGTGGTGCCAGTACACTACCTTGGGGCAGGCCGTTTTTTTGTGTCCTCCATCTGCTTTTTTCTGTGTTAAGGTAGACTTGGAAACGGCGGTTCTGGAGCATCTCACCCAGAAACTTCACAAAGTTGACGTCGCCTGTGATATCGGTTACCTTACACAGAAGTCTTCTCAAGTTCACTGTGTCATACGCTGCTGTTAAATCTACGTACACAACGCCAGTTACTAGGCCTAATTCAAACCCATCCTCTAGGTGTTGAGTGAGTTTCAGGGTTTGGCTGCAGCAGGACTTGCCTGGTCTGAAGCCAGCCTGTTCTGGGATGAGCTTGGGGTCCACAACACTTATTAGGCGGTTCAGCAGCATTCTCTCAAGGAGTTTGTACGTATGACACAGGAGCGAGATCGGACGGTAGCTTTTCGGGTCTGTACTTGGCTTTCCTGGTTTAAGCAAAGCCAAAACTTTTGTTTTTCTCCAGAGGCGGGGTACTTTGGCTGACTCAATACAGCTGTTGAACATCGCGAGCAACCAAGACACTGCAACCGGCCCAAGATGTTTAATTTGCTCCACAGATATATCATCAACCCCGGAAGCTTTTCCATTTTTAAGGCATTTAATGGCCTTAATGATGTCGGTGAGGTGAAATGGGGAGCTAACGACATTTGCAGGGTTGAGACAGCTGCTGGTGATGGCATTTTTACTGAGGCGACCGTTAGGTTTGCCGTTCAATAGGAGCTGGTGAGCTACTTGGTTTGCCGTAACCTTACTTGGAGAAGAGGCTTGTGGTGGCTCGCTGGTAAGCTTTCTGATTGTTGTCCACGCTCTCCTACTGCTGTGCGTCATATCTATTTTTGAAACCATATCTGTCCAATTCTCTCGTCGATTTTCTTGAACTTGAAACAACAGTTCTTCACCCTTCTGTACAGTCTCTTCTGAAAAGGGGTCTTCATTAAAGAGACGCTCGTATTGTTTCAAGGTTTCGGCGGATTTTTGGGACAGGCCGGGTATGTATGCAGTTCGACAGCCTCTTGGAACGAATTTTCGAGACGTAGTTGCTATCGTATCTACGAACACGTCGTAGTTTTCTGCTCTGGGTTCAACATTCAAGAGGATTTCATCGATGGACTTTGCATAACTTTCCCAATCGGCTTTTGAGTAATTAAACCGGCGCCTAAAAGCCACATTTATTGGTCGGACTACTGGTTCAACTGAACACAAGATAGGTCTGTGCTGGGTTCTTGGTATAGATGGACAGACGGTTTTTATAGCCTGTTGACTAACGTTCGGACTGGTGAAGATAAGGTAAGGGTTGTACCCACGTTTCCAGCGTCCGCTATTGAAGGACGATGGTAATTTCGCGTTATGCAACAGGACTAATTCACACGCGTCTGCCCATTCTTCTACAGCTTGACCATTTGCGTCGGTCTCTTGGTATCCCCAGCTAGTGCTGTGGCTATTAAAGTCACCAACTATTATTTTAGTGGGTTCATCATCAAAATTTTCAGGCTTATTAAAGTGGAAGGGTAAGCCAGGTGGTTTATAAACCGATGTGATACAGCAAGTTCCAATAACTATATTAATTATCTCAATCGAGTTACTGGATGAGGTGTAAGCTGATTTCACTTTAATACTGGGATCAACAAACACGGCGCTTCCGTGTTTTGGATGGGGGATCTCAGCTACAAGCGTCATACCGGGTATATGCGGCCTAGTTTGCTTGTCATCGCGGTGGGTCTCCTGCACGCAAATGACGTCGCATTTCTCTTTCTGCCGTAGGTGAGAGAGGATCTCAGATTTGTCCGTGGAGAAGCCTTCTATATTAATGGACAAGACCCTTAAAGCTGGCTGTAAAGGTGGAGTGTTACCCCTCTCTCTTCGTTTCTTTGGTCCTGAAAAGGACCGTTTTTGAGGCCCTATAATGGGCCGTTGGAAAATACTTTGATTCGCCATCGATCGTGGTGAAAGGATCGGCCAGTCTGCGTTACCGACTTGCCGTCCTGCAGACTGTTGCCCAGGGTGCGCCGGACGCATAGGAAAATATCGCTGCGTCACTCGGGGAGGCTCCTTTCATGCACCCCATAATTATACAATTATTATTACCAACAATTGACATAATAATAATTGTATAATTTTAATTTTTATACTTAAGCATCTTAAATTTATTTGACAGTCTATTTTGTTGATTGATTTTATTACCTACATTTTAGTTTTAGTTTATTTTAGTAACTACATTGATTTTATTCATATTATTCTTTAATTCTTGACATGTATTTTTTTACATTTACTGTAAATCTACTTTTTATTTTTATGCTATGACATTTTGTTGCTGAAATATTTTTATTTTATAGACGAAACAGTTAGATTTATCTACTGTAATTTTTATTTTGTTGAGCCGTTTTTGGCTATTACTATTAATTTATATTCTAACTTAGCTAGGGTAGCATAGGGCCTAAAAGTATTGTAAATTTTAGAATAGGTGCACTTCTGGGCAGGTTTTTGGGGGGTTTTCCTGTCCAGGGGGTCCGGCTAACTATACACATGTAACACCTTATTTTAAAAGATTGACAGAATGTATTTCCATTTACTTGTCATTAGGGCATAAGGATAGGTACATGCTGTGTGGTTAGCCTGGCCAGCCCCGAGGCAGTGCCTTTATTTTTATTTTTTTTATCCCGCCCGAGCCGCGTTTAGAGGTAGGAACACAAATTGTTATAAAAAAGAGAAAATTTTACAATTTTACACTACAAATTTTCTCTTTTTTAGTTTGAATTAGAATGTGACTTTCTTAAAGAGAATTTTGTAATTCCTACTGAGAAATAAATACATTGATTTTGATTTTGATTTCGGACGTACCTAGATCAAATCGGGGACGTTTTAAAGAAAGGCCAGGTCAAGAGTACCCTAAACCGACGAGCCTGCATGAAAAGATTGATGAATGTTGAAGAAGCGAAAGAGGTTTGTCAGGATCGTAGCAAGTGGAAGGATGTCGTCTCTGCCTACCCCTCCGGGAAAGAGGCGTGATGTATGTATGTATGTATGCAGGATGCACAGAGTGGACGAAAAGTGCAAACAGAATCCCATACAAATATCGGATAACATTGCACACGTAGCCGCAACAAATTGCGGTTGTCACAGATTGCCATTTGTATGGTGGTTGCCACAAACCACATTATTATGTCATGCTGCGAGCGAATGAAAATGCTTACATAATATTACTTTTCATTAAAACATATGAGTAGAACCTTTTGATGCAAATCCAACAAAGGTTATGTTGTTCCCTCGTCGCAACACTATTTTTCCCAGATTAATTAAAGCTGTTGGTACTTATTAAACTTTCCAGCTTAACGAACTTTAGCATTCACATACCTTACTGCAGAAAAAACCATTTAAGTTTAAATTGGATCTGAATTGCAAGCGATTCCAGACCAAAACAAAAGTGTGAAACAATGTTTTCCTGGATTGTGAACGGAAATTGAAAATTTTATTTTAAAAGAGTTTTTTGTCTACCCTTAATATAACTACTTATTGAATATCTTCATAGTGTAAAATTTTGCACAATTTGTAAATCCCTAAAATGTGTCTTTACCTATTGTTATTTTTTTTCCCGCCCGAGCCGCGTCTATACTAGAAACGCAAAATTGTTATATGAAAAAGAAAAATGATTCATTCAATTTTCTTTTTACAATAAGTTATACATCTCTGTGTATTGACTATCAATAAGTGATATTTTTTGTATCCCATGTTGAATAAATCATTTTGAGTTTCAGTTTCGAGTTTGCACAATTTCTTTTGTACCTACATAGATTTTAAAAGTCTACGTTGCTGTTTGTTAAAAACCTATTAAGATAACAATTTCACCTACAAAATTCAGCAGTAGATTCATTATCCTTGCAAGCACCTGTTGCAGCTAATGGAGCTTTTAACCTAAACTCAACAACTATGTCATCAAAGTTTGCGTCGACGACTAACGGATTAGCAGTAGAACGTACTTCAATATAAATTTTCATGAACTTTACAGTTTGTACACTTTTTTTACTTTATTATTTGACTTTGTAAGTAGGTACATAATGCTAGGTGACACACCAAAAACACCTATCTAAAAAAAAAAGAACTGTTTTTGTTTACTTTCTCTTCTGAACAGAAGGAACTGGCACTACCTCTACTCGGTACCTATCTACATACTCTTAACCATCCGTGGTCTGACCGTCTTTTTGGAAATTAGTTCAAGTGATTTTCAATTAAGTATGTTAATTATAAATGAGGTGCCTTTTCGCATGTACCTAATTTTATGTTCCTAAGTATTTATATAGGGTAAAATTTGACTAGTGACCGATAGCGAAAACTCAGAACCGGCTAGTGGTAAGGATCAACTTTCCCCAAGGAACATAGGTCGAAATAAAAATTTTTGGACCTCCCATAGTTACTGAAATCAGCTGATCAGTAAGTTTGAATGGGAGACCCAAAAAATTTTTTCGTATTTCGACCTATGTTTCTTGGGGAAAGTTGTTCCTTATCACTAGCCGGTTCTGAGTTTTCGCTATCGGTCACTAGAAAAAAATTCACATTAAACTTGAAAAACTCTTAATAATAATAGAAAACCTTTCAAACTGAAGTAAAATGAGGTAGGTAGTAAATATAGGAAACAAACACATTTTATGCTCTAAAAGGCCTTTGACATCGATACCTACGATGATAAGCACCTAACCTAACCTAACCTTCATTCTGTTTATCTCTAAAATCTTTAGTATCCTTAGCAAACTATTACTCACTAAGACAACAAGATTATCCCAGTTTGTCAGGAAGTAGCTGTGATCAATAACGCGTACAATATCAGTGACCTCTTAATGGAGATAGATTGTAGTAACTGTGATACTATGTTACTGATAGCCGGAAGTTTCGCCCAATTAGTTTGTTACATCTCTATTTACTAATGTGGGTAGTTCCTGATGCGATGAATAACCTCATTGTAGTTCAATATTAATAGATAAATTTTGTGGACCAATAAAATCAAAGTAATATCCGTTTAGGAATGCCTATTGCGTTAAGTATTTTATGAATATGAAAATTTCATTGTTCCATTAGAGTAGGTAGGTATACGACATGATAACATTAAGCTACGCGATTTGTAAAATAAACTTTTTGCACCTAAAGGGTAGAAAGGTTAAATTTGTACTTAATTCATTGATTTTATCGTAAAGGAATATAAAAGTAGAAATCTTTAGAAATATAAGTAGGTATGAGCTAACTAAATTGGACTCAGTGGAATTTGATTATCTTATCTGGGCAAAGAAATGCCTACATAGGTACTTAAAATATTATTCTGCGAAATCTTAAAAGGGAGGCAAATATTAATTAATTCAATATCGATAAGTTTTGTAAACATTTTGGTTTTGCAAAAGCTTTGAAAATAGCTTTCAGCCATACAAACACCACAAGCTTTTATCCGATGTTATTCCGCTTAAACCAGGCCCGTAAAAACAAGAAACAAAGTTGTTTCATGTTTATAAAATAAAACGTATGTAGGTACTTTTTAAACTACGCAGAAAAACTTATTGAAAATTATTATCTAGTTTACTTTTAAGTTTACAGACAATGATAAGATCATCTGGTTCAACCTTTTTAAAGGCCTACGAACATTTTGCACTATTTCTAGAAGTAGACACCTTGAGTAAAACAGTACGATAGGTATCATTACAAAGTAGAAATTGGCCGAAATGCGCTACTTATACGCCGGCCGCAAGTGATCTATATTGGATGATAAGTACTTAAAAGTTTCCAAAATAAACCTATTTAACGAGATTCATATCGTTTAGACTTCACTTCGACTCTTAAGTCTCAGTGAAAATTTCTAACCACAACTTTGCTTGTTATCGTCACACCATCGAGATCCTTTGAGAAAGTTTTATTTCTGTCTCCAGCCGTCCTTTAGCGAATATAACTTTACTTAAGAATGCGAAAATTAAGTTTTAATAAGAAAAGATTAAACTTCGACACTTTTTCCGCAAGAACTTGGTAAATTGCTTTGAAGATATTTGGTTGTTCCTGTCAATTGAGGTCAAAGAACAAATGACTTTTTAATAAGTTCGGAGGTTGTTTCCGCATTAGACTCATTACATTATTAAATGAATTTTCCTAAATTGAGAGGAAGCTGTCTACGACAGATGAAGCTTTATATGATAAGAGACTTAATTTATTAGGTAATTAAACAGGTGAAAAGTAAATAAAATTGTAACTTTTCTTTAAACAGTGAAAGATTGGCAGCTTTCAGCAGGTGTAGCAACGTCTTTAAGCCGCAATTCCATTACCTATGCAAGTAACTTACGCGCAAGGTGCATGTTGCATGCAACTTGAGTAGGGAAAGGTAGGTAGGTATGCATGCATGCAAGTTGTAAGTTTCATGCGGGTAGTTTCGAACTTGTAAACAAAACTGACGCTTATATGTAATGTAGATTGGTCTGACTTAAATACTTACCTCGTATGCCAATTAAATCTTGTACGCAAGGTTCAAAAGAGGTTTCCAATGCAAGTAACTTCTATGCAAGCGTGACGTCATACTTGCATGCATCGCGTTATTTGAAACCTACCGTTAGTGACCGATAACGAAAATGCAATAAGGAACAACTTTCCCCAAGGAATACAGGTCAAAATATGAATAAAAAATTGGACCTCCCATACAAAATTACCAATCAGCTGATTTGAATTACTATGGGAGTCCAAATATTTTTTTGAGGAAAGTTTTTTCTAATCACTAGCTGGTTCTGTGTTTAAGCTATTGGTCACTAGTTAAATTTCACCCTATATTTTAAAATAATAATATCTAAATAGATTATTTTTTATTTTTTTGGATGATAAAACTTTTCGAAAATTTATCTTTCCTTTTCGTGACTTTGGCACCTGAAAGTGCAAACATAAAACTGTAATGGTGACAGATTGAGTTTCCTATCAAGAAACTTGCCACGTAACAACTTACAACTTTTCACTTACCTTGTCGCCACACTTGGTGAACTTGGCTAATCCCCTAGAGTGTAAAGTTACAATTTTAATCACAAACCGCCTCTGAAGTTCTTGATGTTTGCCTGTGGGAACCACTTAGGTAAACACTTCGTAGAAATTGAGAAGCTGAAAATATTAGCTCAATACTCGAATTATTAAAGCTCTACGGAGAATTTATTAAGAGTATCGTACACAATTTCTACTTTTTTCGAATGTGATATCGAGCCGTACTGTACTGAAAATAAAAATTGTGGATAAAGAAGATCTTTTTATAACCACAGTTGCCACCAGAACCTTGATATTTCATAATATTATTGTAGGTACCAACTTAATTAGAAGTCAAAGAATTATTATTTCATTAATGTTGCATGTTTTATTATTTACAATGTTTTAATTTTAATTAAAATAACCGACTTAAGAATCACAAAAGCCGGGTTTGAGTGTTTTTGTTAAGGCCCTTGTCGACTTTTCTGATTGCAGGAATTATTATAGAAACTAGGTAAAATGTTTCAGCCCATCGCCTAGAAATTGTAATGTACGTACATAGTACCAGGGTTTTTTACTACTTTTTCTTTTACTAGCTAGAATGCAAAAAGGTGATGCTTCAAAAAAAATATCTCATAGGGTACAAATAGACTTAACTAATATAAGCTATTGTAACGATCGAAAAAAAAATATTACCTACCATCTTGTGAATAATAACTAAATATTATTAAGGCTTCTTGAAACATTGAAAAATTGCTGAAATACGTAATTTAATCATCTTCATGCTGAGTGGTAAGTAAAGTTATTTACGAAATATATTCTCCTTAAGGCGGCCGTTTATTTACAAGCCTAAAACCGTTGACAAAGGCATCGCATATTCATGAACCGATCCATTGTTGCTTTTATGAATAAAGTGAAAGGAACTTTTGCCTAATACAGATGGGACTCGGAGAGTTTTGCCAAAAGTTTCCAGCAGGACAAGGTGATAAGTAGTTTCGAGAGTAGGTAATTTAACATTTTTGCTTGTTTTGATCGAATCAAGCAGTTTCACATATTATATACCACCCACATGCTTTATCAGATTTTTGCTGAATTCGGTTGTTTGATGAAAAAGGTTTACTTACGGAATACGGAATTTTTACTTTACTAGAGTTCAAATCGTGCCAAAAAGTACGTCATGAATATTTTGCGAAAAGTAAATTACCTTTAGCCCCATTTACGAAATTAAATATGAATTATCGTAAGCAAAATAATATTAACCACATAATGGCTAACAAATATTATATCTGTAATTTGTTTAACCAAAAAATTATTTGTCCATTACTCCAATGAATTTTATAACCAAACAAAAATTTCATACGTGATCTGGTTTACATTCAAATTCAAACCCTCTGATATCCCTTCCAATCAGGAGCGGGTTGAAATTGAACGATAAATTTAAAATTAAATGCGTCGATTTCCATAACACAAATATGCGTATCGTTATTCACGTTGAACAAAAGGGCCGTCGAAATTTTACTGAGTTCCGCGATCGCATTTTCATGCAGATTATGAGATGTGGTACTATGAAAATATAATTAACTAGCAGTCCGCCCAGCGGTTTTGTCCGCTGCTTACAAACGTTCTTCCATGCGGCAAAATAAAAATACAATTGGTCTGGTAAACTTCTGGTGCTCTTTTGACTTTATCTACTAGCATCCAAACAAAAACCGAAAACAAAATCTCTACGAATTTTTAGTTCTACCTACTGTCTAGCCGACATTGGTATTGAGCGTTAGTCCTTTAATGGAGCAACTATTAGCAACACTTTGAGTCCCGATTTACGGAATTTACATACTTACCTACTCTGTATTTACCAGTCTACTTATGGTTTGCATATATACCAATGCTAACCCTTCTAGGTAATATTCGCAAACCCGCAGCCAATAGTAATTGCGTGTCAACATAGGTAGGATGTCAGATTTTGACAAATGTGCGAATTAGCAAAAGGGCTCAGTGGGCGAGCGATCAATCACCTTGTAAGGGATGGAAAAATGATTTGGGAGGCAGTGTAAGGGTCGACACACACCCATGTATATTTCAGTTGCACATAAATTGTTGTCACTTAATATCACACTAAGTATATACCAGAATGCCTTAAATCAGCCGACTTTCCCGAGAACGGTGAGCTCCGGTAGGTATTTATTGGACATCTCATACAAAAAAAACTAAGTAGCTGACTTACTAAAAAAAACAGCGGAACTTATTCTTTTAAATATTTTTGTATATGTTGCTTGCAAAGTTGTTCAACATAACGGTGAGCTTAGTCTTTTTTTGGAAAAATCGGTCGCTCGGTATCACCGGGTATAAAATTACGGATTTTAAAATTATGTTGATGAATTTGGAATTATTTTTATTAAAAACTCAAAGGTGTAGATACAGAAATGTGTGTCAATTTTGTCGTCAATAGTGTCCATCTATCTCAGTTTTATACATAGGTAGAGGGCCTTCTGGACCCAAATCGATCTTCAGCTGATTCGATTTCCAAACGACTCATACATCACGTTCATTATTTTTTCTATCTCGTTTAGGTGATTGGACAAACCTTAGAATTTAGTTTGTTGAAACATTTGGTATTTAGTTTATTCGCAGAAAATTTAATATTAGATATTTTATGTAGACTAAAATTTCTTTAAAAATACTGTTTTATACCAATTGAATTTGCACGTTTTATATCTTCAATTGTAATTTCAAGTTCAGGTTCGTACACCGGGATAAGTATGTTACCTATTTAAAAAAATATTATATTTAGTGCGGTTATCTTTGAAATATTGTCAGCATAATACCATATTATTAACACCTCATATTTATGATATTTATAACTTCCAAGTATTATCAAGGATAAATGTCACTTCAAACTACAACTCAATTATTCCGATTGATGCCGAGCGTCTAACTGTGAAAGTTCAACTAATGCAGATACGATTCCCGTCTTGAAACTTGTCCAAACAGACGGAATTGTTGATGAGGGAAGGATCTCCGCGCTGATATGAAGATTGGATGCGGAATTGAATTATTGGATGAAGGTTCCGATTTGGGTCAAGGTTCAAATGAACCACGATTTTCTTGATGCCGAAGTAAGAAAAAAAATAGTTCATTGGGTTTTAGTTTAACGAGGTAAGGTGTTTACGAAGAGGTCGCCAAATAAACTGTTGCCGACACATAATGAGACAGACCTCCCATAATTTGAAGGCAAACACTAATCACAAACTAAAACTTGTTACACGTACAAGAAGCACTTAGAGGCAAGCTCCACCGAATAAACGCGCGACGCGATTGCAACATGACATCTGTCAGACAAACGATCGTCAGCGGTGATCGATGGGACGCGCGTCTCACGTGTGAAGTTTTGTTTCTTCTGTTCCGTACATTGCATTTGGAAACTGTTCCAAGAGTCGCGATGTCGTGTCAAACGTCTAACGTTTCCAACGATCACTTATTTGACAGATGCCATCTTAAGTCTCATGTAGCGCCCACCCCAATATCGGTAGGGAACTCGATATAACTCGATTTTTATAACTATGCGTTTGGAGCTGTCAAACTTTGTATGGGATTTGACAGTTCAAGTGTCAAATCGTATAGAAAGTTTGACAGCTCCAAACGCACAGTTATAAAAATCGAGTTATACTCGAAGTGGTGGATAAATACGTCTATCTAGGACAAACAGTCCAACTAGAAAGATCTAACTTTGAGAAGGAGGTCACTCGGCGAATCCAGCTCGGCTGGGCAGCATTCGGGAAGTTACGCAGCGTCTTCACGTCCAAAATTCCTCAGTGTCTCAAGACGAAAGTGTTTGAACAGTGTGTCATGCCAGTGATGACCTACGGTGCCGAGAGGTGGTCTCTAACTGTCGGCCTCCTAAATAGACTAGGAGTCACTCAGCGAGCTATGGAGAGAGCTATGCTCGGTGAGAGAGATGAACAAACGATCTGGTCAAGTCCGCGGGGAAATGCTGGATGCAGGCCGCTTCTAAACGGACATGGTGGAAATATTTAGGGGAGGCCTATGTTCAGCAGTGGACGTCCTATGGCTGATATGATGATCTTAAGTCTCACGTCTCACGCTACTCTGTGGAACCTGCGCCTTACTTTTTGTAAATCTTTACATCAATAAGATTAATTTAAGCTTTTGTTTCTCGATTAGAAACGACTGATTTCGCATATCTGCAACGTTTTGCTAATGACCTTCCTTCAAACATTTTTCAAAACAATTAGTTTGTTTTACAAAACACAATATTTTCAATGTATTCAAAATTGCAAGTGATAGACGACCGTGCATGTTATTGGAATATTTGAAAATTGGAATTCAAACTAGTTCCAATTTTTATCACAGTGATTGTTTTAGTGGTGCCTGTATGAATTTACGATTCAGTGAGTTTGTAGTGTCTAGTTCATAATTGTTTTTTTATAAGTTTTTTATAGATATGGGTTCCGGTATACTATATTCCTAAATTCATATCAATATCTTGCGTATTGATGAATCTGAAACAAAATATATTGCAGATTTGCAGTACATACTTTTATTTTTTTACATTTCTATGTTTTTGCCGAAGCACCTCAGGCAGCTTATAGTTGTTGGAATACGGAAACTTATTAAGAACATAGTCTTCTCCTTCTTCGATGTCTTACGTTTTGAGTACGTCTCATGTCACAGGTCTCAAGTCTCACGTGTGGAGCTAGAGCCTTACACAATATAATCCGTAATGTGACAGCCGATGTGGCGCAGTGGTTAGTAGGTACGACTGCCTGCGACGCAGAAGTTTCCGGGTTCAATTCCCGGTGAAGTCACTCACAAAGTTGATATTTAGTAGTATGTGAATTTGTTCCCAGTCTGGTTAGGACATTGCAGGCTGAACCATCTATTGTCCGAATAGAAAGATGGTTTCGTGCTTCGGAGGGCACGTTAAGCCGTCGCTCCAGGTAGCTGTCAATGATCACTTAGACGGCAGTCGTACGTTACACAATCATGTCAGAGGCCTGCTCCCAGTACGCGGTTGAAAAACTCTGACACCGGTTCGTTGGACGACTTGGGGTCCCACTTGAAGAAGAAGATCAAATAAAGAATTAACATACACTGGTTATTCTGATAAATTAAATGGGGTGTAAAAATAAACTGCAAATATTTAAAGGGACGAACCAGCCTATGAAACTGAACAACTTTCCCCAAGGACCACAGATCGAAATATGTTCCTTGGGAAAAGTTGTTTAGTTTCATGGGCTAACCAGCCCATGAAATCATATTCAAATCTCTATATTCAAGTCTACTCACAAAACTGAACAACTTTAGTCAAAACTTTTCTTTGAAAAAAGAAAAATAAATTGTACCTTCCATACACAAATGCTGAAAAAGTGTGTCACTGAGTTAGGAAGGCCCTATTTTATCTTTTTCATATTTCGAAGAAAAGTTTCTTACAAAAGTTGTTGAGTTTTGAGAGTAAAATACACTTTTAAGAGATTTGTACTTAATCAAATGTAACCTTGTGTCAGAAGTGGCGATAACGACCGTACATTTACGGCCGTTGACGCTCTGCCTACCCCGCAAGGGATAAAGGCGTGATATATGTATGTATGCAAATGTAACCTTATATGTGGTGAGGTGAAATTTTACTAGTGACCGATAGCGAAAACTCAGAACCGGCTGGTGATAAGGAACAACTTTCCACAAGAAACATAGATCGAAATATGAAAAAAGATTTTGACCTCCCATTGTAACTCAAATCAGCTGATCGGCAAAAAGTTCAGACTGGTTACGGGGCAGTATGATAGCGAATTGACTAAAGACAAAAGTAAAATTTAGACAATACTGTTAATACTGGCCACTAATAATTTTCATTTATAAAATTTATGTGCTGGCCACTTGCGCTATAAGATTCAAATTTTGTTTCGAATACAGAACTGCGGCTGTCACCGATCGTCTTTTGTTTTCTTGTGGCAATGTTGTGTTCCGATTATTGATTTGGGTGCGCTCTTTGTGCAACAAAAATTGTGCGACGAAAAAAACGCGTCACGTTTTGTGCAGTAAATAATTGACGACATTGACAAGAATGCTCGGGGTGCACAAATTTTAACGCGAATTCCCGTGTTGCACTTTTCGTTTGTGAATGTGGTTTACGCGACGTTTATTACGCAGGAAAAAATAGGCGACAAATAGAATGCAGCCCGAGAATCTGTGTCAAAAGTTACTGCTGACATGAAATATTTGTTGCATGTTTTCTACTGCGCAATCTTCATGCGATACGAAATTGTGCAACCCGAGAATTCATGCTAGCTGTCATTCGTTTTATTTTTAAATTTATTAGAGATGAACCATCATCGTTGATCATACAAATCGATAATCATATTTTAAATTAATGACGTGGATAGCGTGTCGTTTCTGGCACATCGCCGGCCGCTGCCGCGGCACGCTCGCTCCGCTCGCTCGGCTCGTGCGTTGTGGTCAAAGTTCTAACCTAACCTAACCTAACCTGGCGCTTTCCGCGCCAGGTTTGGTTCGGCTATACCTAACGGACCTATAATCGATTATGATTTCTCGACCACTAAGAGTTTTTGAGTACACCTCTAGTAAAGTTCAATGACATGACACGGAATTGCGGGTTGCATTTTTTGTGCTGCATTTTTCTGAAGCGCTTCGAGAAATTATGTTTCTTTAAAACATGAACTTTTTACTGCATTTTCCATGACGCCCTTTATTTCCTGCATGAATTTTGACGTCAATTCACCGAGCGCTTCAAGAAAATGCAGAAAAAAATAGGCGTCACAAAATATTCAGTCCGGGAATTCATGTCAGGATTACGTGATTTCCAGTACTGCATAATATTTGACGCGAATTATTTAGTGCACATTGTCTGTTGCGCATTGTGGCAGCCCATTGATTTTGCATGTTTTCGTGTATTTTAATGTTGTGCAATTTTATCACCTTATTATTATTATGTAGCTAGTTTGTGATTTTTTGTGATCAATGTTTTCAAATTTATTTATTTTTTGCCACAATATGGAAGGAAACCACTAATAGGTAAGCACAAGTACTTAATCAAAACATGGAGCAAACTCGAGATCCACAACTCAATTCGTCTGGAACGACTTTAGTTGTGAAGTTTTATGGGCAATTATTAAAACATGACGCCTTCTAATATAACGGCTCATTTCTCGAAGACATACGGTTATGAGTTTATTATGTGATTTGTTCGAGCTACGTGTGAATTATAGTAATGTTCATACGAATTTATGGCTTGTTTGAGTCAAGTTGAAGTAGATCGTTTAGTAAGTTCTTAAGTACGAGAGTCATAAGCTATTATAATACCTATGAATTACCTAATTTTTTATATTACGTGACAATCACTGGTCTGGATTTAGCTCTAATTTAAACGAAAAATACCTACTTTCTTTCAGAAGAAAGTTCTGCCCCGAAGAAATGCAATTTGATAAACAAAGGTCACTTCAACATCTTTTTTCACGGATTGGAATTACTGTGGTAAGTAGGTATGTAATACTATAACTTGCTTAGTTACTTAAGATGCTTGTTTTCAGCCTTTGCATACAAACACATCCCCTTTTCTTCCCGAATAATGCATGAATAGTTATAATTCTTACCATATTCATGAATCTATAAAAAAAAAATATGGTGAGTAAACATGAGCATTTTTAATTTTGTAGGGAAATAGAATATTGATTGTTCATATTATTTTCTATTGACAAACAAATAGTCATTACTATGGTTGGTTCTGAATGTTATAAAAATGATTATTACAGCTGTACATGAATTATTCGGGTAGAAAACTGGGGAATACGTTTGTATGAAAAAACTTCGCCCGGGAATCGTCTTATTACTGTGACTTAAAAATCGGACATTATATTTTCTTTTGTTTGTACAACTATCACTCATAATTAAAACGACTTCAACGGATTTTAGTTGTATTTTATTTAGGATTGTAATTAACCCGACGTTTCGGACACTTTGCAGTGTCCGTGGTCACGGATGACTAAGGTGTTAGACGTCATTATTTAGAATTTAAAATTATTTTGTTTACCGCCATCTATTTCTTAATAGCCTAGCGTAACGTTCCGGTTGTACGCAGAATGCAGACACCGTGTCTTGTGTAGTAAGTCTTGCAGTATGTTGATTTGGTTCTTCCGCTGTGTAATCAGTGGAGTCAAGTTGGTGAGATGCCCCATCCAGTGTCTCGGTTGAAATTCGGATGTTTTGAATTTCTATGGCCTTCCGACAAATCTCTTCTCTCTCGCTAGGATTGCAGCCTTGTCGAACCTGATATAATGGGTGGGATTATCCATCACATGTTCACACACTGCAGACTGTCTGTCACGACGGTTTCTGACATCGGCAATATGTTCCTTGAGACGTGTAGATACATTCCTCTTTGTTTCCCCTATGTATGAGAGTCCACAGTCACAGTCAAGTTTATAAACACCAGGATCTTGGAGAGGATGTTGCATTTGACTGATCTGATGTACTGGCTGATCTTCCTTGGCGGCTTGAAAATGGTTTTGATTGAAGCTCGCTGCAGAATTCTGCCAATCTTGTCAGTTACTCCCTTTAGGTATGGTAAGTATGCTGGTTGACGCTCGACTGTGGATGGTTTGGCACGGTTTCTGTGACGAAAATGACCTGAAAATGACCTGAAACCACCTCGTCAACGTCACAGAAACCGTGCCAAACCATCCACAGTCGAGCGTCAACCAGCATACTTACCATACCTAAAGGGAGTAACTGACAAGATTGGCAGAATTCTGCAGCGAGCTTCAATCAAAACCATTTTCAAGCCGCCAAGGAAGATCAGCCAGTACATCAGATCAGTCAAATGCAACATCCTCTCCAAGATCCTGGTGTTTATAAACTTGACTGTGACTGTGGACTCATACATAGGGGAAACAAAGAGGAATGTATCTACACGTCTCAAGGAACATATTGCCGATGTCAGAAACCGTCGTGACAGACAGTCTGCAGTGTGTGAACATGTGATGGATAATCCCACCCATTATATCAGGTTCGACAAGGCTGCAATCCTAGCGAGAGAGAAGAGATTTGTCCCTAGGAAGGTACGGGAAGCCATAGAAATTCAAAAACATCCGAATTTCAACCGAGACACTGGATGGGGCATCTCACCAACTTGGACTCCACTGATTACACAGCGGAAGAACCAAATCCAACATACTGCAAGACCAACTTCACAAGACACGGTGTCTGCATTCTGCGTACAACCGGAACGTTATGCTAGGCAATTAAGAAATAGATGGCGGTAAAACAAAAATAATTTTAAATTCTAAATAATGACGTCTAACACCTTAGTCATCCGTGACCACGGACACTGCAAAGTGTCCGAAACGTCGGGTTAATTACAATCCTAAATAAAATACAACTAAAATCCGTTGAAGTCGTTTTAATTAAATCGGACATTATGCGAATCGGACTTTGTGCGACTCGGGTGCGAAACGGACATCGGACATTATGCGTCAAGAGGAATTATTAGTGAAGGTTAACGAAATCCAGTAGGTATCTATCGCCAGCACATCAGTCTATACCATATAAGCGACTTTGTGTAGTTTATTTAAGTATTCAAAACTTCCATTTACATTCAAAAACTGTTGGTGCTTTGGACTTTCTGTTAACCACATGTTTTGTTTGCTGAATGAATAATAATAAATAAATAATATACACTTAAGGATCAAGTTGTACTGGGTTTTCTTAGTACGTAATTAATATGAAAAACTACGAGGTATAAATTGCTCCCTTAAAAGGGGAAGGTTGATGTGTTACCGATAGTACAACACAGGATATCTATCATGCACATCGAACAAGGACGGTACGGAAGACCCGCACACGTAGGCACACGCACGTCACTTCTTCAAGTTGCGGCTGCGGTTGTCATTTTCATGTTAGCTGTCAGAAACCGCAATATCGGTGTCCGTCAGGATGGCGGGTCATGTTGGTATAATAGGTTATATTTGTCATAAGGATTTAGTACTATTTAGGTACTATTTGGTACCTATATGTAAAAAATTGGTACCTCATAGATTACGAGAATATCGCTATATGAAAGTGTGCCCGCCAACCTGATGTCAGAATGGCACGAATGGCGGGTGATGTTGGTATATTAGGTTATATTTGTAATAGGGATTTAGTACTATTTAGGTACTATTTGGTACCTATATGTAAAAAATAGGTACCTCATAGATTACGAGAATATCGCTACCTATATGAAAGTGTGCCCGCCAACCTGATGACAGAATGGCACGAATGTTATAGAATCGAATCGAACAAGTGGCAATCAAGTAGCTATATTTAAGTACTATTTAGTACCTTTTACGAGAAATGTGTCACTACCATGCATACATTCAATAATATTTAAAAAGTAACTGCGATGAAACACCATTATACGAAAGATGATTGGAATCAGTCATAATCTATTTTTACCCGATGATGATGAAGCAAAAAGAGAGTCATAACATTGACCTGTATGTTTGGGACTATATACAGGGAGTAACAGAAAGGGTATAACAAGCCGAAAGGAGGTCAAAGTACTCATGAAACTGAACAACTTTCCCCATGGAACATGGGTCGAAATATGAAAAAAAAATTTGGACCTCCCATACAAAATCGCCGATCAGCCAATTGATTTACTAGAGAGGTCCAAATTTTTTTTTCATATTTTTGCTATAGTTCCATGGGGAAAGTTGTTCAGTTTCATGAGTACCTTGACCTCCTTTCGGCTTGTTATACCCTTTCCGTTACTCCCGGTATAAGGTGTGAAAAAATCAACTGCAAATATTTTAAGGGATAAACCAGCCCATGAAACTGAACAACTTTCCCCAAGGAACATAGGTCAAAATATGTGAAGAAAATTTGGACCTCCCATACAAATTGACTGATTGATTGACTCGGTCGGCTGGTACATTTTGTATGGGAGGGCCAATTTTTTTTTCATATTTCGACCTATGTTCCTTGGGGAAAGTTGTTCAGTTTCATGGGCTGGTTCACCCCTTAAATTTTTTGCAGTTGATTTTTTTACATCCTATATGTATAGGTTGGCGGGCACACTTTCATATAGGTAGCGATATTCTCGTAATCTATGAGGTACCTATTTTTTACATATAGGTACCAAATAGTACTAAATCCCTATTACAAATATAACCTGTTATACCAACATCACCCGCCATTCGTGCCATTCTGACATCAGGTTGGCGGGCACACTTTCATATAGCGATATTCTCGTAATCTATGAGGTACCTATTTTTTACATATAGGTACCAAATAGTACCTAAATAGTACTAAATCCCTATTACAAATATAACCTATTATACCAACATGACCCGCCATCCTGACGGACACGCAATATCGTCCAATTAGTGTGTCCAATTCACCATACAACATTGTCTTTTGCGTAACACATGAAATTGGAAGCTCAAAATCGAGGCAGAGACAAATTTTGTTTCATGATTTCCCTAGAGAGCGACTGATGCTTGTGTGAAATATTGAAACTGATTCTGGAGTAATGGAGCACGCATTTTTCTTTCGATCGGAAAAAACGGTGTATTAAAAATAACCAATAACGATCATAGCCCTCATTATGTTGTTTTAAGACCGATTCTTTTCTTCGTTTTTCTTTTGATTCATTGTTTGCGTTTACGTTTCTTTTGTATAAAATTTTCGCACTTTGTAGGAACACATTATTATGGTCTGATAGGGTCTACGAAGATAAAACTATTTATATATGGGGTGTAAGGGACGGTGTAACGAAAACTTTGTAGGTGTGCTCAGACCAGAAAACTGAACAACTTTTACTATGGAGCCAATGGTCGGACACGAAAAATAAAATTCCGACCTCCTATACAAAGTCAGTCAGCTGATCGTGAATTTTGTATGGGAGGTCATAATTTTTTTTCGTTTCCCTACATTGGATCCATAGTAAAAGTTGTTCAGTTTGATGGTCTGATCATGCCTGTAAAGTTTCCGGTACACCGTCCCTTATTACTTGATTTGATTATCAAAATGTTTTCAATGTGTCGTTGTGGCTTCACTTGTTTTATTTCTAAAATGTCTGAAATACTGGGTTATTTTTTAGTCAGTGCGCAAACTTTGCAGGGTGTTTCTACTCGTGATTCTGAACAACTTTTATTATGGGACCACCTGCGAATTCGCAAAAAAAAATTTGGATGTTCCATAGAAAAATTCATACCTACTCGGCAAAAATGTATGGAACAACCAAAAATTTTTTTTAGATTTCTCAGGTGGCCCCATAGTAAAAGTTGTTCAGAATCACGAGTAGAAACATCCTGCAAAGTTTGCGCACTGACTAAAAAATAACCCTGTATAACGTTCAAAACTTTTGTGACGTTGCCTTACATTGATGACCTTACATTACAAATTATTAGAAAGGCTTTTCAAGTACGAAATATTTTTTCATATTCTGTCGCTTGCTCGACACGTAAAACTTGAATATTCGTGCACTCTACATTGAAAACAGTTTTTCTTTCAATTCTGGCAGTGAAGCGTGTACTGAGCGCTTTCACGCCATGCAACAGTGATCGGACACAGGCAGCTACAGCCTTGGTGGAAAATTTGTTTGACCAAGGCATTTTTGGAACAACAAACTACAATGAAATTCGAGACAAAATGCTTCATTTGCATAAAACACGAAATTGATAAAAATATGGGCTAACTAGGTTCATGGTTTGAAGAAAAAAAATCTTTTCATTTTTACCGTAACCGTAACAGCCACAACAGTCCACTGCTGGACATGGGCCTCCCCCTGTCGGAGGGTACTGCCATACCCACCACGCTTGGCAGTTGGATTGGCGAGCGCAGTTCAAGATGTTGCATTTACAAGGAACGCTGCTACCCGTTCGCTGGATGATTATCCCTGAGTCGCTTTTTACGACACCCACGGGTAGAATTGGGGTGATGCAATTCTAAACAGGCATACCGGCTATGGATGTGAAGTTATGCGACTAATGTCTAAAATGAAAAATGTGCTGTAGATACAGCACAGGGTAATCAAATTTACCCAACTGAACAGCTTTTTCCTGAAAACATTAAATCCGAAAAAATCTATTATTCGTCTAGAATTAAGGACCTCTGGGGCCTGACTTATTCCATCTTATGCCCCTGGCGGCCTGATGGGTAATTTTGAGGTCACTTTAATTTTCAAGTAAGATGTTAAGTATGTTACGCGACATGGAAAAACCTGGTCAATTTGTTCAAAAGTTACGCCTTGCAAAGGACGGGGGGCGGTAAAAGGTTATTTTAACCAGGAGGTCAAGAAGTACCTACTTGCCGATTTGCAGCTTCTTGGGTCAATTTGAATAGCTTTGACGTTAATCTCTACAAAAATATGGTGGGAACAATCAGGGTGGCAGCATTCTTTGCTCTGTAAAGTTTAAATTCCCAAGTGTTAGTTTGATCTTTATATGTTTTGTTAGTCGGTCCTTGTTTTATAATCTTGTAAGATATATTTCTTGCGTCGTGTTTCTTGGCTTGTGTGCTTTGCTTACATTACTAAGTCAAGACTATTTGATATCTCCGGGAACGTACGAGTTACTTGATTGTCCATTTTTGGTAACTTTTTAAAGAAATTTTCATTGGATTTTGTGGATTCAGAGACCTTATAAAGTACGAATATTCTTTACAATATTCTACCGTTTGATCTGTACAATGTAATTTATCATATCATGATAAACATGAATTTGCGTGCACTCTACATTCAAAACAGTTTCCTTTCAATTCTGGGGGTGAAGCGTGAACTAAACGTTTTCACACCAAACAAAAGTGGATCGGTCACTGGCAGAGCCTTGTGGAAAATTTGTTCGACCAAGGTATTTTTAGAACTACACGATGTGAAACCCAACAACCCTTATAATCCCTAAAATAAGTTGGAAAATTTTGTGTTCCTAGCTAAACAGAATTATACGTGGAACTGGAATGGAATAATAAATATCATAAAGAAAATATCTTATTATTCTGAAAATTCTTTATTTATATTTTTAGGATAGGTATGTTCTATTTGTGAAACTAGATAACTTTTTGTGTGGGTTAGAACCAAAGGTGTTCATGGTAGGATTAAGCTGCTTTCTTACAAGATGGTGGTACCTGCAGTGTACCTTAATGAACCTGTAATTAAATCCAGTTTTTTTAATAAAAAAATATTTGTTAAAATATGCACACCCGCCAATGTAACATTAGAATGGCGGTTGTTCAATTTTATTTCGGTCTGTACATACTTATTTTGTTTTTGTAATTTTGCGTACATGCAGTGTACGTGTAACGAAATCCAGTGTACCTTTTTTAATAAAAAGTTGTTTAATAAAATATATACACCCGCCATTCTAATGTTAGAATGTTATTTTTTTGTTGTTATTTCACTTTTCGTTTTGTGTTATGCGTACCTGCAGTGTACCTCAATGTACTTGTAATGAAATCCAGTGTGCCTCTTGAAATAAAAAGTTATTTTGATAAAATATGTATACCCGCCACTCTACCTAACCTCGTTCAATGGAGCGTGGCCACGGTCGCGTATTGGGTCCAAATGTAGAATAATTGTACCTCAACTATTTAGTACCTAAGAGAAAAAAAATACCTCCAATTTATTGAGTTATTGATAATTTCAAGTAGCCTCCACAGCAAGCATACTTCCAGTGTGGTCACACTCATAATATCTCACGAATGCTTAGTTTTTATCGGAAGTGAGATGTGCCGAATATGTACCTAAATTGTACCTACCTAATACCTCAACTCCTAAATTTAGATAAATGAACAGTCAATAAAAAACAAGCACGAATTTTTTTCTTACACCAAATTTTTCTTTACACTTCGAGCAACATAAACTGCTATCCTGTCAGGAGAGTAGTCTTAGGTACTTTACTCGATACAAATATTTCTGGCATTATTTGTGGGGGGAGAGCTTGAGGCACTATTTGTCAAGTTTAGTCAATGCTGGGATTAAAAATACATGACTTCCCAAGAATTTGTAAAAATCTACTCAAAATGGTGATTGTTTACTATTTTGTAGAAATTTATCTACAAGATAGTAATTTCAAATACTTGGTGTTTTAATCAAAAAAGTTAATACAAACGAAGCAAGTGGAAAAAAATACCGCCACTGATGGGATTCGAACCCACGTTTTCTGACAGAAGTTTTTTCTAACGGCTTGTCAGAAGACGTGGGTTCGAATCCCATCAGTGGCAAGATTTTTTTCCACTAGCTTCATTTGTTTTAACTTTGTAACCAAAAAGTTAACAAAATGGTGATGTCCACAAGAATTTGCAAGATGTAATGAAAATTCATTCGCCAGATTATTACGACCTATAATTGCAGCTCCATATTTTAGTTCTTGACACATTTCTTTGCGTTTAACTGGAGTCAACTTCACTTTTTTCGAAGAAATATGATGAAAACTTACATCATAATTCGTCGAATAACCTTCACAAACTGCAATGTTATCAGTTAGCCAATTAATGTATATTGTAATGTCTGCCTTGCACTGTGTACAATTCTATAACATGTAATGCGATCACCATTATTTGACAAAAACATATTTAGGAATGTAAAACTGCAGAGAATTTTGTTTTCGTTGGCATCGTTTCTTAAACTGTCCGCGTCGTATCTCAGGCTGGTGGTGTCGTGTCTCAGACTGACTGCGTTGTGTTTTAGGCTTCCTAGTGATCATCTAGGTTAGATGCGTCTTGTCTTAAGACTGATCGCGTCGTGGCTGTTCGTATCTCAGGCTATCAGTGTCATGTGTCAGTTTGACCGTGGCAATGTCAGGCTGATCGCATCGTCTCTCTGGCTGACAGCATCGTGTCTCAGGTTGCCGATTGGTCTCTTGGCTGCATGTCGTCTTAAGCTGGCTCATCATTTTTCAGGCAGCCTCGTGGTTTCTCGGACTAGCCGCGTTGTGTGCCTGTCTGGCAGTGACGTATTTTATTTCGATTCAAGTTAGTTATAAGCAAAATTAAAGAGTTGTAACTCATATTGTCCCTTTACATTCGCAAAATGTTCCGTTGACAGGTTTATTGAATATCCATTAAGTTAAATTTATGAATTTAGGTATTAAGTAGGCACAGTTTAGGTAAATATATTTATTTGGCACATCTCATTTCCGATAATAAATCTAAGCATTCGTGAGATATAAGTGTGGTCACGCTGGACGTGTGCTAACTGGCTCAGGTACTTGAAATTATCAATAACTCAATAAATTGGGAGGTACATTTTTTTTATCTTTAAGTACGAAAAAGTACAGTTGATCTACAAATAATTTTTAAAATTTAGGCCCGATGCGCGACCCTGGTCGCACTCCAAAGAACGAGGTTAGGTAAACTGACGGGTATACATGTTATATAGAATGAAATTTTATTTGAAGAGGTACGCTGTTATGCGTATCAGACCTGAAGTAAATTGTAACAAAAGTAGGTTTCAAGAATGTGGGGTGAAATTTTACTAGTGACCGATAGCGAAAACTCAGAACCGGCTAGTGAAAATGAACAACTTTCCCCAAGGAACATACATGGGTCGAAAAATGATAAAAAAAATTGGACTTCCCATAGTAACTCAAATCAGCTGATCGGCAATTTTGTATGGGACGTCCAAATTTTTTTTTTTCATGTTTCGACCTATGCTCCTTGGGGAAAGTTTTTCCTTATCACCAGCCGGTTCTGAGTTTTTGCTATCGGTCATTAGTAAAATTTCACCCAGTATAGATAGCTAGCCGTGTTATGGCGACTTAGAATAGTATCACCTCAATTCTACCCGCGGGTGTCGTAAAAGCCGACTAAGGGATAATCATCCAGGGAATGGGCAGCAGCGTTTCCAGAAAATGCAACATCATGCACTGCGCTTGCCAATTCTCCTGCCAAGCGTGGTGAGTATGGCTGGCTATACCCTCCGATAGGGGGAAGCCTATGTCCAGTAGTGGACTATTGTGGCTGTTATAGATTATGGAGATACTTTAAGGTTTTTTTGTGTATTTTGATAGATTTCAATATGTTTATTGTCTTCTTAATCTCAAACTAAAAAAGTAAAGAAAAGTTTTTGTGTTAGTGCCCTGATGGGTTATATTTTTCTTCATATAACACGGTAAAATACAACAAACAATCGCCTTTAGCCTTTGAAAAGAGCCTTTGATCACTCAACAATGCTTTCGATAAAAGCGATACGTTTTAACAAAATTCCTTGATAAAATTCTTTTGACTGCCATTGCCACAGAATATCCTGAACAGTAGGAATTGTTTGCTATGATCAAAGCTGTGATGAATTTTATTTATGTTAAGTATACAATTAACTTGTTTAGTAAAATCAGAACATGGCATTAGAATACAAATAGGAAACACACAATTACCAACAGGAGAGGAAACACAGTTGATGAACAAAATTATTTTTGTTTAATGTTTCAAGTTATCTCCGTAAGAAATTTAAAAGCCTATGCAAACTACAGCGGAACTGTCACGCTAACTGGTGGGCGAATAGTAATAGTAGACGGAATTTTTATTATAGTAAAGATTTTTTTTCACTCCAGTTCAAAGCACTTATCCTCAAGTAAAAAGTATTTACTTCTCAGCCAATTTTTCGACACACGTGATATGTTAGGATGTTCTTGATGTCAGCAGGCGTCGAAAGTTCCTAAGAGATTTTGTCATATCGGGCTTGATCATGTTTAATATTTTATCACATGATGGCATTTATTGTTATTTATTGATATCGGTGGGATGGGATGTTATTCTGTTACAAAAAAGAAAACAGTTTTTGGGAGTTATTGGTTACTTTGCGGAGTTTCCGGTAGCTTTAAAATTTTGTTATATAAATTCCTAAAAAACAAAAGGATAAACAATGAATAATACAATTTCTTTCTTTTGATTTATTCATTTCTTCTTTTCTTCAAATATATTTCTTTTCTTTTCTCCAACTAAATTCAACTATATTTTTAGTACACACACACACACATGTTAATTCTCAGCTCAAAAAATTACGTGTCATTCCTCATCCGTTGCGAGAGACTATTATGAACCACCCATCCGATAGATTTCTAATCAAACAATGTTTACTAAGACCTTCCTGACCTGACCCGCCCGGATGTTGTCATAGGACGGAAGACAAACAATCCCAAAGCGGAGGATATGTATGTATGTATAATCTCTTTATTGTACCTTCTTAAAACTAATACAGGAAAAACATTACAAAATAAAACAAGATATGGCACAAAGGCGGACTTATCCCATTAAGGGATCTCTTCCAGTCAACCTTTGAGAAACTCTGAGGATTTGAAGTGAGCAGGTAAACTAGAAAAAAAGGTAAACGAAATACTATCAAAAAACATACATAAGCAAAATATATAAGCCAAAGTGTAATAATACTTGAACTACATAAATACGACCTAGAATATACTTACATAATAATAATAAATATTTATATATATATGTCGCAGTACGATGGCAGAATCAGGTTTTTGGCCAAAAACCTAGGTTTTTGGCCAAAAGCCGGCATATGGCAGAATCGTAGACTTCGTTCGGCCATCATCCTAAGCTGATTCAGGTTTTTGGCCAAAAACCTAGGATTTTGGCCAAAAAACTAGGATTTTGGCCGAAATCCTAGATTTGTTTAGTATTATGACCTTTTTTGCATTTTGGGGGAACTTCTTCGTCTTCGAGTGGTACACCAAGTCGCCCAACGAGCCGATGGACCCAGGTATCAGAGTTTTCAACCACCTACTGCAAGTAGCAGGCCTGTAACATGGTTGTGTAACGACTAAGTGATCATAGAGAGCAATCGGGACCGAGGGCTTCCCGTGCCCGTGTGGTTCGGGGGAACGAGGAGTGGAGAGGTACTTAATGCACCTCCCTCTGATCTTTTGAGGGTAGACTTGGACACCGTAAATGGACACCCTGAAGGACGGGGGGTAACATCAGACAGTCTGAACAGCAGGGTTGCCTCGGATTCCTTGAAGGGCAGGGGGGAGCATCAGACACCATAAGAGCAGGACGTACCACTGAACGCTCTAGAGGATTGGTGGTAGCGTTGGAGGCCCTGGAGACACGGAGGTAGCGTCGGACCCCCAGAAAATCCAACGCCCGTCATCTTACATCCTCCAGAGTGTATACTTACATAATAATAATAAATATTTATATATATATGTCGCAGTACGATGGCAGAATCAGGTTTTTGGCCAAAAACCTAGGTTTTTGGCCAAAAGCCGGCATATGGCAGAATCGTAGACTTCGTTCGGCCATCATCCTAAGCTGATCCAGGTTTTTGGCCAAAAACCTAGGATTTTGGCCAAAAAACTAGGATTTTGGCCGAAATCCTAGATTTGTTTAGTATTATGACCTTTTTTGCATTTCGGGGGAACTTCTTCTTCTTCGAGTGGTACACCAAGTCGCCCAACGACCCGATGAACCCTGGTGCTAGTTTATAAACCGCCAACTGCAAGGAGCAGGCCTCTGACAAGGTTGTGTAATGACTGCCGTCTAAGTGATCATAAAGAGCAATCGGGACCGACGGCTTAACGTGCCCGTGCAGTTCGGGCATAGGCCTCGAAAGAGCAGGAGGTAGCATTGGACGTTCTGGAGGGTGGGAGGTAGCGTCAGACGCTCTGGAGGGCGTGGGTAGCGTCGGACACTCTGGAGGATGTAAGATGACGGGCGTTGGATTTTCTGGGGGTCCGACGCTACCTCCGTGTCTCCAGGGCCTCCAACGCTACCACCAATCCTCTAGAGCGTTCAGTGGTACGTCCTGCTCTTATGGTGTCTGATGCTCCCCCCTGCCCTTCAAGGAATCCGAGGCAACCCTGCTGTTCAGACTGTCTGATGTTACCCCCCGTCCTTCAGGGTGTCCATTTACGGTGTCCAAGTCTACCCTCAAAAGATCAGAGGGAGGTGCATTAAGTACCTCTCCACTCCTCGTTCCCCCGAACCACACGGGCACGGGAAGCCCTCGGTCCCGATTGCTCTCTATGATCACTTAGTCGTTACACAACCATGTTACAGGCCTGCTACTTGCAGTAGGTGGTTGAAAACTCTGATACCTGGGTCCATCGGCTCGTTGGGCGACTTGGTGTACCACTCGAAGACGAAGAAGTTCCCCCAAAATGCAAAAAAAGCCATAATACTAAACAAATCTAGGATTTTGGACAAAATCCTAGTTTTTTGGCCAAAATCCTAGGTTTTTGGCCAAAAACCTGGATCTGCTCAGGACGATGGCCGAAGGAAGTCTACGATTCTGCCATATGCCGGCTTTTGGCCAAAAACCTAGGTTTTTGGCCAAAAACCTGATTCTGCCATCGTACTGCGACATATATATATATATATATACACCCTACAAATTATCCGAGTTGTCCGACCCATAACCCAAAACTTTTTTAATGTTAATTTTAAAAGACGATATGTTCTTGCTTTTTCTGATATCCGAAGGAATTTTATTCCATAAGCGTGCAGCATGGACGGTGAATGACTGTGTGTACATTTTTGATGAACACACCGGTATCCGGAGGGAAAGATCACCGAAGGAACGCAGTCGAGATCCTGCCTCCACAGTGTGCAGCTCAAACCTTTCGCGAAGATAAATAGGCGCATTAGGGTTATTAAGGACATTGTACAAAAAGGACAAGATGTGCAAATCTCTGCGCTGTCGTATAGGCAGCCACTTCAACCGCTCCCTGAACTCGGATATGTGATCGAATTTCCGCAAACCAAAAATGAATCGGATGCACTGATTCTGCAAACGCTCCATCCGATTTAGGAGTTCTTGCGACAAGTCCAGAAAAGCCACATCCCCATAATCCAGCAACGGCAAAAGGAGGGCCTGAGCCAGCATAATTTTCGTGTTTATGGGGAGGAAGTTTTGTTGCCTTTTAAGCGAGTGAAGAGAAGCATACAGTCTTCTGCTCACCTCACCCACCTGATCAGTCCAGTCTAGAGTCTGGTCCATCACAATACCCAGGTTCTTCACTTTTGACGAATAAGGGATAGTAGTATTGCTGAGTGTAACCTCTGGCACATCCGCTAGGTTTAGCGCGGCAATCCGCTGACGACTGCCAATGATGATTGCCTGAGACTTAGCAGCATTCAACAGAAGCCCATGCCTTTTCGCCCAGTCATCAATAGTGGCTAGGTCATGGTTTATTCTGTCAACCGCATGCTGTAGTCTGTCAGGAGTTTCAGCTGTATATATTTGCAGGTCATCAGCGTAAAGGTGGTACGATGATACCAGGGCAGATGTTATGCCGTCGATAAAAATGGAAAATAACAATGGTGAAAGTACTCCACCCTGTGGCACCCCTGCCTCAATCTTGCACCAGTCAGAGAGCCTGTCGTTAACTTTTACGAGCTGGTAACGGTCAGATAGGTATGAGAGGAACCAAGCTACAGTAACAGGTGCAAGGTTGAGTTTACGGAGCACAGCAATAAGGATTTCACTGTCTACGGTATTGAATGCACTGCTGAAATCAAGAAGTACGAGAACCGTGATTTTACCCTCCTCCATGTTCAATCTGATATCATCAGTAACATGAACAAGTGCTGACGTTGTGCTATGCCCCGCCCGAAACCCCGACTGAAACCTGTTGAACAGCATGTGACGGTTAAGATGTTTTGTTAGCCGCTGATGAACGCAATGCTCCAGGACTTTCGATAAAACTGGAAGAATCGAAATTGGTCGAAAAAGTGAGGGAACGTTTGCATTCGGCTTCTTAGGCAACGGTATAATATGTGCATATTTCCAGGCCTTGGGAAAGGTGCCAGTAGAGATGGAGCAGTTCAAAATATGTGTGATAGCTGGAGCTAAGGCGTCATAAAAAGGAGTTACCATATCAAGACTTAGCCCATCTTCACCAACCGCCTTCGTCTTGATGGATTTCAGGATTTTGACCACCTCACTCTCTGTCACGTGACCAAGAACAAGCGGCTCAGGCGCCAACAAAGGGGTTTCCTCAAGCTCTTTGAGTGTCCTCTTCTTAACATCTGCAGCTACACTCACCGGAGACGTTGCAAAAAATTTATTGAGTGCGTCAATGTCCAGATTCTGGAACATATCCTCGCGAGTTTTACCCACCCCAATTGACTTCAAAAACTTCCACAGCTTATGAGAAGGACATTCTTGAATCGAATTATGAATATGCTGCCGTTTGCTGTTCCTACACACTTTGTTGCAGTAGTTGCGCAGCTCATGGTAGGCATTGATGTTCTCCTCGCAAGGGTCACGCCGCATCCTTATACGTGCCGCATCTCGCCGGGTCATTAGTGACTTGATCTCTGGAGTAAGCCACGGAGCAGGGTAATGCTTGACTCTGACTTCACGCAAAGGGGCATGTTTGTCGTAGAGGGATAGAAGTAACTCTTGTAATGCAGCCACTTTGCAGTCTACGTCATCACCCCTGCTTATAGCCTCCCAGTCGGCCTCGGCGAGGTCACGCATGAAAGCTTCTCTGTCGATCTTGGCATAGTTGCGTATGAGGACAGTCTTATGCCTACGTTTGGGCGGCCGGATTTTAAAAGAGGCGTAGATAAGGTCGTGTACAGAAAAAGCAGCCGCATGCATCTGTCCGTAGGCAGCAACCAATTCCGGAGAAGTTGTGATAACGAGATCCAGGAGAGACGGAGGGCCGTTGTGAGGAAAATGAGTTGCTCCCAAAGGCAGGATATGTAGGTCGAGATAATCTGTCAGTGAAGTAAGCTTCTTAGAGCGGTGGTCGTTCTTTAACAAGCAAGTGTTAAAATCTCCCATTATCACTATATGCTCATATTGTGGGCGAAGATTAGACAGCGTAGCTTCCAATGAGTTGAAGTAATTGATGTGCATATTGGGACTGTAAAACACTCCCAATAACACTTTCGTGTGGTGAAGAGTTACCTCAAGGAAGAGGTGCTCAGACGTATTGGCCACCGATAGAGACTGTTCCACAACACGGCAGGGAAGGTCACTCCTCAAGTACACAGCTACTCCTCCACCCCCCACCAACTTAGAAGATCGACTAGCAGTGTCCCTTTTGTATTTCCTGTCATTTCTTATCAGACGGTACCCAGGAAGTGAGAAAAGACTGGAAGGAAGAGAGGGTTTGAGCAGCGACTCTGAGATGAGAATGGCATGAACATTTTTGCTGTCCCCGAAAGTTGACAGTAGATCGTTATAATGGCATGGCACACTCTGCGCGTTTATGTGCACAACATTAAAGTTCTTGTTTAGTGCACAAAACGTCGATTTTAACCTGTCCTCCAGACCCGGCATATCAGCCACATCATCATCATCACCATCCAAACTGCAAAAACTGCTTGCGGAAGAAAGTGAAAAATACTCAGAGTCTGAGTCATACCGTAACACATCGGACATTTAGTAGGTATAAAATAGGTATATAAATAATAAATAATAATATTAAATCTAATAAATAAAATAAAGGCAAATGCAACTCTGTTTAATAAGCTATCCTCAGAGTTACTCGCCGGCAGCTGTAAATAGAAAGAGTAAGTGGTATTAATAAATCTAGTGAAAATATCAATTTAACAATCACAACAAAAAAAACAAAATTCTAACTAAATAAAACGAACAGTGCAGTGAACATAGTAACATATTATAGAAAAAAAAAAAAATTTTAAAGTTTTTGAGCGCACCCTTGCATTATCGTATCCGAACACTGACCACTATTTAATCAGTGTATCCGAACAAATCACACCCGACAGCGCATTGACAGTGACATTTAAACATAACCAAAAAAATTGTGAATGTGACGGACGAAACAGTGTTTTGATTTGAGTTTTGAACAATCTTTTAAAGTGAAGGTGCAAAGAGAAAATGCAGTATTGTGCAAAACCAAGTTGCCTAGTCAAAAAATCACAGCAAAATGTTATAAAATGTTCAGCAAGCACTATTTAGTGTTAGGCACTTTCCCACCACGGCCGCTACCTCCGGCACGAACCGCACGGGGTGGATTTGGAGCCCTGTTCGTTGATTCCGGTGCTGTTTGGGCATTGGGAGTCTTCAACTTTTCTCCACCAGTGCCTTTAGTACCGGAAGTCCCAGATTTCGGCTCCACCGTCTGGCCGCTAGAAGCACCTCGCAGAGCGATCACAGCTGCCAAATCCGACATGGTGCCTAACCTTTTACGTTTGCCATCGGGGCAGACAGCCACTATGCGACCATCCATAGTCAAACACCCCTTTACACCAAGGGCCTTGCGTGCCTCCAAGAAAAGTGCGTGGCGCGCCGGAGTAAGAAATTCAGAAAGGGTTAACCCGGTTCCTTTTAGTTTGCTTTTGGCCAGCCAAACTTCCTGCCGGGCTTTACAGTGTGAGAAGCGGATAAGAACTGGGCGGGGTTTCTCTGCATTCATGTTTCTACCGATGCGATGACATGCACTTAATGAATCAGCGGTGATGGAAGCCAACTGCAGTTGATTGTTGCATATTGAGGTGAAGTGTTGAGTGAGGTCTTCATCATCCTTCTCCAGCAGACCATGAAGCAACAATATGTTAGATCGGGATTTCATTTCCATGTCCTCCAGAGAATGGTAAATGATCTCTATCTGAGTTTTTAAGTTGGACACAGCGGTCATAATGAAATCCTTAAAAGCATAGAATTCACTTGCCAGGGTGGAATTGTCCTGCGAAGCTGGTGGAATGGACTTCTCAAAGTGGGCTAATTTGCTAGTGAACAGATTTGCCAAGTCATTTATGTTCTTGCTGAGTGCAGTAATCCTGTCCATAGTGACTGTAGGTAGTGATGGTCCTCTGTACTGATGTTGTGATAAAAACTGTTCTGGTGGTTGGATTCTTGAGAAAACAGCTGACGACGTTGTAGTAACACTGACTAATACATGGACTATATGTAAGTTATTTATTATATACTATAATAATTTTAATCTTTAAAATATGTAGAGCTATAAATAAAGGCGTGTTTACGATTCGCCTACCCGCGAGTTTTTTTTCAATGTAAGAAAAAATTATAAGGGAAAATCATTGAACCGACGTCAAAGAGGTAGGCCAGGTTAGATAATTTTTAGTGTCAATATTAAAAGTTAAGTCCATTAAGTTCTTCTATTTCTATTTCTATTTCTGGACTTAACTTACGAAAACTTAGCTCTCTCGACACGAATACACATACATCACGCTTATATCTCTTATTACGAGGTAAGCAAAGCGTTTTAGAGCTAGCCTAAAAAATATAATCTGCGTGTCATTTGACAGACCCAAGTTGCAATAAACCTTTTTGTCTCTTTTTAGTAAAACCACTACAAAAATATCCAATATCCATAACCCTAAAATACGTTTCTTTTTAGAAAAAATGTGATATTGAATTCAATTAACTATTTTTGTTCAATTAATTGAGTTGTTGATCTTGTGGTGTTAGTATGTCTGTTGATTTTAAGTACAATTTCCAATTCCTGTCTGCCTGGAAGACTGGTATCAATAAAGGATTCGTCTCACTTCCTGTCCTGACAGGTATTATATTCTGTGCCACGGGTATAATATACTTGTATTCTTATATATCAAATTACCGTAATAAATTTTAAAGTGGGTAGAGATTACAGTTGACCACAAGTGCTTATTGTTCTCACGCACGTACCAGTACTAAATCACCCCTTTCCGTCACGCGTATCCTTTGTTCCCTATTGTACAACACTTCCTAAAGTAAAACCTTGAGTAAAACAGAAGCAAGAAGCTGAAAATCAAGATAAATATAAGTTAGAAGAATTCTACAGATAGGTTTTTATTTAACTGGAAGCATGTTTTTAGAAGACAAAGTATAGTCAATACAAATGAGGGCTTAAAACTATTATTTCTTTAAACCCCATTTGCATTGATTAATACTTGAACGAAGATTTTAAAATTTTACATTCTGGTTATATAGGGTTACATTTAATTAAGTACAAATCTCTTGAGGGTGAGGTCTACTTCCAAAACTGAACAACATTTGTTAGAAACTTTTCTTCGAAATATGAAAAATAAAATTGGACCTCCCATACTAAGCCACACACTTTTTTAACATTTTTGTATGGGAGGTCCAAATTTTTTTTTCATATTCCGAAGAGAAGTTCACAGTGAGTTCACAGTTCTGAGATCACAGTGCACAATAAAGAGGTCCGTAGAGCCCTTCGCAGTCTGGACGTGAACAAGGCCAGTGGTCCTGATGGCATACCAGCAAGATTGTTAAGGTATTGTGCGCCTGAGTTGTCTCCTGTACTGACACGCTTGTACCTCTCTCTCGTGTCAAAAATTGTACCAAAATCATGGAAGCTTGCCAATGTGCAACCTGTGCCCAAGAAGGGTAGCCGTGCCGACCCTAGCAACTATCGACCGATCGCCATCACTTCCGTACTCTGTAAGGTTATGGAAAGAGTTCTGAACTGCAAACTGCTTTCGTACCTCGAAGACAATGATCTTCTCAGTGATTGTCAATATGGCTTCCGCCGAGGGCGTTCCACGGGAGATCTTCTAGTGTACGTAACGCATTGCTGGGGCGAGGCCATTGAACACCACGGCGAAGCAATAGCAGTGTCGCTGGACATTTCAAAGGCCTTCGATAGGGTGTGGCATGCGAGTCTGTTGAGCAAACTTCCAGCGTACGGCATACCCACTGGCTTCTGTAGCTGGGTGGCTGACTTCCTGAGTGAACGGTCGATCCGAGTAGTCATAGACGGCTGCTCCTCTGACCTCAAGGCTATTGACGCCGGAGTTCCTCAGGGGTCTGTACTCTCCGCGACGCTTTTCCTGCTGCACATCAATGACCTTTCTATCTTCAGGAATTGTTGGGTACGCAGATGACAGTACTGTCACCGAGAAATATCTGTCCGGCGCAGGAGCCAGTGGTGATGAAATCCAAAGATTGAGAAAGGCTATGATTGAGCGTATGAGCCTGACGTTAAGTAACGTCTCCCAGTGGGGCGATGACAATCTCGTCAGCTTCAATGCTTCAAAAACGCAGGCGTGTCTTTTCTCCGCAAAAAGGAGTCCTTTCACCTTTTCTCCTACTTTTCGGGGTACATCTGTTCCAGTGACCAACACTCTTCAACTCCTTGGCATGGAGTTGTCCTCTGACCTCAACTTCGGCACCACCATCGAGTCCAAGGCTCAAATTGCAGCTAGAAAGTTGGGCGTCCTGAATAAAGTCAAGCGGTACTTCACGCCTGAACAGCTTCTAACTCTTTATAAAGCTCAAGTCCGATCTTGCATGGAGTACTGCTGTCACCTTTGGGATGGCTCGGCTAAATACCAACTTGCTGCACTGGATTCGGTGGAACGCAGAGCCAAGAGATTAATAGGCGATAAAAAACTGGTGGCGACCAAGCTTCACAGCCTGGCTCACCGCCGCAAGGTTGCTTGCCTATCGGTCTTCTACAGATTGTACTTCGGAGAGTGTGCGCGTGAGCTGCATGAGCTCATACCACCGTCTCCTTTCTTCCATCGGACATCCAGACGCACGGCCGGCTACCATCCGTTCTTAGTTGATATACCCACATTACGCACTAAGCGCTTCAAATCATCTTTCATTATGCGCACGGCTAAAGAATGGATCCCATCTCTGCTCTAGGGTAAGATTGGGGTCAAGAGTAAGCCCATCATAGATAAAAAAAAAAAAAAGTTTCTAACAAAAGTAGTTCAGTTTTGGGAGTAGACCTCACCCTCAAGAGATTTGTACTTAATTAAATGTAACCCTATATAACAAGCCCTTCATTCGACTAAAATTTAATCAACACGGCTAAAAAAAAGTTAAGGTTGGTTGTAGAGGTAAAACACACGCTAAAATTAAAACGCTGGTCAAAACAGGTGCTCAAAAACATAACGGTCTTGTTGTTGAAAAGAGTACCTATCAGATATTTTTGTAGATTTTACTAAAATATCTTCGTAGCTCTCAGTGATCCGTCTTACAAGGGTGAAAGTGCAGATAATGTTCGCTCATTGTGTTTTAGCTCTCGGCATATTTATGGTTGTTCAGGGCGTAAATAACACCGTGTTATGGAAAGTTTAATAGCTCTCGCGGCGAGGGACTCGCTGAAAGGAACGCAATATTGCGTTATCATCGTGATTATTCATTATTAAGCGTATTTTAAATAAACATTTACAAAGGTAACTCGAACTCGTGTAGTGAAGATTCTGGTTTTCGTGGGTTATGTCAGTAATTGCTGTGCCGGATGTTAGCTTAGAGAAAAGCCACCCGATTTTGCAAGTGAGTAAAAGCAAGTAAGCAAGTGTACTTAAAAACGCCTTGGGTTTCATGAAATATGAATCACCCAGTATACTCTAGGCGTTAGATTGAAAACTTTAGCTGAAAAGAACGCAATATTGCGTTATCATCACGATCATTCATAATAAAGCGTGTTTTACATAAACTCTAACTTGTTTTTGCAAAGACAAATCGAGTGGTTAAGATTTTGGTTTTCTTGGAACTTTTGTGAAATTGGTAAACCCAATATCGTAAAAAAATACTATGAGACCTAATGGGTTTCACTTGAATTACAACTTATGTGATGGGCTAAAACCTATGCAATGTAAATACAATTCACAAATTTTGGGAATTCCTCTCAAATAGTAATTGTCAGACATAGCGGTAACAGGCCATTCACCATTCATGAAACACCATGTGTTTTACGGCTGTTTACGGTCTGCCTACTCGCAAACGATATTTGCGAGATGCATATAAGGCACCAATGCTTCTAGCTTCCTTAAAATTTGCCTCTGGTGGTGCAATTATTTAACGCGGAACTTCTAGGTACCTACTTATACGTAACATTAGATAGGTACTATCGAGTCACTAGATAAGTGAGATTCTGTCCTGGAGCTTCTAAGCTTCGTTTGCACTACCACAAACCGTGATCAGCAGACCGGAACAGCAGCGCAAAGAGCTAAATCTGGCCAGTCGGACAAAGGAACAACGGACCAAACCGCAGCTCTGAAAATTCAGGCTTTGTGAGGTATGACTGCACAAATCTACGTAGTTAAAAGTTTCTGCACAGTTTTGAAAATAAAGTATTTAAATAGGTACTTACTCTTCTTCTTCTTTTCTTAGGGACCCTCGATGAAACCTGGTGTTCCTAGGAGGTTTTCACTTACTAAGCAAAGCTTTTCTTTATGACGTGTGTTTATATGTTACTCTTTCACGTTGAAATTATACGACAGAGATGAATGTTTCTTAGGAAGAAACACTTGCGTACTTATGTACCTTCTTAAGTAAGAACACTTAAGTCCCTATAGAATAAGACCTGAATAAATTTTTCCAACTTCACGGAGAAAAAGCATTTCGACTACGTCATGGTTGAATCATGTAGGTGCTATCAGTACTATCTTATAGGTACGTAGTTCAGTTAGGTTACTTAAAATGTTTTTGGAAAACTTGCAGGCTGTATAACAACTTACGGCAATTGTACTGCCACCGCCTCTACCAACTGGGTTACCCCGGCTCAATCGTAACCTGCGAAATAGTGCAAGTTTATATTATTATAGGCAATTTCGTACTCATGTGTTTTTATATTCTTCATTATCTGTCACGTATTGTGTTAAAACAATCAGACTATATACTCGGGCGCTTTAAGTGCATATTCCATGGTCACCTGTTAATTGTTGTCTGTTGTTTATCGTGTTGTCTTCCAAAATACAGGTATTAAACACCTCATTTGCGAAAAAGTGTTTCAATTATGTTTGAAATTTTAACCTAAGTAGGTACTTATTTATGTATCTATCCAAAATGTGTATTATTTGTGTAATAAACTATGCTTATTCTTGTTCTCGTTCTCATTCTTTTTGTTATTGAGAAATTTAACATACAAACTCAAAAGATAGATGGATACGCAATATGCTCATGAGCATATTGCGTATCCATTGTTGTATTTACACGGAGTGCTGGGTATCTATTCTCTGCATTGGAATCGATGCATCTTCTAACAATTTGTTGATCGCTACTTCATTTCAACTGAACGAAACCTCAAAACAAGTCACTTTCAAACCTGAATTTTCCGTTTATTTCTTACTCCGCGCCGCCGCCACTTTACGTAGATAAAATAAAGTCACCTAAGTAATAAACGTGAGCTTCCCAAGTTAATTAAAGCCGCGTGTCACCCGTGCAAACGAGCTAAATTAAAATATATAGTCTGTGGAGCTATTCCACGGCTCGGCATGGCTTCGCCTGCTATTGAAGTGCGGAGATTAATGTTATTAAGGGTGTTTTTTAGGAGGTTTGTGCGTCGATTAGATGGAAACCATTTCGATTATCAAAAATCAGTTCCTACTACGAAAATAACACATTTATGATGGGCCCAGTAGCGGCGTCTCCCTAATTTATGACAACAGGTTTTTTGTAGAAGTTATAAAGCAACATAACGCGTTTTCTTTTCTTTTCTTACTCCACAACACTCATACTTTTTATTGTCTTGATTCTTACACCATAGTTCAGCTAAGTGCTCTAATAAAAATATCAAAGTTTATTAAACAGTGCATAAACTGTCTTATATGTAACGCTATAAATCCGATATTTTAAAGTTTCTTAGCCTCAATAAAGCTTCAAAGTGGACTTAGCACTCCATTTAACAGTTGCTTGTGGTGTAAGTTGAACCGATACAGACTGCATTTCTGGTGTTTTCTTTCTATTTTAATGTTTCGTTTTTTGCACAACTATAGCTCATTCATTACAATAATGAAACAATTTTAACCGATTTCTTTAGTACGTAAAGTTTCACGAGATCACGGATGACCACGACCACGTCCACGTCCGCGACCACCAAGGATGGATTGTCACCGTGAAATTACAAAAACCACTAGATTATAATATTTCTCGATAAAATAAAATATGTCGAAATATTGTAAGACATACACACAAACCACAATTTAACGAATCAGTTTTCAAAATATTACAATATTAAGAAGTAAAATATTAAAATTGTCAACTCGCGTTCTGATTGGTCAAATGTCATGTATATCGCGTCGCCATGTTTATTTGACAGCTGATTAACATTTCGATGGCTATCGAACGTAAGCAAACAGTGCTTAAGACATAATTTTCTTATTTAAAAAAATTACTTCCCATACAAAGTCAGTCAGCTGATCGCGAATTTTGTTTGAGAGGTAAGAATTTTTTTCTCGTTTCCCACCATTGGCTCCACAGTAAATGTTGTTCGGTTTCATGGTCTAATGACGCCTGCAAAGTTTTCGGTACACCTTCTCGTACACCCTGTATAGAGGATTAACGAAACTGTTTGTTAACGTTCGAGAACCAACGTAATGGCAATCAGCTGTGAGACAAACATGGCGACGCTGGCAACACGATGCTCGACTTGACCAATCAGAACGCCAGCTATATATCGTATCACAGTTTAACGGTTTTAGTTCGTTATATTGTAATCTACTGAAAAATTATACGTTGAATTGTTATACATCTGAATGTGTTACAATATTTCGACAGATTATAATTTAGCGAGATAGATTATAATCCAGCGCTGTTTGTAATTTTGCAGTGACAGATATATTTAAAAATACAAAATAAACCCAACTTAACTCCGTTTTCTCAGCCCGGATAAATTTTGTCGATTTTGCCTAATGGCCAGATGCCTCTTGGTGGAGAGCCGTCTACAATCAGAACTACAACTCCGGCTTTCAGGATCGACGGCTTCGCTCTAGATGAAGTGTAGGTATTAGAGGTGGCAGAGGTTGGCTGGATTTGGTGATTGGGCAAATTATATTGAAAGTAAGTTTTGCTAGCCTAGGTATTTAGGTCTATTTGCGGGATTACACAATTCTGCCACAGAAACCCGACCTATAACCTATCCTATCTATTCCACTGGGTTATCAGAAATCGCCATTTCTCCTCACTTGTATTTCACGGATATCGGGTAACCGTCGCTAGTATAGACCACCAGCAATTTCTCAGGATAAGCGTCTATCTGTCTATGCGACGTTGACAGATGACGCAATGTCTTGCTTTCGTAATAGGTTACTCTATTATAAATTAGATATCTATGTGCACAATATGGCGTTTGTGGACTTGATGTTCCTCCTCAACAGAAAAAAATTGTTCAAGAAGCTGATTAGATCTTTACGAAAGATATTTAATTTAACATGTTGCTATAACACAAGAATACATTTTATTTTCGGAACACTTGCAAAATTTACCACCGCAGACAGGATTCTAACCTACGACTGATTTTCGGCTTAAGTAATTTCCAAGTTTTCCAAAAATGTTATCTTTAGCATGGAAAGTGTTAAAATTTGGTACTAAATTAAGTTTATTTGAATCCTACACAAATTTACAATGTTTCAACTTCTACAATTTACCTTAACCGATCTATTGAATGTGTCAACTTCTAGTATTTTATTCACTAGTTCAATTTCTAAAATCAGACCACAAAACTTACAAACATACCTTCAAGTACATATACTAACCATTTTAATCCTAGGTATATAGGTACGTATGCATCTAAAACCAATCCTTTTGATATTGCCGTAGTCTATTTTCTTTCTGTACGTGTGACATCAATTCGATAGATGGATCTATCAGCTTGCACTTCGGCGATGTAAGTAATGACATCCCGTGTCTGCCGCCTGTAAATCCTAGCATTTTTACAATCTCAATATACCATTCTGCTTTTAGGAGCCTTGCAGTGTTTCACTCGCGTGACATACTGGCAACGCTTCACATATATTAAAGTTTAAATTGAAAGAGAGTAAACACATCCATTCCATTTTTGACCGCATCCATTTTATGAATTATTTATGTTCGAGTACATTGCCGCGATTGCATCTTGATGTTTGCTTGTACTGTAAAGTTTTAATTCCTATAAAATAAAATAAATTTTGTAATAGGAGCCATTTTTCTTTGCAAGCATTCTTCTTTTTAAAACTGTAACTAGGTACCTGCTGTCCGCTTTTTGCTATAAATATTCTGTAGTAAGTTTAGTTTTATTTGCCAATCACATAATAGAAAATAGATAAATGTATTTTTTAATTTTCACGTGATGCCAGCCTACTCAGCCTAGGCTAGCATCACCTTACACTTTTCAGATGATACCTGCAGAATTCAAAGGTGCGTGTGCTTGAATTTCAAACCTATTTATTACCTATATAGTTTCATAAAACGTAATGTATCAAAAATAATGCGTAAAAGATTAATTTTCAGTACAATTATTAATAATATGACCTCCTCTTGCTTAATCAAATAAATTCTAACCAAGCTCAGCTGGTATTCTTATTCCAAGAAATTTTCTAAGAATTTCTTACAAGTAGGTAGGTATATAAAATTAAAAGCAATGAAAGTTGTTTTGCTCCAATGAACTGCAGTAAAAAATTCTTTAATAAAACAATTTTTCTAGCATGATCGTGAAATATTTATTCAATTTTACTTTTCAACTCTATGGCCTCATTTTTCACTTCGTCCTTTAATAAGGCTAATATTAAAATTTCTTGTTCATCCATGCATAATTCCCCGTCTTAGGTACCTTGTACCTTACCAAGGAAAGGCTTCCCCCTTTCCTTCGGATAATTACTTGGATGACTGGCAAATCACGGGACGATGTGTATCTTTACGTTATTTTCCATTATGTGTTCACGCTTTAAGCTATGATTAATGACATTATTAATGAGATTAGCACGAGCTGATTACACGGCTGATCGCGTACAAGCATAGCAACAACATTAGGATTAAATCTCTTGGGAAAACTGTCGATTCATAATATTTTGATAACAAAAATAGGTCCAACTAAGAGAATTAAATTCATATCTTCAACTCAACACTAACAAAAACAAGAACTTTTTTTCATTGTAAAAATATGAAGCAAGTTTTTTATTTGATTTTATTCCCTCGAGATGACTGATTTCATGAATCATCATAATCATCTTTTTGTCCTTATTCCAAATCAGTTGGGGTCAGCGCAACAATGTTTTGTAAAATAAAATCATGTAGCAAAAGAACTTGTCATTTTTTATGACCGGTCGCCTGCGTGTCGTCAACTCTTTTTAGGGATGCTAAAGCCACCATGCGGTTGACCATAGTCGATAGATATTCAGCCGAGTTCAAAACTTTACTTCGTCATTTACGAAACTCCCTGAGTGGACTACCGGGTGGCATTATTCTTAGACGCTATCATATGGCTGATTTCATAAATGTCAGAAGATAATCGAACCCACTATATTTACTGCATTAGATAACAACCGAACTATGTCACCCCGCTTACGTGGGTAAATTCTGACAAGTTTCTAACAGTTCAAGATAATTAATAACAACAGTTAATAACAACAGGTGTTACAGAGCAGACACGGGCGTGTGTTTTAGTTTAATGATGTTTTGGTTCGGTTTGAGCAAATATAAACTAGTTCGTTGATAAATTGCTTATAACAATGATTTATTAATGAATTCTGACATTACCACAACAAAGCAAACCATTACGTCTAGAGATGTCTTAGAGGACGCATTTAATTAAGGCTTGGCCAGTTTAATTAAAATGTTGAGTGGTCTGGTCACCTTCAACTTTGAGTAGGCTAGACTAAGAAAACACTTGTACTACTTTAATAAATAATGTTTTATTAGATTTTTTTTTCAATATAACGGAGATAAACAAGTCAATAGTCTGGCGTCCAATCATCACAACAAGTAATTTTGTTTGACATGACATGCATTTAGAAAAACGCATGCGCAGATATGAACCAGGTAAATATTTTAAATAATTAGCCTATAAGCTTGAACAGTTTGGGCTATAACTATCCCGGTAACTCTGGTTAAAATGACTGGGAAAAAGATACTATTTTGATTTTCAAATGTTCTGTATGATTGTGGGGTTGTGTTGTGGTAGGTCTTCTATTCAAATATCATAAAGGTCAAATCGAGTTACTTTGAAAGGGATATCCAATTTTGCCGAAAACCTACAAATAGTCAACAAAATGTCCTCCTTTTTACTTTTGACCAAATCGAACGATGATTGGTTATTTATTATTTATATCAGTGACATCGATGTCCATCGAAGTTTGGCTACAGATCGTATCAACCAACTGACCGGAAGACTAGTTATGACGGCTTTACGAGCCTGTTTACGGTTTGGCTTGTCAACACTTTAAGAGGCTACTATACCGAGCTGGAAGTTCGTGAGCTGTCAGTTGATAAAAATATTTCTATCTCATTTACGCAACCCACCCGTCCCGCAGCCGTAAAAAAGACAGTTATAGCTCGCTACCGGAAAATTTGCGTTCTTGGTTTACCAGGTTCCCCGTTCGAAATCGCCACCAAATTTGTTGATAGTGGCATTATTTTGCTGCCAATAAAATATTCTATGCCCGTCTCATTTGTTTTGCTGAAATTATTGTCATATTTAGAAGATACCAAGGCGTAAACTTGGTGATAGTTTTAGAGCATTTTGCCACGGCCATATATTTTTTTAAATGCATTATTACAACCAGAAAAAGAATATGGAGCATAGATCTAGTCCAGAAGAGTTACCGTGCCAAAAATTGAGTCGATCGGTTGCGAATTGGCAGAGGGATACGTTGAAAGCGTTTGTATGAAAAATAATGACTATAGATCCCTCTTAATAGCTTATCCTAGCTTAGCAATATATCGTTTACTTTGTAGTTTAAGCATCTTAGGGATCATAAATTCAGGTTTTTACTCCGTGGTGCGAGGTGTTTTATATTTTTTTTTATCTAAAATGTTTCCCAACCTCAGAATTGTCTTTTGTATTTATAGGTTATTTATTACTGGGCGCAGTAAAAATAAACTTCCGTAACTATGTAATTATGGTTCTTGTGCGAGTTCAGAATCAGCCTGAAATATGCACTTCATTGTCATTTTCGCCGTTGTACTGGCGTTTGGGACGAGATAGATTTCAGGTAGGTAATGACCAATGTTTCTTTATTGATGAGAATGCAATCGGATCGCCTTGAAATTATGTTATAAATAGATATAGATAATTTAACTGAAAATCAATTATTGGCCTTTCGTCCTCTAAATCAGGCCTTCTTCGTCCTCTTTTCGTGTAAGGCACTGAATCATCCAACTATCCGATGAACTTGGTATCTAATTTATATCTAGTTATGCTAATATTTATGGTACCTAGGAAATTCTCATGTAGAGCAGTGGGCTTTTGTGGCTGTTAATGATGACGAAACACTTGCAAAAAGAAGTGTAGGTTTTGCAACTATGTAAACACAAATTATAAATTCGGACTAGACACGTTCTAAAATTTAAAACAGTAAAAATGTCAACATTTAACGAAACATTTTAAAAAGTTTCGTCGGCGGTGCAGTTCCGTAAACAAAGACTATTCATCTGCCAATTTAAAAATAAGCTTAGTCTTACTTAGGTCGAGTGAAAAACATGTTTACACGTTCGTGTCCAAATTACGAATACGTAGGCACTTAGAAGCGTCTAGAGCCCTACATTAGCAGACAAATCTCCATTGAACAGGCAGGGTTTGTCAAAGGCAGAGGAACAAGGGGAGCAAATCCTAAATATCAGACAATTGATAGAGAAGGCCAGAGAGCACAACATCACCATGGCTCTTTGCTTTATTGACTACGCGAAAGCATTCGACTGCATCAGTTGGGACAAAATGTTCAACGTGATGAGTGAGATGGGCGTACCGAATCACCTAACTTTCCTTGTGCAAAGTCTCTACAAAGAAGGCAGATCTAAAGTCAGGCTGGAGGACTCAACATCTCATCCCTTTAAAACTGAGCGCGGAGTGCGTCAGGGATGTATACTCTCGCCGCAATTGTTTAACTTGGTCGGCGAACACATCATGCGGAGAGTACTCGAAGACTGGGACGGAGGGATCCGCATGGGTGGGCGTCTAATAAACAACTTGCGTTTCGCGGATGATACCACAATGATCGCTTCAAATGAAACTGAACTAGCCGAAGTCCTTAGTAGAGTGGAGAAAGTAAGTGCAGAATACGGTCTTCTTATCAACAAGTCAAAGACCAAATTGATGTTCATTGATAGATCCGGGACGATGCAGCGAACTAACGAACTGAAGGATCTCGAGGTGGTTCGCAGGTTCGTGTACCTGGGTGCTCTTATCAGCGACGATGGGGATTGCGACCTTGAAGTGATAAGAAGATCTCAAATGGCAAAAGCAGCGGTGAAAAAGATGGAAAAGATTTGGAGGAATAGAAGCATCACTCGTAAAACAAAAATTAAGCTGATGCAGACCCTAATATTTTCCATATTCCTTTACGCATCCGAAACTTGGGCTCTAAAATCTCGTACCATAAAAAGGATAGACGCGTTCGAAATGTGGTGCTGGCGCAGAATGTTAAGAGTCCCATGGACTGCACGGCGCACAAACGAGTCTATCCTGGAGGAGCTAAACATCCGGAAAAGAATGTCTACCATCTGTCAGCAGCGCATTCTTACGTTTTTTGGACACCTAGCCAGGCGTGAACATGAATGCTTGGAGTCAATTATTTTCACTGGCCATGTTAATGGAAAAAGAAGTCGTGGAAGAGCACCGGTCAGGTGGACCGATACAATACAGCAGGCAACCAAGGCCACACTGCAGGCTTCAGTGCACATGGCACAAGACCGCAGAGCCTGGAGAAGTTCGACGGAGCGGTAGCTCCCCATGGTCACGTCCCTCAGGAATGAGGCATCGACTTAGAAGAAAGAAGGCACTTAGAAAGTTTAAGAGAATAAAAGCTACAGAAATGTTCTTAAATTCATAATGGCAATAACTGTTAATGTGGCAAAAAAAAAGGTAAAATTCGAGTTGCGTAGGCAAAAATCGGTTTTGTCTTAATTTAACTTGACGTCGATGATTTGTCATATTCATTCATCGAGACCCATCATGGACTGGACATGGATGGAGTGCATTCAATCAGCAAATGGGAGTAAATTTTTACGTTTTTGAAATTTATTACTTACCTTTACATCCATCCATAGATATCAATAAATTGTAAAATAATATTGGTGTACAATAGGTACATGTTCTATTTCATAAATTAAAATTATTTATTTCTGTACTTATTTGCTAGTTTCCATGGATATAATACATAAATGTTGTATTATTATTATTACTTACCTCAGTGCCCTTTAACTACAATTCCAGTCGATCCTCAAATTTCATACCTTGGTGCAGAGCCAAGCATAGGTTCTTACCTAAAGGCTAGCAAAAGGAACCGTATGAAATATCAGTCGCATAAATCTTTGTGCATGGCACAGTTATTGTGTGAAACCGAACCGTTAAAGGTTGGGGTGGCTGCCAATAGCATTGTTGGAACTTTATCTCTGCTAAGTTTTTTAACGCAATGTTGTTTTTATTTATGTATGTTACAGGTTGTAACGATATAAATGTATAGATCAAAGTTCACATATAAATAAGATCTTAAATTGTTCTTCTTCTTTTCCCTGTGAGACACCGAGTCATCCAACTACTTATCTAATACGTTTATGTTTTAGGCAAAATTAAAATAAATTTGTTTTCGGATATAAAGCAATAAATTCTCTCATGAAGAGAATGTCAGAAACATTGTTTTATAGCGCTCATACACTATGTACGTGCTGCCTTCCTTTATCCTATAGTACAAAGTAGTTTTCTGTGTAAACGAGTCGGCGACAGTTCATTTTACTCACCTACAAAATGTTTTCAGGAACAGAGGCACACGTCTAGAATTCCGTTTATATCCGCACCGCCATTTGCAACAAAGAGAATTTGAGTACAACATTCACTGTGTGGAATTTACTTTAATCGTGTCATATTTTTCCAAAACAACCGTGTTCGGGAATGGCCCCCTTGCGGTCCGTAAAATTGTTTCGTTTTGTGTCGACGATTTCTTTGTGATTCCGGTTGATTTTTGGCCGTTGTGCGACACAGTAATTTTCAAAGTACGTCAGGGTTATTTCTCAATCAAATTATTTTGAACTAATCATTATAACATAACTTTGAAACTAACAAAACATGACTTATTTTTTTTATTTAGTCAAGCGTTCACCTTCAACGGTTTTAACTGTTTACGACATTTTATATTTAGTCATCAAAAATCACCCATCAGTGATCAATGATCTTACCTGAAATTTGAGTTGTCTTAGCAAACGGTTACCTACTTAACATCAAAGTCAAACATTCTTTGAAAAGAGTTTCATATTCAAAGTTATTTTCCACATTCAAACGTATTCCTTTCAACAAAATCATGTGGCTTAAAATTTTATGGGTTCCCCATCGTCTACTCTAAAAGGCTTTTAAGAAAACCGTTTACCATATTTCGCTAAGAATTTATCGTTTAGAGATATTGTGTGTGCCACGCCGAAACGTTGAATAAACTCATTTTATGAACGTATTCTTGTGAAGTTTGTATGAGGCTCGCTTACTTTAATAGCTATTCCACTACGGTTAATGTGATTTCTAGCAGTAAATATAGAATGTTTGTTGAACGTGCTTTTAAAGTTGTAACAACTTTTAGTCTTCTTGATGGTCTTTATCTCTTCATAGATTTTTTAGTTTGTGCCGTTTCAATGCAAGATAGCTACTGTTTAAAAGTGATTTGACGTTGTTGTTGATGAATACGATGATGGTGAAGAATTTGTAAGATACAAGTACAACGAAAAAGTGTCTATTATGTATTTACCAAGGTGACATAAGTACCTATTTTAAATGGTAACTTCTTTCTTATTTTTCTTTCCACTTGTTAAATTTCTGGTGTAGCACATTTTAAAGCTCGAAATGTTAATTTTAAAATAACCTTTTGAGTAAAAGCAAAATCGTATTAAAACAAATCTCAAAATAACGTTTCCATTTTGGTTCAGAAACTTTAAATCAAAGTAGCACAATTCTCACTGCGGCGTTCGCGTTTATTCAAAGATCAGAAAGTGTAATTACTCAAGTTTTTGAGTTCATGACTCCTTCGGATCAGGATCGTAATTGGCATAAGTTGAGTTCAGGCAGTGGAATGGACTTTAGAATAACAGTTACAAACTTATGGGGCTTTGATAACGAAGTTTATTGCTGACTTTATCTCTGCACTTTGATTCGTGTTACAAGTTTTAGCGTTACTTGCCTTTGAAATTCCATAAATTTCCTTTGAAATTGATTCTAAAGTTACTAAAACTCTTATTGTGTGCACACAAAAACCTAGTTTGTATTACATACCTATGGACCGGGTCCATTATCTTCAACACAAGTGTTCTTGAGACTAACCTGATTGTAGGTATAGTTTCTAAAAATAGTTTTGAAAATAATATTTTAAAAGTGTCGTAAAGTTTACATTTACGATAAAATTGTTCGAGTGTCCATTTCTTCAGGTAATGTGACTACGTAAAACTGAAAAATTGCTCGTCTTTTTCATAACTGTTGACATTATCGCTTATGCTTTATACCAAAATCAGGCAGAGGAAGGGATTGAAAGCAAGACGAAACGCTTACAAAGTAATAGCACCTAAATTACTAAAGAGGTCTGGTGAAGATTCCGACAAAGATCCTTAATTTACAAAGTTTGTAAACACATTGCGTTGTAAGTAACATTCTGTTTTTAATTGCCACAGTTGAATTGCTGTATTTGTTGTTATTTACGTCTTAAAGTAACTTTTCATATTATTCGACCATTTAACGTTTTTATTAGGCTTTACCTACATACTTAAAACACTCTTATTTATATGTATAAGTATATTACATGTAGTAAACGTATGCAATACCTAAATAGCCTTTACACAGAAATATACCAGTAAAATAAAAACAGAAAAAGAAAGATGATGCTCTGAGGCTCGTGTCGTCTTTAGATTTTAACAATTTGTATTAGTTAGAAATAACCACTTAACCTTTGAATTTACATTTTATTTTAATGGGTCACTAGTAAAATTTCACCCAATTTAAAACATAACAACGTAACAGCAAAATTATTAGGAAAACCAAACGTAACAAGAACATGTCTCCATAGTAACTACCTAGTTAAAAGAACGCCGCCGGTGCGCGCGTAAGGAATGCGCTCTAAGCTAATTACCTATGATAAAACAAATCATTATTGTCGCGCTTTGTACAAAATTTAAAATACTAAACTAAAATGCCTGCCATTGTTGCGATACGACACATTTGCAAACACGCTTTAAACATTGAGTTTAATTATGGAGTAATTTTTTAAAGTAGGTTCTTAATATTGCAAGAATATTTATACCGTACTTACTTTTATGTAACTTAAACAGTAAAAAGTAAGCAAGACCTATAATACAAGTTTTGAAATATAAAACAGAAAGAATACTCTATGCCAAGGTTCTCTAAATGATTAAGGCCACGTTACTACCTACGTAGACTGACAAGAAATATTTGGGGTACCACGAACAAGTAAGAACGGAGTTCGCTTCCACACTCACATAAGCGGTGGCCAACTTGCGGAAGAAACTTTTGCGACAGTTTACCACACCCCTGAGGTTTCTACCGCAAAGGGTACGAAATGGTACCCCGGAAGCGAAACTGCATACACTTGTAGTTCTACGTTATTAGGTGGATCCTTCCTGCATCAATTAAATGTTTACCGACGCGTAACTATTATTGGAGGCCACGCCTCGGCAAGCGTAGCGTTGGACGCCCTCCGGCCAGATGGACCGATGACTTGAAAAAGTGGGCTGGTAGCGACTGGATGGCAAAAACGGGAGATCGTGCCTTATGGCGTTACCTGGGGGAGGCCTACGTCCAGCAGTGGACTGCAATAGGCTGAAATAGAATAGAAATTATTCTAAGATGCGTATCATATCTGTGTTCAGAGAAGTAGAAACCAATGTTAGTTAATTAATACCTGTCAAGTTCAGTCTAAACATGTTTCATGCATTAGGTAGCTGGCAGAATATCCAACATATTGCCTACCGCACATCAGAGAACTAATACTAATAACACTAGTAGGTAGGTACAGAATAATATTTTTACAAATAGATACATTATTACAAATTGATGTTATATATATACAGGAGAAACAAAGTTTGAGTTTAATTTGCGACACTTTTTCGTGTGCGTCATTTTGGCACGGCCACCATGGAATACCATAAGTTTGATGGTGTGAAATAATTGACCTCTAATTGCCTCTAATTGACGCACAAGTAAAAAAAATTGTCTCCCCGCCGTTTAAAAGATATTCCATGTGATAGGTGGCCGTGCCAAAATGACGTTTCTATAGCTGGGCCACCATTAAAGCAACCACTTGGCGAAGATCTGATTATTCCAAAAATTGCCCATTTAATTGTCTATTCTTCATACAAAATTTCATCAGTCTTCGAAGAGCCGTTTCAGAGATATATGATTGGTTTGTGGCCGTGCCAAGATGACGTTTCTACAGCTGGGCAACCACCTAAATCGGCACGTAGCGGAGACATGTCTATTACCAAAAATTGCCCATTTAATTGACCATAACTGCCTGCCTAATCATTTTAATTGTCTCGTTTTCGTTAATGAGAAAACTCATTTTTCATTATGTGAATAGGGGAAACTGGGGACACTTGACCCAAATGGAAGACATGGTAGTTTTAATTTCCAGAAATACTACCAAAGCTATGTTTAGCTAGCAAAACTGTTTGTCTACAGTCGGATGTGTCAACTATTTCATGTTTCAAAGTGACAGGAATTCATAATTTCTATGGTGGCGCAGGATCGTTTTGGCGAGTATTTAGCTCAGATGGAGAATTGACAGCTTAATATATCTCTCAAATAAGCATAATAGATTACTCAGAAAGTGATAGAGTTATTGTGGTTGTTTCACTGTACCCCACCTTACCCTACCAAAACAAATTAAAAACAGTTTTCACTTTAACGAAGCCGAGACAATTAATATGATTAGGCAGGCAGTTATGGTCAATTAAATGGGCAATTTTTGGTAATAGACATGTCTCCGCTACGTGACGATTTAGGTGGTTACCCGAAACGTCATCTTGGCACGGCCACATCTAAATCATCACTTTGAGAGGACATGTCTATGACCAAAAATTGCCCATTTAATTGACCATTATTGCCTGCCCAATCATATTAATTGTCTCGGCTTCGTTAAAGAGAAAACTGTTTTCAATTTGTTTTGGTAGGGTAAGGTGGGGTATAGTGAAACAACCATAATAACTCTATCACTTTCTGACTAATCTATTATGCTTATTTGAGAGATATATTAAGCTGCCAATTCTCCATCTGAGCTAAATACTCGCCAAAATGATCCTGCGCCACCATAGAAATTATGAATACCTGTCAATAAAGACCTGTCACTTTGAAACATGACATAGTTGACACGTCCGACTGTAGACAAACAGTTTTGCTAGCATAACATAGCTTTGGTAGTATTTCTGGAAATGAAAAATACCATGTCTTCCACTGGGGTCAAGTGTCCCCAGTTTCCCCTACTCACATAATGAAAAATGAGTTTTCTCATTAACGAAAACGAGACAATTAAAATGATTAGGCAGGCAGTTATGCTCAATTAAATGGGCAATTTTTGGTAACAGACATGTCTCCGCTACGTGCCGATTTAGGTGGTTGCCCAGCTGTAGAAACGTCATCTTGGCACGGCCACAAACCAATCATATATCTCTGAAACGGCTCTTCGAAGACTGATGAAATTTTGTATGAAGAATAGACAATTAAATGGGCAATTTTTAGAATAATCAGATCTTCGCCAAGTGGTTGCTTTAATGGTGGCCCAGCTATAGAAACGTCATTTTGGCACGGCCACCTATCACATGGAATATCTTTTAAACGGCGGGGAGACAATTTTTTTTACTTGTGCGTCAATTAGAGGCAATTAGAGGTCAATTATTTCACACCATCAAACTTATGGTATTCCATGGTGGCCGTGCCAAAATGACGCAAACCACTTTTTCTGGGTCTAACCTACCGTCGTCATTAAGCGCTGCCACTTTCTGTCAAATAGGTTGAGAAAAGGATGAAAGTTGTCTAAGTTATAATAGTAGGTTAGAATTTCTATACAAAAAAATTTTGGGAGTTCCCGTGCGTGTTACAGGTCGGTTCCGTTTTGGAAACTAATCTTTAGGCTTTTTTTTACCTGTGCCGAACCGGGGCTTTGCTGGCCTACTTACAAAAAAAAAAATGGCAACCGTTTCAAAATGTTTTCACTGGGCAAAATTTTGTTATTTTGTAATAATTCAAAAATGGTAAGAGCTACAAATGACTATTGTATGGAAGATATGTTGAGCGTAAATTTCTGCATATGAATGTTATCAATAACTTTTTCATAATTCAATAGTTTGCGAGAAAAACGTAGCACAACATGGCAGTTTTTGCTGAAAACTCACAAATTCGAAAGTATAAAGTAAGTAGTGAAGTTGGGGATTAAGAGTCACTCGCTGTGTGGGTAGACCATGCTACCATATCCTGCCTGATATTTAGTAACAAGCTTTCCGCCCAGCGGTTTTACCCGCTGATATATTTTGAAGTAAACAAGTTAATTTTATACAAATTTTCGTCCTCTGTTTTACCACTTTAGATGATGATTTTCTTGGAATCCTTTCTTGATATTAATTAAGATTATTCAAATAACCTCTGTGCAAAATTTCAGGGTCCTAGGTCCAGTAGTATTGCCTGTGCGTGGTTTACAATTTGTATGAAAAAAGTAGAGTTTGTTCGTTGTTGCCACATTTTGTTCTTTTTTGCTATCCTAACAGGACCTTGGGTCAGAACTATTAAAGAACAGCCTCAAGGGATTGCAAAAAAATATAAATGTGGCAACTACGAACAAATTTAATATTTTTTTTACAAATTGTAAATCTATGCACAGGCAATACCACTGGACCTAGGTTCTTGAAATTTTGCGCAGAGGTTATTTTGGTTGGGTGAATTAACACCAGGAAAGGAATTTAAGAAAATCATCTCATAAGGTGGTAAAACTTAGGGTGTAAATTGGCAAAAAATTTGCTTGTTTACTTGAAAATATATTAGCAGGTAAAACCTCTGGACAGAAAGCTTGTTACTAAGTATCAGTCAGGATACCGTAGCAAGGTCTACCCACACAGTAAGTAATTCTTAATCCCCAACTTCACTACTTAATTCATATTTTAGATTTGGTGAGTTTTAGAAAAACTGCCATGTATTAAAGCGTTTTTTTCGCAAACTATTAGATTATCAAAAAAGTTATTAGAGCAAGGTTGTGCAGAAATTTACGCGTAACATTTCTTCTATACAATGTTCATTTATAGCACTTACCAGTTTTGAGTTATTACAAAATAACAAAATTTTGGCCTATAAAAAAAGTTTGAAATGGCTGCCATTTTTTTTTGGTAAGTATGCTAGCAAGGCCCCGGCTCGGAATAGCTAAAGAATAGCCTAAAGATTCGTTTCCAAGGCGGGGCCAAACTTTTACACGCGCGGGAACTCTCACTTAAGCGATCTTGCTTACTATAATGCATGTCTTGTATGTTATTATCAATATTATTTGATAATCTTGACGACATTTCAGACCGTCCCCACGTATGCATAAACGAATGAGGCAAATGGGTACTGGCACAGGGGCGAAATCTGTTTGCTAATCGTACACACGCACAAGCAGGGCGAGCAGAGGAAGCCACAGCTCGCTTTGTCTTGTGTACCTGTAAAACTAAAACTTACACCCTATGAATTATACATTAGTGGTGTGTGGTACAAACATTTCAGATTGAATGGCCATATCATATGGAAGATACTAGGAATTAGGATATCATGCAAGGTAAATAGAAATACGGGTTGGTAATAATACTTGACATGAATTTAACTAAGCATTGAAGGACTCTTACCCCTTTTGAAGCTATAATGACAAATCAGAGCAAATCGATACCTACTGGGAGTAAATTAAACAGTCACTTAGATAAAGAAAAATAGTCAACTATAGTCGAATTTCTAATTCAATGCACTAAATTGACGTTTGGTGGGTGGCCGCTTTTTTGGGAAAAATAAATAGTGATGTACTAAAAAGAGTTAATTCAATCACTCATCTAGTGACTTGTTCGTTCCTGTACTCAAATCACTAAGTACCTATATTCCGTTACATTTATATAGGTAAGTGCATTAATTTTAGGTGGCGTGTTCTGCTCATAAAGCTGAATAACATTTGAGAAAAGCTTTTCTTAGAAATATGAAAGGAAAATTGGATTTCCCATACTTAGTGACAGATTTTTCAACATTTTTGTATGGAGAGTCCTAAAATTTGTTTTCGTATTTCGAAGAAAAGTTTCTGATGAGAGTTGTCGCTTCTCGCTATTTATATTCCCTTTCTTTTGTGAAATGGGTAGTATGTAGGTATAATTAAAGTGTCTTGAGCATGATTTAAAAAACTTATCAAAAATATTTAAATCCTACTAATATTATAAAGGCGGATGTTTGTGTGTGTGTTTGTTACGACATCACGCAAAAACGGCTGATTATATTGACATGAAACTTTGCAGAAATATAAAAGGGCATCTGGAATAACACATAGGATACTTTTTACTACGGAAAAATGTCTCATTCCCACGGGATCACGCATATTCCAATATTTTTGAAATAGGTGGCGTGACTGAGCCGATTCGCGTTTTAAACGTTTTTGCCGAAAACTAACAGCGACATCTCTTGGCGAATAATGCTTTTTTCCCGCGGAATAATAGGTTGCAGCGGGTGAAACCGCTGACGGGCAGCTAGTTAAAACATAATATTGTTCAATTTTTTTTTATTAAAATGTTCGACTCTAGTTCCAAGCGCGATATAGTGCGTCGTTACAATCACGGATGCGTTTATAGAGGTACTGTAAAATTCATAATAGTTCACATAGGAAATGAGAACGGTTTTTTCCAACGTGCTGGTGATGGTGGAAAGTCTTTGGTGTAAAGCTGCAGAAATACCCAATATTTCTGCAGCTTTTTTTGCACATTCCTTAACATTTGGAGCTTCGCGCTCAGAACATTGTTGTTCGTAGACGAACTTGTAGGTGTTTCGCACCATGATTTTTTCAGTAACAGTAAAAGCACGCTTGGGTCTCTTTTTTCTTGGCGATAAAAAGTTCCTATCAGCGTCACTTGAGGTTCCTGGCCCGGAATCCATGACTTCACCAAAAACTTCAGAAAAGCAAGCACCAGCCGAGAAAATGAGGGCGTTTGACGACACTTGCGTCCAAAGCAAAAAATGTTTAGCTTGATGGCACGCTTCTGTTGGCACCTGCTGGCAATGCTACTACGGTTTTAGAAATACGGTTCCAATAATAAATATGTCGGAGAATGATCAAACTCTGTCGGTATTTGGTGAAATTATTTGACAGTTGATGGTTGTTCGCGTTTTGATAATTTGTCTTTCCATTCCATTGCTAGCTGAATCTTGCAGAAACGAAACGCATAGCGCTGGCAACACTCGACGTAGGCGGTGCGCTTTATTTGGACTCAGTAGGCTAAAGACAGCAAGATAGACTGGATTGACTTTAGCGGCGATGTAGTTCGTTCTCACAGTTCATTGATGGCTGCTTTCGTAATAAAGAAACGGAACTCAGGCGGCGAACTGAGTAAACAACTTTGACAGTTCTAGTTTGGGTTACATTGGCGGTTGTGTAGTGAAGTTGGAACATTGAGTGACTGAACGAGTGAACTCATTCGAGTGGGATTGACGAATGACGAATTGATGAACTCGAGTGTCGAATGCGATTGATTCATTCTCGGTTTGGCCGCGCTGCCGTTAACTTGTCTTTTGAGGTTAGATTTCAATCCGGCGAAATCGTGGTAATCTTGGAGTATTTCGAGGAGCTGTGGTTTTCAGGCGATGGCGGAGCCCTAGATTCGTATGGGCTACGGAATATTTGTGGAGATTGTGACAGTTTCAACTAAGGTATGATTTTCTAAAAAAGTATCTATGTGAGTAGGTAAAGGATATTACAAAAACAAATATTATTATAAGCAAAACGTTATTATGAGCATGACTATACGGGTTCACCCCACCAGTCCTGGGTCAGAGCTCATCTTTCTTGTCGTCGGCAACTGTACAGTACAGAATCAATAAATAATCTGAGTGACCAGAGTATGAGGTTCAAATGAATCAGCTCACCTGAACTTAAAATTCGAACTGAAGTACGTCACTAGCGATATGGAGTTCGTATCATTATTTTGTCAACATCTGTCATTTCAGTGCATTGAATTAGAAATTCGACTGTAAGATATTTGATTAAGTGTATTGAATAAAGTAAATACCACGTTACAATCGGACCTAATTTTCCAATGTTTATTAGACATCATTTCGAATGTTTTGCCGCACAAATATTCAAGTTAAATATAGGTAATCACTTTAGCTCGTAGGTAGTTCATGTAGTAGGTGGTTGAAAAAACTCCGACACGGGGGGTGGGACACCGAGTCATCCAAAACCTAATGCAATTTACCCTGCATTAGGTTTTGGATGACTCGGTGTCCCACCCCGCACAAACAGAGAGACCTATAATCAATAACACCCGACATTGCGACGAAAACCCACTTACTAACCAAAATCAGCTGAAAATTCAGTAGCTACCTACCTAAGTATTTGCTTAGAATGTATTTGTTCTAAATAGCCCGCTAGCGCTTTTAAACAAACTTCTGCTATAGACGGTCTCAACAAACTTGAGAACAACATGAGTCTGCTAACTTCGGTAATTAGTTCTGATTTTGGCATCAGATAGATAGATGGTATAACGAGCCATCTTAGACATACATCAATTTTTTATACCTATACTTAGATATTGGAAAAGCAGAGATTGAATGGTTTGTTATTCATATTGAAATATAAAAAAGATAAATCATTGACCGTACCAATAAGAATCTACTAAAAAAAATGCAATTAAAAAACTTCTCTAAATGCATTCAACCTAAAAAGTTTAAAGTAGAGTGCGTTTCATCTTATAGCTCCAATGGCGTCATATTGGTAGCATTGGAAATTTGTATGTAATATTATTTTTTGGCGCAGTAGCGCCAAAAAACCAAAATGACGCCATAGGAACTAAAAGATGAAACGCACATGAGGGAAATATTTGTTAGGACATAATGGTTGGCCGAGTTAGAAATGATAAGTATGTTCTGACGGTTCTGCCCGATTTTAGGATATTTGGAACACCTATATCAAAGATTTGTCGGCGAGAATCCTTGAAAAGAGGTCTCAAGACCCAACCCGGGCGGAACATATTTCCGATTCACCAGTCTGTAGTTAAATGTCTACTAATGTATATGTTAGAATTCTTTGCTTATATTTTAACTAAACTACTTTTAAACAGATAATTTTATGTTTAGTAATTTTTGGCTATTCATCATGTTAAATAGATACTACAAACTTGTGACGGCAAAAACTTTCTCTTCTTATTTTTTGTTATCAACTCTTTCGATTTAACTAGATGAGCAAATAACAAAAACTTTATCTCTTATTTTTTGATAATGATAACAACTCTTTCGATTCTTTGCTGTTTGCGCAAAATACCTTATAACTGATGATGTTAAAGTTCACAGATAAGATAAGACAGTGCAGCATAGTCTGAGACTTAACAGTCTACAAATAATAAAGCTATTGAGAATAAAATTCTTATATTGAAAGATCCTGAAATAAACGAATTTTACGCTTTTCCTATATGTTTTGAGCCACAACAGAAGACATAAGGGACTAATTTGCATGTTATTACGGGTTAATCCAAGGCTCTTGCAGGTATTATTAGAGGACTTTGCCGTAGCCAAATACGCTTGGTGGTTTATTCACTTAGGTATTTGCTTATTTTAATAATTTTTCACATAAAAAATACATTTAGCCAAAAAGTTCGGTAGCGTAACCATTGTTGAAAAGGTACGATTTTTTATTTTCGGGCGGATTTATCGTGGTTCCGAGTGAAAATTGCAAGTTTTGTGAAATGGCCTATTTCATCATAAAACATGCATAATAATTGTATTGTATTGGCGTAATGTCAGTTTTTTTCTTTAAATATTATGGTAATAAAGAAAATTTACTTTATCTATTTTAAAAATTGAGCACATAATAAAACACGTCATTTACCGAGTAAAGTCTTTCAGGCAAAAAATTCCGGTAGCGGCAAATCTTTGTTAAATAGGTTCTCGCACTAGTAAATATTGACAAAACCAATAGCAGTAACTGAAGGAGTACATCAAGGTTCAGTCCTAAGCCCGTACCTCTTCTGTTTGGTGATGGGATGCCCTTACAGAAAAAAGCTTAAGCTCAGGTTCCATGGACGTTTATTTATGCAGACGATGTAGCTATTTGTACAACATCCCAAAGTAAGTTAGAGCACGCCTTGAACGAATGGAAGCGTCAGTTGCAGGCAGGTGGTCTTATGTTGAGTGTTGCTTAAGACCCAGTACATGGTGTGTAACAATCCAGGTGCTTCCGAAGACCCTCTCGTTATCGATGGACAACAAATAAAGAAATGCGACGAATACAAATACCTAGGCACTATGTTGCACACCACAGGAGACCTGGAAGCAAACATTCAGCATCGAATTGCAGCCGCCTGGCTTAAATGGCGGGAAGTGACTGGCGTAACCTGTGACCGGAGAATGCCCGTAAAACTAAAAGGCCTGGTATATAAGAGCATGATCAGGCCTGTTCTAACTTACGGTAGCGAAACTTGGGCCCTAACTCAACGCCAAGTCCAATCTATACACGTAGCTGAAGTGAAGATGCTTCGTTGGATGTGCGGAGTGACGAGACTCGACAAAATACGCAACGAGTACGTTCGCGGTAGTCTCGGCGTACGCGACATTGCCGACAAGTTGCAGGAGAGTAGACTGCGGTGGTTTGGCCACGTGAAAAGAAGACCTCCTGACTATATAGGCAATACAGTAGCCAATCTAACCACCCAGGGGGTCCGGAGAAGGGTAAGACCGAAGACTAGATGGTTTAACGTGATCCGTAGAGATATGAGTTCCTGCGAAGTTACTGAAGAAGATACGTCCAACAGAGCGCAGTGGAGAGAGAAGACAAGAAAGGCAGACCCCACCATCAGATGGGAATAATAATTGCCAAGGAGAGAGAGAGAGAGAGAGAGACTAGTAAATATTTACAAAATTTGAAAAAATCTTACTCAAAATGATTTTAATTTCGGGCGGATTTATCGTGGTTCTGATTAAAAACTGCAAGTTTTGTGAAATGGCCTTTCATCATAATAATTGTACTGTATTGCCGTAATGTAAGTTGTTTTCTTTAAATATTATGGAAATAAAGACAATTTATTTTAACCACTTTAAAAATTGTGGACATAAAAGCACATTTACCTAGTAAAGTCTTTCATGCAAAAAAGTCCGTTAGCGGTAAACCTTTGTTTAATAGATCCTCGCACCAGTAAATATTTACAAAATTTGAAAAAATTTAATTCCTCGGTACTCAAAATGTTTTTTACTTTCGTGTGGATTTATCGTGGCATTTAATTTGCAAGTTTAATGAAATGACCTTTAAGTGTTTTTCTTTAGTTTTGCAATAAAGACAATCTATTATCTACTTTAAAACTTCTAAAAATACATTAAGTAAATTCTTTCAGCCAGAAATACCGGTAGCGGTAAACCTTTATTAAATTAAATAGGTACTCGCACAAGTAAACATTTTCAAAATTTAAAAAAGATCTTATTCCTCAGAAAGAAATTGACTGTTACTGGGCGGATTTTACGTAGCGGTTCCGATTGAAAATTGCAAGGTTATTTGAAATTATCTGTTTTATAAAACTTGCTTATTGTATTTTATTGCCGTAATACTATAGTAATTCTTTAAATAGGTATTTAAGCAATAAAAGACAATTAAATTAATTTTTAACGTATTCAACTTGCAATAGGTATTTTATCTGGACAGCCACGATATTGCCCAAAATTTTTATATTTCCTTCTTGCCTCTTTTCTATCTTAGTCTAAACTCTCATCTCCTGCCTATCGTCAAAATAATCCATTAATCTTCTTTTAATAGGTTTGTGTGCAATAAACCGTTTATCCGTCCAATAAAACAGGCAAAGTAGCACATTTACCCATTTACACAAATTTATAGTCACAAAAAAGACGATAAACACAATTTTCTGGCTTGGCTAAAAGACATCAGGCCCTGCTTCTATAATGCAAAACACCTTTCCATTGTATTTCTCGTCTTTATAAATAAAAACTCGCAGTGGGACACTGGACCCGGGAATAGATTGATAGGTAGGTACCTTTGTGGTCCTGTAGTAAATATATCTTTTTAGGGTTTCGTAGTCTACTAGAAACCCTAATAGTTTCGTCAAGTCTGTCTGTCTGTCTGTCTGTCTGTCTGTCTGTCTGTCTGTCTGTCTGTCTGTCTGTCTGTCTGTATGCCGCGCGTCAGTTTTAGAGCTATCGACATCAAATTTGGTGGACAGATAGATCGTCTTGACCCTTATTTAGAAATGTTGAGAAAATAATATTTTGATTATTATTTAGACCCCCTCCCATACAAGTGAAAAAAAAATTTTTTCCTCCTATAATATTGAGTAGGGTATCGTTGAATAGGTCTTTTAAAACTAAAGGGAGGTTCCTTTATAAGAAAGTCACTAAAATGTTTCTATCACGAGATATTTGCTTTTAAAAAGGACGTTTTTGACCCATAATTTTTTCCAGCTGTAACTTCTAAAGTATAAACGCTAAAAATTTGAAATAAATACAGAATATAGCTTACAATTTGAAATTACAATGTAAACTATAACGATTACTGTACCACTTAAGATTAAGGAAATATTAAAGTTTTTCAATTTGCGGTTGGTAACCATACAGCTGCAAACAAACCAGCAACAAAATTAACTTTGTAACGTTGACCTGTGACCTTGAGACCTGTTATTTAAACGATGACTACGAAACCCTATATGTGAGCGTGTCTGACACGCTCTTGGCCGCTTTTTTAACTCGAAGTGAGGAGCTCGATTTTATTACAACTACTAACGACCATAGACTTGAGTGTATGGTTTTAATGTCATCTCGATATCTCAACCGCGCATCCTAAGATAAAGGGTCTTGACAACAAAGTGATTCTATAAGAATTCCGTGTTTTGCCTTTTAAGGCCCTGCGCACATATGAGACACGACAGTCGCACGACTATCGTCCTCATAATGAAATAGTACTTAGGTGCGCACATACGCGACACGACTTCGCCACGACAAAAAAGTCGGGGCTCGACCGCGATAATCGCGCGACGCAACTATCGGGCGCAGTGGCGGATCCAGGGGGGGGTCATGGGGGACATGACCCACCTCCCTGAGCTGGGCCTAGGACCTTGACTAAGTAGTTATATTATTGTTTACATAATGACAATGTATTTTTTTGACAATGTCAAACACAAGATTCCATTCCATTACAAAAGCGGGAACAAGCGTGTGAAGCACGTTATTTGGTTGGGAACGAATGCATAGAGAATTTGAATTTTCGCGCGCCGCCCCCGCTGCCCACAAAAATCTTTCCATTGACGCAGATGACGTAATAACCCGTTTTGCGAGAAAAAAAATATCGATAAAATCGACTAAATCCCGTGAAAAGGAATTTTCTTGTCACATACATACAAACATACAGGGTCTCGAAAAACATAACCCTCCCTCCTTCTAAGGCAGTTGGGTCAAAAATTACCTATAGTACCTATAAAATTGTCTTTGTGACCCCCCCCGAGTCAAGGCTGGATCCGCCGCCGGTGATCGGGCGGCTGGCGGCTTCCTTTGAGTAGGGATGCGACTTTAGAAACAAAAAAATCAAATTACCAATAATCGATTATTTTAAGTCATCCAAAATATCTATTATAAATAAATTGATGTTATTCAAAGAAAACATCGCCATATTGAAAATAATGGAATTTTTCCGTATTTTACTTAATTTTACGCATTTTTATTTTTATTTATTTATTTATTTATTTAACCATTTATTGTACACAAGAAACATAACAGAACAAAACATAAAGAAAAAAGACACAACAGGCACTGCTTATCTCTAAAAAAGAAATTTCTTACAGCAGACCTAACGGAGAGAAATGGCATTTGGCGAAAGGCGGATGAGACGTGCACAATATCTATGAATAATATTGGTATAATACGATACACAGATACGGATTAAATCTAATAAATATATATACGCATAATAACCTACCTAAAGTCCTAAATAACAGTAAATAAATAAATACATAAAATAACATATAATATATATTTAGCTTCAAAAGCGGTAAATCATTAAAAAAAAAACAAATTTATTGATAAAACCTGAACACAGTTTATTTGATAAATAATTTGGAAAATAAATGAACAGAACGCTTGAGAAAATTACACATCAAAATCAGAATGAAAAATAAAAGAAAAGCAAAAGAAAAACAGTACTGAGATCGACGGAAAAACAGGGGGTGGCTTACGAAATAGCAGGTACACCAGTCCAGGTCCGCACGCGACGAGCTCCGAGCAAAAAGTGAAACCGAGCTACGAATCTCGCCGCTTTTATAGGATCTGGGCTGGTAGGTAGGGAATTTTGCTAAATCGGCCTATCCTGATGTTTCGTCGTCCTCGACGAACAACTCCTTCAAGGGCTCTCCTCATCGTCCAGCAGAGGCATGGACAAACCAACACCATTGTTGCTTGGACCGGCAGCTGAACCATCATCGTCCTCTAGCAGGGGCATGGAGAGTGCAGCACCCTCATTACTTGGGCCAGCCACTGGATGGGTTTCATCATCATCATCATCATTATCTGAAAATTAAATACATTTGTAACTCGATATTCTCTTATCTTAAATTGCACATACACCTTTCACACGAAAAGTTGGCCAAATTAAATTAATTTCCTCTCACGAATCATGCGTTCACTCAGCTCTTTATATGAAAGAAAGAAACGAAAGTATAAAGTAGACAGCGTCCCATCGACTTTATCTCACGTTTTGTCTTACTCCTGATGAAGGCGAGAAACGCCTGAAGTTTGAGACATGCGACAAACGTCTGAAGCTTGTGACGACAAACTTCTGAAGTTCTTGATGGCCGCCTGAAGTTTGATGCCACACGCCGAGAACACAAATCCCAGAATTTAGGTGACGAACACCAAGGCAACACACGCCCAAAGTTTAGGTGACGAACACCAAGGCGACGAACGCCCAAAATTTAGGTGACGAACACCAAGGCGACAAACGCCCAAAATTTAGGTGACGAACACCAAGGCGACAAACGCCTGAAGCAAGCGTGTAGTCCGGCAAAAACACACTCACTTTCGAAGAATGCCGCGCACGTCTCTGGGCACCATTCTCCTCTCCAGGGCACCATATATTGTGCTGCTGCTTGAGTGGTTTTCCCATAGCCACCACCCAGTAATTTGAGCTCGTAGCGGCCATTAGGGAGAACTTTGACCACCTTGTATGGGCCCCGCATTCCAGCATCTAGTTTTCCTGTGGACTGAGAATATTTAATCACGAAAACTAAGTCCTCCAGTTTGAACTGGCGCGGAGGGCGCCTGTGCTCATTAGCATAAGCGTCCTGCCTGTCTTGATTCTTCTTCAGCAGTTCACGGGCACGACTTCTGGTTAACTCCCGCATTGCTTCCCTGTTCGGGCTTGATTCTGACAACGCAACATCTCGAATCAAACCACGAATGGCAGGAGTAGTTGCTTCAGTCCCAATCATCAAGTTTAACGGAGACGTCTGCGTGGTCTTCTGCTTAGTGATATTTAGGACTAATTGAAGTTTCCACAACGACTCGGACCACGTGGTACTTCCTTGAGCAGCTCCAACACGCAGCATGTTGAGGACAGTACGTATGTACCGTTCGGCTTGCCCGTTAGCGTTGTGCATTTCAGGGGTAATGTAGTGAAGACTGCACCCGAGTTCGTTGATCCAGGAGACAAACTCACCAGATTCAAACATTCGTCCCCGATCTGTCACCATAAGCTGAGGAACACCAAAGAGAGCAATGGCCTGTGTAAGAGCACGCTTTAACTCACCAACGTCCTGTCGGTACATGGCGTAGAGAAGACAAAACTTGGTAAAGGCGTCTACTACAACCAGCACGAACTTATAACCGTCTGAGATAGGCAACGGACCAAGAGCATCCACGTGAACGGTGTGAAAAGGGGTATCAGGCTTTTCCCACGATGTGACTGTCTGATGTGGTGCTCTAGGTACGCGTTTCTTTGAAATGCATGTGATGCAGTGTGCAACGTATTTTCTGACAAACGACCGGAGTCCAGGAAACCAAAAATGCTTCAGAATGAGATCAATAGTTTTGTCAGCATTTATGTGTTCATGTTCATCATGGAACACTCTGAGAAGACTCAATCTGTGTCCTTTGGGAATAAAACACAAGAGCCTTGGTTCCTCTCCAGCCGGGGTATAGCGGTAGTAAAGTAGGTCGTTACGAGCTACATACCTCGTAGTGTCAATGTTGCCCTCCTGCAGTCGCTGGAGAAGGTTCTGCGTCTCCTCATCAGCAGCTTGAGCTATCTGAGCCCATGTTTTAGGTTTCGTTACCTGGTTGACTGTGACTGGTGGATTCCGACTTAAATAGTCTGCATGAGGCATCAAGACACCCTTCCTGTATTCTATGGAAAAGTCGAAATCTTGCAGATAAATCCACCAGCGCGCCACTCTGGGTAGCAGGTCTTTTTTCTTCTCTGTGGCCTTAAGAGCATTACAATCAGTAACTACCTTAAAACGTATGCCGATCAGATAATGGCGAAAATGCTGAAGGGCCTTGACGACCGCCATGGTTTCGAGCTCATAGGAATGGTAGTTCTTCTCAGCTCCTTGTGTCACCTTACTAAAGTAGGAGACAACATGCTTCTTACCATCCCCATGTGTCTGAAGAAGGATTGCTCCATATCCTGCACTGCTTGCGTCGGTATGGACCTCAGTTTCGTATTTCCTGTCGAATATAGCAAGTATAGGCTTGCTCGTCAAATGTTGGATCAGCTCCTGTCGGACTGCCTCTTGTTCCTTACCCCAGTTGAATGGCACTCCTTTCTTCGTCAAATAGGATATGCAGCTGGTTTTGGTGGCGTAGTCTTTTATGTACCGCCTGAAGTACCCAGCTAGACCCAACAGTTGCCTTACCTGTTTGACGTTCGTGGGAACCGGTGCGTTAACCAGTGCCTCTACTTTCCGCGAGCTCGGCTTCACCTGACCTTGGCTAATTATGCGGCCCAAATATTCGACTTCGGTGACCAGAAACGAACATTTACGTAGATTGATGGAAAAGCCAGCTTCAGTGAGCGTTTGCAGTACCTGCCGTAGAAGCTCTACACCCTCATCAATGGTTGAGCTCATGATGAGCACATCATCGACGTAAACCAATACCTGACCCTGATCTATAAACTTTCTTAACGTGTTGTTTATAATGCGTTGGTACACAATCGGAGAATTAGTAAGGCCATAGGGCATCTTCAAATATTCAAAATGTCCCTCAGGGGTGACAAAACCGGTCAAGGGTACGGACTCTTCGCTCAGGGGTATTTGGTGGAATCCCGTGGCCATGTCGAGGCTCGAAAAATAGACGAAGTTTCCTAAACGATCGATATGATCGTCTATCAACGGGAGAGGATAGCGGTCCTTAACTGTAATTCGATTCAACGCCCGAAAGTCCACGCAAAGCCTATCCGACCCGTCCTTTTTCTTAACAAGAAGTATTGGGCTTGCATATTCGGATTGTGACTCTCTGATGATACCTTTTTCTAACAGGTCAGCTATGATTTTACGTACTTTAAGCTTTTCCTCATACGAAAGTTTATACGGGCGGTACACGACAGGTGTTTGGCTAGTGAGCTTTATCTCCATTTTACCAGTCTTGACCATAGTGACTGCCGTTCCCGAAATAAGGAAATCCGAGTATTCCGTGATTACGTCTGTCAACCTTTTACGTTCTTCACCCTGAAGTGGTGTATTGATCTCGAGAGTATCGCTAGAAGTCACCGCGTTTACTAACGTACGAAGATCACTCGAATGGGCTATATAATTACGGCCGTCCGTTTTGAGATAAGAAATGCCTTTCCGGTTTAAAATATCTGTGCCGATAATAAGCGAAACGTTCATGACTTTAGAGGGTACTACAACAAGATCCGCCTCTATAGTGATATTACTCAACTCTATTGTAACAGTGACGTATGACGTAGCTGTGACTTCTTTTTCACTTAATCCTTTCAACAGACAACGTGTCGGTTTAGGCTGACACTTGAGATGTTTTAACACATCTGAAGATATCAAAGATACATCCATAGCACCACTATCTATGAGAGCGTCCATAGGCACCCCATCTACTACAGCCGTTATAATGTCATCACTAGATTTGTATTGCGACCGTTCCATACATAAATTTACATTACGCTGGTTACGCGGATTTGAGCGTTCTTTAGCAAAACATTTAGATTCCACGTGCCCTGTTTTCTTGCAGAACGTGCATTTTGGAACTTGTGTATTTTGCGTAGGCGGGACTGTAGGCGGTGTAGGATTAGTTGAGGGAGTGTCAACTTTTGGTCTCTTATTGCAATGACGGCTTCTATGACCTCGCGACCCACAAAAGTAACATTTAAAATCATTGCGTGCAAACATCGGTTGTTTACGGCCCTCGGTGTTTTGATAAGGACGTTTCTTAGGCTGAGAACTGTGCGCGTCCGACTTCATTTGGTTTGGTTTACTATAAATCGAAAGGAAGGAGACTAAATTCTCAGTCGTAAGGTTAGCATTTGCCGCTGCTGCACGCACCTGGGCGTCCATGATTCCCCGAATCACAATAAGAACCATAAGCTCACTACTTAGCCCCTTTACGATTTTTAAGCGTAGCATCGTACGGCGAGCATACTCCGCATACGTCGAGTATTTGTCTGATGTGGCGTTCATAGCTTCGAATAAAATATTGGCATAATCCAATTTACGAGGGCACAATGAAATGAATTCCGATTTAAAATTAGACCACGTTCTGTCATTGGTGACCCATTCATTTAGCCATATTTTGGCATCACCTTTCAGACATGACGCCACACGAGACAAACACTCATGATCATTCCATCCGTTCGATTTTTGAGCGCGGTCTACCTCAATGCACCACTGCTCGATATCGTGAATAGACGGATCGAAGTTGGATACGAAGTACGTATTTGATTTGGCAGGTTGTAATGACCTTATCGCATCCGCGAGCATTTTTGCAGTGTCAGGAACATTTTCGTTCGACTCGTGGGTATTTTTAGAACTACATTCGGGATTTTGCTGTTCATTGCGCGGTTGACCGATACTAGAATTGAGCGGTGGAGTACGTGAACCGTTATCATTTTCCGGCACGGATCCGCGGGTAGCCGTGGAAACAAACATGTTGTTTTGTTTAGATCCCGTGACAGGTTCCCAAGTAACGGATGTGTTAGTATGTTTTTCGATAGCATTAAGTCGCGTCATGATAGACCCAAACATCGAGTGCAGTTGTGCATCATTATGCAATGACGGTGTCCGAATACGTCGTTCGCGGTACCGTTCCCGCGGAGTTTCGTCTCTGCGACGACGCGACCGACCCCGCGACCTATCCCTGCGTCGCGAAATGCTTCTATAAGCGCGTTCGACATCGCTGCGCGACCGTCGGTGTCGCAACCTACTTCGAGAACGCGTTTTATCGCGCGAGCGATGATTATCCCGTTTACGCGAGCGTTGCCGCTGACGTGACGGCCTACCTGACATTTCTGAACACACCCAGTCAAGCTATCTGTTCCTTATTTTCACACGTGAGCTATTAAAGTTGTCGTTCTTTATCCCACTTCTGAATTTAGCTTCAAAAGCGGTAAATCATTAAAAAAAAAACAAATTTATTGATAAAACCTGAACACAGTTTATTTGATAAATAATTTGGAAAATAAATGAACAGAACGCTTGAGAAAATTACACATCAAAATCAGAATGAAAAATAAAAGAAAAGCAAAAGAAAAACAGTACTGAGATCGACGGAAAAACAGGGGGTGGCTTACGAAATAGCAGGTACACCAGTCCAGGTCCGCACGCGACGAGCTCCGAGCAAAAAGTGAAACCGAGCTACGAATCTCGCCGCTTTTATAGGATCTGGGCTGGTAGGTAGGGAATTTTGCTAAATATATATATGAAGACGCTAACTAGTTGTTGGTCTTCATTTGTCAGGATTTGGCATATTTTAGTGGGATTTCACAAGTAAAACCATGGGCTTGTGCTACTTAGTTCTGTATTCCTTGTGCTTTACAGTATCAGAGGATTAACATGGTATTTCCAGGTTTCTTTACAATAAACGACTCGATATAATTTTACAATGATGAACACGCACTCCTCGAATGACACTTCCTTCAGCTCTCCTTTTTTTCTGGTTTTCGTACAGACAGGGTAAGGCAGCAGTAGTATGGCTATACCGCCCAGTTCTTAGATTCCATTATTCGCCGACACGGCCATTCTGACGCTACCACACGTCCTCGTGTGGGCGTTCTTCATCTGAAACAAGTTTAGGCACAGTAGGTTCTTCTGCTCGGTCTTTCCTGACCAAAATCATGGAACAACAGTAGGTACTTAAAGTTCTCAACATAGCACTAATCAGGGGCAGTGTAAATATTTCAAGATTAAATGATAGAAATCAATAACTTCAATTACAATCGATTGTCAATTTTAGCTATCATTTTGCAAATCCAAAACTTCATAACATTTTATGGAGTTTATCTTAAATCCACATAGTTGTAACTTAACCAGCGAATGCTATTAGTAATAATGTCAGATCTAGCACAGCATGTTTACTTCACTTAACCAGCTGTCATCACTTACCCAGCAGATATTACTTCTCCAGAAGTCATTACTTACCCAGTGGATACCACTGCACCAGCAGTCTTCATTTACCCAGTGGATACCACTGCACCAGCAGTCTTCACTTACCCAGTGGATACCACTGCACCAGCAGTCTTCATTTACCCAGTGGATACCACTGCACCAGCAGTCTTCACTTACCCAGTGGATACCACTGCACCAGCAGTCTTCACTTACCCAGTGGATACCACTGCACCAGCAGTCTTCACTTACCCAGTAGATACCACTGCACCAGCAGTCTTCACTTACCCAGTGGATACCACTGCACCAGAAGTCTTCACTTACCCAGTGGATACCACTTAACCAGCAGTCTTCACTTAACCAGTGGATACTACTTAACCAGCAGTCTTCGCTTAACCAGCCGTTACCACTTAACCAGCAGTCTTCGCTTAACCAGCGGATACCACTTAACCAGCAGTCTTCGCTTAACCAGCGGTTACCACTTAACCAGCAGTCTTCGCTTAACCAGCGGTTACCACTTAACCAGCAGTCTTCGCTTAACCAGCGGTTACCACTTAACCAGCAGTCTTCGCTTAGCCAGCGGTTACCACTTTACCAGCAGTATTCGCTTAACCAGCGGACGGATCACTTGACCAGTTCACCGTTTCTCTTTTTTTCTACTCCACTTGACCAGTAGGTACAACAGGGACAAACAAATTGCATCGTTGGATGCGCACCACACACTCACTAAGTACAGAAAGACTAGAGCTACGGCTACAATCCAACTACATGCAATTTTTTGCCAACAAATTCAGAAACTACATGAGCTAATTCCAGTTTACTATAAACACTAGTCTAGGATTTCACTCAGCTGTAAACCAGCTTTTCATACTCAGGTATCATTGATTTAGTCAAATTATTGACTGTTCATATGCAAACAAATCAACTCAGGGTTCATAACAAATTGTAAACATCTCACCGGATGTAAGCAGACATCTAGTAGAGTTGCAGAATCAGCATGGTCCATTCATTGCATATTGTTACTGTTTCTCATATCTCATCCATGGTTACCGCTGTCCCACCAATGTACTATCATCATCATCATCACCATTAGTAGTTTTAATAGTTGCCTTGACTTCTACTGGTAGGTTTCCTAAATTTTTTGCAACTTGATACTTAATCACATGTTAGCTGAAACATGAAACAAGGTATGAAAATGCTCAAAATCATAACAGTACCAAATTAATTAAGAAATCAATTAAAACATTTAGAAACAATCACATGACCTTTTATTATCCTTAGATTGATGGTTGGCTTGGCATAGCATGCCATTGCACATAGAATGCATTGAAAGTAAGTGTGGCAACATTACATAGTTGCTTTCTTTCTCATACTAGAATTTTTGCTCTCCGCTACTCGCAATAACTTAATTGCTCAAATTGGCAAAGCTACAAGTTTGTTCATGTTGCAGATACTTGTAGTTTGATATTGGATGTTATTTTCATTTCATTGCAATCCAGTGAATTTATGTTGTCTTGCTACTATGATAAGATAACTGAAATTATGATGTGCTGCGCACATTTTCCAAATTATTATCCAGTTTGTGTCTGTTCTTTAGAAGCAGGTTTTGTTCAATTTCTTGTAGTAAATTTAGTTGAATTTTTTCCTTTGTTACATGAGTCTCCATAATTCACTTTCAGTAGGTATAGGTATTCTGGTACACCATGTCACATTCTCAAAATAAATTGTGAAACCATTATCAATATTGTGATTGTTAGCTTCTACCAAACCAAATGTAGGTTACACTCATGCATGATGCAAAAAGTACCCGGTGCATTGTAGGTAATGAATGACTTTGCTTGACTGTACAAAATGGGCGAAAATGATTTGAGGTTATAAAGCTGCACAGCACAATGCAATACTTTTTCCACACATCTTGTGTATCTTCCACCTTGTGTCAACATCATCTATCTTCGCTTGTGGGCAATGAATTATCCCACTTCTGATGAAGACGCTAACTAGTTGTTGGTCTTCATTTGTCAGGATTTGGCATATTTTAGTGGGATTTCACAAGTAAAACCATGGGCTTGTGCTACTTAGTTCTGTATTCCTTGTGCTTTACAGTATCAGAGGATTAACATGGTATTTCCAGGTTTCTTTACAATAAACGACTCGATATAATTTTACAATGATGAACACGCACTCCTCGAATGACACTTCCTTCAGCTCTCCTTTTTTTCTGGTTTTCGTACAGACAGGGTAAGGCAGCAGTAGTATGGCTATACCGCCCAGTTCTTAGATTCCATTATTCGCCGACATATAATAAATATAATACGGGTTAATTCGGAAGAGAAAGATAGTGCTCCTTTACTCGCTTCTTAAAAACGGTGATAGAAGGACTATCGCGTACAGTATGAGGGAGGGAGTTCCATAACCTGACTGCGTGAACCGTAAAGGAATACGAATAGAAATCGGTCTTATGGTGAGGTATAGACAGTAAGGTCTTGACGTTAGACCGACAGGGCTTATCCAATGAACGCGAGAACGCAAAACGCTCGCGAAGGTAAGGTGGAGAAGAAGGGTTGTAGAGAATGTTATATAGAATAGAGAGAATGTGAGTATTCCTGCGAAGACGGATTGGGAGCCACTTGAGCTGAGAACGAAACTGGGAAACGTGGTCGTATTTGCGCAGTCCGAAAATAAATCGGATGCACAGATTTTGGAGACGCTCAAGTTTGTTTAAAAGCTCCTCGGTGGCATCTAGGTAGCAAGAGTCGGCGTAATCCAAGATGGGTAAAAGAAGTGATTGAGCAAGAGAGATCTTCGTGCTTAGGGGCAGAAAGCTTTGGAAGCATTTGAGTGAATGAAAGGAAAAGTGCATTTTTTTGCTGAGTTCGTTTATCTGAGGTCTCCAGGATAGATTACTGTCCATTAGCACTCCAAGGTTTTTGGCGGTGTTAGTGAGGCAGATGGTAACGCCGTTGTAAGTGACTGGAGGTAAAATGGAGTAGTCTATTTGTTTAGTCATGTAGGAACTGCCGATAATTAGTGCCTTAGATTTGTTGGGGTTGACTGACAGGTCGAATGATTTAGCCCAATTTAACACATTGCTGAGATCGGCATTAATATCTTTAATACCACTGACGATGTCAGCAACATTAACGTGCCGGTAGATCTGTAGGTCGGTAGGTTTTTATCATATAATTTTTGATAGAAGTAAAAAAAAATGCCGTTTAAACAAAAAATTACAAGGGTCCTGATAAAAGGTGTCGTGTATTTTTCTTCATTAATACTTATACACAAGATTAAAATAATTCGTTAGTGTCAGAAAAATAATCGATTATTTTTTACTCAAAAGTTCGAAAAGGGCAAGGAACCTTAGGAGTATACCTATTGTTGGAAATCAAGAAAAAAAAAACAATTTTAGCGTCCTGCGATAAAACATGTGCCAATATTGATAGTACACAAAAATACAAACAGAAAATACACTTTGGTGAAATGTCGTAACATGTACGGTTTCTGAGAAAATGAGAGTTAATTTTAATTTTCTATGAATTTTTATACTCTCACTTTCTCAGAAACCGTACATGTTAAGACATTTTACCAAAGTGTATTTCTTGTTTGTATTTTTGTGTACTATCCATTGGAACATATTTTATCACATGACCCCCAATGTAACCAGAATTCTTACACTTTTTAAAATTTTCTTAGAAACCGTACATGTTACGACATTTTAGCAAAGAGTATTTTCTGTTTGTATTTTTGTGTACTATCGATTGGCACATGTATTATCGCCTAAAGCTGAAATTGTTTTTTTTTTATCATCGTGAAGTTTAGGTATACCACCTTTCACAGTAAAATGTCCCATGCTCTATATCGATAATGAGAATTACAAAATCGATTAAAAATAAAACGATTATTTTCTAATTTTTACATCGTTTTTTTCAATAATCGATTATTTTTTCACATCACCAGTGCCGAGTCGGCCGAAACCGTATAATGCACAACATAATAATGCACAGTGTGACAATGCCGACACTAGAATTTAGAGGGTCTAAAAGTCTGTAGGTACATAAAATATGTTCGAAAAAAAAAATGTTTGAGGACAGGTAGTGTGATTATAACAGAACACGTTCCAACAAATTTTACTTTATTTTTCTGTTAAGATGATAGATAATATGTGACAGCATTATGAGGATTGTGAGGAGGGAATATTCAATATACATAATATAAGGAACATAAGTCAATATATGAAAAAAAAACGCCCAGCTGCGAGTCGGACTCGCCCACGGAGGGTTCCGTACTAAGATTCGAGTACGTTTTTTTGTAGTACTATGATTTGTGTACGTAGTTTGAGGTACGAAACCCTAAAAATGAAATATCTTGCCGTAAATGCCGTAATGGAAGTCATTCCTATGTCCCTTGCGGGGTAGGCGTGGCATTCCAGGTGGGCCCTTGCACCCCAAGAAATGATGAGGTTTTAACGACCATCAAAAAGGTCGTTATCACAACTACTGCCAAGTATTTGGGGATCATTTTAAGCAACTGTGTATCACTGTAATGTCAAGTTGTCAGCCACGCGCTCTAGTCGTGGAGACATTTTACAAGAAAATCTTTTTTGCAATAATTTGTGCTATCTGGATTAATAAAGCATCAAAATCATTTTTATTATCACGTAAATCAAAAGTACGATTCAGTGGAATATTGATAGTAGCATTAAAACATGTACATTATAATGTTTTTTTTACCACTGATAAAATATTTTAATGTGTTGCATTGTCGCACACTGGTTCCATTTAATAAAAAAGTGGACATTAAGGAATTTCGGGTCGAAGGTCAACGGATGTGGCTGTTTTTTTTTGTTGTTGCTGTTGCAATTACAAGTATCTTTCATACATGTTGTTTTTTTTTTTAAATATGCCTTATCTACAAAGATAAAAAATAATGAATTATTATTTGTATGGAAGAAGTCATAATTTTGACTATTCCTTCCAAGATTCACATGTATTTAAAATAAAACTTAGCGCAGCTTGTAGAGGGGCTAATTGCTCACAACTTTGTCATAGATACTCAACTGCGCATTTTTGCGCGTTTTGAGTTACAGGCACTTTAAATATTTTATCACCGGATGAGCATATTTTTTTTGTAGATAGCTGACGCAATTACAAGTTACTTTTATAGATAATGTTTTTTTTTGAAATATGCCTTATCTACAGTGTTAAAAAATATTGAATTATTTTTTTGTATGGATGAAACAGTGTTGCCACCCTCTGATTTTTAATTTCCCCTAACTCCCCGTGAAACTCCCCTAAATTTGGCACTTTTAAAAACAAATCCCCTTAAACATTTCTTATAATAATTAAAACCCAAATTCGAAAGGAAAAAAATTAAAACAGATAAAGTTCCGTTCGGATACATGCACATCAATAGAATTAAATAAAAAACCAATCAGATACACGCATTCAAACTTTTATTTGAAATAAATTGAATGAATTATTTACTTATACATATTTTTCTCCTAAAAAATCCCTTAAATATTTTGATCCCCTAAAAAATCTCCTAAACACGAAAAAAATCCTCTAAATTTCGGGGAAAACCCCTAAGGTGGGATGAAATCGGAATTTTGACTATTTCTTCCAAGATTCATTTATGCTCATCCGGTGACAAAATATTTAAAGCGCCTGTAAATCAAAACGCACAAAAATGCGCAGTTTAGCGTCTATGACAGAGTTGTGAGCATATAGCACCCCCTATGAGCTGTCTTAAGTTTTATTTTGAATACGTGTGAATCTTGGAAGAAATAGTCAAAATTATGACTTCTTCCATACAAATACTAATTCTTCATTTTTTATCTCTGTAGATTAGGCATATTTGAAAAAAAAACAATATGTATAAAATATACTTGTAATTGCATCAGCTGTCCACAAAAAAAAAAACAGCCACATCCTTCAACCCGAAATTCCTCAATGTCCCCTTTTTAGGGTTTCGTAGTCTACTAGAAACCCTTATAGTTTCGTCATGTCTGTCTGTCTGTCTGTCTGTCTGTCTGTCTGTCTGTCTGTCTGTCTGTCTGTCTGTCTGTCTGTCTGTCTGTCTGTCTGTCTGTCTGTATGCCGCGCCCTCATATCTTCGTCAGTTTTAGAGCTATCGACATGAAATTTAGTGAGAAGATAGATCGTGTTGACCCAAATAAAGAAATGTTAAGAAAAAAATATTTTAAATGTTTTTTGGACCCCCTCCCATATAAGTGAAAGGGGGGCAAATTTTTTTTTTTCTTCTGCAATATTGAGTAGGGTATCGTTGAATAGGTCTTTTAAAACTAAGGTGAGGTTTCTTTGAAACAAAGTCACTAAAATGTTTCTGTCACGAGATATTTGCTTTTAAAAAGGGCGTTTTTGACCCATAATTTGTTCCAGCTGTAACTTCTAAAGTATAAACGCTAAAAATTTTAAATAAATATGGAATATAGCTTACAATCTGATGTTACAATAAAAACTATAACGAATATTGTACCTTTAAAGGTTTCAGAAAAAAATGAGTTTTTCTATTTGCGGTTGGTCATCATACTGCTGCTAACAAACCAGCAACAAATTAAGTTTGTAATGCTGAAAAACCTGATATTTAAACGTTGACTACGAAACCCTATTTGTGGGCGTGTCTGACACGCTCTTGGCCGGTTTTTGTTTATTAGGCCCTGCGCACATATGAGACACGACAGTCGCACGACTATCGTCCTCATAATGAAATAGTACTTAGGTGCGCACATACGCGACACGACTTCGCCACGACAAAAAAGTCGGGGCTCGACCGCGATAATCGCGCGACGCAACTATCGGGCGCAGTGGCGGATCCAGGGGGGGGGGGGGGGTCATGGGGACATGACCCACCTCCCTGAGCTGGACCCGTAGAGTAACTTATTATTTCCTAGGACCTTGACTAAGTAGTTATATTATTGTTTACATAATGACAATGTATTTTTTTGACAATGTCAAACACAAGATTCCATTCCATTACAAAAGCGGGAACAAGCGTGTGAAGCACGTTATTTGGTTGGGAACGAATGCATAGAGAATTTGAATTTTCGCGCGCCGCCCCCGCTGCCCACAAAAATCTTTCCATTGACGCAGATGACGTAATAACCCGTTTTGCGAGAAAAAAAATATCGATAAAATCGACTAAACCCCGTGAAAAGGAATTTTCTTGTCACATACATACAAACATACAGGGTCTCGAAAAACATAACCCTCCCTCCTTCTAAGGCAGTTGGGTCAAAAATTACCTATAGTACCTATAAAATTGTCTTTGTGACCCCCCCCGAGTCAAGGCTGGATCCGCCGCCGGTGATCGGGCGGCTGGCGGCTTCCTTTGAGTAGGGATGCGACTTTAGAAACAAAAAAATCAAATTACCAATAATCGATTATTTTAAGTCATCCAAAAAATCTATTATAAATAAATTGATTTTATTCAAAGAAAACATCGCGATATTGAAAATAATGGAATTTTTCCGTATTTTACTTAATTTTACGCATTTTTATTTTTATCATATAATTTTGATAGAAGTAAAAAAAAATGCCGTTTAAACAAAATATTACGTGTCGCAGGTGTCGTGTAAAAGGTGTCGTGTATTTTTCTTCATTAATACTTATACACAAGATTAAAATAATTCGTTAGTGTCAGAAAAATAATCGATTATTTTTTACTCAAAAGTTCGAAAAGGGCAAGGAACCTTAGGGGTATACCTTTTGTTGGAAATCAAGAAAAAAAAACAATAAAATACAAACAGAAAATACTCTTTGGTAAAATGTCATTTTCTCAGAAACCGTACATGTTAAGACATTTTACCAAAGTGTATTTTTTGTTTGTATTTTTGTGTACTATCGATTGGAACATATTTTATCACATGACCCCCAATGTAACCAGAATTCATACATTTTTTTAAAATTTTCTTAGAAACCGTACATGTTACGACATTTTAGCAAAGAGTATTTTCTGTTTGTAATTTTGTGTACTATCGATTGGCACATGTATTATCGCCTTAAGCTGAAATTGTTTTTTTTTTATCATCGTGAAGTTTAGGTATACCACCTTTCACAGTAAAATGTCCCATGCTCTATATCGATAATGAGAATTACAAAATCGATTTAAAAAAAAACGATTATTTTCTAATTTTTACATCGTTTTTTTCAATAATCGATTATTTTTTTTACATCACCAGTGCCAAATCGGCCGAAACCCTATAATGCACAACATAATAATGCACAGTGTGACAATGCCGACACTAGAATTTAGAGGGTCTAAAGTCTGTAGGTACATAAAATATGTTCGAAAAAAAAAATGTTTGAGGACAGGTAGTGTGATTATAACAGAACACGTTCCAACAAATTTTACTTTATTTTTCTGTTTAGATGATAGATAATATGTGACAGCATTATGTGATTGTGAGGAGGGAATATTCAATATACATAATATAAGGAACATAAGCCAATATATGAAAAAAAAACGCCCAGCTGCGAGTTGGACTCGCCCACGGAGGGTTCCGTACTAAGATTCGAGTACGTTTTTTTGTAGTACTAAGATTTGTGTACTTAGTTTGAGGTACGAAACCCTAAAAATGAAATATCTTGCCGTAAATGCCGTAATGGAAGTCATTCCTATATCCCTTGCGGGGTAGGCGTGGCATTCCAGGTGGGCCCTTGCACCCCAAGAAATGATGAGGTTTTAACGACCATCAAAAAGGTCGTTATCACAACTACTGCCAAGTATTTGGGGATCATTTTAAGCAACTGTGTATCACTGTAATGTCAAGTTGTCAGCCACGCGCTCTAGTCGTGGAGACATTTTACAAGAAAATCTTTTTTGCAATAATTTGTGCTATCTGGATATTAATAAAGCATCAAAATCATTTTTATTATCACGTAAATCAAAAGTACGATTCAGTAGAATATTGATAGTAGCATTAAAACATGTACATTATAATGTTTTTTTTACCACTGATAAAATATTTTAATGTGTTGCATTGTCGCACACTGGTTCCATCTAATAAAAAAGTGGACATTAAAGAATTTCGGGTCGAAGGTCAACGGATGTGGCTGTTTTTTTTTTGTGGACAGCTGTTGCAATTACAAGTATCTTTTATACATGTTGTTTTTTTTTTCAAATATGCCTTATTTACAAAGATAAAAAATAATGAATTATTATTTGTATGGAAGAAGTCATAATTTTGACTATTCCTTCCAAGATTCACATATATTTAAGATAAAACTTAGCGCAGCTTGTAGAGGGGCTAATTGCTCACAACTTTGTCATAGATACTCAACTGCGCATTTTTGCGCGTTTTGAGTTACAGGCACTTTAAATATTTTCTCACCGGATGAGCATATTTTTTTTTTTGTAGATAGCTGACGCAATTACAAGTCACTTTTATAGATAATGTTTTTTTTTGAAATATGCCTTCAGTGTTAAAAAATATTGAATTATTTTTTGGTATGGATGAAACAGTGTTGCCACCCTCTGATTTTTAATTTCCCCTAACTCCCCGTGAAACTCCCCTAAATTTGGCACTTTTAAAAACAAATCCCCTTAAACATTTCTTATAATAATTAAAACCCAAATTCGAAAGGAAAAAAAATTAAAACAGATAAAGTTCCGTTCAGATACATGCACATCAATAGAATTAAATAAAAAACCAATCAAATACACGCATTCAAACTTTTATTTGAAATAAATTGAATGAATTATTTATACATATTTTTCTCCTAAAAAATCCCTTAAATATTTTGATCCCCTAAAAAATCACCTAAACACGAAAAAAATACTCTAAATTTCGGGGAAAACCCCTAAGGTGGGATGAAATCGGAATTTTGACTATTTCTTCCAAGATTCATTTATGCTCATCCGGTGACAAAATATTTAAAGCGCCTGTAAATCAAAACGCACAAAAATGCGCAGTTTAGCGTCTATGACAGAGTTGTGAGCATATAGCACCCCTTATGAGCTGTCTTAAGTTTTATTTTGAATACGTGTGAATCTTGGAAGAAATAGTCAAAATTATGACTTCTTCCATACAAATACTAATTCTTTATTTTTTATCTCTGTAGATAAGGCATATTTGAAAAAAAAAACAATATGTATAAAATATACTTGTATTTGCATCAGCTGTCCACAAAAAAAAACAGCCACATCCTTCAACCCGAAATTCCTTAATGTCCCCTTTTTTATTAAATGGAACCAGTGTGTGTCGCGACAAAACTATCGCAAAACAGTCGGCCGACTATCGCGCAACTATCGCGTCGTGGTGTGCGCGGCGTGGACGACACGATAGTCGCACGATTGTTTTGTCGGGGGCCGACAAAACAGTCGTGAAACTATCGTGTCTCAAATGTGCGTAGGCTCTTAAATGGAACCAGTGTGTGTCGCGACAAAACTATCGCAAAACAGTCGGCTGACTATCGCGCAACTATCGCGTCGTGGTGTGCGCGGCGTGGACGACACGATAGTCGCACGATTGTTTTGTCGGGGGCCGACAAAACAGTCGTGAAACTATCGTGTCTCAAATGTGCGTAGGCTCTAAGGAACGGCACCCTAAAAGTGAGAAAAATAGAATTATTTGTAAATTGGTAAAATGTGTGGTTTGTATGGGAAGTCGTCAATAAACGCCATTATCTCCAAAACCAGACATAAAAAATATTTGCTGCTATCATATTTTTTCAAATGCGTCATGATACGCAACAAATAAAAAAAATAGAAAAGATCTATTCTATTTCAGCCTATTGCAGTCCACTGCTGGACGTAGGCCTCCCCCAAGGAACGCCATAAGGCACGATCTCCCGTTTTTGCCATCCAGTCGCTACCAGCCGCCTTTTTTAAGTCATCGGTCCATCTGGCCGGAGGGCGTCCAACGCTACGCTTGCCGAGGCGTGGTCTCCACTCGAGAACCCGCTTACTCCACCGTCCGTCGGTTCTACGACAAATGTGGCCAGCCCACTGCCACTTCAGCTTGCTACACTTCCAGACTATGTCCGTCACTTTGGTCTTTTTTCGGATGGCCTCATTCCGGACTTTATCCATTATAGAGATACCAAGCATAGACCTTTCCATGGCTCTCTGAGTGACATGTAGCCGGTGGGCCAATTTTACTGTCAAGTTCCACGTCTCGGCTCCGTAGGTCATGACTGGTAGGACGCATTGATCGAACACCTTGGTCTTGAGGCATTGTGGCAAAGATGATTCGAGGATATGACGCAGCTTTCCAAATGCTAACCAGCCAAGCTGCACTCTTCTGGTGATTTCAGCCTCAAAGTTGTCTCTTCCCATCTGCAAAGTTTGCCCAAGGTACACATATTTCTGGACAACTTCAAGGACTACACCTTCGACGGAGACCGGCTCGGGGACTATGTGTTGATTGAACATGACCTTCGTCTTATCCAAGTTCATCCCAAGTCCAACACGTCTCGAGGCAGAGTTAAGACTAGATAGCATTTTTTGCAGGTCCTGCAGCGATTCGGCCATTATGACTATGTCGTCGGCAAAGCGGAGATGCGTGAGACTTTCGCCGTTGACGTTGATGCCCAGTCCATCCCACTGTAGAGTTTTGAAGACATCCTCCAATGCGTTGGTGAAGAGTTTCGGGGATATAACGTCACCCTGTCTTACACCACGGAGCAGTTGGATGGGTCTTGTATTATGGTTTTGTACTTGAACGGACATCGTAGCCATTTGATAAAGGCTTCTCAGCACCTCCACATACCGCCAGTCGACTTGACACCGCTGCAAGGACTCCAAAACAGCCCAGGTTTCGATAGAGTCGAAGGCTTTTTCGTAGTCACACACAGTAGCCATACACAGTGGTTGGTTGTACTCCTCTGTCTTCTGTATAACCTGCCTTACAGTATGGATGTGGTCCACGGTACTGAAGCCCTTACGAAACCCGGCCTGTTCCGGTGGCTGAAAGGCGTCAAATCTTGATGCCAGACGATTCGTGACGACTCTCGAGAACAGCTTATAGACGTGGCTCAGAAGTGTGATCGGCCTATAGTTTTTGAGAAGCGTTTTGTCTCCTTTTTTGAAAAACAATGCCACTACACCTCTGCTCCACGCCTTCGGGGTTGTCCCATTGGCTATTACAGAGTTGAAAAGCCTTTTCAGCTCCTCAAGGACAGGTTTTCCACCGGCCTTAAGTAGCTCAGAGGCCACTCCGTCTTCCCCGGGAGCCTTCCCATTCTTAAGCTGTCTGAGAGCCGCCCCAATTTCGTCTATATCTACGTCCGGGAGATCTTCTGTAAAGTGGCGGGAGAGAGGAGCTCTTGGGTCTGGGGTCGCATCAGGTGGAGGCTTTTTCGCATGCGAGGCATACAGACTTCCATATAAGTCCTCAATTTCAGCGAGAATCTCTGGAACCGATGTGACAGTTACACCATTCGAGGTAGTTAGCTTTGCCAGATGACTCATTCCCAGTGTCTTGGTAAAAACTTTCGAACCTCGGTTTTTCTCAATCGCCTCCTTAACGAGTCGAGTGTTATAGCTTCGGAGGTCGCGTCTTACCATACTTCGGATCTTTTTGTTAAGTGACTGGGGATCTGGCAATGCATCCTCTGGTGTTTCCCGTCTAATTCGCATCAGTTCCAGGGCCTCGCTTGAAAGTTTGGACTTCTTATCTGTTCGCCTTTACGAAAATGCTTCGTCCCCACTTCGCGAACAGCCTCGACTATGCCCTCTAGGTCCTCATCAACGTTTGTCGGGGTCTCCAGGGCAGCGAATCGATTTTTCAGTTCAAGTTGGAACTCCTCATGTCCGGCTTGGGGCAGATTGGGACGGAGAACTTGCTTCACCATGCGGTTTCTTTCTAGCTTAAAGTTGATATTTAGGGTGCCTCTTACTAGTCGGTGATCACTTCCGGTATTGAACCTACTGATCACTGAGACATCCCTAAATATATGCCGTTTATTCGTCATGATGAAGTCGATCTCGTTCTTCGTCCTGCCGTCAGGGCTCTTCCAGGTCCACTTCCGTTGGGGCTTTTTCTGATAAAAGGTGTTCATACAGAACAGCCCCTGCCTGCTAAGGAAGTTGACTAGCATTTGGCCCCTCTGGTTTCTGCTCCGTAGCCATGTGGTCCCAAGCTTGATTCGCCGTGCTCCTGTCCCACTTTAGCGTTGAGGTCCCCCATGACAACAGTGAAGTGGGTCTTAGTGGTTTGGTGTATGGCCTTCGACACGTCGTCGTATAGGGCCTCCACCTCTTCATCTGAGCTGCTCGAAGTCGGCGCATATACCTGTACGACCTTGAGAGAGTACCTCTCGGTCAGCTTCAGTACGAGGTACGCTACCCTGTTCGAGACGCTGCTGATCTCCTTCACGTTGTCACAGAGAGCCTTATTGACAAGGAACCCTACGCCACCCTGGGATTGTGCGCTCCTTCCTGAAGTAGAATAGGTGACCTGATTCTAGGGCTATCGTGTCCTCCCCCTCTCTTCGGATTTCTGACAACCCAAGAACATGCCACCGTATCTTATCTAATTCTACCTCAAGAATTTGGAGACTTTCGTCCAGCCGCAGACTGCGTCCATTATACGTCGCCAGGGTCAGTTTATGGCAGCCGTCGTCCGTAGCCAGAGGATTCTTCGCACCCCCTGCCCTACTATTACCCGGGCCGCTACCGTAGCCCGGGGTAGTAAGGCGGCCGGGAACTAGGGGCCGTTTCTTTATCGACCTATCCATGGAGGGTTTTGCCCATAGTCACCACGCTGGGCAGGCGGGTTGGTGACCGCAGTGTGTGTTTGTGGACTATGTTGTCAACACGGGAGGCGCTGCTGCCCACCTCCCGGAAGCCCTTTATCGTCTCTTACGATACCCACGGGCAGATTTGGGGTGGTGAAATTCTACTCTGCCGACACCACACGGCTTTAGGCGACAGAAAAGATCACCGAGATTTAATTGTCCCAATTTTCTAGGTTGTACTTTGAAAGAGCAACAAGACAACATTGTCATTGTCAACTATCTTTGCTTGGATCCGTGGACGAGAGATAAAATGAGAGTCAAATGATTTTACCACTTTTGCGGACGCTTTTAAGATTTCGCTTACGAAATGGCGATTTCGTAAGCGAAATCACGATTTCAGAAATTCAGCTCTTGGTTATGATATACCGAAAACTGCAACTAAGCAAAATTAATTCGATATTGGCGAAATCACAGTTAAAACGCTACAAAAGTTCTTTTTATTAATTTTCTCCAAGATTCTGACAGGACTTATTTTTGTTTCATCCGTGAATGTTAGACGTGTCGATGTCGATGAAGCACCTTAAGTCAATTGCAATTTATCATTTAGTATTTGAATAATTGGAAAATTGCAATTAAAGAGCCTACACTACATTTACGGATGGCATCAAGAGGACGTCCTCGGTTCTTTTAAATGACACTATCACATTAACTAATGGAGTTACCACCCAGCGCAGTACCGCTGGATTCTCTGCACTGACACTGGCAGAAAAATCCTAGATGATAGAAGTTTTGTCGGATAATAAATAAATAAATAAGACTCTATCATGATGAATACCTACTCAAAAATTTATCAAATGGTTAAAATGAGGTTCAAAAATTCAAATCAACTATCTATTTACGCGTTCTGGTCTAGGGTTTTAGTTTTAACTAGCATTACTTTACGGCGTTACTTTTACGTCTTATGGATAAGGATGTAAAGAAAATACGACTTTTCACATCCAGTTCTTTAATGACACTGCGTCAGTTGAAAGAAAATAACGTTCAAAAAGGTCACAAAGAAGGGAATTGTTCAAAAAGATGTGCGATACAGGTAAAAGTATCGTTCTATAGAAGTCAAGTATTGGGTGAAAGTTTACTAGTGACTGATAGCGAAAAAGCAAAATCGGCTGCTGAATAGATAAGGAACAAAATTGCCAATCAGCTAATTTAGTTCGTCGTTTTATCATTCTGCCTCTTATCCTAAAGCAGTTGGGGTCGGCGCAACATATTCGACGCAATTTCAGTTAGTATGGGAAGCCTTAATATTTTATTTATATTTAGTAAAATGTTCCTTAGGTAGGTACGAGTATCAGGTAGCCGATTCTGAGTTTTCGCTATCAGTTGCTAGTAAAAACCCCTATAGGGTGCGACTATAGATAGCGAAAAACAATACTCTTTTGATCTTATCTACCCAATTTCAATTAATTTATTTATTTATAAAATATTTTTTAGGCAACAGGTTGACAACCTGTCATCATGGTGATACACAATCTTCTGAATGAGTCTCAAACTTGTGTCAGACATGGTGTAAATGGACGTTTTTTACTGCCGTTAACGCTCTGCCTACCCCGCAAGGGATACCTATAATACCTAGGCTTCATATGTAATTTATTTGAATAAAGTTCAAGTGTAAAGAGCCGAGAGGTTAAGCGCATAGGTGCCTATTTTTTATAACCGTAGGTACTTTAAATCGCTGGTAGAAGTGTGTTAAGCTTTTTCGGTTCAATAGCGTCCTTTGTAGCTATTCGAGACTACTTATATGGGTCTTTTCCGCAATTTAAAAGATTTTTCTGTAACATAAAAAAAATGCTTTTCAACCTTTCGGGGAATTTGGTGGATTAAAGTGGTCAAAACCGTTTAAAGGTTCAAAGAGTCCATAAAGAAACGGCTTTTATACCTACTAGTAGTTTACGGTATGAATATAGGTTTTGTCAAAAGCGATTCGGCTCGTATTGCTTGCTGTTTGCCTTTTCCAAAATCGCATATTTTTGTGAAGTTCAAAAAAGCGGAATAGCGTAGTAGTAGGTATGAATATTTTTTCACTAGTTCTTTTTTTATCCAAGTTTGCCAAAAATAAACAATAAGCTACACTTCCCATCAAAAATAACGAGACACCTCGGTTTGTCTTGTTCTTGTTCGAATTAAACACCCAAAAGTAATGTTTGCATTAAAATAGTAGTTTATGCAACTGCCTAATAATGAGAGGCTTTAGGATGTGAGTGTCTGTTTATCACACGAGGCGCAGCCGAGTGTGATAATAGTTTGACACGAGCATTCTAAAGCCTAATTATATGCAGTTGCATATGTCGCAGTACGATGGCAGAATCAGGTTTTTGGCCAAAAGCCGGCATATGGCAGAATCGTAGACTTCCTTCGGCCATCGCCCTAAGTTGATCCAGGTTTTTGGCCAAAATCCTAGGTATTTGACCAAAATCCTAGGTTTTTGGCCGAAATCCTAGATTTGTTTAGTATTATGGTTTTTTATGCATTTTGGGGGAATTAGGAACGGAGAGGAACGTTATGCACCTCCCTCTTATCTGTTTAGGGTAGCGTTGGACACCCTAAAGGGCGGGGAGTAACATCAGACAGTCTGAACAGCTGGATTGCCTCAGATGCCCTGGAGGGTAGGGAGGAACGTCAGACACTAAAAGGCAGGATGAACCACTGGACGCTCTAGAGGATCGAAGGTAGCGTCAGACGCCCTGGAGGACAGGGGGTAGCGTCGGACCCCCAGAAAATCCAACGCCTGTCATCTTTTATCCTTCAGCGTGTACGACGCTACCCACGCCCTCCAGGGCATTCGACGCTACCTCCCATCCTCTAGGACATCCAACGCTACGCTATACAACGTGTTACAAAACAACCCATAAAAACTCCCATACAAATGGAGTTGATTCAACTTTCCCCAAGGAACATATGTCGAAATATGAAAAAAAATTTTAGACCTCCCATACAAAATGTACCAGCCGGCCGAGTCAATTTGTATGGGAGGTCCAAATTTCTTTTTCATATTTCGACCTATGTTCTTTGGGGAAAGTTGTTCAGTTTCATGGGCTGATTCACTCCTTAAAATATTTGCAGTTAATTTTGTCACATCCTGTATTTTGGCCAAAATCCTAGATTCGTTTAGTATTATGGCTTTTTTTGCATTACGAGGGAACTTCTTTGTCTTTGAGTGGTACACCATGTCGCCTAACGACCTGATGACCCTGGTATCAAAGTTTTTCAACCGCCTACTGCAAGTAGCAGGCCTCTGACATGGTTGTGTAACGACCGCCGTAGGCCGTAGTAGGCGGTTCAAAAACTCCGACACCAGGGTTCATCGGGTCGTTAGGCGACTTAGTGTACCACTCGAAGAAGAAGAAATTCCCGCAAAATGCAAAAAAAACCATAATACTAAACAAATCTAGGATTTCGGCCAAAAACCTAGGATTTTGGTGAAATACCTAGGATTTTGGCCAAAAACCTGGATCAGCTTAGGACGATGGTCGAAGGAAGTCTACGATTTTGCCATATGCCGGCTTTTGCCATCATACTGCGACACATACACTATTTTATCTACACTCTACAAGAAAAACTATGAAAAATAATTCAAACCTCCGCACTGCACTATGGCGATTGCAAGCCTATCTACTGAACCACCAACTGAACGACTTTTGTACATAAGTAACTTTGTAACTAAATGTTAAAATGGAGGCTCATAAAAACTGAACAATTTTAAAATTAAAAAGTATTTATCGGTGAATTTTAATTCGAAAAATGATTTGAAGCAAAGATTTAATAATAAATAAGTCCTCATAATTTCAAGTGACGTCCCGCCCGGGTGACACCACTTGTTTTTTTTTCATTTGACTTACTGTTGGCCAGTGTCAAATTGGAACAGATTACAATTTGGTACGCGGGTCAATACGTTTTTTTTTTCAAATACTAGAAATCGAGTTACTTTATGTAGCTGCCAGTAGTATGAAAGTTTTTTTTAAAGGCTGTAGGTATATTCGTAATGCAGTTCATTACGTTCGTACTTTCGATTCTGTAAAACGAATATTACGAAATGAGTGTAGATAAATATTATTATGTATGACTTTGTAGCTGGCAGTTTTGTCTTTTCAGTGTGTATAAAAATAATCAATATTCAAAATTGGAACCCCACCTGCTTGTTCTATAAATGAGATGAATGATTGAGGCACGTTTGCAGTTTGCGCTTTTTAACAATTCATAACATTTTCAACATAAAATTTAGAGCTTATCTTATCTTATCATATTTTATTTGCTTTTTTAATTGTATACTGTAACTTTGGAACGCCTAAAAAAAGTTAGATTTTGTATAAAACATATAACAATTACAACAATACCTCACGGCGTAGAGGAGGGTCCCCTGGGTGGCGGATAGGGGAATGGTCGGTAGTACAGCCTAGCTACACTACCCGGCTAAGTCCGATGGACTCGCTGACCAACGATGGGTGTGGTCCTCTAGCATTTCGGGGGTTGTGCGGCGGGTTAACAGCCCTCCTGCGTAAAAACAGTATTGTTATGAAACCGATAAGAGAGAAAAACCGATCTGATCCTAAAAACGACTTACGGCGCGATATTATGGACATCCGATTAGCTTCGTGGAATGTGCGCTCTCTTTATAAACCCGGTGCTCTTTACCAAGTAAACAAGGAGCTCCAGAGATACAATGTAGGAATAGCAGGACTCCAAGAAGTGAGGTGGCCCGGGAAGGGAGAATGCAATGTAGATAATACTGCAACACTTTTATATAGTGGTGGTGACACTGGACACCACGTATACGGTACGGGGTTTATGGTCTCAAGGAAATACATTGGTAATGTGATAAGATTCGATTCCATCTCTGACAGACTTTGTGTACTTCGCGTTAAAGGTAAATTTACCAACATATCAATTATAAATGCCTACGCTCCAACAGAAGGCGCGGATGAAAGTAGTAAAGACAGCTTCTACGACCAACTAGAATCTACGTACGACCAATTACCAAGCTTCGATACTAAGATTTTGATAGGTGACTTTAATGCGCAAGTAGGACGAGAAGACGCCTTTGTACCAACAATTGGGAAACATAGCAAACATGAAAGATCTAATGACAACGGCGTGAGACTCATCAGCTTTGCAACATCTAAAGCTATGGTTATAAAAAGCACCATGTACCCCCACAAAGAGATCTACAAAGGTACTTGGAAGTCACCAGATGGCAGAACTATTAACCAAATAGACCATGCGCTCATAGATGACCGACATAAAAGCACAATTCAAGATGTGCGTGTCTTCAGAGGTGCTGATTGTGATAGTGATCACTACTTATTAGGCATAAAAATCAGGGCAAGAATAAAAGTAGACAGACTAAAATTTTGTAAAATAGAGGAGCCCATAGATATTGATAACCTTAAAGATAAAGAATACAGGCATAAATTTGAATTAGAATTAAAAAATAGCTTTAAAGAATTAATAGTAGAGGACAGCATAGACAAGGATTGGGAATAGCAGCAATAAAAACACTTGGCAGGAGGAAGAGGAAAAAGAAGAGGAAATGGTGGAACCAGGATTGCGAGAATATCGTAAAAGAGAGAGGGAAACTCAAGATTCTCTCTGAGCAGGATGAGCGGTGGAACGATAAATACAAAGAAGTTAAGATTGAAGCTAAGAACATAATTAGGAGAGCAAAACGGCAGCACCTGGACAATATGGTCCGGGAAATGGAAATGCTTCTGAGAGCTACTGAAACCAGAAAGTTTTATCGGGAAGTAAGAACTTGTAAAAGAGGTTATCAACCCACCACTCAAACGCTTGAAGACGACGACGGCAATCTGATAACGGCTAAAGACGAGATTAGGAACCAATGGCGCAATTACTTTCAGGAACTGCTCAATTGCCCACCGCTTGAAGTAGGTGTACCCCGCTCGACCGAGGACAATGTAGACGATGTTGACCCACCGTCCTTCGCAGAAGTCAGAAAAGCCATTATGAGGCTTAAAAACAACAAAGCCCCTGGTATAGATGGATTACCATCCGAATTGTGGAAGTACGGCGGTGGCACAGTTCAATCCAGAGTGTATGAGCTGGTACTTAAAATCTGGGAAAAGGAACGACAACCAGGGGAGTGGAATGTTGGCGTCATATGTCCTGTCCATAAGAAGGGATCTAAACAGAAGTGCTCAAACTATCGTGGAATCGCCTTACTATCTACAGCGTACAAAATACTGTCTTATGTACTGCTCAAGAGACTGGAGCCATACGCAGAAAATATGATAAGCGATTACCAGTGCGGATTCCGACCAAACCGCAGTACTATTGACCAAATCTTTCTCCTTAAACAGCTGATGGAGAAGAGGTGGGAATACGCCCAGAGCATTCATATACTCTTCGTAGATTTCGCCAAAGCTTACGACAGCATAGACCGTAGTGCGCTGTTCACAATACTGAGGAACTTCAACATTCCCAAAAAGTTAGTGGACATGATTCAGGTAGCCACAATGGATAGCAGGATGAGAGTCCGAGTAGAAGGGGACTTGACGGACGAATTCTCCGTCAGTACAGGTCTTAAGCAAGGTGATGCCTTGTCGCCAATGCTCTTCAACTTAGTGCTGGAATATGCTCTTAGAAAAGTGATGTCACTAGATACGCTGACGACCTAGGGCTGCTGGGAGAAAACCGTTAGGACCTTCAAGAATCCGCCAGAGTCCTGGAAATGGAAGCACTGAAGGTCGGCCTAAGGATCAACCACGAAAAAACTGAGTATCTTCACATGAGACGATTCAAAATTCCTCGCTCAAATCGTCAAGCCTTAAATGTTGGAGATACTTATTACAACGGAGTGGCAAAATTCAAATACCTGGGCTGTACTGCATCACAGAAACTAATACTCGGGACGAGGAGATCGACATCCGCATTCAAAACGTCCTGCGTTGTAGCGCTGCTCTGCATAAAGTGTTAGTGTCCAAGCTTCTCAGCAGAAACACCAAGAAACGTATTTATAAGACCGTTATTAGGCCAATTCTTATGTACGGATGTGAGGCTTGGACACTGACGCTCAAAGAGGAAAGTAAACTTCTAGTGGCCGAGAGAAAGATTCTCCGCAAAATCTTTGGTCCAAGACAGAGGCTGGATGGAACTTGGAGACTCCTGAAGAACGCTGAGATCGAGGCCCTGTTAGCTGTCGCAAATATCCTTGGAGAAACCAAAGCCCATAGACTTCGCTGGCTGGGTCACATAGAGAGAATGGGTGAAGATCGAGGAGTCAAAAAAGCGTATATGGGTCGTCCGTCTGGCCGAAGACCGGTTGGGCGCCCCCGGTACCGCTGGTGTGATGTGGTGGAAGTGGATCTTCGCGAGCTTCTGGAGAGCGATTGGCGGGAGACCACTCAAGACCGAGACAAGCGGCGAAATCTCGTATCGGAGGCCAAGACTCACTTTGGGTCCTCGAGCCGGCGTAGTAAGTAAGGGTATTTTGCGCGTAAAAGCCGCCCAAGTGGTAGTATTGCTAAGTTTTGGACTTAGTCACCGTTTTGTGGCTGAATGTTTGCATTTAAGCCTGTCCTCTGTTCATAAAGCTTACAAACGCTATCAAAAGACTGGTCTGTTTACGCAACGTTCAGAATCTGACGGAAATCGGGTCAGTTCTGATAGACATGATCAAATAGATAATTGTTATGAATTCTTTGCAAAATCGACGCATTAGCGTTTTTCAATTGCAGCAGAAGCTATCACATGCAAAAGGTGGCTGGAAGTGACTCTACAATCAGAAGAAGGTTAAAGGAACGTGCACTGGTACAGCAATAGCAGAAAACGGGCCTAAATCAACAGCAGAAAATCAAATAGCGTATTCTGGCTTTTGTCTACGTTCCTTTAACCTTCTACTTATTGTAGAGCCACTTTCAGTCATCTTTTGAACAGTTGATAGCTTTTGTCGCAGTAGAAAAGCTCTAAGGCGTCGATTTTGCAAAGAACTCATAATAATAATTCGATCATGTCTATCAGATCTCACCCGATTTCCGGCAGATTATGAACGTCGCGTAAACAAACTAGTCTACTGGTAGCTTTTGTAAGCTTTATGAACAGAGACAGGCTTAAATGCAAACATTCAGCCACAAAACTAAGCAATATCACCACTTTGGCCGGCTTCAACGGGCAAAATACCCATGTTTCAGACAAAATCTAACTTTTTTCAGGTGTTCCAAAGTGACAGTAAACAATTAAAAAAACAAAAGTAATGTTGAAAATGCTATAAATCGATAAATGGCGCAAACTGCAAATGTGTCTCAGACCTCAGTCATTTATCGCCTTTACAGAACAAACAGGTGTGGTTCAATTGAAAATGATGAATTTTTGTGTACTTACTGAAAATAGATATGCCACCTATAATTTCTTATGGAAACTGTACTTTTTCGTGTTAAATTTGGCCAAAAACAAGAAAGTGTAATTAAAAAGTCGGCTGTTCAAAATGTAAGTAATTTTGGAGTTCTGTCTGTAGAAAATACAAAACTGAAATCTTTCTTAGTAAAACCCGTAAATGTAAATTGTTGTAGGCTATTCGCCCACGTCCGATAATCGGTGTCCGTTTTTTTGTAGGAGAAAAATGGAACGTATTGACTGCAATGGTGTAACGCCCACATCCTACAAATAGTAGGTCAGAAATAAAATCGGTGAATCTCGACCGATCCGATTGTCGGCGAAAAATGGAACACTCTGAAATGTATGCGTAAACGCACACTACTCACCGACAGTCGGCCGCATGCACTTGCTAGGGAAGGGCATATCTCGAGAGTCGCATTTCTCGTACACATCAATATGCAACATCAACATATTTCAAATTATTATTTTCTAGTAAAGACTCTTTTGCAAATTCAGATTAGTTTCATAATAAAATCTTTTCAGTATCAAAACTGTAAACTTGACAAGAAGACATGAATTAAAAAGAAGAAAGGATAGGTAAGTTGAAGTGGTTAAAAACAGTTACCCAACTTCGGTAGTTTCAAAGTTGTATTTTGCAATGGAAATCCGCAAGTTGAATTACATACCAAAATACATATGTCACCGTAAAATTACAAACAACGCTGGATTATAATCTATCTCGCTAAATTATAATATGTCGGAATATTGTAACCCATTCACACGTATAATTTTTCAGTAGATTACAATATAACGAACCAAAACCGTAAAACTGTGATACGATATGCAGCTCGCGTTCTGATTGGTCAAATTTGAAGTCAAGTCTCAGTCTCATGTTGCCAGCGACGCCATGTTTGTTTAACAGCTAATTGCCATCTCGTTGGTTCTCGAACGTAAACTAACAGTTTTTTCTTCTGTTTTTATAACTCCGTGTTGAAAATTGCTCATATGAACTTATGAAATAAGAAAATAATCTCATAAGCACTAGTTGCTTAGGTTCGATACTTGTTAGATACCCATCGATATGGCGATCAGCTGTCAAATAAACATGGCGGCGCGATGTACTTACATGACATTCGACCAATCAGAACGCGAGTTGACAATTTTACCGTTTTACTTCATAATATTATAATCTTTCGAAAATTGATACGTTAAATGGTGATCCGTGTGTATGTCTTACAATATTTCGACAGATTGTAATTTAGCGGGAAATATGATAATCTAGCGGTGTTTGTAATTTCACGGTGACACATACATGCATACTTTCGAGGGACGGGATCTTCTTGGGGAAGTCGGGTAAAAGGAAGCGAGATGTAGTGTGGGCGATTTGAACAATGTCAAAAAGAAATGTGAATTTTTGTTTGAAAACAAAAAAGAGGATGATTGGGGAAAAAGGGTTTTGAGGCAGTCATCGTGCAGCGGACCTGGTGAGTGCATCTCATATTTTTCAATTTTGCGCTAGAAATATTTTGTCGGTACATTATGCGCGTTATTTACCTATTTCATAGTGAAGATAAATGGGAAGCCTTAGATTATTTATAGGTGTCGCTGCCGCTCCACTAGATACCGTCGGCACACATTTCAATGAAGCAATAAAATATGTGTTTGGATTGACTCATCAGAGTTTCTCCTAAGTCAGTCATAGTGACGGCTCTTTACGAGTCATAGGAGCCGAACATTTTCATAAAAAGTAGACAAAATCCCCCATAAAATGCGGTGATATTGTGTAAAAATAATAGCACAAATAATTGGAAGAGCGATGAACTCACATATCATTGTGTAATTTTGTAAAATCATCGGAAAATATTAGAAAACAAAAATTTATTTGGGTGTTGCCATGTACACCATTAACACCATAATCAAATACCCCATTGTTGTTATTTTTATTATGTGACTTTGTAAAATAATAATAATAATTTGTAATATTTTTACGTGCCAATACAAACCTTTCTAAGGTTCAATGGCACCAAGAATTAAAAAAATATGTTAAATTTTTTAAATAAATAATCATAACAATACCTATCAGCAATTTTTGGCATGTAGTCCTGGGTTACAATAGTATCACTCCATGTATATGTACCCGTGGGTATCGTAAAAGGCAACTTAGGGATAAATCTAGAGACAAGGTACGCCTTGCACTGCACTCGTTAATCCGCCTACCAGCCAAGCGTGGTGTATATGGCAAGTATTCCCTAAAAGGTGAAGAATCTTATGCAGTTATTATTATAATCATCATGTTATATTTGCTTGGTACATATTCCCTGCTGATCCTATATGCGTGACCGTTACACTGATATTATTCGCCTGAGTCGAGATGATAGTTGGTGGAAACCAAAAAAACACACAAAGATATGTTCCGATTATTTCGACGAGAGTGACTTTATCCCTATAAAAGCGGTAGGAAAAGACTGTAAGGGAGCTTTATTAGATTTTTTTCTAAATATGAACTTTTGGCCCTTTAATACAAAAATGACTAAAAAATGTATCAGTTTGTAAGGGAGGTAAATTTTTTTTTCTTAATTCGTGTGTTGATTAATATAATTGAGTTACTAATTATTTTCTTTGCTTAATTAATTAATTACCAGTAAAAAAACATTAGCTCCCAACTTAACCCACAGAGCATACCTACCTACAATATTTTCACATTAACTCGGGGAAGAGTTAAGTATCTGGCAATCCAATTTTTTCGTGCATGCGATCTTTAAAAATTGTCATAGATAATCCTATCATTTTAAATATGCACTTGAAATTGTCAAAATTTATTCACTTCCTAATCCGTGCTTCATACTAATTATGGCAGCCCGCAGTGCACATGTAAATTAATTGGATTATACACACTTCAAAATAAAGTTGCTTCAGTTTTTTGACGGCGTCTTTAGTAAGGGCTGTATCTAGTGGAGCGGCAGCGACACCTATAAATAATCTAAGTGGGAAGCGTTTTACGAAAACATGTAGTTTTGAGCTAGAGTTCTTTTGTAGATACATTATGTACGTTTTCATATAAATCAATTAGGAAAAAGATTATTAGAACAGTATTATTGGACAGAAGGCTAAATAGCATTTGATCAGATAGTAAAATAATTTCTTGTCATAAAAGTGGAGAAGCACAATATGAAGACATGAATTAAATTCCTTTAGTAATTTTTATTGAGTTTAGTTTATTTCTAAAAATATGAAATAGTTAATTTAGTTATACAAGGTTACTGGTAATTGGTCCCGATCCCGTTAAGGAGTGATAGTATATGTAATTTGCAATCGAAATCACCCCCATGTACATGGGGCAAAAGTGTACCCATTTCTAGATATTTAAGTTTTTTTTTTAAGGAATATTGGGTCCCACACACTAAAAAACTTAATAAAAAAGAAAGTACTAAATGTAAGATAACTTCTTTTCGTGTAGGACACCGGGTCGTTCAACGACACGAGGAACCCTGGTGTCAGAGTTTTGTAACTCTAGCGTCTAGATACTCTTAATCAAAGAATATTAATGGTTTTACGAGTATCACCCAGCCTGCGTCTCAAAGAACCACAAGTAAGAAATGCTCTCTCAGCTTCTATGCAAATAATTTAGAATGTTTTCATAGTCAGGACATATTCATAGGAAATGAACGTCGAGTTTCTTCGCCATTCAGAAGCAAAAGTTATTATATTTTTTGGCGTGGGTTTTCAATGTGCCGGATCCGCGGATCCGCCTTTTGAAGGGGTCCCGCAAGGCTAAAAATAGCGTGAGATCCCGCGGGATTGCGGATCCCGCATTGCGGGATTGCAATCCCTAGAAGTGCTACTAACAACACTCAAAAAGACGGACGTGTGCTTTGAGTCGGTCACAAAATCGGACATAAGAATCGGAGGAAAAATCTGAGCGATTATCGGTCCTACAAAAAGACTGACGTGGGCGAGCAGCCGTATAGATAACATACTAGCGCCCCGTTAGCGGTAGTCAATAGTTTACGGCATCATACTGAACACTCTCAATACGGGACAATTGATGAAAAAAAAAAAACAACCTGCCAACCTGCCTACGAAATTTATAATCAGCTAACAAAGGTTTTATGGTAGGTCGATCTTTTTTAATCATTTTTGAGCATTTGTTCTATAGTGAAAATTGTTCAGCACGAGACAATTCGAGGCAATTCCTCCGAAACGCTTCATATGTAGCAAAAATGAATTACCGTTTCAAAACTAGCTTCAGTCTGCACCTATTATAAGCACAGCAACCTACCCATTTAATAGATCAAATTGAACTGGTTTTTGCTAAAATTACTGAGAATACTAGTATAGGTTGATCTCGTAAATAGTGAGGTTGAATAATTGAACAATCAATTTAGCTTTACGAAGTTATCGGATAAAATCTAAAGGAAATTCCTCTTCCGCTTCGCTAAAAGTAATAAACAAGCTTTCCATTAAAAATAAAAGTTTCAGCTTGTTATTTTCAAGGAGTTTTATTTAGTTTAGTGAATAACGAGTTTCGATATTGAAATTGTCTAATACTAACAATATCGATAGTGAAACATAGATTTAGAAATTATTTGATCCAAGCAACGCGATGCCATACGCTATGTTGATGATCAATAATACCTACCTTTCTGGAAAATGGAATCAAAAAAATAATCAAACCAGTAAAATAAACAATCGGCTGGATTAAACAGCTAATTTGGATTTTTTGCCTAAAAATGTACCTTCCATTCTACTCTAATCTACTGAGTTTAAAATGACAAAATATTATGGAGGGGTTTATCTTACCTTGAATTATGTTGCATTGCAAGCACTTTTTTGGTTCATGATTCATGAGTACCTTATCATAACTTCGGACCGGATTGTTATACGCCTTTTGTTACTTCTTGTATAATATCATCATCTTCCTGCCCTTGTCCTAATTAGCTGGGGTCAGCTCAACATATTATGTTAGAACACAAAATCATGTAGCAAAAGGGGGTGGTAGTCTATCGTGCATAGTTTCCGAGATAAACGAGATTTTAGTTTGACATCTGTCATCTAAAATGTAGTTCGTGCATAGTTTCCGAGATAAACGAGGCTTTTGTTTGATACCTGCAAACCCTGAATCATGGGCTAGTCCAGCCAGGATATCTGGAAATAATCATCTTCAAATGTTCTCATAACCAACTCAATAAACACTTTTCTTTCTAGCTGTATTTTCAATTTTTGACGTATTCGAAAAAGGTAGCATAGCGGGACTGGTAGCATACCGGTCCTAAGGTAAGGATTTGGCTACGTTTTATAACCAGCCTGACGTTAACTCCCTTTGGAAATATTATTGTAGATATATTAATCTAGGTATTACAAAAATACTTATATTAAGCTTTAAACAACCGTTTCTTTGAAAAATATATACGTTCTGAGTCTCTTCACGCAGTGCTACGGATAAATCTTTCGCAAAGTAAATGCTTAACGCTCCCGGAGAGAGAATTTAAACGCATTCAAATTCAAATAGATTTTTCTTGCATTCCGGATCTAATTGAATTCTACTTCAAGAATTTGTTGCAGTTTCGTTTTTGTGATTTTGTAGTTGACTAGAAACGCTGAACATTTTTTCAACGCTTAAAATTTTGTCTTTTGATCAGTAGGTATGTCCCACTATACACTGTGTTCCGAGGGAAATGCATTAAATTGGACACGTAGTTTAGAGCATTGTACTGCTCCATTTTTTTCTATGGAACCAATGCTAAAAAACGAAAAAAAAACCGACCTTCATACAACCTTAGCCAGTTGATCAAGAATTTAAGTCAGACCGGCTGCTATAAAATTTTGTGTAGCAGGTAAAAAAAAAAACGTTTTTCAGCATTCCCATACAGAAATCAGTACGGTGCCCTAAACAACGTGTCCAATTTTATTTAATTTGCATTTCCTCCGGAACACGGTGTATATTACGTTACTCATTAAAGGCTTAGTAAACATGTGCTGGTAATTATTAAAAATTTGATCTCTGTGAAAGTAAACCAGAACTCTCACTCAGATCTGTTGAAAAAGTGGCGCAAGTACTGAACTAAGCTATTTCAATATATAAAAGTCGATGTGACGAGTTAGAAAACTGACTACTCAAAAAGGCGTCTAGTTTGGGAAAATGTTCTTCTCACAGTTTTGAAGAAAATTATTTTGAAAAAAATCAGAATTTAGGAGAGATAAATGTTAATTTGGAACAAGAATTGAGAGCCGCTGATATAAAAATTGAGAATATTTTAACTGAAAATTACGCGTTGAAAGCCGAAATTGCTAACCTAAGAAAAACAATAGAACATTTAAAAGGAAAATTTAATAATCCGCCTAACCCTACATCAACAAAACAGAAAAAAAATGACAGAACCATACGAGAAGAAAGCTATACATCCACCTATACACAAACGATAGTGTCAAAACGCACAACAAGTGGCAAGTATAAGCTTAACAAAAGTCTTGGAGATATAAATGTTATGGAGCAAGAGCAAATTACAAAAAGCATAAATTCAAGAGCGACTCAAACCGTAGAGACGACGTCGTCAGTACAACGGAAGAGTCAACGTAATATTTTTATCGTTGGGACTCAGCAATGTGTTGGGTTGGCATCGGAATTAGTACAACAGAGAAGACTTGATAATAATAAAATCAATAATTATAAAGTATTTGCAATCACAAAACCGTTGGCTAAGTCTCAAGAAATTTTAAAATCGTGCCTTACTTTAGACACAGAAATTAATGATCATGTGATAATTTGTGTCGGTGAAAATGATTGTAATCCAACTCAATTATCAATAGAACTTGGCGCTACTCTTAAACATTTGGAAAAATCAAAACACAAGTCACGGTTTTAAGTGTTAATAAAAATATGTTTTTAAATGAATGTAAACTAAATATTTTATTAGAGACCATTTGCAAAAACGCGACTAATTGTAAATTTATAAAGTGTTCTGACATTTTTATGAATCATAATAGTTATATTTCGTTTATGTCTAAAAAGATAAATCTCTTTATTGACTGTCTCGACTACGACAAAAAATACCTGTCATTTAAATTCAGAAAAACTCCAAAACAGGATGGCATTAATAACTGTTTTTCACAGCCAGTATGTTCTAAACAAAGTCTAAAGAAAAGTGCAATCACTGAAACTCTACCGAAAAAAGGCACGATCCCATACTATTTTGTTAAGATCAATAAAAGTACGAAGGGAGAAAATGATGAATCAGAGTTTTTTCGTTCCGCAACAAAATAGAATGGGTTCAAGTCTACAACGACCTAGCTCATATAATATTGTCAGACTATTTCACCAAAATATACAAGGATTACTTTCGAAGCTACATTTGATAGAATTGTGCATTGATGACTTTACTGCAAAAAATAAAACTCTTGACGTATTGTGTTTTACTGAGAGTTTTATCAAGCAAGGTAGTGAAAAAAACATATTCTTAAAGGATTTTGTTGTGGCTTCATATTATAGTAGAGTAAAAAATAAACGTGGTGGTGTATGCATACTTTTAAGAAAAGGTATTGATTTCAGGCCGCTTCCTATTTGTAGAGAGTTTGCTGATGATAGAGTTTTTGAATGTTGTGGTGTAGAAATTCCTTGTTTTAAATGCATAGTTCTATGTATTTACAGAATACCGGACAAGAATTTAGTAAATACATTCTTCAATCGATTAGAAGCAATTCTTTATAAGCTTACTTCTAACAGTAAAAAGAAAATCATAGTAGTTGGGGATTGGAACGTACACACGGAAACAGAAAACAAGGCTAAGCAAACCCTAATAACAATTTTGCATAACTTCAATTTAGAACTACATATTAATTCTCCAACTCGTGAAATGGCGTGTATTGACCATATCGCAAGCAACATTCCTGACGCTAATGGCAGTGTCCATGATCTTCAACTTTCTGATCACAATACATGTCAAATCTTAGAATTCAATACAGAAACTGCAGTCATAAGACCTCAATTCTGGTATATAAATAAAAGAAATTTTAGCAAAGAGAATGTTAACATTTTTATCAAAAGTTTAAAGGCTCTATCGTGGTCTGAAGTTTATAATGAAGAGGATCTGAATAGTGCTTTTAACTCATTTCATGACATGTTTCTCTTGCTCTATAATTTATGTTTTCCTGATACCCGAATTAAAATCAATGCAAACATGACCAGACCCAAGTGGATAACTAAAGGTATCAAAATTTCTAGTAACGTGAAAAGAATGCTAAGGTTTAATTATTACCAGCACAAAACGTCATCCAACAAGAAGAGATATAAAAAAATATAATGCATTACTGAGGACATGTGTTATTCACTCAAAAAGGAAAATTAACAATAAAATCATATCTAACTCCAAAAATAAATGTAGGGCTACATGGAACGTTATACAGAACAAACAGGATGCCACTAAAATTCTCTCTGAAATTGAATCGGTTAAAATCAATAACGTCACTTTAAATAATCGTGTAGAAATTGCGGAAGCTTTTAATTCATATTTTATTCAATTAACTAATAATAATCAAAATAATAATTCTAACAATAATAAAAATATTATCGGACAAGTTGGAAGCAGTTTGTTTCTTAGCCCTTGCACAGAGGAGGAGATTGTAAAAGTTGTAAAGTCCTTAAATAATACTCCATCTGTAGGTTTTGACGGAATTTCTACATATATTCTAAAAACATGCATAGATCAGATCGCTAGTGTACTAACTTATTTAATCAACCTTTCTTTTACACAAGGTTGCTTTCCAGAGAGGTTAAAGTGCTCTATAGTGAAACCGTTACATAAAAAAAGGGCCGAAAGACTGCATGGGCAACTAAAGACCTATCACATTAGTTCCTATAATGTCTAAGATATTTGAGAAGGTTTTTCACAAAAGGCTGGTTGACTTCCTTGATAAACACAGCTCTATTGCTAAGGAACAACATGGCTTTCAAAAGCACAAGTCGACTACCCTTGCTTGTTATACCTTAATGCAGAGAGTAACTGAATACCTAGATAAGAAAGTGCCTGTAATAGTTATATTCCTTGATATGACTCGAGCATTCGATTATGTAGAGCATCGTATACTGTTGCAAAAGTGTGAAAGATACGGAATACGCGGATTGGCATTGGACTGGGTCAAAAACTACCTAAGCGATCGTTTGCAATGTGTTGAAATTTGTGGAGTTAACCAGGAAAAGGAAGCCATTTCTGAAAGATCCACTTTTCAATATAATAGAGTTGGTGTTCCGCAAGGATCTGTCTTGGGACCATTATTATTCTTACTTTATATTAATGACATACCTAACGTAACTACAAATCAATTAATACTATTTGCTGATGACATTTCTATTATTATACCCGACAGTGACATAAATAATTCTTTTATAAATAATATTAACGCTACAATGACTTCAATAAATAATTGGTTAATTGAAAATCAACTACAAATTAACGTTTCAAAAACAACATTCATACAATTTTGTAATTACAAAACAAAAAAGATTGATATAAACATACAATGCAATTCAGAAAATATTCAGCGGGCACATACAACCAAATTTTTAGGTATCATATTAGATGAATACTGCTCATGGAACTTCTTGTACTTCTTTTTTGTTCCGCATCAAGCTCTATGAGTTTCTTTTCAAATTAAGCTTTGCGCTTAGCCGCAGTATTTGCTTTCACAAAACCAACGCAGTAAGAAACCCGCACCTCTTTATCTCTTTATCTTGGTGGTTCCTAGATAGGTTTTGTCACAAATTCCAGATATTGTTCACTTAATTTTAAAGTATAGCCAAACCGCAGCTCTAGAGCACTTTAAATATGTTTTGGATCCTTAGATGTTACAAGTAGAAACGACAATTTGTCATCGAGGATACTTTTTTCTTCTAACACCCGTCTTGAAAATCTCGAAAATTATCGCCGTTCTTTCAACCACTTCATAGAACAATCAGAAGGCTTCCTTCGAACTTTTTCCTTTGTTGTTATTTATACCTATTGCCAATACTACAGAAGGATCTGGAACAGATATAACCGCTCGTGACTTGAACGCGTGATGCTTTATCACCGCCCATCTTACAGTCATTTTCACTGAATAGTCGGCCATTAGTACGACAAACATTTTTTCCGCAATTTATCGGAAAAACAGTCATTTGTCTGAGGAAATTTACGATCGTGTAAAGGATTCAAAAACATGTTTGCCAAAAGGGGTTTTGATTAAAATTTAGCGAGACAACCAAACTGAATGTTATGTTTTAAACCTTAAGAGGGCTTTCACGTTTTTCTCAGAAACAAAAATGTGCGCCACTCAAATTTGAACATAAACTTATACGCATTGAGTCGAATTTCCCGTGGTAGCGGACGCGCGACTCAAGCACGGAGTGTCATTTTGCGGAATTTAGAGGTGTTTTTGAATATTTTTAACAATAACATTTTAATGAATAAAAATTCATTTCTTTTGCAATTTAACTAAATATATTTTCTTCTAACACATATATTTTTTTCGAATTTATCCTGTTGGTAGTTTTTCATAGAGAAGCCATTAAAATAGGGAAATATTTTGCCAAAATTCGAATGCGAAAACGTATTTTTTAGCTAGGTTGTGGAATGAAATTGAAAAATTTACAAAATAAAGTTTGTTCTCGAAGATATCTTCTATGCATATGTAAAATTGGTATTTTGTTACAGTGTACCATAGATCTAAAACTCAGGCCTAATTTGAGGTCTTCTCCTACATTTTCAGTAACTTGTTTTAGTTTTCGCTGTTTTACTATAAGTAATAAATTAAAATGTTAAAATGTTCATAATACATTTTTTAGACAAAGATGTGTTTGACTCGATGTATAAGATATTTTATTTTTTTACCGTACAGTTTAACTTAAAAACCGATTTTTATAACGCCTATTTTCGGTAATTTGCCAGAAAAAGTTGATAGCAGCCTTAAAAAGTGACAGGAATAATAATTGATAGATAACATGATTGTTGTGTATAAGTCATCACTTATTTTGATGTTTTAATCGAACAAATCACTGAAATAAACAAGAAATAATTAATCTAGAAATATTTCTAACTGAAAAAAACTTTTATGCATAATGGAACTTATAGCAAAAAAGAAACATTTTAAACAAATAGTTGAAACCATCTTGCGGATTCAGAGCCATTAATCGCAGTAAGCTTTGTAGTGGCACTGTTCAATACTAATTCGACTCGAAGCCGATCCTTCTTCGCGCTTGCCAAAGAGCTCGGGTAGACAGGATTTACAAGTGCCGTTTTGGCAGCTGAACAAATCTTCTGTCCACTTTGTATTTTATTCTCGTTGATGTGATTATTGTGAATTTTATAAAATAGTAAAAGATTTTTTAAGTTACGAATAGTCAATAGCTTTTCAATAATAACGATTTTGATAAGATTTTCCTTACTGGGATCGTAATTCCAAACTTCTCATAGACAGAATGACCGATAACTAAAATCTCGTTAAAATTATACAGGGTGTTAGGGATGGTGTACCAAAAACTTTGCAGGCATGATCAGACCATCAAACTGAACCACTTTTACTATGGAGCCAAAGGTGGGAAACGAAAAAAAAAATCCCAACTCCCATACTAAATTCACGATCAGCTGACTGACTTTGTATGGGAGATTGGATTTTTTTTTTCGTTTCCCGCCATTGGCTCCACAGTAAAAGTTGTTCAGTTACATGGTCTGAGCACGCCTGCAAAGTTTTCGTTATACCATCCCTAACACCCCGTATTTTATCACATGTGTTATACTAGACAAGAAACTAATAAAAAAACAAAACGATACTTTTTGTGACAACTTATCACAAAGTATTTAAATAATGTCACAATGCAATAATTTTTATTATGCCTAACGTTATCCTTACCAATTTTGTCGTTGTATATATTTATTTTTCTTCTCGCCATTCGTTTAATAGATCCGTCATAATCAGAGGCTTTCCAATTAGCTATAGCATTCGACTATCCATCATTCGTGATTGATATGTCAGGAACATTATTGTTTGCGGTGGTTTTCGTGGTTGTTTTCAACAAGTTAGTACAGATGCAAAATATTTTTAAAGCACATTCAAGATTATTTTTTGTTAATACTTACTTGTCAATAGTATTTTATATAGTAGTATTGGACGCTACGTATACGTTTGCGTTATAATAATTTCAAAACGTTTTTTCATCTATGCAAATTGTGCTACAAAACTATAGTCCGACAACTTCGTGCGCGACCTCTCTGCGGGGTACAGACGGGGGGGGGCGAGGAAGCACGTCATTTTAATTTGACGTGCGGCGCGGCTGCGCGCGTCTCTCTTCCCCGCTACACCTCCCGCTACCCGCTGACATCACCCCCCCCAACGTCTATCACCCCTAGGGAAGGTCGCGCACGAACTTGTCGGACTATAGCTGATTCATAATGTAAATTTGAGTATCGTTAAGCCATATCTACATCATGTAAAACCATTTGTAACTACTTATCAATACAAATTAAAATCACACGAACTTCCAGTAGAAAATATCTCTGCATACGCTTGTTCTAATATGTCTTTGATTCATGAAGCACATCTATGGCCACATAAATCTGCCAGACGTTGCGAATAAATCTCCCAAAAACATAGAGCTCTATCACAGATAGAACAAACATTTCGCTGGCCGTGTCGTCCGTCTACTGCGCACTGTATTTCCTCGTGTCAGCTCGATGGCTCTTCGATAGTTAGAATTTAGATTCCAATATCAATATCAGCGTACGCGTTGCGTTCTTGTTTATACAAAACCTGTTCAAGAGAAATTTTTAGGTAGTTAAACCTGTTCATAAATGTCAAAGAATTTTTTTTTATCGTTAAGTTACCTAGAACTGTAATAGTTTTGATCTTTTACTTTTCTTATGAAACGCTTCTCAAAAGATAAACACATTTTACTGTCAGATAAGCTACATAACACTGCTAGTAATGCAAGGGCAAAATGTGTTTCAATCTCTTCTCTATTAAATCTAGGTACCATGGGACAGAAACATATGAGAACTTCAGTCTGTAGGTACTTACATTATTTTGTAAGTACAGTTTCGTGTCGTGATTTCAGCAAGTTTAAGAACCCTTACGATAGATTTTGGGTAGGCATCTAGATAGTGAAGCTAAACTGAAGTGTATTGGCTTACATGAACCAAATATTCTGCAGACAGGAAGATGATGGCAGCATGTCATGTCATATCCTTCAAGTTGTTATTCTGAACTGCAATATTGCTAGGAGCCTGCAAAGGCTGGCGGAAGTTACGATGCAATTTTGCGAGCTTATTGGTGGACTTGCTATAAGACCGGCTGTCTGCCTGGTCAGTTATGAAGTCTTGTTTACTCAACTTTTCTTTTCAGATTTATGTTAGAACAATAATTTTCTACTGTATATTATAGGAATAAAATTTTGACCTAATGTTGGATATTCGTAGGCAGTAAGGAAAACATATCCATAATATTTTGCTGTGCCGCTGGAAATATTCGAAAACCTCAATTTGTAATCTGTGCGTTTATAACAAAACGCCAAAGTCAATTTGTCTTTTAATCCAGTGTTCAATGTGCAATATTGTGCTAAATAAATAATTTCGATTGTCCAAAATTAATAAAGAACGAACGACATAATGAAATTCAGCGCAATGCCAAAACGCCTTTTCCCACATCGACAGAGTGAATTGCAGTCATCGAAATGGTGAAATTTAAAACATAATGTACGGGGCGTTCAACATCTGTGGGTGCAAACCCAATTATCGGTTTTCCGTGGCAACATGTTAAACCCATTACAATTAATTGTTCTGTATAAAATCAGCTTTAGCCCCGACTGAGTGATGAACTACGTATTGTTCAATTTAACATTATTATTGTTTTAATGTTAAATTGTTAATGCAATATACCTTAAGCGGTATGCGTTGGTGGGATATCTAAAATGCTTAATACTGAATTATTTTGATGATACCTACCAGTGTTGGAAAAATCCTGGTATATCAATAAAAAAAATTGTGAGTATAATAAATAAAACTACTTACTTTTCATGACTGATCATTATGTCCTTACCTTGCAAGGGATAAAAGGAGTTAGAAGTGACTGTATGTATTACTTTAGAACCGCGGACACGATTTTTCATACAAAACGTAAGAAATTATGTTTCTTTATTTATACGACGTCAAAATGAAAATTCAGTTATTTCTTAGTAGGAATTTACAAGATTCCCTTTAAAAAAGTCAAATTCTAATTCAATCTAATAATATTAATGGATAAGGCACAATTTTCCCTTTGCTACGAAAAACATACGAAAAGTGATTAAGTAATTACAAAAAAGTTTTATAGGTACATGAAGCGAAAATCAGGTAGGTACAAATGCTAAGGATGTCTACCTACTAAAATCACACTTTACATTTTGCGTAGCAATTCGAAAGACAAATAAAAGAAAAAGGGTGAAAAACAGTCATAAGATTTATCCTAATAGTTTCAAGACTATATTTATTATAGTCGTTTAAAGGAAAGTACTACTTTTCCTAACACCCTGTATTTGCGCACAAATTCTGTTATATATCTAAGCTTTTCATATATTTCGTAGACAATTAACTTAGTCAGTATTTTTGACGATTTAATATTCTGAACATCTTTTATTCATGTCGCGTTAGCTGTCGGACTTTGATGCTCTGTTAATTCTGTGCAAACGTTTTGGAGCACGAGCGTTGCATCAGGAAGACTACTTTACATTTTCACTGAATATTTACCTAATTTTGAAACTGTTTGTTTTCAACCAGGAGAGATTTTGTTGAGTCCAGTGAATGAACTGATAAGAGATTTTCTTTTTACCCCAGCCACCTATACAATGATACTTTTTTTTTGCCTAATAAGATCATCTTACTTAGTTTGCAGTTTTTCAAATAATGAGGAGGATTTTTGGAATAACTGAATAAAATGTATGTTTTTCAAACTTTCTCTGTATCATCTGCACTAAGCTAACACTGTTTCAGAATGCAAAATAATTAAATATTCAATAAAAAACAAAGTACACATAATACAGCGACTACCTATACAAAAACTGTCATACCGGGTGACATAAACGATTACATTAGTTAAAAACTAAACAGTTTACTTAATCTACTAACTAAGTTATTGTTGTTGGTCTTTAAATCTTTATCAACAGTTATACACTCGACTTCAAAAAAATCGCACGTCCGTAAAAATAGGCTTCAAGCACTGGTAATCCTTAAGACAAGCAGTTATTCGTAGCAATATTGGTATCATTTGAGAGCCCTATAAAAACTCTTTAATAAAATATCCATTTCATTTGAATAAAGAAAAAGCATGACACTTCACGTCACTGTGAATGACAATGGAACTGATTCTCCTCTTCAAATTTTGTTTGTATTGTTTTGTTTTTTGGGTATAAACGGGTCGATACAGCTTATTGGGGATAAATTTGCTACCAACAGTCGAAGAAGACACAGAAGAATATCTTTCATCAGAAAAACGCCCTTGAAGATGGACACTACAGCTGCTGAAGCCGCCCAAGTTATCGCACTACTGCAATCAGGACTACGTCAGTGTGATGTTGCTCGGTAATTGCACTTAGGTAAGTCGCTTTTCTGTTCGATGAGTGTACCAGCGGTTCCTGCAGACCGGAGGCTTTGTCCGAAGGCGTGGGTGTGGTAGAAATCGCTGCACTTCTGCGAGAGATGACCGATTCGTCGTATCGAAATCTTTGAGAAATCGGTTCTCTAATGCTGTTGAGTTGCAACAGCAGCTTCAAGCAGTTCGTAGAAGGGCCGTGAGTGTCTCTACACTTAGAAGAAGACTAAAGGAGAGAAATATTGTGGCTAGAAGACCTGCCACGGGTCCAAAATTAACCGCAGCGCATCGGCGAGCACGCTTGCAATTTGCTCGCGCCCACGTTAATTGGACCCTGGACCAATGGAGAACTGTTCTCTTCTCAGACGAAACGAGAGTGTGTCTTTTCTGCAACGATAGACGCAAAAGAGTATACAGAAGACAATTGGAACGTTTAGCCCAAGCCTGCATCCAAGAAACGGTAGAATACGGGGGCGGTTCCTGCATGTTCTGGGGCGGCATATCTGCCGATGACAAAACTGAACTTTCTTGCGTCTCTCGGACCGGCGGTGCTCGCGGGCAAGGGTCGATGACTGCTCACCGGTACATCACAGAGATCCTGGAAGAACATGTGGTCCCCTATGCTGGATTTATTGGCGACGGGTTCACATTAATGCACGATAACGCTCGCGCGCACATTGCTGGTATTGTGCAAGGCTACCTTCAAGAGTTTGGGATCCCTGTCATGCAGTGGCCAGCGAAAAGTCCAGATCTGAACCCGATAGAGCACCTCTGGGACCAGCTGAAACGCAAGGTTAGATCCCGTGATCCCGCTCCCGCGACTTTTCAGGAGCTCCAAGACGCCGTTATTGAGGAATGGGACAATATCCCTCAAGAAGAGATCCTAAAGTTGGTGCGATCCATGAGGGAGCGCATGGAAGACGTCATTAGGGCTAGGGGGGGTAACACTAGGTTTAAGGTTAGTTTTAAGCAACTTTGTTCTGAAAAATTAATCAGATTTCATTAGGGTTTTTAGGGATTTTTATTGTTTTGTAAATTTTTCTCAGTTCTAATAAAAACATTGAATGAATTATTGTTTTTGCATTCTCTGTTTCCTTGCCTTTCAAATAATACCGAACATTACCAATATTTCATAATACAAATACGATTGAAAGATGTTTGAAATAGATTTCTTAAAAGGTGCGATTTTTTTGAAGCCGAGTGTATTTGTTAAAGTCATTGTAAAAATCAAGGCACATTCAAAATTCAAAGTTAATTTAAAAAGCAGTCAGGGATTTCTTATGAAAACGCTTATATTTGGTAATAATAATGGCAAATTGACACATAAAATTGCTTATTATAACATATCTGTACAAATTGACGTTATTTTACACGGATTTTCTGATTTTCGCGTCTTGTTATGAACCAAGTGTCAACAAGGAAAGCTGTGATAGATGAAACGTCAAATAAGGGGTATATTAAAATGGTGTGTGCAGGAGTGCCAGGAATATACAAAATGATATTTCTCGATAAAATATTAAGAATTTCTGTAGGTTAGCATGCATAAGTAAACATATCGTTGTGTTTTTTCGCACTGTAAAGTGTTTCTCTAACAGCCTAACACCAGAATTCACCGATTCGTTCATCAACTAGATGTACTACACGACAGAAAACGTAGAATCTTCTGCTTGCAGGTCTATAAAGAACCAACATCGCCTTCCTCGTACCAGCTCTGCAGTTTTTTGGCACTACAACCATTAATGTTGATTTGTCGTTATGACAAGCTATTACAAGCATACAATACCCAATAGATGGGAGCTTATAGTACTCAACAGACAATTACATGGGATGTTATTGGGAACGGGAGAGTATTACCACCAGTAGGTACATGTGGAAATTACTTGCCATAAAGTGTGTTAACTGCGCTACATAAAGGGCTTCGCAGAAAATGGTAGTTTCGATACAATGATCCGAATAAAAACCGAAGTTATCAAAATTCGGTCTTAAGAAGAACTAAAGAAGTTTGAAAGATTGAGTAATCCGGTAAATACTATTATCCTCGTAAGGCCCAGATGCCTTTTAAAAGGTATGTAGCTTTGTAGTGGTTCAGACCCAAGCCCTTGCAAGATTTACATCATAAAGCAACCTTATTGCTAGTGCATATAAGGTTCATTTCACTTGTAGAATCATACCTTTTAAAAGGCATCTTGGGCCGTTATCTAAAGAAAGCTCATAAATGTCTGGGCCTTACGAGGTTATCCAACGGGAAAAATAAGCTCTATACGTAAAGACTTGACTTGACAAGACTTGTAAAGGAGACCTAACTTTGGATAGCAACACTACTGGAGCTTCCGAAATCCGAGACATAATATACACTGAATATCCGATAACACAAGAAAATATGATGATAGTGTATTTCAGCAGTAATCCAAATAAGACGAGGCAATATTGGTTGGAGATGACGGAAATGATGAAATTGCTGTTTATTGGAATGGGAATTATATCGTTGTATCTTAATTAACTTATTCATGATTTGTTTTGTGGTAACTTCTTCTTTTTCGTGTGGGATACCGAATCGTAAAATGACCCGGTGAACGCTGGTGTCACAGTTTTTCACACTATACTAGAGTAGACAAGTGTTTGTCATATTCTTCACCGTACAATCCGTTCCGCATGAATAGTGTAATGCAATTGGTACAAGCGTTCTCTCTAATGGTTTTATTATGTCACCCTTTCTCCAACAGAGGCCCTCAAGGGATGCTATTAAGGGAAAAAAGCGAAGCAACAGTCAACCGACTTAGAAACTAAGATAAGATAAGATAAGAATATACTTTATTGCACAGAAATGTTACAAAAACAGAAACGGATTACAAAAAAAATTCAAAGACATGTACAAATAGGCGGCCTTATTGCTCAGAAGCAATTTCTTCCAGGCAACCATAGGGCATAGGAGAGAGATCCATTATAATAGCGGGGAGGCTTTTCTGGCAACTACTACCTACTTTTTAATACTAAACCTAATATATAAGAATAAATAAATATGTACCTACTATCTATAAATATACACTAAAATACATTAATATATACTTATAATATAACGTATAATACATATATATATATATAAAAATATATATACCTACATATTATGTATAAAATAATAATGACGATGAAAGTGACAAAGTTACAACCAAAGATAGTAATAGCAAAAATTATGATGGTGGAAGAGAGAAGAGATGGGCTTTCAGACGGGATTTAAAAGTCTCCAGTGATGGTGCCTGTCTCAAAGAAGCAGGTAACAAGTTCCAAAGCCTTACTGCGCGAACAGTGAAAGAATTGGAGTAGAAATTAGTAGAGTGAGTAGGAATAGAAAGTGAGAGGCATCGCGAAGGACGAAGTGTGCGGTTCAGAGTATCGGAATGGAAATTGAATCTTTCTTTAAGATAGTGAGGAGACAAAGGATTAAAAAGAATAGAGTAAAGAAAAGAAAGTAGATGATAGTCCCTTCGCAAGCGAATCGGGAGCCACTTAAGGCGCGCCCGGTAAAAAGATACGTGGTCAAACTTGCGAAGATTAAATACAAAACGTATACAGACGTTCTGTAATCGTTCCAGCTTATTGGCATTACTAGGCATTTCTTCACATAAAAATTGCTCGGTCAGATATTTTTCATCCCATCTATTCGAAAAGAATGACTTTGTTCGCCTTTAAGTGTACCCAAAGGTGCAGTTTTCTATTAAGAAACCATAAGTGCGCCGCAAAGTTCTTTTATTCGCACTTATTGAATTCTTTATTTAAAAAGTGCGAATAAAAGAACTTTGCGGCGCACTTATGGTTGCTTTGAATTTAGAACATCTTGATGTTCAGTCAGCGCCAAAGAAATGGAACGCAAATATTGTTCGAATAAAGGCTGTATGGGACGACGGCCCATAGTCGCGCCGCCCTTAAAGAATTAAAAAAAAAGAAGATACGTGCGAATTACAGTCTGTAACTTCGTAAATTTTCACCAAAAATTACAAGATTGTTAGAATTTTACATCTTTTTTTTGGAAAATGTGTTCAAGTGACAGTGAAAGTATAACATTAACTCCTGAAAGTATTAGAAATGAAGCAAGAAATATGATGGATAATCTATTACCTGCAAAATCCCGGGAACAATAAATGAGAGCCTATGGAAAAATTATTGAATGGAAAATTCAAGAAGCTCAATAAGTTATAAATAGTTGTACTGTACCTATTAAAATTCTCTATTTAGTTTTTACTATTTGCTTTATTATATAAACATTGCAATAAATATGAGGCGCCTTTTATTTTCTCATAGAGGGTGATGAAAAGTAGAGTGAATCACTCGGGCGCAAAATATATTTTGGCTCGGGCGACGTACTTTGAATCCCTCGCTGCGTTCAGGATTCTACTAAAGAATCCCTCGCTACGCTCGGGATTCTACTCTAGAATCCCTCACTTCGCTCTGGATTCAAAAAAGCGCCCTCGCCGTAAAAGTATTATTTTGCACCCTTATGATACAATCTACTATTTTTATAGGAGGGCCTGATTTTCATAGATGGCATATATGGTCCTTGAAGAAAATTGATCAGTTTGAACCGTTATGCTAAGCGTTTTCGGGGCAGTCTACTGTCATTCTCCAATTTGTATCTAGCTTTCGTAATTAAAGCGGTAAAAAACAGCACCATTTCTATTACAAATATTAAATAGGTAACTACGTTAATTATTTCATATTTCCGTACCAAATGGGACGTTCTTCTGTAAATACACGAGTAATGACGCACAGGTCTACTGTACTCGCACGCTCAAAGTACACAGCAGCGAAACTCGTTAAAATTCATCGTCTGTCCGAATCAGTTGGTGCAAGCCATAAGCAATTATGTTTATATACTTGTAAATTAACTATTTCATCTCTTTGCACCAAATGAGACGTCCTTCTGTAAACACACGCGTAATGACGCACATGTCTACTGTACTCGCCCGCTCAAAGTACACAGCAGCGAAACTCGTTAAAATTCATCGTTTGTCCGAATCAGTTCCGTGAGCTTAAACAAAATGGTGCAAGCCATATGAGATTATGATTTTGTAGTTGTACATTTGCTATTTCATCTCTCTGCACCAAATGAGACGTCCTACTGTAAACACATGAGTAAGTCATAAATTATTTTTTACATTAGCATTCCATTTTCTTCAAGTTCTTGTGCTATTGAGCAGTTAAGATATTTTGCCAAAATCTTTTAAATATGACGTTATGCATGTAAACGAAAAAACCTAAAGCTAAACCCCATTTTCTAAATTAGTAAGTTCGCGTTTTGGTAAGTTTACAAATACTCCAAGATAATTTGAAATGTTTTTTGGATGCTTCCCATCTTGGACGGTTGATACGCCAACAGTTTTTGTTGTACGAATTGAATGGTTTGCATGTTGGATCTTCTAACAATTTGGTTTGTTTGTGTGATTGCTTTTGCTATGCTTATATTAACAAAGAATCAAGACGTGGCTAAAAGACCTGAAGCCGAAGTTGTTTTCCGTATTTTTTGTTCCGACGAGCCGTACCATAGAACTTTTGTTACATGACAAGTGGCAAGGAACTTAAGTTTATAAACATGAATCGCCACTGCTCTATCAACTTAATGATAACAAAGAATCCGTACGTATTTAAATGTCAAATTTTTAACAATGTCGCTCCTTTTTCAGTCAGAAATATTCATAAGCCTGTTCCGGCCAGAGGCGCAAAATAATGCAGCGCGGAGGCCATTAGCGCTTTTAGTTTTTCGAGTTCTCTTACTGTGAGTTATGATGAAGAATAGTCGGAATACAGCTTGTACAAAAATATTTGATACAGAAATCACACCTTTTTTGACAAATATCTATATGTCGTCTAGAAGGGGGTGGTGGTGTGTGTGTGGTGCGTGTTCTTCTGGTTTCTGGTGTGGCAGGAGTGCTCTCCTGCGGTTTCATGGTTGTGGGCACGTCGTGGGTACTCAGGCAAATCCAAGTAAAGTCAGGAAATGGTAACGAACTCAGATTTTATTCAGCTTCTCAAGGAATGCAGTTTACAGGATAAGTATGCACCAAAGTGCATCTAGCAAGTGCAATGAACGTGACCGGTTCAACGTGTGCACCGTTCCGTGGTCTGGAATCAGAATGCACCAGCCGACCCGATCCACATGGGCGGAACTGATTTTAGCGCCACCACACGGACGTTCAATGCACTTTTACAATCAACCAATCGTAGAGCTTCAAATCCCACTACAGTTATTCCGAGTTGCCGGTACTACGATATCGAAACGACACGTCGCTGTCGCTTAAATTGTCGCTCGCTACGACACGGCCATACTGACAAGTCACACGTCCTCGTGTGTACCTGAAACAACCAAATAAAAGTGTAGAGCAACATGTTACGTTCGGCCTGCTCGGCCAACCTGATCAGCACACAATTAAGAAAATGTCTGACCAAGCATTCACTTTACAATGAAAACAATCGAAATAAATCAAAGGGAAAACAATAGCAGAGCTAAAACCATGATCTTCGCCCTAACTAGCGAGTTGCATAACTCACTTCGGGCCACTCCAAGTCAGCCAATACCAATAGTCTCATCGAGACTTCGGGCCACTCCAAGTCAGCCAATACTAATAGTCTCACCGAGACTTCGGGCTCCCGCCGTACCGTCAGCCGCGCACCGCTCCCTGAACGACCATAAGGCCGCAGTTACGACTACGACTAACGCATACAGTGCAGCCAAATAAATCATGATTTTACCTCACGTTTTATAACTATCAACACAACCAGTTGAAAACCAGCCATTTCCTCATCACATTAAAATCACGAGTCTACTAATGCTTGATCAAAAGGCACTTTCCCAAATATGTCATGGTCATACTGTATGTTCTATTAGCAGTCAATAATTTTGAAAAGAATCGAACTTATCAAACAACTACAATAATTTTGATTCAGCTTTGTCTGGTTATTTTCTTTACAAGATTGTCTACCTCAAATCTCACTACCTACGCTATGCATTTATACGCGGAAATAGGAAACGATACGACCGTGATACGACCTGAAATCGCACTACCTACCTATGCTTCTATACGCTGCAATGAAAAGTTTACAGAAGGTTCACACGATCCTTTTCAGGATTTTTGCGATTGTCATTTGTTACATAGCCAAAGCTGCTACTGTCAACAGTCACATCACACAGTATAAGAATATCAAAACTTGATCACAACAGTAAAATCTGATACAAAACCTTCATGATGCCGAGTGAATTCTAATCTAAGAAATATGACGTTCGTGGCAACCAACTTCCTAGTTACCGTGACTTCCCCTGAGATTTCGGTTATTTCCAGTTACAGTCAGTAAGCGTCAAAATTGTAGCTAGTCCTGAGTGAGCCATCTGCATAGGCGCCCCGCGCGCTGTTTCCCTAATTTGTTGCAATGAGAAGCGATCTGACATAGTTTGAATTTAGCTCACTATAAACTACGATCATGCGTTGTGAACAGTCGCGATGCGCTACGAGTAGAAACGGGCTAGAATATTGAGAGTGATTTGGTCAAATTATGTACCTGATTCGTTTGTTTACTACGCACTACCTCGCGTTATCGTTGACCAAGCTGACAAGGATGACGTAACAATACCAGCTAGTTTATTAAACGAATTTTCATCTCACCTGTAGTTACTCGCGTCTGTACCCTGTGATAAACTGTTGATAGGCGAAAACCGAAACTCGCGTAACAAATTGCACAACACTTTCTACACAGGTGGAATTAGGTGGAATATCAGTTTCGATTGCACTCAAATCTGCCATAATAGCGGTAAAAACAGGAAACTGAGTTTGAAACAGTAACCGTGCTAAGACGATCCTTTGTTAAAAACGAGAATAACGAAATAAAGTAGTCGAACCGATCACAATCTCGTATGGCATGAATTAATTTTGTGCGATCACAAATGTCACTAGTAAACTATGACTACCCCCATGAAAATTCCTCGGAACATGACTATCGCGCCTGTTAAAATTTCGTTAGCAATTAAGCGAAACCTCATAAAAATTTATTCGCGACAATTTTATAAGGCGAAAATCTGCACCACTACTATCAAAGTAAACTGATTACGACTCACCGGATTATTCAACTGTCTCGAGAAGGCCTCTTGCAGTAGAGGACCGGAACGGAGGGATCGCGCCGCGCCTTCGATCTGGAACCACCGCCGCTGCCGCCGCCATTGCCTCTGCCATTGCCACCGCTGTGATTGCCGTCAGCCGCTGCCGCCGCTTTGGTTGCCGCTGCCCGCTGCGCCACCTTGCCGAACTTCTTGTATCATCTTCTTCTGGGTCTTGATTTTTGATTAGAAGCCATCATCCGCATACATCCGCATCGTGAACTGATTCTGTTGCTTGAAAAATCGACGTCAGTTTTCGTTGCTGGTTGGATGCCCGAGGTGATCCCACTTCTGATGTCGTCTAGAAGGGGGTGGTGGTGTGTGTGTGGTGCGTGTTCTTCTGGTTTCTGGTGTGGCAGGAGTGCTCTCCTGCGGTTTCATGGTTGTGGGCACGTCGTGGGTACTCAGGCAAATCCAAGTAAAGTCAGGAAATGGTAACGAACTCAGATTTTATTCAGCTTCTCAAGGAATGCAGTTTACAGGATAAGTATGCACCAAAGTGCATCTAGCAAGTGCAATGAACGTGACCGGTTCAACGTGTGCACCGTTCCGTGGTCTGGAATCAGAATGCACCAGCCGACCCGATCCACATGGGCGGAACTGATTTTAGCGCCACCACACGGACGTTCAATGCACTTTTACAATCAACCAATCGTAGAGCTTCAAATCCCACTACAGTTATTCCGAGTTGCCGGTACTACGATATCGAAACGACACGTCGCTGTCGCTTAAATTGTCGCTCGCTACGACATATATTTGTTTAAAGTAATTTTTGATAAAAATTCTTCTTACGATCTTGTTCTTGGCATAAAAATTTTTGCATAAAAAATAATTTCGTGACGATTTTACGACGAACTTTAAAAATGCCCTTCTGAGGTAATGCAAAATAGCCACTGGTATGGTTTATCAGTTACACTGTTATGTTTATAAGTGCTTTACGATTTTGTAGCTGCTATGTTCAGAGTACTTTTACATAATCTCATTAAACATGCAAAATTTCATCTGACTTATGTATGTCAGCAGCGAAAAACACGTCTTAATCCCTGCATAATTATTAGGGCGCTCGAGCTTCGGAGCCAGCAAAATTGTAATTTTGAGTAAGTAATAATCCGATTTGGGAGTCGAATTAATTAGTATGTAAAGCTGTATTAAACCTATGTCAGACGGGACGCCAGTGTGTCGACTCTCGGAAGGACGACACCGACCAATTTAGAAATGCCCCTGATTTTAAAGAGTTTCATTATAACAAGAGTTCTAGTTTTACCAGTTATGTGTACCTTTATAAGCCTCCGACAGAATAAATTGACTAGAAGGAGGAATAAATTGAGGTATTAAAGGAGTCGTAATTATGGAGATAAAGGTGGATGAAACTTTCAGTATTTTGTCGATACATAATTTAAACCTTTACGATACCTAAATAATTATTGGAGACTACCTGGAGTCTTCAAAAGAGAAAAGATTATTTTTAATACCGCTCCATAATTTGTATTTTATCATGATTTTCCTTATCCTTGTTTTTTCATCAAAACAGGTTGGTAAATTAAATATTTACCAAAAGAGAAACAAATATTTTTAATGTTTGTTAAGACCACTTAGTTAAAAAAAAATGCATTTGTTTTCTGCTGTAGATTGCTTTAAATATCAGTATAATAAAATACAACTTTAAAGTTACAGGTCTTGTAAAACAAACTGCTTTGCAAATTGATGGAAATGTTAAGTACCCAGCTTACCTATCTAAATAATGTATCGCAAGCATTTAAAATTTTTCCTTGGGATAAACTACTTTTCTAGAAAAAGTGCGGTTAGCAATGATAGAGTTGAACGATTTTAATCTACTCTATCGATACAGCTGATGCTTCTCAGACACTTGGCCCCGAAGGGTTACCTGCCCATTTTGCGCGATTGGATTCGGTTGGATCGGTAACTCTCTCCTCATGTCCTGAATGAGTCCCATGAGACTTCTAGAAAAGAAGCGTTTTTCTTTCCAATAATTCCAATATTGGTTTGGCCTCCATATACATAATATGTTATAACATATTATGTTATAACATAATATGTTATAACATATTATGTTATGAAAGTTTTGTTAATAATACGTTTTAATTTACGTTCGGCTGTACCTCTGTCTCTATATTTGCCATTCTTTATATGTAGTAATAGGGTACCTCATAATTTTGCACCTTGATAATTGGTATAAAAATAAGGTACCAAAATTTTATTGCATGTGGAGATTTTCAGGCATTTTTCAGGCCTATAAGCTGTAACATAACAAATAAAAATAAAACTATTATAAAAGAAGCTGTGATATGATGTGTCACTTTAAGACATAACTTTCGTTGTTACTTTACTTACTTTGTACATTTACCTAAATATTGTTTGACATTGATTTTCTTTGTAACTTCTATTTAAATGGTAAATTGAAAAAGGTAAGAAAAAGTCAAGATAAAATCTTACCTAACAAAGAGATCAAATATTCTTTGAAAGCTTTTCTCCTTTCAATGTTTAAATTAAAATAAAAGACGAGACAAATAATGAGATAGCATTGTTGTAAGAAATATAACAGTTACATGCCACAACAGTATTTCGTCAAAAAGAGAATCGGTGTTAAACTTCTAAGGATAGTGTGACACATTCTGAAAGCTAATGAATAAATAAATGCACCAAAATAACTTAAATAAAATCATTACTTACCTATGCAAATTTACTAGACCGGCGCAATGTGTCATTATATTTCATAGCGAACCCACAACATTGCTTGTGAATTGCATACTGAAATAACTTTGGCAAGGTTCGTACATACATTACTTACAGTCCTTGCTACATGTGAAACAGTAACCTACCAGTAACTAAGTCAAAGCTGTCTACAGCGAAGTGCTCTTCAATGTTTATATCGCCTTAAAAAGGATTTTTCGAATGTTGTTTTCAAGTTTGTAAGAGACTGGAGAGGTTTCTTTGGGATATATTGCTCTTTTGTTAACAATGTGTCTGTAACCTATGACCGAGATTCAAGACTAGGGCCTGTGCTGTGGGAATAGGGGCTATATTTCGAAATTGTAAGTTTTGCAGGACAAAGCAATTGCATCTGGGTTATTTATTGAACTATGATCTTTTTGAGTTTGATATTTCCATAAAAGTTAGCCCTTGCATTTTTGGAATACCTACCTACACTGTTGTTTGAGCTCCAATCAAATTTTTATATTATGATTTCGCTGAAGCTCCAAGCTGGGTGTAAAATGATAAAATAAATTGCTATGTAAAAAGCGTTTAAAAACTATAAAAAAGCTATGAATATTTTCTGTGCAGTAAAACCTTAAACATTCATCAACAAGCGGAAACATTTTCCGCATGAATGCATTCGGGCGGAATCGGTTTTGACCGCAAAGCTCCCGACACTGTTTGAGTTTAGTTTCGGCGTTCAGCGTTTGTTCCCCTCAGAGGCAGTGAACTTTCAATAGAAAATCTTTGTAAAACCTGGATGAAGTCGCATGAACTCGTCGCTATTTGATTAGGCACGTCGTAGAGCGTAACTTAATGCAAAAACACGCTAATGGCCACTGCTCTCCGCCGGACGAATATCGCGAGATCTTTTCGATACCAATTCTTAAATGAAATTACCCTACAGGTTACACGAACCAGCCCAAGATATTTGGAATTCCGGCCAATATTACCTTTATTTCAATTGCGATTAACGATACAGTTCATTGTCATCAGATTCCCGTTGAAAATGTCTCGGGGCAAACATCTGGTGGTAAGCTTCAATTTCAATCGTTTATTCATTAACAAAATACATTTGTGTTTGAAATATAATAAAATTAACAAAGTAGGGAAAATAACAATTAGGCATTTAAAATTAACATTAAAATAAAAAGAATAAAGTCAATCAAGTAAAAATAATTTAGAAAAAAAAAAGTAACTACTCATTATTATCATCGCCTAGAAATTTGAATGTCAATAAACAACATAAAAAAAGTTAACAACACAAAAACTAATTTCAAGCAGTACGAGACAGCGGTCCAATGTCGAATTTTGACAAGTTTTTAAGCTTCATTTAGTTTTTTTGTTGAGATCCCTTTGAAACATCCCCATACTCCAAGTAGTTACCACAGTTTCAATAACAATATGCAACTATTCATAGCTTGCTTACTATGCGGATTTTACGCGGATAAAATAGCTTTTTTGTTTTTATTTACGTTCACTTTGTTGTTACAGTAACAATGTAAGCTGGCGTAAAAAGTTGGAATTTGTTAAAATATAAATATTTCCTTGTTCAGCGAAGCGGTTTTAAACTTTACTATAGTTCTCTTTTGGTTGGATTGTCCCTTTTATTACTACTATTCGATGTGTAAATTCACTAACGGATACGTTCTATAGTGCAATTTTAGATTATCTAAATAACAGTAACAAAAATAAAACGCTGCAGTTTTATTTCTTAAATATCAATAACATTTTTGCAAAACTATCGCGCGTCCGCAATGAATTCGCTGTGCATCCGTCAGGCGCCTGCCGCTTCGCCGCTAACCGCTTGAGTGACAAGGCTCTTGAGAGAAAAAAAGAACCGTTAAATGATCGTTGTAGAGAAGTTCAATTTCTTTCTAGATATAATGACCAAATCAAGTGACGAAAGTCACGTTGAACCCTGATAGTTTTTAAAACAGCTTTTGTTAGGTGTTAGGGCAGTTTCCGTTCATGTGAGTGAGAACAATAACGCTAGCGACCTACAATATCATTGTAATAACCGCTACTACATACTACTTTCTAAATAATCATAATCACTTGCCCTCCAAATCACGAGAGCAACTCTCTTGTATTCAATCGCAAAGTGCATTTACGGGATTCTCGATTATCAAGATCTGTCACAGTAAATCATCGATTGACGGGTGCAGAGCCTTGGCAGCTAGCCAGCTGATCGCTGACAGGAACTGACTTATTGCTTGATGAACTTAACTAGACTTTGTGCATAAATCTAACTAAAATGGTAGGGACGTGTGCATCCAATATTGATTTGTGTTTTTAGTTTCAATTTGAATAGGAAAACGTATTTTTCAAATTCCAGTTTACATTAGGTAAAATTTGTCGATAATTCAAAGGCCTGTACACAAATCTATATTGAAAAAAGAATCTAGGCAGATACTTTACATCTGATTTAGACCATTTAGCTGAAATAAGATGCCGGATTGGACAAGCTAAAGCAGCTTTCTTCAAAATGTCCAGAGTTTTATGTGAGTGAACCGAAGATTTCATTCCCCACAAGACACCGCGTAATGAAATGCTATGATTGGCCGACTCTAATGTACAGTTGTAAGACGTGGGTCCTACGAAAAGATAGCTGCAATCGACTTCAGGCTTTTGAGATGTAGTTATTGCGCAGAATGTTCAAGATACCGTGGACCAGCTTTACCTCAAACGTCAAAGTACTGCAACGGGCAAAATGCAAAAGAGAACTGATGACGTCTATTGTAAAAGGAAAGTTGCTTTATTTTTGCCATGTGCAAAGCGGATCTCAGTACGAGTTTTTGAGGCTGATTCTAGAAGGCAAAATTCCCTGCAAAAGATCACCAGGCCGCCCCAGGAGGAAATGGATAGACGACATCAAAGACTGACCCGGACTCCGTTACAACCAACTGAAAAAGGCAGCTCAAGACCGCGTGGGTTTCAACATGCTGACTGCCAAACTTCAATTTGAAGATGGCACCTCATGATGATGTTGATAATCATTTTATGTAACTTGTTAACATCAACAACACTTAAATCCCAAAATGAAGAAAAATGATAATAATTTGTGATTTATGTTGTTATTTAATCATCATCATGGCCTGTTCGAGGTCCATTCTTGGACATGGGTCTCTTCTCTCTTCTTCCACTCCCGCGCGATCTAGTGCCCGTCTCATCCAGTCGTGACCTCCATGCCGCCTGATGTCACCCAGCGCTCTGTTATTTAATAATCTTGATTAAAATTTATGGTGCCTTTCCTCGTCTCTGGTGCTTCAATGAGAAATAAGATTCAAAAAGTAATTACATTTAAAAGTCTTCTTGTCATCCAACTTTTAATAAATACACGCATGCTGTTTGGTTTCCTTCTAGAAAATGCAATACGTTATTACTAACACAGGTTGTATGTTTTTTATTTTTCGTATATTAGTTTCGTATCGTTAGGTAATTGTCCGCTGATGCTTGTTGCGGATTAGTCTTTGTTTTTCTACAGGGTTGTTATTTAAATGCGTGCTATAGCTTCCGGGCAGGTTTAGTATCGATAAAGAATGCCGTAAAAAATATTGAAAAAATTCCCAGACACAAAAATTGTTTTTTTTTACTTGGCTGACATTTGATTCAAATGCCTAATCTCAGCTGAAATGCGTTCAATCTTAAAGTTGTTTATGTCGCAGTACGGTGGCAGAATTAGGTTTTTGGCCAAAATCCTAGGTTTTTAAAAACCGGGATCATCTTAGGCTGATGGCCGAATGAAGTCTACGATTTTGCCATATGCCGGCTTTTGGCCAAAAACCTAGGATTTTGGCCAAAAACGTAATTCTGCTAAAGTACTGCGACATTTAGAGGAAAGAACTTTATACAACAACAGAGTCAAAAATTGATTATTCAAAACATAAAATTTGCTAAACCCGAAAAAAAAAACATTTTACTGGTTTTTTTTTTTAAATTTACGGCGTCCTTAATCGATACTAAATCTACCCTGAAGCTATTGGCACGCATTTAAATCAACACCCTGTATACTTTATCTATAGTTATCTCTAGTATAAGTAAGCTTTTGTTATATACGAATAATCAAAAACACGAGCCACCTATATTTCCAATAGCTCAGCATTGGAAGAGCGATAAGGCGGCGGCAGACGCGTGTAAGTGTCGGTGGCTGGCGTCAGCCCAGCTGCCGGCGTTACAGCCGTGATTGTTCTAATGCGGACACTCCTACAAAATGGCAGCTTGCTTGTAGGATTGAAAATAAGTAAGCTAGTTTTATATACGAATAATCAAAAACACGAGCCACCTATATTTCCGATAGCTCAGCATCGGAAGAGCGATAAGGCGGCGGCAGACGCGTGTAAGTGTCGGTGGCTGGCGTCAGGCCAGCTGCCGGCGTTACAGCCGTGATTGTTCTAATGCGGACACTCCTACAAAATGGCAGCTTGCTTGTAGGATTGAAACTAAAATGCTTAGTTATAGTTTTCGTAGCTCTTATTAGAAAATAAATATTTATTTATGTAGGTATGTCAAAAATAGCATTTCTTCTAAATCAGCTTAATTACTTACCTTTTATGAAATTTGAAAACACTGTCAGAGTTTCATCAGGTCTTTTGTCGACAATGTACCAAACTATACGATTGAAAAAAGGAGATGGGATATCAATGATTAAAAAAACTGCTAATTATTTCTTGGACATTAAGGGCCTTACCACAAAAAAGATAGACCAGCACCAGCGTTCAACGCGTGTCTAACGTTTTTTTTTTGTATGTAGTTTTATTTTAAACACGTGTTCGACTCGCGTCTAACTTTTTTGTGGTAAGGCCCTAAAAGGCCTGATGTGGAGCACGTGAGCAATTTAAAAACAAAATTACCAACATTCAAACCAGTTAGGAGCAGGAAACAATTACAAACTCAGTCACCTGCCAGTCTGAGAGGCGTCAGCCCTTCATCAAGTGCGTAGTTAAATTGCGGCTGTCATTTTCATCATGCAAATTAAAGCTAGAGTAATTGCTTTGCGTATTGTTTTGTCCAATTTATCTACATATAACACTAAATACTAAATAAAATACTTTTATGCTGGAACAACCACTTTTTATTACCAAACTTCAATAACAAGAGAGAAAACTACTGTCTTTTGTTTTACAAGCGTTGTTCGAACAAAATCAATTCAAAAAAAGAAAACAAAAGGCGCGAACGCCGGCTGGCTGGCACACAGAATGAGGCCTCATTCTGTGAACCACGGCGGCTTGTCTTCAGCTCCGGCTTGGCTGGCTCGGCTGGCTTGGCATGGCATGGCATATACCCTGGCATGGGTGGAGCTGAGACATGGCCGGCTAAGGCTAGGCTGGCTTGCAACTCGCGGCGGCATTGCGAATGTGCAATGGTCTTACACTCGGCCATCCTGCAACAATTGCCCCGCAATTGAGAACACAAATTTAAGTAAACTAGCATCAGCATACATTCTAAGTTGTAATTAGAGATGAAAAATGCCAGAAAAGTGACATTTACTGAGACAATTTACTTGAAAGATTCCAATACTGCTTTTGGTAATGTAATGAAGGTTATTAGTATTCAATATTTTGTCACATTTACTGTTGCCTAGTAGTTCTACGATAGTTTACATTCGGAAAACCCTACACAATCATTAGGCTAATTGATATTAATATCATTAGTTCAAATTATAGCAATATTGTCAGCAGACGCAAGTGCCTAGTGGCTCATTATGTCTGAAAAACAATGGGCTGTGTACATACACTCAATTGTTTTACAGTGACCTGACTGACTGACGGACAAACTAACTGGCTGGCTGCCTGATTAGCTAATTGACTGGTTGTCTGGTTGGCTCATCGACTGGCTGTCTGGTTAGCAAACTGACTGGCTGACTGTCTAACAAGCAGACTAGAAGGCTGTCTGGCTATCTGGCTGACGGATCGTCTGACTAGCTGACTGATTGGCTTTGTGGCTTTCTTGCAGACTGATTGGCTTACTGGGTAAAGAGCAGGCTGGCTGTCTGACTAGATGGCTGTCTAGCTGGTTGCGTGACTAGGTGACCAATTGTCTAGCAGGCTGAGGGTCCGGCTTGTTGACTGACTGATTGGCTTACTCTCTAGCTGGTAGACTGGCAGGCTGACTGTTCGGCTGTCTTACTTACGGCCTGTAAGGCTGGCTGTCCTATTGGCTGGCTGGATGTCTTGCTGACCGACACGCTGATTGACTGGCTAACGTTCCCATTGGCTTACTGATTGCCTAGCTAACCGGCTGGGTGACTAGCCATTTGACTGACTGACTAGCTAACTGACTGACTGGCTGACAGACTGACAAGTTGGCTGACCGACTCACCTTTTGCCTGAATCATGTGACATTGAATTCGAATGACTTTTTGCCGCTTATTGAAAAGGGAAACAATAGGGTATCACGACTATCACAATTTTAGCCATTGGGCTGACATTATATCATGTCTCTATCTCATCTGGTCTGCTGGCAAGGATTTGTTTTAGAAATAAGTTGACCTGTTGTATATTGTTTTTATGTAATGTCCAAATAATTAATACAAGTTGTTGCTATTATTTTCTTTTTGCAATATTTACAATGCAGAATGTAATATCCTGCATCCACATTTATACCGACTTGCCAAATTGACAGAAAATATTAATTGCTCATATTAATATTGGATATAATATTTTGCCAAAGGTATTCGGATTGCAATTTCTACCAGGCAAACCTGCATACTAAAGTGAATGTTATGTACTAATCTGGTTTAATTTATGACTGGCAAGTGTATTTGCTCTAATGCCTACTTCAGTAAGCAATATATGTGCGGAACCTATTTCAGAAGAAACGGTTTTGAAATTACAGTCTAGGTACTGATTTTAGTCACAGAACACATACCTAATGTTAAACTTTTATAAATTGCATAATACAACAGTTGTTTGTTATTCAAGTATTTTAATTGGTTGTGAAACTCTGACACCAGGGTTCATCGGGTCGTTGGACGACTCAGTCTCCCACACAAAGATAAGAAATTAACATAACACTCTGTATCAAATATTCTATTTACTTATTGATCTTATCCTTGGTATCCCATACTTTCTTATCGGCCCCAGAGAGACATTGATTTGGAACCTCACTACAAGCATCTACCTACAATGTAACATTATTATAGGTAAGTATCCTAGGTCTACAAGCTATGTAAGACTGTTCTGTAGCATTGTGTGGATAAAATGCATGAAGAAAACTTATTTATTATTGCACTGCTGGTAAATGGCCACATCACTTCATTTTAATAGTTTTCTTTTTTTTTTTATCTTGCTACAACCAACATTTTGTACAACCTTAGTGAATGGATAGTAACATAATGAAAGCATAGCACCTGATATAATCAAGCTTCCAGTAGGGCTTCTAATGCAGGTCCTATAGATCCCAATCTTGTGACTGGCCACCCGCTACACATGAAATGCTCTGTTGACAGTTTAGCTGGCTGCTTTGACCGCTCCTCACTCTGTTGTCGCTGACAAGTAAATTCCAGCTAGCCCTTGGATGCCCCGTTCAGATACCAGGAACACTTTCACTTGACAAGAAGCATTTTAATCCATAGTCTGTGAACAATTAAAACATTGCATGTAATGACTGCTTAGGTTTTCTCTGAAACTTTTTCATGAATACAAGAAATAAATGAAAACAGAATGTTTACATGACCTTATAACTTCCTTGTAGCGCTGCCTTAAACCAGAACCACTGCTCGCAACCATCAGTTGCAGCTGCTTCATGTCACTCCGCACGGACAGGAATAATTCAGCTTGCTTTGAACAGTTCGCCAGCACAGCACCATGGCAAGTGTAGGGAAGGGGCACATAGTGCACAAGCAGCACAGAAAACTGAAACAAACAACTGCATATAATCACTGCGTTGATCTCCATATTTGCTTTCACCTGCATTGCAGACATATATGGAATTAGAACGAGCACATGACCTTTTCACGTCCTTAGAGCGTCGAGAAGCATGCATGCCTCTATCTGTGATTGTAGCCTCCATCATCACGTACAGAATAGCAGCGACATCCAGCATGACAGTTGTAGGTTAGGTACCGGTACGGAAATCGGTCAGGGTAGGTATATTTTCATCCAGGGCACATCGAAAACTCTCGTACAGCTCTTCAGGTTAAGTGCATAACTCTGACAATGCGTTCCGTCGCCTGTGATCATAAAATTATGGGGCTATCAGCACCAAAATTGTACCACGCAGTTCTTATGTATTTTCTGGATCAAATGTCCTGTTTTCTTTTGTCCGAGAGTTGTAGGTATTATTCGAAAGGGCCTAGCCGCCTCTGCCACTGGATTCACAACTTTCACGAAATAGGTAATATTTTGATTATTTCTGTTTTATTTATGTTAGGTTAGGCCTTGTCGTTGTCTGACAGATAGCTTTTGTTGAATTTGGCGGGAAACCACAATTCACGACATAGGTACTCAATGCTCAGCAGATGCACGGCAGCGTATTGTAAAACAGAACATTGTACGACATGATGGATGGATGGTCTTGAAATACGATCGCGGCGGGCACCGGACCAAATGTACAGGCGGAATCTTGACTAGCTTGCTAGCTTCGGCTTGCTTTGACGCCTTACGCCCTCGGTTTCTGTTCTGAACGGCCGCCGCCTGGAGACTCCATGTCCCAGTCATCCGCAATTCATGATCATCAGGCCTCGTGGTAGTTTACTCGTTTATCATGTGGGCCGTGTCTTCTAGTAGGTAATTATTATCCCACTCTTCTGAAAATATAACACTAAATACTAAATAAAATACTTTTATGCTGGAACAACCACTTTTTATTACCAAACTTCAATAACAAGAGAGAAAACTACTGTCTTTTGTTTTACAAGCGTTGTTCGAACAAAATCAATTCAAAAAAAGAAAACAAAAAGGCGCGAACGCCGGCTGGCTGGCTAGCACACAGAATGAGGCCTCATTCTGTGAACCACGGCGGCTTGTCTTCAGCTCCGGCTTGGCTGGCTCGGCTGGCTTGGCATGGCATGGCATATACTCTGGCATGGGTGGAGCTGAGACATGGCCGGCTAAGGCTAGGCTGGCTTGCAACTCGCGGCGGCATTGCGAATGTGCAATGGTCTTACATACAAATATTTATTGGATTTCAATTCACGTACAAAAATTAGTAAGTAGTGAAGTCCGAACATTTTTAAAACTTTCTTCAGTACGAGTTTTTAAAGAGTGTGTACATGCAATATTCCTCATGTTTGAGAATACCAATTTTTTTTACACCATTTTTAAATTTTTGTTGAATGTAGATTATAGAGCTCGTTTATTGGACATTTTCACGGAACAATATGTGTCGTATTGTTTAGAAATCTAACGATGTAACGAAACCTTCGGGCGTGCGTAGTATGAAATTTAACCAATCATAATTTACGGATCAACTGCTAGCGCATTCCTCTAACTAACTAAATAAAAATTATGATATCAAACTCAACGTGACAGGATAATTAAAAAAAAATTATATAGGGACTAAAAAAATATTGTGGCCGAGGCGATGGCAGCGTGATTGTTAAAACGATAGAACGGTATCGCACTATCGCACTGTCTTGCTTGGATTGAACTATTCCACATGGTATTTATAGCAATTTTTCTATAATGTTATGTCATATCAATATAATGTAAGGAATGCCTTTCTTATCATGAAAGCAATTCGTACCAGTACATTACCCTCCAATAATTGCACGTCAGCGCCCTCTCTCGTCATATCGGAAACAAGGATCTAATGCGCCATGAAATGAAAAGATTCCTTATTGAATAGTCCGGGTGCTGACAGTGATGCATTGTCCCAGCCATCTCGAGACGACGATCAAAAATACCCTTCGATGAATGCGAAAATCTAAGATATAAAATAGCGATTAAAAAAAATAGCGATAAAAAAAATAGCGATAAAATCAGCTGACTTACTTTGTGTAGAAGAATAAAAATAAATCGTTTATCTTGCATTGGTCTCATAGTTCAAACTGTTCTTCAGTAAAATGCCCTATCGTGTCTAATTTAATTAATTTTGTATGTACGAGTATATAGTTATACCGATGATTCTAGTAATAATGAAATAAAATCATTGTTTTTCTAAAGAAACATGCTAACACACATTGAACTTAATTTACTCCCGAGTTTTACACCAAACAATAATTTTCGGCTGTTAATAATACAAGCAATGTAAGAATATCAATAGTTTTAGTACAAAATATTATTTTAAAGTAGATAATTTTGTTGCCAACGTTTTGTAGGTATTTTTGATTGGCTCAGTAAGCAAAACTCCAAATAGCAGAGTATTAAAAATATTTTAACTAGCACCACAGTCTTAAAAGTGTTTTTCATATAACTTTTAAATCAAATGTTTGTTTGTAACAAGAACTTTTATCATGCTGCGAACAATTTCTGACGAAACTCAATTTACTGAAATGTGAATCCAGTACTATAAAATTGATTGGTTTTCTAACATTTCATTAAGAAATATGGAAAGTGTAAACTAAGGAATACTCAACTGCTTTGCGACGAGAAAGATTTAGATTCCATAAATAAATATTTCTCCTGTTTTGCTCTTGTTTCATGAAATGCTGATAAAATGCACAAAGTAAGTATTGGCTAGCAAAATGCCTGAATCAAAATAATAGTTCAAAGGTGAAAAAAATGTAATGGACCCCTTTTCAAAAGCTTTTTAGATGTCTCAATTTATTATTTGCACATTATAAGAAAAAACTCATTAATTTGTATGTTAATTGTGTAGTTACAAAGTAATAAATTATTTTTTTCAAATCCTACACATTCCTTCTTCATCTTAAACATCAGTGTAACCATTTACCCTAAAGCTCGGTAGTTCTTGGCCAAATTTATAATATTTTCAGCTTCATACCCGTCGGATATTCTGCGAAACCGGCAGTCACGGTTGCTGCCGGTAAGCTACATACAAAATGACGGTCTGGGTCGGCACTTGGATATTTTTCACAGTTTATTTTGTTAGCAGTAAATATTTTTATATTCTGCTTTGTTTTACGTTAAATGTTGCATACTAAGTATTTTAGGTCTGCGCATCTTTATCATCAACGTAGCTTCTTCTTTTTATGGTAAATATGTTCATAAGTTCTTCTTTAAACTACCATCGAACTTGTTCGTAGAATCGTACTACGCACGCAGCTACGAGCTGCGTAGCATTAAGATTACAGTCCTGCATGTACTCTATTCGGCATGAAGATAGTTCCTCTAATATATTAAGGTATAAAAGTTGAAAGAGAGGTGTTCCTTGTTATTAAATTGTCAAAATAAATTTAATTTCTTTTGTTTATTAGAGACCACGAGGCAACTCGTACGACACGTTTTAATTGCCCATTTTCTTTCAACACAGAAGCATGCGTATTATTATATTAAAGTTACATTTTTGTACAATGCCAAGTGCCCACTTTTACACTTGATGCCAAATAAAACGACAACCGTAGTTTATTGTGGCAAAGATACCTAACTAATTTTGCATATTATATGATTTTAGAATTTTTTGTGTAGAAACTAAAAAAAAAATATTTTAAATAAGCAAGCAAGTAGATGGTTCTTTATTATTCAAGTGGCGCTTCGTTAAGGAACTCTTTTATATTTTTTAGTGCATCTTTTATAATATGAACTGATATTTATTAAAAGTTTCGTTTGCAGCATTTTCTTTTACGCACTGTATAAAAAAAAATTGTTAGCATTAAAAGTTCTCGTTTCGTCATGGGCCGCTGTGTAGGTTACCTGTAACGCTAGGAAGTGTACTCACTGAAAACAAACGTCATCGCAAGAACAAATTTAATGGGAAGGAAATACGTCAACTTATTTACACTCGAGAGCAATGAATTTGGGTAATTTGAAAAATTCCAAATATCTGTAAACCAAGCATGCTAGAATAGTGAAATAGAGTTATTTCGGCAATTTCATGTTCCTTTAATAACGTTTTATAAACTTCTTAGTAAATTTTAGGATATTACATAAAATTTAAATATACTGGCGACTTTATTGAATAATGGCACGAGAAACTTGCATTCGTTTATGATCTTATTATAATCTGTCATTCAAGTTGTTATACTTAAGAACCATGTTGATTATACTGCTCTACATTTCCTATCTAAGCTTTACGGATGTTATAAACACCTGAATACTCACACACAATGCTAGAAACCGGCTGGGGTCAGGATAGTACTAGGTACCTGGATTGTCGATATACCAACTGGTTTTTTGTATATGAAGTAAATTTCAAAGTGACCCTAATTCATTGCTATTATATCTCAATGCAGCCATCCATCTTAAAATTGCGATAATAAGTTATAAGCAATGTTTTTTTTAAAGAACGCTTTTTCAGCGGTCACATTAATTTTGCATCACAGTTTACTTAGAATAGAGGGAATAAAACAAAAAGCAGCGCCGGCTTCCGAGAGCAGCATTATTGCTTCCTTTCCGCAGAAGTGGCGGGCATTACGCGCCGCTGTGTGGGTTACCCGTAATGCACAGAACTTGTTCTCACTGAAAACGAACGTCATTGAAAGAACTGCTGTAATTGGAATTACCTCCAATTACTCGGCGTAATAAGACTGATGATGAGGACTTTATTTCTAATGGTCTTTCATGGCCTACCCGATGAAACTCAGTCGAAAAAGTCGAAAGGTAAATCGCTTATTTATCTAAAAAACTATCTCGATAAGACCCGTTAAAGTAACTATTATGTGTGAAGATGAGGATTTCATTAAATCCGATAAATATATTTATCAATGTTAATTATATTTATGATAATTATGTTTTTAAATTGCCACAAAACGATAAACTAACTAGGTGATTAATTAGATAGCAGCGCATCTATTTACTCTTTCAAGGGGTCCTATTTTGCTTTTTCCAGTTAAAGTTAATAGTTCCAGTTGTCGTACCCATTTAAGAGATTAACTTAAACGCTTAGACTGGAAAAACCAAAATACGCTCCCTTCTTCCATCTAGCAGCTTCAGCGTCGCGTCGCATCTCGTCCCGTCTCGTCTCGTTTCGTTTCGGTGTGAACATAGCCTTAGTTTGCCTGAATTTAATCGAATTTGGCGCCTTTTTATTTCCTGCTCCATCAATAAGAAAATGTAAGAAAGCAAATGTCACCCGGGACACGAATTTATATTTTTTTGTGAAAAAATTAGCTTAGAAAGTTATTCAGTTGTGTTCTAAAAATTGTTCAGTTTCCAAGAGTAATTTATTTTATTAACTTAGTAAAGTTATTCAGTTATGTTAGCCCTAATATTCAAAATTTGTTAAAATGCCCTATTACCTTCTCGCATTAAATGAAAATTGAAATTCTGTATTATTTATAGAAGTATAATATCACAGTCTGAGTGGACCTTGCATTCGCCATTCCAGTGCAAAGGTTTGGAATCTAGTTCATTTATCCGTGATTTTTGTAGAGTGTAGACAAAATGGTGTTTGCTACAACATTAGAATGCTCATGGAAAATTATTATCACACTTGACTAACCAGATACACTTACATTCTTATGCCTTATTATAATATAGTTGCATAAAATATTGTTTTGTTTAGGTTTCATCAAGATTTTACTCCTTAATAACTAAATAAAAGCTAGTTACTGCATTTTTTTTACCATCATCTAGGATAGAAAAGAAGCTCCATCTGTTTGATAGCCTATGAATTAGGCAAAGCGTTTAATGGAAGCAAACCCCGCTTAGCTAAAAGGACTTTGCTAGAGAGATCTGAGAAAGCGGCTTGGAATACCGCAGAAACGTTCAAAGTGGGAGAAATCCTTATTCGTCGCATTGTATTCCACAATTTGTACTGGAAACAACAAACAACCGATAAAAAAATAAAATGAAACATATTGCTTAAAATATAAAATAACCTCGCAAAAATGAGCAGTAAGCTGGCTTTTTGAAAAATTATTCCAATATTTCCTTTACATTGCCCTATGATCCATGCGGAAAGTTGTTCAGGTCGACCTGTTGAGTAAATGTTTTCGGTGAAATTCGGTCTTACTTCCCCGTACACATAACAAACCCACTCAGTGCAATTTCATGCAATTTTACGATAAAGCCATAACAGGAAATAAATTTCATATTCTAAAGTATTCCAAACCCTTAAAAGTTCAATGTAGATGTACAATATCGTTCCTTTTTCGTTCGCTACGGAAATATTGACACTTGAGATTTCTCAGATTGAAATGCTGAATCCCGGACTCGCCGTTTCAAAGCAGCACGCAGTAGTCAAGTTCTGCTTTTGCTTGATCGAGTTTATTCAAAGCAAACTAGAGCAACACACTTTAATGCAAATAGTTCGGAAGATTCATTTTTTTAGGGTTTCGTAGTCTACTAGAAACCCTTATAGTTTCGTCATGTCTGTCTGTCTGTCTGTCTGTCTGTCTGTCTGTCTGTCTGTATGCCGCGCCCTCATATCTTCGTCAGTTTTGAAGCTATCGACATGAAATTTGGTGAGAAGATAGATCGTGTTGACCCAAATATAGAAATGTTAAGAAAAAAAAATTTTAAATGTTTTTTGGACCCCCTCCCATACAAGTGAAAGGGGGGCAAAAAATTTTTTTTTCTTCTGTAATATTGAGTAGGATATCGTTGAATAGGTCTTTTAAAATTAAAGTAAGGTTTCTTTGAAACAAAGTCACTAAAATGTTTCTGTCGCGAGATATTTACTTTTAAAAAGGGAGTTTTTGACCCATAATTTGTTCCAGCTGTAACTTCTAAAGTGTACAAGGTAAAAATTTGAAATAAATATGGAAGATAGCTTACAATCTGAAGTTACAATGAAAACTATAACGGATATTGTACCCTTAAAGGTTTCAGAAAAAATTGAGTTTTTCTATTTGCGGTTGGTCATCATACTGCTGCTAACAAACCAGCAACAAATTAAGTTTGTAATGCTGAAAAACCTGATATTTAAACGTTGACTACGAAACCCTATTTGTGGGCGTGTCTGACACGCTCTTGGCCGGTTTTTTCTCATTTCCAATCATTCATTCCAAACATGCAAATTGATTGATTCTAAGAAAACTTATTAAGGCGTTCCGTTTTCCATACAAAAATTCAATGGAGTTATGTATGTAAAGGAGACAAGAGTCGGTTTAAAAAACTTGATGGGGAGTCTCGTGGGTATATAAGATTGTCGCAAAACACTAAAAAGAATTTTTAAATCATCAGATTTCCCCGTAAAAAGCGAGTCGCCACTTTACGAAAATAGATGGAGCTACTGCTGCAATAAATACGTTTAATTTTATTGTGCAGAAAATACTGATTATCTTTTAACTATAAGTAGTTTTGCGACAAATTTACGTGTGCCTTCATCATTCAGAATAAAGTTTCTTTAAAAAGAAACTCTACAGCTCATGTGTAACCCGACTGAAGTGCAGTTTTTCGTTTGTATGACGTAACGAACCACCTTAAGTTGTTTTGATAGGAATAAAACACTTGCTATGGTATTATAAATAGAGTTATTTAAACTATATTGTACACCTTGGCAAATAAATGGATGTATTCTTCTGAAGTAAAAACAGTTCGGTGAACAAAAAATTGTAACTTTGTATTGTTATACTCATATTATAGCCTCTCTCTTCGTGTAGGACACCGAGACGTTCAATGACCCGAGGAACCCTGGTGTCAGAGTTTTTCAACCGCCTACTATAAGTAGCAGGCCTCTGACATGATGGTTGTGTAACGACCGCCATCATAGACAGCAACCGGGACCGATGGCTTAACGTGCCCATCCAAAGCAAGGAACCATCTTGCTTTTCGGACAATCAGGTTGTTCAACCTGCAATGTTCTAACCAGACTGGGAACAAATTCACAAAGTGATTAATATCAACTTTGTGAGAGACACCACCGGGAATTGAACCCGGAAAATTCTGCGTGCAGGCCTTGGAGGAAGGGCCGGAACGGGACGGAAGATCGAGTTGCTCGAAGTGGCAGGCAGTCATACTAATCACTGCGCCACATCGACTGTCAATTATTATAGCTTGTTTTTTATCGGGTAAAGGTTCTTTTTTTGCGTAGATGTATAGAATACCCGTACCTATAGGGCTTTGCTCTACGCAATAATTTAAACGTTTCCATACAAGCCTTTCCGATAAAAAACAAGCTATTATAGCCAAGTCTGTGTGACTTCTGGGAAAACTTCCGTAGTGTTCTTTGTAAATTCTATCAACACAAAATGCCAGGATGTACTAAAACGAAAATCGCTGCTTCAGGGTAAGTCAGTCGGAAAACAGATAACGCTAACTGCATCTGCACGCCGAGCTCTCGCGTCTACAACTATATATGTTTAACCGGTTTAAACTAGGTTTGGCATTTGAGTACGCATCTATTAAATGTGAAATTGCATTTTTATACAACCGGCGTACGGTTAGATAGATATCATCACCTATTTTTTATCCCAAATCTTACTTTAGCGTTTACAAAATACATTTATATTTCTAACTACAAGGTACATTAAGGTTTCTTCTAAATATAAGTAAGTACACATATCATAAAAGTTTGTGATGAGAAACAAATGCAGGTATATTCTACAAAATACCTATAAATTATTTAGAGAAAATGTTTATTTGTCTCTACAGTTTGTTAATTTAAATGCGTGCCATAGCTTCAGGTTAGGTTAGTATCAATAAAGGATGCCGTAAAAAATATTCAAAAAAACCCATACACAATTTTTTTTACTTGGCTGACATTCGATTCAAATGCCTATATTTCAGACGAAATTAGTTCAATCTTAAAGTTGGTTAGACGAAAGTACTTGTATGGGCAATCTCTTAACTTTGGCACTTAACAGTGCCAAATCTTTCTTTTGTTTAGTTTTGACTAAATCCGAAAAAAAAAATTTTGCTGGTATTTTTTTTTCATTTTTTTTACGCCATCCTTAATCGATACTTAACCTACCCTGAAGCTCATTTAATTTTACACTCATTTAAATTTACACTCTGTATAACAAAAATGCACTGCGTTAATTAGAGAAACATTAGTAGGTAAATAATTATTTTTTAATAATGAAAATTGAAGCTGAAATTTGATGATACGAATAATAGGAATTAGAGGAAAAACAAACTTTATTTATTAACAAAACATTTTTATTATTATTAGTCAGTGTAAAATGGCTTCTCCCCTGGCTGGCAAAATTATGCGGGAACCCTTCTTGGTATGCTCAGAATTAAGTTTCCAGCGTTTCTTGTATTAACCTGTCCCGTTCTTCAATAGCAGCTCCCTTGATTTCTGGCACTATTCGAGGAGGTGGCTGTGGTTCCAAACAGTTTGCTTAAAATCTTCCCATGCATCTTCGATCCTGTTTTTGCTACTGATCACAAACTTTCTTTGATGTGTGTACAGCAAGACACAAGTTTAAGTACCTAACTACTTTTCTATTTTGAGGTTGATACTGAGGTAATTTGGAAAATTACCATCTTTTGTGTTACGTGGGACACCGAGCAGATGAATGACTCCATGATTCTTGGTGTCATAGATGAAACTATGGCACAACAAATGGCACTATACCTATTTGTAATCATTTCTATAAGTAAAGCTGCCTTTATCAAAATTTCTGTACAAATGCACTACGCTCGTAAATTCATTTAGAAAGTCTGGGCACAATATAACTCACAAAGTTCTCTGAAATGAAAACATTTTACCACCTTGTCTCACACCTCAGTAAAATGAAACATGGTCGCTGGAACATTCTCAAAATAAATAGATGGTTTCTCTTGTGCAGTCAGTTTTCTATTATGCAAACTTTGTAAACAATGTTTTCAAATACGTGTTTAGTTAAGAAAAACGTTTTAATGTTCCTAGAAATACACAATATGAAAAAGACGAAGAAGTGTCTCATTTTCTTTTTCAGCAATTTGAACTAAATATAAGTTCTGAGCGCGATGTCCCACTGCAAATATAACTAAGAATCCGCAAACTGTGAAATTTGCTTTTATTTTATTGCTAAGTGAATTTTTCTGCAGTTTTTTTTGCGCTTAAGATACACGTAATAACGTCACTTAGAAAAGTCACTTACTCTTCATAATTAATCGTGTCTTGTGTAGATTTCTCAACATTTGGTTTTCTTTTTCGGATGTTTATTAAACGTGGTGAAAAATAAATTTTCTATCGTCAAAGAAACCAGGGATCTGTTTGAATTTAGTTCATGTAGAGATTAAACTTACCCAGTTGACCTGGAGGGCAGGCAGCAAATTTGCTCAGCGTATAAATCTAGCTGGTGTAACGGGAAAATTCTGCCAGCCTTTTGGGTAACTGCTTCATTGCAACGCGTTGGAAATAGTGTTTAGTTAAGATTATAAATTTATTTCAAATGCTCTGAAAAGCTACATTCAGTTAATAGTGGGTTTTGCGTAGTTATGTCGATAAAGTATAACACTTATCACAACATAGTCAAGCAGTGCTCTAAAAATGTGTTTTGCATTACACTAACACTCCATTTAGGTAAAGGAAAGTAGTTTAAATTTTTCATAGACTATCTTTATATTGACGTGAGGTTTGATTTACGAAGTTAAAACTTAATTTATTTTTTAACAAAGCTTATTATCGATATTTTCAGCATTATGAAATTATTTATGCTGAAAATATGGACAGGCTTAGCTGTAAACAGAACCATAAAACCGTCATATCTTCTTCCGGTCAGTTGGTCGATATTTATTCGTGGGCGAACTTCACGTGTCACTGAACAAGGAACAATTCACATATTGATGAACATAAACTTTCTTAGGTCCTATTCTTATGGTATCCGCGCGATACCTAATAGGGTTACATTTAATTAAGTACAAATCTTTTAAGGGTGTGATCTACTCACAAAACTGAACAACTTTTGTTTGAAACTTTTCTTCGATAGATGAAAAATAAATTTGGCCCTCCCATACAAAAATGCTGAAAAAGTGTGTCACTTATTATGGGAGCTCCAAATTTTTTTTTCATATTTCGAAGAAAAGTTTCTAACAAAAGTTGTTCAGTTTTGTGAGTCGATTACACCTTCAAGAGATTTGTACTTAATTAAATGTAACCGTATATATGATTATTAAAGATTGATAGGTAAGTGATTAATTACCGCACAGATACCGCTGCAGTATGAATACGGTTTTATTGCCAGTACGAGCGCTTTATCGTATTTAAACGTTTGAATAAACGTTTCTTTTTTCTTCTTTTGACCCTGTAAATGTTTTAAAGGATTTCGTGTATCTATTTTTATGAGCTTGTTTTAAAATTAGACGCGACGTGAGTGCCATTTTTACTCCGTGGATAATCTTGGGTCTAAGTTTGTTATTCATTACTAAGTACACTTTATACGTCGACAATTGGTATTTCTATGAAATTTCTAAAAATTCATGTATTCTTTGAGGTGGCAGGTAGATTTAGAATTGGTTGAAACCTAGTGATATTTTTTAAACAACTGAGTGTATGGGTGTGCTGTTAAATGTCTCGCAGGCACTCAAATTGGAACGCAGTATATTATTTTTAACCCGATTTACAGATTTCGCAGACCTTTTATACTGCGCTACAGTGCTCGCTGACAAACTTTGAGTCGGGATTTTTGAGCTTTTGTCAATGACCATTGGGAGAATGCATATTTCCTTGATTATATTATGATAATATTGATATTGGCTAGTCGCTTTTCATGTAATCTTTCATAGTTTTCGGTGCGTTGTGCAACTTCTTTGTCTTGTCACGCCTGGAAAGAGACAATTTGGCCAAAATATATGTAATTACAGTCCAGCAAAAAAGAGTAGAAATTAAATAAAATGGAACTAATAATTTTTCATACTAAATTGTTGCCATTCATAGTCAATGTTGCCATTTAATTTTGAAATTTCATACAAAGTGGCACCCTCATTTTTTGTCTACTCTTTTTTGCTGGACTGTATGTACGTACATAATGCCATTCTCTGCCATCCAGAATCTCACTGGTCTTGGGACTATTAGTCATGAACATGATCTTTGCCATATTCATAGGCAATATGAAAAAAAATATTGGTCCGCTCGCTTGCGTAAGCCGGCTTGGCCAGTTTCTATAGGAGAGCCAATATTTTTAGTCTTGTCTTGTCTTCATATTACTTGTTTTTTTTTTGTGTTTAATATAAAATATTTGTATGCGACAACCGCGATATTATTTTACCCATAGGATCAATAGATCAAACAAATCCGTGAGTAAGCCGTTACGCGAATAGCACTCAGTTCAAGTTAAGTTACGCAAACTTTTTCTTTTACCGAGTTAGTAACTTTAGGCAGTTTTTTCGAAGTCTACTAAGTTTGTTCTGGCGACAGTGGCTTTTCCACGACAACTTATCCGCTTAAGGAACTGCTAATATTTTTCTTTCGTTTAGCAATACGTAAGGATAATTTCATTTATCTTCCCAATACTCAAGAAAGTAAAGGAATTTTATTTCAAATCTAAAAAAAACAGCTTTTCTGCTTATAAGTACATGATTTATGTGAACTGCGTTCTAATGACTCTTTTATGGATTCCTTCTTAATCCTGCGTAGTAGAGTTTTCTACCCAGATACTCGTCCCGGTTCAGGTATAGTATACCCGGGTATTTCATAATTTTGGAACCCGGGTCGGGTATCAACGACAGGCACCCGAGAAAACGAGATGGATAGACTGATTTAAAACAAACAAAAGAGAGAAAAGAATAAAGGATAATACAAACAAAAGAGAGAAAAGATTAAAAGATATCGTTATATTTTAAAGAATACTATTTGTTTTAACAAGTTGCTTTTATAAATCTGTAAGCTCATCTAGACTTCCAATATGATTTTATTAAGTAAAATATTTTGTATTATCTTCTACGGATATTTTTGCTGGATTGTACGGAATTTGCTCAAAAACTTCATACGATTACAAGAATTCTTTTACCTTTGGAAAGTTAGGTTATCTACTTATCCTGTAATAATATAGGGTAAATACCTTTAACCACTGAAAATTATCTCATTCCCACTTGAAAACTTTAAGATGCGAATGAAACCGACAGTAACGCAAAGTGAAACTTATTAATGTACTTATTTTCCCACTTTTTCAGCCTGAATGTTAGGTGTTTGTACAAACTCTTATTAGATTTTTTTTAAATAAAGATAATTAAATCTTTGTTTCTCATTTACCTAATCATATTTTTATATACACGGTGGACCATACTACTACTAGGTACTACTTCAACCACAACAGTCCACTACTGCTAGACATGGATCTCCCCCGATTGAGGTTATTGCCATACTAACCACGCTTGGCAGGCAGATAGGCGAGCGCAGTGTAGGGTGTTGAAGATATTCACAAGGGAACGCTGCTGCCCATTACCTGGAGTCTTCCCTAAGACATCTTTTACGGCACCCGCAAGTAAAAATAGGTTGATGTTATTCTTAGCCGGCACCACACGGCGAATGGACCATGCATGTTCCGCGATATTTTGTAGTTTGTAAAATATTCAAGTTTTAAAGTTGTAATCTCCCCTCTGTATGAAGAATTTTTATTTTGTTTTTTGACCTTACTACATGGTCCGCCCTATACCTCTGCTATAAATATGTAGACAAATAATCATTTTCAAGGGTTACAGTCCACACCGCTTGACGGATTTTCACATTATGAGAGGTCGTTAACGCAAGTGGCACTAGTTATAAAAAATCATTTTAAAATAACGGGTTACATATTCTTTTGCTTTTCATAATAATGTTTGTTTCGCGTTTTGAATTTTCCAGTTTCACGGACTGATCAGAATTTGTCGGGAAAAATTAGATACATCGTCTCTTTTACCCTGAATTTAACTCTGTTCGACCAGGCATTAACTGGTTTACATTGGGATCTCCTTTGGGACAAATAAAACACATAAAAGTTTTCCTTATTCTAATATGAAATTATAACGATAATAATTTTCCTCCTTTCTGAAAGTTGTGGGTTGGGCTAGGCTTGTTTATATTACATTAGGGTACAACAGAATCCCTCGGGAAAATGAATCGAGCAAAAATCAATTCTAAGCTGAATAAATAAGTAGGTACAGTGGGAATTCAAACGAAAGCAAAACTTTATAGCAAGCAAAAAAATTTTGCAGGCCATTGTCTGCCTCTCTCCTAATAAACGTTGGAAGTGACTGAAGGAACAAGTTTGATAAATAGGTATTTGTAATTTGATATCTAGGTATTGCCTGATAAAAATGGTTTAAATGATAGGTAATAAAAATAGCTCACCTATTTTCAAACAAATTTGAAAATTTTTTAAACCAGGGTGATCGGGTCTTTAGCCGACTTGTGTCTAAAACAAAGAGGGCGAGATCAAAATTTCCCGAACCTTTATAAGCAGTAGTGCGTAGAACAACTTCTTATCTTGTCTCACCAACCGCGGCAACCACGCAGTCAACCTTCTGAAACCGAAACAAAACATGATTAAACTATCGCACGCAGCCATGTTTGCTCCGTGACACCTGTTGTAATTAATTACTTTGGATGGTTGGAAGCGTGTCAACCTAACGTTGAAGTCCTCTTTGCGTGCGGTGAACCACGGCTTAGTGGGTAACGTTTCAAGTAAATTGTTATTGGCATAGTCATTTTGCTATAAACAACAGTTTGGTTACCTATTATCTAAGTTTAAGGACTGGTTCCACAAACAAATATTTAATAAGTCACCATTAAGGTTTAATGTAAAATTTAATAAATTCTTACAGTAAGTATTTTTCTTTGAACAACAGAACTCCCTTCCGTAATTCAGCCTGACGAAATTCTACATAGAAACGTATAAAATAAAATGTTTTCTCAATGAAATTCTGTCTTGTTATGTTTCTTGTGAGCAATGAACAATTTGTAAACAATAATTATGAGATGTCGTCGATACTACGCAGGAACTCATTTACGCTGACATGAACAGAACAAATTGAGCAATGAACTTATTTATTTCTCATACCGGGTTTAAGACATGGTGTACCGAAAACTTTGCAAGCATGATCAGACCTGTAACGGATTCATTTTTGCTATGGAAGCAATCATGGTAAACAAAAAGAATTGTTGGAAATTTTAAATAAGCGGTTGAACGAAATTTGTTCTCGTTTAGCATAGAAAATTAGTTCAGTAGTATGATCTTAACTTGCTTGCTTGCAAAGTACACCAACCAACCCATATAGAATTTATTTTATTTTTATTTATTTATTTATTAGAACATAAATTTCACAGCATTACAGCCTAAGCCTATGCACTGTAAAACTAAATTATATACAATAACAACAAAACACAAAACTTACAGACTAGATAACATTACTTTATATAAATTTCAGCAAAACTTAGACACTCTTTATTAAGCTTCACAAAAGAGTCTGCAAACAAGTCTATTTGTGGTGACTTATCTAAGAGCGAGTTAATAAGGCTGAGGGCAAGTACCAACGGAGAATTACAATATTCATTTGTGCGCATTGATGGCACGGCCAGGAGACGGTGGCTGCGTCCACGCAAGTAGTTATCAGGCACAAACAAGCGACACACCCGTGTGACCAGAGTTGGACACACCAGGTCACCCCGTAAGAGGCGGCATGCGGTCGTGAGCAAAACATACGTTCGCCTAGTTTGTAGGGAATTCAGCCCTAACACACCGAGAAGAAAAAGGGAAGGATATAAGAATGGATAGTAGCCATATATTTTCTTGTAGATAAATCTCAGAAAAGCTTTTTGGATTTTTCTAGCAGTAGGCAGTAACTGTCTTCATGTGGACTCCAGATGATTGCTGCCGTTTCTAACTTGCTACGCACTAATGCTGTATAAAGTAAAATAATTGCTTTGGGATCCTTGAAGTCCCGGCAGTTTCTCAATACAAACCCTAGTCTGCTATAACTTTCTACCGCTAGCGACCGTATATGATCATTGAAAGTAAGTTTGCTATCGAAAACAACACCTAAATCTTTCGCTCTATCAACACGGGAGATAATTTCGTTACCTAATGTATATGTAAATATTAAAGGTTTCAAAGAACGAGTGAAAGTTAGTACATTACATTTACTGATATTGAAGAATAATTTATTTTGAACGCTCCACAGGTACACGCTATTTATATCATCCTGCAAGAGCGCCGTGTCTTCCTCTCGAGTGACGACGCGAATTAATTTGAGGTCGTCAGCATATAAAAGGCATTCAGAATGTTGGATAGTGTTTTGAAGGTCATTTATCATTAAGATAAACAATAAAGGTCCCAAGATCGAGCCCTGACTAACCCCAGATCTTGTGTGGTATGATTGGGAAACGAATGAACCATATTTAACAAATTGCTGACGATTTCTTAGGTAATCTGCGAAAAATGAGAGTAAGGCGGGGCTAAATCCAATGTCGCACAATTTGTTAAGCAAGATATCATTATCAACGCGGTCGAAGGCTTTTTTAAAATCAAAGTAGATGACGTCCACTTGAGAACCTTTATCTAAGTAACCAGAAACAGTGTCAGTGAGCGTAAGAAGATTAGTGTTTACAGAACGTCCATGTCGGAAACCATGCTGAGAGTCGGAGAGAAAAGGTGATACTTGTTTGGCTATTTTGAAATGAATAATTGATTCGAAGAGTTTAGGAAGGGCAGATAGAATCGCGATAGGCCTAAAGTTTTCTACACATGAATTGTCTTTTGTTTTAGGTATCGGACTGACTCTAGTTGTTTTCCAGATGGCAGGGTATCGGCATGTTTTAAGTGCGAGGTTAAACATGTGCTTGATGGGAACTAAGAATTGACTTTTACAGGCTTTTAGGATGTATGCGGGAACACAGTCGGGACCAACAGCACTACGTGGCTTCAATTTGTTCATGGCTATAATAATATCTGAATCTGTTATTGTGTCTATGTGAATGAGGTTTGATGATAAATTTGTACTATTTCCAGCGTAGAATATTCAGAATTTGGAATGTATTGATAGATAATGTTTTCTCACATAAAGCTCACTGTCCGACGCTGTCGAAGTGATGTAATGAAATGCCCTCTCCAGACTAGCAGTAAGACGCCGGCGATACGTTCACACGATAAATAATTCATGGACGTGGCGAACACCGAATTGATGTGTTTACTCTGTTTCAATTCAAAGTTTAATGTACTTGAAGGGATGGTATGTGAATGGTATTGATAGGGTGTTTCTAAAAACATTCAATTAAAGGCCTTAGAGCCTGAAATGCGATTGAATCTAGGATTAGCCGGTGACAACCAAAATTCATTACATTAGGTACTTCGTTAAATCCTATTCCATTCCATTCATCGTATCGTATAGCGTCAACTATACTTCTACCGATTGCTGTGTTGTGACATGTTCTTTGTAGTCCACAGCTATGTGCACTGCGCTCACCAATATTGCCAGCCAAGTTTAGTGATTAGCAGTGCACTATTGTGGCTGTTGATGAATATGCAAGAGTTTTATTTATTTATGGGTTCATTGAGTTGGCCCAGTTGGCTCATATAAAAATTTGTTAATAAGAAAAAAGTTAGACGTTAAAAATATTTTTTGCAAAATAAACATTTGTAAAAAATAAAAATTGGTTTTCTCAAGAAACAGACGAGAAAAAAAATAAGCCTTTCTAAACCTGAGAAGAAACATTTACTACGGTTACGAAGCCTGCAAAATACAGTGCAATAGATTTGAACACACAAAACACATGCCCCTCGCCATCAGCTGGTGGCATGTGTATGACGGTAATAAATTTTGTTTGCCTTACTTTACGACCAAGAACATAAAGCTTTCAGAGTTTGGTAGCGGTTATTGCAATATCTTATAGGACAGACATTTTCACGAGACGTGGAAAAACTATGCCTGGTAAAAAAAAGCAGTGGTTGAAATTAATTTTATTTAAAATACCTTATTTTAAAGAAAATACTAAATAAAAAAAATTATTAATCAGAATGGCGCGTTACCATTAGGTATATACGTCGCGGAGTTTTATTTGCACAAGCCATTTCCACAGGTTTCTGTAGGTACCAACTAATTAAGTTACTTATGATTTCCACGATAGAACCACTTTCTTCTTAGTTTTAACTTCATTCGAATACAGAGCAGACTTCTTGAATTCTTTGAAACAGATTTGAATAAAAAAGTTTCATTATTTTATTTGGACTACTTCGGCAGTGTTTTAAAAGTTTACTTTTTACAATGCCGATAAAATGTCACTCGCAGTGAAACTTAGGCAGAGATATGAAAGGAAATGACAAGTTAAATTGAAAATATTACATTTGGATTGTTAATTCACTGACCGGAATAATAAAAAAAAGGAATCAGGTAGGTATGTCAAAAAATTATTTTGATCCACGTACTCTAATTTTTCGAACTTTTAAAAGACTACAGGTAAATGCAGTTTATTAAAACTAGCGTAATCATTTACTGTTTTATACTTTTGTGATGTACTATTGGGAACTGGGCTGACCAGAAAACAGTTTACCGACCCCTAAAACGTATCAACATTCCTGAAAGAACTCAATGACGATACATTACAAGGAACTTTAAGCTGAGCAATATTAGTGAAATACCACGGTCAAATTGGAATTCCGAGCGGGTCCCAGCCAAAGGTTCGCCAATATCGCCCGTTGGTCAAGCAACGTAAACAAAAGGACGGGAGCCTTAATATTCGATACTTATGCAAACACAACGTGATCGAATCGCGTTCGTAAAACTTGATATTTGCGTCCTCCTACCATCTTATTGTCTCATATTTTTAGTCCCTCAGAAATTGAACGCATGAATTCTGTCAGAATTTATTGTTCGCACTCGATGCTGCCGTCGGACATACGAGTCTCAAGTTCGGCATGTATTTTAAAAAGAAGAAAATTCGAATCAATTTTATTGCGAGTTCGTATTGAACGTATGTAGCCTTAGTACCGTGGCACTGCAGCTAAAAATAATAATAATAGGGCTGGTTGCTTGATAATATTTGTTAGTAACAGTGTTAGAATCAGTACAGAAGAAGAAGTAATTATGTCGACAGCGGTAATAATAGACAACCATACCTAAACCAAAAATATTCAATCATGAAGGTTTTATTCGACTTTGGAAGTATCCAACATTGAAAGCATAGTTATTGTACTTAGTTTAGATTCTACCTTCCTGTAGTTACAGTCAAAAGCATACTGTACCTTGATAGTTTTCACACAAGATATAGAATACTGTAGAAAAGTGATCAAGTGCAACTGTATTTACAAGGGCATGAGATACCTACTGACACTCGAAGTAAATAAAAATAAATATCAAATTAACCATTCTTTTTTCATTATTATCTGATAATGTTTTAAAATATATTTGGGTAAGTACCTTGTCATGCTTGTTCTTTCTACTTGTCTGTCCCACCAATACACACTCTATCGAAGGCAGACCGGGATAACAAATAGATCTTATTACTCTGTCCCTTGGACTATAGATAGGGACGTTTTTTTGACAGCGGACCAAGTAAATATGGATACGACCCTTAAGGCCCTCGTATGACATACGGATTTTTGTTGGTATTTCTATGGTATTAACTGAATCGATCATTTTGTGACTGGGTATTGTTGAATATTCAGAGCTTTTTAGGGTTTCGTAGTCTACTAGAAACCCTTATAGTTTCGTCAAGTCTGTCTGTCTGTCTGTCTGTCTGTATGCCGCGCCCTCATATCTTCGTCAATTTTAGAGCTATCGACATAAAATTTGGTGAGAAGATAGATCGTGTTGACCCAAATATAGAAATGTTAAGAAAAAATTATTATAAATGTTTTTTGGACCCCCTCCCATACAAGTGAAAGGGGGGCAAAAATATTTTTTTTCTTCTGTAATATTGAGTAGGGTAACGTTGAATAGGTCTTTTAAAACTAAGGTGAGGTTTCTATAAAACAAAGTCACTTAAATGTTTCTGTCACGAGATATTTGCTTTTAAAAAGGGCGTTTTGGACCCACAATTTGTTCCAGCTGTAACTTCTAAAGTATGCATGCTAAAAATTTGAAAAAAATATGGAATATAGCTTACAATCTGAAGTTACAATGAAAACTATAACGGATATTGTACCCTTAAAGGTTTCAGAAAAAATTGAGTTTTTCTATTTGCGGTTGGTCATCATACTGCTGCTAACAAAACAGCAACAAAATTCCTTCGTTCGCAGTAGTTCCATTGAGATTAGTTCCATGGAACTACTGCGAACGTTTTTTTCGCACTAGTTCCATTGGCTCTGACAATGGAACTATCGCGAAGCTTCGTTTACGATCATTCGCAGTAGTTCCATTGAGTAGTCATTTGGTCTGTACATCCACCTTCTCAAATATGTCTCAGTGCGCATAAAAGTTTATTTGAAGGAGTTGTAGGTCTTGACGAGACCTACATTTAATGTGAGAGCTGTCAAATTATTGGTTTCTTTGGGAAAGTTGTAGCCCTTAACGAGATCTATATGACAGGTGTCAGCTGTCATACTAAAAAGTCGTTTATATCGGAAACTATGCGTGCTAGACTATTGGTTTCTTTGGGAAAGTTGTAGGCCTTAAGGTGGTTCGTTACGTCATACAAACGAAAAACTGCACTTCAGTCGGGTTACACATGAGCTGTAGAGTTTCTTTTTAAAGAAACTTTATTCTGAATGATGAAGGCACACGTAAATTTGTCGCAAAACTACTTATAGTTAAAAGATAATCAGTATTTTCTGCACAATAAAATTAAACGTATTTATTGCAGCAGTAGCTCCATCTATTTTCGTAAAGTGGCGACTCGCTTTTTACGGGGAAATATGATGATTTAAAAATTCTTTTTGTTTTGCGACAATCTTATATACCCACGGGACTCCCCATCAAGTTTTTTAAACCGAATCTTGTCTCCTTTACATACATAACTCCATTGAACTTTTGTATCTAAAACGGAACGCCTTAACGAGATCTACATGACAGGTGTCAGCTGTCAAACTTTGAACTCGTTTATCTAATTGACTATGCACGCTACACAACTAGTTTCTTTGGAAAAGTTGTAGGCATTAACGAGATCTACATGACAGGTGTCAGCTGTCATACTAAAAAGTCGTTTATATCGGAAACTATGCGTGCTAGACTATTGGTTTTTTTGGGAAAGTTGTAGGCCTTAACGAGATCTACATGACAGGTGTCAGCTGTCATACTAAAAAGTCGTTTATATCGGAAAATATGCGTGATAGGCTATTGGTTTCTTTGGGAAAGTTGTAGGCCTTAGCGAGATCTACATGACAGGTGTCAGCTGTCAAACTTTAAACTCGTTTATCTCCTTAACTAACTTACCGTATGATGCCGGCTTAGAATAGCATCACCCCAATTCTACCCGTGGGTGTCGTAAAAAGCGACTAAGGGATACTTATCCAGGGAATGGGCAGCAGCGTCCCCTGTCAATGCAACATCATGCACTGCGCTCGCCAATCCGCCTGCCAAGCGTGGTGAGTATGGCAATACCCCCCGATAGGAGGAGGCCCATGTCCAGCAGTGGACTGTTGTGGCTGTTATGGTTATCTCCTTAACTATGCACGCTACACAACTAGTTTCTTTAGAAAAGTTGTAGGCCTTAACGAGATCTACATGACAAATGTCAGCTGTCATACTAAAAAGTCGTTTATATCGGAAACTATGCATGCTAGACTATTGGTTTCTTTGGGAAAGTTGTAGCCCTTAACGAGATCTACATGACAGGTACCTTTCGAAGTATTTTTTGAATTTCTGCATTGCTGCATCGCTGTTCATTTCATTTTTAATGTATTCCCAGCCATCATCAATGAAATTCACAGGCAAAAAAGCTAAATTTACGCATAAAGAAACAATTCTTCTATCATCCTTGTTCTTCATTTTTAATTTGCATTGTTTAGCTTTTCGGATCAATGAATTTGAGTAGTAGTAGTGACATCCTTTAACCTCAACATTCATTTTTTGTAGTGCTGCAATTGCAGCATCCTCAAAATCCACAGTGGCTTTACTTGGCTGCCATTCTGGGATTTGGGATTTGATGGTGTCATAAGGTGTCATAAGTAATTACCTATTACAAGAAAAATTCCAGAATCGGAAACTCAATAAAAACAAACAAATATGTGAAAGGAAACGAAAATTATCTTTCAAAATAGAGTATAATAAAATACCATTTATTGATAGTCATTTTCATTTCATTAAACATAAATTGTAGAAACTTTTTTTAATTTTTTAATGTTGCTGCATGCACTGCCCTCATCACTTCAGCTTGGCACTAGAGGATGACACTTTACGGGTGGCCGTGTCACTGAGGCTGGGGTGCGAGGTGTGTGAGCCCCACCGGTGTCCGTGCGGGGCGATGACTGACGCCAGTGGTCATCACGGTCTCAGCTGTTTCAGGTCTGCGGGTAGGTTTTCCCGGCACCACTCATTGAACGACATCATCCGACGGGCGCTGGTGTCGGCGAGCGTGCCTTGTATCCTGGAACCCCCGGGCCTCTGTCGGACTGATGGCAAGCGACCCGATGACCTCACGCTGGTGTTTCTTGGGAACTCGGACGTTGTTTGCTTTGGGATACCACTTGCGTGAGCACCTACGCCGCGTCCCATTTAACATCTACCACCCGGAGGGCAGGCGCCGCTGCTGAGGAAGCGGCCAGATTAAAGTGTGGGAAGTACGCCGAACTAGTACTTGTTCAACGTTCGCCATGGTGACGGGCGGGCCGTGGTGTGACGCTGCCAAGAAATTCGTCTGGGAGCTGGGAAGACGCCTTAGAGAACGAGATCTTGATCCTCGCTCCGGATCGTATCTGGTTCAACGTGTTTCACTCGCCATTCAGCGAGGAAATGCTGCAAGTGTCATGGGCACTTTTGAACCGGGTACGATTCGGGGGGACGGGTCCTCTTTGACTGATTTTGTTCAATTGATAAGGTACTTTTGCTTCATATTATGTTAGGCATGTTATTTATATTTTTGACGATAAACGAAAGAAGGCCTCGTACCGTTACAATAGCTGACACCTGTCATGTAGATCTCGTTAAGGCCTACAACTTTCTCAAAGAAACCAATAGTCTAGCACGCATAGTTTCCGATATAATCGACTTTTTAGTATGACAGCTGACACCTGTCATGTAGATCTCGTTAAGGCCTACAACTTTTTCAAAGAAACCAATAGTCTAGCACGCATAGTTAATGAGATAAACGAGTTTAAAGTTTGACAGCTGACACCTGTCATGTAGATCTCGTTAAGGCCTACAACTTTTCCAAAGAAACTAGTTGTGTAGCGTGCATAGTTAATGAGATAAACGAGTTTAAACTTTGACAGCTGACACCTGTCATGTAGATCTCGTTAAAGCGTACAACTTTTCCAAAGAAACTAGTTGTGTAGCGTGCATAGTTATGAGATAAATGAGTTTAAAGTTTGACAGCTGTCACTTAAAATGTAGATTTCATCCAGACCTACTAACTTCCCAACGAAACCAGTGATGTAAAATACGTATTTAACTAGTTAAACGAGTTTGAAGTTTGACAGCTGTCACTTAAAATGTAGGTCTCGTCAAGACCTACATTTCCTTCAAAGAAACTTTTATGCGCACTGAGAAGGTGAGACAACTACTCAATGGAACTACTGCGAATGATCGTAAACGAAGGTTCGCGATAGTTCCATTGTCTGAGCCAATGGAACTAGTGCGAAAAAAAACTTCGCAGTAGTTCCATTGGACTAATCTCAATGGAACTACTGCGAATGATTGACAAAATTTACTTTGTAACGCTGAAAGACCTGATATTTAAACGTTGACTACGAAACCCTATTTGTGAGCGTGTCTGACACGCTCTTGGCCGCTTTTTAAAATGTGACTTTACAAAATTGTCGTATTCAAAATTAAATGTTCCTCTTTTATGTGGCATTGTTATGAGTTAATAACTGTATTGAAATAAGTAAAAAGATTGTGAAAGCCTTACAAAGCCATTGCAAAATTACAAAAAAAAAGTATTATCTTTTTTGATTGCCAATTAAATGTTTACTTGTTTCATATTCCGCGGGTCTGGTAAGAATAGCAAAATATTACTACTTTACGTAGCGAATTGCGCGTTGGTAAAAGCTGTACATGATATGATTGCATTGATATTTATGGCCACAGTTTTTTTTTCAATAGGTCCTTTAAATTATTGATTATATAACATTTTATCCTTGCCATAATATTATTATTAGTACTAGCTGCCCGTGAGCGGTTTCACCCCTGCAACCTATTATTCCGCGGGAAGTAAGCATTACTCGCCAAGAGATGTCGCTGTTAGTTTTCGGCGAAAACGTTTAAAACGCGAATCGGCTCAGTCACGCCACCTTTGCAAAAATATTGGAATATGCGTGATCCCGTAGGAATAACACATTTTCCCGTGGTAAAAAGTAGCCTATGTGTTATTCTTGATACTCTTCTATATTTGTGCAAAATTTCATGTCAATCTAACCAGCCGTTTTAGCGTGATGTCGTAACAAACACACACACAAACATCCGGCTTTATAATATTAGTAGGATAGGATAGGATATCTTTTCCGTCATTGAAACTACTAACCAATATTTCAACACCTCCGGTCCCGTGAGTATTTTGAAAACGACATTGTTGGCAAACTGAGATGACAGACCGCGACCGCAAATCAAAGCGGTGACCCACAACAAATTGTTTGTACGCAACTATTAATCTGGGATTTAGCCTTGTCATAACGATACCTAAAGATGGGATGGTTATAATAATAGACTGAAGAAACTATGTTGTCTCAAAATTTTTAAATCTAGTTTTTAGTCCATGAGCTGGGTCACTTTGCGGAAAAAATCGGAGGAAGGTACAAACTTTCCGTCACAGGGATGGACGCAGACATGCTATAAGGATGTTAAAAAATAGTTAAGTGTAACTGTACCCTCAAATTTTACTGTATGGCAATACAGTCAACAATCTTTAAATGACCCCCATTTCTAGAAGCTGCTAAGTACTCTGAGGTGGCCGCCTGAGTTTTTAACAGCTTTATAAACATGTCTAACTACCCTGTGAAGAAAAATTGGTACCTCCGATTTTTTCCGTTTTCGTAAATTTTACTTGCACACCTGGACTTTTATTGAAGAGCAGAAAAGATGAACATCTCTCAGGCAACCAGGTAGTAAAGGAAAGTTCTCTAAAGTAAACTGTTGCGGGATTGTAGGTACAAAAAAAATATTTTAAGCTTCTTAGGTAAATACCTATACGTGCAACTGTAAAATTAAGTAATTTGTTTGAAAGATATAATTGTAACAGTCATTTAAATTCAATGCACCTGATCTTTAAATTTTACATAATGATCTAAAGAATGATCTATAGCACAATATACTTTTAAGCCAAATCTAAGCAGCTATCGTATGAATTTTCTGTAGAATGAATTTCCCGATACGGCGCCGCCGATAGCCGATGGACCATTGTGCGGCGTGAAAGCGCTCGCTTCGCCCCTCAAATTGATAGAAAACCGCTTCCAATGTACCGTGCACCGCGAATATTCACAATTTTATATCTAACACGGACACAGAAACGTAAGTGAAAATCCTGTCGACAAAATCTGTTTGTGGAAATGTTAGGACTTGAATTAAATTATATTTTTATACACAATGTTTTCAAACGAAACGCCTAAGCTTTGGGTACTCACTTAAACTAAAACGGAAATTTTATAGTTACAAATGATTTTATTAGCATAAATTGTTTTTTAAATATATTGCCATCTATAGTAACCTGAAAATCCAAAAAATCTATACCTATACTTATTTTATGATGAATTGTACTTGAACCGGAAATCCATCACAATTACTGTTCAATTTGTAAAATTCGTTAAATTAAAATAAGGAAACCTTTGAAATCTCATTACTGTCAAGATGAAAAACGAACGTCTTTAGCCAGAAGTCAGCTTCAATATTTCACTAAAGCATTTCCGCCCTTAGGGAAATCATATCGAGAAGTCTTATCCCTTCTCACTTCAAGCCTGCTTCATTATGATTATTATGCAAGTAAACGTTGAGGAAAAATGTTGTACTTTTAGCTTTTAAGAACCTACTGACGGCCCGCCTACTCACCAAAAGGCCAATATTTGGTAAAAACATCTTGTGGTTTTTCAAGTCCAGTTTCTAAAAGTTTGCTTTGCATATATAGGATTAAACTTATTGATGTTTTTTTTAAAATATTTTATTATTATCAAAGTACATGTTTAAAATCTGCCTGAAACTGATAATTTTACTTTGTACGAATATTATAAAAAACGCTTAATATAATGGTCACACCATCCGCATTCCGGTAATTTTGCGCGTATAGATCTGACAGGTCTACGTACGTTCACCTTAAGAGCGCATTCAATTTTTTCTAGCAAATTTGCAAATATTGGCTTTATAAACATGCGAGTTTCTCGAAAACCGTTATGTATAAATAATATGTTACTTGAACATTTAATCAAGCATATCTTCATCTAAAAAATGTACAATGTAAATATTAACATTTTAGTTTTAAACCTGTTACAAACAGCGATATCTAAAGCGACAAAACCAAAATTCAGGAAAAGACCTCAAATCAAGCGTGAGTTTTAGAGTTTTGGTTCACTGTAAAAATATATCAATTATACAAAAAAATAGAGTATATATTTGAGAACAAAGTCTACAGTGAACATTTTACAATTTTATTCAGAAATATAGAATAATACCACGTTTTTATATACGATTTTTTGCAAAATAATGCGCCATTATAACGGCTTCTGTATGAAAAAATAACAGTAGTAAAGATTTAAAAAAATATATATGTTATTTAAGAAGATGTACTTAATCTAATTGCAGAAAAATATATTTATTTTTATTCATAATATCACTGTAAAAAATATTCAAACATCCCCATGTTTTTCGCAAAATGACGCTCCGAGAGGTCTGGCAGGGAAAATTGTATGGGCTTCGTGAAAAGCTCTATAGCGGCCTTAAATGTGCACCGCGTGTTGAAAACTGCTGCTAACGTTCTCAAGATTCAGGTGTGGGAAGCATTTTAATTTCGCAAAAGAGCGTGGACTGTTTATGTTACAGTTTAACTAATTTTAGTTTAACCAATTTCGAACTGCGCTACGCTTCTAACCACATAAGAGTAGATAATAGGATGCGAATCTGCACAAAAGCTGCAGTCGACTACGTTATGTTACGGATAAACTATGAAGTTGAAATGTATTGGAATTTTCAATGCACTCACAGCGCAATATTATTTTCATAAATTTAATAATGAGAAAATTGAAAAATTCATTAGCGACCGCCGGGACTTGAACCCGGGACTTGGATCACCGTTCCACCGCTCTACTGACTGAGCTACGGGACCCTGGTGAATCTTGAAATGCCCATAGTTCATCATCAACTTCCTTTCCTAGGTCATGGAGCTGTAGTCTCTCACATTTGCGAACTGCTTCAGCTTTAGGCTCACAAGTTTAGACAGGAATCTGCTGCGATTGTCAGGCCTTGATCATCAAAAGACGCCTGTAGATCTCATCATGACATGATGAGATCTAAAGTACTAAAGAGACAATGTCTACTTTTTGCTTGGCGAAATCACCCTTAGGCAGATCTTTGCCCGTGGCCTTTGATTTATTTTTGTACCTGCTAAGTTGCTACTACTATAACAGCCACAATAAAGTCCACTGCTGATCATGGGCCTTACCACGCTTGACAGACGGGTTGGTGAGCGCAATGCAAGATGTTGCAATGCGATTGCGAAATTTATCCCTTATTCGCCTCTAACGACACCCACGAAAAAGATATAGGGTGATGACATTCTAAACCAGCATCACACGGCATGTACTAGCATCCACCAAGTGAGCACTAAATTACTAGCAACTGGCGTAATACTTGTGTATTATAACTCTTCATGGATGAAGTAAAGATCCATCGTGAGATTTGTGGTAAATTTTAGGTTTTTAAATATTGGTCAATTTTAAACTATGGTACACTTGAAACAACATAAGAGACGATGATAGAACGGGAATTTGTACAATAGCCTACAGTCCACAATATAGTGTTACGGATAAATTCTCAGGTAGAAGTAAACCTTAAATTGCCCGTGCATAACTTTGGTTATTTAAAATTGCGTAGGTAAAATCCGAAATAACTTTTTGTCTTCCTTTCAAACCAAGGTTTATCCAAAATAGACTATGAATTGTTAATAGTCGCGATACAGCCTACACAAGCTTAGCGTTTATTTAGTAAAACTAGGCAAGGCCTACATAAAAGATATAAATACTAAGGCAATCCAAAAGCAGCTCATGCAATTCTAGGTATTGCACTACTTTAGGATTTTCCCGTAACATATACATCAGGTTTAATCGCTAGTCGTGCACATCTGGCGTCCGGTGTCCATTCAACCGCTTGCTTAGTTACCTGCCAAATACGTCAGAATAGAAACTGTTTGTTGTGACTGTGACGTGACTGATGATGATTAAAGTGGGGCGCAAACTTGAGCAATACAAGCCAGAATACCTTGAATATAGCACGTCGGAACAAAGATTGATCTGGCAGGTCTCAAGTGTCTGCAGGTGTGTATTTAGATTAAACGCGTTCTGAATGTCTGATAGGCAAAAGTAGATCTCTTTGACGTTTTTCCGTTTTATTTTATTACAGAGATAGCAAACTTTAGCGGAGCATGAACAATGTTTAGATCATTTTTTTACCCGACTGCCTCAGAAGGAGCCCAAATGGATTTTTGACATATGAGGTGTCGTTAGATTGTCTCAGCAGCGTGAGCGACACTGGCTAGGTATATTAAAAAATCTTATATTCAAAATAGTGGTTTTTTATCGCAAAAACAACTTTGAATTTATCGCAGTCGGGTTTTTGTTTTAAAAGTTGTCAAAATCCTGGTGCACGCAAAAACGAAACAATATAAGTATAGGTAAATTTTTACTAGAGACCGATACCGGTTACTCAAGGTGAGCTCTTTGAGAAACATCGAAATATGGAAAGAAAATTTGGTCCTTTCATTCAAATATAGCCAATCATATTTTGTATAATTCAATTTTGTATGACAAGTCGCTAGACCACATCCTCAGTTTTCATGAGTAAAATTTCATCTTATAGCCTATACATACATTAACACTATTCGTAAAATTATGTTCGGTATTGTATTGGCCCTTACTTGTGTTATAGCACGTGCAATATTTGATTGCGGCAATATTTTCATGGCTTCTGCCTTTATACTACCTAGAAGGGTTTCCCCTTACTTGTTCGTGTTGAGTTCTACAAAAAAGTCGCATGCATCTAACGCTACAACAGTAATAGAATGTAATAAAAAATGTACAAGAACTTGGAAAAAGACGTGAACCACGTCCTAGGAACGAAATAAGGCAAGTGGAAGTTTTCTCATTTCCCTAAAAAGATTAACACGTTCGCGCCTACGTGATCTGGCATACTAATTACTTTTTGATTATTCATTTTCTTACTCACAAGGTTATTGAGGATACTATTAAGGAAAATTTGCGAAGTGAATTTGTAAGGATTTACGTCTTAACTAGGTAATGATGTACAACGCAACACCTGATTATTTTTGACTTCATTAGAATATCATTACATGTGTATATGGTATAATTGAGCCACAGAGCATTCGGTGTTCTCAAAAACTTTGTTTTTAATCTATTTTATATTGAATAGGTACCAAATAAATCACTTCCTGTGTTAGGCTATACAATTCTGCCTGCGGTAGAAAATTGTGCAAGTTAAAAAAAGACTATTTTATATTTATAATTTACTAGCGGCCTGTGAGAATAAGACGTTTTTCTAGTATATAAGGTCCTATTAAATTCACTGCAAATATTTTAAGGGCATGCGTAAATATGTATAAGAAAAACAATTAAGGCATTTTAAAAAAAATCTACACGCTAGTTTTTATTTTTCATTCTCAAACAAACTTTTTAATTAACTATGTGAACATCCTTTGACTGACCCGACTGACGTTCCGCCACGTAGACAGGATTCACTTACACGGCACGCACACTAACAACCAACCAATCACAGCAACTTTTTTTTGGCGCGTAATTTAAATTCATCGTAGTATGTGTTTCTAGGACAAACAGAGTGCACTTTTTTCGTTTTGTGTTTTTTAGTTAAATGCAATTTTCTCGAAAACTAGCGTGTAGATTTCTTTAAAAATTTGCATAGTACATTCTTATATTTTATTTCATCTGCCCCTAAAATATTTGCAGTGAATTTAATAGGACCTTATATACACTTCCCATCAGAAAAATCGAGACGCTTTGCAACTGTACGGACCACATTGTCTGAGACATAGGTATGTTTACTTTGGAATGAAAGTATAATGTCGTTGAATAGTGAGTATTACGAGGTTTCTAAATCATAATATCAATGTTCTTTATTCAACTTTTAGTTTCATATATTAAATATTTTAGTTTACTATGAAAACGAAAGTGCCCTTTTTTATGAGGAATATTAATTATACATATAAACTTTCCTCTTGAATTACTTTATGTAAAAAAAGCATGAAATCCGTTAATGAGAGTGATTAGGGAGGCGAGATTTTATATTATGTTTTACACTATGTTTTTATTTAAAATAAACGAAATCAGAATGTGTATTTAAAACCTACATATCCTAAAAGGTTGTCGTATGGACTCTTCCATACCTGATGATCCGAAATGAAGGTGAAACAACCTGGACCTTTCGCCATCGGTGTTTCGGCACTCATCGCTTCAGCTTAAATGCTGACTAAGTGAAAAAGGATTACACTGTAATGTGTACAAGTGGCTTATCGTAGAGGACGAAACTCACAAAAGTTGTCGCAAGACACTCGTGAGACCGATGCCTCGCAGATTCGCATTCATAGTCCATCTGGACTATACATATCCTAAAAGGTTGTCGTATGGACACTTCCATACCTGATGATCCGAAATGAAGGTGAAACAACCTGGACCTTTCGCCATCGGTGTTTCGGCACTCATCGCTTCAGCTTAAATGCTGACTAAGTGAAAAAGGATTACACTGTAATGTGTACAAGTGGCTTATCGTAGAGGACGAAACTCACAAAGTTGTCGCAAGACACTCGTGAGACCGATGCCTCGCAGATTCGCATTCATAGTCCATCTGGACTATACATATCCTAAAAGGTTGTCGTATGGACACTTCCATACCTGATGATCCGAAATGAAGGTGAAACAACCTGGACCTTTCGCCATCGGTGTTTCGGCACTCATCGCTTCAGCTTAAATGCTGACTAAGTGAAAAAGGATTACACTGTAATGTGTACAAGTGGCTTATCGTAGAGGACGAAACTCACAAAAGTTGTCGCAAGACACTCGTGAGACCGATGCCTCGCAGATTCGCATTCATAGTCCATCTGGACTATACATATCCTAAAAGGTTGTCGTATGGACACTTCCATACCTGATGATCCGAAATGAAGGTGAAACAACCTGGACCTTTCGCCATCGGTGTTTCGGCACTCATCGCTTCAGCTTAAATGCTGACTAAGTGAAAAGGATTACACTGTAATGTGTACAAGTGGCTTATCGTAGAGGACGAAACTCACAAAAGTTGTCGCAAGACACTCGTGAGACCGATGCCTCGCAGATTCGCATTCATAGTCCATCTGGACTATACATATCCTAAAAGGTTGTCGTATGGACACTTCCATACCTGATGATCCGAAATGAAGGTGAAACAACCTGGACCTTTCGCCATCGGTGTTTCGGCACTCATCGCTTCAGCTTAAATGCTGACTAAGTGTATTTAAAACGGTAAAAGTTTAAAATCACGCTTACGTAAAATATTCGATGGAAATATAAACTGAACTCGGGATAACTTTTACTTAAACTTTCATACTTGCCTTTCTTGAAGCTTTACGAGTTCTAAAACTATCCGACATTCTAAGTTTATCAAGATAGTTGCCCTGCCACGCCAATGTATGAACAAATTTGGGCACGCTGCAAAATAAATGTTTTTGAGGCTTTCTTCCTAAATTTCTATACAAGGTGTTCCAATTAAATACTCGTAATTGGAGACGTCGTGTAAGGCCATCATACTGAATAATTTTCAATATGGGACCAAGTTATAAAAACCCTTCGTTTAGAAGAAATTAGCAATTTAAAGAGTACCCGACATTTTAGTATGGAGCCTGGCATACCTACCTACCGAGTAAAAAAACTCAATTTGGCGACCAGAGCTGAAACATGTTGCAATCGATTAAGCATAAAAATACAAAACTAAAGTGTACTTTGATAAAAAGTCGTAATACCTAAATGTATTTTCGGAGATATTCTATTCTATTTTAGCCTATTGCAGTCGACTGCTGGACGTAGGCCTCCCCCTAGGAACTTCATAAGGCACGATCTCCCGTTTTAGCCATCCAGTCGCTACCAGCCGCCTTTTTTAAGTCATCCGTCCATCTGGCCGGAGGGCATCCAACGCTACGCTTGCCGAGGCGTGGCCTCTACTCGAGAACTCGCTTACTCCACCGTCCGTCGGTTCTACGACAAATGTGGCCAGCCACTTCAGCTTGCTACACTGCCAGACTATGTCCGTCACTTTGGTCTTCTTTCGGATGGCCTCATTCCGGACTTTATCCATTATAGAGATACCAAGCATAGACCTTTCCATAGCTCTCTGAGTGACATGTAGCCGGTGGGCCAGTTTTACTGTTTTACTGCATTGACCGAACACCTTGGTCTTGAGGCATTGTGACAAAGATGATTCCAGGATGTGACGCAGCTTTTCTGGTGATTTCAGCCACAAAGTTGTCTCTTCCCATCTGCAAAGTTTCTGCTGGGTCAGTTTGTATGGTATGGACCAAGTTTGAATTCTTAACAATTAAGAAGATGAAATTTTCATACAAAGTAAATGCCTACATTTACTACAACTATTATGCATTACCCCCTAATCAAGATTGCAACCTTGCATTTTAACGGATTCGAAAAAGTTTGAAACATAGTTGTCTATGTTTTAAATTTAAACGAATACTTGAGAAAAAAAATCTCTCAAAAGTACTTTTCCCAACACCCTGTATAAGTAACTCTTGTTAAAAGAAATCGAGGGTCGCTGACTTAATTTTTTGATGGACCTGATGAGTAAAAACAATTGAGTTTTCATAATGTTTTATATTAAGTTTGGACATAATAAGGTTGAAAGTTGTCAAGTTTCAGAAACCATCAATAAAACTTATGAACCAAAACAAATCTGGTGGTTTCATAAAACAAACGTTACCTCTACTATAGTCCGTGTCTATACTGGCCTATACCTGTGTTTGAATTTTTCAGATTGAGAAATTAAAAAGATCAAAGACTAAAATAATTGCTTTCCCCATCTTTTACCTATCAAAATAATCCGTTAACTAATTTCAGACTTTGATCTTTTTGATTGAAAAAATATCCCGTAGATTATTGAAAATCTCGAGAAATGCTTAACCCGGCGCCGTTGACGTGAAAAGAGTTACGCGGACGATGACATCGGGTAAATTTTACCCGAATTTTATTTTGCAACAAATTCAACTGTTTATTTATAATTCACATTATATTTTTATTAATAATGAAAGTAAAGACCTTTATACACGTAAATTAATAAAGATGATATTGATTTAGGACAAAAAACATCTTTTTTTTCTATTTTTCATAAATACTAGAAAAACCAGCTTGAAAATCGTGACGTTTCGTAGAAAATCATTTTTGGGAGGATATTTAGCTTTATTTTCGAAAATAATCGTCATATCTTCTAAATAAAGGCGATCTTGGTGACTTAAAGCCATTTTTAACCTAAACTAAAATAATAAACAAAATTTCCTACAAAAGATACCAAAAACACGAACAAAAAATATGTCATGAACACACTACACCGACAATGACGCCGGGTAGAACTTACCCGTTTTGGATTTAAACACTTGTATCTCTCTACAGGAACGGCACAAATCTGAAGTCAATAATGAGCTAAATGGAGGGTTGTTGTATCTCCAGCTATACTGACGGTTGAGTAAGATGGACGCCAGGAAAAATAGATATTCCCTTTTAAAACCGCCTCGGGTAAAAATTACCCGGCGTCAACGTCGCCGGGTTAAAGTAATATCGGCAAAAGTAAGTTATATTCGGAATGTAATCACGTTTCCGCATGAGGACACGTGAGCATTCAGACGGTTCGTTCTGTTCACTAACTCGTATGGTTTCATAATTGGCACAATCCAATTCACAACTACCGGGTATGAGTAAACTTGAACATTAAATGTGTTATAGGTACCTACCTACTCAGTGGGTTACTTGATATGAAGTTCTGATTTAGGTAACTCGAATTAACGATAGGTTAGTCACAGATTTAAAACTTTGCAAATAAGAGACAGCTGCGAAAAGTTTAATATTTTTTTGGAATAACGAGTAGGCAATAGGGCAAGTAGATATTAAAAAAAATATTGGACTAACGCAGCTTTTGAAAAACCAATAGGTTTACGCGTAAAATTATAATTTATTAAGCTTATGTGTGAGGAGTTTTTTGTTATACCTACATCAAAACATCACAAAAATAAAGCAATTAAAAAAAATCGAAGTTTTTTTAAAAGGTATTTCTCAATCCAGAAATAAATTATATATCTTTACCTATACGCGATGAAAAAATACTCGTATATATAAAGAACTTAACAAGAGTGTAATAAAATGGAGGCAATAAGTATAAATTCTAACAAATATCTTGTTTGAACTCTTATAAGATGCAATTTAACTCAAGGCACACTCGCTTTTGCCAAACAAATTTGTATCATAATAATAATTATTCAAAAGTGTAACCGAATTATTCACAAGTGCTTTAACAACAATTTGTTGGCACAACATACGAGGGAACGGCAGTTAGTTTGAATTTAAATTATTTTGGCAGACTCTTCCCATTTAGTGCTATGGTTATGTTATAGAGATTGCCTGTGGTGATAGCGACGACGAGAAAATTATTGGTAGGTAGTTAAACATAAACAGATTGTGAAAAACAAAGTTGGAGCGAAAAACAACATGCATGTAGGTCAACTCAATTACACGTAATAAAGTGTCGTAATTTATAGCAGCAGAATGTTTTATTCGCGGCACTCTATTAAAAATTCTCATTCAAGGGATTTTCATGCAATATTGCGCTGCTGTCAATACGTTTAATTTGTAAAGTTCCAGCGCTGGTCCTTGTTTATTATAAACACGCTTATTAGTTTTGATTTAGTTTTTGAGGACATAAATGTTACCTTTTTATCAATAAGTGCCCACAACAAATGCGTAGACTAAGTTCTCAAGGGCTTAGATTTTTGTTTATTGTTGAAGGTATTTTCATATTTTTCGTTTGACCACATTAAAGAGATTTTATTACTTAAAACTTTGCGAAAAACTTTGTTTGCTTATTAGGTATCATAACAAAAAAAACCTTGAGTTTTATATGTTTTTCATATGCGACGAAATAAAACTTCGGCTTTTCTGAGGCTCAGGCTTATTTATGTCTGATCCCAGTAGAGCACTTATTTTTGTACAGACGTCGAAACACGTAAAAGTTTTCGAGTAGGCTGTAAACACAACGCACCCATGGGGTATATTGGCGGGATTTTGAAATACTGTTATTTTATGCGTACCTATAGTGTTAATGTATGCCACTATCTCAAGTGTAGTTTTACGAGTCGGAAACTAAATTTCATTTATTATTTTATTCATTAAATCACATTATAACTGAATTACTAATGACTCAATAATTTCTCAATTTAAAGTAAAAAAATAATTAAATGTGCATTTATAAGTTCACTACATATTATCAGTAGTAATAAATATCTATTGCTGCAGTATGACTGCAGCTTTTATTGATTTCTTATTTTCGTTACTTTTTGCATAACAATACGTTGAATAACATTTAAAAACAAGAAATGCCTACGTTCTTGTACTTTTTCTCATTAAAACTTAATTTTCGGATTCCCAACTCATAAAACAACAACCTCTGAACTGGGATGGGAATAAAACTTCGCCAAAGAAACTCGATGGTGTGATGATAACAAGCAAACTTGGAATCTAGTTACTTACTCGGTACTTTTATCTCAGTAAAGGGTTTCAAAGTTTTCTTTCAACAAAGAGTTATATAGGTAAGTTGTCTATATTTCGCTTCTTTTGTATTTTTTTTGTGTACTACCAAGTCAATTACATCTTTTTACGTAGGCAAAATATTGGAAAATAATAAGATGCTTAACATGAAAATAGTAAAACTCAAGGAAATAACACGGAAATATTTCATATAGAAATATACTTATTTTCATTTAAAATGTTACATATAATCACGTGCGCCTAACAAGAAGCAAGCAACTGGAACTGGCTGCAGCAGAAATGGCCAGCTTAAGTTGCCTGAGATTCTGCAACAATAACGTCACGCTTGTCACGTACGAATGTAACTAAGATGTATGTTTCCAGTTTTGCATATTAAGGTTCTGTATATGCAATGTGATCGCTCAAGTTGGCTCTGGCCTAATAGGGTAGGGTGCAGGCACCTTGTACATAATCTACATGAATTCGTTACAAATATACTTCAACAAAATTCTGAAGTCACTAATGTTTTTACTTTTAAAAACAGGTTGTAAGCGCATCTTTTGTTCATGTAAATGTTTTCCAGCGAGTTGGTGGATTACCTAAAGATTTCAAAATATTGATGTAAGAATTATGATTGTGTGAATTGTATATTTAAATGTATACCTATTACTGTAAGTAGAACTTCCAAAAATGGTACTAAAACTACCACATCTGATCAGTTACGAAATATTATTTCTACGTTCATATTTTCATTTATTTCTTATTGTGCTTATTCATTTCATTCAAAGCTACAATTGGCTTGAAATGTTGCCACTTAAGCGTTTTAAATCGAATCAAAACTCAGAGAGCAACTACTGAGGCAGAACTAGCGCAGTTTCATTTCGAACCCAATTAAGTTGAAATTTAAGCGAAATGTTCTTCGTAATCAAAATGTTCTAATTGCAATTGCAATTAAATTTTGCACCAAAGGATTTTAAGTTGGTATAATTTTGATATCACGTACTAGTACACGGGGCACGAAGTAAGTGAAAATAATTTAACCGATTTACTAAGCTTTTAAAACTTTTAAAAATCTTCGAGGAAAATGGGTCAAATTACGAAAAACCTTAAATGTTTGTAGGTATGTTCTTCTATCAAACCTGTCAACAATTTTTAGGTGTTTCAACTGTGCATACGTACAAGGAAAGTACAAACCTAGGTAAAATTTATGTTTGAATTTGTTACAATAGCAATTAAATGGTGCATAAATATTTGAATACAATGGGTTTATTGGTTTTCACCGGAAGTACCCGCGTTAGTAGTGGGCTTACAACAAACTAATTGACTGAAACTTCCGCCTATCGGTAACATAGTACTAGTTAGTTACTGTAATCGATCTCCATTATGTCACTGTTATGGTAGCTGTTTGAAAGCAGAATCTTCACGACAAATATGCATGATTAAAATATTTGCTTTTGGTTCGATAAACAAAGTTGCTGTTCTTTTAACTTTACTCATAGGGGTAATTCTTAATCGCTCTATGGAAATATGTTATAAATTCGTTTATTTCTCAAATTTGAACATCACCATTACCTATCGTCGATATAACTGTCATATATCAATGTGTTGTTTCGAATAACTATCACTCTAGAATTGAAATCTTTTTTTTAACTTAAATGGAATGAAATCCATATTTTAAAGATTGACAACAAATGCACGCACTTAAATTGAGGAAGTGTCTAAAGCACTTCAAATGCTGTCTAAGGCGTCTGTAATCTGCGACAATTTGTAAAGTGTATCTACCCGCAGCATGAATATTTACACCGAGCCCCGCTTTTACTTGCTAATCCTCTAGTTGGCGACACAAAGTTTGATCACATAGTTTGCTGAACTTACTAAGGATGCATTAATTTTGCGGACAGGTGCGAAAAAGCAATATTCTGCTTTGATACTAATAGTAGGTTAGAATTTCTATACAAAAAAATTTTGGGAGTTCCCGTGCGTGTTCCAGGTCGGTTCCGCTTTGGAAACTAATCTTTAGGCTATTCTTTACCTATGCCGAACCGGGACTTTGCTGGCCAACTTACAAAAAAAAATGGCAACCGTTTCAAAATTTTTTCACTGGGCAAAATTTTGTTATTTGTAATAATTCAAAAATGGTAAGAGCTACAAATAACTATTGTATGGAAGATATGTTAAGCGTAAATTTCTGCATATGAATGTTATCAATAACTTTTTCATAATCCAATAGTTTGCGAGAAAAACGTAGCACAACATGGCAGTTTTTGCTGAAAACTCACAAATTAGAAAGTATAAAGTAAGTAGTGAAGTTGGGGATTAAGAGTCACTCGCTGTGTGGGTAGACCATGCTACAATATCCTGCCTGATATTTAGTAACAAGCTTTCCGCCCAGCGGTTTTACCCGCTGATATATTTTGAAGTAAACAAGTTAATTTTATACAAATTTTCGTCCTCTGTTTTACCTTCTTAGGTGATGAATTTTTTGTAATCCTTTCTTAATATTAATTAAGATTATTCAAATAACCTCTGTGCAAAATTTCAGGGTCCTAGGTCCAGTAGTATTGCCTGTGCGTGGTATACAATTTGTATGAAAAAAGTAGAGTTTGTTCGTTGTTGCCACATTTTGTTCTTTTTTGCTATCCTAACAGGACCTTGGGTCAGAACTATTAAAGAACAGCCTCAAGGGATTGCAAAAAAATAAAAATGTGGCAACTAAGAACAAATTTAATATTTTTTTTACAAATTGTAAATCTATGCACAGGCAATACCACTGGACCTAGGTTCTTGAAATTTTGCGCAGAGGTTATTTTGGTTGGGTGAATTAACACCAGGAAAGGAATTTAAGAAAATCATCTCATAAGGTGGTAAAACTCAGGGTGTAAATTGGCAAAAAATTTGCTTGTTTACTTGAAATTATATTAGCGGGTAAAACCTCTGGGCAGAAAGCTTGTTACTAAGTATCAGTCAGGATACCGTAGCAAGGTCTACCCACACAGTAAGTAATTCTTAATCCCCAACTTCACTACTTAATTCATATTTTAGATTTGGTGAATTTTTAGAAAAAACTCCCTTGTATTAAAGCGTTTTTTTCGCAAACTATTAGATTATCAAAAAAGTTATTAGAGCAAGGTTGTGCAGAAATTTACGCGTAACATTTCTTCTATACAATGTTCATTTATAGCACTTACCAGTTTTGAGTTATTACAAAATAACAAAATTTTGGCCAATAAAAAAAGTTTGAAATGGCTGCCATTTTTTTTTGTAAGTATGCTAGCAAGGCCCCGGCTCGGAATAGCTAAAGAATAGCCTAAAGATTCGTTTCCAAGGCGGGGCCAAACTCGGGATAAAACGGGAACTCTCACTTAAGCGATCTTACCTACTATAAAGATATTAAACGTATCTGAGATTTTAGTGTAGCTTATAAGACAGTTATTTTAGGAGACCGTTCCTGAATGTCACACGTTTGTTTTAGAATAATGACGTTTCCAATAATACCACTACCATTAATAATGTGCAAAAAGTTAACTCAAGTTTTTTTGCTAAACTTCTAAATCAATATCTTAGGGTAAAGGTAAAGATTGGTGTCGAATATTAACAGATTCATTTACATTGACGAAATTAGTAGGTGGTCTGGAATTTGGAATCTAACTACTTATCTTTGATCATGCGGCCGTTATACCACACCAACATTATTATTATTATAGTAAGAACCAAATACACTTAACCCCAGAAATTGCTTGTCAGTTTTCTATATTACCCTGACCTATAAGATGTGCAGATGGAACCTTTTCTTAAACCTCAATTTACTTGACAAAGGACCTTACAGTGTGTCCCTAGTAAGCCTGATTCATTGTAACTCGTTTGTGAGCGTCATTTTTTATCTGTTAATCTTCGCCAGGTTATTTCTCTTAGTTTGCGTTTATCTTGACATTTATATGAGGATCAAGATATTTCGGAGGCATTTAGCGGAATCTCACTATTACAAAGGGTTTAGCATATTTTAAGCGAAACATTATATTAGATAGCTTATTTATTAACACTTCTAGGTTGCTTCAGGCTTACTCACAACCCAAAATCATTTCCATAGCCGGTTATTTCGCGAAAGAAAATAAAGAATTTGTGTAACATAATACCTTGAATCACAATAATCTTATCAAGGCTTTGATCAAAATGTTCCTACACGAAGGATTTTTGCGTACGAGGGAGAGGGTGTCAATCAAGAAACACGTTAGCAAAAAGGGCTCCGTAATGGCACACGAAAATTACCCTGCGTATACTTTATTCTGCGTGAAAAGATTTGTACTGCATCATCAAAACTTTTACATTTACAAGTTTTTTGCAGAACCTACATGTTTGGCGTTTACGAGGGATGAATAATAATGATCCATGTAAATACCTGCCTATTTTCAACAGTAAGCTGTGTTTGAGAATTAACCCCTACAATTCAGACGAGAAGAACAAAAGTGATCATTGCTAAACCATCTTAAAATCTGATCATAAAAGGACCGTATTAAAGCCTAACAAGTTTAAATTTCTGTTGTCTTAAATCTGTTGTCAACCTTATGAAAAATTATGATTTGTATGTTTAGTTTTGGTAAGTAAATCATAAGTTAGGTACGCAATGAAAAAACTGTTTACCGTGTCAAAACCCTGACGGAGATGGGGGAGCCCCCCTTAAATCATGTTAACATGGTTGATTACAAGCAAAATTACAGCTTGCTTACATCGCAGTTTTTTACTATATGCCTACTTATTTCTCAGAGTACTTATTTTACAGCATCTTTAAAACATTAACTTTAACTAAATTTTTCGTTCTATCAAAGAATATTAAATACAATTATTTCTAGTCATGATATTTAAAATAAACAACAATGATTAGCTGCTGTGGTATTATTATTATGAAAGTGACACGTGTTATTTCATGTAAAACAGCAAAGTCTTACCTACCACCTCACTTATACTTCTCTAAAGGATAGGTAGGTACCCAATATTGAAGATACAAACTACAGAAACCAACTATAAAAGTTTAAATTGTAAGTCTGAACAATTTTTAATTATCTATAAAACCCGAGCTTTAATGATTTGTGCAGAATCACAAGACCGATAGCGCACCGACATTATTAATCTTCGTTCAGCCACGCTGCAGGAGCAGGAAACATCTATTAATTGTTCACAGTAAACACGCTGGGGGGTAGTGTTGCCGCTCGATATTCGATTGTCTATCGATAGTTGATTGGTAGTTCACGCTATCGTTCAACAATTCATTATAATCAATCGTATCGATAGATTTGTGTTGTTAAGCAAGGGTATGTGTGGCGTGCTGACTAGTGTGTGACCCACTTCGGAGGCAGGGGTATTTGAGGCGTGCTCTCTCGTGTGTAATAGCCATTCATATTAAATATCGATACTATCGAGAGTCTTATTTTCATAATTCATATAAACTACAAATAGAATCATTCCACTATATAACAATCGATAGTATCGATAGTTTTGTTCTGTAGAGAACAGATGGTAGAGAAACAATACTATACATACTACACATCGTTTTTAAATCAAGGGCCAGATTACTATTATTAGTATTTGCAATTTGTTGATAGTATTGCTACATTCTAACTACATACATACATAAATCAGCCTATATCCTTCGCGGGGTAAGCAGAGTGTCAAACGCCCATGTCTGACAAAAATTTGAGAAGACTGTGTATCGCCATAGTGACAATATTAGGAAAGATATATAGGGTGGGAAAGACATTTTAACTATGTCTATTGTAGAGGGTTTTAGGTTTTTAAACATAGCAAGTTTTTAAAAAATTGCACACCTAACACGTAAAAAGTTTTAAAATTTGGTATTCTGAACTATCGACAGTTTCGCGACACTACTGCAAGGGAACATTGAGAAAATCCAAGACATGCCAAACCGTGATTTGTGCTCTTTTTCTCCAACAAGGTTCAGTATTAAGTTTATAATTAAATTTACACTTCATAGCCAAAGCCAATGTGTATAAAAGTATTGGAAGGTATGTCGTTCATTACATTGTTTGTCAATGTTAAACTATTTTGAAAATGACGATAAATGTTATTGAGCATTATCTATGATATAAACGAACTTTTCTGTAGCATAGAATAATTAATAGCAATTAGGTAACTGACATTATTTTTTAAAATTTGTTTTTGTTCAGTCTACAGAGCGTCTAGTACCTTATAATGAACGTACCGGTAGATAAAACAAAACCATTGTCTTTACATAGAATACCTTACTCTCTATTTCATGTTGTGATTTCGTTTCTTTCATACACAAACTGACATTGAGTTATAACAACTCGGCTTGCGGAGAGGTGGAGCGATTGCCCGCAACACTTTTTCCTCATAACCTCAAATGAGCGCCATTTGTTACGGCAATGAATAAATGGTTGGTATATGGACTAAGGTTCATAAAGTAAGAAGCTTTGTTGCTGAGCCACAGTTTATTTTTCATGACTGACACAGGTATTTTGCGACCAATTTTTTATTCTTCTTCAAAAACATTTCTTTTAACAGTATATTAAAAACACGAACTTCGTCTAAGTTATTTTTATAGGTTATAGCAAAAATTTTGTAGAGGAAGGCTGTGTTTTTCACAAACACAATTATTTTTTCTCGTGACGGTCTAGTCTAGTAACTTTTCCAAACTGATTTTAATTGATACCATGTCCCAGAACTACACTTTTATTTTAACTATTTTTATGTGCAGGTACGTCAATCAAGTTCGTAACAAGTTTTTTTGTTACTCGTACTTTTTGTTCCATGAATTGAAACTCTTTTTAATTGTTTGTTAAGGTAAAGTTTATTATTAGCTTGCAAATATATTAGTTTGTGATTCAAGTATCATATTTTTATTTTGCTTTGGCAAGGTTGCTTTCGTGATACTCCTAATTTTTATCTTCATACTCGGAGCCATGATTTTTGTTTATCAGTGTTATCTCATAATAAACATAGTATTTTATTGTATAAAATTGTAGGGTTGATTTATTGTTGTAAAAGCTCTTAAGCAACACCACACGTAACTCTATGGAATAGGAAAGTATAGAATACTGAAGAATAAATACAATAATTCTTTTAACAATCTTAATTTATGTGACGTCACTGCACCAGTATACTTGAGTTAGCATAAACCGCTCTCATCCAGAATTTGCTTGGGAAACGTTCCGAGGACGAAACCACACGTGGTTTGAATATGAAATTGAGGAAACGACGTCCACTGCGGAGTCACATGTGAGCAGGCTTCCTTTTGGTGTCTAAAGTCATGGCTTTCTTTCAAATAACGCAAAATTTACCTAAAAGTAAGAAAAATAGTAAAAATTGTGTAAAAGGCAGTGTACTCTAAAATTTGGAGTTGTAATCTGACCACAAAACTGAATCACTTTTTCTGTGTAGGCTTGGCACAGTTGGTAATAAAGAAAAATGTTTCGACCTTTCGTACTAAAATCATGATCACAGACTGACTTTCTATGGAAACTCGATATTTTTATTTCGTTTCTGCAAAGTTTTCGGTACCTACACCGTCCCCTACACCCGGTATAGGTACATCGTTATTGATATGCTTCTACGATTAGTTACAGATTGTAAATAATGTAGGGTTGTTATAAGTTGTTACTTATATTATACTTATATATTCATTGAGGCATAAAGTTGCATGCTGTGTGGTTAGCCTGGCCAGCCCCGAGGCAGTGCCTTTATTTTTATTTTTTTATCCCGCCTGAGCCGCGTTTAGAGTAGGAACTCAATTTGTTATAAAAAAGAGAAAATTTTGCTTTAGAAATTTTCTCTTTTTTAAGATTGTATTAGAATGTGACTTTCTTTAAGAGAATCTTGTAAATTCCTACGAAGAAATAAATGATTGAAATTTGAAATATAGACTACATTATTTAGGTGGGTAGTTTATTTACGTAGAAACTAGACATAACAAGAACAGAAGAAGAAATACAAAAGCGGTCCTAAAGCAGTCCTAGTTGACATTGACATAACAATCTCTCTGTGGATTCTGTCTGTAGACGCGTGGCGCTACGATTTACTACAATTCAATATATCAGTATTTGCATAAGCTTTGTGTTCTTTACTCAAGATTTTATTATTATGTTCATATATTTTAGAAGCTCGGTTCCGAAGATATAAATAAATACAGGCCGTTTAAATAATATTCAATTTAATGCAAGTGAATAGAACACCGTCCAGGAAATGTGCTGTTTATTGAACATAAGAAACTTAACAAGAGGCAAGCGCATTTATAATTGGAAACTCAAGACCTAGATATAGATATGCTTTTCCAGATATACTTGGTACAGCAATGTAACAAAAGTAGTAAGCTACCAAAGACTTGTTAGGGCGTTTTCATCGTTACGGATTATTTTGTGAAGCACTAAGATTTTTTTATAAAAGAAAAATGGGTACATGTTAATTTTTCTCAATTTCTTATTTTCACTTTACGCCACCAATTTTCTTTCGTTACTTCTCAATCAAAGCTTAAAAATGTTTTCATATTCACCCAATCAGTAAAGTTGACAAACATCATGTTTCGAACGCATATTAACTTCGACGAACTTACAAACTAGATTGCATGTATTTCAGCGCAAAGCTCGGATTTAGTTTAATATGTTCTCAGAAGTGATCAGCGTAGTATCTAGCGGGCGGCATTAGCTCAAGTGCAGTGAGTCTAAATCAGTTTATCTCGTACACAATTACATGAGCGAACATGAGCTCTAATGGTCTGTTGTTATCTGTCTATCTCCTTTGTGTAGTCTATTGTCCGGGTGAAATAGGTATGTATAAACACAGGGTGTACCTTGGAAGATGATTTAGTTAATATGATAACGAACATCTTTTGTCTGTCAGGGTACATTAGTCGGGTGTGTACACCGGTGAAAATCGGAAAATACGGCTGATGCTTATCACATGATTTCTTCTCGACAGGATTGGTCCTTAAGGCGCATGGAGCCATTTAAGAAGTGGGGCCACCTCAATTGTTGTTGTAATTTTTTTGAGAAAAATAGTCCAGTTTCTTTAGGGTTTCATACAAAATGTCATCCTCAATTTTACCCATTTAGGGGCCGATTTTTAAAAAATTAAAACACACGTATTTTATAATTTGAGATGTATAATAACTGAACAAAATTTCAGCGACATTTATCAAAGGAATAAAAAGTTACCTACAAACTTTCATCCCCTGTTTTACCCCCTTTAGGGATGAGTTTTTATGAAAATTATTTCTTATAGCTCTTTTGCATTATTTTAACATCCTTTGCGCAATAATTCAAGTTCCTAGGTTATCTGTGCGTTTATATTTTACTATCTTTTGATCACCAATTCTTGTTTTTATTTAGATAAAAAATTGAATTTTAATATGTAATGACCCAAATTTTATTACGGAATTGACTTTTTGACATATGATTTAATCGAAAATGATACCAAACATGACTATAAACTAAATCGCTCAAAGAAAATATTAATACTGAACTTTAAAGCCCCCCTCCCCCCACCTGCAGCAAAAATCCAGGTGGCCCCACTTCGAAAATCCATCTCAGTAACCTAAAGATTAATCGTGCCAAAGGAAATTTTATTATACCCTTCAGCCGTATAATTAGAGCTACACACGCCACTACATGTCACGTGGGTGGGTGTTAAAACTATTAAAAAAACTTTAAAGTGTTAAACGCGAAATTATATGGACCTACCGATTGGCAATTGACATAAGGAACCATTTTTCCATATGTTTTTAATGTAAGTTTATTAATATTATAAACCACTAAGCGAGTTCTATGGTGGCCATGGTAAGTTATTCAATGTTTAAGACCTCTAAGTATTACATACGGGTAGAATTGATAACCTTTTTAGTAAAAGGAATTTCTTCAGGTTATTATAATTCACGTAATATAAAATCACCAGAGCAGAATAATCTGCACAGTTTGTTGGTGAATGTTTCCATCAATACAATAACTCAATATTTCCTTTCTGTTACAAATGTTTCTCATCTGACAGATGGCATCCATAATTAATTTAGGAGGGGAACGTTTGGAAATATTCCGGGACTTTTGTGGGATAGAGATGGCATTATTTTCTTGAAAATGAGTCAATTCAATTAAGTTTGATTATCACCTTCTCACTTAAAAAAATCTTTTGAGGGCAGTACTTTAGGTACTACTCAAACTTCCAGCAGCCTATGCATTGGGTTACAGGGAACACATTGCTCTCGACATTGAAACGACATCCCTAAGTATACACATAGGTCGGTAGTACCTGGAGAGAGAAAACACACGCGTAGTGTTTCATAGGGAACCAATTTTTCCTTTCTCATCCAGTTTCATCTCAGCCTTTGTGCTACAGTGTTGTTATCAAAATTGCAAGGTGAATTTGCGAATTCAAAAAGTTTGCATTTGGAGTAGAAATTCTTCTGATTTTCAGCACTGATTTTCTATTAAAGGTTTATAAATTGTCCAAGTCAACACTTTCTATACACTATCTTTTATAGCCACCAGAACTGATTGATGGCAGACATGGAGTATAAGTCGTCTAATTTTTGGTGTGTGATAGCGGTTAAGAATACTGCCACTCCTAGTCTACTCAGGGTGATTCGTAAAAGGCGACGTAGAGCTTTTGACCTCGGCTGAACATCTGTCGACTCTGGTCATCCGCATGGTGGCGGTGATACCACACACAATAGCATTCCCAAAGAGGGTTGACGTCAAGCAGGCGGCCGGTCATAAAACATTGCCAAATCCTTTTGCAACATGTTTTTGTGTTCAAACAAAACGTGTTGCGCCGACTCCAAGTACCTAATTGGGATAAGGGCAGGAAGATGATGAGATGAGTTAACTACTAACTAAAAATAATAAAAAAAACAATTTCCTATTTTCATATGAGTAGGTATAAATTATAGCACTATGAGTTCATTAAAAATCTAATAACTGCTATAGTTCGACAACTTCGTGCGCGACCTTCCTGCGGGGTACAGACGGTGACGGGGCGAGGAAACACGTCGGCGCGGATGCGCGCGTCTCCCTTTCCCGCTACACCTCCCGCTACCCGCTGACATCTCCCCCCCAACGTCTGTCACCCCTAGGGAAGGTCGCGCACGAACTTGTCGGACTATAACTACTAGTTACTACCTACCTACGTTTTTATATTTTTTTACTCAGTTGTATTATGGCGTCTAATTTTAAGGCAACGCACTCAGCGCTGCGTCCTAAAAATAATCGATTCGAAATTTTGAGTCAGCCATCACCTTCACATCACTAAAAGAATGTATGGTGGATCACTGATAGCTGTGTATGACGTGTTTATCATTTGGAATGTGTTTCTTATTGTGCACACGAGCTTCGATATCTTGTTTATAGATGCTTTCATCAGCTTTTTCGACCTTATATCGTTTTGGCAAAGGATTTTTCTTTACTGCGACCTAATGTTAGGGTACCTATACGACCCACATACCTAGATGACCCTGATTTAAGATTATACACATGTCTTTAAATTTAAGATAATAATTTAGTCCTGCACAACTATCCAAAACTAGTTAAAAGGATCGTACAAAACGTGCTTTTTCAAATCATTTCCAATGGCGTGCCATGGCCGTGCTGAATCGATCTAATGACAGAATAAATATGGTTCATCTAAAAAAAAGTGTAAAAACACCAAGAAAAATAATTTCATAATGCTAAAATTAATCATCTGCGTGAAGCACTCTCGCCTTCAACGCACAACCGCAAATTATGGCTTCCCGTGAGGAGAATTTTTAATGACATGCGGAGGGATTTATAATGAAATAATTAATTATACAAGAATGACGTCACACTTTAGAAGGAACGTGGGGCGATTATTACTTCGCAACTTTAAAATGAGTTTTGATGTTTCGCCCTCTAAGCACCTCACCGCCACCCACTCTTGTGGCCGGAAGCTAAAAGCAGCTTTTAATTTGCTTTGATTTTTTTGGTGCAAATTTTAGTACTTTGAAAAGTGGCATGATGGTCGCTGGAAACCGATTATCATTTTACTATTAAAAGTAGACTTCAAACAAACAGAAAACAAACATTTAAAGATAACATTCTAGTTACTGCCAGTATCTTTTCTATTCCCATTAGACAGCATAAATAAAATAATCTCTCTTTGGTTAAAAGAAAGTTTTATGTGCTTATTTATTGACCAACATCATTATTTTCAAGAGGTGCGTTGTTTTAAAGAAAAGTGGGACCGTCCCATCTGGTATTCAAATTACGAGTCCTTAGACACACTTGACCTGTTCTCTTTCAAAATGTCGGTAAGAAAATAATGAAAATTGTGATTGAATGGTACATTAATGTAAAAGCTGCCAAGATTATCTACCTATAATATGAACCGGAAGTGGTCACGGCTTTCGTCTAGGTACGGTACAATATTGACAAAGGCTTTTGTTATCAAAGGGCCTAACCCTCCGAGCTTATACTCACTTGATGCCCCAATACCTGCAAGCTTTATTTGATTTTGTATGTATGGTAAGTATTTATTCTAAAGGTTTAAATATTTACTACAGATGTTTTAAGGCTTGCTTTTTACTTAATCAGGTACTTTTGCCCAGTGACTTCATATAACATAGTTTAAAAAATTTCTATGTTATGTCATGTTGTGCTTACATAAAAATAAAGAGAATGCTTAATACGAGTATAATCTACATTAATAAATAATGATGCTATTCTAAGCCAGGACCACATAGCACGGACACGTCAAGTACAAAAAATCTTTTGAAGCTCACACACGAAATAACTCGGTCGGTCAAAATTAGGTTTACCGGTGCAATAAAGATAAATACCTCTAATCCTGAAATATGAAACAACAGCTTTTAAAATTGTCCCGGACCACAGATGAGAAATAAGTGGTTCCAGTTTAGAAGCTTAAATTCAGATTTTCTACTCGATGAAGATTATTCTTACCATATTGACGGTCTGTCATAATGAGAGGTGATGGAAAAAATATTTTGAAAAATAGTGTAGGTACCTACATTATGATCCGTCTCAACCACCTCACCCCCTACGATTCCCGCGCCATACTCCTATACGTAGCTGAGTACTATTATTTTATTGTAGGTAAATTCTAACAAACGGTGCCGTCTTTATAATCATTGTTTGCCTACCATATTCAATGTTCAAGGGACTCTATTATTTCAAAGCTCCGCAATTCCATCTCATATTTTATTCACTGAATTATTTATAGCGCTGTAGTCAGAAAAGGTCATAGTTTTCATACTAAACGTTACATAGGTAAGTACCTAATAGTTTGGAAATAGATATCCAACAAAGTAGTATTTTTGTGGCTTCAAAGACCGCTACCTGTTTTTGAAACAAATAATAATAATACTTACGCGTACCTACTGTTAGTAGAAAGTTTTTTGACTGGATAGAAATACGGTGTTATATGAACCTTACTTTTAGAAGTAAATAATATAGGTGTCGCAGTACGATGGCAGAATCAGGTTTTTGGCCAAAAACCTAGGTTTTTGGCCAAAAGCCGGCATATGGCAGAATCGTAGACTTCCTTCGGCCATCGTCCTGAGCTGATCCAGGTTTTTGGCCAAAAACCTAGGATTTTGGCCAAAAAACTAGGATTTTGGCCGAAATCCTAGATTTGTTTAGTATTATGGCTATTTTTGAATTTCGGGGGAACTTCTTCGTCTTCGAGTGGTACACCAAAGCACCTAACGAGCCGATGGACCCTGGTATCAGAGTTTTCAACCGCCTACTGCAAGTAGCAGGCCTCTAACATGGTTGTGTAACGACCGCCCATAGAGAGCAATCGGGACCGACCGACGGCTTACCGTACCCGTGAGGTTCGGGGGAACGAGGAGTGGAAAGGTACTTTATATGCACCTCCCTCTGATCTTTTGAGGGTAGACTTGGACACCGTAAATGGACACCCTGAAGGACGGGGGGTAATATCAGACAGTCTGAACAGCAGGATTGCCTCGGATTCCCTGAAGGGCAGGGGGGAGCTTCAGACACCATAAGAGCAGGACGTACCACTGAACGCTCTAGAGAATTCGTGGTAGCGTTGGACGCCCTGGAGACCAGGAGGTAGCGTCGGACCCCCAGAAAATCCAACGCCCGTCATCTTACATCCTCCAGAGTGTCCGACGCTACCCACGCCCTCCAGAGCGTCTGACGCTACCTCCCACCCTCCAGAACGTCCAATGTTACCTCCTGCTTTTCGAGGTGTATGCCCGAACTACACGGGCACGTTAAGCCGTCGGTCCCGATTGCTCTTTATGATCACTTAGACGGCGGTCGTTACACAATCTTGTCAGAGGCCTGCTCCTTGCAGTAGGCGGTTTAAAAACTCTAACACCAGGGTTTATCGGGTCGTTGGGCGACTTGGTGTACCAGTCGAAGAAGAAGAAGTGCAAAAAAAGCCATAATACTAAACAAATCTAGGATTTCGGCCAAAATCCTAGTTTTTTGGCCAAAATCCTAGGTTTTTGGCCAAAAACCTGGATCAGCTTAGGACGATGGCCGAAAGAAGTTTACGATTTTGCCATATGCCGGCTTTTGGCCAAAAACCTAGGTTTTTGGCCAAAAACCTGATTCTGCCATCGTACTGCGACATAGGCATTGGTTTAAATACGGGGTGTTAGGGACGGTGTAACGAAAACTTTGCAGGCGTGCTCAGACCATGAAACTGAACAACTTTTACTATGGAGCCAATGGTGGGAAACGAAAAAAAATTTTCGACCTCCCATACAAAGTCAGTCAGCTGATCGTGAATTTTGTATGGGAGGTCAGAAAAATTTTTTCGTTTCCCACCATTGGCTCCATAGTAAAAGTTGTTCAGTTTGATGGTCTGATCATGCCTGCAAAGTTTTCGTTACACCGTCCCTAACACCCTGTATATACATTTCTGAACTTATCTATATGTACATTAATTTTATACGCTTGATATAGAAAAGTTAAATGGGCTAACGTCTGTAAAGAAGAGAAAAGTCTCGATTAAAAACCTCTATGGGAAGTCCCGTGAATATCAATGTTCGCAAAATAGTATAAATATTTTTAACCATCAAACCCTGTAAAATCTGATTCACCATTTTATGAAAATAGATGGAGCTACTGCAGCTGCTGCAATAAACATGTTTGATTTCATTAGGGAGAAATTAAACATAATTGCGACGTACCTATTTACATGTGTCTTCATATCAGTTTGTATAACGTGACATTTCGCCTTGAGCAAAGATTTCTGTTTAAAAAAATCGATCAAGTAATTGATTAACTTTATTTAAAAAAGAAATAAAAATTATCTCAGTCAAGAAGACGCATAAATATGTATTATGAATAAATTCCGATTATTCCAAATAGGTATGTTCTTATTTTGATTTTCAGAAATGTTACACATAATCTAAGCTACAAACAACACAAAGCTAAGCAATTTATTCATCGGATCTGAAGCGTGAAAACCCCATCGACCCAGCGAACTGTTCTACTAAAAGGAAAAATAAAAGAATTCCCGCACAAAAAAGATAATGTTATCAACGGGACCACTCATAAAATTGAATTGGAGCATCATTTTAAATCTATTTGTGAGAATATGCCGGCCTAGATCTGCTCCATGATAGGGAGGGATGAGTACGATGTTAGTGAATCAAACTACCCTTAGATGACTGTGTTATATAATTCAAGCTCGATAATGGGGTATTGTTCACGTATTAATATATTTTGTCTGTGTAAAAACTGATACCACACTTAATTTATACAAGCTACAAATTTTGACTTGTTGTAGAGTTTGTGAGATTTGGGGGCTTGTGGAGCTAGGAAGTGTAGATACAGAAGCTTGGCTCTACTTGAGACTCATGGACATTTAGGTATAAAAACATTTATTTTCGATAATTCCTTTCTAAAAGCCGTTTTCTTTGGAAAAAGATGAAAGAGGACTATTTATGAAGCTATAGGCATTTTTCTATGCAAAGTATTACTTATATCACATTGTTATATTGTATTTTATGAGACCACGGTTCTCGTATGCATCTAAACATACTTCTTAATCTTTAAAATTTAAATCTATAAATATTTAAATCTTTGTAAATTTATATTCTTCTTGCACAAAACCCGTTACTGTACAATTTCATCCAAACTTTTGAATACATTATCAAGTAGGAACAACCGCAGATAAGCGTAATGCAAAAACTTTGTACCGTTTTATTCAGATACCTACTATTTCCATAAAGAGGATCTCTTCCTTATTATAAACTTTGAGAGCTGGCAGAACGCTGTAGTGATTATTTTTATACTAAAGTATTTTTTCCGCGTATAAATTATTCAATTTTACTGCTTCGCAAACAATATTTCATAACTGTATCCTACCTAACTATCGGTTACTTTTATTTGGATCTGGACGACAATTAGATTTGAGTTATAGAGTATTAAGTAGGTAATATATAAATGGGACGAACTATAAAAATACATTTGGCCCTCCCATACAAAATTTTCAATCATCTGATTTGATGAACTATGGAGGTCTAAATTTTTATTTATATTTCGACCCATGTTCCACGGGGCAAGTTGTACAGTTTTATGACTACCTTGACTTGCTCTCGGCTTTATTTGTTGTTCTGTAACACGTTGTATAAGGAAGTTTAAGCACGGATTGATAGGTACTCAAGTTTAATTGATCCTTTTCTAAAAAAAATGAAGGTAATAATCCAATAATCTCAACAACAAATTCTTTTTGCAGATCAATTTTCATCAATTTTATTTTGCTTCGCTTGAGCCGGTAAATTCCCTTGAGACAATTTGTCACTGCTGGCTGTCAAGTGACATCGATCAAGCTTAGGCGTCGCCAATCGCTCTTTCGAAACGTCTTCATTACAACAAATTACTTTAAGCACATCCAATTTTAAGACGTTCCGTGAGAGGTTAAGTTCTTTGTTAATTTAAGGATAATCTTTATTACTTTCAGGCTTATGAGCCTGGATTATATGGATAGATGTGTAATTATTTTCATTTTGTATTTATTGCATAAAATGTGGCGCTTCTTATGTTAGCTACAATTTTTTCTAGCTTTAATCATCTCGTAAAGTCGGCTCATCGGACTATATTGCGACAATAAAAAGTTTCTTTAGTACGTCAATTCTTTTTTATATTTAATTATGAAAAATTGCCTGTTTATTAGTTGTTGAACTACGATTGTCTTAGTTGTACATTGAAAGAAATAAATGTAGCCTTTGGAGCAATTATTGACTCTCTTGGCAAGTTAGCCTGCACCTCCTGCAAGCCGCAAGAAACTTTGAATGAAAGCTTTCCGTTGATAAGAACAAAGGGAAAGTTGTAACTTTGGCCTACAATGGCAAGAAACTTGTAAACAATGGGGAAATATTCTGTAAAGACGAGTCAATTTTAATTATAATACTTAATAACAAAAGAGGTAAGGCATAAAAAAACGTTTCCGTTCAAAGATCAAAAGTTTAACATAATTAAATATATTTTTGATAGTCAGTTTATGATCTGTTTTACTCGATATTTTATGTAGGTTTTATACAGCTCCTTAAACTAAAAATGTAACGTACATTAAATAATAAAAAAAAATTAAATTCTTTATTACATGGAAAAATTACATGCTTTGATAAATATGCAAATGCGATACCTTGCGGATCCCAGTACCTCCTAATCAAACTGGTATGGGATGCTTGGCAAATCGCAGTTTAAGGTCTAGAGCTGACAGTAGACTCGGAATCTTTCAAAAATGGCAAGAGGGTTGGACATAACTGTATATAGGGTGTATTTTTATTAGTGGCGGATCCGTTAAGGGTGTGTTCTGTCAATGAAACTGAACAACTTTCCCCAAGGAACATAGGTCGAAATATGAAAAAGAAATTTGGCCCTCCCATACAAATTGACCCGGCCGGCCAACACACTTAGTATGGGAAGACTAAATTTTTTTTCGTATTGCGACCTATGTTCCTTGGGGAAAGTTGTTCAGTTTCATTGCCAGAACGCACCCTTAACGGATCCGCTACTAATAAAAATACACCCTATATACATTTTGGCATAAAAAGGCAAAAAAGTACACCAAGGCAATGTGCTGGTTGATTTTGAGTAGCTGATTGAACTTGGCTACTTGCTCTTGTATGAAGAATGCTTGCTTGTCGGTATTCTACAGGATACACTTCGGGGAGTGTGCACAGTCTCTCCATAACCTGATACCTCCGTCACCATTCCATCTACGGTGCACGAGACGCCGGTTGGGATTCCACCCTTATATCGTAGACATCCCGCAAATTCGCACAAAGCGCTTCGCTTCTACATTTTTAATGCGAACTGCTAAGGAGTGGAACTCCCTGCCTGCGGATCTGTTTCCGGAACGTTATAACCTGGGCCTTTTCAAGGCGAGACTGAATAGGCATTATCTGGGCGAGCATGTTCCATCATCGTCTGCATCGTCACTTAACATCAGGTGAGATTGCGGACAAATGCTTACCCATTATTTATAAAAAAATAAAAAAAAATGTGATTCTTTCGTCAAGCTGTTGCTCTTCTATAGTAGCCTTAACGAGTCTTGGTTGATGTCCGAAGTTCATCATTTTTTTCCTTATTTAACTTCTTATTTTTTTTTATCTTTTATTATTGGGTATTTTAATCTCCGAACCTTGGTTTACTTTTTGTGATTTTACACCTCGCGGTTTCCTAACTTATTGCGTCTGTTGTGCAGACCAATATTTTTCTAACAACATATTGTTCCAGAACGTACTAGGGAACTTGCTACTTTTCACACGTTTAAACACATAACTTACGTCAACACGACAAAACTCTTGCTGCAGCAGCCACATTAGTTCTGAAAATCCCTTTATTTCTGCCCGTAGTTTCTGTCCGGGTACAACTCTGCTCAAAAAAGACTTTTCTGAACCTAAAGTAGGTTCGCGTTTTGTGACATTTCATTTGTCTGAGCCCGCACATGCAGTGGCAACAATGCATTCGGCGGCGTGTCAACTAAATCTTTGTTAGTGTCGACTCATATTAATTGTGGACTTGTCGGATTAATTCTTAAAATGATTGTGGAACATAAAAATGTCTGCAAGGTATTCTACAGGTTGCATATGAGTTGTGAAACATTTTACAGTGAGTCAATTCATGAATAATTAAGACTGTCTTTCAGCAATACATATAAATGACGATCATGTGAAATAATTTTAAATTCATGTTCAAATGTGACAATTGAATAAGCGACATAATATTCTACTTCGATATTATGCTGTTCTTGAGATTTAAATAACTAAAAGCTAAAAGTATTTTATAATAGGCGTTTCTTTTAAAAAGCGCCTATATAGGCAGGCCAGTGCGTTGGTAGATTCACCTATCGAAAATGAATTATAGCCGTTTTAACAACTTCTATAATTTTCTTTATTAGAGAAGAGATTCGTTTTCATTTTGGCGGATAATACAAAAGCCTTTAGCCGGCTTTTTTGCATAGAAGTGTTTTTAAACCTACAAAATTTTCACCTTCTTTTCTTTATTTAGGCTCTCAGAGTCAGTTATTACATTACCTTTCTTTGTAAAAAAAATACAGTAAGAAACATTTTACAAGGTCATGTTAATGAAAAATCCTCAATGTTGCTGGAATTAAGGTCTGAAAATGAATTACCTGAAGAAAATTTTCAGCTTAAATAAATAAGAAAAGGTAAATCTTAGTCAGCAGAGCTTAGTTAGTCATTGACGGTGCTTTTTAGGGATTCATACCTCAAAAGGTGAAAAACGGAACCCTTATAAGTTCACTTTGTTGTCCGTCCGTCTGTCCGTCTGTCCGTCTGTCCGTCTGTCCGTCTGTCCGTCTGTCCGTCTGTCCGTCTGTCCGTCTGTCCGTCTGTCCGTCTGTCCGTCTGTCCGTCTGTCCGTCTGTCCGTCTGTCCGTCTGTCCGTCTGTCCGTCTGTCCGTCTGTCCGTCTGTCCGTCTGTCCGTCTGTCCGTCTGTCCGTCTGTCCGTCTGTCCGTCTGTCCGTCTGTCCGTCTGTCCGTCTGTCCGTCTGTCCGTCTGTCCGTCTGTCCGTCTGTCCGTCTGTCCGTCTGTCCGTCTGTCCGTCTGTCCGTCTGTCCGTCTGTCCGTCTGTCCGTCTGTCAGTCTGTCCGTCTGTCATTCTGTCAAGACCCTTTATCTCAGGAACGCGTAAAGATATCGAGTTGAAATTATAATTGTATACTTAAATCTATGAACGCTAGTAGTTGTGAAAAAATCAAGCAACTAACTTCAAGTCGAAAAAAGATATAGCCGTTTATGCAGTAAAATCGCATGTTTTTTACCCTCTCAAGGGAATTAAAACTCAGTGGATACTTCCCTTTGTGTGTGTGGGGGCCGAAAAAAAAACAAATTTTAAGAAATTTGGCAAGTTGTCCAAGTGGAGTATCATATGAAATATAGGTTTATCAACAAGAATAACCTACAAAACTTAGTACGGAACCCTCGGTGGACGAGTCCAACTCGCATGTTTTTTATGATATCAATACAAAGTATAAAATGAAGAGGCATTTTGCGTTTCTCTGTCTTTCTCATATGGAATTCGCTAACTCCTCCTAAACCACGCATCGGCTTTTGATGCGATTGTTTGCTAGAGATATAATATTTATTCTAGAGAAAGTATATGATTTGCCGGAAAAATGCCTTTTTCCCGAAGAAATATGGGTTGCAGCGGGTTTATTTGGGTTCACTGTGTCTATGTCGGTTCAGTGTCCCTTACGACGAAAAAGAAAAAAGTAGAAGGAAATAAAAAAGTATTACTAATTATGATCAAAAATTACATGAAAAGTTTGTAATAATAATAATTATAACTATTCACACCTACTGAACCAACTGCAGTTTTAGAGAAACTATGTTGCTAAGACGGGCAAGCACAGGCCAGCTATCGAGTTTTAAAATTGCTTGTTGAAAGGAATTACTATAGGTAAATTCGTTTTTAATGATTTTACTGAAGATAAGGTATTCAACGTACCTACACAGTATTGATAAATCGTGCGACAATCAAAATGCATGGTACTAAAATTAGCATAGATATTGCTCAGCTTCGTTGGAGGTGAAACGCTGATGAATTTTGAACACTTCACTTCACATCTAGATTTTTTGGTTTTATTTAAATACGATTCGGTATTATAAAAAAATGGATTGTTTATAATATATGATGAATGTACTCAATATTTTTCTTGTTTTCAGATATGTGTGAATCAAATGTCTTTGAGTGCGGCGTTGATTTTATTGAATACTTCACTACCTACCCAGGATGCAAATTATTGTTGCTTTGGTTGCAATCATTGTAACCATTTTCTTTTCAGCTGACCTTAAATACATTCTTGAATTTTAATTGCAAATATCCAGTATTCCGTTCAAAATAGGATACGTCTCTATCAGAACTTAATCAACCAGTTTTGCATGGGAAAATCGTTGCCATACCTTTAATTTTTCGCGGTTTTGATGTACCTAAAAGTGAAGATCTTTACTAATAACTTAAACCATACCTAGGTTGCAATTATTGACGCATTGGCAGCATTCATTGCAATGTGTTTTATTTCCCACGTTTAAACCTGCTATTTCAAATCAAAATTTAAAAAGGGATATTATAAATTGCATATCAAATAAATATTCGCCTATCAATACATAGTCATCATTTATATTTTTTTTTACATCAAATATCTTACTTCACTACAAATAAACTAAATGTTTAACAAAACATAAATTGCAGATAATTCGAAATTTTACATCAATATGACATAACTTTTTTCCTCATAATGCAATACAGATAAATTAATTTTTGTACAAAAATACTACATACATAGCATGAATACTGACTGCACAGCAAATTTTCCATATTTCATAGCAAAATAACTATCCCAGTCGCATATTAACCAGTAAACATACGTAAGTAAACATAAGTTTATAGGTCCGTTACGTATAGCCTAACCGAACCTGGCGCGGAAAGCGCCAGGTTAGGTTAGGTTAGGTTAGAACTTTGACCACAACGCACGAGCCGAGCGAGCGGAGCGAGCGTGCCGCGGCAGCGGCCGGCGATGTGCCAGAAACGACACGCTATGCGAGTCATCAATTTAAAATATGATTATCGATGTGTATAATTAACGATGATGGTTCATCTCTAATAAAAACTGCTGTAAAAAATATAAAAATAGAAACAATATTTAAAAGAAAAAGAGTTAACAGGTATAATGTGCATTAAGATTATTAGCTGTGCATTGATGAAAAAGCTTTTGCTTTAGGAAAAATCGCTGTACGCTGCGAAAATAAATTGTAGTGTGTTTAGTGATATTTTGAGTTGAATGTTATGCTGTGCAATCAGTAATTTTGATGGGAATTTGGAATCTTATTGCATAGAAAAAGGATATTTTTTGATTTGCGTTTAAATACTACCCATTTAAAAAGAAGCATATAAATAGAGTCGTTTATGTATGCGCCATATACATAAATGACTCTATTAAAAGTAATTGTAATTACGATGAATGCACCGTTTATGTTTCTTGTTTTAAGATACAGTGAACCTAGTGACTTTAGTTGCGGGGTTGATGATCTTGATGGATCGCATTACAATTTACCCAGGTAGCAATTATTGCCGCTTCTGCTTTCAACCATTGTTTGAGGAATCGTCCAGGGCTACGTTATTGGTGCCTTACCTATATCATGATGGAGAGCGTTATTTATATATTTTTTTCAATAACGTGGGCCTGGTTAATTTCTCATTGGTTAGGCACATTTTTCAGTTACAATCGCAGATCGCAGATATCTATATCTACAAGTGTTTTTTTCCATGTTTACCCGGCATTTAGTTTTTTGCCCAATTTAGGTAATAGAAAAATAATAGCGTTATCATGTATGTATGCATTACATAGGTATTTATATTACAGTATTAATAGCTCGTTGGATTCTTATTTATAGCGCGCCACTAATTATTACCGCTCCGGCAGATTACAAAAAGATGTATAATATTAATGTTGCCCACACTTTTTTTTTCATAACAGAATATCTACTGCATATCTTACTCTGATTTGAAACATAGTAGGTACGAAGATGTTACATTTCCTGCCGTGTATCGTATCTAAGTCATCAAATACACATTAGTCTGATAGTATGATTTTTTTGTAGGTACACTAAAATAGAACTTATTGCTTTGAATAAAATCTTTTTATTGTGAAGTAGGTGAAGAAGTAATTAAGTTATTATACCTACAGATGTTTTGATTAATATTAAAAACTATCTACAACGTTTTTATTATATCATTTAAGTAATAATTTCGACCTCTTAGTAAGGAATGGGTTCATTTAAAGAAATATTTCAAAACACAAAACGAGTTAGTAAACTTTACTGTGAGTGCCACAAAAACACACCGTCGTCAACCTGCTAATTCCGCTGGTAAACGAGATGTAATAACGCTGAAATACTGTAGGGTTTGTAGTTAGTTTATGTGCCGGAAGGGATGCTAATGGTGGCCCCACTCTAATTGTTTGCATTTTCTTTTCCGGCCTCATTGGGAAGGTGAAATTAGACGTGTAATTTGAAGGGACGAAGGCAATGACACAAATATGCTTTAACGCTTTATTTACTCTTGATGTTGAAATGAAAGCTTGATGTGATTGTTTTTCTTGTTTTTAACCTATAGAAAATTCATCACTTACTTTTTTATTTTTGGAGCTATTAGTAATATTATTGTATTATATCCTATTAAATTCTGTGCAATAGACTCGTGAAACTGAACAACTTTACCTAAGGAAGATAGGAAAATAATTGGACCTCCCATACAAATTGACTCAGTTGACTGGTACATTTTGTATGGGAGGTCCTAGTTATTTTCATATTTCGTCCTAAGTTCCTTGGGGAAAGTTGTTCAGTTTCTGTAGAAGAACACACACTTAAATACGTGCACTAAATTTAATAGGACCATAATGTACACTGCTTAGGTTTTCGTTCCGTGGTTTCACCCTCAGCTTTGACAGTTTTATTTCTAAGGAAATAAAATTATGGTTACCAATCAATAATTTTATAGCGTCGATTGGTTTCTGGCTTGTCACTTCCTGTTAAATAAACTTGCAAAAATTGTGAATCACTCTTAGATGAGGCTAAAAGTGACTCTATTTTATGGTTCACCTGCACTGCAAATGATGGTGAACAGCCAGACAATGCAATTATTTTGTCAGCTCTGAAGGAGGTCAAGTGCTCGAGCATCACCCTGACATCAGTATGTTCAAATCTCCTCTGTTCAACGCTGTTTTCAACGTTCAACGCTGTGCGAGCCCTTTGGGAGTATTGCGAAAGATTAGATCGTTTGCGAATAGGAATTTTGAATTCCTGGAATTAGATCATTGGTAAAATCATATACTCGAGAAAAACTGCAACATGCAGACCAGTTCTCAAAACACCGTGCATCATTTTTGTCTATGACTTTTACCTATTATTTCTTCATAAAACATATACCTACTCTTGCACCAGGTCATGCATGATGACGCTCTTTGTTGTGGACTCCGGTCGTGACGGGAAGAAGCCGTGAATTGTCCAATACACCTTGCTGTCGTATTCACAAGTAAAGTGAACTTATGAATACGACATCAAGGCGAAAAATTATCGGAAAATTAGAAAAATAAACAGATTGCTCCGAATATTGTGGGGTTGTAGGTGTATCTAGTGGTTGGTCCTCTACACAATGTCCGAAAACTTATTTTCGATTTCACGCAACGCTATCGGAGTGAAGAGGTTAATTAAGTGTCTTTTAAGCTATGGAATAATTTTTGATACTATACCATTTTACTTGACTTGCGATAAAAATTATTATAACGTCATGTATTACGCCAGGGCCGAGGTTGTTCCGAAACTTTTTAATGGCGGTTGGTGAACGTTTTTTACTGAAAACATGCTTTTTGCATCGACTACACAAAAGTTATGTTGATTATTTTTGTGTCGCCACTGCTGGTAGAGGGAAATGGTGCATGACTAGTTACAATTTTCTTGTGGGTAATTTGTGGTAAACCTTTTTTTTTTGCCACAAATTGTTAATTAAATAGAGCTAAATTTTATTAAGTGCAAGCAATTTAAGGGTATATTCTACTCAAAAACTGAACAATTTGTGTAACAAACTTTTCTACGAAATATGAAAAAAGATTTGGACTTCACATACTAAGTGATAACTTTGTTAGCACGTTTTTATGTGAGGTCAAAAATTTGTTTTTATATTTCGAAGAAAAGTTGCACATAAAAGTTGTTCAATTATTATGTGAGTAGAACATCCCCTCAAATTATTCGTAGGTACTTAATTAAAAATATTAATTATATATTTTCCCTTCAAACGGCACTAAGTATAACTCGTGCTCCAACCTACTCTTATTTTTGTAGCACTTTTAAAATTTCAAGTTTCCCAGCTTACCAGTACCTATGCCAGCTCTGCAGCTGTATAGCAGTATTTCCACTTAGTACTTATAAGAATAAAAGCTACTCAAGCGTCATTGAAGTCTATGATTCTACTTCTTAATTTGGAATTCTTTATGATTTTGCTACGATATCTTTTACTTGTTAGAAGGTAATAGATAGCGTATCAAATTGTTTTAATTGGTATGAAAATCTAATATTTGTTTAGGATAATGAGTTTGTTTAAATCTAACACTGATTTCAGAGTCAGTGTACCAAGCTAGCTTACTCAGCTGCTTTTATAAAACATAATATAATTTAATCAAGGATCAAAGAAAATAATACTACATGTAAACCACTCACTTTCTTGTAAATGATAAGTCTAATAGGTCAAACTAAATAAGTTACGCAAAGAACCAAAGTGCACAGTCCCATAGAAAATTGCTCAGGCAAAAGATTTTTTGTATGGGCGGTCCAATTATTTTAAGTTTTTTAGACATTCAACTTTTAAAATTTAAAGTTCTTAAATTTGACCTGTTGAGCTTTAGGGAAAGTGGTTTGTCCGGTAACCACTCAGTATAAAAGGTGTGCTACTCTAAAATTACCAATTGCACAAAAAATTTGGTTAAAAACCATGCATTTGAAATGAATTTGTAAATATTCGTGTATACATTTTCTGCAAAAGAATTAAAATGGTCCTGAGGGCAATATCATAAAATTTCCAATCACTCGCAATGTGACATTCGTCGAACAAGGAAATTCTCGTTTTGTTGCTTCTCATATCAATTCTTACAGGAAAAGATCTTTTTTGTCACAAAAATCTTTTCTTTTTCATATTTACGACTCGAAGTTTACGAGGAGGCCTATTCTTTTCTACCCGGTCGCTTTGTGTTTGGAGCAAGCTACAACCTAATGTATGTTTTAAATATCTATCTATAATTAGTCTATGAATTACATTTATTTTATAAGAAAACACCGCTGATTTTCTATATCTCTTACAATCAATTTATGTCGGTGCGGTAGGTTTTTATTTTAAAAGTCACGGTCACGGTCATCTAGATAAATATGTTTTTTAATCCCTGTAATAAAATGTACTACTTTTCCTTTAATTATACTGTTTATATTGTACCAAAATAAGTGTTCTTTGTAGTTAAAAGCTTCTTAGCCTCTGAAGATTCTTAGTACTGGAATTAAATCTCGCTATATTGTGTAACTTAGCTCCTAATGTTACGTCACGTAAGTCATAAGGATCGAGGCCCGCATAAAATGTGCATTAGTCTGAACAAATAAACGCTCTTATCCCTCCTCGTGGGGCGGGATTTGTGGCCACGCAGTCCGCCATAAACCTTCTGTGCGAGTTGTGGCTGGAGACGTATTTTTGATCCAGTGGACTCTTAATTCACATCTCGAAGCTGTAAATGGCATTTTGGACCTGTACATTTCTACAAGGATGTTGTTTTCTTGCCACTTTTATCAAGCCTTAAATTTTTTTGCTACCTACTTGCAGTAGGGAAAGCTGATTATTTATATCAATTTTTAAGCCGGCATCAGCTGAACGATTCGTTTCTGTGCCGGAAATGACCCTTGCACGGGTTTAAATCAATGATTTTTGATAGTGTTGGTTACAGGGTATAAATCGTGAAAACAACGACCAATTTCAGGGAATCACTAAAATAGTTTCACCGTTTCCAATGACAAATTATTACCGTAGAAGTTATTTAAACATATAGCGAACGAGTCAGAAATATGGGTCCTAGCTGAAAGTGATGGGGACGGCATTCGTTTTTCACTTTAACAAAAATGGAATGGCTAAAAGGCAGCGCTAGTAATTACACAGTAAAATAAAATTCCGTTGGTTATAGAGCCAACAATTCTGAATGTCAAATTGTAGGATTTGTATGGTATTTCAGCCAAAAGAATAAGTTGAACTTGATTGATTGAAATTTACTTACAATTATATATCAGTAAAAAAAGAACACGATTTGCAAATTGCAGAAAAAATATTAACCACAATGCATCAATTACTTCTATTGAACTTTTCTCGAACCATTTCAAACTAACTAAAAATGTGTACCAAAAACTAATTGTTACATCGATGTTGCGTGCAATTCGATTCTCACGAAACAATCGAGCATTTTTTATAGTTACTATGCAACAAAATTTGCGCTACGGCATGTTGCAGTTAGTTCATGTAGTGTAGGTTTTTACTCTAGCATGTACAAAGCTGACCACAAGCCTGTAGTAATTGTAAAATATAGTAACGTTAACTGATCGCCTCGAATTTTAGTACAATACAAACTATGCCTAAAGTCGAGCCGGTCATCCTTTTTGTAATCCATTTATGTTACAGATTATCTCTGATTATAATAACAGCCTAGACTATGAAATTATTTGTAGGCTGTTCATCGCCTCGTTCACCTCCAATTGGAGATTAGTTTATGCGAATTATAAAACAATTTTTGTTTACGTTTACATTTTTAATTATATATTTCTCGTTATAAATTATGAACAGAAACAAGTAAACCGTTTTCGAGAGCCATGTTTACGATAATATTAAGTGAGTACTAAATAGTGGTCTGGCCGTGAGTATCACACCATTTAGGTGGCAGAATGCCCCTTTCCCAAAATGTCTCCTGGTTTCAAAACGTCGTCCCTATCCCAGAATTTCCCTTTCTCAAATTGCCTTCTCACAAAAAGGCTTATTCTCAAAATGTCCCTTTCCCAAATTGCCCATTTTCCATGTCCTTTTGTGAAAAAATCCAAACTGCATCGGCCTTTTATAGCCCTAGTCTAGAAATATTTACAAAAAAAAATAATCGTGCGTGTACATTTGTTGAGCACGGTATTAAGAAATGACCATTTTTCTGATATAGGTACCAGAAACAGAGGAGGGGAGGTTATTTTAAAATACTAGGTATAAATACTTACCTACAGGGCAACAATTGCCATTGAGTTTAAATAGGTGCAGAACTTGTTTTTTAATAGTGGGGCGTAGTAAGGTACTATCACGGAAGTTGTTAGAGACACGATTCGTTTGGGATATTCAAACTATGAAACTCTAGACATGTTTTGAGCTATAATCTACCCATAAGGCACCCAAGGGTCACACCCACATTACCCGATCTCATTAACCCACACGTACCCGTCTAACAAACGATAGTGTAATTTTGGTTAGTTTCACGGGAATTTCAGACATTCAAACACTCCGAACTGAGAATAGCAACACATTACTGCAACATGGGTATTTGCTTGCTTTAGGAAGCCAAATACGAGAATACTCGTACTGTTGCGAATTCCTGTTTTGCGTGCTGGAATTGCTTTAGTTATGTTGTTAATTGAAAACTTACTTTCAAAGAAAAAGGACTACTATGTACGTAGAAACAAACATTTCAGCAAACAATTGAGGAGTTGTAATTAGGGTTCCATCGATTTAAAAAGCTTAAAGAGAGAACCGTTACGAATACACATGACCCATTTTAAACAATTTCCACACGATTTGGTTGAGTTTGAACATAAAACTAAAGACGAAGCTAGTGCGATAGTTTAAAACTCTTGTAGTACAGCCATTTCAGCCTGGAAACGCTTATTATCCTGTTCCAAGGCAGTGAGTCCCCCGCTCCATCGTCCTAACATTGTATCGAACAACTTACTAACTGTACTACTCGTAAAATCTTTAGAGCTGATGTTGCATGTTTCAACGATCGTAGTTTCACTATTTAAATTGTAGATTACGAAGTAAAACGACCACAACTCTTGATACAATTACCAAGCACAAATAAAATTGTATCATAATGGATATAAATTTCACTTTTACAGTTTCTCTGCGTCACGTCGGTGCTTATAGCAATATTTAGGATAGTTAGATCTGATATTCTTCTAAAATTACCTTGTGGGTCTTAAACTTGGATAAAAGCCGTACTTAAATGACGCAAATACATTCATACATCCGCAACGTGACAATTAAATTTTATAAGGACTGGATGTATTTTTATCCAAGTTTAGTTCGCAAGATAAATTGCTATGTAACTGTATGGTTATTAATGATTCAAGATTCGAGATTCAAAACTTTTATTTCCAAGTAGATTCACAAAGAATACTTTTAGAATGTCAAATACAAATACAGTCAATATAGGTTGGTGCATCAATAAAATAGAATATCAAATAAAATGTAGGTACACAAGTGTAAAAATTAAAATTATACAATTATTATGTCAATTATAAATTTCATGCACGTCCTGATTTGGTATTAACAACGCGAGCATGTTTTTTTGTTCTGAGCTGGAACTTTAAAGGTCCATACCTCTTTGTCATTAATGTAATCATCTTACTTATAATAGGCTTTGTAACATGACCTTCAAATGAAGTCCTAACTTTAGCTAGTCTATACTTTGGTTGGTCTATTTAATTTTCACTCCTTGTATTAAGGTTATGCCTGCCATAATTATATTAATTTCTTTAAACAGTTCCCTTAGTTTCTTTAAGTTTATAAATTTCTATACTGGCTGTGCCGGAGCCAGACGCCCCTTGGCAGATGGTGAGCTGGAAATGTACCTAACCTGCCTAATTGCGAAACTACTAATAATATAAATGAAATACGTATGTTCCGTACAGGTTCTGTAATCCAACTGAAAGCAATTTATGACAAAACTATCAAAAATACATCAATAAGACAAAGTTCAAAAAAGTATAAAAAGTAATAAAGATAAGGCTAATGCTCTGAAAGAGGTGCAGTTTAAAAGAAAAAAAGAATTGTTTCAATATTCTCGGCGCGACCCCACAGCAAAATTCTTTAAGACATAACACACATGTAAGTCTGAATAGTTCGAACAAATTCACATTCGTAACTATCCACACTTGCACTAATCCTTATAACACAGTTCATTCTCAGAACCGATACACAATATTTTTGAATTACTCTTGCTCCTTTTTTTTATAAAACCACTTTACCTTTATTGTGGTTGCGTTTTCTGGTATTTCCCCGGTGATTTAAACAGCCTCGTGTTTCACAAAAGCCCGCAGAACTGCTTCAGCATTTTGTTTGAATTCAATTCATTGTTCAGAAGTGAACTTTAACATTAAGCGACTTTTGTATTGAAATGGGTAATGATTATTCAAACAATTTCAGAGCTTTTTAAGTACCTTAATTTCTTATCTTTTCGGCATATTTTATACAAAGAAGTAGATATAACGTAGAAACCGAAATTCTGATTACTTAATATTTTAAGGTGAAACTTTTTGATACTACTGTGAACTTTTAAAAATACTTGTGAGCTTTACTTAGGTACCTTTCCTCATATTTTTTAACTTTATTTTCCCTTAGGATGCTTAGTACAGCCTCATTGGCACTGTTTGCTAAGTTAGTGTGGTGCTGCAGCCGCTTTTCTGCTGAATACGACCTAGTTATTTTAGTGGTTTTGCCTACTTAGACCAAGTTATTCTCGCAAAACCTCAACGTTGCGTTTTCATTCTAGTAGATATTCGCTTTCCTGTTTTGTTAATGGTTATTTTTTCAGCAGAATTTTGAAACGTACTAAAACATAAATGGTGTGATTTGTATTGTGAGGCTATGGGTCCCCCGCAGTAGAAGAAGAAGAACCAGGAAAATAAAGAATTTAGTTTCACGTAGATAAATTTATTGCAAGGCTGTTAATTTAACTAAACTAACTTTACTAACTAACTCCGCTGGCTCAGCGACCCGAAATGGATCTTGGTTTTCAAAACGAGCCTTCGCCACTTAGAAATCTATGTCCTGCGCGATCTTCTGCCAGCTGTTGACTTGGTTGCTATCTATCAGGGAAGCAAGACAAAGTCAATCAAGACATTTCATTCTAGTGTGCTTGTATTTGCGTGTTACATGCAAACTTTTTAACTCTTGAACATGTATAGGGTTAAATTTAAATAAGTACAAATATCTTCAGGGTTTGTTCTACTCACAAAACTCAAAATCTTTAATTAGAAACTTTTATTCGAAAAATAAAAAAAGGACCTCCCGTACTAAAATATTAAAAAAGTGTGTCGTCTCGTGTGTGTCTACATACATGTTTTTTTTATAATCGAAGGAAAGTTTGTAGGTATTAAAAGTTGTTCACTTTAGTGAGTAGAACACTGCCTTAAAACATTTGAACTTAATTAAATGTAATCTAATATAATAATTTTAAATTCCACCTATATACCCAACCTACTTTTACAGAATACGGTTTCTTTCTTGAAGTCCTGAAGTTAAAAGAAAAATGACAAAGATGTAATTGACAAAGATGAAAGTTTTTACGGTACATTAACAATTTAAAGTGTTGTGGGAAACAAGTTTCTTCTATGAAGTGAATAAGAAATAGCTTGGTAAAAGACAGGCAAAAATTACTTAATTTAGCATTTTTTTTTTGTACATACTGAAATGACATGACTTCAGCATGTACATAAAAATAAAGTAGATGTGTTTGTTATAAGCAGCATCTCAAGCAACCCAATAAAGTGGTAAATTAGGTATATTAACCATATAACATAACAGTATCCCATGATCTCTGAAATGGGAACTAACTGAATACGATACCGGTCAAACACAAAATAATAAAATAAAATAAAATAAAACAATGACTTATTTAACCTGCACATAATAATACAAATTGAATTTTAACAATATTTTAAACACTAAATTAAAGCAGCAAAGGAGTAAGTCAAATTAAAACTACACTAAAAAACTGTATTATTCGGGTACTTATGACTATATAATTACCCGAATAATGCAGTAAATATTTTGTACCGCAGTATAATCGTTAAAATGTTACTGTTATATTCTTTTGCTCATATAAACTTTAAAAGTTACGAGTCTTGAATCCGTAATGTACGTTTATGACAGCTATTTCAATTTCCTCGCATTTAACCCACGCTTGAAGAAATATGCAAAGAGCGGTGAAAACACACATGCGAGGAGTTATAAATATGCATATTTTAAGAAAATTGTGTTTCCGGATGCATATTTCATTTTCGTCCAAATTCAGAGGCTACTGTTTGTTCGTAATGAAATTAAATTAGTTATTGGATGGTGCATTTACAAAACGGTGAAACGGTTTAATTAAATTTGAATAGATAAACATTTACAGCCGCAACAGTCCACTGCTGGGCCTCGTTTAATAAAACTGTCAATCTGACAAAATTGTCAAAAACCGAATTTACCATGACAATTCGACAAATTTGTAATTTGTCGAATTGTCATGGTAAATTCGTTTAATAAAGGTGACAATTATGTCCAAAATCGACAGGTAAAATGGTGACAACTTGTCACCATTGTAAAAGCGTTTAATAAAACTCTGCAATTGTCAAAAACCATGGTCGAAACCATTGACAATTGTCAGTGACAAAATTGTTGCATTGTCGCGACATTTATGTCAGGTTCTGACATAATTGTCAGACTTGATTTTACGAAACAGAGAATGGGATAAGTACAATAAAATAATTGACACAATTATCTACTATAATATTCTATGATAGGTACGTCTGGGAATGGTCTCCCTACATTTTCTCTCTGATTCGCGGAACGGCAAATGCAAAATTTATTCTACTGACATGTTCTTTGGCGACCCCTCAGTTGTATTTGTACTAAGCATTCCTTATCATGACTACTCTCATTGCTTAACGTAAGCACCATTTTTGTGATATATTGAGCTTTTCTGTACCTTCATTTGATTGCGTGACATAGGGTAAGGGCACCTGTCAATAAAATCCGACAATTCTACAAGTTTGTCAATATGTCGCGACAATTTGCTGTTTAATAAAGCAAAATTGACAAGTTTTTCACGACAAATTGTCACCTGTCACCTGTCGCGGAAAAAGTTTTATTAAACAGAAAATTGAAAAATTGTCACGACAATCCGACATATTTGTAAATTTTCCACCATGACAATTTTGTCACCTGTAAGTTTTATTAAACAGAAACTTGTCAAATTGTCGGAATTGTCAACCATGACATAATTGTCACATTGTCAGTTTTATTAAATAGGCCACTGGACATGGGCCTCCCCCATATTGGGGGGTTTTGTCATACTCACCACGCTTGGCAGGGGGACTGGCGAGCGCAGTGCAAGATGATTAATTCACAGGGAACGCTGCTGCCCATTCGCTGGTAGAATTGGGGTGATGCAATTGTAAGCCGGCATCACACGGCAAATAAACGAACGATGAACATTATATCGAAAAATATGATTTAACTATCGCTTAGGTAAAGATTTTTTCAAGCGCCACGCGATGAGGCAACGTTTCCAGGATGTTGGTAGCGTTACCGCGATGCACTGCCGGCCGAGGCAACTCTTTGTGTATAGCAACTGCCAGCTCTGTGGTCCCTAGTTGCCTCGATGAGGTGTAAAGAAATGTATTTAAGAAGACACTGTCACCTGGTCCCCAAGGACCCATAGTTTCTACTGCGAGGAGCACAAATAAGTAAGATCTCAAATTTGTTTTTTAATTAAGTCAAAAAAACGATATCATCTTGCTAGTTTTACTCACTAAATAGAAAATTAACAAATAAATTAAAAAAGTTAATAAGTTAACGTTGATTGCTTTAACTTACGTAGTGTGTTTTATGCAGAATTCGCAGACGTAGCTTCTTACACATACGGCTTTTTTTTCTCAAGTTCCATGACGAATATTAATTTAGCAAGGCTCTGAAACAATTTTTTTATTTAACTGTTAGAGGCCAACAGTAGTCGTTGTGGCTGTTTAAGAATGCATTCAAGATTTTCTTGTAAATTTCCGAAAATTGCTTTTTTTTTGTAAATCGTGAGTGTTGTGTACCGGTTCAGTATAAAATGTTTACAAAAACTTTAGAATAATAAAACAATATGTGGGTAGCAGGAAAGAAAATCTAGTCGCCTACCACCCACCGCCCAAGATTTATTTTATTATCATCTAAAAGAGTTCTATTACATACATACAAATGCATAACAAGAGTAATTAAAGACTTTATTAACCGCAACCCCTCTTTAGGGCTAAAAGGACTCTTATTAGATAAGTCCTTTCTCTAGGACAAATAAATTGTATACCAGACACTTCCCATGTTAGGCATACAATTTATGGAAAACAAAATTTTTCATCCTGCGTGCGGTCAAATATTTGCAAGTTTATTACAAAAGAACTAGCCAGAGCGTGTCAGGCGCCCACGAGTAGGGTTTCGTAGTCAACATTTACTACAACAGCGTTACAAAGTTAATTTTATTGCTGGTTTGTTTGCAACTGTACGGTTACCAACCACAAATTGAAAATATTTTATTTTTCTGAAATCTTTAATGGTCAGTATACGTTATAGTTTTCACGGTAACTGCAGGTTGAAACCTACATTCTTAATTTTTTTCAAATTCTTAACGTTTACACTTTAGGAGTTACAGCTGGAACAAATTATGGCTTAACAACGCCCATTTTATAAACAAGGATCTTTAAGCAGAAACAATTTAGTGACTTTCTTTCAAAATAACCTCCTCTTTTGATGGACCTATTCAACGATACGCTACTCAATATGACAGGAAAGACAATTTTGCTTCCCTCTCACTTGTATGTGGGGGTCCGAAAAACATTTGATGTAACTTTTCCTTAAAATTTCTAAATTGGGATCTATCTTTTCACCAAATTTCATGTCCATAGCATCAAGACTGACGATGATCTGAGGGCGCGGCATACAGACAGACAGTCAGACTTGACGAAATGATAAGGGTTTCTAGTAGACTACGAAACCCTAAAAAGGGTTTGCTACATTTTTATCACTACATTTTTATCAATGCAAAAACATTGCAAAAAATACAAAAACACTGTTTTTGGGCTAGCCAGATTGATCTTCTGGCATGTCATTGCATTGCATTGGCAGTTTTACCTGAAAGAATGGAAAACTCATAAAACATTTGAAAGGGCTTCTGAAAACAACAGTAACGCAAATTATTTCAGACATATTTCCTAACTTGGTAATAATCTAATGATTAATGAGAAACGAAAAGAAAATATACATAAATCTTCAAAGAAAATTACATTAATCAAGTAACGTCGAAATAAAAAATTACGAAATTGAGGCTCTCAGACAACATAATACTACAAATAAGCCTTTTAAAGAATCCTCAGAGGATCTCAATTACCATACGTCTGGATAATTAATGAGTTAACGAAGCACACAGAGCTTAATTCTCAAAGGATTGATTTGAAGTAGATGTGTATCAAGGATTCAAACGTGGGGCATTCAATTGCATAATGAATTGAGTTGATTGCTAGCGCCAATATATGCATTATTTAGAGCTTTGCTTCACTGCTACTATTAGTATAAATTAACAGTAATTTACCGAGGTAGACGTCTTGTATATCCTTCATCTAATAGGTATTTATATTAAGGTGTGTTATCTGATAATTACCCAGCCACTGCAATATCCTATCCAGTACTCTCCATGCTCAAGAACTTTTCTACTTTCAACCAAATATATGTTCATCTAAGTAAATGTCTTCATAAAACTTTTATCACCGGAACCCTAAAAACTTAAAAAGTTCCAGTGTTATTTGGTAGCACTCTCAATCCACTCACAGGCTCGTGGAGTTTAATTGTAGCTGTTTGTTTATTTTGGGTCACCGGGTTTTGGAAAACTTTCCGCTTGCCCACACGATTCAACTGTGTCCTACGGGAATTTGATGTGACTAAAATTTAATGTTTGGACACTGTTAGGCACATTTTTCTTTTGCAATGAAAATTATTTAGAGATTCAGTATAGGTAACAGGTGTGTTACGACCATTTTGGACAGACACACGCTTTCCTGAATTGTCAACGGACTGACAGACGAACATGACGAATTGACAATGACTTGACTATTCTTTGATTTAATATTGTTTAAAATAGTCGTGCGAAAAGCTCGATTGACCAGGTCACCATGATGTGACAGGCATGATGGGCTGCTGCCGGCCTCGAGACTAGCCTAGCAGATCCCTCGTTGTTGCTGACCAGGACTGGCCACTAAGACGAGCAAATAGACATTTTTTCATGTTTAAAATTAGTATGACACGTTCTCTTTTTCCTGCTAAGCGACGCAGTTGTTCAAGTAGTCAGCGCCATTATACGTGGTGTTAATAAAGTGCGTATGAAAAATTTAGAATGTGCGTTTTTTACATTTTGTTGAGTTTTTTTATAGTAATAGTCGTCGATATCGTAATGGTGCTGACAAGGGCCCAGAAGGACACAGCCATAGCCAAAGAAGCAGCAGCGCATGGCTCAGCCGTGCCGCCTTCTTCACCACACAGGCAGGCCGCCGCAAATCAAGGCCAGGCCTCGCACAACGAGGCGGAGGCGCTACCCGCCCCAAGACGGAACCTAGTTCTTCCCCAACGGCTTCAATTACGGTATCAAACGCATCCATCCTATCTCTAAGGGCTCAGCAGGCTCGCCAGCAAGCACAACTCACGTTGACTCAAGTGGCTGAACGTTAGAAGCCACAGCAAGGCCCAACATCTTGAATAGCTCGCAGCCGAGTCCCGGCAAGGGTCAGCTACCAGCACGAGGAGCAGTCAACTCGCTCTGCGTCTTGCCTTGCCCAATTTCCGCCATTGTGGGAGAAGTTGGGGGAGATTAGACTGACCTACCTGCTTTTAGCTATACTGGAGGTGGGGAGGGAGAGAATAGACTGACGACTAGACTTTAGACCTATGCTCTAGACTAACCAGTACTCAGCGATTGACTTTGACATTGACAGTGACGTAGTGTGACCTACATTGACAATCCGCTCTCACTGACTAAACGAGAGGAACTGACGACTTGACTTGGACTAAGTAGTATTTCCCATTGAAATCTGATAGTAATTTTGTCCAGTTGACCCATTTCGTCGATTCTAATGAGATAGTCAGAATAAAAGGGAGACTCGATTCTGCTGACAACGACTATGAAATAAAATATCCATTAATTTACCAGTTTTACTAAACTAATACCATCGTGAAGCTAGTCCCGTTGGCAGAGATTAGGCTTTGAGTAGCTTACGTCAAAGATTTTGGAATATCAGAGGTCGGTCGGCATGCAAGACTGCTAGTTCTGCAAGAATCGAAGTGCTACACCGATTCCACCTTTGATTGTCCAAATTCCGACTATTCGACTAGTATCTGTAAAGTGTTTTCAGTGACAGGGCTCGATTACTTCGGACCAATGTCAAAATCGGACTTCGAGTCGAGAAACGGTATGGAGCCCTTTTAGTATGCAAGATCCTTTAAGTGAAAGTTCCCGCGCGTGTAAAAGTTTGGCCCCGCCTTGGAAACGAATCTTTAGGCTATTCTTTAGCTATTCCGAGCCGGGGCCTTGCTGGCATACTGACAAAAAAAAATGCAGCCATTTCAAACTTTTTTTTATTGGCCAAAATTTTGTTATTTTGTAATTAATCAAAACTGGTAAGTGCTATAAATGAACATTGTATAGAAGGAATGTTACGCGTAAATTTCTGCACAACCTTGTTCTAATAACTTTTTTGATAATCTAATAGTTTGCGAAAAAAACGCTTTCATACATGACAGTTTTTTCTAAAAACTCACAAAATCTAAAATATGAATAAAGTAGTGAAGTTGGGGATTAAGACTAACTTACTGTGTGGGTAGACCTTGCTGCGGTATCCTGACTGGTACTTAGTAACAAGCTTTCTGCCCAGAGGTTTTACCCGCTGATATATTTTCAAGTAAACGAGCAAATTTTTTGCCAATTTACACCCTCAGTTTTACCACCTTATGAGATGATTTTCTTAAATTCCTTTCCTGGTGTTAATTCACCCAACAAAAATAACCTCTGCGCAAAATTTCAAGATCCTTGGTCCAGTGGTATTGCCTGTGCATAGATTTACAATTAGTAAAAAAAATATTAAATTTGTTTGCAATTGCCACATTTTTATTTTTTTGCAATCCCTTGAGGTTGCTCTTTAATAGTTCTGACCCGAGGTCCTGTTAGGATCGCAAAAAAGAATAAAATGTGGCAACAACGAACCAACACTACTAATTTCATACAAATTGTATACCACGCACAGGCAATACAATTGGACCTAGGACCCTGAGATTTTGCACAGAGGTTATTTGAATAATCTTAATTAATATCAAGAAAGGATTCCAAAAAATTCATTCCCTAAAGTGGTAAAACAGAGGACGAAAATATGTATGAAATTAACTTGTTTACTTCAAAATATATCAGCGGGTAAAACCGCTGGGCGGAAAGCTTGTTACTAAATATCAGGCAGAATACCGTAGCATGGTCTACCCACACAGCGAGTGATTCTTAATCCCCAACTTCACTACTTACTTTATACTTTCGAATTTGTGAGTTTTCAGCAAAAACTGCCATGTTGTGCGGCGTTTTTCTCGCAAACTATTGGATTATGAAAAAGTTATTGATAACATGCATATGCAGAAATTTACGCTCAACATGTCTTCCATACAATAGTTATTTGTAGCTCTTACCATTTTTGAATTATTACAAAATAACAACATTTGCCCAGTAAAAAAAATTTGAAACGGTTGCCATTTTTTTTTGTAACTATGCCAGCAAAGCCCCGGTTCGGCATAGCTAAAGAAAAGCCTAAAGATTAGTTTCCAAAGCGGGACCGACCTGGAACACGCACGGGAATTCCCAATTTTTTTTTGTATAGGAATTCTCACCTGCTATTTTTACTTGTATGACGGTGAGGGCTGTTCATATTGAAATAGTAGCTGGAGGGCATCGACAGGGATTTATAGACGACCGGTTACGAATCTAGCAAAACTTGATGTCTAGGAGCTAAAACATTTTTAATCTCACGTGCTAACGTGACTGACTAGCCCGACAGGCCAATAACTGAATGACTGGCCCGATAGGCCAAACTTGGGCCAAACTATAGACTAGACTGACCAGGCCTGACTCGACCCAACCTGACTGGCCCAGGCCTGACAATGATGTACCTGCCCTCAAATGAACATCAGGAAGATGTGATATTAATTAACTCTGTTGGGAAAGAAACAAAAGAATCGTTGGTCGGGAATTTCGTCTGAAACGTAAAAAGATTCTACTTTATCAACGTAATACTCATAGAAAATGTTGTTCAGTTCTTAGTTCTGATTATGCCTGCAAAGGTTTCGGTTCACCGTTCCTAATAATACCTACATACACGTGCTTATAGGTGCTAAATAATGTGGTATACATTACCGTTCAGGATCAAGTGAGATGTATAACCAAGTTTTTAAATAGTATCTTCTTTGCATAATCCAGCCAGGACCCAGTACCTATTATGGACTTTATATTAATCACGATTGAGTTCATTTTCTCATTGCCATACACAGAAAATGCATTTCCCGACGAATTTTGCTACATTTACTATAATTAACCATAAACGATTAATATAATTCTATAACTACTCATTTGCAACTTATTAAACACTCTCTGACACTTGTTGAATTACTTGAATCAATTTATTAATTATGTAACAATGTTTCATGAATAACAACGTAACTGCCAAGCAAAAGTTCCAAACTTTTAACTCAATGGATAGCATTCAACACATCCCTCTTGATAAACTGTCAGAAATGTTGGAAGTGGTGATTCTCGGTAGAAAGTTTACGATGTTAATAATAAATAATAATAATAGAAGTGCCAAATTTGTTGACGAGTTAAGAAGGTGCTATAGAAATATCGTAACAAGATTTCGTAGAGAAGTTTGTTGACGAAAAAGTTCATCTTTATGATAAAAAAGAAATATTTTTTCATCAAAAATGCTCTTTGTACCTGTTTGGGTTTAATATCTAGGAAAAATATTTTACCTATAGAATGGGCTCTTTAATTATTTTGTTCCGGAATAGTACCATGTCAATGTTCGAACATGGTAAATACTTACAGGGTTAAGTTGGAACGATAGTGGTTTTAGGGACCTTTTTACTGCACGCATTTGACCCCTAGGGATACGGAGCGGGTGTAAAACAGTGGAAATAGCGTTCAACATACCCGAAAGGGTTAAACTTTTTGCAGTTATAACTGAAAATATAACTTCTAGTTCGAAGTTACTCTAACTTATCCCACATTTGTTTATATTAAGTTTTAGACCTCACTTTCTATAATAGTAGTTTATGCAACTGCCTAATAATGAGAGGCTTTAGGATGAGAGTGTCTGTTTATCACACGAGGCGCAGCCGAGTGTGATAATAGTTTGACACGAGCATTCTAAAGCCTAATTATTTGCAGTTGCATACACTATTTTATCTACACTCTACAAGAAAAACTATGAAAAATAATTGAAACCTCCGCACTGCACTATGGCGATTGCAAATTTGCAAGCCTATCTACTGAACCATCAACTGAACGACTATTATACATAAGTAACTTTTTAACTAAACGTTAAAATGAAGGCTCATAAAAACTGAACAACTTTTAAAATTAAATAGCATTTATCGGTGAATTTTAATTCGAAAAATGATTTGAAGCAAAGGTTTAATAATAAATAAGTCCTCATAATTTCGTGTCGTCCCGCCGCGGGTGACACTTGTTTTTTTTTTCATTCGACTTACTGATGGCCAGTGTCAAATTGGAACAGATTACAATTTGGTATGTGGGTCAATTCGTTTAATTTTTTTTCAAATACTAGAAATCGAGTTACTTTATGTAGCTGCCAGTAGTATGAAAGTTTTTTTTTAAAGGCTGTATATTCGTAATGCAGTTCATTACGTTCGTACTTTCGATTCTGTAAAACGAATATTACGAACTGAGTGTAGATAAAATACTATTACGTTTAACGGTTTAACCGCAACACGATTTTTCGTAGAAACATACCAAATTCACCAATCTCAACGTATCGGCAGGACGGAGCCATGGTTGCAAAGAATGTTTATTCAGATCACGAAATAGTAGTTTTTTTACAGATTGATAAGGAAGTCCGCAATGAATTCACGACAGAAAACGACTTAATTTTACATATTTCATCCTAAGGCACCTTTACTTACCTTTAAGTAGTTAAAACCTTTTATGCTAGTAGTTATGTTCTTTCTTTAGATACTGCTTTAGTAGCTATGCTTGTTTACCATAGACGGATGGCACACTCGCTCGTAAATAATCTACGCATTGTTCTTTTCTTTTGGTACACACCCGAATCCAATGAGCCCGGTTTATATCCTCCATTTAAGGTTAATTCAGCAAGCCGATGTGTGTAAGGGTGGGTAACTTACTTTACTGCCTTTTACCAATCAATACTTGCTCACACACATACCTATATATAAACCTTCTCTTTTCCTATGGGACATTATGTAGACTAAAGTCTCGAACAGTAACGGTTAGACGCAAAACAAGGAGGTATGACTCGATTGTGTGATATTATTGTAAAGGAGGGCACTGACAAGGATCCACTCGTTTTGTTACGTTTCGTTACCTAATAATGTACGTACGTTACACAAAAAAATACATTTTAAAACATTTTCTGTACCTATAGGGAGGCCTTTGCCCAGCAGTGGGATCCTGATGGCTAGATGAGATGAGATGAGATGAGATTAGGTGTACAACTTTTTGGAATACTTGCCAAATTACACATAAGTTGTTGCTATGACCACCCTTGAAAGCATTTTGATACAAAATTAACAAGTTTGACACCATATTAATAATAACAAACTTAAAGATGCTTTTGTTTAAGATGTACCTAGTTAAACTGATATTCAGTAATCAGATGAACCAATGAACCTTAAAATATATTTGTTTTTTTCTTTTGATTGTATCTCTTACTAATTAATGAGATTCTTACAGTCCCACTTTTAGAAGTCAAAAATATTATTAAAAGAAATACAAATAAAAACCGGCCAAGAGCGTGTCAGACACGCCCAAAAATAGGGTTTCGTAGTCAACGTTTAAATATCAGGTTTTTCTGCGTTGCAAAATTAATTTTGTTGCTGCTTTGTTTGCAGCTTTATACCTTAGGTTAATGGTTACCAACCGCAAAGAGAAAAACTTTTATTTTTCTTGATTCTTTAGTGATACAGTATCCGTTATAGGTTTTACGATAATTTGAGATTGTAAACTGTATTCCATATTTTTTTTCGAGTTTTCAGCGTATTTAATTTAGAAGTTACAGAGCTGGAATAAATTATGGGTCAAAAATGCCCACTAATATCTCGAGACAGAAACATTTTAGTGACTTTGTTTCATAAAAACCTTCCCTTAGTTTTGAAAGGACCTATTCAACGATACCCTACTCAATATAACAGGATAAAAAATAGTTTATTGCCCCCCTCCCCCCCTTCACTTGTATGGGAGGGGAGGTCCAAAAAACATTTTGATATAATTTTTTGTCAACATTTGAAACTGCGTCCATACGGATTACTAGTGCGAATCAGCGGGGCAATCGCTAAACTTTATGTAGCTTCGTTCAGTTTTTACGCTGAACTAGTGAAAGAGAACGAAATACGAAAAGTATATTAGCAAAATAAGTAGGCAACTGTTTCGATTTCAGTTCATCTCTTCATGTAAGGAAGAGACCTTACGACAGTTGTAATTTGAAACTGCGTCCATACGGACTACTGGTGCAAATCTATGCTAATATACCTACTTGTCGTCGAAACACTTCGTTCGTTCTCTTTCACTAGTTCAGCGTAAAAACTGAACTAAGCTACATTTTTGTCAACATACAGACTGACAGATAGACAGACTTGATGAAATGATAGGGTTTCTAGTAGACTACGAAACTCTAAAAATTGGATACTTGCCGGTGCCATTTAGGTTACTTCAGCATGTAATTTAAAGACAAAATGCTTTTTTAAAGGTTTTCTTTTTGGATCAAGGCTGTTTGGGCATAAAAAATGATAGCTAATAATTTAAAGTGACGGCTTTTTATAACGGCCTGTGGTTTATTTCGACAATAAAGTTAGTTTTCTCGTTCGCTAAGAGTTTATTGCGTGAGATATAAATTGCGTCGTAACTCGTAACCGTAAACCGTCTTCAGGATACATTACAGGAGATGAGAAGTATTGCCAAGTGTTTAAGGTCAAGGTGAATTATTTTTCAAGACATTTCATATCTAAAATTACGTATCTTACTCATCACGACATCTCTTTCAGAACCCTCCACGTCGTCGCCTTTTAATATGATATGAAGAGTCCCAGGTGGTTGTAATACGGCCCCAAAGATCATTCCGCACTGTGTTCCGCACGCGGAGACGTGGTAGGTACAATAATATTTTGTCAGTATGTGACCATTTTAAAGAAACAAACAAATTCCTAAAAAGAAACTTTACCAAGATACTTTCAAGCATTTGAATTCTTCTTTGGACGTTTGAATGGTTCGTGTGACCCAGAAAGTCTATTTTTTCTTAATAGAGATGTCTTTATAATAATATGTTCAAAGCAATAAGAGATGAGTAGCAAAACTGATTATTTTGAGATACATTAAAAACGTCCATTTACTGCATAAAAACTGATCATATTCGGTTCCCTTGACAGCCTTTCAGCAGGATTTCGACGCAAAATTTCCAAGCAGCCATCAATGTTTCAAAATTTGTGTTCCCTCGATATTTCAGAAGCAAAAAATACACCGATGATACTTCCATCTTCTCTCACGTATGTCAGTAATTGAGTTTCCTCTCATATTGGCTCCCCTTTACAATATGCTGCTATTTTGGCGCTAAAAATATTAGCTATTTGTAGCACGATGACTTTAGTAGGTACAAAATATTGGGTAGGTATTGGTTTTCTTAAGAATAGCTTACCTACTTTGTCCTATTTTAGCAGACAACATGTTTTTTTACTAAGACGTTGATATTCTATTTTTTTTTTGTCTTAATGCTTAAAACACATTTCAAATAAATGAAATATGCCGTTGGAAATTCTTGAGAGAATTTGAATACTCTCAAATCACCTATCTAAGTATAACTCTACCTACTCAACTTACAAAGTGCAGAATCACAAAGCAACTTAAAGTACACGTGTTGTATGCATAACAACTGGCTCCAAAGCAGAAAATTGTAAATAAATAAAATAGAAGTGTAGTACCATTTTATATAATTTAACCGAATAAATACAACTAACGTCCAAACATGAAAGAGTTTGTATATTCCATAACAACTAAATTCTTAGTTGTTTAGTTTGTTACCCCATAAATATCTTCAGCATATCATACATTGTGTATACTTTCTACATTACCTTCTAGCAGAAAATTGGTATTTTTTAATTTTTTTTATGGAGGTGATTATTACTGTACAAATTGGTTACAAAATGACAGTAAATTAATGTTTTTACGAAGCAATTTCTGTATTTTCATCTTTAATTTATATCTAATCCGTAGCCAACCCTTCATTTTATGAAATTGCCTTGGGCGAGAGAGAAATTATGTGAAATAACTAGGCGGGACGCCTACTAAATAAGTTAGGCCTCGCCTCGGCAGCTGCGTTAAAAATACTTACGTTTTCGTTAGCATATTTCTAGCAAAGCTTTGAAAAATGTTTACTTAACTTTACTATCAGTAGTTTAGTAATACGTCTTAACTAATTTACTGAATTGACATTAAATTTTTATTTAGAAGTAGGTATATTTTTTAAGAAGTGCAACGTCAGCAGAACTAGCGCAATTCAGTAAAAGTTTCACTGAATGAACAAGAAATTTATCAATAAATTGAATTACGGATAAACGACAATAACTAATTCAGCTAAATTGTTTAAAGCCTAATTAGATTCTCATTTTATAAATTATTTCATAGATTTTTTTATGGAAACAGTGTGTTTATCCAGGGATTTTTGGTATATAAGGAAATTTGGGTAAGTTGATTTATTAAGTAACTAAGCAGGTTGAAGAGCGGATATTCCAGTATGATCATCATGAATGAATGTACACACGTACATCATAATTGAAATTACGGCATGAGAATCATTAAACTGGGGCAAAAAGTGCAAAAAGAAAGCATGTCGCTAGGCCAAGTTAGGTGAGACGTCTTCTATTAGGGTAACCATGAAACTAGTTTTGTCTGCCTGACCAAAAAGAAATTTGGGTAAAAGAAAACTTTTTTCAGTGTATGCTTGTTATTGTAAAATAAAGGCAAGCTAGGTGTGTAGGTTTTTTTTGAACCACGTCGCAAAAACAAAAAAGGAGGAGGTCCTCAATTCGTCGCGAACTTTTCTTATTATATTCTTTCCGCCTATTTCTACCACCTACGTTTGAAATTGTAATTTGGTACAAATCGTACCTGTTTTGCTTTAAATAAATTAATTCACTCAATTAAGCACTCGGACTTACTTCCCACATTTGGATCTGGGTCTACCACAATAGTTATTATTTGGTATATCTGGATTAGTTTTTAGGTAAATTAGATTTATCTGGGTTCGAAAGTTTCAGTTGAGGTACTCCAGCTGTGGTTACGGAAAGACTGAATTATCGATGACGAAGTGAAAAAAATATTTAACTATTGTCTGAAAATGTTATGAGAAATTCAGTATACTTACACGGAAATATTCCGCCTGACAAGCCCGGTTTGGGCACAGTAGCACGGAGAGGGGTGGAGTGTTCACGTCGTTAGAGAGACGTTAACGACACTAGCACGTGACACGCGAAGTCTGAACGTGCAACTTACAAATTGTAGGTTTACCTAATTTTTATCTTTCTGTGTACAGTGTGTATTATAGGCCTGTTTAAAATGCTTCATTAATTTGGTAAGTAATATTGTTAAAGATAGGTACTTTTCGCAAATTATGCAATCAACTAATAACGTCCTACTATTAGTAGTAGTAGGACGTTATTACGTTTTCGTTTATAATAATGCTTTCGTTTCTCATTTACTTGGGACTAAACAGGTAACATTTACCTGCAGAAGCCGTCAATGAGCCATTAATGAAGTGAGTAACAGGTATTGCAGCAGACCTAACCATGTAGTAGCTCTTATCTGTCTCATTTCGCTTTACAAAAATCTCAGTTCTCTTAAAGTCTATTCCCTCTTAAACAAACTGAATCCCTTTATCTTGTGCGCCAATACCCTTTAAGTACACATTCTTTCAGTGCAAGTATAACCCACACAGTAGCGGACATGGAGGAATAAACCATTGGAGTGCTAATGCAGGACTACGCTAAGATATTTAATTCATTAGCTTAGAGATTTCACCCAATAACCACATGAAAAACCGAGTATGCAGACACTTTTGAGTTGATCAATCACGTGTATGTTGTCAAAGCTATGTGACATTTACTACTCTGATCCAATTTTTCGAAACATACTCACGCTTCAGGACTTGCAGGATGCAAACCTCAGAGGGTTTTAAGGCCTAGCACTGAATAAAAAGTATTTAACCGATTGTCGTCAACTCGATAACAATGAATTAAACGACTCTCGAATTGTGACGACGCGTGCAAGACGCGTTTACCTACTAATCATTACCCAAAGTATTACTCCAGCGGTTTACTTCTCCATGTCAGCGGATAATGCTCGCCACTACAGCGAAAAGGAAGCAATAACGCCACTCCCGGAAACCTCGCCTTTTTGTTTTATTCTCAGTGTTACCATTCGAAGTGCAGTCTGGCGAAATACGCGGCCATAAAGCAGAGAAATGATGTCTGCGCCGACGTGCGAAGACTGATTTCGTTTTGTGGAAAGAAAGATTACTATGTTGCAGAAATTGCCGACTTGCAGTCTAAATGCTGCTCATATTTTTTATAGGTAAGTACAGTCTCTCCCGCTCTCTCACAAACAATTCAAAATGTAATGTTTCGATTTCTTTCAGAATTTAACATTTTATAGCAATTTTATTAAAGTTGTTATTTTTCTAGATGCAGCAATATTTACTGAAAAGTACAGGCGCCCCGCGCGCCGTTTCCTTAACTTGTGGTTTTTGTCCGGCTTGTCGGTATCAATCACAAGATAATCGCAACCTTAAAAATGGAATTGTTCATGAGTTAGCGTGAAAGACTGTAAAATGAATTTTATTAACCATTTTTGGGTTTTGTAGTCTACTAGAAACCCTTATCATTTCGTCAAGTCTGTCTGTCTGTATGTCACGCCCTCATATCTTCGTCAGTTTTAGAGCTATCGACATGAAATTTGGTATGAAGATATGGCGTTGACTCAAATATAGAAATATTGAAATAAAATTATATGAAATGTTTTTCGGACCCCCTTCCATACAAGTGAAAGGAGGACGAAATAAAAAAATATTCCCTGTAATATTGAGTAGTCTGACCCTGTTTGTGAGCATGTCTGACACGCTCTTGGCCGGTTGTTATACTTGAGCACGATTTGTACCTACCTATGACGTGTGATGCCGGCTTAGAATAGTATCACCCCAATTCTACACGTGGTGGGTGTAGAATTGGGGTGATACTATAAAATGTGTTCGGTTTGAATGGTACTATAAAATGTGACTGACGGATAATCATCCAGGGAATGGGCAACAGCGTTCGCTGTGAATGAAACACCTTGCACTGCGCTCGCCAATCCGCCTGCCAAGCGTGGTGAGTATGGCAATACCCTCCGATAGGGGGAGGCCCTTGTCCAGCAGTGGACTGTTGTGGCTGTAATCGTTACGGTATGACTTTTGGATTATCATGACGACGCTCTCACTATTGGTTCTTTTGTGTAGGTACGTGGGTTAGTGTTAGCATTTTCATGTACCTATTTTACCTACTTTTATATTTTAAAACATTTTCACATTATAAAAACCATTATTACTATTCCAAAGCTATCTTATTATGTTGTAGAGCAATCTTTTGCAATCCTGAACCTAAATGTTATTGAAAGATAACCTTTAAAGTTTTCTATTTGCTCTTAAGTAATTGGATATCTCGTTCCAAGAATGGCTCTGACGACAAAATAATCCTCCTGATCAAAACAAGGGGATTAAAGTTTAACTTTACCTTAGCTACGAACAAATAGTACGAGTTAGCACTAACTTTAGACCAAGAAATATGGTAGTCGGAACGCTTTAAACTTCAGTCTTTTCAGACAATCAGGCCAATCTACCTTATTGTCCAAAAAGCATGATGATTAGTATTATTGTTGAAAACTCAATAAAAATATACTATTATCTATTATCTACAAGTCAATAAAAATAAGCTTTTATCTTATATCTCTGCCAAGAAATTTGAAAATTGTGGGGTTTCTTGTTCTGGATTTCATAAACAATTTTGACGACATTCCCTCCATAGTTTCGTACGTTTATTGTATAATTCGCAATATTGACACCCAATCAAGCTTACTCCCTAAACTAACAGCCCTAAAACTGAACCTGAAACAGTGAGAAGATATTCACAAGTTAAAAGCAGAATAAAAGGCTAAATGGTGTTTTTGCGAGGAATCCCTAACATTTAAATTGATTCATGTTTTATTAAAAAAATATACAGGGAGTAACAGATAGCGACCCATGTTTCATGGGAAAAGTGGTTCAGTTTCATGAGTACCTTGACCTCCTTTCGGCTTATTAAACCCTTTTTGTTACTCCCGGTATAAAAGGACAATATTATTGAGACTTATTAGACAGGCCATCTCTCTGTCTTTCATTTACACGCACTTAAATCTTTAGGCATGACTAGTATGCAGCGATGCTGTTGCCTCTACAGTACGCGCATGAGTTCATGACCATGTTGAGGAATGCGGTAGTGCTGTGACTAATTCATGTTGATGTCGATATCGAGAATTGTTGCCGAACAGTTCAGTTCAGACTACTCCATAGTTATTTAGTTAATGGGTTGTTTTTCCTACAATATTGAGTAGGTAGGGTATCGTTGAATAGGTCTTTATAAACTAAGGGCAGGTTTCTTTAAAACAAAGTAGGTAACTAAAATGTATATGTCTCTAGACATTTGCTTATTAAAGGGGCCTTTTTAACCATAGTTTGTTCGAACTGTAACTTCACTGTTTGTCAATAATATTAAAGAAGTATTTATGGTTTCTACACAAAACACAACATAACGACAAAATATCGACAACTTTGTGACACACTTTTTTCCCATCACTCGACTGCGGGCGAATGCCGGGTAGTTGGGTATCCGCGGGGCGCGCCGCCCCCGCGCGCCTCCTCATTCCCCGATGGCCAAGAACTCATGCGCGTACTGTAGTGGAGTCAGCGCTGACTTTTTACGTGCATGGCAACGAGTTTATACTCGATATTCGAATGATAGCCTGAGAATTTGCTAGCATTTGTTAAAACTGAGGTCGAATTCGAAAAAAGAATGAAAATTGTTTGCGGTGGATTTAAGTCAGATGGAGAAGAACCTGAAAGAAAGGTACCATACCAACGGCTACCTGCTTAGCATTGGCTGAAGCAAAAAAAAAAAACAGTTAAAGCTAATTAGAAAGACTTATTTATGTGTATGGTACGTATGCCGGAAAATCAACGCATTCGAGCCTTCAGCACTGCAAGACAAGTAAGATAAGTTTTGATGAAAGGAAGCAGTTCCTTAGCATCAAAGGTGCGTGTTTTAACGAGATGAACAAAAATCAAAATTCTGCAGCGGCAACAAATCCGCTAGAATGCGTGCTTTCATCGACAACGTAGCACAGAAATTGTACTTACGAGAGGATGTTCTAGACATAACACAATGTATTCAAGTTCAAGGCCCAGGGTGTAGACGAAGAATATGAAATCACGATGACCGCTCTGCGAAAAAAACGTGTTGTGGCCATAATTTCTAGACTTCCCGATAACGACATTCAGATTACAGAATACGAACAACAGTCAGTGTAACTTTAGAAGAGCCTAACCTCATACCTGTCAAGTTAAGCTCGTAAGGGCAAGTTAGAGACGCGAACATTGCTGACTACTCTTTGACGCTAGCCAATAACCTCCAAATTAAGGATTTATGAGAACTGAAACAATTGGAATCCATTAGATTGATCTTCTTTGGTGACAAAGAGCTTGCAGAAAAAAGATTGATTTTCAAGAAACAACTGAAGCAGACGTGAAACCAACGGAAGCAGTTACGAGTAGGAAGTCCTTGACAAGGAAGTTACCTGTCTTCATAGTTTAGAACCCAAACCTAAAACAAAGAAGTGTCAGAACACAAATAAATGCATTACGAGCGGTTCTAGGCATTCAGCGTTTACCTATGAGCCTGAAGAATGTCAACCCGATACCGATACTTATGGTGCAACAAAGAGTCTTCTTCTTCTCGCTAGACCATTTCCCATTTACTTGGGGTCGGCCTTCCTTGTTCGGAGTCTCCACTTGGCACGGTCTTGTGTTGTGCTGGCGTCTAGGTTAGCTTCTTTCAAGTCTTTTTCGACTGTCGTCAGCCAGGTGGAAGGTGGTCTTCCACGTCCTCGTTTCGTCGTTGGCAAGTTTAGGGCAAGCTTGACCATGTGGTCCTCAGGGCGTCTTTGAACGTGTCCATACCATCTGAGGCGCTTTTCTCTAAGTTTTTCAGTGACGGGGGCAATTTTTAGGCTTCCTCTAACGTATTCATTGCGGACCTTATCCAACAGAGTGACTCCCGCTGACCAGCGGAGCATACGCATCTCCGTTGTATGCAATTTGTTGAGATGCTGTTTATTAGTCGCCCAGCATTCTGAGCCATACAAGATTGCAGGTCTTATAGCAGTTTTGTACATTTTGCCTTTGTTTTTAAGTGGCATTTTTCTGTCGCACATAACGCCTGTGAGTTGTCGCCATTTTAGCCAGCCTGTTGTAGTTCTGTGAGTGACATCGCTATCAATTTTGCCATCATTGCTAATAAGTGAGCCTAGGTACTTAAACTGTGACACCGTGGGTAACTGTGCAACAAAGAGTGTTGACCCTCTTTTCCGATTTTGAAATCTACTTATTGATGTAGCTCAAGAAATATGTGGGTGGTACCACTTTACGAGTATGGCAAATAGAAGTACCTATTGAACCAAAAAATAAATATTTTTCTTTCTTCCATTGAGCCATTATTACTTATTTGCCTTGCTAATAAAGTAGCTATTTATTCGTCAACATTTATTTATTAACTGCCTTGTTAATAAAGTAGCAAAGGTATACACTTTTTTTTCTCATGGAGTCCAATACCCAATTCTTGTCAACCCTTAGTTGGAACAAAATTCTTTTATTTACAAAATAACAAATATTTACAAAATCAGTATTTATAATATTTACACACACAACTTAAAATCTAAAATAGGCCTCCTAATGCATCCCCACCAGACATGGTCCCCTACATGCTGGCAGCGTTCCCCCTTTGTATAGCCAGGCAGGCTAATAGGCTGGGCAAGCTCTGCGATCGCCGGATGTCTTGTGGAGATGCACTGAGAGCTCTGTAATGACTTTTTTGACCTCAGGGCCCCAGGTGCCTAGAGTCTCAAAACCAATAGGCGAGAAAATGTACGAGTCACTTATCTGATCATATTTCCGCGTTTTTTGTACCTCGGCACTTGCCGCAGCGGTGCCCGCTCCGGTGCTTGTTGCCTGCAGGTGAGATGGGGCCAAAGTATTACACAGATGACATCCCAAACTAGGCACCGCTCTCGCTGCCATGGAATGAATGTCACGCCAACGGGTCTCTTGCCGTGAGAACGCCGAACTTTCCACGCTGTTAGGTACGTGAAAACCCCCTCTGTGAATCTTTTGCCGGCCGTAATGTGTTAGGAACCTCTTTGGTGTCAATGTGTAAATTTCAAGTTAACGATAGAAAAGTCCAATATTTCATGAAATTGAATTGAATTATCTGTTATTAAGAATTATAAAAACTCTCATGATCAAAACAACGTAATATTTAAAATCTTGTTTGAGAACATGATATTGGTGATGCAACGAGTTAACTTTGTAACACGTTGGTCACTTCAAATTATGCAGTTCGACTAGCAGCCCATCTCACCTTTGAGAGAAGTTACATGTGAGTTATCCCACAGGAAGGAACTCAGGTATCGTGGGGTCTGTACTGCTAGACAAGTTTGTAACTACCACGAAAACTGCTTAAACTATGTGCTGAAATATACCGATCTGTATTTGTTTCGTGATGTTTTGCCGTCTCCCATCACCTACAATAGGTACTTAGTCACTACACAACCAATATGATACTTACTAATATGCTAAGTTAATCTTATATTTAAAAAGTTATATTTATTAAAAGTATTTTTATCATTAGACCTTATCTATTTCAATGCCATGCAGTAAATGTTTGATACAAAACTATGAACTTCAGTTAATTCAAATTCACGTTTTCTCATTCACACCGTTTATATCAATTACTTGACAGATTTTTACGCAAGCCATTGCTGGATAGGTACATCTGATTAAATTTTTGCTAGAATACACACACATCATTATCATTATATATAATAAAACTAAGTTGATAAAATGTACGTGCCGATAAAACTTAAAAAGGTTTCCCGGTACGATAAAGGGACTTATATAGTGCAATAGCCCTTTATTTCCCCTCGAACAAGAAAGTTCCCTTTTTAACTTAAAGGGCGTATTTTTAGAGATATAAGGGCTAAGTGAAGTAATGTCTAATTTCCACGGGAAAGCGGTTAGCAGCGGGTGCAACCGGTGGGCGAGCAGCTAGTATATAATAAAACTAAGTTGTTAAAATGTACGTGCCGATAAAATTTAAAAAGGATTCCCTGTGCGATCAAGGGACTTATATTGTGCAGTAGCCCTTTATCTCCCATCGAACAAGAAAGTTCCCGTCTTAACTAAAAGGGCGTATATTTAAAGATATAAAGGCTTTTACAATCCCTCAAGCAGTGGCGCCATCTGTTGTCGAGTAGTCGAACTCCTCTCCAGATCGTGATCTTTGATGCAATCTGTTTCAATTTTTTTTATTTAAGGCGTTCCGTTTTCCATACAAAAGTTCAATGGAGTTATGTATGTAAAGGAGACAAGAGTCGGTTTAAAAAACTTGATGGGGAGTCCCGTGGGTATATAAGATTGTCGCAAAACACTAAAAATAATTTTTAAATCATCAGATTTCCCCGTAAAAAGCGAGTCGCCACTTTACGAAAATAGATGGAGCTACTGCTGCAATAAATACGTTTAATTTTATTGTGCAGAAAATACTGATTATCTTTTAACTATAAGTAGTTTTGCGACAAATTTACGTAAGCCTTCATCATTCAGAATAAAGTTTCTTTAAAAAGAAACTCTACAGCTCATGTGTAACCCGACTGAAGTGCAGTTTTTCGTTTGTATGACGTAACGAACCACCTTAAATCTTTTTTATTAGACCAAACAAATACCGCGAGTAAAACCGCGGGCGGAAAGCTAGTATTAAAAATAAGGATATTTCTGGCGATATTGCGAAACTTGTAATGTTGATTTTTGACAAATAATTGTTAACACGTAATAAGAATACAGATTTATCTGTTTCCGTGTGTTTTCAACTCAACGTCTAAGTTATTTATTTGCAAGTTAAAACTAAGCGCCTCCGAAGTACGATCTTTGTTGTTTGACCCAATTCCCTGAAAAACACGTGAAAGTTAAAGTACGCAGATTTATAGCCAGCAATTTTGTAGGATACCATATTATTATTATCCTTATTGTTATCATAACAGCAGCTGCGTTAAGTTGACTTGTGTATACATATGGGCCTCTTTAATTCGGTGTGGGTGTGGGTTTCGAGAGCCGATGTGGCGCAGAGGTTAGTACGACTGCCTGCGACGCAAAAGGTTCCGGGCTTAATTCTCAGTGGGGTCACACGCAAAGTTAATATTATGAACATTGTGAATTTGTTCCCAGTCTGCTCAGGACATTGCAGGCTGAACCACCTGGTTTTCCGAAAAGCAAGATTGTTCCGTGCTTCAGAGATAATTAGTTCACAATTACTTTTATTTAAAAAAATACTAGTCGTAAATAAATGCTTCAATAGACAGAAAAAGCAATATCCACCCGAGATTCCAAATCACGCAATAATGGCATGGATGTTTTTATCATACCGTCACATCAAGTTCTTCTCTATTTTTTGTTAGCTTAATTAAAATTATACTAACAATAAAATAAAATAAAATAAAATGTTGATCACAAAATGTTACAGCTGCCAGTGCCAAAAGTGCGGATACACCAATTTATATTGCGTTCTTTACTTATTTCCTTGTTTATGTTACCCAATTCCACGAAATCAACAAAATGTACGGGCTAAATTACTTTCACGGAAAAATAATCAAGATTAAGTAGTGCATAATGGATGATTGAGCAGTGTAATAAAAAGAACAAGTGAAGCACTTAAGCAATTATCCCGACGTTCATTTGTGTGGAGAAAATTACTGTCATATTTCATAATTACTTACGCGAGAGCCAACACCCCCAAGCTTAATGCAAGCAGGTAACGGAGATATTTTATTGGTGATGGACTGCAGCGTCTTGTCAGTAACGTGACTATGAACATTTATTTCCCTTTATGATTCACTGGGTTTTCTATTTTTCCCCGACTCGTCTATTAGGAATAGTAGCAAATTCTCTAGTATGTGGTTTTACCTTTCTCTCCGAGCTCCGACACGTTTTAAATGGTAGGTACTACAGAGATTGCTCTCTTTAGAGTTTCAACTAACAAGTTTGGTGGAGTGACGTGAGTTAGTCCCCGAAAGGTTCTACTCCGTCAGGCGCAGTTAGCGCTGCAAGCCTGTCACGCCAGCAGCTCAGCCAGGCCTGACAGTTGGCCTCGCGCCAGACGAACGCGCGTCAGCTGCATCTACATGCCACACGTAAAGGGCAGCCTGTTTTTCATCGTTTTCTGGTAATACATGGTCAAAAAAGCGCAAGCTTTTATGATGCAAATCTGTAAGATTACACTAAAGAAACTATTCTGCTGGCTACAAATATATGCTGCAAGAAAGATTTTCTAGGCAACACATAAAATTATATTTTTAATACTCTATATTTCGTGTGATTGAAGCAGAAACATTGTTTAATTATTCCGCTTTAGGTGAGTGTGAAGTGTATGCAATGAGCGAGAACAAATGCTCGGACCACAGAACTAAGCGCAACAGCGGAGCTTGCGGTTCTAACCAATTCCACACGAATGCATCGCTTCGGAAATGTTTAAGCTCATTGTTGTGAATGATTGCATACTACACAACTAGGCACCTACTGTTTATTTAATGCTGTTTAAATTTGAAAACGGTTAGTCGACTAATTTGCCGTGCAAAGTTTTTCTTCTACATTAAAAATGTATTTATAACAAGAAGTGCAAAGTTTGAATTTTGCAACATAGATTTATATTCAAGTCTTTCTTTAGGCTACTGGAGTTGATTATCGATGACGGAATTAGAATTGACGTCGTAGCGAGCTCACCTATAGTGCAACTGTTACCTCTTAATATTCTCTGACTTGCTCGAATCGAATAAGTACCATCAAGAAGTATCTTATTCATTGATATAAGATGTTGCACTTGCGGAAAACCCTTGTTTTTCTGTACCGTTGACCAGTACTCATTATAATCAATCACAATGTTTCATCGTTAGTCTGGTAAGCCGACGTTGACTTATCACCCCTCTCTAATAATTTATTATCGCGCTCTTCTAATTACGAGTGAAGTGAGTGCGTTGATTGGAAAGAGAATTAGCGTCGGAATACATTACAGAAGATGGCTTTATTAAAACCAAACAACTGTAGGTAGGTATTTCAAATATGTTACTGACATTTTTATCCACTTCTATCATCTATCACATGAAATCACACTTAGTAGACATGACAATCCACTTTTGGTAGACATATTATCAACCTCTTCTTCATTTAGAGGTTGCTTACTGTACTCAGCATGCTTGGCAAACTGATTTGCGATTAAAAAGCGAAATAAAAATATGTTATAATTTGTTTTTGCAAAACGCTGCTGTCTATTGTTTTGTTTATCCTAATTGCAGCTACTAAAAATAAATATACCTCTATAAAATACTATTATAAATTATAGTCCTTGGTTATTTACTTTACCTATCAGACGCGACCATAACGACCATTTTTACGGCCGCCTACGATTTGCCTACCTTAGAAAAGATATAAAGAAGGTGAGGCACGCATGAGGCATGATGTGAGAGTAAAACTAAACAACACTTTCGGACAGAAATGAGGCGAGGCTATTCTAACCTAGCATCACATTATTCTCCTTTAATTTCCATTAAATATCTATCTTATTATTCCAATTTGGAAGCATTAAAGGTAATAGGCAAGGCAGTTCTCGTTTGGCAAAGCTCCATACATTTGGAGAATGGTAGAACTAATATCCCTCGTAAGAGAAAACTACTACAATGGGATAGTGCTTAAGTTTGTGCATCTCCTGCTGGTAGTGTAATAATCGTTTTGGTAAACCTTGAAACAAAAGTACTGTAATGAGAATAATAGCTCGCACATCCAAAGGATCGGTATAGCCAACCAGTGTATTTTGATCCCTTAAATGTTAAATGAAACCGTTCGAGAAACGTTGAGCCTGGTTGCTGTCTTTGATTATTTAGGCGGCGGTCATTGCACAACCACGTCAGAGCCTGCTAGTAATAGTTATGTCAATTAAAAACTCTGATACCATGGTATCATCATCATCATTTATTGTACTCTCTCTTTTCGTGTGGGATACCGAGTCGTTCAACGACCCGATCAACCCTGGTGTCAGAGTTTTTCAACCGCCTACTGCAAGTAGCAGGCCTCTGACTTGGTTGTGTAACGACCGCCATCATAGACAGCAACCGGGACCGACGGCTTAACGTGCCCATCCGAAGCACGGAACCATCTTACTTGCGGACAATCAGGTGGTTCAGCCTGCAATGTCCTAACCAGACTGGGAACAAATTCACAAAGTGATAAATATCAACTTTGTGAGTGACCCCACCGGGAATTGAACCCGGAACCATTGCGTGGCAGGCAGGCACACTAACCACTGCGCCACATCGGCTGTCATTTGTTGTACTAAAACAGTTACACTGTGTGCGAACTTGCATTAGATCTTCGATGATTCGATGTCTCCTACGACCAAAAATTAAGAAAAATGCGGCTTGAAGTGAATACTATATCAGTTGTTTTCATATTATCAGAGAAACAAAATGCATTTACCACCACGTACATGATAGAAATATTGTCTGTAAAACGCAATTGTTGAAAGCTACAATCTACTCGTTTCCGTTTGTTCAAACTCTGAATCCTCCTATTTGTTTGCTTCTTGGCTATCGGACGTTGAATCATTGCGACTGCTACTGTTTGCATAGAAAACTGTTCTCCGGGTATATTCAATTTATCACTGTAAAAGAATAGTCTCTTTCTACAGCAGACAAAATTCCCTTTATATGTTGAGTTTCAATGAAGTTGTAGTCTTGTTTAGGAATGTCAACAAGAAAAAGTATATTCTGCATCGTAGAACACTGTATTTTCAGCAATAAAAAAAATCGAATTTGACCTCTTCATCTTGATCGACGAAGACTTCGAATCCTTGAAACTTCGTCTCCTGAGCCTCCCCCTAGATAATTCGAAACATGCGTGTTTATCGATTTCCTTTAATGAGGAATGTTTGGTATTTCCGTTAAGTTGGCTGCCTGCTTTTTCACGTGTTACGGTATGCGGAGAACTTACTAATTTGGATTAGGAATTTTTCTCATTTGCTGGTATGCTTTTGGATGTATTACTTGAAATCTGAATTGATTTGCGTAGGAACAGATTATTGTTTTTGATCTCAACAAAACAACTTTTATTGGCTTTTATACGAGTTTAATAACCCTAGTATTGAAATGTAGTGTTAAACTGTTGTCCCAAAAATGTGTTTCAGCTAGAACAAATTATGGGTCAAAAACGCTCTTTTTAAAAGCAAATACCCCACACAGAAACATTATAGTGACTTAGTTTCAAAAAACCTAAAAGTCCTATTCAACGACACCCTACTTAATATTACTAGAAAAAAAATGCCTCCCTTTCACTTGTATGGGAGGGGATCGTCCATAAAACATTTGATATATTTTTTTCTCAACATTTCTATAATTTAATTTAATTTGGGTCAACACGATCTATCTTCTAATAAAATTTCATGTCGATACCTCTAAAACTGACGAAGATAATGAGGGCGCGGCATACAGACAGACTTGACGAAATGATAATGGTTTCTAGTATACTACGAAACCCTAAAAAAACAATCAAATAATCATTGTGCTCTCACTGAAAAACAAACCAAAATATCCTGAAGAAAACAATTTGGCGAGCTCATTTTAAAACAAAACATTAACATCTTTTGTCACAAAACTAAGGTGCGTCGAGAAAAATGAGAACATCCAACACTTTTTCAAAGAAAGTAGCGTAAGCGCGACATGTCTCCGGGGAAATTAATGTCTACAATTCCCTTTACATGAGATTTTCCTGCTCGATAGAAAAAAATGGATTTCCATGTGAAAAATGAAAGTACTACAGATTTACTTTTATGATGAGAGCCTGGATAATGTATGGGCTTCGGCTCTTTAAACTGACCGGCGTTGAACTGACAGGTGGGTGATGTAGGTTAGTAATTTATGAAAGGGGTTTAATTTTTTCAGGTATGTTGGTAAAAGGTTCAAATATCACGGCTTTGGCTTTTAACTGGGTCAAAGGTAAAAAAAAGATGTATTAAATTTAATGTAACTCAGTCACACCAAACTCTAGCCATTTTATTTGAAAATGTCCAATAGGTACAATTCTTTTAAATTTACCCATCAATATTATTCTTCTTTTCCACTGAAATACTGAGTTGCCGGTACTTAAATCATATTAATTAACACGTATTTTTCTCGAGCAGCCATTCAACCGTTTTACACAGAATTGCATGAAAATGTGATGTGATCCCAACTAACAAGTTTTGGTCGTATAATGGTCGGGACAACGTTATCGCTACGTCTTGAAGTTGGATAGTTTTGGTCGTATAGTGGTTATATAAACGTTTATACGACGCGATTTGGGCACAAATTATATGACTTTTGTCCGTATAAAGATCGTATTAAGGTCGTATTAATGGGCTTAAGTCTGGTAAAAGTCATATACAAGTCTGATTCGCGACGTATGGTCGAATAACAGTAACTTATACGACTGTTATTCGACCACTTAGCCGTGTAGTGGTCGTATTATTGTCTTTAAACCGATCAAAAGTCGTGTAGTGGTCGTATTACTGACATTTACACGACCTGAAATCGTGTAGTGGTCATCGGTGTTACTTTATCGTGCACGGACTTCAGTGTGCTATCAAACGAGTGAAAGTGAGGTTAAAGACAAACAAATCATTCTAAATAATTAATGTCTGCCATGTTTGTTATTGAATATAATCTGAAAAGTTGTGAATGGTGCTAGGAACTGTTTAGTGTTGAGTTTTCAAGTGAGAAATTGTTTTATCGACTATTTTGTGTTATTATTCAAACAAAATTTTAATGCCCCCTACAAATAATAACGATTTGAATTATTTTATTTATGTTATTAATTCATTATTTATTTATATAACGTATATCCTCTAGTCTGTCGCAATGCCGGAAATCGGACAAGGTCAAATCCCTTGTCTGTCGCGATCCACCAGACGGAATAAAATGGCGCGAATCGGCGGGTCAACAGACGCGGCTTTTTTCTCGTAAACGAAGCTATTATAGCGCTTGAATGTTTTTTAAACGTTTAGACGATGAATTGGGCTGTAATCGCTACATGAGTCATGTCCGAGAACAACTAATGGGAAAGCCGCATTTTTTGCTCGTTTGTTTACGTTGAGTGGGTGTTTTTATGAGCCTTAATTACAAACGCTTGTGCTGTGAACTAAATGTAAGGGGACACGTGTTTATTGTTTGTTTATTTTATTGTTTACATACTTAGGAGTAGAAAAAACCACAGAGAAGGTTCGGCAGGTGTTTTCTATTGGTTTTTTAGTGGAATTTCGATGCCCAAAAACAAATTTGGACTAATGGAAAAAAAATCGCATATTTTGCAAAAAAATAATATAAAACGTAACAATTGTAAAAACCGTGGAACATTAATTAGTTCAATTAGATAAATATTCCAGTTAGAAATTAACAAGATTCTAATAAGATTCGCGGAAATTCGCGAAAATCTGCAACAATGACGCTTCCAGACCCCTGTCTGTCGCGATCCACCTAGTGGATCGACAGGAAGGGGAGTGGGGGGTTATTCCACCAGACGGATTGTGACAGACAAGAGGTTATACAACTTTACGTAGTGATCGCGACTGTTAAAGGACACTTTACGACTAATGGTCGGGTTATATGACTAGAAACCATTTTCTGTCCGCCATTTTCAGGGTACCGTTTAGAAAGTGAAAACCTTGAAAGACATTGTATTGTACAGCATAATACTGGCCGACAGTATAATGTACACCACACCAGAGGAACACAATACAACATTATGGATGGAATCAAAACAATGTCGCCATCCTTCACCCCGTACCAAAAATGTACGTGGGTGTAATTGGATGGAATCAAAACAATGTCGCCATCCTTCACCCTGTACCAAAAATGTACGTGGGTGTAATGCTCGACATTGTGATCGGAGATATCACATGAGTAGTAGCGTAGTAAAATGACTTGATTGATAATTTTACATACATTCCTAACTAAATCCATATCGTTTTTATTTAAAATAATATAACTATATAATATTCTTTACTGAGCTTAGTCGCTCAATTTGTTCGCTCCAACTCTAACCTTACCTAGCCTACTGTTTTGGAATTGTGTTAAAGGTGGTCTTTTATTGTGGGGGCTGCACCCCCCAAACCACCGTCCCGCCGCTCTGGGTTGCTTTGTATGTTAGGTTCGAATAATGAATCTACAGGGAGTTAGGAAAATTAGTCTGTCCCATCGTATAATAAAGTATGTTAAGGGTGTTCAAATGATTTAAAAAATATATTTTAAGATAGAAGTATTTTTTAAATCTTTTAATCAAATAGTTCAATTCTACAACACAGAGCGCTTTACAATGTACTGTCAATTACCACTCCAATAACTATGCACTGTTCCTTCACAGCGCGTAATAAGATCTACAACGGTGCAACCGCAGCTGAACGTGACAGTAACGATGTGCTCTATCACGTTCAGACCTAGGGTCGAATATTTCAATATTTTTTTAAAATAATGTTTTATACAGCGTGTAACGGAAAGACCCTTACAAGCCGAAAGTGGCAAAACGTACTGGTGGTATGGAACATTTGTGTGAAGTATCACACCGGAAAACGCAAATTTTTGGAAATGAAAAAATAACATTTGTAACCTAGTATGTTAAGGTAGTACAAATTTCATCGTTCCCATCACTAACGAAATTGAGGCCCTCACGATGTCCTCAAAGCCCTCAAACAAAATTTTTAGATGAGCTTTTTTCATTTTATGCTAACCTGGTAGGTCGCAACACAAACTGTCAATAAACAAAGCTCCGAGGCCCTCACGATGTCGTCCTTAAAACCATCAAACAAAATGTTTACAAGTTTTCTTCATTTTATGCTAACCTGGTAGGTCTCAACACAAACTGTCAAAAAATAAATCTCCGATGCCGCGCATTAAAAGTCGCGGACGTGTTTGTCGTACTTAAGGTACAGATTCGTTCATTGCAGCCTATCACCGCAAGTGGTCGACAACATGCGAAAAACTCGCGTGGTCGAAGTTCGTGGCAATTCAGAGATGTGCTGTGTGCAAGTCTATGTGACAGTGCGGGATGAATAAACAACAACCTTTAGGGTGAAAGTTTGTTTGATGCCACAGTTCATTGCCGCCGACGACAAACGCCTAACGTGCACAGGAAGTATGAAATCAGAGATTACGACTTATTGTCGCATCAAAAGCGCGTGTTTGTCGTATGTCGTCGACCGTGATCAGTCGCGATGAACGAACTTGCACCTTAACTACACAAGAAAGCACAGTTATTCCTACAAATTTTAAGTAAATGAAAAGAATAAGCTATGAACCTTAATATTTTATTCAAAATTTAAGTTCACAGAGCTGCCTCCTTTAGATGCCTTCGACGTCACTGCACTACACTGTCCATGTCCAGGGATTTTAAAAAATGCACAGTCAGACCTTCAGAACAGTTTCGCCATACTTCTTTGTTTTTCGAAGTCTTGATTTTCTTCTTGTGTGGAAAAAACCACAAGACAAAGCAGCTTATTCTTCTGCAAAAATCAATGGTGATCTCTTCAATTTTTGCGTGCCCTGTCTTGGTCCAGAAAAAGCAGCTGAATTAGTTCTTGGCCTAGGTACCTACTTCTTCTTTTCGTGTGGGACACCAAGTCGTTCAACGACCCGATGACCTACTTATTGTTGACTATTTTTGTCCTAGTCAAATGTTATTGCACGTAGATACATGTTATTTGACTACCACATACTGTATTAGTTTTTTAATGGTCATTTTAGATAAAACAATTGTAGTCTTCAGCGAAATAAATTAATAAAGTTCAATTTCTCGTTTTGTTATTACTTATTAGTTTTCATAAGTTTTACAAAAACGTCAAACGTGGCAGTGACAATTACCTATCAATGGGTATTGTTTATTTTTATTCTCAGCTGTCATCTCTTTGCTAAAATTGGCATACATCATCCATACTTTTTGCTGAAAAGGAACTTTGGCTGAACTTTTTAAGAATATGGAATCCTAGTACATTTTCACGGTTTGTTGCCAACTTTGTTTCCGACTAATATCGTAGAAAAAAAACACCTAAAGATAAAATGGAATATGGAATAGGAAAGCATAAATCCCAAGGAAGCATTCAACATTAGGTCAAAAAGACCTTGGATCTTTTTAGTTTGACTGCCAATCTACGTAGACTCTGATATGACATGACATAACTGTTTTTTTTTTGGTTTGATAAGAAGAAGATAGCTGTTTGACAACGTTTGTCATGTTGTGTAAAGTCAAACATACTCGTGGATCTGTGGTTGAATCCATTGAAAATGTATGCTATGCTATTTACCTTAGATTTTTACTTAGAATACATAGCAAAGAAGAGCTTGTAAAATGGTAAAAAGTACTTAAAAAACAAAAAATCGTTGTTGACGTCATTTACATTGCCATTTCATAGTGGAAGAATACCAGGAAAACATGAACAAAGAGTGGTAAGACTGTGTACATTGCTACTTTTTAGTGTTGCGTTTGTTGCCAATGCTTTTGATAAACTTCAATGTAATGCATCGCCGAGGAAGCATATCTGTTAGGAGGTGGTAAGACTTGATAGCACTCTTTGAAGGTGAGGTTTAGGAGGACCCACTTTAGTGATGGGCAAGTAACTCGTATCGGGAACTGTTACCCTTTTTTTTGTGCATGTTACTTTTTAAAATGATTGAATTGGCGATTACAGTCCTCGCTAAAGGTTTAATATCACCAGTACGTTCTGCCCCTTTTGGCTTGTAATACCCCTTCCGTTACACCCTGTATAAAATATTTTTAATTTATTTTTTTAAACATGGTTAAGACACTATGTTATACCTACGTAACAGAACTTGTGGTTTAAAGGAACTTACTACTTTTCTTAACACCCTGTATAAGTCGATTACAGCCAACACTGTCACATCACTTCATCCGCTGTGACGTAACTTGTTTTGATTCTATTTGCAGCACTGTACATTATTAGTCTGGGCCCGTATTTCAAGCCTATCCATAATGCCGTACATTATTCTGTTGTACAATACGTTATCGGGCATTATCGTGTTGTGCATTGAGTATATCGTGCATAGTATGTACGCCACGGAGGAAACGTGGTGAGACGTAAGATAACATCTGTCAGACAAGTGATAGTCAGCTGTAATTGATGCGACGAGTCCCTATAATGTACGACAATGTATTGTACAGCATAACTATTGCTGACAGAGTAATGTACGACATAATGACGTACGACATGATGAATGGAATCAGGACCAACTATAGCCCCGTACAAAAAATGTACGGGGGTTGTACTACACAACATGATGAACTATTCTCAAGGCTGGCAGTAGTGATCTGATTTAATCGTTAATTTCAGATACCTACTTATCAATGCCATCTTCCTGCCCTCATCCCAATTACCTGGGGTCGACGCAACACGTTTTGTTGAATACAAAATCGTGTTGCAAAGGATTTGGCTTAATTTTACGACTGTTTGTTCATCTGTCTGTCCATTCGTCCATCCGTCCGTCCGTTCGTCCATCCATTCGTTAATTCATCCATACATACATCTAGTCTGTCCGTCCGTTCGAACATATATTTCCTATTTCATTACCTACAGAACCATGGCCACAATAATTCACACGACAGCGAGGTCAAGTAGTTGTGAAGAAGTATTATGTACGACTACTAAACAATCAAAAGGTTTTTAGGAATCATATAAATAGCCCTTTTAGGACTTTTAGTCGTTTAATCGTTATGTTACACCACGTTTATAAGACATTGCGTTGTGTTTTAGGTAATAATATGATCATAATATAACAAATGATCAAATTACAGTTGTAGGCTTGACTAAAAGTCATATAAAGGTCGCAATGACGATTTTGATACGACTGTGCGGTTTATTAAAGGTAATAATATGACATTAATATACCTAATGGTCAGGTAACAGTCGGTGGCATGACTAAAAGTCATAAAGCTGTCGAAACAGCGACGTTTTTATGAGAATGCGGTAAGACCTTTTTATGACCGTTATATAACTAATGGTCTGGTAACAGTCGCCAGCAGACTTCAAGTCGTATAAGAATCACCATGGTGACCTTAATACAACTATGTGGTTGATTAAAGCAAATAATAAGACCTTTATATACCTAATGGTCTGGTAACATTCGGTGGCCTGACTAAGAATCATCTTACGGTCGCAATAGTGACTTTTATATGACTTCGAGGTTTATTACAAGTAATACGACCTTTATATACTTAATGGTCTGGTAACAGTCGGTTGCATGACTACAAGTCATATAACAGTCGCAAAGGCGACTTTTATGCGACATTTAGACAAGAAATTTATTCGACTTTTATACGACCTTTATACAACTTATGGTCTGGTAACAGTCGCAGAACTGACTTAAAGTCATATAACGGTCGCACTGGCGACTTGTATAAGACTATATGTTTTATAAAAGATAATGATACGACCTTTATATACCTTATGATCTAGAGACAGTCGGTGGCCTGACTGAAGGTTATATAATGGTCCCAACAGCGACGATTAGTCCTATAATTTAATCGTATAGCGATCATTTATACGACCTTTAAACGACGGTCGTATAATTAAGTCGTATAAACGCTTACTCGACCAAATTATACGACTTTAGACGTTTGCGACTAAAAGGTCGAATAAGACACCACTACACAACTCAGTGAAATTCTGCTTACCACTATACGACCTTTATATAACCAAAAGTCGTTTAGTCTGTTTTTTATAGGACCAAGTTGTTAGTTGGGATGAATATCCCTTGCAACTATACTAAAATCTAAAGTAAAAGCGAATCGATAACTATCTCACTATTTCCAGGCCAAGAATCTCAGTTGATTAAAACGGCGAGACAGTAACCTAAATCCATTAGTTACATGTACGCAACACACTGAGCCGAAATAATGGCATTCCGTCTCTGTCCGCTTCTGAATTCGCGCCTTTTGTCTCCTGAACAAAGGTGACAATTAAAGCTCGCCTGTAATGAGCGGGCTGCGCAAGGAGTAAAGAACCTATGGACTACTTATTTAGGGTTAAGAACTCCATCTCCACAGATGGAGGCTTAGGCAGGCACCTTCCTGTGAGACCAAACCGCCACCTATACTATCTACCTGGTGGTACGTCCGAGTTGTACCGTCTCACCCCATCAACTGAAGAGAGCCTGATGAACCTGGACATAAATTAATCTATCTAAATAAGATACCATAGGTACGACTTGGTTGACTACCGATCAAATTGAAGCATTCTGAGATTTTGCCTAACTGTCCCAACAAGGTCGCATGCCCAAGCCGGAGCAGACCTATTTTAATCGCGGATGCGAATTTCTCCCGAAACGTTGTATTTTACTGGGAAATAGGGCTAATGATCGCTCCATTACTTCATTCTTCCTTGCGGCTGCAGTAATGAAAACTCAGTAGACCTGTGGGTCTGGGTTTATAATAATAATTTACTAATGGATTACTGGCGTGCAAGGATCCAGCCCTATTGTTCCTTTCGGTTCATCTAAAAGGTCTTTGTTAATAAGATAACATTATGTTCTCATTTTTAAATTCCTGAATACTGGTTCATTTAATATAATTGACTGATTGAATACTCGTAAATTACTAGTTTTAGGAATTCACAGATTAGTTTGCCTGACCTATAAATTGCATTATTTATTTATTATTATTAATTTAATGTTTATATTTAGCACTTAAAGTACCTCTTACTAACAACTAAGAAAAATCCTGTATCTAATTGACAGGTATACTAAAAGATGTACAGACGCACCAAGAGATTATACTGAATATATCATTTAAATATTTGCTCCATAGAAAATTGGCACCATACCTGTCAGTCTACAAAAAAAGAATTGTGAATAGGTACTTGGTATATTTGAACATACAAAGCAATGTAGGTAATGTTTAGAGTACGTAATTAGTATAAGCCTAAATCGATGTCTAGTTGCGGGGAGCCGCCGCTTTGATCACGGCTGATTGCATACTGATGATGTTTAACCTCCCCACATTTTCATTACTAACCTGCGGTGAATAGTTCAAACGTTTATCATCAACAGCAACAGTTCCCTGGCTCTGCTTGGGTGTTTGCCATACTCCCCACACATGGATAAACGTTTACTTTTGAAATTAAAGTTGTACATTAACATGCGTATTCCTTGGATTCAACTTAAAGAAACCATTTACGATACCAACGGACAGAATAAGGGTGATGCTATTTTAAGCCAGTATTTAAAATTTACACGGTATTATTTTTATTTAAAATTTAAAATTTACACGATCATCAGTGCCTGCATCGCGGGCCCACCGCTACCGGGTGTACTTGTCCTGCGCTGCAGATTGTAGACGAGCATACCTATCTCGGTCTTATCATTGATAAACACTTTAACTGGGGACCGCACATTGAAAGTGTTACTAATAAACTTAGATCTATTAACGCCAAATTAGGTATTCTTAAAATATAAACTACCTTTTCACACGCTCCGAATGCTGTACCTACCTTGCGCTGGCCGACTCAGTTATAGGTTATGGGCTGTGTAGCTACGGACGTACCTATGCTACGTACCTAGATAAAATATATAGACTTCAAATAAGTATACTTAAGAATATTGTACCAAACAAAATAAGATATAAATTTAGAGACGATGAATGTGGTCTATTTATGTATTGCAAAGTTTTGTCGGTCTATGATAAAGTAAATATGTCTATCTTATTGGACAAATATCACAACATCAGTTCTCTTACTAAAACTAGTAGACACATGGTTGCGTAATGTCGATTATCTTCCAACTTACAAACTACCTAAAACTATCAATGTTTACGGTATGAGGACTTGGGAATACATACTACCAGATATACTAAATGGGCTTCCGAAGCCTGTTTTGTCTAGTATTCTCACAAAATTTGAGGTATGTAAAAAAAATTTAAAGAAATACTATTTAAAATTGTAATTATGTAGCGAGCACGAACACACTCACTTCTCGCATAAACCTATCTTAGGTTTTAGATAAGTGTTTAATTACCTAAAACATGTATTTTTCTTTGTATTGAACAATAAAAAAAAAAAAAAATTTAAAACAACGCTCTGAGTAAAAAAGCCGAGCCAGTAAGCTAGTACCTATTTACGCGACAAGTAGACTAAATTAAAATAATAATTGAGGAAACAAAATATGAGAGCATAAATTCTAAGTATTCGCTATTAATCAAGATTGTTTTAAACATGTTGCTGCTAAATAGGAATCTGTTGATGACACTTATAATATTAAAGTCACTTTGTAGAATCAATAATGTTGATAAAGCGTTGTCCCATCATCGTGAAAGCTCTCGGTAGACTAAAAGCTCTAATGGGCGTGTCGAACCTGGTGATGTATTTTGGATTTGATGGATTTTCAATCATAAAATGACAAATTCACTCTTTAAGCAGATAATTGGTTAAAGTTCTGGATACCGATTTATGATACAAACTTACAACATGACGACGTCCAATTCTCAATTATATTTTTATATGCTTGATCCCTTAGGGATATTTGGACTGTGAAGTTTGAAAACAACATGTGGTGTCTTCCTTTCTGGCTGTATGTGTAAATTCGAAGATGTAAAGATGTAAATTGACGTATCTCTAGGGTAAAGGCGTCCCCGATCTCGTGCCTTTTATTTAAATAAATTATTAACAGATATAAAAATATTATTTTTATTTTAACCAAGGAAGTGTAATAAGACTATTAAAAATTACTACTCCTATATTTAAAAACCTAAAATGATTTCCAAATAGACAATTTGAAACTCACGTCAAATGAATCAAAAATACGTCGTCTGCATTATTTAGCGCGTTCACCTGGAAACAGATATACCTACCGAAGAGACATTAATAATAATTGTTAAATTGTAAGTAAAGGCTTTTAGCTCTTAAAGCGTTTCAGAAGATAAAATTTTAACAACTTTAGTTTTTCATGGAACTGCTGACTGTTCGTGTCACCATCAATCAGGTGACAAATACTGACTGAATTACAATGGAAATAAAACCTATCACAGTATTCTAAATCGGAAATACTCGTACTTCTTTGAATAAATAAGCAGTAAATAACCATTTTAATATCAATCCTCCAGACATTTTTTTCCACACAAGCGCTTATAAAGCCTCTCAAAATACTAGTTTTCCGTGTCTAGCCCATATTATTATAGACAACAAAAACTTCTTAGTTTCCTGCATCCAGTCCACCTAAACCCGTAGGTAAGTCACGTATGTATAAGCTGTTTATCCCGACTATTTCTCAGCATTACTCTGTGTAAGAGCACTCGAAAAACTAAAAGCGCTAATGGCCTCCGCGCTGCATTATTTTACGCTTCCGCACGGAACTGGATACAAAAGAGATTTTTTGAATATCCCTACTACTCGTATAGGAATAAAAATAACAAAGGGAAAACATAATACTCAAGGATTCGGGGCTGTATCGCTTGGATTTTTATATCTCTTGTATAAACCATTGTATAAATGTATTTTTTATTTACATTATCTAAAGTTAATTCCATTTTCATTAATTTATACGGTGGAATGCATGACATTAAAATTAACTTGAATAATATGATTTTGCTGTTTGCACCCTCGAACGAAAAGACCTTGAGATTAAAATTGGCAAGTCATAGGTAAGTACGAAAAGTTTAATAAGAGGTCATAAGATAAGCTTCCGGAAATAAATAGGTACAACATTCGTTGGGTACAACGTTTCAAATATTGATTGAATAAAAACAAGCAAAGTTGCTTTTCAACAATTCAAACTTGGGGTCGGGGTTTTGCAGTTTGAATACTCTGCAAAGGAAAGGCAGAGAGCCATGTAATGTAGTAAAACTTTGTTCAATGAAAAGTAGCTCAAACTAATTAGCGCGTTCCTTTCAAATTTCTTCTTCTGAAATGTAAGCAAGGAGAACTCCCTTCGTTTAAAGGTTTCACCATCAACCAAGTTAAAATGGAGTTTTCATTAAACCGTTTTACTTTTTCAGTCCTTCACGACGTAACTCGTTGGTAAGATATATCATTCATTTCGTCAGCAATCAGTATCTACTGCCCGACTGTTCTTTATGTTATTTTTCCAGTTATTTACGCTCGTTATGTCGCATGTCTTAGCTAGTCAATAGAAAATGAAATACCTAGTTCTATTGAGACGATTAATTATGAATTAGCAAAGAGTACACAAGAGAATTTGCAATCTCATTGCAGCTTTTTCCAAATTGTGTAGTAAAAAGTAACGAATCAGAAACGAATCTGCAAACGAAAAACAACCAAAAACACTGTGCGGAAAATACATTAGAAACGGAACGTAACGTTGAAAGCGGATGCCATTTAGAAGAGGCATAAATCATTCATATCAAAGCTGACGACGCTACAACGATTTATTGAATTAAATCCATCGAATAGTTTGAAGCGGGATTTAGGAATAAGAAAAAGTATATTTCGTGGAAAAATGAAAATCTGTCGCAAGATTTTAGAACTGCATTTTGTAACATAATAATTACTTTAACGAGTCTTATCGCGATAGTTTTTTAGGTAAATAAGCGATTTACCTGGACACTCGACGTTTCGACTGGGTTGCACCAGTCGTGGTCGCGAGCAGACTCTGACTGAAGTAGCAGCGAGTTGTCATCAGGGCGGTGGGCAACTAGATTTTCTGCTACCCACATATTGTCTTAATAATTTAAATTGTTTGTACACATTACACATTAGGCCGGCACACAACACTCACAATGTCCGACGATCGGTCCGATGGTGAATCGCGCGTTTTTATTTTGTCTATTACCGGACTCCATGTTGTAGACAATTTAAATCCGTCCTCCCGATTGAAATTATTGGGGTTCTTTTTGATTTCTATTGCCTCCCTCACCACTCTGGAGTAATAGTGACGTTCCACAGAGAGGACTTTTGGGGCATGAAGCTCGATCCAATGGTTGGCACCAGATGACAATAGGTGTTCCGCGATTGCCGATTTATGCGTCTGTCGGTTTTTCACAGCTGCGATATGCTCCTTGACCCGTTCACTGATACTACGCTTGGTTTGGCCAATGTAAGACTTACCACAGCTGCATTGTACCTTATATACATTGTACATTTTGTGAAGGATTCTCGTCATTTTATTGACATAATTAACGACCTTAGACTGGAGTCAGATGAAATGCTGGTGAGCTTTGACGTCGAATCGCTCTTCACCAACGTCCCGATCAGAGAATGTCTAAAGGTAATCGAAGGCAGACTTACAGCTAATGGTATGTCCAAAAGATACATAACTTTACTGGAAAAATGTCTTGAGGGTAACTATTTCCTTTACCGTGAGCAGTATTACCTACAGATCGATGGAGTGGCAATGGGTAGCCCTGTAGCACCGGTTATTGCCAACATCTGGATGGAGTACTTCGAGGAGTTGGCGTTAAGTGCCGGTCCCTCGTCTATCAAGCTCTGGAAGAGATATGTTGACGACGTCTTTAGCATCATCAAAGGAGACATGGACACGGTAAAGCAGTATGTCGACTACCTGAACTCCATCCACCCAAAAGTCAAATTCACCTGTGAGGTTGAACGAGACAGGACTTTGGCCTTCTTAGATGTCAATCAAGGTAATGGTGAGATCAGATGGGTCCCTTGCACATGCTGTATACAGAAAGCCAACACACACAGATAGATACCTACACGCGACCTCTCATCACCATCCGCGTCACCTACAGTCTGTAGTGTCGACACTGACGAAAAGGGCTTACGACTTGTGTGACGCAGAACATCTGGACGACGAATTGAACCATGTTCATAAAGTACTGGTTCAGAACGGCTAAAAGGGAGTTCAACGTCGCATAAAAAACAAGAAAGCGAAGCAACCTGAGGTGAACAGACAGCCAGCGTATTTACCCTATGTAAAAGGGGTAACAGATAAAATTGGAACAGTGTTGAGTAAGGGTTCGATTAAGACTGTCTTCACTCCATTGTCCAAAATAGCTTACTCTTTACGCACACCGAAGGATGTTATACCTTTTTAAAATGCAGGTGTATATAAGGTACAATGCAGCTGTGGTAAGTCTTACATTGGCCAAACCAAGCGTAGTATCAGTGAACGGGTCAAGGAGCATATCGCAGCTGTGAAAAACCGACAGACGCATAAATCGGCAATCGCGGAACACCTATTGTCATCTGGTGCCAACCATTGGATCGAGCTTCATGCCCCAAAAGTCCTCTCTGTGGAACGTCACTATTACTCCAGAGTGGTGAGGGAGGCAATAGAAATCAAAAAGAACCCCAATAATTTCAATCGGGAGGACGGATTTAAATTGTCTACAACATGGAGTCCGGTAATAGACAAAATAAAAACGCGCGATTCACCATCGGACCGATCGTCGGACATTGTGAGTGTTGTGTGCCGGCCTAATGTGTAATGTGTACAAACAATTTAAATTATTAAGACAATATGTGGGTAGCAGAAAATCTAGTTGCCCACCGCCCTGATGACAACTCGCTGCTACTTCAGTCTGCTCGCGACCACGACTGGTGCAACCCAGTCGAAACGTCGAGTGTCCAGGTAAATCGCTTATTTACCTAAAAAACTATCGCGATAAGACTCGTTAAAGTAATTATTATGTGTGAAAGTAATCGCGAGTGCTTTAAAAGTTATATTGCATTTTGTAAGTTCCATGAATGTAAGAAATTATTTGTTTATTTTAGCTAAGGATATGGAATACATTTTGAGTTATTCATACCAGCAGACTTGAGTCCACCTACGAAAACAATCTCAAAAAGGATCAAGCAAGAAGTTGGTTTTTAAACCAAGACTACCTATGTTTTTGTGTCAGTACAAAAAATTTGCGCCTACCCCACAAATGGTACGAAAGTGAATATTGATGGCTGACACTGAAGGAACCGTGCAACTGTACTGTGCAAACTTATAGCAGGTACACAGCTGTCCTCTGACCTCAACTTCGGCACCACCATCGAGTCCAAGGCTCAAATTGCAGCTAGAAAGTTGGGCGTCCTGAATAAAGTCAAGCGGTACTTCACGCCTGAACAGCTTCTAACTCTTTATAAAGCTCAAGTCCGATCTTGCATGGAGTACTGCTGTCACCTTTGGGATGGCTCGGCTAAATACCAACTTGCTGCACTAGATTCGGTGGAACGCAGAGCCAAGAGATTAATAGGCGATAAAAAACTGGTGGCGACCAAGCTTCACAGCCTGGCTCACCGCCGCAAGGTTGCTTGCCTATCGGTCTTCTACAGATTGTACTTCGGAGAGTGTGCGCGTGAGCTGCATGAGCTCATACCACCGTCTCCTTTCTTCCATCGGACATCCAGACGCACGGCCGGCTACCATCCGTTCTTAGTTGATATACCCACATTACGCACTAAGCGCTTCAAATCATCTTTCATTATGCGCACGGCTAAAGAATGGAATTCCCTGCCTGCGTCTGTATTTCCGAGTGCATATAACCTGAATCTCTTTAAGTCTAGAGTGAATAGGCATCTTCTGGGCAAGCTCGCTCCACCGTAGATCCCATCTCTGCTCTAGGGTAAGATTGGGGTCAAGAGTAAGCCCATCATAGATAAAAAAAAAAATTAAGTAATGAATACTGTTATTTTATATCTCACATGTCAGATACCTTGCCCAAATGAAAAGCGTTCACTGAATTTAAACAACTTAATTTCTCGCACATAAATTCCTTAAAACGAGCATTAGCAGTACCAAATTGCGTTTTGCGAGTCCGATTACCCCATTAGGAATCTTTAATGGGCAATTGACGATTCAATTACAGGTTAGTATGTCCAATTCGTTATGACCTAATTGATAATTAAGGGCAGGAGAGGCTGCAGGTGTGTTATTATTTTCTAATGTGACCACTTCCGTTACCTAACACTCGTTCAAGGCTTGGAGCACTTAGCAGCAACGTATTTTTTTAACCTTTGTTATGGTTGGCCTCATAAAGAGAAGGCTCAAAAGAGAGCAGATTGGATATTACTTCTTCGTTAAGAGCGAAGCTCTTAAGTTAATGATGATGATGGTTGGCCTACCATCCAAATTGTATAGTGGGTATAAATTATAGAACTCAACTTATATAATTTATAAAATACAATAAGCAACCAATTTTGTCTGTCGGTTATTGTTTTTCTAGGAATGAAGTCTTTATACTCTTTCTTTTTTAAGAGTAATTCATTTTAAGGTTTCTATAAGTACATGGCTTTTTGGACAGGAAGTGAATGTAAATAAGAGTTTGTTGCTATAAAGAACATACACGAGTGGTACCTACCTACACATGATTGTCATTCATTACCCTCTTGTTCACACGGAGACGTCTCATTCGGGGATGAAATATTAACAGCTTGAGCTGCGGAAGTTCTGAATAATGGAGACGAGTAACAACAAATTTATACGTAAGGCCCTTACACGTATTACAATTTGTTAAACTCATTTCCAAATAACATTATGCTTCCATCAAAATAATTTACTTTCTGCTGACTCGTGACAAAGCATACATGTTCCTTGTACAATGCGGAAATACTGAAGAATACTTTATGTTTGTGCACACAAAACGAACATAACTTTCATTCTTGTTTATTGGTATTCATTGCCTTTTATCATAACGTGTGTACAAGTAAAGTGCTCGCAGTAGCACATTTACTTGCACTTAAGAATTTCAACATAAACAAACAAGTCAAAGTCTGATTAAGTATATAGGGTGTATTTTTATTAGTGGCGGATCCGTTAAGGGTGTGTTCTGTCAATGAAACTGAACAACTTTCCCCAAGGAACATAGGTCCAAATACGAAAAAAAATTTTGGTCTTCCCATACTAAGTGTGTTGGCCGGCCGGGTCAATTTGTATGGGAGGGCCAAATTTTTTTTTCATATTTCGACCTATGTTCCTTGGGGAAAGTTGTTCAGTTTCATTGACAGAACACACCCTTAACGGATCCGCCACTAATAAAAATACACCCTATATACTTTACAGTCGAAGGAAAGGCCTGATGAAAAATTATCCGTACTAGATCATCATTAACACTTTTCTCTTTAGACATTGTGGTAGAAGTAGTAGAGAAGATGTTCCCAAAGGTGTATTAATTAGGTAGTTAGGTATATTTATACTAGAAAGTATCTGTTTGTGTCGTTATAACAAACAGTTTCTGTTATAGGTACCTAATTAGTATACCGAAGGGAAACATCTCCCTACTACTTCTACCACAATGTCTGAAAAGAAAGGTGTTAAAAATGGATCCTTGCACTGATGACCTGCAGATTAATAATCATCAGGCCTTTTTTGTAGCTAGAACCTCTTCTAGACTCGAATCTTGCGAAAGGCACATTCTTATAAAAAGGAAATATAATAGAAAAACTTCGACACGTAACCAATCCAAGGGGATCTTGCGTGTGTGAACAAAAAACAATAGCTTGCTCACGTAACAAGATATCTTATATGAAAAGATTCTTTTTCTATATTTTTTCCTCGCCGATAGCTGCATTGGCACTTCAAGTTCGTCAAACAACTTACCGAATGGTAGGTGATATTCTTTTGTTGGAGCCACTAAATAAGCGATTTTTTATTTAAAATATTAGTTTGCTGTATTCTTTTTCCTTGTTTGAATAGTTATATTATAGAAAAATATTTTGTACATCAAGTTTAAAATTCTCACTCGTGTAAAATTATTGGTTTTCAAGTGATTTCCTACTATCTATCACACTTCAAGTTATCCACAGTCAAATGTAGTATTATTATCTGCATGATCCTTTAGTTAAACGGGTCAGTAGAGTGGTGCTCCTAAAAGTAGGTACAATGAGAGTACCAAACTAGAACTGCATGAAAACTCAAAGTTGAAAGTTGATAACTGAAATAAGTGACTTGAAAAGCTTGATTGCTATACATTTTTGAAATAAAAAGCAGCAGGTTTCCCGGCCCACCCGCCTCTATCTGTTTATCCCGGATTTCATTTGGTAAACTACCGCCCCAGGATTGGTTCAGCACGAACGACTCGCATTTGCCAATACACGCCGATACCTACCTTACATAGGTATAGTTACTCATACACACCTACACATTCTTACTGAGTTAACTTGCTCATAAAACCCAGGCAGGTACTGCAAATATATTCCTAACGTTTGCGAAAAATCCGAAAAATCACACAAACACAAGTCATTACTTATATGGCACCTGTCTTTATCAAAATTAATATAGTATTTCAAATAGATACGTCTAAACATTTTCATGAGTTTCTGTAGTACCATAATATTTTAAACTATATAGTACCTACCTTCATTCTCGGTCAATGGAAAAGGATTCATGCCCATAATTTATCGTTTGTCTTTAAATCCGAAATTGAGTGATGATTTTTTTGTTATCAATAAACATAGTTAAATAATATCGTGTAGCGGGGAATTTTATGATGTTTATTATTATGTCAAATAATGCTCATTACTGTTCAAAGTTCAACCAATATACCCTAATTCAAACGCACCATTAATTTTGTTAATATTAGTCCGCGTTCGCAAATCACTTCCATGTCGGTTAGCCTATTAATACCTACATACGATTGACCCCATTCCAATAACATCAATGTAATTGTCTGGTCGGTATAACGAGCAACATATTGTATTAACTGCACAAGACATGTATGTATTTGCTTCGATAATCGTATTAGACGAAGGGAGGAAATGGCTGGAAACGCTTGGAAACTATCCATTGTGTGTGACATCACTGAGAAAAATAACTACAAACTAGGTACTATACTAACTACCCCAACTATTGCTACTACTACTGCTGAACACTAGTTGAAGTTCGATTTTGATGTTGATAATGGAAACGCAATAGATTTTTGAATGATTTATTTTAATGCTATTTTACACGATTTTTAATTAAAAATAGAGATAATAAGTTATTCATACTAAAAAAGACTATAAAAAAATAAGCAAACATTTTTGACGGACAAAGGTGCCACAATAAAGGACTAAAGGAAGAAAGGACTTGAAGAAGTCGCCTAAGCGTGAAAGCAATAGGAAATTAATTCATTTTGGTAAAATATATCGTAATAATAATGGATATATTTTGTGTCCACTTTTTTTATACAATACAAAAACATATAGGTATAGATATAAGATCTGATTTGAGTCAATAATACTAAAGGAAGATTTAACCTGTAGGTAATATCTAGCAGTTCACTCTTGCAAAAAGCACATTTTATGATTCTTTCACATAGATTTTAACATGATCCTTTATTTTATGAAGAACAATTACCTTAATCAAGTTTCCAGCTGAATAATTTTGAAAGGAATCATTTTGCCAGACGGAAACCTCGAAGGATTTTGATTTGGTATAGATATATATTTGCTTTCACCCTGTACACTTAGTAGGCCTAAATAATGGAGCAGGTCGCGACACGGTTAATCAGCGGAGTATGCCGTTACTGTTAAGCTTTAATAATGTTGGTTACATTAATGGAATCTGCATTACATTACCGTTGATTACTACCTGTGGATCAGTATTCACAGCCACCGATAAGCCGAATCAATCAGGTAAACAGGATGTAAGAAACAAGGTAGGAACTGAAACGTTTTCAGGCAGAAAAATGATTTGTTTGCTGGAATTAAGGATCTTTGTAAAAGTAAACATGTCGTAACCGATCCTTATATATCTTATATAGATCTAAATTGAAGTCTTAATTAGAGCAAATAAACGCGCTCGTATTCAAACAAATTAAGTGGTTTTTATTGAATAAAAAAGTAAAATTAACGTAGGTATCACTTCTAACTTTAAACACACGCGGCTGTACTGTGCATTCCATACTTTTTAAATAGAATGTGCTATCAAAATATTCGCTGTAAAAAGGCTCTTAGTTTACGAGGCAAGCCATTAAAGTTAATGTATCTTCACAATTTTGAACAACAATAACACTTTATCTTAGTCCTCTTCATGCAGTTTATGGGCATATTTTATATTTCATGCAAATGTAAGTGGTGATCTAAAAACACAGCTCATGCAGTAGAATGTTACATTATTACAAATAAGCAATGTTTTAAAATAAATATTGTGAAATAATTTAATATTTGTTAAATGTACCTACCTAATTAGTGATGGGTGATTTATTTTACTACAAAATTCTTGATAATATTTTTTAAGCATCTTTAAATAAAAAATACTCATTTAAATACAGCACCGCTTCATCATTCGTAATTGCATATTTTTATCATAAATATTTTTTTACGAATACATAAACTCCGTCCAATTTTGCCTTCCATCCATCATCTTTCTCTTCGTTGACACCTCTTTATTATGAAGCACAGACGTTCTGTACGTGCTTACGTCAATTTGTACTGATATTTCTGCTATTGCTTCCCAATATTGTAGGACATTATTCTTTAGTTGGTACATAAATCATTTTCTAGCTCTTGAGATCTTTTTATCTGATTGAAATAATAAGCAAAAAAACGGCCATCACTTTTTGTACGGAGAGCCGGCGAGCCGTAATTTGATTTTCTATTCCCGTCCTGATTTTTAAGATAAGTTTGTAACGAAATATTTTTCTCAACACAAACACCTCAAAATCTTTTGAAATACCCAAAAATGACGACCAGTGCAATTTATCAATTCAACATAAATTTTTGTTTGCAGATATCAAAGACGTCGCCCAAGACAATAATTTGAGTGTCTACAAGCAAAATTTGTGCTTACTTTGTTAGAGGCCGAATAAGAAACCTAAACCTACATTTTTCGATACATTATTGAATCTCTTGCTTCCATTTCCGTTGCCTTGAAGCCTTGCCATTTTCCTATTTATAACGTTCGGCTTGACCCATTTTCGCGGGTGAAATTGTTGAGTGGGCTTTAAAACGGTTTACTGGGGTTATTACAGGCACTTATCTAAATTTATATCCTTCGCATGCTTTATTGTGGCTAATAAAGGCAATTTCAATGTTCGAATGGCACTTTGCATGGACGTAAACAATAATCTAAATCTTTCAAAAACCTTTATGGCTACAGCATAATTCGCAAAATTACACACAACACACACAGTCGGTTTAAGTACACACGTATTTATTTTTGCGTCTAAATGAACCACTGAAGCTAACCCGCAAAACATTTTAGTCAATAGATTGGAGATTTTTTCTATCGTGTAGGAAACCGAGTCATCCAAAGACATGAACCTTGGTGTCAGACTTTTACAAGTAGCAGGCCTCTGACATGGTTGTGTAACGACTGATGTCTAAGTAATTTATTTATTTATTTTATTTTTATTTTAATCATAGACATTAATCGGGACCGACGGTTTAACGTGCCCTTCGAAGCGTAAGAACCATCTTTCTCATAGAAAATCAGGTGGTTCGGCCTGCAATGTCCTACCAAACTGGGAACAAACTCACAATTAGAAAAATATCAAATTTGTGAGTGACCCACTGAAAATCGAACCGAGAACCTTCTGAGTTGCAGGCAGTCGCTGTGCCACTGTGCCCTAGATTAGCTGTCGTGTATTGTAACAGCTTGTCGTATAAGTTTTGTCTAAGATTTTCTTACCTAGTAGGGCAATCGCTTTTTACGGAGTCAGCTTTTACACTGATTTGACGGATAAAATGAATTAACTTAAAATTACGAATGGATACTTAGATACGTAATATTCACCACACACACCTGGCACTCATCTATAAAGCCTGAAATAACATGTCAGAGTTTATGCTTGCTTTAAATTTAATTGTAAAACTGTTAAGTTTTTATTTTCGCACACATGTTATTTTTGTAGGAACCTACATAGGTAACATAAAGGGTATTACAAGCCGAAAGGAGGTCAAGGTACTTATGAAACTGAACAACTTTCCCTTTGGAATATGGGTCAAAATATAAAAAAAAAACATATTTGGTCGTTCCGTAGTCCATCGATCAGCTGATCGACAATTTTCTATGGGACTTATTTTTCTTTAAAGTTATTCAGTTTCATCGTCTATACAGTTACTCCCTGTATAGACGAGGGTTCAAGTTGGCTGTAGAAATTTTTAATTTTACACTTGGCAGGTAAATGAAACTCTATCTCTGAATTTGTGCTCGTCTTTATAAATGATTCATGTTTCATTTCGTAGGTACAATCAAATATTCATGAATTAATTTTGCTTTAGTAATTTGAATCTTTCATCGTATTATTGTATGAAACATATCTGCTTACGGATCATGAAATCCGTCAAAAATACAGAATAAATGCCCCTGGTTCGAGAGCCATGAATTACAATGAAGCACCAAGCACCTATTGAGTGGAATTGAGTATGGAAATTGAGTGTCGCTGTTGATTGTTTCATGAAACATTTACTAAGGCAGGGGGCGAAGAGGGAAGGGAGGGCATGACGGCATTTTACAATAACAACAGGAAGTGATCAAAGGCTGCTTACACGTAACAGGTAGATAAATTACTTGGGTTACGTCTCGAAGCCACAACTGCATATTCACATCACATCTCAAGAACAGCATTTAAGGGTATGTTTGGGACTCACATAGATATAAAATGTAGGGTGAAATTTTACTACTGAAAATGAAAACAAAATTAGACTTCCTATAGTAACTCAGATCGGCGATAAGAGGTAAAAAAAAAGTTTCAACCTAGGTATGTACCTTGGGGAAAGTTGTTCCTTATCACCAGCACGTTCTGCATTTTCGCTATCGGTCACTAGTTAACATTATAAAAACCCACTTTGTTATAGCTACGACCATATAGACACAATAAAAAATAGAAGAACAAACGACAACATTATTACCTACCGAACAGGAAAGAAACGAGAAAAAAATTATCAAAAGTAGATTGCCAATATTTTTTTTTTCAATAATAAAATATGACCAAGCTGGAAAAGGCATGGATAATCCCGATTACTTTCTCATTATGTTTATTTCTGAACAATATTGCAAACAAAAATAGACTTATAAAAAAAATAAACTTATAAAATTGTGTTAGTTATTTCAAGAATGAATGTAAGGTCCATATTCTGCTACCAAAGCGTCATGACCAGCCTAAGCGGGTGGCCAAGTTATGCTGGTCGTGTAGTATCTAAGTATTGCAACCAACGCAACTTGACCTCCCGCGGATGTACTATAAAACCTGGGTACAGTCTAGGTTATACTACACTCGGCTTCAAAAAAATCGCACCTTTTAAGAAATCTATTTCAAACATCTTTCAATCGTATTTGTATTATGAAATATTGGTAATGTTCGGTATCATTTGAAAGGTAAGGAAACAGAGAATGCAAAACAATCCCACCAAAAACATTCACTTGTAAAAAGAACCAAGTCTCGCCTCTCAGTTCATCTACTGTAAAAAGTTGTGAGATCCACGTCCACGTGATGCCAAGTCGGTTATTGATTTACTCAAGCACTACTTCAGGTAACTTTCATCTTAAGCTACTGCGTAATTAGGTAACAGACATCATCTTATAGTAACCAAATTGATATTTAAACACTTTCATATTTACAAAATAACTAGAATGACTTGGCAATCGCACACTATTTGCTTATGAGATACGATGGTCTGGTGCGATTGCCGGGTCATTATAGTTATAATAAATACAAAAGTGTTTAAATATCGATATGGTTACTTTAAGGTGATGCCGTTACCTAATTACGCAGTAGCTTAAGATGAAAGTTCCCTGAAGTAGTCCTTGAGTAAATCAATAACTGACTTGGCATCACGTGGATCTCACAACTTTTTACAGTAGATGAACTGAGAGGCGAGACTTGGTTCTTTTTACAAGTAAATGTTTTTGGTGGGATTATAATCTCTAAAATACTTAAAATTAAGTGACAGCGCTAAACTTAGCTTTAGCCGATTAGCGCTATTCCACGGCGCACAAATTTAAGCATTTTAAAAATTTAAAACTGCTAAGATCGCTAATCTTAGCAGCCACTAAAAAGGTCCCTCTTAAAAATAGTACTGTCAAATTATCTCAAAATGGGTGGAATTTGGAGTGACCTGTGTAATTATTGGTCACATCAGAAAGTTCAAGAGTGGAAAAAAGGTGATCGGGAGGATTTAGAGTGTCACCGGGAAGGAAAGTTCAAGAGTGGCATCAGATTTAACCCCTGGAAACCCGGTGGCTCCCAAGAGAGTTATCGATTTTGAACCCTACTAGGTAATAGAGTGGCACCGGGTCAGAATGTTTTTACATTAGCACCTGGTCAGAATGTTCTAGAGTGGGGCCGGGTTGTTAGGTTCTTAAGTGGGGGAACAGAAGGATTTTGAGTGTCACCGAAAATAAAAATATTTTTACCAGTTACAGATTCTTTCATTTATTAAAAAAATATATATATTTATATTGCAACACTGAATTTAATAACGTCAAAATCAAATTATAGTCCTGTCAAAAACCTTTGTTTAATTTTCTAAAACAGGGCTTTTGTGGAATAGACCTGCCTAAAACTCCTAAATTTAAAGCTGACAGCCGATGTGGCGCAGTGGTTAGCATGCCTGCCTGCCACGCAAAGGTTCCGGGTTCAATTCCCGGTGGGGTCACTCATAAAGTTGATATTTATCTATCACTTTGTGAATGTATTCCCAGTCTGGTTAGGACATTGCAGGCTGAACCACCTGATTGACCGCAAGTAAGATGGTTCCGTGCTTCGGATGGGCACGTTAAGCCGTCGGTCCCGGTTGCTGTCTATGATGGCGGTCGTTACTCAACCATGTCAGAGGCCTGCTACTTGCATTGCAGTAGGCGGTTGAAAAAAAACTCTGACACTAGGGTTCATCGGGTCGTTGAATGACTCGGTGTCCCATACGAAAAGAAAGAAAGCTTTAGAAATCTAAAGCGTCTAAATTGTAGAATTGAGTCTAATAGCTCAAAATAGCGCTGTCAGTTTCAGTAAAATAGCTGTCAGTTTGAGTAGTGCAAACCTTGGGAAGGCCCATAGATAGGCCCATGTTCACCAGTGCATGGGCTGTTGTACCTGTTTTAGTTGTAGACTGTACTTAAATGCATAGCTGGGTGCAGCACGCGTGTGAGTTTATGGCCATCATGAAATATGTGCCTCTTTGTCGCACACTCCTGTACCAGGCGCAGTATGACAAGAAGGTGCTTATCTCAGGATGGTCATGAACTCGCGCGCGAAGTGTATTCATTTATGTTCTGAGACTTGCCTACCTACTTATGTTTCTGTTTTGTTATTCGAAATCATCAGGCCCGTCAACTTTAAAATAGCGGACATGACCGGAGCTAACCAAGGAGACGACTACACTTCTAAATTACACGCACATAACGTACAAAATTTCAAGTTAAAGGAAACACCGAAAAAAACGTTGCAGGTACGTAGACAATACAGGGTTCTTTGAACTCATTAAGAACAAGTTCAAGCTTTGAGCAGTCATTGACCCTTGCCCGCGAGCACCGCCGGTCCGAGAGACGCAAGAAAGTTCAGTTTTGCCATAGGTAGATATGCCGCCCCAGAACATGCAGGAACCGCCCCCGTATTCTACCGTTTCTTGGATGCAGGCTTGGGCAAAACGTTCCCATTGTCTTCTGTATACTCTTTTGCGTCTATCGTTGCAGAAAAGACACACTCTCGTTTCGTCTGAGAAGAGAACAGTTCTCCATTGGTCCAGGGTCCAATTAACGTGGGCGCGAGCAAATTGCAACCGTGCTCGCCGATGCGCTGCGGTTAATTTTGGACCCGTGGCAGGTCTTCTAGCCACAATATTTCTCTCCTTTAGTCTTCTTCTAACTGTAGAGACACTCACGGCCCTTCTACGAACTGCTTGAAGCTGCTGTTGCAACTCAACAGCATTAGAGAACCGATTTCTCAAAGATTTCGATACGACGAATCGGTCATCTCTCGCAGAAGTGCAGCGATTTCTACCAGACCCACGCCATCGGACAAAGCCACCGGTCTGCAGGAACCGCTGGTACTCTCTTCGAACAGAAAAGCGACTCAAGTGCAATTGCCGAGCAACATCACACTGACGTAGTCCTGATTGCAGTAGTGCGATAACTTGGGCGGCTTCAGCAGCTGTAGTGTCCATCTTCAAGGACGTTTTTCTGATGAAAGATATTCTTCTGTGTCTTCTTCGACTGTTGGTAGTAAATTTATCCCCCAATAAGCTGTATCGACCCTGTTATACCCAAAAAACAAAACAATACAAACAAAATTTGAAGAGGAGAATCAGTTCCATTGTCATTCACAGTGACGTGAAGTGTCAAGCTTTTTCTTTATTCAAATGAAATGGATATTTTATTAAAGAGTTTTTATAGGGCTCTCAAATGTTACCAATATTGCTACGAATAACTGCTTGTCTTAAGGATTACCAGTGCTTGAAGCCTATTTTTACGGACGTGCGATTCTTTTGAAGTCGAGTGTATTTTAAGACATACTTTTTTCGTGAAATAAGATAGTTCATTAAAGTGTAGGGAAGACTTTTTCCCAGTAGTGGGACTGTCTTAGCTAAAATAATAAAAGATATAAGTAGTTTTGTTATACTCGTAATTATGCCTTAGTTTTCCAAATAATTTAATAGCAGCATAGCCCCGACGATGCACGCGAGCGTTGCACTTGTAATTAGCCGAGCTCTCACGACATGTTAAGGGAACTTTAAGCCTTAATTAATGATAGCGAAATTTTCCTAGAACCAGCTGCGTCATTTACAAACTTACACAGTTGAATGCCATTTTTATATCTGCTATTTAAACTTCTGAACATAAAGGCACAAATTAGGAAAACGGCGCGCGATGGCTCACTCAGTACTAGCGACGATTTTGACGCTTGCTGACGAAAACTGAAAAAGAAAAACGGAATCTAATAGTTGTAGAGCCAAGGGGGTAAGTGGCTATCTCATAAGGTACCACGATAGGCTAGGTTTGGATCGTTAACCAAGACTTAAACAAGTCGGATGACCCAGGTCTGCCAGAGCCCATCCTGCCGAAACATAAAAATAATCGATATTTTTCAGAGTCATTTTTTCGTAAAAAATGTGTCATACGGTACCACAATGAAAGTGCTGGCATCAGTTAACCATTGAAAAATTATGTAAAAAAAGCTTGGTCTGCCACTGCGCACCCTGCCGGAAGTGCTTGCCAGACCTCTCCAAAGATGCCCTTCCGACACCCCTAAACTATCTTATCGGGTACCACGACGCGACCACCACAACATAATAGCCAAGATCACTCTGACAATAGATCACAAGGTCTGCCAGGCCTAAACTTGCCGCATCCTAGTGTTTCAGACATTTGAAGTTGTAGGTCCAGTGTATGAAAAATGACCTATATCTTTTTCCCCCCTTGTTTGATTTTGATGGTGCCTCAATACGAAATGCTCTCCATAATGAGGAGCTTCGAGTCATATAGGACAGTTGGGTGGAGGGTTTCAGTATTGAACGCAATCCTGTCAAAAAGTTTGAAATGGAGGTTTGGTCTATGAAAACTGGCCTATATCTTATTCCCCCCGGGTTTGATTTTGATGGCGCCTTAATATGAAATGCTCTACATAACTAGGAGCTTTGAGTCATATAGGTCAGTGAGGAGGAGGGTCTCTGTATTGTACACAATCCTGTCAAAAAGTGTGAAATTGTAGGTAAAGTGTATGAAAACTGGCCTATATCCACAGAGCAAAAAAATGACATTCGCTGTCCCCGATAGAGACGCCCTTTGAGCAATATAGCGTGTAAATTTGGTTCACCGAATTGCCATTCCCAGTGTTGCCACCAGCTTATATTTCTCGAACTTGACGTCCTTTTTTGACTCCCACGTGTTTTTTGTAATTTTTTCCTTTTACGTAGGTAGGTAATAGCAAGCTGGTAGGTAAATAATTTTAACTATGGAAAACGATTTAAGTTTAGCACGCATAGTTTCCGATATAAACGACTTTTCAGTTTGACAGCTGACACCTGTCATGTAGATCTCGTTAAGGTATACAACTTTCCCAAATAAACTAATAGTCTAGCACGCATAGTTTCTGATTTAAACGACTTTTTAGTGTGACAGCTGACACCTGTCATGTAGATCTCGTTAAGGCCTACAACTTTCCCAAAGAAACTAATAGTCTAGCACGCATAGTTTCCGATATAAACCACTTTTTAGTGTGACAGCTGACACCTGTCATGTAGATCTCGTTAAGGTATACAACTTTCCCAAAGAAACTAATAGTCTTGCACGCATAGTTTCTGATTTAAACGACTTTTTAGTGTGACAGCTGACACCTGTCATGTAGATCTCGTTAAGGCCTACAACTTTCCCAAAGAAACTAATAGTCTAGCACGCATAGTTTTCGATATAAACCACTTTTTAGTGTGACAGCTGACACCTGTCATGTAGATCTCGTTATAGACTACAACTTTTCCGAAGAAACTAATAGTCTAGCACGCATAGTTTTCGATATAAACCACTTTTTAGTATGACAGCTGACACCTGTCATGTAGATCTCGTTATAGACTACAACTTTTTCGAAGAAACTAATAGTCTAGCACGCATAGTTTTCGATATAAACGACTTTTTAGTGTGACAGCTGACACCTGTCATGTAGATCTCGTTAAGGCATACAACTTTCCCAAAGAAACTAATAGTCTACCACGCATAGTTTCTGATTTAAACGACTCTTTAGTATAACAGCTGACACCTGTCATGTAGATCTTGTTAAGGCCTACAACTTTTCCAAAGAAACTATTAGTCTAGCATGCATAGTTTCCGATATAAACCACTTTTTTGTGTGACAGCTGACACCTGTCCTGGACCACAGGGAAAAAATAACGTACCCGTGGTCCACCAGGTGGACCAGGAGGTGGACCACGGGGATGAAGCTGCAATTTTCAGTCCCTTTTTTTATTCAATCTCATACATTCCAAATTTAGGTTTTTGCGACGGATATGTGTATTTTGAAAAGACGGTTGTGGCAACACTTTAGGGTGAACGCACTCTGTTCCGAACCGTACGCACAGCACCCAAGTGGCATAGAATTTCATACAAAATTTTAAAATATGACGCGTACGGAACGGTTAAATGAGCTATCACCTCAAATGACAAACTCGTTCAAAAACATTCAAAAATGACAGGCTTGTCTTGTATGAAATTTTGACAAAAGGCGTGTCTAGTAGCGCTGCGCGAAAAAGGTTTCATTTGTCTGTGCCTATATCTTTTCCCCCACTGGTTTGATTTTGATGGTGCCTTGGTATGAAATGCTCGTAATGATTAGGAGATTCGATTTGTATAGGTCAATTGGATAGAAGGTCTCTGTTCTGTGCACAATCCTACTAAATATGAAAATATTCGATAACTTCTGCAGATTTTATCAGTTAAAATTGTCATATCATAAGGAATTCGAATAAATGTGCTTGCATCAGCTTACCATTGACAAATTATGTTAAAAAAACTTGGTTTGCCACTGCGCACTCTGCCGGAAGTCCTTAGATGAGATAGGTTAGGGGTGTCGGAAGGGTGTATTTGGAGGGGTCTCCCAAGGACTTCTGGCAGAGTGCGCAATGGCAGACCAAGTTTTCTTAACTCAATTTATCAATGGTAAGCTGATGCTGGCACTGTCATTCGGGTACCTTATGAAATGACAATGTTAACGGAAAAAATCTCAATCCTGCTAAACATGAAAATATTCGATATGTTCTGCAGATTTTTGCCGTTAATATTGTCATATCATAAGGTACCCGAATAAAAGTGCCGGCATCAGCTTACCATTGATAAATTATGTTAAGAAAACTTGGTCTGCCATTGCGCACTCTGCCAGAAGTCCTTGGGAGACCCCTCCAAATATACCCTTCCGACACCCCTAATCTATCTCATTTAAGGACTTCTGGCAGAGTGCGCAGTAGCAGACCAAGTTTTTTTAACATAATTTGTCAATGGTAAGCTGATGCAAGCACTTTTATTCGAGTTCCTTATGATATGACAATTTTAACTCATAAAATCTGCAGAAGTTATCGAATATTTTCATATTTAGGAGGATTGTGCACAGAACAGAGACTTTCTATCCGACCTATACAAATCGAATCTCCTAATCATTACGAGCATTTCATACCAAGGCACCATCAAAATCAAACCAGTGGGGGAAAAGATATAGGCCAGTTTTCATACACTTTACCTATAATTTCACACTTTTTGACAGGATTGTGTACAATACAGAGACACTCCTCCTCACTGACCTATATGACTCAAAGCTCCTAGTTATGGAGAGCATTTCATATTAAGGCGCCATTAAAATCAAACCCGGGGGGAATAAGATATAGGCCAGTTTTCATAGACCAAACCTCCATTTCAAACTTTTTGACAGGATTGCGTTCAATACTGAAACCCTCCACCCAACTGTCCTATATGACTCGAAGCTCCTCATTATGGAGAGCATTTCGTATTAATGCACCATCAAAATCAAACACGGGGGGAAAAAGATATAGGTCATTTTTCATACACTGGACCTACAACTTCAAATGTCTGAAACACTAGGATGCGGCAAGTTTAGGCCTGGCAGACCTTGTGATCTATTGTCAGAGTGATCTTGGCTATTATGTTGTGGTGGTCGCGTCGTGGTACCCGATGAGATAGTTTAGGGGTGTCGGAAGGGCATCTTTGGAGAGGTCTGGCAAGCACTTCCGGCAGGGTGCGCAGTGGCAGACCAAGTAGGGATTGCAATCCCGCACCTGATTCAATCCCGCGGGATTCATTTGCGGGATTGGGCCAATCCCGCGCGGATCCCGCGGGATCCCGCATCTTTGTAATCATGTTAAAATCTTATTTGAAATACATATTTTTCTTCAAAAATCGACTTTAATTCAATAAAAATTAACATACCTATCATGTGGAGCTAAAATAACTAAATAAAAATTGAGATAAGTGTTATCAAATTACATTTATTTCGTATTTAGAGCTGTGTTCAATTTTACCCTTTATTCTTACTACTGCTAATATTAATTTGTTAAACCCTTTCTCATACATGTGACAGGCAAGAAGTGTTTTTATTGTCTGCAATATTGAGCAGGGTATCGTTGAATAAGTATTTAAAACTTCGGGAGAAAATATTACTATCTCAAGATATTTGCTTTTAAAAGGGGCGTTTTTGAGTCATAAATTGTTCCAGCTGTATGTACTAAAGCATAGAGGCTATAAATTTGATAAAAATAAATAATATAGGTCTCAATCTAAAGTTATCATGAAAAATATATATATAACGGATACTGAAAAATATCAATTAAGTTTTGAGAAAAATATAAAAGGTTTTCTATCTGCGGTTAAAATTAACTTTGTAACGCTGAAAAACTTAAAATTAAAACTGCAATACCCTATTTGTGAGCGTATCTGACACACCCTTAGCCAACTTGTTTTAGTAATATGAATGAATTCTAATATTGTATTGACTAAAAATTAAAATTAGGGGGCAAAATAGTCACTTCAGTTCAGATCAAAACTTTCATAAGACTTATCAAATAACAAATTTTCAATTTACTAACTTAACTTCTTAATTTCATGAGGGATACCGAGTCGTTCAACGACACAAGAACCCTGGTGCCAGAGTGCTTTCACTCTAGCGTCTAGATAACTGATAAGTTATAGAAGAATGCTCTAAATTAAAGAGTATTAATGGTTTTACGAGAATTCAAAAATTCTTTTACGAGAGAAGAAAATGCTCTTGCAGCTTCTACGCTAATAGTTTAGAATGTTTTGATAAATAGGACATATTTTTAGGAACTGAACGTCGAGTTTTCGCTATTAGTTTTCAATGTGCGGGATCCGCGGATCCGCGTTTTGAAGGTGCGGGATCCCGCAAGTCCAAAAATGGCGCGGGATCCCGCGGGATTGCGGATCCCGCACTGCGGGATTGCAATCCCTAAGACCAAGCTTTTTTTACATAATTTTTCAATGGTTAACTGATGCCAGCACTTTCATTGTGGTACCTTATGACATATTTTTTACGAAAAAATGACTCTGAAAAATATCGATTATTTTTATGTTTCGGCAGGATGGGCTCTGGCAGACCTGGGTCATACGACTTGTTTAAGTCTTGGTTAACGATCCAAACCTAGCCTATCGTGGTACCTTATGAGATAGCCACTTACCCCCTGGGCTCTCCAACTATATGGGGAATTCAATATAATTAAGAAGGTGGTTGACACGAACGTCATATTTATGGGATTTAGAATTGGCTCAGAATCATATGACGCTCTTTGTCAGATTTTGCTGTTTTTATATTTTTTACTTTTAAAATTTTGACATTAGCAAACCCTGGCTCTATCACTGGCTATGTAACAAATGCCAATTTCGAAAATTCAAAATACGGCCTATAGTCCTGCAAGTTCGTGCGCGACCCTCCCTAGGGGTGACAGACGTTGGGAGGGGAGATGTCAGCGGGTAGCGGGAGGTGTAGCGGGGAAGGGAAACGCGCGCATCTGCGCCGCACGTCATATTAAAATGACGTGCTTACTCGCCCCCCAACCGTCTGTACCCCGCAGGAAGGTCGCGCACGAACCTGACGGACTATAGTGAGCATTCTGTAAACTCTCTATTTTGTGATAAAGGCCAGTTCAGAATATTGTGAAGTGACAGGTCAGCTCATTAAGCAGGTCATTATATTACAATAAATTACCAACCTGCCTATGTGTAAAAATGTAACACTCGTGAAGTTTATCTTATACTTAAAACTTTTTATTCTAACAAGATATGATGCGTTGAACCCATCTGAATTTGAGATAAGGGTAGGCAGATGATAATGACTTGAAACTTTTAACCATTCTGAGTAACCACTTTTTTCCTGACACATTACCGGAATGAACTAAATACTCAATAATAACATTGTAAGCATTTTGCTTAACTGCAAGCGACTTTATAAGAGCAAATTAAATGTAGCGGGCTTAGCATGTTGCCAGTGAAAACCGGTAATTGTATTGAGTTCAGCATGTGATGTATATCTCTACACATTTGGTTTAAATCATTACATTTGTGTCACTGACAAGCTGCCACACTGATGATGATTACAAACTAATGGATTGAAACTTTTCATTTCTCTCACTCATGATGAATGCTATTCGCATCCTTTTATCCGTTTTTGTGCCATGTGGTGCCGGCTTAGAATAGCATCCGAAAACTTTACACGTGAATTTTCTTAAGAAATCAAACACCTAATAAACACTCAAAATTGAAAAATCGACTAATATATTTCTCATAATATGCTCATGACCATCAGTATTACAAAATATTATTCAGATATTAACCTATATTTTATTATAAAATATATGTACTCTAAAGTTCGTATTGTTGATTTAAAACGAGAAAGATAAATAGGTACTTAGAGAATTTTAGATTAGTTTTAGCTGCAGCTCTGTTTCATGAAACTGAAAAGCTAACATACAATCTGCTTCAAGAGCTTTTAGAAAATAAATCTCTACCATTTATTTAAGGACTTTCTCTGTGCTTTCGTTAACAACTTAAGTTACTTTAATTAAATTAAAGTCTAGAAGGGTGGTATGGGAAAAATACAATTGTGATTGAAAAAGAATAAAGATACATTTTGAATTGTCAAAATGTTTCTTGTATAAAAACAAATCTATTTCTAGTTTTCAGTTTCTTGCCAGGTCAATAAGTCAAACTTGCTTCCTTAACCTTACCTTAACAGCCACAACAGCCCACTGCTCATGGGCCTCCCCCGTATTGGGGGGTATTGCCATACTCACCACGCTTGGCAGGCGGATTGGCGAGCGCAGTGCAAGATGTTTAATTCACAGGGAACGCTGCTGCCCATTCCCTGGATAGTTATCCCTTAGTCGCTTTTTACGACACCCACGGGTAGAATTGGGGTGATGCTATTCTAGGCCGGCATCGCACCAATAAGACTAAATTGGTATTTGTAGTAGGTACCAGCAACACACCCAATTATCTAATCTGGCTTAAGAATTTGAAATAATTTCTACTACGCAGCAATGGAAAATAACCAATATAGGCTGATCTTTCAAATCCTAATGGATAAAAGGTTGAGATATTGCTGTGAGCAAGAAGACACGAGACAGTGAACACTTTTTCATAACTGACCGACGCGATGCAACAGCTGACATAGTCAAGTCAAGTAATCTAATAACCTGGTCAAATTGCATCATAGCTCCAGCAGTAGCACCTATGCAAGCGCTCGGGAACACAAGGACCTGATATTGCGTGCCTGGAATAACCACGGCTCGGAGGCATGCGCCATGTTGCGCCCCTTTAAACATCGAGAATGTTTGCAGGGTTTAGGATCAAAGAAAATCAGGAAGGGTTCTCAAAAGAAATAAGATTATAAGATTTTGCATATTCTATTTAATACGTAGTCCGTTAACACATCGTGCTTTCTTACTATTTATATCAAATTTTATAGAAGATAAAATTAAGTCGTCAATACATTTTGGAAGTAAGAAGTTTTTATTGATGACTAACGGGAAAATAAATTTTATTAATATCATGTCAAAGCCGAATTTAGCTTTAATCTGCGGTAGATCCTTTGATCAGTCTAGATTTTGATATACTTTTATAAAACTTACTTACTTACAAACAAATAAAATACCAAGTTTATTTCACTTACATGCAATTCGACCTACATGTGCTTTATACCGTGCTGTTTGTATCAGAACGTAAAATCTATTCAGCTGAAGGCTTTAGGCTGACACGACGAAATGCAGTCGCCCATGCAGCCGGCAGACATGGCCAGCAAAATGTTTGCGCTATCGCTGATAGAGCTCCATGTCTGCGGTGATTTGTTAGCTGCTGCTAGCAGATTTATTTATTCACAGACTGCTCTTGCAATCCAATCCGAAGATGCTTTGGAAATTTAAATTCAGTTCTTTGAGTCGGAATAGTTCGTTTCCAATCCGATGAACGGTTTTAATAACGTCGTAGCAAAACAACAAAAAACTAACTTTTTTAAATATAGCGTTCAAGTTTGTACCAAATCGCAAATTAATCTATTTAGAGCTTTGTTCAAAATTAATAGTGGTGAACCGACTTGGTACCTAAATGCCATACTCTCTAAAAAGTAAGCTTACGAGCTCATAGATGTAAAGAGGAGTGTTAGAAATCTTGATACAAAGGCACGACGTTATAGAGTCGGCTTTTATTTAGTAACAGTAAAATTGATTGATTACATTTCTTACATCTTGGTCGAAAATAACTTTGCATATGTAGTTGGAGTTTGTGTTTATGATATTAAAACGCACAACCAATTTCAACACCTACACTACAGGGTGTAAGAGACAGACCTTTGAACACTGATTGGGTGCATTCAGATTATAAAACTGAACAACTTCTTTTTACTTCCCATAAAAAATGCAGTCAGCTGATCGTGATTTTGTTTAAGAGATCAAAATGTTTTGCCTCCGAATCATTTTCATATGGGAAGACGTTTCATGGTCTGAATGCACCTATGAGTATTCGGAGAACTGTCCCTTACAACCCATATATTTTTTGTATCTGCTTAATATTCTCAAAATTACACAAGAAACGTAGCTGTCTTCCGGAATAGATACTCTTATTTTACACTCTCCTGTCAGGCAGATTTCAAGACATTGTGGTGTGGCAACAGCATGTTTGTGGCATATTAATTACTGATGATGAATATTCCCATGCTACAGCTAATTGAAAAGCCGCTGATTATGACTGTGATCGATTAAGCTGAACACCAACTCTTGTGAAAACTGTGTGAAAACGGAGGCGAGGGAGCCAAGTTCGGTTATTAAACAGTTCGGAAGTAATTTCGACTCCGTATTTCCTCCCGACGGGGGCTTCTTTCTGTGTGTATAAGCGGGAATTAATTAGTAAGATTGAGGCACTTGTAAAAGTAACCGAAATCTAATTTTATGACAGGAAATATAATGAGATTGCGTTGTCGAAGCCAAAACGAGACAATGGGTAATGAGCGTAATTAGCTTTTTAAGGCAAAAACATTGAATAATTGTACAGGGAAGACTCTCAACCTTAGTTATTAACAGTCTTTTTCTAAAATAGCGTTAAATAGGTATAGGATCGGTGATGTAGTTATGTGGGTGATAAAAAAACAGGTTCCTTTATGAAAATAAAAGTAAAGTTAAGATGAATAGGGATCATAAATCTAGAAAATCTGCGTGTTTACAATTAGGCAAATGATTTAGGTATTTATGGGAAATCATCAACAGCGCTAAATTATAATCATTTCTTACTAATAGAAACCTTTACTTTTGAATCACACAACAGGTGTTAATGGATGGTGATGATAATAAAATCATTACTACTTACTTTTAACATACAAACCTACACACACATATAAAAGTATTACAAAAAATGTTAAATAGGTATATCACAATAAAGCTCAAAGCATGAGCGAAGTGACAATGTAATAAATGTGCCACTTCAGCGTTGCGTACGTGCCCCGCATTAGGTGTCTGTTGTCGGTCACTGACACGCGGTTCAAAGGTTAAATGAGTGTGTTCTTCTACTTCTACATCTATATCTTATCTTTTAGTTCCGACAGTTTTATTCTTTGTTTTCAAATCATACATAGTAAATACATACCTACCATGATTTTTTAAACTTTTCTTTCAATCGACGAAAGGTGAATAGAGCAACTTTACATCTAAGGAGAAGAATGACAAGTAAATAAAATAAAGCCTAATATCCGAAAAAATAAGAATTTACCGTGTTGGCCAATTCGTTTGAGAATTTGTTTTATTAGCTTATATCAATAATTTACGTTTGGACATTAGTTTTGTTTTCTACTATGAAATTCAACATTCTTTTCCTTAATACAAATGAAACTCAGAACATTTTGTAAGCGTAAATTAACAATCATTATTTTTATCATTCACTATCCATCGAATTGGTTTTGTATTTTATTACAGTGATTATGAATTGCATTTTATAATATTGTCATCGTATTGTAGAACAACCAATTTAAATTCCAAAATAACTTGGGAACAAAGCTCAAAAACATAGTCCAAACTGGCGCCAAAAATGTAGTGTTGCATTTATGCATGAGTCCCGACGCGCGGTGCATGGTTGTCTGACATCTGACCACGAAATGTCGTTTGTAGGACTATACTCGATTGTTAGAAGGTAAGTTTAACAAGACAATAATCATATCATTGGGTATAATATACCCATTTTAGTCCACTGATGGACGCCTTTCCAATTAAACGCCATTGAGCACACTTCTTGGTTAGCATCAGTATTTTTTTCAGGCACCAAGCAATTAGTATTATCGCTCTACCAATAAATAAGCCAAAATAGAAACGTGCAACTACTTTTTGATATGTTTTTACCTAGGATTCATGCAGAAAAATGTTTTCTGGTGGTTCAACATGGTAAATGTTATAGTTGCACTTAAACCAGCCGTGTTCTGTTGTGGCTGTAAAGGGGGAAGGAGCACTTAAAACAATCATATATAAATCTCTAAAGACAAACACTTGTACCTAGTTGTTTTATGAATCGCAAGAAATAAATAAGTAGCATAAAAACATACATCAGTTATTGTTAATTCTCATTGTCGAATATTTCTTTGCAACTCACCTACAAAGACAATTCGCGTCTCTCATCTCGTCCATTTGCTGGCTTAATCTCGTCCTACTCGAGTATCGGACCCTCTGGGGTTAATATTTTTGTATTCAACTCATTTACATGTGCCGTGGCCGCATCAAGAGACACTCAACGGAACAAAGTTCGTGATAACTGGTGTGACTATACTTTCTGTACTTCTAGGACAAATCTCAAAAGGTATTATTCTACAAATCTCAAGAGGTTTTATTCTAATTACTATTCCATTTTGGTAGTTTTCTAAACGCGCAGTTTAATAGGAGAAATATTAATATTAAAAGTTTCTTGTTATTTGCCCTTGAGTAAAACGTACTAAAGAAGAAACAAAGTATAATTAATTCATTCTGTATTCTTCTTCTTCTTTTTGTGTGGGACACCGAGTCGTTCAACGACCCGATGAACCCTGGTGTCAGAGTTTTTCAACCGGCTACTGCAAGTAGCAGGCCTCTGACATGGCTGTGTAACGACCGCCATCATAGACAGCAACCGGGACCGACGGCTTAACGTGCCCATCCGAAGCACGGAACCATCTTACTTGCGGACAATCAGGTGGTTCAGCCTGCAATGTCCTAACCAGACTGGGGACAAATTCACAAAGTGATAAATATCAACTTTGTGAGTGACCCCACCGGGAATTGAACCCGGAGCCTTTGCGTGGCAGGCAGGCATACTAACCACTGCGCCACATCGGCTGTCAATTCTGTATTTAAAAGCTTTTATTTGAGTTGGTAGGGACGTACTTCGTTTGCTAGATCTTGGATTTCTTATGGATATCTTATAATTATTCACATTCAATGCATATGTATCAAAGTCTACAAACAAAGGTATTTCAAAGGAAAATATGAAAAATTTGGCTTAAATTATTTTATCCGTCCAACTTTATGGGCATCCTAATCATAACACAACTTTGCATAACATTAACGCGTAGCCATAATTGAAACCGCGGCTGAGGACGCTCAAGAGACTTGGCGTATTTTTAACAAACGCATGAAAAACACGCACTAGGGAAATCTAATAAAATATTCAATGGATTTTCGCAAGATGACTTGGTTTTATGAAGAAAAAAGTGTGAAGGTTTTAGTGGATAAAAGTAACATTTTTGCTTCGTCATTCCATTCCAAAACTACCTATATAAAAATGTGACGTGGTAAAGAGACGCATTCCTTGTACTTTCTGAGTGTATTGAAGATAAGTTTAAATTCCATTTTTAGGACTGTCAAGAAATTTCCAGCCAATATCCCAGTGATAATACAAGAGCCGGCTGCAGAAATACCTGTCTCATCAGGCACCACAAAATAGGCTTATAACTTTAGAACGTTAACTGACACGTAAACAAGTCGAAAGACCCAGATCTGCCAAAGACGTTACTGCCAAAAGATAAAAATTATCGTCATTATTTGATAATTTTTCATCTACCTGAATGAAAGTGCTGGCATCAGTTTACCATTGATATACAGGGAGTAACAGAAAGGGTATAACAAGCCGAAAGGAGGTCAAGGTACTTATGAAACTGAACAACTTTTCCCATGGAACATGGGTCGAAATATGAAAAAAAAATTGGGCCTTCCATACAAAATCTCCGGTCAGCTAATTGTTTTACTATGGGAGGTCTAATTTTTTTTTTCATATTTCGACCCATGTTCCATGGGGAAAGTTGTTCATATTAAAACGGAGGTTTTACATCTACCACTATGAACTCCCTGGCAGTCTGTAAATAAGTATACAAATGACAATGTCAATTTGATAGATAACATCACTCTAATAAAAATCCTTGCATCTACAACAACAACGTGTGTTAGAGATTATTCCATAACTCTTCATAATTTCCTTAGGAAAGAATATTGCCCACAGGGCAAAGGACTTCCGTCTAAAATGCCTCAAAGCTGAAGTAGTTCTAAATGGATATTAAATAACCACTTATTTACCTCCAATTTTTCATTTCTATAAAAACCCGGTATTCAAAGTTATTTATAAAAATAATACATAACCTAAAAACAGATTGATCTCATTATTTTAACACTTTGACATTTAACACGTGCATTTTAGATTTCCTTAAATAGCGGGGAATCCTACTGGATACTGGAAACACTGTAAACATATAGGTAGGTAATTCCAAAACACGGCACTTGCAGAATTTCCTTCTGAGCCAAAGTGACGAACACTAGCCCTTTCACACAAGCGAATTTTTCCGGCTATTACTCGACGGACTGTGATCGCAACGAGCAGGCGACAACTCGCATCGCAGCATGCACGTTATCATCGCGATTTTTCGATCGCCACTTTATCACCGCGTGCTTCTCATTAAGAGTCCATTTTGTGAATTAAATACCAACCATCCCACTTAATTCTACGCGAGCGCGCATATTGCAGCGATATATAGCTGCGTGTATGCCGCTAGTCGCCGTGGCCCGTGAACCGTCGCGTCCTCGGCGCGATCGCTCTCCACCGAAAAATCGCCGGAGCAAATCTCTTGTGTGAAAGGACTCTTATTTCATTACTATTTACCTCCTAACTGCTGGGTAGATAGCATAGCAAGTAAAATACAATAAATAATGCAAAAAATAGTTTTATTTTATTGCCAAGCAGGTGTACTATTAACCTCCTAACTGCTGGGTAGATAGCATAACAAGTAAAATGCAATAAATAATGCAAAATAGTAGTTTTATTATATTGCCACTTGTTGGTTGATTAATATGATGCAGTGGTAGTGCAACTGTCTGCGGCGTAAAGGTTTCGGGCTCAGACGGCGGCGGTCGTCACACAACCATGTCATAGCCTCATAGCAGTATTAGGGTTGTCGTATCGTTTTCCTTGTTGCAGCTTGCAGCACTATTATAAAAAGCTGCACTTGTTACACGTTCCATCTTTGAGACCTAAAATGCATAAATAAAATAAATATTATCTCTCTTTAACATTATAAACCATGCGGGTGCCTTGTTTATGCGGCATGCCTGGCAGCACATGATTGCTAGTAATATTTACTTAGATCCATACGTTTAATAATAGATTGGTACAAATATCCAGAATCAATTGTGCCTCCGTAGATTTCCATCAGTAAACACAACAATCCACTGCTGGGCCAGGGCTTCCCAGAATCGGGGGAGGTTACTTTCCATACTCACCACACCACGCTTGGCAGGCGGATTGGCAAGCTTAGCGTATTTACGGGAATGTTGCCGCTCATTCTCTGATTTCATCCCTTTCATAGAAGTCGTTGATCTTACATAGGTAATTACCTGATTCGAAGGTTTGTATCCATGACGATAGGTTGACCATTGGAAGAGTAGTGTTTACTTCTTGTATGCGACTCTAAACAAACGTGTTTGGCAAGGCCATAATGGCCACATTTGTATTATTTTCGTCAAAAATTGGTCAATTAAAATAAATATGCGGATTGAAAAATTATTTTATGATTTATGACTTATGGCAAGGAATACGATTCAAAAAACAAACAGTCAAACGTCAACTACAAACAGACAAATAAATCATGTCATTTTTGTGTCATTTTGTAACCAAAAAGAATCTGGTCAAATAGGTACAATACATTACTTGGCTGATTATATGAGTTGCTTAGATAATAAAACTCCTTGTGCTTTCTAGCGTGTGTTTGGTTGATTTCCTAGTTTCATAACCAATCAATACAAGATTTGGTAATATATAAAATTAAATTCCCCGTTCTTTAAATACTTACATATAGCAAACAGCAAAGATTAAATGTAAAAATAATTTTAATATTGGTATCATCTTGAGGCAATGAAAAAACATAGACCACAAATGGGCATTCGTCTTTAGTAGGTTATGGGCCCTGTTTGATTCCGAAGCTGATCTTAGCGCAGTGGAAGCAAATTAAAGTTATCTTAAAATCTAAAACTAAATGGTCGATCAGCCTCGGAACAACATTTGACTACGATTCGTAGTGCTCTTTACTATAGCTAAATAAAATAAATTTAATGAGAAAATTTTCTGTTCCGGAAAATAAAATTTCCTGTTGAGAAATTTTTGTTTCCGAAGTCTGTGACGGCTCTTAATCTCCTACAAGATGACTAATATTTTACTGTACTACCACAGCTCATATCTAAAGTAAACGTATCAAAGTTCCGGTTGTACTAAAGGTCATCAAGTTGGTGACCTCCACGTAATGTTGCTAAATCACTACAAATAACGTACTTATACAAAAACTAACAGCGAATTGCGTATGTCGCCGCCGTTCCCTTATGAGTCAAAGTGTGACGGGAAGAGGTATCAGGGAATTTTGGAGCACATAGGAGGGGAAACTTAATACACTATGACTCACTGCCTCTGGATACCAGCTCGGGATCGCAATCCGTCACTCCAATATTCAACCGAAGATTTTCACAACCACTATTGTTCAGTTCGACATCAAATATAGATATCATTTAATGTTTAAATTTAATGTTTTTAACACGCAAATAACAAAAGATTTCTCCACTATTCACTATTGTTTGCGACAGCAAAAGAGTTCGCTGTACAAGACGCGAAAACTAAAGGATTTCTCCCCGCACGAGAAATCCACCTAACAATCCGATATTGTATAGGCTTAACTTCCACACTGGACAGGGAACTCTTCCCTGGTGGAAAAAGCACACACGAAAAAATAAAAACACCCAAACTACATTAAAATATGTGCCTAACACCGGTCGCGGTGCACACGGGGCGAGCGAGAGTCATGTAAGAGGTTATATCGCCGGCGGCCGCGTGATTCGCGGGGGTCGCACAACGAGAAGCAAGATGGCGTCGACCGAGCAGCCGGTGTCAGACGAAATGGCGCGAAACTCAAATCGCATTCGCGCGCGTACATGATGCGAAACTAAACAGGCCCAGAATGCCCCTCTAACCTCTAGTTACAGATGCAGAGTCAAAAACCAAGTGCTATGAAGATCCAGAAAAAATCTTCATCGGTATGTGACATGTCACTGCCGGCATCACATCCTGCAGCAGCCGCTGGTTATAAACAGTGCCAGCAGCAGCGTGAGCAGAAGACGCACAATCAGAAGAAGCGTGAGCAGCAGCAGCGCCAGCAGAAAGCAGCGGCGCGGCATCGGGCAATCAAGGAGACAGCACTGACAGCGAAAATTCCCTGTCAAAGTCACCACCAGACCCCAGCCTGCAGCAAGCCAGAGAACCCTGTCGCGATTCCTACCACTGTACAGCCAGAACAGCAGAAGAACAAGTGTCATCACCAGACCCTACCCTGCAACAAGCCAGAAAACTCTGTCGCGACTCCTACCGCTATACAGCCAGAACAGCAGAAGAACAAGAAGCCCAGATAGAAGTTCTGTTTGCATTGTAAAATTGTAGGTCATGTAGTAAGTGAGTGTAGAAACAAAAACAAACATATTTCGGCAAAGTGTATATCTAAAAATAACATTTCGGAACTTACATTATCATCACATTGTTTCACTACCACTCCATCTACAAGTTCACGCGACTGGTATATAGATTCTGGTGCAAGCTCCCACATGAGTAATCGACGTGATTGGTTTCATAGTATGTCCCCATACATAACGCCCATCACAGTTGCCAATAAAGAGCAACTACTCAGTCGTGGTATAGGTACAGTAAAACTAGATATTTCCGACAAGGTCCAAGATATTAGTAACGTAATATTTATTCCTGGTTTAGCCACAAATCTTCTTTCCGTTTCTAAATTAGTTTCCAAAGGTTTCGATGTTTTGTTTACATCGAAGGGAGCACTAATATTCAGAAGTGGCGGCTGTCAAGTGACAACTGAAGTCATTGCCACTGCTTCCAACCATAAAGGCATGTACAAATTAGACGTACAAAGTAGTTCGCATGCTATGTATACTCCAACCGAGGAGACTGCTATGTTGTGGCATAGACGACTTGGTCATCCAAATGCAAGGAGTATGCAAGTATTAAAAAATAAAAAACTCGGCGTAGATTTTAATGGAAAGTACACTGATAAATGTGTTCCCTGCCTACAAGACAAACTTTCCAAAAAACCCTTTCCAAAATCCGATAGTAGATCGAGTAAAGTCTTAGAATTAATTTACTCTGACTTATGCGGACCTATGAGCACGCACTCGTGGGGCGGAACCCTTTATCTACTAACGTTTACAGACGACTTTAGTCGCAAAACTTTTGGATATCTTTTAAAATCAAAAGCCGAAGTTTTTAACAAGTTTGTAGAGTTCAAACACCTAGTGGAGAACCAAACTGGCGAACGAATAAAAATTCTACGCTCCGACAACGGACGTGAATACGTGAATCAACGCATGTCTACCTTTTTGAAGGAAAACGGTATTCTGCATCAGACCAGTATACCTTATAACCCGCAACAAAACGGAGTTGCCGAACGAGTGAACCGAACGGTTATCGAGAAGGCAAGAGCCATGCTACATGACTCAAAGCTGCCTAAAGCTTATTGGGGCGAAGCTGTTAATACAGCGATCTATCTAAAAAATTTAACGCCTACTCAAGCGTTAAATAACAAAATACCAGACGAAGTATGGTATGGCAGACGTCCTAACCTGTCGCACCTACGGGTTTTCGGTTGCGAAGCGCATGTCCTTATTCCAAAAGAAAAGCGCAGCAAGCTCGACGCGAAAACGAAAACCTGCATATTCGTAGGATATTGCACGGAAAGCAAAGGCTACCGTCTGATAGATCCCCAAAACCCTCGAACACTCATTGTCGCTAGGGATGTCGTCTTTATCGAAGAAAAAATGTTCAATGGCAACGTTTCATCCGCTAGCAATAACGACAATATAATCCAGTATGAAATTATAGAAAACATTCATACTGAGAATCATTCGTCATCTATCCATGAACCCCATCCGCCATCTATTCCACAAGTCACCTTACCTGCCGAAGATGTGCCACCTAGATGCACCAATGAACGACAGCCACAGCATCTACCACAGCTAGATACACCTGCGTCAGCAGAACCGGCTTCACCGGAGTATCTATCTGCAACCTCCGAACCAGATGAACCCCTTACTCCTGAAGTTCCTACCAAACCTGAACGAAGATACCCTGTCCGTGAAAGGAATCCTCCTAAACGCTTCGGTTATCTCACGTCAGATCTGGAACCAGAATCCTTTAAGGAGGTAATGGATCACTCTGAAAAAGGAAAGTGGCTAGAAGCTATGCAGGCTGAATACGATTCCTTGATTAAGAATGGAACCTGGGTTCTCGTCGACAGACCTTCCGGCAGAAAGACCACCAAGTGCAAATGGGTCTTTAAACTCAAAAAGGACACTAGTGGACAAATCACTAAATACAAAGCCCGACTAGTAGCCAAAGGTTTCACCCAAGTGGCAGGCATTGACTACAGTGAAACTTTCTCACCAGTCGCTAGACTGTCTTCAGTGAGACTACTATTAGCTTTTGCGGCTCACCGTGGACTGCAAGTTGACCACCTTGACGTGGAAACCGCCTTCCTTAATGGGGACCTCGATGAGGAAATTTACATGGAGCAACCAGACGGCTTTTCCACAGACCCGAAAAGCAAAGTATGCTTACTTAAAAAGGCTTTATATTATGGCCGTGATGGCCACAAATAATAGAATTAACTTCTTACTTAATCTTTATTCAAAGATATGGACCCTTGGGTGGGTCCATTAATGGTTTGAGGTATCGCGCGATGACGAAATATTCACTTTCACTGTTTTAGTGATAACATTGCACTGTTTCAGGAATTTCACTTGGTTATACAATTGCAAAAATACACAAGAGAGTAAAAAGGGAACAAGAATAGGTGCGGACTTTACCGTTAGTTAGTGAGGAATGCGTCAAAAAAGCCAAGAACGGTGACGTTTCGGTGCCGTGTTCCAAATTTAAGTTATAAAATGATTCGAAAAGGGGAGATGTGAGGGTGGCTTAGGGAGGATGTCCATGCAGAGTTTGCACTCTGCTACAATATGGCCTCAAGCAAGCTCCACGACAGTGGAATTTAAAAGTTTGTGAAGCTATGAAAAAACTTGGCTTGCAACAAGCTTCAAACGAACATTGCATTTACTTTAAACAAGAAAGAAATGAACTTCTTGTTCTAGCAGTCTTCGTAGACGACTTCTTCGTCGTATCCACAAATGAAGCATTAAAAAACGACTTCAAAAATAAGCTTAAGAAGCTATTTACTGTGAAGGACCTCGGCATTCTTAAGGACTGTCTAGGGATGAGAGTCACTCAAAACGCAGAGGAAATAACTCTCGATCAAACGAACTATATTGAAAGGCTGATCAATAAGTTCAACATGACGGATGCTATATCTGTCACTACCCCAATAGAACCAGGCCTAAAATTGACTCTCCCACAAGGAGAAGAAGAAGTAGAAGTTCCTTACCAGGAGCTTATCGGCTCTTTAATGTACATAGCCATATGTACGAGACCCGACATTGCTCATACAGTGTCGTACCTCTCACAATTCAATGCACATTACGGGGGGGTGCACTGGAGGGCCGCTAAGCGAGTCCTTCGTTATCTAAAAGGTACCAAGGATCTCCGCCTTCACTTTAGGCCGACAGACGTGTTCTACCCGGAGTGCTATGTCGATGCTGACTATGGGAACAACTTGATAGACCGACGCTCATATACTGGCTTCGTATTTATTATGAGTGGAGCCCCCATATCATGGGAGGCTCGCAAGCAGAGAACGGTTGCACTCTTGACCACCGAAGCCGAGTACATGGCTCTGGCGGAAGCTTGCAAGGAGTCTATATACCTAAAAACACTCATAACACAAGTCTTCAGCGTTACTCCACGTCCCATCATCATTCATACAGACAACCAGAGCTCCATAAAACTAGCACATAACAACACCTATCATGCACGCACTAAACATATAGACATCAAACACCACTTCATTCGCGACTCACTCTCACAACACAATCTGAAAATCTCATACATACCCACACAAGATATGATCGCCGACATACTCACAAAACCATTGCTCAAAATCAAGCACAACAAATGTGTGCAAGCTCTAGGCTTAGCATAGGTTAGTATTTTCGATTGTCATTTTTTCTTGTAGGTATTTAAGTGTTGTTAAGTTAGTGATAGGTGTGTCTATATACAGGTTGATGTCTATTTTGATATTAATATTTTTAGTTACAGTGTGTGTAAATATTGAAAGTGTTACTTTAAGTTTGTGTTAGTGTACACTGTAGATCTACAGGATGTTCACATTGCGGGGGGGTGTTAAAACGGAGGTTTTACATCTACCACTATGAACACCCTGGCAGTCTGTAAATAAGTATACAAATGACAATGTCAATTTGATAACATCACTCTAATAAAAATCCTTGCATATACAACAACGTGTGTTAGAGATTATTCCATAACTCTTCATAATTTCCTTAGGAAATTTAGTAGTTCAGTTTTATGAGTACCTTGACCTCCTTTCGGCTTGTTATACCCTTTCTGTTACTCCCCGTATTATGTAAAAGAAGCTTGGTTTGTCGCTGTGGTGATAACATTTATTAAGGATTTCGAAAGGGCATATTTTGAGCTGTCTGCCAAGCACTTTTAGAAGGGTGTGCAGTGGCAGACCAATTTAATTTATCAATGGTAAACTGATTCCAGCACTTTGATTTGGGTACATTTAGATATAAATTAAACAGATGAAAAATTATCATAAATATCAAATTATTTCATCATTTGGCAAGATCAGCCCTGGCAGATCTGGGTTTTAAGACTTGTTTACGTGTCGGTTAACGTCCATAAGTTAGCCTGTTATGGTACCTGATGAGATAGGTATTTCTGCAGCCGGCTCTCCCACTATAACCATGAAATTATAGTATTTCCGTAACATAATCAGTGTGAGTATGTTTAACGATTTAATTATTATTATCTATACGAGGAGAACATTAGTACGGCTAATCCACTTGTAATTACCCATTCTACGAGTCCATTATCGTGCCTCGAGAAAAATGCAAGCTTGGGATAGCCTATATAATGTATTCCAGGGTCAGGTCGCATGGGGTCTAAGTTGCCCCAACTTAAGTCTCGGGTTTTCTTCCACAGAGGGCCAATAGATACGGCTAGTGTCTGGATAGTTTTAAAACTAAGTACCTTATGTAAATAAGTTGGTTGAATTTTACTAGTGATTGAGTTTATAAATTTAGTAAAGTTAGACACATTAGCGTAATAAATTTAACGTGGTTGTTGTTGTCGATTATTATAAATTGGTATACGAGTTATCATAATGCCTGCTATCTTCAAATTGAAGTTCGTATCATACATACAGTGACCTAATTCTTATATGGAGCCACTTTTCGCCTACCAAAAAGCGCGTGTTTGTCCCTGCTTCTGACAAGATTGACGCGGGTTAGGCGTGGAGAGGACGTTCTAATAAACGCGAAAATATTCAGGTTCCGCCTAGTGTCTGAGTGACAAAAAGTACCGCACTTCGCAAAAAATTAAATAATACTTTAAAAAACTTGGACGATTCAAACAGCCTTCGCATTAATTTTTGACTTTCAGTCCTATTTTCATTTGAGCAGGTGTAAATTGACTAAATTGCCTTATGCCTAAACGTCAAATCGTGAAGGCTGTATTTCTAAATTCTGTGTTAGCCCATTTAGCGAATTGCTTACTTTTTATAAAACCCTGGTGTTTACATGTAGCAAGTAGAAGATTATTTTACATTCAAAACTTTGACACTGATCAAAGGTCGATAGGTCGGCAATCTATTATCTATATCTACTTGCGTGATCATCTTCCATACAAGGTTCTAAGCAAATCACCATCAGAGTATTCAGAGTCAGAGGAGCATATTTTTGTTGAAGTACTGCTTGGGGCCTCAAAGCTTTTATTAGGTCTCGTTTACAGCCCTTCCCTGCATATTGATTATTTTTCACGGTTTGAATCCCTGCTTGAAAAATTTGTTCCTTTAGCTGACCACACCATCATAATGGGTGATTTTAATACGTGTCTTCTGAAGCAAGACCACCGCACGTCAAAACTATCTTCTATAGTTAATTCTGCAAATCTGAATATACTTCCTTTATCCGCCACTCATAAATTTCCAAACTGTGTTCCTTCCCTTTTAGACCTTGTTATAGTATCCTCTAAAGACCACGTTCATACCCACGGCCAATTTCCTGCGGACGCATTTTCCTATCACGATCTTGTGTATGTGTCTTACAAAATCAAGTGTCCTAAGGCTAAGCGCCGTGTGGTCTTGCAACGTAACTTTTCTAAATTGAACCGTGAAAAATTCATGTCTGATCTAAATAATATTGATTGGGATGCAGTATTTAATGCTCCAACTACTGACGAGAAGCTTGAAATATTCAATTCACTTTAACTCAGATTTTCGACGTACACGCCCTCTTAAACCAGTCAAATTAAAGCACCTACCGGCACCGTGGCTTACGGAAGATCTGAAGCGTCTGATGCAAAAAAGGAACACTGCTAAATTTAAATACAAACATGATCCTTCTGACAGCAACAGTGCAAGGTATAAGGCTCCCCGAAATCGTTGTAGCAGATTGTGCAGAGATGCCCAACGCCGATATATACACTCCTCAGTAGAAAATGGCAATCCTGCTAAGGTGTGGTCTTTCCTCAGGTCCCTTGGTATTGGCAAATCCAAATCATCCCTAGCTCCTAGCCTCGATATCGATCTACTAAATCAGCACTTTTGTTCTACTTCTCCAATTCCTGTAGCTGTCAAGCAAGCTACTTTGCATGCTCTTTCTTTACACTCTCTTCCTTCCTATATATCTTTTTCTTTTAGGCCAGTAGGAGAGCGAGAAGTTGAAAAGAATCTCCTAGCTATCAAGTCTGATGCTCAGGGTGTTGACGGGATCAGCCGCAAAATGGTTCTCCTTTCTCTTGAGGCAGTTCTCCTTATCTTGTGTCATATCTTTAACTTCTCGCTCTTTTCTGGTACTTTTCCTGACTGCTGGCGTAAAGCGGCAGTCATACCAATTCCCAAGACCCGTAATCCAACTTCCACATCCCAATACCGTCCTATATCAATCCTACCATTTCTCTCAAAAGTTCTGGAACGCCTTGTCCATCAACAGCTCTGTACTTTTATAAATTCCAATCGTCTCCTTAGTCCATATCAATCCGGATTCCGCCCTGGACACAGCACAGCCACAGCGCTTATTAAGGTAACTGATGACTTTCGCTTGGGTATGTCTGGTCAACTTATTTCCATTCTTGTGTTGTTAGACTTTAGTAACGCCTTTAACACGGTTGACTTTGACATACTCCTTGCGATGCTTCGGTCGCTAAATCTGTCCGCTACAGCGATTGAGTGGTTTCGTAGTTATCTATGTGGACGCAAGCAATGTGTCCGCATGGATGACCGAAACTCCTCTTTCTGTGATATTGCAGCTGGTGTACCCCAGGGTGGAGTTTTATCCCCTCTCCTTTTCTCCATATTTATCAACTTCCTCACCCCTATCCTCAATTGCCAATATCACCTTTACGCCGATGACCTGCAAATATATACTCATTGTTATGTAGGTATAAGTAATTATTCCAATAAACGAGTGTGCAACCAGCTACGGGCCTTGTCACTCGCGTCCCCCGCTGTCCTTATATCTAACAGTGGCGACGTTTACCTACCCGCGCGTTATAAAAAAATGGCAACGAATAACCATTTTTTAGGAAGTTTATCTACATTTGATCATCAAAACCAGGATTGGAAGACTTTTAAATGTAGATTAGAACAGTGGTTCCTCGTGAATGATTTACCGACGGACGCGCAGAAGCTGGAAATTAAGAAGAGGGCGTATCTTCTTAGCACACTCACGGAAGCTACATTCCAGTTAGCAGTCAACCTTTGTCTACCAGATGAAATCGAGAAGAAGTCTTATTCAGAGATAGTAGCACTCCTCGACGAACATTTTATTCCTAAGCGCTGTGTTTTTGGAGAACGTTCCAAGTTCTATTCTGCGATGCAGGGTAGTGACGAAACGCATAACCAGTGGGCAGCACGGTTAAGAGGTCTCGCCGCGCATTGTAGTTTTAAGAACCTCGAAGAAGCACTGCTCGACAAATTTGTGATGGGCATGACACCGAGCCAGGAACGCGATACGCTTTTCACAAAGGAACTCAAGGATTTAACCTTGAATAAAGCGGTCAGTTTAGCGGAGACCATACGGTGCGCGCGCGCTAGCGCTGCTGCACCATCTACGTCATCCGGCCAAGAGTGTATACTTAAAATAAATAAAAGTGCAAAAAGTGGTAATAATAAGCAGTGCAAAATTTGTGCTCGTTTTCATGGTTCGTCTGCATGTCGGTTTGCTAACTATATTTGTAGGCGCTGTAAGGTCAAAGGTCATCTGCAGAAAATGTGCCCTATGAAAAAAGTGAACTATGTAGGTCAGGATCACGAAAGTTTGGATGACGACGGTGATGATGGTGAGTGTTTGAAGTTTTATAACATTCGTTGTTCTGACGGTAAACCAATGACGGAGACAGTGTGTATGCAGGGTCAAAGGTTATTATGTGAGGTGGACAGCGGATCGGCTGTTACTGCGATATCAGAAAAAACTTATTATGAAAAGTTTGCGAATGTTCCATTGTCTCTTACTGACATGAAGTTAGTAGATTATTCAGGGGGTAGCATGGAGACTATAGGAGTAATAAAGTTAACGGTTCAATATTTGGAAGAGATAGCAACATTAACCGTGTACGTCGTTAAAAACGGTGGACCACCGTTGCTCGGTCGCGACTTTATACGTGCTTTCCAACTTGAGTTAGTTAAAGTAAATTATTGCGGATCAAAAGATGATTTATTAACCGAGTTGAGTAGAAAGTATCCAAACGTGCTATCGCAAGAATTAGGTTATTTTAACAGATATAAAGTAAAATTGCATGTTAAGCCAGACGCAAAACCAGTTTATTTTAAAGCGCGCTCCCTGCCCTTTGCATTGCGTGATAAGGTGGACACAGAGTTAAAGCGCCTAGAAGAGCTTGGTGTTATTAAACCTGTCACTTATTCGGAGTATGCTTCCCCGATAGTGCCTGTATTAAAAAAAGATGGTTCCGTGCGTATTTGCGCAGATTATTCAGTCACGATAAATAAGCAATTAATGGTTGAAAAATACCCCTTACCTACCGTGCAAGAATTATTCGCTAAATTACATGGGGGTAAACAGTTTAGTAAGCTAGATTTATCTATGGCCTATAATCAGTTTGTAATTGATGAACAATCACAACATTACACCTGCATAAATACTCACCGGGGATTATTCAATTACACTCGTCTTATCTTTGGCTTATCTAGCGCGCCGGCCATATTTCAACATGCGATTGAATCGGTAATAGGTAACATGGAGGGTGTTATATTTTTTTTAGACGATATATTAATCACGGGCGTTGACAGGGAACAGCATTTAGAGAGACTAAATAAGGTGTTGCAATGTTTGCAAGATGTCGGGCTAACGTTGCAAAAAGAAAAATGTGCATTTTTTCAAAACGAAATTAATTATTTGGGTTATATTGTGGACAGAAACGGTATTAGAAAAAACCCAGATAAGGTCAATGCCATTTTAGTTGCGAACGCCCCGAAAAACGTGAATGAATTGCAATCATTTTTGGGGTTAATTAATTACTATCGGAACTTTGTTCCTAATGCGTCTACCATTCTTAGTCCATTACATTCACTATTACATAAAGGGGCTAAATGGGAGTGGACAAATGAACACCAACAAGCTTTTGTTTTAATTAAAGAAATGCTCGCGTCAGATCAAGTGTTGGCGCATTTTGATAAAGATGCAAAAGTAATTTTGACAGTTGATGCCGGGCCGGACGGACTAGCCGCGATATTGTCTCAGGTTGGGCCCGATGGAATCGAACGTCCTGTATCGTACGCTTCACGCTCGCTAACTAAACCGGAAAGGAAGTATGCTCAGATTCAGAAAGAAGCTACTGCAATCATATTTGGGGTCCGTAGGTATCACCAGTATCTCTATGGAAGGTCAACACCTTTTATTTTACGAACGGATCACAAACCGTTGACTATAATTTTTGGAAATCAGCGAGGTATACCGGAGGTTACAGCCAATCGCCTTCAACGTTATGCGATTTTTTTGAATGCATACAATTACGAAATTGAGTACATAACTAGTGCTGCAAATAGTGCTGATTTCTTATCGTACCGGTATCGCGGGAGGAGCTCTGCGGGAGAGTCTCGGGGTAGCCTCATTCCCTAGAGACCGCGTCCCCGGGTGGCGGATAGGGGAATGCTCGGCAGATATGCCGGGTAGGAGGGAAATAAAATACCTCCCGCGGACCACAAGGCCGGAGAATGGAACTACTCCGTTAACAAACCCCCGCCAGTTGGGCCTCTCTGACGTACTTGGAGTAGGGGCCACTGGTGTGCTGCGTGCTTAGGCCGGAGTACGCAGTAGGGATGGCGGCGGATGAGCCTCAGAGGAAGGAGATGAGGCCAACGGCAGCTCCTGCTACGGTCTTGGCGTCAGGTGGCAACCGGCCGTAAAACCCTATTGCCAAACAAATTTCTCCCACTATGAAGCAAGTCAAAACGAGAATGGGTAATAAAACTAGGGCGTACCCCGCAAGCGACGCAAATGCGATGAATGCGATACATACGACAGACCATACTAGGGCGTCCCCCCGAAGCGACGACAGACCTGACAATAAGAATAAGTATTTGCAGAACCATTTGACCCAAACAAGAATACGACTTGCAACTTGGAACTTGGGGTCTCTAACCGGAAGGAGCGAAGAACTGAGTAAGATCCTTAGAAACAGAAACATAAACATCTGTTGTATACAAGAAACCAAATGGAAAGGAGCAAAGTCTAAAGATATAGACAACGACTACCAGGTCATATACTTTGGCACAAATAACAAAAGAAATGGCGTGGCGATTGTACTAGACAGTAAATTTAAAACCCGAATAATTAACATCACCAGAAAGAGTGACCGTATCATTGCTGTTAAATTAGCTCTAGATGACCAGCAGATCATGAATGTCATATCGGTTTACGCGCCGCAGACTGGATGCACTGAATCGGAGAAGGGTGAATTCTGGGAGGATTTCGACGACCTTATCGCAAACATACCTGCTAATGAATATAAATTTATTGGTGGAGATCTGAATGGGCACGTAGGAAGCGTGAACGCAGCCTATTGTCCGGCACATGGCGGCTACGGCTACGGTACCCAAAATAAACAAGGCCAAGAAATCATTAACTTTGCGGCAAGACATTCTCTCACAATAATTAACACGAATTTCCAGAAAAAGCCTGAACACCTCATCACGTACAAATGTGCTGGCAAAGCTTCGCAAATAGACTATATCATAGCAGATAACGCTGTTAAACAAAAGTTTAAGGATTGTAAGGTAATTCCAGGCGAAGCATTAACATCTCAGCACCGTATACTGGTGGCCGTATATGATCTCCCTAAACCTATCAAAACTACAGTCGACAGAACACCGCGTATTAAATGGAAGGAGCTAGATAATTCCAAAGGAGAACACCTGCTAGGCGAATTAAAAACTTACCTGGAGACAGATTTAAACGAAGAGTATAACTCTGCTGAAGAAATCTGGACCAAATTTGAACATACCTGCAAAAACAAAGCCAAAAGCATCCTTGGAGTTTCCAAAGGCGGCCTTAGCACTGGAAAGGATCCATCCTGGTGGAGCAATGACATAAAAGACACTTTAGCCAACAAGAAAACATTATTCAAAAAATGGCAGAGCTCACAACGGGTTGAAGATGAAGATGACTATAAAGAGGCAAAGAAACACGCCAAGCGCTGCGTGGCACAAGAAAGGGGAAAAGCTAGTGAGTCATTCTATGAGAAGCTGGAGAACGCGAAAACCGAAAACGAAGTACTTAAGGTCGCAAAACAGAGACATAGAGCAACTATTGATATAAAACTGAACAAATATATCAAAGATAAAGATCAGAACTTGTTAACTGACAGCACCAAAATCAAGAACCGTTGGTCCGAATATTATGGCGAACTTTTAAATGAAGAATTTCCCCCACGAAGAGCCAACACCAATAGAGCCTACACAAGGCCCTGCGTATGAAGTCACCGCAGACGAAGTTAAACGAGCTCTGTCGAAAATGAAAACCCGTAAAGCTGTGGGTCCCGATGAGATTCCGGCAGATCTATGGAAACTTCTGGGCCCAGTAGCTGTAGCCTGGCTGACTAAGTTATTCAACATCATTCTCAAAACCGCATGTATACCTGTGTCATGGCGCGAGAGCTATCTTGTGCCATTTTATAAGAACAAAGGTGATGTGGCACAGTGTGAAAACTATAGAGGCATAAAACTTACGTCGCACACTTTAAAGATCTGGGAACGAATAATCAATGAACGTCTAGCAGCTCTCACAGAAATCTCACCTAACCAGTTCGGCTTTGCACCATCAAAATCAACTACCGACGCAATACAGGCTGTCAGGATTCTGATGGAAAAATATAGAATTAACAGAAAAGACCTACACCTCGCATTTATAGACCTGGAGAAAGCGTTTGATAGGGTACCCCGAAAACTGGTATGGCAAGCCCTGCGGGCTCAAAATGTTCCCGAGTATTACGTTGAACTAGTCCAGGACATGTACATTAACGCAAATACTAAAGTACGCAGTGCAGCAGGTTTAAGTAATGCCTTCGCGGTTAAAGTAGGCGTCCATCAGGGTTCTGCCCTAAGCCCTTTATTATTTAATCTGGTCATGGACTACCTAACACGTAGCATTCAAGCGCCACTACCTTGGTCAATTCTATATGCTGACGATATCGTTCTCGTCGCCGACACTGCAAACGACCTGCAAGAAACACTTAATAGGTGGACTGATGCTTTGGAACGATACGGTCTACGCGTCAGCAGAAAGAAAACAGAGTACCTGAAATGTCCATTTAGCGGAAATACTGTACCTGAATCCATTAGTATAGGTTCTACACCAATACCCACGGTAGAACATTTCGAATACCTGGGGTCCATGCTCACCATGGACGCAAACATGGATGCCGACGTAAAACACAGAACAAACGTTGGTTGGCTAAAGTGGAGATCGCTTACAGGGTACTGTGTGATGCGCGAATGCCTGTGAAGACAAAGGGCAAAGTCTATAAGACAGCGGTACGACCGGCACTAATGTATGGTTCAGAGTGTTGGACAATGAAAAAGACGCATGAACAGAAAATGCACGTCAACGAGATGAAGATGTTGAGATGGGCAGCCGGTGTGACTCGACTAGATAAAGTTCGGAACGAGTACATACGAGGGAGCTTTAAAGTCGCACCAATCACAGAAAAGCTCACAGAAAGTCGACTTCGTTGGTACGGACATGTACAAAGACGTCCTCAAGACCATGTTGTCCACACAGCGCTCAATATACCTGAGGGGAAGAAAGGAAGGGGCCGCCCGCCAGCCACCTGGTGGTCTAACATAAAAAGAGACCTTGAGCAAGCCAAGTTGCCAGAAACGACAAGCCAAGACAGACTGACTTGGCGCAGAAGAGTGAGGAGACCCGACCCCAAATAACAGGGATAAGGGAAAGACAAAGAAGAAGACCGGTATCGCGGGAGGAGGGCGGCGGCGGCGGCGGCGGGGCGAGTAACGGGTCGCATGACGTCACCGCCTACGTCAATTTCGTAACAGAAGGGAGTATGCCGGTCACTCTGGCCGATTTACGGCGGGAAACTGCGTCTGATCCTATGCTCAATCGTGTAGCATATTATGTAATGAATGGGTGGCCACGAAAAGTCGAGGATCCTGGCATTAAACCGTATTTTTTGTGTCGTACTGAGTTGGCTATGGAAAACGACGTGCTTATGAGGGGCCACAGGGTTGTTTTACCAAGTAAGTTACGTGACACTATAATTACAGAGCTGCATTCATCACATTTTGGAATCGTAAAAATGAAATCAGACGCGCGCGCTCGGTTCTGGTTTCCTGGCATTGATGCGGCTTTAGAGCAAATTGTAGGCAGTTGTAGTGTATGTGTACAGTTGAAAGCATCTCCGCCTCGCGTTCCGCTCGCACCGTGGCCCTATCCACCAAATAAATTCTCCAGAATACATTTAGATTTTTTTGGGCCTATCCAAAGTAATATGTATTTAGTAATAGTCGATGCGTACTCCAAATGGGTGGAGTGTTATTGTATGAATACAAATACGACTACGAAAGCAGTGTTAGTGAAGCTGTGTGACTTCATGTCCCATTACGGAATACCGGAAATTATTGTTAGTGACAATGGAACGGCATTCTCTTCACAAGAATTTAAAGAGTTTTGTTTGTTAAATAATATCACACATTATTTTTCACCTGCTTACCATCCCATGAGTAATGGTCAAGCTGAAAGTGCAGTGAAGATCATTAAGAAGGGTTTAAAGTCAATTCTTCTGTCAACTAATAATATCAACACTGTACAAACAAAACTAGCAAAGTTTCTATTTGATTATAGAAATTCTACACATAGTACAACCGAGTTGTCTCCGGCTCAGATGGTTTTCGGTCGGAAACTTCGTTCACGTTTAGATTTTGTAACGGATCACGTACAACCGTCGTCCTCGTCATCCAAACTATCGGATCTAATCGAGAAAAAACAGTCCTCACAGGTTAAAAACTATGGTGGTAGGATAAGGAAAGAATTCGATTAGGGTGATTTAGTATGGGTGAAACAGCAACTAAACAATTCAAAGTACTATTGGCAAAAAGGAAAAATTGTTAAGAAAATTGGAAGAGTCATGTATGAAGTATTTTTATTAGAGAAGAAAATTACACAAAAGAAACATAAAAATCAGTTACGGCAGTTCATGGACAGCAAAGCTGAGGAAATCAATAAGAGTTTTGGGTTTGAAGATTGGGACCTTCCGCCAACGCAGCGAAACATTACCAGCCCAGTGGTGTCACAAGAAGAGATGAGTAATGCATCTTTGTCAAACACGCCAGTGTCACCTAATACTGGATCTAAATCCGGTACAGTCAACGACCCATCCGCAGAAGAGGAGACATTCGAAGCAGCTGCGAGTGATACATCTGCTTCTGTTCCGTCGACGCCACCGCCTGCAGCTGAACCTGAGCCTGGTGGAAGCCCAGAGTTTTCCACGCCTACGACTCTGCAACAACGTAACGATGATAATGTTTCACCCGTACCACGCCGTATTACTCGTAATTTACCGATCGTTAACTATAAAAAATATTTTTAGTTAAGATTTAAAAGTTAAGTTAGCGCTTTTTTTTTGTTTGTGGGGAAAAGGTTTATATTATGGGTTTCTAATTAAGAAGGGAGAGTTGTTATGTAGGTATAAGTAATTATTCCAATAAACGAGTGTGCAACCAGCTACGGGCCTTGTCACTCGCGTCCCCCGCTGTCCTTATATCTAACACTCATTGTGCGGTCAGTGAAATTTCTCTAGGTATCGAGCAAATCAATAATGACCTGACTAATATTAAAAATTGGAGTAGCTCACATGGCCTGACAGTAAACCCCAGTAAGTCGCAGGTAATAATCATAGGCGGATCAAAACAACTTGCACTCCTGGATATGGATAACCTACCAGCAGTTGTCTTTGATGGTTTGCCGCTCACTTAGTAAAACTGTTAAAAACTTAGGTGTGTTTCTTGACTCCACCTTATCATGGTCCAAGCAGGTCTCGGAGATCAGTAGAAAGATTTTTGCCGCTGTAGGATCACTGAGACGGTGGAAGAATCTGCTGCCAGTGAGAACCAAAATCGAGCTTGCACAGGCGCTGCTTCTCCCCATCTTGGACTATGCCGACACATGTAACCTGGACCTGAATGAAGACCTCCTGAATAAACTGGAGCGTTTGCAGAATGTGTGTATACGTTTCATTTACGGACTGCGCAAATTCGACCATATATCTTCTTTTCGTGCTCAACTGGGTTGGTTGCCGATCAGACAGCGTAGGGATTCTCATGCGGTTGCAATTGTTTTCAACGTCCTGAACAATCCTGCGATTCCTACCTACCTGTCTGATCAGTTCAAGTATCTTGGTTCTGATCACGATCGGAATGTGCGGTCAAAGTTTGACAATATTTTAAAGCCGCCTGTGAGTCACTCGGGGTACTATAGGAGTCGTTTCAGAAATCTATCCACGCATGGAATGCTCTGCCGCGTGAAATACGCCACTGTAGGACACTTGACACTTTTAAAATGAAGGTACATCAACATTACCTGTCAAAGCAGAAAGAATCCTGTAAGTAATGTGAATATTTATATATTTATTATATTTATAATTTATTGATATTATATATTATTTATTTATTTTTATTATATGTATGAATGGTATTTGTAATATGTTGATTTTTGTATATATTAGGTACATTCGATTTATTTATTTATCTTCTTTTATATATCCATTGCTCTCGCACTGCTCTGTTTTCTATTTCTTTGTCCTCTACCCAAAGGTTGTCTGGAAGAGATCGCTTTTAGCGATAAGGCCGCCTTTGCGCATTTTAGTTTAATTAGTTTTTGTGACTTGTTAATTTATTATTGTGCAATAAAGTGTTTTTACTTACTTACTTACTTACTATTATCGCTCTGAAGGTTGGCAATATGTAGGTAGGTATGGAGGGATATATTGAGCAGTATCGTGATATGCTACGGCATCCAGGCCAGGGCGCCTGGAAGATTGTTTCTTCATAAGTCTTAATCACGTTTTGTCTAAAATACGACTACCTACCTGTTACGACCCTTTTGGACATGCACGCTGGCCGGCTAGGGGATCCTGGCTGGTCAGCGGACTGACAGACAGACATGACGTATTGACAATGACCTTTGACTATTCTCTGACTTTATTAAATAAAACAGTCGCAAGCCAAATCTCACCAAGAAAAGTCTTTTATTTTAATCAAAGTGGCCATTCGAGCCTTTCTCGATTATCGGTGCAGGATAATTCGCCCCTCGAGCGAAAGCGCGACTGACCAGGTCCGCCTACTGTGGACCGTCGACGCTCGTCGAGACCACATGGGCTGCCGCCGGCCTCGTGATTGGCCTGGCGGCTCCCTCGCCGGCACCAACAAGACTACGGGCAGCCGCCGGCCTCGTGACTGGCCTGGCTGCTCCCTTGCCGACACCAACAAGACTAAGGGCAGCCGCCGGCTTCGTGACTGGCCTGGCGGTTCCCTCGCTAGCACCTGCACGACTACGGGCTTCCGCCGGCCTCGTGACTGGCCGGGCGGCTCCCTCGCTGGCACCATCCCAGACTTCTATGAAGTCCAAATCCTCGACGGCTTCAAATACCTTAACACGTAAGCAGACTATTGAAACTCGGCGCACCACCCTAAAGAATCTCGCTGAAATTGAAAAACAGAAACTAGAAATCCAGATAAAGAAGCTGGAAATAGAGTCGCGGCTCATCGAGCAGGAGGCGGAGCTCGACCGCAAATCGCTACGCGGCTAAAGCGACGAATTACGTATGCAGACGGCGGGAACGTGCGCGACACTGCACGACCAGCCAAGTATACGTTATGACAGTGCCTACAACGACGACCGGCACTACCGCCGCGAAGTACCCGCAACCCCCGAGACTGACCTGGCTGCTCCCTCGCCGGCAATGACACGAGCAGTACCAGAGAGTGCCGACATCACCGTGGCCATTCAACACCTCGACCGCGTATCTAGTGCTATCTGTGTTATTGAAAAGTGTGACATATTTAAGGACTTGAATTTGTATGTACATACTTGTGTAAATAAAATATCCTTTTGCGAGTGTTTTTGCGACCCGGACAAACGGACATATATGACCGACATATTTAGACAGATGACGAAATAACAAAGACATTTTTACAGTTTTACTTATTTGTGAGTTTCCTCCTCGCCACCGTAATAGGTGCTTGGAGGAAACTACATAGACGCAGACATGACGACCGACGACGACATGGACTTGACAACAACGACCCACCCGCTCGTGTGTTCTTTGACGACAATGAGCGAACTGACGACGACGTCGTCTCACGTTGTCGTTCCCATTGGCGTCAAAGACGCCGACACGTGGCCCAACGGGCACGTTTGCCGACTGAAACATGACATTTTGATGAACTTGAACATTCTGTGACATGGAATTATGCACCCTTGACCTTCTGCGCATTTGACGTCCCGCGACTTTGACGACTTGCGACCTTAAGATATTGACGTACCGAGACATTAACGTTCCGGCCTCGCGACATAGTGCAACTGATCGTTCTGCGCCAGACGTGGCGTTCTGCGCCAGACATGACGTTCTGGCCCAGATTGGACTTACCAGGCCCAAGACTGACTGACTGGCCCGACAGGCCAATGACTGACTGACTGGCACGACAGTCCAATGACTGACTGACTTGCCCGACAGTGATTGACTGACTGGCCCGACAGGCCAATTACTGACTGACTGGCACGTCAGCCCAATGACCGACCAGACTAGGGCTGACTGATCTGACCTGACCTGACTGACCTGCCTTTAGTATTGACCTGCGTTAAATACTGGAGGTGGGGATGTTACGACCCTTTTGGACATGCACGCTGGCTGGCTAGGGGATCCTGGCTGGTCAGCGGACTGACAGACAGACATGACGTATTGACAATGACCTTTGACTATTCTCTGACTTTATTAAATAAAACAGTCGCAAGCCAAATTTCACCAAGAAAGGTCTTTTATTTTCATCACTACCTAAATATGGTACCTAGAGCATGAAAATTTTTTGTGTTTCTTTGTACCTTTTGGCACCAATTCTGGCACTTCTGAATTGTAAAATTAAAATAAAGTTAAGAAAACTGTCAATAATTAGACATCGCTTTTTCAAAAATAATTTGTAGTTTTCTGTTCTATCTGAGGGCGAATCGTGTACGAATTGAATATGAATTCAAATAAAAAACCTGATATAAATTTTATAAAAAATAAAAAAGGAACCACTAATTTATTAAAATCTACATCATTGTGGAGATGCTTCAATCGGAAGATTTGCAGTGCTTCTTTACGACTGCAAGTCAAAACTGTAGTGAAAGAACGTGCACATATTTGTGTACCTATTCAACAAAATCTCCATTCTGCCTGTTACGTGAGAAACCACAAGAAACATATACACGCCTTTTCCAACTCATCAAAATCAATTTTGGGTTGGATTGGATATGAAAAGGTTTAAATGCAACTATGAGGTAGCTCAAATTCAAGCTCTAAAATTGATTTCCCAGGAATATTAACACCAGGGTGTTATAACCATTACTTTAAAACTGTTTGGCAAGAGATAAACAAATTGAGAGAAAGAAGTTAAAACTAAGCTCCGACAGGCCGCTGCTCCGACAATACGCAGTTTCGACAGGCCCCAAGTTCCGACAAACCCCATCTTCGATAGGCCACAGCTCCAACAAGGCATGATCTTCATAAAATTCTGCAAAAAAAATATGGCGAGGATGATGTTTTCGCTAATCAAATGAGGCATATTTCAGCCCTAGCATATTTGCCACCAAACGAAATACCTGCAGCATTCAATTTACTCAAAGAAAAAATACGGCCAAAAGAAGCCGTAGATCTCATCAAAGAAATAAATTCCTTAGAAGTTCGGCGCAATTTTGAGAAATTGTGCACAGCATGTCAGTTGTTGCAGGGTGAGTCGGATTGCCCAGAACTAATCTCGAGGGAGTGTTCTCTCAAACTCCCAGACAGATACTTTCGTGGTCGCAGCCACCGGCTGCTGGCGGAAGAATTGGTCCGTACGGAGGCGCACAGGGCCTCCCCTCTAGTAAGCGCACGCACTCAGCTCCACCAGCTTCTCTCTGTGGCACCAGACTGTGACCTATGGTTACTATTTTATTTAAGTTTTTCTTTTCAGTGTCTTGGCCTATTACTGCTGAAGCTGTAATGCTGACAAATTTTGTTTGTAAATCAATTTAATTTATTTAAATCTTTGCTCCAAATTTGGCCAACGTCATGTGACAGGCACGCACAAAAAGTCAATCTTGCAAGGATTTAAAAGTGCGTATTAGAACCATCCCGCCAAAGTTTTCGCCCTCATTATGGTCAGTGTCAGAGGCCCTGGAGTTCAATGTGACCAAAACTCAAAAGGCCGTTGAAAGCTAGCACGCTTGGTGGGACACGCTATTGAATGGCAAAAAAATACTATTTTTAAAACAATAAAAGAAATTAAAAAGAAACAGAAAACCACCGCAGATGAAATTTCTCGCATTCTTGCCTAAAAACAAAATGCATGTTATGGAAAGCAAGGGAATAAAAATATTTCAGAATGCGAAAGCATCTGCGCTTAAAAGGCAAAAGGGACACTATTGCATTTTTGCAGGGAATAGTTTACATTACCTTTATTAAGAAAGTAGAAGTAAAAGAAAAGTATTTTTTAGGGTTTCGTAGTCTTCTAGAAACCCTTATCATTTCGTCAAGTCTGTCTGTCTGTCTGTATGCCGCGCCCTCATAACTTCGTCAGTTTTGGAGCTATCGACATCAAATTTGGTGTGAAGATAGATCATGTTGACCCAAATTTAGAAATGTTGAGAAAAAAATATTTTAATTGTTTTTTGGGCCCTCTTCCCATACATGTGAAAGGGGAGTAAAAAATGTTATTCGACATTGCTAAATTAGGTTCAACAAGATCTAACTTCACACCAAATTTGATATCGATAGCTCCAAAACTGACGAAATTAGTTATTATTAGCATTTGTTTAAAAGTTGTTTGAGAACACTAGTCGTTTGGTTATAGTTACTATGCACGTACTTTTAGTGATTTTTGTTAAGCATGAACTTGAAAGCATTTCAATGTATGTTCATGCAATGCCTAGGTACACCTTTTACGCAATTTCCGCGCGATACATTTTAATTAAGGGCGCGAGTTAATTTAACATTGCCAAAGAGCGTCGCTTGAAAAACTTGATTTTATTACAGTTTTGGATAGAAAAATGTGTTACGTTTTCTATCTCTTTGGTTGGAAATAAAATGTAATTTTTATTTTTTATACCTGCAAGCAATACGCAATTCATTAGGTATTTGCTAGATTTTAAAAAAATAAGAAATATTGTGTTTAGTTTTTGTCATGTTTGAAACAATTAAAATGACATTATAAATAATTATCGCATATTCAACAAATACTGTTCACTTGAGTAATGTGCAGGAAGGTAGGTACTGAAAGAAACCTGTCCTCTGGAGGTCCTTATAAGTTTAGTAAAACAGTTAGACTGTTTACTTAGAATTGAAGATGGCCAATATTAAGTGTGATCGTCTATTGGGTTAGGAATACATTGCGTTAAAGTAGTGACTTGTAAATTCTTACGAAGTGGAGCAGTGTTTTACTTGAGATGTAAGGAGAGGAACATTTTAAGTTAAAGTAAGAAAACTACAGGAATACGGGACTCCCATCCATCCTACACACCCGTCTGAAAGGGGCCAAGACGCACTCATACGACTATCCTAAACGACCGAAGAATTTTGAATTACACGACGCTCTGCATATTGAAGAAGAAAGCCAAAAGATCAAATACTCCTAATATTATGGAAACTAACGAAGTTAATTGCGCTCCACTAGGAAGCAAGTTAAAAGGGGTCTAGGTTGGGGAACCAGGTCCGGAGAGACCTGGTCCATGGCAACCCCGGGGATAGTCCCCGTGGCCAACCAACCCGGATTCCTACCTATCTAAGCCTACCTAACTAGCTCAAAGTCAAAAGACTGAGCATCCGCGTACCCTAAGGCCGAAAAGTATTTTGGGGACAATCTTTTACAAGAAACCCAGAAGGTGAACTGTAGAATAATGGGTGGGTGGCCAAACCCTTCGTGTTGTGTGTTTTGTTGAGGTATGGAAGCTTTCCTCTAAGGCACCAGGGCCGGGAAAGCTACGCACCTCAACGCGGGATAGTCTGGACTAGACCATGTATAGTAACTTATGCTTGCAATACCAACCCAGGAACTTAGAAGTAGATCTTGTAATACTAGGTGTTGTGGCAACTAGCATTACCTCACACCCCTAGTCCGAGAACAGGTATAGAGTGTAGCGCTTACTCTACAGTTCAAATCAACCTCTGTACGCGCGGTGGCACTTCACAGCATACATACACAGGTTAATAAAATTTAATATTTAAATTAAATTAGAAAATTCGACAGTCCCCCTTTTAAAATTTGTTAAAATAATTTTTATTATAATTTGGAAGATTAATCTGATTTAAGATATATTAGTGTTATAAAAAGGTTGTAACGTTTGGAATAATTAAATCATTAATTTACAAAGGCATTCCTAGCTGAAGAGTAAGAAGATCTAGGCATTGAAGTAAGTATGTTGTGACTGTCCTTCATCCATATCCATTCACAGAAAACGTTCATATATCAGCATCCTTGAGTCTCCTAGACAAAAGATATAAGGTTGAAAACGTTCACTCCTTTCCTTTCTTTCCGATTTTATCAAAATATTCCCAGTTCCAATTTAGAAAAAGGAAATCTCAACGTTGGATTATTATCTAATCTAAATATAAATAAAATTGAAATCATAATTCAAAAATAAATTAAAAGAATTTATACTTACATTTTTCCTCTTTAATTCACTCCTATAAAACACGAGTATATTGTTGCACTCACTTTCAAAGAATGATATAATTGCTTGTTGTCAAAAGGCCGAGTTGACGCAAATTTTCAAATTTGAAATAAAAGAATTATAAATAAAACTAGACATCTGAATGTCAAAGTGTCAAAGATAGTTTATTAAAGAAAGAATAAAAATGTCAAAACTTGAAATATCTCTAAATATTTTATGTTAAATGTCAAACTTGAATACCCTTGAAATATTCTATGTTAAGTGTCAAACTTAAAACCCTTGAAATATTCTATGTTAAGTGTCAAACTTGAGAACCCTTGAAATATTCTATGTTAAGTGTCAAACTTGAAAACCCTTGAAATATTCTATGTTAAGTGTCAAACTTGAAAACCCTTGAAATATTCTATGTTAAGTGTCAAACTTAAAAACCCTTGAAATATCCTATGTTAAGTGTCAAAACTTGAAAACCCTTGAAATATTCTATGTTAAGTGTCAAAACTTGAAAACCCTTGAAATATTCTATGTTAAGTGTCAAACTTGAAAACCCTTGAAATATTCTATGTTAAATGTCAAACTTGAAAACCCTTGAAATATTCTATGTTAAGTGTCAAACTTGAAAACCCTTGAAATATCCTATGTTAAGTGTCAAAACTTGAGAACCCTTGGAATATTCTATGTTGTAATATCACACAAAAGGGAAATCACTCAAAAGTAAAATCTAAGTAGAACACTTTAGTTTCTCAAACTTAAATAACGCAACACTACACTTGCACGATATCTCCAGCTCAACGTTAGGTTCGGGAACCGTTGCTCCTGCGGAATATGACACGAAAACCAAAGGGTTCACAGGACGTTACACGTACAATAATAAATTAACACAACGTTACACTAGTGGTACATCACTCGCACAATAATAAATTCACAAAACATTACACACGCAGAATGTCACTCGCACAATAATAATTTCGCAAAACGTTAGACACACGGGATGTCACTCGCGCAATAATAAATCGCAAAATGTTGTACACGCGGATTGTCACTCGCACAATAATAATTTCGCAAAACGTTAAACACACGGGATGTCACTCGCGCAATAATAAATCGCAAAATGTTAGACACGCGAAGTGTAACACGTGTAACAAAGGGTTCACAGAACACTACATTCGCGCAACGTCATCGGCACAACGTTAGATTTGCGGAACGTCATATTCGCGGAAAATCAGTGACGGAAAAAAACAAAAGAAACAAACAAGAGTACTCACGGCTGCCGCTTCAAACCTGTGTTTGTTCTTTCTGAGTTCATTCCAATCGGTGTAATTGTATTTATTGCATTCATATTATAATGCCGAACTATTTCCTCTTTCAACCTGAAAACATGAACAATATTAGTATTTCCTATATAACACAAATAAAAACATAATTCTAGAAAGCTTCAATAAAACAATTTTTTTCTCAAATTCACGTATTTCAATTTCATACCACCTATCGCCCATCCTCCGCCCTACAAATCCAATTGTGTTTGGTCACCTTATAGGAGCTCCCTAGCAGCAATCTGCAATAGAAGATAATTATTCTATTCTGTTTTTCCTAGATACAAGAAAAATTATACTTATCTTTCAAATAGAATTCCACAATGCTTCCAGGAAGGTGGCGCACCTCCAGTTTGGCAGTTTTCACCACTTTTTCGACTTTGTCGAGCACTGAAGACACCTTTTTCAGTAGAATTTCCTTTTCATGTTGTTTCTTCAACACCCGAAAAAATTTGACTTCCATCTTTCCTGTTCTAAAACTGTCAGAAAAACTTTCAAACCAAAAACGTCACACACATTTCAATTTTCTATGCCGCCTACAACATTTGTCGCCTTATACTTTGACATGAAGTCTTCATAAAGAAGTTCCTTACTCCAACACGGAATATAAAGTCAAAATTAGGGTTCGATCGGTCAAATGGGTCAAATATTTAATGTTTTAGCAAGATAAACATTTTCAATTTTTATGTCGAACGACGTGGTTCTCTACAGTACCTATCGCAGTTATACATTTAGTTTTATATAATAATTATCAAAACCATCAGTTGCCACTATAAATCTCTCGTTATAACGTTGATTTTGAACTCCACCGAGTATCTACCAGCCGCACGATCTATTATGAGAGCAGATAGCTGGACGCCAATTCAGAAACGATATCGCGTTTGCAACGCTGCCAGAATGATAATGATTTACTGAAATTTACGACGGACGATTGTAGATAGGCACTGACATAACAGTATTTCCATATAAATATTAGCTAAGTATTTGCTTACTTACCCGACTGCCTCAGAAGGAGGGTTATGTTTTTCGAGATATGTATGTATGTACGAATGTATGTACGTATGTAGGTATGTATGTATGTATGTGGACAAGAAAATTCTTTTTCACGGGCTACAGCCCAAACGGATAGTTGGATTTTGACATATGAGGAGTCGTTAGATTCGTCTCAGCAGCGCGAGTGACACTGGTTTTATCAAAAATTCATAAATTCAAGATGGATTTATCGCAAAATACAACTTTGTAATTACCGCAGTCGGGTTTTTGTTTTTTTAATACATCAGCTTGTTCTTCCTGTTGCACAAATTGAATAATGTATAAAACATAATATTTATATTTCACGCTAGCAGTCTAGAGGACATACCAAAATGATTTCTAGCATCATTACCCGTAGCCGTGAGAAATCTTCATTGATATTTTTTTATCATAAAAAATACATAATAATCGTAATTTGGTAAAAAATAAGTAGAATTTTGTAACTAAACAAATAACGACGATTGGTTCTAATTGGCAAAATTGTAATTGCAACTTATTTTTATTATAGAAACTATAGATTTGAAAACGTGAGGTGATACCAATAAATATGCAGATGACAGTATTATTTTTACCGTTTAAACGTTTGCGATATCTTGTTATCTGTTTTTATAGCTTTGTGTCTATCTATCTGCCTATTGATTGTAAATCGTAAGTTAAATGTTTAATCCAATACTCATATGAACGGAATGAACAATCAACTGGAGAGCATTCTATTTCGATTGATCTGAAGCATACTATCCTGTTGAATGGTCTTACTGATTTGAATGCTATCCTCTTACTATTGTGTACTAGGAGGTAACAGTGCATAGAGTAAGTTACTTGTATGTCAGTTACGGAGAGCGGCACAGCAGGCAAAGGCGTAGCAAGGGAATCCAGATTGAACAGGCCTACTACGGCTACCATTCCACTAGCTACGATGGGTTTTGATATTTTGGTCAGTTGTAGCTTTACTGTGAAGTGGACGTCGATTTAATAGAATTTCGATCAAGTTACTACAACGTTACGAGGATCAAATCAAATTTGACTATTACTTGGCACCATAAACCGAGCAACCTACCCATATTAAGTACCTATTTATTACTTTAAGTAATTAATGTGAACAGGTCCATGAAAATTGATAGATAGATAGAGGTTAGTATCGCTCTCTGAAATGTCATATCAAGCGAAATAGAACATTGCGATATTAGTTGCAAACAATACTATTACGGATTATCTGTATCTCTACTGTTCTGTTGAGGATGGTTGAGGTCAGAGGTCACAGATTTGGTATTAGGCGAGGAACACACGCAACGTCGGTTTGTGCGTCGTTCATTCGATTCTTCACCCTACCTGCATATGAATACGGTTTGTGTCAAACGGCATCGCACAACACTGCGTTGTCTGTCAAATCGTTTGACATAAACCGTATTCATATAAAAATAAGGTGGAAAATCGAACAAACGACGCACAAACCGACGTTGCGTGTATTCCTCGCCTTAGCACTCGCAAATTCCAATATCATAGATTCACCAGACAAAATTATTTGAAATTATAAGATAGAAATAGATACCTGCGTTTTTTTATATCATATATTTCTAAAGATTTTGATTTAAAACGGATTTGAGTCTTGAAAATTGAATGCAAAAATGTAATAAAACATTTACGAATTACGTACTATTCTGTTGATAATATATTTGTTTAGGATTGTAACGAAACATATCAATTCAGAAAGATTTGCATACACCAACAAAAAGTATCCTATCTAATGGTGGACCATTGTTTCTTACGACACGACCACATAAAAACCAAAAATACAGTATGTTAGCTTTTACACAAAGATATGCAAATGCTATAACCTAACGGAACCCTGAATATATATCACGGGAACTATCGTATCCTTCGGTTGAATAAAATTCTATGAGGAAAGTGTCGTAAGCCTTTTTTGTTTACTTGATAAAGTGTTCTGAAAGGTATTTCTGTTGAACCTACTCTTCAAATGGTTGCCGATAGAATTTTATTGAATTTCAGTTTACCTTTTGTTCAGCTTTTTCAAATTAAGCGTGAATATTCTTGTTCGATTTATTACAATATGAATCATAGATTGATTGTTTTTTCTTTCTTAGTACTTTTAACCTCGTTTGTCGTGAATTTGAAGTTAATTATTCTCAAATGAACTAAGGCTTAAAACAGTTTAATAATTATTTATTCAAATATATCTACAATGTTGTTGCTATTAAGTAGACTGATTATAAATGATAAATCGTAAGTGAATTATTGGTCTTTTTTGGATGAGAGTCGTATTCGTTACGTGATCAGCATTGAATGTGCTTGAATTGAAGCTTTCATGCGTGTAATATAGATTTAATCAGTCTTTCCGCCGTCGTTCCCGACCTAAAGCTTTCTAGAACCAAATCACATTAAGCCGAAATTAATAGGACGTAGTCGTAAATTGCTAAACGGCTTAAGCAATTCGTATAATTGGACATGAATAATTTATCTCTTCTCTCATCCTATCCAGATAAATTGATTTCAATTGTTTTGAATTTGAGAGCCGTGGAAAAATAACTCTCTTAAAATAAATTAATCATCGCATTTATTAGCAAGTAACTGTACTGTATGAGTCAAAATCATTACATTACTATGTAGGGAACACCACAATTTAAATGAACTGACACGTATGCTATTTATTATTTTTATGTGTTTGTTTGTAGGTAAATACCTACTTGGATCTAGGTGTGTTTTCTTAGCAGACTTAAATGACTTTCAAGGCAAATATCGTTATTTAATGTTGTTCTTAAAGATTATATTGTAGCTTAACAAAAATAAACTGAGTTTTCCTGGCCAAAAAGTGAATGCAAAGTTAACAACAACATACAGAGAGTCATTCAAATGTCGTACTTACTTCTCAAATCGCTGTAATTTATGAAATTAGGGTAACATTTTCTAGTGTTCATTATGAATTAAATGGTCACCAATCCTGGCGCGGCTTTCAGCCCGAGCAGACGTAATAAAATTGTTCCATTATTCGCCAACAAGCGCATTCGAGCAATTTTCCGCAAATTAGTACGAAACAGGCGTATTATACCCCTTAATTTGACTAATGGCCTGCGGTGTATGATACTAGACATTTTACCACCGGAAGTCGAAGAAGAATGGGTGTTTTGTAATTCTAGGTGGTCATTATAATGAACTCTAGTTTCCTCTTGGCCCGCCTTGCGATTTCATCTGCTGCCATACGCTTTTCTCATGGGAATATGAAGCGTTATTCTACGGCTAACATGTTTTACTACACATACACTCATACCTACTTATCACGGCCATAAAATTGTAGTACCTCTTGCGACTTAGTTGCCTCTTATGCCACCCACAGGATACATGTGGGGTGATGCTATTGTCAACTACCGTTACCGGCTAATATTAAATTTAGGAAATTAAACTTGATGGTATTATTGCACTTTTTGTTTGGCATTGAAAAAAAGTTAGTAACTAAGTAGGTATATTTAGTTATTTACTCGGAAATTATCGACTATGACAACAACCAAACTTTGTTACATTATAATGCACACAACAATAACAAGTACTTAGTACTTATTTAAAAATAAAATAGAATATTTACTTGTAACTATAGTAGAGGCTCAATTTGCATTTGAAACTAATGGTAGGTAATATTCATCAACGATGTGAATTCCATTATCTATTTTGCTGCATCCAATCAATAGAATTGAAGCCGTGAATTTATATCTACACTGAATTGTTTTAGTAAGTATGTCATACGTGTCGCATTAAATTCTCGTTATAACGCCACATGCCAACAAACAAAAACTGTATTGATAAAACAGTATTTTTCCTCCATTTCTATCAATAAAAGAGAGTAAAGTAACAAAAAATATTGAAAACATAATCATTTCTCTTCCCAACTGTAAATCGGACGGCCTGACCAATTATTGGCTGTACTGCGTAAACGTAATACCTACCTTCCCTTCACAGTCTAGCCCTAACGTAAATAAACTTTCAATGCGGAGGAAGAATGCCAACGGTCGCCTTATTATTAATATTTCCACACGAGCACTGCAACATGTCTTGCAAGCCCCGGCTTACTCGCAGCGCGCAGTCAGCCAGATAATATTTTACAGAGCAGCTACGTGACAATGTGGTCTAGCCGACCCAACATCCGTATTTCACGAAAAGGGGCTGCTTGATTTAAACCTGAATTTATTAAGGTTTCTTATCACGTTCCCCAAGAATTTTATGTGGACAAAAAATTAAAATATATTTTTGGGGTTTCATACAAAATTTTATTACGTTTTCTGATCAGTGGGTTGACCCGTAATATTATTAAAGACTGCAAAAAAGAAAGGGGATATTATAAATTGCATATCAAATAAATAATCGCCTATCAATACATATTCATCATTTATATTTTTTTTTACATCAAATATCTTACTTCACTACAAATAAACTGAATGTTTAACAAAACATAAACTGCAGATAATTCGAAATTTTACATCAATATGACATAACTTTTTCCTCATAATGCAATACAGATAAATTTATTTTTGTACAAAAATACTACATACATAGCATGAATACTGACTGCACAGCAAATTTTCCATATTTCATAGCAAAATAACTATCCCAGTCGCATATTAACCAGTTAACATACGTAAGTTAACATAAGTTTATAGGTCTGTTAGGTATAGCCTAACCGAACCTGGCGCGGAAAGCGCCAGGTTAGGTTAGGTTAGGTTAGAACTTTGACCACAACGCACGAGCCGAGCGAGCGGAGCGAGCGTGCCGCGGCAGCGGCCGGCGATGTGCCAGAAACGACACGCTATGCGCGTCATCAATTTAAAATATGATTATCGATGTGTATGATTAACGATGAAGGTTCATCTCTAATAAAAACTGCTGTAAATAATATAAAAATAGAAGCTATATTTAAAAGAAAAAGAGTTAACAGGTATAATGTGCATTAAGATTATCAGCTGTGCATTGATGAAAAAGCTTTTGCTTAAGGAAAAATCGCTGTACGCTGCGAAAATAAATTGTAGTGTGTTTAGTGATATTTTGAGTTGAATATTATGCTGTGCAGTCAGTAATTTTGATGGGCATTTGGAATCTTATTGCATAGAAAAAGGATATTTTTTGATTTGCGTTTAAATACTACCCAAAAGAAAGCTATCCGCCATAACTCTTTGTCTCATTGTAGGTAGTCTTTTTAGATTTTTTTATTAATTCGTTAAATAATTATGTTCATAAAAACACATAAAATACTTGTTTTTTTTAATATTGAGAGGGTAACAAGTAGAACATCACCGGCTGCACTAGCAAAGAACATAAACCGTGACTATTTCAATCTCCACAACATATTCCTTTCACTTGAGCGAGTCACCTAGAATCCCTGGGAACATTCTTCGCGTCGACTAATAACGGTACAACAACGTCGCCACGTAATATTGCCTGAGCAGTTTAATCTCATGAGCGCGGTGGTGCGGTGCTCCCGCGGCGCTCGCTGCTGCAAATAAGTTGCAGTCTTGCACTGGCTGGATGTAAGCGCAACGCACGCTCCAGATTACCGCTCGGGAACGTGACACATGGTTAGAATAGGTATAGAAGACTTTTCTTGATTCATCGCGAATGTGTTTGCCTTTTAAAAGCATCTGCGAGTTGCAGAAACACAATAGATAGATAAACGACTGTGTAAAAGCTTACTGTAAAATAACAGTATTATCAGATCCTAACAAAGCAAAAGGAAAGCACTGTTAATTGTCCCATGTTCTGATAAATGGAAAGATTACCAAAGGTACTAGAAAATATTACGGTGTTTGCTTTACGGTTTATACATGCGATAAGGAACTGCGTAATCTGAGCAAAATTTACAAATATGTAACAAAAACTGAATAAACATGGCATTAGTAAAAACGCATAATATACAGTGTGAGTCTTGATAAAGTGTACATATCAAAATCAGGGAAACTGCATCCAAAGGTTTTGGCCAAAAAAATACCCAGAATCGCCAGTAACGAAATGCATATAAATGGGTTCACTAGAGTATTGCTATTATATTAAAAAAACATACAGGGTCCTACCTCATCTAGTATAGAAAATATTAGATAAAATAAATAAACCTTTTACGAGAGGCCCGTATAGTGGTTACTCTTACCCCCGAGGATATATTGTACTCAGTTGTAGGTAGGATGTCAAATAAGTACATAAAATATAATCGTGTATCTAGTTAAATGACAACTAGGAAAAATATGTTTGATTCAATATATTACAAAATATCTTGGATGACTGTGCTTAATGTTTATACAAGAAGAACTCAGATTTGTCTGGAACAAAATGTCAACTGCAAATAATTTAAGGGGTGAACCAGCCCATGAAACTGAACAACTTTCCCTAGGGGACATAGGTCGAATGATAAAAAAAAGTGTTGGATCTCCCATACAAATTGACTCGGTCGGCTGGTACATTTTGTATGGGAGTTCCAATATTTTTTTCATATTTCGACCTATGTTCCTTGGGGAAAGTTGTTCAATTTCATGGGCTGGTTCACCCCTAAAAATATTTGCAGTTGTTTTTTTTACATCCTGTATTTCGTTCCAGACAAGTCTGGGGTTCTTCTTGTATAAACATTAAGCAAAGTCATCCAAGATATTTTATAATATATTTTATCTTTGAATCAAACATATTTTTCCTAGTTGTCATTTAACTAGATACACGATTATATTTTATGCATTTATTTGACATACTACCTACAACTGAGTACAAGATATACTCGGTGGTTAGTAACCACTGGACCGACCTCTCGTATAAGGTTTATCTATTTCATCTAATATTTTCTATACTAGATGAGGTAGGACCCTGTATATTTTTTTAATAAAATAGCAATACCCTAGTGAACCCATTTATATGCATTTCGTTGCTGGCGATTCTGGGTTTTTGTTGTATGAACATTTAGCCAAGCCTTTTATCGATGAAAAAAATATAAAAAAAAATAAAAAAAAATATTTGAATTTTTTATGATTTTTTTAAGATTTCGAATTGTACCTGTTGACCCCATTTAGATAAATCTTCATAACTTTTAAACTAAGTGTGTTATCAGAGTGGAATAAATTTTGTGATGATTGCTAATAATAAGCAGTACTCATGAAGTAAAAATATCCCAGAGAAATAACGTTGTTAATTTGTAATTAATAGAAACTTGAAGAAAATCTTGTTTTTTTGTCATAAATTTTACTATTATTTTACAATTTCTTAAAAAGTCACCCCGTAAATCCTACTTTTTTTTATTTATGCTTATTCTACATGGCATTAGCTTTCTAAAATTAAAAATTTCACGTTTACAACTCAAATACAATAGTTTCTATGAGCCTTTATAAGTGTCCATGCGCCTGCGAGGCGTGTTGTTTTTTTACTTCACACCATTGTTTTCAAATTTCATGCATTAGGTTAATGATAATTTTAATTTGATTTAAGAATAATAAATGATTATGCAGAAAAAATACTTATGTTTTAATCATTATCCAGTATTTAACTAAGTTAACTGTTTTTTTAAACGCTGATTTAAGAAGTTGTAGTTGAGTTATAAACATGATTTTTTTACTTTTAGCAAGCTAATGCCATGTAGAATAAGCATAAATAAAAAAAAAGTAGGGTTTACAGGGTGACTTTTAAGAAATTGTAAAATAATAGTAAAATGAATGACAAAAAAACAAAATTTTCTTCAAGTTTCTATTCATTATAAATTAACAACGTTATTTCTCTGGGATATTTTTACTTCATGAGTACGGCTTATTATTAGCAATCATCACAAAATTTATTCCACTCTGATAACACACTTAGTTTAAAAGTTATGACGATTTACCTAAATGGGGTCAACAGGTACAATTCGAAATCTTAAAAAAATCATAAAAAAATCAAATATTTTTTTTATTTTTTTTAATATTTTTTTCATCGATAAATTTGGATGCAGTTTCCCTGATTTTGATATGTACTTACACTTTATCAAGACTCACACTGTATGTATCTCTTGAAAAATGCATAAGTAGTAGTATCCCAAACACACTGAATAGCAATAAAACTCTCCCTCGTAAAACCAAATTCCATGGACTCTAAACCAAACTTGATAGACCATAAAGCACAGATTTTCCAACGAATTGAAACGCAAAGCTGTCCTCAATGTCCAATAGAGCGTACAAAATATCTACCTTTACAGAATTAAGAGAGGTCACTGACTCAAGCTATGATATACAGCACCTTATAAGCTTAGCTTCGGAGTGCATTTATATCTGCAGTGGAGACACATAATGCTCTAGCGACGGGTATAACTTATAGTCTTACACCAGTTAAGCTTTTAGTCTTCATTTATATGGTTTCTTTTTTGTAGGGTAGGGGACTTCGAGATATTTTATCGCTGAAAAATGCTTGTTCTCATAGAGTTTAAGAGCAATAAAAATGTTAATGAATGACGTAAAAGACGCGTTAAAAAGTTTTGTTATTTTCTGCTTTCCCGGTGAAAACACTATTTACAGTTTAACTTTCTACCATTGCAAGACGTAAATAAAACCGCTGGGAAAATAATTATATTGTTTTTCGATAGTATGTATGTATTTATGTATGTCATTATGTATATGTGTATGTATCTAGAAAAGTTTTCACGGGCTAGAGCCCAAACGGCTAGGCGGAACTTGACATGTTAGGAATCGTTAGATTCGTCTTAGCAGCGCATAAGACACTGGCTATATTAAAAAATCATAAATAATGGCAGATTTTTATCGCAAAATAAAACTTTGAAACTACAGGATTCTGGTTTCTGTTCATAAATACATCTGCTCGTTACCTTAATCTCATCACTTACATTATCAACAAACAGATACCTACCCTAAGTATTGATGAAACTCAGCCAACAGCTGATTTTCCACCGAGCCTTGGCTTGGCTTTGTAACTAGCCGAGTTGAGTTATTCCGAGCTTTGAAGCCAAACAACAAAGCCTGCGGTAAAGCGTGCAGGTAATAATGTGGATATAACTATACGGAGTGTAAGAGACAGTGTACTGTAAACTTTGCTGGCATGACTTGAATATAAAACTGTACAAGTTTTGCGTCATGGATCATTAATTCATGTCCATACAAACGCAAGGTTTCTTTTTAAATCTCTCAAAATAAAACACACACAGAAGTAGTACAGAAAGTCGAAGAATTCTCGAGCGTAATGGCCTTGAGGCAAATTTCGATAGTTTTCAGTTAAAGAGATGATGTGTGCAAAGTTATAAGTATATCATCGTCTCTTACACCCCGTATAGCGCGCAGTGTTGGATTACAGTGTTACAGGAACATGAAGGTCTTAGTGGAGAACTTTTGACATAAAGAGCAAATCCTCCGATGAGATGAGTGGCTTACGAAGCAAAGTACTGAAAGCTAAAAGATTTATTTCAGAATAATTAGTTAACATTATAAAAGGTTCTAAGAAAAATACAGATTTTATTTACAGTGTGCTACCGGAAAGTGGGCAGTTATTCAAACTGGTGACTCTAGGAATCTTTATGAACAAAATATGTATATTACTCTGAGACCATCAGTTAAGAAAAAAACAGCTGTTTCATAGAAAAACCTGATCCTACTTGCTCCATCAAAATGTATGGAACAGCTAAATTTTTGTCGTGATTTTACAGATGGCCTCACAGTAAAAGTGTTTCATCTAAATGTCTAGATTCACCAGTTTGCATAAATGACCGCTTGCCGGTATCGCACTGTAACATTTTCTTCAAAAGATAACACTAAACTAAAAGATAACAGTTTGTTTAAGTCGTTTAATCTAGACAACATATTTAAAGAACCTACTCGAATAACTGCAACCACAGCTTCTTGTTTAGACAATATCTACTGTGATTGTGTCTATTCAGACCAGGAAATCGTAAATTGTTGTAAATCAGACCACAATGGGCAATCCGTGCTCTTTCCATGTCGTCCTAAAGATGAAAAGATTGTCATTAGTAAAAGAATTATAAGCTCCAACCAAGTAGACAAATTCCATACTGCACTATCAGAAAAACTACCGGTTCTAGACTATGATACTAATAATCCAAATAACTTTTATTCAAAGCTTTTTATAACGATACGTGATGAATTTGAAGCCAAATTCAAGGTAAAGAAATTAACAATTAATCCTAAATTTAAATTCAGTGACTGGGCGACTGTAGGTATTCGAACAAGTAGGAAAAAGTTATTTGAGCTCTATGATGAAAAGTCTTATAATCATAGTGAAACATTCGTTGAACGTGTTAAAATTATTCAAAAATATTCAAAATGTTTGTATACAAGCTAAAGCAATTTTCACCAAAAATAAAATATACTCTGCTGAAAATGTTATTAAAACTGTTTGGAAAGTTGTTAATTCAGAGACTGGTCGAACTAAACCTATTGAAAAATCTCATTCGTTAAAGACTGCTCAGGGAATTGTTACTGCAGACGCTGATGTAGCTAATGAGTTTGAAAGTTTTTCAGTAACATCCCATTTAAAACTACTGAGTCACTTAACTCTTCGCCTATCATCGCGTCAAATCTTCTTAAAACGAATGTTCAGACTTGTAATAATGTATTTGAGTTTAGGTACATTAATGCAAATGTAATATTAAAAACTTTTAAAGAAATAAAAATAAAAACTACAGAGGATTTATGGGGCATGTCAGTAAGACTATGTAGTTCCTTAATAGATACATTAGCACCATACTTAGCCTGTATATTTAATGCTTGCATTGATCATGGCGTATTTCCTGATCTCATGAAGCACAGTAAAATTATACCTCTTTTTAAAGCTGGCGATAAAACCGATCCCAGTAACTTTAGGCCAGTATCTGTACTACCAGTTTTGAGCAAAGTTTTTGAGAAAATCATACTTAATCAAATGCTCCTACATTTCAATCTCAATAAATTACTACATGATCAACAATTCGGTTTTACGAAAGGGCGCTCGACAACCGACGCTGCTGTTAAGCTCCTGCAACATATTTATGGTGCTTGGGAGGAGTCGCAGGATGTCATAGGGGTGTTCTGCGATTTGTCCAAGGCGTTTGATTGCGTTGATCATGAGACACTGTTGTTGAAACTGGACCATTACGGTATAAGAGGAAAAGCACTTGATTTGGTTCAATCTTATCTCGGAGGTAGGACGCAGAGAGTGCAGATAAATGGTGTGAAGTCACTGGGTTCTACTGTCAAAATTGGTGTACCGCAAGGATCAATTTTAGGACCGTTCCTATTTTTAGTGTACATAAACGACTTGCCCTTCATGGTACAGAATCAAGCCAAGATAGTGCTTTTTGCTGATGATACTTCTTTAATATTTAAAGTGGATAGAAAGGCTGTAAATATTGACGAAGTAAACGGCGCACTAGATCAGGTTAATAAATGGTTTACGTCAAACAATTTAGTACTGAATTCTAAAAAAACTAAATGTATTAAATTCTCTTTGCCTAATGTAAAAAGTATTAAACACGATGTTGTTCTTAAGAATGAAAAGCTTGATTATGTTACTGAAACAGTTTTCTTGGGGATTACACTCGACGCAACAGTTCAATGGGATCCACATATACTAGCACTGGCTAGTAAACTTAGCTCTGCGGCATACGCTGTTCGAAAAATTCGACAATTGACCGATGTCGCTACGGCCAGGCTTGTATATTTTAGTTACTTTCACAGCATAATGTCCTACGGACTTTTGTTATGGGGTCAAGCCGCTAATATAGAAACTATCTTTGTGTTACAGAAAAGGGCAATAAGAGCAATATATAAACTGCGAAGTCATGAATCCCTAAGAGAATTGTTTAAAGAAATTGGCATTCTTACGCTTCCCTCGCAGTACATATTTGATAATATAATGTATGTGCGCAAGAATTCCAGTTCATATTTAAGAAACTCAGATATTCATTGTCGTAATACGAGTAATAAAAATAAAATTGTACCGCCACAAACCAGATTAAGTAAGATCAGTAAATCATATATGGGTAACTGTATACGCTACTATAATAAAATTCCAGAGGAAATTCTAAAGTTAAATGAGAGGCAATTTAAACTTAAAAAAAAGAATACTTTATGTTCGAAAGCGTATTATAAGACAGAACATTATTTGAAAGATAAAGATGTCTGGTCAGTAGCAACAGTTGCTCCAACGCAATGCAAGAGATAGGCATTATTTAAGAATAAACATGACATATATTTTAGTGGATATACCTTTACTTTTATGATATGTAAATTGACATGTATAGTGGTTAAAGACATTTTTATATTATTCTTTAATTTTATTATTTTTTTGACATGTATTTTTTACATTTACTGTAAATCTACTACATATTTTATCTTTTTTTTTGCTATGTTATTTAATTGCTCAAATGTTTAAAGTATATTTTAAAGACAAAACAGTTAGAATAATCTACTGTAATTTTTATTTTTATTTTGTGAGCCGTTTTTGGCTATTCTATTAATTTATTTTCTAAGTTAGCTAGGGTAGCTTAGGGCCTAAGAATATTGTAGATTTTAGAATAGGTGCACTTCTGGGCAGGTTTTTGGGCGGTTTTCCTGTCCAGGGGGTCCGGCTAACCATACAAATGTAACTACTTTTTAAAATTTTGACAGAATGTTACTCCATTTAATTGTCATTCATTGAGGCATAAAGTTGCATGCTGTGTGGTTAGCCTGACCAGCCCCGAGGCAGTGCCTTTATTTTTATTTTTTTATCTCGCCTGAGCCGCGTTTAGAGTAGGAACTAAAATTGTTATAAAAAAGAGAAAATTTTGCATTAGAAATTTTCTCTTTTTTAAGATTGTATTAGAATATGACTTTCTTTAAGAGAATCTTGTACATTCCTACAAAGAAATAAATAATTGAATTTTGAATTTTGAACTACATAAAAAAGTATAAAATAAGGCAAACTAAAAAGTCGTAAAACACCCTATTCCTTCTACACACTGTGCTTCTACTAATAAACTCTTCTGGAAGTACTTATATCAATAAATGCATTTACATCATAGAATTAAAAAAACAGACTGGCAGCAAAGCCTGCAAAAAGGGCATTGCATTAAAAATCTTACAAGAAGGCTCTCTTAAGAGAAATAATGATTAAACACTTTCACATTATAGAAACGAAAAAATAGGCTCGGAAAAAAAGCTGTCAAAAGGCAAACACCTGAAAAACTTACACAGGTTCACCTGAAAGAATTATCTTATCATTGTATGTATGCACTCACATCATAGAATAGAAAAAAGAGGCTCGGAACAAAACTGCAAAAAAGACAAGGTTTGCCAAAGTAGCTACAAAATGTATTGTACACCACCAATATAACCAACTACGAACCGTAAACTTAAATGGTTTCTTTTTGTACATTTAAACGTACTGTACTAAATGAAGAGAAAGTAACGTACAAATATTTGTACCTAGAGGTAAACTTTATACGTCATCTACAAGTATTTTTCTCTACAAATGTTTGTACAAAGTATACCATAAACTTAGTACTTCTATAAATTCCGAGACATTCAATTAAATTACGTAACTCAATTTTATTTGCATCTACGAGTATCAAAAGTTTACATTTTACGTAATGCGCTTAACATTCCATTTGCGTATATTTTAAAGAATTTTTCTTGACTTCCTAAATGCAATTATAGAGCAAAAAGCCTAAGCGGGTTCCACTTAATATCTCGTAGATTCTGGGCCATATTTTATGAGAAAGCGAGATAGCCGGTTTATCAAACGGCGGATTGTCCTATAAATCAGTGCGAAGGGGCTCCAATTTCAGTTTATTTTGAACATAACTTCGCTTTACAGGATGTTATATTTGTTTTTGCAAACTGTCCCATGGTTAATATTTTGTTGTGGGATATTTTATGTCTCCTGTTCCATTTGATTTATTAAATGGAGGTTACAATTATAAATACATTGGAAACTAATAGCTATATCTACTGTAAATCTTTTGATACAATCCAGTACTTTATAATAACGTAACGTGTAATATGATAATTGATGATTGTTTCGTATCTTCGTGATAATAATTAGTAAAAATTAATGTATTTGATCTACACTTAGTTCGTAATATTCGTTTTACAGAATCGAAAGTACGAACATAATGAACTGCATTACGCATATACAGCCTTTAAAAAAAAACTTTCATACTACTGGCAGCTACTTCGAGCATCTTCCGTCCCGTTCCGGCCCGAGGGGAGTCGTTATAGCTACTTTACTCTATACAAATATTTCTGCCATTTTTTGCGGGGGGAGAGGTAAAGCTGTCAAATCAAGCTAGTGTTGGAATCGACAATATCGATACTTGACCTTTCGATTAATTACATCAGTCTACTCAATATTGTGTCATATTATTGCATTTTCAAAAGCAACTTAGTTCTTGAGAATAGGATTTTGTAGTAAATAGAAATATAGGCGCAATAACATCATTTTAAATATTGCATAAGGTATAAATTAACCAAAATATGAATTTCTTTCCCCATAGACCAGATAATACAATTATGTAGGTACAATCAATGCAATACCTACCTTCTATTTACTGATCATTAAGTATCATAGGATATTATGTAAGGGAATTTACTAAAAAACCATCTATACAACAAGTCATACATAATAACTTCGACTATCTATCTGTCTTCTACGCCGAGGCTCGTGGGTTCGATTTCCACCGGACACAAATATTTATAAAGTAAATTTTCAAATATTCGTGTTTTGTCTGAGCACTTCGGCTGATAAAAGACCACCGACTGGACCGAAACGGTCGCGAAACCGCGATGTAATAAGAAGTAGGTAAGTGCGAAATCCTTTTTATATATGTAATTAAAGTTAAAATGTCGCACTTAAGTTTAAACAGTTTAAAGGACACCAAAACGTCCAACGACCTGATGAACCCTGGTGCCAGTGCTTTTCAACCACCTACTGCATGAAGCAGGCCTTTGAAATAGTTGTGTAACGACAGCCGTCTAAGTGACCATAGACAGCAACCGGGACCGACGGCTGAACATGGCTCCAAAGCACGGAACCATCTTGCTTCTCGGACAATCACGTGATTCAGCCTGTGTGGTGTCCTGACCAGTCTAGGAACATATTCACAAAGTGATAAATATCAATTACTTTATTGAAAGATTTATTCAAAATAGGACATTAAAATATCACTTATTGATAGTCATTACATTACGCAGAAATGGATTTGACATTGTAAAAAAGAGAAATTTGCAAAGTACAATTTTCTCTTTTTTATAACAATTTTTATTCCTACTATAAACGCGGCTCAGGCGGGATAAAAAAATAAAAATAAAGGCACTGCCTCGGGGCTGGCCAGGCTAACCACACGTCATGTAACTTTATGCCTTAACGACCAGTAAGCGAAACTAAATTCGATCAAGATTTTAAAAAAGTATGTATGTATGTATAATCTCTTTATTGTACCTTCTTAAAACTAATACAGGAAAAACATTACAAAATAAAACAAGATATGGCACAAAGGCGGACTTATCCCATTAAGGGAAAAGTGTTACATGTGTATAGTTAGTCGGACCTCCTGGACAGGAAAACCCCCCAAAAACCTGCCCAGAAGTGCTCCTATTCTAAAGATTACAATTTTTGTAGGCCCCAAGCTACCCTAGCTAAGATTGAAAAAAACAAGAATAGTAATAGCCGAAAAACGGCTCAACACAAAATTAAAAAAAAGTAAAAATAAAATAAAAAATTACAGTAGAATATTCTAACTGTATCGTCTTAAAAAAATACTGTATATAAACAAACATGTAAAACTACTCCCATGAAGATTTATCTTGCATATAATCGGGTATTTCATAATAGCCTTTCTTGCACAATTTATGTTTTATTACTTCTTTAAATTTATTTAAGGGTAAATCTTGGATATTTTTTGGAAGCTTATTATAAAAGCGTATACAATTTCCCTTATAGGATTTGCTTACTTTACTAAGCCTGCTCTTGTGTGCTACAAGTTTGTCCTTATTTCTAGTGTTGAAATTATGTATATCACAATTTTTCTCAAAAGTATTAATATTAGATTTAACGAGTCTTATCGCGATAGTTTTTTAGGTAAATAAGCGATTTACCTGGACACTCGACGTTTCGACTGGGTTGCACCAGTCGTGGTCGCGAGCAGACTGAAGTAGCAGCGAGTTGTCATCAGGGAAACTATCGCGATAAGACTCGTTAAAGTAATTATTATGTGTGAAAGTAATCGCGAGTGCTTTAAAAGTTATATTGATAAATATCAACTTTGTGAGCGAAAGGAATTGAACAGGCAGTCGGACTAGCCATTGCGCCACGTCGGCTGACATCCGATGTCACCCGATCAGCTGAGACTGACATTAATTTTCAATGAAACTCGAACAAAATCAGGGTTTCCCAAAATCCATAGTAAAAGTTGTTCAATTTCATAATCTGATCATGCCTGCAAAGTTTTCGGTACAGACCGTCTTTACATAGTATAGGTTTGTAACTATGGCGATAGAAAAAGTATCGACGTTTTGTATTACTTGGGTCACTGCACTAGCTTGGGTTGAGTGTGGCTCTATACTTCAAGTTAAAATTATCGTTTTTTCATTGAATATCGACTGGAAATGACCATCATTGAATAAGTAGAACAATCCCAAACTAACATTTTAATCTTACTTAGCAAGCTATTTACTGTTTTTAAAGGCATCAATAAACTAAGATCGTTAATTGTTACCTATTATATGGTGGAATATTATAATCTTTATTTGTAAATTAACGATACTATGATTAACACCATTGTTCGACACAAAATAATAACAAAAGGCACAAAATGCAATTATTTTATTGTAGATCCACCTACAAAAAAACTCCACATCAGACATTTTGTACGACTTACTGGCAACACTTATGTACAATTTTCAATCGCTAATTTTATATATTATTTAGTGATATTGTACTGGAGGAATACTTTCAGATGAAAAGTGATATTGTTTTGTTGTAAATTTGTATTTTTACATATTTTTAAATGCATTATTATCTCTACAATTCGGCTTTTTATCGGAGCTCATTTGACATGCGCGACTGGACTCGTTCTAGTAAAAGATCTGACAGCAACTGGTTTTTGTAATAAGATAAGCCCAAGTGGGCATAGGCCGTGACAGAGGGGAAGCTCTTCGTATGGCGTCTCCATACCTAGCCTTCCTCCAAGGGCAGCTACATAAAGTAACTCGATCTCTAGTATTTGAAAAAAAATTAAACGAATTGACCCGCGTACCAAATTGTAATCTGTTGCAATTTGACACTGGCCATCAGTAAGTCGAATGAAAAAAAAAAACAAGTGTCACCCGCGGCCGGACGACATTTGAAATTATGAGGACTTATTTATTAATAAATCTTTGCTTCAAATCATTTTTCGAATTAAAGTTCACCGATAAATGCTATTTAATTTTAAAAGTTGTTCAGTTTTTATGAGCCTCCATTTTAACGTTTAGTTAAAAATTACTTATGTACAAAAGTCATTCAGTTGGTGGTTCAATAGATAGGCTTGCAATCGCCATAGTGCAGTGCGGAGGTTTGAATTATTTTTCATAGTTTTTCTTGTAGAGTGTAGATAAAATAGTGTATGCAACTGCAAATAATTAGGCTTTAGAATGCTCGTGTCAAACTATTATCACACTCGGCTGCGCCTCGTGTGATAAACAGACACTCTCATCCTAAAGCCTCTCATTATTAGGCAGTTGCATAAACTACTATTAACTATGGACGATTCACTGCAACAACCGCCGCAATGTATTAATTGCAGTATTCTTTTGCAAAGAAATTTTTAGAGTTTTCTTTTAATAGAAGCTGCATTGGAAATTCAGGAACTCATCATCTGCCTATGGATTTCACGCGAGGTAAGAGTAAAATAAAGCAAAAAGGAAGCAGCTTACTAAGTCTTAATACTCATAATCTTTGTAGAACTCACGCCTAACGTGTACGATGCGTGTAGGTACATAATATAGAATCATTTAACAATTTTATTAAGACTGTACTCTGACACCAGGGTTTATCGGGTCATATTACGACTCGGTGTCCCACCCGAAGAGAGAAAGATTACTTAATAAATATTTATCTTCTTTTTTCAGATAAGCTTATCAGATGCAGTATGCACAGGTTGCTTCTCAATAATCCTGGAAAATATTCAGTCTGGAGAGCAAAATAAGGCTATTTGGGCATAGAAGAATATGCAAGCCTTGTAGTTCGTCGATGTTACGAGCTAAACAATTTCAGACCGTACCCAGGGACTGCCCAGAACGTAATATTATTTTGCAGTGGATCCGATCTCACCAGGTAAATTCAATATATTTTTAATTGCTTAATACCTGCAAACTCAAAACTTACTTTATACCTATACCAAGTCCTTAGGAAACGATTACATACATACACATATCACTCCTTATGGGCGTAAAACTCACGATGATGCCTAGTTTGTTGGTCTCGACTGCTGAATATTCAATATTATTTTTACAGATTAACCGCTAATGAGATGCTGGATCAAGGCTCGTCGTGCAGTGCAAAGGCAGCGGCAACAGGATGACACACGAGAACTTGGCGCTAACAACCAGCTTCCCCCAAAGCAGTCTCCGCCTCCGCCTCCGCCTCCGCCTCCTCATGGCACGTACCAAAAGCAAACATACAGTTTGCACAAGTTTCGCAACCTAATAAAACCATTTTTACTCGTGTGTTGTCGTGTGTTGTAAAGGTTACTTTCATATTGATATTTTCGGACCATACCCTGCTACTGAATCAGATTCTTCAATAATGCTGAAGTTGTTTCATGATGGTAGTCCACTCAGGAGCTATTTCACACCAAATTATGTTTTCATCCTTGACAGAGGGTTTAGGGACGCTATTCCAGTTCTGCAACAGCTAGGTTACAAACAAGGCACACCGCACACCACACTGAAACCAAAGAACCCGACGAACATTAGCTGTCAACCCTAGCAGCAATTTTGATGTGTCACTTAATGCAGATGGGTGGTAGAGGTTGTGAATGGCAGGTTCAAGCGCGACTTTAAGTTATTCCGGCAAAATTATTTTACCGAGCCTCCAGCCACTTAATGCTGGACTTCAGGATTGCTGCAGCGTTGACAAATAGATTCCATGTCAAAATCAGAGACAATATCCATGCTGAAGCAATCTTAGCTCAAGCCCAAACGAAATTAAACACTCCAAACAATTTAGCGCCCTATATTGAAACCCACCATCTTAACAGAGTAAGGGCACAATTTATTCCCTGTTTGACTTTTAATGATCTAATTTTATTTGCTCTGGGCATTTACCAGATAAAACAGGCTCGCTCTTATTATGGCGAGCATGTTAGGGCCGCTGGAGGAGTTTATACTATTTATTATAGAAGTTTTTCGGGAATTTGGTCCAAACAATTATCTTTTACGGGGGAAGATTGAGTCGAGGCACACCACCAGGAAAACCTACTTTACCTACATTTTAGTTGTACACTAATCTATATTAGAAAATGAAGAATAGTTAGTTGTAGAACAAGAGAGCAAACTTTATTTTAGGCTGAATGATTTCAAATCTAAAAGTAGGAAAACAGATTTTGATTCCATATTTGAACACTATGTTCAATAAGATACTTATTTCAGGATTCATTCATAAGGACTTTTTTCATTCAAATATAATTTTGCTTCACAAAAAAGGTGATAAGTCAGACATTAATAATTACCGCCCGATCAGTCTTATCTCTCACATTTTTAAAGGTGACGTCTTTTACCGGGAGATCAATTTCGACTGATATAAAAAACATATCATTTTAAAGCTTAGTTAAAATTCTACTTAGGCACATATTTCATTTGATTGTAAGGACCCCCGTTTTTTTATATTTATAAAAAACCAAATGGACAATACTAAAAATGAAACGAACATGCATTTTTGTTGCATTGCCATCGAAATCATATGAAACCTTCTTTGATGACGGCTTAGCATATATAAAAACTTCATGAATTATGGCAGAAGTATCAATGTTAAAAAGTAAACTGTCATTCATATCTGTCATTAAACCAAAACAAACACAAACACTGTATTTCGTTCTTTATAAATAGGTATATTTTAATGCCCTAGAACATTTTAAACTTATCTATGCATCGAATTTTATTAAATACCTAAATTGTATTCACTTCATTTGCACATGTTGTATACTGAATTGTACTGATTTACAGGCAAAAACACAAGAAGTCGTGTTATTTGATAAGAAGCACACTAAATCACTTAAAACCTTCTAATGTAATTATAATTGACGATCCCCTGGTCTGCAGGTAACGGTAAAATATGTAATAAACAATAAATACAACAATAAATCGCACAAAATAAGTAAAATAATTATCAAAGCTCAAAGTAAACAAATCAATTGTCAAACATAATACTTGACAACCAAGGGATATTTTTTTGCATCTAAAGAGTTTTTTTAATGAGGTTGCATGTGTAGAGTAGGTAGAAAAGTAAAGGCTCCGCAGACAGGACGCGTCGCCTTGTGTCGTGTCACGTCGCGTAGCGTGTATTTCTACGCAGGCGCGCAGTCCCTGCCACACCGGCAAGCATACGCAGCGCATGCCCTTACTTCAAGCAGTGCAGGTCCTCGCATTGATAGTCCCAGCGACGCAGCGCACGCCCTTAAAGCTAACGCAGACCGAACGTAGCACGCGTGCGTGCGTGCAGAAATGGAATGGAGACGTCAGATGACAGACGTACGCACGCAACGCAACACCTAGGCCCCAAGTCCGCTAATTTTTAACCATTGTAATGCCAGCGACACACAACTGTCATTCTATTGACGGTCGTTAAGGAGATCATTGCTCTCGAGGTAAGCCAGGAGCTCCATAGTCTTGCAGAGTATAGAGGTGACCGATATGGGTCTATAATTGGCAGGGTCAGCACGGCTGCCTTTTTTGGGCACAGGTTGCACGTTTGCAAGCTTCCACGATTGGGGAACTACACCAGTCTCCAGTGAGAGGCGGAACAGGCGTGTCAATATTGGAGACAACTCAGGCGCACAGTTACGCAGAACAATTGCAGGGATACCATCAGGGCCGCTCGCCTTATTTACGTCTAGGTTTCGCAGGATTTTAAGTACCTCTTTCTGGCGAATACAGACGGCTGGCATGTTGCAGCAGACTTTAGGTAACGTTAGTGGCGTTTTACCTGCGGTATCTAGACGCGAGTTTTCTGCAAAAAGGGAAGCAAACAGGTTCGCTTTCTCTTCCGCAGTGTGAGCGAGCGACCCATCAGGTTTCTGCAATGGCGGCAAAGAAAGCTGGCAGAAATTGGTCTCAACTGCCTTTGCTAGAGACCAGAATGCCTTACTGCCAGCAGGATGGGAGGCAAGTTTGGCGCCTACAGTGCCGATGTGCTTGAAACGTGTTCTGCGTAATTCCTTTTTGCATGACTTAGAGGCCTTATTGTAGGTTTTCTTCAAATCCCGAGTATTCGGAGCTTTGCGCGATCGAGCGTCAGCCCAGGCTAGGTAAGCCGTCTGTTTTAGCGCTTCAGCGCGAGCTCGTAATGGTATTCCGAATCACCGTTCACCGACCGTAAGCTTCATCGAAAGCATCTTTCGACGATGGTCGCTTGTACGATGGAATTGCTCGCCGATAGAACGGTTCGCCGAAAGCTCTCATCGCCGACGGTCTGTTTTACGAAAAAATCCTTCGCCGATAGAACGACTTGCCGAGAATCGAACTAGAATCAACAATTAAATAGTTCCAGAATGTCCCTTCCCAGAATGTCCCTTTCCCAGAATGTCCCTTATAATGTCCCTTTCTCAATATTTGTCTGTATAGTGCAGTCACTCCGTAAATGCAAGCTAGATTAAAAGTTTCTTGGAAAATGTTGTAGGACTTGAAGAGATCATTTCAAATGACAGCTGTCAAACTTTAAACGCGTTTTTCTCGGAAACTATGCTTGCCAGACAATTCGTTTCTAAGAAAAGGTGTTGGTCTTGACGAAATCTACATTTCAGGTGACAGCTGTCAAACTCAAAAATCGTTTTTCTGAAGCTATGCATGTCAGACAAATAGTTTCTTATGGTGCCTGCAGACGTGGCTATAGATATGCCAGTGTTGTGGTAAATATATTTCTTAATCATCGACAAAGTTTTATGAAATAAATCACAATAAAAGATCTACAGCTACAAAAATACCTAAAGACGTATATTTTCAAATAACTCGATGAGTAGAATGTTCAAAGAAATTAAACGTGCAAAAATAACAAGTTTTTAATATATCTGGCATGGCAGTTTTCTGGAATCTATCGTCTTTGATCTATCGAACGGCAACATCACTAGCGATTTATAGCCCACGTCTGTGGGCACCTTTATAGTACCGTCATTCGAATAGGCCATATTTGACAACTGTCAAACTGTCAAACCCATACTAGGACACAGTTCAACACAGAAAAATAGACCTTATGTCATATGATTAGCATGATTTTGACAGCTGTCAAATATGGCCTATTTGAATGACGGTACTATAGGGGAAGTTGCTGGTCTTGAACAAATCTACATTTCAGGTGACAGCTGTCAAACGTTGTTGGCACCTGAAATGTAGGTTTCGTCAAGACCAACAACTTTCTAAGAAACAAATTGTCTGGCAAGTATAGTTTCTGAGAAAAACGCATTTAAAGTTTGACAGCTGTCACCTGAAATTTAGCTTTTTTCAAGACCAACAACTTTCCCTAAGAAACTAGTTGTCTGACATGCATAGTTTATGAGAAAAATGATTTTTTTAGTTTGACAGCTGTCACCTGAAATGTAGATTTTGTCAAGACCAGCGACTTTTTCTTAAAAACAAATTGTCTTGCAAGCATAGTTTCCGAGAAAAACGCGTTTAAAGTTTGACAGCTGTCATTTGAAATGATCTCTTCAAGTCCTACAACATTTTCCAAGAAACTTTTAATCTAGCTTGCATTTACGGAGTGACTGCACTATACAGACAAATATTGAGAAAGGGACATTATGGGAAAGGGACATTCTGGGAAAGGGACATTCTGGGAAGGGACATTCTGGAACTATTTAATTGTTGATTCTAGTTCGATTCTCGGCAAGTCGTTCTATCGGCGAAGGATTTATTCGTAAAACAGACCGTCGGCGATGAGAGCTTTCGGCGAACCGTTCTATCGGCGAGCAATTCCATCGTACAAGCGACCATCTTCGAAAGATGCTTTCGATGAAGCTTACGGTCGGTGAACGGTGATTCGGAATACCATTACGAGCTCCTTCAGCGCGGTTACATTCAGCATTGAACCATGGGCGAGCTTTGCTACCAGAAGAAACATCATATTACGGTATGAAATACTCCATACCCTGACGCAGGACTTCTGTTATGGCATCGGCGCAGCGCGACGATTCTCCTGAAGAAAAACAGGCCTGCCATGGATACGACGCAAAGAAGTGGCGCATTTCGTCCCAATCTGCTGACTTGTATCGCCACACCCGTCTCTTACCACGAGGGTCCTGATCGGGTGGTGAGTACACGGATACAGATTTCACCAGACAATGGTCGGATGTGCCCAGAGGTGCTACAACCGACACTGAGCATCGGTCTGGATCAGTCGTCAGCAGAAGGTCCAAGCAGTTGGCTGTGTGAGATTCCACATCGGGAACCCTTGTCGCACAGCTTACAAGCTGGGAGAGATTTAGCGACAGTGCCAATTTGCGCGCCTCTCGCCCAGCATGATCTGTCTCCTGGTATGGGAACAGCCACTCCTTGTGGTGGGCATTAAAGTCCCCCAGGATAACTAGCTGCGCCGAAGGGTACCTTTGTAGAACCTCATCAGCAGCATCACTGAGTTGCTCAAATAATTTGGTTGTCTCCGAATCTCCACTATGCGAGCGATAAACACAGGCATACACATTTTGGGCTACTCCAGTATTGACCAGTACCCACAGTATGGATAAATTGGGAGCCTCAAGGTTCTTGAGACGCTTGACACAGATGTCATCGCGAGCGTACACACAGACTCCGGCACGAGGTAAAAACCTATGTTCCAAGGAGTATCCAGGATAGCTGAGGTACACCGCGTCAGTTGGACATCTGATCTGCGTCTCAGTAAGGAACAGCAGATGCAGTCTTTCTGTCTCAAGATGGTGATGAATTCCGGGCGTGTGCGGCCAGCCTTAGACTACGTGATATTCAGTCCGCCTGACAGTCCTCGCGCCAACTTCACTAACTACATATGCCTGAAGTATAGTGAAGTTTGCGGTTTGCGGCCCTCTATAAAGTATTTTTGGTTTTGGAATTCGTTTTTTTTTTTCGTATAAGGTCAGTTTAAGTGCCTCCGCTGCGTGAAGCGTATTATACGCGCGGACCGTCCATGTGCGCAGTTCAGTTTACTTTAACAGATAAAGTGAGTAAAACCACACAAGTGCTCGCATTGCGGATCCGCACGGACCGGCGTCACGCAGCGAAGGCTAGCAAAATCCACGTCACACAGCGCATCGCCTAACTTTAAGCAGTGCAGGTCCTCGCATTGACAGTCCCAGCGGCGTAGCGCACGTCATTAAAGCTAACGCAGACTGAACGTAGCACGCGTGCGTGCAGAAATAGAATGGAAATGTCAGACGACAGACGCACGCACGCAACGCATCACATGTCATCTCCATACTATTTTCTGCACGAATGCTCCCGCGCTGCGCTCCTTTTGCGTTAAGGCTCCCCGATGGAGTAGATTAAAAAGAGACGTCCAGAAAATAACTCGTAGATGTGCACTTCATACAGCTCCATACATTACAACCGCTGCGTGCGTCTGCGTCTACGCGAGGAAGCATTCGGTCTGTGGGAGCCTTAATTAATGGGATTCTGGCTCGGATACGAGTTCTTTTAGCGGTGTCAATCTGAGAGTTTACCATAATGTTGCCAGCATAATCATAATGATTACCACTTCACTTATTTAAAACACATTTTAATAAAAAACGGGGATAATTTTTTAATATATAACTTAGGAGTATTGCTTTATTAATTATGTACTTTAAACCTGTATAACTCCCACTTCAGTCGAAATTCTTCGCCCGCGTTTCATACATTTTTCCGGAGGTCTCTTTTTCATAAAAATTATAGAACTGCTTATAGCTAGTTTTCTGAACCGCCATCAGCCGCCTAAACAAGCTGGCTTCCGTCCATCATTTTCCACGATAGACGAATGGCATACCGAATTCCATACGCCACTGTATCTAGCGTTCGTGGATTATTCCAAATCTTTTGACAGCCTCTCACACAATGCGATATTTTCAGCCTTACGCAACCAAAGAATTGAGGAAACATATGTCAAAATTTTGGAACTAATCTACAAAAACAGCACAGCCTCAATCAAGGGTTCTTTCAACACCACAATGTAACAAACCGCCCCGCAGCCTATGAAGGACTACACGCCTCCAGCCGCCAGTCTCAGTTGTTATGAAGATGATGTCTTGAGTTCTAGATTTCATAGAAACCCATACCTCAAGCACAGTGTATATAATGGCTCGTGATATAAAAGTGATGTCTAGTTAATTATTGACCCATACGTTGTGTTTAAATAAAGTAATATGTAACCCAAAAATTATTTTAAAGGTAATTGAGACATCTCTATACAAGCTATTATAAAAAAGTGATTCTGATGAACAGGAGAAGGAAAGGACAGGAAACTGAACTCCAAACGGGCCCCCGCTACTACGCCCGAGGAATATGGAAGCCCTCGCCAATATATACCTATCTGTATTCATAAACGCTCCACGGTCATCCCCACATAATCAGCCCTACGCATGCAAATTCTTCATGCATAAAACTTCATTGTAAAGACAACCATTAGGGCGTCCACTAAATACAAACGGTAAATTATCTGCTTCCCCCAGAAGAAGGATAAATATGGTGAGACCTGCCGTCTCTGCTAATAGACGCGCCAAAACCACAGGCGCTTGTAGTGCTTAAAAAGCACTACGAAGAAGGCTAGGTGATAGGAATCATTTAGATTCTGATACTCATGGAGTAGTACATGTAGAATTGATGTAGTTAGTCTCATCATGACTAACCCAAAATAGATACCTCAGTATCAGTTTAGTAAAATTAGTTCAATGTATATTATCAGTTGAATGCCATGATTCCAACTGAAATCCGTTGAAGGATATGGGTAGTGACCCGAAGGCCAGAACATCCAGATATACTTATGCAAAAGACGTCTGTCTACATTTATTCAAATCCATATGGAGGTCTGATTGGGAAGGAATATTCAATTCCTTAAATATGAGATTCACATTGCGAGCCCAAAGGGTGATCTGGGAAAGCTAAAAGCAAATCCCATATAAGTAGTAAATAGGCTGATGCAATTATGAAAACCCATATGACCGCCTGTGGTCGAATAAATGGTTTTTGATCAGAAACGCTAATGCATAGATATCGAATGCAAAATGATAGTATAGCTGGAACAGATCAGTGATGATGATAGATTACAATTGTCACATGACATTCAAGGACAATTAGTAGTTAAAGATAGGTTGTTTAGTCATAGATTTATTAGGCATCTATGGGCCAGTCATGAATAATTTAATAAATAATATAAGCATTTAGATGATTGATACAAAATCAAGCATCAGAACCCAAATAAGGGTAGGAATAAGGATCGTAGGTATTGTCTACCAATCATATCCATTACTTCAGATAAGTATTTACTTGAATTAACAAGTAAGAGCAAATTCACTGTGAACACACAGTCATATCCACATTCTTTATAGAATAAACAATTATGTCAGTTATGCTTGGTAGACAGAAATATAGGATAGTATATTATCCATTCTACCAGCCATACATATTCTTAGATAAGAGTACTAACTAAGTACCATAAAATATTATTGTGTTAAGTACATGTTGTCCACGGCTGGACACATTCCCATTCTGAAGAACATTTTGTTTGTATAACAAAATATTGTTATAAATAAATGTTTGTCCACTGCTGGACATATTCCAATACTAAAAACTGTTTTCTTTGTAAGACAAAGAACCTGGTGTAAATGATTATTTGTCCACTGTTGGACATAACCAATAAATTAGTAGATATTTAACAATATCTATTTATGTATATTTTATAAACATTAATCACTTAAGTCCATAGTCGCTCAGCAACTATAGTACTTAGAAATCTGTCCACTGATGGGCCAAGCCAAACAGTAGGTAAGTAGATACAATATGTAAGTATGTTTTAACCACAGGAATTTTATCAAATAAATCCTTGATCGCTCAGCAATAGTAATTTATCCACTGATGACCACAGCAATTAATAGATAAGTAGATACCTAACTGTTAAATCCAAGTAGGAGGCGAGTGAAACAACCGACTGCTCGAGACACACTGGTTTATTATAGCGCGATGCGCGCGCCACTTTATCCTAATACATAACATCTCCTCCACCATTTAGGCACTAAATAGATTACTAACTAGATATTACAAATAGGGTTTATAGTTAACTATAGGACGAGTGCGTCGTGATCTGTTCGTTTCAGCAGTTTTCTTCTGATCCTCTGTGTCGCTAGACTGCAGCGGCGGAGGCGCCGCAGAAGCGGTACTGTCGCCGTCAACTAGGGGGTGTCGCTGCGTTTCCTCCTCCACCGGGTCAATGGCTGGCGCAGTTTCCGCGTCGAGGAAGTCCTCGTTGACAGTATCAACAGCTTGCTCCGAAGATGAGTCATCTGTGGCGTTATCTGAAGTTTCTGCCATTTCCTCCCCTCCACCAGGTGGGTTCTCTGATGAATCTTCGACAGTTCCTTCCCAAAGGCGACTCTGTTGATTTTCCGAGTTTGTTTTGTCCAATAACAGATCTACGACTTCGACCCAGTTACCGTTTTGTGATTTACCTAAATTACCCTTATACAAGTTTACTTGATTTTTATGTTTCTTACATTTTTGTCCAGTTAGGACGTCTTTTATTAAGTAAGTGACTTTTCCGAATGTTTTTACAATGATACCTTGACGCCACACAAATTTGCCGTTACCTATATTCTTTTTATACATCACTACATCATCCTTTTTAAATCTTTGTCTGTTATTTCCGCCGTATGACTTAGCCTGTAAGGACTGTTTAAATTGCACATGATTAGCAAGATGAGCGGGCGAGGGTGACGACGAATCAACTGCCGACTCCGCAGAGGAAGAATCCGCGCGCGCGCTCGTAGGTGACAGCATGTCCAATCGTGAGTGTAACTTGCGACCGAACACAAGCTGGGCAGGAGGAAGTCCCGTAGTAGAATGTACCGAGTTCCGATAGTCGAATAGGTATTTTTGTAATTTATTTTTGCTCTCTTTTTCATTTTTACTATTCATTAGACATGATTTTATACCTTTCTTAACCACTTTGACGTAACTCTCCGCCTGCCCATTGCTAGCTGCATGGTACGCTGGTGATGTCACGTGTGAAATACCATTTGACTCACAAAATTTTTGAAATTCTGAGGACGTGAATGCGGTACCGTTATCGCTCACTATGACTTCTGGTAGCCCAAATCGACCCATGAATTCGTATAAGTTTTCAATTACAAATGTGGATGCCGCACTATTTTTCATCAAGTACACCTCCACCCACTTTGTATATGCGTCTACTATCACTAAGTAGGTACGTCCATAGATTGGTCCGAGGAAATCGAGGTGTAATCTATAGAATGGTCTAGGAGGATACTTCCACACTGCTAAGGGTGCTCGAGCCGGTGACGGGCGCAACTGTAAACAAATTTCACACGAACTAATCATTTGTTCCAATACGTTGTCAATATTCGGGAACCAAAACCTTGCACGCGCTTCAGCTTTCGTCTTTACTATGCCTAAGTGAGATGAATGCAATTCCCGTAAAATCTGTGGACGTATTTTGTCAGGTAAAACTACTTTATGTCCTCTCATTAGGCACCCATTCTCGTATGAGAGCTGAAGGCGGCAACTGAAAAACGGTTTCAGCTGCTGGTCGTTAATCTTTTTAGGCCAACCGTTCATAACATAATTTATGACTTTACTCAGAATCGCATCTTTGCGTGTCTCTTCGCGTAAAGATTGCATAGTTACTGGTAATGACCCATCTACCATGAAGTTAACGAAACAAGCCCGATCTGTAGCGCTTCCCCCCGCGCAGCTATCCGCCGCCGCCGCCGCCCCGCTTTCCGTAGGCAGGCTGGCCCGTGATAAGAAGTCTGCGCTATTGTTTTCACTGCGTACGTATTCAATGACGTAATTATAACCTCCTAGGAAAATTGCGTATCTTTGTAGACGATTTGCAGATACTTCTGGGACGCCACGGTAAGGGCCAAATATTGAAATTAGGGGCTTGTGATCAGTTCTTAACACAAAAGGTTCCGATCGCCCAAACAAATATTGATGAAACCTACGAACACCAAATATAATTGCCGTGGCCTCTTTTTGAATTTGCGAGTATTTTTTCTCTGCGGTATTAAGGGTTCGTGATGCATAAGATATTGGTCTTTCTATGCCGTCAGTACTTACCTGTGACAGGACCGCCCCTAACCCGCTGTCGGACGCGTCAACCGTGAGAATTATTTTAGCATCGACATTAAAATGAGCTAGCACTTGATCTGAAGCTAAAATAGTCTTTATTCGGGTAAACGCTTCAGTATGTACCTCGGACCAACACCATTTAGTTCCCTTTTTTAACAATTCATATAATGGACTAAGCACCGTAGATGCCGCAGGTACAAAATTCCTGTAATAGTTTACCAGACCGAGGAAAGACTGTAGCTGTGTCACATTAGTAGGTAGTGGCGCGTCCACAATAGCCCGTACCTTATCAGGTGATTTGTGTAAACCGTTACGATCGATTACGTAACCGAGGTATTTGACCTCATTTTTAAAGAAATCACACTTTTCTTTTTGTAAGGTTAGCCCTGCGTTCTGTAATTTACTCAATACTAATTGTAATCTTTCAACGTGTTGTTGATGATTTTTACCTGTAATTAAAATATCGTCTAATAGACACAGAACCCCCGGTATGCCAGCAAGTAAACAGTCCATCGCACGTTGAAAGATTGCGGGTGCGCTCGCGAGACCAAATACTAGTCGCGTATACTTAAAAAGCCCGCGATGTGTATTAATACATGTAATATCTTGTGATTCCTCACTGAGCTCGAATTGTTGATACGCCATCGATAAATCCAGTTTAGTAAACTGTTGACCCCCGTGCAACTTTGAGAATAATTCTTTGATAGTAGGCAAAGGGTATTTTTCGACCACGAGCTGTTTGTTTATACTGACTGAATAATCCGCACATAACCTGATAGTGTTGTTACTTTTTAATACGGGGACAATGGGGGAGGCGTAATTTGAGTGTTCAACAGGCTTTAAAATCCCCAAAGAGACTAACCGATCGATTTCCGAGTCCAACTTCTCACGCAATGCAAAAGCTATAGGACGTGCTTTAAAAAAAACGGGTTTAGCATCTTCTTTTAACTGTAAAGTTACTTTACCCTTGTTATATAATCCCAAATTTCCTGAAAATACTGCGGGATATTCTTTTTGCAACTTATCAAGTATATCCTGACTTTGTGCACAGTATTTAATTCTAGCTAATCCTAAATCGAATTCGGAAATAAAATCGCGGCCCAGTAAAGGCGGCCCGCCATTACGTATTATATGAACCTCTAACGTGCGCGTCCTACCGTCGTAAGTCACAGGGAGTCGAATCATACCTACAGAGTCTATGCGGTTACCCGTGTATGTTACTAACTGTTTATCTGAATGAGACAATGGTATTTCAACGAAATATTGTTTATACGTATTTTCGGATAGCACTGTCACCTCAGAGCCACTATCGACTTCGAATTGCAAATCCAAACCGTTAATAAAAACATTTGTATACATCGGTCTACCACCATGAGAACGGATATTATACAACTTACCGTCGTCGCCCTCGCTCAAGTCACCTGCATTATCCACGGCTACGTATTTCACCATTTTGCACGCTTTGCTCAGATGACCTTGAACATTACAGCGCCTACATCGGTAGGTGGCATAACGGCACTGATCACTTTTGTGCGATTTACGATTACATACACTGCACCTATTATTATCACCACTAGACGAGCGGACACTTTTATTAGCACTTTTTGACATCCGGAATACAGCAGCGTCGACGGCGAGCTGCGACTGCGAGCCGCTGGCGGCACCGGCCGCCACTAGCGCTTGCCGCACGCCGTCGGCGAGTTCAATCGCTTTGGCCAACGTCATTTCGGATAATTTCTGCGAAAATAATTTGACGCGCTCGGGCCCCGGCCGCATTCCCATTACAAAGCGGTCACGAAGAGCCTCATCGACGTCCTTGAATTTGCACTGTGATGATAAACCACGTAGGCGCGCTGCCCACTGTGCGGGAGTTTCTTCCACCTGTTGAACCGCTTCGTAGAACTTTGCACGTTCTCCGAATCCACACGCTTCCGGTGTGAAATGATTATCCAACAGTTTAATAATGTCATCATAGGGAACCGATGCTATCTCCTTGGGCAGCGCTAAATCTGAAGCTAGCTGGTATGTCCCGTCGCTGAGTGTGCTCAACAGGATCGCACGCCTCTTGCTATGCGTAGGATCCTTGGTGTCGTTGAACTCATTTGCCACAAACCATTGTGACAACCTTCCTTTGAACGCCTTCCAGACTTGAATTGTATGATCGAACGTTGGTAAAACGCCGATAGTGGCCGCGGCCATTTTATATTTTTTCGCGAGGGTAGATCAAGTCGCCAGTGTTAAATCCAAGTAGGAGGCGAGTGAAACAACCGACTGCTCGAGACACACTGGTTTATTATAGCGCGATGCGCGCGCCACTTTATCCTAATACATAACACTAACCATATCTACTTATGTAAGTTTTAACACAGGAACTTTATGCTAGTAGCGCATAGCAATAATAAATTATGTTATTAATTTGGTTATTAAAATCATATATATGGCATGATAGATAGACAAGTAAGGAATAGGAGTAATGGGATTATAGGGTATCCTACCTATTCCTAACATCTAATTTACCTATCTACCGACACACTAAATAGCCCAAATTTCCCTAATTAAGATTAGATGTGAACACTACAAAGTTTATATGAAACAATCAGAACGCAGATTCTTTAAAACGACAACAAAACAAAGTTATTGCAATAAAATGACCTTAGCACTAAAAACCAAAGCATAAGACCATGTTCCGAATCTTATCAGCTTTCAATGAATACAAAACTATCAAGCATAGGTAATTAATATGTTTGTAAACATTCATATAGGGAATATATACTGCTGATAGGATTCGAAAGAAAGCATGAATTGTACTTATCCATCTGGAACTTGAAGCCACCAGCACACGAAGAACCAACAACGACGACATCCACAATGCCAATTCCAGTGCACGCTGAAGCACGCATCCTCTGCATCAAACACCACACCATACACGGGTTCAAAGCACTTTTCACCATCCAAACACACTCGCGAAACGAGGGGTGACCAGGCAAACGTCGATACTCCCTGGTCTGCGGCGCGACTCCACCAGGACTGATATGTAAACTAATCACTGCACTAGGTATTACTTTTCTGTCCTGGGAGACTTCACGATTAGAACTGAACTGCCCGCAGGCCGAATGGCTCGCTATTTTATACCAAAAAGCTTCGAACTTACGAGAAGAATAATGTTCTCGAAATCTGCTACTCATTACGAAAGAAGATATTTTCCTCTCTTTCATACACATTTTAGAAGACATTCGACTATTCTAGATTTTTTTAGAATGTCTTGTTTCGCTACTTATTGCCAGACACCAATTCAGGGAGGGGCCACGACCCATCCTGACATCCAAGAAAAACTTTTAGTGTATATTGAGTAAATCATGGGTTTACCAATATTATTAAACATTTATTGTTGGTTTATAGAATTTTTTAGAAAATACATCAATTTTCTATAAACCGAAAGTGTGACTAATAGAATAAACATTAGGTATTTCAGTCGCTATGGCACTATAATAGGCCTAGTAGGGCCCTGTCTAAGGTGACACTTTGCAGTTTGCGCTACTCGACAATAGATGGCTCTTAAACAAAATAGCAAAATGTTATGTCCTGTATCATATAAGCACGAAAAATTATAAATGCTACTGCAAACGCTGTGCAACTATCAGCTAATTATCCAAAATTATTTAGACTTGCCTATACGAACGATATGATGAGAAAACCAAGAAAGTAACTTACAATTTCACCGTTTCATACACATAGCGCCATCTATCAGCTGTGTTCCTGAACTTCTATAACAATTTTGACAGATCAGAACCAAGTACTAGTCGCATCTTATACCAATAGATGTCGCTGTTTTGAAATCTTTATAAAGGCCGAAACACATATTAATTAATAAAGGCCGGGACACATATGTGACAATTCGCCCCCTATTTTATGTGAAATTTAGTTGCTTGGAGCTAAATTGAACATAAAATATCAACAAAAGTAAACACTTCCCGCCCCCAAGACTTACAAAACTCCATAAATGTGTATGCCTGAACTAAATGTCATGGAGCCCTAATAGTATTTACGCTAAAAGCTGTATACATCTCTTAATGAAGTTACCTACGCCAAATGCTGCAAATCACGCAATTTTACGCTGAATGCAGAATTAACTATCCTTATGCCAATTTGCTAATTTACGCTAATTTATGCATAAACTAAATTAAAACTACGCAGTTTACGCTTAATGCAACTATGCCTACACCAAGTGCTTTATTACCAGTAATACTACGCTAAACGCAGCCAAGTGCTTTTAATATGATTATTCTACCCAAAGTGCTTGTGCCAATAATTACTATTGTCATTCCTGAAAATCATGGATGCTTCATAATAAAGAATTATACAAAGAATCTGAATTGAAAAATGTTAAAAATTGAGTTTAAGCGTTTAAACCAAATCTTTGTGCAATCTGTTGTGTGTAGGTTGTATTATAGATAGATTCACTAACACTTAGTGTTAGAAACCTATTATAATCTCCGTGAACTGTCTGTATGGTTACTTTGTGAGAATCTCTGCTAGCAGAATCGCCATAAATAAGGAACCGACTGAAAGTTAGACTCGATGCTCATTCAAGAAGTCCACCCTTCATCAGCTACCTACCTACAGCAATCACAGAGTAGTGTGTGATTTGGCTTAAATCAGATCTTAACTCAAAGTAGCTAAGATCTCAATGTGCAAAATCAGTATACATATGTAATTTAATTAAAATTAGGTTCCCTACTCACATCCATGACATGATAGAACCAGAAAAGACATATTAGAAAACTGTTCAGATCAAATCGTGATATATGTTGTGTGTTTGGACCAACCTGGTCCTAAATGTGCAGTGAGTTTAGGGCCGTGTCAGGGGTTCTCGCACGAGAGCCCCCTTTGAATATCTGCTTGCTTGCACTACCTCTAACAGTGAAATTACGCAAACATATTTTGCCATTGTGCTAACAAAACATGCCTACCATTAAATCACTGCAGAAGTAAATACAGAGTGTCGTGAGATGATTTGATCCTGAACCTTTGTATGAAAATAACAATTTTAATAATAATTACTTAAAAATTATAGAAAAAAAAATCATATCAAGTATGGATGGAGATAAAATTTTAGTGTTTTATCAAAATAAAACATCTATAAGCAAGTAAGTCAGATTTTCAGGAAAGTAAAAGACTTCTGTGCTAATTAAACCACCATAACCTTATGGCACTTACAAATTGAGCAGAACAAACATACCACTTATGCAAGAGTGCCATCTAGTTCAGGCATATCTCATTATCAAAAATGTCGCCCCCCAAATTATTCAATTTTAAGAAATATTTGGTAAAAATTTCGCCCCCCAAATCTATAGAGTCACTGTTTCCAAAATCTATTAAGAATTCCGTTCAACAAAAGTCCTACACTTGATCTCATCACACAACAATAGACAATTCCTAATCTCCTAACAACAACCTATTAAATAAGCAATGAACCAATAGAATCATATCTACCCCAAACATAAACACTAATTCCTGTACTATAACTCTCTAATCATTACCTCCTAGACCACAATTTAGTCAACACCCCCTAGACTACTACCATCTCCTAGACTATAATTTGTCATCACCTCCTAGACCTGCACCTATATATGACATTACCTAGACCATATCCAGTCACCAGCTCCTAGCCTACAACCACTTTCTCCTAGACTATAACTGGATATCACCTAGACCCCGACCTACATCTATACGCAACATTATCTAAACCATATTTAATCACCAACTCCTAGACTACAACCACTACCTCCTAGACTATAACTGGATATCCCCTAGATCTAGACCTACATCTATACACAACACTACCGAGACCATACTTAGTCATCAGCTCCTAGACTATAATCACTATCTCCTAGACTATAACTGGATTTCACCTAGATCCAGACCCATACCTATACTAAACCATATTTAGTTACAAGCTCCTAGACTATAATCACTATCTCCTAGACTATAACTGGATATCCCCTAGACCTAGACTTACATCTATACTAACCCATGTTCAGTCACCAGCTCCTAGACTATAATCACTACCTCCTAGACTATCATCACCGTTTCCTGCAATGTACTTATTAACACCTTCTAGACCTAGATCTATAGATGAAATGACCCAGACCTCTATTTGATCATCGGCTCCCAGACTACAATCTATCATCAATACTGCTTGAACACTAGATAAAACCTAGACTTAGACACATACATATGACCTCAACTATCAACTCCCAGTAAACCAGACAAAATTGGACACCGCCTCCCTTACTACATAATCAGTAACTCCCAGATAGTAGACCTGCAAGATAAAATTAAGTTTAGTTTATTCAAAATAATTAAATTGAATAACATAATCATTAGGACGCTCGCTTGTGATATTTTTATGTTTGCCTCTGAACGTTACAACCCAAAAATATTAGATGTTTTTACAACAAAACCACGGACTGCAACCCACAGAAAAGAATCTCCCCGTCCGATCACATACATACATATACATACACCCAAAAGACACAACCCCCCCTCGAGGCAGTCGGATAATTATCTTCTTCTTTTCCATTTTACTTATTATCATCAATATAGATAATCACTCAATCATACATACATATTACATACATACCTACTACACATGTACACACATACACACTCACTCACATACACTTTCGAAAATACAACCCTCCCACCGAGGCATTCGGGTAGAAATATTTGATTTTCTTCTTCATTTTACTAGTTATTATCAATATACTAATCACTTTCACTCAAATAAAAGCAGATAAACATCTTAAATTTATATACATACCTATTACACTTACATCTACATCTTTTACAATGTGAGCAGGCAAATTATATACCTAACTACTAATTTGTAAGTAATTTGGATAACGGCAGGCAAATGATGATGACATTTGTTTTGTTGTCGAATAGTGCCAACAAATAATACCTATAATACTTAAAAAAATTACATAATTTTAGTAATTTTAAATAATTTAAAACTTGGTATTCATTTTTATACTTAATTACACTGATAGTTTATGTTTAATACAATTCATAAAATTTCCCTCCGCCCCCTAGTATATCAAATAAATTGTCATCATGATAAATTACCTACTTTGATTTACCTAATAAAGGTTTTTGGTTAGAAGCAAAACTAGCCTTTTGATTTCTATTTATATACCTAAACTCAACTAAATCATCTAAAAGTTAACATGTTGTATGTTCACATGTCCTGCTACTCAAATCAAAACATGTTAGGACCTTATGATATGTCATTGCTTGCTATTGTAGATAAAATATGTAATGGGTATAAGATACCTACACTTTACTTCACATGATATTGTATAGTATGCAACAAGACCAGGTTTATATTTCCCTGTTATAGGCACTACCAACTTCAAACGAGTACCGTCTCTTCAACTATAAAAGGTAAAGCAACGCTAGATACATAAAACCAAAATCTTCAAATCCATGAGAAAACAAGCTGCAACGCTCTAATATCTTTTCCTACCTATTAATTTTGTTATGAAGTAAACAATAAAAAAAAACATCAACTGATTGGCGACTAGCAGCTCAGGACAGGGAAGAATGGCGAAACCCTGTTTCGGAGGCCAAGATCCACCCTGGGTCGCTGAGTCAGCGAAGTAAGTAAGTAACTATCATGAGGCAAATCACTTTCATATTGAATGGCAGGTATCTATCTTTCCTATGTGTACCAATTCTTAAATTCCAACTTTCTTAAATCAATTACCTAGGTTATGTTTAGTTCAAATTATTCCTATGCCTTTAAATAATACCTACAATATCTAACATTGTTTAATATGTAATGCTCAGTTGCATTCTATGGAATTCTTGCACAAATTACATCAAATTAAGAGGTTAAAACCTCCATCAATCAACAAAGTTTTGTAATGAAATTCAAGTATAGTGAGTAATTTTAACCTATTTTAAAACTTACTTGAATGTTGTTAGTGCTCCCATGTACATGTTCTTCACAAAACAAACGATAACATCACTAAATGAGCACATCACAAATCCCCAAAATAAATTTTGGGTCTGAAACATTGCACAACACAAAAACCTACTAAATACACAAAGTTTCCACCGGTATTTGCCTCCATGCACACGGCACACATGGATTTGAGCCGAACTAATTTAATTCAATTCGATTTCTACTAGCGAAATCATAAAACTAATTTATTTATGAAACCCGTCGGCAGTTTTTACAAAGAACTGTCAAAACATAACCAAAAACAAACACGTACTTTTTTTTCCACACATTTTAGTTTAATCATAAAGTCAGAGCGAGATAGCAAGACACAAAAATACTACCAGTATGACAGGCTGCGTCTCTTTCTTAAATAGAATTTAGCTAATCAAGCGAAAAAATAAAGCATCAGGCTGACGTATCAAGGCTGCGTTTCGTTTTCGTTCAAAAATTTTTCTCAATGTTATTTTTAGATGGAAAAATGTTTTACAAATTTACCATTTAAAATTATAATAGCATAAAAATAACCTAAATAATGATTATTCTTACACAAATATTGTAAAATCTACGCGAAAATATAATTTGCAAAGTTCCTAACGTGAAATTTCTTGGTTTGAATTTTGACGTTTTCAAAATTATTAGACGAAACCTTGTCGTGCGAATGCACCCCACTTTTTGACATTTCTAATACGTAAATCCGTGTTTTTTACTAATAATTTCTTATTTTTCAGGGAAATAACTGCAAAATCGCTTGTTATGCATGATATATATGCATGATGACTCGGAACAGCGCAAAACCTACCCAAGGGACCCCACGGAACACAGAATCCAGCCACCCTCACCAGTTCATAAAAATCACAAGAATGTACATGAAATGTCTCAATTTTGGGACCTTTTTCATCCTCAGGTCACGCGCACCAAATGTAACAAACCGCCCCGCAGCCTATGAAGGACTACACGCCTCCAGCCGCCAGTCTCAGTTGTTATGAAGATGATGTCTTGAGTTCTAGATTTCATAGAAACCCATACCTCAAGCACAGTGTATATAATGGCTCGTGATATAAAAGTGATGTCTAGTTAATTATTGACCCATACGTTGTGTTTAAATAAAGTAATATGTAACCCAAAAATTATTTTAAAGGTAATTGAGACATCTCTATACAAGCTATTATAAAAAAGTGATTCTGATGAACAGGAGAAGGAAAGGACAGGAAACTGAACTCCAAACGGGCCCCCGCTACTACGCCCGAGGAATATGGAAGCCCTCGCCAATATATACCTATCTGTATTCATAAACGCTCCACGGTCATCCCCACATAATCAGCCCTACGCATGCAAATTCTTCATGCATAAAACTTCATTGTAAAGACAACCATTAGGGCGTCCACTAAATACAAACGGTAAATTATCTGCTTCCCCCAGAAGAAGGATAAATATGGTGAGACCTGCCGTCTCTGCTAATAGACGCGCCAAAACCACAGGCGCTTGTAGTGCTTAAAAGCACTACGAAGAAGGCTAGGTGATAGGAATCATTTAGATTCTGATACTCATGGAGTAGTACATGTAGAATTGATGTAGTTAGTCTCATCATGACTAACCCAAAATAGATACCTCAGTATCAGTTTAGTAAAATTAGTTCAATGTATATTATCAGTTGAATGCCATGATTCCAACTGAAATCCGTTGAAGGATATGGGTAGTGACCCGAAGGCCAGAACATCCAGATATACTTATGCAAAAGACGTCTGTCTACATTTATTCAAATCCATATGGAGGTCTGATTGGGAAGGAATATTCAATTCCTTAAATATGAGATTCACATTGCGAGCCCAAAGGGTGATCTGGGAAAGCTAAAAGCAAATCCCATATAAGTAGTAAATAGGCTGATGCAATTATGAAAACCCATATGACCGCCTGTGGTCGAATAAATGGTTTTGATCAGAAACGCTAATGCATAGATATCGAATGCAAAATGATAGTATAGCTGGAACAGATCAGTGATGATGATAGATTACAATTGTCACATGACATTCAAGGACAATTAGTAGTTAAAGATAGGTTGTTTAGTCATAGATTTATTAGGCATCTATGGGCCAGTCATGAATAATTTAATAAATAATATAAGCATTTAGATGATTGATACAAAATCAAGCATCAGAACCCAAATAAGGGTAGGAATAAGGATCGTAGGTATTGTCTACCAATCATATCCATTACTTCAGATAAGTATTTACTTGAATTAACAAGTAAGAGCAAATTCACTGTGAACACACAGTCATATCCACATTCTTTATAGAATAAACAATTATGTCAGTTATGCTTGGTAGACAGAAATATAGGATAGTATATTATCCATTCTACCAGCCATACATATTCTTAGATAAGAGTACTAACTAAGTACCATAAAATATTATTGTGTTAAGTACATGTTGTCCACGGCTGGACACATTCCCTTTCTGAAGAACATTTTGTTTGTATAACAAAATATTGTTATAAATAAATGTTTGTCCACTGCTGGACATATTCCAATACTAAAAACTGTTTTCTTTGTAAGACAAAGAACCTGGTGTAAATGATTATTTGTCCACTGTTGGACATAACCAATAAATTAGTAGATATTTAACAATATCTATTTATGTATATTTTATAAACATTAATCACTTAAGTCCATAGTCGCTCAGCAACTATAGTACTTAGAAATCTGTCCACTGATGGGCCAAGCCAAACAGTAGGTAAGTAGATACAATATGTAAGTATGTTTTAACCACAGGAATTTTATCAAATAAATCCTTGATCGCTCAGCAATAGTAATTTATCCACTGATGACCACAGCAATTAATAGATAAGTAGATACCTAACCATATCTACTTATGTAAGTTTTAACACAGGAACTTTATGCTAGTAGCGCATAGCAATAATAAATTATGTTATTAATTTGGTTATTAAAATCATATATATGGCATGATAGATAGACAAGTAAGGAATAGGAGTAATGGGATTATAGGGTATCCTACCTATTCCTAACATCTAATTTACCTATCTACCGACACACTAAATAGCCCAAATTTCCCTAATTAAGATTAGATGTGAACACTACAAAGTTTATATGAAACAATCAGAACGCAGATTCTTTAAAACGACAACAAAACAAAGTTATTGCAATAAAATGACCTTAGCACTAAAAACCAAAGCATAAGACCATGTTCCGAATCTTATCAGCTTTCAATGAATACAAAACTATCAAGCATAGGTAATTAATATGTTTGTAAACATTCATATAGGGAATATATACTGCTGATAGGATTCGAAAGAAAGCATGAATTGTACTTATCCATCTGGAACTTGAAGCCACCAGCACACGAAGAACCAACAACGATGACATCCACAATGCCAATTCCAGTGCACGCTGAAGCACGCATCCTCTGCATCAAACACCACACCATACACGGGTTCAAAGCACTTTTCACCATCCAAACACACTCGCGAAACGAGGGGTGACCAGGCAAACGTCGATACTCCCTGGTCTGCGGCGCGACTCCACCAGGACTGATATGTAAACTAATCACTGCACTAGGTATTACTTTTCTGTCCTGGGAGACTTCACGATTAGAACTGAACTGCCCGCAGGCCGAATGGCTCGCTATTTTATACCAAAAAGCTTCGAACTTACGAGAAGAATAATGTTCTCGAAATCTGCTACTCATTACGAAAGAAGATATTCTCCTCTCTTTCATACACATTTTAGAAGACATTCGACTATTCTAGATTTTTTTAGAATGTCTTGTTTCGCTACTTATTGCCAGACACCAATTCAGGGAGGGGCCACGACCCATCCTGACATCCAAGAAAAACTTTTAGTGTATATTGAGTAAATCATGGGTTTACCAATATTATTAAACATTTATTGTTGGTTTATAGAATTTTTTAAAAAATACATCAATTTTCTATAAACCGAAAGTGTGACTAATAGAATAAACATTAGGTATTTCAGTCGCTATGGCACTATAATAGGCCTAGTAGGGCCCTGTTTAAGGTGACACTTTGCAGTTTGCGCTACTCGACAATAGATGGCTCTTAAACAAAATAGCAAAATGTTATGTCCTGTATCATATAAGCACGAAAAATTATAAATGCTACTGCAAACGCTGTGCAACTATCAGCTAATTATCCAAAATTATTTAGACTTGCCTATACGAACGATATGATGAGAAAACCAAGAAAGTAACTTACAATTTCACCGTTTCATACACATAGCGCCATCTATCAGCTGTGTTCCTGAACTTCTATAACAATTTTGACAGATCAGAACCAAGTACTAGTCGCATCTTATACCAATAGATGTCGCTGTTTTGAAATCTTTATAAAGGCCGAAACACATATTAATTAATAAAGGCCGGGACACATATGTGACAACAACTTTACCTACATGGAAAAAAGACCATGAAAGTTACAAGTATGAAATACAAAGCTTATTCTATATTGTATATTGTTTAGTAATTTCAATAAGTATTCAAGGCGTGTAACGCATCTACGTTTAGTATGCTATGGGGTAAATTTTGTAGCTTACATGCAGTAGATGAGCTATAATACGGCGTGTACGTGTAGAAGACGATGTACCAACCTACCGAAAACTTTGTAAATCAAACTATGAACATTCTTTATGGAACATTGTATATGGAATTAGAAAAAAATATACAAGCTAAATTTATTTATGTTTTCAAACCTTGATGCTCCATTGGAAAACTGGTTCATTAGCATGATCACGACGGCATAGTTTTCATTACACCGTCCCTTGCACCCGTATATGCGTGACGTGCACGTAGTCACGGCGTCATTACGCGCGTAAAGATGACTTTGTATCGTATCGGATTGTATGAGAGGCTACACACCGCGCTACGCGCGTGATTACTATAATCCCATACGATACAACGTCATCTCTACGCGCGTGATGACGTGCACGTCACGCATACGCGCCAAGTGTGTAACGCCCTAAGGTGGTATCTACAAGCATTTTGTAACAGGAATCTCCGTCTAGCAATTTTCTATGTATTGTGTAGCTGGTACCTACTAGTGCATAAGTTTATTTTGTAACAGGTATCTCCGTCTAGCAAATTTCTATGTGTAGTCCACATGAGCCGAGCTTCACACGACACGGCTTGTTCATTGTTTCCCTAACAAGGTGACATCAAATATTCGCGCGCACTAGACTTCCTTTGAAGACAAACTTGCTCTACTATGTTAGATATTTCAGACAGAGTTAATCAAAGGACAATACAAGACGGGGGTGTAATGTCATTTTCATATATTATTCGAGTCTGATACGTTGGTATAGTATGAAATTAAACAGTAGTAGATTCGCACGTATCTATTTCAAGAAATGGGGGTCGCTTAAAGCAAAACAAAGTATAGTTACTTTCATAAATTTTAACAATTTGGTACCAGAGAACTTTATTGTAATTTTTCTAAAAACAATATGTGTACGGTTTAAAAAGTCAGGTATTAAGTAGGCGTCTTCGGATCATTCGTCAACTGACCCATAAAAATTACCCTCCTTCTGAGGCATCATCATCTGCCTGCCCTTATCCCAATTTAAAAAGCCTTAACATATGACACCAAAATAAAGGACGATGTGTCATCTTGTCCCCCCCCTATAACCAAAAAAATTGTAAAGTATGTGCAACAGATTTGAAATATATCTCAATTTAGAGGTCATGGCTAGTTGTTAATTTTTTACTATGGCGACATTTCTCTAACTCGCGGGGTAACCGAGAAAAATCACATTTTGTTATCAGTTAAGTCGGAGCTCAAAACAACAGATTGTAGGCCTTAATTATCTTAATTACGACGGGATGACACCCCCAGCGCAAGTTGGATCCTTCCTTGTGAATCACTCTCACATGCACACACACACACACTTATATAATTTCACGCCAACATCCCTTGCGGGGTAGGCAGAGCGCACACGACTGCAAAAAACGACCATCTACACCACGTCTGACAAAAGTTTGTGATTAATTCAGAAGACTGTGCGTCACCATAGTGACAGGTTGTCAGTTTGGTGCCTAAAATTGCAATACACATCAACTCAAATCCCTTTATCGCTTCTTACGACTACCACGGAATTATAGGAGTGATGCTATTCTACGCCAGCACCACACGGCATTTGTGAATCACTCTGTTTAATGAAAAAAAAAACGCATCAAAATCCGTTGCGTCATTAAGAAGGAGTTTGCGTTTTACATGTCCAAAGTACCGTCGCCTACTATCCTGCTACTCGTCGGCAATTCCACTCATTGCCTATTTGGACTCACTCCGCACATCCACCAAAACGTTCTGATTACAGTCTCACGACTCGGCATTTCAGAACAGGTCTGATTGTCTATTGAAAAGTCCTTTTTGCTTACATGCATACTACACTACAACACAGATGTGTATAAATAAATATCTGATTCATGATGGATTTCTGAAAAGAAGAATAAATATCTGATCCACGACTGATTGCAACCGTGCGAAGACAGTTTGTGTTTGTAGCTTGAAATGTTGAGTTTGCTTCACTCGCGACACATATCCATTACAAACTGTTTAATTTTAGTGGTCATTGATAAGGCTTTTTGCCCGTTTAAAATGAATTATTTTGCTAATATACTTATTACTTAATAAGAACAAAACCGAAATATATCATTAGCATACATACCGACATGCATGAGACCTTGCGACGGTGTTCAAGGCTTTGAAATCTTGACTTAACCAGTAGCGCTGTATCAACAACAAGCTTCTTGGCGCGTTTTTCAATTGAATTTAAGACCGTCAGCTAGTTTTTGTCAGATCCATTCCAAAAGCGACAGCAATACTCCACACGCGATCGGACGTGAGCTTGACATAACTGCAAAAGCTGGTGTGAATAGCCTCTGACTTTCGATAAAATACCGAGCTTTTTGCCACAGTCGTGGCCAGAGATTTGAAAAAACTACAAAAGTTCAGGCTGCTGTAAGGGTCATATCAAAAAGATCAAGATGGTCAGAAAACGGTATGGATACATCTTGGAAAGTCGGAGTCAGGTTAAAAGGACTCCGTTTAGCAGAGACATGGCACTTCTGTGTTTTCGATGAATTGAACTTAACCATCACCTCACTCCGAGATTGCATTATGCAACAAGTTAAACCTTTCGACCATGGACTCTCGACAAGACTGTGTGGTTTCTTTGTTAGCCTTCGCTTCGGGCATGTACGAACGTACGAAGGTGCTGTCATCTGCAAACCCAAAGGTGTCGGGCGCCAGCATGTTATTGATATATACAGCAGAAATAGTTGACACTTGACAGCCGATGTGGCGCAGTGGCTAGTACGACTGCCTGCGACGCCGAAGGTTCCGGCTTCAATTCCCGGTGGGGTCACTCACAAAGTTGATATATATATTATCACTTTGTGAATTTGTTCCCAGTCTAGTTGGTACATTGCAGGCTGAACCACTTGAATTGTTGTCTGATTGTCTGAAAAGCAAGATGGTTCCGTGCTTGGGATGGGCACGTTAAGCCGTCGGTCCCGGTTGCTGTCTTGGTTGGTACTTGCAATAGGCGGTTGAAAACTCTGCCACCGGAGTTCATCGGGTCGTTGGACGACTTGGTGTCTCACTCTAAGAAGAAGATGCAGAAATAGTGTTGCAGATAGTACAGAGCCTTGAGGGATTTCGGCATCTATGGCCTGTTGGTCAGAAGAGCAGCCTTCTGGTCTGACCAACAGGCCATGAGAACGCTTCGGTGGATCTCTCAAATAGGCAACGAGTGGAATTGCCGACGAGTAAGAGGACAGTAGGTGACGGTACTTTAAACATGTAAAACGCGAACTCCTTCTTAACGACGCAACGGATTTTGATGCGGTTTTTTAATAAATATAGTGATCAGAAATGCCATGTGGTGACGGCGTAGAATAGCATCACGCTCTATCATTCCCGTGGGTGTCATAAGAAGCGAATAAGGGATATGAGAGTAGATGTGTATTGCAATTTTAGGCACCAGGCTGACAATCTGTCACTATGGTGATGCATAGTCTTCATCATTACTCTCAATTTTTGTAAGATGTGGTGTAGATTGCCGTTTTTTGCAGTTTGCAGTTTGCGCTCTGCCTACCCCGCAAGGGATATAGACGGCATATATGTGTGTATGTGTTTAAGTGATTCACAAATGTGGATCCAACGTGCGCTGGGGATGCCATCCCGTCGTAATGAAGATAATTAAGGCCAACAATCTGTTGTTTTAAGCCCAGCATAAATGATTACAAAAAGGTGATTTTTCTCGGTTACCCCGCGAGTTAGAAAAATGTAGCTACAATAAAAATTAACACCTAACCATGACCTCTCAGATGAAACATATTTCAAATCTGTTGATCCATATTTACCCTGATTAGAGGAGGGGGACGGGCTTCTAGGAAAAACGGTCATCGTCCTTTAAAATAAAAGAATAATAGGTAAAATTTTCGTTTATACTTATTTTATGTTCGTCTTTTTATGATGGGCTTCCATATTTTTGTGTCGCGAAAAGCTCTGCCCTTCGCCGGTATCAAATTTACGAAGTTCTTTTCACCTTAGCCACCTTTATCCTTTTTTCAATGGCTTCAGCTTTCGAAACCCTATTACCGATACATTAGTTACCTAGTCAGCTCATTCTTAAGTAGAGGCACAATGGGTCCACAATAATGGTCCCTTTGATAAACTATCCCCTCAATAGTCGCCTTCTGAAGCCCTTTTGTGCCCTCAGACAGCAATAAATCGCCTATTTGCAGCACTCACTCGCCTGTAAGTGGGGTTGATTAGTTTTCTTTTCAACAGTTCCTTTTTGGTTTGTTTGTCTTGTCCGAGTTTATGGTTGATTGGTCTTTGTTTTTCGTATCAAGTTTGAATCTAATCGCGCCTTTCGATAAGGTCGTCGGCCCTTTCGATACAATAATTTGTGAGTAATCTTTCTTGATTGATCCATTTATTGGATCACATTTTACTGATTATCTTTAGAAACTGCAAGAAAATTTTGCACGTGATAAAATTTTAACTAGGAAGACTTTGAACCTTTTAGCATGCCCGACACGCTCTTGGTCCGAATCTCATCCAACCAAACTAGGAACAATCTCAACTTTGAGTTTGAGTTACCATTCCGAGAAGCTCTATTTGCCTTACGGGACTGTAAAAGTGATCAGTTTTGAGGTTTTTAATTATATCTGTCAACTACCACAAAACCTTTCAATCCGCTGCTAATCCAAACACACAATAATATGCCGTAAACAAGGACTCGACCAAAATAGAACTCTGCCACAATACAATTTCAAAGCCAACTAACTTTGGCATTCCGCAATATTGAAACAATTCCCCTATTTACCCCTAAACTTTCGTTCCACATATCGTGATCTAAATTCCCGTAGTTTGAACTAAATTAAAGTGATCGTGTACACTAACATCCAGGTTTAATTAATTCGAAATAACTTTTCATAATAATTTTTATTTATTGACAAGTATAACTACCTACTTCACATGAAACCAGTTACCTATAAAGCTATTGTTTCGCAATCGTCCGATGAACTTTTACCATCTCATTACGTAGTTACGAGAAATGAAAAGGCTTCAATAAGTTTATTCCTGTAAGTCCTATAGAAAGTGCTCCGGAGAAATTGCATTGAATTGAGCATGTTGATTACGACGCGTAGTGCACAATTTTCAATATGTAACTAATACCTATTTTATATTTCGATTCAGGTTTGATAGAATGTAAAGGGCAATTTTGAAAAACTTTTCAGCATTGATAGTTTGATTGTTAATTATTTAGTACAATGTAATTTAATGCATTTCATCCAAAAGATTATGTCTAGCTTAGCTACTACGTCTGTGTTTAAGCAACCAAACCCAAGATTTCCATAATGTAGTCAAAATTACTATCTAAATTCCTTCACAAAATGCTCTAAGTAAACATAGCCTTTCCCAAAAGACACCTTAAAATGTCAGACGGGACTGAACAAAAATTTACCTGGTATATTGCAATTTGCAGCACGAGGTGTTCAAATAGGACAATTATTCAGAGTGGCAACATGGCGGGCAACGCGTGAAATGTGCGAAGCATAGCTACACGACTGCTGCGGCACACTGAATATATTGTTGCTGTCAGTCTCCTGTCACATTTACAACCTAGTGTATGGTGAAAATTGTAAGTAGGAGCGGAGGGAAGCGGTATTGCATTGCACACACAAAACTGTAACAAGTGCAAAATGGTATTTTGATGGATGACAGATGGATGATGGATTGCTGAAAAATTAGATAACGATGCTCAAAAAGGAAAAAACCTGTCTCTAGTTTACAATATTCCTTTTATTATTTGCACAATTCGTACACATGTTTCGTCTTCAAAAGTGTATAACTTAAGACAAACTTGACCTTAATCAAAATCTGTAAGAAGATTAGTATCGTTAGATATAAATATTTTCTTTTGTTGACGTTTTTATATTCACACATATCAAGTGTTTAGTTTTTATCTACTTATTTAATGTATACATGAACCCCACAAAACTCCATGATTACCAAATTTTGTATACTTATTTCATTGATTCCGATGTCGGACGTAAAATTCTCTTTTAGGTAAGATGTTTTTTTTTTATTATTATTCCTGCATTATTAGGTAAACCTACGCTAGAGTCTAGCGGCTAGACAATACCTAATACCCCGTGTAGATACCTAGTTTTATACGTTGGTACCAAAATGTTCAATAAAAATATCAATACTCACTAAGCTTTGAAGTTTGAGCCACTCAGACATTTCTTCTCAAACGCTGAGTTGAGCATACTTGAAATCGCCTCAAACTCGAAATGTACCTACCCTGAACACTCAAGAACGGCTCAAAATTTGTAATCACATGAAAGGTACGATTTAAGAGTTGTTTCTACTTGAGACTTTGGATTTACCATTTGGATTGCCAAATTAAAAATGTCTGTATCTATAGTCAAGAAGACCGCTCGCTGCATTTGCGGCCGTATGGTGATCGTATGACACTCCCTTTCTCTCTTGAGGTTACCACCAACTACAAAAGAGAGCACCATAATGTCTGCGAATCCAGGGAATGTTCTCCTCGTTTATAACACATTTGTTTGTAGCCATAATGTTTGTAAAAATGTTAAGTTAATAAAATAAGGAAAATGGTCAAAAAGGTATTTACTTTTTTCTATCTACATCTATCAAATCCTTGATAAGTATATAGATAAAGATGACGATGATTAATCAAACCTTTCGAGTAAAGATGGTGCCAATTTTACTTGCTAAGAAATTGAAGATAATGTCGAACAAATATTAACTTTTAATTAAGTTTATATTTTTTCGACCTTGACTGCAATTTCTTAGCAAATAAAACGCGTAGAACTCGGTGACAGTCATAATATTGAGTAAATGTGTCGCTTGCGATATTGAATTTATGCCCCAATAAAATTGGGTGGGTCATAAAGCTAACAACAAAAAAGCTATTTGGGTAATCCCAATACCCTTGATAGACAAGTTTAATAGTTATTCGATACGAGTTGAAGGGGTACATGACCGTCAGTGGAGCCACCATAATTAAAAGCGATAATTCATCTCACATATTGGACGAAGGTCTCCTCTTGTTTTACGCTACGCCCTAAGGCACGAAACAAAAAAAAAGGTTTTCGTGTGTGTGCACTTCATGCCTGATGTGATGACTTGAAATAAAGATGAACTAACCTGGGCCTTTCGTCTTCGGTATTTCTGCACTCATCGTTTTCGACTAAATGCTGAATTAGAAGAAATAAAATTGTAATTTATTGCCACCATGAATGAATTACAATAAATAGTAACAATGAGTATTAAAAATGCAAAATAAAATTAAATCTTTAATTTCAAATTGACTTCAAAATAATGTATTTCTTCACACAAAATTTTATTATGTTTGGCTAATTAAAACCGTTTTCTTTTAAAAGAGCAGAATTCATCCACTTGGAACACTCATTAATTCAGCAACTTGAAAGAATTAACAGGTATTTGTCGAACATGTAGCACGGAAACTAAGGAGTAGCTATAGAGAATGTTTTTTTCAGAAATTTTACGAAAATGTTCTTCCATGTCTCAAACTATAGGTAATTATCCACTTAGGTAGATAAGTATAAGTTTTCCTACCAAGTACACCACAATTTGACTTCTACCTGTGCTTCTACCTTACAAAAATCTCTTTGCATTTTGGAATAGACAGTGAAAAGTGGTTAATGAATGCTAACTTTCAGCATCACGTTTTCTGAAAAAAATATGTTCTTTTTTTCTGTGGTGGTGCACTTTCATTCTTCTGTCATTCTTGTTCTGTTGAACAATTCTTGCAATATGTCATGCTATGTGCAGAACAACTTTACATTTTGAGAGGTTTTATGCAGAACTTTAGATCAGATTTTTGTAAACTCCTATAAGCTATGCATTATTATTTCTTTCGTCCGTTATTTATAAAGGAATTCCTTTGCGTAACGCTTCCTTGAGTTTTCATTACCGGTGGGGCACGTAATTGAAATTAATTAACGCAAAAAGCGAAGTAGAACCAACCTTATAAAATAATTTTAAGTTACCGTTGATATTAATTTTCACCAAATTATTATCTAATTTGGTGGTATTTTGACCGTTGCTCAAAGTATCAATTTCATTGAGTTAAATTATTTATTTACTTTAAGAGTAGCCTGCAGATAGATTTAGAGATGGAAATTATTTATAAGTAGGTGGTACGTAGGTGGCAAGTGGTACATAATGCAGACAACCTGCCAACCTGACTCGCAAAGGTAATATCTAGTTACGAAAGCATGTTATATACCTACAATATAACATATAGAATTACATTTAATTAATTACAAATTATAATATTAATGACGTGTTCTGCTCACAAAACTTAACAACTTTTACTAGAAACTATTCTTCGAAATGCAAAAAAATAAATGGATCTAAGTGATACAATTTTTAACATTTTTGTATGGAAGGAATCATTTTTTTTATAATTCAGAGAATAGATTCTTATAAATCTTGTTGTGATTTGTGAGTAGAACACGCCGTTAAAATATTTGTACTTAATTTAATGTAACCTTATAATTACAGTAGTTGACTTTTCCTGCTGCATCAATACATAGTAGAAAATGAAGACGCTTTATGCGTTTCTCTGTCTGTCGTGAAATGTGCATATCCTACTAGGCCACGGTTTGGGTTTGTAATGGGTTTTTTATAGGTACTGTGCCAAACTGCACCTTTTTGATAGCCATTGGCTTTATTTTTATTACTTTTCATGTTTTTTTATCTATTATCTTTTTGATGTATTTTGATAGATTTTGGCTAGTTGGATTATAGAACCTGTACGAAAAATATGTATTTTTATTTATAGTAGTACTTTCGCAGTTAGGCAGGTTACACCATTTCCCGCTCACTATCTGCCACAGGAGCATCTGGCTCCGGCACAGATACCTAAAATTACTCAAGTAGATGGTTTGTATGCTTAAAAATACATAAAACGATTACATTTATATACGTTGCAAATACAGCTGCAGCTTCCACAGTGTTTCGGTGAAAGAGAATATGTGTGTGGTTTTCATTTCCACGAATACGTGGTATTTCGGATTTGACGTGGGTGCAATTCCCAGTAAATAAATTTTTGAATACAGGGTTTCGTCACACCCTCTTCAAACTTATTCCAGTTTCAAAATATAACGTATTTGTTATATCAACCATAATCAAGAACCTCGACATTTTGGTCATTAGCTCGTTATTCGCAGTCACGGTCGAATACCTATGTGCCAAGCGAACTGACTAACAAACTTCCTAATCGTGGCTTTCTAACAGCCGATGTGGCGCAGTGGTTAGTATACCTGCCTGCCACGCAAAGGTTCCGGGTTCAATTCCCGGTGGGGTCACTCACAAAGTTGATATTTATCACTTTGTGAATTTGTTCCCAGTCTGGTTAGGACATTGCAGGCTGAACCACCTGATTGTTCGCAAGTAAGATGGTTCCGCGCTTCGGATGGGCACGTTAAGCCGTCGGTCCCGGTTGCTGTCTATGATGGCGGTCGTTACACAACCATGTCAGAGGCCTGCTACTTGCAGTAGGCGGTTGAAAAAACTCTGACACCAGGTTTCATCGGGTCGTTGTACGACTCGGTGTCCCACACGAAAAAAAAAAAAGCTTAGGATTTTTATAATTGCTAAAAATAACAAATTAAAAACTCGCTATATCTCGGAAATCTCATCATCCCTCATACCAACTTACTAATAACATAACCGAGCTGTGCACGCATAAATTTTATGTCGGTTCGACCCATAAAAATGGGAATTATCAAACTGTGGCTGAATCACCCAATAAATTATTACGGACGGTCGGGTAAGTGCGGAAAGTAAATCGGTTACTGCACTGGAAGTTGAAAAGGGTACAGGTTATCAATATCCGGTCGTTAATGGCGTCCAAAATTTTCTGAATCAATTAACCTTATTGACTCCATTACAGCGAGAGTAACTAGATAAACTAAATAAAAATAATTATTATTACCTATACAGATCTAAGGAAGAAGTCGGCAGCACTAAATTACAGATTCTCGTTTCTACCGCCAAGAAGAAGCCGCCAAGAGTCCACACTTTTTATCCAGAAAATATGAAGCATGATCATGAATGACTATTGCCGTTTTCAGTAAAAGACCAACCTTGAATTCTTTGGCTAAGATAAATATTCACTTTCAAACAAAATGATCGAGTCACAAAGAAATAATATCATATGATTCCGCTCATTATGTCGTGTGTGTGATCCTCGCTTGTTATGTCTTGGGTGGATTCTTAATATCAAAATAAAAAGGTAACTGAAGATATAATGAGAAAATTCTCGTTATTGGGCGAATTATTGCGTCTCAGTCGAAGAAAATATTAGTCGCCGAAGTAAGGAGATGTTGCCCTTTTATTACCACAACACGGTCTTGTTTCTAGAAAAGTTAGAAGGTAGAACCTAGTTACAGTTTGGGATAACATAAAAATGTATAGTGTAGTCAATAAAATTTCGTTTTGGTTTAACAAGTTTGATTACAATGTGTTATTTTAAAGGTATCCTCTAAGAAATAAGCAACTTACGGGAAATGGCCAAGCGGGTGGAAAAGTGAAAACGAAGAACAGACATCTATATTTTTTTTATCAAAAACGGCTTTTACGAATGGCTTTTTTATTGCTGTTGGCAATAAGGTAAAATATTGCAACAAGATTTTAACTTAGTGCAAGATTTTACCTTATTGCCAATAGCAATAAAATTTAAAATCGCATGAGTACCAATAAGATTTCCTATAGTTCAGCAGCCGGCTAGCCTTTTCGGTCATTACGCCACGCTCGAGTTGGAGACGTGACCAGAAAGTGAACCGTGCCGAGTGGAACACTGCAATTAGAGCTATTCCTCGTGTCAGTTCGATAGACTCGAGGGACTCGAGTAAAATGTTGTAAGTACCCTGCATGAGATAGAGAGCTGGCTAAAAAAATAATAGAAAGCACCATTTCAATCATTGGCGCTACTTATATCATATCCTTTTCAGTCCGTTTCGTGAAGCGAAGAAGATTTTAACATTACAATAAATTAATCTAAACATTGAGATAAATATTTGTAGGAATTAGATGAAATTCTTGACAAGGACACGTTAGTTCTATTATTTAATAGTAAATATGTAACATAACAAAATATTGTCTTTGATCTTCTTGTATTAATTGAAATGTAATTAATTGTATCAGAGTGCTCAAACACAAAGAGTTCCAGTCTGCTTTTAATATAAATACAATTTTATTTCAGTTACAGCTATTCCACGTCTCAGTCAAATGACTCAAGTAAAATGATGTAACCTGCATGGAAGAAAAATTAACAATCGCCAGCAAATCCATCTTAAGGGGCCAAATTACACTGGTACCTATATCTTGGTATTCGTTTGAAAACTCAGTATTAAATGGCTTTAAATGGGTAGATAGATTTGCTGACGATAGTTTTATCCAAAAGTTAGGTTAGGTTGATCTTCCATTGTAGAGTTTTTATCGAGTACGTAATAGCTAATATGAATATCAATTCATATTAACTATCTGTAACTAGGATATTCTAATCGCTTATTTACTGTATCAAGCTGTAGCATACTTTAACAACATTTTCATACACTAAACCATTTATCACACTAATAAGGTACAAATTAGTCACAACGAGTAGCACCAAAATCCACTCCACAATTTAGTTGGTCAGTGCTTCGATTGAAAATTTTTATATTATTATCATACTCTGTTTGAGATAAAACAAAATAAGTAGAAAGCTAAAACTTTAGCCAAGAACGCGTAAATAGCTGGCAGTTACTTTAAACGTAAGAATTCATGGTATTTTAGAGAATTTTCTCTGAAGAAAAAAAATCAAACTCTAGCCAAGAATGCGTTTGATGCCTGCTTTAGAATAGCAAGAATGTTTGTATATTCTTTTATGTGATCAGCTACTTTGAAAGAAAAAATGGGCATAATTTATACAAATTAAAACCATAAAACTTATTGTGAACTAATATGTAGAAAATTTCTTCGAGTGCATCGCATCGCTGCAACGTCCCCAGGATGCTGGCAGCGTCGCCGCGTTGTACTGCCAAGGAAACCTTCTGTGCGAAGTAGCTACCGGCTCTGGGGTCCCCCCAGAAAAAAAAAACAATTTTCAGCCAAAGAAGTGCGGGCTTTACCCACGCCCCTTCTGTCAAACGGTATATTTAGTAGAGCTCTGTTTACTGCTTATGTACCATCAGAGATAAAAATATATGGGACCTTGACCATGAACACAATAATAATAGGTAAGTACTTGATCTGTGTTTATAGGAAATATGTTTCAAAACAAGAAATAGCTTTGAACCAAATTTCAGAATGTAGGGTATTATAATGTTCTGTATTATTTTTCGTAAATAAGATTTTATTATTATGTACCTATGTATAATCTCGGGCACACATCAGCTTGAAAAGGATACCCAAGCACGTGTCACAATTGGATAACTTTTAAACGATCACGTGACGAGAAAAAGGCGTTGTTCCCCGAAAACGCCGAAATAGACCATGAACACGAACAGGCTAAACCACGCCGTCAACAGTGCAAAAAAACAGTTACTTTAATAAACATGCAAGTCATAGATTTTTCATTAAATTAACTGTTAGTGTACTTATATACCACGTATGCAAAAGCTCTGTAATATTACCTATGCCTAAAAGAATAGAAAGTAAATGAAAAGTGCTTTATTAAAGTCTAAGAATTCTACTGACTATAAAGTAAGAAAGTACCACTTACGCTGTTTTGAGTGCTGTAAGTGACATAACTCGGTCCTCCATCATGAGAGTTATAACCTAGGTGAAGACACACAAATAGTCTACTGCTTACTTAACAGCAGCAAATAACGCTCAGCATTCTTAGGAGCAGCAAATAAGGCTCAGCAATCTAAGCCTTTACCTAAATACCTGCTTATTCAGAAACAAAACATGTCCAACAATAAAGGAGAACAGTACCGTCACTTCACTGATAAAATCCAGAGAATATTTGCAACTGGAACAGAGAAAATTTGCAACCGGTCATCTTACAAGAACCAAGGATAATGACGCCAACTGGCTGGTGCCGCCCACACCTTTTGTCTATTTATGCATTTTTGAATCTTATGTTGTCATCTTTGATAAAGCCATTATATGCTGTTTTGTCACGATCAATTGTTGTTTTTCTTGGTTATTAGGTTTACAGTCCATATTTCTAGGCATTTTCTCAATAAAGTCCTTCGAGCCGGATTGCCCCACAGCTATAACGCCCTTCCACTTCCTTATCGGGACCTCCTCGAATAACCACTGGTTGAATGAACAGCTGGATGACTCGGATCTGATCCGCCGATGTGACTGGAGGCGGACCCTGCGGCTGGTCACATCGTAAGTAAATTTGCTTACTTTTAGTTATAGCCAAAACTGTTAGAAATGCTGACCGCGTAATACATGGATTTTACTGTCAATATGTGCTTTAAGTAACTTTAATATATAACACCTTACATTTGATAAATAAATCAGACACAAACAACACCTCGGCGTCTCACTCGCTTCGAGTAGGTCGAGCTCACCAGCCCCAACGCACAAGGTAATGGGGAGCCATGGCTTTGTCTCGTACAGATCAACTACTTCAAAAACATAAAACGGCCAAAGAAATTACCAACTCCTCGTCGTGCATGAAAGGGCAAAAACTATGGCGACTGTTTGGAAGCTATGAATCCCCTCATACTATTTTGAGTTTAATCCCATTGAGCTCATGGGCTCAGCTAAAATGTTATGTTGCAGGAAAAATACCATAACCCTAACAACCACAACAGTCCACATGATATGGATCATGGACATGGGTCTTCTTAGTGTTAGAACTTTCATACTCATTACGCTTGGCAGGCGGATTAGCGAGTGCAACGCTAGATGTTGGATTTACAGTAAACGCTGCTGCAGCAGCTGGAAAAATAAAATATTAAAAAAATATTTATCGATTAGATGCCAGGGACACTGAACAGGCTACGTAAAAAAAAAGATGCCAGTGTTTCCAAAAGTATTTTTAAGGTGTGTCTTTTATAGCGTCTAATCGCAATGAAACAGCGAACAGACCTCAAAGTATTACTGAAATGTGTAATAAATACCGTTAGTTGGAGCACTCTACTCAACCATCTGGAATTCGCGAGTATAACTGCGGGTTTGTGGCTAACTTATTATCTTTGTTCGAGTTTTTGTTGGTACAACGCTGTTTATGTTATGGGTAGAATATTAAGGGTAGAGGCGTAATAATTGTCTCTATGGTAGATACTTATTGACTGATTCAAACAAGGAAACTGCAGAAATTGTATTTTGTCAAAATCTAATGATGTTGTGCATAAAGAGTGCAAAGAAAATTGGCATGCCATGTCTAGTGTGTGAAGAAAACTGATGTTCATGATTTTTATTATTAAAATAAAGTTTTCGTGTAGAAATTGTGGGTCAGGCTTCAATCAAGGTTGTTTAAGAGGTTTAATACCTCAGTTCTAAATGATTCGCTGTAAAATAGGATGGACTTGACTAAACTCGAAAATGTCACCAGTATAAAAGTTTCTTTTTGTTTCTTTTTTTCAGATTTGGCATCGTAATTTTTTACTAGTGCAGTTTTTTACAAAACGATATCGCCTAGTGTGTAGAGCCCATGGAAAAAGAGGCTCGCTGGCCCACTGCCAGGTCTCTGCAATTTTAACTTTGTTAAGTTTATAAGCAAATTGTAACACTTCCTGCAAACACATAACCATTTTTGTCGACGATAACAATTAGCAAAACTTTTCCATTGAGCGTTTTTTATTTTTTCTTTTTATATCTTTGTCAGGTTAACGTTAATGTCGAGCTTCTGATAGTATAGATGTTTTATCGCACACGCACTGGCCTACCGCACCCGTGTCGCACATACCGTATCGCATAATATACACATTGTCTTTATGTACTAAGACCAAAACTGACTGCTCCCAACCTAACGTACAGATAAAATAGTATACATGTATGTACTACGAGTATAATTGCCAGCAAATCCACAAAAAATTATGAAAATAATGACAACCGTGCACAATTAAATTGATGTGCCTAAAAACTAGATTTGAAAACGAATCAGAACTCACTATCTCATTATTACACATTTGGCTACTACTAACATGATGGTCGTGTCATCCCACCCCATTGGACGATAGCCAAAGAAAAATAGGTTAGGGACGTACCTACAACCTTGAAACCGCATCAGCAGATACGTACACACAGCAACTAAGCCACTTAGCTGTCCACGATTGAATGAGGTACTAAAACATTTCTAAACAACTACCAAAGCGAAAACAAGTCTAAATATGCTACTCAGCAGAAATAGTTCCACCGAGACCACTTGAGTGGTTTGAAGACGGACTAAATTAAACAAGTCTGTGAACCAGAGTGGTACAAGCGAAAGGAAAATCTTGTCCGCAAACCAGAAGTTGGAAAATTATGTTAGAAGTTATATTTAACTAAACGTAGTATCAGAAAGGCGTAGCGTTCTACTTATAAAAAGAAATCTGAGTTAAGATTTTATTCTATATTTAACGTCTTTGGTAGAGTTGGGGTAATTAAAACAACTTCAACGGATTTTTAGTTGTATTTTATTTAGGATTGTAATCAACCCGACGTTTCGGACACTTTGCAGTGTCCGTGGTCAACGGATGACTAAGGTGTTAGACGTCATTATTTAGAATTTAAATCCTAAATAAAATACAACTAAAAATCCGTTGAAGTTGTTTTAATTATGAGTGATAGTTGTACAAACAAAAGAATTAGGGTAATTAAAAGTCTTTCATCGATTCATCAAAATAATTATTATCTGTCATTTAAGTTGCTAGTTACCTGAGTTTGTTTCTTATTAAGCCTATCTTTGAGACTATTCTTTTATGTCTCGGTCCACCAAATTCGCGCACTTGTGCCTGCTGTGCGCCTCCATTGTTTGCGGGAAGCTAAGGGCCTGCTTACCATCTAACGGGGACTTGAATGGGGCACAATCTGTCGCATAAAGGAATATTTTAATAAAACTTGGATAGTGGAAGCACTTGGTGGAAAGAGGATGCCAATGGAAAGAAAAGAAAAGAAGCCATTGACAAAGAACTAGATCGTTTTCTTTAAGATTCTTGTTTGCTTTCTATAGGGGATATCTTTATAAAGAAAATAGGTCAAAACTAACTGTATGTTTAACACAAATGAGCCATACTTACCTCAAAAATTTTCTATGCTTAGGATATAATCCAAAAGTTGTCGTACATTCTAAAAAAAAGGTACCCAAGGCGTATCGTTACGTCAAACAAATGAAAATCTGAACTTCAACCGAGTTAAACATGAGCTAAACAACAACTTTATCAAAAAAACTTTATGTGAAATGATGAAATATTATGATATTTCAGATTATATGCAAGATAAATCTCCATGGGAGTAGTTTTCCAATGTTTAAAATAAATTTCTGTAATTTATTATTATTTCATTATTGATTCAGCCGTTTTTGGCTTTTTACTGTTTATTTATTTTTAAAACTTAGCTAGGGTAGCATAGGGTCTAATCGATTGTAAATTTAGAGTAGGAGCACTTCTGGGCAGGTTTTTGGGGGGTTTTCCTGTCCAGGGGGTCCGGCTTATTATAAGCATGTAACTTTTTTGTTTTATGTTATCTGAATTTAATTCTATTTACATGCCGTGTGGTTAGCCTGGCCAGCCCCGAGGCAGTGCCTTTATTTTTATTTTTTTTATCCCGCCCGAACCGCGTCTATACTAGGACCGCAAAATTGTTATAAGAAAAAGAAAATTGTGTCATTCAATTTTCTTTTTTTTACAATGACTTATCATTATTTTGTAATGACTATCAATAAGTGATATTTTTTGTATCCAACATTGAATAAATAATTTTGTATTTTGTTTGTATTTGTATTTGGCAACACTAATTCAAATTGTACATGAAGGCCGACGTCCAATCCAAAATATGAAAAAAATATAGCTAAATTGCTATTTCCATTCTTGGAATGAAATGAAACACACAGAAATTTTCAAGACATTAAACTGTATATTGCAGAAAAATAATTAGCTACGTACTTCCACACAGACAATGTTAAGTTATGCAATTAGTTAAGCGTTCCGCCCACCTAATTGCATACCTAATCATCGCTGTGCGCTTGGTAGGTAGAATAATACTAAGAGATATCCAGATAGTGCCTATAGCTTGAATAAATTAATTTAAAATTATGCTACTAGAGGATTTAAAATTATGTATGGGACTTTCTGTCTAACACTTATGGAACTTTTGCTTAAGGTGCAAGTTCATTACGTGTAGCCGATGCTGCTATAGTTGGTAGTATAAAAGAAAAGTGTATGGCGCCTTATTTAAGGGGTGTCACTGATGTATTCCGACTGCGGCTATACTTCCATATTACGACTACCTATAGCCACATCGGCCGCACATGTCAGTCGCACTTCACGAACTTGCACCTCATGAATGTTGATAGGTACGGTTAGGTAAGTGTTCTTTGGTTAATGATGCGGTGCCGATGTTGACAGAATGGGTCATAAATGTCATTATGGCCATTTATGTAAAAAAATAAAAACAAACTTCTGGTGTTCGTCTCGAAGCGAAGCAAATCTATTTAACGAAAAACTTTGTCGTTGTAGAAAATCCAACAATAATATCGATGGTTTTGCTTATTAAAGTAGCACAAAAGGCAAAACACTATAGGTTAAACCTGGTAACATTAAAGCTGAAAAGCTTTATTATTACTGTTTTTTTCATCTTTAATCCCCGTAATCCTGGTATTAACTTCCATTAACATTTTTTTCCTTTAGGATGCTGAGTGAGAGCGTGATTCGAACTTACAAAGAAAAAAATATTGCAATTGAAAGTCGTGCGAAAAGGCTTGGTCCCCAGGACATTTTAAGAGCCGTAAAGAAGAGTTATTTGAGGCTTAGTGGAACGATAAGGGTGTGACTTCAGCCCTAGAATTACTTGTACTCTTAATGGACTTAAGGGTTACCAAAGCACTGAGGAACTAAACCACTTTAAGTGGCCGTCCAAATGACTCGCAAAAAGAAAGGCAGGTTTAATACCCGCTTCTGTGTTCAAATTTTTTTACAGTCTCAGTATTTTGTAGGTAGAGATTATGATAAGATCTTTTTTTTTACCATAACGATAAAGATTGGAATATAAGCTTTTTCTTACATCTATTCTAAGTGAAGGTAAATATTTTGTGACTTTCACAGCAAACTAACCTTAGCTTACCAAAACATTTGATTAGCTTACGATGACTTCAATGATTTCGAGATGGTTTCGTAGAAAATTTCAAAAAAACAAGACAGTTACAAAATACATTACTATTATTGACTGATTGCCTTCCTGTCTAGTTTTTTCCCATGACTTTGTCAATGAGTAAATTCAGTAACATGAGTGAGGTTCTCTTAAATCATTATGACGAGCAATAAGGGCCCCATATAGGTGAAACCAACGGGTAAAACCCTTACTCGTGTTACTTTTGGTCGTATATACCTAACTAGTTATTATAACGTTGAAAAAACAAACATGCCTTTGTGTTTTATAAATTTCATTCAAATTATTTTCCATTTCTTTCTTTATTGGGTCTCCAATAAAAAAAAGGCTTTGCCTTAATCAAAATCTTTTGTCGGCAGCCAATCAATTTTATTTATTCCCAATTTTTTCTCGGACCTTTATTAACTTGATGGAATTTTCCGATATCAGCTAATTTTAATAACTGTAGAGGATTTCTATAAATGAACAATGAGTTTTTTTCTTCGAATTCCTATTTATTCTTATGCTTTCATCTTATAAATTTAAGTTTTTAGTACTTTATTAGTTATTTGTTTCTGAGTTCTTGTCAGTTTGTCTATGATGTTTTTATTCAGGCTTTCATGAATTCGTGTCATGATTTGTGCCTGGGACTTAAGCATAAAGGTGCCCACAGACGTGGGCTATAAATCGCTAGTGATGTTGCCGTTCGATAGATCAAAGACAACAGATTCCAGAAAACTGATATGCCAGATATATTAAAAACTTGTTATTTTTGCACGTTTAATTTCTTTTATCATTCTACTCATCGAGTTATTTGAAAATATACATCTTTAGGTTCTTTTGTAGCTGTAGATCTTTTATTATGATTTATTTCAAAAATCTTTGTCGATGATTGAGAAATATATTTACCACAACACTGGCATATCTATAGCTGCGTCTGCAGGCACCTTTATACATATAAAGAACATCATTAGTCCCTGTTTTTTTCTTTAACCCCAAGCAAATATTATGTCAGTGTACGCCACGAGGATAATTATACAAGGCAAACAAAGATTTTGCGGCAGAAAAGAAAAATGCATACTAAATAAACAGACATGGTACCAGAAATAATATACACTGGAACATAGCAGCCCATTGTAATCTTTACTCCCTTGCAATAACGTAGGATTTACCTTGTTTTATTTTTTCGTTTGGAAAAATTACGGTAAAAATAAAGCGTAATGAGGATTGACATTTTAAATGTTATAAAGATAAAACCTACGAAAGCGGGATTCATTGGGTCATTGGACATTCGACAACTCGATGTTCCCTTCGAAAAGAAGAAATAGTTCCTCGTTTTTATCTGTCATGGTATTTAGAAAATTTGTTAATGCTGATGATGTATTTTACATCAAAGCTGAGGTAGAAGTGAACCTAATTTGTAAGAAAATACAGTACTTACCGGAAAATACCTTAACATTAAAGAACGTCTTTACCTTGTTCTATTGGGGAAAATTAGAACATTGGCAAACGATAAATCGTTAGAATGAAGATAAAACAAGTAAACATTATTACATATTATTAAACATAGCAATGCGTTTGCATACTGTGCAAAGAAAAGGCCTGACCCACTCAAAGCTTTCAAATGCTATAAAGAAACTGCAATGAATAAATAAAAATAAACGTTCCGATGTTCGCTCCATTGTCGAGTGTTTATCTTTCAGCATGGGGCTTCTTTTTAATTGTGCCATCCTTGTCGTATGCACAATCCTTTCGCTATGCTATCTCTTTCCGGTTGAGACACAAATTTTCTTAGAGCCTTGAGCTGTGCCATTTATGACTTGTGAGATTCAAGTTGCAAGAGACAAGACTTCTAATACAAATAAACTACTGGGGCATAAGGGACAGCTCTTCAAATACTTATAGGTTGCATTCAGCCATGAAAACGTGCTCAACTTTCTGCAAAAAAAACAGGATACAAAGAATCATGCCTACTCTAGTATGGATGTTCGTCTATTGCTTGCCTCACTACTTGCAGGCCTCGCCTCAAAGCCAAATATAAATAATTATAAAGTCTTATTATTGCTTAACATTTCGTAACTGAAAATAATTTAATTATGACAGCAATTCTGAAGTTATTGAATGTTAAAGTTGGGTATCGGAAGAGACAAAAGTGCTGAAGTTTGGCTGTATATCGAGTATTTCGTTCTAAAATCGTTATCGTTAGCTATACCGAAGCAAACAGAGTAAAAAAGGGTCACACCCCAGTAAAATCGTTGGTAAAAATACCTAACGGTAGAACGACTTTTAAGAATTAAGTTAGTTTCCCTGTTTTGTACAATAATTGCCGTAGCTATTCTGCATTAGAATGAGGGATATTACATATTGCTGTAATTTTCATTTTGAGGCGAACAATTAACTTTCCTGAATACTCTAAGTTTATCAGACCAAAGTGTTTCTTTTTCCGATAGTCAAAGCACTTAGACAGAAGTAAATACCTCACATATCTATGCTCCCCGGAAAATTGCTTCATCAGATGCTTTTTGTATATGGCAGAGAATTTTCTTTTTACCTGGCTTCTGGTCGTTTGGTAAAGTTGTTCCGTTTGACTTAAGCTCAGTGTCAGTCGGTAACCTCTTCGTATGTATTTCTTTCGCAATTACTGTTAGCAACATACTTACCTGTTTTAAATAAATCACTAATATAACTTCCCACAAAGTGAAATACCCAATTTTAAGACTTCCCGAGTTCGATGTACAATTTTTGGTCAACTCTCAAATGTTTCTACTGCAGGCAGGATTTGAACCTGCGCATTTCATTTGAACATGCGAATATCGATATAAGTACCTACCTACTTCTAAAATTACATCATAAAAATTTGAAAAAAAAAACTGCGAACTTTAAAATATATATCGTGGTTGACAAGTTACTAGCTTTAAATCGCTAAAGTATATGACATGGCAACGTTTTCTCCGAAATAAACCGCAAGGAACGTCTCACTACGTAAGGAACGACCATAAATTATTTCCAAAGGACACGTAAAGGCCCAGAGATTGGCGACGCGTCAAACCGGAATAATCTCACTAAGAAACGCTTTGATCTTACACAAAGAGCTAAGATTTAGTTTGCGACGAATATGTTTTATAGTTGTAGTAGGTATTAGCAGAACCTAAACTTAATGGTATAAGAAATGAGTATAATGCTGATTTTATGAGCAAATCCTACCTCAAACTAAGTGTATGTTGGGAAGGTTATGATGGTGCGCTGATATGACAGGGATGTGAAAGATTTCTACTGTAAACGGAAAGTAAAACAAATTAGGTAGGTATAAGGATGGGTTTTTCTCAATACAGGGTGCTATGACCAATTTCCCGAAAACGCTCACGATTACTCACTCAAGATTTTTGATTGCAATTAGATCCAAGACACTGCTACAGATTAGAAAATTGTTACGCTTGTTTTTAATAATAAAGTTTTAATAACATATTAATACTTACCACGTTTTTTATCAGAAAATCATGGGTTAGCCACAGGGCTTACTCATGAAAATGAACATTATTCCTGAAATAACATAGGTGGATATGTATAAGGTTTTTGATCTGCTCAATAAAATTTGAGAAAAGTTGTTCATTTTCATGAGTAGGAAGGTTAGGCCTAGGTTAGGCTTATTTTTAAGTTGTCAAATCCTTTTTCAACATCTTTTCAAGGTAGGTAAAACGTACATTTAATAATGGAAAGCAAAATCGAAAGCCCACAGCTCACGCACTGTCGGGTCCCCGAAAAACTCTTTTTTAAATTGGAATGCCAGTTTTAGCCTGATGGACGTTTTCTTAAGAAGATAGAATGGAATGTTATTATTAGAGGTAAAAAAAATCTCTAGGGCCCTCACAATCCTTTTTATTACAAAGAAAAGTATTTTGTTCAGAATGTACTCATTGTTTACCTATTTCTACGGATAATAATAATATTACTTTCAAGATTTAATATTTTTTGTTAACAATGTTTTTCAAAAAGCAGTTTGATTTCATTTACTGGTAAAGGGGGATAAAGGCCGTGTGTAACCACAAGGCCACCTGGCCTAATTTTTACCTATTTTATTTTTTTCCCATCCAATCCGCATGTATATATATATTTTTTGCAACATTGTATGTATTTATTTATTTATAAAATGGTCATATAAAAGGCCAGCTATACTTCTAAGAATATTTGACATTTGCATAAAAACAAAAAGTATCAAAATTTAATTAAATAAATGTTGGTGTTCTCAACAAATTTATATTAGCAAATTTTTACTATCTTTAATATTACTAAAATGTAAACTTATAAAGAAAACAAGCCCACAACACAGTACACCTTATCTTTCATCTAACAAAATATCATTCAAAAAGCTCCGAAAAGGGCTTTTTGGGCAAATTATAAACTTTTTTATGAGCCATCTTACCGAAAGAATATCTTAGTCAATAAAAAAGCGGGCCCGAGGGTAGATTTTACGGTTCCATTCTTCCCTATGTCCTTCATCAAAAAACTATTTGCTAAATGGAAAACGCCGGCCTAACTGAGAAGGCGGCGCTGGGAAAATGTAAAGTAATAAATAAGATCTTTTATATCGACCCGGGTTTTAGATAGAGTACGGTAAGATTGTAAATAGCGATCTAGTATGGAGGAAAATTTTAGAAGTGAATTTCAGAAATGAAGGATTTTGTAGGTTATTGCAGCTCTGTCAAACCTTTTCCATAATAATAAGTAATCATCAAGCAAAACCTACTTATTTTAACGTTTTGAGTACTCTTGTTTTGTTGTTTGCTTATTTTGGCACTCTTGGCCATGAAAAATCTAATGATTTACTATGATAGAGTTTTTAGACGGATAATCTCATTGTTCCATAATTTCCATCTTTTAACCTTACTATAAATAGGTTAGGTACTATCAGCAGCACATTAACCTAAGGGCGTGTGTGCACTACAAGGAATTTATTGTCCGGCATTCCGATTTTTTACGGTCCAATATGGACGCCATTAATCTACATACTAGCTTGTCGTAATTTTACTATCCGACATTTGCACAAGCCAATTCATTGGTTTTTTCATGCCACACCGGACCGTAAAAAATCGGAATGCCGGACAGTAAAATTCCTTGTAGTGCACAAACGCCCTAACACGTTAAAGAAGAAACTTACAGTTTACAAGAAAAAAGACCGCAAGTTGATCCCATAAAGAGGTAGATTGTTATACAACTGAGTGATGATGTGTACGTTATTGATACTTACATTCCATTTGGTTTAACAGTGCCATTACAACGTACACGCTTGCCAAGACAGTAGCGGTAGAACCTCAGAAGAAACATTACTTACATAAAGCAGCATCTGTATGCGATGCGTGACGCCGCTTTGATTCGTCCCGACCCGCTTTGTTCTGATGGATATTTATAGCGCCTCCAGATGAAAGAGATCCAGCAGAATTTGTAGGTTTCTCGCACTTATACTTAATGTTTTCTCACATGAAAAGACATACACAAAAACTTTCTTTATCAATTATCAATGAAGACAGTTTCAAAAAAGTTTTGTGGTTTCTTGATGAATATACTCATTGTTTACCTCGTTCTACGGAGGTTTTTACTTTGAAGACTTTTTTTTTAATTATATAAGGATACATTTAATTAAGTACAAATCTCTTAAGGGTGTGATCTACTCACAAAACTGAACAACTTTTGAAACTTTTCTTCGAAATATGAAAAAATGATTTGGACCTCCCATACTAAGTGACACACTTTTTCAATATTTTTGTATGGGAGGCCCAACATTTTTTTTCGTGTTTCGAAGAAAAGATTCTAACCAATGTTGTTCAGTTTTGTGAGTAGATCACACCCTCATGAGATTTGTACGTAATTAAATGTAACCCTATATATGAGACGGATTTTGCACTTACTTTTTATTGCATTGCGGTTTCGCGACAGTTTTGGTGGGAAACTTTCCGACTGGACCGAAACTGTCGCGAAACCGCGATGTCATAAGAAGTAGGTAAGTGCAAAATCCGTCTTATAAAGGCGTGATGTTGTATGTATGTAAAGTTAAAATGTCGCACAGTTGTCGTTTAAACAGTTGAAAATATTATGTTTATTATTATATTTAAAAAAAAAAAAATGTCAACAGATTTAAACTATAAACAATATTAAAACAATACATTCGACCTTAAATTTTTCTCTTACTTGTTCCGAATTGAAGTATGTAAAAGTCGATGAGAAAATAGGTTAATGAAAGTCAAAAGGGGGTCTTTATCAGTAAGTGTGCCACTAAGGGTTAATTTATTATACGGAAACCCTTAAGATCTCACTCAACCTTGAGTTGAATGCTACGAGATATGAAGACGACGCGATACTGAGTGTAGAGATTATATCCTATATATTATTATCGATGGAGCTATAAGCAAGGAAACGAAAACCAGTAGGTAAATAAGAAAAGGCAATAACCACCACCATAACATTACGAAAAAAAACCACACATCATATCGGCCGAAAACTTTTGCACCATTCAGTTTACAGTTTGTGACATTTTGAAATAAAAATATTTAAATTACAATTACGAATTTTTCTGCGGAATATTGCGAAATAAAACGACAAATCGTTTAAAATTACGAACCAAGAGACAATTTACATAAAACCATTAGGTTACCCAGGTTATGAAGATAAAAATAAGAGCGAAGCAATTTACTGTGCTCTAGATTCGAATGTAAGAAATGTCTGCGAAATGTTTTCATTTGCGAACGAGAGGAACTTGAAAGAACCAAGATTGTAAAAGCGAGCAAAAGAAAATATTTTTTAAACGAAAACTAGCAGGGAAGTAGTAATTCTGAAATTAAATTCCTTAGTAATGTGATAAGATAGAAATATGGACATAAAAGGAACGCGATGGTCTTCAATTTGTAAATGTTATTTCTTGAAAGCGTTTCCACATAAGAAATTATTTTTGCAGTTTCTGTAACTTGAATCATCGTTTGCCATTAGATCTTGCATTTATCAACGAAAAAAAAACAGAGAAAATCATAGAGTGTGCAATCTTTAACAAAGTTTTGAATATCACCTTTAATTTGAATGTATTTTTTTTGTTTCTCTTACTTTTATCACATTGTTTCCTCTAACGAACGTACTTAATTCGAATTAATTTAATTTATTTCAGTCCAGCGCTTAATTTTTAGAGTTTTTTAACAATTGATATTAAAAATACATAGCAAGGCGGATATTTTTGCAATATTTTTTGCGTTAATATATTTGATTTTGTTCTAAAATTAGGTAAAATGACGCGTTTTAAAATAATTTAATACTAGCCTTGAATATCTATCGATATTTTTTGAAGCTCATCACTAGCAGTCTTGCTGTTACGTATGCCGTCCGGGAAACCGAACAAAGACCCTTTATGGGCTTGTTTATCGTCGGCCACAAGGCATTTCAGCAAAATGCCCGTTTTGCTCTTCCTTTGCCGAATAACTTGCTTGACACGATTCAATAATATTGTTAGCGCGAAGCTTTAAAGTTACATAAGCTCAAAGTCTGAACAGACAAACTAGAGCTAGAGAGTTTGCGAAAAGATAAATTGGTGTTTCTATCTGGCTAAACCCAAATAAATATGGTTTAAAGTGTAAAATATCACAGCAAATACTTCAGTTTTATCGGCTGGTTCATCTCTTGAAATATTTGCAGGTTATTTCTTAACATCCTGTATTTTTGTTTTATTAAGGTGCCTCTTTATAGACATATTTAAATAAATTCTTTTCTTGAATAAGTCGGGTAAATTTCAAAATGTTTTTAAAGAGTTCATTGAATTATCGTTTAGATTTTTTAAATTTTATTTTTAAAGGATCAAATTGAAACAGACTTTAATACAATTGATTTTATTTCGATAATCATATTTCAGTGACCCAGAAAATCGATAACATTTTTGCTAAAAAAAGAATCTCACCATGTCCACGTAAATATTTACACGCACTTACCTACACTTTTAAAATTCAAACACTTTCATTCAGAAATGTAAAGTTAGTCCGAAGGGATTAAATGTCACACTCTCATTTCGTCAATGGCTGCTTGTGGGAGGTTAGACGCATGATGGGGGGGCTTGCCCCTCCGCAAGGTGGCGTGCGCCCCCCTCGCCCCGTCGTCTCGCCCCCCGGGAGAGCCCTGTGTAGTAGAGCCGTTAGGAGGTTGGAATTTTGCCTGCCTCAACTCCTGTAAGGGCGGAGAGTTATTAAACTGGTTCAAATTCTTTGGCATCGTAGCATACCCACCCATTTGCGGATAACTTACATTTGGCAGCCGAAAACTGCTGTTTCTGCTACCCAGTTTACTCGGTAACATCATGTTGTCTATACTTAAACTCGGACTAGGGGGCGATTTTGGGACGTCCAACGGTCCTTTAAAATTCACATTCATGACATGAGGGTCGTTTAAATGCTTCTTCCTATTCTGGCGTTCTACGTCAACAACCAAACTAGGGGCGTGTGTCGGGTCTATATGGTAATGTGAATGTTTGCCGGATATCGTTTCAAAATGTTTCTCGTTGAAACGTTGTTGTTTCCCACGTGACCTGGATTTATCCCTTTGATAATAGACGCCGGCGAATATTAAAACATTTAATATCAACAACGAACAGCCAATGGCTATAGTTACGCTCAGAGCGGTTGAGTACGCCGCATAACCGGCAGCCTCTAAATTGGCTAGAGTGTTTTCAGTTGCGTTCACTGTTTGCAGGTCTCTTCCATTTGGCAACAAAGTCACACACGTAGCTAGTATTGTGTCTACCGTTGTGAGTGCCGTCTCGGTATAAACTGATCCATTTCTTCCTTTTTCAATCTCATTCGGATTTCTCGCTAGCGGATCAGGTCTCACTACACCCTCGTAAAGCTCTTGTTCATTGTAATTTTTAAAGAGATTGTGTCGTACACCAAAGTCATCCATACCAGCTCTATGCAGCTCGGGGACGAGCCGGAGCCAAACAGACAGCTGATGAGCGCGATAATGGTTCTTCAGGCGAGGTTTCATACCTGCAGACAGAAATAACAGCTTATAATCTCCGGTGAGAGATAAAACAAAACTTTCAAGGTATTAAAACTATGTGGGTTAATATTTGCTAGGATTAACATACAAATTGTTACCCGTGAGACAAAACTTTTAATTGGCTATTTGCCCTCGTATAAGCTAATAGCTAGAGTCTCTAAGCCAACCTGTTAAAATTTAGCAACATTGAATAAGTTGAAGTTGTATCTGCGTTGTATTATTCCGCAAAGGATGAATAGTGGTATGTCAGCAACTGGTCCACAACTTTGTACACTCGATCGTATTCAAAATGGATCAGCCAGCAATTTATCAAAACTTTTTCCAACTGACCTATTTCCAAATATTTCTGGTGTGTTGAGTCGTACTCTTCCCAGTTTATGCCCTTGAATTTATTGCGCTCTCGGGATGCGGGGAGCAGGACCTCTTGCCGAATGTTGTCGTTCGGGTTGCTGTAACGAAGCAAACAACCGTTCATAGGGGACAAATATATTTGTTTTCGCATCTGATTGAGTTCGTAAATAAGAATTGGGGCCGGGTGTAAATGTTGTTTGAGATTCTATTGACAAAAGAGAAAGAATGAATATTTAAATACTTAATTATACGATTGGATCGTATACAGCTAGCTAAGTAAGTAAATATTTTAATTCAATATTTGGCTCATAAACAACAATAGAAGTTTAATAGTCACCAGACGATCAGAAAGTCACTATACAACGTCGAAAGCACATTTTGATGAAAATTGATCGTAATTGAGGCTGCTAAATGATAGGCTATCAAAGCTAAATGAGCCGCATCTATCAACTAGAACTTATTGATCATTTATGCCGTAGGTGGGTTCTATTTGTAAACATAGGTATGAGTAATATTGTGTTTAAACTTCAATCCTCCATAACAAAAGCCGCTTAATCTGAAACCAACCATTCACCTAGACAGCAAAGTTTCACGACAAACTGAGGCACTTCGTCTCAAAGCCTCGGTGTCAAGTCCTTATTCCATTATCTTTAGAGCACATACTCCTGTACACCATTGAACGGCTGCAAGTTTGATATTAAATTTGACTACTCCAAAGTTTCAAGTTCTTAGCGCAATGTTATTTAATGCAGTTTGCAACGCCGTTTCGACACCACCATAAGGTGCAAACTATGGAATGCATCTAATTACTCGTAAAACTTAGTATAGTTTCCAGACGCAAACTAATATTAATAGGGCAAGTTAAATCCTCAACTATATATTGAACTACCAAAGCGGACCAGATGAAAACATTATTACCTATGAAATAATTTATTACTTACCCAGTTCTCACAAAGTTAGCAATGAAGATCATAACCGATTCGGAAAGTGCTATTTCAGATTTAGAATAATTTTGTGGAAAATGGCCAAATCCATCCACCAATGGTGCTCCAAAGATATAAGGCAGTTCTTCAGCATGGACTGCTCCCGTTCTCTGAAAATAATTACATGGTTATTAGAACAACAACCTTAAAAACTCTGAAAGTAAGGATGAGTATCAGGTTATGTATGGAAAGTTATGACATTGCCGTTTTAAGTACGTGACAATAGAAAAGACACTCAGTTGTAATTAAAGTAAAATCGATAAAAAGTCGCAGTTTCAATAATTTTCGTTATTGCCAATATCCCTTATAACCTCTATGCACCTATACTGAAATATATTTCTTTTTTAGGTAACAAAAGTAAGTCCATTTTTCAAGCCACATGATAAAATATTAGTTTTCACTGCAACCCGCAGACGCTGGCTTAGACAGGAAATTCTAGCTTTGAAATTGATAGCGTTGCACTGAAAACGAATATTGCGAAATCGATGCCCATTGCAAAATGCCGCACTTTAGACGGTTATGGCACATTTAGATGAAAATATTGTGTATGAAACTGCTTTCGGTTATCATTCCACCGCTTAAAATTGTAAAATAAAATTGAGTCTGAATATTCTACCTATGTACATACCTGTTATTATTATTAGTAATTGTCTAGATTAGATAATATAGTGAAAATGAGAGGTAAAAACAAGCAAATATTTCAAGGATAAACCAGACCGTAAATCTGAACAAATTACCTTAGGTGAAATTTGAACCTCCCATACACAGTGACTTCATCGCCTAGTACAATTTGTTTTGGGGTATTTTTTGCATTCTTTAGCTTTACAAACAAATTTTTATTTGTCTTTTCCTCTTTTCCTTTTACCACATACTAATGTAAAAATAAGTATAGGTAAATAATATTAATTCTGATTGAATTTTAATAACATTGATTTAGTCACTTGTAAACAATTGATTGAAAACAATTCTGAGTTATTAGAATTTTTGTAGCAATGTCCTCAGAGAATGCCCGAAATTATTTTCAGCAACAGACCGATACTGATAATGTATTTAAAATATTCAATATTTTAATTAAACGCATTTTGAGTAGATGCTTTATTAAAATTGTAGATTGTTTAACTGGAATATTAAGCAGAGAAAAAAACTTGTGATATTTCGAAAGAAATGTTTTATCCATTTATAATCTTCAAATAAACTTTTGACCTAACGTTTTAATCTGCAAGGTTATGTCATGAAAATGATATATAAACTAACCCCAAAAAATAAGGTAATAAATAGTTTAAGATAATAAATACTACGAAATTGCTAAGTTTAAAACTTACAATAGTGTAATCAGTTCGTAAATTTCTTGAATTTTAACTAGCTAATTATTTTAAAATCTATTTTCGAAGGATACCTTATAGCAGGTTATTTGGTCTTCTGATGTTTCTTTATTTACTGTTGTTCACAACAATTTTGTGATCAGAAATGACTTATTTTATATTTATTTACATTTTCAAAATGGTTGTTTTTTTTTTCGAGATAAGTATGTACAATTTCTTTTTTCTTTTACAATAGTATATTAAATAAGAAGCAGTATGTTATTTTGTAAGAGATACTTATCTTGATATTTTATAATTTAGCACAGTAATTATGAGAGCTAAAAGAACCTATTAAAAGGTTTGATGAAAATAAAACAATGACTCTCCTTTGATGGGAAACACAAAACAAACATCTTCAAAGGAATTAAACCTTAAACAAAGACGGCTTCATTTTGAATGAAATAAGAAATGTATTTCGCGCTGAAAATTAAGAAAACGATGATGTGGTTCTCAGAAAAGGAACTCATTTAGATATCTTTTTTGACAATATTTGTGAGGAGAGATTGAAACTCTTTCAAAATTTTAAATTTGTGATACCAGGCCATGTCTCAAATAACTTATGAAATAATTACAGCGTACTCACTTGAGGATAATATCCATCTCTTGTTTGATAGTCAAACACATAAAAAAATGTCTTAGTTGGTCTTCTTGGCCCATCCTCTTCATTTGGTACTAGTTTTGGCCCGCCACTAAGAAGGTCACCACTTTGTACTAAAGGCGCCACGTATTGAGCGTCTGATAACGCTGATACTAATGCATCTCGAATGTTGATTGGATTCTGGAACAATTTCATATTAAAGTAAAGCCAACCAGACGAGATAATTTATGTAAACAAAACAGAAAGAGACAACTGACATTATACTGTATGACAGATAAGGGCAGATTGTAATAACTGTCACCGAGTCATACAAAAGTTGTTTACATTAATTATCTCGTTTCGTTGGCCATACTTTAGTGGCTTAATTTTCTTAAAATATTTTTTAATCTTTTATTACAATCATGACCGATAATTAACAATTCATAACTCATGTATTATATTTGACCTTAGTCTTAGCACCACAAACTTTTGGTAGTTGTGTCCAGATCTTAATCAGAATCGCTTGCAGGCTTTCGTTGCGATAATTATAATATTCTGTGTTTATTGGGAAAAGCTCCTTGACGACAATAATTATGCGCGTTATAGATATGAATATCCCTTAATGAAATTTGCTTAAACACAATTTAGCCTGCTTACGAACCTACTTTAGAACAAAAACAAACCTCTACCGTTCTTTCCCAATCGGTGTACTCGTTGACTATTGTGTAGAAAATTTCACTGAGATGGTAAGTGTATGCATTCCTCACGTAGGTTCTGAAAATAATATTTCAATATTAGATACCTACTCTTATGTTTCAGGATTATGAAGAAAATACCAGTAATTAATGTTAAACTATAATATTTTGCAATACCTTAGCATGCGATCTCTTTTGTCTGGCTCGATACCGTTCTGGATATCATGCCCTGAAAATTTCCATAACGCTTCACTGGTCACAACTCCAAACAACAAATCATATTTGTTCTGAAACAATCTCCTTCCACTGTCGCTTCTTTTTATATGCATGTTTAGATTCAGATTCATGTTGTTCAAAGGACCGAAGCTCGGAAAATCCCCCGTTGCGTACATTGTAAGAAAATCTTTGGCAAAATCTGTTTTAATTACAACTCCATCAACTGATGGGCCAAATGCCGTTAAAAAATTAGGTGGAGATATGTCTATGGATAGCAACTCTTCGATAGTTGCATCTCTGAGGCAGTCTACAATTACTTCATGATCTTTATTCATGTCTTCAGGTATGGTGCAATTCATGTGCTTGGCAAGTTTCAGAGAATAATACACAGGGTCATCCACTATCGCCCAAGAACTCAATGCAGACCCAGATAAAAGAATAGATCGATGAAAAAGTCCTGGAACAAAACCAAAGAATATTTTACGGCACAGTAAAATTTGCACGTGAAACATTTTTATGAGCCGAATTTAATGCAATTGTCTTTTTATCGTGCCAGCACAAAATTTTAATTCTCTCTCAAGCAAAAAAGCTTTTAAAAAGTTCGCGGAAGTCAAACTGCCGTCCGGAAGGATAACTCTTCTTATAAACCTCGCTCTGCTGGAATTAGGAAAATTGTCCTAAAAACACTTCCCCCGGTCTTAATTATGCAAAGTACAGACCTGGCATCACAGTGGGTGATATCATGAGGAAATTAATGCAAGCGGCGCCAGTCCCGTGGCCCATTAGGGTTATGTTCGTTGGATCGCCTCCAAACAGCGCGATGTTCTGCTGGACCCAATGCAAGGCTGCGATTTGATCCATCAAACCGTAGTTCGCTACTCGAGCTTTCAATTGTGGAGTTGGATTGGCATTTAAAAAACCTGAAACACAATAACTTTCAGCCATATTTGCATAAAACAATAAAAATAAACAGTAAAAATGTATAAACACAAAATAACTGTCAGTTGGAGCATAAAAATATTTTGATTGAAAATACGAAATTCACAAACAGGATATTGTTTTTATGTGTCAACATTTCTTTTTTAAATTTTTATATTTATACCCATTGTTGCCTCCTACTGTTGTTCTTTTTTTAGTTTCAATTTTAATTAGTTTTGAAATACACGTGTTCTTTTTTTTAAAATAGGCTCCAATAAACTAATAAGAACTAAGCACAGCTAAAGAAAAAAAGTAACTTGAATTAACTGAAGCGATTCGTTTTGCATTCCAATTCATTTTCCATTTATATTCAGTCTGAAATCCGAGTCTCAAGGGGCAACTTTAATTCAAAGAGTGCATCCCATTCAAACGAATCCGAATGGAAAATACACCCGGTTGTGTGCTCATAGATATTTCGTCGCGACTCAGAAAAAAATACTGCAAAGGGATTTTTCACTTTCGTTACAGCTGGTTGCTTTCCGAATTTTTGAGCTGGTTGGTCTCTGAGGACAATACTTTGGTTGTTCGTTCTATGGTTGTTTTATTACAAGAAATAATACCTAAGGGTTAAATTTAATTAAGTACAAATATTTTATGGGCGTGTTCTACTCGCAAAATTGAACAACTTTCAGTAGAAACTTTTTCATCGATATATGAGAAGTGTGGCGGCTGAATAGTGTAAAACCATCATAAACAAAGAAAATAAATATCATAAAAATATCTGAATATTATAAGGCTTGACTTCACATACCTATCTTTTGCGCAATGAGTTTCTTATTTCATCAAGCAAAACCAATCGCAATAGGAATAATGATACTGCTGTTACAATTCTTTAACCATTCTGAAATAGCTGTACCTATCGGAGCTCAAGTAATCACTTACCTAACAACAGAGGTCTAATAAGAAGATTACAGGTTAAGACTAATCACTCAATGATTGGATGAGGTCGTTATATTGGGGGAGTTGTAAGGGGATGAGGGCTGGAGTAATTAAGGAAAGATCCTCCAAACCAAATTTTCGTATATTTCAAACGCTTGACCGATCTCAAATGAGATTTGGCCTGCGAATCTGCGATTTGAAATGTGGATTAGGTGAGTCAGCGCTTTGGACTTTAGCTGATGGAAGGTTTTTGTAACGGAGGAAGAAGTTTCGTTCCATTTATAGGTATGAAAAAAAATACTTTTAATGTTCAGCTAAACGGTTTTACTTTGTAACACTATTCGGAGATAATTGCGATGTTTCACGTTTGCTCATTAAGACAGTCTTGTTTTCATACAAATTCAATCAACCGCAATACTGAGCTCGCGTACCAAACTTCTGGAGCCACACAGGAGAATAAATAAACTAACTTACCCAAAACTCCGAGTCTGAAGTTGAGCGTGACCACAATCAAGTCTGTGTAGCTAGCCAACACGGCACCGTCGTATGGGTTGCCAGAACTCCATGAATAACTCTCGCCGTGAATATACACTAATACAGGCAGTGCTAGTTTTGTTTCGTCCACTGAAACAATGTTAGGGATAGTAGATACTTATGTACGATAAATACATGAAAACAGACTTAAAAACAGATGTCCAGAAGTAAACCAAGCCATGGTATTGAAATTACTTTAAATATGAAAGAAAAATGTTTGGGACAAGCTCTTGGGAAAGAAAAAGATAAGAAGAAAATTCGCAATAAATTTTCTTCTTTTCTTTTTCTTTTTTTGAACTATGAAAGTTTTGCTTAATTTCAAAGACTGGTTCTCCGCTTAAAAAAAAATCATTTGATTTTTCAAACTTATGTAGGAATATTTCTGATTCAAAACCTTGTAATAACAATTTGAAAGTGTATTTGTAAAACTTAATCAATTCCTACTTTTAGAAAACACGCAGCATTTTCAAAAGAATTTCGTAGTGAATGATGTCGTAAAAATGAACGTACATACGTAACGAATACCTACTCCAGTTCGAATAGCATTAGTAAAGCGTCAATGGAGACTTTCAGGAAAGGATAAAGAGAATCCATAAACCATCTTTTCATTACAGCAACGTAAAGGAGTAAAAACGAGCTCAACAAAATTTGCTTTTAATCGAAAGTTCTACTCTTTGGTGCAACTTTTTTAGGTGAGCTGGACTCTAACTGCAAACGAATTTAACAAATGTACAATCGTACATCTGTTAGTCAAATTTATTTTACTTTCGCGTACTTATAAGTATCAGCGGGTTTCAAATCTAGTTGTATACTTTTTTTTTTTTTTTTTTTTTTGTTGTGGGTGTTGTGAGAGGCCAGTGTGCTATCGGTTTACTCCTGACCTCTCCCCATGACTAAATTTAGCATTTTGTCACATTTTAGCTTTTATCGCTCAGTTTTTTAAACTAGGTGCACATAATATACAGTTAATACCTATTTACAATAATCTTAAACATCTAAATTATTCATATTGTAGTAGACGTTGATTAGTTAGGCCGAAAATCTGCTGACGATAAACTCATAAATATAATACATAAAACTAATGGTAGAATTATCACAAATAGCCAAAATGTTGCGCTGAGTCAGGGTTGTTCCATTTGGACGATACATTATACTCGTGCGTGATATAGTTATTTATTCTTAGTTGGTAGTTGGTTGAAACTATGCCAAATTTGTACAGGTATAAAGAAAAATAAAACTTTTATTGCAAACAAACTGCAATGCGTAAATTTCATTATGAAACTCAATCAGAAAATTTATAATTAGAGTTAGCTGTTTCACATTTCAGAAAATTGGTTTTCATTTAATCATGTTCATTAGTATAACAATAACATTCAGAAAACATGAACGTTACGGTAATTTACTAGTTATGACCCGTAAATGCTAGCATTTTGTATTATATTAGTACATAGTATAACATGAAAGCAGTTTCTTCCCTGTCTGTCTTGGAATTCTGTAACTCCTCCTAACTAGGCATCGGATTTTGATGCGGTTATTTTGTGATATAAGAAAAAAGTTTACATGTATATTATAACACGTGCTGGGAAAATGCCTTCTTCCCGCGGGAAAATTACTTACGAATAGAGATGGTGATAAGGGCTGCAGATGAAATCGCTAACGGGCCCCTTGTTATCCATATAAAAAGATGAGGTGCTACTAAAATTGCTACAGCTGCCCAAAATGCACTACACATTTTTACCCACTACACTTTACACTCCCAACGACCTATCTTTACACTTGCGACTTTATGGCGATTGACGTGATATCTCGACCCTAGTAACTATTCCATGTAAAAGTAAGTATAGTATGAATCAAAATAGACGCTCGTCTTCACCCATGATACGCGCGTCTCATCTTACGTCTTGTGTCTCACGTCTGATATGTTAAGATAATGCACAATGCAGTTCTTCTGGACATGTAAAAAGTAAACTGGACAACACGAAAAAAAACAATTGACGAAGAAAATTTAAGCAAAGACGGTGCACAAGGAGCTAAAGTAGTAATAGATTTCAACAATAAGTAAATTAAGGTAATGCAGTTGAATTCCAAATATCCGATACGAAAGTAATTTACAATTACGATAAAAGACAAACAATACCAACATCTGTGTATCCGATACCCAATGACAAATCCGCAATATTCCGAACGCTATTGGTAAAAAGAACTTTCTTTTTGTAAGCAAATAGTAGGGGATTTATATGTCCGGATTATTATTCTTCGGAAAGTTTTTACTGCTGCGAGTATTCGAGTAAAACCGTTGCTTTCATCGATTTCCACTTTCAGATTGCTCCAATGGCTTTCCAATTTAGAATCACATTTTCCGAGAGCTAAAGTGATTTGTAACTTCCTGTTTGCTATAAAAATATTTTTTCCTCAAAGAAAGGTGCGGTGTCAGTAAAATACGACAATGGAAAATTTTGTGGTAGGTACTATAATTTAATATAATTCCGCTACAACTTTCAAAATAAATAATGATCATTAAATACTTACTTTGTAAAGGAGCGAACACATTTAAGTATAGACAATCTTCACTTTGATTCTTAAGATAAGGCATCAGTCTTTTCAAGTATTCTAGTCTGCCTTTAGGCATTTTTTCTAACATGGTCCTTTCGTCGTCAAGATCTGGTAACTTTTGAGGGCAAGACGGACCTGGCCTGTCTGACACTCGGACTCCATCCCAAGGCGATGGTGTTCTTGTAGGACTAAATCTATAAACAAACATACACATAAATTTAATATTCATAAAATCACTGTGCTTCATCTACACTATCTACACTAATATAATAAAGAGGAAAACTTTGTTTTTTTGTTTGTTTGTTTGTTTGTATGTAATCGATAAACTCCGAAACTACTGGACCGATTTCCAAAATTCTTTCACTATTAGAAAGCTACAACATCCCTGAGTAACATAGGCTACTTTTTACCACGGGAAAATTCCTCATTCCTACGGGAAAACGGTTAGCAGCAGGAAAACGGGGAAATAAAGCAGATATTACCCAAATTAGCCAAACCGCTTTACCGATCCTCGCGAATTTTGGCACTGATATTACTATCATATAAAAGACGGACATGGTCAGCCCTCGAGGATCTGGAGTACCTGATGAAGACCACCAGCATCCCATATAAACTATAAGAGATACGGTCATGGCTTCATAGAAAAAGTTGTTCACCATGACGGGCCGCTTCTGCTGGCACATGGTCATCGAGGATCTGGAGTACCTGATGTAGACCACAAGCATCCCATCTAAACTATAAGAGATAGGGTAATGGTTTCAAAGTAAAAGTTATTCAGCACGACAGGCTGCTTCTGCTGGCACATGGTCACGAGGGTCTAGAGTACCTGATGTAGACAACCAGCATCTCATCTAAACTATAAAAGATTCGGTAATGGCTTCAAAGTTAAAGTTATTCAGCATGACGGGCCGCTTCTGCTCGCACATGGTCACGAGGGTCTGGAGTACCTGATGTAGACCACCAGCACCCCATCTAAACTTTATTAGACTCGGTAATGGCTTCAAAGTTAGAATTATTCAGCATGACGGGCCGCTTCTACTGGCACATGGTCACGAGGGTCTGGAGTGCCTGATGTAGACCACCAACATCCCATCAAAACTATAAGAGATACGGTAATGGCTTCAAAGTTAAAGTTATTCGCCATGACAGGCCGCCTCTGCTGGCACATGGTCATGATGAGTAACTTCTGCTAGAATGGATTAATGGACTTTTTACTATGGGCAAAGATCCCATTTCTACGGGAAAACAGGTAAGTAGCAGCGAGTGAAACCGCTGGGCGGGCCGCTAGTAAAAATATAAAATTATTGAGTCTTTATTAACGTTTTATTTTAAAATTAACATTATTTATTACGTTGAACATTAAAGTAAAAACTACCCACCTGTCATAATTAAAAACGCAAGTTAGTCAACCAAAAATACCAAAGTCAACAGAAAATTTGTGAAACAAGCCTTAGGGTATTTAACAAAAATATTCTTGCGTATTTTAAACACGCTTACAAATCTCAACCTTCGGTATATTGTTGGATCTAAAGGGTCGAGGGAAAACGGAAAGGCCTAAATAATCACAAGACTTATAATACAAAAACAAAATTGTCCTACCTGTTAGATCCAACCGGGGGCGTAGCGTAGGGTACACCTAAAAAAACTTCCAGGGGACTTAAATATCGATGTTCATCCATAGCCAACACTATGCCCTGTAATTTTCCATATTTAGTTTGCACTATTCTACTGCTTATTTTAAATTTAACGTTTGCTTTTGGCAGCGGATTCGAAGGATTTAAATAATACTTTTTATAATCTTCATAGTTGCTGTAACTGTTCTCGTTACCGTAAAACTTGTGTAGAAAATCTTCACTATGGAAGTAGGGATTCTGTTCAAAATTGACTTTTGTGTAATCGACGTTTTCGTTTTTAATATTATCATGATCATCGTAGTTATCTTCAGCAGGAGAATCATTTTGGTTACTATGATCAACCTTATGTACATTCTTTTCAGGTAAGTGTCGATTCATATTGGTAGTATTAGAATTAACAGATTGTAAAGATATAAAAGAAAATACAATAAAATAATAAATATTGAACGATATAAGTTTTTGGGCGGGATATTTTAGTCTATTTCTTGCAACACATTTTTCACTGTCATTTTGGAACATAATAGAGTCACAAGGTTTAGTCCGAGCTTTATGGAACTGTCCAATTTGAAACATATTTTGTCATGTTACACTTTGAGTTTTGTTTTTATCTATGCAATCCATCGCCATAACGTTTTGTCGCATCTCTCTGCATCTGTAACAAAAGAAAACGACATTTACTTTTAACATTTCAATGGATTGCTTTACATAATAAGTTTATTTTAGTTTTGAAATCTAAATTTTAAAATCTTTATGGATACAAGACACAGCCTAAATAACTTCAGGCTTACAAACTTTACGCGCGCAACCAAGAACTGCACAACAGCGGGGCGCCTGTTACTAAATTTTTAATTTACCACTACACTTCCAAACTCTGCACTAACAAGTTGCAAGTCCGTAGGCAAAGTTCCCCAGTTTACATGGACGCGAGTCTAGGATGAGGGAAACTTTATCGATAGCGGTCAACTGATTCCAGAAAAGAAACATTTAGAGTTAGTTCCTGTTGGTTGGCAGCTTGGCCACTTTTTGAAACTGACTGAGGGAAAAGTTTTGTGAAGCTATCTCAAGACAATAGACTAAACATGATACATTTAATACATTGCAAACTTTAGTTGGCAGACTCAGTTGGAATTTTGAAAGCTTTTCTGCTAAATTGCAAGGCAACAAATTCATACCAGTCCGCGCTTTAAGATCTTTGTTAATTAGTTAAATTTTCATGTGAATAATAAGATTTGTTTAAAAATTCTGAGTTTACAGTAAATACACTTTTAATTGCTTCTTGAAAACAATTACCTCTTTATGGCCTTTAAGAAAATTTGTAATAAAAAGGCTTGTTTTACGGTTAAAGACTTTTTTAAATTTATAAAAGTTGTTCCCAAAACTGTAGACTAGGTAAACCATTTTTCTGTTTTAAACTATCAAACAAAATACCATCCTTGTTTTAAAATTGCAAATTGGTTCTATTATTTCACTTGTATACTTGGTTTCTTACTAAATGTTGTATTTTTTCGTAAATAGAAACAATACAATAAACATCGACCCTTCCGATTGCGTCGTTGCAGTCATTTGGATTAGAAATGGGTTCTCTGAAAGGTCAGAAGGGATAACTTCAACGCTTCGACCTAAAAGGGTTCATTCAGCCAACCTACCAACTTGCTATTTTGTAACATGATTAAACCTGGCCAAGTTCAGTGAACTTTATGTATGGGTTTGGAATTTTGTGACGAATTGATGACATTGTATGTAATACAAAACCACATAAATTCTGTATAGATAGTATTTATACCGCGATCTAATCTTAAATACGTTGTGTGTGTAACATGAATCCATTGAAATTTGTAAGAAGGCACGTGTTTTTGTTAATTTAATCTCACTTAATTTGAAAAATTAATTGCGAAAGCAATTAAAACCAAATTAATTATAACAACGACCTTACAAAACTTGGTGGCCTTATTTGCAAGAATAAATTTCATAGTAGATTTTAATAAGAAGGCAAGCTGTCTGTTAAAATACAAAATTAAAGCGAAACGCTAAAATTTTACTTTCACTATTATTGACTAAACAATTAGTTTTAACTGGATAGGTGTATTAGGTGTACATGTCGTGCAAGTGGCAAAATTTTTTCTAATCAAATCTGATATCTTTTTGACAAACCAAACAATATGAAAAAGAGAATACACTTCTCTTTTGTAGACAACGTTGTAGGAATGTAGCTACTGATACGATCAAATTGCAAGGGGTGACGCATTCTTATCATCGTCTCAAGACGACGTGGGTCGAATGTCATCTCCGAAATTCTCGAGAACCATCCATTGGGGAAAAGTGTTCAGAATTTGTTATTGAAATCTTTAAATGAACAATAGATTTCGGGTAGAGTATACCCTATCGTTGTCATCAGTTTAATAAAGAATTCGACTTATTGAAGAAAAATTTAAAAAGTATTTTGATTTGATCACTTGCGACTTGTGCCTTTCGCTTGTTACCCGAATTTTGGATCTGATCAGGGTACAAGCATAAGAATAAATTACAAGGTTTGTCATAAAGATTATATCAAGTGTCTACAACTAAGAGCCGTTAAATAATCTAAGATGAAGTTGTTGTTGACGATTTTTTATACAGGTAAATGTATTGAGTCCTAACTTATTATTATCTTAAAAATCCTAACAAGCACACGCACCTAGTGCTCTACGAAAAGAAGCATTTTTTAAATCAGTACAAGAGAGTACAAGCGTATACTTACTTTCCTATGATTTTTATAACATTCTGCAAGAGTTGCTCTCTTGCAGAATATTATAAATATCTATATTTTGGAAGTCTTCCAAAAAAGGAATTAATTTGACAAAGGCTCAATGTATGATGGACACGTACCATATTATGGCGAGTTTCAAGGAGACTGGTATAATAAAACGACCAGCTGGGAATATTAATGTGGAAGTATTGATTTATTCTTAAATGTCTCTGGCCAAGGACAAAAAATATTTGTTTGAATCATGTATATTAATATATCTTTTGTCGGTTTTCAAGAGCAAAAATCAACCTCCACAAGCAATAATTTGCTTTAAATTTCACAATAAACGAAATTATGTTAAACGTTAGGTTTTATATAAAACTTTCTCTTGTGTCCTTAAAAGTATTCAAGATTGACGTCATTAAAATTTACCCAGTTTTGGAGTCATGTCGCATTTTGAATAGGAGACATAGGAGTGTTACATACATTTCATTACATAAATAAGAACAGGTTTTATATACATTTGGATGCGCTCTCGCGTTTCAGGTTAAATTTACTTTTAGTTAGTTTCGTTCTGCGGTTTTTCTCGCCTGAGATTTATTATTCTTAAGTGGTGTCTATCGGTCTTGGTTATCAGACGTTTTTGTGAACCGATTCGTTCCGAGAAATGGAGATTTAAGGTATGCAAAAGAATAAGATATGTATTACACCTGACAAAGTGAAAAATACAATAATTTTCTCAATTTTGGTAATGTAGTTCTTTTCTGTAATAATAAAGGCGTGTTTCCTTAGGAACCTTGCGAATAAGCAGGTACCTAAATTACCTCTCCGTAGAAACTAAGGAGTTGGAGGAACCTTTACTAACACAAAGCAAAACTTTGCGATATAACTTTACTACCAGAGCTACCTACGAGACCTCTGTCAACATAAATCCTTTCCATTCTAACTTAATTGCTGAATACCTCGCTCAACTGCCTTCTGAAATCAAATCAGAAATCCCAAAATTCAGTGAACTGAGTACATGCGAGGAGATGAGTTATTGGTTTACCAATTGGTCAACAGGGGTTTGTGAACGCTTGACCTACGTTACTGTCAACCACAATCACAATGGCAAGCTCCTACAAATCTACTTAATCGTCATTCGCAAATAGATTGTTAGCTTCTGGGATCGACGAAGAATTTTGTTGGACAAGGTGCGAAGTAATTTTGTATTATACTTTGATGACTGGGAGATGTAAAAAGCCACTTCTAGTGAAGATACTCTACATAGAACAAACTAAACGCGGATAGGTAGATAAAAGCCACATTAACCTAGTTGTTGAATAAATACCATTTACTCAACAATACCATTTTCTCGTGCCTTTGCCCTGCAGTGGGACCCTGAGCAGGCTACGAAGAAATAAATTTAGTCATTTTAAGAATCAGTAATACGTACTAACTCGGCATTTTAAGATAAATCCGAAGTACACTGGAGTAGAGTAAAGTAGGTCAGTATTTTTAACCGGCTGCCTTAGAAGGAAGGTTATGTTTTCAAGAGTATCTGTGAATGTATGTGGACAACAAATCTCTTTTTCACGGTCTACTGCTTAAACGCCATAATGGATTTTGACAAATGAGGTGTCGTTAGATTTGTCTCAGCATCGCAAGTGACACTGGCTAACTAAAATTTCATTACATAATTAAAAATGACGTAGGTATTTTAAACACAAATCATAACTTTGAAATAACTGCAGTCGGGTTTTGTTTTTTTAATGTCGGTTTTTGTTATGCTTGATTCTTTTGATAGTAGGTGCCTAATATGTAGCCTGTGTAATGTCGCACTGCAGGCTACATAAAAAAGTACCTCATATTTTTTTCTAATGAAAATAAAGAACAAAAATATATCGTATTTTTTTTGTCAGTACTTATCGCACTGCAGATGGGTAAAATTTTCATGCTTGAAACGGCAACGCTCTCCCGACCCAATTATATGTATCCCGCAGCAATTTATACGAGGCAATACGTCAGCGCGTCTACACACAAGAGATAAAGAATATAGCCATGCAAATCACAGAAACGGTGTATTTGTATGCAAATTCAACGGCTTTGCTGGCCCACAGACAATGGCCGTGTTGTCTGTGTTTCGTCAGTACTCTCTACAAAGGGATAAATCGTCGGACCAAAGGGGAATTTGCCGCCGCCTCTTGGACGCATAATGAAGAAAAGGTCTGTTTAGTTTCGACTTGATGACCTTTGACAACGAAACTCGATTAAACCCTGGGGAAAGCCCTTTGGTATTGATTATTGTTCTTGACCAATGAGAATTCCAATCCTTGTATTTTCAGTGGTTCTAAAACCGATTAAACCATTTTAAAAGAATAAAAATAAACTGAAACATGTTTAATACTAACAAAGTAAGGATGTAAGTGCTTTTTAATGTTATTGTAAAAATAAAGTCCTTTTTGCACAGGAAGAGAAAATAAAAACGCAAGATAATTAGCAAATCCAGTTTCGTCCCGACCGTCCATTTAACTTCGAATTAAGTATTTCCTGAGAACAAAAAGCAAAAGGACAATCCAACCACTGCGTCTAGAAAAAATAAAGAGAGAAACAGGAAAAAGTCGAGGAATGGAAAATTTATTCATCGTTAGCCCTCAAGCATGCCAGTGTCGCGAGAAAATGGCAGGACAGGGCCATTGGATAGTAAAAGTTAGTACTACAGCAAGGAATTAAAATCTGAATAAATTCGAATCATTTTTAAGAAACGAGTACTTTCTTAGGAGGGACTTATACGAGGTGAAATTTTACTAGTGACCGATAGCGAAAACTCAGAACCGGCTGGCGATAAGGAACAACTTTCCCCAAGGAACATAGGTCAACGAAATATGAAACAAATTTTTGGACGTCCCATACAAAATTGCCGATCAGCTGATTTGAGTTACTATGGTAGGTCAATTCTTTTTTCGTATTTCGACCTATGTTCCTTGGGGAAAGTTGTTCCTTATCACCAGCCGGTTCTGAGTTTTCGCTATCGGTCACTAGTAAAATTTCACCATATATTTTTCGAACCTTGTATCATCCAAAAAATCCCTGTGTCACTGGTCTGCCAGAAGATCAAATGTATTTTTTTTTCAATACTTTGATACTTTTGTGCGGAAGCGGAAGTGCTACAATCAATTTCAACCCACGCCAGTTCTAAGTTAAAATTCAGCACGATATAGATTCAAAGCGTCGTTCCGGTATTCCCAACACATTTTGCATAGACAATCGACTTTCAAAGAATCTCTTCCAGAAAGTTAACTCCTGGAGCCATCAGCAAAGTCGGACATTTGTATGCTAACTGGCAGTGAGGCAAACACACTGCTTGTTCAGAGTGGCCGTTGAAAAAAAACAATAGTTTCCCTAAATACCTATTTAGATTCTGGGTCGAATTGCTAAGTGTGGATACTGTTTATTTTATTAGAGGATTTCCGAGCTCCTGACTCGTTTTCAAAGTTTTATACCAGAAGAAATGGGTTTCGAATCTCGCCGTATAAAAGTATACTATGGTACTTGCACAATGGGTATTGGTAGGTAGTTTGTTGACTCAGGTTTTTTTAATGTAGATACTGAAATGAAAATTTATTTCTCATATGAAAATTTAAACAGATTTTTGTTAACGTGTTGCTAAGAGAGCGAGCGACGTTCTGTAGGAGCGTCAACTCGTAGAAGTTGTAAGCTAATAAATTACAGGAGCTGCGGCACCCAAGCTTGCTAGACAACCGGATAGTTCTGAGGCTGAGCCCACCAACAGTGTAACTACCTACAAGCAAACACAAGCCACATTTGTCCTACCGGACGGCTAACTCTATGTTTACCTAGGCGCAAAAGTCTCGAGTCGTGTGTATGCATAACTACGTGGGATCCAACTTTCAAAAACCTGAGTTTCCTGTTTTAGTCTAAGAAGCAAAAAGTAATTGAGTAAGAAAAGCATTGAAATCAAAGGATCTAAGACAAACGAGCGGAATAATAACAAAACTCTGTAATCAGGGTCACAAAAAAGGGTTAAGGGTAGAGGAAAACGTAAACGAAACTAGGAATTATATAATTAGGGTTCAGTGTCCATCAGGAAGGAATTCTCTAGGGTCGCTGGGCAATTTGCGAGATGGTCAAAGGGTCTCGCTTGTTTTCGATGTGTTGCTGTTTAACTGCTGCAATAAATGGTTGTACGGAAAGCCTGCGTGATGTGTTATAGGCTGCCTTAGCTATGGGCCTCAGAAAAGATAATTAATTATCTTTTAATCTAGTTTTGGATGTTATGCATTAAATTGAACTTTTTCTATAATATGAAGGTACTAACATTTTTAACCACCAAAGAGATGTCATTTAGCGACAGTTGATGATCAAGACCATCAACTAGAACTTTTGGTCGAGATAATTGATACGAAAAACAATGGCTAGAAGTATTTTTTAGCGACTCTCATTTTAATTGTTTTACATTGCTTGGTATTGAATAGACTTACATATATTTTGTTTCTCAATTAAGACATACCAAGGCTTTATTTTAAAAGACAATCAAATTCTGGAGCAACAATAATGTCTGAAGATGAACGACCTTAAACATTTTAAATCTTTCTCAAGCATCGTAACAAGTTCTCACAACGTGCTCGAAATATGATTATGGTTGGTAATAAACAACCTTGCAATGTAGGTAACGTATGTTGTTGCTTGTTATCTACTTCCATTTTGTTTCCTTGTCGGGATTCCGCCTAATGGAAGAAGGGAATGAAACTTGCTCGTTTTCAGTCTGTTCGAGACATCAGCAGTAATGTAATGTTGTTTTACTAGGTTGTAAAGTAGTCTTTCTATCTTTACCGGTGTTTTACTGGAAATAATATTAGATTAACTCAATAAGCAATAATCTGTCTGTCATGTCTTATATAAAATTAAATAGGTGGGTAAATAAATATTGAATACGATGTTGTAATTCATATTTTTCAAGACTTGTTTAATTTCAATTAGAAATGTTACGAGTATGCTGTATCTAATATAAATAAAAATTAATGGCGCAAACTATACAAAATTTAATGTGTACTACAGAGGGTGCATATTAGTAGTGCAAACAAAACTAGGCTAGAGACAAGTCTAGAACTTTTTTATAAGTAAAAAAATACTTCCCACTTTTATTGAAATTTTTTGAAAACGAAATACCTTTAACGAAAATCCGAAGTTCCCACGCGAGTTAGAATCTTTTCCTACGTCTGTTTGCATGTACTCGGTCTCACGAAAAAAGAATACATTTCCTGAAATGATATCGTACTTGAACCTTTCCATTATGGCCAGTTAGACGGAAAAAAGATATTCGATTTATTTTGAAAGGCGAGAATGGAATGCTCCTTTTGATTTTATTATCTGTAAAAATATACTTGCGACCGTTTTTCCGGTAGGAGGTACCTTTCTCAGTGCGGATGCGTTTAATATAATATATCTGTCTATTATTGTTGTAATTTATTTGCACACAGGCATGACGTGAATTTTTGCGGTCACACAAAACACTTTTTCTGTAACGATGACAAATGTTTGCGTTCTAAATCATAAAGCAAAGCTTTTAAATTGCCGCATTTTTAGTTTCGACCTGCTCGCTCCCATTTTCATCAATTTCTAAAAATGTTATTGTGTGTTTGTTAATATTATGAAGTTTTTGATTATGTACTGCTATTTCTAACATTATAGTGATAAATTAATGCCTAGCTCATTACAAGCGTTTGCAAAAAAAAATGAATATTTTTTGTGAAACTCCAACGCCAAAGCAAGAGAGGCGGGTTGACAAGCGAAAATCTGGTGTCAGGCACACCTGCCAGCCCAAAAATAATATTAAAATCTCAGATAATCCAGCAGGTAAGTCCTTTAAGCTGTCACCGTGGAGCATCAGCCCGAAGATTATGAGTTTATGGAATGTTCCGCGTGACTCAATATGCCAGACGATACGTGACATACTGACAACAAGATTACTTCTAAACCAGGATCTAAATAGGATTCAATGGCTGGCAAATATCCAGCTGAGTCAAGTCATGTCAAATAAGGTTTACACTGGTTTGTGTGTGATTTAAGGCTTCTGTAAAATATTTCTTTTACCTCGTAGGTTCTGTTTAAGATATATGTAAAAATAAGAACCCTAATCATGCCTAAAATGTACTATACTGGGTTATTTTTTAGTCAGTGCGCAAACTTTGCAGGGTGTTTCTACTCGTGATTCTGAACAACTTTTATTATGGGACCACCTGCGAATTCGCAAAAAAAAATTTGGCTGTTCCATAGAAAAATTCATACCTACTCGGAAAAAATGTATGGAACAACCAAAAAATTTTTTTAGATTTCGCAGGTGGCCCCATAGTAAAAGTTGTTCAGAATCACGAGTAGAAACATCCTGCAAAGTTTGCGCACTGACTAAAAAATAACCCTGTATTCATTCGTGTAAAGTCATTTTATTGACCGCGACCTACAACACTTAATAAAATCTTTTGTCAATTCTCCAATTAAGATGCCTCCTAGGCTAGATGGTAAACTCATCGATTCTAGATAAATACAGGGTGAAAGGTAATTCGTTACATTCCTCGGAGGGGGTAACCTATTTACCTAATATAAATACAAGCAAAATAAATTTAAAAAACGTTGTCGAAGTGCATGTTAAGCTATAAAATGTCCCCATGTCAGAGGAAACTAAAAACATACAAAAAAAAAACCTATTTACCGGGAAAATCGATTACTTCTTATACCGCCCTACCCAGGAGTTGGTACGGGAAATAAATTGTCAAAACAGCAAAATATGATACAAGAACGTCCCTTGAGATTCCAGTTATTTCCAGTTAAATTCAGTAAGCGTCAAAATCTTTGCTAAGTACAGAGTGAGCCATCTGTAAAGTGGCCCCGCGCGCCGTCTCCCTAATTTGTGGCTCGGTGAAGATCGTTATATGGCGGGATCTTAGACCATAATGTAGTATAAGAAATTTAAGAATAAAGAGTCTGTAAACTCAGCAACGATGTTATTTGCGATGATTAATCAACAATATTGTTGTAACAAGGTCAGCTGAGGAACAAATTAAATAAATTCCCTAGTTGTTTTTGTACCTACCTCAAACTTAATTTACATAATAATTAACTGTAGTTTATTATTTATTAACTACCAATTCAAAAGGACTTAATAGGTACAACGAGATTTTTTCGTAAGCTGCCAGCTTAGGTTTACGTAAAATTTTATTGTTTTAGAAATGTTTTCTAAAAGTAAATTATTCTTCTTTTTATTGACTGCAACGGGAAGTTATACTTCTATCGGTGGAATGCCTGCAATAAATCTGAAAGCCTACCACTCAGACAGAACAGTCGTTTAGTTGCCCTTTCAAATTGCTTCTATAGAAAATTCCCTACATAAAACCTTTTAGTAAGTAAGTCCTTTTAATAAACCCTTTAAATAAAGCAATGAAATCTCTGTTTAACGCGCAATTGAATTTTATTGACGGTTGACCTCTAAACAAGGTTTATGGGCATAGACAAGATCTAGTACGGTTGAGTAGTGAAGCCATAAAATCGCTTATCTTGCAAACAGGGTATCATTACTATCCTTTCAGCCAGTATTGACATACAAATACAAATTCTTTATTATAAATGATAAAACCATAACCGATAATATTTTATGACAGTGAATCTCAGTGGTTTTGTTTTATGTTTTTCTTGTTTTGTCGAATTATAATAAACCATTAATTCTTTTAAAATTGGTGCTGTTAAAAAAAAATTATGTTTATCTAATATTGTGGTCTCAATGCCGTGTTACACCAGCTTCTTTTCTATTTTCTAGTTAGCTGGCCTTATGATGCAATAAAGTATAAAATTGAAGAAAAATGTACCTACTATCAGTGGCATAAGGTCTTTCCATTCCCATCGACTTCCCTTTTAAATATTTACAAATCCATACTTCAGGAGACAACAAGAATACAATAGCATTGCAGTACAGGGTAGGTAAGTATTTTTGTGCTCAAGCTTTCCTTTGTTAAAATGTGACCCTTCGCCACTGCTACCTATTATTAAAACTCATTGCATTGAAACATCTGACCTTAAATTATGATAAAGTCTGGGAAATCAAGCCATCTGTTGAATGAATCGAATACCACCAGATGAAACACGGCATTACTTCCAAAGTGAATAAGTTAATTAAATTTAAATAAGAAATGACAGTCAAAATTTCCCTCCTTTTGTTTGAAATAACGACTACAGTTAATTGAGTTGTCTCGTCGGAGTAGGGTGACCTTTCATTAGTATGTATGAAGAATCCGAAAAAATCTACTAACCTAAACATATCTAATTTAGTAGATTCTTCCTCAAGGCACATTTTTGCAATACCTATTAAGAAATTTTTATTTTTAGTATTACCGTATTAAGTTGTTCATGTTTTAATAGGCCAGGGTAAGAGATGTATTTTTTTTTCAATTAGCTGTATTTTTTGTACTTCTAAATAAACATCTCTAGGTATTTGATTTAATTATTGCAACAAATTAATTTTTGAATTTGGCATATGAAATCAACATACGATATTTTATAATTATAATATTTCCCTCCGTTTTAAAAATGAACTTGTGTTTTTTTCTTATGGTCGCCCCACTTTTAAGTAATGAAATTTTATGACACTCATTAATATTACCATGGCCGGTGAGAACAGTTTCAAAATGTTACGTCTTGTAGTAGAAAATAAAGGTACATTTGTCTGTAAACTTCAAGTTGGTAAAATATATTGTGTTAATTTTGTAAAATGGAATTTGTTCATAGCTTGTTTGGTTGGGCAAAGACTTGCAGTACCAATTTAACAGCTTGTTTTGAGCTCTTACGTTGAATTATTTCACTTGACCAGTTCTTCTAATTCTCTAACTTGTGTGTGTCTAACAGAAGCCTTCAGATTTATTAGGATTGGACTTTTATTTTATTATTATTTTTTCTTAAATAGCCCTAATAGCGATACGAGTCAGCAGACTGGGACGAGATGCGTGCTTTCTTTGCTTCATACCCGTAACGGCAAATGTGTTTCTCTTCGGAAGACCCCTCATACGTCGCTGATGCGATCACAGCTGTAATCCGGCAGGGAATGGAATATTTCATTCCTTTCTCCGATATCCCTCTCGGTTATAAAGCCCAACCTTGGTTCAATGCGGACTGTGCGCGAGCTGAGGCTCGTAAACAGTCCGCTTACCAAGCTTGGGTAAAAGCTCGTGATCGAAAAGTGCGAGCGAGAAGAGTGCGAGCAAAGAAGAGAGCATATAATGGCGCCGCCAGGTATTGCAAACGGGTGCTACGAAAAGCTAGGTTCGACCATAATAGCCGTATTGGGGCAAAGCTTGCATCATACCCACCGGGTAGTAAGCAGTTCTGGTCCCTTTCGAAATCAGTCGAATCCAACTGCCGTCCCTCACTACCTCCAATTCAGAAACCTGATGGGTCGCTTGCCCACACCGCGGCAGAGAAAGCAAATTTATTTGCCGATCTGTTTGCGAGCAACTCTCGTATAGACGCTGGCTCGAAATATCCACCCACCTTACCTCACTGTGATTCTTTGATGTCTGAGATCACAGTGCACAATAAAGAGGTCCGTAGAGCCCTTCGCAGTCTGGACGTGAACAAGGCCAGTGGTCCTGATGGCATACCAGCAAGATTGTTGAGGTATTGTGCGCCTGAGTTGTCTCCTGTACTGACACGCTTGTACCGCCTCTCTCTCGTGTCAAAAATTGTACCAAAATCTTGAAGCTTGCCAATGTGCAACCTGTGCCCAAGAAGGGTAGCCGTGCCGACCCTAGCAACTATCGACCGATCGCCATCACTTCCGTACTCTGTAAGGTTAAGGAAAGAGTTCTGAACTGCAAACTGCTTTCGTACCTCGAAGACAATGATCTTCTCAGTGATTGTCAATATGGCTTCCGCCGAGGGCGTTCCACGGGAGATCTTCTAGTGTACGTAACGCATTGCTGGGGCGAGGCCATTGAAAACCACGGCGAAGCAATAGCAGTGTCGCTGGACATTTCAAAGGCCTTCAATAGGGTGTGGCATGCGAGTCTGTTGAGCAAGCTTCCAGCGTACGGCATACCCACTGGCTTCTGTAGCTGGGTGGCTGACTTTCTGAGTGAACGGTCGATCCGAGTGGTCATAGACGGCTGCTCCTCTGACCTCAAGGCTATTGACGCCGGAGTTCCTCAGGGTCTGTACTCTCCGCGACGCTTTTCCTGCTGCACATCAATGACCTTCTATCTTCAGGAATTGTTGGGTACGCAGATGACAGTACTGTCACCGAGAAATATCTGTCCGGCGCAGGAGCCAGTGGTGATGAAATCCAAAGATTGAGAAAGGCTATGATTGAGCGTACGAGCCTGACGTTAAGTAACGTCTCCCAGTGGGGCGATGACAATCTCGTCAGCTTCAATGCTTCAAAAACGCAGGCGTGTGTTTTCTCCGCAAAAAGGAGTCCTTTCACCTTTTCTCCTACTTTTCGGGGTACATCTGTTCCAGTGACCAACACTCTTCAACTCCTTGGCATGGAGCTGTCCTCTGACCTCAACTTCGGCACCACCATCGAGTCCAAGGCTCAAATTTCAGCTAGAAAGTTGGGCGTCCTGAATAAAGTCAAGCGGTACTTCACGCCTGAACAGCTTCTAACTCTTTATAAAGCTCAAGTCCGATCTTGCATGGAGTACTGCTGCCACCTTTGGGATGGCTCGGCTAAATACCAACTTGCTGCAATGGATTCGGTGGAACGCAGAGCCAAGAGATTAATAGGCGATAAAAAACTGGTGGCGACCAAGCTTCACAGCCTGGCTCACCGCCGCAAGGTTGCTTGCCTATCGGTCTTCTACAGATTGTACTTCGGAGAGTGTGCGCGTGAGCTGCATGAGCTCATACCACCGTCTCCTTTCTTCCATCGGACATCCAGACGCACGGCCGGCTACCATCCGTTCTTAGTTGATATACCCACATTACGCACTAAGCGCTTCAAATCATCTTTCATTATGCGCACGGCTAAAGAATGGAATTCCCTGCCTGCGTCTGTATTTCCGAGTGCATATAACCTGAATCTCTTTAAGTCTAGAGTGAATAGGCATCTTCTGGGCAAGCTCGCTCCACCGTAGATCCCATCTCTGCTCTAGGGTAAGATTGGGGTCAATAGTAAGCCCATCATAGATAAAAAAAAAAACAACATAATATGAAAAAAGTGTACTTTCGTGGAACTTGTTATTAAAACTAAATAAGAGAGTTCTGCCTTTCCACTCATTGATAAATATTGCTTGTTTTCTTTCCATTACCAAGAAGTTAACGCTCCTACTCAGTGCTATATATTTGCTTTATGTTATGAAGATCCAAACTGCCGTCCATTCCATAGGTAATGAAATATCAACAAGGCGAAATAATTAAGAATTAATATTCGATTAACTTTTTGAGTGAAATTAATTTTTATTTATGCAGATTATGTCACAATATCTAAAAGAAAATACAGTTTTTATAAAAATAATGTAGTTGATTGTGATTTTGAATGGAACGTCGAAAAATTGAAATATTTTTTTATGGAAAGTTGATCAGTTTCATGGTCCGAATGCACCGTACAAGTTTTCGGGGAGCTGTCTTTTACAACCCGCATAAATTTTTTAATGTATTGGAATTTTTTATGCACTCACAGCGCTACAATTATTCTCATAAATTGAAAATAGGAAAATTTACTAGCGACAGTCCTGGGTTCAAGTCCCGGCGGTCGCTAGTGAATTATTCAATTTTCTCATTTTCAACTTATGAAAATTTTTGAAGGTATGTTCTACTCACGAAACTGAATAACACGAGAAAAAATATTTAGACCGCCCATACAAATATGTTCAGAAAGTGTGTCACTTACCTACGTCACTGAGATTTTTTCGTATTTAGAAGAAATTTTTCAAATAAAATTGTTTAGTTTTTTATTAGAACACGCTCTTCAAATATATATTTTTATGATAAATTACACTTGATATTGATGTTATAATGTTTCCGAGAATACTGCAGCTTTTCATAATTTGAAAATAGTCGTGAATCTGAGCAGTATGCGCTGTCTCAGTAAATTCTCAAATTGTCTTATTGTCAAAATATCACGTAGAACTATTGAAGATAATGTGTAATATTCTGATAAGCAGACTGAACCTGAAATTCTCATTTACAAGATTCCTGAGGGTAAAATTCTTATGAACTTGTAGGTACAATTTGGTATATTAAATTCTGCGATCAAAGGTCACGAAGTTATGTAGACCACAGGGTTGGAATAGCTTGGTGGCATGAAATGTGGTCCGAATTTTTTGACAGGAGTCACTACTTTTAATGCATGGTTTAAAATTATATAACTTTTTGTATTACTTTGTCATGGACACCGGTAACTCCTCCTAAACCACGCAATGGATTTTGATGCGGTTTTTTCGTTAATAAGTGATCCAAGAGGATGATTTATTTGTATGATGCATGTCAATAAAACGAACCGCCGGGCGGACAGCTAATAGGTTTATAAATAAAGCGTAGATTTGAATTTATTATATATTTTTAAGTTGAGTGGCTAAACAGATGGAGTTTGTCCAATTAATTTTGTTAATGCGTGTGATGTCGGCTTAGAATAGCATCATTCATTCCCCGCGGGTGTCGTAAGAGGCGACTAAACGTCTTGAGCCTGTTTAGGTATAAATTTACAATTTTAGGCGACAGGCTGACAACCTTTTACTATTAATAGGGATATCCTGGTTTTCTGGAAAACCCTCAAATGTTTGTCAGATGTGGCGATGGCGACCACATGTTTACGGTCGCCAGCGTTCTGCCTACCCCGCAAGGGTTAAAGGCGTGATTTATGTTTGTTTGTAATTTATGTCGAAAGGGACACCGACTCGACCGACGATCCGTTGAATCCTACAGTCAAGAGTACAGGTTATTTACGTTGGAAGTTATACTTAAGTTAAAGTATTAAACATCATTTTCCTTTCAGTATTTTTTTTTTCTTATTGTACCTTCAAAATAATGGAATTATACTTGGATCGCATTCCTCGAGGCAAAAGAAAGGGTCAAAAGGGGGATCTTTTATACTCGTAAACACAATGTTGTCCAAAAATATGAACCAAAGGCCTTCCGGCCGCTCTTTATGAAAAAATGCGGGTTTAGAAATAGAAGATTAATAATTATTCTCTCATTATTTTTGGAAATAGTGTACAGATATCATGGCAGTTAACCTTATTCTAAAAACGATAAGGATTGCTTGCCTAAGCCTTGACTCTCCGTCTGTTGAGTTTGGCTGGAGAAGTCCACACTATCACTGGCCACACATTTCCAAAAAGGAGGTAGGTATACAAAAAAATATTGCAACCGAAAATGTGTGTCTACAGATTTATTCATTAATCTGGGGGCACGGCAGTGCCCCCACCAAGTCGAGCTGAAAGCGGCACGGCCGTACCATCCTTTTCTCGAACCAGTTCAGGCCATTTTTGACCCCCCCATAACTCCCTTGTCGATAAGTTTAGAACCCTCATTTTAAAATATCTTATCAAGCACTGCATAGACACGACACATTTCAAATTTCATTTAATTTGTACCAGTAGTTTAGAAGTTATAGTTAGTCAAAGTTTCTTAATTTTCTGCCTGACTGACTGACCGATCATCAAAATTCTAAGGTACTTCTAGCAGACTGAGGAGCTTGAAACTTAGAATACACCTTGTATTTAGTGTATGAATTAAGGGAAAACTATAACATTCTGCAAATTCGGTTGCAACCGCATAACTAACTTTGTATTTCCATACAAATGTATAGGATTACAAAGTTAGCTTTGGGGGATGTAGTTCCAGATAAGAGAAAGAGGAAGACTATCTACAAAAAGAAATGAGATCCCACCAAAAACATTTACTTGTAAAAAGAACCAAGTCTCGCCTCTCAGTTCATCTACTGTAAAAAGTTGTGAGATCCATGTGATGCCAAGTCGGTTATTGATTTATTAAAGGACTACTTCAGGGAACTTTCATCTTAAGCTATTGCGTAATTAGGTAACAGACATCATCTTACAGTAACTATATCGATATTTAAAAACTTTTATATTTTGACGTATTTTGTTGTATGACGGACAAACATGATCAATCCCTTCGGTTTGGTTATTAACAAACAAAGATAGCACTACCAAGTTGACTACACAACCTTGTCCAAATATGAATCGAAACGCAGTACCAATCGAATACGCGGCGATGTAGTAAAGTTTAATAGTTGTCAAAGTTTTAAAATATAACGGTACCCTCTTGACATTCTGTATTAGGACTTTGGTGAATAAAGATGTGAAATTGTGTAAAGTGTTCCTGAATTATTATTTTTCACATATCAGAAGTATACAATTCACGTCCTATTACGCTCAAACCATGCATGACTGATAAAGTATATAAAAGCGCGACGAGTTTTGCAAAAGCGCCTGCACCAGAAGAAAAATATGGAGTCGTATGACGAACGAAAAGCGAAAAATGGAACAACGACATCATGGATCGTCCTGGACTGTTTGTGGTGAAGAAATGTTATGGTGCACGTAATGCAATAGCTCCCACTATGACCAAGATTCAGAAAGGTACGTCTGAGAGTTATTTATAATAATTATTAATTACCTTGTGCTGATAAACGATCACATTAAAGGATTACCTAGATTCTTATAGATTTGATAAATTTCTAGTATCATGCCTTTGTCCTTTACGGGGTTGGCAGGGCATGTTCGGCATTTGTCTTGTCTGACAATGTTTGAGGGTAATTTGAGAAAATTTTGCAGTTCATTGCCCAAAATTGTAAAATAAAATGGAATTTTTGAGTCCTATTGTCGATTTTTACGGCCCCCACGTTGAGTAAAATGACGTGATGCTAGCCTAAACCGGTATCACTCGGTATCAGTCATAATTCTAATACATTTTTTTCCTTTCATTTCATGATGTATCACCGGTGGACCCTGGTAAAATATATCGATCTAATGAGGCGATGAATGGCTGCTATCAGCTGATGAAAGGTGGCGGAAGTTGCGGATTTCTGGACGGACGGAAGCATTGCATCATTAAGGGTGAACTCGCGAAACTATTTGAATGACAGGTGCGTGAACCAGTTCTGATGATAACTATGGTACTTTAATTGGTCGAATACTTAATTAGTTTTGTGTCGAGTCGAGAACTTATTGCACCGTCATCTCAAGTGCGCGAAGGCGTAATAGGCATCTGGCTGTATCAATGAGTCAGTTGATGTATTTTTTTTTTTTTATGCTGGCTAGTTTTTTTTGAACCACATGCATAGGTAACAAAAAAAAACATTAGGTTCTTGATATCAGTTTTTTAAGTTTCCAATGTTATTTTTGTTTACATGTTGCGACATTGGTTGGAGGAGCCATTGTATCACAGCAAAGACATGGAATGGAGTTTTGCATCACCAATGTTCAGTCACTGATGTGATGGAAAGAAGAACATCAATACGATAATTATTAGTTGGTAAAAGTGGACATTTGAATATTTGATATCGATGCGGTAATATTACGTAATGTTAGGTAAACGAAAGTATTTTTAAAGTAAGTTAACAAGTAAACAGGTAAACGAGTAAACGAGTATCAGTTAAATGAGTAAGCAAAGTTAATAAAGTTCAGCAATTTTGGCGTGACAAAAGTGTCAAAAAATAGAAGTTATTTATCATATTGTGACAAAATTAATACAAAAACAGGTGTGTACCAATCTATGTAATTTTTGTATCAAAAGGGTATTTTTATCGTGCTTTCGGAGGGCACGTTAAGCCGTCGGTCCCGTGCTTTCGGAGGGCACGTGAAGCTGTCGGTCCCGACTACAGACGGCGGTCGTTAAATGCTGAACCCGGGTTTGTCCCATTGTGAAAAAAGGGTAGTGTCCCACAAAAAAAAAAGGGAAAGTGTCCCACAATCATAACGGGTGTGTCTCATAATCATAAAGGGTTTGTCCCATAAATATAAACGGGTATGTCCCACAATGAAAAAGGGTTTGTCCCATCCATAGTGAAAATTATGTTCGCCTAGTAATAAACAAAACGCTGAATGAAAATAATATTTATGAAAAAATATCTATTTGTTTCCGAATATACAACACAATTATTAATTGAAATTTATTGTTCTCTTTTTTGCAATTTTTATAAAATGTTTGATGAACTGCTTAACAGAAGTAAATGAAATTCAGATTTAAAATTTTTAATCCAGATTAAGTCTTTGTAGTATAAATAAAGTGCTTCAAAAATAATTTAGGTGATTAAAAATTGAGTCCTTATATTATAACAATTACAAGACATTCAAGAAAGTAGATTTTAAAAATACTACCTGAAGTTATAATCTGATACTTATTCAAATAATGCATAACAACCAGTGTGCATTTAAGTTAAAATGACTACGAATAAATCATAACAAGTCATGAATCACGGGTTCATTCCATCGAGTTTGAAACATTGAAAACAGGGTTTGTCCCACAATAATAAAGGGTTTGTCCCACAATCACAACGGATATGTTCCACAATGTCTAAATTATAATTCGATGGCAGGTGTGAGATACTGTTTCTCTTAGTAGTAAAATAAAGTCTAAAAGCATTAACAATAACATGTAAGAGATGAATGAGTTTGAGACAGGGTGAGACCACAGGTTGACCATGAATAAAAGTTGTTATAATGTTTGATTATCTTGAATTTTGATAGTATTTCCTAAATACTTTGTACTTAATTATATTGTTTATCAATTAAAATATTTTTATAGCAGCATCATCTGTGTAATGTTAATGAAAGAACACATGAATAGATTTAACAATGAATATATGAACATGAACTATATTACATAAATCAATGCGATTAATATTGTTTTAAAAAAAATATGTATGCTTCATTTTCTGACATAATTTAAAACAGTAATGAATGGTTCGAGACATTTTCACATTTGTTTTTATCGAAATATGACATTTAAAACATGTTTATCAGCTACTCTGAAAACGTATATAAAAATAAATCAAGTACAGATGGATAACAAGAATTTTTGAGTGGTTATGACCAGTTATTTTCAATCTCATGTTTTAAAATATGTAGAATAAGATTATTTACAATAATACGTAATAATAAGTTATATTATATAATTAAAAATCAGGGTTCGAAAATATCCGATATTTATAATAAATATCAACATATCCGATATATATCCAATAAATCGGATATATATCCATTTTTTGATATTTATCGGATATATATCAATCAGTCTAAAATCTTTCAAAATAATGTATTGATTTTGTCGTCAAACGCGATTTTTTTTTGTCAGAAAATTAATCTGGAACACTTTTTTCATTACCGGTTATTTTAAATGAAAGTGGTAGGTATAAAATACTATTAATTGGCCAGTACAACAGCAAACACATAAAGCGGGTGTACAATAGTGGATACGTGCATACCCATACATTTTATAATTCGACCATCGTGTGCCCGCACGCACCAAACGCTCTACCAAAATAAACCATCCACCTCGCACACCCAATCACATATTAATTCTATGAGTCTGTCTAAATAAATACCAAAGAACCAAATATAAATACCTAACTTAATATTTATAAAATTTACCTTAAGGCGCATCGTTACGTCATTCAAACGAAAATCTGAACTTCAACCGAGTTAAACATGAGCTAAACAATAATTTTATCAAAAAAACTTTATGTGAAATGATGAAGGCACACGTAAATTTGCCGCAAAACTGCTTATGGTAAAAAATATTAAGTATATTCTCCACAATAAAATTAAACGTGTTTATTGCAGCAGTAGCTCCATCTATGTTCATAAAGTGGCGAAACGGTTTTTACAGAGAAATCTGATGATGAATAAGAAAATTGGGGTTTTTAAATTATCTAAAAATATTCATTAGTGGCGGGCGAATACTTGGCGAGTACTTTTTTAGTAATTTGACCATAAAATTTCACTAATCTTTAAAGAATAATGGTGATATATATCCAAAAAATAAATATCATAATATCACGCGATATTTATCACTGATATATATCACTTGATATTTATTAAGGAGTTAATATCGTGATATATATCCGATAAATATCAATGATATATATCAAGTGATATATATCTTCGAACCCTGTTAAAAATATAATTATTTTGAGTACAATATAAAAAAATACGTACCTAAGTCATGAGTAGTTAAAATAAAAATATATACTTGTATCATTACGAGGACGCAATGTATCATTATCAGGAATGGCCGAGTAATTGAGTAATTCGCTCAGTAAGGTTTTACAAAATAATATTTTTGCGAGTAATAAAACTTTAAATATTAGGATGAAAATATTTATACTGTGTCAAGATTGTTGTAAATAATATTGAAATTAAGATTGTTAAAGAAATGTTTTGAATATTAAGACTGTTATGAATATTCTGAATATTAGAATTGCTGAAAGTGTTTTGAATATTAAGATAGATGATTCTTCTAAAAATATTTTGAACATTAAGATTGTTGTAAATTTTTCGGATAGTAATATTGTTGTAATTGCTTTGATTTGAAAGGTTGAAAATAGCGTAACAAAAGTGTAAACTAAGAACGTTTTATGTAAGGGTTTATTTACGAGGGCGTAATTAAGATTCAGGATGGCCGAGTGTTAGTTATTGATTTTACACTGTTGATTGTACATTCAATTGTTGCAATTTTTAAATAACATGTTGAAAAGGAATGATACTGCGTCTCGTCGTATGACGGACAAACATGATCAATCCCTTCGGTTTGGTTATTAACAAACAAAGATAGCACTACCAAGTTGACTACACAACCTTGTCCAAATATGAATCGAAACGCAGTACCAATCGAATACGCGGCGATGTAGTAAAGTTTAATAGTTGTCAAAGTTTTAAAATATAACGGTACCCTCTTGACATTCTGTATTAGGACTTTGGTGAATAAAGATGTGAAATTGTGTAAAGTGTTCCTGAATTATTATTTTTCACAGTATCGAGTTTTGTGTCTTTAGCATACCTAGATATCTTGTTTGCTTTCTTGTTGGAGTTAGAATCTGTTTTGGTGTAGGAGTAGAGTGAAGCTTTCTTTCAGCTATTTTCTGACTTTTGTTCGCCTAACTTTCAACTTTCGCTAACTTTAACAATTTAGTATCAAGAAACACCTGCGGAAAAGAACAAAATGGAAGTTCGAATTATGTTGGAATGTGTATTTATTAAACACATCGAAAATTTAGTTATTTTAACGCTATCTATTCTGTCCTTTAAGAAGGCCATTGGGCGTTACAAGGATGAGCTTTTTGCTATATGCAATCAAAAACCAATTATGTAGTCCCATAGGAAAATACACCCCAAAATACTTGAGCTAACAGCAGGGCTGTCCGACATTGTTATCTTTGCTGCTATCCGTACACTTAAGTAAACTGCCTAATCTCCTGGCTCGGAAAACAATCCACTCGACCTACTTTCACTCATGCCTCCACTCGATCGTTACGCAATATATCAATGACCAACATGTTATTGAGTTACAATTTTTTCTGTCCTGAAACTTACAGGATGTCATAAAAGTTGCTGAATGATGTCACAAAAGTTGCTCAAGTACGTCAAGGGATGAACTAGCTCATGAAACTGAATACTTTTACCAAAGAGCTTGCAACACTCAAAAGAATCTTGACTCTCCCCGTTTTCACAATGCCTGAGACAGTAAAATTAATTAGCTTTTCATGATACTTACTTAGATTATAAATAGTTACATACTTACTACACGTCGACCTAATAAAAGCGTTTTAAAAATCTATGAAGTACAAAATAAAACGGATCGAATGGTTCTGACCCGTTTTCTATGAAATCGTTATGGCAGCGGCCAGTTAAACTCCAGGAAGCTTATTTCAGAACTTATATTTACATGAAAACCAAGAAGGATGCACACCACAAACAGATAATATTACTTATCTAAAAAAATATCGAAAAGATAGAACCCAAAAATGTTTCTATAAGAAAAAGAACACAGGGTGTGAAGTTGTGCTCATCGCACTTTCACGAGGACATTCCAGTATCAACACCTTTGTATACGAAAACGCAAGTGTAGACAGACCTAACGGTATATTTTAAGCGCTCTAGCCCTGCTCTCTGTCATGGAATTTATTAAAAGGTGGAATATATTTTCACGGGTGGCCTCGCACGCCGGTCCTTATTTCCTGGGTCGATCCTTTCACGCCAGATGTGTCCTGAACCCTTTGCGTCGGTTTAAGTTATTAACTTTCAATGAAGGCGTAGATTGCGGTCGTGACAGGCTAAATACTCATTATCTCCAATACAGGTACCTCAGTGGTCTCAGATTGGTTAGGATCTGGCCACTACTGGATTGATTCTTGTTTGACGATAACAAATTTTACATAGCGAGAATGTTATTAAAGAAAATTCCTGGAAATTTCCATCCCTACTCCGGATACTAATAAACAATAATGAAATGACAATGTACATAACGGCAAAGTTTCTTCATTTAACGCTAAATTACCCTTCATAATCACTCAATCAGATATCTTCCCGCACTTTGATATGCCTACGAAGGAAAATGAAATTTTGTTTCAATGGGTTTGCGTGGAGCTGGAGAAGCAATTAATTATAACCGGTGAAAGTGACAGACAAGCGTGGCATGAAAGACGTCACTTTCCGTGAAAGCGTCGACATGATTCCATTCACGCATTCCGAGATGATTTTTAGATAGAAATACTCATTTGAATAAGTTTGGTGAAATTCGTGAAAAGCTGCAAACTCCTGTATTTGAAGACTTGAAATATGAAAATATGCAGAAGTTAAAACAAAAGGATAAATAAGAGTTTTGATACTTAGCTCAACATCTGAATTGCGGACGAAAACGACAAAAATGTATAATTTGTATGGATTCTTAACAAAGTTTTGTTTTAAAAATACGAAATACAATTTATAAAAAATCCGCATTTAAAAATGCAGGGCGACCATAGAGGGCGACTGTATTTGTAGGGAGCTTATCCCACTGCCTACGCCGCAAAGATATGTTATCTGTGTAAGTTAGCTAAATTAAAAATAAATAATATTTTTAGTAATCTCCTACTCTTTAAAATATGCCAGCACCTCGGTTCCACGCCCCAATGACAAAGGTTTTTTAAAACCAGCAGTTGGTTTGGCAAATCCATTTATTTTGATACAAAACACAAAGCGAATATGGCTTAGGTAAATGTCCTGTCGTTCCCGGAAGGGATTGCCTTTATTTCGTTTATATTTTTCCAATTAACGGCTTTTACACGTGTTATAACAGTATATATGGGTAGTAAACTCATTTGGAATTTGGAAGAAGTGAACGTGTTTGCACTCGGTAATGCGAGTCTCGTTTAAAAAATATGAGCTCTACAAATTTTCCAAATCCAGGTTTTGAATAAAAAAATAGAGGAGAATATAAAAAGAGACAAATTTTGTTACGTACGTATTTATTGAGCCGAGCGCTGTGACCTTTAAATAAAACTGTAGATGCAGGCGGTAAAACGAATTTACCAATTAATACAATTATTTTTGTGCAGTGGACAAAATTAAAAATCATGCGACACCTTTTGTATAATCCGTATTTTTTTAAATGTTATGAACAATGTCACATAAAATACTGTGTGAGCGTGTTAACGTTACATGGCGAGTTGACGTGGCGGGCTTCAAGGTTTTAGTACTTTTTTGTTTTTCTAAACCGTTTACGACCTTAATTTAGAAATGACTTTAGTAGGTAATGTCACGTTATCAAATTACTATGAATAAATAATTTAATTAGTTACTACTTTTTCTACTTAAATTTAAGAGTTCAACTCTTGTCGGTGGAGTAAACGCCATTGTTGTCTTTTTCCGCCAGTGATGTGACTTCCTATAGGTACTACATAAAATTAACCTTTTCGTTTATTTGCTCAAAATAATTTTCCTCGATAAAACCAGCCTCGATATTATTTTCTGCCTTCATTTTTCCTTCTACTATGTTTTTTTTTTTCAGGAAATGGTCGTGACGCATCTGTAAATTTGAAATATTTTTTCTTATGACTTATATGTAATTTTTGTCCAATAGGTACAAACAAAGACAACAATTTGCTGGCCAGACTTGAGGTTAGCGACAAATTCTTCAACATGTTCCCACTCCAATTATTGGAAATAATACAATCCCAATCGCAAGCAATTCCCAAAACCGATGAGATACGATCTCGCAATAGCTTGGTGGGTCATTTTAATCTACCCCCGATCCATTTCATTCGCAAATTGATTATTTTTAAAGAGGAGAAAATTGGAAGGATGACAAAGGGATCGCCTCCGTTTTCAATCCGCAGCTGAAAATAGGTGCCTAAGGTCGATTCGAAATTACGTTTTTCTTTTCATGACAAGTAATTTTCATTTCAGAAGTAAATTGGCAATTGAAAATTATTGTTCAATGTGATTTGCGAAAAATTTTTAGTTGAAAGCAATTCGAGTAAATAGAAAATCAAAAGACAAGATATTTTTGGTTTTTGGGCAAAATTGGGAATTTTTTCAGAGTGGTTTTATGTCGAGAACCTAGTAAACCTTATAGGTTAACTCTTTGTTCTGGAAATATGATCAGTTTTTCTTATATTAAAATAATTAAAATAATAAGTAAATCAAACTGAATGGTAAATCTTGTATTTTTAGTTTCATTTCTAATTAAGTTGGTCTTGTAGTGTGGCAAATTCTTTTAACAAAAACCTTCGGCATAGGAAGCACAGGCAGCTGATACAGCTATATAGGAGATATTTCCCATATTCTTTACCCATTTGCCCCGATACTTTGTTAATACTTATGCCTAAAATAATTTTCGGGCCATCTATACAGAGTGTAAAAAAATCAACTGCAAATATTTCAAGGGGTGAACCAGCCCGTGAAACTGAACAACTTTCCCCAAGGAACATAGGTCAAAATATGAAATAAAAAATTGGTCCTCCCATACAAAATGTACCAGCCGACCAAGTCAATTTGTATGGGAGGTCCAAAAATTTTTTTCTTATTTCGACCTATGTTCCTTGGGGAAAGTTGTTCAGTTTCATGGGCTGGTTTACCCCTTAAAATATTTGCAGTTAATTTTTTTACACCTTATATTAGACAACAACAAAAATCATGCTCCAAATCAGGCACACAGAATAGCAACACATTGTCACCAACAACAAATAAACTACATCCTAGCACTACACAGCCCCTTTTCCCGTATCTCCTTCACTCATGCACAATTATTAGGTATTTCAAAGGGCAGGAAATACAATACGTCGACGAGTACATCCACCAAGACAAGGAAATAGATAGCGGAGTAAAAAATTCCTCAGGAGCTACTGGTCTATAAAGGATCCGATGAAGGGAGACCTTCCACTCACATGTGTATCCTGCCCATTCTGACCTACGGAGCACAAACGTGGTCCCTGAGAAATAGAGCTGAGCATTCTAGGTGTAAAACATCACCATCCGCTACAAAACTAGTATCATTGACGTGGGCGAAAAAGGCGCAAGGGTCAAGTGGGACTGGGCTGGCCATGTATGCCGAATGCACCCAGAGAGGTGGGCCAAATGAACTACAGATTTTGTCCCTCAAGATCGCCGGCGCAGAGGGTGACCGAGGAAAAGGTGGCGGGATGACCTGGTCGACTTCGACCCGAACTGGTCTCAAACAACCATAGACCGCTCAGTTTGAAAGGAGAAAGGGGAGGCATTTGCCCAGCAGTGGGAAAGTTTAGGCAGATATAGGTAATAATAAATTAATAAATTTATATCAGGCATGATCACAAGTTCACAACCAATGATTTTTGAAAGATGTTTCCCCATAATGCAATAAGTACATTCCGTAGAAGTCAGATAGCATGTCAAACATAACAAAAGATAGTACCTGCTCCCCTGATTAAAAAAAATTACCAATAGCAGTGTACGATAAGAACCTCATACCTACAACAAGGATACAGAGATATCGGTCATTCGGCACGACGCTGTCAGAGGTGAATCAGTGTCTTTCTAACCAATTACATTCTTATTTTTAATTTTAATAGTAAAGTTATATATTTACGAAAACAGGAAAAATAAGTAATTATTTAACAAAGTAGTAACATTAGTTTTTTTATATGTTATTAATATCCCTAAATATTTTCTAAATATTAAAAAATAACTTTAATATAAACTGTTTTATAGGACCGACTCATTTTATATCACATGGCCATTTATTTACAAGTTTAATTTTGTATAGGTAGCGTTATCATATTGAAAAATAAAAATATAGCTTTTATCAATTTGTATCAATTTTATTCTTATACATATTAAACGGGACCGCGTCATGTGGATGGGATCGTGTCAAATAACTAATAATTCTGTATATTTTTTTTTTCTTACTTAAATGTACTGTTAATATCTGTTCATATAATTGTGACTAAATAAACATTACCAGCAAAAAGACAGATACAGCTACCAGGAAAGGGAAAAGTTGGAGAACTAATTAAAGCAAAATACAAACTGCCAAAGAAAGATAAATGAATGAGCTTAAGCCAATCTAATTTGATTGTTCATTTATTTTATAATTTATTATTGTAATATTTTCGTTTTAAATCCTTCAAATTTCATTTTTCTTTTTGGATCATATTAGTTCAGTATTCTTTTTTCTTATCATAAAATACTAAAGTCCAGATTTTTTTACTTAAATTTAGATATCCAAAATCCATACAACTTTTACTGCCGTTATTTTTTAAAGTAAATAAAAAAGCTTTTAAAATATTTTTGTTTTTTTAAGTATCCTAAATTTATTTAGCGGTCTTTCAAGTTGCGAAATCATCCTCATTAAGTAATTCTTTCAGTAAGTTTCTAGATAGAAACTGACTGACTTGTTTACTTAAATCATCAGTTATCAAGCTTACACATATAAATAATATCAGAGAATGAGAATATAAGTAAATGCTAATATCAGAGAAATCTTGCAAAAAAAAGTGAAAAATGTGAAAGTCAAAGGTCACAGCCGCAAGAAGAGAGAAAAAATAACATGAAGATGTCATTCCGAAGCAGAGAAATAAAAACACCCCCGCCATTGATCTTTAATGTAGCTGGTTCTAATGTTGAATCAATAGGAGACTAGGACTTAGGATTACCTTTTTTCATACATCTCGCCAGATCAAATATCCATATTTTTCTTCTGTTACACGAGGAATGATTAATATCGTCACTTATGTTGTCACGTTTTTTAGATAAAATAAATCAATCACATTTTCCACAGTTCGATAACAATAAAAAATCAACAGTCACAGTAACTTTCACGGCATGCGTATCAACGTCTATTTTATTATTCAATTTGCAATAACGCGGTATTCTGAAATGTAGTTCAAGAGCAAGCTAACACACGCGACCGTCCGCGAAGCTGGCCGCATGGCAACTAAAATTTTGTTGCAAAGCGAAATGCCGCAGGCTCCCATTTGGTGTGAAGGAGATCTCTCGTGAGCTTTTGTATTGGTTCGTTTAGATGTTCAAAGATGGCGTTGCTAAGAAAGCTTACTTCGTTAGTAATAGGTTTACATTACCGCAATCATGGTCGCACTGAAGTTAATAGTAATGTTAATATTTGTCCTAAATATAAAATTGACTTTCTGGCAGTAAACCTGTTCAACTATAAAAATATGAACTACTAAATTCTGCTCCCACGGAAGCGCGCTTTTGAAACCGCTACGGCTTATCTTTAATGTCGTAGCAGGTTGTAGCTATCTGCTACGGCGTAGCTTGTGTGGCAGATTGATGTTCACATCTAGATTGAGATAAGAATATTGTGCCGTCAGGTATCAAGTGTAAGCTTAAAAAAATATAAAAATATTCAAGGACAAACGGAAATAGCGTAAAAGCTCTGAGCGGGGCTCGTTTAACGCATGAAACTAAGAAGTGGACAACGTATGAATGCGAATAAACATTTTGTAAACAATTTATATCCCTTTATTTGATCGAAACTAGTTCATATATAAAAAGAATTGAGGAAAAAATTCAGATAATTCAGATTTTGAGGAAAAAATTCAGATAAAAGCTCAGTCATCTGTCTATTAGACGCAGTGATCCGAATACCATCTCAAAAGCTCGCTAAGCCAAGATTATTGGATGGATGCTAGCATCACAATGGAAACTAAAGCTTTGCTAACAATCGAGAGCTTACCCATGAAATGAACTCCTCGCGCATCGTTTTTCCAAGCTTCGTTCAATTAAGATTTCGTTCGAAAAAATCTGCTTCGAGCTTTAACGAAGACTCTGCTAGTATCGTTATTTAACAGCAAATAATACTGTGCCAGAACAAAGTCATAAACGAACAGTACATGGGTGATTTTGAATCTAATGTAAAATACAAGGATTACGTGAAACCTGTGAAGGTCGTTGTATGAAGAGATCTTAGAATTTAAGTAAGACCTAGGCAAAAACTATACCTAGGCGAAAATTCCATAAAAATGCCCTCTTGATATTTAAATATAGCACAATTACTTCCAAATATAGGATGGTTACTTACCCCACTGGTTTGTTTTCTGTGAGACAGAGTGAGTTTTATACGGGGCGTAAGGGGTAACTCTCCGAGTTATTGATGACTTCCTATAAGAAAATATTACAGGAGACAAAAAATAAATTGACTTCCCACTGTAAATACAGTCCGTTGATCGCGATTTTGTATGGGAGGACATTTTTCAAATAATTTCTTATGAATGGGAAGTTGTTTAATATCATCGTCTGAATGCTCTCTATCAATATTCGGAGAGCTGTACTAACACCCGCATTAAACTTGCTCTTTCTCACAGAAAGTCGACCAGTGAGGCGACTTACCATTCCAATTACTTTTTAGCGTTTATAATTACAATATAAAAATCTAACTATAGAACATTAGACAGATGAACTGAAAATAATTACGGAAGAGTAGCAAACACAGCAAAGATAACAGTCTCCCTACGTTACGTACATAATGAATCCATGATACTAAGTACAATGAAACATTTGAGTCAAGATTACTAAAATATACGAAAATAATTTCTCATCTAACAATAGACATACTACCGCCTACGCAACAAGAAGGACCAATATTTCACCCAAGATATGCTACATAAATCCACTTTCGCACCTACCATCACATACAGACGGAAATATGAAAAGCAAACACGGCTATTTACACACACAACAGCCGTAGATAACGTTGGTGCGCTAATCCTTAGCACGAAACGGCTTAACTATGCTGCCTTGCACGCGTTAAAGACGCGCTACATATAATCTGACTTGTCACTGTTTTGACATAATAATAATCTTCAAAGGGTGAACAATGATTTTCCTCGTCATCATCATCATCCTCAGCCTTAAGCAGTCCACTGCTGGACGTAGGCCTCCCCCGGTGTACACCACGAAGCACGATCTCCCGTTTTAGACAATCAGTGGCTACCAGTCACTCTCTATAAATCATCGGTTCATCTGGCTGGAGGGCACCCAACGCTATGCTTGCCGATGCGTGGCGTGTTTGTGCTTATATATGGTTGTTTAATATTCAGATTGATTGCCGAAGATCTGGCCACCGTTCCTTTAGTTGTTTTTCTCCTTAAATTAACATCGTACGATACGAATTAGTCTAAGCGGGTACGGTCAAATATCACCCGGAAGCTGTTTTGCCGGCACAGTTGATGCCGCTTTGCTCAGTGATACTAGGGACCATTATGAATGAATCCATCCGAGGAAATGAAAAATCCATCCACTGGATTTCAAGATGGCGGACCTTCGTTTTTTTGTATGGCACTAAAAAAATTATTCTTCTGGAGCCCATCGTGTGGGGTATCAAATGAAAGGGCTAGACGAGACGATTTCAAAAATATATCGTTTTAATACATTTCAGTTTTCCTCTTGGAAAAAAATCAAGTTACATTTTTAAAAGTAGTCAAAACATGCCAAAATTGAGGTCCAGTAAGTACAAAATGGCTGACATATAGTTTCTTAAAAGTATGCCAAATGATCCAGCATATCCTAAACTCTAACGTGGCGAAAGGAATTTCGAAAATTATAAGATTTAATGTACAGGGTGTTAGGGACGGTGTAACGAAAACTTTGCAGGCGTGCTCAGACCATCAAACTGAACAACTTTTACTATGGAGCCAATGGTGGGAAACGAAAAAAAATTTCCGATCTCCCATACAAAGTCAGTCAGCTGATCGTGAATTTTGTATGGAAGGTCGGAATTTTTTTTTCGTTTCCCACCATTGGCTCCATAGTAAAAGTTGTTCAGTTTGATGGTCTGAGCACGCCTGCAAAGTTTTCGTTACACCGTCCCTAACACCCCGTATATTTTGCAATGGAAAGTAGATCATTGGGAACTGCAGTAGGTTATTAAGAACTGCTTGTGCGCCTCCAAAAATGTTTAAGATGCAATTCTTCTCAAGATTGCTTTTACACCTAAAGCTAGATTATAATGTGCCGGATCATTTTGAATGTGTGGGCACGGTTGTGCCCCCGCCAAGTCGAGTAAAAAGCGGATTTGCCGTACCCTATGTCTCTTAAAGCAGTTTCGGCCAAAGATGAGACCCCTTTAACGATATCTTCTTATTTTATCTTAATAAGCCTATAAACGAAATGTTGCATAAAAATTGAAACATTTCAGTTAGTAGATATCCGCTCATATTCGATAATATAGCTCTAAATGGAGTAAAATACTTAAGTGTTAAGTTTAAGAATAAAAAGAAACAATTAACTATGTGATTTTAAGATGCAATTCTTCTCATGATTGCTTTTACACTTAAAACTAGATTAAGTATAATGTGCCGGATCATTTTGAATGTGTGGGCACGGTTGTGCCCCCGCAAAGTCGAGTAAAAAGCGGATTTGCCATAGGTACCATGTTGCTCTACTCATGAATGCTATCTCACTTTTTAAGTAAGCCTGCTGTGAGAAAAATTCTTTTGGAAATTGTGTCGTTTTCACTTTTGTTTTTGTCCTGTATTTGTTTTTCTGTAGGTACAATAAATTATTAAATTAAATACAAATATATGTCTCGAAACAGTTCAAGCCAATTTCGACACCCGAACAACGATATTTTGGATAACATTTGAAACCTGTGTTTTAAGGACCCAAACAGTCATTAAATATACATTGAATATTTAAAAAAAAACATTTAATCTTCTTGAATCTGTTACTCATTCGACCGACCATAAAACTTCTAAAGCTCTTTAAGATGACACATACCTAAGTGAGATCAAAAAAGCCTTATGTAATGATATGAGATACCATTAAAACATAACTCAAAAAAAAAGCAAGTCTCACCACTACCCATTACATCTAACGCAAAAAAATGAGAGTTTTCGTACATCAAATATTAACTTATAGACTTAGAGTACGGTCGTTCCAATAGGCCATATTTAACAGCCCATACTAAAAGACACATCATCAAAGAAAAATAACCTTATAATATCTGAAAATTGACAAATATGGCTTATTTGAGCGACCGTAATTAAATAATTGCAAAAACAAATAATAATATAGGTACTTACTACTTGCAAGATATATTTTGTTAAAGACAGCCAAGTCCGCCATTCTACAATTAAAACTGCAATGAAGCATTCGTTTCGCTGTAAATTTAAAATGGTAATCGAATCACATAGTTAATTGTTTTTTTTATTCTTAAACCTAACACTTAAGTATTTTACTCCATTTAGAGCTATATTAGCGAATATCTGCTAACTGAAATGTTTCAATTTTTATCCAACATATCGTTTATAGGCTTATTAAGATAAAATAAGAAGATATCGTTAAAGGGGTCTCATCTTTGGCCGAAACTGCTTTAAGAGACATATGGTACGGCAAAGCCGCTTTTTCTCGACTTGGCGGGGGCACAACCGTGCCCACACATTCAAAATGATCCGGCACATCGTAATCTACCTTAAAGTGTAACAGCAATCATGAGAAGAATTTCATTTTAAACATTTATGGAGGCGCACAAGCAGTTTTTACTAACCTACTGCAGTTCCCAATGATCTACTTTCCATTGCAAAATAAACATTAAATCTTATTATTTTCGAAATTCCTTTCGTCACGTTAGAGTTAAGGATATGCTGGATCATTTGGCATACTTTTAAGAAACTTTATGTAAGCTATTTTGTACCTACTGGACCTCAAACTTGGCATGTTTTGACTACTTTTAAAAATTTAACTTGATTTTTTTCTAATAGGGCAACTGAAATGTAATAAAACGATATATTTTTGAAATTGTCTTGTATAGCCCTCTTATTTGATACCCCACACGATGGGCTCCAGAAGAATTATTTTTTTAGTGCCATACAAAAAAACGAAGGTCCGCCATCTTGAAATCCAGTGGACGGATATTTCATTTCCTCGGATGGAATCATTCACAATGGTCCCTAGTATCACTGAGCAAAGCGGCATCAACTGTGCCGGCAAAACAGTATTTTTTTGCTAAGGACCATGACTAAATAGGTATGTTTTCAATGTCATGTAGGTATAATAGTGACAAAATTTATTATTTTTGTGATATAACGTACACATTCTATGCCTGCGACGTTCAAACATGAAACTTGAAAAAAGCTTAGACAATTTGTTTATTTTTGTCACGCACCTACATAGGTATTGTAACGTTTCCATTTTTTGTGTGCCTTGCTATTCCAGACGTCTACCTAATGTCATTGAAGAGATCTGCTTAGAATACACATTGCAAGTTTTTAGGCTTCATGTGTTTTGTTGGAAGATAGAAAGGAGATAGTGTAAAGAAAGTATTATGTAAGAAAGTTTCCCCAAAATGAAAACCTTTCAAACAGAAAAGTGGAAGCACCTTTATCATGTAAAGCTGTTACACCATAGAAATAATAACTATATTGGATAGACCTTGCGGATATCGATAAACATCGTACCGAATTTTCGTGCCAAGTGGATCAGGTGCAAACACGCTCCTGAATTCAGGCGTAAGTTTGTGTGTAGTCGCCTTCACGCCCGCTTCACTAATGTATATCCGCTACTTAATTCACACTGACTGAAATCCACCCCTGATCCTTCACCATACGACTCAATTTCCTCCCAACGCGGCACAAATGCACATTAAACCTACCAACCTTGTTACTTTAAAATGAGACTTATGGAATGAAGTTTAAGGATTAAATTTATGTGCAAGTTTGATTCATTGGCGTGTATTACGCGACACTAATTGGTGCTAGATGTGATCCGTAGGCCATTAACCTCCATTTTGAATTTGCATTTTCACTAGGGGCCTTAGACAGCTTGTGGAAAGCTGCTTTGAGATGAAGCTAAAAGCCTCTAACCATAAACTAGGGCATTTATAAATAGTAAACCTGGAAAGTGGGTAAGCCTACTTAAAAGTTCTGCTCACGGCTGTAGGCTGCTCTACTTAGATTTCTAATTTGCATGTTTATAGGTTTTGCAGAAAAGAAGTAAGTAAAAAATACACCGGAATAAAAGTGACTTGCTAAATTTTCACGCGGCATTTTGGACAGGCTTGGTACAAGAAAATCCAGGATTGGTTGAGACATTCTGAGAATTTCGTATTTGATCTCCATTATATCACCCAGATTTAGTTTTTCGGTTCTCATATGCTAAAATCTGATCGTGAAGTCGCTTCTTTTCGAAGATGTGAGTAAAGTGTAGGAACGAAATACCGAAGACTCCCGGTAGCCAAAGTGAGCTGGAAAAGTGTTTTTTTTAGCCATTTCTGTGTCCCACTGCTGGGCAAAGGCCTCCCCTCTTTTTCGCCACCTATCCCGGTCTTCAGTTTCCGACTCCCAGTCTCCACTAAATGCATCTAAGTCATCTCGCCATCTCCTTCGAGGCCGGCCTCGTCGTCGGCGACCATCCTGTGGCACCCACTGTGTAGCTATCTTAGCCCACCTATCGGGGTGCATGCGACAGACATGTCCAGCCCATTCCCACTTCAGTTTTGCAGCCTTTTTTCCAACGTCAATGATACCAGTTTTGGAGCGCAGGGTTGTGTTTCTTACTAGGTCTATCGGAAAAGTATTAGGTACTAAAAAACGTAAATAAAAAATCATTAAAATTGAAACATGACTGCATTTTTGGTTTATCTGAGAATGAAATAAAAGTGTGACCTACCTCAGTATTCGTAAATTTAGGACTAGATCGGGACTGTATTATGTTGGTTCAATTTTCGTCATCCTGACGTCGTAGTGGTATGGCGAGCTCAACTGAGCATCCGGTGAATATACGATATGGATATTTCAGTACATATTTGCACATATTCCGTGCATTTGGTACGTGAAGTTTAGATAGATTATGAGGTAGTATACCTGCCATTCTGATGCACAGGAATATTAAACGATAATAACATTCAGTCTCGCTTAGATGCCATTTAACCGTTTGAGAGAAATTTCAAATAACACGGTGATTTGAATTGGAAATTTGACTAAGCTGTGACAAATATTTATCACTCCAAAGGGTGAATGACACTTTTTTAAAGTATTTTTTTTTTAACCGTTTATTGTTCACAACAAAACACAAAGGACATAACATATTTAACAATACACAGCTGATCAGCTTATTTCTCAAAATAAATCTCTTACGGCATCTCTAGGGTAGTGAGATGGTGAGTGTCAAACAGGATCTTTTTCATTTGTTTGCATTAAAATAAGGGGAGCTGTTTAATTTGCTACTATGGAATATGGATGAATAAAATAAAATAGTAAAATAGGCGTAAAATGTGATAATTTGTTAATCAGTAAATGTATTACGTGCTAACGAAGTAGGTACGAATGGTAAAAAAATAGCCTCTCACAAAGGAATGCAAAAATCAAAAGCGACCCCGACAACAACTTTCAAAGGTGAAAATCCGGGCGCGAAAAATCACTAGCGACTACAGAAGTAATTACCCATTGGATGCACGCTCAGCAGTCGTATATCTCAGCTGGATGCGAATTTTACGAGTTCGTTGAAAAAAATCGCTCCAATTTGGTAGTGGGCGATAAATCTCACGCTGAAAGTGGATAGTCGTCATTAGTACCGGTTTTAAGCACTGTTACTCGTGTAGTCAGAATTGAATTTCGATAGTTTGGATTGGGGCAAAACTTTGCCGGTCTGGAAAGTTTAACGTAATTATTTTGAATATTAATCATCGAGTATTAAAATTTTAGGTAAGTTTGGATAAAGTGAGTACCTCTATATAAAACTATAAGAAATTTTAACGGGTTTTTACTCACAGTAGTAGGGTTATTTTGAGCACCCAATATTTTGGCGATGTTACAGTCGCTCCAGTTTACCCGTGATCATGGCGATTCTATTAAGTACCATAGGTATCGGAAATAAAAATCGGGCCCTGTTTTTTATTCTTGCGTGCTGCTTTACAATTTTTTTTCGTTTCGTCCACGCCATCAGTCAAGATCAAGAAACGTTCCCCCGACTGTTCATTTCATCTGATGCAGTCTAATGAAAATAAAAGAAAATGTAAATTAACACGAATACCTCCGCCCATAGGATCATAAATACGGAACGTCCGCCAAGAGACCACTCAGCTTCCCGGCCAAGATTGTAGGCTCCGCAGCGAATTAAACTTGTAATTACTGTGATTGCCTCGCCGTACATTCAATAGTTGCGGAAGCAGGAAATTCTAAGAATGTGGCAGTTAGAAAATTATACTTAAGTTGCGGAACTTCAAATATTTTTAGGAGAAGGACATGAATTTCAAAAAACGCAGCTCTTTACTCGCCGTACACTCAAAAGATGTGGAAGAACAAAATTCCAAGAATGTGGCAGTTAACATTTTTAAATAGTTTCAAACTACCGTCGTTATATTTTATCTTTATCTACCTCTTAGAACCTTGGTAACAAAATAGCTTATGCTCGTATGCCAACTTAAACGAAATACAGCTCCTACAATAAGATATTGATAAAACCTTTTTCACTTCTTGATTACTTTCAATCCAGAGTTACGTACGATAAATAGTTTAAAGCGAATGAATACCTGGTTTCAGCACACTCAATAATGAAGCTGTACAAAATCCAGCGGAATTTTGCGTGTGATGTTGCGTCGTACTGCCGAAAATGCACATTAAGAAACACATTAAATGTGATTCCAAATACCGCATCCAAGGATTACAACTCCCGGCACAAAACAGCTTGAGGCCAAGCTCTGTGAAGAAGTATAAAACGGCGCGTCAAAGATAAATTGGATTTCGGATTTACTGAGCCTGACCCTAGAGTAGTTTAGATTAGCTTGCCGACTGAGATAGGAACTCCGAATTATTGGCATCAAAGAACTTCGTAATGGAGTCCACAGAGTGAAATATGGAATTTTGGGTAGATATTCGATTGTGATTTAGAAAATTGATCTAGTCCGTCTCCATGCATAAGCAACATTCAGTTCATTATTTCTCAATAACTCCATATTTTATCTTCTTAGCAACTTTTATTTTTCTTAAAATAGTTTTAAATCAGAACCTTGGTTAGGTATATTAGTAGTTTAACTAAATACGGCCCATTTGTTTTATTATAAGTAGTTTTATAAAAATAATTCTTTTAAACTTATCCTTAAACAGTATAAAATAATATTTTTGATATGCAGTGAACGTTGAAAACTTTTAACCTAACCTAACCCTGAGTCAAACGGGTTACTCAAGGGCTTTCACTAGAGCGCTTTGCTTTCATCCAACGACGATTACTAACGGAAACATTAGGGGGTTCAAATGTCACCCCTAAATCCCTGGGACGTTCGTCCCGGTGGCCCCGTGGCCGCTTCGAGTAGCCTACAAATGACCTATATTTGTTTTCGAGGACTCTCGTTCACGTGATATGTTGGGCACTGCCATTGTCGTAATAGCACTCTATTCGAGTTTGCTTCACGATATATTTTTTGTGTGCGACCTCTCGGGAATCGGTTTGCATTTCAAAAAGCGACAAGTTTTTATCATCGGCTTTGAACAATAGCTTTGATTCTATTGCCTGAATCGTAAGAGAATCAAAGCTTTTGATGGTTCCGGATACTCCGATGCCAAAATGCTTTGAAGACCATCATGCGAATGAAAACTGCAAAAGGATGAAAGGTCAACCCAAAGTACCCACACATGCTTGATTTTGTACTGTAGAGGCTCTAGACGAGAATCACTTGGCTCGTTTTGCTAATACAGGGCTAGATTACTTTAGCCCTGTGACACAACGCTTGGAAAGGAAAACCTGTTGGTCGCTATACTTACCTGCTTAGTGAGAAGAGCGACCTTATTATTATGAAAATATTTGCAAGCCTTTTAACGCACTGCTATCTTATACCTACGCCGCTTGGCGATTACTGTCTTTGAATTTTTATTCGGACCCTCATCAAAGCAGTCTTGGTTAGCTAAAGATTTCAACAGACTTAGGTGACTCCGGTGACAATCATTTTGTTATTCATTTATGTTGCATTGTTTATAGACTAAATCAAAGGAGCAGACTGCATTTTACAACAAATATGTTAGGAAGAAAATTGTGTAGACTAGATGCAGTGCTACTTGCGCATTTTTCCAACATGACAGCAAGTTAGCTAATACAAAAGCTATGAAATTTCAGGAGCAAAAACAAAACAATTCTATACATACATTTCTATAACAATAAAATAATTTCAAATTAACTTATAAAAATATGCCTTTGTGAGTAAATTAAATAAAACTCTTTAGTTGAATCCTCCAAAAATTGTAATAAAAATAAGTTGCTTAATTAATTCCCGTGCAAAATAAAACTCAAGACTTTTCCAGCAAAAATGTTTCAAATTGAATTAAATCTGGCGCAATTGAAACTGTCGGCTAAATTAGCCTGGAGGAGAGAAAACGCGTTAAATTGTTTTATTATCATACTTTTTCTCATAATTTGTCATGATTTCTGTTCCTGATTGTAATGAATGAAATTATAGACACGTCTGTCTAGTTAGTAATTTGAATTTGCATGAATTTTGGTTTTTATTTGCAAATGATTTATCAATAAATAAGTATTTTTCTTTATTCGCAGCTTCCGAATTCAATTCATAAATTGCAGATAGAAATGGGACAAACATCGTATATTTTATTTTCTAAAATGTAAGACAACCTTTATCCAATCTCTTTATCAGGAACTGGTACAATTCAAGCTTGACATACGGCTCTAGGACTGCAGCAACATATCACTGTCTAAAGTTTCCACTTAAAATAGTTTTAAAAACTTCCAAACTCCAGCCAAAATAGATAACGTCGATTTACGGGAAGGATGAAACTAATGGGTGCTCTTGGGTAGTCTTGATTGTAATTTTCTTGAAATTGGATAATTTCATTTGAAATTGTGAAGTATAAATACAAAAATAATAATTTAATACCTATTCAACAGTTATTTCAGTTGCAAAATAATCGTTCACTGAAGACAGAGGCTGAACGTTTTAATAACTTTGGAGGTAGGTTAGGAGAAAGCTCCTTATGAAGACGAGATAGTCCTGTCGTGAGGATATGAATTTGTAATAGGATTAACTGCAGTGGAAAAACTGGATGTGGGTACTTTTCTTGTATGAATGTGACTTCGAAGAGAAGACTCGCTTAAAGGGAATTCTGAACCGTGAAACAGCTGATCAGAGCATGAGCTATGATACCTAAGGTTTTTTTATTGGTGCATTTAAGGTATTCATCAGGAAGAGTTTACCATGTTTATATCTTCTGGGCGAAATTTTCAAGGACCACAGGCAATATAACGGTAAACTATACATGTGCCATATTTATGGGAAAATGCACCCTGGGCTGTTGATTAAATACAATGTTCGTCATAGGTTTTTAGGATGGCGTAGACATTAGCAGAACAATACTCCTCTTATGCGTTTAAAATTTAGTTATTCGACAAAATAATTGCAAATACTTCATTTGCATAATGAAACTAGTCGAGAAAAAATACATCTTTAAAACACAACTAAAACAGAAAATATGGCGTACATGCAGTTAATCTTAATGGTTAACATACCATCAAGCGCAATGTACAGCGCTGAGAAAAAAGAAACTTCTTGACTTACCTAGTGACTGATTGATTATTAATTAACAGGGTGTTAGTTTAAATTATAAAGAATGCCGTAAAAATATTGAAAATAGTCCTTAAAATTACATAAAGTTGTTGCTTATAGAGTAACAATAATATAGTTACTTTCGTCTTTGAGTTTGTGCAAATTCCAAAATTTGTAGAAACTCGAAAGTTAATTTCATCCATTAACTTTGAATTTGTATGAATTTTGGCTGAAGTATAGGTATTTAAATCAAGTATTTACTAAGGCAAAAAAAAAATTGAAACCTAGTAGTACGCTTCAATTTTATTAGTAGGTTTTACTTTAATACAAAAAGGGTTACAGCTTTACACACATTATTTGGGAAGAAAACATGTTATTACGTTTGTATCAATAGGTCAAAAACAGGCATCACTCATGAATCATGATAAGTGAAAATAAGAAATAGAAAATATGACATGCATCGACCGGGGATCGAACCCGGGCCGCATGGGTAAACGCCCTCGCTTGGAGACGAGCATCAAGAGATAGAAAATTTGGCGTTCATCGGCCGTGCATCGATAGCTCAGTGTGGCAGAGCGGTGGGGCGTTTACCCATGCGGCCCGGGTTCGATCCCCGGTCGATGCATGTCATATTTTCTATTTCTTATTTTCACTTGTGAGAATAATATAGCACTGTGAGTGCATTACAATCCCAATAGATCACTCATGATTGTGATATCACCATAATAGGGAAAATTTCTAAAATAACCTCATTCACCTTTTGACTACCCAACCAGAGGTATATACCATTATAGCACACTATGATAATTATTTACGAGTCGAATTGAAAGCCTTATTTTTGGAAGTCGGTTAAAAGAATAGTTGCACCTGCAGTTCCATAACTCAACGGACTATTCAAGCGGGAATCCTGGTTAGGAAACTTCAGAGGGAGCTATTCTACAACATGAAATATTGTCGCACAAACTTCCTGTAAAAAAACTTGGTGGCACAAAACCGCAGAAAGTAACGTAAATAAAGTGACACAAAAGGGGCGCTTCCCGGCCCTAACAATGACCAACCCCTTTACTGAAGGCTCGAGGACAATTTATTATAACTCTTCGTAGCTTATTTTTTGTTTAGTGGTTTCTGTTTTCGTCCCGGCACTCTGAAGATTTTATGGATTTTCGACTAGCGTCATCAAGGTTCCTTTTCACTTTAATAAACCTTTTTTATTATTTAGGTACCCAACCCTTAAGAAAAAGTCACCTTCAACCTTCTCCTTTTTCCTTTATCGAATCAATGGGCAAAAACTAAATTTTATTAGACCGACATATTGACACATTGACCGCCCGACTGTTAGTTAGTCCCCAGAAAGTCCTGCAAACCGCAAGTTCTAGGGTAGTTTAGGAAAGCGAGAAGGTGAGCCATTGTTTGCTCTACACTGCAATCACACAAATAATTGTCGGAGAAACCCCACTCCATTCAAAACAATAAAGTTTTTATTTGTCTATCTCAACTGCACTGAGCTTAAACCTTTAGAATCCTAGTCAGCAACAATAACATCACAAAGCTAAAGCTTTCCCAACTAAACTACATAAATATTCAGTTTGGGCCCTTTACAAAACTACTAACAATTTTCCCAACAACATAAACATATAAATAAATACGCAATGAGCAAACAGAGGGACAAAAGGTTAATCCCCGTGTCCACCTCGGATTACGCGACCGTGCCGCGCCCGCTAAATAATTAATAGCTCATTTATATTTCAATTTACTAGATAGGGATTCTCATTTCGCTAAGTAAATAGTTTTTGGTTTGTTGGTAGTTTGAAAACGAAACAATAACGAACAATTTATGCGCATAAATTGAAATTTATTTGGAACGATTTGTAGTGATATACAGGGTGAAATTTAACTAGTGACCGATAGTAAAAACTCAGAACCAGCATATGATAAGGAACAATTTTCCCCAAGGAACATATATCGAAATATGAAACAAATTAGACCTCAATAAAATTATAATAAAACGCTTAAAAGACCATGGACATTATTTTAAACCAAAGTAGGTAATTAAAAAATCAATACCTAAGAAATAACGAAATCATTGCGACTTATTATGGGTATTAAGTTTTTTACATTGCAGGAAGTACGAAACTAAACCCTTAGGTGAGTAATAAAAATTGAACAATGTGAATTCCAACACAACGCTTTCCTAAAGCAATTTTAGCAAAGTCATTACTGCAGTCAAAGGGTCACCGGATTAAGTACACAGTGGTCCCTTTTATGTTGGCTTTGTTTTATTAGAAACCCGTGATGATAAACCCGAAAATTCAAAGCACCTTCATAATATGCCAGGAGTCAAAAAATATTTGTATACAAGATTTCAAGGGGTGACCCAATACGCTAGTTTTTATTCTACGAAAAACAAAGGTAAGTTTTAACTTTTGTATCTCGTGGAAAATATAGAACTCTGTCATTTGATACTCATTATACCGGGAGTAACAGAAAGGGTCTATCAAGCCGAAAGGAGGTCAAGGTACTTATGAAACTGAACAACTTTCACTATGAAACATTTCAATAAAAGGTCGAAATATGAAAAAAAAATGTTACCTCCCATAGTAAATCAATCACCAGACCGCCAATTTTTTTTTTCATATTTGACGACCCATGTTCCATGGGAAAAGTTGTTCAGTTTCATGTCATGAGTAGCTTGACCTCCTTTCGGGTTGTTATACCTTTCTGATACTCCCTTTACAAAGCGAGGTTTTTTGATAATGACGATTTTTACAGCTCGTGCAAGATGATTATAAAAGTTGTTGCTGTTGCTTGAGGTATTTCTTGAAAGGGTAACCAAGCACACCGACTAATTGCCGACCAAGGAAAACGAAGCAATAACGATCAATTTATCAGCTTTAATAGGTCTGTGAAACACCAAAATAACTACCGTATGGGGTGTTACCGTGTGGGGTGCAGATTAATGTAAAAAAATAGTCGAACGAACGGCTTTTTTCAACATTGTGTACGGGGTTCTTTAAACATTACCTACTCTAAACTTTGCCGCCTTATTTTTATAAGCGGAATCGCTTTGATGTTTTTTGATTTTGTTTTTTAGAGTTACAGTCAATAAAGGTGAAAGTAATGTTTTTTTGTCCGTTGATATCTGTTTTGCTAGGCAGACTATTATCAGATCCAGTGTAGCAAATGTGGACGTTCGGCTCAGAATTTAGCAAATAAAGCTACATGAATGTCATCTAAATTGGCGGGATAAACCTACAAAAAAAATCTTCCTCTAATAAAGAACGTAACGTATGTTTTTGACAAGACAATAGTAGCCAAATGTATAGTATATCATCTGAGAAAGACTGGGAACTTTTACCTTGTTAGTCCGCCATCTATAGCAAATCAAAGAACTTTGATAGCATTCGCAACGTAGCTCCACCTATCACAAACAGTCTAAAACATTTGCCTTCCATTCATGGTAAAAGCAGCTCAGATAGTTGCTACATTTGGCAACGTGAAATGTAAGAAGTTCTTCCATGCTTGGATAGATGGAGCTGAGATGAGTGCTTGTAATTTTTGGCGCCCATCAAGGGACTAAACGCACAGTGTACAAAAAGGCAATCTCGGCATGAAATAACAAAATGTTAATTGCAAATATTTTAAGGGTCAAATTATTCCTTGAAACTGAATGTAGTTACTTTTTTACTGAATTACTGATAATCAACCCATACCCATCCGCCGCCGTCAAAAACTTCTAGTATAATAGAACACTAGCATAATAAAACTAACACTCCACCAAACTTGATCCACACTTATCCTCAATTTGTTTTTCTGTTTGTTAGGTAGGACTAAAATCATCCTCCTCTTACTCTTTGTAATTCAATTTATTGAGTAAATATTTTTTAGTAGATCCATGCTAGAATTAAATACTGTCATAAAAGGGAAACCTCAAAAATGATAATATTTTGAAACTAAATCAAAAGCAAAATCTTATTGTAAACAATTGAAAAAACGGTTATGTTAAATTTCTAATTAGTTTCAGGAAATCCTAACCGAATGAATTCAAAACCCAAAGGATTCTCTTTCTACAAAACGTCGAATAAAAGAATAATTATGAAATATAACCCACTCATTTCCCTGTAGATATTTAAATGTATACGAAGTAATTTCGCGTGTATTTTCATGTAAGCCTCGTTAAGCACCTCTCGGGAATACTATGTTAATTCACAACCCATTATCCATACAAACAAAACTTCACAACAATGGGATAAACACTCTGTAATTTGGGAAAAAATAAAAATATTTATAAAAATTAAAATTGAGAATTAATTATAAATTGAAAATGAGAACACTATGTTAACACAACCAATTATCAATACAAACCAAACTTCTCAATAATGTAATTTGGGAACATTAAAAATGTATAAAAATTATAAATGAGAATTTTATCACTTTGCGTTAACCAAAACAAAATTATAACTTTGAAATGCTATTGTTTTATTGATTGAATGATCAAAAAGTAAATATAATGCAATGCTAAATTAAAAGTACCACAAGAACTAAATGCAAAATACTTCACAGGAAAAAGAAAACATTACACTTAATTAAGAGACATTTCCCCTGAGAGGATGATAATCTACCTACAGCCGCCGAACAGCTAATATCTTGGCAAACACGTCTAAAATACAAGCGAAAGTGTAACAAATTAAATTTAAAAACGCATGATCAGAAGTGAATTAAACTTTTAATTAATAAAAGATTCGAATTCTTATTACAGATACAAAATCACGAATACAAACAATATAGAGGAAATCTCTTGCAACGTAACTTTTTATTTTTCTGTGGTTTTTCTAAGATCCAGGCTAAATGGTGAAAAAATCATAATCTCAAACCATTTAATTTGACAAAAAATACCTGAAGTATCAAAACCGGTAGAGCAGTTCCCTATATTGTATCTTGTTCCCTGTTCAATGTTGTTAGAGGACTGGATATGATTTGCGAAAAAGTTGTTTAAGCGAATATACTAAATCACTTTGAACAAATTGAAAAAGAAAAATGAAGTAGATATTGTAAATCTAAGCAAGGCAACAAAGATTGGAAATTAAGATATAAAGAGATTTGTTTGGTCGTTTGTTGGGAGTTTCCATGAATCAAAAGAATTATAATAATACGGATAAAATAATTTAAACATTCTGCAAACGTACCCATCGAAGTGGTGGAAAATAAAATCCATTTAATTAAAAATACAGTTCCTGTAAGAACTTACTAAAAATATTTTTTTACCATGATGCATGACTGCATCTACAAAAAACAAATAAGGTGTTTCATACGAAATCTTTTTGTTTGCACCACAAACAGGATTTCTAAGTGAGCTTCACTTTGACTGCGGTCACTCCCGGGGGCATCTGCCCGGATATTTTATGATAATCATCTTGTATAATTGCAAAGGTGGCTTATAATTTATGCTATTCTGCTTTTCGATAATGGCCTGGGCACTAGAGGTCTTCAAAAATGCAGGTAGTCACAGTAATGTTCCAAAAGGAATTATTTGTGTACACATACACTATTTGCGATAGCAAATAAAAATAAAAATCATAAAGATTTTTTTGTCTAAGTAAAACATTGTTTTCATTGTGATTTTTGCCTAGCCACGCCTAGCTTAAATTCATTGATACCTGATGTTTAATTGCATTGCTGCGAAATTATTTTTGTTTAAATATGATTCCTATAAATGTACGTCACGGCAACTTTTAAATTAAGACTGGGTGATCTCTGACAGAGAATAATGGTCAATTTAGCCTTCCTGAGAGAAGCTGCTTAAATTTCTCCTATACGGGGTTATTTTTTAGTCAGTGCGCAAACTTTGCAGGATGTTTCTACTCGTGATTCTGAACAACTTTTACCATGGGGCCTGCTGAGAATTCGCAAAAAATAATTTGGATGTTTCATAGAAAAATTCATACCTACTCGACACATATGTATGGAACACCCAAAATAATTTTTTAAGATTTCTCAGGTGGCCCCTAGTAAAAGTTGTTCAGAATCGCGAGTAGAAACACCCTGCAAAGTTTGCGCACTGACTTAAAAATAACCCTGTATAGTCCATATGAAGCCTGAATTCTGAAAATATTATACATTTTCTTTACAAAACCATTTCATTTTTATGTCACTACCTTATTTTTTAGTAAGTGTTTAAAGGGAGTGAGTTGTTGTAGTACTTATTTTCTTTAGAAATTCTTCAAAGTCATCAATTTCATTAAAATGTTTCATTACTGCAAAAGTAAAGCACTAAGAATAACAAAGTTTCTAAGAAGCAAAGCTACAAAAAGGCTGGTATAAATTTTGAGAATCGCAACAAAAGTTGCACTTAGAGGCCAAGAAAGTGTGATTGTCGGGTCTGTGGTTAAGCACCTTAGGATACACAAAGCTTTTGAAGTTGGAAAGCAAAGCTAGATACTAAGATGCCTCGTTTAATGTTGACCTAACTACAATTAAAGATTTTTTGAGAATCTACCTGCACAAGAACATGTACGAACAACAAAAGTTAGTAACTGTAGTGTAGTATATATCGACGGGTTCCGGGCTATTTGTATTAACCGCCATTTTTTGCGATATAGACTTTTATACATATTTGGAATCAGCGAATTTTTCTGCGTCGTTTGAGCTCAGTTAGGTGACAATCGGAGCATAAAAATGTCGCTTAATACAACCGCATTTTTGGGGCCTATTTTGTAATGCAATGTATGGACCGACACAAAATATTGTCAAATTCAAGACTTGTGTACTTAAGCTCACTATTAAATAACAGATAGTCGTTTAAACCTTTTTTCCTGGAGCAAAAATTTACATGCAGCTTACGTTCAAGCATTTAGCTTGACTTTATAAATATAAAGAAATGTCACTTCATACAATTAGCCTCTTAGCTAAATTTTTATCCATTGTCGCTTAATACAATTAGCCTCATAGTCAAATTTATGTCCCGTGTTGGTTTATACATTAATTTTGGTACTTAAAATGCTAGATGTTGTCACTTCAGCCATTTAGCTCGTAGTAGCTAATGGTATACCGGTCGCTTGAACTATTTATGATGTCTACAGTGAACATGTACAGCTGATGGTTAAACCTATTTTTCTTAGTCTGCAGTTGATTTGCGCTGTCGTTTCAGCTATAACAAAAACATATTTTAGTATATTATCCACGTTAATACAATCAAAATTTTGTATGGTTTGACTATTAAGATGTCGGTTAAAACACTGATTTTGGCGCCAACGCGATCAAACGCGTGAGTTCGAATACTTGTTTGTTCTGTAAATGAGATGAATGACTGACACACGTTTGCAGTTTCCGCCGTTTAGCGATACATAATATTTTTAAAATTAAAATTTTGAGCCGGTCTTATCATATCTTCTAAATAACTTTTGTTATTTTAATTGTTTTTTTTATTTCATAACTAGCTGGTGCCCTGGAACTTAGTTTCGTTTTGTTCTTTATACCTTTGAAAAATTCTTAATTCCACACCAGTTTCTTAAATTTAAATCCATTACGCTAATTATGTATTTATGGCTGGAACCACATTTCTCAAATCCTGTTAATGTTTTGTTGTTTATTGTTGGAACCACATTCCTATAACAGTAGTTGTATTGCCAGAAACCTTCCACTCCATCAAACTCAACAACTTTTGAAGCCATTTCAGTATCTGTTTTAGTTTAGTTAAGCGTTTGGTGGTGCACCTGGTGGTCTAAATCAGGTACTCTTAACCTTCGATACCTATTCGGCAGCGGAAGCGTCTCATCAAGATGAACAGCTTTTGCTTCAGGTGGGTTCATATTGGTGCTCCTGGTGATCTACATCAGGTACTCCAAACCTTTAATATCTATTGACCAGCAGAAGCGCCCTGCCAATCAGAACAGATTTTGCTTTGGAGTCATAGCAGTATCTGCTATACTTAAGTGGGCTCCTGTTGGTGCACCTGGTGGTCTACATCAGGTACCTACTCAGAACTTTCGATGTCTTTTAGCCAGCAGAAGTGCCCCGCCAATCTGAACAACTTTTGCTTTGGACTTATAGCTGTATCTCCTAATAGTTTAGCAGGGCTCCTGTTGGTGCTCTTGGTGATCTACATCAGGTACTCCAAACCTTTAATATCTATTGACCAGCAGAAGCGCCCCGCCAATCGGAACGGATTTTGTTTTGGAGTCATAGCAGTATCTGTTATAGTTAAGTGGGCTCCTGTTGGTGCACCTGGTGGTCTACGTCAGGTACCTACTCAGAATTTTCGATGTCTTTTAGCCAGCAGAAGTGCCCGGTCAATCTGAACAACTTTTGCTTTCGACTTATAGCTGTATCTCCTATAGTTTAGCAGGGCTCCTGTTGGTGCTCCTGGTGATCTACATCAGGTACTCCAAACCTTCGATATCTATTGACTAGCAGAAGCGTCCTGTCAATCTCAGCATATTTTGCCTTGGAGTCATAACTGTATTTCTAGTTTACCTGGGCTCCTGTTGATGTACCTAGTGGTTTACATCAGGTACTCAAAACCTCCGAAGTCTATTCGTTGGCAGAAGCGTCCCATTAAGTTAAAAAACTTTTGCTTTGGACTTATAGCTGTCCTATAGTTTAGCTCGGCTTCTGTTAGGTGCCCTGTCAATCTAAACAAATTTTGCCTTGGACTTATAGCTGTATTTCCTATAGTTAAGCATACCACTATAGTTAAGCTGGGCTCTTGTCGGTGCACCTGGTACTCCAAACCTTTGATGTCTATTCGCCAGCAGAAGCATCCTATCAAGCTAAACAACTTTTGCTTTGTAGTCATATCTCTACCTCCTTTAGTTTAGCCAGGCTCCTGTTATTGCATCTGGTGGACTACATCAGGTACTCTAGACCCTCGAGTGGAACCAAAAGTATCCTATGTCCGTTCTGGGTGTGCGAGCAATCTCTGTGCCAAATTTCGGTTCAGTGGTTAAGGCGTGAAAGCGTAACAGACAGACATAAAGACAGACAAAGTAACTTCCGAATTTATAATTATTATAATTAAGAAGTTTGCATAATTAAAAAGTTGACCTAACCGCCTATCATATAAATGTGCCTTGAAATTTATTAATGTTTTAACCGTCAATTTCTTCATATCTCATTATTTTAGTATGATTACAAACAATTTAAAAAAACTAATAAGATTAAGATATGGTATTTAAATCAATTAGCTTAGGTGTGAAATATGACCAACTCATTGGTTAAAGCACTTAGCTTAGAGCTTTTATTTGCAATCCTAGGCACTTAAGTCAAGTAGCTTGGAACATGTATTTATAAACCTAGGCGGTTAAGTCATTTAGCCTGGAACAAAAAAATGTGAAAAATGGGCCATTTTGTATTAAACGACATTTAATTTCGTTAAAAATAGAAATATCAGAGAAAAAAATTCATCAGATTATAAATAATTTGTAACAAAACAGAAATTTCGTTTGCTTTGAAAAAATAATGCAATTTGCCAAAGTTATGATTTTTTTTCTGAAAATCGAAACTTTAAATTGCTCTGGTGTAAAGTTTCAAAAATGGCGGTTAATACAAATAGCCCGGAACCCGTCGGCTTTCCTATTGACATACGAAGTACGATAGTTATACAAACAACTTCAAAGTGGAAGAGAATTAAGGACACAAAAACAAAACATTCGGATAATAGAAATAGGATGCATCGACCATATAGCTCTTCAAATACTGGATGAAATTTTAAAACTCAGAACCAGCTGGTAAGAAGGAACAATTTTTCCCCAATGATCATAGGTCGAAATATGAAATAAATTGAACCTCCCGTACAAAATTGCCATTCAACCTGACTTGAATTACTATGGGACGTCCAATTTTATTTTTATATCTCGTATGTTTCTTGAAGAAAGTTGTTCCTTATCACCCATCTTTCATCATGCAATCGGTCAGTAGTAATGTTTCACGTTTTTTATGCTAAACACATCTGAAGCCGCATTTTGCCTGAAATCCGCCGCGTATTTGAACATCAACGATCACTGGCCATTGTTTTCTGATACATTATTATTATTATTATTTGAATTGTTTGAATTTATTGACATAAATAAGATTTAATTGATTATTGTTAAAAAAAATATATTTGCGTGCCTGTTTTGGGTGCTGCACGCTTGTACAATATATTTAATGATACACCTTTTATGCCATGTTAGCTAGTGAATAAATTATATTTCATTTTATTTCTTTTCATTTCTGGAACAGCACGTAAGTTCGTCTACTCAGTACATGGAGTTAATTTATTGACGTCTTAGGTATCTGTCTGTATGTCTCTGAACAGTAACCATCCATCCCGTTTTGAAGTTCCCAACTGAACTTTAATCCTGACTAACGTAATTGCTAAAGTTTGAATACAAAACCTTGTTCGCGGCGTGCGATTTACTGTCAGACATTCCGTAATAGATGTAGCGGGTTTGCAACCTCCAGACGGAAACCGAGATTTTTATTATTTTATACAGTATTGTTACAACTGAACAACTTCATGTACCTATGGAATAGACGTTGGTAAACGAAAAAATACGACCTTCCATACAAAACAGCTGACTTACTTTTGTGTGGAAATTCGATATTAATTTTTCGTTTTCCAACATGTTGTTGTACAGTGAAAGTTTTTAATTTGGTTACATCATCCCTTACAACCTACACGTCGTGGCGGCTCGCCGGCAGGATTAAAAAAAAAAATATGCTCCTGGATAGCCACACTGGTTAGCCAGCATATTAAATGATTTTTCAAATACAAATACAAATCTTTATTTGCTTGAAATATGGTGTTCACAAGATGATAACATGAGTAAAGTCCTTAACATATTTCGCCACAGCTGTGTGAAATGCAAAATTTCTAGGTTTATTTAATTAATTATCTCTTATGTTTTATCTCTATAATTCAAAAATTCAGTAACACTATAAAAACTGCGCACACTAAGCCATGTGTAAAATTTCTTTTTAAACATTTTTATATTTAGTGATTTTAGATCTGTAGGTATTTTATTAAAGATTTTTACACACATGATCATGAAGCTTTTATGGTTTAGCGCTGTTCGAGGTGTTTGTTCATATACAAGTCTTTCCGGATTACGTTAGTTACGTACGGGGATTGATATTACCAGATTTAGTAAATAAATACATGTGTCGCATTACAAAGATACCAACTTCATAAATATAAAGAGATGGCAATGGCAATAGGTTTAGTTTTATAAAATAAGGTTTGCAAGACACAATTGGTGGAATGTTGCAAATAGCTCTTATACACTTTTTTTGGGCTATGAACGCTAATTTAACATCAGTACTATTACCCCAAAACAATAGACCATAACGAAGTATAGTTACTATATACGCTTGATATGTGGTTATTGCAGTTTGTACATTAGTCACATTTTTAACTCGTTTCAATGCATAGACAAAACCTATTGACTCTACAATATAACTTATCAAATAAATTAAATAATGAGAATAATATAGCGCTGTGAGTGCATTAAAAATTCCAATACATAACTTATCAACGTGAGTTTTCCAATCTAGACATTCATCAATTGTTATATGTACCTAAAAAACTAGTACATGTCACTCTTTTGATTAATTCATTATTAAATGTTATATTTAGATAAGTCAGTATTTATAAAATTATTAAATTGTATGTTATTTGTCTTAGTCAAGTTTATACGTAAATGATTCATGTCAAGCCAGTTAATTATTGAACTTATTGTACTATTGATGTCCATTTCATGATCATGCCACGTATATTTCTTTCTGTCAGCCGTAACGACAACAGAAATATCATCAGCAAAGAGGATACATTTATGCTTAATAATGTCTGAGATATCATTGATATACAATAAGAAAATAAGTGGTCTTAGAATGCTACCTTGTGGTACCCCGTAATTATTATATTTAAAATCAGACAAGTAATCAGTAACTTCTTTATTTTTATCTATTCTACTTAAGACCACAGCTTGTTTACGGTTTGTTAAGTACGACTTAAACCAATACAGAGGAGGTCCTCTGATGCCTAATCTTTCTAGTTTACTTATCATTATATTGTGTGATACTAGGTCGAACGCCTTAGACAAGTCAAAGAATAATACCGTTGATAAATGCTTCATGTTTAGTTTGTTCAAGAGTTCTGACAAAAGCGAATATATAGCTAAAGAAGTGGACTTATTTTTTTGAAATCCATATTGATTGGAACTTATTATATCAAATTTAGTACAGTAGCTAATTAATCTTTTATACATGCACTTTTCAAATACCTTTGATATTATGGGCACAAGAGTTATAAGTCGATATTTCATAATGTCATCTTTATCGCCTTTTTTGTGCAATGGCTTTACTATGCAAGTTTTTAATAGATCAGGAAAATCACCCGACGAGAAAGACAAATTGATCAAGTAAGTCAAGACAGGAACAAGTTCCTCAATAACTTCCTTGATAATTTTTGTACTGATCCCATCAAAGTTTGGTATTATTTAAAGATCGTATCTCGTTTTTAACTTCATTTTTTGTTACCGGCATTAGAAAAAATGAATGAGTAACAGAATTTCTTATAGGGAAGTTATAATTTTAAAATGTCATGTTATTAGATGTCGTAATAAAATTATCATTGAAAATGTTTGCTATAGTAGTAGGTTCTGTAATTTCTTGCAACTATTATTTTTAAGTTTTCTTGTAATTATCAACCAGTAGAAACTGTGCAAAATAAAATAAACTATCTATTCACTCACACCTAATAATAGAAAAAAGTGTTAAACAGCACTGCGCCATGTCATAAAGGTTTCAAGTTTTTACAAACAAAGGCTGGATCTATGGCGCCGTACATCGCCAAAAAAGGAAAGAACAGAAATCTAGAACACAGGAAGGAGTAGAGATAAATTTGCAACCAACCTTTTGACTAGAGTGGCGTATTCAAAGATTTTCACGCCATAACTGTTCTATCGTGCCAATTTGTTCATCTAAATTGCATTCATATTTCAAATTTTATCAACCATGAAATAGCGGCTATTTTTGGCAGCACACGTGGCAGTTTCGGTAAACGCACCCCAGGGATGGACGATAAAAAATTACGACGCCGCATCGGCTCGCTTTTGGAGAATTCAATCGACATTCTAGTACTTTTTTTAGCGGCGGGTGCGAGCCCAATTTGTAAAAACCGGACGGAATTTTGAATAGGTGCCAGTTTGGTGAGCTTTGTTCTTGCTCACTTTCTATTTGATTATCGGATAAATAGATCTGTTACGTACGTGCCCATACGTCGCCGCAGCAGCAACCGGGAAATACCTCCAATAAAACTGTGAAATATTTTTGGTAATGGGCGGGCGAGTATTAACGTAATATAGGGTGGTACCGAACGACCCACATTCCCGAGAACGCTAAACTAAAAAGGTCAAACTGAACTATTTTCCCTAAGATCCAAAGTTCAAAGCCTGAAACAAGATTGGACCTGCAATACAAGAAAATCTTCTGTCCGAACAATTTCCTATAGGAGGTTCAATTGTTTTTAGGCTCAGAACTTTTAAAGTTATTCAGTACCTGTAGAAATTGGCGTTTGCGGAAAAATGGATCGTTCGAAAATAGCCTGTATTAAATATATAATTGTAACAAGGTATGTTCGAGCATAGCTTTAAAACAACTTCTCATTCTGTAACGTTGATACTCACTCAATAAAGATATTCCGATTCCGCTTGCGTCCCCACAATGTTTAAACGTACGTGAGTAATGGTTTTGAAACGCTATAGTTTATCAATACTGCAAGCTGCACCTGGGTAGGAATACAGAAATGCTGCTGAACAGCTCTGGAATAAGAAAACCCCATTTTTCTGCTAGCAAAACCATCTTCGTATAGCTCTTTTTAGATTATTTCTAAATGAATCAAAATAAGATCAATTTATTTCAGGTACTTAGACTTGTTTAATTGTAATTTAAGTAAGATATAAAAAAAACTCCAAATATTTAAAGGAATAATTTTCTTTTTTGAAAACACATTTAATTTACACCGCAGGCAGTATTTGAACCTGCGATCTTCGGTATCTATACTTCCGACGCCACTACCAACTGAGCTACCGTGGTTAAAGTCTAGCCTGCAAAGGAAGCATATCTTGGCCATCTACCGGGACAGTTGTGCAGCTAATTTTCAGAATAGTTTTGCAGCTAATTGATGAAAACCCGCGATAAATTGAATACCAAATTTTAAAACACTTCCCGTGTTAGGTATAAAGTTTTCGGATAACTTGATTTTTTTCCACCGAAGGCAGGATTTCAAGTAGCGACTGTCCGGACCTGTCCATAAAGCTAAACAACTTTCTTCAGCTTCATATTATATTAATCCACCCTATTTCTGGGTTGTACTTTATCCCAGAACATACTGTAGTAGATCGATTCTGATAGTATTATAAACTTTTCTATATAACGCACGTTGAAACCATTACCGTCACTATCCAAAAAACCTTGTTTTGAGAAATGGACAAATCAAATTTTGAAAAATTTCAACTGTCATTATTACATGACTTAAAAACTTACAGACTTCGGTGTTTTTGATAAAAGTAAGATTTTTTATTCTTTATAAGCTGTATAAATATCGAACTGATATCTTAATAATTAAATTATTTATTTATATTTTTCTTGTATTTTTTTGTATAGTGACAGTATTGCACTCAAACTGAGTATAATTTTCGTTTAGTGACATAAGTATAGTGAAACAAGATTCATTCATGCAGAAAGGTAAACCTAGCTAAATTATATAAAAAAACAAATAATATGTCACGTGATGCCAGCTTTTAATAGCATCACCCCATTTCCCATCATATTAGGTGCTGTCAGAGGCGAAAAAAGGGTGTATCTGGTCCAGAGGTTAAGTTTTTTGATAGCTTGATTATATTGGACACTAGTGCTCGTTACATAATGTGCTTACGTTTAACCATAACCATAACAGCCAGAACAGTTCACTGCTGGACATTCTCCTCCACCTAGCGGGGGGTATTGCCATACTCACCACGCTTGGCAGGTGGATTGGCCAGCGCAGTAAAAGATGTTGCAGTTACAGGGAACGCTGCTGCCCATTATCTGGAGAATTGGGGCGATGCTATTCTAGGCCGGTATCTTACGGCATATAATTTATGGTCCTTACGTTTAAAAACCATATGTTATTATTTTATAATTTAATAGAAGTATAATTTTATATTCATTAAAAGTATTACAGTTCGCCTTTGTATATCAATGTATCTTGTTGGGTTTTAGATGTATCATTATAAGTTAAGTGTAAAATTAAAAATTTAAGAATTGCTCCACTACGGACTAAAATACCTAACCTATCAATATTACTTAACACTTCTATTAACGGAACACAGATAAGATTAACGATTCTTACTAATACAGCTAACTCGTAAAACTTCTTCTTTTCGAGTGAGACTCTGGCTGAGAAACGAACCAGCTGATGAACCCTATCAGAGTTTCTTGAAACAATTGTCTTCAAGGAATACAGAATATATTTTCCGTCTACTGACTTAAAATCTTTCCTGTAGACAATCTCATCTGAATGATGCAAACAGAAAAGAACTTTCAATGACAAAAACTCGTTAATTCCATTCATATTTTTGTTACCAATATAACTGCACCAGGTACCTGCTTGCAGTGGTAAAACCATACTGTTTTGATATTTAAAACAGCGTACGCTTTATTATTTAGTTTAATTCAGTAAGATAAGAGATAATAAGGACCTATATTGGCAGACAAAAGAACGTTATGAAGCCGTCGAACAATTGAAACAAGGTAAGGTAGGGTCACGCGGCCCGGTTGGAACCCCAGACGATTAATGTTTTTTTTCAATTTCTTATTTCCATTTATAAGATTATAAAGATGTGGAGTCATATCATAGCACCTGTCATGTCTAAATTGACAACAAACGGAATACTTCTTCAAATTAAGAAAAATTTGTATAATTTTAACGTTGACTTTGAAATTACGCGGTACATAATATTACAAATGCCTTCTGCCTTTGTATGTACAGGCAGGAGTTAATGATCTTAGCTTCTTTACTAATTTAGCTGCTGAAAGAGTTAAAAGAAAATCTTGCGGATTTTCTTTGCACTCTTATTACATTTGTGTAAACAACGTTACTACGTTGAATAATTAGTAGAGTTAACCGAACAAATTGGGCTATATTGTGATTGGATGCTAAGTATATTTCTTCAGCGTATAACCCATCGTCTGAGGAGACAGTTCTTAAGTCAGTGTTAACTATTCATTAGGGGTTTCTATATCACATCAATCCACCTCAAAAACACAATAAATTACTTACTGATTTCTAAATAGATTAATAAATCTACTTTGTATTAAAGGAATACTGGCTTTAAACTAAATCAGACTTTATGAACTAAATTAATAGTAAATCAAACCAAAATTTATGAGATGTAAAGTTATTATCACCAAAATGTCTATTTTGTTTTATTTACTTCAAAAGTGTTAAAGAAAGTAGGACTGTATGGATACAAATACACTATTGATTAAAAAAAAACTAGTCATTGTGATCAATTTACTCAATTAACACTGACCTAATGCATAAAATGTCAGGCTTAAATTAAGACATATTCTACAAAACTTTGAATAATTATAAAACAAAGTGTCACTAAACGCAAAATAACATAAATTTGAAAGCTAAACATAATTCTGGAATATTTCAAAAAGACATTAAACGTAAAAGTTCTATTTAGTTTGTAATGCATGTTCCAATTCTAATAAAATAATAAAAGGAAAAGTGGCACTAAGCCTAAAATTACACTTTGTTTCCAATGTTTAGTATAAAGGACCCCGCACGATTTGTTCGACAAGGGCCGTCCGGTCAAATTGGCTGAAATTTTGGGAAAAGGTAGTACGTAATGCTCTAACCAAAATGTGAAAAAATCTGCGAGCGGAAATGACCAGTTTTTGAGATATAGCTATTTTAATGTTGAAGTCACTAAACATACTTTGATGTAAAAACGTTACTTATTAAGGCAAATGTCATGTTCTTACTTATTTTTTACGTTAGTCTGTATAAAACCAACCTTCGAGGTAATTATTTTGATTGGAAAAGTGTCTGTTTCGGGTATATTACACATAATATATCAGCAAAGCAAGCTAGATCGCCTAAACTATACGAGATACAGCAATGGCTCCAAAGCAAAAGTTGTTTAGCATGATAGGCCGCTTCTGCTGGCACATGGACACCAGCAGTCTGGAGTAGACCACCAGGACCCCATCTAGACCATAAAATATACAAAAATGCCTCTATAGCAAAAGCTGTACAGCATGACGGACTGCTTCTGCTAACAGACTGACGTCGAGGTTCTGGAGTACCTGATTGAGACCACCAGGACCTCATCTTAATTATAAGAGATACGAAAATGCTTTCATTTCAAAGGTTATGTTAATACTTTGGCTAATTCAAGTGGGTGAATAAGGCATTCAAATCACTGCTGGCTCCTTATTCAACCATAAATCTAATTCTTTAGTTGGGCATTTCATGGAATGGAATGAACTGTAGAACGTTGTGTTCAACCACTTAGGTAACGAACGTTTAGTGGTGTGGTTGAATGGCGCTGCTTGATTAACATATTCATAACTAGAACTGTTACTTACTCGCTTTCCCGTAGGAATAGGATCATTGCACGTTCTACACCAGGATCTCTAGACTCTCGATATCAAAGTTCCAGCAAAAACGGCTTAACATATTGAACAACTTTTGCTATGAAAGCATTTCCGTATCTTTTATAGTTAAGATGAGATCCTGGTGGTCTACACCAGGTACTCCAGAACCTCGACGTCAGTCTGTTAGCAGAAGCAGTCCGTCATGCTGTACAGCTTTTGCTATAGAGGCATTTTTGTATATTTTATGGTCTAGATGGGGTCCTGGTGGTCTACTCCAGACTGCTGGTGTCCATGTGCCAGCAGAAGCGGCCTATCATGCTAAACAACTTTTGCTTTGGAGCCATTGCTGTATCTCGTATAGTTTAGGCGATCTAGCTTGCTTTGCTGATATATTATGTGTAATATACCCGAAACAGACACTTTTCCAATCAAAATAATTACCTCGAAGGTTGGTTTTATACAGATTAACGTAAAAAATAAGTAAGAACATGACATTTGCCTTAATAAGTAACGTTTTTACATCAAAGTATGTTTAGTGACTTCAACATTAAAATAGCTATATCTCAAAAACTGGTCATTTCCGCTCGCAGATTTTTTCACATTTTGGTTAGAGCATTACGTACTACCTTTTCCCAAAATTTCAGCCAATTTGACCGGACGGCCCTTGTCGAACAAATCGTGCGGGGTCCTTTGTGAAGTAACATAGACACTATAATCAAAATGACGCTTTATCTTTAACTCTCAACTTCATTTCTGAACAAAATTTAAACGTTAAACTGTCACTTTATGGATAATGACGTTATTGTAGAGAATCTCTATCGCGTCGTCAAGATAAAATAAATGTAATAGTGTAATTATACAAAATGTGACGTTTTACCTCTCAGCATATACTCGATGTTGTTTGGCATACGCGTCACTATACAAAATATTTCACTATTACACTTAACGAAACGCCAAAATGGTAAAAAATACATACCGTCACTACTTTACCGAGACATTTGTCAGATAGCTAGAAAAATAGGTGTTTTTGCATTATATTCTTTGAAATAAACGTAATGCGATGGCGCTTTTAGTCAAAATCATGCAAATTTTGGATAGTTACACTATTGCTTTCAACGTGCGATAAAATATGAGATTTACAGAATTGCAGCAGCAGATCTTGAAATAGATTCCCATCTCGAATAATACCCAACTTCCTCTAGGTAATGCCTCTTCAAAATTTCCCGTTGAATTCCTATTGCTTACAAACGGCAGGCTTCCGTCCATTGTGCAGTTTCTTTATGGTAATCGTAACTCTCTCACAATGGGTGAGCAGGGCGAGCAGTCGGTGTCGTCGCAGTGCACAGTAAATCAAACTGGGACAAAGTGTGTCCAACAGTGCTGGTTTACAGTCGTTTGTCAAAGAATTCCTGCGGTGCGACCGGTTGATGGTACACCAATTGTTTTCTTGGATAGGAGGAAAATGGATTTGTCGTGTTTTTTCTGCTTTCCAAACGTTTTGGAAATTGATTTCATAGTCTTGTCACTACGTAGTTTTTTCTTAACTTAAACCGAGTGTTAGGGACCGTCGTGTACCAGAAGTTCTGCATGCGTACCAAAAACTAGACCATGAAACTGAACAATTTATCCTATGAAAACGAGAAAAAATCGACCTCCTACAAAATTCACGACTATCTATGAAATTATTGATTACTACTGTTTAATAGGATTTTCGTGAAGAAATAGTTGTTATTCAACGTTTACTAGGAAAAATAATTATCAAAAAAGATACTCGCGTGGTACAAAGCGCGAGCTTCGTGTATAACTATGTACTATCGCCAGCACATCAACCTACCCATGGTAAACAAGTTATACATTTTTATTACAAATACTAAGTAAAACCAATATCATATCATTAAATGGGTAGGTTGAATTGCTGGCCACCCTGGAGGTTGATGTGCAAAACCTGCGTAGAGCCCTCGTAGAATACGTATGTAATCACCGGCCCCTAGTCACACAAAATTTCATAGGAGTTTATGACTTTGCGATGGGTAAGCTCACTTTTTGCCAGCATTCATGTTTAGGACGAATTTCAGTTTTTGTCAACCTGTTCCTGAAATTCTGTACTTGATAAAAGCTCAGTCTCTCTGGGTTTAATCAACCTCTGAAAATTAACACTTTTTTGTACTGTTTGTAAAATAAATTTTAAACACTCAACTATATTGTAATGCAGCTCCTCAAACCAAAAACAGAAGATATCCCAAAGTAAACAGGAAAAATCAACGGTGAAGATTTTATACCAGCTATCATTTCGGCAAAGCCGGCCCACGATTACCGAATCCAGAACATAATATAGATATAAGGTAAGCACCTCTGCTATCGACGCCGAGTTTGATAAATTACTTTTATTGGTACATTTGTCAAGGGGCTATCTATCATCCGTAACGACTCTACAAGGACCCTTATCTGACATCAAATCCAAATTGATCAAATGCTGAGAAAGAATCGGAAAAGTATTCAAATAGATTTGAACTTTATCTCCGTGACGCTTTTGCAGTTGCAGTGCGAGATTAAAAACTCAAGTTGAAGTAAATTGAATGGAAATTGAAGGGCTTAATATTGGAGATTAAAGTTTGGCGATAAAAATGAGAAAAGAAAACACAGGAAAATCGGGAAAAGACACTTGAAATAGTGAAAAAGACAGAAAAGTTTAATAAATACGTACGACTATCATCAAGTTAGCTATAAATAACCAAATATCAAAACAACACAAGGTAAAAGCCATGTTCTGTTTTCTATTAAACTCAAAACTTAAATAACTTTTTTGTAACTTTTTCTGTTAGTATGAATAAAATTTAAAGTTGCCTATTTTGGAAATCAATATACAGGATGTACGGAACGGTGTAACGAAAGCTTTGAAGGAGTGCTCAGACCATGAAATTGAACAACTTTTCCCATGGAACATGTGGTGGTAAACGAAAAAAAATATCCGGCCTCCCATACAAAATTCATGATCAACTGACTGACTTTGTATGGGAAGTCACAATTTTTTTTCGTTTACCACCAGTGTTCCATAAGGAAAGTGGTTCATTTTCGTGGTCTGAGCACGCCTGCCAATTTTGCGTTACACGCCGTCCTTTACACCCCATACCTATACGGTTATTATGAATGAAAGTTCTTCTGAAAAATGAACCGTGACCGGATAGTTAAGGTTACTTTTAATCAAATCAAGTACACATATTTTAATGGCGTATTCTACATGCATAACTGAACAACTTTTATTAGAAACTTTTCATCAAAACATCAATAAAATAATTGAACCTCCCATGCTAAGTGACGAACTTTTTCAACACGTTTGTGTGGAAAGTACATTCCTTTTTCATATTTCGAAGAAAAGTTTTTCATAAAAGTTGATCAGTTTTCTGAGTAGAACACGCCCTTAAAACATTTGTACTTAATTAAAAGTAACCTAATATTTTGAAACCTTATACTTACCTGTAAAATTGGGATTCTACCCCTGTGCGTACATCCATTGACTCAGTTTAATCTTAGCAACCTATTATAGGAAAATATCAGTATAGAATTGAGCAAACTGTTAAATATTTTATATTCGGTTACCATCAATTGAAACTATACATATTTCATATCGTTTACTTATATTTTAAATCAATAAATAAATAACTATGTTTGGAAAAAATACACAGCAGCGTCACCTAAAATCAAACTAAGCTAAATATATTTATACCATAGACGCTATATAATTTATAATTATTACTCAAAATACTGTTTATTTCCTCTTTTACTACCTAATTTATACACACAAAAACATCACAAATATTGATTTTTTTGCAAGTTTTGTGTTATTTTGTGTCGAGGCGTTACAAGCAAAGGCTACAACTATATCCACTACGCTTTTCAATTGAACATTTATAAGTTACAACTTCTCTACACTAAGTCCTAATCTACAGTACGTAACACTAAGTTTTTTAACACCTTATTTGGGCTGGTCGCTTGGTGGAGGTCCTGTCCATGAAATTTTCGCATCTTGCCATCTGTAAAAATTGAAGAAGTTGAAATAATAGGGTATTTTTAGAATACATTATTACTGTGACCAATAAGAGACTTGAAGCCTTCCCAAGCGAACGAGGACAGAAATTGTAAATTTGGCTGAGGTTAATAAGTATAGTACTTTTCTTCCTTTTACTACGAAACATAAATCTACATTATAATGGTGATAAATTTTGCAACTTTACAACTTCCGAAATTCACCTGTTTTAGTCAATTTCCCTTGTCACTATAGTGATGCACGATTTTCCGAAACGTTCCTCAAATATTTGTCAAACGTGGCGATAACGATTGCTAATAATCTGCCTACCCCGCAAAGGAATAAGGCCTCATGTCCACAGTCCCGGGTTTAAGTCCCGGCGGTCGCTAGTGAATTTTTCAATTTTCTCATTATTTAATTTAAAGCCTCATGTGTGTATGTATTGTCAAGTCATCATCATCACCTACTTAGTATGAATGAGCTTCTCAAGCGGCGTGGCGCTGATGTCGTCCGTGCGCAAGGCGGACGAAGCCTCGTCGTGGGCCCGGGTGTCCACGTTGAGAGCACGTGACAACCGCCGCACGTATAGTATACATGTAGGCTACATGTGTATGTAATGTGAAGTCATCATCATCACTTACTTAGTATGAATGAGCTTCTCAAGCGGCGTGGCGCTGATGTCGTCCGTGCGCAAGGCGGACGAAGCCTGTATGTATTGTGAAGTCATCCATCATCATCACTTACTTAGTATGAATGAGCTTCTCAAGCGGCGTGGCGCTGATGTCGTCTGTGCGCAAGGCGGACGAAGCCTGTATGTATTGTGAAGTCATCCATCATCATCACTTACTTAGTATGAATGAGCTTCTCAAGCGGCGTGGCGCTGATGTCGTCAGTACGCAAGGCGGACGAAGCCTGTATGTATTGTGAAGTCATCATCATCACTTACTTAGTATGAATGAGCTTCTCAAGCGGCGTGGCGCTGATGTCGTCTGTGCGCAAGGCGGACGAAGCCTGTATGTATTGTGAAGTCATCCATCATCATCACTTACTTAGTATGAATGAGCTTCTCAAGCGGCGTGGCGCTGATGTCGTCTGTGCGCAAGGCGGACGAAGCCTGTATGTATTGTGAAGTCATCATCATCACTTACTTAGTATGAATGAGCTTCTCAAGCGGCGTGGCGCTGATGTCGTCTGAACGCAAAGCGGACGAAGCTGGTATGTATTGTGAAGTCATCCATCGTCATCACTTACTTAGTATGAATGAGCTTCTCAAGCGGCGTGGCGCTGATGTCGTCTGTGCGCAAGGCGGACGAAGCCTGTATGTATTGTGAAGTCATCCATCATTATCACTTACTTAGTATGAATGAGCTTCTCAAGCGGCGTGGCGCTGATGTCGTCCGTGCGCAAGGCGGACGAAGCCTGTATGTATTGTGAAGTCATCCATCATTATCACTTACTTAGTATGAATGAGCTTCTCAAGCGGCGTGGCGCTGATGTCGTCTGTGCGCAAGGCGGACGAAGCCTGTATGTATTGTGAAGTCATCCATCATTATCACTTACTTAGTATGAATGAGCTTCTCAAGCGGCGTGGCGCTGATGTCGTCCGTGCGCAAGGCGGACGAAGCCTCGTCGTGGGCCCGGGTGTCCACGTTGAGAAGCACGTGACAACCGCCGCACGTGTAGTAGTGGATGTCGAACCTACAAACAACACAAGTGCTCTTTTTTTATTGAATTTTCTCTTGTTTTTAGGCAAGTCCGGCTATGTTACGAGTACGACATATTTTTTCATGCGCGCAGTAATTCAGTTGTAAAATAGGACAAAAATAATTCACTGAAACTGACCCGCAGACGAGTTAATTTATTGACAAAATGATGCCAATTTTTTAGTTTGTCACGCATGGTAGCCTTCTGTATTGTGTTTTTTTAATGGTTTAAACAATTTCTCACCAAAAAAGTTAATCTATTTTGATGTCTAAAACAATATTTTTACGCTCGCTGTTACAATGCAAGCATATCTATCGCGAGATTAAAATAAAAACAATTCGTCTAATAGAACACGTTGAATAGTTTAAAAATGCTATGTAAAAAATACAATTTTTGTCTCTAGACTTTGAATAGTAATTTCCATACAAAAAAATACCTTTAAAAATTACTTCCATAAAAAGACACTGTTTTAAAATAGTAACCAGTAAAAACAAAACCTTACAATAGCTCTCAAGTTCTTACCTCCTTTCAGCGTGATAGTTTCTAAGGAGCTCTCTGTTAGTGTTAAACAGAACACCGTAGTGTCCCGAGCAGCTCGTTACCTGAAAGCAGAATAATTTCATCTTCAAAAGATTGCTTGAAGTATGGTCTTAACACTTTTCATGAAGAAAATTGAAGAGAACGGGGAGCACTTAACAAAAAATAAACTACGAAAAAGCTTAGTAAGAGTCACGATAAAAAACTTAAATGTTCTATGATGGCAACTTCAAGTAAAAGTAAAGGAGTAACATAAGAAGACTTCTTATCATTAACTATCTTTTAATCAGTTAGAGATTGAGTTATATAAGATATTCTTAAGAGGCTACTATACCGAGCTGAAAGTTCGTGAGTTGTCAGTTGATAAAAATATTTCTATCTCATTTATGCATCCCACCCGTCCCGCAGCCGTAAAAGAGACAGTTATAGCTCGCTACCGGAAAATTTGCGTTCTGGGTTTACCAAGTTCCCCGTTCGAAATCGCCACCAAATTTGTTGATAGTGGCATTATTTTGCTGCCAATAAAATATTCTATGCCCATATCATTTGTTTTGCTGAAATTATTGTCATATTTAGAAGATACCAAGGCGTAAACTTGGTGATAAATTTAGAGCATTTTGCCACGGCCATATCTTTTTTAAAATGCATTATTACAACCAGAAAAAGAATATGGAGCATAGATCTAGTCCAGAAGAGTTACCGTGCCAAAAATTGAGTCGATCAGTTGCGAATTGGCAGAGGGATACGTTGAAAGCGTTTGTATGAAAAATAATGACTATAGATCCCTCTTAAGTACCTAACTATTGAAAAACTAAAATAAGATCTTTTGAATGCGTTAGTGCATAAAAACTTTCGGGTTTGATTTGATTCTACGAGTACGTGCAATACCTATCATTTGCAACAGGTTCTTTTTTGCAAGATGATAATATACCTATCTTGCAAAAATAAATATTATCGATGGAGTATTTTTCATATAGAAATAGAATATCACTCATACATACCCAAATAGGCAAAGCGGGAGTTTTCAACCTGGAACCAGGATTTGATTTGTTCAGGCTACTGGACCCGCCCTCCTCGCTGCCGTAAAACACCAGCAGTCCAACTGGGCTTCTTGATAGAATCCCAAATTGCGGCATTGCCTACGGTAAAAACAAAACAAAACGTTACTTTCATGCCTCACATGTCAAGATTTAACCAATGTTATACAGTTACAAATACAACCCACAAGTATCATAGCATAGAAGTAAAATATTCATTACAAAAATTACGTAGAAAACAATCGAACAGAAAAAACAGCACATCACAGGCAGCCTTAATGCTAAGGTTGCAATTTCTTCCAGGTAATATGCAGTTTTGAACTGAATTGTAAAAACTTAAGCATTTTTATTGCAAAAATCTTGAACATAAAAACATAAAATCAAATCAAAACATGAATTCGCGGCGTCGCGTCACTCTTTTGTCAGCAATATTGAAGTTTCGATTGTCAGTTGTTATTTTTTCTTTTCTATGTGGCCATGACTGCGCGGCATAGCCGTCGCGTTTTGTAGAAAGAGTTTCTATTTACGATTTTTCTCAAAAAATTATCGATAGCGGAGTGTTTTAAAACTACGTCTTTCCCCCGGCTTTGTCTGAATTTATTTATGATTTTATTTTCTATTACGGTTGTGTAAATGTTTCGTGGTAATTATTGTAAAAAATAGTCACTTTTCTATTGGTTTGGTTAGATTTTATCTATCAACTTATTTGATTCTTCGATATTTTACAATAAAATATTTAATTATAATTATATCGAGATAAGCATCATAATTGATTGAAAAATTCTTTTCCTGTTCCTTTTCATCCGCTAACTAATTTATGTTGAGCGACTGAAGTCTGAAATCAATCTTGTCAAACGCTCGTTCACGAGCGAGCCGAGTGAGCAGAGCGAGCAGACCTCATTACGACACGATTGTGCTTGTCAGCCGGTTTGCGGATGAACCAATCATATTACGGAATAATTCCATTGAATGCTGAGTATTTTTTTTATCAGCAAGGAAGATTCTACATAAGCTTGCTTTGTCAGGGATTGCTACTTAGTATACCTCAATGACAAATTGTATGTATGTTTGTGTACGCACTCAAATTTACTATACAGCCTGGCCCTGCCTGGTATTATGTTTGAGATACTTACCTATAGAATGTATCAGTGAAAGTTTAAATCCCTTAGAATGTTTGGTTATGTCCATCATAGGATTATGCTCAAGTTGCCCCGAAATCACGTACCTATCCATTTTAGTTTTGTTTCAGTACCTATCAAACAGTTCATCAGCATTTTTGTATGTGATGGGCAAATATTTTTTCACTATTTAGACCATTTAGACCGTCTAATGATTTTAGAATTTTCAGCTGTTATTATCGAATGAAATTTGATAGGCCTTGTTTTTAAGAATTTGCGCCTTTGCAGATACACCCTGTTGATACAGATATTGAACTATACAGAATTCTGTTATTGACTGGTCCCTTTCTATCAAGGTTTGAATTTATTCGCTAAGGCGCAAGCTCCACAGAATAGTCGTGAGACGGCCGTGAGACATAAGATGTCATTTTATCAGACAAGTTATCGCCAGCCGCCGTCGTTACGACGTGTGTCGCACGTGTGTAGCTTTGTCTCTTCTTTTTAATACATTTTATATGAAAACGTTTTCAAGCGTCGCGATGTCGCACATCTCCATTTAAGTAATAGGCACACCTCGGACACTGGCGCTCAAATGTATGAAACAAACGCGTTGCTACGCACACAGTCTAAGCTCACGTAGGTGAACGCGTACCATTGCTTGTGTGAGTGACATAAGACATGTCAGGGTTGTCGCTTCACGACGCTTGCCTTACTTAATTTATTCGTAGTGCGTTCGCGAATCGGGAAAGCAATGTGTGTGCGGCAATATGAGATGACCTTGTAATAGCCGACACCGCCCGGCCAGCGTTCAAGTTCAATGACCTCAGTTACTCGAAATTAAACTCATTGCGCCTGAATTAGGAAGAAATAAGAATCATAAATGTATGCTGCTGTTCCGTTAGGTGGATATCTTATATGCTCGATTTAAACAATAGTTTTCTATATCGAATCAGTATAAACACAAATAACTAAGTGGTCTAAGTGCTGTATTGCATTTATTTTTGCACCTGCCTCGTCCGTTTCCACATGCCCTAAGGTAGACTGGTAGATAATGCCCTTGGCATTAAGTCCGCCCATGTATATTTTGCATAAAGTTAAATAAATAAATAAAATAAAAACAAATAAATAACATTTTTTTTGCAAATAAATGAAGGCCTCCAATATAACTAAATTTAATAAAACTTTGTAATACCTGATTTTGGTAACAGTCGTGTGGACTGCCGCGAGACAGGCCTAGCCTAGTGCGGAGTTCATTAGTAATAACTGCTTTTGTGAATCTTTATGGTAAATAAATGTTTTTAATTTTTTTTTTTTTTTTTTATATATTACGTAAGTTGAAAACATGATTTTTCGTTCTTATAGAAATTGTTTTGTTTACAGTGTGCAGTGATAGGATAAGGTCTGAAACGGATAGGGTCAAAGACATATTAAACTTATGCTACTAAAACAGAAAATACTTTAAAAATTGTTTTCTTAACGGGTTAAGTATAGGAAATCGGTAGAATTTTCTTTTAATTTTGTTGTTTGCTGTGCTCTAACAACCGTACACAGCATAACACACACCCATCACAATATTATTTGCAATATATTAGTTAATTTATAATTTACGCTCGCGCACCACGTCGCAGTCGCTTCCTTGCCAGCCGGTGTCTGAACGGCCTCCGAGCGCGGGGTGGCGGCGCTTTTAGGGGGAGGCAGGGAGTGACCATACTGTACGCTAGTACTATTAATTATACTGTGTAATAGGCATGTGCACGTTTCACGCCTTCGTCTCCCGTCTCCTCCGTATAGCTTGCGCCTTATTCTGTCAAACTTACGTAATGGTCCTCATCTCCGACATAGACCACGCCATTATGGAGGTACGGCGTGGCTCGACCAGTCAGCACCAATGTGACAATGTTCAGAGACCCCTCTACGTGGGAGGAAACGAGGTACGCCAGTTTGCCATCTAGGTCCTTTTTGATACTGAAAAATAAAAATATTCTACAATCAAAGGTTTCTTGCACTGTGATGCTAGCATTTACACGAAGCTTCCCATGCTGCTTCCGTGGATGACGGATCTGGGTGCTGACGTGGGTGTGATAAAAGGCGAAGATATGAATCCAGGGATTAGGCAGCGTTTCGTTTAATTTAAGTTAACATAACATATTGCGTTGTAGGTACTCGCTAACCTCCCAAAAATAGAATATCATTCATTCACGGTTCAGGCTGTCTTCAAATTATTTGATAACATCAAAATTTTATTTACGTAAGCCAGCAAACAAAACAACTACAGACTACCCCTGGTAAAAAACTACTGAAAAATAACAGGGCAAAAAATCTGTTGTTTTCTTCAAGTTCCGCGAAAATCTTAGAAAAGCAGCTTTCTTACTTTTCGCAGCCTCTGGATAAAACGATAGAATAAAGCAACAACAGAGCTCCGGGGCCTTCTTCTCCTTGGAACTGAAATAATAAAAATCAAGTACAAATCTCGTCTTATTTTCTTTTGCATACTTAAACTAATAGTTGGAGAGCCCAGGGGGTAAGTGGCTATCTCATAAGGTACCACGATAAGCTAGGTTTGGATCGTTAACCAAGACTTAAACAAGTCGTATGACCCAGGTCTGCCAGAGCCAATCCTGCCGAAACATAAAAATAATCGATATTTTTCAGTCATTTTTTCGTAAAAAATATGTCATAAGGTACCACAATGAAAGTGCTGGCATCAGTTAACCATTGAAAAATTATGTAAAAAAAGCTTGGTCTGCCACTGCGCACCCTGCCGGAAGTGCTTGCCAGACCTATCCAAATATGCCCTTCCGACACCCCTAAACTATCTCATCGGGTACCACGACGCGACCACCACAACATCACTCTGACAATAGATCACAAGGTCTGCCAGGCCTAAACTTGCCGCATCCTAGTGTTTCAGACATTTGAAGTTGTAGGTCCAGTGTATGAAAAATGACCTATATCTTTTTCCCCCCGTGTTTGATTTTGGTGGTGCCTTAATACGAAATGCTCTCCATAATGAGGAGCTTCGAATCATATAGGACAGTTGGGTGGAGGGTTTCAGTATTGAACGCAATCCTGTCAAAAAGTTTGAAATGGAGGTTTGGTCTATGAAAACTGGCCTATATCTTATTCCCCCCGGGTTTGATTTTGATGGCGCCTTAATATGAAATGCTCTCCATAACTAGGAGCTTTGAGTCATATAGGTCAGTGAGGAGGAGGGTCTCTGTATTGTACACAATCCTGTCAAAAAGTGTGAAATTGTAGGTAAAGTGTATGAAAACTGGCCTATATCTTTTCCCCCACTGGTTTGATTTTGATGGTGCCTTGGTAGGAAATGCTTGTAATGATTAGAAGATTCGATTTGTATAGGTCAATTGGATAGGAGGTCTCTGTTCTGTGCACAATCCTCCTAAATATGAAAATATTCGATAACTTCTGCAGATTTTATCAGTTAAAATTGTCATATCATAAGGAACTCGAATAAAAGTGCTTGCATCAGCTTACCATTAACAAATTATGTTAAAAAAACTTGGTCTGCCACTGCGCACTCTGCCGGAAGTCTTTAGATGAGATAGGTTAGGGGTGTCGGAAGGGTATATTTGGAGGGGTCTCCCAAGGACTTCTGGCAGAGAGCGCAATGGCAGACCAAGTTTTCTTAACTCGATTTATCAATGGTAAGCTGATGCTGGCACTGTCATTCGGGTACCTTATGAAATGTTAACGGAAAAAATCTCAATCCTGCTAACATGAAAATATTCGATATGTTCTGCAGATTTTTGCCGTTAATATTGTCATATCATAAGGTACCCGAATAAAAGTGCCGGCATCAGCTTACCATTGATAAATTGAGTTAAGAAAACTTGGTCTGCCAGTGCGCACACAGCCAGAAGACCTGGGAGACCCTCCAAATATACCCTTCCGACACCCTAACCTATCTCATCTAAGGACTTCCGGCAGAGTGCGCAGTGGCAGACCAAGTTCTTTTAACATAATTTGTCAATGGTAAGCTGATGCAAGCACTTTATTCGAGTTCCTTATGATATGACAATTTTAACTGATAAAATCTGCAGAAGTTATCGAATATTTTCATATTTAGGAGGATTGTGCACAGAACAGAGACCTTCTATCCAATTGACCTATACAAATCGAATCTTCTAATCATTACAAGCATTTCATACCAAGGCACCATCAAAATCAAACCAGTGGGGGGAAAGATATAGGCCAGTTTTCATACACTTTACCTACAATTTCACACTTTTTGACAGGATTGTGTACAATACAGAGACCCTCCTCCTCACTGACCTATTTGACTCAAAGCTCCTAGTTATGGAGAGCATTTCATATTAAGGCGCCATCAAAATCAAACCCGGGGGGTTTTCATACATTGGACCTACAACTTCAAATGTCTGAAACACTAGGATGCGGCAAGTTTAGGCCTGGCAGACCTTGTGATCTATTGTCAGAGTGATCTTGGCTATTATGTTGTGGTTGTCGCGTCGGGGTACCCGATGAGATAGTTTAGGGGTGTCGGAAGGGCATCTTTGGAGAGGTCTGGCAAGCACTTCCGGCAGGGTGCAGTGGCAGACCAAGCTTTTTTTACATAATTTTCAATGGTTAACTGATGCCAGCACTTTCATTGTGGTACCTTATGACATATTTTTACGAAAAATGACTCTGAAAATATCGATTATTTTTATGTTTCGGCAGGATTGGCTCTGGCAGACCTGGGTCATACGACTTGTTTAAGTCTTGGTTAACGATCCAAACCTAGCCTATCGTGGTACCTTATGAGATAGCCACTTACCCCCTGGGCTCTCCAACTATAAGTAGAATATTTGAATTATGAAATTATTGGAGTTTTCCAGCTACAAAAAGTATACAAAACAACACTCCACGAGTGAAATATTTGTAATCATTGCTAATAATTGCTGTTCTATTATTGTGGACTCCAACTCAGCTGGATAAAAAGATTTGGTGGTCGTGTGTTTTTTTTTTCTATTATTAAGTTTAAGAGTAGTTAGGATTTAAGTATATTGTAATGGTACTATGAGTGCCACTTACTTACCAAGTAAAGATAGCGTTTTATGAAGATTTGTAAATCCTCAAGCTTTTTGAATTCAAACAGATGCAGCTTGAAACAAAAATCGTTCAAACTGGTTAACTTTGATCTGAAAAACAAAACTAAAATCAAAAAGAAATGTCAGCTATGTTACTCCTGAGACTACACTTTTTCATGCATAAGTAGGGACACGTAATATACCTCTTACATTGTGACGTAGTAGTCATTCGTATTGGGAAGGATTTCTTTCATTCTCAAACAAAACCAGAACCTACTTTTAAAAAATCTACATACTTTGAAAGTTATTTTTTACTTACAGTCTCAGTAACCTGATCTTGATAGTACTGCGTGCTATGCTGCACATGTACATTCTCGGAGGGCAAAGCGACTATGGCCTTGGGTTCGACCCCCGCTTGAGGGTTGAACCCGCCACCGCAACGCCATATTATATCGCTGCAAGCTCGCCACAGGGCCTCGTCCTGACGGTCCTCTGATGGACGAAGGTAGCTGAAACACATCCAACAAAATTCATAATTATCGTGATCAGTTCACATCAAGTTACTGCAACTGCGATGTTAGGTAAAAATACACATATAAAAATGAGAGCCGTATTGTGTTGCATCGGCCGGAATGAAGATAAGATCAGTAAAAAAAATCTCTGATAAATTATGGTCACATTATCAGCATTCCGGCTGTTGCGGCGCGTAGTACAGCGCGTGCAGCTCTCACATTTGTAGTTAGTTACTTTCACCTATAGGCTTTTTTTTACTGCGCCAATCTTCATGGGCTTGTTCTTTCATTTCTGTACAAAAACCTGTTTCAGTATAAACATACGATAGCTCAGTGGTCAGAACTACTGCACAGTTTACCGTAGTTTTAAATCTTGCTGATATCAAATAATATTGATTTACATACAGAATACATTTCTTGAATGAAAACAGTAAATTAACATCATTGTAAAGTGTATTTGAATAGAACCATATTTACCAAATATTGGAAAACCGAATTACTAATTTGTGACCATCAAAGCATCAAATTGAATTTGTTAGCATTTCGTGAAATTTCGTGCCTAACGTACAAAATACTGAATTATAGGTAGTTAACATAGAAAATTTCAATAATGGGTTCGGAAACAAACTTAGGTTCAATTACTCGCAATAACAATTTTTCCAAATTTGTTTGAGTCTCTCAACTAAACATAACTTGGTAGGTATAGGTAGGTACACTTCCTCTCTTTTGTCGGAAAATCAAAATAAACTCCGAAAAATCAAGAGTATTGCATGTTCTATCTGAAAACCACTCTCATATACAAAGCCGATGAAAAACTGCAATCCTGGGAACAAAAGTTTTCGTTCCGAAGACTCACAATATCGGATAGATGTATTGGGAGCAGAAAATCTTTAAACCGTCTTCTTAAACTATAAAATAAAAATATAGCTGCCGAGCAAGAATGTATAGCATATAATTTAAATAAACACCGCGGAATGGGTCGACCATAAAATCGTCCATTTAAGTAAAATATCGCCCGATGGTGCATAGTGCAGAGTTATGCCCGAGCACGTGGCAGAGAAATATGATCGGCGTTTTGAAGCTGTTGTGCCTCTAGTGTGTAGTTTGGTCAGTTCAAGGGACTAGAGTGAAGACTCAACAGATAGGTTCTTGATTTACGCACTCTAGTGCAAAAAGTCCTAATTTTGGTAGGATAAAAAATTAACCTCTGTATTTTCGTGAATGGAATAAGTGCCATCTTACAATACAAGAAGAAAAACGTTCAAGAATATACTTAGTGGATCAGTACAACGGTCGACATGGGTTTCCTGTTTTTGGAGGGTATTTACCAAGGCACCATAATTGACAAGTGGATTGGCAAGCGAAGCGCAAGGTGTTTCATTTACAAGAAACAAAAACTACTGCCTGTTCCAAAAGTGTCCAAAGACAAAGTTGAGCAGTGTATTTTTAAAGTTCGAATCGTAACTCTGCATAAGCGCACACATACTTCATCGCCTCGCCGATCGACGATCGTTTATTCTAACGAAAGGCGGAATTTCAAAAAAGAACACTTGTAATTTTTATACCCATGCCTCGGGCTTGAAACAATATTGTGCGCTATCTCACTACACACCTTGTTTTGAAATATTGACGCTATTGAGACCGAGGATGGTTCGTGTTATGAAAAATAGTGCTGCTTTAGTTTTGAATGCGATACTCCATATTGTGTATGCAAAGGTTTAGTTTTATATTTGCTAAGATTTTGATCTAAAAAAGCTTGTTTACAATAAAGGTTGGTACCGGCCAGTAAGATAGATCAATAAATATAGCTGTTTGGTACATTGATCGTAAGCGGACTGTAATGTAGAGGCTGGCTGGCTCGATATTATCTCTTCGATGCGTGTGTGTACGGCGATAAATTATGAGAGTTGAATTATTTTGCACCAAAGAAAATTTTCACACATTTGTGGCATGGATTTCGAAATTCAAAACTTCTTGTATACAGGGTGATTGGAAATTCGATGCATTCCCTGAAGGTGGTTAGAGGGGGGGCCATTTCCAACATATTCTTCCATGGAACCAGGGGTCGGAAATGATTGGTTACAAAATTATTAGTACTTTTGATTTTTTAAAGAAAATTTCCCGATTTCAACTTTAAAAGTCATGCGAAAGCTAGCCAAACCGTTTTATGCATAGTTTTTTGACATGATCTCATAGTGAATGAATAGGACAATCATTTTAGTTACAAGTTTAGTTAGAAATACTCTTCTTTTTTAAAATACAGCGCCAAAACAAGAAAATATTTTGGTGGAAAGGGATTTTTTTCAACATTCAGAGTAATCTACTGTAAAAAATCACTATGGAATAATCCGTAAAAACTTCATAACAGAGGTGCACGGATTTGGATTACGACAATTCAGAAATGGAGCTCCTGAGCTTTAAACAGCCTAAAAAACTGAAATGATAAATCTTTGTCGGAGTTTTTAAACCACCTACTACAAGTATTAGACCTCTGCTATGGTAGTGTTACGACCACCGTCTGCGTTTATTAGACATCAATCGAGGCCGATGGTTTAATATGCCCTCCGGAGCACGATATTTTCTTGCGGACAATCAGGTGGTTCAACGTGATTTTTTAAACCAAACTGGGAAAAATTCACAAAGTGTTGAATATCAACCTTGTAGGTCAACTCACGGGAATCGAACCTGGAACCACAGACTCCTGAGGGGAATGCTCCACCCATTAGACCACGAAAATACTTGAAAAAGTTGTCTAAACAGCATTTGCTGACTTTGGCGTAGTCGACCGACCATAGTCAATTGCCTTGTTTCGCACGCCGCTTTTTGCATTAATGCTAATTATTTTTATGAAAACATGTTTGATTGTAGATTATTGTACCTTTTCGGTTAGCTAATGAAACAGAGAACTCTGTTATGAAGTTTTACGGATTATTCCATAGTGATTTTTACAGTAGATTACCATGAATGTTGAAAATCCTTTCCACCAAAATATTTTCTTGTTTTGGCGCTGTATTTTAAAAGAAGAGTATTTCTAACTAAACTTGTAACTAAAATGATTGTCCTATTCATTCACTATGAGATCATGTCAAAAAACTATGCATAAAACGGTTTGGCTAGCTTTCGCATGACTTTTAAAGTTGAAATCGGGAAATTTTCTTTAAAAAATCAAAAGTCCTAATAATTTTGTAACCAATCATTTCCGACCCCTGGTTCCATGGAAGAATATGTTGGAAATGGCCCCCCCTCTAACCACCTTCAGGGAATGCATCGAATTTCCAATCACCCTGTATATTTTAAAATGTTCAGTGTAAAAAGTTTAAGAATTTTCAACAATAATGGTACCCTTATTTTCCAAGCGTCGCGGCGTCGCGGCGGCGTCGTTGGTGCTGTCAAATGACTGGTTTGTATGGGGATACCAGAAAGACCGGGCGTCAGCGTCAACGACGCCGCCGCGTCGCCGTCACGTTGACAGCGCGCTGAGAAGCTCAGGGTTTGTATGGGGTGCGGTCGGGTTTTTCTACAAGACCGCAGCGACAACAACGCCGTCAAAATTTGACGGCGTTGTTGACGCGCGTCGTTGTCGCGACGCTTGGTTTATAAGCTAACCATAACCTTTGGGTTTCATTTCCAACTACCTGCTGTGTGTAGATGCGGAAACTGTGATAATGAAACCAAAGTAATAATAGTAGTTTATGCAACTGCCTAATAATGAGAGGCTTTAGGATGTGAGTGCGATAATAGTTTGACACGAGCATTCTAAGGCCTAATTATATGCAGTTGCATACACTATTTTATCTACACTCTACAAGAAAAACTATGAAAAATAATTCAAACCTCCGCACTGCACTATGGCGATTGCAAGCCTATCTACTGAACCACCAACTGAACGACTTTTGTACATAAGTAACTTTTTAAGTGGCTCATAAAAACTGAACAACTTTTAAAATTAAAAAGCATTTATTGGTAAATTTAATTCGAAAAATGATTTGAAGCATAGATTTAATAATAAATAAGTCCTCATAACTTCAAGTGTCGTCCCGCCCGGGTGACACATGTTTTTTTTTTTTCATTTGACTTACTGTTGGTCAGTGTCAAATTGGAACAGATTACAATTTGGTACGCGGGTCAATACGTTTATTTTTTTTTTTCAAATACTAGAAATCGAGTTACTTTATGTAGCTGCCTGCCAGTAGTATGAAAGTTTTTTTTAAAGGTTGTATGTTCGGAATGCAGTTCATTACGTTCGTACTTTCGATTCTGTAAAACGAATATTACGAAATGAGTGTAGATAAAAAAATTATACCCGGATATGATAGTAAGCAAGTTACTTACGTATCTGGCGGCAAGGCACTCTTGTTGTCCTTCGTAATGGGCCTGGAGTCGAACAGCAGCCACTTAATGATGTGCGCTTGGAGACCAGCTAACAAAGACCTGCACCCGTTCCTCGGAGCCGCCAAGCCGTAGGCCAAGGGCTGGTCGGCTGGTCTCATGATGAGAGGCGAACGCACCCACTCGCCGCGCGGGGGACAGGACGAAGTGCCAAACACTGTCATGCGTAGTTCCTGTGAGTAAAAACATTTTATCCATACCAAGCTTCAAAAATATGTACAAGTGAGTCAGTCAAAATTACTTTGCCAATTGATTTCAAGAGCAACGGGGTAAAATGTTTTAAATTCCAAATATGCACTTTTCACACTTTGTTATTTCTGGGTAAAAGGCACAATATCACTATCTGATAGCCTATCATAACTTTCTGATAGCTTACCATAGCAAGCGCCTCAGTGATGGGTGTGCCACCAACGACTGCAGGTTTCGAACCGGGTGGAAACTTGTTACGAGCATATAGAACTCGTTCTGGAAAATAAAGTAAGTTATTAGGTATTTATTTTAAAGATTCTGTAAAATTTTAAATCTGCGCAACATTGTCATCGATGTAAAAATGTATCTAACCGAAGACTTCTTCCTGTGAAGTTCCAAGCACAGTTCTCCGAGACATATTTAACTGAAAACTTTTCAACATAGTTGAATTTTCCTTAAAAAGTGTCACAAATCGCTCCGCTGACCGTCTCCTTAATTAAATAAAGTATTTGTTTATAACTTTTTAGTTATCCATAACCCCTCGAACACCTTTCTTAAAAATGTTTTGGGCATTTACACAAATTCATGTGAGGTGACGAATATTTTGTATGAATAAAGTACACAAAAATACTATTCTGAAGCGGATTGTTGAGCACACTTCTTTTAATGACGTCTAAAGGTATTGTCCAGTTGTTGCTAGAATGACCCTTACCGACCGACACCCTTGAAAATAACGAGTGAAACCGAAAACTGAAACTTGTTTCCTTAGTAAGTACCCAAAGTAAGAATAGTCAACATAAAAAGACACAAGGAAGTGTATTACCTTCCTATGATTTTATTAAAATAAAACTTGACTATTATGAAAACTTCTATAGGCAAGTTTTCGATCATAAAATTTTACTGTCTCTTTAAACGTGTGTAGTGTGTACCGCTATATAGGTAACTTTTAGTTTCGAAAGAGCTATTAACTCATTTCATATTTACTAACAGCTTTAAAAAGTTATTTTGTGAAAGTATATTTTGTAGAGTTTATGGTTCCTCCCTAATAGTGCCCGTTTTTGTACACCGCGCTAAATGGAAAGTTTACTTATTTAGTTTAAAATTTATTGTAGTTTAATTTCATTTATGAATTTTAAAAAAAGCAATAAAATACCCTATAGGTATTAACTGTTATTCATAGGAATTATATAAATGAACTTTAAGTTTTCCTTTACAACTTTAATTGCAGCCATCACATTTTATTTGGCTTTGAAACTCGCGAACAAACTAGCTTACGTAAAGTGTAGGTGTTGGAGTTAGTAATGAAAAGTTTATCCGAAGTTTAAATACTAAAGAAGGCAACACGATACTAAGCGGATATATAAAACGTCTTTATTGACTGCGCCCGGGACTTAAACCTAGGACCTGTGGTCCGTAGCCAATTAATGTCGAAATTAAATAAGATTTTTCCGGCGTAACACTACGTGTAGGTAGGTAGATTAATTATGCACCATCTAGTTGTGGTTTATTTTGTCTTAATTCTTATTTTCGTTTATGGAAATGATAAAACACTATACGTGTGAAAGTCTAGACTAAGCGGCGATGTGTACGGTGCAGCGCCAAGGCGTGAAATGCACCAAGTTCGCATTAAAACCGTTTACACACAAGATCCAATCAACTTTTATTGCTTTGCGGTTACCAGCATCGATATTCAATTTTAAAATGGTTTTGTTTTCTGAACGCGGCGTGTTGCTTTTACCTGTAGTTTCCTGGGAACCGCAGAACTCTTTTATTGGATAAATGCAGTAAACACGGATGCAATTTTCTAGTAGAACATTTAAACATTTGTAAGAAAAATAGGTAGGTAGGTAATATTTTTCAATTTCACATGTAAAATGTATTACCTATTTTTCTAAGTTTAGTTTCAATTACTACCCAGTTTAGGTCCTTCTTGACAGATTCATTCTGCAACATTCCGCATGTAAAATGTGTTGTAGCGTTAATTTTGTACCTACCATCGTATTTGTTTTTTAAGGTTCCTTAACAAATAATTTTAGTCTAGACAGATATATTACGTAAATACATGTAACTATGGCTAGCAATAGCAAGTGCATTCGTGTCTCACGCTGCGCTATTCAAGGACGCTATTATATTGAATTCGATTGGTTCGTGATAGGGACGAGTAATGGATATGTGGAGATTCAATTCTAAACCCAATTGAGTAAGACGTAGCCAATATAACGTACTATCAGCAGCACTTCAATCTACCTATTACAGGTTGAGGGATCTACCTATACTGGATTTTCCTACAAACTGTTTGAAACTCTAGTTCAAGTTGATGCCTTAGAGGGGTAGGTTGATTTGCTGTTGATAGTATACAATCGAGTAGATAAGACGCGATTTAGATGGCGACGACTTAGGTTATGGTGGTTGTAGATAATTTTGTTGAAAGGGTTTAATATTACATCTTACTATGATTTTAAGTATGTACACTTAAATGATGTTTCGCTGGCCTCAGACGAACTTGGGTAATAGTCTAGTAACTAACGTCACAGCTATTCGGATTGACCTATGAAGCTGAAAATCGGCATGTAGGTACTTCTTGACCTCCTGATCAAAATTAGACATGGAGCCCAGCGGCACCACCTTAACCTTTACCTCCTTTACAAGGCGTAACTTTGAAGTAATTAACTTGGAGGTAGTTTTATTTCATATCGTGCGTGACATCTCTTGAAGCTTATTGTGCCCTCAAAATTACCCTTTAGGGGCCCAAAGCCGAAAAGTGGGGTGTCCCGTTCTTATATGAGATTTTCTTATTTTCAAGCTATTCTACTCCCAAGAGGTATCAAAAGTTGCGTAATTAGACACAGATTGCATAAAACCTAATATATCATTAAATAATATTTATCTTTAGGGCCCTATCGATCGTTCAAGTGTTGTAACTACGAAACCAACATATTATTGTTTTTAAATGTTCGGCAAAACCCTAAAGATAAATATTATTTAAAGATATTTTAGGTTTTTTGCAATCTGTGTCTAATTCCGCAACTTTTGATACCGCTTGGGAATCGATAGCTTGAAAATTTGAAAATCTCATACAAGAACGGTATACCCCACTTTTGGGGCTTTTGGGCCCCCCGGGGAGCCTAAAGGGTAATTTTGAGGGCACAATATGCTTCAAGTGAGATGTCACGCACGATATGAAATAAAAACTACCCTCCAAGTCAATTACTTCAAAAGTTGCGCCTTGTAAAGGAGCGGGGGCGGTAAAAGGTTAAGGGGGGTGGTGCCCGCTGGGCTCCATGTCTAATTTTGATCAGGAGGTTAAGAAGTACCTACATGCCGATTTTCAGCTTCATGGGTCAATCCGAATAGTTATAACCAGCTATTGACGTTAGTTACTAGACTATAAAGACAAGCCAGCAGGTGATGATGATATAAATACTAAAGTGCCTGACGTAAAGAATAGGTTTCTTGTTAGTAGGCAATGTTTTAAGGTCACATGCTTTTGAAAAAAAAAACTTTAAAAAACCTGATTGTAACGCAAAAAATCACATGCGATTGCGATGCGATTTTGAAATCCAATGCATTCTTTTTTGTTATTTGCTTTAATAACAAAAATAACAATAAACTTTACAAAAGCACAATATTGACATAATGTTTATTTACACAAGAAGTATTAGATGTCTTACCCTCTGGTGCAGTCTTAATTTCCTTCTCCATTGTTCAAAAAGCTAAACAAAGACGTAAGAAATTTGATCCACATTGATAACATCATTAGGAACAGACCGGCGCAAAGTTCTGAGATTTTATCTCTAGTTTATTATGTTTCGACGAAAAAAACGATAATTAGCCAATATTTTCTACAAATTGCAAATATTGTGTAAAATTGTTATCTGATGATAATATATAGCAGCATCAACGATGTTACGCTATATGAAAGAAAGTAAAGTACTATTTCAAAAACAAATTAAACTTCAAGTTCATAGGTAATGGAAAGTCACTCACATATCAGTAGAAACCGCAATAGGAATCACTACTAAAACGTTTTCCAATGCAAAAGAAAATAGCTTCTAAGCACAACACTATAAGAATTTAGCACTTTGCTTTACAAACACGTCAAACCAGCGTAGGTGGTCGTACGAAAATGCTTGCAGTGAATAAAGACTACGGTAACCATGAATTCTAGGGTGTTAGACGTTTATGTAAGTGTTAAAACCATGCAAGAGTGAAGTTAAACCGTGGATGAGGCAATATTCTGAAATGGAACGTACCATGAAGAACGCACATCATTGTAGACAATTACACACAACGGGAAGTTTTAAAGGCTACGAAAATACTACGCGGTTCGTAGTAAAACTCTACGAGGACATTGCAGCGTAGGAGAACGCTACGCAAATATTGTAATTGGAAGTCAAAAGTTGACGCGGAAGCAAAACGCGAGGCTTCGTTAATTAGGTAGAGTAATGATGACGCAAGCAAAATTGTATGATACGTGTAACAAACTTAACAATAGAAGTTTCCGTAGACTTTAACAAAGCATGTGTACAATGCAAGCTATATGTTAGTAAGTATAGCTGTTAATACGTTCATTCGCGCAAACAGAAAATTTAATTCAGTTAAGAAACTGTTTCCCATGTGTGCCGCTAGCAGCTAATGCAACTGCAGCACTTCCTATTTCTTATCTCGGTAAAGGCTTTAACAGCCGCAAGAGAATTTTCATAAACACAACGTCTAATTTAAAGCTTCGCTCGTAAGAGGATTAGCCTCGAATCCCCGGAGCAAACTAAGGCAACACATTCGCTCCACCTTATACGGGAAAGTAAATAAAAACTAGGTAATAAACCCGGCAAATCCAATTTCAGACTTGCAACTATGTTCCCGTCGAACGAGATTAGAGTCATGCAGTCTGACCTTATAGGAAATTAATCTTTTATTTTTAGTTCACACTCGCGCCGTTTCGTGTGCTAAAGCCATAATGTGTAGCGGCGATATTTCAACATGGCGTCGCGTTCGATTTTTAAAATGCATCGGTGTAAGTAGGTTTTTTACCGGTATGATTTATTTGATTTGCCGTTGTATTCCGTTTGAACTGCAATCGATTTTAGTTATTTTACTGCTTCGTTTTTAGTTGAACTGATAAAATATTGAATGCACCTGCAGTTATTTACCTATTCTTTTATACCTTTTTGGTAATCGGTTGTTTATAACGTTTCGTTTCTTTCTGAGGAAGTAATCAATAAAATCTAAAAAGGGAAAGTGCTATACTGTAAATTGTATTTGAATACTCCTCCGGTATTAGGTACTTTTCAAATTAATTAGTTTTGTTTTTTGGTAAACAGATAAACTCATTGAGGCTAGAGCAAATATAAAATTAATGTTGAATCTACTTTGATTTTAGTATTCTAGTCGTTGACATAAATAAATTTTGTGTAACTTAGCAAAAATTTGTAGAATAAACAATACCTCCTTTTTTGTTAGTTTCCGGTTTTAACTTTTCTTCTACGTCTTTCTTTTCTTCGTTTTCGTTTTCCTCTTCCATTTTGTTGAATTTTTGCTCTTTTTGTTGCGAATACTAAAGAGGTAGGCGCTCAGCTAGAGGCCAATTAAGAACTAAACCGATTGCCTAACTGCACCCGAAATTGAAGACAGTTATCTAAGTTCTTACGTTTTTGAGTTATAAGATTTTAGCGTTGTCGTGTTTTTAGTAATAAGTCATCTAGTCACAAAAAGCATTGTTATCGCATTATAGTTAATAATATTACCTACCTACTGCAGAGAATATGGACAGAGTATGATCATGTATTTTTTTTATGTTAAATCAAGGTTAGAGTTGCATTTGGTTTAACTGGTCACAGAAAGTAACTCGTGCAGAAAATCTTTGCTGTCATAGATTTACATAAATTTTGCAAAATTCCATAACTGCACAAAACGCAGCTGTGTTTAAGTAAATTCCAAAATACTCAAAACTATGCATACTTCTTCTTTCAAGTCAATGAACAACCCGATGTACCCTTGTATTAGAGTAACATTCAAGAACAGCGTTGAAATAGGTACAACTTTTTGGTTCACAAGAAAACATTAAACTAGAATCTAGTTATCTAGTTACTAGATGTTTCTATGATGGATTGCACCATTTGCACCATACGTGTACCTGTTAATATTCTGCTTATCTCTTGTCTAAAGCGAGGCCGAGGGCAAAGCGCAGTGATGCATTTATCAAACAAATCTACATACCTACAGGTACTACTACCAGCACGTCAAGCTGCTAATTGAAGAGACCAACTTATACCGGTTATTCTCATAAACTGCTTTAAATCCAGTATCAAGTTGATCCTCTAAATGGGCCACGAAACTAGGTGTTTCTATGATGGATTGCACCATACGTGTACCTGTTAATATTCTGCTTATCTCTTGTCTAAAGCGAGGCCGAGGGCAAAGCGCAGTGATGCATTTATCAAACAAATCTACATACCTACAGGTACTACTACCAGCGCGTCAAAATGCTCATTCAAGGGGCCAACTTATACCGGTTATTCTCAAAAACTGCTTTAAATCCAGTATCAAGTTGATCCTCTAAATGGGCCACGAAACTAGGTGTTTCTACGACGGATTGCACCATACGTGCACCTGTTAGTATTCTGCTTATCTCTCGTCTGGAGCGAGGCCGCAGCAAAGCGCAGTGTTGCATTTATCAAACAAATCTACATACCTACAGGTGCTACTACCAGCACGTCAGCCTGCTTATTGAAGGGACCAACTTATACCGGTTATTCTCAGAAACTGCTTTGAAACCAGTATAATTTGATACTCAAAATTTGACACAAGACTAGGTGTTTCTACGACGGATTGCACCATACGTGCACCTGTTAGTATTCTGCTTATCTCTCGTCTGGAGCGAGGCCGCAGCAAAGCGCAGTGTTGCATTTATCAAACAAATCGACATACCTACAGGTACTACCACCAGCACGTCAAGCTGCTCATTCAAGCGGCCAACTTATACCAGTTATTCTCAGAAACTGCTTTAAACCCAGTATAAGTTGATCTTCTAAATGGGACACGAAACTAGGTGTTTCTACGACGGATTGCACCACACGTGCACCTGTTAGTATTCTGCTTATCTCTACTCTGGAGCGAGGCCGACAGCAAAGCGCAGTGTTGCATTTATCAAACAAATCGACATACCTGTAGCTTATGAACGAGTAGGTAGATAGGTAAGCTTTGTTATACATGATGTTAACAAACGTATTGGCTCTATTGTCTCTTCTTTCCTATCATAGTATCAAGAATTTCAAGACCAACTTTTTTAACTGAGCGGTTATTTGTAACAACGTCCAAAATTAACCCAGTTCATGAGGTAGTGTAATTATACAATTATTTTTTTGTCAAAGGAAAATTTCGGCAATATTTTTTCAAACTAATAAATAAGTAACGTTTGATAATTTTTCTACGCTTTATTTTTAAGCATATTTTTTACTTTTTTTTACAGATTTATTGCATAGAAGAATCTCTAGTTACCAACAATACTTAATATTTTTAAGACGTAGCGTTGAAGCACAATTTTCTAACTTAAATAACCTTCAAGAAATCTTTCATCCACTTAGAGTTGCGCAAGTTTCATTACTTTTAATTAATTTTCGATCGGTTCCTCCTTAACAACAAATTTTAATCGAGCATCAAACAAGCCGTGGGAAGCGATGGTTACCGCGGAAGCAGTCGAAGGTCAATCTTGAAGGGTACAATAACAGAGCAAGGGATTTTGCAGAAGGAACCCTCGAGTAACAGACTGAAGCCATTAAAAGTCAACGCTTGAACTTTGTGTGTATAAACATACCTAAGCAACGCATTGGTAGTACACAACGTCAACGGTTTATAATAGCCACCTGCATAAGTCACCACAAAAATTTACAATGTGACTTATTATTATCGAGTTTTGTATATCTCGGATTCCGAAAAAAATCATCTGATGTAAGGATCACCTACATTTTTAAAACGTTACTATTTGTATACTCAAAATGGCGTAATTTTTCTCTATTATGTCGCATCTCAACGTCTGTCTAATCAAATTGCAAAGAGCTTTACATGTGTTTATTTGGTCATTCATATCTTGGATCTATCTGTAATATTTCCATGCTCATGGGTACCAGGAAATGCCTCATCGCAACACTGAACTTCAATTAAATAGGCTTCATAGAACACGGTGTAGTACTTCAAAGCACCTTTTCTTGTCGGTGACTTGCAATAAATACTGTTGGCTCCTTGAGCAGCGACGACATTTGTTTAAAGCAAGTAATAATACTAACTGCTTTTTAAAAAGTGCCAGTTTGATAACAAGTAGGTAATATAAGAGAATTTTAGAAAAATATCAAAACAATCTTCTGACCCGAAACACATCCAAGACAAAGTTTTTGTGCTTTCATAAAACCCAGGCATCGGCGCCTCCTGTCGGAAAAACTGTTCCCGTGCATACTTGCGGTATTCTTAACTGCCCACTGCAAGCTCCAAACAGTACTTGCTCCTGTCAGGTTATTAGTGGGTCAAACAAAATTAAGTACCTGGGTGTGGTTCTGGATGATAGGCTTACTTTTGTGAATCACCTGGAAACTACTGCCAATCGAGTTAGGAAGTTGATCTATTTGTTCAAAAACTTACGTAATGTCGCTGATATCAAGCTTCTAAAATATGTCTATTTAGCGATCTGTCAATCAGTCATCATATATTGCTTGCCGATTTGGGGGGGTAGTTGTATCACTAGTATGCTTATCTTGGAAAGAGCTCAACGCTCAGTTCTCAAGATCATTCACAATAGACCCAAGAGATTTTCGACAACCGCACTTTATAAGCAAAGCGAGGTCTTGACTGTGCGCGGTTTATTTCTACTCAATGTTACAGTTAGCGTTCATGGAACAGTTCTTCGATCTAACTCACTCCAAGATTTGATTCAAAAGCGTGTATATAAGATCCCTGTTCCAAGAATCAGGACAACCTTTGCCAGAAGGTTTGCTCCCTTCTTACATCCTTATGTTTACAACAAAGTAAACCGTCTTTGCAGTATTAAGGATAACTCACTTAGGGAAGCCAAATCTAAAGTACAAAAATGGCTAGCCACTTTGAATTGTGATGAGATGGAGAATATATTAAGAGCTATCATTTAGCAAGCACGAATATAAACACTCACACACACACACACACACACACACAGACATATACACACACACACATACACACACGCACACACACATGATTCATCAATACAAAAATATATTTTCATTTGCATACTAGATTTCGGAACCAATATTATAATGGTAATTCTTTTTGCTGTCTACCTACGATACAGGCCTAGCCTAGTGTAGGAGATAGGGTAACCGATTTTGTAATTAGAATCGTAATGTCAGTATCTGTGCTGTATAATTATGTGTCTAACAATATTTGTAATTTTGTATTGGCATTGCATCAATAAACTTTTTGTATTTTTTTTTTTTTTGTAATCTAAAAAATTTAGAAAAGTGACTAAGAAGTAACAATGCAAGCGACTACGGTATTGGTTTAAATTCAAACAGATCAAGTCATCAATTTGTAACTTTCAGTCAAATTCAGTGTTTACTGAACATTGCGCAACGATCAGTAACTTCATGACCCTAGCAATTCAATTTTCATGTATTGCTCAATTTCGTATTCGTAATGTTGACATTTCTGCTTGTTTGAACAATTCCTATCGTTTGTTATTTAGCGCGATTCGTGGGATTCTTGTAAAGCGATTGTATGAAAAACAACATTACAGTAATTTCTTAAGTAGTTCTATTTCAATTAGGACCGACAAAGGCGATACCCCACTAGACGACTGTTACTGCACATTTTTAGTGCATCTGTAACGCATGCGTCTTTTCAGATAAAAGTTCGATGAAAGGGATTTCAAATTCTAAATACTAAAAACCAACGTTGACGAAAGAGCTACGTAAAAACTTGCGTTGGCATCTGTGTCAGTTACACTTATTATCACTTATTATGGTACATAAAATTACACTTATCTCTTTTAAACCAAACGTGATTATCAGGTGTGGGATTCGCTTACTAAGAAGCGTTATTTGTTTTGCAATAGAAAGAAAGAGATGATCTATGTCGATGATGTGATGATACCTTCTCGCCAAATGTCTTTTGATCTTTTCCTTGAAAAGACTCAAACAAATAGATACACCTACATTGGTAAGGAATAAGATACGGTCTGGGTCAAAAGAGCATACCTAAGACCCTAGCCTCTTCAAATGGTTCAAAATATCTCTTAAGCTGCATTACTTTAGTAAATCACCTATTTATTTTGTTGTCTATGCAGCTAGACAAACTCCTATTTACGATTAATAGTAAAAAGCATTAATGTATATGTCGCAGTACGATGGCAGAATTAGGTTTTTGGCCAAAAACCTAGGTTTTTGGCCAAAAGCCGGCATATGGCAAAATCGTAGACTTCTTTCGGCCATCGTCCTAAGCTGATCCAGGTTTTTGGCCAAAAACCTAGGATTTTGGCCAAAAAACTAGGATTTTGGCCGAAATCCTAGATTTGTTTAGTATTATGGCTTTTTTTGCATTTCGGTGGAACTTCTTCTTCTTCGAGTGGTACACCAAGTCGCCCAACGAGCCGTTGGACCCTGGTATCAGTTTTCAAACGGAAACAGTAATGTTACATACTAACCTTCATATTTTCCCATGTCCGGCGACAAAAGTAGGAGCCTCTTATCAAATAACCCCTTGTCTTCGTTTTCCTTCTTTTGTGTTTGCATTGCATCGTAATCCAAACAATGTGATTTAGGTGTTTTGTTGTATACAATGTATTTTACTAAATGGTCTTCCATATTTTTAGATTTTTGTTGACACTTTATAATTTAAATTTAGGTTTTATAATTAAATGAAGTCTCGAAGAAACGATGTTTATCAAGCCAATGAAAATTCCAACTGATCTAATTTTTCTGTGAAGATTTTTTTTACATCCAAGGCTGAAGTTTTCAACTAATTAATGCAGTTTTTACTAATTACACTACAAATAAGTAGTACCTAGACTAGAGACTTTGGACTGTATCCAAATGTTTTAACTTTGCTTCATGCGGTACTCAAGTTTTCTTTATTTTCAGATTTTAGCCCAGTTTTTAAAACCTTTTCCTGCTGTCAATGAAAACATTTAAACACTTATTTAGGTAGGTACTTGGTTATATAATTTTTTTAAAGCAAATGCAGGTGTTAACTCGGTGAATTCGTATGGGTGAATAATTTGGAGTCAGCGTGTGGTGTGGTGGCGCAGAATGTTTATGCAAATCGAAATTTACATTACCCAGGCGAGCCTTTAAATATTCAACTGTGTGGAGGCGAATCATTGTTTGAAATTTTGATTTTCGGATTTCAATTTGCAATGTTTTGTGGCAATTTTTGAACTGTTAGTTGGACATTTTCTTTGGTACACCAACCAAACGCGGATGGTATTTTTATTTAAGCTAGCAATGGTTTCCCTAAGCTTTATTTTGTAACACAATTAATATGATTCGTCACTTCATGGATTGCCGACATAATCATTTGCCGTGTCATTGTTTGCTGACTAATCCTTTTGCTACATCAGTGTATGCTGACTGCATGTTTCATAAGTTGTGAAAATAGAACTACAACAAAATATCGAAGTAACGTTTTATAGCAGTAAAATAGCATCAAAAACGAGCATACGCTACTGAAGAGAAACTAAGCATTCCCTAGTTTGTGACTCATTGTGTTTATAGAAACTAGAAACATGTTACAAACTGGCTGCATAGTTTGCTTATCATTATCACGTCAAGCTCCAACGCGTTTCAAGCTCCTGACAGCAACTACTGTGAACCATTGTAGGTATTCATCTTGATATTATGTTGTTTCTCTTTCTATTTTTTTTATTGCTTTTCATCATAAATGTATTAATGTACATCTATCCATCAAAATCCTGCAAGCGGTAGATAATTTTGCAAGATTTCTAAAAAAGTATTTTTTTTACTTATGATAGTAATAAGCAAACTATGCAGCCAGATATCTTGAAATATTGTAGGAAACTTTAAGTTTTAATTTAATTTTAACCTCACATTATTAAAATTAGAATTTCAAACGATGGTATATGTTTGTACTTTATTAAAATTTCTTCAAAAAATATGATGGTAGTATAAACATTCATGTAGATTGTAGGTAGGCAATTTCATTGGTTAGATACTCGTAGTTATTGCAGGCAGTACCTATGTTGCAGCACAACCTAGAGTAAACATAGGTACGGCTTGTACGTGCCTCGACTTGATACACGCCCGATCGCCTTCTAGTTAACTCCCTTAGACATCTGTTTCTAGGCACAAGTCATCAGTGCATACTGTGGAGCAGTTCGTTAGTGCATCACTTATTTACAGACTCGGCTGTGTGTGTTTGAACTTGTTAAACGTGATTTTATGCGTCAGTAACTGCTTCAAAGAGAATTTTGTTTATTTTATTTGCTAACGAGCAATGATTAGTTTTTTACACTTATTTTGAAATTATTTTTTTAAGTTACTTTTGTATACGGTTACATTTAATTAAGTACAAATCTCTTGAGGGTGTAATCTACTCACAAAACTGATCAACTTTTGTTAGAAACTTTTCTTCGAAATATGAAAAAAAAATTGGACCTCCCGTACTAACCCAACTAACAACTTGGTCCTATAAAAAACAGACTAAAAGACTTTTGGTTATATAAAGGTCGTATAGTGGTAAGCAGAATTTCACTGAGTTGTGTAGTGGTGTCTTATTCGGTCTTTTAGTCGTAAACATCTAAAGTCGTATAATGTGGTCGAGTAAACGTTTATACGACTTAATTATACGACCATAGTATAAAGGTCGTATAAATAATCGCTATACGATTAAATTATAGGACTAATCGTCGCTGTTGATACCATTATATAACCTTCAGTCAGGCCACCGACTGTTACTAGATCATAAGGTATATAAAGGTCGTATCATTATCTTTTATAAACCGTATAGTCGTATACAAGTCGCCAGTGCGACCTTTTTATGACTTTTAGTCAGTTCAGCGACTGTTACCAGACCATAAGTTGTATAAAGGTCGTATAAACGTCGAATAAATTTCTTGTCTAAATGCTGCATAAAAGTCGCCTTTGCGACTGTTATACGACTTTTAGTCATGCCACCGACTGTTACCAGACCATTAGGTATATAAAGGTCGTATTACTTGTTATAAACCTCGAAGTCATATGAAAGTCGCTATTGCGACCGTATGATGATTCTTAGTCAGGCCACCGACTGTTACCAGACCATTAGGTATATAAAAGTCTTATTATTTCCTACACGTTCGGTGGCGGTAAAGGTGTACGCCGTTTTAGACTAGTTTGCGTTAACGACGGTACGGCGTACCCCGGGGTTTTTTAAGCTTCGATAAAGACACAACGGTGAATGCCGTGCAAAATCCGTGTAAATTGTATGTGGAAAAAATCAACTGTCATCCTTTGAACTAAAGACGAAAACCCTCTGTCACATTTACACAGAACTATATGTCAATGTATGAAGGTCACCCACACAGACAAACGGTTTTTCTAATATTGACAGTACGGCTATACCCGCTGACCTTGTTCGGTCGTTAGTGAGGCGCGGGGGGTCAGTGCTTCGCTGAGCGCAACCGAGAGTGGCTGGATGCCTCGCGTGTTTCGCGCCAAAATTTTTGCATCAAATTATCAAAGGCAAGCATTAATATTGCTAATTGTGTATTAATTATAAACAAAACATAGCTATTATGTAACAATTATGTATTTATTTACGCAATTCATTGAAAAAATCATCATTTCATATCTTTTTAGATGAGTTATGAGGAAAGAGAAAAATGGTAAGGAAAGTAAACGATGATGCGTCTACTCCTGAATCATCGGAAGCGGAACATGATCCTTATGATTATTGTCTAAATATTGAGGAGTTGTCCCGTTCCGATGAGGCCTACGACGGGATAGAAGCTGATTCTGAAGAAGAGTCAAGCTCGGATGAGTCGTATCAAGATAGAAGACAACTGCCCAAAAACGAGCCACCAAAAACACTTCCGTCTCTGATGGTTTTGTTGCCACTATCACTTTTGCCGTCTTCTTTAGGTCTCAAATCACCAAAAGAATGTCGTATAAGAAACCAATATAGTTCAATAGCTAATAGTTTATTTACAGCTATTGAGTCGAGCGATGTAGTGCCTGAAGTGCCTCCTATGTCCAAAATTCAAATTTATCACCTTGTTCGATTAGAAGCGGCCTGCATCCAGCATTTCCCCGCGGACTTGATCTGATCGTCTGTCCATCTCTCGGGGGGCCGTCCTACGCTGCGCCTGCCGGTACGTGGTCTCCATCGAGAACTCTCCTGCTCCACCGATTATCAGTCCTTCGAGCAATGTGGCCTGCCCATTGCCACTTCAGCTTACTGACTCTCTTAGCTATGTCGGTTACCTTGGTTCATCTACGAATCTCCTCGTTTCTGATTCAATCACGTAGGGAAACACCGAGCATAGCTCTCTCCATAGGTCGCTGAGTGACTACTGGTCTATTTAGGAGGCCGACAGTTGGAAACCACGTCTCGGCACCGTAGATCATCACTGGCATGGCACACTGTTCAAACAATTTCGTCTTGAGACACTGAGGCATTTTGGACGTGAAGATGCTGCGTAGATTCCCGAATGCTGCCAAGCCGAGCTGGATTCGCCGAGTGACCTCTTTCTCAAAGTTAGATCTTCCTAGTTGGACTGTTTGTCTTAGATAGACGTATTTGTCCACCACTTCGAGTATCGAGTTCCCTACTGATATTGGGGTGGGCGCTACATGAGAGTTGGCCATGACTTTCGTCTTGTCCATATTTATCTTGAGGCCCACTTGTTGGGAAACCCGATTGAGGTCCTGTAGCATTTTGCTGAGGTATTCGAATGACTCTGCACGATATCGTCAGCAAACCGAAGGTGAGTGATGTATTCGCCATTGATATTGATGCCAAGTTCTTCCCATTCCAGGAGCTTGAAGGCATCTTCCATCGCATTGGTGAAGAGCTTCGGAGATAATACATCTCCTTGTCTTACACCCCTCTGCAATGGAATACCCGCCGTGGTCTGATCTTGTTTCGAAACCAAAAAGAAAATGCGTCTAGCGTTGGTACCAGCCTTGAAAACCAAACAGACAATGTGTCTGGCCTCAGTTCAACCCCTGAAAACCAGTCACAAAATCTGTCTGGTCGATCTGTCGACCTGGTGTTTTCAGAAGAGTTGTTGGATTTCTTAATTTCAAGAACGAATGATTATGCTCAGCAGTTAGTAAACAGTAGTCCACATACGAGGAATAGTCGAAAAATATATTTTCGCCCGGTAAATCGAGAAGAAATGCTGGCTTTTTTGGGTTTGTGCGTTTTACAGGGATAGTGCGGCTACCACCGTAACACGGTCATAACCGTACAGTTCACATCATATTACTTCAGTTTATATGCTTTATGACAGTACGGTTGGTACAGTAGTACGGTAATACCCGTACTGGCATAATTCAGATGAAGAAATCATTTTTAAATGACAGTACGGTTGACACAGTGGTACGGTGATACCCGTACTGCCATATTTCAGTTGTAGAAAACAGTTCCAAACGACAGTACGGCTATACCAGTACAGCGGCATTTGCCGTACTGACACAGTTAGTCACTCAGAATTTATTGGAATATGACAGTACGGGTATCCCCGCACTACGGATATACCCGTTGGTGACGCAGGCAGGTGAGTTTGAAGGATCATTGATGACAGTACTGCAGTTACCGTCGCTGGAAATAGTATGAAAAAAATAGTGCTTTTGCGTGAGCATGGGGGGCCCGGGTACCGCGGTCGAACGTGTTAATCGACCACATAGTTGTATTAAGGTCGCCATGGCGATTCTTATACGAATGAAATCTGCTAGCGACTGTTATTAGACCATTAGTTATATAACGGTCGTATAAAGGTCTTACCGCATTCTCATAAAAACGTCGCTGTTTCGACAGCTTTATGACTTTTAGGTATGCCACCGACTGTTACCTGACTATTAGGTATTTAAGGTCATATTATTACATTTAATAAACCGCACAGACGTAAAAAATCGTCACTGCGATCTTTATATGACTTTCAGTCAAGCCTACAACTGTAATTTGATCATTAGTTATATTATTACCTGAAACACAACGCAATGTCGTATAAACGTGGTGTAACATAACGATTAAACGACTAAAAGTCCTAAAAAGGCTATTTATATGACTCTTAAAAACCTTTTAATTGTTTAGTAGTCGTACATAATACTTTTTCACAACTACTTGACCTCGCTGTAGTGTGAATTATTGTGGTCATGGTTCTGTAGGTAATAAAATAGGAAATATATGTTCGAACGGACGGACAGACTAGATGTATGTATGGATGAATGAATGAATGGATGGACGAATGGACAAACAAATGGACAAACAGTCGTAAAATTAAGCCAAAGCCTTTGCAACACGATTTTGTGTTCAACAAAACGTGTTGCGCCGACCCCAGGTAATTGGGATGAGAGCAGGAAGATGGCATTGATAAGTAGGTATGTGAAATTAACGATTAAATCAGATCACTACTGCCAGCCTTGAGAATAGTTCATCATATTGTTTAGTACACCCCCGTACATTTTTTGTACGGGGCTATAGTTGGTCCTGATTTCATTCATCATGTCGTACTTTATTATGTCGTACATTACTCTGTCAGCAATAGTTATGCTGTACAATACAATGTCGTACATTATAGGGACTCGTCGCATCAATTACGGCTGACTATCATTTGTCTGACAGATGTTATCTTACGTCTCACCACGTTTCCTCCGTGGAGTACATACAATGCACGATATACATTGCACAACACGATAATGCCCGACCACGTATTGTACAACAGAATAATGTACGGCATTATAGATAGGCTTTGCAACACGATTTTGTGTTCGACGAAACGTGTTGCGCCGACCCCAATTAATTGGAAAAAGGGCAGGAAGATGATGATGATTATGGATAGGCTTGAAATACGGGCCCAGACTAATAATGTACAGTGCTGCAAATAGAATCAAAACAAGTTACGTCACAGCGGATGAAGTGAAGTGACAGTGTTGGCTGTAATCGACTTATACAGGGTGTAAAAAAATGGAACGATCCTTTATACCACAAGTAACGTAGGTATAACATATTGTCTTGACCATGTTTAAAAAATAAATTAATGACAGTACATACACTGTAAAGCGCTCTGTGTTGTAGAGTTGAACTATTTGATTAAAAGATTCTAAAAATATTTTTATCATCAAATATATGTTTTAAATCATTTGAACACCCTTAACATACTTTATTATACGATGGGACAGACTACTTTTCCTAACTCCCTGTAGATTGATTATTAGAACCTAACATACAAGGCAACCCAGCGAGGCGGGACGGTGGTTTGGGGGGTGCAGCCCCCCACAATAAAAGACAACCTTTAACACAATTCCAAAACAGTAGGTTAGGTAAGGTTTGAGTTGGAGCAAACAAATTGAGCGACTAAGCTCAATAAAGAATATTATATAATTATATTATTTTAAATAAAAACGATATCGATTTAGTTAGGAATGTATGTAAAATTATCGATCAAGTCGCATCACTACGCTACTACTCACATGATGACTCCGTCACAATGTCGTGCAGTACACCCCCGTACATTTTTGGTACGGGGTAAAGGATGGCGACATTGTTTTGATTCCATCCATAATGTTGTATTGTGTTCCTCTGGTGTGGTGTACATTATATTGTCGGCCAGTATTATGCTGTACAATACAATGTCTTTCAAGGTTTTCACTTTCTAAACGGTACCCTAAAAATGGCGGACAGAAAATGGTTTCTAGTCATATAACCCGACTTTTAGTCGTAAAGTGTCCTTTAATAGTCGCGATCACTACATAAAGTTGTATAAACGTTATATAAATAAATAATGAATTAATAACATAAATAAAATAATTCAAATCGTTATTATTTGTAGGGGGCATTAAAATTTTGTTTGAATAATAACACAAAATAGTCGATAAAACAATTTCCCACTTGAAAACTCAACACTAAACAGTTCTTAACACCATTCACAACTTTTCAGATTATATTCGATAACAAACATGGCAGACATTAATTATTTTGAATAATTTGTTTGTCTTTAACCTCACTTTCACTCGTTTGATAGCACACTGAAGTCCGTGCACGATAAAGTAACGCCGATGACCACTACACGATCTCAGGTCGTATAAATGTCAGTAATACGACCACTACACGACTTTTGATCGGTTTAAAGACAATAATACGACCACTACACGGCTAAATGGTTGAATAGCAGTCACTTATACGACTGTTATTCGACCATACGTCGCGAAACAGACTTGTATATGAATTTTACCGGACTTAAGCCCATTAATACGACCTTAATACGATCTTTATACGGACAAAAGTCATATAATTTGTGCCCAAATCGCGTCGTATAAACGTTAACATAACCACTATACGACCAAAACTATCCGACTTCAAGACGTAACGATAACGTTGTCCCGACCATTATACGACCAAAACTTGTTAGTTGGGAAGTGACACACTTTTTCAGCATTTTTGTATGGGAGGTTCAAATTTTTCTTTCATATTTAGAAGAAAAGTTTCAAACGAAAGTTGTTCAGTTTTGTGAGTAGATCACACTCTCAAGAGATTTGAACTTAATTAAATGTAACCCTATATACGTACAGATTTGAAAAAATAAGTATCAAAATGGTTCGATTTGCGTAAATAGCAAATGTGTTTAAAATTAGAATGATTTGTAATTAGCTCGTGTAACAAACTATATGTCAGACGGCAGATTATCTTTTACCATTAATTTTCATGTCACATACAACTAACAATAGGTATTCCAATATGAAAACTCAAAGTAAATTTTAATTTATTGCGCTTTAGTTTTTACTGATAAAAATGAAAAAAGCTTTTTTATTGTTTGTGACATTGCCCACGGCTCTATGAACTAAGTTAAAAAGAGACCAATAAAAATAAAAAGTGGATAAAAGTAAAGTAATTCAAAACAAGAGAGCCGCAGGTAACAAATAGAATTTTAAAGTTCTGTTGATAACTATCATTAATTAAATGAAATTATAGAAAGTGGTTGGAAAGGTAAAGTTTAAAAAGCGTTTTCTGCGATGCTCTTGTTTTAATTATAAGTAAATTTTTCTTTTAAACCGTTTAGCTGCAACTCAAATCAACACTCAGTTGAACAATAAGTTTAAACTTGGACTTTTTAGGAAAACAAGACAAGTTTTACAAAGATTTTACTTACCTCTGTCTTTGGAGATTTTCACGACTTTATTAAGAGCAGACTCATTCTCTACCTGAGCAACGCTTTTCTCAGCTGTCAAAGACTTTACACTTTTCCAACGACTTCCTAAGTCTTTGCTATTCATATTGATATAGAAATAAACTCAAACCATAAAAGACGAAAGTTGAAAATACGTGTATGAGATTTTAGCTTTTTCAGTTTTTAAACCTTGTGATGATTTTTAAAATGTGAGTTTAGTTTCGACACAAGCACTTTTAAAGAAAGCACATGAACTTTTAAAAGTGTTGCTGTTTGGGAACGAATAAACTGAATAAGCGTTTCAAGGTTCGCAAGTGTGTGGTTTTTCTTGAAAGTGTTAAACGATTTTCTGGTTTGTGAATGGACAAAATCGTTTTGATAGTTTAGTACCTCAGTACTTAAGACGAGCAGTAGGTTTGGTGACCGTTTTTTTATCCTAGTACCTAGATAAGCATAAGCATTGCTTAAATACTTAGATTTCTGAAAAATATGTTTTTTTATTTATTTTACACTAATTTCTTACTTACTTACTCCCGTGGCTCTCAATCAATGGTTCGATTCAAGAAATAAACTTTTGCTGCATTATTAATATAAAACTTCTATCGCTCGCTGCAAGAAAAACCGTACATAAAATGGTCCATAAATTATATTCACATTCCAATAATCTTGTCAGTGATTGATACTTTCCATTTAGTTTGAAGCTTTCAGACAGATTGATAAATTCGTTTAAGAATTATCAAGATGGTTCAATCTGTGCATAGATTTGGTGTCGTAGTGGGGAGTTATCGTGAACGGTAAGGTCACGATCGTGGTCGCCATTATTGCGCCAGACAAATTGAAGGCTTGTTTAGGGACGACAATTTATGCGAAATGTATATGGGGTGAAAATTTACTAGTGACCGATAGCGAAAACTCAGAACCGGCTTGTGATAAGGAACAACTTTCCCCAAGGAACATAGGTCGAAATACGAAAAAATAAATTGGGCCTCCCATACAAAATTGCCGATCAGCTGATTTGAGTTACTATGTGAGGTAAATTTTTTTTTCTTATTTCGACCTATGTTCCTTCGGGAAAGTTTTTCCTTATCACCAGCCGGTTCTGAGTTTTGGTATCGGTCACTAGTAAAATTTAACCGTATACATACATGGTGGTGCTGCTACTAGTGATGCCAGTTTAAAATAGCATCACTCTATTAAAAAATGGATGATATCAAATTTCTAATCCATGGACTGCAGGAAAAGAAATACAATAAATTTTGAGTGTAGTGGTCACCATAAAGAAAGTTTATACTTGCTAGTACCACAGCTAAAATTGTACTAGGTACATATTTTTTACCTAATGTGGGCATTGTGGGCACAAAGAGATAAAAATATTTTTAGAGAAAAATCAAACACTACCTACAACAAAATATTCCGTGAAACTACATGGTAAAAGTATCCAAAAACAAATTAACCTCGCATACCTAATGCAATGAATCAGTCGTCTTGTCATTCATAATTTAATCAATATGTTTATCCAAATAGATACCTACTTGGTACTAAAATGATATTTTTATGTCGTTTGTTGCCTCACCACGTAAAACTACTACCTACATCCAATGCGCAAAACAACTTTATCACTACCGGTAGATTGTCGGAAGAAAAATTGTCGGAGGTATTAACTTTTCATGAAACTTTAAATTGGAGTTTCAAGATTTTCACAAATAGCCAGCCCTGAACGAAATACTTAGGAAACTATTTCTTGAATACAATACACAGAATTGAATAGGATATTGAACGCCATCGATTTCTATTGAACTTGTAAGTGCTTTGTTAAGATGACTTGCTATATCAGAACTTCAGAAGATTCATCAATACATCATAGTCGAGTAGTTTACAAATTCATTAAGCAGATAGGTACTTAAGTTCCTGTATAGGCACTTAACCTGCCTAGTCGTGGAAATTAAGATAATATTATTATTACATTTCACTTCATGAGGTTTTATCCGCTACTTGACTGACAGGTCAAAGAAGCAACTTTTTAAGACGACCGAAAACGATATTTTGTATAAAATTATTGAAATATGACGTCATATCCAAAATATTGAAATATGACGTCATATCCAATATTTTAGATATTTTGGATATAACGTCATCTTTTTAAGACGACCGAAAACGATATTTTGTATAAAATTATTGAAATATGACGTCATATCCAAAATATTGAAATATGACGTCATATTTCATAAATATGGAGTCAAAATAATCACTATTAGGTATATATATATTTTAGTGTTTAATAATTCTAACTTTTAATATTTTAGAAAACGATGAATGAAGTATGTAGTATTTATCGACAATAGTTTTAAGCATACAACTATTTTACCTACTTTATTTACGACCCAGTCAAGTAGCGATAGTTGTGTAGATTATATAAGTGTTAAAGGTTTTAAGTAACATCTCTAAGTTTGTACCTACCTACTTCTTACGACATTCATTCATAAAGTAAGTAGGTACCTACGTATTCCAACCAATAAAGTCCTGGAACTTTGCTTTTATTCAAGGTTTGAAAAGTTCTGAATACTCGCTCAGTGTATTGTGAAGAGAAATGCGAATTTCTGCATCTAAATGGAATGCATCTGTTGAGAATTTTATAGAAGGCGTCTCAAAGAGGTGAGCTAAATCACCGTGGCGTTAAAGTTACGTGAACATTCCTTCCAGGGATGAATGTTATATAGTAGGAGGTTGTATTAAAATAACTCTGATGTTGATTCTTAGAACACCAGCACCGCGTTTTTAACCGTGGGTGTCGTTAAAAAATATTTAATGATGTATCCAAATGAAACTCAAAGTAACAGCCACAAAAAAGAAGAGAGTATGGCAAAGACACTGCTATAGGGAGACGTTTATGTCCATCATTAGACTGAAATAGCTGCCCGGTGATCTTCAATGGCTAAGAACTAAAAGTTATTTCCAACACCATTGAGTGAGTCCCTGCCTACCTATTACATTTCCATGGTTTTTTCATCAGTTATAAAAAAAATTGCTTACCACATCCAAATTGGGACAAATATTCTAAAATCCGAGTTGAGCATATTTTGTGAACACTTACACGAAATATGCGGGTTCTTTGTTTCCGAATAAATGGGTTGCAAAGATGTTGAGTATTTTAGCAGAGAAATGTGGAATTTCTAATTTTAAGACAGAGGTTTATAAGCGCAAAATAAATATTATACTTACACAAACATTGATGCACCTCCTTCTCATTGGTAAGTTGCAGATATACGTGCAAACTATAACCTACATAATATCATTTCGTGCAAACGTCTGTTCAGATTGAAAAAATACTGTAATCTTCAATTTCATCTTTCGACTTTCTGGTTTCCATCTGAAAAGTGCCACCGAGCAGCCATCTATCATGGTATACTCATATTGCACTGAACTCAGACCACACCCGCTGGACGTCGTAAAGTGAATTTATGACTCGAAACGGTTTCCTATTAAAAACTTTTCCATTTAAGAATTTATTTTCGAGTGATTTTCTCCGAAGTTGTACAAAAACTTCAGTACCTATTAATCTATGTACCTAATTATGTTGTGACTATCAAAAGGTGAAGTCGCTTGCGGAGAAGAGGAATAAATCGTATTGCAACCGTCAACAAGAGCTTGGCTCTTAAATTAAACAATAAAATTATATTAGAAAAGTAAAAATATGTCAACTATCAAAAACTAGAAGAAAAATCATATTCTTCCCATTAAATTTTAAAAATACAACTAACAAAACTATTCGTAAATTATTATTTTAAATGGCTGTCACTATAGTAGGGTTCATTGACTATTGTCGACTTGGTATTTCGCTTGATATGAGAGAACGACCCACTTACGATCTTTTGTAAGCGTGGTATCTATCGTATCGTAAGACGTGCCCCAGATAATATTTTCTTCAAATATTTTTCTATGCTTAAGATTTTTGTTGATGGCTACTTACACTTTTAGTCATGCCAGTCACATACCTACTGAAGTTACTTTATATGACCGAGTTTAAAAATGGTTTGCATTCAGCAGCTGTGCGCGCAGTGAATCAGTTCGTACTGGTAGTTGCAATTCGGTGCCGTGTAGTTTATACACTCGTAAACAACAGTGCCTTGGAATAGTGATTGGAGTCCAGATTTCCAAACATTTTGTACAAAAAGAAAACACAGGTCAAACGGTAATAGGTACGATACAATGTTAAAAAATCAATATGGCAGGAGATATACCTACTTAGCTAGCTTTCAAAATATTGAACAAGAAAAACTAAGTGAGCTTACAACCTATACTAAATCACTGAACTGTTAAACAACTCACTGAACTGTATTTTTAAACAAATAAATAAAAAATGCTTTGTTAGATCCATGGCTGCAAACCTTAACTAAATTAACTATAGAAAGTTGTTCCGTAAACTCATTCTATTCTTCATTCAGGTTTTTTAACTGACGAAAAAAGACGGATGAGGTTCCTAATTAATTGCGGACTTTTATTTTCTTTCCCACCTAGAACGCAAAAGCGTTAAATAAAGAAAACATAATTTTTAACCAAGACTGCTCCACACCCACAGCACTACCGGCGACGCGCGCCGCGACATTGATTGAGCCGGCACATTTATCCCCATCCCACTGCTGGACATGATCCTGCCACACCATCACCACGCTCGTCAGTTGGGTTGGCGAGCATAGTGCAAAATGTTGTTATAGTGATCGCTGCGGATTAGATCATTCTACGTTGAGTTTGCACACAGTATGAATCTTTAGCTTAAAACACCGTATGATAGCGGTCGTTACACAACCATGGCAGAGGCCTGCTACTTGCAGCAGGCGGTTGAAAAACTCTGACACCAGGGTTCATCAGATCGTTGGATGACTCGGTGTCCCACACGAAGAGAGAGAACTCCGTAAAAATGCTTAGCAAGACTCTCCATACCTCTGGTATTCTCCACCAGGTAGAATAAAACCTTAGCTAACAAATACCGGCGACGCGCGCCGCGACTTTGATTGAGCCGGCACATTTATCCGCACTCGAACGATCCCGTACACATAATATCCGCTTTATTAGCTGCCGTGAGCTATCGCTTCTATGAAGGAACCCACAAACGTCCATTGTTGCGCTATTTTAGCGCAGCGCTTACGCATTTTACTGATGCCTAAAACATTCGAATTTGCTATACTGAAATCAGTCATAAAATTAAGCAATGCGTTGTGTTAATTTAATGTCGGTTTATACTAAAGACAATCTGAAATTTGCATGCATCTCTCTCTTCGTGTGGGACACCGAGTCGTTCAACGACCCGATGAAACCTGGTGTCAGGATTTTTCAACCGCCTAATGCAAGCAGCAGGCCTCTAACATGGTTGTGTAACGACCGCTATCATAGACAGCAACCGGAACCGACGGCTTAACGTGCCCATCCGAAGCACGGAACCATTTTGCTTTTCGTACAATCAGGTGGTTCAGCCTGCAATGTCCTAACCAGACTGGGAACAAATCCACAAAGTGACAAATATCAACTTTGTGAGTGACCCCACTAGGAACTGAACTCGGAACCTTCTGCGTGGTAGGCAGTCATACTAACCACTGCGCAGCATCGGCTGCTGCTCGGGTCTGCTGTATGCATCTGACAGACGCAATCGTAATTATCCCATAAACTTGGGGTCGGTGAAACATATTTTGTTTGAACACAAAATCATGCGTTAATGCCAGGATAAAATAGCGCAGCAACGGAAGTAACGTGTGGAGCTCGCCTATATCGCCTCCAAGGTGTGATTAGAACGAGCTGGATTGATCGCGTAGCAGCGTGACTAAGTTTGTGATGCGGGTCTCTTAAAGGATAAGAGGAAATCAGTTTTAATCAATTACCTACTGGTGTTTGGACTGATGCAGGTAATACCCTAGATGATGACGTTTTACGGCTAAGGAGTGGAATTCCTTGCCGACAGATCTGTTTACGAAACATTATAACTTGGGCCTTTTCAAGCCAAGAGTGGAACATGGTAGTCCTACGAAAATTATCGAATCGATTGTATCTAAAAGTCTAATGGAACATCTGGAAACAAATAACTTACTGACAGACAGACAATACGCATATAGGAAGGGGAAATCTACCACGACTGCTGCACATCAAGTAACTGATTCAATACTTACGAGTATCGACGATAGGTACAAAACGGCTGGAATCTTCTGTGACCTCACGAAAGCGTTTGATGTTATTCAAAGCGACCTGCTTCTGGACAAGTTACATCGCTACGGATCAATGACAATGCCTATACGCTACTGCAGTCGTTCTTGAGTGGCCGCAAGCAGCTGGTTGAGGTCACTACAAATGGTCGCAAGTACAGATCAGTGGCGGGTGACGTCACCATAGGTATTCCGCAGGGATCCTCGCTTGGAAATACGCTGTTTCTGGCCTTCATTAACGATCTGTCGCACTTCATCACGGAAGGTCTGGTTGTCCTATTCGCGGATGATACGACTGTTATACTTTGTGCACGTACTTACGAGGAACTCAACACCAAAATAATATGCACTTATAACAAGCTGCAAGAATGGTTTTCCTCAAATGGACTTATTCTCAACGCCTCCAAGTCCAACTTGATATTGTTCTCAGCCAAATCGATAGAAAAGCCACTCAGCATAAATAGCCCAGTCCCTATATGTCCATCGTGCGAATTTCTAGGCTTAACGCTTGATCCAAACTTGAATTGGAAAATTCATGTGCAAACACTTTGTGACAGGCTTACTGGTGCTGCCTACGCGTTGAGGAAGTTGCGTCCTGTTGTCTCTAGTTCGGTGCTTAAGCAAACATATTTCGCACATTTCCAGTCCCTGATGTCGTACGGTATACTTCTGTGGGGAACTTCAGTTGATTCCGAGCGTGTATTCGTTCTCCAAAACGCGCAATACGCATCATGGCCGATATAGGTCCCCGTGAAACTTGCAGAACACGTTTTCAATGTTTCGCGTAATGACTATGACTAACTTGTATCTGTTTGAGTTGCTATCGTACGTGCGCAGGAATATCGCGAGTTTTAGTCGCCGTTCAGCTGGAAATCGATTGCTGAGAAACACGGGAAGACTTGCGACTGTTCGCCGCCGTACAGAGATAGCAACAAAAAACCCGCGGGTAATAGGACCTACATACTATGAACGATTACCCGCAAACCTAAAAAATGAAATCAGTGACGAAATATTCTACCGCCAATTGAAGAATCTCTTGTTGGATAATGAATTTTATACAATCAAGGAATTTTTAGCTTTTAAATTTTTATAAATTGTTTACAATATTTTCATTTGTTATGACATTATTTTTATTTTTCTTTTTGTATTTTTTATTTGATATATTTCCATTTGACATTGAAATTGTATTGTTACAATTATTTTTTATTATGACATTGTATATTTTGTTATTGTTTTGTTATTATTGTATGTTTTTTTTTTGACATTGCTATTTTTTGGTTTTTATTTAGTTAGTTTGACATGATTTTTATTTTATTTTGTTATTGACGATCATATTATCCTTGGACATTTTTATCTAATTTTAAGAAATTGTAATTATGAAATTGATAATATGAAATAAATAAATCTAATCTAATCTAATCTAAGCAAGCATGTTCCTACATCGTCTGCATCATCACTTACCAACAGGTGAGATAGCAGACAAAAAATACATCGTATTTAAAAAGAAGTAGTAATGTGATCACGTGGTGGGTTCACAACAACTATTGCGCTTCAAACAAGACAGGAATCAAAAACAAACTTGACCACCAAAAATTACTTATACTTATGTTTTGGAATTTTTAATGCACTCACATCACAGCGCTTTATTATTCTCATAAACTAAATCATGAGAAAATTGAAAAATTTACTAGCGACCGCCGGGACTTGAATATCCACAGTCACGGGTTCAAGTCCCGGCGGTCGCTAGAGAATTTTTCAATTTTCTCATTATTTAAATTACTTACTTGTTTTACAGTGAGCACCACATGAAAAAAAATTACTTGCCTCTAGGATCTTCCTGCCTACTTACCATCTTAATTAATTGGAAGAAATAAAGAAGTACTTCATTATAAATATTATACGTAGGTACTATCTCATCCATATTGATATAGTTACTGGCTGTTTTCCTATTTCCTTTTATTGGCACATTACATTGATAAAGCGATACTCGATAAGAAGGTTACACAGCCTTTATCTATAGTAAATATTCGGACCTTCTGCCAAGCACCCTCTAGACACCCACAAAATCAGCCGACCACACACCGGATAAATTATTGACAGAATCCGTGTTGAGGTTATTCCGCGCTACCACTAGTTTCTATCGCACTGATCGCTTCAGTTCTCATTAAGTTTTATTAAAAAATATAAGTACTTAAAGTGTTTTAAGATTTTTTACTTGAATATACTCTATAGCTATAGATTACTAGCCGCGCATTAAGTAAGCCTAAACCACAAGTAGGCACAGAGCGAGTATACGAATTGCATGCCGCTCGAACTTCTTTACACTGACTACCGACTGACTGAACTAAGCCTCTCAGTTATAGGTAAATTATAATGTATTAGTTACTTGCTCAATAATTTGCAGGATACAAGCTAAAAAAATGTTTCTCTAACACTCTAAGGCACATTAACTCACCTACATACACTTAGTAGTGGTCTTGATTCAGCTTAATGACAGTCGGAAATAGAAGGTACTTATTAATTCATGTGCAGCCATCATCAATGCCAGTTGATGACTCATCTAAAATTAATGGTATTAAATCTATATTTGTATTCCTAATCATTTATCAATTTGTAAATTTTTGTATTATTATTCGTATGTATTTCTTGCTTACCCACCAGTAATCATCTACGACATGGGTGCAACGAACAATTCGATGAACTTTGGTGCAAAAAATTCCTCACTGGTGACTTCCTACATAATTAAATAATAAATGTTTTATACGATTTGTCGATGAGTATTTTAGTGAGATAAGTTTTTTTAGTATAAAATAGTTTGTAATGCAAACTATCTTACTATTCATCTATATACTGTATATTATCTCAAAGTTTAACTAAAGTAACCCTTGCTTGCACCAAACCTCGACTCAACCCCAGAATAGTGGGACCCTCTCGTAAAACTGTCAAAATTTCCTGAGATGTTACTTCATTTGGGCCATTACTTCGGCACCCTCGAGTTATCGGAGATGACCTTTACTTTGAGGACTCCTTAAGTGGAAACGTGCTCTATAAAAATAATAAGAAAAGTTGTGGTGTTGGTGTATTTTTCACACATAATAATCTTTGTTTATCGAATCTCGTCGACTTTAAAATACTCTTTAAAATCTGCTTTAAAACTTGGTAGAGTTTTCTTATGAAAGTAAAGGATACCAGAATAAAGCATTTAGTTGTAATTTTTTGGAGACGGAGATGTGAAAGCCGAACTAAAATTGTAGCTTTCCACCTAATGTCGTATTTCAAAACAGCACGAGCAGTCAACGTTTCGTATTTCATCTGGAAACTAATATCCGTGCTAAGTAAACTCACAACCAACCAAAATGTTGATATTGCAGCAGCAGCTACGGGTGCCGCATGCGGTATGTAGCTCGCAGCCATCTGCAAGCTTGGAAAAACATTTCAAGCACACGGTTTCCGAGAACGCAAGAAATATTACTCCAAGCAAGTGCTCTGTCTAGACGCCGTGCCGAAAGTTTATTGACTTTAACTACACTTTCATCATAGACTTTTGGAATAAAATTTGTTTATCCGCAGAAATTTACATTATCCAAAAGATCTTCAAAGTCTACAGTCTGCTAAATTTAGAATTCATCAGACATTTTGCGATGGGAGTTAAATATCGTTACTTATATTAACATCATTTATTTAAATTTTAAAACGAAAAAAACGACGAGCATACTTTGACTTACCTAAGACATGTCAGCTTCACAAAAAGAAAATAAACATATTAAAAACCTTCTTTACAGCACAAGGTGGAAATTAGCCTTATTCAAGGCTGACACTTTGTCATCATTACTTTTTTCACCCTCTTACAAATTGCAGTTCCATGATAACATATCAACGGTCCATCGATTGCTGACTCAGCTTCGTTTCATGCCATATCATGCCACAAGGATGTAAGTTCTCAGTCAGATGTGATACCAATATGAAAATTTTAATATTTTTTAGAAATGTAAGTACCGAAACAAAAATGTCTTTAGTCGGTCGTTTAGTCTTCTTGGCAATTGTTGATTGTTGGTGATTTAGTTACGAAAAACCCGAAGCTATCGATCAATTTGTGAATGTGCAAAAGTGACTTTTGCAACGAAATGATATGAGTTATTTGTGTTTTTCTTCTGAAAGACTTCATGTGAACGAGTCTATTTGAAATACATTAAAATTTCATGTTAAAAAGCCATGATAAAATTATACAAGCGAAGATGCTGTTTGGATACTGTATGCCCTATCTCAGAGTATCAGTCATCCTTCGTAACTCTAGGATAAATGATAGATGAACCCATATTAACGTGAATAATTCTTCAGATGGACAGAGTGAGTGGAGATATTCCCTGCTATTTGACCACCCTCTTTTCAATCTCAGCATGAAACCTTAAATATTCACGACGAATTCGCTTAACAGAGTGAAAAAACAGACTGTAAGTAGAATTTTCCAGAACAAAAAATCAGAACACAAATGCTTGAATTTATGCGGGAAGGGAAAGAAAGTAAAATAAATAGCAGAAAATATCCTTGTTGCTACAAGAGGGCATTCTGTAATCCGTATTTATTTTATTTACTAGCTAAGCAGGAGTAATGGTTTTTTTGTCCTGATAGTAAACTGTAAGCAGAAATAATGCTTTAGATAAGATTTGAATACTTGGAAGAACACAAATCTCAGCTATCATTACGAGTATTAGAAAAAAATGCCGGTATAAAAATAATAACGTAGAAATCTGGTAGCAAAAAACAAGTTAACTCTCAATATTAGGTTTTTGGCATTTCATATGATTTTAATAACTAGCTAGATGTCTTTTCATTTCACCGTAAAGTAGATTATCCGATGATCTTATTCATAAACTATGTCAAATTATTCCTCGCCCCCACACCATTGAAAGTTTCAATCAGTATACTAAGACCAAGTGCCGCGATTTTGTCACGTACGAACTCTTACGTGTGTGTATTTTCGGAGCTTAATATAAAATAGGTTAAGACTAGGTTTAATGTGAAAAGAAAACTTTGTCAAACATTGGAAAGAAAATAAACATACTTGTTTGCCGACCTTTTGAGTGGGTAGTTCTTAAACCTGTCTGCTATCGGTTTCATTAGGTTTACAAATGTGTTCTTATTTTGTTCATTAAACTTTGTGAAGTGGCTCTAGGTATTTCGTAAAGTTCTGGGACATGACTGTACAAAGCAGAATATTAATATTTATCAAGCAAATTAAAATCAGAAGTTAGAAAGTAATCTTAAATTCAAAGAAAACAATAGAAAACTCCGGACTAATTTCGTCAAAGTACAAGTTAATAAATCTGAAAGGGCTGGAAGTAATCTTGGAGAGGGCCGGCTATGATAAAATGGATTAGTTATTACGGATCTGTGTGCCCTGTATAAAGATTTGCGGCATTTTTGGCCCTATCTTAGTCCTGAGGGCAGCAATTATGTAAGAACGTTGTGGTTTAACTGCGTCTCTGTTGAGGCTGCGTTGTTTGGTTTAAAGCAAAAGATCAAAGATTGGTCAGAATTTCAGTGATTTTATTATTTGCTATCAAAGTACCATTGCGCATACCATGTTTTACTTAAAGAAGCCATAGTTCATTCAAAGAAGAAATTGCCTAAATTTTATGTGTGTTTGCTATAATAGTAAACCATACAAAACATTTTAAAGCTTGTGCATATAGAGGTAAATATGGGAAATAAAAAAAAAGTGTTATCTTGTGCCTCATGAATAAAATGAGGTCAATGCGCGGTTGCAATTTCCATTAAAAAATAAGTCTATTATTGATTTTGCTCATAAAACCGTGTTCAAAGTAAGTAAAACAAAATGATTCTGCCAATACATAGAATAAATATCGCTGGCGCATATGACTTGCGCCAAGAAGCCAGTGATGGTTATCTTTTCAGTAAATTAGACGCGCCTCTAAGAGAAGGGTTTGGGTTTATCTCGTCCTTTACGCGAGAATGCGGGCGCGTTGTTTACCAGAAACATGGCTAATGTAATGCCGCTATTATGATTGATGTTGTAATGATTATATGAAATAGTCTCTAAAATATACAATGAAAGTGGGAATTGGGAATTTTTGAACTGCATTTATTTTCTATGCTCAAATTGGTAACTCGGTAAATACCTATCAGATGTTTCCAATTTGTTGAACTATTGCTTATTCTTATGCTATTGCACTGTATACTAGGTACCTAATAGGTATTATTATTATTATTACAGTACGTTTAAAGCGATAAATTTTAATTAAAGCACTGAGTATAAATAATGTATTGCGTTGCTTAAAACCAAATATAATCCTCTCGCCGCCAAAACTTCATGAAAAACGTAAGGAATCTGTCAGCGGTTCTGATTTTTTTTTAACCTCAGAAAGAAATCTTTGCAACGAACCCGAAGTAATAAGAAGTTTTGAACTCAACAATAAATTCAAATAAGGAATGTTCCATTCCTCACAATTTATACACGAACTTCTCAGTTTCGCGAGAGCCGGCGCAACAAAAATGACGTTAAATAATTCAGTAACATTTATCCGACTTTACTGTTTGTTCGTTTTAACTGAATTAAATTCCAAGGCAGTAAATAAGATTTTTAATTTCCGTACGTTCTTCTTGACTACATTTTTAGCGTTTTAAATGGATCAAGAAAGCATTTTCTTTTAAATTATCTGGTATACATAATTGAGCTAAAAAATTAACCGACTTCACGGTGTTCTATATCTATCTATCTATATCAGCCCACATCTACCCACTGCTGAGTATAGGCCTCTTCTCTTGTACGCCAGCTCCTCCGGTCCTGTGCCTCCCGCAGCCACTGTTTACCGGCAATGGCCACTATATCGTCCGTCCACCTGGCTGGTGGTCTGCCTACTGGACGTTTAGTTGTTCTTGGTCGCCACTCCGTAACCGCCTTGGTCCACCGTCCTTCTTCCCGACGAGCCAAGTGTCCCGCCCACCCCCACTTCAGTCTCGTGATTCGTTTTCCGACATCGACGACTCTAGTTCGGCGTCTTATCTCAACATTACGAACCCGATCCTGAAGCTTGATGCCTAGCATGGAACGCTCCATGGCTCTCTGAGCTACTTTCATTTTGTGCATGGTCTCCTTTGTGAGCGTCCATGTTTCAGCACCATATGTAAGAGTGGGCAAGACACATTGATCAAACACTCTGGTCTTTAGGTTTTGCGGGATTTTAGCGTTAAATACGTCTTTAAGTTTTCCAAACGCGGCCCAACCCAACTGGATACGACGTTTGATCTCTTTTGTTTGTGGTTGGCCAAAGGATAAACAATGTCCAAGATAAACGTAGCTTTTCACTGCCTCAATAGGGCTGTTACCAACAATTATGTTTGGTACAGTTGAATGGCTCAACATTATTTTAGTCTTGGACAAGTTCATCCTTAGGCCTACTTTTAGTGATGCTGCATGCAGTTGTTCAAGCATATTTCTGAGATCATTTACGTTTTCAGCTACGAGTACCAGGTCGTCTGCAAACCTCAAGTGCGTCAGCTTAGCGCCATTGATATTTACTCCTCTCTCCTCCCAATTCAAAGTCTTCATTGCGTCTTCTAGGACATTTGTGAAGAGCTTTGGGGAGAGAGTGTCTCCTTGGCGCACACCCCGGCCTAACAACACAGGTTGGTTAGCTCGTGCACCTGCACTTGCATTGTTGCAGAGCTATAAAGCTCACGGAGGATACTCACATATCTGCTGTCGACGCCGCAACGATGGAGAGACTGAAACACAGCCCAATGCTCGACGCTGTCGAAAGCCTTCTCATAATCGACGAAGGCAAAACATAGAGGTCGGTTGTACTCCCTACATTTCTCCATCAGTTGCTTGATCGTATGTATGTGGTCGACAGTAGAGTATCCGCTCCGGAAGCCCGCTTGTTCCACTGGCTGGTACTCGTCCAGTATCCGGGTCAGTCGGTTGCACAGGACCTTAGCAAATAGCTTGTACACCTGGGAGAGTAGGCTGATGGGTCGGTAGTTTTGTATAAGAGATTTATCTCCTTTTTTGTGAAGAATCTTTACTACCGCACTCTTCCAGGCGTGGGGCGTAATGCATTTCTCAAGGACTTTGTTGAAGAGCTCTGCCAGGACCTTAAGTACAGGTTCTCCTCCTGCCTGTAGCATTTCTATAGTAATACCATCTACACCGGAAGCCTTTTCCCTTTTCATTTTTCCCAAAGCGAATTTTATCTCATCTGTTATTATGAGAGGCAACAATTCTTCGCACTTTTGTTCTGTCGGGGGTGCTCTTGGGTCAGAAGGCTCCGGCGTATCAGGTTCCATTGCTTTAGATTTGTAGTTTCTACTGTGTGATCAGCTGACTGTGCGTTGTGTGTAGCGGGGCAAGCAGGTAAGCAGAACAGTAGAAACACGTAGACTTCCAATTAACAGATAATTTAATCCAAAGAAAGTATTTCATACATAAGCAGCAAGCGGAGGAATATAAAAATATAGATCGCGCGGGCGTATCGATAAAGAAATTGCTATAAGCGGCAAGCGTCTAGTGTGCAGTAGGTGCGAACGTAGACTGGCGGCCGGGCGTCCGGGCGACGGCGGGGACTGCGCGGGCGCGGGCGCAGGCACGACAGGTTTGCAAACTGGATCTCCGTATGTGTCCATATGATCGAACCGATATCGTATGAATATCGGATTGTGCGACGATATTCGTATCTCGCCACACCACCCCCCTGCTGAGACCGTTTCTACGGTCGGTAATAATCCGGAAACTTAACTCGGCGTCCACTTCGTGTTGTCGTTGGTTGGGCGTCTGGCACGTTAGTTGGTTGTAGTGGAGTGCATGTGGAATAGTCATCTGCGACATCATCATCACCATCATCTCTAGCGGCGAACACAGGTTTCAGACGGTCCACCGAAACGGTAATAATCTTGCCTTTGATTTCTACGTCGAAGGTTTTATCTCCACGCCGGATAACCTTGAATGGGCCTTGATACGGGGATTCAAGAGCTTTGAGTGGCTGCCCTTGACGGATGAACACGTGAGAAGCTGTACTGAGAGCCCTGGCGAGTGGTGGCAACACTGAACGGCCAAGTTGTAAACATTAGAGCTCCGCTTAAAATATTTAATTTTTAAATAATTTACTGCCCTAATCAAGTTCATCGCATTAAATAATTATACTATAATTTATTATTTAAGTGTTTTAGTGGATAAGTTTGGCTCAAATCACGTTTTCTTTGTAAAGAGTGTAACGGCAAAAACCGTTAGTGATAGCTGTTTCAATATTTGAATACAACAACGTTATTAAGTAATTTCGAGTATTGTTACGAATAGTAATACGTATTTTAAGGGTTTATTGTGTGTGTTTTATGCTAGTGCAAACAAATACGTGTGAAATTACGACATATACATAACATAACCTCAACCTTGGTAACCGCTCATTTAACCTACGAGGTACTTTTTCATATTTACTTGTTTTGCATATTTGTTTGTTTTCAAAATGCATACTACTAGATCTCAAACAATTCGTCAACTAGAGGACAACTTAAAAACAACTTTGTTAGAATTACAAAAGTGTAAACATACAAATGAGCAGTTATTAAGAGAACAGGATGAAAGTGAGCAAGAAATGTTAGATATCATTAATAAAAATCAACAATTAAAGAGTGAAATGGCAGATATGTACCATAAGTTGGTAGACGTAACAGGTGAGGGACCAGCTTCAAGGAATAGTGGATAACTTTGACCGGGACGGGAATGCGTTTGAAGACACCTTGAGACGTATCACTGCCCTGGAATACGAATTACGCGATGCACACAAGGAAATTACCTTATTAAATACGACTATCCAAGACCTGAAGTCTGCACAAAGTGCAGTTACCACCCAGTCCCTGTTCGACGAGCTGGTCGCTCCTACAGTTGCGGTTTCTTCCATCTCACTCACCCAGCACCAATCGGTCGAGACTACTGAGGAACAAGTAGTCGAAACTATTGACCTCACAACGTGTGACAGTCCATTCAATAACTCACACAAAACTTCAGTGTCTTATAGCAAGAAAAAAACAAGGAAAATTGTTAAACTTAGCAATTTTATAAAGAAAACGCAATCACTAATTAGGCGTAATAATAATATACTATTTTGCAATAATTCAAACTGTAATAAGGAACGTACTGAATTGATTAATGATATTAAATCTTGCACCTCAACATTAGAACAAAATAGGAAAATTATGAACGTGACACACAGCGCCTCCAGTCAGAAATGTCGGCTTTAAAACGATCTTTAGAACACATTTCTATTAAATACGATTCAGCGCGTAAGGAAATAAAGGAGCATGTGCTGGCTATGAACAGTTTGTTGGAGTCGTGTAAATATAATAGTAACAATGCTCAATCTTTGACCAACAATCAATGCGATTGTAATAAAATTCCAACAAGCTCATCCTTGCCGGCCGTGTGTCCCGAGCCCGCGTCATCACCTCGCGTCTGTACACAGCTGACTGGAGAGCGGTCGGTGCCCGTGCCGGTCGCCGGCGCTGCCGCTGCCGCCGACGACGCCGCGCCGGTCTCGCGGCCGGTGCCGATGGCGGCAACGCGGCCCGCGCTTGCGACTGAAAACAGCGCTTCTTCTTTATCACGCGCACAAATTGTTATGTTCAGCGATGAATTTGGTAAAAATATGGGCTTACAACTTGGTCAGTGCATGGGTCAGGCAGTAATTAATCATTGCATGCCTGGCGCCGATTTTTCTACACTCTTAAATGCAGTGTTGGCATCACAATTTCAAGAAAATTCAATTGTTATTATATTTAGTGGTAGAAGGGAAATGCGACAAAAAGACTTTGCTTTCTTTTCAAACAAGTTGTATTTAATAGAAAATGTCAAACAAGTTATTTTTTGCATTTCCTATAGCCAAAAATGACTAACTTAGAAAATAATACTCGACATTGGTGTAACAAGTACTTACATACTTTGACATGTCGCAATCCTGACAAATTTCATTTTATTGACACCAATATTTATATTGGAAAATATTTCAATGTTACAAAGGATAGATATTATCTATCTAAAGTTTATAAACGACAGATAGCAGAGATACTATCTTATTATTTTAATAATTCAGCCAATTTGTTGGCTAATCAGACAACTGCTTTTATTGAGCAGAATATCAATACGAACCTTATTACCTTGGAATCGGTTCCAAGTACTTTAAATTAGTGCCTAAGACAACAGAGAGTTACTCTGGCAGTACTTCGACATCTCCTACTAACCTAAGTCAGACTATCTTGCAAAAACAAATTTTGAAAAATAATAATAATAAAAAATGTACGCACAATAATAAAATTCGAAATAGCCATGTTTTAAAATTGTACACCAAAACATCGAGGGCATGTTAAGCAAGGAATTAGAAATTGAGCTTTTCATGAATTGCAATAATATTGATATTCTTTGTGTGACTGAGCATTGGCTCAGAGATTACCAGCTCATGTTCAGTTTTAATAATCACCAAGTAGCAAGTTCGTTCAACAGATCTACGGCAATACGCGGCGGCTCGTTAATATTACTTAAAAATGAGTTTAAATATAAAGAACGCACTGATATCGTTAGCTTGTCTGTTGAGCGAACTATCGAAATAGCCTGCGTAGAACTTGAGCATATTGTTATTATGAGCGTATACAGCCCACCAGATGCTAAATATGATTCCTTCGAAAAGTTATGGAGGTTGCCTTATATAAAGCAACAAAATCTAATAAAGGAATTATTGTTTGTGGAGATTTCAATGTCAATATTCTTGAAAAATCTAGTATTAGTAAGAGGTTTCAATCATTATTTTTATGTTACAACCTCGTACATCTTATTTCGGTGCCTACGAGGATCACGGCTACTTCAGCCAGGTGCATAGATAATATTTTACAAATATTAAACCCGCAGACGCGTCTATCATAAATAAATTAAGCTCTGACCATACTGGTCAGCTAGCTACGTTCAAAATAAACATTGAGAAGGCACCTAAACAAGATATTACGTGTGTGCCGGTAAACGAAAGTAGGCTAAATCGGTTTAGAGAAAATATCATAGAAAAACTACCCGAATTACAATATGATGTAAATCCAAATAATTTATATAACTCAGTATTCAGCCTTGCCAAAACAGAATATGACAATGTATTTAAATCTAAAAAAATTAAAGTTAACACAAAATTATTATTTAGTGATTGGGCGACGGTAGGAATTCATAAAAGCAGGGAAAAATTGTACGATCTGTATGATGAAAGGTCATATAATAAATCAAAAGCTTTTGCTGATTATGTTAAACGTTATTCTAAAACTTTTAAACAAGTTTGTTCTGTAGCAAAATCTAACTTCATTAAAAATAATATTAAAAACAGCACGAATATAACAAAACTACTTGAAATTTGTAAATAACGAAACTGGGAAATCTAAACGTCGTAACGAAAATTTTAAACTCATGATAAATGATGAAATAAAAACACCAATTCGGAAGTAGCTCAGGCTTTTGAAAACTTTTTACTGATATTCCAGTTTCGACTACCAAATCGTTAAACTCTTGTCCCGATCTCGCTGAATCAGTACTGAAGGAAAATGTAAGCCATTGTGATAAATATTTTAGATTTTGTCACATTAGTGACGTTGAAATTATAAAAATATTTAAAACTTTACAAATGAAAAAGACTTCAGATCTTCACGGCCTCTCTGTCAAAATTATAAGTTCTATAATCGATTGTATTGCTCCATGTCTAGCATTTATTTTTAATCAATGTGTTGACAGTGGCGAGTTTCCTGACTTGATGAAGCATAGCAAAGTTATCCCGCTGTTTAAAGCCGGTAGTACAACTGACCCCACTAATTTTAGACCTATATCAATATTACCCACACTCAGTAAAATTTTTGAAAAAATTATCCTAATTCAATTGCAAGGTCATTTTTATCGTAATAACCTAATGCACTTACAGCAATTTGGTTTCACACGGGGTCGTTCTACTACTCATGCAGGTCTTGACCTCATCAACCATATAATGGATGCCTGGGAGGAATCTCATGACGCCATAGGTGTATTTTGTGATTTGTCCAAGGCATTTGATTGTGTCCATCATGAAACTCTAGTCAGAAAGCTATGTCATTACGGCGTAAAGGACCAGGCTCTAAGCCTTTTGGAATCATATCTGAATAATAGAATCCAAAGGTTGATATCAATGGTGAAAGATCATCTGGATCTAATTTAACCATGGGCGTTCCACAAGGTTCGATTCTTGGTCCTTTCCTGTTTCTTGTATACATTAATGATCTACCGTATCTTGTTAAAGACAAATATGATATAGTATTGTTCGCCGACGATACCTCATTGCTTTTTAAAGTAAAGAGGCATCAACTCGACTATGACGACGTGAACAATACTATAATCGATGTAGTAAAATGGTTTACAGTAAATAATCTCCTATTAAATGAAAAGAAAACTAAATGTATAAAATTTGCATTGCCAAATGTTAAACCGAGCACTACAATTATTAAGGTAAGGATGAACAGTTGAACCTTGCAGATTCAACAGTATTTTTAGGTATAACTTTGGACGCCACGCTCCAATGGGGCCTCATATTGAGAAATTGTCGAAGAGACTGAGTTCAGCAGCATACGCAGTTAAAAAATAAGATATCTCACGGATGTAGATACTGCTAGACTAGTTTACTTTAGTTACTTCCATAGCTTAATGTCTTATGGCTTATTATTGTGGGGCCACGCTGCGGATGTAAAGAACATTTTGTTCTGCAGAAACGGGCTGTTCGTGCAATTTATAAATTAGGGCCTCGTGTCTCTTAAGGAAAAATTTAAAGAAATCAATATATTAACATTTGTGTCACAATATATATACGAAAATTTGATTTACGTCAAATCTAATATTAATACTTTTGAGAAAAATTGTGATATACATAATTTCAACACTAGAAATAAGGACAAACTTGTAGCACACAAGAGCAGGCTTAGTAAAGTAAGCAAATCCTTTAGTATACGCTTTTATAATAAGCTTCCAAAAATATCCAAGATTTACCCTTAAATAAATTTAAAGAAGTAATAAAACATAAATTGTGCAAGAAAGGCTATTATGAAATATCCGATTATATGCAAGATAAATCTTCATGGGAGTAGTTTTACATGTTTGTTTATATACAGTATTTTTTAAAGACGAAACAGTTAGAATATTCTACTGTAATTTTTTATTTTATTTATACTTATTTTTAATTTTGTGTTGAGCCGTTTTTAGGCTATTACTATTCTTGTTTTTTTCAATCTTATCTAGGGTAGATTAGGGACAACAAAAATTGTAATAATTAGAATAGGAGCACATCTGGGCAGGTTTTGGGGTTTTCCTGTCCAGGAGGTCCGACTAACTATACACATGTAACACCTTTTAAAATCTTGATCGAATTTAGTTTCGCTTACTGGTCGTTAAGGCATAAAGTTACATGACGTGTGGTTAGCCTGGCCAGCCCCGAGGCAGTGCCTTTATTTTTATTTTTTTATCCCGCCCGAGCCGCGTTTATAGTAGGAATAAAAATTGTTATAAAAAAGAGAAAATTGTGCTTTGCAAATTTCTCTTTTTTACAATGCCTAATCCATTTCTGCGTAATGTAATGACTATCAATAAGTGATATTTTAATATCCTATTTTGAATAAAAAACTTTCACTTTCACTTTCACTTTCACTTTCCCTGGGAACATAAAAAGTTTTATTATGTTTATGATGCCATCTGGTGGGTTGTGGTGACAACTTGACGACATAGCTGCGAAGCCTTTGAGCGAAGTCTGTAATATCGGCGTTAGCGTAGTCATATTTAGGACAGAGGAACTCTCCTGGTAATGTAAGCGACTCGCCGTATACTAGTTCTGCTGCGGTTGCCTGTATGTCATGCTTCCATGCGGTACGTATGCCTAGGAGAACAAGTGGTAGAACCTCTGACCAGCTGGGATTATCGTGGCATATGATAGCAGCCTTCAACTGTCTATGAAGCCTCTCGATCATTCCATTTGCAGCTGGATGATAAGCAGTGGTAGTGTGATGTGCGGTGCCCAGAAGAGAAGTCATGGCTTTGAATAGGTTTGCCTCAAATTGTCGGCCTCTATCCGTGGTAATGCGACTTGGGCAACCAAACCTTGCGACCCAGCCGGAAATGAATGCAATGGCGCAGGATTCAGCGGTGATATCTACTAAAGGGTATGCCTCAGGCCATCTTGTAAAACGGTCGATTGCAGTAAGGCAGTACCTATAGCCGTGAGAGTGTGGCATCGGCCCAATCAGATCTATGTGTACATGCTGAAATCGAGCTGTTGGAGTCTCGAAAGTGGATAGAGGGGCTGATGTGTGTCTTCCAACTTTGCTTCCTTGACACTGGAGGCATTCACGGGCCCACTGACGGCAGTCCTTACGTACTCCTGGCCAAACAAAACGCTCCGTGACTAATCTGACCGATGCTGATGCTCCAGGATGACTGAGGCTGTGTAATGATTCAAACGCTTGTCTGCGAAAATCCTGTGTAAGAAATGGTCTTGGTTTATTTGTCGATAGATCACAATACAGTCTTTCACTACTACCTGGAAGGCTGACTTTCTCTAACTTCAGGGTTGTACCATTTTCCAGTAGATTTTGAAGTTCGGCGTCGTTGACCTGGGCTCTTGCGAGGCGCTGATAATCAATTGGAGCAATGACTTCGTCGACGCGAGACAATGAGTCTGCTACAGTATTATCTTTGCCTGGAATGTACTGCAAATCCGTGGTGAATTGTGCAATATAGTCGAAGTAACGATATTGACGCGGTGTGCAATTCTCTCGCTGGTAATCAAAGGCGTAAGTGATGGGCTTGTGGTCCGTATATATTGTAAAGTGACGTGCCTCGACCATATAACGGAAGTGTTTGATGGATTCATAAATCGCCAATAGTTCCCGATCGTAGGGGCTATACTTTTTTTGAGATGGGCTGAGCTTACGTGAGAAGAACGCTAGGGGCTGCCAGTTACCGTTCTTTTTCTGTTGCAGTACAGCGCCTATTCCGGTGTCTGATGCGTCAGTATTAATGGCAAGATGTGCATCCATATCTGGGTGAGCTAGAAGAGTGGCCTTTGAGAGACTGACCTTGCAAGCTTCGAAGGCTTCGAGCTGTTCCGGTGACAACGTGATCGGTTTCGATCCTTTCATGCCAGGTCCGGTGAGAAGTTCATTTAAGGGTGCTTGTAAAATAGCCGCAGAGGGGACAAACCGCCGATAAAAGTTAATCATTCCTAAGAAACGTCTTAGTTCTTTTACCGTCTTTGGAACTGGATAGTCTGATATTGCTTGCACCTTCTCTGGTAGTGGCTTGATTCCAGCAGAGGAAACGTTGTGCCCGAGGAAGGTGACCTCCTTTTGTCCAAAACTACATTTTGAAGAGTTGATTAGGATGCCGTACTCACGAAGTCGCGAAAAGAGTTGCTGCAGGTGATCCAGATGTTCGCGTTCGTTGGCCTAAAATACGAGTATGTCGTCCAGATACCCGTAACTAAAGTCCAGTCCCTTGAGTACTTCATCGATGAACCTCTGGAATGTTTGAGCAGCGTTTCTTAGTCCGAATGTCATGAATGGGAACTCAAACAATCCAAAGGGCGTCGTGATAGCTGTCTTTGGTATGTCTGCCGGATTGACTGGTATTTGATTGTATGCTTTGACCAAGTCTATTTTAGAGTAAATTGTTGTTCCAGATAACCTGTAGGCAAAGTCCTGTATGTGCCTGATGGGGTAACGATCCGGGACGGTGCGAGAATTAAGTGCTCGATAGTCCCCACATGGCCTCCAGCCATCATTCTTTTTGGGGACTAGATGTAATGGTGAGGACCATGGGCTTTCAGAACGACGTGCAGTTCCATTTTGCAGCATAGAATCGAATTCCTTTTTAGCTATATCCAGACGATCAGGAGCGAGCCGACGAGGACGAGAATTTATTGGTGGCCCAGGCGTAGTGCGAATGAAGTGTACTGTATTATGGCGAGGTACATCAAATTTACCTGCAGGTCGAGTTATCTCGGGGTAGTCTTTTAGAATGTCGTGAAATGGGCTATCTCCAGCTACAGCTTTGACAGAAGAAATGGAATCAGCTGATTTTTGTTGCGGAACCTGAACGTAAAGGTTAGTCAGATTATCTACTAGGCGTTTATTGCGGCAGTCTACAAGAAGATTATAGTAACCAAGGAAATCAACACCGATGATGGCTTTGCCAACATCTGCCACTGTAAAGTTCCATGTGAATGCCCGTCGAAGTCCGAGATTAAGCTCCAGCTGTATAGTTCCGTATGTAGATATAATTGACCCATTGGCGGCGAAAAGTTCGTATTTTGATTTTTTACGACGCTCTCTGATAGCCGATCTTGGAAAAACGCACAAGTCTGAGCCTGTATCGACCAGAAATTGTAATTTTGAGGTGCGATCGGTGATGAAGAGGCGGCCTATGGATGGTTGACAGTCGGCTACCGCCATTAACGACTGCCGTTGGTGTTTTCCTTGAAGTACGTGCAGCCCGGTGAACATCTTATAGCCTTGTCGCCGAAAGTGTTGTGGTACCAGCAAAACTGAGGGTTTTCTAAGTTTCTGGATCGAGAACGGGACTGAGATCGACTGTTACCGCGAAAACTTCCACGAAATCTGTTGCGACTCCTTTGCTCCTGCCGTAATCCTGACGTTAGTGCGGCTACTTGCCTGGTCAGTTCTGCTACTTGCATTTCCAGGGTACTATTGTTGGTGCTGGGGAATGGATTAGCATGAGATGTCATTGTACCATACATTGGTGACGATGTCGGACCGACAGCGGCGACGTGTTGTGGAAACGCGCTCTGCGGAGCGTACTCGTGGATTCGGTCGGCGATAACGGCCAGTTCTGCCGCCGTCTTATCCATCTGTGAAATAACTACAGTTTGGATGTTAGGTGGTAATCTGTCACACCAAATAGTCTTAATGAAATCGTCGCCTGCGCTTTTTCCAGCCAAGGTCTCTAAGTACCTCAAGAATTGGGAAGGTTTTCTATCGCCAAGCTCTTCGTGACTCAGCATTTGTTTAAGCTTGCGTTCTTTAGAAATTGACATGCGACTAATAAGCTCATCTTTTAGCTTTTGATACTTTTCGGCGGTAGGCGGACTTCGGATTATGTCTCTCACCTCGTTTGCAACGTTGTACTCAAGGTGCGAAATGGCATGATAGAATTTAGTTTCGTCCTTAGTAATACCAGCAACAACGAACTGACCTTCAAGCTGTGCAAACCACAAATCCGGGTCCTCGGTCCAAAAAGGGGGTACCTTTATGCCCACTCGAAAAACTTCTCCTGTTCCTGTTTCTGCATTTTCGTCAGGCATCTTGAAGTCGTGTTCTTCTTCGGGTCACCAGTGTAGTTTCTACTGTGTGATCAGCTGACTGTGCGTTGTGTGTAGCGGGGCAAGCAGGTAAGCAGAACAGTAGAAACACGTAGACTTCCAATTAACAGATAATTTAATCCAAAGAAAGTATTTCATACATAAGCAGCAAGCGGAGGAATATAAAAATATAGATCGCGCGGGCGTATCGATAAAGAAATTGCTATAAGCGGCAAGCGTCTAGTGTGCAGTAGGTGCGAACGTAGACTGGCGGCCGGGCGTCCGGGCGACGGCGGGGACTGCGCGGGCGCGGGCGCAGGCACGACAGGTTTGCAAACTGGATCTCCGTATGTGTCCATATGATCGAACCGATATCGGATGAATATCGGATTGTGCGACGATATTCGTATCTCGCCACAGATTAATAAAGCTCCTGGCAAAACTCTTCGACAACATCTAGAATTTTGTTACGCTCTGTTACAATATTTCCAGTTTTGTCCTTAAGTTTGCTTATTTCTTGCTTAGATGGGTTGATCTTTCTCTGAAATACTTTTGGCCCACGGTGGTTACTAATGGTATTCTCTATAATCTTAGTATTGAACGATCGGATGTCTCTCTTTATTGCTTTATTTATAGATTTATTCAGTTGAAGTAGTTTATCCTGATCTGCCTGTGTTTGCAATGTGATCATTCTTCTTTGCTCCAACAGAGATAACGTATCTGACGAAAGCCTGCTCTGATTCTTTTTCTTGCCTCCAATATGTTTTTTGGTAGTATTTACTACAATTTTGCATAGCTCATCGTTTAGTGAGTCGACGTCCAAGTTCTGTTCTTGCAGACCATCAAACTGATTTTTTAATTCTACTCGGAACTCCTTTTGTAGAAACTTGTAATCAGTTTTACTATACTTATTTCTCTGGGAACTGATGAGCTTTCTCCTTTCTGCTTGTGGATTAAGAACTAGAGTCGCTCTCACTAAACGGTGGTCGCTGCCGGTCTTAAAGTAGTTGAGGACAGAAACATCTGTGATCAGGCTTTTATCGGAGGAAATAATATAATCTATTTCGTTTTTAGTCCGTCCATCTGGGCTGTTCCAAGTCCACTTCCTTGATGGTCTTTTTTGGAAAAAGGTGTTCATTGCGAAGAGATTTTGTTTTTCGAGAAAGTTTACCAATATTTGTCCCCTAGCGTTTCTTGTGCCTAACCCATGTTTCCCGACGGATTGCTCATCGCTAAGGGGCGAACCAATTTTTGCGTTGAAGTCGCCCATGACCACAGTGTACCTACATTGGTTCTCGTTTTGGGCTTTCTCTATATCTTCGTAGAAGACTTCAATCTCCTCATCCGGGTGGCATAAGCCTGAATTATCTTAAGGCTGTATCTGCTGTTGATTCTCAGCACAACATAGCACACTCGCGTTGATACGCTGGCAATGTTTTGAACAGCAGCGCTCAGTTTTTTGTCTATCAGAAAGCCTACCCCTCCATAAGTTGAGTCGTCACTCCCTCTATAATAGAACAGATCTCCGGATGGAAGTTTGGTAAGGTCTTCTCCTTTCCTTCTGACTTCTGACAGTCCCAGAATGTCCAATTTTATTTTCTTTGTTTCTTCTAATAATTCTACTAGTCTATCTTCGGTGCTCAAGGTCCGTGCATTAAACGTAGCCAAGGTCGTTGTGTGGCAGCCGGATCTCTTCCGGGGATTCTTAGCACCCTCTGCCCCACCGTAACCATGACCGCTGCCGGAGCCTGAATAGTGGGGCTGCCGGGGACTGAGGGCCGGGTTATTTCGGCGTTATTCATATTAAGAGAAGGGTTTTAGCCATAAAACGCCACGCTGGCCAGGCGTCTTGGCGAGTCTTCCTGTCACGTTGGCCTAATGCCCACCGGCTCCACTCCTGAGAGTGAGTCCGGTGGTCACTAGTTACCGGGAGGGACCACGAGGAGGTGTGACTCGGAATTGGAATTACTGGCTGCACTTGAGCTTGAAGCATTAATGTCAACAAACATTAACATCCCTACCACCCACCACAAACACGGCCAGTAATTCCCTTCCCCTCCCCTCACGGTGTTACATTAAGTTTAATGTTATCAAACCCGAATTAATTTATTTGTATGTACTACACGTAGGTACTTGAGTATATCATTACATATCTTATGTTTATGCTTTTATATTACAAACACAGCAATGGCCAATTCGTTAATGTACAAATGCATGAACTGATAATAAAGTTTCATTTAATTCTGACAACCGATGTGGAGCAGTGGTTAGCATGCCTGCCTGCCACGCAAAGGTTCCGGGTTCAATTCCCGGTGGGGTCACTCACAAAGTTGATATTTATCACTTTGTGAATTTGTTCCCAGTCTGGTTAGGACATTGCAGGCTGAACCACCTGATTGTCCGCAAGTAAGATGGTTCCGTGCTTCGGATGGGCACGTTAAGCCGTCGGTCCCGGTTGCTGTCTATGATGGCGGTCGTTACACAGCCATGCCAGAGGCCTGCTACTTGTAGTAGGCGGTTGAAAAAAACTCTGACACCAGGGTTCATCGGGTCGTTGAACGACTCGGTGTCCCACACGAAAAGAAGAAGATTTAATTCTAATTTCCATTGTAGACTAAAACGATAATTTTACGGGTTTATATCTCTAAATCTGTAAACTCCATTCTACTATTATTCGCCGATTACGCAAATGTGAACTATTCTGCTGATAGAAATTTAATTTTGCTGCTAACGATTTTGCATAGAAATGTCATTAGCGAGTACCTACTATTTTTAAATGGAAAACTAAGATTAAAACATTTTTAGCTCGTTATAGGTGAAACAAAAACTTCTCAAAATTTTTTTTAGAACCACTTTTTGTTGTTACTTGTTTGGCAATTAAAACAGGATATTTCCAGAAGCTTTTATCGTTTTCGGATAAATTACACAATTTTTGTACTGATAACAGGTGAAAAAACTGGAACTATAGAGGAAAACATACGTAATAGCGTTATCAAGAGAAAACAACATAAAATTTGCATATGCGGGCATACAGTATAAATAACTGCAAACAAGTATACCTACCTACTAACTTATAAAAAATCATTTAGTGTGAAGTTAGCGACTCATAAAAAGACAGTGCGTGACCCAAATAATATTTATAAAAAAGTTTATTTAAAGTTCAAAATGTTACTGAAGTGTTTATTTTTGTTTGCGTTATTTGGTGTCGTATTTTCGATGCGTTATAGGGAAATGAGAGAAGGTACGTTTTGAATTGCTAAATAAATCAAATAAATACTTATTTCGGTGTGCTATACCAATAGTCTAGTAACTAACGTCACAGCTATTCGGATTGACCCATGAAGCTGAAAATCGGCATGTAGGTACTTCTTGACCTCCTGATCAAAATTAGACATGGAGCCTCATGGCACCCCCTTAACCTTTTACCGCCCCCCCTCCTTTACAAGGCGTAACTTTTGAAGTAATTGACTTTGAGGGTAGTTTTTATTTCGTATCGTGCGTGACATCTCACTTGAAGCTTATTGTGCCCTCAAAATTACCCTTTAGGCCCCACGGGGGCCCCAAAAGCCCGAAAAGTGGGGTGTCCCGTTCTTATATGAAATTTTCTTATTTTCAAGCTATCGACTCCCAAGAGGTATCAAAAGTTGCGTAATTAGACACAGATTGCAAAAAATCTAATATATCTTTAAATAATATTTATTTTTAGGGCTCTATCGATCGTTAAAGTGTTGTGACTACGAAACCAACATATTATATTGTTTTTTAATGTTTGGCAAAGCCCTAAAGATAAATATTATTTAGATATTTTAGGTTTTTTGCAATCTGTGTCTAATTCCGCAACTTTTCATACCACTTGGGAATCGATAGCTTGAAAATAAGAAAATCTCATACAGGGACGGGACACCCCACTCTTGGGGCTTTTGGGCTCTCCGCGGGGCCTAAAGGGTAATTTTTAGGGCACAATAAGCTTTAAGTGAGATGTCACGCACGATATGAAATAAAAACTACCCTCCAAGTCAATTACTTCAGAAGTTGCACCTTGTAAAGGAGGGGGGGCGGTAAAAGGTTAAGGGGGGTGGTGCCCGCTGGGCTCCATGTCTAATTTTGATCAGGAGGTCAAGAAGTACCTACAAGCCGATTTTCAGCTTCATGGGTCAATCTGAATAGTCATAACCAGCTATTGACGTTAGTTACTAGACTACAAGTAAAATAAGATATTTCATGTCCTAGGGTTGTTCAAAATTTATTAAATAATATCAATGTTTTTACAGTGATTGAAAATAACCAAGAATGGCCGTGCCTAGCTAGAGGTGGGATATGTGTGAAATCCTCAGACTGTCCAGCAGACAAGCGAAGTCCAGTGAAGGGACTTTGCCCGTTGAATCAGAGATCAGGATATGAATGTTGTCATGATCGTGAGTTTCAATTTGATATCATCAGCTCATCGTGTTAATATTTTCCTACTTATTGAAAGACTCATAAATCAATTTTGTTTATTTCAATATAATTGAATTTATAAAAAGTGTGTATTGGAAACCAGTGTACGGGGTGTAAGGGACGGTGTAACGAAAACTTTGCAGGCGTGCTCAGACCATGGAACTGAACAACTTTCCCCATGGATGATAGAACATATTATGGAGGAAAACAAAAATTTTTTTTTCGTCTTTCCGTACAAAGCCAGTCAGCTGATTGTAAAATTAATATGGGAGGTCTGAATTTTTTTTTCGTTTACCACCATATGTTCCATGGGAAAATTTGTTCAGTTTCATGGTCTGAGCACACCTATATACAAAGTATATCGATACCTCCGTCATATCTTGTGTTATTTTGGGTAAGATTAGCGGGGTCTTCATAACGGGGTTCGAAAGAGACGATGGACGAAGTCTAAGTTACGCAGCGTTTCATGCCTTTCATGGTGATTGATCTAACTACCCATAAGCATTCGTCAGAATGTCAACTACTTTCCGAATGGAGGAGTCACATTCAATTATTGTTATGAATACAGCGGTGAACTACAGGTGGCGACTGGCGATAATACACTTGCATGTACAACGGTATAAATATGAATAAGCTAAGCGGTCGTTATTGTGATAAGATAACACATTTAGTATATATTTTATAGGTGTGCTTCCCTTTTGACCGCTCGTAAAAATACCTAAATAACCCACATTTGACACTTTAGTTCAATTTGACTGTATTTTTATAACTTAGTTGGTTTACTTTCAGTGCCAATAAGCGAGACAAGGTGCCGTGCCCGCGGAGGAGAGTGTGTGCTCAGAAGATGTCCAGAAAACCTCACTTTTCACCGAGCTACGGACTGTCAACAAAATGAGAAATGCTGTATTCTAGTAAGAAAATAAAAAGAACTCTTGCAACAACATTTCTGTGTACTTTTTTGAGTTCTGCCTTCGATCTAAATAGATATTTCAAAACGTTACATGTGCAACTGGTTTGAGCATTAAAATAAAACCTGTAGGTAAAGAATCTGCCGAATTCTGCAGGGTAACCTTTATAATTTCACCGGCGTTTGTAACAAAAACCATGGCAGTGACCTACTTGTAGCAATAGGTAGGTAGTTTTAAAAATTGTGACACCAGAACTGTCCGACAGAAATGTCGCCCGACAGAAGAAGAAACTCGTATATTCCTTGCGAACATTACGACGCGCACTATAAAATATGTAATACCTTCATCCTTTATTCTAAGAGAAACAACAAAACGCCACCTGAGGCGCTGTAAACACTTTAATTACATCTGTACACATTTTGACGCCCTTTTGTGTGCGCGCGGGGGCTTTGTGTTGCGGTCGTAGTGAGGGGAACGCGAATGCGCAATTTGCGAGCTAGGTGTGTAAGCACTCGGGGACACTGGAATCGATAAAAATCAGAATAAGTATTCCGTGAACTTGCCAACAAACCTATTTACTTACTTATTTATGTCAATAAGTGTTTTTTTTACATTTAAGGACACTAAAATGTAGCGACAGTAATCTAGACTATAAAACGTGATGCTTTACATAATACAGATACTCGTTTTAACATAAAAAAGCAAATATGTACGTAATTTTAAGTGCTAGAGTTTTACAGTTACAAAATACCAAAGTAGTAATGCTTGTCAATAAATCAATACTCACCGAATGTTTGAACAAAATAAAATATGAAACTATTTTACTTTTATCTTTATGTTTATAGGTATAAAACAGCCTGTATTGTTTAATAGTTGAGTTGTTATAATATTATCCAGTCGCCGAATAACATAGAATTTTCATTGAGCTAATAATGCAGATACATGCTAAATGCTTTTGATATATCAGATATTATGGAAACTAATAGTACATTACGTCACAGGCCGAGTATATAGCAATTTCTGGTCGAGTGGCATTGGAAGGCCGAGACGAAGTCGAGGCCTTCTAAAGTAAACGAGACCAGAAATTGTTATTTCGGCCGAGGTTTGTATAGTGCTTTTCTCCAATTTGCAAGGAAACATAAATAAATATTTAAATCATGACTAAATTGACACTTCGTAACTTCTAAAGTTCGCAAAGCGCATGCGCTGGTTATGCTTACGTTCCGTTTCATAAAGAATGCGCGGGAAATTCACATTCAGCCTTCAAACTTCAAACAAATTGTGTTCCATAAAACACCTAATCACGAAAGTGTGAAGTTTAAGAACCCTTTTATTACCGGCCTAGTCCGGCAATTTCTATTACAGTCCTCTGCGCCTTCACACCATAAATGAGCCCATTGACGTATTCTTTTTTTAAAGTAATGAAGCCATTTCCGAGCAAATTGGAGAAAACATAATTTCATCACATAATCTCGAGTTCGGTCAGCTGATTGATCGGAATGCGATCGCCTTGCAGGTTCTCAATTACTCCGCAACATTGATGCTTGATGTATTTACACTAAACTGATTACTGATCACGATAATATCTCATCATTACATGCACCATAATCACACTAATAGCAATCCAGTTTTGCTATCTGCATCAAGACGATCAGTTTCTATCATCACTTAGTATCTAGCACCTAATTGAACAGTGTATTGGTTTGACAAACTAATTTGGTTGCCCTAGTTGCGATATAGTGAAACGACGTCAAACGCAGATAATTGGAAGTCGCAGGAGGAAGTTGTTCGCCAAAGTTTAATGCTGACAGTAAACGGAACAGGATGTGCCAACCACACAGAGAAAATCACGTAGAGGAGCAATGAAAAACTAAAGAAAGTACTACAAGATATTAAAGCAAACATAATACTAGGTAAATAAATCACTTTTCACATATTATTTAAATTTCACGTCACAAAGAGTCAAAAATATGGGAATTCCTTTTTGAAATCCCATTTTGACTATCTTGAGACTGACTATTTACATATTGTTAAATTATAATTCTAATGTGGGAGGCATTTGCACTTCTATTCCGACTAGATTCTTTTTATTTTTTCCGTTTTTTTTTTAGACTTGGCAAATATTAAAAATGATCACTTAATATAATATCTAATGCAGACAAACATCCTGTAGTCAATATACTTTTGCTCAGTGTCAGATTTGTGGTCAAAATAACTTTTCAAAAAGGTATTCCCATATTTTTGTCCCTTAGTGTACCACAAAACTGACGATCAGCCTACCGTACCTACATTACCTAACCCTTTGTGTTAAAATTGAATGTGCAAAATAAACACGTCATTCGTACATTATAGTGTAAAATCACTTATTCTACGTATCTAAGGTTATGTGTAAAATTGATTGACTTAAAAATCAGTTAACCTTGTATCCCAAATAAGACTTCAGAGTTATTAGAAAAGTAGGTACCTACCTAGTTATGAAGCGGAATGTCATGACGCGAGCGGCCATTCAAACGACGCAAGTTTTTCCCACGTAATCCTTAACAAGTAATTGTTGTCATTTTCTTAGTTAGGTAGCTAATTTGATGCAAGTATGCTCGCTCGCGGTAATTTGGACTCGGCCTTTGGATATCATCAACCATCCACTAGGTTTAAAGGATGTTTTACTAGTGGCCGATGGTGAAAACACAGAACCGGCTGGTGATAAGAAACGACTGTTGCTAAGCACCATAAAGCGAAATATGGAAAAACATTTGGATCTCCCTTTCTTTCATATTGCCGATCAGCTGATTTCAGCTAGTACCTATTTCGGCTTACATTCGTCAAAATGCCACTGCCGAATGATGATAATACTAATAATATGCTAATCTTATGCTTTGTGATAATAATTTATTACCTACTTGCCTGTAAACCACTACCTGCCACATCAACTAAACCGCATCTCAACATTTCTGACATTTGACGTAACCGTCTCAAACGGCCCGTTCACAAACCCGCTAATAGTATTTCCACAAGCCGGTCCTCTAAGCCACATTGCGGTGATATTTCAGTGGAAATACCTACATTTATCCAAGCTGAGTAAGTGGGTGCAGCGAGAGCGTAACATTAGTAAGAAATACGACGCGAGGCATCGCCCGCGGCGGGGCACTGGAGCACTCGCATCCGTAGGGACCTAGGGACGTAGGGGACGGGACGAAGATGCAAATCAGAAACTTGAGCATTGTAAATTAAAAGTAAACAGAAAGCGCGAGAAAAAAACAATTCTGAAATTCTAAAATATAAGGTGCAAAAAAAATTACTGCAAATATTTTAAGGTGTGAACCAGTCCATGAAACTATACAACATTCTCTAAGAAACATAGAATAAAAAAAAATTTTGGCTCTCCCACAGGTACTAAGTGATTTTGTATGGGAGGTCCAAATTTTAATTTTAATTTTTCTACCTAATATGTTCCTTAGGAAAAGATGTTCAGTTTTATGGACTAGTTCACCCCTTAAAATATTTGTATTTTTTTTACTGTGTACCTCACATTTTCTTCCGGAGATTAAGCTAGGACTGAGCAGACTTCCGCATGTAAGTAAAAAGTTTTTACCTTTTTACCGACCTTTTTTTTTTACCGACAACTTTTTAGGATTCCAGATGGACTATGAATGCGAATCTGCGAGGCATCGGTCTCACGAGAGTTTTGTAACGATACGATAAGCTACTTGTACACATTACAGTGTAATCCTTAATTATTATATCGACTACGGAAATATGAATTAGCGTAAGGGACAAAATGCAATTTTTCAGGAGAGCCAAAAAACGATTGCAATTTTTTAAAATTCTTCATATCTTTTTTGTTTCTTGTCCGATCTAAATGACTTCTATGGCAGAATTCCTTAGAATTTTGAGTTTTTTATGCTAAATCTATCATCACCTGGGATATCCCTGTAGTTTAGGAATTGGCATGTCCCTTACGTTAATTTTTTCTGCTAAAATCTCCGAAAATTTTGAAAAAAATTAATGTAACGTACATTTCATCATCGAACACGAGGTAAATTTGCAGTGAAGGACACCGCGTCCATAGGTTTTTATGATAAGTTTTCCCCAAAACATTATTATAACCAATTGTTTTCAAATGAAATACACTTAGAAATGCGTCTCTGACACGATGTAGTATAACAAACAACATAAACATCTTCTAATGTGGCTAATTTCATAACCTGTACTTTATTGTGAGAAATATTAGAATAAAAAGCGTTAAAAAACCTTTTTAAACGATAAAAAATAACGTCTTTAGCATAATAAAACAAACAGGAACTTTTTATTTAATCTTTGACAGTAAAATACATCTTCAAAATTTAAACTACATTGAAATTTTGTTAATTAAACAAAATTATAGTACCTAAGTTATTAAAAACAATACAAGGTTTTGACTGTAATGATTAGAATTATATAAAAAATTAAGTACTAGTGGAAGCACAAAACATGAAGGCGTAAATTTTTATGACAACGATTGGTTACTACTCTCGAAAACAGCTTATAGACGTGGCCCAGAAGTAAAATCGACCTTATAGTTTCTGGGGAACGTTTCTTACTGAGAAACGTTTCGTCTTTTTTCGTGGAGTGGAGTAACCACGCCTCTGAGGATTTGCCACTAGTTATTACTGAGTTGAACAGCCATTTCATGACACCAGCCTTAAGCAGCACAGGGCCCACTCTTCCCTGAAGCCTTTGTATTCTTAAACTGTCTAAGAGTAAGGTGGTGGAAGAGAACAATGGAGTCTCTCACGTCAGATAGAGGTCTGGGTGCATGCGACGCATGAGACTTTCATAGAAATCCTCGACTACAGCAAAAATCTCTCGACCTGAGGTGACGGTTTTACAATTTGAAGAATTTAGATGACTCATTTTCAGTACCTTGCTATTATTCCCGATTTGCTCGATCGTGTCATAATATAATGAGTCGAGTATACTATTTCAGCTTCTCATCACGCCAATTTATGTATTAATTTTTAAAGCATTCTAATAATTTAAAATGTTTTTGTAACATTTTAACGAACAAAACGGCAAATTCTAAAAAAACATATCGTTGTGTTTTGCGCAATATTGTATTGTTATTTACATACTTTTCAATTATAATCTTTAATATTTAAAAATATTAATATCACAATATGAACATGTTTTTAGTCACCCAAACATAGTGACACCGTATTCAACAAGCAATCATGGTCATCGAAAACTTCTGTTACTACTCTAGATTTTAGCGATTTGCCTATAAGCGGCGTGAAGATTTGTGCGTTTTGTTCTGGCGGACAATACAATTTTTTATTGATTTTGTATGGAAGATTGAATAAATTTAATGAAAGCAATAAAATGAGATAGCATGGTTTTATGTTACTTACCATTCATTATGTTTATTTAATTAACATAACGCGTGTCTTTGTAAATTTTCATTGAAAAAAATAAGTAAAATAAAGTATAAGTATATTTTAATAATTAAATAGCCTCAAAACTTTGAAAAATCTATGTCTTTTGCTGCAATTTTACCTCATTTTTGGTCAAAAAATGTACGTTACATTAACATTATTCAAAACATTTGATAATATCATGTACGTTACTTTAACTTCTTTCAAAAAAAAATTGTTACTTTGTCCCTTACATTAATTTCTATTTTCTTGGTCGATTTAAATATCTTACAAAATAAGTGCTCACAAAGATATTCTGAAGTCTCATAAAAAAAAAATGAAAGGTATTTGATTTGCGGGCAGTGTAAGATAATAGTGTAATGTTATTTTGGTTTCCTACCTCATTATCAAAGTTTGTTTGCCTGCGTAAGGGCCAATGTTTATTTTGGAAATTAATGTAAGATGCATATCGGACATAAAAACTTGTATTTGTAATAGTGTAAGGAACATCAATTGGCCGATATGATAAAAAATTTAACGTATGGGACGTATATCATTTTTTATGTCCTTAACAGTACTTTTTACACCCGATTTTTAAACGTTTTCTCACTTTTTTTTTTAAGGTAAGCGACATTTTTTTCAAGATATCTAAAAGTTATATATACCATTCGATAGAGCTCAAAATTCTGAATCCAATGATATATATAACTCAAAATCGCCAAAATGTCCCTTACGCTAATTCATATTTCCGTAGTCGATATTTAGGATAGGTTCATTTTGTGTAATATCAATTCTTCCAGGTAGCTTTTTGTAGGTAGGTATATTACCTTTAAGAAGCTTTTTGTGCCGTTTTAATATATGCATTTGGTTCAAAGAAAATTTGAAATACTCTGCGCAAAATTTTATTAAACCTTCCACTTAATAGAAATTCCTGGCGAATCGAGAAATTTCCAGCAAAGGAATTCCAAAGAGAAAAAGTCCTTCCTTGTTGTCGAACAAGCGCTTTAAAAATGGACTTCAGGACTTCAATTAGCACAATCGTCAGTTCTAAAGTGCAGTTTATCAATCTGTCCTCGGTGAACGAAAAAAAGGGAAAAAACAACCAGTCATCTCGTTGAGGATTTTAATTCAAGTGAAAGGAAACTTTTCTTATTTTCCAGAAGTTTCTACGTCGAGTCAGTCTGATTAATGGCCGTTGGCAGAAAGATAAAAACTATGCGAACACTTGTGCAGTGTTTTGAAAAAGAGTACTTTACAAGTGTTTTCAATTTTGCGGCGTTAGTACCTTCTAAAAGTCTTTAAAGATTTTCAGTTGAAAACATTTACGAGCTGGTTCTGAATGCTCTTGTTTTTATGTTTATCTAAATGGGTACTTACTGACTCCATAGGTAGGTACTTGTGATGTCTAGGGATATTTCCAACTTTTAATTATGTGGCCTGAACACAAGGTACACCGAAGCTTGGTATCTGTACACTTACCTATTGTAGGTTCCAAAGAGACTCGAAAAAAACCTCTGTTAGGTTCCAATGGGGTCGTCAACAATTATTGTTTTCAGCATTTTCTTGTATAGAATTGCTTTGTAAAAGCAAAAAGAATAACAAATCAAAAAATATTTTACAGTTTTAGTATATCTTTTGCCAACTAGGCAATGTAATGGATGGCCGAGTTGGCAGCACGTCGCGCGTTCATGAGGTCGGCGTTTGGCCCCGATTCCAGCCATATCGCTCTCGGCACGTCCACTCCATGTTTGTTTGAATAACTTTATCATACAAATAAATAAAACTATATGTATATCACTGAGCAGCGCTACTTCATACTTAATACCTAGATACTCTTTCAGTATGTACCTAGAACTCTGTGTTACCCTTAAAGGGATGACCCTATACTATAGGAACCCAAACGGGGTTCGCATTTGTCCTTTCATATTCGTTCGTTTTTATTGGTTTCCTAACCAACATTGTGCGTCGTATTTTCACAATCAACGTATGATTTTCCAGTGGAATAGCACACGGTGCTGCATCAGATTGCAGCCGTCACAAGTTCTCTAGAATTCTTGATTATTAATAAACATACTTCAACAATTTTCACTTTTAAAGCACTCACGATTACTGTCACACATAATAGTTATTTTAACGGGTCTTATTGCGATAGTTTTTTAGGAAAATAAGCGACTTACCTGGAAATTTGTTTCGACTGAGTTTCATCAGTCATAGTAAATCGCTTATTCACCTAAAAAACTATCGCGACAATTTCGTTGCTAAACCAAAAAAGTTGTAATTTGTATGGAGGCACCTACAGCAATATCGTTTGACGCGTGTACATTTCCTCAAATTCAATCTGGGTTATACCTACCTAGACCACCTTTGTTGTTCGGATATACCTAATGTTAGTAATATGGCTAGCTTATCGAACGCAATTAATCTAACAGTTCGGTTACATTGATTGCTGTCTGTAGCAGATAATATGATTTGTGTACATAAGCGTACAAGCACTATTAGTAGCCAATATTATTGTTTAATATTAAAAGTGCTGAACAGGTCACTAAAGTCGTCGAACAAGCGCTTTAAAACTTGATATGGAAAAATTGGGTTGCTGAGCAAGCTAGCAAGAATTACCTTTACCTTTACAGCCACAACAGTTAACTGCTGGACATGGGTCTCCCCCGTATTGGGGGGGTATTGCTTTACTCACCACGCTTGGCAGGCGGATTGGCGAGCGCAGTGCAAGATGTTTAATTCACAGGGAACGCTGCTGCCCATTCACTGGATAATTATGTCTTAGTTGCTTTTTACGACACCCACGGGTAGAATTGGGGTGATGTTTTTCTAAGCCGACAACACACGACAAGAATTGATACATACAAAATCGCTTCTTGGCTTTTTGTATGAACGTATTTCAAATTATTTTTATTAAAAATGCCATGATTGGAATAAAATAATATTGTTAAAATAAAAATCTTTCGTTTTTGCGACAGGCACATTGTCGGTCTAAATGCCTCAGCGTCAAATATCTAAGATATTATATTTCAACAGAGCATTTTTAATACACTTCCGTAGGAGGATGTTTCATTTAAAATAAACATAGGAAGGTAGGTAAGTTGTTTTATGCGTAACTTAAAAATAGAATTAAATAAAATCTTACCATCGTTTGAGATATCTCCTACCTAAATGTTTAATACACAATCATGTACATTTTACGTACATCAAGCAATAAAGTAAGAAAAAGCTTCAAACATTTTGTAGTGTTTAGTATTTCAACCAGTCGAGTAGTTTAACGATTCACACAGCGATTTAACTAGACATTCAGGACATTTTAACGTAAAAACGGAACAACATAATTAATCCGAAAATCTGGCGTTGCGAAAAAACTGGCAACATGAACTTTGCTCCAACAAAAACGAAAATTATTCCGCAGTTCCAACGTTTTACTTATACATGCATCGCCCCGTCACGTGTTGCATTTCTCTTTCTTTTTTCGCGTTTTTTCTCATCCCAACCGTCGGTTCGCTCCCTATTTTCGGGGATAATATATGCGGAGGCTGTATTAAATTTGCAGTTCAACCGAAAAACTGACAGCCAGAGTAATAAAAGTGTTGTCACAGGCGGTTTTTGTCTGCTTTTGAGAGTCGAGATAGAGTGGACAGTAGTGCAAAATATGCAAAGTTATCTAACGAAACATGCACATATAAAACAAAAGGATTGAACTTGTATAGGTATATTTTATTCTTTCTGCAAAATTTCAAATTTTCGTGACGTATAATTCGTGATGGATGCCTAACTATGTTGCAATAGAATTTAGCTTCGGCTAACGACTGTTGTAAATAAATATAGTTTTTTTATACAGTTCGGCAGACGTGGGGTAACTGCTATGTAAGTGTTGTACAACTACAAGGGGACTTGGGGGCTCAGAGACTTGTTTTGCCCAGCCTTACGATATGGTTAGTACCTACACCTTTTTCTAAATACGTCTCAACGGGGACCGCGAATGACATTTTGGTGTTCTGTGGTCTCAACCGATTTCTGTCATTATGATAAGGAGCATTGACGGCTGTTGACATCTTAAACCGCTAGTTCCGTAATGCCACAGTGCACCGGAAAATTCATTAAGACTGTCTTCAAGTAGATAGTACGAGGTAGTAGGTACTTTTGATATTATTATCTAAAGCGAACCTCAACCAAGATGCAAAACCTACACACGGTCTCCCTCGGCGTCTCGAATGTCTAATTTGCTCAATTATTCTTGACTTGGGAAGTCTTTAGGCCGACTGTGCGTGCGAGCTTAATACGTCAAGTAATTTGAATGTATTTAAATGATACATCAAAGCAGAGGATTTCGTGTTTTGTAATATTAATGTAATTTCTGAGTATCCCAGAGAAACGCGAGGGGAAAATATTTGTGAAGGCTTTTAAGACGCTTTTCATAAAACGAGTGGCCGAATTCAGAAGCTTGACATAATAAAACTCTAGAGAGCTTTTTTACCATGCGGCGAATGCTACAAAGGCGTTCAGTCAGATTTTGTCATATTAAACTTTTTGAAATAGAAAGATAACAACAATACATAAGTAATTTGAGGAGCGAAAAACTAAATTGGAAATAAATTATATAAATATGTAATATTATTTAGACGGCGGTTGTTACACAACCATGTCTTAGCCTGACTACTTATTCTAGCAGGCGGTTGAAAACTCTGATAGGTATGAGGGTTCATCGGGTTGTCGGATGGCTCGATGTCCTACACAATAAAGAAGAAGTCCCAATGATAGAGCTCCAATATGTATCTAAGCATATTTAAAAAAATTGTACCTCATCATTTTAATAATTAACATGAAACAAGCATTTTAGGTAGGTCCGGTTTCATCTAGTTTGTGTGGGCTATCGATTCGGCCAATTAGCGGCCGTCGGATAGCGCTCAACAGGCGAAATCGCCGATCCGCTTGAATAGATGCTTACAATGCTTTTGGAAATTCGCTACCGTGTTAAATTGAATTAGTATTTACCTGCAGACTTTGTTACGTGAAAATATTTTGACAGCGGCTGATAGAACTATGTTGGCTGTACATTTTACTGAGTCGTAACTTTGAAACAAATATAGGAAAACTACATATTTACAAACGGTTTACCTTCATTGCTCGCATAAAAACCCTTTCTTAGATTTGTCATCCAATGAGTTGGACTGCTTGAGCAAGCATTTTACATAGGTATACCTAAAGGGTATAGGGGACAGTGTAACTAAAAATTTTGCAGGCGTGTTCAGACCATGAAACTGAACAACTTTCCCAAGGAACATATTATGGTGGTAAACAAAAAAAAACCGACCTCCCATAGAAATTTCTCAATCAGCTGACTTAGTACTGGAAATCGATTTTTTTTGTTTACTACCATATGACCCATGGGAAAAGTTGTTTAGTTTCATGGTCTGAGCACGCCTGCAAAGTTTTCCTTACACTGTCCCTTACACAATTAAATAGGTAACATAAATAATGAAATGGTATCGTCATTAAGTACATCACAGAGCCACAATAAAAGTTTTTGCGACCGCAATAGAATTTTGCTGCAATATTCTATTTACTTATTGAATATTGTTATTGAATTGTTAGTAACTATAATGTATTTTTCTACTTCACAACACTCTAGCGTAAAACCCTTCAATTCCTTTGAGAATACTTCATACGTTCCTAAGTAAGCGTAAAGTGTTTCACAAAAATGACCTCTTCGGGAGCTCTAAAGGGATCGAACCCGACGCAAAGCCGCGCGGTATTGCGGCGACATCGAAACTCACTTTAGCTAACGAGGGGCCGCCTCACGTCCGTCGCACAATTTGTACCTCTTTACTTACAATATGTCTCTCTACAGTCATCATTTTGCTGGTATTGAGCGTATTGAACTTGCCTTTCAAAGACGGCTTTTAGACTTACGTGAAATATTACGTTTGCTTCGTTTGACTTCGTAATTACTTAGCCCAACCTTTACTGACTTCTGACTGACGAAGTTGCCATTAGACGCGATTCTATCGAACTGTCTAGAATTGCTAAAATTTGCGCTTTCATTTAAGGATTAATTCAGTAATGCTTATCGCTTACTAATTGGCTCATTTCCATAAGATTACGGAGCTATTTCGCATATTTTATGTTTGGTCGCCAAACAACGCAAAACTTTGAAAGCTTCATTGATGAGTAGTATAGTATTATAGTTTGCGTAATGACAAGAAATAAAAAATTCCGTAGTTACATTGCAATAGATAGACCTAAAACATAAATTTTATATCAATTCAAATTAGATATATTTTGCATTTATGCAAATATTTCGTATTTATGGCCGATAAGTTCACATTCCAACCATAAATTTCGACATAAATATCTCTAAAAGTTTAAATTGCTGAAACAAACCCAGGCAAAGTGAATTCGGATACACTTTGAGCGGTACTTCCTTGGTAGAACTGCAGAATTACAGTCTTGGAACATTCCTTACAGCATTAAAAGTTTGCTGGAGGAGGCCCGCAGCTTGCTAGGTATTTTCCGAGTTGATAGTTTAGCCCGAAGCTAGACTAATGTTCCTCGGTGGCAGTTTGTGCAACTCTCCTGGTGAAACTGATAAGTTGGTGTTCGTGTTTATAGGTGCAAATTAATTTGTAATAATTTATGAGTGACTAAGTTTGTTGCTTGCGCTATTAAATCTGATACCATTCAACAAGAAATTTTCGTAATGTAATCCGGATCTGTGGTGTGGGTCCGTGTGGTTCCGGCTTAGAATAGCAACATCCTATTTCAACCTATGGGTGATGTTATTGTAATGGCGATTAGATTATTGGAATAATGGAAAATCTGGACTCATGGACTGCTGTACGGTCTGTACACCGCACATCGGATTGCACTCTCAGCAGTTTACTCCACATGGCGATTATTAGGTCATTTACACTTCAGTCCGCGATCACCACTCATTCATAACGCGTGTACTCATCATTATAATTTCTCTATAGTTAATTAGCATCAATAAAATCGTAAATTGGCTATCAGAGATCTATGAAGAATCAGGATCTTGGAAACGTGCAACAGTTTTCATGGTTTTTGGTTAGCCTCATCCAGTTTTTTTTCAGTCATCTTGCAAAAATCATCACTCTACTTAGTCTGAATGCATCTTTCTAACTTGACGTAAAACCTTGTAAACTTTTTATTTTTATTTAGGACATTCTCACGTTGATTCCAAATTTAGACGCGCAAGCCGAGTATTAATATAATCTATCATTATTCAAAATTACTGAGTGCTTCATACATACACATGTTTACATAGTGAGACAATGTACACAGCGTTGAGGGTAAACTGAAATTAATGGACGAAACGCCATGGTTCAAGTGATGGCGTCGCTCGGGAATTAATACATTATTTGTTTTAGTTAATTTGTAACGTGCTGTGCAAATACCAACTAATCCAAATTGTCTATTTAGATAAAATGATGAAACATTATTTGAAAGCGCTTTATGCATCGGTTTTAACAATAAATATCTAATGTTTAGGTACAGTACATACGTATATCGGACGATGTATAAATATTTAGGTGCCGGGTACATGGCAATTACTTAGTTCCCAGTTACTTAATTCATTTCCTTATGTACTGGGACACTAAGTCAATAATAAAATCTATGAAACAGATGTACAATAAATAAACCACCCGTTCAGAAACAAGTAAGTCTCTGACGTGGGTGTATAAGTAAGAAAATCAATCAAAGACTTTCCCAAATAGTTGAACGAGATGGTCTGCACCACACAGGTCTGCAATTTCCATTAGAACGACACTCATTTCAATTCATTCGAATAAACTTTATAAAGCGAAGAAAAGTTATAGGCATTCACAGCTGCACATGAGTGAAACTAAAACATCTATTCGTCAAAGGAAAATATCAACAAGTCGACAAAGTTGTGAAATTCAAAACTGAATCAAAGCTACACTGTAAGAATTGAAGTTACTTGAGCGAAGGAAAAGAATGGCGCTATTTGCAGCTCGTGACAAGTTTTCTTGAGAATGCTATTGCTGTATTGCAATACTTCAAGCTTGTGATATTGCGACTTGTTTAATGATTGAACGAACTATAGTTAGACCCCTATTCACCATGGGTCAACCGGAACCGACAACTTGTAACGTTTTGTATAAAGTATGGAATCATCTTTCTTTCTGTTTGATATCTTTTGAGTACAAATATTGAAAAACATTAAATTTGTGTGCTTCCTGGAGAATCAAAACTGGAGTCCTGGTTCTGGAGGACCCTCAGTTTATATGTCTGATCTTGCGACTATTCGATTACGGATTTGAGGCAGGTAGTAACATAAAAAACGAACTCTTTTTTTTACTTTACAAGTTTAATATACTTTCAATTATTACCATCCACAGTAAAATACCTAACAGTTTTTAAACTGTCTCTACACCTGCATCATCATGCTTAATCTAAACCTATCCTTAAAGATTCAGCGTGACGTAGGAAATCTACCCTCGATCATCGTCACTTCGGTCTTAATCTAGGACAGTTTGATCGATGTAGGTACATTTTTTGTGTCCCAAACATTTTTACTCAATTCCGTGTAAATAATTTATAACGTAATTGAACGACATCCAAGCAAGTAAGAAAAGAAAATTGCCAGTTACAGCCAAAACAGAAACCCCTAAAACTAGCGTTCTTCCTTTCACACGCAAAAATGTTTTCTCGCCTATTATCACATCGCTGTACGAAGACATATATAAAGCCTATGCCTCGCTATTTTCTCGTATTTCGCAGGCGAATAACTCAAAAACCCACGATTGTGTTGGTAGGACATAAATAAGAATTTTAGCGCGTGCGAACGTCATACGACTCGCTACACTATCACATAAGGAGGGATATATCACGCTTTCTTGATCACGATTTACGTACGCGTGGTATGTGTTTCAAAAATGGGCGGGTAAGTATTTCGTTGTAAACTATTTCCAATTTTTTTTCAAAATTGTGTTTGCTATGTCAACCGAATTGTCACTAGTATCAAATTGAGACGTACCATTACGATAAATGGATATTTCACAATTATCAGCTCCGAAATCATCAAATTAACGTAAGACTGATTTTTAATTTGAGAAATGCTTTATTTATATACTATGAAAAAATATTTATGCCTTTCAATGTAGACTTCTTCTTTTATCGTGAGACACCAAGTCAACGAATGACGAGCGGTTGCGGTTTCTTTTGACTTGTACTTCAAACTAAACGAAATGCTAAACCTTGATAAGAGACAGAATAAGGAAGAAATAGTTTTGTATAAGCGACTGTTTTTTTTTTCTTATGCATGCAAGCAGTTAGCACTAAATGATAAAAACTTAAGCTTAAACATTTATATAAATTCTAGTTGACGTGTTACGTAAGCTCAATATCAGACTGTATAAAATCAACGAAACAAAAAAGGAAAGATTGCAAAGTATTATTACAGGAACACAATTAATATCATCGACTTGCAATAACATTTTTTCATAAATTTCCTATTAATTTCTTTTCTATAATAAAAGAACGAAGCTAAGTGCAAAATTAACTGCAATTTTCCGACAGTCTATATAGCCTGCGCATGCCACGTCGCCGACTTGATATAATTTTAATTAAACTCTACCAGAAGGCGAGCAATAAAATTAAACGGAATTTTCCTGAGTCCTTCTTCTAGGTATTTCCTGCAGATGTAATAAATCTGGTGCAATCACAAAATGCTCCATTTGTTTTTGCCCCCGATTCGGGAACAGTAGCACAATGTAGCGCAAATTAAAATGACATACTTTGTTTTGCATGTATTTAAACTGAACACCCATTAATTAAAAGGTGGCCGAAAAGAATCAGGCCAAAGTTATATTTCTTACAAAATAGCAGTGTGCATCACACGTGTGATATTTCATTGATATTAAAGTTTTATATTGTGACGGGTGACCCTAAGTGGATAAAAATAAGAGAGGGTACTCGTCATCAGTTACAAAGATTTTATTCAAATATCAAGTAAAACAACCGGAAGGGTCGCGGTAGGTACGGCCTAAGTAGTCTGTTTTCGCTGGCGTAGAACGGTACTCCCCTGGCGAAGAAGGTCGACAGGCGGCTGGGTCTTCACTTCAGTGTAGAGGTCTCGCTAATAGTGAGCTGGTACTGCAGGAAGCGTCTTCACTTCGGAAAGTCCACCGTCATGGGTGTAGTGCGTAGCGGAGATATTCTTCTGGATGTTTCTTAACCCGTAGGGTAACAGTTCCGTGGGTAACAAACCCGAAGGTAATCCCCTGTGAATAAATGTTCACGCTGTAGAATGGTGCTAAAATTCCTCCGCTGATAGTGAACCCATGAAGTGCGTCTTCTTAATAAAGGGAAGTAGCCGAGAAAGCAGAAGGTGTAAGCGTTCACTATCAGAACGGAGATTACAAGGTTGCAGTTTGAGTGACTTGCAAATATTAGTAGGTACTTGAGGAAAATGCTAGAATGAACAGTTTATCGATGCACAAGCATTAAATGGAAATAGCATTTCTACTTATCTATGCATTAATATAAAATGCACTAATATAAAATTACGGAATAACTCACTAATAAATAAGTAGCGGTTAGGAACATTTGAATAGCTAGCCTGTGCTCTGAGCGTTACGGTACTTGTTACGGTAAAATAAAATTACGGAATAACTCACTAATTAATAAGAAGCGGTTAGGAACATTTGAATAGCTAACCTGTGCTGAGCGTTACTGTACTTGTTTGTTACGACACAAAGTATATAGGTACCTACGCCGGGGGGCTTGATGCTTGGTAGCAGAGATAACATAACATATAACAAAGCTTACATAAGCCTACAGCAAAAATGCTTCCGGTGGAAGCCACAGGTATTTAATATGAACACTAAGTGGTGAATTCTAGAACTAGTACATGGAATATACTTGATCAACACTTACCCAATTGGGGTTTCCTGTTGCGCGTAATAACTATATAAAACTATGGCAATAACGTGCCGATGTCGAGGTACGTTACCGGCGTCTTTACGATAACGGTTTTATTTGTTTATGGGAGCGCGTCACGTCCTAGTGCGTGAGGCGAGATTTTCGGAATGGCCAGTAGCGGTCAACCGTAGCTCCGACACAAAGGCACGGAGACAGCCGAAACATGTCGATAGTTTCCGAATGTGGACCCGGCGGTTGTTAAGGGCCGTCTTGACCAATCAGCTTGCTTAAAATATCACGCCATGTTTTAGACAAAGGCTGGAATGTGGTACCTGGCATCTACTGACGCTGATCGGTTAACAAAGAACTCGACGGCCTGAGTATTATAGCCGCATCTCGACTTGGAATTTGTAAACAGTGACGATTTCAGATTTGATAATATCCTACTATGAAATTATTTTGTTACTAAGGTATTAGGTTTGTAATTAGGTTTAATTAGAACACTTTAGGTGTTTAAGTTAAATTAGTAAGAATATGTAACTGCAACGTTACATTACCCGCGCCACAAAAGGATTTTATTGCATCTTTCCGCAATAAAATCCGTACTATACAGTTGCTTATTCGTGTTAGCACTTTCATATCTAACTTTCATACTTCTCACAAACAAAACAAACAATAGGAACCACAATATGGGTTTCTAACGCATCCATTCATTAGGTTAGGTTACTAATATATTAACTGATTAGAACCCGCACGAATATGTTTAGTACTTCCGGATAGATAACCTGCGCGATAGGTAAGTAAGGACAGTTAGTTAGTTGCCTAATGATACCGTGCCAACGCCAACCGACCCTTCTGAATTGTCCTATAGTCGCCTCTTACGACACCCACAGGAAGAGTTGGGGTGGTGCTATTCTTAACCGACACCACACGGGAAATGAAAATCAAAATTATTTATACAAACTAACCGATTTAAGATCTTTAATATGCCAAGTTCCAATGTTTTTCTTGACATATCTTCAAGCACATAGACCAGAGGGGACTTCTTTGCAATAACTCGGCACTTAATGAATTTGGGTGCGAGTTTTTTGCAAAAATACTTGTCTTTGTTACTTAAAACGTAAGTACGTTTCATCACAAGATCACCTACTCTAAATTCCAACGGCTTCCTGCGAGTGTTGTAATGAGATGCGTTTTTTATGTGAGCGTGCCAGAGTTTTGATTGAACATTGGTGAACAGTTCCGACAGGCAACCCAAGTTTTCTGCATAGATGTCCCGTGGGAGAAATAGTATTTCATCACCTAGGTCATTATCAACGTAATGTGAACCGCAGGTTACAATTTCTCTGCCATAAACCAAGAAGGAAGGCGTGAAACCAGTCGCCTCACTGACGGAATTGTTCATGGCAAATTGAATTTTTGGCAGGAAAATGTCCCAAGACCTGTGATCATCATCAACATATGTTGACACGCATGTTATAATTGTGCGATTATAACGCTCAACGGTGTTAATTTGTGGGGTATATTTAGGTGTGAAGAAAATATTTGGGATTTTATACCTTTCAAAGAGTGACTCCGTGTGTTTGCTTATGAACTGGCTTCCATTGTCCAAATAAACCGTTTGGGAATTCCGTGAACTAGAAATACCGAGTCCTCCAGGAATTTGCAGACGGAAACTGCTGTTGCAGCACGTAAGGGAGTAATAAGACAAAACTTCGAAAAGCAACAAGTGACAACCAAAATGTAGCTGTTTTGCTTCCGAGTGACGGGTAGTGGGCCCATGAGGTCAATGGAGATAACCTGAAAGGGCGACTGCACTGTTTTGGACGACCCATTTCACCTAAAGTCTGATGATTTTGTGCCTTATAAGAGAGACACTTTGAGCATGTACTGACGAATTTTACGACGTCTTTGTGCATACCCGGCCAGAAATAACGCAAAGCAAGGCGATTATATGTCTTAAAGATACCAAGATGACCCGCCGTGGGCTCTGCGTGGTTCTCATTAATTACCTGCTCACGCAACTCGCAAGGAACAACCTCCTTCCAAGAGAACTCCGAAAGTAAGCCCGATTCGTGCTTGTTCTTCGTGAGTCTGTACAGGGCATTGTTCTTTATTAGATAATTTGAATAATTTTGTGGTTTTGTTAAACAGGAATTGTATATATTTTTATACCATGGGTCGTTGGTTTTAGTGAAGTAGTCAGAAGTGCTTATGGCATTCACAGAAACAGCCCTCGATAAGGCATCAGGAATGACGTTATCAACGCCTCTGCGGTGTTTGAGCTCAAAGTTGAACGCGGACAATCTAACGCCCCAGCGAGCTAGCCTCCCAGTAGGATTATTTAGAGACAGGAACCACTTTAAAGCGCTATGATCTGTATAGACCGTGAATGGCTGTCCGTTCTCCAAATAACACCGCCAGTGCTCTAAAGCGATGACAACGGCCAAGGTTTCTCGTTCTGTGATGCTGTAGTTCCTCTCTGCCGCTGATAAGGATTTGCTCATGTAAGCGATTGGGTGCTCCTTACCGTCTATGACCTGGGTGAGCATAGCGCCTACACCGTAATTACTGGCATCGGTATGCACCTCAAATGGCTTGCTATAGTCAGGACAGCAGAGAACGGGAGCTGAGACAAGGCATTCCTTCAGCTTCTTGAAGGCAGCGTCAGCTTCTGGTGTCCAAACGAAAGCTGGACCACCTTTTTTATTCGAAGTCAGCTTGTTAAGTGGGCCTGAGATTGTGCTGAAATTGGGGACGAAGCGTCGATACCAAGTTGCGGTCCCGAGAAAACGCTTAATGTCCTTTCGACAAGTAGGTGTCGGATAGTTAACAATAGCTTGCACTTTCTCTGGATCGGTACGAAGCCCACTACTGTCAACAACATAACCCAAATATTTCAGTTGACTTCTGAAGAATTGACTCTTTTCTTTATTAATTGTTAAGTTTGCCTGTTTCAGTTTCTCCAGGACACGAAGTAAAGAGAGACGTGGGTATTGAAATCATTTGAGACGATAATTATGTCGTCTAAATAAGCAAATACTTTAAGATCGAATTCCCTAAAAGTAGGTCCACGAGACGTTGCTGCGTAGCAGGGCATTGGTCAACCCGAACGCGGTTCGTTTAAAGCAAAATGTACCACGACTCGGAACATAGAATGCTGTCTTTTCTCGATCTTCGGGAGCTATGGGTATTTGCCAAAAGCCTTAGATAAATCTATGCTGGATAAGTAGCGAGCATCACGTAGATTATCAAGGATTTCGGACACGTAGGGTAAATTGTACGCGTCACGTTTAGTCACCGAATTGAGCTTCCGGCTATCGAGACAGAAACGGGGCTGTCCATTCTTCTTGTTGACGATTAATACCGGGAAGACCAAGCGCTTTCGCAAGGCTCAATGACGTCGAGACTCAACATTTCGTCTACCTGTTCGACAAGAATGCGTTGTTTTTCGGGAGACATTCTGTAGTAACGTTGCCTAACAGGCAGAACGTCCCCTGTGTCAATCCTGTGAGTGACCAATTTTGTTTCACCCAAACCCTTGTTCTCTGTAGAAATATCATTAAATTGCGCAATAATATTGTCAGCTATAGCCTTCTCTGACTGACTCAAGTGATCATAAGCTTGTAAACAGGAAGAAGGAGCTGAATCAATGCTTGCAATAGATGTCACGTCCTTGAGAAAGAAATGCTCTTAAGATGGTTAGGAAAAGTTTGAACTTGAGCCAGAAATCAATGCCCAAGATGAGATCTATTTTTATGTCAGGCACAACGAATGCCTCTATTAAACGGGTGGTACCTTCAAATTTGGCGGGTAAAATCATATGACCAATACTATGCATACGTTGGCCACCAGCAGCGGTTACAGTAAGACTTTGGCCTTGTTGTAGTTTAAAACCTTGCTTTTCAAGATCAATATGCCTATTGTTACCTATAATTGTTACTACTGCACCGGTATCCAATAGACCTAACATAGAAATGTGGTTAACGTATATGGTCGCATACGGACGGGGATCATCAGTTGGTTGATCCTGCAGAATTGTACACACTTTATAAGAATTGAAATAAAATTTTATAGTTTGTAACCATTTAGACCAATCTTCACTGTCTGACTTATTTTTTTTTATTCCGGTGTTACAATTCTGCAGTCCCACTAGTTTTTTACGGAACGCTATGTTTACTAGTATTACATTTAGGGCACGATGGGGTCTTGTAACCGACCTCACCACATACGAAACAGATTATTTTACTCCTATCTGCCGTGCACTGGCGTAAATGGTGTGTGTTATCACGACACCGTGGGCAAAATTTAGGTTTTGCATTTGAAGTGTGCAGAGCATGTACATAATTATTAGGGTTTAGCTTATTTACATTTGCTCTGTAGTTTGGGTAAGACCTGTTTCTATCATAATTATTACCAACATTAGAACTTGGTTTGTAATTTTGATTTGAGTTATGAGACCTATTAGATGAATGACCATTGTAAGCGTACTCCGGTGCCAATGTTTCTGACGAAGGTCTTGGTGGTTCCTTATAATTAGCAAGGCGAGCATGGATGTTCTCATAATTACGGCAAAGAGACCTCAAGGTGTCAATATCTGGGATTGTAGTTGCCGATGCTAATGTACTAGCATAACATGGTTTAATGTTATGGAGGAGGATTTCTAATTTATCCTCGTTGGACAATTCGGAAGATAAACGCGAAAATAGTCCGGACATAATAGAGAGATATATGGTAATATTCTCATTTTCACCCTGAGTTCTAGCACGTATTTCCGAGAGCAGCCGGTAATCGTAATCTGTTTGATCGAAATCTTTTTTTAGACGAGTAAGTAAGGCATCCCAATCAGAACTGTCATCCTGACCGTCAAGACCACGGAACCAATGCAAAGCGTCACCCGTGAAAATCTCTGTTGCATAAGACAACAATTTCGATGATGAGATATCCCTAGCTTTGCGAAATTCCGTAATTCGCTGAATAAAGGAGCGAACACACGACTTCCCGTCGAACTTAATCTTAGTGAGTTCGCCAGCTATAGCACGCTCGCATGAAACGTTAATATTTAAAGGTCGCATAGACGAGTGTTGATCTAAGTTTATGTTTGCGATAGGTGTAATTATTTTGTCCTCTACTGGTGCTTCTACAGCTGCATTGTACCGAGTGAACAGAGACTGATACTCCCGTAAGCAAGCATTATGAGCAGAAAGTGTACTCTCATCAGGACTTAACCTGTTAAAACGATGATATAGGTGGTGCAATAAATTTTGGACACGAACTGACGTCTTTTTTTCCAAAGGAGCATCAAGAAGTAACTTTAATAATAATAATAATAATAATAAAAGCTTTTTATTTTCCCAAATATTTACAATTTTTATAAATATGGACAAGCAAAATTCACATTATAATTTATAATATAACTTAAAAATAGAAAATATTAAAACATTAACAGATAAATTATTAAAACATTCATATAATAACATGCTATGTTAAGTAATAATTTAGTAAAACATTTATAAAACAATATCAAAAATAGTAAAATAATTCATTAGTTAATATTATTTAAAATGTCAAGAATATAATTAAAAGTGAATTTATCATTAATTAAGATTTGGGGACCCATTTCTGGGTAAAAGCCTCCTCCATCTTCTGCCACTCTTGTCGATCTTGAGCCAACCTTGTCCACATTGGGCCGGCCACACTATGTCGTCACACCACCGTCGCTTGGGTCTGCCTCTGGGTCTAGTTGTGTCTCGTGGGTACCAGTGTAGGACTCGTTCGCTCCATCTCCCATCAACGGCTCTAGCAACATGACCAGCCCATTTCCATTTAAGCCGGCACAGAAGCTCTCCAGCGTCAATGACCTTAGTTGTTTTTCGTATGTCCATGTTTCTCTTTCTATCTTTCAATTTGATACTTAACATACTCCTCTCCATTGATCTCTGACATACTTGTATTTGATTGATTGTGTCCACTGTTAGGGCCCAGGTTTCAGGTTAAACCTGGGCCCTAAGAAGTAACTTTATCTTCGTTAAAACATCGGAAATACCCTTTAAATCTTCCTCAATTTCTAAGGGACTGTCTGTAATATCCTCTGAAGGAAATTTGGGACCCAAGTCCACGATTTGTTTACGCAATTCAATAACCGTCGAACCAGGCTCGCTGCCTCTAATGAGCACCTCGTATTCTAATTCCGTCTTTTGTAACGATAAAAATTTTACTGGGTATTCCATAGTTATAGGAAAAAATGAGATTGTTTAAAAGAGAAAAAATAAAAAATGTGTAGCCTCTCAATTAACGTAAGTGTTGATCAAGTGTCCCTACTCCGTTCTGTTACAGAAGACTAACTAAATAACGTTATGGTTGATTTAAAATTAAAAATCTGAAAATGTAAAACACAACACAAAACCAAAAAGAAAAACAAAACATAAAATTCAGCTAGTGTGTACACCAACAGTACAGTGTATAATTAAAATACAGCTGCTGTGCGTAACAAAAAAATTGAGACAGAGAAAAAAAAAAAATATGACGTGAAGAATTTGGTGGTGACTTCGACGACAAGTTTCCTCTGCCGGTTCTTACGGCACCCTCGGATTGAAAAGGGGTGGTACTATTCGTACCCGGTACCACACGGGGAAAAAACGTAAAAATACATTCGTTAAAAAAAAAAAAACAAAATCAAAAATTTTACTGAGACGTTACAATACGAAACAAACAAAAAATAAATGCAGTGTACACCTAGCTGACGGCAACCAAAAATAACGTTTCACAAACACAAAAACAAAAGAACACTTAACACACAACTACTACTACACAGCAAAACAGACTCTTGTATACCACGTTAAAGGGCGCCAATGTGACGGGTGACCCTAAGTGGATAAAAATAAGAGAGGGTACTCGTCATCAGTTACAAAGATTTTATTCAAATATCAAGTAAAACAACCGGAAGGGTCGCGGTAGGTACGGCCTAAGTAGTCTGTTTTCGCTGGCGTAGAACGGTACTCCTGGCGAAGAAGGTCGACAGGCGGCTGGGTCTTCACTTCAGTGTAGAGGTCTCGCAGTCGCAACTAATAGTGAGCTGGTACTGCAGGAAGCGTCTTCACTTCGGAAAGTCCACCGTCATGGGTGTAGTGCGTAGCGGAGATATTCTTCTGGATGTTTCTTAACCCGTAGGGTAACAGTTCCGTGGGTAACAAACCCGAAGGTAATCCTGTGAATAAATGTTCACGCTGTAGAATGGTGCTAAAATTCCTCCGCTGATAGTGAACCCATGAAGTGCGTCTTCTTAATAAAGGGAAGTAGCCGAGAAAGCAGAAGGTGTAAGCGTTCACTATCAGAACGGAGATTACAAGGTTGCAGTTTGAGTGACTTGCAAATATTAGTAGGTACTTGAGGAAAATGCTAGAATGAACAGTTTATCGATGCACAAGCATTAAATGGAAATAGCATTTCTACTTATCTATGCATTAATATAAAATGCACTAATATAAAATTACGGAATAACTCACTAATAAATAAGTAGCGGTTAGGAACATTTGAATAGCTAGCCTGTGCTCTGAGCGTTACGGTACTTGTTACGGTAAAATAAAATTACGGAATAACTCACTAATTAATAAGAAGCGGTTAGGAACATTTGAATAGCTAACCTGTGCTGAGCGTTACTGTACTTGTTTGTTACGACACAAAGTATATAGGTACCTACGCCGGGGGCTTGATGCTTGGTAGCAGAGATAACATAACATATAACAAAGCTTACATAAGCCTACAGCAAAAATGCTTCCGGTGGAAGCCACAGGTATTTAATATGAACACTAAGTGGTGAATTCTAGAACTAGTACATGGAATATACTTGATCAACACTTACCCAATTGGGGTTTCCTGTTGCGCGTAATAACTATATAAAACTATGGCAATAACGTGCCGATGTCGAGGTACGTTACCGGCGTCTTTACGATAACGGTTTTATTTGTTTATGGGAGCGCGTCACGTCCTAGTGCGTGAGGCGAGATTTTCGGAATGGCCAGTAGCGGTCAACCGTAGCTCCGACACAAAGGCACGGAGACAGCCGAAACATGTCGATAGTTTCCGAATGTGGACCCGGCGGTTGTTAAGGGCCGTCTTGACCAATCAGCTTGCTTAAAATATCACGCCATGTTTTAGACAAAGGCTGGAATGTGGTACCTGGCATCTACTGACGCCGATCGGTTAACAAAGAACTCGACGGCCTGAGTATTATAGCCGCATCTCGACTTGGAATTTGTAAACAGTGACGATTTCAGATTGGATAATATCCTACTATGAAATTATTTTGTTACTAAGGTATTAGGTTTGTAATTAGGTTTAATTAGAACACTTTAGGTGTTTAAGTTAAATTAGTAAGAATATGTAACTGCAACGTTACAATATCTGTCCCGTATAAGAAATAATTACCTATAATTTGTACTTTAAATCTGTCTGTAAGCCCGTTATCACATCCACTAAAAGATTTCCCGGTTAAAGTGTTGTGACTATGGAATCGTATTTGTATATCATGCATACGTCATCCATCATCCATATATTATGGCGGTGACAGGTTGTAATTTTTGTCACGAACCGCATTATTCTCCGGAGCTTGTGGCATTTATCTTAGTGCCAAATGTGCCAAATACGTTAAACCCTACCTGCCAGAACTGTCCACTTTTAGACAAATCGTGCACCTAACTTGTCCAATAAAAGTATCTGATTAACCCTTAATCAACAAAGTAAGGTAATTTCTTATTTGAAATCGGAGTCCAAACTCCTTGTTTACGAAACACCAATTTGCGAGAAATCTCAAAATCAAACAGAGATAGCCAAAAGTCCCCGCTAAGTAATATTAGAGGAAATTGACGTGAAACTTTCACAATGAACCCGGAATAAATCGGAAATATATTAAATTTTAGATGATGCTACCGCTAATTGACCAGCTAGTCTGAAAATAATTATCGTTGCATTAATAAGGTTAGAAGAAGAGATATTTTGACTTCAAAAAATGAAAAAATGGGCCTGCCCAGCATGCGACTACGCGACTTCGAGTTTCAACATTTATGTTCAAATTGTTCACTCGTTTGGTAAATAAATACCTACTGTACGATCCGCAGGGATCGTATTGATGATTGACTTGACAGGAGTTGGTTCGACAGCGCGCCACCGCTCATGGACACGATCGGGTATAGACTGACTGGGCAGACATTGCCCCCACCCCACCGTAGCGACGTATGCGCACGAAACACTGACAGTCAATACACTTACTCAGTTTACTACAATAGTCAATAGACTTACTCGATACACTACATCCCTTTCTTGTTTTAGTTTTGCTATGGTCTCCTCGATTAGTTTTGATCCAATAAATAATATTTTCTAAAAACCGTTTGTAATAAATTATTACTTTTTCTAACATCATATTAAACTGAGTTGCATATTTTCATAATATTCAATCGTTTACTTTACTAATGGAATAAAGCATATTCAAATAGATTAGTGTAAACATACTTATGTAGGTTTCTTTAATTTCATTTATGTTGCGCATAAATAAATAAAACTATAAATTCATTACATCTAAACAAACTAAGTATTTTGTCTATTACCTTTTCCCCCTCCTTCGTTTTTTTTTTCATGTTTCAACTATATTGGTATTTTAACTAGCGATCGACTTAGAATTCAATATATAATTTACCCGATATAATGTTGCTTGGATAAAGAAAACAAGTCCTTATTCTCCTTGGTCCTTGAATTAGGGACATGTTATTTTGCTTGACTCAATCTGCAGTCATTGAGATCTGTAGGGGATTAATGCTTAGATACTTTTTATCATCGATAAAAAAGATACATATCGTCAAATATTTTGTACTCGCATAAGGCATTATTGACTAGTGCTTTTGTTATGATTTTGCAGCTCCTTTCAACTTACAGTGATAATTTTATGATAATTCGGTATTGTACTGTACATGAACTGAGGAACTGGTGAAATTGACACTGAATTAAACCAGTTGAATATTGAAAGTAATTCATCTTATTTTTTCGTACTGATGCAACAAATGCGAAAACCGAAGATAAGTTAGATACGTACTTAAATAAATAGGCACTATCCTCTAAAGAGGAAATTGACTTTCTGCTAGTTTGCTAAGTGAATTTATTTTTACCCCAAAAGTTATCAATTTCGTATTTAAAAATGTAATTTAAAATTAAATGAACTTTGCGTTCCATTAGAATAGTTGCAATTAAACACTTATTACTATTAACAGAACAAAATTTATAAAAAGAATAAAGTAGGTAAGTACACTCATGTATGATATTGACATCACTTACAACCAAAAAATTAAATTATTTGCCAGTGCTGATTGATGACATAATTATCTCCATAAGTCAGCAAAGGTAGTGTAGGTTTATGAAACTTATTATATCACTCACCCAACATTAGAGAAGTCTTTACAAGTTGCTAATGCAGCCACTGGACTCGCCTTAAATTACTAATATTTTATTTAAATTTACACTATAAATCAGCTTCCTTTTTTATCCCTGAGTAAAGATCCGACAGTCTAAACCTGTAGTTTAGAAACTACTTACCTATGTGCTTAAACACTGGAAGTTGTCAGTTCATAGTTCTCGGTCGTAGATTGTAACCCACAAAAGGTATGCTCTTACACTGGATAGGTATATCGGGGCACAAAACTGCATAATGAGAAATTATTTTGAATTGTTCAAGCTTACCCTCAATTTGCTGACGATTTCCAACGCAGTCACCGTTGCATAGTCCCTATACCTTGTAGCAGACTAATTACATAGCAATGTATAATGTAATATATCTAAGTGTACGCCATCTGACTTTTATCGTCGCATGTGGTCCATCTTTTTCCCCTTTTTTTTTCCGACAACAACATAATGAATCCAAACTACACGAATCGAAATAAAACATACTTACATGGTTTCTTATTTATTCTTAACGAAAAATCTATGAATATTGTAGGAAGGTAACCTGAAGACTTCTACCCCCGCAAACTTACTTGAAATTTGTACAATATCTATTGGTTAGGTACCAAGCGCAGAGGGTCACCTTAAAACAGAGTCAATAAACAGTAATAGATACCTATAAACTACGAAAATATCCACGGGAATTGAACCCGCGACGAAAATCCAAAGCATGGCAACTTCGCGGTCAAACAATATGCGATATATTAATATTGGTAGGTATCATGATTCACACACATATCTGTATTACATCATATCCTAAATGAAAAACATAGGTACCTATACTACAGAAACCATTGATCCAAAATGTCATTTGATATGATATTTTATATACTGCAACATTAACGTAATAGGTACATCTTCTCATTCACACCCACTTGTTTCATCCTCCACAAATACACTATTGAAGAATAGGTAACTCATCATATTTCAATAACTAAGGTGGGAACCGCCGGTTTCATCCGCAGCTGTATTTAGATATTCCCCTGAGAATTACTTACATCATTTCCTGTTGCAAAAAGTAGCCTTTGTCACCCTCCTGCTTCGCAAGTAACTAGCTTAGCATAAAAAAAATGTTATTTACACCTGCTTTGATGTGACGGGAAAGAAGGACAAACAAACTCCATTGTGAATAATTACATAATTAAGTAATTTATTGGGTGTTCGTCGACTCGGTCCCACACGATAGAAGAAGAAGGAGTATGAATTATCATTGTAGTCCTCGTCTACCTAACGCTGCTTTGTACTTACTTGCCCTGCTTTGTACTTACAGAAACACAAACACACACATACAACATATATATGTATATTAAATGATCAGTTTTCCGCTTTTGTAACTATTACCATTCATCAATTAAATGATCAGTCTTACCTATTTGCCCAACCTTATAGGTACCAATTTAACTGCTATGAGAATACTTCGAATTTCCATTGATTTCAATCAAGTCTTATCTGTTCTTATCGATTAAACGATCAGGTTATACCAATACCTGCTGGCATCGATTGAACGATCAGGTTATAACTATACCTGCTTTTATCGATTTAACGATCAGGTCTTTACCTGCTACCATCAATTAAATGGTCAGGTTATAACTATACCTGCTTTTATCGATTTAACGATCAGGTCTTTACCTGCTGCCATCGTTTGAACGATCAGGTTATAACTATACCTGCTTTTATCGATTTAACGATCAGGTCTTTACCTGCTGCCATCGATTGAACGATCAGGTTATAACTATACCTGCTTTTATCGATTTAACGATCAGGGCTTTACCTGCTATCATCAATTAAATGATCAGGTAATACTTATACCTGCTACCATCGATTAAACGATCAGGTTATACCTGCTGTTATTGCTGTACGGACCAGGTTACACCTGCTACCAAATGAACGACACAAACAGAGACCTTTCTTCAAATACCTACTTTTAAGTATTTGTATTATTTTTCTCTTCATGAAACACACTTTTTAATAGAATATTTTACAAATGCATTGTACTTTGCACTATATTGAACTGATTTGCAATTTTGTTAATAATACAGTAAAATGTAGGCAGCTACTACTGTTTAAATATTAGTAATAAATTTTACCATACAATTTAAAATAAATAAAGTCTGTTTTAGGTTTAAATACTGTACACTGACATTATTTTGCCTATGATTCAACTAATTTTTCGCTCTGCCAATTTATGTTATTTTACTTTTACCTAATAGTTGTTTATCATTTAAACATCATTTTCACACAGGTACATACTTGGATGTATTTGGTAGGGACCATGGGACACATATTATTCACTCATTACTAAAAATAGGTGATTGAGTAAACTTCAGAACTTTGGAGATATACAAATCAAAATATTAAACTTTTTATACTTCATTGAGACATGAATATAAGCAGTGAATCCTCATAGCAAAGTTTAATATATCAAAATGTAGTTTGGAATAGTTTACTTTATATTATAAATCTTAAGCTGTTTGGTCAATGAAATCTTTCAATTACTTGTGTGATAAATTAACAACAGGATATTTGTTGTTAAATATTATTTATTATGACTGTACTTGCCTATAAAGTTATCAGCTAGGTTTATTTTTTATAAATTATGAAGGAGGATGCCTATTTCTGGTACAAGAAATTGTCTTGCATCAAAATGTAAATTAAAACAATATGTAATATTCCTCATTCTAATGTAGAATAGCTACGGCAATTTTTATACAAAACAGGGAAACTAACTTAATTCTTAAAGGTCTTTCTACCGTTAGGTATTTTTACCAAAGATTTTACTGTGGTGTGAACCATTTTTGCACTGTTTACTTCGGTATCGCTAACGATAACGATTTAAGAACAAAATACTCGAGATACAGCCAAACTTCAGCACTTTTGTCTCTTCAGATTCCCAACTATATAACATTTAATAACTTCAGAACTCCTATCATAATTAAATTATTTTCAGTTACAAAATGTTAAGCAATAATAAGACTTTATAATTATTTAACTTTGGCTTTGATGCGAGGCCTGCAAGTAGTGAGGCAAGCAATGGACGAACATCCATACTAGAGTGGGCATGATCCTTTGATTTTCTTTTTAATATTTTTCGATAGAATAACATTTCATATTTAGTAGTATTTGAATATAAGAAGGTGCTGTTTAAAAGTATTAAGTGCAGTACAAATAAAGTTGCAAATATTCCTTTGAGTAAACATGAATGTTTTTCTTTTTCGTTTATATATTAAGAACATTAAGAACAGGTGGGCATGAACCGGAACATTATTCTGTATGCCACATAAACAACAATGTAGAATCTAATCATGTCGCTGTGCAGTAGACACTCGGTCCGTAGGTAGATCTACAATGTGAGGTAGCAACTCCGTTTAAAACACGTCATACATAAAACATCGGTTGTACAAATTGTAGGTATATAACTAAATAGTGATGTTCCGAAAAGTAGGTTAAAGTACGGACTAAATGATTATACCTACCGCAGCGCTGTGCTCACTATGTACCTAACCTATGAGATCTCAATCGTAAGTAATATGGTGGTAACATAATCTGTCACGTACCTGAATATTTCTCCGCTTCTAGCACTTAAAACATGATCCAATTGACATTTTAGTGTAACTGAATGCTCTGAATAGAACTTTGTCTGCGTCGGCACCTCACTTTCACCACTTTTTTTCCGCGCTTTTCGCCTTTGCTATCAAAATTGTCATGATTTTCTGCAAAACCGCTACAAATATCACAATTTTAACTATATTCGACAGAGAATGTGTAAGATAATGCGCGATACAAATCTTGTATGGAATACCTACATTCAAAAAGTGATCATAACTAATATTGTGACTGTATTTTTTTTTTGTGTAGCTTTGGGCTACTGGGCCTTTAAGCGCTGTATGATAGGTGCTGTGGGTGTGCTAAATGATTATTTTGCTGGATGTTTTCAGACAGGCGTTTTAGACTTAGCATTATTTTGCGGGATAGTTTCAGACAGGCGTTTTAGACTAAGCTTTATTTTTCTGTATGATTTCAGACAGGCGTTTTAGACTAAACAGTATTATTGCGGAATTTTCTGAATTTTGATTATCAGATACCACCGTGAAAACTTACAAAGAGTTTGTTAACTTTAATGAGCGTATTTTAGTCAAGTTTTCGATATGTAACGTAGTATTTAGAACACAGTTAAAATTTGGCTTTTCGCCAATCGTTCCAATGTCAATGACTTCCATCTAATAGGACATAAAACAAATACTTTAGCTTATAGCAAAAGATAGATGGTTCATCGCTCCTGAAGCAACAAAGAACAGTTACAGCTATAGCAGAAATATTATGACTTTTAATATTTTTGTAGGAAACCATCAAAGAATAACTTTTTGCTCGTTTAATATTTTTTGAACTTCAATTATTATTTTTACTCCCTAGCCTTTCCCTCCCTTTTCAAAAGGGAAAAATATTGCACTTTACTCACGGTTTTCCTGATTTATCCTCGTCGCCAATGTACGATCCGCAGGGATCGTATTGATGATTGACTTGACAGGAGTTGGTTCGACAGCGCGCCACCGCTCATGGACACGATCGGGTATAGACTGACTGGGCAGACATTGCCCCCACTCCACCGTAGCGACGTATGCGCACGAAACACTGACAGTCAATACACTTACTCAGTTTACTACAATAGTCAATAGACTTACTCGATACACTACACCTACCTATTAAATTAGTTTTCTGTAAGCAGGGAGTGCAAACATTTGACAGCAAAAATTTGTTTCTTTTTTCTGATACTGGACTTTAATACTGTTTTAAAAAATTGTGAATGTTCTGTCTATATCTAATGCTATTTAAAAGTACCTTTACATTGTACACGCGGTTATAAAGGAACCGATTGCAAACGAGGGTGTTGTTTGAGGCCCGAAGCGCAGCTGAGGCATTCAGCCATGTCTTCCAATTATTTCTGCTAAATATTTGAAATACGTTCCGATTTACGAAGTTTTTGACTATTGGATCTGTTTTCCTACGGGAGGAAAGTAATTAGTATGGATTATTTATTTCTGCTTATTAAAAACGTAAACAATGAGTCACGCTCCTCTCTCTTTCATAAACCTATTAGGTCACTTTCTATGCAGATGTTGTGTAAAGTTTTTTACACTACTTAAAATTAACTTGGGAGGGAATTTATTGGTCAACCAAAGATGATTTGGAAAACTAATTAAATATCTACAGAAGATATGTAAAAATACTTTATTTACATAAATATGCAGCATTTTGTCCCGCTTTCACAGTCAGTGGCTTCTCTGTAAAGTGCTGGTCCGCCACACATTCTTTCCTCCGCGATACATTCCCCGCCGTGCTTCTTACACCGTGTTTCTTTCATAGAAACTGAAAATAAGTAATACCAGAATATAAAATCATAGTAACGCAAACGTACCTTGAATTAATTTTAATATTATATTTAAGTTCTTTAGCGGTATCCGCAAAATAATAACTTCGTCTAGTGTCAAGCGCTTTGAAAAATCAAAAAAGATTGGAAATGTCTATTTGGATTATAATAACTAAGTTACCTGTTTTACGATTTGGAGAAATCACGATTAGGCAAAATTGAATTTATAATGATTAACGATAAACAATTTTACCAAGGTGGTTTTGAGCATTCTGGTAAAAGAGATAGTGATTTGTTAATTAGGTAAAAGTTTAGTTAACAACTTTGGTTTGGCTCCTAATTTATTATTTCTTTTGTGTGTGTGTTTGTATTTTTGTTTTGTTTTGGACAGTTATTTTTTTTGTATTGTAAATTGTTATTTATTATCTGTGAAATTGATCATTTTCATTATTCTTAAAAATATTAAAAAGGTAGTCAGTAGGCTAAAGGTGTTAAAAATGCCTTTTGGAAGAGGTAGTGAAATAGTAGTTAGGGATAACAGAGCAGATTTTTGGGGTGGTGGTATCTTGGGAGATGGTTTACGGGCCAGACCTAGAAGTTATGTTTAAAAATACACAAGAACTTACTTCCATAGCAGCACTCAACTCCTAACCGTTGTTGCTCGGGGCACAGACCCTTTTGCTCCACCAGCCATTCCTTGGGACAAGCAAAGGTGCAGCTTCCACCAGCGGCAGTACAAAGGGGTTCATCTCTGAGAGAGTCTAGCTTTTTGACTGAAAAATTAACATTGTATATTATATGTAGAATTCAGAAATTAAATCGTAATAGTAATAAAATTTTAGGTGTAGTAATTGCCTGATATCTAATAGAGACAAAGTTACTTTCAGAAAAATAATACCTACCTAACCTATTTAAAAGTAAGAAATATAACATCAGCATCACCTCAACATTAACTTTTACTGTTCCAAGAGAACCAGAATAGGTGTATTGTTCCCTTGAATGGGTAACTCAAAGTACTTTTTATTAAAAACAAAAAACTTACAATCTTCCTCTGTTCCGCATTGGCCCAAATAGAAAAGACAAGCAAAGATAAGAACTGACTTCATTGCGACCACACTCTTCTTGTCCTCGATGCAAACTGACCACAATTATTGAGTGGACACGCAGTTTGTCAACAATGACTAATCTAATCACCGATTACAATATGGCGAAACTATTGACACGCCGGGGGCATGAGTTATATTTTAAGGTGGTTCGTTACGTCATACAAACGAAAAACTGCACTTCAGTCGGGTTACACATGAGCTGTAGAGTTTCTTTTTAAAGAAACTTTATTCTGAATGATGAAGGCACACGTAAATTTGTCGCAAAACTACTTATAGTTAAAAGATAATCAGTATTTTCTGCACAATAAAATTAAACGTATTTATTGCAGCAGTAGCTCCATCTATTTTCGTAAAGTGGCGACTCGCTTTTTACGGGGAAATCTGATGATTTAAAAATTCTTTTTAGTGTTTTGCGACAATCTTATATACCCACGGGACTCCCCATCAAGTTTTTTAAACCGACTCTTGTCTCCTTTACATACATAACTCCATTGAACTTTTGTATGGAAAACGGAACGCCTTAAATCACATAAAAATAATATATTTATACAAGAGAACAAATTTTACTTATAAGCACAGGACTAGCTGTATGTTTTGAAACTAATAAAAACAATATGCCAGCGTAGTAACAAATTGACCACAGAGAATTTAAAATTCCTTTGTGTGAAATTGTGGTTCAAAGTTGCGATAAACATTTTATTCCTTTGATAAGTTAACTAAACATAAATGTGACCAATTTTGAATTTACCGGTAAGAAGGGCTATTCCCCTGTAGGTACTCAATTTATCTACAAAGGCACTGACCCAACCAAATGCATAGATTACATAATAAAATAACATAATGTTAGAAACGATAATAGATTACTAGCCAAGTACTAATAGTAAAGTCAGAATTTTAGTCATAAAATAATCATCGACAATAATCAATTAATCACGGACGCCCTATTTGCATTACAATGTCTCATTTTGCAACTAACAAAATACGAGTATAAGGACTTAACAAAATTTTCCACTTAAAACAGATCTAACATAATGATACGCGATACAGAAACATGAAAATATAAAGGTACTACATGCTGATTCAAATGACTAACCACAAAACAAACTTGACCATCCACTTGATAGCGCTTGATATACCTAACGGATACGGCACACTTAACAGAAAAGAAAAACATAAATAATGCCCTCAAATAAACCAAGCTACATCAATTGCCTTTCATTATTAAGAACACAGCTATTAGCACAGTCACAAAATGTGTAGAAGTACCTTACTGCAAACTTCATCCCCTACCTACAATAGCTAACTAAGATAACTTACCTCAAAACAGACCTGACCACCCACCTGATAACGCGTGATATGACGGACGGGGCGACACACGAAACAGAAAACTCATAATTTATGGAGCATCTAATGCCCTCAAATAAACCAAGCTACATAAATTGCCATTCATTATTAAGAACACAGCTATAGCACAGTCACAAAATGCGTAGAAGTACCTTACTGCAAACTTCATCCCCTACCTACAATAGTTAACTAACTTACCTCAAAACAGACCTGACCACCCACCTGATAACGCGTGATATGATGGACGGGGCGACACACGAAACAGAAAACTCATAATTTATGGAGCATCTAATGCCCTCAAATAAACCAAGCTACATAAATTGTCATTCATTATTAAGAACACAGCTATAGCACAGTCACAAAATGCGTAGAAGTACCTAACTGCAAACTTCATCCCCTACCTACAATAGTTAACTAACTTACCTCAAAACAGACCTGACCACCCACCTGATAACGCGTGATATGACGGACGGGGCGACACACGAAACAGAAAACTCATAATTTATGGAGCATCTAATGCCCCCAAATAGATCATGCGACATAATTGCGGCAGATAATCCCGGCCCGTGAGTGATGGGCCCACATCTCAGCCAAGCCTTGTATCACCTGTACTGGTGATTAATGACGCTTCTTGTCATAGTTGTGAGGGTCGCAATGAGATGGATAGTGTTTACTTTTGGAGATACGTAGTCATATTCAGTAGGCATTGGTTTTGTTGATTAATTTTGTTGATTTTAGTCAGACTTTAGTTTAGGTTTTTATGAAAAGGGTCTTTCTATGACACATTATTTATTTAGATTATCGAACATTCACAAAGTGCATGATTCTTGGGAGATTATACAATTCTACTTTTTGGTAATTTATTTCATCTGCACCATTAGGTATTTCAGAGGAATTCTTTCTTGATGTGTATAGTCAACTTCACCGTTGGTCTTTAAACTGTAATTCTATTTCAAAGATGTTTTTTTATGGAGATTCAATTAACAAATTGTAAAATAGTCTCAGTCACACGTAAGTCAAACAAAGTAATTCAAAAAATCTCTATTTTAGCAACACCAAAATTTTATCATAGTAGTAGGGGAAAGTAGGTACGTAAAGTTGGCATTGCAGCTGGATTGTGCCCTGAATAATAATGCAACGTATTCACCCTAGCCGGGTGAACCAAATACAGTGGTGAAGATGTGCGAATCTACTCAATCACTCGATGTGGTACATGTAGGAAACTCACAACAAATTTAAGTTAGAAGTACGTGTATTCCCCTGTGAATCCAATACCTTTCGCTCTTTAACAACTCATCGCTAGAATAATCCATAGTTACGACTCAGACTGTTTTGGCCTGGATAGGTCGCTCGAAGTACACAAATGAATTTAAAATAAATTTTGTACTTCCGTTCAAATAACACGAACATTCGAAAGGGTTGATAACGTTAGGTTTTTTGCAGTAGGCGTACCCTTACACAACTTTGAGCATTTATTGCAACTACAGATTTCCAATTTAAAACGCCAGAACATTACTTTCCTTGAAGAATACTCAACCCAATTTGACAAGCGATAAATTAACATAATAGCTACTCCAGAATACTTCTGAGATCAACATCAAGTGTAACATTGTCTTGCCCAACATTGTAATATGGAAATTATATTTCAGCAGTAGATGTGAATCCCCCGAGTAACATTGTCACCAGGAGAGGAGCTGAACAAAACTTGTTCGGTTTTATAACCCTCATTATCGCTGAATCTTTCAGATTACCCGATCTTGTTTTACTTCTTCATATTGTTGCAGTTTCAAGTCGTGGCATTTATAGTTTTTTGCTCGTTAGATGCGATGGGGCGTGAATAGCATGGGTGAACAATGAATAAAGTAACGTTTTTCGACATTTAAGTCAGCTTACCTTTAGATTAGTTATTTTATGGAATATGTGTGTTACCGGAAAGCGGCCATTTATTCAAACTGGTGAATCTAGGAACATCTATACAAACATCTTTTACTATGAAGTCATCTGTGATATCACGAAAAAACATGGTGGTTTATAGATGGTCCCATAGTAAAAAATGTTTGCATAGATGCCAAGATTCATCAGTTAGAATAAATGCCCGCTAGCCGGTAACACTCTGTATAATATAGGTTTATAGATTTTATGCTTCATTCTAATAATGCCACTTAATATTTAGTTAAATTATCAACCTTTCAGTAGGTTACAATGGCCGTTCTTTTATAAAACTAGAGTTTGATACTAATAATGCCAAGCTACTTCTAAAAAGAGGTCGTTGAACATTTAATAATCTTTGTACGAACAGTTAATAAATTAAACTGTGGTTTGAACTATCCTTTGGCACGATCCTCTCAAAGCAAGTACCTACTTCTTAGAATCTCAATTACTCAAGTATCGTGCTGGAACAAATGACTGTACTCTAGGGATGCTGGCAAGAGATTAATAGCTTCGCAAACAGCGCACGATGTAGGTTAGTTGGGCAACTTACCTTCTTGCTTTGTTTTGCTTCCAGTCTGTTTAAGATCTCTGACGTAATTGCATTGCGTCTTTCTTCACATTCATTCTCGTCTAAGGCACTTTCTAATGACCTAAGTTACGGGGACTGAACTCACCAACCCATCTGCAAAGTGTAGTGTGTAGGTATGGCAAATACTTACCTCCTAACAGGAAGAGCGCATGTCGAGTATGCGTCGCTACTAATGAAGTTGTATCATAGTAATATTATATGTATTTCCTTTGGTACCAAGCCCAGAAACGTCGCAAATTTTCATAAGATAAAATAATATCAACTATCATTTACCTTCCTCCAATAATTTGATTGAAAGAAAGCTCGGAGAAGTAAAACAGATTACAGTTTCCGAACAAGTCAAACGTATAAAATCTGTTCAAGCGAGAAATTGTCGTCCCGAAATACTGGAAGCCGAAATCGATACAGACAATCGCGAAAACGAACACGCGTCAACAAGTCCTGACCAATCCAATATTTGAAGTTGCAGCAAAGATTACTCGATACAAGAAATCAAGTTGATTCCAACTCCATCGGAACACAATCTCGGCGGTGTTCAGTCGCCGCTCGTGGAACTAATCCGGGCTGTGGTTATTTTTAACATTTTGTACCGGAGCACGAATAAGTTTTGATGGAGAAGAGTGGATGGGTGCTGAGGGATGAAAGGTTCTCGAAACTCAGTTTGTTAACAAATTAAAGTTTGCTCGCAATAGTAAAACAAAATAATTGCTAAATGGTAAGGCTGCGGTAAAGGATGGAGGAAGAAGGGTCGTTTTGACGTGTTCAATGCTTAAAAAGATCAATGCTACAAGTTAATGTTGAGCACAATAATGTTTGAGTCCTAAAATCAGATAAAGGCACCAAGCGAAGACTATGTCCAGCATAATTTGACTTTACGTAGGTGTAATGACTACTTTGGTCGGTAAACAAATAACTCTACCTAGTACATTAAAGAAGTCGTTTTTTTTTCAAAAGTTAAGCAAACTGCAACAAAAACTACTTCCAGCCATGTATCCTCGAAACAAACGAATTCCAGCTAGAACTGTGAAAGTGTAATGTAGGTACGTCGTAACTCTAGAAGAATAGTTGGACGGAACCCTAAAAAAAGAGGAGCACTGTGCCCGGAGATTCAGGAAACAATAATCCAACCGGGGAGAAAGTCACTCCGTCGACGGAAGGAAAATATTAGTACACTTTTCACGAGAATTGTACTCGGTTTGCTTTTAAATTTCGAGTAATATTCATAGCAAAGCAACGGCCATTGTCTGACGGTTACTTCTGATGTGTTGCAGCGATTGAAGCCATTTCTTATTTTTTCTGTTTTGTAAAAGTTTTAAAAGGATGAAAATTGCTTTTTGTTGAGAGCTATGTTTTTTTTACAAGTTACACGTACCACCCGTGGCTGTGCTATTTGAGTGCTGAGTAACGCTCACGTAACACGCTGTGTAATGCATAAAGTTACACGTTACCTACGCTTTGTAACAGACGGCCCATAATATCTATGTACTAAGACATTGGGACAGGTCTATAATATCCACCCATGCCCGGCAAACGACGTCTCACGCCTTTTGACGATGATGCACGTGATCTTTTTTTGTAATTCGGTTATATTTAAAACTAATACTTTTATTAAATCTACTTGTAATGTGAATAAACATCGTAATAATGGATTAAATTAGCACTGAGGCATCAACTCGTGTAAATTGGTTAAATGTCTCAGTCTGTTTCCTTAGCGTGATAGAATTAATTCGAGTAATTTCTGAACCATTCTCCAAAATGCTGGCAATTTTGTGCCCTAATGAAGCCAAATTAGGAACTTCATTCAGAACTTATTTTTCTTTTTGATCCTCTTACTAATCTTAAGCCTCTTGGGATTACGTAGCTTAGTCTTCGCGTAAATACCATTAGATGAAATTCGCGGCTGAACGACAAAGGTTAATGTACTTTCTAAAATCTCAGAGCACACTGGAGAAGCCAAACAAAAATCCCAGTGCAACTTGAGTTGTGGTCTCGGAGTTGGGAGATAAATCAAGATTAATCACAGTTGACATTAGTTTGAGGTTGACCCTCGTTATTTTGTCGACGTCACAAGTCAAACAACGCTGACAACTGTCAAAAACTAGGATTCAGGTTACTGCTTTTCTGAGTGGTTGGAGAAGACATGATGCTGCGTGTTTTGACAGTTTGTTGGCTTAGCATTGTTTGTGCGGTCTACCTTCCAGATAGGCATAAATTTTATATGAGTGGATAAAAGCCTTAGTTATATTAACCCTCGGTTGGTTTTCACCCTATCCGCATATTTACGCACTAACCCGGCAAATACTCAAATCGCCCAGTTTTTGCCACTTTTGGAGGAGCCAAATCTCCTGAGTTGACTTTCCCATTTCCATTTCCATTTAGGCCATTTTCCTATTTAGCAGGTGTGACGCTACCTTTCCATGAAATGGGAACATCAGCTGGGCTAAAACGAGAGTTACCATGCAGAATGGGATAGGAGAGTCAAGCGCATTTAGATTTTGGATGTGTTAGGATGTGTTTAAGCAGAAGATAACACAGTTCAATATCAGTTTACAAAGATTTATTTCTTAGGTACATACAACATACATTTTACGAAGGGTACTTTCCTTTCAACTGTCACAACTTGCAAGACTGTGGTCAATGTTCCGTCGTTTTTAGAATCATCATGTAATCATGTAAAAAAACACTCACTTGTTTTAATTTTTTAATAAGATTTAAGTAAATTTTAGTTTCTAAGGAATAATTTCATCGACATAAGCGGGCTCCTAGGACTCTCGAGAGATACTATGTTGGCTCTATGATAGCAACCTCACATAGCCATACAATACAAACAAAATAGAAACTATGTCGCCGCCGCTGAATCCCATTTAACAACATCTGATACCACGTGATAACGCTCTTTTGTCCCAGCTCGTCCCATAGTTTGTTAGTCATATTAGGATCCGCCAGTCACTTTACAGCAGGATACTATGTAATACTTCATGATACCAAACAAAATCCATTTAAAAACCATTTAAACCATTTAAACCATTTATTTCACCACACAGACAAAACTGTACATATTATAAGTGTAGGTACAAAAAGCATACATACAGGCATAGTGCACAATTATATATGGTAATTAAATTATACATACTTACATAGTTTCTTAAAAAAAAAAAAAATATTTTTTAATAACCTCACTGAAGTGTAAGTGCATACAATGCACAGCCACTCCTGGTGCATACAATGCTAATCCCCAATACTTACCTTAACAGCCACAACAGTCCACTACTGGACATGGGCCTCCCCGTATTGGGGGGTATTGCCATACTCACCACGCTTGGCAGGCGGATTGGCGAGCGCAGTGCAAGTGTTTAATTCACAGGGAACGCTGCTGCCCATTCCCTGGATAATTATCCCTTAGTCGCTTTTTACGACACCCACGGGTAGAATTGGGGTGATGCTATTCTAGTCCGGCATCACACGGCAATCCCCAATACTAACGTGTATGATACTTTAAAACGGCCAGTATCACTTGGTAAAGCATTGTTGTCTAAGCTCGTCCCGTAGTTTGTTCGTATTATTACGATCTGCCGGTCAAGATAGCAGGATACTCAAACAAAAATAGCCCTATGTTGTCATATGTTATACTTTAAAACGGCCAGTATCACTTGATAAAGCATTGTTGTCCAAGCTCGTCCCATAGTTTGTTCGTCTCATTAGGGCCGCCGGCCACTCCACCGCAGGCCGTAATAGTTTCTGCGGTCGCCCTCACTCTGTCGCGATGCCGCTAGCCTATGTTGTTCCTAACTCTGACCGAAGGAAATATTAGAGATGACCGTTCTAGTAAAAATATCCAGAACCCTAATTATTTTATTTTTAGCCTCTATGCTTTCAGTAACACTCTACTATCATTCTACCTACCTATGTCACTTACACAGAGAACCAAAACGTCATTCGCGTAGCGCTGCGCGAAAAAGGTTTCATTTGTCTGTGGTCACTTACAAATAAGCAAGAGTAACATTTGAAACTATCCAAATGACACTGCAACACACTCAAATTGAAATGCTTTTTGTTTAGTACACTTCATGTTCAGAAAGAAGCCACAAAAAACGTATCGCACTCAGATTTGGCACACGTAAAAACATGATTTAATGCATGGAAACACAATATACAGGGTGTAAGAGACAGCTCTCCGAATGTACCCTACATTCAAATCATGAAACTGAACACTCTAAATGCACAATGTCAGTCTGAATGCACTCTATTAGTATTCAGAGAGCTGTCCCAGGTATAGGTACATTATAACTGTTCTGATTAATATAAGAAATTTCTATGTCAGTATTTATTTAGTTGTGTTTTATCACTTGCTAATGTCTAAATGTGACGAATTTTCCTTGGCTTCATTCTGGTTATTCATAGGGTTCCCTCTACGAATCGTTTTAGCTCTGAGGTCCCTATGTGTTCCCAGTTCCGCAATTGCTGGGAATTTCGGACTTGTAACTAGTTTGGACAAATACAGTGGCTTGTTTATGCCTACTAGGGTATTCACTTTATATTTTGTTTCATACAGCTGCCCCGATTCAAATAGAACCAGGTAAATAAATGTTTTGGTTTTCATATTTATTCAGCATCCGTTTAAATTATATAACTCTTCTAACGAATACAAACTTTGTAAAGTATTTCGGCGTATCAGCTAGTAAGTTTTAAATTTTTGAGATATAACACAGCCGGGATTCAAACCTGCCACCACTGGGCTACCGACCGAGGCTCGTCAGAAACTCAACACATCTCTATTCAATATACAGTTTCCTGATAAGTAAAAAGAAATACGTTTCTTTTTCTTCATGAGGTATCATTGTTAGCAAGATGAAAGTACAATTTCGTTGTTTTTAGGAGTACCTACTAAATCATGGGAAGAAAAACGAATGGAGTAACATCTTGAACTCAAATAAGGATGTTCTATTTCTTTCAGTAAACTTAAAAAGTCTTTAATCATAGAATAACGACACAGTTACAACTTATAGACTCGCCATGACAAAAGCTGCTTTATTTTCGGATCGCTACTGGTACGTAATGTAAATAAAAATATTGATAGGAAATTGCAAACTTGATATGGAGACATAGATAGTTTCAATTCGAAGACCCATCGTTGGACGACTCGGTGTCCCACTAAAAAAGTTTTATTTTTAAGGACTGATTCCTGAGAGCGAATGAAATCTTCGAAATCTTAGTATACCTAAGGTTTGTTATGTTCAAATGGTAATCCGTCATTTACCAATCTGCACCTATCCTACCTATTCATGGTGTTTATTGTAAAATACTACACTCGGCTTCAAAAAAATCGCACCTTTTAAGAAATCTATTTCAAACATCTTTCAATCGTATTTGTATTATGAAATATTGGTAATGTTCGGTATCATTTGAAAGGTAAGGAAACAGAGAATGCAAAAACAATAATTCATTCAATGTTTTTTATTGGAACTGAGAAAAATTTACAATACAATAAAAATCCTTAAAAACCCTAATGAAATCTGATTAATTTTTCAGAACAATGTTGCTTAAAACTAACCTAAAACCTAGTGTTACCTCCCTAGCCCTAATGACGTCTTCCATGCGCTCCCTCATGGATCGCACCAACTTTAGGACCTCTTCTTGAGGGATACTGTCCCATTCCTCAATAACGGCGTCTTGGAGCTCCTGAAGAGTCGCGGGAACGGGATCACGGGATCTAACCTTGCGTTTCAGCTGGTCCCAGAGGTGCTCTATCGGGTTCAGATCTAGACTTTTCGCTGGCCACTGCATGACAGGGATCCCAACCTCTTGAAAGTAGCCTTGCACAATACCAGCAGTGTGCGCGCGAGCGTTATCGTGCATTAATGTGAACCCGTCGCCAATGAATCCAGCATAGGGGACCACATGTTCTTCCAGGATCTCTGTGATGTACCGGTGAGCAGTCATCGACCCTTGCCCGCGAGTACCGCCGGTCCGAGAGACGCAAGAAAGTTCAGTTTTGCCATCGGCAGATATGCCGCCCCAGAACATGCAGGAACCGCCCCCGTATTCTACCGTTTCTTGGATGCAGGCTTAGGCAAAACGTTCCCATTGTCTTCTGTATACTCTTTTGCGTCTATCGTTGCAGAAAAGGCACACTCTCGTTTCGTCTGAGAAGAGAACAGTTCTCCATTGATCCAGGGTCCAATTAACGTGGGCGCGAGCAAATTGCAAGCGTGCTCGCCGATGCGCTGCGGTTAATTTTGGACCCGTGGCAGGTCTTCTAGCCACAATATTTCTCTCCTTTAGTCTTCTTCTAACTATAGAGACACTCACGGCCCTTCTACGAACTGCTTGAAGCTGCTGTTGCAACTCAACAGCATTAGAGAACCGATTTCTCAAAGATTTCGATACAACGAATCGGTCATCTCTCGCAGAAGTGCAGCGATTTCTACCAGACCCACGCCTTCGGACAAAGCCACCGGTCTGCAGGAACCGCTGATACACTCTTCGAACAGAAAAGCGACTCAAGTGGAATTGCCGAGCAACATCACACTGACGTAGTCCTGATTGCAGTAGTGCGATAACTTGGGCGGCTTCAGCAGCTGTAGTGTCCATCTTCAAGGACGTTTTTCTGATGAAAGATATTCTTCTGTGTCTTCTTCGACCGTTGGTAGCAAATTTATCCCCCAATAAGCTGTATTGACCCTTTTATACCCAAAAAACAAAACAATACAAACAAAATTTGAAGAGGAGAATCAGTTCCATTGTCATTCACAGTGACGTGAAGTGTCAAGCTTTTTCTTTATTCAAATGAAATGGATATTTTATTAAAGAGTTTTTATAGGGCTCTCAAATGACACCAATATTGCTACGAATAACTGCTTGTCTTAAGGATTACCATTGCTTGAAGCCTATTTTTACGGACGTGCGATTTTTTTGAAGTCGAGTGTAGTTCTAATAAATACGACCTAAACTTAAAACCTAACATATCAAACTAATCAAATAGTCCACCCCGAAGCGTACCTGGTTCGAAGGTGCCCATCACGCCCGCGGCGTTACCGCGTTGTATGGCGAGCGAGATGTGCTGTACCAGGTACGCTCCATAGTGAAAACAAAATTTTAGACTATAAAAATCTCCTCTTTCCCACCTGATATATTCCTGAAATGTTGCATCTGGATCTTTCTCAGTTATCTCATCTTTGTCGACGTCGTCGTTTCTTTGTCTGGAAGTGAAAAAACCCCCACATTGGAACGCGTTTCATATCACGTTTTCTTTTATCTTTTTCCTTCGTTTCTTCTCACTCCGCCGTTTTCCTCGACGCAATTTCGTACTTTTTTTTTCAGTTACGAAATTCTTCACTTTGAAGTAGGATGGCACTCATTTAATAGCTTAACCTATATTCTTTCGATACGGTTAAATTGATTTGCTGGTAAAGAAAAGCGTGTAGTTATACCCTAAGTTATACCTATACTTATATACCTACTTCTAGGTACAAAACCTGTAATTTAACTAGTCGCCGTTGCTAAAACTCGGAAGGAAGCAACAACAGGGGACGAATGTACTTAACTTCCATGATCACGAATTCGTCAACCCAACCTGCTTTAACTTTACTTAGGACAGGATAGTCCCTTCAACGAAATGTAACTTCACACATAAACTAAACTAAAACACTATCCAAGACAAAACTGTTGTAGATAAGAGGGCCGGCACGATCTGTGCAGAGGACACCGGATGATTAGCGAGTAAGGCGGAAGGGTCAGCACCAGGACCCAACGGGATACGTGACTTTGACATCTTAGCCATACTGCCCTACAGCCCTCAGAGCAAAGAAATGACTCTGAGGGTCTGAGTGAGCCCTACAAACAACAAACATTATCAGATTATGATAATCTAGGTACGTAGGTATTGTATTTTAGTTTTAGCGCGTGCTATATAAATCAATTAGACCCCGAATGATACGCGACTGTGGGTGGAAGGGGCAGCACCAGGACCCAACGGGATAGGTACGTAACTTTGACATCTTAGAAATACTGCATTACATACAGCCTTCAGAACAATAAGATGACTCTGATGGACTGAGTCAGCCCTACAAACATTAAAAAGAATTTGGATATGTAGGTATTGCATTGCAGTCTTGGCGTGAGCGTAATAGGAGGGTCAGTGACTCAACATGCCTTTAAAATTAAAGCCTTAATGCCTTCACAGTAAAAAGCCATGAAAATGTCCTTGCAATCAAATATGGTGCGCATCAGTAGCAATTGAATGCACAGAAGTAAAATATTGTACTCCACTTTACCAAAGTTAAAAGCAGTGTCTTTTGGCTGTAAAAGAGTGTGTTTGTGCTTTAGGTAGTTATTTTTCGTTTGTGATGAGTTCTTAAGGCTCTATTCTGGTTGTTTGTAGAACTTCCTCTAAAATACTTCATTGCTCTGAGTACAAGCCCTTGAACTTTCTTTTTCTCTTGTAAGAGAGTAACTTAAGATCTAGTTAAGAGAATCGTGAGTCTGGATTTTTTCATACAAACGATGTTACCGTATCCCTCAGCCAATTCGCAACCGATCAACACAATTTTTGGCACGATAACTTTTCTTGACTAGATCTATGCCTAATATTCATTTTCTGGTTGGAATAATGCATTTAAAAAAAGATATGACCGTCGCAAAATGTCTCAAAATAATCAGCAAGTTTAGGCCCTGGTATCTTCTTAATATGACGATAATTTCAGCAAAACAGATGATACGGGCATAGAATATTTTATTGGCAGCAAAATGATGCTACTTTTAACAAATTTGGTGGAGATTTCGAACGGGGAACCTAGTAAACCCAGAACGCAAATTTTATACACGTTTCCGGTACCGAGCTACAACTGTCTCTTTCATGGCTGCGGGGTGAGGGCAGGAAGGGGGTGGCGATACAGATTGACCCTCTGGCCCTCATTTAGCAAGTATACAAGGTCTCAATAATACCGGGTCTTTTATTTTTCACTTTGTTTTGATATGTTTTAAATTCAATAATTTATGTACTCGTAGATATTTTCTACTTCTTGAACACTAGTCAAACTTTAATGTGTAGTTTATTTTTGTACAATTTAACTATGTAAATTAACATAGGCACCAAAGCCAGAAGATAGGCTAATTATTGGATCATAAAATAACTCGTAGTACTAATGAAGTAGCTTTACTTCAGTTACCTAAATATTTATTTGGACTTGAATGAAGGTAGGTACGTAAATATGTAAGCACTACAACGACCAATACAATACAACATATTTGCAATATAAATCACAATTTAGCGGTAAAAGTTTTAATTGCACCATAGTAAAGAGCAATATAAATCAGAAATTTTACTGCATGGATAAAGAAAATAAACCAATGATTACCACAGAGGCGGTTTTATTGCTAAATGTAGTTATTTTTACCAGGTACAGTTAATTTACAAGGTACTGCTTACCCTATGTGGCGCTTTGCAATAAATTATAGCAGATATTGGTATGACATAAGATGCGATTTGATTTATATCAGCTATTTCGACTGAATATGGTATGACAAAATAGCTCACATGGTCAGATGCGAGACTTTGAAACAAAGAGAGTGGAGTTCAATTCCTGCTAATGCCAATACATATTTTGTTTTCTTTCAAAGTTTTGTATATTTTTTTCTTGCATCTTTTATAACCCTTATAAAATGTGTCATGATCATGAATGCACAAAATGTTTTATCAGTATTTTTCAGATTTGTTTCAACATGGAGTTTGGCCTTATCACACTAGCAGTTTGAGAGCGGATGCGGAGCGGAGCACGTGCGCAGCAAATTCGTGATTCGAAATTGAATGCGTGGCAGATGTGCAGCGAATTTGCACCACCGACGCGCGACGTAGCTGCGTAGGCGCGGCGGATGCGCAGTGAATTTCTCGCGGACGTGCGGCGGATACCGTCGTTATTTGTATCAAAACAATGCAAATCCATTCACTACGCATCCGCCGCACGTCTGCTACGAATTTGGTGCGCATACGCTCCGCTCAGCATCCGCTCCGAAAACGCTAGTGTTATAGGCTCTTATGTCTTGGAAAGTGTCTTGGGTGGGTGGGTATTTTGTTTTGTTTCTTCGATCAAAAAATGACGGGAAATGTCAGATAGAAAAACTATTTGATCCATTTTTGTTTTTCACAAGTTGGCAAAAGTATGGATAGGACTTTTTATTTGGGAAACCTATAAAAAAAACAGACATTAATGGTGTAAAAAAATTAACAGGATATATTTGGTGGGTTGAGTTCAGTTCATAAAACTGAGCTACTTTCCCCAAGAGACTCAGACCAAGAAAAGTAAAATGAAATACCTACTTTGGACCTCTCATGCTTACAATGGCATGTAATTAAATTAGTCGTAAGTATATGTATGCGATGCGTTCACCTTTTTCAGGGTTATGTTTTTCGAGAGTATGTATGTATGTTTGTATGTATGTATGTGGACAAGAAAATTCTTTTTTACGGGCTACAGCCCAATCGGATAGTTGGATTTTGACATATGAGTTGTCGTTAGATTTGTCTTAGCAGAGCGAGTGACACTGGCTATATTAAAAAATTATAGATTTAAGATGGCGGATTTTATACAGCAAAATACTACTTTAAAATTACCCCAGTCGGGTTTTTGTTTTTTAACACATCTACATTAGATATTCATACCAAAATAAACATAATGTCTCAGATAATGTGATCCGTACAAAACGTAAAGTTGCAAAGTTTTCGTTTAGTTTTGATTCGCTGGCAACATTGTCTGTCAGTCTGGACGCGTCTGAGTGGATCCAAATTTTATTTATTTATCCGCCTTTGTTTCTTAGGGAAAGTTGTTTATTTTCGTGGACTGATTCACCGCTTAAAATATTTGTAGTTCATTTTAGACACCTTTTTACACCCTGAAAAATGCGGTAACTATAATCCAAAAATAAAGTCTTATCCATACTTTTCCAATAGCTGCACTAAGTCTAGTAGTTTTTAGGTGCCGTAACCAAAGGGTGGAAACGGATCCCTGTTACTGAGACTTCGCTGTCTGTCCGTCTGTTCGTCTGTCAGCAGGCACTATAGAATAAATTATAGGTAGAGAGTCGCAAATTTCACAGACGATGAATTTCTGTTGCCGCTATACTACATGACAACAAATACTGAACATTTGATACAAATAAAAATACAGCCAGTCATACAAAAAACGTCATTTTAATGCTCGATTTTATCTATGATAGTTCAAATGCTGTATCTTATGAACAGTAACAGTTAGACAGTTGAAATTCTCACAACCATGTATTACTATTGCCCTATGACAGCAAAAACTAAAAATAGGGGAGCTCCATACAACAAATGTGATATAAATGCTATTTTTAAACACAATGGTACGGGACCCTTCGTTTACGAGTCCGACTCGCACTTGTCCGATTTTTGAGAATCTGAAACGTCATCCATCAGAGTGATTAGTTTAGATAATAATTGTACCCATTAGGATTTCCAATATTGCAAATATAATCAAGAAATATCTCACACTCTGCCTACCCTGCAAGAGATGTAGGCGTGATGTGTGTAAAAAAAAGGCAAAGAAAAAACTGATTTTTGTATAAAACGACCCGTCGTCGTCGTGACTCGAAACCTGTACTCCTAATAAACCGTTGATCCCAGGGGGAGCGGCTTACATTTTACGCCACGTAGTTACTTGCACTTGGTGGTCAATTTTGTGAATGGTTGCAAAACGTAAATGTCATTGATCACAATGAGGGCAAGGGGGTAGCGGGAGGGTCCACAGCGGGGCGGGAGGGATGCATAAATGAAATAGAAATATTTTTATCAACTGACAGTTCGCGAACTTTCAGGGCACTATTGTAAAGTCTTAACTGTTATTTGCTGACTTACTTACTAGGGCTAGGAACTAGGGCACTTGAATAAGCAATTGTGTACTTATTTATTTCATCAAATCATCCGAATTCTGTAACAGAAATTAGTTATGAATTTGGCCCTTGTTTTTGTGACTATTTTATACAATGATGCCAATTTAATTGTTGATAGTTTACTTAGACCATTTTGTTTTGATTTATGCCCGGATAAAAAAAAATATCTTTGATATCGACGGTTAAGTTCCAAAAACGTCTATCTTACATTTTTGACGAAATCGACATTTTTATGTACATCGGTTTAAAATTCATTTTTACATGTCCTACCAAAACCGTCAATAAAATAACCTAAAAAAAACGCGAGAAATGAGCTGTGGAAATACCAGCTAAGTTCCAGCGCGTTTATCTTTCTGGAAATTTCGTCATTCTTACATCTTGTAAGGGGATAAAAAAAAAATTTTTCTCCTGTAATATTGAGTAGGGTATCGTTGAATAGGTCTTTTAAAACTAAGGGGAGGTTTCTTTTAAACAAAGTCTCCAAAATGTTTCTGTCTCGAGATATTTGCTTTTAAAAGGGGCGTTTTTGAGTCATGATTTGTTCCAGCTGTAACTCCTAAAGTAAAAACGCTAAAAATTAGAAAAAAATATGGAATAAAGTTCTCAATCTACAGTTACCATGAAAACTATAACGGATACTGCACCACTAAAGGTTTCAGATAAATTAAAAAATAGCGGTTGGTAACCATAAAGCTGCAAAAAAGCCAGCAACAAAGTTAAATTGGTATAGTTGAAAACCCTGATATTTAAACGTTGACTATTTGTAGGCGTGTCTGACACGCTCTTGGCCAGTTTTTCTAGTATGTGACTAAAAAAATTTTTCTCATGTACTCGTTGTTTTATTTAGGAATACCACCTATCTCCTAAAATAAATTATATAAATATTGCATCTATTTAAACCAAAACCACAATATTTCGGAAATTGTAAGGAATAGAAAAAAACCGGTCTACCTATAATATTTCAACATTTTTACAATGACATCTAGCGAAAATAGTTTTGACATAACTATTTATTTCAAGAAATGAAACTTTTTTTTCGCCTCCTGTAAAATTTGTGGATTGTTAGATTGACGTTTTTGGATCTTAACCGTCGATATTTTTAGTAATTATACCTACATAAAATCATAATAACAACCAAGTTCAGGTTAGTTTAAGGGTGGGCTTAAAAACCAAGCGACAGCGACAACGACGCGCGTCGTTGTCGCCGTCAAATGACTGGTTTGTATGGGTTTGTATGGGGAACCAGATAAACCGAGCGTCGGCGACGTTGCGGCGCGCCACGACGCCGTCACGTTGACAGCGCGCTGAGAGGCTAACCAGGCCAGTGTTGCCGGATAAACAGAATTACTGCTATTTAGACATATTTAACAGCAAGGTAAATGTAGTTAAAAATATAGAACAAGCTTTATGTAAATTCTAAACTATTGTTGCCGTACTACCGATGGTTTTACTATCGATAGTTTTCATTTATTCAGGCCTATACAATCGGTAGGCCTAATAATAGTATTGATAATTCAAAATAAAGCAATACTGTTGACGAGGTATAATACTATCGATAGTATCGATAGTTCAGGATATCGATACTATCGATTGTCTATCGTTTTACAATCGATAGTCCACTATCGAGTGGCAACAATATTCTAAACACATGCTTTTTATGTTACAGTTTATCAAATTTTCACAAATTACACGCTGAATTCCGACAAGCTCTGCCTACCCGCAAGAGATAAAGGCGTGATATATGTATGTATGTATTCCGACAACATTGATGCCTGAGCAGAATTTGCAAAAGAAAATGTAATGTATATTTGTAAACCTCATTTTGCGTTTTGCGGTGCTAAAAGTTCTGTTGTATTTGTTGTTATACATTATAAGGAAAAACTGAACTAAACCCATGAACTATTCTTGATTGGACGGCAGCAATGTATTCGTGTCGACAGTAAAATTTCTGATCTCACTAATATAACTGCGGGTGTGCCCCAGGGCGGAGTACTTTCTCCTCTCCTCTTCTCTATTTTTATTAACTTCCTTACACCACTTCTCTCCTGTTCTTTTCATCTATATGCAGATGACCTGCAAATTTACACCCAGGCGCCTCCTGCCGATTTTGACTCAGCCATTGCTGTTCTCAACAATGATCTTGCGACTGTCCTCCAGTGGAGTCTAACGCATGGCCTTGCAGTCAATCCAAACAAGTCGCAGGTCATTGTTATTGGTGGTTCGAAACAAGTACATCGAGTGGACTATGGAAATGCCCCTCCCTTAACTTTCAATGGTGTCGCTTTGCCTTTCAGCAAAGTTGTTAAAAACCTGGGTGTATTTTTCGACACGACCTTATCTTGGTCTCACCAGGTATCACAAGTAAGCCGTAAGATTTTTGCATCTTTGGGTTCACTTAAAAGATGGAAGAACCTGCTCCTATAAAGACCAAGATCGAACTTGCGCAATCCCTCCTTGTTCCTATTCTAGACTATGCAGATGTCTGCTATCTTGACCTCAATGAGGATCTCCTTGATAAGCTACAAAGGTTACAGAACATCTGCATAAGATTCATTTACGGATTGCGCAAGTTTGATCATGTGTCAGAGTACAGGAACCGATTAAAGTGGCTCCTATCAGGTTGCGCCGGAATGAGCATATCCTTCTTCTACTGCACAAGGTCCTATACGATCCTCGTTCCCCTCCCTATCTGAAGGACTGCTTTCATTATCTGGGTGATGACCATGGCCGAAACGTTCGCTCCAAGAGTGATAATTTGCTCCGCGTCCCACGAGCTCTCTCTCAGTCTGGGTACTCCAGAGAATCGTTCGTGACAAGGGCTTCTCATCTGTGGAATGAGTTGCCGTATGAGATCCGTCACGCTAAATCTTTCACTATTTTTAAATCTAGATTGCACAATTATTTACTACTTAAATCAGTTGGTTCTTAAGTTATCCTACTTATTATTATATTTATAATATATATTATTATATATATTAATATATATATTTATTGTATTTATATATTTTTATATAGTATTTATCTTTATTATATAAGAGATATATTTATTATTATTATTTTTTTTCTATGTTAGTTTTTCTTAGATTTAATTGTTAAATTTATTGTTTTTTGTTAATTTTGATTGCTTCTGCAACTACTTGCAAAACTTTTTTATCTATCTCTTTTAAAGTAAAGGTTGTCTGGAAGAGATCGCTGCAAGCGATAAGGCCGCCTTTGCTTACTTCTAGCTCTAAGTTTTCTGTATTGTTGTTTTGAATTGTATGTAAGCAATAAAGTGTTAATCTATCTATCTATCTATCTATTCTACACGAATAGTTATATTATGAATTATATTATATTACTTGTCACTTGGTTATGCGTCTGTCAAGACCCCTTTTTTCGGGATCGCGTTAAGATATCAACTTGAAATAAAACCATTCCATAGTCACCAACAGGGATGATGTTCTCTCCGGCTGATTTCGGCCATGCCGACCACTTTTAATTCTGATCAGCAGCTTCCTAAATACTGCAGCTGCCACACTGATTCTGCTATTCATCTCATTATCAAGGTCACATTAAATATCGAAACTTCTCAACTTGTGTCATCATATCTTCACCAAACTTAATTTTCAGTATCTCACGACCTTGTATTTCCATTGAAATCACTTTTGTGAATGATCTGATCACTAAGACGGCGGTCGTTACACAATAATGTCAGAGGCCTGCTACTTATAGTAGGCGGTTGGAAAACTCTGACCCCAGGTTTCATCGAATTGTTGAACGACTTGGTGTACTACTCGAATAAGAGGAAGAAGAATACTATCTTTTTGACACTGATCTTCAGATCGAATTTGCAGCATGCTTGGGAGAAACGGTCTTCAGTTGTTGCAGGCCATCTGCGGATTCTGCAAGAAAGCATAGGTCATCGGTATACATGTCGCAGTGCGATGTCAAAAGCTGGCATATTATGGCAAATTGTAGACTTCCTTCGGCCTTCGTCCCAAGCTGATCCAATGTTTGGCCAAAATCCTAGCATTTTCGGCGAAATCCTAGATTTGTTTAGTATTATGGCTTTTTTTTTCATTCCCGACGAGGAAAAAGGAGTGGAAAAGTGAGTTATGCATCTCTCTCTAATTGCTAACTCCAGGGCGTCCGACTCTACCTCCCACCCTACAGGACGTCCAACGCTACTTTATGCCATACAAGATAACTGACGCTATTTCCAACCCTCCAGAGACGTCATAGATGATAAGGGGCATTCTGCTCTTACGGTGTCTGACGCCCCCCCCCCTACCCTCTAGGGCAATCGAGGCAATCCTGATATTCAGGTTGTCCGACGCTAGCCCATCTTTCAGGGCGCCCTACGCCTCAGGGTATCCAACTCTACCCTTAACAGCCCAGAGGGAGGTGCATATTGTTTACCTATTCACTTCTCGTTCCCCAGAAATGGAAAAAAACTATACATATACTAAACAAATCTAGAATTTCGGCCAAAAACCTGGATCAACCAGTAGCCAAATTCAAAGTTTAGCCATCTGTGCGGAAACGGATGCGGGCTCCTTTGGAGACGGTGTATGAGACCTCTTTAACTACTACCTCAAAGAATAAGGCAAACAGTGTGGGCGCTGGAATGCACCCTTGTTTCACCTCACAGTTGATGGGGAAAAAAAAGATCGTTCATCGTCTACAGAGACACAGCACTGCTCATCATCATGCCTCATGTCATGTCTCAGGAGGCGCACAAACTTCTCCGTGCACTCTAGTTTTTCTAGCACCATCCAGTGAGCTTCACAAAGTACACTGTCGAACGCTTTATATATGTCACCGAGAAATTGCAAACAACGCTAGATTATAATATATCTCGCTAAATTACAATCTGTCGAAATATTGTAAGACATACACACGGATCGCAATTTAACGTATCAATTTTCAAAATATTACAATATTATGAAGTAAAACAGTAAAACTGTCAACTCGCGTTCTGATTGGTCGAACCTGATGTATATCGCGCAGCCATGTTTATTTGACAGCTGATCGCCATTTCGATGGGTATCGAACGTAAACAAACAGTGCATATGAGATTATTTTCTTATTTAATTAGTTTATATGAGCAATTTTCAACACGAAACTATAATAAAGTGGAACAAAAACGGTTTGTTACGCTCGAGAACTAACGAAAGCAATCAGCTGTGAAACAAAGATGGCGTCGTTGGCGACATGATGCTCGACTTGACCAATCAGAACGCGAGCTGCGTAATCGTATCACAGTTTCACGGATTTAGTTCGTTATATTGTAATCTACTGAAAAATTATACGTTAAATTGGAATACGAGTGAATGTTTTACAATATTTCGACAGATTATAATTTAGCAAGATAGATTATAATCCAGCGTTATTTCCAATTTCACGGTGACATATACACCAACAAAGCAGAGTTACAACTAAAGACATTGCTCTCTGCTTTTTCCTGCAGTTGATGAACACAAAAATCCAAAAAATATTTTCTTATCTGAAAGTCCTTCAAGCGGTTTAATAAGGCTCTTGCAAAAGCCTTTCGGGGAGCGATTACTACGGAATACCGCGGTATGACTTGCAGTCAGAAAGGTCACCTTTGTTTTTGAGAGGGCACTAATGCGAGAAACTTTAAAACCACCCGGAAATCGCTCTTTCTCTCATGTGATGTAAGGTCAATGCTAATGTCTGATGGCAGTAACAACCTCATCACACGACAGGGGCTCATGCATTTGGTGGTTAAGGTGAGATGAGGTAACAATTGATGTGGTGCGGTGGTGCCGATTAGCTGTTCGTCTACGTTAAGCAGATCGATAAAATATGACCAAGAAACAAGAGTATAAACAACCCCAAAAGTTCGATTTTAAGTATTTATATAGGAAAACCTGCTAATAAAAATAAAAAAATTTAGAGCAAACTATAGCAAAGACCCGGCAACACTGTAAATTAGTGACATTCAGATATTCTCTTGTCTTCACCGTTGGTCGTATCACGAAGTGATGTAACCAAAAAATAACAATTTTTAGTTTGATACACCATGACAATGGAATTCTAAAATTATATTTTTTAGCTTAATCCACAACACGCTTTGTCTGAACTTTTGTCCTAGGAGACGGTAGGTATTTTTTTATCACGAATAGTCTTTATCGTCATTTAAATAATATATGACGATTGACGGCGCGTGACTTAAGAGTAGCTAAGAAGAGCTAAGTTTATTTTATTTTGGCCTAATAATTTCTGTTATTGTTTCGTTAATATTTGTTTAGATAATCTTCAATACTGCAAGCAGTAGTGCTGATTGTATTCGAATCTTCGAATCTCTTTGGTTGGAAAGGGTTTGTGAACGAATGGAGTAGTGTTGATGACATTATTGGCACTGACATGCCTGACTTGGATTTGATATGTGTCACGGTGGGCTATCTACTATGTAGGATTTTTATTCAGATAGATAGACTAAACTGACAGCTAAGATCGGCCTTTTGTTTTTAAAATGTTGCAAGCATCAGGCTAGTGTTGTGGTTTGACTCATTCATTATAATCATTGAACTGTTGTCACATGATTCTTCGATGTATTTGTTTTAGTAAATAAATATGCTCAATAAATACTTGCGTTTATATTACGTACATACTTTACGTTACGTAAAAGAGTATACGTTACGCGTATACTTTACGTTTATACGCAAAGTTTTCGTTTGGTTTATAGAAAGCAAAAATGAATAATATTGAAATTTAAAATGTAATGTTGAATAAATTCACATTAATGATATCTGACTGTTACTAGTTATGTTCTCATTAGCTTTCAAATAAACATTTCGTCAGACAGGAAATAGTTTGTTACACACAATAGTAGTACCTATGTTTGTCTTATAGGCCAGTTTAATATTGAAAATTGAAATAAACTAAATTTATTTTCATAAAGATTCAATCACAATCTTTGATTCACGTAACTTGATCATTTGGGTACAACACTATGTTATTATTATTTTAAAATACAAAAACGTGGCAACCCACCAAACGTCAATTGAGTCTATCTGTATAAAAATCCTACTATATTTCATTATTCTAATCGAATAATATCTAATAATACGACTTCATAGCTTGTATGGGGGTATGGTCCCATTCGGCAGAAAGCATGAAATTTGGCATGTGTGTAGCTTATATAATATGTAAGCTTCAGGAAAAGAAGGGAAGCAAGTTGGACCCCCATGTTTTCCTCCTTTACCCCATTTATATGTCCCAAATTTCAGTTATCTTTATTCTTACATAATGATTACTTTAACGGGTCTTATCGCGATAGTTTTTTCAACGTCGCATAAAAAACAAGAAAGCGAAGCAGCCTGAGGTGAACAGACAGCCAGCGTATTTACCCTATGTAAAAGGGGTAACAGATAAAATTGGGACAGTGTTGAGTAAGGGTTTGATTAAAACTGTCTTCACTCCATTGTCCAAAATATCTTACTGTTTACGCACACCGAAGGATGTTATACCTTTTCAAAATGCAGGTGTATATAAGGTACAATGCAGCTGTGGTAAGTCTTACATTGGCCAAACCAAGCGCAGTATCAGTGAACGGGTCAAGGAGCATATCGCAGCTGAAAAACCGACAGACGCATAAATCGGCAATCGCGGAACACCTATTGTCATCTGGTGCCAACCATTGGATCGAGCTTCATGCCCCAAAAGTCCTCTCTGTGGAACGTCACTATTACTCCAGAGTGGTGAGGAGGCAATAGAAATCAAAAGAACCCCAATAATTTCAATCGGAGGACGGATTTAAATTGTCTACAACATGGAGTCCGGTAATAGACAAAATAAAACACGCGAGTCACCATCGGACCGATCGTCGGACATTGTGAGTGTTGTGTGCCGGCCTAATGTGTAATGTTTACAAACAATTTAAATTATTAAGACAATATGTGGGTAGCAGAAAATCTAGTTGCCCACCGCCCTGATGACAACTCGCTGCTACTTCAGTCTGCTCGCGACCACGACTGGTGAAACCCAGTCGAAACGTCGAGTTTCCAGGTAAATCGCTTATTTACCTAAAAAACTATCGCGATAAGACCCGTTAAAGTAATCATTATGTGTGAAAGTAATCGCGAGTGCTTTAGAAGTTATATCTTTATTCTTCTCGGAAACTATTAAAGATAGTGTAATTATAGTGACTATTAAAGATAGGGGTGTAAGGGGCCTTACCAACACCTTCGGGGCCCAAGCCAACCTTACCTGCCCCTGGTGCGCCCTGCTGGTCAACGGACGAGGCAATGGCGACCCGCCAACCCGCACTGGATCAGCGTGGCGGGTCACGATCCAACCCCCCTAAATAAACATGGCAGTACAAGTCAAACCATTTTCTGCTGTAAAGTTTAAAGAAACTAGTTACGCCCTTTTTTGGTGCGACCAGTAGTATGCGGGTATGGATTGCAAAAAAACTGGAAGATCCAAGACTGGAACCATAAAATAAGTAGATTAATTTTTCAATTCTGGTTACTGTCGCAAAATTATTCTTTGCTTCCAATGTAAAACGCTCCATCCGCATTAGAGTGGTAGGTAAATGAATGAATGGTTCTAGTTGGAAAATCCTGAACTACAAAATTAACGACGGAACTTTATATGGGCTATGAAGGAGACAAAAATATTAAAATACTAGAGGAAAGCCCGGGTTGGCATTAGTAATTCGCATCCCGAATTCGGGGTTGATGAGGGTTGTTATTTATAGGGGTTGGTCAGCTCTTTCAAACGACACCCCCCTCAACCCGCGGAGACGCGTAGTTTTTTTTTAAATACGTATTTAAAGTTATGTGTGACGGAGCATATTTGGTAGGACTTTTGAATACCTACCATAAATAATTAAAAAAAATATATGGCGGGGAGGAGGGAAGCCTTTCCCGGGGTCCCCTGCGGCGACCCCATTTGGGGTCCGACCCCCTCCACAAATGACCTGTAAGTCACTATTTGCAGGGGTTTATAAAAGAACCAGTATCAATATCGCCTCAGTAATAGGTCCGTTAGGCACAACCTAACCTAACCTGGCGTTCAACGCCAGGTTAGGTTAGGTTAGGTTAGAACAGTGACCACAACGCACGAGCCGAGCGAGCGGAGCGAGCGTGCTGGCAGGGCCGGCGAAGTGCCAACCGACACAGGTCATCCCCAAAATGGGGTGGGGACCCCGGGTGGGGTCGAGACCCCATGGGGGTCCTGCCCTCCCCTATACATTCTTTTATAAAACCCCTGCAAACAATGACTTACAGGTCATTTGTGAGAGGGGGTCAGACCCCCAAATGGGGTCTCCGCAGGGGACCACCCGGGAGGTCCCCTACTCCCCCACCCCCACCAACCAAAAAACCCTTAAATCAGGATGCGAATTTCTAATGCAATCCCGAAAGCCCGGCTTCGCTCGGGTGAAATGAAACTCGTAATGTAGGTGCTAAATGTAGGTACTTGCGTAATTCTCTAAATTATTGAAGGCAAAGCAGGAGTGTATAGCGGGAAATCGAAGTAACCCTATCTCGACAGCACGCTATCTCGATCACAGTAAATATATCGCTTCTTTGATCTCAGCAGTAAAGAAATTTCATACAAACACTCAAAAACTCACTCACGCACACATACTTAATAGTCTAGCACGCATAGATTCCGATATTAACGACTTTTTAGTATGACAGCTTTCACGTGTCATGTAGATCTCGTTAAGTTCTACAACTTTCTCAAAGAAACCAATAGTCTAGCACGCATAGTTTCCGATAAAAACGACTTTTTAGTATGACTGCTGACACTTGTCATTTAGATCTCGTTAAGGCCTACAACTTTCCCAAAGAAACCAATAGTCTAGCATGCATAGTTTCCGATATAAATGACTTTTTAGTATGACAGCTGACACCTGTCATGTAGATCTCGTTAAGGCCTACAACTTTCCCAAAGAAACTAATAGTCTAGCACGCATAGTTTCCGATATAAACAAATTTTTAGTATGACAGCTGACACCTGTCATGTAGGTCTCGTTAAGGCCTACAACTTTCCCAAAGAAACCAATAGTCTAGCACGCATAGTTTCCGATATAAACGACTGTTTAGTATGACAGCTGACACCTGTCATGTAGATCTCGCTAAAGCCTACAACTTTCTCAAAGAAACTAATTGTCTAGCACGCATAGTTTCCGATATAAACTTTTTAGTATGACAGCTGACACCTGTCATGTAGATCTCGTTAAGGCCTTTAACTTTAGCTATCAAGAGGATGTCACTGGTTCCTGTAGAAGACACTATCATCTTGCTGCTGGAGCCTCCTACCGTCCGACGCAGCAGCGCTGGAATCCTATAATACTGACACTGGCTGAATTACCCTAAACGGGTAAAAGTCCATTCCTAATAAAAAAAAGGGACCATGGACTAAAAAGTTCTTAATCAGAAGCTAGGTGGTAGCTAGGCAACAGGTTGGTGACGAAAAATGGCAGGGCCTTTTGTATATTTTGCCTGTCAGCATCGTTAGAATTTTATAAAATTCTCGATAATCCGCTAAATTCAGATATATGTTGTCGACTCAAAAACAATATATTTTTATGTTTTATTATTTTGAAAACAGAAAACAGGGGGTTACCGTTACCCCTGCACGAGATTATTAATATAGATCTCACGGAAGCGCATAGAAGGTCAGAATTTTGGTTCATCATCATCACCCTCAGCCATCCACCCACTGCGGGTATAGGCTTCCTCTCTACTAAGCCAGCCCTCATGGTCCCGTGCCAGCCTGTGCCAGTGAGGTCATATTATAAGCTTGATGATATCGTCGGACCATCGAGCAGGTGGTCTGCCCACTGACCTTTTCACTAATCTTGGCCACCGCTTCGTGGCTGCTTTTTTCCACCGATCGTCACTTCGTCTTACAAGTGTCCTGCCCATCTCCCATCTGCCCATGTCCTCATCATAACCTCGTCACTCGCTTACCTATATTTTTGACTTTGGTTTTACGTCGACTTTCAACGTTTGGTTTTGGACACGTTCATCCTGAGACCGACCTTCAGGGAGGCATCATGCAGATGCGATATTTTGCTGGAGACCCAGAAAGGTTCGGCAATAAGGATGAGATCATCTGAAAATCTCAGGTGCGACATGCGTATTCCGTTGAAATTGTCTCCTTTCTCGCTCCAATCTAAAGTCTTCATGATATCTTCTAGTACGTTGGTCAAAAGTTTACCCGTTTGACTCCCGGAGGACATCCACACATCACCTGTCAATACCGCAGCGATGCAGAGAGTGAAACACTGACAATACATTTTGATTGTTTGTCAGATGACGAACAGTCGAATGCCTTTTCATTAAGCTTTTCATAGTCAACGAAGGTGAAACACAAGGGCCGGTTGTACACTTTGCACTTCTCCGTTAGCTGTTTGACGGCGTGAATGTGATCCATGGTTGAGTATCCACTCCTGAAGCTAGCTTACGGGTTAGTACTCATCCAGGTTGGCAGTAAGTCGGTGACACAGGACAGGACAGGAGAATTTTGATTATCGGCTTATCACTCGAAAACGATACATCGTACAGAATGTTGTTATTTTAAAAAATTAAATCTAATAAACTTCTCTAACATTGAGTCTTGATAGCTTTTACTAAATCAATGTTATATGGGTTGGAATTTCCAAAATTGTTCAGAGCTCATACCTGGAAAACGATTGGGAATGAGTAAAAACTGTCAAACTAAATATTTATAACATTTCTTAAGCTTTCATAAACTAATACAATAATAGTATTGCATATACTGCAATATTATATCGTATACAGTATTGTTGTATTAGTTATACAGATCAAAAACTAGGACTTTCTATGTAATTTCTCCAAGGCGCCCAGCCTCTGAGAGGTGACGTATTTTAATATGTTTGTCTACCTAATAGCCCAAACAAAGTTCCACCGAAAAATTTGTGATTCAGGATTTTCCAACTAGAAACCCTTATCAGCACTCGTATACCTTTTTTGTCATCAGTACCTTTCCGTGCGAATGACATAATTTTTGACAGGGTTTTAGAAGCCGAGTTACATCCTAAACGACGTATCTGACATCAACAATTCATAGTAAATTGAGATGAATGTCAAATGTGTTAAGAGTGAATTTTGCTTGAGTGAGATCCATGTCCCAAGTAGCAAACAGTTGCCTTAAACAAAACTTGTTATAAAACCCTTATAGGAGCATTCTGTAAAAATGTCCGGACAGAACCCTCTGGTTTCTAGTAATTCCGTGTAGGTAATATACAATGATATTGCAAATACGGTATTGTAAGTAACCAGAATGCATTTCAGATCTTTCAGATGACAGTTGTCAAGAATAAGATTCGTTTATGTCGGAAACTATAAATCTTAGACTACCAATTTCTTAGAAAAAATGGTAAGCCTTGGCGAGATCTATCAAACGACAGCTGTCAAACTATAAACACGTTTATCAACACTCGTTTAGTAATGTTGGTTTTATATAATCGAATGCAGTTTCGTTATGAACTCCTTTATAAAAATGCAACCTTAAAAACAACTTATCACCACCAGCTACATAAATTAACTCAATTGCAAGTGTGCTTCAAAAAAATTAAATGATTATGCAACTTTTTTATTTCCAGTGCCAAAAGTAACCCAATAAAAAAAATACAAATGTCACCCGGGCGGGATGAGCCTTGAAATAATGAGGACATATTTATTATTAAATTTTCATTTCAATTAATCATTTTCGAATATAAATTTACCTAAAAATACCTTTTGATTTTAAAAGTTGTTTCGATTTCTGAACCTCCATTTGAATACTTAGTCGTTTAGTTAGTGGTTCCGTTGATAGGCTTGCAATCGCCATAGTGCAGTACGGAGAGCTTAGAATTATTTCTTATAGTTTTTTTTTTGTAGAGTGTAGATAAAATAGTGTATGCAACTGCATATAATTAGGCTTTAGTATGCTCGTGTCAAACTATTATCACAATCGGCTGCGCCTAGTGTGATAAACAGACACTCGCGTTCTAAAGCCTTCCGTTATAAGACAGTTGCATAAACTATTATTATCTCGGCAATTATGCATGCTCGAAAATAAGTTTGTTTTGGAAACTTGTAGGCCTTGCTTTGAGGCCTTTATTTTATGTGGTAGCTGTCAAACTAAAAACTCGTTTATCCCGGCAATCATTCAAGCTAGACTACCGGTTTGTTTGGGAAAGTTGTAGGTCTTGGTAAAAAAACTAAAAAAACTATTAATATATATATATGTTACGGGCAATTTGATAAGTCCGGGCACTATTAATAGTGACCGGTCAGTATTAATAATGCCCGACCTAATTGGGCAATGTGATTAAAACAGCATGATTAATTACTTTTCCCGGTCAGTATGAATAATTCCCACCCTACCTTGGGCAAAGTAATACAAATAAAGAAAGTTAATGTAATTTTTTATAAAATGAAGTTAAACTTACATTATTTCAAGGAAAAGTTATCAAAAAACAAAGTATTGAACATAGAAGTTGAATAATAAACAGTTCAAAATGTAATAACATTAGTAGCTACCTTCTTTTTATTGATAAAATTACTTAAGAACAATTAAAAATTGGTACCTGAGTAAATGAAATTAAACTTACATAATTTTTATGAAAAGTTATTAAAAATAATTAAAACATGAAAGTAAAAAATTAAACTGTTAAAAATGTAATAATATCAGAAGATGCCTACTTTTTTTTATTGAAATATTACTTAGGAACAACAGTTTAAAAATTGGTTAATGAAATTAAACTTACATAATTTTCATCAAAGTTATCAATTAATTTGACCATGTGAGTTAAAAAACAAATAGTTATAAGTGTAATAATATCAGTAGCACTATTTTTTATAAAAATATTAGGCACTTCAATAGTTTAAAAATTAGTAGACTAAGAAAAATCTACTGAAATATTTAATAACACATTGCCCGGTCCAAGTGATAAATTAAAGCTATCTCAAAGACTGATTTATTACATGGACCACGGGCACTCGGGCACTATTAATACTGACCGGTCCAAGTGATTAATTAATCACTTTGCCCTACGTTTTTGGGCACTATTAATAATGACCGGTCAGTATTAATAGTGCCCGATTAATCACGTAGCCCGTAACATATATATCAAATTCAATATAACTTAAAAATAACAATATAAAAAAAAATTCTTAAAACAATAAATTCTAATCCTAATAAAACAATTAATAAATGGACAAACCTAAAGCACCTTCACAAACTGAAAAAACTAAAAATACTATTAATATATATATATCAAATTCAATAATTTAAAATATTTTTTATTTTATGTGACATCAGCCAATCTTAAAACTCGTTTATATCGGCAAATTTTCATACTAGACAATAAGTTTGCTTGGGAAAGTTGTAGGCTTTGATGAGATCTTCATTTTATGTGACAATTTCAAACTGAAAACTCGTTTATCTCGGCAATCATTCAAGCTAGATAACCAGATTGTTTGGGAAAGTTGTAGGCCTTGATGAGACCTTCATTTAATGTGACAGCTGTCAAACTTAAAACTCATTTATCTCGGCAAATTTTCATGCTAGACAATATTATGTTTGTTTGGGAAAGTTGTAGGCCTTCATGAGACCTTCATTTTATGTGACAGCTTTCAAACTAAATACTCGTTTATAGCGGCAATCATTCGTGCAATACTATCAATTTGTTTGGGAAAGTTATTACTTTTTTCAATTGACAGTCTAGCATAAGTAATTGCCGAAATAAACGAGTTTTTGTTTGACAGCTGTCACATAAAATAAAGGTCTCATCATGTGATACAACTTTACCAAAGAAACTAAGTCTAGCGTGAATAATTGCCGAGATAAATGAGTTTTTAGTTTGAGAGCTGTCACATAAAATAAAAGTATCATCAAGGCCTACATCTTTCCCAAAACGATATTCTAGCATGCATAATTACCTAGATAAACGAGTTTTCGTTTGACACCTGTCACCTCAAATATAGGTATTATCAAGGTCTACAACTTTACAAACAAACTGATAGTCTAGCATGCATAACTTCCAAAATAAACAAGTTTTTGTTTGACAGCCGTCATTAGAAATGCTCATCTTATCAAGGCCTTCACTTTTTACAGATAAATTGATAATCTTGCATGCATAACTATATAGATAAACGAGTTTTTAGTTTGTCAGCTGTCACTTCAAATGAAGGTCTATCAAGGTCTACATTTTACCCAATAAAACTGATAGCCTAGCATGCATAGTTACCAAGATATAGTTTTTAGTTTTACAGCTGTTATCTCTAATGTAAGAAAGAAAGAAATTAAATTTATTTCGGCCACAGCACAACAAAAATCTAAGATTTAACAATCAACAAATTACATTTGTATATTAGATCTTGTATAGCTGACAACTTCCCTAAGAAAACTGATACGCAGAGCCTGTATGACCGGGGTCGAGGAGTGTAACAGACGCATGCCATGCGGGCATTTATCCACTAGAGAACACTGAAATGGATGACTACAGAACTCTGGAATGGACGAGTCTGACAAGCCCTTGGTCTTTTTTAAGTACAATAACAACCACCTACCCTGCATAGTAGGTACCAAGTAGAACCAAGTTACTTTCCTAATCTATTTCCTATCGTGTTTCTAAGAGTAGTAACTTCTTTTTTATCACCGCAACACTGAGCGTGGAAATCAAACTGACAGGCAGCCGAAGGTGACGTCGCCAGAACAGACATTGCAGCGTCGCGTCTCTTCTCGTCTCGGTTTCGTGCGGCTTCAAGATGCATCGAGCGGCATCGCGCGTTGCATCTTGATGTCGCTTTGAACTGACATTGCAGCATCGCGTATCGTCTCACCGCGTCGCTTTCAGTAGAAACTGACTCTTAGGGCGCAAAAAGATGGTCTCAGTGAGCAGGGCTCGAAAATATACGATATTTATCAAACAGTAGAGCGAAAAGATAAATCAAGCGGATGTATTTATCTCTTATGAGTCAATCATCCTTTACATTTATGTCCATATTATGCAGTATATTATGCTCTACCAAATTAATCATATGTCACGCAAAACCAAAACGAAATTAATTTGTACAAAAGAACAAATGTAACAAAAATTATGAGTTTATATTTATAGAATGTAGGTATCATAAGCAGGAAAAAAAGCAGCTGAAGAAATACGTTAATTTGTCGTGCACAAGGACAGAGGGTTCTACCATACAACTTACTAGAAGCATGTTTTAAAAGAGTTGTTTTAGTCAACTTTATCGTAATAATGTATTATTTTCAACGAAGTGCCTATGAAAATACATATCCAAAAATAAATATCATAATATCAGGAGATAAATTAATAACACAAGCTATAGGGTGCGCCTTACTGGGTATGAACGGTTGGCACTGGTACGAAAACAACCTTTGTTCATCAGTAGTAAAACGCCAGTGGCAACACTATTATGCATCTATATTTATCCCAAACTTAATGCAGGTATCAACAAAGCCGTTCGCAAAAATTGCTAGAAGTCGATTTGGGATTCGTCTATCAAATGCTTAAATTTTGTGCCGTTTTATAAATAAAATTATAAAAGAAAACTTTTTGTTTTAGCTAAATCAATCTTTACTCTTATAAAAGACTAGTAAGAATTTACTAACATTCGTAATGCTACTTGGGATCTGCTGCGTGGCGCTGTCAGTTGATGCGGTCGGGTTTTTCTACAAGACCGCAGCGACAACGACGCCGTCAAAATTTGACGGCGACCACCCACGCGTGTCGTTGTCGCGTCGCTTGGTTTTTAAGCCCACCTTAAAACTCAAAAAGTCCTCGCAATATCATTATTTGTTTTGTGTGGCACAGGAATAGTAGGTATAAGTTTTAAGCATTTAAGTAATCGAGTTGATAAGAAATTTTTTATTTACATTTGTATGCAAAATTTGGCAAAATACAGCATTATGAAGAGCTAGTATCACAAATTAGAAATACTGCGCGTCACCTAGTGTACGGGAGATTTAGGGATGGTGTACCTAAAACTTTCCAGGTAGGTAGGTATGTTTGTTCAGGCCATGAATGATGAACCAGTATGCAAAGGATTCTGATACTAAACAAAACTCAGTACTTGGACATCTATCCTATTTTATGTAGACCATTATCTAAATATATTCTAACGCAAAGTTACACGGAGCGTAAGACGTCATTGTAAAATGCGTAATGGACGTAATAAAAGTGAGTTCAGGTGATAAAATCGTTTTATCTGATGGACTCGACAACGCGACACGCGTAAAGCTGAACCTGTTAAACTCTTTAAAGCCTTTAAAGCAGGGATAGAAGAAAAGGGAAACATTGTACAAGCTAGCATGAAGAAATTGTAGAATAACAGATCTGATACGAGATAATATTACCGTTATCACCTAAAAATAATGTTATTATTTTTCAGGTGATTCTACTTTTCGTTGGTGCTATCTGTAAAATTGCGAAAATAAAGAAATAAACCAACTGTTCCATTCATACATCATGGTCGAGTAGGTGTCTGTTTTTCTATGAGACAACAGAAATTATTCCATTTTTTCCAATTTGTGTGATGATGATATAAAGTGGTTTGTTCTATATTAATAAGTGGAATAGAATTTTTTGAAAATTTGCAAAGTTTTCCACCGTAGGGCTGTCTTAAAGATCTGACAATGAGAGTTGAGACACGTAAAACTGTACCTCTTAAACTCTTGAAAGCCTTCGAAGAATGGGATTACGTTTAAAAGAGATAAAGTTTCTAGTAGCAGCTAGGAGATTGTTACCGTATCGTTTAGAGTTATTGCCATTTTTAGATCTAAGATGATAGAAAAGGTATCAATTTGAATGAAATTATGTAAAATGACATTGTTAAAGCAGTAAATTGATGATTAGTAATAGAAAAACATTGATAAGTAGAATTACTTTGCACCCAACGGACTCGACAACGCCACACCATCACACGTGTTAAACTGAAACTGTTAAACTATTAAAAGCACGGATAGAAGAAAAAGAAAACGTTTGCATAAAATAGTCTAAAAGAACATTGTGCAAGCATAAGAAAATTGTAAGAATAGAGATATATAACCTAACCGTCGCCACCCGCTTATTTCTAGTGATCCCACTCTACAATTTGAGAAACTTTTCATCGCAGCCGTCTGCAAAACCTCGTACTTTTATAAGTATAAATCGGCCTGTTCCATACAGTTTGGTTGAAAATGTGTATATATTTTTCTATACCCGGTTTTTATATAGGTAGCTAAAAATGAAAGAATAATTTGTTCACATTGACGTAAGAGATTACATTGTAAAAGCCTATCTGATGGACCGATGGACCTAACAGCATGACACGCGTAAAGCTAATCATCATCTGCCTGCCCTTATCCCAATTTATTTGGGGTCGGCGCAACATGTCTTTTTCTTCCATTCATCTCTATCACCAGTCAAATCCTCACTTACGCCTTTATTTTCCATATCGTCTTTTATACAATCCATCCAAACTTTTCTAGGCCTTCCTCTTCTTCTGCGTCCATCCACATTCATGTTCATCACTTTCTTTGTTACATGCTCTTCATCTCTCCTCATTACATGCCCATACCAAGATAAACGATTCCCTCTCATTTTCTCTGTCACTGGCGCTACTTTCAAACTCCCTCTAATATACTCATTCCTTATTTTATCCATCCTTGTCACACCGCACATCAGTCGCAACATTCTCATCTCAGCTACATGCAGTCGTTTTTCATCCGTCACCTTAGCTGGCCAACACTCTGATCCATACATGACATTAGGTCTCACCACCGACCTATATATCTTGCCTTTCAATTTGAGAGGCATTCGGCGGTCACACACTGTGCCTGTAACCTGTCGCCATTTCATCCATCCCGCATTTATCCTGTGCCTGATTGTTCGGTCTATTTCGCCATCACCTTGTACGAGCGAGCCGAGGTACCGGAAGTCGGAGCAGACTGGTAAGGGTTCGTCACTGAGCGCTACCGGAACAAAACTGGAGAGACCGCCGAAATCGCAAAACATTTGTTCCGTTTTGGTTCTGCTAATTTTCAAGCCAACACTCTCCAGCTTCTCCTGCCATCTTTGCAGTCTGTTCTGTACCTCTTGTCCACTCTGCGGCCGACCGGACCTGTGTACTAGATTTACTGTACATTGCACGTATCAACTCTACATACTTCCCTGGCACACCTTTCTCTTTCAAAGCCCACCACAAAACCTCTCGGGGCACTCGATCGTATGCCTTTTCGAGGTCAACGAACACCATGTGCAAGTTTTTTTGGGCACTTCTGTATTTTTCGCACAGTTGGCGAAGTGCAAATATGGCATCCGTTGTTCCCCGGCCCGGCATAAACCCGAACTGGTTTTGCGTAATTTCACATTCCCCTCGCAATCGTCTCTCTATCACCTTCTCCCATACTTTGAACGTATGTGACATGAGCTTTATTCCTCGGTAGTTGCCACAGTCCTGTACATCCCCCTTGTTTTTATAGATGGGCATACACGCGTAAAGCTAAATCTGCCTTTTAAAGCCTTCCAAGAAACGAATTACGTTGAGAAGAGATATTGTCACTAGGAGACTGTTATCGTAGTGTTTAAAGGTATCGTCGTGCTTTAAGGAGCAGGGGTAAAAATAAAATGTTAAAAATTTGGATTAAAAAACTTCATGGGACAAAGGGCAAAATTGCAAAACCAATAATTATACACCAATCTATCGTCACATAAAAAGAATATTCTGTACTACTCTCAGTATGAACAACTACTGCTTTTGCAGCACGTAATACCGGAAGTTACAGTTTTCTGTACATTTTCATACACTAAAGTTTTGGCAGAGATTTTCTAATAAAGTTTGTTTTCCTGAATGATCCTGATACAAACTCTTTAAAAATAACCCAATCTATGACAATGCCAACTAGTAGATGATAACTACTAACTTGAAGTAGGTTAAGTAGTACACCTATCCTACTTCAAACTAAAAACTCAAATACAACTCCCTATTATTTTAAAAGAACGATAGTTACGGTTTGTTTTGCATTGCAAAGCAGGTCGGAACAAAAAGACCTAGCTGTAGATACATCGAAGAGCACTCGGCTCCATTAAAATACTCTTAAATAACTAAAGAGACACTGATAAATGTGCATGCATGATTTATTCGAGAAGCTTTGACCGCAATGTAGAGCAATACCGCAGCATAGTAATTCCTCGTTTATATGCGCATCTTGTGAACGAGTTGAGTAGTCGGACTTACCAACTAGGTAAGACGTTTTCTTCAAGATATGATGGAAGTAGGTATCTGCCTACAGTAGCGCCAGATCCAAAACAGGAATCGTATCAGTCTTCTGTCGAATTTGGGAGCATTCTAGCCTTACGTAAAATTAGCCTAATTGTCCAACTGCGACGCATTCTAGTCTACTCTCATGCTTCGAGCAACTCATCTTCCGTCCCGTAGTCCAGCGTTCCTCCAAGACTCTCATGAAACAATACCGTCTCTAGTTTTTGTTTCATTGAAAAAGCAAAAACAACCGTAAATGATGACATCACTTTTGTTGACGTAAGTTAAATTATTACCTGCCTAGTTGCCTACCATACTGACCAATCACGAGATCAATTTTGAAACCCTCAATGTAGATACAATATTTTGTTCCATCATGGTATGTTTTTCCTTACAATTCGTAGAAACAAGAGTGTTTATTGCAGATAACAAGTCCAATTCCGGGAGGGTTCCGTATTTTACAAAAATAACTTGGAAAACATCTTCTTACAAGGGCTCCCAAGGTAATGGGGCAATTAGAGTGACGTCGGCTAAAACTTTTGACAGTTTTACGAACGTACCCAAATTAATGTCGCGCACTCCCGCTGCCGCTCCGCTTCGAAATTTGAATTTTAGTTTGCGTTGAGTCAGCTAATTGATTTGTTTTGTATCCAGCCAGTTTCAATTTGAGTTCGATTTGATTCGAAATTCGAAGTTTGTTTAATTTTTACGAATTCTGCTGATTTCTATTTACCAAGCAACAACAAAACACGTGAATTTTTTCATTGCAGAACATTTCAACCAAGCAAGTTTCAACGACGAAATCCACTGTAAAAAAGTGTTGGCGCATATAGTGTTTTTGTATAGGTAATACACATACCCCAAGCTGAAAGCCCCTTTTATTAACGCTCTAAGTACTACCTACCTAATACGAAATTCTAAGGAAGCTTTTACTCAAATACGCTTTCTAATTTTCAGTCACAAAATAATTCGAGGTATCGTCATGTAAGTAAGTATTGCTTCCTTGTAGGTACTTTTCTACGAATTTCACGGTGAGAGAATTTGTGGAAATTGGGGACGCATGATATAGGTAATGTTATTACTTAAACAGCGCAGCTCGTTATTTTCTTCTGAGAAAACGTGTTCAAATATTTATTATGTTTAAATTGTGACTAAGCAACAAATAAATATATTCTAAGAAGCCCAAAAGTCTTTTCATTAAAATATTCCTATTTTTTTAGCACCTGGATATGAAACTTATTTTATTTGATAGGTATGCATTGGACAATAATATTTCCGAATAGGTACAATGTTTTTCACAGTTTTTGCAACTTTTTAGCTAATAATAAGGTATCAACTGGAGAACTAATGTCGCCACTCGTGGATGCACCTTTTTCTGTGATTGGTTGAAAATGTCTCACTGTCAAAGTTTGTCGTTGCGTTATTTAGGCAAAAATTGCGCCTGCTGCTATCTGCGATAAGCTTTGAGTTTTCTTCTCTATTATTGAGGTCCTAAAGTAAATATTTTTACTACTGATCTTGATGATGAGTTATTCTTTTTGCGTAAAAAAAAACCAACTAAACAAACATAACCGAACCGAGTCGATAAAAGCCTACAAACATTCGGCAATAAAATAAATAAAGCAGAACAACAATTTTAGAAGTTACAGTATCATATTGCTTCGGTCGATTCCGAAACTTTCCCCTTGTGTTCACCGCAATTTTTCGTGTCATTGCTCTTTGTTTATTTATATGGCGAAGTTTGATCGAAATACTCGTTTTGTATCAACGCAGTTGACACTAGAAACATGGATTTATGAAAACTTTTCATTGATTCTGGGCGGGTAAAATACCTGTCAGAATTTAACAAAACGTCCATTATTTTCATCTAAAAGTATCTAGTAGCGACGACTCAGCGACATCTGTAGAAAGTATTTTTTCAATTATCTCATTTTCAATTTATGAGAATAATATTGCGCTGTAAGTGCATTTTAAATTCCAACACATTAAAAGTATATTGTCAAGAAAACAGACCTATTTTCGATTTGGAATTGATACATTGAAGACTATTTATATCCATCGGTCCTTTTTCAGGCTCCGCGCGGCTTGATAAGCCAATATGTCGGAGTACAACATCCTCGACAGATGTCCTCGCAAGTGGATATTGCATTAGCTAACCCTCGCTACCCTGAAGCCTTTTCTGGACAGGTTTCCGATTAAGTTGGTTACACACTGGAAAAGCGATAGTTTTACAAGTAGAACGGTTTTACAAATTAAATTTTACGCAGCTTGAATGGGACCTCTTGTTTGCAATAAATCGTTTTTCTTTTTCATTTACTTAGGTTCTTTTTATCACTACTCAAACATCCGTTGAGCGTTGCACTTGTGCAAACTTTCAGTGTGTTATTTAGAACCTAGGACAAATGACAAAAAAAAAGATATAGGTATTGCAAGCGAGAGATCTACATTCAAGCTGTGTAAAGTTCTACGGGGTGTAACGAGCAGCTCTCCAAATAGTCTGATGCACCTTGCAGTTGTAAAATCGGTATCCTTCCATATAAAATCACTCAAGCTACAACATACAAGATTTGTATTTCTTCTTCATCTTCATCGAGTCGATAGTAACAATTTAAATAACTTTTGACCAGCGATTTGTATTTAAAAACCGATTCTTGTTGTTAGTTTATCAAAAACGTTTACTGACAAAGTTGTTTAGCTTTAGGTCTAGAACACAGACATATCTCTAACACTGTAATATTCTAGGCATGTCGTCTCTGCATTATGAAAATTAATAGTTATGAAAACATTTACGACGTCGCAGACATGCAGTTAGTAATTTCTTTGTTAGAACTCCTAGGCTTGTTACATTAGCATTTTCGTAAAATTGTATTCAAATTCAGGAAGTTTGTGCAATTTCGCTCATTACACATGCGTCTTCACGCTCGCAGTTTCCCACCTGTGTCTTGGAATTCTCCTAATAGCTATCCTAGCTAGCTACCTCGAGTTCCTAACTAGCTTGGTGCCAAGGTGTAAGAAACATATGAGAGGAATAACTAGGTTGTCAACCAGAATGAAGTCACGAAGAAGTCGTCGAGGTAGATTCGGTAAATTTACAAAAGAAAATAAAACTACTTCAAGAGATTGCGGTGCGCGGAGTTGTGTTCGTTTTGAATGGCTACGCGCCACGAGCTTAACACTCTTAGAACTCACGTAGAACCAGTTTTTCTTAATTGATCTGTTTCCACTTTTATAGGTACTTACCGTTTTTGACATTTTTGTTTACACATGCATGCTACTCTTTTTGTTTTTCATATTTTTCATTTATTTACTGACCTGTCTTTGAATCAGTTCCTTGCTCTAAGACGTGGTAGCGAACGAGCTAAATTTTCTTCATCATATAATTGGAGCGCAAACTTCTATCATTAGTCTGAAGTTGATAAATGCAACTTCAGTATCGAATGCAATTTATAGTTCGGTACAATTAAGTTAAATAAAACTAGGTGGAATAACACGAAGTCGAAGCAATTATTTTAATGCATCAATCTTTTTAAAACTTTGATTAGTTTCAATATCATCATTTCAATCAGGCAATATATCTATAAGGTCCTACTGAATTCAGTGCAAATACTTATGTTCAGGGTGTGGTCTACTCGTGAATCAGCAAATATCTATAAGATCCTACTAAATTAAGTTCAAATATGATCAGGGTGTGTTTTACTAGTGAAACAAACAACTTTCACCAAGGAAAATAGGTCGAAATACTCGTATTTTTAAAAAATTGGCCCTCCCATTGAATTCTACCCGTTTGTGTCGTAAAAATCGACTGAGGGATAAATACCCAGGGAATGGGCAGCAGCATTCCCTGCGAATCAAACATCTTACACCGCCTGCCAAGCGCGGTGAGTATTTCAATACCCGCCCGTTAAGGGGAGGCCCATGTCCAGCAGTGGACTGTTGTGGCTGTTAAGGCCCATAGAAATTGACCCGGTCGACTTCGACTAGTACATATTATATGGGAGGTCCAAATTGGTGAGATCCATCCACTAGCCTTGACGGTGTCATCCGACCACCAGACTGTTGGTATGCTCTGTGTTCATTTTGGTCCTGTAAGTAGTCGGTAAATGAGTATGTGGTGAGAGATTATGTGTTTGTGTAAATCAATGTTGCTAATTATCCATAAAATCATTGACCCTATCTTAATTCGGTTTTCAGTAATAGACTAAGGTTATTTAGTTGTTCACTTAAATAAGAACACTCTGCAGTCAACCGCCGTTGAATTTTATTATATTGTTTTTACTTGTTGTCGTTGCTACACTGACGGTTTGCAAATCACCTTAATTTTAATTCCATAATTTTTGAGAACTATTCAAACCTATAATACAAAAACATTCATGTCATAATGAATCTGTAAAACAAAAAGCCAATCGTCCTAGTATTTACGACGAGCGTAAAGAGGACAAAAAAGGCAGGTAGGAAGTAGGCAAAGCAACCGGACCCAGACGAGACAGTGCTTGTACAAAAGCAACTAAAAATACTAGTTAAAAAGCGTAGTTTTAGCTGGGAGAATGTTTGCTCGACCCACTTTATTAGGCCCAGTGGGTAGGGATGCCACTAAAAAAGCGGATTTTTTAGAATTCGATGGGATGGAAGTTACGGTGATAATGCTTATTGGTAGAATAACGAATAGGAACAGACAAGACACGCATATTTTGAGGTCATCTGAGGAAACGAAACTTTTTGATCTTAAAAGATTTTCAATTTGAATGAGTGAATTGAAGCCTCGAAGGAAAAAAGCGGTAAGCGAGTATTTGTAACAAATATGCGTATAAAAAAGCTCTGACACCCTTCATTGAATGGATTGTTTGGATGGATCATTTGTCGACTCGGTATCCCATACATAAACATGCACTGTATTAGTGGTAGGTATCAAAATGTACGACAGTGACGGACAGTGCACCGTCCAAGTTTTAGGCATATTTGCGCTATTATTACTGACCTACTAGTAGTATTGTTAGAGACTGGAGCCTAAACTAAGCTTTTGCGAGCAAGTAGATGCATTTCATGGCTCTACCGCTGCGCTTGCAACAGTGAGTTCCAGCACAGTGCGGCAGGCTTGTTTATTTAAAACTTTTTTCCGCTAGGTGTGCAGCTTTATTCTGCAATTTGATGACGTCATCACCAGCTCGACGCGATACGTTTTGAATGAATGAATCGCATTTGTGATGGACTAACTGGGACAGAAATGCTGCGACACTTTTCAAAAATATCGTGTTAACACATTTCATTAATGCAAATTTGCGTTAAGTGCTTGTACAAAGTGCGTGTAACCGAATTATGCGAACATTATCTACAAAACCGATCTTAGCTTTAGCGTCGCATTACGCAAAAAATATTTTCTTCCTATGAAAGTGTCATTTTGATTTATACACCAGCTGGTACTCAGTCCCACTGCTTTTTACCTGTGAAAAATATTTTTCTGCGGCCTCGGCTCTTAAAAGATCATCTATCTTCGTCTCCGTCGCACGTTGGTCTACTAATTGATTATTTTTGTTATACACATTTAATAAATTTGAATTTAATGGTCTGGTAGAATCCATATTATACAAAATGTACGACATGTCCGCTGGCTTGATATGAGTCAACGTGAACAAAAAACCATTTCAATATACGCCACGACCAACAAGCATGCTGACTGTCTACTTTTTGATTTTCTCTTTTATTTTTAAGATACATCCTCTATTTTTGCCTATACAAATACGTAGATGACTTGGCCTAATTTTTATTTACCCCAAAAGTTACCTACTGTTTACACCGAATTTCCGAAAATCAAATTATTCCAGTTCAGTAGTAAGGGGTAGGTACTTAGTGAAATCATTTATTGATGAGTTGAGTTTGACCCTAATTCCGGAGGTCCATTCCTCCACCGCCCGCCGGGTCCGTTATCACGAATGAGGCACAAATGAAATCCGTTATGATGGTAATTTCTCAATATTAACCACGCTTATCCCGCGAGATGGCGAAATTACACTGTCGGAATTACAGTGTGGGCTTTCATAAAAATAAACTGGTCCATTATAATCCAGCAATATCTTCAACGTTCATAATAAGCATGGCCGTGATAACGTGAATATTCTTATTTGGTTTGAAGATAGGTACTCCGAAATTATGTTGAAAAGATTTAATATCTTTTGTTAGGGCGGATTCAACATCCTCTAAGCGCTTGCTGAGCGTGTCTACTTGCAGTGCGCTGGTTAAGAGCGGTCGTAATCGTAACGTGTGGTGAATGCGTAGTCTGCGTGTATGACATTAGTAATTACACGCGCGTAACACGCGTATACGTCTGAATACTCCTTTATTATAATACAAAATGAAGGATCATTTTTAGGGTTTCGTAGTCTACTAGAAACCCTTATCATTTCGGTAAGTTTGTCTGTCTGTATGCCGCGCCCTCATAACTTCGTCAGTTTTGGAGCAATCGACATCAAATTTGGTGTAAAGATAGATCGTGTTGACCCAAATTTAAAAATGTTGAGATAAAAATATTTTTATAGTTTTTTGGACCCCCTTCCCATACATGTGAAAGGGGTCCAAAAAAATAATTTTTCCACCTGTAATATTGAATTGGGTATCGTTGAATAGATATTTTAAAACTAAGGGGAGGTTTCTTTGAAACAAATTCTCTAAAATGTTTCTGTCTCGAGATATTTGCTTTTAAAAGGGGCGTTTTTGAGCCATAATTTGTTCCAGCTGTAACTTCTAAAGTACGCATGTTAAAAATTTGAAATAAATATGGAATATTGTTCTTAATATGAAGTTACCATGAAGACTTTAACGAATACAGGACCACTTAAGATTAAGGAAATATTAAAGTTTATCAATTTGCGGTTGGTAACCATACAGCTGCAAACAAACGAGCAAAAAAATTAACTTTGTAACGCTGAAAGATACTAAGACGTTGACTAACTACGAAACCCTATTTGTGAGCGTGTCCTACACGCTCTTGGCCGCTTTTTTAAATGCCTGGTGGGTAAGTAATTACCTAGTTTTTTAATTCGCTATAAGCGATAGGTACCTCTATGATAGGTAAGTTTTCTACTAGAACATTCAAGGTGGGATCGACTCTCAACCGTATAATTTGGAATGAAATGATATTAAAACAATTAAGTTCTTTCCATTTAATCACAAAGGTACAAAATTTAAACCAATATGTATTTCAAACTAGACCAACTGAATGGAAATTAAATTTGTAATAAATAAATCTTTTTTATATCCGAACAGAACATGCGCAGTGCTTAACTGCACATGAAATTGGCAAAGCAATATACTGACTTATAGCCAATCTGATGCCAAACAATAGATACCTATAGGTAAAAATATTTACAACACATCTATCAAGTCCTTTATTTTTAATAACATAGCTTTTCAGAAAGTTATCTATGGAAACCAGTGAAATATTAAAAACATTATTTTTCAAGTAATAAAATATACCTCTAAATAGGTTACTTAGAACTTTAAACCGTGTTTTGTTTCTTATTGTGAGTTATTGACACTAATTAAATAACTAGACAACTTCGCATCAACCCACAAATATCATAGTAGGTAGGTATATGAGCACGCCAATGTGTACTAAGTGGAATGGTTAGATAAAACATGTGTATGGTTGGTTGGTATAAGTATGATGCTAGAGACGAGTCTTTGAGTATTGTGAGTCAATGTCCCATTTGCCTACTTACGAGATACAAAGTCCAATAAACAGATTTTATTTAGGTAGATTGTTATTCTCCATTCGTATTCTTCTGTAGTTTATCGTGAGTTTTATACGCACCCGACGATATTGCGGTTTGTGGTAACAAAGTGCGGCCGTTCGAAAAGGCCGTATTTGACAGCTGTCAAAATCATGCTAATGCTATGTATGACATAAGGTCTTTCCCTCAAAAGAGATGTGAAACGAGAGGCTTTTCCAGCTCAAATAAAGAATAAATAAATAAACGTATGGTCCATTTTTGTTTGTTGACATGTCTTCTAGTTTGGGTTTGATAGCTATCAAATATGCCATATTCGAACGGCATTAGATACTGTTCAACCGCAATCTAATCGGCCCACGTTGTTTCTGTTTTTGTATGGGATTTCATGAACTCTTCGTAAAAATAGCGGATCCGAGAAAACACCAGAAAATTTAGCTTTACGTGTGAAAACGCTGGTTGCAACCATCGTACGTTGCTGCGAGTTGGCACAGCGGTCCAACGGTTAATGCTTTATTGGATCGTCGCCATCAAACTACCACTGTAAAGCGTACCCCACTTAATACTGTGTCTTACGCAATGACATTTACAAGTTTTCAGGCGGAATATTAACGACTTAATATCTTTCTAACATATCCCAGGTTCGGCATTTATTTCGTTCAGAGTTTGAGTAGTGTCTTTCATAGGAGTGCTGCAGTGTAATTTACTTCACGAAGATGCATTGGAGGTTATTTCGTTTCAAGAAACCTGTCTTCAGGTTTCAGTAGACGTCAAATTTGTAAACTAAGATAGTAAAACTTAACCTACATTTAATCGTTTAGTTTCTCCTAAACCTCCGAAACTGTACGAAACAAAACGTTATCTGTGTATCGTTATACGATGCAAGAGAGCACACAAAGCGCCGGTCTCGGGCTGCGGTTGAGGTTGCAGACCGCATCGTCTACTTGTTACGCTGCGTTCACATACACGACAACTCTAGTTTGTTCTGTTTGTGTGGAGTTTTTTCAGTCTTCTTGCTTTAGGTACCAACTTAATACTTGAAAAAGAGAATAAGATACTGAGCTTTCGCTTCTCTATAGAGGCTTAACGTGATGACAAAATTAAGCCTGCTGCACCAACATTTGTCATGGTGGCTTTTTACCACGACATGTATTTTAAAAATATGTACGTTAGGTATGTAAGACAAGGAGGTATGCAATAAATGATGGCGGTACTCTTAGTTTATTTTGGTTTGACTACTTTCGCACATTATGGTAGGCTTTCGAAAGAAATTATAGAACAACAAGCATGAGGTACATTGTTTATTGTCACTCTGCTTTGGTGTCTTTTCTCATTCGTGTTATAAAGATAAACTTTATTACAATTTGTAATTTTACACTCCAAGAGCCCTCCACCAACGTCTAACTTCCATAATATCCATACGTAATTCATAAGCTGAAACTAAGTTGACACATGAAGCACCTCAAGTTGAACTACTCTCGGGTGGGTTGTCAGTCATAGTAATTTAAGTTTCGCTTTGACTTTGAACAATATTATTATTATGAGTACTAAGTATTATCCTGTTCGTTGCAGAACAGTTTTCATTTACTCAAGAGACTCCAAAATCAAATCAGTATTCATAGGCTACGCCTTATAAAAATGTAAAGGTCTGAGGCTCTAGAAGTAATGAACAATCAGACATGAAATAGAAAAACCATCCATTTTCTTTTTTGTTAAATCTGAATAGCCCACAAACAATCCTGTAGTCCCAGTAAAAAAAAATGGGTTAGGCTTGGGCAAAAAGTGTCGTTTTCCTCGTCTACTCTTATAATTTCTCGGACCACATTGGCTGTAGAAAGAAAACGCTGTAACGCGCTTTATATAACTTTCGAAAGTTATACCGTAGTTTTTCACATATTTCGCCTTTCGTTGGTAGAAATAGGAACACCTACCTTAAACAGAAGTGGGTAGGTACCTATAGCTTCCTACTGGACTATCGCCATGACATAAGCCAGGGTGCTTTACTTATCTTAAAGCTATAAAGTAAGTTAGGTACACAGTGGCACCGGCCAAGCTAAGTTATTTGGCAACCCTCCAAATTCATCTCCAAGTGCATATGCGTTCGAAAAACAAAAGATCAAAATGTGAGGATTAACGAGATTGAAATTTGATCAGTTTAGTAATACGGTACTCTCCAGAAATTGTTTTTCTGATTTGATAAAGGTACCTTCTTAAATAAAATCAGCTAAAATATTTCAACTTTTTCGTTTTCTTCTAACCTTTGTCACAAAAAGAGGTCTGTAGCTTTCGATTGCTGTATTTCTTTCCCGTAACTTGCAGGTAGGTGGATACTGTCGGTAGCACTTCGAGGTACCTATAAAAGGTTTATCGTGTTCTGGTTTTTCATACAGCTGCTAAGAAAAACCAGTTTAAGTTGATCTCTCAAAAGCGTAGGTTGTGGTGCTGTACGTTTGTAGGAAAATTTATTTCCTTGCAGACAATGGTTAACAAAAGGCTTTAATATCCCATTGTAGAAGACGTCTAGGCGAGTATTTGTGGCGCTATGATCTTCAAGATATTGAAACGTGAAGTTGTCGCTATTGTCATACACTACCTAAGATTATCTAAGTTCCTTTTAAATATTACTAGTTTTAATATTAAAAATCTTGATCACTGTCCCATACAATGGCCGTGTGATGCCGGCCTAGAATAGCATAACCCCAATTCTACCCGTGGGTGTCGTAAAAAGCGACTAAGGGATAATTATCCAGGGAATGGGCAGCAGCGTTCCCTGTGAATTAAACATCTTGCACTGCGCTCGCCAATCCGCCTGCCAAGCGTGATGAGTATGGCAACACCCCCCAATACGGGGGAGGCCCATGTCCAGCAGTGGACTGTTGTGGCTGTTAAGGTAAGGTACCATACTGTAACTATATTTCTACCTACCTAATAAGATCTTTAAAGGATTTATCAGTGTAAAACTTGGCCTTTGATACCTAACTCGTCTAGTGGATTTAGTTCAGACTCTACGTTGTGAGATTATAAGTACACGCGTTTCTACATAAGGAAAGAACATAAAATAGGGAAGCTGGAACGGAATACACAACATTATTATAAATTAAAATAAGCGTCCACTTAGCTGTAATAACTCCAGACGTCCTAGACCGCACATATTGATCTGAAGCCATCGCGGGTCTCGTTCTGAGCTGGCAGCGTTGACTCGATTAGCTCGTAGTCTTACACGGCCTAGCGGTCCTTTCTTCGTGAACGGCTGCTTTACCAGTTTTATTAAGGGTAAAAGAAAACAATAATATCACGGTTGTGCGATGATCGACTCGAACGGCGGCTAGTTACTCGTGCTGTAAGAAAAGAGTATGTCACGACTTCCCAGGGAAAGGTTAGGTTTTGATAGAGACCTCTAGGTCTAGAAAGGGAATAAACAATCAGGAATTATATGAGCCTCCCAACACGCCTGATAGCTCAAACCAATCGCCTCCCTTAAAGGTTCACCTATTCAACCCCCTAATCTAGCTAAATTTCAAACCATCTCGCGTACTCTCAGATCACCTCAAAATACTTCACTCTCATCGCTAAACTTTCATTCATCCTTCCAGGCATCCTCCCATAACAATTACCTACGGACTGCAGTCCATTGTACAATTCTAGACTTTGCAACAATGCATAACCATTCTCATATGTATCTGATCAACACTACGCTCTCACTCAGGACCCAAATTAATGAGCAAGGACATTCGGATTATTCGAAACATGTTCGAGTCGCAAATGCCCATACCTGGATGAACGCAGCTCGCCAGATGTCTATATGCATATGTCAAAATGGCGATACATCAATTGGTCAGTCTCTAACTCCTATTCGAGAAATTGTTGTCGAAAAATAATTCAAAAAAAGAAAACCGTCAACTTTAATATTCAGTGCCCTTTTTAACGTGTCAGCACCAAATGTTAAAGTGTACAAATAAAAAATACGTTTAATATTGAACGGAAGATATAAAATAAATACATAACAGAAGGTCAAATGATTCACCCGTCACATTCAAACACATACATTAACTCTGTTTCACTTCCCTAAAAACCTAGGCTGCGATAATCTGGAGTCCCTAATTTTTCTATCCATAACCAAACACTTCCGGCGGCTTCCTTGCGTTCCTGTTGAAACAATAAAATGTCAATCACACGGCAGGAAAACTCTAAGGAGCCTAACACAAATCTACCGCTGAAGCTGCGTCCGAGGCCTCGCTGGACAGCTGTTAAAAATACAACAAAACCCGTTCGACGACGCCCAGGTCCGATGCACGCGGATGACTCTGTAAAAGAGGATAGTTGATTAATTCACTGATTTGACCCGGGGACGCTTAATTACGCGCGAACCGCCCCGTGTTCGTAAATTTTCCGCCGTGCCTTTAACCCGGCGCCATCCACGTTGGGTCAAATTGACCCGTCATTTTTTATTTTGCCGGTATTTTCAAGATAAGTTGTACACAGGATGTTGATTCTTTTAGTAGCTGGAGATAAGACTTTGTTTTATTCATTAGACAGTGCATCACAATCGTCGTGTGACATTTACGAGAGATAAACGCCTGCAAAGTTCAAAAAGGTATGTTTGACCCAACGTGGCTTTCGATGTCATCATTTTATGCCATTATAGCGTGACAACTTTTTTAATTATTTGGTCGAAGAATCGCCACCCAAGCTTCTGGTGTCCGCAAAAGGTGTCTAGAATGTCCAGCATAAAAAGACAGAAAGACCACCAATACCTGTCATGGATGTCAAAAGTTTATCTGCCCGCAACACATCATTCTGATGTACGCAACATATGCAAATTTGAGGATTAAAAATAATTAATGTTACAGAAGATTCTCTCATTATAAAATGTACTATTTACATTAAGATCTAAGAAAGCCTAGCCGTATTTCCTAAAATAATTGTTAAAAAAACTATATTTTCATACTTTAAAAGAGTTAACCTATTTTATTTGTTACAGTTTTTGAGTGATTTATAAAAACAAATAATAAAAGCTGTTACTTTTGTATTTTGATGATGTTTTTATTTTTTAGGCAAAATATATGAATAATAGCATTCATAAACAAAGGTTTTTATGAATATTTTCAACTCGTTTCCAAAATAGACCATGATATAAATACGGGTTTTCTTGACCCAACGTGGATCTTAATGTAACATTTTGCCACCTGGACGACGCCGGGTTAAAACAATTCCGCGCGTTATCGTTTCACCAGGCTCGGGGCTTGACTGCCCTTCGCATCGCTCAGCGACAACAAACCCAAAACAAAATTATTATTGCAATCATGCAGGTAGGCTGTTTTAGTCTTTATTCCCTAGCAAAAAGGTCCAGCCAGATGCGATTGCATCTCCTTTATCCCGGGTGCGTCTACGCACGTGTTATTTACTGGTAAATGGTGCCGATTCTTAAAGCGGGTACGTATTCTTAAGACGATGACTTCTAATCAGTCCCGCGTAGAAAATATAATAATCTACTTTATAAAACTGTGCGAATTAATATTCGTTACAGTACGCCCCTACGAGTGAAAAAAATGCGAAGAATCGAATACTAGGAACTCTTATGTGCAACTTTGTTGATAATGCATATCCCAATCTATCACGTAAACTTGTCTAGTCTTCACGCCCCTAATATATCCATTTCGTTAGAATTCCTCAATCATTATACAACCTCGTCTCCTATTCATTACTAGATAACCTACTTACTTACTCACTTGAAGTTATTCAGAATAAAGACTCTGACTAAAGGTTTCACTTTCATTCTTCGAAAGTCCCCCTTTTTCGGTTTGCTCAATAAACAAAAGCATTGCTACTATGCAGCACTAGCCCCTTTGTTTTTTTTTCGCTTTCAACTATCCGCTTTAATTATGACCAGTCAAAAGTAGTATGCTCTCCCAAGTTCACAGAAAAAATGTTTTTTTTCTAGGTACGTAACTCAGATGTCCATGTTGATGGAAACATGTGCTTGAAAACTTAACGTTTAACGTCGAGACATTGCATGTCATATGTCAAGCAAAAAATTTTGCATCTCAGAAATTTAGATTGTGTACAAAAAAATAACTTATTCATTTGCAGGATGCAACTTAACACCATGACATAAATTACTTTTATTATATGTTCAAGTGTGTTAGGTCGACCGCTCTTACAAGTTTTAAATAAGCATATGTGAACCCAAATTCCACGGTCCCTCAAGAGCATAATTAATTTTAAATATGTCAAGGGAAAAAATAAACGCCTCTCAACCAAGAGCTGTGAGAAACGAAGTGGTCGCCTTAGCAATAACTGATAATAAATAATGCCCACTTGTTTAACTAATAGCAAAGCTTTGGACGTTTTCTGAATTTATTGCCGGTTTATAAAAACAAAATGGGATTCTGGATGATTCTTTTCTACTGGAATAGGTTACTTGAAAACACGTGTCAGCGTTCCACACCACAAGCAGTCGCTGGTCATAACCAAAATACCCAGAACAAGCAACTAAGGGATAAATGCAAAAAAAAAAACGGTCGCCAATGTTCTACAAGTACGAACAAGTTTTTAACATGCTTGATTGTATTGTGACCGGCGTATCGGCTTTCTAATTTTTATGACGATACCGTAACTTAGGGTAAAACAACAGTGATACTTATGTGAGGTTTAAAAACTCCAATCAAGAATCATCTCACTTCATAATAAATTCGCACCTGTTATTCTCATAAGCATAATACCATAACACGCCCCTAATCATCAAAGCCATTATGTCCACTGCTGAACCATAATCCTTAACTCAAAACATACATACATATTTTGCTAATTTAGCATAATATTTAAACTACGAACATTATATACCTACTGCAACAAGATCTCTTATTCTTAAAGAATTACGCGCCCCTAACTTTCAAAAACCATAAATTATCCACTGCCGGACAATCAAACATTCATACATACCTACTGTCATGTAGGTATGGCAACAGTTCTGAAAAATTATATCATCTCACCTCACAATTAATTCTGTCACTTTGACAATAATTTACACGCCCCTAACTGTCAAAAGCCATGAGGTATCCACTGCCAGACAACCAAAACATTCCTACCTATATACTGTAATGTAGGTATGGTAACAGTTCTGAAAACCCACACCCATTATTTCAACTCACAAGTAATTCTGTCGCTTTTAAAATAATAACACCCTCCTAACTATAAAAATTTTAAAGATGTCCACTGCTGGACAGCTATACATACATACATACACACATCACGCCTTCATCCCTGCGGGGTAGGCAGAGCGTCAACGGCCATAAAATACGGTCGTTATCGCCACGTCTAAAAAATATTTGAAGGCCGCTTCAGCCATTGTCGTATATCGCTATAGTGACAGGTTGTCAGCATGACAGGACAGCTATATAAGTATATATAACACAATATAGATATATATCTAGTTAGGTATTCCATTCGCAATCTGAACAGGTCGATAATGAGATCCACAAGTTTAGTACATCGAAATGAATCCTAAGGTCTACTTAGCATCCAGATTTATTTTAACCCCGCGAAAATTCATCTAGCTTCCTTTTCAACCTAAGTTTACCAACTAACCAAGCGGCACTGCTAATGAACTACCTACTTGCCTAAATCAGAGATAAAAGAATACCGTCGTACAATTATTAAAGAATTTTAGGGTTCCCTAGCTTTGAAACAAACCCATTTGTTGGATGTAATAAGGTGAAACATCAAAGAAAGGACTACGATGGCCTCTTAGCACATTACGGAACCCCTTGAATGCAAAATCGAATTGCATTTGTTTGGCTATTTAACTGTAGTTCCTTTGTTTAATAGATCCTTTGTATCTCATAACAATACTCCGTCCGTAAGCTAAGAATTCGACTGCAGGATAATGGATGATCATAAAATGCATGCCACAAACATAATTTGCGTTAATAATCCCTAATCGCTTTAACGATAAACAAGGTTTTTTAATTTTTATAACCCAGGTACCTATGAAATCTCTTCAGAATAAAACCAATTTAGTCTTCTGTCGTATTCACAGTAAACCGCGATAGCTCGTGACTGAAATCCAGCTTCCTATTACTAGGTATTTATGAAATTTCAATCAATAAAATATCAGTAAGTTTTTTTTTTCCCAAAGTACTGATACAAGCAATGTGGTAGATACACATACCTACCGTTTCTCTAATAGGCAAAAGAATATATATACCTATTTTAATTTTGTTTTACGTTATGGTTCAAAACTCTTTAATCATTTCAAATGCTTTAAAACATTAGATTTTGTGTACGCTCATCCATGTCTTTCAAGAAGAAAAGATTTGTTTGTAAAGCCGCCTTTAATTACTTTACTGACTTTACTGTAGGTGCCTACCAACTTTTACAGCAACAATAGCCTGACCTTTTTTTTCTATCTAGCGTCGGACTCATTCTTTCTATCTGTGAGTGAACAATACTAATTTGAACAATACAACAAAATTGGGAATCTAAATTACAAAATTTCTTGTACACATTTTTTTCTACTTTTAGTAAGTAACCCAGTTTCTTTGATACGTGTTCGAATCAAAATGATTCGCCCTTTTAAAACGCTTAATCCTGGTCACGGCACCAAATGTAACTATATTTCTACCTACCTAATAAGATCTTTAAAGGATTTATCAGTGTAAAACTTGGCCTTTGATACCTAACTCGTCTAGTGGATTTAGTTCAGACTCTACGTTGTGAGATTATAAGTACACGCGTTTCTACATAAGGAAAGAACATAAAATAGGGAAGCTGGAACGGAATACACAACATTATTATAAATTAAAATAAGCGTCCACTTAGCTGTAATAACTCCAGACGTCCTAGACCGCACATATTGATCGGAAGCCATTGCGGGTCTCGTTCTGAGCTGGCAGCGTTGACTCGATTAGCTCGTAGTCTTACACGGCCTAGCGGTCCTTTCTTCGTGAACGGCTGCTTTACCTGTTTTATTAAGGGTAAAAGAAAAACAATAATATCACGGTTGTGCGATGATCGACTCGAACGGCGGCTAGTTACTCGTGCTGTAAGAAAAGAGTATGTCACGACTTCCCAGGAAAAGGTTAGGTTTTGATAGAGACCTCTAGGTCTAGAAAGGGAATAAACAATCAGGAATTATATGAGCCTCCCAACACGCCTGATAGCTCAAACCAATCGCCTCCCTTAAAGGTTCACCTATTCAACCCCCTAATCTAGCTAAATTTCAAACCATCTCGCGTACTCTCAGATCACCTCAAAATACTTCACTCTCATCGCTAACCTTTCATTCATCCTTCCAGGCATCCTCCCATAACAATTACCTACGGACTGCAGTCCATTGTACAATTCTAGACTTTGCAACAATGCATAACCATTCTCATATGTATCTGATCAACACTACGCTCTCACTCAGGACCCAAATTAATGAGCAAGGACATTCGGATTATTCGAAACATGTTCGAGTCGCAAATGCCCATACCTGGATGAACGCAGCTCGCCAGATGTCTATATGCATATGTCAAAATGGCGATACATCAATTGGTCAGTCTCTAACTCCTATTCGAGAAATTGTTGTCGAAAAATAATTCAAAAAAAGAAAACCGTCAACTTTAATATTCAGTGCCCTTTTAACGTGTCAGCACCAAATGTTAAAGTGTACAAATAAAAAATACGTTTAATATTGAACGGAAGATATAAAATAAATACATAACAGAAGGTCAAATGATTCACCCGTCACATTCAAACACATACATTAACTCTGTTTCACTTCCCTAAAAACCTAGGCTGCGATAATCTGGAGTCCCTAATTTTTCTATCCATAACCAAACACTTCCGGCGGCTTCCTTGCGTTCCTGTTGAAACAATAAAATGTCAATCACACGGCAGGAAAACTCTAAGGAGCCTAACACAAATCTACCGCTGAAGCTGCGTCCGAGGCCTCGCTGGACAGCTGTTAAAAATACAACAAAACCCGTTCGACGACGCCCAGGTCCGATGCACGCGGATGACTCTGTAAAAGAGGATAGTTGATTAATTCACTGATTTGACCCGGGGACGCTTAATTACGCGCGAACCGCCCCGTGTTCGTAAATTTTCCGCCGTGCCTTTAAAACAATTCCGCGCGTTATCGTTTCACCAGGCTCGGGGCTTGACTGCCCTTCGCATCGCTCAGCGACAACAAACCCAAAACAAAATTATTATTGCAATCATGCAGGTAGGCTGTTTTAGTCTTTATTCCTTAGCAAAAAGGTCCAGCCAGATGCGATTGCATCTCCTTTATCCCGGGTGCGTCTACGCACGTGTTATTTACTGGTAAATGGTGCCGATTCTTAAAGCGGGTACGTATTCTTAAGACGATGACTTCTAATCAGTCCAGCGTAGAAAATATAATAATCTACTTTATAAAACTGTGCGAATTAATATTCGTTACAATACAATAAAAGTCAATAATCATTGCATTGCACGAGCGCAACGTAACTCATTTCCTGGATCCAGATGAATTTTTAGTCGATTTTTAAGACTCTTGGTAAATTTGGCTGATGCTAAAGCGACAACCACACGGCAACATAAAACGTGGAAATACCTAAAATCCTCGCCAAAATAAAGATGATCAACATTTATCGAACAACAAATTGGACGTCCATTAATTTGGTCCGCGTGCAAATTGAATAAATCATCGGCCCGTAGTTATCTTCCTTGCAGTAAATCTGTCACACACACAAACAAGCTTTCGCATTTATTTTAAAATCGTTTTTCTTTGCAAATTTGAATGGAAAGCAAATAAATAATCTGTTTTTTTTTATTTGCATACCCAAGGATAACAAATACACAGAATAAATCAGAAAATATGTGATGTTTTATGTAGTGTAATTGACTTTATAGGTAGTTTACCTGGCTTGTAATGTGTACGTTTTTAAAGTAGATCGGAATAGTACGTTAAACTGGTAGGTTTGATTCTATGCAGCTGCGACACCAAGTTTGAGTTCACAGAGAAATATTATTTCTATTTGAGTTACGACGATAAACGAATTATAAAAAACATCGAAAAAATGAAATTTGATTGAACACTTCTAAATACCGCGACTGAACTCTAGCGATATCTATATGAATACTAAAATACTAAAATGTATTACATAAAAACGTTTAAAATCTAAGTAAACCAGACTTTAAAAAAATCCATCGTCACGTAATGAAAACTTGAACAATCCAGTCTGACATTTTCCGAATGATTGATTAGGGCTCGGCCTCAATAGGTAATTTTTCAAAAGCGTTATAAAATCACGAGCCCCGAAAATGGTTTAAAACAAATAAGTAGACCATTTGTTTTGCAGCATCATCGCTATGGCAACGGCGATAATCTTTATCTCCTTTGAGAGGAATGAATCTGCTGATTTTAGACAATTTTGAATAATGTATTTTGAAGGTAGGGTTAAAATGCTTACCAAAATCTTCGTGGGCTTATCAAATGAATTGTCGTTTAACAAATATGATTTCATTATCTTATTACAATTAGCTGGTTTAACTAATTTTCTTTCATTTGGTCGTGTTATTTCAATTAAGAGTTTTACATAAGTACTACTTAAACGACACCATAAACGTGTGTGATTACAATAATGATAATAACGTTCACTATCTAAAATATCCAATTCGCTAACCCGAAGACAATATTCCATAATGTACTTACCAGTTACGATGTCATCCTAATACCCATAACGCGTTTACTACCAACCACCGTATATGACGTGCCACATATTAACGGTGCGCAAGTTATAATCCTGTCTTGAGGGCTCCATAAGCCATTATTGAATTTGGAAATGGTCCAACCTTCCGATCCGTGTCGGCCAAGTGTGGGGGCAGATTTATGCTCGCAACCCCTTGCATATTGGTGTAGTTTTATTATTGACGCTCCTTGGAACTGTTTGCATACATTTTGGCGTAGGTAGTTTCGGGTAAACTAAGCAGACGGCACTTTGTCTTGATGTTTCGTAAGATATACAACGTGAGACAAACAGCGAGCACGTGTGGCTAAGTAAACGCGGCGCATTGCATAAGCGCCTAATCTAAGTTTCCCTGTCGTTTAGTCTTAGGTACTTATAAAAACTTTTTTTTTCGAAAATCTATCTATCAATAGTATTACAAATAGGAATAGGAATTTCTAACGACTCAAAGAAGATTATTTGAAGCTGTCATGCCAGATACAAAGAAGGAGTCACATACCTACTCCTTGTTAAGTATGCCATCAGCAGCATATCAAATATCATATTTGTGTTTACACCCTTAGGGGATCAACATAGTACTGGTTTCTCTTGCGGACTGTATGATACCCCAGTTTATGTTGATCCATTAGAGGATAAATATCCTGCCGATAATCCCAAAATCAGTGCGCTTTTAGGTCCATAGATTACTTACTAACGGTTCTATCATGACGTGATTAATACAATGATTCATGCATTTATGTATGACTAATAATTTAGCATTAATCAAATTGGTGCCCCTAATCCTTCAAGTAAGATGTTCAGATTATCGCTCATCTACCTATTAATACTACAATTACTACTACTACTAAAACTGAAATTATCTGGGTTTTCATTCTGATCAAATATTTTCTTAAGATGTTACTTTAAATAAGTAATACATAAAAACAATATAGGAACTTTCTCAGATATCACGTACTTAATGCATTTTTACTAAAGACAATGCTTAAATTTTTCTTTATGATTTTTATTTTTCATTACTTGGGTTAGATAGTTAGTAACTTTAGCGATACAGAGATAATATAGTGATTAAAAGAATGAGATTTTCTATCGTCTAAAGATAACCTAAGGAAATCATCAGTTAGAATCTAGAACATTGCGGGTATAACCATGAAAACGGACAATGAAACTAGTAAATAACTTCTAAACTGGCACCAAACAGAATAAAATTGTCGTAACTGCTGTCCACGCGGCTCCTGGACTATAAATTGCACTCGCTCGCTTTGTAACACTGGTTAAACGCTTGTAAAGGTATTATTTAGTATCCAGTTGCTTCTAAACACAATTTAGTGAGTGCTTCGCCGTTTTAACGAACCCGGAAACGGCTTACTCGGCAACATCAAGTTTATTACTTACAAAAATTGATGTGGTCGACTCCCAGACTAATGACCGCAATTATGAAGGGATTGTGGGTGAGGTTATTGTTTTATTTAGATCTGAATACTGTGCGTAAGCATTTGTTGGAAACAGTAATGTTGGATTGCGGATAAGGATATACCTCTAATATTCTGTTTAATTAGGTATGACTTACAAGAGCTTCAAATTTATTGAGTCTGATTTATCAGGTATCTTTTGGTTGAGCTTTGGATGAGTCAAATTAAACCCATTTATAATAACTAATAAATTTTAATATTATAATAGGAAAAAAAAATTTAAACAATACTTAATTCCAGAAAGTTCTTAAGGTCAGAGCTTCATCTGCGTTATACTAAAGCCACTCATGCTAAACACTTACCAAGTGAGCGGCATCTGAACTAAATCCTCGCTGAAACTGGGTCGCATTTTCATAACATGTTCAGCGGGATACTGGCTAATCCGTGACGCAGCACTCCCGTCCATTTAGCCGGCCTCGCGCTTCGGTAGCGGCTATGCGGCGGCGGTCAGCCTGCTCAGATTACCAGGACATGACACACTTGCTACTATCTCTGTTGTTTGTCAAGATTGGAATCATAGAACTACCGTTTCTAGGCTATAAAATGTTTCGAATATACAAGTAGAATTAAACGACGTCCGAACGAAATCCTTGCTAAAACGGGGTCGCATTTTCATAACATGTTCAGCGAGATACCGGTTAATCCGTGACGCAGCACTCCCGTCCATTTAGCCGGCCTCGCGCTTCGGTAGCGGCTATGCGGCGGCGGTCAGCCTGCTCAGATTACCAGGACATGACACACTTGCTGCAAGCTGTGTTTTAAGCCAAGATCAGGATTTTAGATCTTCAATTTCCGTGCAGTAGGTATTAATATTTTTATGGTTCGTATTAAAATATTTTGTCTAATTGCAATGCAAATTGAGCACTAACAATTCGCAAAAAACTGCAAAAATGAGAAGACAAACGAATCTTATGAATTTTGTTGATGTTATGTTACAGACATTAAACCAAACAGCTAAATATATTAGAAGGGCCTTTTAACGTTTTAAGCACTATCATGTACACAATCAATTGTTTACTGAAATCTTAGCATGGTTATCTATCCGCACAATCTGAAACGGCCAAAAATAGGAAGGAATACTACACCCGTATCATGTGTAAGGTAAATACCTATTATGTTCCAACACACCCCAAAATAGGAACTAATCCTGTTGGCGATAACGCTCGTAACAACCAGACTCCCCGCGGTTTGCTGAACAACGCTCCTGGTGTTGTTATTATGACGGCCATATTTCAAACACAACTGGGTTTGTTCTGCGGAATTTGCAAGAAATCCGCCGGCCTGGAAAACTGCTACAACTGAGAAAATTTCCTTGGGAGTATTAAAGTTATTTCAAGACTCTGAGGTAAGCTTTTAACAATAAATAGTTTAACGGTTAATGTAGTTTACTGTCTATATGCTTGCAGTATTCACAAACAATACTCACGAGTGTAAGAATAGTAGCTATTGAATAGATAACCAGTATTTTTTGTCCAACACCTCCCAGTGTAGACGCTTGATGGAAATTACGCGAATTCCGTTAAATACTTAGTTCAGCTTTTAGCCACATTTCAGAGGTTCCAAATTCGAAAATATCTTCCAAATTGTCGAAATTAAACTAATTTAATGAACTAAGAACACCTAAATATTGTTGAAATTTCTCTCACCTTAATATTAATAAAATAGGACAGTGTTTATCTTACAGGAACAAATACAGACGTTCATTCTGGTGGTACTTTAAAAAAGTCATGCAAATATGTCTGGGATTTCGTCTGGGCCTGATACTGACGATAAAAAACAATAAAGTGACATTCTGACATCTTGAGGGAAGGATCTCGAAACCTTAATTCCGGTAATTTAGCAGCACAAATGGAATCTAATTTGGTGACTGCGAATGGGTTCTATGTGACAGGTGAGTGACGTTTACAAGGATACCCTTACTTGTTAGGGATCTGATAAAAAATACAGGTAAAATTAAAAACTTAACAATGTAATTCCTCGAAACCAAGATTGCGACACACAACGCAACAGACAAGAGGGTAGTTAAAACTATTAGACATTATAACGGGGTTTAACTCACGATAGGGATATATCGAGCACCCAATATTTGCTATAATGTCTAATAGTTTTAGTGATAATAACCACGGAACCTTAAAATCAAGAGGGTAGTTGTAATTTAAATACTTAAGTAAGTAGGCTCATCGACTTTTGCAATATTTTAAATACTATTAACACACTGACAGCTGACATTTTAAATTTAGGTTTAGATTCAGGTACATATACTTTTATCAGTGATGCACACGGGTCACGACGATGGTTGGATCATTGTTTAGTTACTAGTGCAGCCTGGAGCACGGTTACCTCGGTAGAAGTGTATAATGATGATATATGGTCTGATCATTTTCCCTTAGTAGTAAAGTGTAACTATATCACTGATACATTGCCAGATCTCTCTTCCAATGACACAGACAATACTACTCATAAAAATAATATTCTATGGGGAGTGAGAAATTCCACGCAAACTGACGAATATACGAAGTACTGTGATAGTAATCTTAAGCTTTTAAATGATAATTTGATGTGTGACAAGTGCAAGTCTAATGTTAAATGCGATAGCGTGAAATACCATTTAGAGTTTATTAATAATTATTATTGTGAAATCGTGTCTATTATACAGAAAGGTGCTTCACTGACTGCACGTTTGCCTCCTCATAAGCTAAAACCTAAACAGAAAATAGTGGTAGGATGGAACATGCATGTTGAGAAATCTCACCGGGTGGCGCGATTGAGTTTTCAGTGCTGGATTTGTGCAGGCAGCCCCTCCACCGGGCTAATCTATGAGCAAATGCGCGCTGACCGTAGAGTGTTCAAGAATAAATTAAAGTGGTGCCAGAATAATGAAGAGAAAATAAAACTAGATATCTTAGCAACACAAAGAAAAGACAAGGATTTTGGAAAATTTTGGAAATCTGTGAAGAGCCAGAATTTTGCGAAAAAACTACCCAGTGCGGTGGAGGGTCTGCAAGACCCTGGGGAGATTGCCGATATGTTTGCGCAAAAATTCAGGGTCCAACCGTTACCAGTAGAGAGTGTGCCCAATGAAGATAAGAAAATAGATTTTCAGAATGTATTAACGTTTTCTGAGGATGATGTTACTACAGTTTTGAAGGGTATGAAACGTGGTAAGGCGCCAGGAGAGGATGGACTTAGTATTGAGCACATTCTCTACGCGGGTCCAGCAATTGTGTCAAAGTTGTGCAACTTGTTTAATATGTGTCTTAGGTATAGTTATATTCCTCACGCACTTATGAAAACGGTTGTAGTGCCTATTGTTAAAAATAAGACGGGGGACCTTGGGTCGGCGAGCAACTATCGCCCGATATCTTTGGGGTCTGTGATAGGAAAGGTATTAGAAAGATTGTTGCAACCTGCGATACAGGCTGGAATTAGTATAGATGACGCTCAGTTTGGTTTCCGGCCCGGACTCTCTACGGATTCGGCAATATTTAGTCTGAAGCATACGGTAAATTATTATAATTGCCGAGATACATCCATCTACGCATGTTTCCTTGACTTAAGTAAAGCCTTCGATCTCGTTAACTACGACCTGCTTTGGAACAAATTATATAATTCTAACGTTCCAACCGAGATTATTAATTTGTTGAGATTCTGGTACGGAAACCAAACGAATAGCGTGAAATGGGGCGACTCGACCTCTAACGAATACAAGTTAGAATGCGGTGTACGCCAAGGCGGGTTGACCTCTCCGGACCTTTTCAATCTGTATGTAAACGATCTGATTGTGGGGCTGAGGGGCACCAGGACTGGATGTCATATCGGTGACGTATGTGTCAACAGTCTTAGTAACGCTGATGACATGGTGCTACTCAGCCCCTCAATCAATGGCCTAAGAATGCTCCTTTCATATTGTGAAGCATATGCAAGTGCGCACGGTATGAAATATAATGCATTAAAAACCGAAATGCTTGTCTTTAGGTCAGGAAAGGGTCCGGAGAGAGTTCCGGATATTATTTTGAACGGGGCGCCTGTATCCAGAGTGCAACAATTCAAATATCTGGGGCACATCCTGACTGAGAGCCTGAAGGATGACGCAGACATCGAAAGGGAGCGAAGAGCACTATCCATTCGATGCAACATGCTCGCGCGCAAGTTCGGGAAGTGCTCGGATGATGTCAAAGTGACTCTCTTCCGGGCATTTTGTCAGAACTTCTACACGGGTCAGCTCTGGGTTAACTTCACCAGAAAAGCTTATAACACCATGCGAGTTCAGTACAATGACGCCTTTCGCATTCTGATGAAGTTTCCTAGGTGGTGTAGCGCGTCGAGCATGTTTGCGGAAGCACGTGTACCAGATTTTTTCGCTGTGATGAGATCTCGTGTGGCATCTTTTTGGGAAAGATTGCGCAGCACTGGGAACTCAATACTTGCCGCTATTTGTGACGACCTACAAGGTTATATGTTTAGGTATTGGCTTAGTATTCACAGGGGGGCAAACAAAAAGTAATAATTAAATAGTTCAATAGCTTTCAGGCTATTTTATAGTATTATTTTTATTTTATTTTATTTTTATATTGTATAATAATTTAATTTAAATTTTGTATCTTGTTCTTTAGTGTAAATTTATGGGTTACTTGCCTGAAATAAAGATATATTATTATTATTATTATTTACAAAAGGAATTTTTTACTCGACGTAAAGTCGGTGGTTAAGATACAGGTACGGGCTTATGCCAAGTATCCTGTATCAAGTGTGTTTGTGTGTTGTGAGTTGTGTGTGTTTCGTTGTGTATTTAGTGATGTTTGTGATGTATGGTTGTTTGAATGTACCTCTTGGATGTTTTGGAGTGTCAGTGATGTAGGGTTTAAGAATCTGCGTACTATGGAGCAAGTATCTAAAACTATAGATTTTTGTAGTGGTATGTATGTGTTCTTATGTAGTTCAAGTAGTTTAAGAGCGATATGAAGAGTTTTGGTATTACTGCGGTTGACGATATAATGATTGGGACAATTTTACGGTTTCCTGATGCCACATCTGTTTGATTTCATCTGCTAGTGGGATGTACTTTTGAATTTTTTCTGTGTGTTTCTGTTTTAGGTTATGTGTGTTAGGAACGGCTACGTCTATTAGGAATGTTGTTTTAGATGGTTTATGTGTGAGTGTGATGTCTGGTCTGTTACTGAGGATCGTGCGGTCGGTGATGATGTCCCGGTTCCAGTATAATTTTGCTGTACTATTTTCAAGTACATTTTTAGGTTTGTATTTGTAGTAGGGAGTGTGAGTATCGAGAAGTTTGTGTTTGTGTGCAAGGAGCTGATGAATATGTTTGGCGACATTATCGTGACGATGGGTATATTCTTTGTTCGCTAGGGCACTGCATCCTCCCGTAATGTGGTCTATTGTTTCGGTGGTTTGATGGCATAATCTACATTTATCTGTCGGTATACTTTCTTTTAATATATATTTAGTATAATTACGGGTCTTAATGGTTTGATCCTGTATTGCAACTAGAAAGCCCTCAGTCTCACCAAATATGTTGCCTTTGTGAGCCATGTGCATGATGCAATTTTGTCAACGTGATCCTGTTCTAGCTGATGTGGGTATTTTCCGTGCAATGCTTTTCCTTTCCAGGTCTCTATTTTTTGGTCATCTTTAAGAATTTTGAGTTTTGGGTCAAATTGTGTGTTGTTTAGTTGTAAGGGTGTCCCAGATTGTGGTATGTTTGCTATTGCTTTGTGTAGAGGGCTTTCGTTGGCTTTAGTAAGGAAATATGTACGCAGATTGTCGATTTGGGTGTAGTGTAGGTTTTTGATGTCTATGAAGCCACGACCACCAAGTTTGCGTTTGAGTGTGAATCTCTGTACAGCTGAATGAATGTGGTGGATATTGTGTTTATTACATGCCGTCCTTGTATTTGTGTTTAGGGTTTCGAGCTCAGTATCGGACCACTTAATGATTCCAAAGGGTAAGTTAGTATTGGAACAGCATAGGTGTTAATGGCCTTTGTCTTGTTTCTTGCGGAAAGCTGAGTTTTTAATATTTGATTGAGTCTTTGTTTGTATTTGGCTTTCAGGTTATTCTTTATTTCTGTATGATTTATGGCTGTCGTTTGTTGGTATCCTAGGTATTTGTAGGATTCTTTTGGTTCCATGTAATCGATTGTACCTTCTTGACGTTCCAGTTGAAATGAGTGTGTCTCTTTATGCTGTCCCTTGATAATGCTATTGACTCTACATTTATCGGTCCCGAATGTCATTTTGATGTCTGAGCTAAATTTTTCCGTAAGTTGAAGGAGGTGGTCTAGTTGCTGTCGGTTAGATGCGTAAAGTTTTATGTCATCCATGTAAAGTAGATGTGTGAGTCTTATGTCGTTGTCACGGTCAATTGCATATCCGCAGTCGCTTTTGTTGAGGATTCTGGACAGAGGATTGAGGGCCAGACAGAACCAAAGTGGACTAAGGGAGTCTCCTTGGAAGATGCCCCGCAGTATTTTAATAGATGGTGTAGTTAACGTGTTAGTTTTGGTCTGTATGGTTAGTTTTGTGGTCCAATTTTGCATTGCATGCTGCAGAAACTTTATTAACTTAGCATCAACTTTGTATATCTGTAAGATGTGGATAAGCCATGAGTGTGGTACGCTATCGAAGGCTTTTTGGTAGTCGATGTAAGAGTAGAACAGATTTCTGTGTTTTTGTTTGACTTGGTTGTGTATTTCAGTGTCAATGACTAGCTGTTCTTTACACCCTCTAGAGCCTTTGCTGCAACCTTTTTGCTCTTCGAGAATTATTTTGTTTTGGGTTATGTGTGTGTTAAGTTTGTGTGATATGATGGATGTTAGTAGTTTATACGTGGTAGGGAGGCATGTGATCGGCCGGTATCTAGTTGGGTCAGTTGTATTATTATTTTTAGGTTTTAAGTATGTGATTCCTTGTGCGAGGAAAGTAGGCATGTCTTCTGGATTCTGAAGTAGATGGTTAAATGCGTTAGCGATATGTTCGTGTAGGGCTGTAAAATATTTGATCCAGTAGTTTTGAATTTTATCAACGCCAGGGGCTTTCCAATTTAGGGTTTTCTTTATTGCTTGTGTAACATCTTCCTTGACTATCGTTAGTTCTGGCATTAGATCAATGTTCTCAATTTCTTGCTCTTCAATACTAGTCCATGATGAGTGTGAGTTGTGCTGGACTGGTTTTGACCAGAGATTTTCCCAGTACTTTTGGACATCGCCTATATCTGGAGGTTGCGTAATTTGTATTTTCTCTGAACTAAGGTTTTGATAGAATAGTTTTTGGTTTGAGTTAAATAGTTGATTGTCTTTCCTTCTTTGGTTACTTATCTTTAATCGACGCAGTCTTTTAGATGTGGCTTGAAGTTTTTGTTTATTATTGTCTAAACGATTAATTATTTCGTCTCTGCTACTATTGTTAGGGTTTACTTGAAGTTGCTTTTTTTGGTTTAGTTTTCCATTTAGATATTGAGTGAGTTGTCCTATCTCTTTCCGTAGTTTTGTTATTCTTTTTTCTATCCGTACTTCCCAATTTGGTTTCTTTTGGTCTTTTGTTTTTCTAGTAGTGTTATCAGGTTGTTTAGGCTGTTTTGAGTGAATTGATGTTACCGTAATAGCTGCACAGTATAAAATCTCGTGAATCTCTTGTAAGCTTGGTTGTCTGTTTTGTATATATTTTTCAAGAATTTCGTTAACGGTATTTACGGTTTTTACTATGATACGTGTAGTCTGGATTTTAGGAATAATTGGTCGCAAAGTTGGGTCTGTACCCGTGTATTTTATAATCATTTCTCTAAAAGAGTGTTCTATTTTATTGTAATCTATCGGGTCTGTAATAGTTTCAACTTGGGCGTCTTGTATTTCACTATGTTCACTACTTCCTTGAGAGTCAGCTGTGTATAGTGATGTAGTGGTTTGTTGTGTGGATATAAATGATATTCGTGAAGTGGATGTTAAAGTGCAATTTTGTGTGAGTATTTGTGAGTTGTTGTCGTCTGGTGTATTTAAAAGTGATACAGATTCGGTGTTCTGGGTAATACGCATCTGCTCACTCATGCTGTTTTGTATAATTGAGTTCGAAAGTGCTACTGATTGTTTTATGCGTTCTCGCTCTGGTCCTGCTATTCTATTGTTTCTGTGAATGACTCGAATTTGGTCTGCGAGTCTTTGTTCTGTTATATGATTCAGTTCTGGGAAAACTTCAATGAATTTTTGATGTAGTAGAGGTCTCCATGCGGTTAAATCCGTTTCGCAAAGAGTGACAATATAGTAGCAACGGAGGAGTTCGGTATTAATCTCATGGCTCCATTTCATCCGTTGTCTACTTTTGCCAGCTAGGGTGGTTGCAGGCAGCATGTCCTGCAAAACACTTCTCGCTGGTGTGTTAGTGTTAGTGGTGGTGAATGATGATTGTGTATTTGATACGCGGTTGGGTGAATTATTCTGCGATGTGCGCGTATAATTGGTGATGTCAGATGTGGGCGCGGGAGAGGTAGCATACGCTTCCCTTGCAACAGCGTCTGACATGGGTGATGTGTTTGTAGATGATGATGATGGTGATGGTTGTCGATGGTATATGAATGGCGATGGTGATGAGTTAGGTGTCTGAAAAAGGCTTGAAGATGATGTATTAGGTGATGTCGTGTGTGTGTTATTGTGTGTAGTGTAGTTTTCTGCAACAGTACTAGCCTGGGCAGCGTTAGGCGATATGTTGCCCCCCTCAAATACGATGGGGCAGCCCATTACGGGGTGGGATTCTCTCGCCTGTGGGCAAGTACCCACTTGAGGTAGAACTCTATTTCGGAGTCGCATATCGCTTTACGGGTACTAGCGCACCGTTGGTCACTGGTGAGTCATAAGCTAAGAGCTGCCAGTGTCCGCCCCCCACGTGGCAACAGATGGTCGTGCCGGACGTGATGTTAGATTTGCAGGGGGCTTATTATTATTATTATTATTATTATTATTAATAATGGAAGTAGAGATGGACAAATGACTCTTGAAAGGTGGAATTTCATATTTTATTGAAATAGGTAAAATTCCTATATTGGGCATATTTGGAGAAAAACCAAAATACCTAGGTAAAATGCTACAAAGAAAACCGCAATTTCCTTCTCCAAGACACAATATGATTTAGTCATACACTTTCACTTAACCGTTGATAATAGGCTACATGTGCGCTCGAGCGAATATTTCGCTCGAATGATAATTGAGCGGAAAAAAATCTCCGTAGCCGCCTCTTGAGTAGTTTTTCACTAATAAGGCCTACTGCTGATAAGACCGAGTGGGTCTAACTAGTGACATTGCATATTAGCTAAAAAACCTGTCATCTACTAGCCTACCAAGAAAATCAGGTTAAGTTTGGCAAACTTAGCACTCAAATAATTTAGTCGATTATTGTACCTTTTTTAAACTTAGCTCTTAATTTAAGTACCTAAGCCTTAAACAATGATCTCCTTTTTTGACGTGTTGATAATTTTTGCATATTGATTATTTGGTCCAGTAGTTCGCCAATTCTGAGTTACGTTGTGTTGTGATTCACACTGTACGTACTAAATTGTTTGTGGATCTAAAGTGACAGATTCATTAGTTGAAATGTAATGTCACCAATCAGAACCACTAGGTCTGATTGGCAGTGGGTCGTAATAGCGTCCGACTCCTCTCGAGGTCAAGGGTCATTCATTAATTAACTGTGTGTGCTCACAGGACATTATTTATTATCCTAAGTTCCATATATCTTGGTACATGCAAGTTTCCTTCTGTTTTCTTTGCCAACTCTCAGATGGCTGAGAAATGAGATTGTGTAAATGAGACGGATATACAATCTCATTAGCAATCAGAAGTCATTTGTTATTTCTTTAATGGATGTTGATTAACGTACTATGAACGGAACGGAAGAAATATGAGACGAATAATAGAGTACCTAATTACCTGGGGTTTTTTGGTTCCGTGTATAGAAGCATCAGTCTTATGAGCCAATTGTATAGCTGCAGGGTTTTTTTACGCTAAAAACAACATTTAAACCTCCTATGCTTGAAGGGTTGCCAAATACAAATACAAATACAAAATTCTTTATTCAATATAGAATATAAAATATTACTTATTGATAGTCAATATTACACAGAAATGGATTAGTCATTGTAAAAAGGAGAAATTTGCAAGGCACAATTTTCTCCTTTTTATAACAATTTTTTATTCCTAGTATAAACGCGGCTCAGGCGGGATAAAAAAATAAAAATAAAGGCACTGCCTCGGGGCTGGCCAGGCTAACCACACGGCATGTAACTTTATGCCTCAACGACCAGTAAGTGAAAACAAAATTCGGTCAAGATTTTAAAAAGGCGTTACATGCGTATTGTTAGTCGGACCTCCTGGACAGGAAAACCCCCCAAAAACCTGCCCAGAAGTGCTCCTATTCTAAAATTTACAATTTTTGTAATCCCTAAGCTACCCTAGCTAAGTTTGAGAAAAAAAAACATTAATGGTAATAGCCGAAAAACGGCTCGACGTTAAATTAAAAGAAATTACAGTGAAAAAAAAATTACAGTAGAATATTCTAACTGCTTCGTCTTAGAAAAAATTCTTTATATAAACATATAAAACTACTCCCATGAAGATTTATCTTGCATATAATCAGATATTTCATAATAGCCTTTCTTGTACATTTTTTGTTTTATTACTACTTTAAATTTATTTAAGGGTAAATCTTGGATATTTTTTGGAAGCTTATTATAAAAGCGTATACAATTTCCCTTAAAGGATTTACTTACTTTACTAAGCCTGCTTGTATGTACTACAAGTTTGTCCTTATTTCTAGTGTTAAAGTTATGTCTATCACAATTTTTCTCAAAAGCAATAATATTTGATTTAACGTACACTAAGTTTTCATATATATATTGAGACACAAATGTTAATATATTGATCTCTTTAAATTTTTCCTTAAGGAGACTAGAGGCCCTAATTTATAAATTGCACGAACAGCCCGTTTCTGCAGTACAAAAATGTTTTCACATCCGCAGCATGACCCCATAATAATAAACCATAAGACATTAAGCTGTGGAAGTAACTAAAGTAAACTAGTCTGGCAGTATCTACATCAGTGAGATATCTTATCTTTTAATTGCGTATGCTGCTGAACTCAGTCTCTTCGACAATTTCTCAATATGTGGCCCCCATTGGAGCGAGGCGTCCAAAGTTATACCTAAAAACACTGTTGAGTCTGCAAGGTTCAACTTTTCATCCTTTACTTTAATAATTGTTGTGCTCGGTTTGACGTTAGGTAATACAAACTTTATACATTTAGTTTTCTTTTCATTCAATAGCAGGTTATTAACGGTAAACCAATTAACTACTTCGATTATAGCGTTGTTCACGTCGTCATAGTTGAGTTGTTGCCTCTTTACTAAAAAGTAATGAGGTATCGTCGGCGAACAAAACTATATCATGTTTTTCTTTAACAAGATAAGGTAAATCATTAATGTATACAAGAAACAGGAAAGGACCAAGAATCGAACCTTGTGGGACGCCCATGTTTATGTTAGATCCTGATGATCTTTCACCATTGACCTCAACCTTTTGGATTCTGTTGTTCAGATATGATTCCAAAAGACTAAGAGCCTGATCTTTTACGCCGTAGTGACTTAGCTTCCTGACAAGAGTTTCATGATGGACACAATCAAACGCTTTGGACAAATCACAAAATACACCTATTGCATCTTGAGATTCCTCCCAGGCATCGATTATATGGTTGATGAGGTCAACACCTGCGTGAGTAGTAGAACGACCCCGTGTAAAACCAAATTGCTGTAAGTGCATCAAGTTATTACGATAAAAATGTCCTTGCAATTGATTTAGAATAACTTTTCAAAAATTTTACTAAGTGTTGGTAGAATAGATATAGGTCTAAAATTAGTGGGGTCAGTAGTACTACCGGCTTTGAACAGCGGAATAACTTTGCTATGCTTCATCAAGTCAGGAAACTGGCCACTGTCAACACATTCATTAAAAATACATGCTAGACATGGGGCGATACAATCAATTATAGAACTTATAATCTTGACAGAAAGGCCGTGCAGATCTGAAGTCTTTTTCATTTGTAAAGTTTTAAATACTTTAATAATTTCTATGTTACTGACATGACGGAATCTAAAATGCTTGTCGCAAAGGCTTACATTTTCTTTTAGAACAGATTCAGCGAGATCGGGGCATGAGTTAACGATTTGGTGGTCGAAACTGGAATATCGGTAAAAAAGTTTTCAAAAGCCTGAGCTACTTCCGAGTTTGTCTTTTTTATTTCATCATTTATTATGAGTTTCAAGTTTTCATTACGTCGTTTAGATTTTCCAGTTTCGTTATTTACAAATTTCCAAGTGGTTTTGTTACGTTAGTGCTGTTTTTAATATTATTTTTTATGAAGTTAGATTTAGCTACTGTACAAACCTGCTTAAAAGTTTTAGAATAACGTTTTACGTATTCAGCAAAAGATTTAGATTTATTATATGACCTTTCATCATACAAATCATACAATTTTTCTCTACTTCTATGAATACCTATCGTGGCCCAATCACTGAATAATAATTTTGTGCTAACTTTAATTTTCTTAGATTTAAATACATTGTCATATTCTGCTTTGGCAAGACTAAATACTGAGTTATATAATTTATTTGGATTTTCATCATAATGTAAATCAGGTAATTTTTGTATGATATTTTCTCTGTAATGATTTAACCTCTTTTCGTTTACAGGAACACATGTAATATCTTGTTTAGGTGCCTTTTCAATGTTAATTTTGAAAGAAGCTAGCTGACCAGTATGGTCAGAGCTTAATTTATTTATGACAGACGCGTCTTCGGGTTTAATATTTGTAAAAAAACATCTTATTTCGGTAGGCACCGAAATAAGATGTACGAGATCGTAACATAAAAATAGTGATTGAAACCTCTTACTTATACTAGAATTTTCAAGAATATTAATATTGAAATCTCCACAGACAATTATTCCTTTATTGGATTTTATTACTTTATTTAAAGCTTCCTCCATAACTTCTTCGAAGGAATCATATTTAGCATCAGGTGGGCTGTATACGCTCATTATGACAATATGCTCAAGTTCTACACAGGCTATTTCAATAGTTCGCTCAACGGATAAGTTCACGATATCAGTGCGTTCTTTGTATTTAAACTCGTTCTTAAGTAATATTAACGAGCCACCGCGTATTGCTGTTGATCTGTTGAACGAACTTGCTACCCGGTGATTACTAAAACTGAACATGAGCTGATAATCTCTAAGCCAATGTTCAGTTACACAAAGTATATCAATATTAAGACAGTTCATGAAAAGTTCAATTTCTAATTCCTTACTTATCATGCCTTCAATGTTTTGGTGTACAATCTTTAAAACACGGCTATTGCAATTTTTATTTTTATTCGTACAATTTTTGATATCATTATTTTTTAAGCTTTGTTTCTGCAAGATAGACTGACTTAGGTTAGTAAGTGACATAGAAGTAATGCCAGAGTTACTCTCTGTTGTCTTAGGAATTAATTTAAAGTACTTGGAACCGATTCCAAGGTTATAAGGTTGATATTCTGCTCAATAGAAGCAGTTGTCTGGTTAGCCAACAAATTGGCTGAATGTTTAAAAGAATAAGATAGTAACTCTGCTATCAGTTTATTAATTTATTAAGCCAGCAGCCAAAGTGAAGGATACTAGCCAAGTAGATATCGACGGTGGAAAGGTAAAAGGGGCCAAGCGACACTAAGGAAATTTTACAGGAGAGCGTTTTAAAGTTTAAAAAATCGGAAAAAAAATCATAACTTGGAAAAAGACGTTATTTAAAAAAAATGGAAAATTACTTTTTTATAATTATCAAAGCGCATATTTTAAGGGTTATTCGAATGTTCTATCGTTTATATTAATTGAAATAAATGTCGGTTGAGACAAATTGACTCCAAATCTGGGCGAGGTAAAAGGGTCTAATGGTCATAGTAAATTTTAACGAAACTGGGTAAAAAGGTTCAAGTTTCTTCTTTTCTGATATGAGAATGTGTAAAAACGCATTACTATACAAGTAATTATAAAACCGCGCTAGGTATAAAGGGTTAATTTTTGATGTTAGTTAATTTAAAATGAGGTAAAAAGATATTAATACTGTCAAGTTCATTTATCGATGAAGGAAAAAAGTATTAACGTGCTAGCTATAAATGATGAGGGCCAGGTAAAGCGACTTAGTTTGAAACATAACGAAAAGTAAAATGAAGTAAAACGAACCATATCCTTTACATTTGAAATAAAAAACAAGGAACAAAGAATGAAGTCATCAGGTTTAGATATTTAAATACAAGAAAAATGGTTTAATTGCGTTACTTCAAAAAGAAAGAAGGGGGTTAAGCGCCGTTTTATTGAATGAAAAGTAGTAAATTGCCATTTAGATCCAAAGATCGGAAGGAGTCAGGAAACATGTGTAGTTAAAATTAAACTAAATAATTCAGTTTGTATCCATAATCAAAGTTTTATTTGGAATGTTAGCCAGTAATTAACATAATTGTATTATTTTTTTAATTAGAGATTGATTCTGCCACAACTAAAAGCTAAAAATTGAGATCAATCTCAAGACTCATAAAAGTAGGGTATCGCCACCGAAGCAATCGTCCTCATGTTGATCTCTCCGGCCGGTTTTGGCCATGACGACAACTTCTACTCCTGATCAAGTCGGCGCTGATGCGCCCGTAGGTGGCTATTGTAGACAATTTTGGCAGTAAACTCCCGTGCAACGTGTGGGCACGTGAGTTTGCCATTGATATAATTGTAGTTAATGGCGGTAGGAGCACGGGCCTTCACTTCATTGCCTTTAGCGTCAAGGTCTGCTTTAAGCTGCTCCTCAAAGTCGCGGATTCTTCTCTTTATAAGACCGCGCCATTCTGGCCGTTGTACTGTCAAAACCTCAAATTGAGAGGGCTCGATGTTGCATCTTTTCATGTGTCTCTTCTGAACATCTTTAAATAGAAGGAGTTGACCGCCATGCTTTCGCTTGCTTGCCCTCCTCTAGCTCAGCCACTCGTGCATCCTGCATCCGGGATATGTGACCGCACCACCGAAGCTGTCGACACATTAAGTAGGTAAGCTTCAATGCCACTAACATTGGCTCGTCTTAGGACTTCGGTGTTTCGCACTCGGTCGGACCATCTGATCTTCATGATGGTGCAAAGGCATTTGAGATGGAAACGATCCAAAGTGCGTATGTGGTTATGATACACACACCAGGTTTCGGAAGAGTACAGAAGCTTTGGCAGCACCATCGCCATATATACAGATATTTTTGTGGCTAGTTTAAGGTCGTGCGAGCAGAAAACCTTGGAACGCAGCTTTCCAAATGCTGCAGTTTCAGCACTGATTCTACTATTGATCTCAGCATCAAGGTCACACTTAGCTGTTATAGTGTTCCCCAGATATCGAAACTTGCCAACCTGTTTCAACATATCTTCACCAAGCTTAATTGTCAGTGTCTCACGACCTTGTGTATCCAGGGACATCACTTCCGTCATTTTTACTATGATCTTTAGGCCGAATTGCAGCATGCTTGGTGAAAAACGGTCATCAGTTGTTGCAGGCCTTCTGGGGAATCTGCAAGGAAGCACAGGTCATCGGCATTCATAATTTTAGTAATAAGTGCATGCGAGACTTTGGTGCGCGCCTTAAGTCTAGCCAAATTAAAAAGACTGCCATCTGTGCAGAAGCGGATGCAGACTCCTTCGGAGACAGTATTTAGGACCTAATTGACTACTACCGCAAAGTATAAGGCTAACAGTTTGGGCGCTAGAACACACCCTCGTTTCACCCCACATGAAGAAACTAGACTGTTTATCGTTTGCAGCACTGCATATCGTTATGCAGGAGTCTCAGAAGGAGCACAAACTTTTCCGTGCACCCTAGTTTTCCTAGCACCATCCAGAGAGCTTCACGAGGTACACTGACGAACGCTTACTCTAGGTCAACTAAGCAGAGGTACAACTGACGATCTTGTTCTCTTCTTTTTTCTTGCAGTTGACGAACCGAGGAAATAGCTTCACATGTGTCTCGGTCAGGTCGGAAGCCAAATTGGGTTTTGGGCAGAATCTTTTCTGATAAGTCTTTCAAGCGGTATAATAGGACTCTTGCAAAGGCCTTTCCGGGGACTGATAATAACGAAATACCGCAGTATGAGTTGCAGTCAGAAGGGTTACCTTTGTACTTGTAGAGGGCACTAATGCGAGACATTTTAAAATCATCCGGGGCTCGCTCCTCCTCCCACATTTGAACAAAAAGTTTCCATACCAACGAGTGCAGCTACGCACCGCCATATTTAAGTATTTCACCTGGTATAAGGTCAACGCCGTGTGAGAATTAGAATAGCATCACCCCAATTCTACCCGTGGGTGTCGTAAAAAGCCACTAAGGGATAATTATCAATGGAATGCCAAGCGTGTTGAGTATGGCAATACCCGCCAATACGGGGGAGGCCTATGTCAAGCAGTGGACTGTTGTGGCTGTAAAGGTGAGGTCAATGACAATCACCCGCTTATTATGCTGCTGTCTGAGTTGAGGTAATAAACCGATGTGATGCAGGTTAGCTGATCAATCTACGTTAAGCAGATCGATAAAATGTTTAGCCCATCGTTTGAGCACATCGTCTTTGCTAGTCAAGAGTTGCGATCCATCCAGAGACCTCAAAGGCACTTTTGCTCTATGGGGCGTACCTGTCAGTTTACGCACCTCGCAGTAGAACTCCCCAAGCTGGTTTGTATCGGCAAGCCACTGCATCTGACAAGCTTTTTCCTGCCACCACTTGTCTTTTATTTGCCGAGACAGCCTATGTAATTCTTGGTAACTCTCTTTGACTGCCGGTACACTTCCACCTCTCCGATGATGCTGTAGCAGGAGCTCTCGAGCTGCTTTGAGAACTTCGTCAATTTCATCGAACCAATCTTCACTACGCCGGTCCTTTGTACCTTAAGTAGCGGAAGCCGCTTCTATGAGATGACATGACATGACAGAGCTCGCCAAGTAGCATTGACATCAACTGTCTCATTTGTTAGCAACAGGTTTTCAGTTAAGGTTTTAGTATACTTTTCTCTCATCTCGCGATCTATCAGCCTATCTACGTTCAAAAACGCAGGCTTTTTTAATATAAATCTTCGAGGTCAAGGAAAGTGGAGTCGCATTTTAGTGACAATAAGTCGGTGGTCAGTCCAACAGTGAGCACCGCGCATGACGCGGGTAATTTGGACTTGACTGATGTCTCTTTGCCGCATAATAGCATAATTGATCAAATGCTAGTGTTTGGATCGTGTGTGCATCCACGTCGTCTTGTGCTTAGCAGCAAGTCTTAACATAGCGTTCGATATCGCTAGGTCGTATTGAGCACAGAGACTGAGTAGCAACTGACCATTGCTGTTCATGTTGACGACTCCGTGTCGCCCCAGTACTTCAGGCCAAGTCTCATAGTCCCGATCAACTCTTGCATTGAAATTGCCGAGCAATAGGATCTGCTCTCTGGCGTTTATGCTGTCAAGGCATTGAGATTTAATAAGATAGAATTTGTCCTTAATGTCATCAGACTTGTCTAGCATTGGATCATAGATACTGATGACATTAAGGTAGTTGTCTTTATCCAAGTGAAGGCACAGTGTGGTAAAGCAGTCCGAGATGTCGCTTTACTAAATGATTTTTGATGGTAAATCCTACCCATGAAGGTCGAGGTTCGGATACAGATGTAGCCTTCCAGAAGAAAGTGTAGCCCCCTCCATCTTTCACTAGTTCTCCTTCATCGTCAAGATGTGTTTCGCTGAGTGAAGCCACATACACGTTGTAGCGATCAAATTCCCTAGCTACTTTAGCGGTTTTACGTTCAGCACAGGCGTTGCCATCTCTACCAATGAGCGATTTCACGTTCCACGCGTCAAATTTCATAATAGATGGTGTAGAGTTTATAACATGATGTGATGGCAGCCGTGGTTACTACCACATTCCAGGTAGGGACGAGCATTCTTTTAGGGCACCTTTTCTAGCCCCCTCCTTGGCTGACCAAAGAATCCCTAAATATCCCTAAATAAGGCTGCTTTGTCATCCCAGGTGCTGCCGAATTCGCATTGTTGTCCCAATTTTTCAATGCAAAAGCGGCCTCGGCGTGTACTCACACCCCTGGGACCGCCTGCGTGCAGACATCAGACAAAGCCTAGCTTGCACCACGCTAGACTTCTCTACTTCAACCCATCGCCGCAGGACTTAGCGTCATCGGAGTCCATTATTCGGAAGCGGTTAGCTGCGCAGGATATATTAGGATGCGCAGACGTTCGCGCAAACACAAGCGCACACACTTGGTCCTTCCCCTCCCCGGTTCAGTGGAACGGAAAACCGCTACGATTGAAGGATAGGTCGGATGCAGTTTCTGGCTGACATTAACTGCCCGCGCCCTCTACCGTCGCCCTAGGCCATCCACCTTGCTTTGCTAAGTCGCCAAGTCCGCCAAACCCATTCGCAATATCTGCATTGGGTTGGCATTCTGGCCGAAACAGACTTTGTTTGTTAAGCAGGAGGGAGCTACTTTTGTCCTCCCCCTCCCTGATTCAGTGGAACGAAGAACCGCTACGACTGAAGGAGAGGTCGGATGATGTATCTGGCCGACAGAAACCCCACGCGCCCTCTACCGTCGCCCTAGGCCATCCACATTTCCTTGCTGAGTCGCCGAATCCACTAAGCCCATTGCACTATTTGCATTGGATTGCTATTCTCGCCGAAACAGACTTTTATTCTTAAGCAGGAGCGGTTAGCTATAGTTAGTATTCTTTGGCAGGAGGGAGCTGCTGCTTTTGTGGGATCTAGGAGAGATCAGCAAGTAAGAATACGAGTGGGGAGGAATGTGGTGAGATTGGGACAGAAACACAGGTAGTGGGAATCTACTGACCGGAAGGTATTCAAAGACAGTAAAAGCTCGGGAAGCCGAGGACACGTACCCGTATACCACAACTCAGCTTTCGATCCATGAACTGATGAGTACCAATGGTTAAATAAATAGTATTAATCATGCTGATGTGTAATAGAAAATTGGATACTTATATCTTCTAAAAAGAATATTTTTGGTAATTTAATGAATATTTCACCAATCAGTCCTTTGGTTTTGATTGGGGATACCGATTGACTGAGAATTTGCCCGCGCGCGCGCCGATTGACGGTGGGGCGCGGGTACAGATACGGCTTCAGAATCAAAAATGTTTGGGGTCTACTAGGATAAGACCCAAAAATGCACGGTTTATCCGACTGCACTGTTTAATTTTGTATAAATTTTTGATGCTTTGAATAAGCATCGTTTTAAAATATGATTCAAGAAAAAAGTCTTACTTACAATAGAATGTAAACGCGTAGGCATTAAATACCTAAAGTCATAATAAAAAACACGAAGTAAAAGGTGCCAACAATAATTGTTTGTAAAAAAGAAAAATAGATAAAGGGTTTAACAGTTATATAAACTATCAGTAAAGTACTGTAAAACGACTGAATCAAAAATATTTCTATGATTTTGATGACGTAATAAAGGCCTAACGAACAATATAATCAATAAGGAGTACGGGGTAAAAGGGTCTAAGTTACACGGCTGCTTATTACAGATCGAGGTAAAAGGGTATAAGCGACATTATTGCTTTTTACAGATCGAGGTAAAAGGGTCCAAGCGACACAAATGCTTATTATAGGACGAAGTAAAAGGGTTGAAGCGACACGGTGGGTAAATATAGTTTGACGTAAAAAGGTTTAAGTGATCTAGATGCTAATTACTGATTGAGGTAGAAGGTTTCAAAAGCAAATATTTTTTTAATAGGGTGTGGTAAAAATGGTTAAACGACGTCATCATTTTATCTGAAATAGCGTATAAGGGTTTCAATACGTTGCATAGAAAAAATGGAATGAGGTTAAACGATTGAAATAGTCTGTCTTTGAAAAGTGAAGATAGAAATAACGACTCAAGTGAAAAATTATTAAACTCTGTTGGGTTCAACCTATAAGAACCAATAATTTTAGATTCCGAGAGGGCACTCAAGCGACATTTTTCACTAAAATACAGGGGGTACTAAGCGACACAAAAGTGCTCCGATTTAAGCCAAACCCAGCTCAAAAAACGCAGAAAAATTCGCTGATTCCGAATATGTATATAAGTCATTTTACCCCAAAGTGTCGCTTAGCCCCTTTTACCTTTCCACCGTCGATATATAAAATTTTAAATTACTCAACTCTGCCCTAAGGAGGAAGAAAGTGCTTCTGAGCAATAAATAAGGCCGCATATTCGTACATTTCATTTTTAATTTTCTAATGCTTCATCGACGAATGACCTGACCGACCGGGTCATTCACTGATGCTAGAAAAAATTATGCAAAACACAATGGTCTCCCTGAATTTCAGAACATTAAACAAACCGTGATAGTTTTTGAAAGAAACGGATTTAAATAAAACCATTCAATATCTCGAAATATTTGCTCAGCAATTCAATCAGCGATGCTATTTCAAATACGCAGCAGAGCATAAAGCTCGCTCGTTCACAGCGAAAAAGGTTAAAAGGTTACAATAAAATCCGTTGTTTTACACCCTGCGAGCGTTACTGTAAACATGAGCGGCTTTATGGCCAGCGACGCCCGGGATAATGAGGCTTTACAGGATTCCTAGATATGACTAAAGTCAGCTTTCATGTTCGAAGCTTATACAAAGTGTTCGTGATAGAGTGGGATTTTTTCCATTTTTCATGATATTTTATTTAAGTTTTCTGTTCGGTCTGTCATGTAGGTAGAGTGTAGATAACGGCAAACTGGTTTTTGAGGTACGTTAGTAGTAATTCTTTTACATCATTGAATCTTGTTTTTTTGACGAAGTGACGCCCCGGATAATGAGGCTTTACAGGATTCCTAGATATGACTACAGCTTTCACGTTCAAAGCTTATACAAAGTGTTCGTCATAGAGTGGGAATTTTTCCATTTTTCATGATATTTTAAGTTTTCTGTTAGGTCTATAGCCGTGATGGCCATAAATAATGGAATTAACTTCTTACTTCAAAGAATGATCTTTATTCAAAGATATGGACCCTGCAGACGTAACAAACATTAACACTGTGTGATGTTGAGTATGGAGGTGGTTGTCGAGAATGATTTGAGGCTTACCTTGGGTGGGTCCATTAATGTATCACAAAATATACAAAATAGACAAAATGTTCACTTTCACTGTGATAATAAAGCTTTTTGAACTTGAACTGTTTTTGAACTTGAAAATACGCACGACAGTAAAAATTAACAAGAATAGGTGTTGACTTTACCGTCAGTTAGAGAGGAGTGCGTCAAAGAAGCCAAGAACGGTGACGTTTCGGTGCCGTGTTCCAAATTTAAGTTATAAAATGATTCGAAAAAGGGAGATGTGAGGGTGGCTTAGGGAGGACGTCAATGCAGAGTTTGCACTCTGCTACAGTACCCGGGGGGCCGGAGAAAAAAAAAAATTGATTGCCCTATAATCAATTTTTTTTTTTTTTTAATGTAGAAGTATTTCAGTATGTATAGGATGCTGGTAAAATTTTGGTGTGTGTTCCGAAATATTGTGTGTTAATTTGTGAGTGTAATGTTACTGTAAATAAATTAATTCAAAGTGTTTTAAAGTTAATTAAAAATCAATATTAAATGTAAGTATGGGTCGTGAGTGATCAAAGGTTTTGAGTGTATGTGATATCTACAGTGAGTATGTACATGGTGGAAATTCTAAGTCAGTCATACGTCATATCAAGCATTCGTCATCAATCTAGGTGTCTGATTCCTATTACACGAAATCAGGCCCTTACAAATTGGAGAACAGTTTTGTTTATGTTAACTGTTCTCGAAGAGTTTCCACCAGGGTTGTGTCGGCTTGTAAGTCACAACCGACTCTATAATCCTTAGCTTTTGGCTTGTTTATCGTGTCGCTAGACCCGCACGGTGATGTAGTATTTACAAGTTTGAGAGAAAGTATTAAATTATTACGAGAATCGTAATTGAAAAAAAAAATTGTATACGAGAAATAGTTGGCGTATACGTTAAGTTCAAATTGTGGAAATCGTAAGGTAGGCTAAGTTAATATAAACTTGGTTAGCAGCAAGTTTAATTAAAATTGAAGTATAAATTTATTAGAAATTGTTATTATTGAAAAGTGGGTAATTACGACGTTATCTTCGTCGATAAGGTGTATCTAATTTTTTTAATTAGATAATTAATTGTAACAAGTGAAGAAGAAACATAGTTAAATATAAAATGATTTATCATAAGTTGTGTTTGACATACGTCAATGTTTGATGGTAAAGCCGAAAAGCGTGATGAGGTGAAAAAGGTTTAAAAATAAAATAAAATGTGTGCGTGACTACTTTCTAGTGTAGTACGCTTTATCCAATTATGGATAATTATAGGTTGAATAAATTTTAGTTTAGTTAGGTTGTTTTGCGGTTTTGGTTGGTTTTAGATCTTTGATATGCCAACGTCCTAAGTTGTTGTTGTTCGTATCGGTTAGGTTATATACTAAAGGAGAAATCTTTTGGGATACGATGCATTTAATGTATTTTGGTGCTAATTTAGCTGAGAAGTTTTTGTCGGAAGAGCTTATGGGATAATTGCGTTTCCAAACTATATCGCCAGGTTCGAACTCTAAGTTTTGACGATGTTTGTTTTAGTGGGATGCGTTGTTTTGGTGAATGGAGTGTAGTCGTGATAGTACTTTATCAAAAATGGGGATAAGCTGGCCGAAATTTTCTGCATATATATCTCTTGGAGCAAAAATGAGGTCGTCCGTGGTGTCCTTTTGGGAGTAGGTAGAACCACACGGTACTAGTTCGCGACCGAATACTAGGAAAGCTGGGGTAAACTTGGTTGATTCGTTAACAGACGAGTTGATAGCGAATTGTATTTTATGGAGGTGTTTGTCCCAGGTTCTGTGGTCGTCATTAACAAATGATGCCACTGCCGTAATAATGGTTCTGTTGTATCTTTCAACAGTATTTACTTGAGGGCAATGAAGGGGTATGAAGTGTATGTGTGGTATTTTGTATGAGTGAAACATGTTTGTTAATTCTGGGCTTGTCATTTGGGGACCGTTGTCTAAAATGACTGTTTCTGGAATGCCGTAGTTCATGAATACTAAGTCTTCTAGGACATGTTTGATGACCGAGGAAGTTGCGCGTTTAATTGGGAATAATAGGCAGTATTTAGAAAAGCAGCAGGTTATTACTAGTATGTATCTGTTTAGTTTACGCGATATGGGTAGTGGGCCAATAAAATCGATTGAAAGGCACTGAAATGGTCGTGAGCATTGTTTAGGTTCGCCCATTAGACCGATAGCATTTTGGTTACGATGTTTATATGCGAGACATGTGTCGCAGCGTGAGATAAATGTTGCCACATCTTTGTACATGCCAGGCCAGAAATAGTTTAGTTTAATACGATGGTAGGTTTTGAAGGTACCGAAATGAGCTGCGGTTGGTGTGCAATGATTTTGTGCAATTATGGAGTTTCGGTGTTCTGAGGGGACGACCAATTTCCAGCTGTATTGTGAGTTGAATGGGGTTAGCGAATTAGTGTATTTATAAAGTTTGTTATCTTTAATTGTGTAGTCGGGAGTAGATGAGGGATTATTTTTACATTTATTAAAAATGGAGTTGTACCATTCGTCTGTAGTACTACTGGGATTGATAATATTAACATTGGGGATGTTTCGTGAAAGCTGGTCGGGTACTAGATTTTCGGAGCCTTTTTTATGTTTTATTTCGAAATTAAACATAGATAGGCGTATGCACCAACGTGCTAGTCTACCTGTGGGGTTGTCTAGGCGGAGAAACCATTGTAGTGCTGAGTGGTCGGTGTAGATGGTGAATTTGTGGCCATTATCTAGATAGCAGCGCCAGTGCTCTAGTGCTGTAATGACACTTAGAAGTTCTCGTTCTGTGATCGAGTAATTCCGCTGGGGGTGGGTGAGCGATTTGCTCATATAAGCAATTGGCTTTTCTATGCCGTCAAATTCTTGTGTGAGCATCGCTCCGATTCCGAAGGACGAGGCATCGCAATGGACGGCGAAAGGCTTCGTGAAATCAGGGCAGGCGAGGATGGGGGTGCTAACTAAGGCTTGTTTAATGGAGTTGAATGCTGATTCAGCTTCTGGTGTCCATTTGAAGGGTGGTGCTTTTTTGTGGGTGGAGGTTAGTTTGTTTAAAGGTGTAGCTAGTGTGCTTAGGTTTGGGATGAAACGTCTGTACCAGCTTACGGTGCCAAGGAATTTCTTGACATCCTTTGCTGTTTTAGGTACCGGTATGTCCAGGATAGCTTTGACTTTGTCTGGGTCTGTTTGGAGACCTTGACTGTTGACGATGAAACCGAGATACTTTAATTCGTTACGGAAGAATGAGCATTTTGGGAAGTTGATGGTTATGTTGGCATCTGTTAATTTAGTGAGAAGTTTGTTGAGTATTTCAACATGACGTTCGAAGGATGAGGTGGCTATGACTATATCGTCGAGGTAGCAGAATACTGAGTTGTCGCACATGAGATCTGATAGTAAGCTATCCAGAAATCTTTGTTGGGTAGCGGGGGCGTTGGTGAGACCGAAAGGCATCACTTTAAATTGATACATTCCACGACCGGGTACGTGAAAAGCGGTTTTGGGTCTATCCTCAACTCGTAAAGGGATTTCCCAAAAGGCTTTGGCGATGTCTATGGATGAAAGGTATTTGGAATCGCGTAGGTTATCTATGATATCAGAAATGAGTGGTAGTTTATAGGCATCTTTTTTTGTTATTGCGTTGCGCTTACGGCTGTCGACGCAAAATCTCCAGGTATTGTCCTTCTTAGGGGTAATTAGTGCTGGGTTAAGCCATGGGCTTTCACAAGGTTCAATTACGTCTAAGCGTACCATGTCATCAACTTCCTTGTGAAGGGCCTTTTGTTTTTCAGGGGATAAACGATAGCATCGCTGCTTTATTGGTGGGTGATCACCAGTGTCGATGCGGTGTTCTACCAGATGTGTCCTACCTAGTGGTTTTGTGTCTGTAGAAATATTTTTGAATTTTTCTATTATTAGGTTTGCTATAGTTTGTTGGGATTCAGTAAGGTTTTTGCAGGAGTTGACAATTTTTGATTCTGGGGTTTTATTTATTAGGAATGTAGTGGTTTTAGGAGATTGGAAGGAGGCTATTTTGTGTAAGACATTTGGGGCAATGTTGAATGCTTTCCAAAAGTCGATTCCTAAAATTAAATTTTGTGATACCTCAGGTATAACGTGAGCTGATATTAGTGAAAATTTATTGTTATAGGTTACGGGAAGAGTGATTAGTCCGATAGAATTTATTTTTTGGTTATTGGCTACTGTACCTGTTATCCGTATGTTTTTGTTTAATTTGAGGCCTTGTTTTAGTAGTGTTTTGTAAGAATCCTTACCTAGTATTGTAATAGTACTGCCGCTGTCGAGGAGGCCGTTCAGATGTAAGTTATTAATTTTTATTGTGACAAATGGTCGCTCGTGATCGTTATCATCGAATAAGAGGAGGTTTACGTGATAAGACTTGAAAAATATCGAAAGTGAGTTTAACCAATTTGTCCAATCTTGTTAATCAAATTTAGAATTGTTATGTTGAACGGGCTCCTCCTTATTTAGTTTTTTGGAGTTTTAGTACATTTAGGGCAGTTGAGGGCTGTGTAACCCTTGTTGCCACAACGAAGGCAGACTTTCTGGGGGTTAGTACAATTCTGTAAAGTGTGCGAATTGTTTCTACAGCGGGGGCATGTAAATTGGGATTGGCTGCTGGTTGGGGATGATTTATTCGTATTTACGGCATTAATGGAGTAAGGGAAAGGGGGGATATATGGTTGATAGTTAGAATTGGTAGTGTTTTTATTTGAATTAGACGGAGAAGGAGTAGTATTGAAGTAATCTTGGGAGTGATTGTTGACGTGAAGCAACTTTTCAGTAAATTTGCATGATTCTAGGAGGGTAGAAATGGAGAGAAGGTCTGGTTGGGTTACTCGCAAACTATATTGGGGTTGTAGGTTGCGTAATAGAATATCTATTTTTTCGTTTTCGGACAATTGATTATGAAGTTTATTGAAAAGGGATTCCATAGTGGAAAAGTAGATTATGACGCGTTCGTTAGGGTGTTGTTTTCTATTTTCTATTAGCTTTTTTAGATTATAATCATGATTTCCAATTTCAAAATCGTTTATGATTGCTGATTTGAATGTTTGCCAGTTTGTGAGTGTGTCTTTATGTGTTCTGAACCATTCTAGTGCCGGTCCAGAGAGAATGTCGTAGATGTGGTTGTATAGAGTGTGTTCAGTTAGTCCTCTAACTTGGGCGTATTCTTCCACACGGACTATGAAGTCTCGTGGGCAGCCTTGACCCTTAAAGATGAATCTTTTAAGGTCTGTTTGGTATTTGTTATTGTTGTTTGCTATTGTGTTCAATTTTTCGGTAAGTGTTTCGAAATAGGTGTTTGCGGGGTTAAGATTTACGCTGCTGGTTTGTGCCGAGCAGTATGTGGAGGAAGGTGGGTTAATCAAGTTGTTGTATTGTGTTTCTAGCTCTCTTAATCGTTTGAATAGGTCGTTATGAGTAGTTAGTTGTTCGTTTGTAATGTCTTCAGATTCAAGGTTAATAAGGTTGAATCTGAGCTTAGTGTGTGTAATGTAAGGTGGTATTTTATTTTCCTATTAGCAAAACTTAGTAGACTAGCTTCTATTAAGTTAAGGCATTTAGTTATATCTCGGATATCGGTATCGAGATTGTTTGGGCTAGTTTGGTTTATTGGCTGATTGGAAGTTATTGCTTGGGCTAATAATTGTTGGAGAGTTTCTACAGTTTGGTTCTGGTTGATTTCAACGTTTCTTATTTTTAATTCGTATTGGAGTTCAGGTTTATTTAGGTAATTATAGTTTTCCATTGTAGTGTTTTATTATGAAGGAAAAGAAACAAAGTTTGTATTTAAAAACTTTGAAGTAAATTTTAAAATAAAATTGACACTAGCTGAATTGCTCGTGGGCAAAAGTCGAAGTTATTAACTAATACTTGACGTTGGCAAAATCCGTTTGGTCGGAGCCAATAATTAAAAAAAGGCCAATGACTATCTTTGGTTACTGACACTGGCTAAGTTCTGTTAGCAGATGCCAAAAAAAATAAAATAGGGGAGAAATGAAATGACAACCTTGGTGTCAACTGAGTGGCAATGACAATGAGTGTTTGACTTGACACTTGTTTTGTTTGACCGTATCTCTGCGTAGTGTCAAGCTTGTCAAACTTGTCAATCTAATTTATTCCACGTTTGTTTGTTTTGTAAATTATTTTGCTATGATTGTGTAATGTCCCTCCCCTACCCTACCCTATTTTTTTTTTTTTTTACTAGTCTACCTACAAACGCGAAACACAGAATCCGAATAGATAAAAACCTACTTAGCTTGGTTACCAGAATTAGGTTCACTGAGGTTCATGAATCGGCCAGGTGATCGTCAACCCTACGTTGTGTATAAGTAGTAACCCAACCTTCTTTGCTGATAAGGAATGGTGTGTCCTAACTAATCTAACCACTATTTTGAAGAATAATCCGCTTAACATAGCTTCATAAGATAACTATACACCAATAAATAAATCAATTAGCAGCACCGTTAGAATATATGTAAGTAAAGGTACTTCAAGTCAAGGCGCAACTAGCACAGAACGACATAAAATAAAGTTAAGTAAAGCGCTGCCGAATCAATTCTACTTATATAAGTCACTATGTCGCTAGTACTTGAGTATTTTATTGGTAAGGCTTAAGGTTGGAGCCCCGCCCCGCTCCCTGGCTTATTTTATGAAATTGTTCACCAGTGTGCTTGTATTTTCAAATGTAGTTTTATTTATTTTAAGAGGTGGTAGGTTTTAAGTTTTCCTCTTTCTAAAAATATTCTATCCTCAAACACAAACCGTGGGTTTCGGCTTAGCCTGACTGGACACCCTCCGCCTTATATTACTCCAAACTAGTGCCTGAATTTAAATTTACACTCAAAGTTACAAAAGATATAATGCCTTAGTAATTTAACTTAATTTTATTTGCAAAATCAAAAGAGGTGTAATAAAATAGATACGTATATAAGTAACAAAAAGGAGCGAAAGCTGGATTTTCCACGTCCAGATGTACTAGCTGTCCAATATAAGGCATTTTGTATCGCAAAACAAGGAAGCTACTTTTATGGCCAAGTGTTTGGAATAATTTTTCTTTTCTGAATTTACTTTTTACTGAATCTACTTGGAACAAGGAATCTACGTCAGATAGTCAGTCTGTCTCCTCGATTCCCCAAAGAATTAAAATTCGTTCTTTCTTTTGAACCAAAGATATGTGCTAAATTGTCACATCCCAAGAAAGCTTTCCATTTTTGTAGGTGTCATTATATTTTTATTTCTAAGCAAGTTACTAGTAGTACTAGAAGGTTGACAACAAATAACTATTATCTTATTGTTGATTTAATTTATAAATTTATAGGCAAACCGAGCTTTATCAAATTATTTCAAACGATAAACTTTACCATGAAACAATACCATTTCTATTATTTGTCTACCCCGCAAGAATTATGAGCATGAACAGTTAAATAACCAAAAAGATGGGTGACCGAAGATGGATGAGTTTGCTAAAATGGATGGGTGACCGCAAATGGATGGGTGACCGCAAATGGATTGGTGACCGCAAATGGATGGTTGACCGCAAATGGATGGGTGACCGCAAATACCAATATTAATCTATATTTCCTCTTCTAAATATTTCCGCAGGTTAAAAAGGGCATCAAAGGAAGACTAAAATTGCCTGCTACAAAATGCAACCTTTTCCAACCCTAAACTTGTATCGTTGGATACTAAAGTCTTCCCGTATCTCGTTTCCCATACATTTCCTCAGTCTAAGAATAGTATCAAACGAAAGCTAAAATTGTCCCTTACAAAACTCAACCTTTACTGAACCTAAATTCGTACCGCCTGATACGAAAGTTACCCCGTAACTTTGCTTTTAAACGTTTCCTCACATTAAGAATGGTATTAAATGAATGCTCGAATAACCCCCTTCAGAGTGCAACCCTTAGTTCCCCCATATTCGGAGGTCAGTATACTAAAGTTACATCATAACTTTGTTTCTAAACATTTCCTCACACTGAAAATAGTATCAAATGAAAGCTAGAATTATCCCCTATAGAATGCAACCTAGAGGTACACAATATTCGTGGGTCAGTATTCTAAAGTTATCCCATAACTTTATTTATAAACGTTTCCTCACTATGAACATAGTATCAAATGAAAGCTAGAATCACCCCCTATAGAACGCAACCTTTAGTTACCCCATATTCGTAGGTCAGAATACTAAAGTTACCTCATAACTTTATTTATAAACGTTTCCTCACTATGAACATAGTATCAAATGAAAGCTAGAATCACCCCCTATAGAACGCAACCTTTAGTTACCCCATATTCGTAGGTCAGTATACTAAAGTTACCTCATAACTTTATTTATAAACGTTTCCTCACTATGAACATAGTATCAAATGAAAGCTAGAATCACCCCCTATAGAATGCAATCTTTAGTTACCCCATATTCGTAGGTCGGTATACTAAAGTTACCTCATAACTTTATTTATAAACGTTTCCTCACTATGGAAATAGTATCAAATGAAAGCTAGAATCACCCCCTATAGAACGCAACCTTTAGTTACCCCATATTCGTGGGTCAGTATTCTAAAGTTACCTCATAACTTCATTTCTAGACGTTTCCGCACACTGAAAATAGTATCAAATGAAAGCTAAAATTATCCCCTATAGAATGCAACCTTTAGGTATCCCATATTCGTGGGTCCGAATACTAAAGTTCCTCATAACTTTGTTTCTAAACATTTCCTCACTATGAAAATGGTATCAAATGAAAGCTAGAATCACCCCCTATAGAACGCAACCTTTAGTTACCCCATATTCGTAGGTCAGTATACTAAAGTTACCTCATAACTTTATTTATAAACGTTTCCTCACTATGAACATAGTATCAAATGAAAGCTAGAATCACCCCCTATAGAATGCAATCTTTAGTTACCCAATATTCGTGGGTCAGTATTCTAAAGTCATCCCGTAAAATAAGTTGTATGAACAAATTATGCTATTTCATCACTATCCTTTACCTAATATGGGCATCACTACATCATTAATCGGTTTTACACACCTTTAAACACCACACTCCACTGCTAGACATGAGCTTCAGTAAATAATCTACCTACCTACTACGAAGATTGGCGGTATTGTCTCACCAATCATCTACTTTACTTGTAACGCTAACCTATTATAGTATGTATAAATCTTATGTCCATAGAAACCGGACTGCGATTCCACTGCTGGATAGCTCGCCGTTATTCACAACAAGAAATACACTATACCGTACTCAACAATTTTCCTAGTCGGTTACTTCTTCATTTTTCAACAAATCAAAACAATATAGGATTTATAAATTTCCTTTTACACACATATCGATGTGACACCCGTGTTTTTATCTACCTACTTTTCCCATTTACCTGCAATATGCCATCTTCTCATACAAATTGTGTGAGCGAAAAATGCGCAGCGACGGATGTCAGGTGTGAGACCCGCCATAGGAATGATGACGCCACCGCGAAGCAAGAATAAGAGGGTAGAAACAAAACTGTTCGCGGCGATTCTCCGTCTTCCCGCTAGCCGCTATCACTCACGCACTATACATACTTGCAAAACAGTTAGAATTTATCAATGGCATGATTACGTTTATCACATACGTAAAAGACAAATGGGAAACAGGTAGAATAAACACGAGGTAGCAACACAATGAAAAATATTCTAGAAACCGCAAAAAGGAACACACGCGAACTGCCAGCAAAGTACATCCTAGGCACAAAATAACACATAGAAAAATCAAAAACACCTTTAAATAGAATGGAATAAAATTGTAAAATCAGAGAAAATAAAAGGCCTTACCAGGGTTTCTTCAAAGTTACTAAAACAATGTTACTTCCTAAAAAAATGGCGCCGCACCGAGCGTGGTGTCCGGGCAGCCGGCAGTCGCACCCGGCCGCTCGCTCAGCCGTCCTGAAAAAAAGTCAAGCGCCACAGGCCGGCGGCCGCCCACCCCCGCGTCGCCCGCGCACCCGCGGCGGGTGTCCTACCGTGCCGGGCAGTCGGAGTCTGGCTGGTCGAAATAAGTATATCAACCAGTAGCAATATCCCTCAGAGCATGTTACGATGCTGTTACGACCAATCGCAGCCCTTCTTACGTTCGACTCCAATCCTGTTGCTCAGATATTACTGGTAAAACAGCGCACTGCCTCACGTCACGTATCATTCAACTAGTTCTGTGCAATATCAATAGATACTATGCACGAATTGGCTAGAATCAACATTGCTTTGGGAATATAAAATATTATTTCTGGTCTATTATGAAACATAAATCGTTCAACTATCTTTGAAATTTCTGTTGCCACAAACAAAATGCATCTATTCTGATATTTGTGTTTAAACTGAGCGCAATTTATGGTATGAAAGAATTATGTATTATTGAAAGATGACTTTCATCCCAAATGTGCTCATAAACAAAGCATATTGTTAGTAAATATATTAATATTGAGGAATTATATTTGTGCGTGATTGGCTGAGCCGTTACAATTGTAAAATTTTATTTCGGATTCGAAATTATTTTAAATCCTAATTATTTATGAGCGGTGTAAAAAATAAGCAGAAGAGATAATGGGTAGGTATAGTAATCAAATTGAAATTAGTATTAGCTTTTAATATTTATCGCGTTATTTAGTGGACGTATTGTCCACTGTTGGACATTCAGTTTTATGAAATAAGGGTCTAGAGAGAGAGCTAAGGAAAACAGAGTGGGAGTACTTATCAAGGATAGTGTGTTCAAAAACCAAATTACACAACAAACACTGTTGTGTAATTTAGTTTTTGGGGTGTGGGAAAGGGTGAAAGTTTTATGCCGAATCACTTTGCCGAAATTAGGTCAGGGGTGCCGATGCCCGTTTTAGAATTTTGAAAAATAAGCTAGTTGATGGGGTATGAGATGGGGTATGTATTGAGTTGTGGAGTTGGGGTCTGGCTGTCGGTCTCGAAGACCTGCAGAACCCCGCTAACTACTCGTATGTCCAATTCCTAGGATATTGTCCTAGGTATTGGTGTGAATTATATCTCCGAGTGAAAGATGACTTTCGTCTAAATCCTACACTCGAAAGATATTGTTAGCTACCAATGGGTAGCCGTGATAGTGTCTATTGTCTGTATTATGGGGTGTAACGATTTGATTTGTGTACTGTAGGTGTACTGTAGATAATGATGATGATGATAATGGGAATTTATTTACAGATTTATTTATTTATTTGCAGAGTTGGACGTCGCGGTTCTTGGTGGCTGACGCTTATTATAAGATTGGGTATGAAATTGGAGGACGGCGGAGCTCTACTATTTTGTACTATTTTACCTTATAAATTATCTAATAAATGAATGTGATTATTTGAGTTCTTTTTTATTTGCCAAATGGGTCTGAAAATAAGATAGGATAATTTTTGAATTTTGAGCAGGGTGTGAATTGGATGATTTGGATGATGAGGAAGGTTACACAAATAATTAAATTAATTAAATTAAAGAAATAAAATATCTTGATGTGGTGGTCTTGAGGTAGCTGTTCTTCGGTTTCTTTCTTGTTGTGTAGTAGTGGCAGGATATCTCAGGGGCGGGGCAGGGCAGGGCAGGTCAGGTTCTTGACACGTTGCAAGGCGCCAGTATAGCCGTGATGGCCATAAATAATGGAATTAACTTCTTACTTCAAAGAATGATCTTTATTCAAAGATATGGACCCTGCAGACGTAACAAACATTAACACTGTGTGATGTTGAGTATGGAGGTGAGCAGATGGTTGTCGAGAATGATTTGAGGCTTACCTTGGGTGGGTCCATTAATGTATCACAAAATATACAAAATAGACAAAATGTTCACTTTCACTGTGATAATAAAAAGCTTTTTGAACTTGAACTGTTTTTGAACTTGAAAATACGCACGAGAGTAAAAATTAGCAAGAATAGGTGTTGACTTTACCGTCAGTTAGAGAGGAGTGCGTCAAAGAAGCCAAGAACGGTGACGTTTCGGTGCCGTGTTCCAAATTTAAGTTATAAAATGATTCGAAAAAGGGAGATGTGAGGGTGGCTTAGGGAGGATGTCAATGCAGAGTTTGCACTCTGCTACAGGTCTGTTCTGTGGAGTGTAGATATCGGCAAACCGGTTTTTGAGGTACGTTAGTAGTAATTCTTTTACATGATTGAATCTTAATTTATTGACAAAGTATATTTGAAGAAGTACCTATATTAAAAGTGTGGTATCCTCGTGACGGTAAAAGAAGAAAAGGGAGACAGAGAAAAAGATGGGAGGATGAAATTAGAAAGATGGCTGGAACAACTTGGAGGAGGAAAGCAACAGATAGAAAATTATGGAATGCTCTAGGGGAGGCCTTTGCCAAAGGACAAACTGATACAATTAAGTAAAATATTTAAGAAAATTATTGTAAGAAAAAAAGCAAAGTCAGTAATAAAGGCTTATTTTATTTTATTACTTAGGACTTTACCATATAGGACTATAGGACTTTGCCACAGACGAGCGAATATTTGAAGAGCAACAGTCATATCTGCAGTTTCATAAAGAGTACCTACCTACAGTCAAGATTGGGCTGAACACAGTTTGGACTATGGACTGTTCTTAGCCACGTGCATAAAAAAGCTTCGTTTAAATCTGATCGTATGCAGATGAGTACGTGAAGAGTGGATCTCTATGGTTTTACAACTTGAACCAGTCAGGTTACGACCTTTGACTTATATTGGCGGTTCTAACCAGAGAGTGCCAGAGATAAATTTTACCGTGCCAGCGGTATACCGTTGCCCTGTGTCACCGTGTTACATACGTACCTATTTACGATCATCAGCTCGGTATCCTATAATACAACAGAAGAATCTTTCTAACGTAGTTTACCAAGTAGCTCGCTTCACCTACTCGCGTGTTTATATGTATAGTTAGTTGTCACTGGTAAAACTATGCAGACTAACAGCCGCAGGTCACATACCAGACGTAATGCTGCCGTGCAAGTTATAATAACGCTGGGGAAAGTTGATAACTTTCATAAAATAGAATGCTTTAGTAACATGCCACGTAGGTAACAGACGCGGTTTTATGAATGAGGTTACAGTTACAAAAAATAAGTCCCTAAATAGGTACTTATTAAATACTCTTACAGGCAAAAAATTTAAATGCCACAGCAAAATTAAATTGGAAGTTGAATGTTTTGATTTTCTCACAAGTGAAAATAAGAAATAGAAAAAATGTCGCTTGATCGTCGCTTGGAGACGAGCATCAAGAGATAGAAAATTTGGCATTCATCAACCGGTGCATCGATAGCTCAGTGGCAGAGCAGTGAGACGTTTTATCCATGCGGCCCGGGTTTGATTATCGGTCGATTTATGTCATTTTTTCTTTTTCTCATTTTCACTTGTGAGAATAATATATAGCACTGTAAGTGTATTAAAATCCCAATGTTTTGATTTTCTTTTATAAAGACCCACTTATATTTTCTTATTTAATTATCGCTAAATAATCGCTTAGTAAATTATCAGGGAGAGAATATCGCAGGTCTGTGGGAGCCGTTACATGAGTAAGCTCCAGGTTACATAAACGTATGCTCCGGTGCTTGTAACATATAAGACCATTGCACTTCAGACTCGCTACTGTAAGCCGATTCAGTGAGCGTTTGCATTGAAGCACGTTCCGAGCGATTAGCTCTCAAAGTCATTCTCTCCTCGTTGAAACACAATACACCTTCAGTAACGTGTTGATAGAAATACGATTGCATTTCCTTTTGTTTCTTACATCAAAAGCCACAACAATCCACTGGCTAGGATAGACAGAGGTATCTTCTCTACCTATTGAAGAGATTCTGCCAAACTCATCAAGCTTCGGAGTCGAGCTGACACAGGCTTAGATTTACTAGAAACTTCGCCGAATTTCAGAAAATGGACATCATCGGTCTCTGTGAAATGCAATAACTTAGGTATTATTATGTCTGTCTGACAAGCGATGTGTACATGGAATCATCCCCTAATAGGAAAAGGCTCGTGTTGAGCTGCTGTGGTATTTTATGGCTGACGTGCTGTGCCAATGCCTTCGCACATAAAACTATACTGTATACTAAAACTGTTTGCTAAGACGATGTGAAATACACACAATAATGGTAGAGTGGTTGCTCATTGATTTACAGGCAACAGCAAACACCGATTAGCGCTATCTGAAGGATGTTCACAATATCTGCCGGTGCCGGTGCCAATTTCCGTAAACACAACATGCTACCACCGTGTTTGTCTTACATTGCGTAGAGATTATCAAATATAATTAGCAGTTTTCTACGCTTTGTTTGGCAGAAGCAGCTCTACTTACTGAAAGAGATTTTTTATAGAGTAAGCTAAAGGGCCTGATGTGTCTGTAGATGACCGTTTGCAAACAGGAGACGACGGATGTAATCAAAAAATTGCAATGCACACGGTCACGAGCAGTTTTTTAAGACCGTTATAGAGAGTCGCATCGATAAATGCGATGTATGTTGGTCTCACTGTTGGGACGATCGTTTGCAGACATCCAGTGACTGTAAGACCATGATTTAGTAAGCGCTTGAAAAATATACAGCTACTCTTTAGCTGTAAACCTTCAATGCAACGCAGAACTCCACACCGTTGAACGCGTAAACGTGCGAAGACCTCGGTACAAAATGGGCCACAGTCCACAGAGCAACAAATTGCTTCCGCCGGCCGAGTAAACTTTCGCAATTAGCGTTATAGGGCTGTGGGGCGTGATTGATGCTCGCAGTTATTATTATTTTAATACAAGTACCCGCTGAAAATTTCGGCCTCGTTGCGGTTACTCAGAACACCGCAAATGGAGTGTTCGTTGAACCCGTGGCTGAACGTAGGTTTATTAATTTCATTTTACGAATTATAAAGTACTACAAAATTCAATTGCTTGGAATCGGTGTTAATTTAAGTACCTACTATGATTAGCTAGGCCAGACAGGTACCTATTAATACAAGATTTCAGATTTTACGGGCGGCGGCACACAGCTGTGTTTGGTATCTTTTAAAATGATACCAACTAGCATGTCAAATAGTTACATTACGTATGGAATACAAACACAAGAATAGAACACAGACACAATAAAATGATAATCATAGACACTTTGTACACATTTTGGATACTTTTTCACCACTTTCTATAATAGGTATGCATGATAACACCTAGGTAAGACGATAATGTGACAATTACAACGGAAAATCTTTGTTGTTACATTCAAGTGAAGATAAATGAATACCTGTGCCAAACCTGTGTGAAAACCAAGAAATCGCAGACGTGGCCGCCGCCGCGGAGGGCGCCGCTTAGGTACCTGCCTAATTGTCATATATTTGAACCGTATAGTCTGAACATACCACGACTACAAACCCAGATGGGTTCCAAGCTGGAAATGCTTTCTTTAGGTAGGTAACAAAATATTCATCTTACCTCAAATTTCAAGCAAAGCAACATAAATACTGTTTCTGAAACAGTGAAATTTGGTGGAAACCAACGTGGGAACAAATAGCATTATCTGTCTAGCGCATCATCCAGCATTACTCGAGACAAGGAAACAAAGAGCCCAAGAACAGCAAACTCCTCCGGATTATACTCTGTAATTGCAGCTGGCATAATACCTGAGACGCAAAGCACATTTTGTAATATTTCTTTCCTAGAATTATGAAACTTGGTACAGTTGTTCTTTAGGTGCTAGTGAGTAGATTAAGCCCGGTTGACAAAGGGTTCCGCACCTAAGGGGGGAGGGGGAGGGGGGAAGATTTCTTGTTCCGAGTTTCGCTCTAAGCCATACAACTTATAAATTAATGCTATTATGGCAAGTGTGGTATCATTTTCGGGTGAATCATAGACGAGGTATTCATTTATGGAACAAAAAACTCACGTTTTCTAAAGAAAAAATTGACAAAATAACAAAAAATGTAAAAAAAATACAAAAAAAAATTGCCTTAATTATACTATATAATAATATAAAATTGAAACAATAAAATATCTGGCTATAATGCTACATTTATATAGATTATAAATATATATGATACATTAACACTTTGTTAAAGGAAAGTAGGTGAAAAAAAACTTTTCGCTGGAAGGTGTGTCTTGCTTTATGTTGCATCACAAGTCATTGTATTGACATAAGATCTGTATGACGATATGGATTCCTTTTCAGGTTATTATAACTGTAACTTTCAGTCATGAGCTGTGTATAAAATTATGGAATTAAAAATCAATTTTCTTATATCTTAACTAGCTGGTGCCCGCGAACTTCGTCTCGCCAAAGGATGCTTGTGTACCAACAGGCCCTCCAGAGCTGATAAAAGTTATCATCACTTATATATCACCGATGTTGATCAAGATATTTGTGCGCGACCATTCTAAACATCAAAATACATCGCTAAGTTTTGTAGTGATAGACGCATGCACGATCTACGGCAGATGAAACGGATGTAACGCTACGTTTGAGCCAACCATCGGTTCACACTACAGGTAGAATGACTTCTTTGCACCGCCTCACATAAGTGTGGTGTGGACTGCTCTCCAAATTTTTTTGCACCATGGTCTTCTGTTTGGGGTTGTCGAGTAGGTATGCGCAACCGGATTAACAATACAATTAGTACAACTCCATTTTAAAATACCGAAAAAAAGAAACAAAAAGTAATTACTTTCTACACTAACAAAAAAAGTAATGCTTAATTAATTTTCTTTAAATAAGAAAAATTGCCTTTAGTACCTACTTACTAACACTGCGAAATATGAATCACAAAAGAAGGTACTACACAGGTAGTCGTGACAATAATACTCACTAATTTAGCTCTACATATTTTAATCAATAAATAATACTTACTGCGTTTATATTTACATTATTAATGCACTAAGTTTACAGTAATAAACTTAGTCTGGCAAGCGCTCACTAAAATCTCAGAAGAGACCAACTTGCTGTCTCTTGGACTGGAGGGTCATGAAGCTTTCCTGAGAAGAAAGGTCCTCTTGTTCCATGGGGTCACTGAAATCAATTATGAAAGGTTAGCTGAGGTTATTGCAAAAGTAATAGGTGACAAAATTCAGCTGTCCGAAATTACCAGTTCCGATCTGCAAGCCTGCCAAAGGCTAGGTTTCTCTACATCGAAGACGCGTCCAGTACTCGTTAGGTTCTACATACTCTTTGAGCTTGTATTATTTAATTTCAGCGACGCAGATTTTTTTCTTTCTTTCCCATAATCAATTCATTACACCCTAAAAAAGTTCCGTTCGCTTGATAAACAGTAAAGACTCATATACGAAGCATCATTTCTTCACATACACTCACACAACATACACATCATAACATTGGCCTCATACGTCTGTGTTAGACGATTTATTCAGTGTCTGAGGCAAGATTTTTCATGGGTGTATAAGCCGATGCGGGAGCGGCATGGCTTTTTGCACGCTCTTTACAGACACTGCGTTGCTTGGGACGCAATAATGGAAAACGCAGGGCTGCCCAGGACCTGCGCCACCTTCTCGGCCTTCCTGGCGACTCCACAGGAACGACGGGTCAATACGTGCGGAGCCAGATCAGCTGCCGCGCGATTTATTACCAGTCACTCGTGGAGTCGTTTTTGTATGGAGTTTTCCATCTCCAGGACCCTGATCAGCTTGGGTCGGATTTATCCCTCGGTCGCCTCTTACGACCCCCATAGGAAGAGAGGGGGTGCTGCTATTCTACTCTGCCGGCACCACACGGCTAAAAACATACACAATACTTAAGCAACAAAATAGTAAGTTTCTTTACATTAGCTTACCCATGATATTTATGTTCATTTAATATGTTAAACTCTGTTATTGGCTATTGAAGTTTTAAAGGTGTACCTATTTGTAAGATGTGCCAAGTGTGTGCTGTTAAGTTTATGAAATAAATTAATTAAATTAAATTAAATTATTTATTTATTATTATTAAGGACTTCTACCCATCTAGGGTAATTCTGGCAATGAATGTCAAAACTGATGTCTTTACGGTTTGTCAAAATCAAACAAAGACAATAAAAAATGGAGGTTTCAAGAAGAGGTTTCTACTTTTTGACAGCCAATGGACTGGGGTAGATGATGCTCACAGTATAGTTTAATCGTATTTCACGTAGGAATAAGCGTTTTTCCCGCAGTAAAAAGTATCCTAAGTGTTGACCAGGGCTAGTAGCTACACACCACAAAAACACCACCATACCGCCTCCAAAAGCGTAGGTGATGGAGGGTCGCAGCAGGGGCGGCGAATTCGTACCGGGTTGAGATATTTTAAAATATTTGTAGCGATAAATATGTCAGTAATCAGTATACAGCAATATACAGGGTGTAATTGGTGGTAAACCAAAACAATGATTCCGACCTTCAAAAATGTATTTTGTATGGGGAGTAAAAAAAAAAACTCGTATACCACCATAATATGATCCATGGGGAAAGTTGTTCAGTTTCATGTTCTGAGCACGCCTGCAAAGTTTTCGTTACACCGTCCCTTACACCCCGTATAAACAGGAAATAGTGTTAGAATCGTCGTGAAAATCTTAAATGAAAACGATGACATAGAGCAAGACACACCATCCAACGAATCGATTTTTTTCATCTTTTTATTGACAAAATGTTAATGTTTTGTATATATTTATAATCTATATAAATGTAGCTTTATAGCCAGATTTTTTATTGTTTCAATTAATAATTAATATAGAGTATAATTAAAGCAAATTTTTTTTTTAGTAATTTTTTTACATCTTTTGTTATTTTTTCTATTTTTTCTTTAAAAAACGTGAGTTTTTTGTTCCATTAATGAATACACAGTCTATGTTTTATCCAAAATTGATACCGCACTTGCCATAATAGCATTAATTTATGAGTTGTATGGCTTAGAGCGAAACTCGGGACAAAACTTCCCCCCCCCCTCCCCCTCCCCCCTTAGGTGCGGAACCCTTTGTCAACCGGGCTTAATCTACTCACTAGCACCTAAAGAACAACTGTACCAAGTTTCATAATTCTAGGAAAGAAATATGACAGATTGATATTTTATGGGCTTAGCGTCCCAGGTATAACCTGAGTTTAACGGATTACCTCTAGTTTGTGGACCAACTTCGCAACGCTTTAAGTTTCGTAATTACATCTCTGGAGTTATGAAGGTGAACTTATTGCTGAGATTAAAAATATTTCAGCGCTGTACAAGTTGTTTTTGAGTTCACGAAGAACTGAAAATTAGGTATCCAATTTTTAGATTTGTAAATTAAGATTTTTGTAGATTAAGATTGCGGCATTTACACAGTGATTGTAAATTCCTATTGTGTGTCTCATTTTAATATACAGAATTCATGAAACAGACCTCATTTAGTTACGCTTGTTAATCTATGAATCTTCGTGGTAATCTTATTAATTATCCATTGAATAGACTAATGTGTGTTAAATCTTGGTGTGTTCCGAGAAGATGTAAGTAGATTTGTACCGTTTTACACAAACTTTATACAAAAAAATAAATTGATCTGTAAGTGATTATACCTACTACAGACACACATTTCTTTGCCAAAAGAAAGTTGACAAATGAAAGAGCGTATCAAAACTTTTGCATGGTGTTAAACTATGACGTGCGACTTGCGTACGGTACACCACAGCTTGACGAAACGTTATACACAGTGTCCTTAATAAATGTGAACAATAATAATATATTTTTATTACAAGAAATGATTTTTTGTCCATTGATTCTAAACTATGTACTAATTGATAGTTGAAGCTGAAATCATAGGTTAGACTTGAAACCTGTAGCCACTCTATCCACCCAGAGTTAATTTATCGTGAAAACACCTAGGTTTTTTGATGAAATGTAGACAGATAAATGAAGTAGTATACGCCTTACCGTACATATTTTGCGTCATAAAATATAGTCATAATCGTAATAATAGTGTAGATATTAAGTGAAATAGTTAGCTATTATAATTGGCAGTGTGTCCCAATTAATATTGAATCAAACTTGCCGCATAAATTAAACTCTCGAATAACAATTAGGAAGTTGCTTGTTGCGGATCTGTCACCCTTCTAAGTTATACTAGGTAAGTATCTTATTAATTTGACTGATGGTAACCTTACGCCAAGGAGTAGATGAACGCCAATGGAAGTATTATAATTTATAATTTAATAAGTACGATGTCAGCGTTCCTGGTGATAAAAAATTATATAACGATAAATAGTATTGAATGTCACGTACGTACGACAGCGCCTTGCAGCATAAAATGCATAGAGTAACTTATTATTTGTAGATAAAATGTGAAAACCAGGTGCACAGTAGCTCCTGTATCAATTATTGTACCGTAAAAAATCGGAATGCCGGTCAGTAAAATTCCTTGTAGTGCACAAACGCCCTTACGCTGATAAAGGTACCTAGTCCTATTTGAAACAAATGAATCAACGTAAACCGCACTAGGTAAGGTATGAAGCGCTATTGAACTATGTTTATTGATAAGATCGTCAAGTTTGCTAATAGTTTACGGAAATTTCTAGTTGTTAGCGGAAATTGTAGAATGGTAGATCTACAGACTGTTAACAATCCGGCTATTCAAATGGTATCGAAATAAGTAATAACTAAAGTAATGTGTACAATAGTATTAGTAATTTTTGATGGCATGATTATAATTATGCACTATCATTCCAATCACCCAAAGGTTGCCTTTACATAATGTTTTCATAAATATATTGACATGGTACCGTCACAGTTCTCTTAGGGAATCACGACCACAAAGTTTATACATTTTATTATCATTGAGAACCTCGGGCCTTTTGAGGTATGCTTGAGACCTAAGCCAGAGCACAGAGGCCTTATTAATTATCATTTAGATATCGGTGTCTCATATCAATAAACGAAATAATGGGGGAATAGAAATTTCAATCAAAAATTTTAACAATTTAGGATCTCTAAGTTTTATTATCATTAAGCTTTTACTATGTTATCTATATAGCTGTACACGATTCCCTAACTAAGCAATTTAAACATTCACCCGTTAGTATTTTATGAAACGGTCCTATGTCCACTTTACTTCGCAGCTGGATTTATAAAACATTCACGAAATAGGACCCAACAGTAACTAACCAATTTTCATGTGTAACAAGCTTGAGCTGCCTGGAAGCTAGGAAACGTATACTGGTAAAAGCTCGTGTGACCCATTCAAAGGATAAACCTATCCAGGTTACTATTAGTTGCTACTAGTAGCTTTATAGATCCTACGTATGACAATCATAGGTAATATAGAGTCAATAAGTAGAACTAATGTCTTACCATAAGCAGCCTGCATGCAAAATTTTTGTCGAAAGGCTATTCTTTACCAATAAGACTCTCTATATTTTTAGTAAATAGTACCTAACTACCTTGGAAATCTTTAAGTATGCCTATATGTTGGTCGATAAAACGCTTATTTAATGTTCTTATTTTATTGCATGTGGAAAATCGAGCTTGAACGACCCTATAAACCCTAGTGATTTTAATTTCAATGACTGATATGTAGATAAAAGATATTTCATTCATAAAATCACTTCATGGCGCGGACATTATCGATAAATGTAAAAATGCCTAAAAGCGTCAAGTAACAAATGCGTGCAAAAAGCTTAAATGCCCACTTGATGTGAGACACGTAAGAACGAAAACGGTGACACCACCAAATTATCCCGCACCCGCATACATTACCGCGACGAAAGTGAGTAAACGTTGGATAAGAGATATTCTCAAACAAATGTTTGGTTCTTCTACTATTACAGCTGTGAACTGCTGGCTTATGATGTGCATAACACCTAGAGACACTTATCTCGCGCGCGAGAAGACTTTTCGTGTCAAATAGTATGGATTTTATCTAGTGAGGTGTTGAGAAAATGGATTCCGTGGTGCATATCACATTCCCTTTGGCATAAAATGTTTCCATCTACCTGCAAAGTTTGCAATACGATGACACCATGATAAATATGCGGGTGATGAGAAAATAGTGCAAAACCTTTTATACGTCTGCTTGGCTCATGGAACGTTCCTAACCACTTTGGGAAAAGCTCGAAATGATGTTACGATTTCTTTACAGGAAAATATTTGTATGAATATCTTTTTGCACTAATGCATTAAATATCGCATTAACAAAGCAGCCTCTGTGACTTTTGCCGATTTCATAGCTCGGTACTTTCTTAAAATTTGTAATTATGCTAATGACAGGTTAACTATATGAAAACCTGAAGTTTTAATAGACAGTAATAATTACCTACCCGAGCTCTTTAAACTTATTAAAATTAAGTCCTTAGTAGTAGTAGAAGTAAGTAAGTACTTACCATAATTTATAAAAGCAGCTCGTGCACGCATTTTCTACATGGATGAATTTAAACATGCACTCCGCGCTGGTTGCAGACTCACGCTAGGATGCGAGAGGCATATTTAAATACTGATATAAATTATATTTAAACCGTAATAATAAAATGATCTGGCTTTTCTTTTACTTATTTACTTAAATACTTGGTGCACTCGCATACTTGTAGACGCAGATCAACAAATAAATAAAGTATGTACATCATAAATCAGATACCTACAATAAGTAAAGATGGCCACTCGCTGCATTTGCCGACGGATGACAGATGTGTGCCGTTCCCTTTCTCACTTGTGTTTACCACGAATGCAGCGAGTGGCCGTGGTAGGTATAGTACTATTATATATTCTGTGGTATTGATTTGACTTGCCGTAATCACAAGTCAAACTCAACGCTCAGGTTTTTAACGAAAGACATTTTGCCGGGTATAAAAAATCCTGCTGTGTATAATTTTTTCAGGAGTTTTTGCTACATGGTTGTATTTTTCTTGGATTCATAGCGTAATCAATAAATAATTTTAATTTCTTTTTGGTAAGGCATATTAAGAAACAAAGTAAGATAAACTATTCATAGGTACACAACACGTCGAGCGAATAGGTACCTTATTACGTAAGCATCTGTATGTAACAGTAATGAAAACCAAATGGTCATTGAATAAACAATCGAATTAGTAAGTAGATGTCCTTTTGTCTGATGAATCAAATACGTGTATTTATCGACTATCTGTAATCCGGCTTTTCCTCGCTATTCTTGAATTTCTGGTCAAATGAAGACAAGAAATCTGTTTCCATAAATAAAGTAACAATCAAAAACTGCATTAGATACGAAATTTCGGTTTAAACGATCTTAAAATCCATCAGATACGTCCATAGCATGCAGTAGCACATTTGCCAGTTCGATGGTATGGTATATTATATACGGGTACGTACGTACTGTATTTTAAGACATTTATAACTACAAATCTTAAAATTGAATTTCGCATGAACAAACGATTTTACCTATTTTCAATATATTATTAATACTAACAAAGGAATCCGTGCCCAATTTAGGGAAGGTATAACCTAAGAACAAAGCATTACTAATAGGATAATATTTTGATTATTGAACAGAAGTTCAGACTATGAAATCCTATTCACTATCATCTCTTTATGGTTTGAGTAGGTAGACTATAAATTGGTATCTTTCGACTTATCGGTTTAACATTATAATTTTCGCTTTCTCTGGCTAGACACTATTTTGCTTTGTAATTACTTCCATCAATGAACCTTTGTATATGCACAGTCACGGTTCAAATTAAACTTCAAAATCAGAGCTTTATAAAAATTCTTTTTTCAAAGTTTAAGTTCTAGACGATACAATTCTGGTTAGTAAGAAAAGGTCCTTTATTTAAGAAGTTTGCACGCGAGATCTTGAAGTTTTCAATTGGAGCCGTTTTTTAACGTATTTGATGATTCAAAGATTTCTTTAAAATCATGTAGAAAATGGGAACCCAACCATTTTGAATTGGCTTGGAAAAATCACCAATATAGAGGCCTCACACTACAGTCCATTACGCCTGGCAGTTGACGACAGCAGTGCAAGGTGATGGAGGTGGTATTCACAGAGAACGCAGCAGCCCATTAAATGGATTCATCCCTTACGACACCAGTGGATATGTGACTATAAATTTTGTATTTAAGACTTCCGTTACCGATCAATAGACCGGTTACTGTTTTAGCAATTTCCGTAACGAGCGCCCTCAGATACAGCGCGCGTCGTTTGGACCGGCCGGGTGACATATTGTGGCAACTCCGTCGGAATAAATCACATACTCTACCTGAATGGCTCAGCTACACAGATGTAGAAATGAAAGTGTAGTTTTCTGGAAAGGCTATTTTTTTATTATAATTATTAATCAGGCAGGCAGTTTTTCAATTAGAAATGCCTCTACCATGCATTAAAATTACGCTCGATCACAAGTAGCTACGGTTGGCTACGTTGTCGTAGCAGATGGCTACAGTGTAGAACTACGACACGAAGAATATTATTTTGGTTATTATTTTTAGTAGTACTTGTTGTGAACACAATGTGGCATTTTAGTAGCAGTATTGACAATAAGTATACTTTTTCTAATTTGTATAGACAGATACAATTAAAAGCTCATTTCGATCATGTTTGTTTGTCCACATTAAAAAAGGCAAGCATAACCTATTAGTTGTTTTACTTAAACGATCCAATTTCATTATTTATTCATATTTCTGGTATTATTTACTGACAAGTACTCATAATATCCACAAATAGATGTAATCTTATATTATCCTCCAATCATACTTGACAGTTTTATTGTAAAACTATCAACAATCAAGCCTCTTCCACTCAATCTTTATCATACACCTTTAATAGAACTGTGCATGCATAAAATGTACGTATAGTGTACGGGAATACGGGTGATCCATTTTTTCCATGAATTATAGCTCGCCCGGGGAAATATGAGGAAATACCGGTGTGACGCGGCGTCACATCGCCTCCTGAAAACACGGCAGCCACAAAATGTTTACGGCTGGGCTTGCGAAGGTAAATTTGGTATTTTGGTTGGCACATTACTCTGCCAAAAGCACCCGATTTTGCTTTCATTGCCGCCCGGAATGATCTTACGGTAACAAGTAAGTTGAAGCCACCTGTAATGGCAGGGGCAGGCCATTTGTCGTAGATCCGATGGACAGTCGAGTAGGCGAGTTTTTTAAGGGGAAAAGAAGGCGTAGCGTTGGACGCTTTCCGGCCAGATTGGCCGATGACTTAAAGAGAGCGACTGGTAGTGAATGGATGGAGAAAACGGGACTTTGTGTCCTGTGGCGTGACAATAACCAGCAATGTATGCAGAACGGGACCTTTTTGGTAGAGTTCTGTGATATCAGGGTAACTCTCCAGGGTGGGCGGTAAGTGCTCATTAAAACCAACCTTTTCTTTAGAGGTCTTGTGGAATTTTTGACGAAAAGGCGAAAACGTTTATGCTTGCGACGTAACTCATTATCACGCTTAGTTTGTAAAGATGTTTATTTAGTAAACCTTCCCCTAGATGCCTTGCCCACATTTCCTTATTTTATGCACGTTCCAACATCGCGTCGTGAAACATGTCAGATAGTTTTATATAAAACTGAGAACAGCTTGAATTACCTTCAATAATAAGAGGACTAGTATTTTTATGAGTATCGTGGCCATTGAAATGTAGAATGTATTTGCAAAAGATTTCAAAAGAATTTATAAATGAGTACAAAAAAATAAAACCTAGAAGTATGTATTCTAAAATTAATGATATAACATTTCAAATTACGGTACATTTCAGTAAAGTAATATGTTTACGTAACGGAATAAAATTATTCTCAGAAGAACATGTTTTGATGTTTTCCTACAGTAAGACACATTTAAGTCCAATTAATGACAAAGACCTACGGAGTAAATCAACAAATAGAAAGCTTTACGGAGATTTTTCCTTATTGTTCACCTACGTCGTGCAAAGGATCTCCTAATGTAGATTCGTGTTGTTTGGCCTCTTTCATTCTAAAAGACAAGTTAGTTTTAATTAAGAACTGAGTATTGTTATTGGAAAACTTGCATTGATATTCAACTGAGTATTGGTATTACTTTTAAATATGGCGGGGACGACACATGAGGTCCGTGGCTGTGATTTTATCGCTTCCCTGCTTCCGTAACGCATGCGTTAGGAATTATGCGAGTTTTCACCTTATTTGCATAAAAATATGGAGCATGTTAAACAGGCTTACAGATGCATCAGTCGATGCAAAGAGTTACGTTATGGATGCGATAAGATAATAAATATCAGCAACGGACGTAAATGTGATACTCGCCTATGTCATGGAGGTAATAATACTTTCCTCCATGCCTATGTTTCCAATGAAAACGAACTATCCTTTCCTTACGATTGCAGTTATGAAAAACTAAGTACAAAGTTTTAGTATTAGTTCGTAATAGCCTTATATTATTTCATGCCGTCTAAGCAGAAAACGGATAAAATTTTCTAACTACCAGCTAAACCGTAAACCAGCAAACAAGTTCGCGATTCTAAAAGCTGACTAGCATAAAGCTGGCAAGTAGTTGGTAAGTGGAATCAGACAGCTAAGTAATGAGGCGGAATCCGTGGACACCCGCGAACAGGGATCACTACTCCAGATAAAAGGATTGTGTTGGATCGCGCTCTAAACTCGAGAACAACCCTCACTTACACCGATGTATTGCTAGGATTATTCTTGAAAGGTGGAATGGTAACGAAAAAATATCGACATGCTATAAGGCGTTGTTGTGTTTAAAACCTCTGCTACCTTAAGATAGTGTGATACATATTTGTTTTCGATTTATTTAAACCTAAACTACAAAAAACTTTTCTTTTATTTCAATTCCAGTAATCATAATTCCTGTTATTTTCTCCAGTTCCAAGTACAAGACAACCGTCTTTACTAAAGTCTAGTATGTGAGTATTTTTTAAACGGATTTTATTTTATTGTATACACGCTCGTATAATATGATGGATGACAGTTGGTAAATCAGTGTTAACCGTATATTAGGCGTCCCATCCCATATCAAACACCTCACTCACGTAGGAATACGAATTTTAGATATTAACATTTTCCTATATTGTAAAAAAGTGCATCATATGGATATGTTTTAGGTATTATATACAGAGAACGGTGTAATGCGCGGCTAGACTAAGCCGGGTCCGTTGTAGTCTCCAACTATGATTTATTACGAAACTCCGAGCTAGCCCTTGCAGCGCGAAATATCACTCCTGAAGGAGATCCCGCCAACGCCAATTATAAAATAATACACAATAAGGATGAAGTACTGAAAGAGAGGTTCTCAGTGAGATATTGTAATAAAATTTTCCTATTAAATGTTTCTATTACCGTGTTATAATAAGTACTGGGTGTTAGGGACGGTGTAACGAAACTTACTGGGTGTTAGGGACGGTGTAACGAAACCTTTGCAGGCATGACCAGACCATCAAACTGAACAACTTTTACTATGGGGTCAATGGTGGGAAACGATAACAAAATTTCGACCTCCCATACAAAATTCACGATCAGCTGACTGACTTTGTATGGGAGACCGGAATTTTTTTTTCGTTTCCCACCATTGGATCCATAGTAAAAGTTGTTCAGATTCATGGTCTGAGCACGCCTGCAAAGTTTTCGTTACACCGTCCCTAACACCCCGTATAAGTGTGTGTTACTTTTCGAATACTTTCACTTTAGTATCCCGTTGTGGAATTCAAATAAAAGGATAAAAGAAAAGATCTATTAAATTCTACGAAATAAAATTTGTAATGATAACGGATTTTTACAAACTACATTTACAATTGATTATTCCTTTAATTTACTAAAATATTCCTCTGACTATATTCAATTTTGTTTATTCAAAATAGAAATGATTAACTCTCGTAATTTACATAAAGATTTTAAAGGTTTTAACCACTAGAATAAATTAAAAGGAGAGAACCTCGAATTGAAAAAGCACTCTCGCGTATTTTACAATTCTTGTCCAAAATCGGCAGAAACTAAAAGAGCACTACTCCTTTATTGCGTCCTTAACGCCCTTACGAGGGACAAAGGTGGCTCAGGCTGGCAATATTTTGTTCTCAAATGTGTACCGAGCTTAACCATGGATTTGTTTAACGAGATTTGGAGTATCCGTTCTGTAAGTGGGCGTTCGCAGTGCCCCCATGGGCGGATGTGTAAACGACACAAGTTAAGTTTTGTCTTTTGGATAAAATATTCCAAGAAAATGTCAGAAGGTGAATGAATGAAAGTTAAATTTAGATAATGGATTCTTGGATAACCTTTAGGAATAATGATTTCAATAAAATCATTATACTAAAATAACTTTTCTTCTAATTTTAATTCAACGAGTGAAACAAATTTAAAGACTTAAATCAAGAATCCATTTAAGTAGTCGCTTGCAAACAGCTATGTAGTTAGAAACCACTACCACGGCAAAGGCTGGATTTCCCCACAGGTAAGCTATATGGCCCAATTTTTTCGCAACAAGTTTTCGCCATCCTGTCACTGCCAACCATCCTAATGTCCTTAAACTCGAGGTAAAAACTTTGTTTGAAATGGAATAACCTTCGATATCTCTCGAACTTCCACCCGACTAATCACTGCGAAGGCACACAATCAAAGGCTTATCTTCTTCGCTTTATTCATTTCAAAGGTTTCAATCACGATATCTGATTCCATGCAAATGAGCGAGACTGTTGCGAGGAGGGAAATTAATTAAGCGAGATAGGGCCGCTTATGATTATTCAAATTGCACACATCTAAGCTCGCTCTTGGAGTTAGGACTTTTGCGCACAGGATGCGTTTTGATCTGACGATACGATTGGAATTTTACTACCTGTTTTGTTCGTTACTATGAATAAAAATAATACGTACCTAATTATAAACGTCGTATGTATTGTGTGGACGCGCTACTATTTGGGTATGGATTGCCTGTGCACAGGACAATAGTGCATACTTTTACATACATTGCAGTAAAACTTACCATTGTTACATACTTTTTCAACTAGTAATTAGCCCTGAAATAATTAAAAAACGTATTTTATTTTATGCATATTTAGGTACACTATATGCCTGTGATGTTGCGCTTAGAACCTACACATTTATGTATCGCTGTGTCTGTGTGGTGAAATAAATGGTTTGAATCAATGCAGAGAATAAAACTCACAAAAATATCGTCAAGATAGCTACTCAAGACATCTATGCATCGATTAGCATGTAGTACATGTGCGTGTACGTAGCAAACCAAGAAGACCGACCATACACCGTTGATGTACCACCTTTGACGTTTCTAAGTGTAGGTACATCTATCAGTAAGTAACTTTGCAACGAACAAAGTAGGTAGCAAATCAATTTAAAAAACCAGAAAAGTCGGTCGGACCATCGGAGTGTATCGTATCATCTAAATAAAATACTTAACACAGTTCAAATTGAGCAGAAATTTGAACATGCTAAAAGTTAATTATAGTACCAAGCCATTGTTCGTTTTAGGAACATTCTTAGGAACTGAAATAAATTAATGTTAATGAAGAACTTCCTTTGAAGACTTTTTGGATAATCAACCTAGATTTATTAGACGAAATTTCGCCGAAGAGAAAGTTATATACCATATAATATCATTGCCTGCCAGAGTTTATCAGGTCCTTCGTTGACTTGACAGAGGAAGAAATAGGTATGCTATGGAGTGACAATGCAAATCAATTTTACAACGTCATAACAAATTGTCGTGCGTGGTAGAGAGTGGAATGTAGGTATTTCGAGAGAGATACTAACTATTACTAGTTTCTCAACCTATCTATCAAGGATCATCTTATACTAGATTTCCATACAGTTAAGGGAAGACTTGAACCGTGCCCTTATCGACGACCACGCCGCACTTTCTCTCGCTCTGGCAGAAGATGCCGAACTAGATAGGTTGCGTTCTGACTCCTTACTTAAGCTCAAACCTGTTCTCATTCCTGGTACTAATATTTAAATCACCTGCGACACCTCCACGGGCAAGCCGCGACCCTATCTACCCGAGGCGTTTCGCCGCCCGCGTCTGCATGACCTCAGCCAACCTGGTGCATGCGCAAGCGCACGCCTGGTAGCTAAGTGCTACGTCCGGCCACGCATTCGCTAAGATTGCAGCGCTTGGGCACGCTCGTGTGTTGTATGTCAACGGAGTCAAGTTACGCGACTAGGGATTGCAATCCCGCGCACCTGATTCAATCCCGCGGGATTGATTCACGGGATTGGTCCAATCCCGCGCGGATCCCGCGGGATCCCGCATGTTTGTAATCAAGTTAAAAATCTTATTAGAATTCAATTCAATAAAAATAAATATGCCTGTCATGTGGAGCTAAAATAAATACAAATACAAATCATCATTGGCCTCATACGTCTGTGACAGACGATTTATTCAGTGTCTGAGGCAAGATTTTTCATGGCTGTATAAGCCGATACGGGAGCGGCATGACTTTCCGCACGCTCTACAAACGAAGGTGGAATTAGAGACTGGCACATGCATGTTTAGATGTCGTTTTTGCCTTTTGTTTGCGAGACCAGCAAACCAGGCATCGTCGTGAGCTTTACGCCCATCAAACACACGCTTTCTCCATACATCCCTATTCTCAGCAAGCTTCTCCCAGCTTTGATGGTCGATGTCAAACGCAGCCATGTCCCGTTTGGCGCAATCTTTGAAACGTAGCATCGGTCTTCCAACTCCTCTTTTGGCGTTAGCTACGGCGCCAAGCAGGACACGCCGTGGTAGACGCGAAGGTTCCATGCGGTACACATGCCTAGCCACCGCAATCGTCTTTGCTTAAGCAAAGCGGTAAAGCTAGGCAGCTGTGCAATTTCTAGAACTCGCTCGTTTGTGACTCTGTCCTGCCAAGTTATATGCAAGATGTTTCTTACGCAGCGCATATGAAATGTGTTGAGTCGACGTTCTTGTTTTGCGTACGAAGTCCAGGTTTCAGCTCCATACAAGAGTATGCTTAGAACGCAAGTTTGGTAAACAATTATCTTGGTTTTTGTGGTCAGGTGTTTATTATTCCATACTCTTGTACTGAGCCTGCTGAACATGGTCGCCGCTTTGCCGATACGAGTATTGATCTCAGCATCGAGGGTGAGATTGTTCGACACAGTCGACCCCAAGTAGCAAAACTTGTCAACTATGTTCAAGGGAACGCCACCGAGCAAAATACGTGGTGTTTCTCCACCTTGAGCTAACACTACTGTTTTTTTGGCATTAATGGACATTGAGAACAGAGAACACGCGTGGGAAAACTTATCAACAATGTCTTGAAGCTCACTTTGAGAATTAGCAACGAAGGCTGCATCGTCAGCGAACAAAAGGCTATCGACGAATAAGTCATCGCGGTTACGCTTTGACCTAAGAAGCGAGATATTGTACAGCTTCCCGTCAGCCCTAGTGTGCAGGTGTATACCCTGTTGGTCATCGCCGAAAGCAACTTTAAAAAGCAATGAGAAGAAAATACTTACCAAACAGGGTAGGAGCCAACACGCAGCCTTGGCGAACACCTCTACGCATTTCGAACGGCTCGGATGTATTGCCGTTAAAAACAACAGATCCTTTCATGTCCTCGTGGAAGGATTTAATGAGGCTTAGAAGTTTTGGAGGGCACCCGATGTTTAAAAGTGCAGTATAGAGCCCTTCCCTACAAATACAATCCATTTATTTCCACAAAATTGTTATCACAAATTCTTATTCAATTTTACCCTTTATTCTTATTACTGCTAATATTAATTTGTTTAACCCTCTCTCATACTTGTGACAGGGAGGCAAGAAATGTTTTTATTTGTCTGCAATATAGAGTAAGGTATCTTTGAATAGGTATTTTAAAACAGCGGAAGAAAATGTCACTATCTCAAGATAAATTTGCTTTTAAAAGGGGCGTTTTTGAGTCATAAATTGTTAGAGGCTATAAATTTGATAAAAATTAACAATATCTGTCTCAATCTTAAGTTATCATGAAAAATATATATATAACGGATACTGTACCAATCATTCTTTAAGAAAAATATAAAATGTTTTCTATCTGCGGTTAAAATTAACTTTGTAACGCTGAAAAACTTAATATTTTAACTACAAAACCCTATTTGTGGGCGTATCTGATACACCCTTAGCCAGTTTGTTTTAATAATATGAATAAATTCTAAGTTAGGACATATTTTTAAGAAATGAACGTTAAGTTTTCGCCATTCGGAAGCAAAAGTTGACTTGTTTTTTGGTGCGAGTTTTGTTGTTGTGCAATGTGCGGGATCCGCGGATCCGCGTTTTGAAGGTGCGGGATCCCGCAAGGCCAAAAATTGCGCGGGATCCCGCGGGATTGCGGATCCCGCATTGCGGGATTGCAATCCCTATACGCGACACGCCTTCTGGACGCTAGGAACATATGCTACTCCATCTGCCCGTCCATCAGCACTTCAACCAGGACGTCATAGGACATCTTCCTCTAACTGCCTCACTGAAGAGTAACCAATCCAAGTTCATCCCTTAAAGTCGTGGGTTGATGTACCTACTGCTAAAAGTGCCTACTTGTATTGATAGTTGTTTGGTATTCCAGTCATGTCGGTAAACTTACAGTTGCGAACATGTTTACGTAGGAGGATGTAATTAATTAGTTAGTTACTGTAGTGGTGCTGTCAGATATATTGGAGCCAAACATCAGGTTTAAAGTTGACACTAAGTTAACAACATTTCCGGTTCTGGCTACTCCAAATCTAGAGTTAGAGACTTGTTCTACATATACAAATTTACATAATTATTTAAATGCGTGCCATTGGTAGCTTTAGTATCGATAATGGATGCTGTAAAAAATATTTAAAAAAATGTGGTAGTGGTGTTTTTTTTACACTTCGCCAGAATTAAATTCAATTGCCATAATTACCTAGCTAAGATTGGAATGAAACGGGTAAGTGTAAAAATGTCCAGGTTTGTTTTTATTATTTTTTTACGGAATCCTATAACGAATAAACTGAAGCTTTAACATAATATAAAATAAAACAAACTAAACTGTAACATAAATTATATTTAAATAATAATAATAATAAATACTAAACTTATTCTATATCTATTTAGCACATAACAATTAAATGAAAAGCGTTTGTGAGACGTTCAAACAAAACAAACATTTCCTCCCAGCTCTGGCTCGATATGAAGCCATTACCAGCACTCTTGCAAGGAACATTAAAATCCATTTTACTATCATCCACGTCGTTTTATTGGGCGAACATAAATTTCATCCAGTAGCTAGAAAATGCGTATTTTCGTTTCGGGAAAATAATTTCGTGGAATGTTTGTTTTACGTTTTTCCGATTTTATAAATAGAAGAAATATATCTGCTGTTTGTTATTTTCATTGACGAACAAAAAGACACCTAACAGCATCACAAGGAAACGACTCCTACTCAACTTCCAACAATACACAGATTTAATAAAATCAAAATAAAAACTGTGTAAGAAATATCGTAAAAAACGAACACCATGATTTTCACGGAAATAGGATAGAAATCGTTGTATTTTTCTTACTTATTATTTTTATTACAGTCAAATAAAAGCGAAAACGCTCTCTCGGCCTGACTCCAGCCCTCAACAACACGAATCGCGTCGAACTTTGTTCCCGCAATAGATATTCGCTCATAAACTACCGCCTGTCACCGCCACGCACTAGCACCATGCCTTTTCCATACCCAGGACGAAAATGGACTACTGTTCAAACGCCACACAAAACATCGGCTATGCCTTGTGTATTTTTTCCTTTGTAATGTTGTTGAACGTTTCTTTCTAAATTCCAGTAGCGTAGCCCGCTTTGAGTTAGCTAGCTTCCAAAGAGTAATTTTCTTAAAACTTGGATACCAAATAATTATATTTAATATTCAAACCTGAAGTATTTAATTTGTTTTACGGATTTTATAAACTATCTACTACAGTAATCTACTACTACTGTAAGTAAAGTCTTTCTTTTTTTTTTCGATTGGGACTCCTAGTCGCCTAACGATCGTATGTAATAAAAGTAGATAATCCGATAGGTACAGGCTTGGTATTCGTGAAAATGTTCCTAGCATAAATCAGGAACAAACTAAGACTTAAGTCGCAGACTAAAAAACTTCAATAATAATATTTTCTTTTAACAATATGGTCACTCTACATCCCGGTAATGTCTCTCATTAAAGTGAGTAACAATTTTTACGAGCAATCTATCAGATCGATATTAGTGGAGATGGTAAAAACTACCATAAAACTGGCACTGATTCCGCCATTATTATGTTTAGTCGGACTCACGGGCGAACAATAATATCACCACAGAATTTATTTATGTAATGGATGATGAAGCCATTCTCGAGTGAGTAAGGTGATTAGAAAAAGTAAAAATATACAAAGGAAACACTAAATAAACACTTGTTTTCAGTAAGTAAGAGTTTTTAATGATCACCTTTTGATTACACCTACATCTGACGTATGGAATTACCACATTGCCAATCATTTGTAAAAAGTACAGTCCAGTTTTTAGGTAGCTAGTAGGTTTGCCGCGCGCAGAGAGATTTTTCGTTTTTTGAACTAGACGTTAACTTGACTTTATCTTGATGATATTAGGTAGTAAATACCTAGCCGGAATATTTTATATGTTTTACCTATACGTAAGGACCTTAAAAATGGTAAGCAATCAAATCAGTGACTTTAATTACGTAAAACCCATGTTAAACCAATCGCAAATAAGTTTAATATCAGAGAAGTTCGTAGGTAATTAACTTCTGTGTTCCAACAAAAATACTACACGGTCACCGCATTACTGTTGTGACTCGCATGCGAACCGAACGAAATTGCGGTTTGTGACAGCCACCATATTATGATTTATGGATGACAAACTATGACAGTCACAACTTTAGATGCAGCGATGTGTTGACGTGTTATCGATTCGATTCGTTGTGTACAAGATATCGTAAACTTCACGTGAAAAATCGGATCCGGCAAAACACCGGAGAAACCTGCGGCATGTGTATGAGAACGGAATTACTGTGGTTTAATTAAAGCTCGGTTTGTTTGTCCATTGGCAGTCGACTTGTGGAGTTATTGGATTTTAGTGTGCATTTAAGCTATTTTATACTGTTTCTCCCCTTTTGTGGTTTACGCGAGTTTTTCCAAGCGAACGTTTTGGGCTGTTCGTTTTATGGATAGTTAATTGGCAAACTTTGCAAATCGTTTTTCTAGGGCTTTTTTATAGATGCTCGAAACGGGCGGTTCTTAAATTTAGCACGCTTTTTCGTATATTTGCTGGATTCGGTTCTCCTCAGACTTAGAAGAAATACAATATCAAGATACAAATCTCTTGAGGGCGTAAACTACTCTCAAAACTTAAAAACTTTTGTCAGAAATATGAAAAAAAAATTGGACTCGCATACAAAAATGTTGAAAAAGTGTGTCACTTAGTGTGGGAGGACCGAAATTACTTTTCATAATTCGAAGAAAAGTTTCGAACAAAAGTTGTTCAGTTTAGCGAGTAGAAGCTTTAAGAGATTTGTACTTAATTAATGTAACCTTAAATATGAATTTCATACAAAATGTACTTAACATACTTTTATAATACAAACAGTGTGTTAACGGAAGGCGGGCATTTATTAAAACTAGTGAAGCATCTTAATGATAATTTTTTCCTACGGAGCTATCTCTGAAATCACAATTCAACAGCTGTTCCATACATTTTGCCTTGGAACCTATGTATTAGACTTTTCTATGGAAACGCTGTTTATTTTTCGTGATTCTGCAAATGGCCCCATAGAACAAGATGTTCGTATAGATACCTTAATTCATCAGTTTGAATAAATGCTCGCTTTGCCGGTAGCACACTATATGCCTCAGACACAGATTTAGTTTTCGAAAGAAGAAATAATGAAACTCATTACTATCATTTTCCTGCCCTTATCCCAATTATGTGCCACCCCTTAATAATGAAACTAAGTAAGTATTAAAAACATACGTATCACTGAAGTCAAAAAAGTCCACTTAGGTATATCGGTATATAGCAGGACACATAACTTGTCAATTTCAAAATAATTAGGCACTTGCCTACCCAACATAACTCGATACTATAATACCTGAACAAAGTTGTACCGGCAACTAAGGGTAATTTTATCCAACAAAGTGTCCTTTGTAAAATTTATAGTGTCGTGTTACAAGGGTCTAACTGCTAAACTTAGTTAATTCTAAAATATAGGTAGTGTTTTATTAATTTACATAATATTTACGAATTTGTTGTAAATAATAGCCTAGTACTACACAATTCATTAAAGAATTCATTAAAATATTCTTGGGCTGTATACTCACTATTAAATATTCGTTTAAAGTGGGATTATTAATGCGATGTCAATTCCCTACATATTATATGGCAATTACCTATGTGAGTATCAAGGTTTTTAAAATAAAAGAATATCTAGTTAAATCCTTTATATACTTGCCAAAACCTTGAGGCAGAAAATTTACAAATTAAAATATAAATATTAGGCGTGAAAGCCAAAATTACATACCTTAAGATAAGGACTGTACCTACAAATAATCTTTTACCGAAACATTCTTGGTTCATGTTCATGTCGATAGTAAACCTGCAGCTGTACCAGGCAGAAAGTTAGAGTTAATCAAACTTACAACACACTGAAAAAAATAATTTATTACTACAAACATTAAACTGCAATACATTAAAAACAAAGCGGATTTCATTAAGTCTAACTACCCATCAAAAGTAACACTTAATGTTTAAAAAACAGTAAAACACAAAACAGTAACTTTAACTGCAAGACCATTACATGTTACTGAAATCACCATACTAAAAAATCAGTCGCAACCATTAATGTAGTAACAGTTAGTTTTAATGGTTGGAATCGTATCGGTAAATGTACAAAGCAGTAAGATGAACTGATTTACAAAACTAAATTTATCATAGTGAAAACTAATGCTTGGAAGAGTAAAATTACATGATTGGAACATGATATTTAAATGGTATCACAATAGAACTAACTGACCACGACATTTCAAAAATTCGTTGTGTGAAAGCAGTAAATTTTAATGATTCGAACGTTAGTATCAAATGACCGAAACAATTTGTTTAATTTACTACACACAATAAACTGAGCAACATTAAAAAGCATAGCAGGTTATAGTTAGACTAACTAGTCATAAATAGTAACAACTAATGTTAAAAAATCAGTAAAACATAAAACAGTCACATTAACTGCAAGACCATTACATTTTACTGAAATCACAATACTACAAAATCAGTGGCAACCATTACTGTAGTAACAGTTAGTTTTAATGGTTGGAATCGTATCGTAAAACATAACAAAATTTACCATAGTTAAAACTACTGCTCGGAACAGTAAAATTACATGATTGAAACATGATATTCAAATGGTAGCACAATAGAAGTAACTGACCACGACATTTCAAAAATTCGTTGTGTGAAAGCAGTAAATTTTAATGATTCGAACGTTAGTATCAAATGACCGAAACAATTTGTTTAATTTACTACACACAATAAACTGAGCAACATTAAAAAGCATAGCAGGTCATAGTAAGACTTACTAGTCGTAAATAGTAACAACTAATGTCACATTAACTGCAAGACCATTACATTTTACTGAAATCCAATACTAAAATCTGTCGCAACCATTACTGTAGTTACAGTTAGTTTTAATGGTTGGAATAGTATCAGAATATGCACAAAGCACTAAAATGAACTGTTTTTCATAACAAATTTTACCATAGTAAAAACTACTGCTTGGAACAGTAAAATTACATGATTGAAACATGATATTTAAATGGTAGCACAATTAGAACTAACTGACCACGACATTTCAAAAATTCGATGTGTGAAAGCAGTAAATTTTAATGATTGGAACGTTAGAATCAAATGACCGAAACAATTTGTTTAATTTACTACACACAATAAACTGAGCAACATTAAAAAGCATAGCAGGTTATAGTAAGACTTACTTGTCATAAATAGTAACAACTAATGTTTAAAACATAAAACAGTCACATTAACTGCAAGACCATTACATTTTACTGAAATCACAACACTAAAAATGAGTCGCAAGCATTACTGTAGTAACAGTTACTTTTAATGGTTGGAATCGTATCGGAAAATGAACAAACAATAGAACTAACTGACCACGACATTTCAAAAATTCGTTAGTGAAAGCAGTAAATTTTAAAGATTCGAACATTAGTATCAAATGACCGAAACAATTTGTTTAATTTACCTACTACACATAATAATCTCAGCAACATTAAAAAGCATAGCGGGTTATAGTAAGACTTACTAGTCATACTTAGAACAAAACAAAACGCAACTGTCGTTAGATGGCGTTGTTAAACACAGCGCCATCTATCAAATTTGACTTGACAAATTACTTACTTCAGTTCATTGCTTCCTAACCTTAGAGCGGTGCGCTATCGGTGCGCCCGCGCAGCTATTAGTTCTTACATATTTTAATAGATGTCGTGTTTAGTATAGTAGTTCACTAACTAACCGCTGACTCGGCGATGGCGGCGCTGTTGTACCTAGATTTAACTAATATTTTCTCTCTGTTCACGTCCGATCGACTTCCAATAAAGTCGCCTCCTTGATAAATTACATAAATCTTTTATTAGGTCATCCAAATTTACAGGCGTTGATGTCAATATTTCGGTTTTAATTATTAAAACTCGTATAATAAAGAATTTTGCGACTATAGAAATGTATTTTCTGTTTATTTCCAAAATATTGATATAATTCACACACAAACGAACATTGTGGCGTGCAAGATACTGATAGTAAATTTCATCTTTGCCTACATAGCCATACTGGCGCATTGGTTAGTCACTCGACTTTCATTCACGAGGTTCTTGGTTCGAATCCCGCATGATTTTGTTTTGTAAAAATATTCAAATATATTCTCTGCACTTATTTAAAACATATTTTGTACACATTGACATTTTATTATTTAATTAACTTCTATTAAATATATTAATATATTCCGAAAGTACAGATTCTGTACTACAGAATGTCAAATAGACAAAATATGTTTTAAATAACTACAAAAAATATTTCTGATAAGGCCTAAATATTTCTAATTCAATCACGCAAAAACTGCTGAACTGATTTGAACGAAATACCTTTTTTTAACGCTTCCTGCGTAAATACCTAACTTATTTTATTACTTATAGCAGTCAGTCGGAAGTCTAGTTAATAATATTTTTCCTACATGGCCACGGCGGTGATAATGGTTGCATAACATTCGTTACCGAAAGTGAGTAAGCACTAACCACTTGACCACGAGCGCTTCAATTATTCGTTATGTGAAAGCATTAAATTTTAATGATTCGATCGTTATATTTAACGAACGTTATGTGTTTAAAAGCGGCCAAGAGGGTGTCAGACACGCCCACAAATAGGGTTTCGTTGTCAACGTTTAAATATCAGGTTTTTCAGCGTTACAAAGTTAATTTTGTTGCTGGTTTGTTTAAAGCTGTATGGTTACCAACCGCAAAAAGAAAAACAACCAACATTTCTATATTTGGGTCAACACGATCTATCTTTCATTATCACCAAATTTCATGTCGATAGCTCTTAAAGAATAAATAATAACACTACAGTGTAGAAATGAAACTCCTTTGTCTGACCGATCGTGGTGATCTTCTTATCGGCCGCTTGCGGCCGGCGGGGAATCGCCTACGGGCTGTGCCTCCTGGCGAGTGCCCGTCAGCCAGCGGCGGCTCGTTGCTTCTGGTGGGTCGTATCCGGTGGTTGGCTGCCTCATCCTCCTCGCGAGGTGGTCCCGAGGCAGCGGTCATATTCAGTAAGCGGCGGCAGCCGGGCATATCTGGGATTGTGCCCACGATCCTGACTACTCGACGTGGAGTAGTGGATGTGGACAGGTGAAGGCCACGTCAGGCTGTGCTGGACAGCACCACCTTGAGCAGCCTATCTGGGTCCCAGAGCCTCCAGTTCGCCCCTGGCGGCCGTGACCCCGCCGTATGACGAGATCAGGCGCTGGAAGCTCTTGTCTGGACTTCAGTGAGGGTCCTGATTGCACGTATCAGGACCTTTCTGTCCTCTTCTAGGACGGCTGCTCTTGTGCTCTCTTGACTTGAGGCCGATTGATGCTTCGGCTTCTCCCTAAGGTGTACCCTGAGGGTGCCGACCGCAACTAATAGACCCGTGGGTGGCTCTTGACGTAGCTGGCCCGGTGCTTCTACGTCCTGAGGAGGCGGGGCGATGCTCGCCTCCTCCGCCTCCTCCGCCTCCTCGGCTTCCGCTTCTTCGTCGGTCCGTTGGGGCTGTTGGCGGCCGCCATGAGAGAACCTGCCGCGTTGGTCTCTCTGCGGTGCCGCCTCCGTCCTCTTCGGCTCGACGGGCTTGGTAAGGGCGCTGTGCCTGCTCGCTTGTTCCGTACTTCACGGCGCAGTACGGGGCAGTCGAAGCTGTTCGCCGGTTGCGCATCGCCACAGTTTGCACATATGGCCGGCACTTCACGGAATCGTGGGCAGTCCCGGGCGGGGTGTTCTCCGCCGCACTTCACGCACGCCAGTTTGCGGTGGCAGTGCCTGGGTTGTGCCGGAACTGCTGGCATCTGTGGCACTGGGCGGTCCTTTTCTTCCCACGCCATCTCTCAATCTTCACGCCGGGCATACACATCAGCTCTGTGATGGTGTAGATGCCCAGGGTGAGGTTTGGCGTGTAAGTCAGCTGGGCGAAGTGGATGCACCCTGGGCGTCCTTCGCGAGCCTTGATGGGGCGCACGTAGTCCACCTCGTAGCCCAGGGTGGTCAGCTCCTTCGCGATGTCCTCCGGATCGGTGTTCACGGGGAGGCCGCGTATTGCGATCTTCAATGGTCTTTCTCTTGGTGGATCGTACGCGAACCAGAAAATTTCGGTCCCGGAGCCCTCCAGCGCGGTTAGGTAGCGCTGGTAGAAGCGGAACTCCTGTTCGGTCTTCGCTAGAAAGGGGAATCCGGTTGGTCCATAGGGCCGCACATTCGGGGCGTGCCCAAGTTGTTCTTTCAGCCTCTTGAAGTGGACACTCCAGTTCGGTAGTAGGTCCACAACAATGGGCGGCGGCTTCTTTCGGCATCCAGTCGTCTTCATGGGCGTGGGTGCCGGTTTCGGCATCTTTGCGGCGTCTACCGTAGGCTTGCTGGGTGCAGGCTTCGGCGTCGTCAGCGTGGACGCGTAGGAAGTCGAAGGTTGGTTGGGGCGCTCGATGTCGTCGCTGGGCTGTCCACGGGACCCGGGCTGTTCAGCAGGGACATGGACAGTGGCGGCGTGACCCTCGTAGCCGAAACCGTGCGGGTCCTCGGCGGGGTCGGTGAGGCGGGGGATGTCAATTCATGGGTGCGCTTCTCTGCGCGTTGCGCGTTCTGCGCTCCTGCCTGCACGGCTGCAGCACTCTCCCTGAGGGCATCCAGGGCGGTGTGCCGTGCGGCGGCGCGCTGAAGGGCTAGCAGATCAAGCGTCTTCTTTTCCTTCGGCTCACGCAGTGGTAGCGAAGGCGGCGAAGGAGAAGGTAGTGGCGGCAGTGGGGGCGCGTTGGCGAAGGCAGCAGTGATGGCTGCTGCGGCGGCCGTGGGCGGTGACTTCATTAGTGGGGGGTTCACAGATCCTGGTGTGGACGGAGGCGATTGTCGCGGCGATGGTCGCGACGGCGCGAGTATGTCGATGACCCGCTGGAGGGCGGTTTGGGGGTTCACGCGGGCGAACACCCTCGACCGGCTCTTCAGCGCGGGGCGCTGTTGTCCCTTGAAGGGCATCTTCGTGATTCGGATTTCTTGCTGTTCAGCCTGGTGCGCGCGAAGCGTAGCCCGCCCTCGGGGCGCAAGACCCTGAGTACCCCGGTGAGACCCGCTGGTGGGAGGCCGGGGTTACGGGTGCTCACAGAGCCCTACGTGGCTACCGAGGGCAGGCAGGAGCGATACACAAAAACTTTCGCACGCGAGTGCAACTAGGCGGCTAATCCAAACCCTTTGTCTGTGCCCCAAAAGCCGCGTTTTAAATACCTTCTTCCCCCCTCAGCCCGTAACGCCCCGCGCGCTCCCGCACTTTAAGCCAGGGCTGTCACGTGCTAATAGTTTTATTCCAAACTAGCCCGCCCGCCAAGCAGTTGCAAGACTTTCGGCGTAGTATGTTTACACACCTACGCACCCACCAGAGAATGAAAAATCGTGCAAATGCAAAGATTTGCGATGAATACCTACGTATGAATTTGTTTATTACCATAATCAGCTAAAAACAACCTTACTATAGTATGGTCATTCGAATAGGCCATATTTGACAGCTGTCAAAATCATGTTTATGCTATGACATAAGGTCTATTTTTCTTTGTTGACATGTTCCTAGTATGGTTTTGACAGCTGTCAAATATGGCCTATTCAAATAGCCATACTATACCTGAGGTAGGTATAATAGGTATGTCGGATTACAAAACGGAAACTATGTAGTAGTTAACGACTTGAGTAAAATAGGAGAACACAAAACCAATTACGTATTAAGAATGGTAGGTACCTATTTACTGTAACATCGTCATCATCTGTTACCTTGGCTCATCTTTTGGCAAATTAAAAATGAGTAGCAGAGTCATCCTCGCATCATTTTACAGCCATAAGCACCATAGTCATTCGGCAAGGCTAAACTTTAGCGAAAAAACAAAATTTGACCCGCGCGACGAACGCGCCGCGACAGCCAGACGGTAGGCAAATATAATGACCTTGAGCGCGTCTGGAGCGGGAGTGGCATCTCTAGGTGTGTTTACTTAAACTGACGAAGATATGAGGCGCAGCATACAGACAGACAGACAGACAGACAGACAGACAGACTTGACGAAATGATAAGGGTTTCTAGTAGACTACGAAACCCTAAAAATGCAGTAAACGACCATAACATTTTACTGAAATCACAATACTAATAAATTATAAGTCCGAAAAACTAGTAAAACTAGAATGCCAGTTCCTGTCTTCCGGCTTCATCATCAGTCTTTAAAACCTAATCCTCGTAAGAGTTCATTACTAGACCTTTCTACATACATACATAAAATCATCTATGTTTCCTTAGTACCTACATGTCTGTGTAGATAACACTCAGTCAAACAAAAAGAATCCCATCAAAATTACTGCCTTCCCCCTAAGTACGATGGCGTGATTTTATATTTTGTTAGTCTGTGTATGGCAACGCTTATGGTGAACGCACATTTACCTGCACCGCAGTCCCCGCAGTCTCCGCATTCGAATTCTTTATTCTTATACGTGTCGCAGGACGCGTATAACGCTTATACGCTTCATAACGGTAACGTATTTTATATGGAAAAATTTTTTTTTTACTTGTCAACGTCCGCCACCCTCTTAGAAGGGTATAAGTACATCCATACCAACAATACTTTATATGGCAGCTCCGCTCTAAAGTGTAACCGTTACGAGATATACGCTTCATAACGGTACCGGTATTTTATATGGATAATATTTTTTTTACTTGTCGACGTCCGCCACCCTCTTAGAAGGGTATAGCACATCCATACCAACAATACTTTATATGGCAGCTTCGCTCTAAAGTGTAACCGTTACGAGATAATACACTTTATAACGGAACCGTTATTTTATACGGAAAATATTCTTTTTACTTGTCAACGTCCGCCACCCCTTAAATAAATAGTGTACATCCATACAAACAATATTTTATATTACAGCTCCGCTCTTAAGTTTAACCGTTACGAGATATACGCTTCATAAAGGTACGTCTAGTAGGTAGTGTCTTTCGCACCTATGTAGCGAACTCTAGCCCAATTGGTGACAAGTCGCCAATGGGTATTTTCTTGTCGCCGCGCCGCTGGAGGCCGTCGAGTAGCACAATTGGCGAATATATCACCCAATCTGGCAACACTGATCACGTGCGATGAATGCGAAGACTGCGATGCGGCTAGGTGTGCGGTGCGAGGTTATCAACAAAATGCGATGACTGCAGTGCAGGGACCGACTGCGTGCGGCTAAGTGTGCGTTCACCTTTAGTCGAATGATTAGAATAGAATTACATCGGGAGTAACGGAAAGCGTATAACAAGCCGAAAGGAGGTCAAGATACTCATGAAACTGAACAACTTTCCCATGGAACATGGGTCGAAATGTGAAAAAATTTGGACCTCCCATACAAAATCACCGATCAGCTGATTGATTTACTATGCCATAGTAACTATGGGATACCCTTTCCGTTACTCCCGGAGTCCCGGTATTGCAAACGAACAAGGCAGTAAAATTTACTATTTAACACAGTAAGATATGAAGTACCTACTATTATTATTAGTAGCTAGCGGCCATTACCGCTCCGATTTCCCGCGCCGCCGTCGCGGATAGGGTTGGACACATGGCACGATAAGTCCAAATGAGAAAATGCTCAATGTATCCAAAATATGTGTTGCCGTAGTATCGATATTAAAACAATCTATAGTTTAGGTACATTGGTTGAAAATTACGTGCATTTTGGCAGAGTTTTATGATGAAAAGAAACGGTACCTATTAAAGTCGTTTATATCGGAAACTATGCGTGCTAGACTTTGGTTTTTGGGAAAGTTGTAGGCCTTAACGAGATCTACATGACAGGTGTCAGCTGTCATACTAAAAAGAATGGGCAGCAAAATTCTCTGTGAATACATCACCTTGAACTGCGCTCGCCAATCCGCCTGCCAAGCGTAGTGAGTATGGCAAATACCCCCCTAATAAAGGAAGGCCTATGTCTAGCTGTGAACTGTTGCGGCTGTCATAGTACAGCATGTTTTATTGCATGATATAAGTATTAGAGGAAGGGCGATTTACAAAGTTTCACAAAGTTTTTACTAAGTTTTCACAAAGTTTTTATTATTCTAATGGTTTTCATGTCTTCATAGTTGTCTGCTGGGCCTATTTTTATGACAAACTTGTCTTATTTTTAAATAAAACCAACATTTATTAAATTGTCGCGAACCGGCACCATATTTTTTTTTAGGAAAAAAAGTTTATCTTTATTTTGGTATATAAAATATAAAAGATTTGAGTTTAACTACAAAAATATAATTCTTATAGTTGTTTTTAATACTATAGTTAGTTGGCGCCAGCCAAATTATGGTTAAATGTACAATTTTGGATTTGTTATATTGTTGCCTGAACGCCAACTGGTACACGCTAAAAAAACAACTTAGTTAGCGGCCATCTCATAATCGTATGAGAAATAGACGGCCGCAATCAGACTCTTAAAAATTTATATGGTACTCTATTGCTCACACTCTTAGATGGGTTCCTGTCGCAGATGTCTATCACAGGACCCAAAAGAAGATCCCAAACCAAATTATGCAGCTGCTTTTTGACTCCTTTATCTTGGAGCCCGCCAAAGCTCCGGCGTCTCCATCTGAAAAATAAAACAGTGCGGAGTGCCTCCGAGCCGACCGCATAATGGCCCGTGATTGGCTCTTGATGTGGGTGCAATGGAGTTTTCACTGGAGGTGGCGGACATCTTCCTCTTCTACTTCTTCACCGGTTCGGTTGGCTCATAACAAGTGTCGTCTGTAGTATCCGCTTCGGTTGTCCGATCTGTGCGGGTACTGCTGGCAGTGATGGCATTGGGCTATCCTGGCAGGGGAACACCAGGATAGCCCAATGCCATAGCTTTTCACGCCTCGCAATCAGAGAGCAGTTCCGTGACGTAGTAGATGCCTGTGGTATAATTACCGTGAAGGTTAGCTGGGCAGAGGAGCTGCACTCTAGGCGTGTGACCTGGGTGTCCTCCGTGCGCTTTGATCTGGCATTCGCCTCATTGCCCAGAGCAGTCAGCTCGAATTTCGTGTCATGCAACTGTGTACTGGCCGGGAGACCTATTTTGGCGTAAACAAATGCTTCCTTGAGCTCTCTCAGGTGCTGGGTCTAGTAAGATATTCCATCACAATGGGGCAGCGAGTTAGTTAGTCTTTCTGACGAAGGCCTACCACACGAAAGCACCGACGACTTGTCGGTTTTAGCCGGAGTGCTGCCGGCGGATTTGGAGGTGGCGAGGCCGAGCAAGCTGGATCAGTGTCGCTTTGTCAAACCTTGTGGCACCAAGAGGGGCATATTAGTACCAGATGGAGAAAGGAAGGGATCTCTATCGCTTTTTCCTTAGCGTCCGGGACCGGGTGGCGCATAGGTTGGTAGAACCAGACTAGGCGGTCTCCCAGATGTTGACCGGTCACGGTCACTTCAGAAGGCGCCTACGTAATCTGAGTCTGCGGGTTCACCTGCTTTGTACTTGTGGGGAAGAGGACGAGTATAGGGACCACGTACTGTGGTCATGCGAGAAGTATAAGGAGGGAGGCGATGCTGGAGAGGCTGAACGTAGGCGCAGTCTTCTTCCTAGAACTGGTGTCTTCGGAGGCTAACTTCGCGCGATTCAAGAAGTTCTACCGTGGGTGGCACCAGAAGGGAGACGAGATGAGATAGAAGAACTCGCGGAGATTGGAGGAGAGGAGTTCAAGAACTCAGGTAGAACACAAAGGAGATAGAAGAACTCGAGGAGACCAGGAGAGAGGAGGTTTACAAGAACTCAAGGAGAATTCAGAAGAGTTCGAAGAACTTGGGAGTAAACAAAGGAAAGAGCAATTCGGAGCAGATAGAAACAAGTCCCATCATGTGGTTGTGCAACCCCAGAAAGGAGAATGCATAATAGGGACACAAGCAGATAATTTGTAGGGACAGATGGTATTTTAGCGGGACGAGCTCAAGTCCCCCATGAAGTCTGGCGGTCCTGATGACCGAGAGGTTGGTATGGTAGGATCATAGGTTGTTCAATATTCCGATTGAAATACGAGAGCTACCGAATAAGTTATTTAAGACTAAATTGTATAAATGGCTCAATATCTATAATTTTACAATATTAATGAATATCTGCAACCAAATAGTTAATTAAGTACCTACTCTGTTTTTGTCATTGTTGTGAATGTGTTTCTTTTAAATAATATTTTGACATTAATTTAAATTTTATTAACAATTATTTGACAAATGTATAATTAATTTATCTTAAGAATGTAATATGAAAATAATGTGATATGCCTGCCAACTATCTAAATAATATTTGCATGCTATTTATCAAGATAGCTAAACATGTTTTGTACATTACTTAATTTTACCACCTTAACTACCATGTTTTGTTGCAAATAAAGTTTTGAATCTTTGAATTTGAATCTTTGAATCTTTGTGACTTTGTCACTTTGATATAGAATATAAGATACATCATTCTAATTAAAATAGCTGTCTTGCTAACATCTCAAACTTTGGTTATTGTGGATTTTTTTATATTTAAATATTTATTATAAAGATTTTTTTTTAATTGGTTAAGAAATGAGTTTGTATTTTGTATATTTTTTATTGCTAAAGGCCACAATATTAGGTGTAGAACTCATTAAGGATTGTATAAGATGTGTGAGAAGTGTGTAAAAGTAAAAAATATTAAATAATCGTTAAATGCTATAAAAAATCAGGCTGCCGCCAACTGACACGTACGTGTCGCCAACCGAAAAAAACTTCTTTTGGGTTCTAAAATAATTTAAAAATAAACTGTTACTCTATTTAGCAAATGCTTTCCGGAAATAATAATTATTTTGATTATATCTGCTATACTCAAACAAAAATAATCTACTAATCCACTAATAACAAATAACAAAACAAAAATAACAAAAAAACGGATCACTTTTTTCGCAGCTCTGCTACCATATTACAGTCCAGCAAAAAAGAGTAGACAAAAAATGAGGGCGCCACTTTGTATGAAATTTCAAAATTAAATGGCAACATTGACTATGAATGGCAACAATTTAGTATGAATTTTTTTTAGTTCCATTTTATTTAATAACTACTCTTTTTTGCTGGACTGTAACTTTCTATTATGCGACAAAGAAATTGAGCATGGGTAGTGATATGCAGCCTCTTTACAGTAAGATTAACTACTGTATTCTTACCTAAGACTTTTTTGTAATTTGTATTTTGTGATTTATCGATACTACCTAAATGAAAGTGAACAACCCTAATGCGCCCACGCGCCACGCACGCCGTGACGCCAGAGCGAGCTCGCTCGCTCGCACACTTCAGTTTGTGTGTGCCCTCCGCCGTAGCAGATACTCTGACCGCGTCAGTATTCATCAATATCATGAAGGAAGTAGAATCCCTACTTTTAAAGTGGGGATTCCAGGCATACGTCCACAAATTTGAAGGTATGTAAGCTTAATTCATTAATTTCTTGAAAAACTGCCGGTAAACCACTTCTCCATCTTTTATTTATGTCGGTGCCTATAAATGGATAACTTTTTCTTTCCCATGGACAGTAAAGTGTGATGTGAGGATGACATGAGGATACTTTACGTGCAGTCAGTTCTATTACGAATTGAGTGAGTAGCAGGTACCTGAGATAGCGGTACCAACTGTGATTGTTTCGTTTGTGTGTAACCTAAGCATGCCTTTGGCGATTTTAATGGTTTTGTAACGCATACTTAGTATTAATCTGGTGTAATCTGGTGTAAAACCAGTCCGTCAACCAGTCAGTCGTGCAGTCCTCAAGGTTAGGTAGCCGACCTTGAGAAATACAGGATGAGGCTAGCGAGATGATGATGAGATGACATAACGAATTATTGAAATGGTCAACGACGTGGTCAGTAAGATAAATTGTGCTACCATTTAAATATCATGTTTCAATTATGTAATTTTACTGTTCCAAGCAGTAGTTTCCACTACTACGTAAATTTATTTTATTTCTAAATCTGTTTGCAGAGGTGTTTGTTTACGTATGTTTTGTGTATGTATGTTTGTAAGTTAGGGGGCGCTTCAGCAGTTGCAATGTTGAGGGTCTGATGATGACCAGAAGGCCGCATATGGGATCTTATTCTACATGCTTTTGGTTTCTGCATTTCATAGTCCCATATGGAATCTCGCTTATTTATTTTTGTTGTTGTGGTGTTTGTTTGTTTGTGGATTGTGTTTGTTGATTTTGTTAGTAATTGTTAAGCCCTAACATAACCATGTTAGGGTCTAACTTTGAAAGGCTCAAGCTGCAAGCGCAGCGTGCAGCCCCTAAGTGCACCCTTACACCCGCATGCCTTTACCTCGGCTTAGCTCCAGCCAGTTTTTTATGTTCATTGCTGTTTTCAGAGAATGAAGTGGACATATGCGCTTTGGAACTATTGGATGATGAGCAAGTGATGGCACTCATTCCTTCCATTGGTCCGCGAGCTAAATTTAAGAAAATCTTGTCAGACTGGAAGGTAAAGGTAACAAAGTCAAGAGTCGAATTCAAAAATCATATCTAGTTGTTAACAAATGTTTAACTTTGTCTTGTAGGCAGAATGTAAGGCAGTGGAGGATCTCATATCAAAAAAAGATGAAGAATTAGAAGAGATTATTTCAAATTTCAAGAAATTCAGCCAAGGAAGCCCAAGTACCTCCTCGACAAGATCAGAGTGCTCAATCTCTCTGTGTTCACAAGAAACCCAGTATGTAAGTAGTAATTCATTTATTGCAGTCATATGTTTTACATGATCTTATTCTTATACTATTATCACATTGTAATCTTATATGATATATTCTTATATGATCTTATTCTTATACTAGTATCACTAGGGCACGGCAAAATTAAACTATAAATTTTGTCTTAACATTAAATGAACTTAATTGTACATTTTCATTTATAAATGTACAATAATTAATTCTTGTTATATGTCACTAGTCAATTTAATAAAATAAATGTCAATAATAACCTACATAAAATAAATAAAATAAAATAACTAAAAATAAAAATAGCCTTTATAAAACAAGCTACAAATACTTTAAACAACATACAATTACAAGCTCAAGTGGAATACTTTTTTGTCATCAATCATTAAATTATTTTTCATTTTATAACACAAAATTGCTGATCAAATAAATTAAAATAAATTAGAATTAAATTCAATACACTTCCACTTTTCACAATTTGTCACTTTGTAATTGTTGTCTTTCGACAAAGGCCTCCTCCAACTCTTTCCATGTTATTCTGTCAGTGGCTACTCTGCTCCAAAGTGGCCCCGCAGTAAGTCTCAACTCATCTTCCCATCTTCTGTTTGGTCGACCTCTTTCTCTCTTCCCACTTCTTGGGTACCATTGTGTAATAATTTGAGTCCATTTTCCATTTTTTACCCGACTGCCTCAGAAGGAGGGTTATGTTTTCGAGAGTATGTATGTAGGTATGTATGTATGTGGACAAGAAAATACTTTTTCACGGTCTGCAGCCCAAACGGATAGTTGGATTTTGACATATGAGATGTCGTTAGATTCGTCTCTGGCTACATTAAAAAATTATACATTTAAGATGATTAGACCGTGTGATGCCGGCCTAGAATAGCATCACCCCAATTCTACCCGTGGGTGTCGTAAAAGCGACTAAGGGATAATTATCCAGGAATGGGCAGCAGCGTTCCTGTGAATTAAACATCTTGTACTGCGCTCGCCAATCCGCCTGCCAAGCGTGGTGAGTATGGCAATACCCCCCAATACGGGGGAGGCCCATGTCCAGCAGTGGACTGTTGCGGCTGTAAAGGTAAAGGTAAGATGGTGGATTTTTACAGCAAAATACTATATTAAATTACCGCAGTCGGGTTTTTTGTTTTTAACACATCTACTTATTTACGTACAATTTATTTACCCATTTTTTCAGGATCTCGCCTTGCTCTTGAGGAATACCTGAGATACTAAATTGCTACTTCCGCATGATGTACAAAAGCCACTGGGGAACAATATCGGATAATTTTAGTACGCGCCATTGCCAGAGAGATTGTGAGAAAAACCCACAGGCGCATGTAACTTCAGATATTTATTAGGATTGGTTACAAAAGATAAGTAAGTAAGTACCTACCTACCATCTACAATAATTTTTCTCGATACTTGTAATGAACAGACTTCCATTTTGGGGCGCTGAATATGAAAACGGCTGAATATGAAAACGACATCCATTTCGAGCCCTGCCATAGGATTACATATAGTTAATACGTTTTTTCTTCCAGAACTTTTGTTTCCGGCAGAAAATCTTGAATGTTACTATACCAAACCGAAAACAGGGTACACTGAGCACACGGCCGACTCTTCGACGCGGTGGTTAATTTAAAAGCTAAGTACCGAAGACACAAAGTATACCAACCGCGAGCACGACGCTCTCTAGATAACACCTTGACTCCATCTTCAAGTAACCAGGGTTTCGAAGAAACCACCACGCAAGAGGAAGAGGAGTGCATGGAGTGGTTACGTTGCTCTTCTGACGATTATGCTTTGTGTGCCGAAAAGTGGGAAAACCAATAAGCTACGCAAGAAACGAGTGCACTCCAATGAAAAACAGTCATATCTCCAAGAGTTCCCATGTCTGAAGCGCTCCTTTGGATACGAATTGGTAATTATTAGCATTTTAAACAGGCTTCCAAAATATCCGATAATAATATATATCAAAATATCAGATATTTATGATAGATATCAGCCTTTCTGATTTTTATGTATTGTGTGAGGGCCACCCTTATCACAGATTCGATCAAGCCGCCTCTGGAAGCCCTGCAGACGTGGCATCACGTGAAAATTACTGAACCGATTAAGATAAAATTTGGTACACAGATAATTCTACTTAGGATGGACGAATGTTTGTTATTCAATCAATGACTAGAAAACCACTGTATTGGTTTGGTTAAACGTAGTTTTATCATCAACTTGATATAATTATATCATTGAACCCTGATTTTAAGTATTACTCAAGTTGTAAACTATTACGGTTTTTAACTACCTATGTATTTCGTTTCTAGCTTATTGCAGACTTCGATACCTGGTATCCCGAAAATAAATATAATTTTGAAAATAAACTACCACTACTGAAGAGCAAACTGCTGTCGGCATCTGAATCCACATCAAGACGTTCACCATTCGTAGAGGAACTGAAGCAACTTGCGCAAGGTAAATATTAGCTAAAACATTCTACCGATGCCGACCTAATTGATGAGTTACCCTCTTTTGCGTCGGGTAAAAAGGAACCGTTATGGTGGTGCAACTTTGTCTCTCTGTCCGTCTGTCACAGCTGGACATCTGATCTGATCATATTTTTTTTTGTTAATGGTGGATAAAGAATTTCAAAGGGTTTTACCTATCTTGAAAATGTCCAGTGCTAGATATGTCTTCTCTTAGGTGCGCCACTAATTTCGATACTCATCTAGAAATATAATTTGACCATTTGTCTAGATTCTAGATCACTAATTTTTCGTTTTTATTGCTTGACAGAGTTTAAAGATCTCGAAACAAGTAACCTCGCGGCGCTACTTCTTATTCCGCACTTGATTGGACCAGTTCACATAAAAAGGAAGAGACACTCTGCGGCGGAAGTGCGACAAAGCTTCATTTTACATATTGAAGAGGAAAGACAGCTGCTTGAGGAAATAAAAAAAAGACAGGATAAGTACAAAGGTTTAGGCATAACTATCCAACCGTATGTAGTAGTGGCAGGTTCTCTGAAAAAAATAATTGCACTAAATAATTAAACTGAAAAAAATAACTGCACTACATTTATGATTTTTTACTGATGAGGGCGCTCGCGTGCACAGGGGTTGCCCTTAAAGGCTAACTACCGAAGACACAATGTATACCAACCGCGAGCACGACGCTATGTAGATAAGACCTTGACTCCATCTAGGAGCGCTTCAGACATGGGAAAGAATTTTGTCGTTATTGTGTCCCTCGTTATTGTATCTTTACACAACGCGCGACTGTGTTGTTTTATCTTCGAGTTTATTATTCCGTTGTTGTTACCGCAGGCCTAGGTGCATTGGTTTCCAGCGACGACCACGCGGATTCCTATGATGCCAAGGTAACATCAACACTTAAGAGATTCCGTGGTCGGGAATCCTGTCACCTCTTTGAAGTTATTAACAGATGGTACCGGCCGTAGTTTCTCAGTAGGTACAGACAGAAGGTTCTTCCGAGGTACGGAACCTTAAAAATAGGAACGTCCGAATCAATTCCAATAAATTTGTATAAATGAGTTTTATATTATTGTCATTTTCGTGGCATGTTTGGGAATAATTAAGTTTTTGTCAAATATATATAGAATACAATCTTCAAAATGACTAAATATAAAAATAAAACATTAAATTTTAAAACCTCTTTGACAAACTGGCTGGCTGGTGGTCTGGTCTGAACGTCCAAATCAGTTCCAATTATTTTGTAAAATGTCGCAGGAAAATAGTAGAATCAGGCATTCCGTGGAATTCCTAGGGATTCCATGGAATCCCGGAAGATAGTAGAATGGTCGATCGATTCTACCATCTTATGAAAAATCTAGTGAAATGGCGGAATGGTCGATTTTCACTAGACTAGTCTAGTGAAATGGTGGACAAGGTGATAAAGCCTGTGGGAGTCGAAGAACGACCCGATGAACCCTGATGATAGAGTTATTTAACCGCCTCCTTCTACAAGTAGGCCTCTGATGCGGTTTTATCTAGCCATTGCAGGCCGACCCACCTGATTGCCGAACGAAACATGACTTCGTGCTTCGGAGGGCAGGTTTTGTGCTGTTCTGTCGGTGTGAACTAAGTCGGTGGTAGTTACAAAAACCTTGTCGGAGGCTTTTCCACACTTTGAACCCTTAAACATTCTAACTATTTAATCCTTGAACAATTTGATATTGAGGTTCAAGTCTCTCATAAAACCTCAATATCAAATTGTTCAAGGATTAAATAGTTAGAATTTTCAAGGGTTCAAAGCGTGAAGCCTCTGACAAGGTTTTTGTAACTACCACCGTCTTAGTTCACGACAGACAGCCCCTTAAGCACGAAGTCATGTTTCGTTTGGCAATCAGTGGGTCGGCTGCAATGGCTAGATAAAACCGCGTCAGAGGCCTACTTGTAGAAGGAGGCTGTTAAATAACTCTATCATCAGGGTTCATGGGTCATTCGTCGGCTCACCTTGTATATATACAAATCGACCAATCCGCCATTTCACTAGATTTTTCTGTAAGATGGTAGAATCAATCGACCATTCTTCTATGTTCCGGGATTCCATGGAATTCTAGGATTCCACGGAATCTGATTCTACTATTTTCCTGCGACATAAATAAGTCTTTATGTTATTGGCATTTTCATGGCATGCTTTGGAACAATTAAGTTTTTGTCAAATAGATAAAGAATACAATCTTCAAAATGACTAAATATAAAAATAAAACATTAAGTTTATATCCTCTGTGACAAACTGGCTGACTGGTGGTCTGGTCTGAACGTCCAAATCAGTTCCAATTATTTTGTATAAATGAGTTTTTATGTTATTGTCATTTTCATGGCATGTTTTGGTATAATTAAGTTGCACACTATAATATTATAAATTCTAGACAGAGGATTAATAGTCTAAATTTGCATTAATGTAAGCTAAATTGTAGCTCTATAAACCCCGTAGGGACTTAGTTATGGTTTGTCAAACTTATTTTATTTAAGTGTGCCACCACCACCACCGCGCCACTGCTCGGTGTATATGCTAAGCACAAAACGGTGAGAGTAAAAGTTGTGTAAAAGTTAAAACTAGGTACTTTGTTTAATAAAGAATTCAAAAACGCAATTTTGTGTTTATTTTAGACTTGCTATGTAGCATTACCTTCTTTTCACACAACTACTGTGATTGCACATTCAACTACACTTAAATGTGCAATCACAGTAGTTGTTACTGAGAGTGCACGGTAAGAGGTACTGTGCAATTACAGTACCTCTTACTGTGCAATTACAGTACCTCTTACTGTGCAATTACAGTACCTCTTACTGTGCAAGTACAGTACCTCTTACTGTGCAAGTACAGTACCTCTTACTGTGCACTTGCAGTACCAACTACTGTGATTGCACATTTAAGTATACTGTGCAATTACAGTACCTCTTACTGTGCAAGTACAGTACCTCTTACTGTGCTATTACAGTACCTCTTACTGTGCAAGTACAGTACCTCTTACTGTGCACTTGCAGTAGCAACTACTGTGATTGCACATTTAAGTATACTGTGTAATTACAGTACCTCTTACTGTGCAAGTACAGTACTCTTACTGTGCACTTGCAGTAGCAACTACTGTGATTGCGCATTTAAGTATACTGTGCAATTACAGTACCTCTTACTGTGCACTTGCAGTACCAACTACTGTGATTGCACATTTAAGTATACTGTGCAATTACAGTACCTCTTACTGTGCAAGTACAGTACCTCTTACTGTGCACTTGCAGTAGCAACTACTGTGATTGCACAATTAAGTTTACTGTGCAAGTACAGTACCTCTTACTGTGCACTTGCAGTAGCAACTACTGTGATTGCACATTTAAGTATACTGTGCAATTACAGTACCTCTTACTGTACAATTACAGTACCTCTTACTGTGCAAGTACAGTACCTCCTACTGTGCACTTGCAGTACCAACTACTGTGATTGCACAATTAAGTTTACTGTGCAAGTACAGTACCTCTTACTGTGCACTTGCAGTACCAACTACTGTGATTGCACATTTAAGTATACTGTGCAATTACAGTACCTCTTACTGTGCAAGTACAGTATCTCTTACTGTGCAAGTACAGTACCTCTTACTGTGCACTTGCAGTACCAACTAATGTGATTGCACATTTAAGTATACTGTTATTTACAGTACCTCTTGCTATGCACTTACAGTACTAACTACTGTGTCGGCATATTAAACTATACTGTCTTTACAGTACCTCTTACTGTGCACATACAATACCAACCACTGTGTCTAAACATTAAAAGTTACTGGAATGACTGTATCTTTGACTGAGCTGATGCATTAGAAGATACTGTGCCAAAATAGTAGAAACTATCGCTCTTCATTTACTGCTTAAAACATTAAACTATATTAATGTTATCGACATTAAATTATTTAAATGTTTCAAACAGTAAATTATTTAAATGTTTCAAACAGTAAATTAATTTAATGTTTTAAACAGTAAATTACTTAAATGTTTTGAACAGTAAATTACTTAAATGTTTTACACATTAAATTATTTTAATGTTTAAGACATGAATTACGTAAATGTTTTAAACAGTAAATCACTTAAATGTTTTACACATTAAATTATTTTAATGTTTAAGACATGAAACTACTTTAATGTTCAAAACATTAACATATGCTTTAAGATGTTTTATGAATTTCAAGCAGTACAATTAACTGTCAAAACAGTAGCATGTTTTACTGTTTTCGGACCAGTAAAACTTATTGTTTTGGTTAGTTGGCTCATATAGTATTGCGCAAAGCAGTACAAACCAACGTTTTTTCAATTATATTTAATGGTTTTTTTTTTCAGTGCATCTTTACTCTCGTGTAACATAGAACAGAAATGGTTTCTGTTATGTTTCTTTAGCCCATACTTTCGGTTCGCGTTCTGTAATAAATATTTTTTTCTTGTTTAGTATGGGAAATAGCATGCGAGTGATATTCGAGTCTTCAAAAATGACAAAAATAACCACTGGATTTAATCACTGGATGAATTTCGCAATCGCATTGTAACCTATCACATCCTGTATTGCGCTCGCTAACCCGCCTGCAAAGAAAGAAAGAAGAAGAATGAAAACTCATTTATTCGTCGACATGGTCAACTTTGGTCAACGAGGTCTCTTAGAGTAGATTACCAATTCTTACAATTTTGACAGCCGATGTGGCGCAGTGGTTAGTATGCCTGCCTGCCACGCAAAGGTTCCGGATTCAATTCCCGGTGGGGTCACTCACAAAGTGATATTTATCACTTTGTGAATTTGTTCCCAGTCTGGTTAGGACATTGCAGGCTAAACCATCTGATTGTCCGCAAGTAAGATGGTTCCGTGCCTCGGATGGGCACGTTAAGTCGTCGGTCCCGGTTGCTGTCTATGATGGCGGTCGTTACACAACCATGTCAGAGGCCTGCTACTTGCAGTAGGTTGAAAATTCTGACACCAGGGTTCATCGGGTCGTTGAACGACTCGGTGTCCCACACGAAAAGAAGAAGACCAATTCTTAATATTACGAATAATAAGCCACACAAGATATGATGCCACGAAAACGTGTTGACTCAGCATAGATGTCACAAGTTTCTAAACATAGTTACTTACCTATCTTAGAACGAACGTGAAACGAACAGGTTACGTAGTAGGGCCACTCAATGAGTGAGAATCACAGCTGAAACGACGGATATCTGCAGAAACTTTCCGTATCACACTCTCAACTGTTCCAACTACCGCAATCTTGTTTTGGTATATCGAATATAACCCCTGTTTTCTTTTACTTGTTACTTGCTTTTTATGAAGATCAACAGAAAGAAGCAAAGAGCTAGAAGGATAGTCTGATTTCTCGTTGTGTGGGACACTGTGGTAAGAGTTCTTCCATCGCATCCTACAAGTAGCAGAGCTCTGACTGTTAGTTGGATAGTGACTAATCAAACCAATGATTTTTTTCCTCGAGTGGGACACCAAGTCGTTTAACGACCTGATGAACCCTGGAGTCAGAGTTTTTCAACCTCCTACTACAAGTAGCAGGCCACCGACATGGTTGTGTAACGACCGCCGTATAAGTGATAGACAACTACCGGGACCGACGGCTTAACGTGACCTTCTGAAGCACGGAACCAATGGTTTAACGCTTTCTAACATTTCCTTTTCATTTTTGATTTAGTAAATTTAGATAGAATTATTTCCAAATGAATGAACGTGTATGTTTTACTATCTCCTATTCACAAATGCTGTTTATTCAAGTACATTCTATATTATTCTCCAAAAGGACGCAAGCCGCTTTTGACAACAAAGCGCTCTGTCCGGTGAAACCGCCACCTCATAACATTAAACTGGTTCTCACACAAACCGCATTATAATCCCGGTGTTTTCTGGTTATCAGATGACACGCATACCAAATTAAAAGTTGAATACTCTGGAAATACAAAAAATCGCAGAACATATATGGGGACGATTCGGATACCTCTCAGTATAGGGGATTTAGGTAGGTATATTTAGTCTTTGGACGTCACTCTGTGGCCCTCTTTATATGGGGTGAAATACCTACGAAAATTAAATTTGGGACCTCTCATACAAAATTGCCAATCATCTGATTTGATTTACTATTGGAGATAAAAAAAAAAACTTCGTATTTCGACCTATGTCCCTTGGGGAAAGTCGTTCCTTATCACCAGCCAGTTCTGAGTTTTCGCTATCGGTCACCTAGTAAAATTTCACCCAATAATGGATAGGTACGCTTCCAAACGCTAGTAGATCGCGCGTGTGTTTTAATAACATGCTTACAATTGCGGCTGTCGGCTGTCATTTAAATGATGACCATTACGAACCGCAGAAACATCCGACCCGTTTGTGATTTGCCTACGTTTATTTACCCTACACCTCTCCCTCTAAACCCGGCGATAAATTCCACTAGAGATTAAGAAGATTTACTTTGAAGCATCAAAATTGTTTTTATTGCTAATTTAGACGCAAATTTTATGGAGAAAATTGTAGGTAAATTGAGTTTTTCTGTAAAACTGATTTGTCTCCTCAGTAAAGTAAAACTCAGCTGAATTTCATCGGGGTCGAAAGTAGAACGTGATAAATTGATTTTACATTAACATTTAAGTCTAGTAAAATTTTGTTAGAATTAAGTTTAGTACGAAAAAATCTAATTCATTATAATAGGTAAGTTTCATTCGTTGTATGGTACAAACATATCAAAAAATTAAAACAGAGTCTTGACTAGATTTTTGTAGGATTGTTTTGTGCGTTCAGTTGGTAACGAAAATGATCTTCTAATTCGAGTTAACGGATAACCCTGACCTAAGCTCCAATTATCAGAGGCACAATATGATAAAAATAACTATTTTTACTTTGGACTGAACTCTTTCAACCCTTTCTTAGTTCAGTTGTGGCAACCCTCATTCCAATGACGCAATACTCACGAAGCAAACTCATGCATCTCTTCACGCCGACCCATTTATTACTAAACTGGTTACGCTCTAGTACACGCTAAAAAAGAGTACAACGCAAGATTGCCGGTTGGAACGATGCCAAATGTCGCCTGACCCAATATCTTTCTGTACTTAGTACCCGGAGGACAGAAGAAAAACAGCGCTTACGAAAATTTGAAACTAAAATGTATCTGAGCTTCGGAGGCGCGGCGCAGCGGGATGACCTAGTGTGCAAGTACAATAATAAGAAGTTTTATACAAAATCTTATATCTCTCGTACACATTGATTTATATATATAATAATATTTTCGTTGATTGTTACTTTAATTAAATATTACTATTTTTATTCACACATTCGATTCGACAGTACCTATATCTGAGTCTTATGCGCGCGGTATAAGAAACTATAGGTATGTACTATCGCCAGAACATTAACTTACCCGTTTATGGGATCCGACCTTGTTTATACTGATTCTTTTACCAATACCAAAGAAAAGTAGGTCATTATTTTAAACTTACATTTAACAGCAGAAGTATAATGAGTGATTGGAAACTAAGTAATTACTTAATTATGGTTAAAAAAAATCATAGATTTTTTATTTCATAAAATTTATTGAAGAGGTGCTATCTGAAAGAAGAACGACGGATTTTCACCTCGTTACAACTTTATAATTTTGTTAATTTTACGTAGGTTGGTTCTTTTTGAACATCTGATAAATGAGGATATCTCCTGTATAAATTATTGAAATCCCCAAGCGGTTCGCTTTTTCTCGGTGATTTGTTGGACGTCGCAAGAAATCATTTCCGATAATCTAAAAATTTGTTCTGATATCAATATTAAACACCTTTTGGTTCTAAAATCTTTCCTGAAAACAGTGTTATATTTTTGTTAGCAATAAAAGATTTGATTTATCGCTTTTGATTTCTAAGACAAAGACTCTTAAAACAATTTACATAAGAACATTTTTCAATTCAATATTCAATTTGGTTAAATAATAAAAACACAAAAAACTGGGACATAAAAAAAACAGTCACAAGAACTGATTTTCCAATTTGAGACGTCAATCTCTATTAAATTCTCATTGCACCAAACAAATAGCTGAAATGAACCACTGTGTAGTTTTATTCGTCATAATTGGGTATGAAAATCTATTTTTGCGGTAAAATCTATTCACGCTTGAATATAACTCTTGTATCACGACAATACAGTTGCTTAATCGTAATCAGCAGGTATAAAAACATCTCAAAAGGTCTCAAGTTTTTTGGACTAATGCCCAAATCAACAATCCCAATTAAGGGATCAACTTTAACAGAATTTTCTTAGTATTTAAGTATTTGTACTGGTTGATCCCTCTAATGATCGGGTTGAGTGCTGGTTTTAAGTACTAATGTCAAAAAGTAATATGAGCTTAAATTATTAAAGCTTTAATCGTCATCAAGTTTACAAAATAAAACTTCGATCGCACGAAAATAGATCGAAGTACCTATTTTGCAAATGATTAATTGTCAATCTCTATTAAATTCACATTGTGTCAATAAAACAGAATAACTATGCACAGTTGCACAGTAGAAACATTTAAAATTCAGTCGCGTACGACACATTCAGAACCGCGCCGCCGGTTAATGGAACGAAAATACAGTTTCCTAGGTGCAGCGGCCCGGCCGAGCAGCCTCTTAGCACCACTCAGGACTTGGCGAAGTTTTAACACATTACATTTTTATTTTATGTTGTCTTTCTTATGTAGGAAGATGGTTTAATAGCTCTTTTTTAGGTTAAACGATTAAATGAACGACTATTAGCCGGTATCTAGAAATCCGACCGGTATCTTCAAACAAGACCCAGACGGGTAAATGGTACGAAAATAAACGAATGTATGGCGCCTTTTTATTTTCAGTGCCAGCAATAATTCAATGAAAAAAAAATGTTGACTATTGCACTCCCATTCTAGTACCTTCTATTATAAGACAGTTGCATGAACCTACTACGGACCATTATATCGGAATCTAGAAACATCACCCAGACCAGTTAATGAAACGAAAATACAGTTTCCTAGGTACAGCTTCGGTCGAGTAGTCTCTTGACCTCTGAGAACTTGGCGTAGTCTTAACACGTAACAATTTTATTTTAACCTATCTTGCCTTTCTGGTTGTTTATAATAAGGTACCTACTAGGATCTTCTTGGGGTCAAATAATTATCTAGCATATTTTGAAATACCTATTGATGGCGACCGGTTCGTTATGTATAAACAAACCGTTTTTAATCATAAAGAAGAGAAAATAAATGACGAAGACACTGGTCTGTGTTTCTAATACAATGGTAAAATGATAACAAGTGTGAGGAATCTAAATAAGTGCAGTTTAAAAGCTAATAGGTTAACATAATCTCGTATTACATACATACATACATACATCACGCCTTTATCCCTTGCGGGGTAGGCGTGATGTATTACTTATACATAATCTTCTTGATATCAACCCTTTTGCGCGTAGGTAGGTCTTGATGCTATTGTCGGCAAGGTGCGAACTCATATTCTTAGATTTTTTAAAGTCGGTTTTGTATGTATAATCCACTTTGGGTCGCTGAGTCAGTGAAGTTAGCTAGCTATTTCTGAAAAAATTACAGAGTCATCCAATTGCAGAAAGTTGACATACAATATTATCATAACAATGTATAAATTATTCTGATCAGATCATACCGAGTTTATCACTTTAATGAGCTTCATCTTGACTTGTCGCACTTATGACTAACTACAGTGACGAGATATATCAAAGTGGTTTTAATCCTAAAATCCTCTTACAGTTACCTACCTACATCATATCCACTTATACATGCAAGTTGCGTGCGAGATGTGATGACGTAGGTACTTACTTAGTATAATGATGTGGTAAGTTAAACAGGGCTGTTTTTGTGATTTAAACTCGCTTTGTGTGGGTCGTCGCACTAAGTCGTCCAACAACTCGATAAACCCTGGTGTCAGAGTTTTTCTAACGACTACTACAAAAAGCAGGCGTCTGACAAGTTTGTGTAACGATCGTCATCTACCTCGCTTAAAGTACTATCCGAAGCACGGAACCATCTTCTTTTCGGACAACCAGTTGATTCGTCCTGACCAGACCAGGAACAAATTCACAAAGTGAATAATATCAACTTTGTGAGTGACCCACCGAGATTCGAACCCAGAATCATTTGCATCGCAGACAGTCGCACTATCACGCCCCCTCATTAATGCAATAATATATTTCACAAAGAGATTAGTAGTATTCTCATTTTTTGTATATATTTAATCCACCTAAATCAAGTAATTGTTTACTTGTTCTCATCAGAACATGAGAAGTCTTAACTGTGATAGGATTCTATTTCTTTTATTTCACAGTTGCGTAGGTGGAGACAGTATCTTCGTGACACACAGTACGATGTATTTGTTCTGTAAATGACTGTGATGAGAATTATAGAAAAATCAGTATAGATTGATCCCTTACGGATAGATAGGTTAGCTGACGATTAGTTAGATACCTACCTATCTTTTCACATTAGTACCTACTTATGAGAACTATAATGGCATACCTTACTGTTGTACCTAGCCATATTGTATTATTGGAAAACTTCCAAAATTTTCACCGCAGGCAGGATTTGAACCTGCGACCTTCGGCATGAGTACTGCCGACGCCCTAACCAACTGGGCTACCGCGGTTCTAATCGAGCCCGCGAAATGAAGGAAGTATATCTTGTCCACTATCGCGTGGATGGGCTCCATCTACCGGGATAGTTTTGCAACAATTCCCAGCGACTAATTCATTCTTTACAGATTGAATGTAGTCAAAGCGATGAAAACCCGCGATAAATTGAATACCAAATTTTAAAACACTTCTCGTGTTAGGTAAACAATTTTTGTAAAACTTCCAAAACTTTCACCGCAGGCAGGATTTGAACCTGCAACCTTCGGCATCAGTACTGCCGACGCTCTAACCAACTGGGCTACCGCGATTCTAATCGAGCCCGCGAAATTAAGGAAGATATACTTCCTGCCTAAGGTCGCAGGTTCAAATCCTGCCTGCGGTGAAAATTTTGGAAGTTTTCCAAAAATTGTTTACCTAACACGAGAAGTGTTTTAAAATTTGGTATTCATATTGTATTTATGTGTATTTGTGCATTAAATACTTAATTAGGTTCTTTAGGCCTTACTAACATAAAAAGGTTCTAAACACCTAGGTAATTTAATTAGGTATTAGCCTTACTAACATAAATAGATTCTATTACCTATCATCTAACTATCTAGCCTCACCACCCCTTCAGGAAAGGCCAGGGCATGTAGGAAATGAGTGTTTTCGTTCCATTAGCACCGGATTATACAATTATCTGTCTGCGTCTGCCCTCTCGCTTGCGACTCGGAAATTGCACAAATTACGACTAAGCTGTTCCACCTCTGAAACTTATCTGAAATTAAAAAGTTCAGCATGAGAGTATAAAATTATCGTTTTCAATTCTAACAGGTTATTACCACAAAATAATGAAGTTCATAACAGGCACTCTTGACATTTTGGATTTTAATATCCTCATCACTGCTGCTACAGGTAGGTAGATATCTACTCAGTCAGTGCAAAAAATATACAAAATTTATTCGTGAGCGCAGATACACCCGAAAATCTGTAGACGTGTGTAAAACTATGTGAGCCATCTGTGTGTATAATATGTACCCTGAAAATGCGCAAAATTAGGACTAAGCTGTTGCACCTTCTAGGTTATCTCCAGTTAGTTCAGTATCACAGTAAACATCATTTTAAATTCTCATAGGTTTTCCAACCCACTCAGCACAAGGAGCTAGTAAAATATGCAGGTTGAAAAATGCACCAGCCGTAGCGGCGGTAAGACTAGGGTTTGTTAAGTACAATGTAGGAACACCTGTGCTGGGTTTTAACGCCAGGCCACAGCATAGAAAAGAAGCTAGAATAACTTGAGAGCTGAGAGCTGGTTTTTTAATGCGAAAAAAATACAATTTTACACAGTTTTTCTACCCTCCTTTAGCATACCATGAAAAGTATTTCATAGTTCTCTCCGCGCCTTCATAGACTACAATTTTTTCAATATCATCCAAGGCCTGCCCAAAACCGTGACGTCATGATTTCCCTAAAGCCACCCGTTCTACCTACCTTTCACTTTTGAACCTACCAAACACAAACCAAAATATTTGCCAAAATTTCTTTTGGGTCTTCACTCCTTTAATGGCGATCGGTACAAAACTGACGAAGTTATGAGGGCGGAGCATACAGAAAGACAGACAGACTTGACGAAATAATAAGGGTTTGTAGTAGATTACGAAACCATAAAATGCTGGATAAAGTATTGTACAAATGCACACCGGAGGTATTCGCGAAATTGGTGCTAAAATATAAATTAAATGCGCAGTTAATAATTTATGAACAGTTTTATTCCGTTACCGTAGAGCTAGGAAAGCTATGAACTTTCATAAGAATAGTTTTTCATTATTTTTATTAGGTTGGTAGTAAAATAAACTGAGGAGAAATTGGGTGAAATATGAAGTTGTGGAATTTAAGCTTCACTATGACAAAAAGGAAAAAATATGCCATATATTTGGTACGATATCACAGTTGGTGTGCTACATAGATATTATGGAAAATACCTTCCTATAAGTCTTGTACATGCATATTGGTTACAACGACTAAAGATTATTATGAGTCACCTAGCATTTGGCCAAGTTTTAGAATAAAGTTAAATTCTATAAATCGTATTTCCTCTTCACAAGTACCGATTTCAAAAATTTTAAATGGTAGCCCTTGTTAAAGCTTATTGTAGCTGCGAATGCAAATCGTTAAACTCCGTTGAAGTGTATAATTTGAGAAGAGCGCACCCGTTCAGGCGGTAAATATTTATAAGCTCTGCTCATTTCGTTGCCCTTCTCAAGCTTGCAACTTTTCAAAATCCAAACTGTTTCGCAATTTTTCACACGATTGACATGAAGTGTTTTTACCTGTTTAACAATCAGAAAACTTAATTAATTAAGTCAAAATATTAAGTAGATAGATACCTACTTAATTTATTAGCACAAGCTTCGTCACATCACAGGGGAATCAAAATGTCAGCATCACGCGTCGTTAAGTGTTTTTATCTACACTTCATACATAATGTTCCTATTACAAATTCGAAAGCAAATGTATAAGCAACTACTTTACAGCCATTCAGCGTTTAAAAAAAAATGTCGATGTCATCAAGTAAAATGTCGATGTCATAAAGTACTTTTTTCTGACTTTATGATATCGACACTTAGCAGTAAGATAATAAAAAAAAACAAATGTCACGACACAATCAAAGAATGGGACGACACTTGAAATTATGAGGACTTATTTATTATTAAATCTTTGCTTCAAATCATTTTCCGAATTAAAATTTACCGATTTATGCTTTTTAATTTTAAAAGTGGTTCCGTTTTTATGAGCTTCCATTTTAACGTTTAGTTAAAAGTTACTTATGTATAAAAGTCGTTCAGTTGTTGGTTCAGTAGATATGCTTGCAATCGCCATAGTGAAGTGCGGAGGTATGAATTATTTTTCATAGTTTTTCTTGTAAAGTGTAGATAAAATAGTGTATGCAATTGCAATATAATTAGGATTTAGAATGCTCGTGTCAAACTATTATCACACTCGGCTGCGCCTCGTGTGATAAACAGACACTCACATCCTAAAGCCTCTAATAATAATAAGGCAATTGCATAAACTACTATTATAAGTCAGGTAGATAATGTTGATATCAGTACAATGTCGGCTGCTGATTCTAATGTAGGTAGGTAGGTACATACAGAAAACACGGCATCTGAAACAATTGCCGTGCTATTTTAACTTAGATTTTAACGCATGGACTGTCAGTTGCAAACATAGGTATTTCTAACTCTCCATAATTCTCCTTCTACTTACCCATACTAAAAACCGATGTTAAAATAACGCCACGCAGAAAGAAGCCCGAATCCCCTAAGCCTAGGAAAAAATGGCCCGTGTTAATTTTCACGAAATTGTAATATGTTTTATAAATATAATGCAAACTTTGTGGAGGTTTCAGTATGATGACCTGCTGCGCACTATTATTTACAATTAGTGTCAGTGCTCCGCTTTAGAAGATTTTTATTTGCATTAATTGTATTTCTTCCTGTTTAATGTTTCATGGATAAAGTGGTTTGTCATGTACTACCAACCTAAGCAACCTTCGTCACAGTCCGTTGTTTGTAGTTGACTAAGAACCCTCATCATATCGAGAATTCCGGCAGTATGACTATCTGTCCGTCTTTAGATATAATACCCCATCTCAATAATTTCGTTAGTTTTGCACCTTTTGACATAAATAGTAATATCTATAGACAAAGCACAAAACTATTAGAATACAAAGATCTCACCATCGGCGATTCCTACAAGATTTTATTATATATTTTGATGTCGCTGAGTTCTCCGTCTCGCTCACTCATTAAACTATTTTTGTCTTTAAAAAGAGGGATCTTAAAACTTGGCTATGAAAATTTTTAATTAACTTTTGCGAATCCTTTACGAAAACTTTTAATCACATTCCCGAATGGAGGTCTCATTACCATACAAATATAAATCTTGCTTCCCCTCTCCCAAGCAAGTTCTAGCACAGTCCACGACGAAAATTTGCTACTGGTTTATTTTTAGCTGATTTAACATAGGTACATATATCATCAGCCTATCAGATTTATGACCATCGCGCATAAAACGTAGCGGTTCTTTTCGTTTTAGATTTTCGTATATAGCTATAGACAGGATTTTGAGCTGTTTAGCGCCTATCTATAGAACAAATTTTCTTGTTGCAGTGTTCTGATACTGATAATGGGCGTTTTTTGGAGAAACTAAACCGCAAGATGGCGTTGTACGCTGCCATAGACTAAATTGGAATAAGTGTCAAAATTTGACAGCTAATCCCTTTAAGTCTATGGAGGCGTACAACGCCATCTCGCGGATTAGGTTCTCCAAAAAAACGCCCATTCTTGAAACAGTTTTTTTACAGGGCCTGATTAAGACAAGTTGTAAAATTGTCTTAGTTACCTAGTAGAAAATTTCTGACAAAGCTTTTTATGTGTGCGACTGTACCTTCATCAAAATTATATAAGGAGCATGGACTGCCGTCTGTTGCCTCAGATAAAAGTATTATGACAGTGCTGTCCAACTTGCCTTAAGTCGTCTGTTCTTGTTAATGGATAGCACATAAAACATAAAATAGAAATATGGCTCCTCAACAAAACGTGTTGACAATTATCGATGACCTTGTCTATGATTTTTATGAATTATCTACGAAAATAAAATTACATTTATAAGTTTATTTTTATGTGTGCTAAGTAGAAACATGTACACCTCCAAATCACTTTGAATGATCTAATCAGGGAAACTTTAAAGCTTTGGATCTGTTTAAAAGTAACAACCCTTTTTTTTAATAACATAATCAAATATTTATTCATAAACGCAAACAAGACCACAATTGCATTGCAAAATCAAAATTGCAAATCAATAAGATCAGCTCCAGGTACAGTCAGCAACAAATGTTAAGCTACATCATGTTAAACGTTCTTTTTATAAAACGAGACCATGTCTAAGGCTTACCACCTCGTAGCAAGTGGCTGAAAATCTGTGACATCATCTGGGCTTATGAAGCTGTATGTCCTAAACGGCTGACAAAATAAGAAGAAAAAAGAGTTCCTGTATTAATCACTTATATTATTGCGGTATTTTTGAAACGTCTTTAAAAACGTAAGAAATCTAATTAATTAAGTTCACTGTAAGTTTTTACGAGGCACCTGGTTACATTATTATATTAAACTACAAGTAAAAAAATACCTAGTCATGATGACGTCAAATGCTTGATATGACATAATCAAGGCAAATTTAGATTTTAATTAAAAGATCAATAGAAAAATTAATCACAACCTAGCCATAAACGGTAGCCATTTTTTATGCCGATCGTACATAATTGCTCTTTTAATGGAGTTCGTGACAGGACAGCGTTCAAACTTGTTAATTAATATTTTGCTTTTCTTTTTTCAAAGAAACATGCTTTTCTTTATAACAAACGGTTTGTTTATTCCACTTCAATACGTACCTGCCCATTTGCTTAATTAAACTGAGTTCTTATTAGGTAACACGCAAGTTAATCAATATTAACTAGTTACATCAAAAATACCTGGGGCGATTTCTCCATACAATGTTAGTTAATTTGAAGCTCCGTTAAATATTTTAAAGGTCAAATCGCACCAACGCACCGCGCGGAACTGCGGCGACGCCACGCGTTACAACAACCTAAAACCACACCTAAAACCACACTACAATATCGCTGCAGAGGATTGGCGTGGTGTGGCGCTATATACCTATTTATTTGCGGAGTATATATTGTAAGGCTTGTATCCTGGTCTTTATTAATTATAAAGATTCGGGACAGCGACATCTATTGGTATCGCCGCTGTGGGATGTGATTCAATACTTGTGGGTTTGGTTCTGTTCTGTCAAGATTGGTATGGAGGTTCGGAATGCGGCTGAGAGATGGCGCTATGTGCGTGAAGCAATATTGAAATGTTTTGTTTATTTTCTTTTTATATTGTTCATATTTGCAAGTCTAAATAATTTTGGATAATTAGTCTGATAGTTGATCAGCGTTTGCAGTGGCATTTATAATTTTTCTTGGCATTTATAATGATAGGGGTGTGTGACTGAAGTGAGGTTGGGTGCGCGAGGTGGTGTAATCTGCTGCCATCTATTGTCGAGTAGCGGAAACTGCAAGGTGTCACTTTAGACAGGGCCCTACTAGGCCATAGCGACTGAAATACCTAAGGTTTATTCTATTAGTCACACTTTCGGTTTATAGAAAATTGATGTATTTTCTAAAAATTCTATAAACCAACAATAAATGTTTAATAATATTGGTAAACCCATGATTTACTCAATATACACTAAAAGTTTTCTTGGATGTCAGGATGGGTCGTGGCCCCTTCCCTGAATTGGTGTCTGGCAACAAGTAGCGAAACAAGACATTCTAAAAAAATCTAGAATAGTCGAATGTCTTCTAAAATGTGTATGAAAGAGAGGAGAATATCTTCTTTCGTAATGAGTAGCAGATTTCGAGAACATTATTCTTCTCGTAAGTTCGAAGCTTTTTGGTATAAAATAGCAAGCCATACGGCCTGCGGGCAGTTCAGTTCAGTTCTAATCGTGAAGTCTCCCAGGACAGAAAAGGAATACCTAGTGCAGTGATTAGTTTACCTATCAATCCTGGTGGAGTCGTGCCGTGGACCAGAGAGTCTCGACGTTTGCCTGGTCACCCTCGATTCGCGAGTGTGTTTGGTGTTTGGTGAAAAGTGTTTGGAACCCGTGGTGCACGTGGAGGGTGTGGTGTTTGATGCAGAGGATGCGTGCTTCAGCGTGCACTGGAATCGGCATTGTGGATGTCGTCGTTGTTGGTTCTTCGTGTGCTGGTGGCTTCAAGTTCCAGATGGATAAGTACAATTCATGCTTTCTTTCGAACCCTATCAGCAGTATATATTCCCTATATGAATGTTTACAAACATATTAATTACCTATGCTTGATAGTTCTGTATTCATTGAAAGCTGATAAGATTCGGAATATGGTCTTATGCTTTGGTTTTTAGTGCTAAGGTCATTTTATTGCAATAACTTTGTTTTGTTGTCGTTTTAGAGAACCTACGTTCTGGTTGTTTCATATAAACTTTGTAGTATTCGCATCTAATCTTTAATTAGGGAAATCTGGGTTATTTAGTCTGTCGGTAGATAGGTAAATTAGATGTTAGGAATAGGTAGGATACCCTATAATCCCATTACTCCTATTCCTTACTTGTCTATCTATCATGCCATATATATGACTTTAAAAACCAAATTAATAACATAATTTATTATTGCTATGCGCTACTAGCATAAAGTTCCTGTGTTAAAACTTACATAAGTAGATATGGTTAGGTATCTACTTATCTATTAATTGCTGTGGTCATCAGTGGATAAATTACTATTCTATAATTGCTGAGCGATCAAGGATTTATTTGATAAAATTCCTGTGGTTAAAACATACTTACATATTGTATCTACTTACCTACTGTTTGGCTTGGCCCATCAGTGGACAGATTTCTATTTTAAGTACTATGGTTGCTGAGCAACTATGGACTTAATTGATTAATGTTTATGAAATATACATAAATAGATATTGTTAAATATCTACTAATTTATTGGTTATGTCCAACAGTGGACAAATAATCATTTACAACAGTATTCTTGTTATACAAAGAAAACAGACTTCAGTATTGGAATATGTCCGGCAGTGGACGAACATTTATTTATAACAATATTTTGTTATACAAACAAAATGTACTTCAGAATGGGAATGTGTCCAGCCGTGGACAACACTTACCACAATAATATTTTATGGTACTTGCTATAATATCTTAGTTAGTACTCTTATCTAAGAATATGTATGGCTGGTAGAATGGATAATATCCTTTCCTATCATCCTATCCTATAACAGATTCAGATGAATCATATCTAAAGTAATATTCTAGTCATGAAGTTCTTAACGTTCTTCTTATGACTGGCTAAAATGGTGCCCATCATAGTGAAACTATGACTACAACTTACCTACTAACTACAATGGTTGTCATCAAATGTCATGGGACAACTGTTATCATATCTTCATCGAATACCTATCTATTTCTTATCTAGCATTCGATATGGTTGTAATGGCAGCTTTTGGTCATGGAAGCCCATATGCTCTCAGGAAGTTCATGTGATCAACATATCCTATCTACTCTCTATTGGGATGGGCAAAATATTGCTCTCCCGTCTACAACTGATAGGAATGTATGCTCACATGTGATTTGGGACTTGCATAAAGCATTCTCATATTATATTCTGACTTCCGTAGGAGTTAAATGTGGGTGGAGACTGACTGACCAGTGCAATTTCATATTCGGTGCATTTACCGGCCTTGCCGGTACCTCTTTAGGAAACCTAAAGATAATTGTTGAAATCATGTCATTTGACTGATAACATACCTACTTACAACATACTTACTTACTTAACCAACTAGACACTTGGGTGTCAGTTTGGTCTGTCATAAGAATGTTTATTCTAAACTACTTCAGTTGTTCTGCAAAGGACGTCTGAATCTGATCACCTATCCTTCTTCGTGGTGCTTTTAAGCATCACAAGCGTCTGTGGCTGACGCATCTATTAGCAGAGACGCACGTCTCACCATATTTTTATCCTTCTTCTGGGGGAATCAGGTAATTTACCATTTGTATTTGGTAAATACTCTAAGAGTTATCTTTACATACATAAATTGGTTATGTGAAGATGACTGCGGAGTGTTTATGAATACTAATAGGTATAGTTGGCGTGGGATTCCACAATCCTCGGGCGATGCAGTTCTGGGGGCCCGTTTGGAGTTCAGTTTCCTGCCCTTTTCCATCTCCTGTTCATCAGAGTCACTTTATTTCAATAATTAGTACAGAGATGTCTCAATTACCTTTAAAAGAACTTATGGGTTACATATTACTTTATTTAAACACAACGTATGGGTCAATAATTAACTAGACATCACTTTTATATCACGAGCCATTATATACACTGTGCTTGAGGTATGGGTTTCTATGAAATTTAGAACTCAAGACATGATCTTCATAACAACAGAGGCCGGTGCATGTAGGCGTATAGTCCTTCATAAGGCTGTCGGGGCGGGTTTGTTACATTTGGTGCCGTGACCAGGATGAAAAAGGTCCCAAAATTGAGACATTTCATGTACATTCTTGTGATTTTTATGAACTGGTGAGGGTGGCTGGATTCTGGGTTCCGTGGGGTCCCTTGGGTAGGTTTTGCGCTGTGATTTAAGGCCTTACGTGCCTTAGGCGAAGTTCCGAGTCATCAGGCATCCATTAACAAGCATTTTCCAAAGATTTTCCTGCAAAATAAGAAAATATTAGTACGCAAATAAATTTTACGTATTTGAATTGTCAAAGTGGGGTGCGTTCGCACGACAAGGATTCGTCTAATAATTTTTGAAAACGTCAAAATTCAAACCAAGAAATTTCACGTTAGGAACTTTGCAAATTATATTTTCGCGTAGATTTTACAATATTTGTGTAAGAATAATCATTATTTAGGTTATTTTTATGCTATTATAATTTTAAATGGTAAATTTGTAAAACATTTTTCCATCTAAAAATAACATTGAGAAAAGTTTTTGAACGAAAACGAAACGCAGCCTTGATACGTCAGCCTGATGCTTTATTTTTTCGCTTGATTAGCTAAATTCTATTTAAGAAAGAGACGCAGCCTGTCATACTAGTAGTATTTTTGTGTCTTGCTATCTCGCTCTGACTTTATGATTAAACTAAAATATGTGGAAAAAAAAGTACGTGTTTGTTTTTGGTTATGTTTTGACAGTTCTTTGTAAAACTGCCGACGGGTTTCATAAATAAATTAGTTTTATGATTTCGCTAGTAGAAATCGAATTGAATTAAATTAGTTCGGCTCAAATCCATGTGTGCCGTGTGCATGGAGGCAAATACCGGTGGAAACTTTGTGTATTTAGTAGGTTTTTGTGTTGTGCAATGTTTCAGACCCAAAATTTATTTTGGGGATTTGTGATGTGCTCATTTAGTGATGTTATCGTTTGTTTTGTGAAGAACATGTACATGGGAGCACTAACAACATTCAAGTAAGTTTTAAAATAGGTTAAAATTACTCACTATACTTGAATTTCATTACAAAACTTTGTTGATTGATGGAGGTTTTAACCTCTTAATTTGATGTAATTTGTGCAAGAATTCCATAGAATGCAACTGAGCATTACATATTAAACAATGTTAGATATTGTAGGTATTATTTAAAGGCATAGGAATAATTTGAACTAAACATAACCTAGGTAATTGATTTAAGAAAGTTGGAATTTAAGAATTGGTACACATAGGAAAGATAGATACCTGCCATTCAATATGAAAGTGATTTGCCTCATGATAGTTACTTACTTACTTCGCTGACTCAGCGACCCAAGGTGGATCTTGGCCTCCGAAACAGGGTTTCGCCATTCTTCCCTGTCCTGAGCTGCTAGTCGCCAATCAGTTGATGTTTTTTTTTATTTATTGTTTACTTCATAACAAAATTAAAAGGTAGGAAAAGATATTAGGGCGTTGCAGCTTGTTTTCTCATGGATTTGAAGATTTTGGTTTTATGTATCTAGCGTTGCTTTACCTTTTATAGTTGAAGAGACGGTACTCGTTTGAAGTTGGTAGTGCCTATAACAGGGTATCATAAGGTCCTAACATGTTTTGATTTGAGTAGCAGGACATGTGAACATACAACATGTTAACTTTTAGATGATTTAGTTGAGTTTAGGTATATAAATAGAAATCAAAAGGCTAGTTTTGCTTCTAACCAAAAACCTTTATTAGGTAAATCAAAGTAGGTAATTTATCATGATGACAATTTATTTGATATACTAGGGGGCGGAGGGAAATTTTATGAATTGTATTAAACATAAACTATCAGTGTAATTAAGTATAAAAATGAATACCAAGTTTTTAAATTACTTAAAATTATTAAAATTATGTAATTTTTTTAGATTATTTGTTGACACTATTCGACAACAAAACAAATGTCATCATTATCTGTCTGCCCTTATCCCAATTACTTATAAACAAATGTATGATAACTAGTAGTTATATAATTTGTTTTTTCACTTTATAAAAAGATATAGTATGTATGTTGAATGTATGTAGGTATGTTTGGTAGGTTATCTTCCTTTTATTTAAGTGAAAGTGATTGTATATTGATAATAACTAGAAAAAAAAAGAGAAGAAAATCAAATATTTCTACCTGACTGCCTCGGTGGGAGGGTTGTATTTTCGAAAGTATATGTGAGTGAGTATGTATGTGTGTACATGTGTAGTAGGTATGTATGTAATATGTATGTATGATTGAGTGATTATCTATACTGATGATAATAAGTAAAATGGAAAAGAAGAAGATAATTATCCGACTGCCTTCGAGGGGGGGGGTTGTGTCTTTTGGGAGTATGTATCTGAGTATGTATATGTATGTATGTGATCAGACGGGGAGATTCTCTTCTGTGGGTTGCAGCCCGTGGTTTTGTTATAAAAACATCTAATATTTTTGGGTTGTAACGATCAAAGGCAAACATAAAAATATCACAAGCGACCGTCCAAATGATTATGTTATTCAATTTAATTATTTTGAATAAACTAAACTTAATTTTATCTTGCAGGTCTACTATCTGGGAGTTACTGATTATGTAGTAAGGGAAGCGGTGTCCAATTTTGTCTGGTTTAGGCGGTCTAGGATTTGATGATTAATTTACAGTCGAGGTCATATGCATGTGTCTAAGTCTAGGTTTTATCTAGTGTTCAAGCAGTATTGATGATAGATTGTAGTCTGGGAGCCGATGATTAAATAGAGGTCTGGGTCATTTCATCTATAGATCTAGGTCTAGAAGGTGTTAATAAGTACATTGCAGGAAACGGTGATGATAGTCTAGGAGGAAGTGATTATAGTCTAAGAGTTGGTGACTGAATATGGTTTAGTATAGGTATAGGTCTGGGTCTAGGTGATATCCAGTTATAGTCTAGGAGATAGTGATTATAGTCTAGGAGCTGGTGACTAAGTTTGGACTCGGTAGTGTTGTGTATAGATGAAGGTCTAGGTCTAGGGGATATCCAGTGATAGTCTAGGAGATAGTGATTATAGTCTAGGAGCTGGTGATTAAATTTGGGTTAGTATAGGTGTGGGTCTGGATCTAGGTGATATCCAGTTATGGTTTAAGAGAAAGTGGTTGTAGGCTAGGAGCTGATGACTGGATATGGTCTAGATGATGTTATATATAGGTGCAGGTCTAGGAGGTGATGACAAATTATAGTCTAGGAGATGGTAGTAGTCTAGGGGGTGTTGACTAAATTGTGGTCTAGGAGGTAATGATTAGAGAGTTATAGTACAGGAGTTAGTGTTTATGTTTGGGGTAGATATGATTCTATTGGTTCATTGCTTATTTAATAGGTTGTTGTTAGGAGATTAGGAATTGTCTATTGTTGTGTGATGAGATCAAGTGTAGGACTTTTGTTGGCCGGAATTCTTAATAGTTTTTGGAAACAGTGACTCTATAGGTTTGGGGGGCGACATTTTTACCAAATATTTCTTAAAATTGAATATTTTGGGGGGCGACATTTTATTTGATAATGAGATATGCCTGAACTAGATGGCACTTTTGCATAAGTGGTATGTTTGTTCTGCTCAATTTGTAACTGCCATAAGTTTATGGTGGTTTAACTAGCACAGAAGTCTTTTACTTTCCTGAAAATCTGACTTACTTGCTTATAGATGTTTTACTTTGATAAAACACTAGAATTTTATCTCCATCCATACTTGATATGATTTTTTTTTTCTATAACTTTAAAGTAATTAGCTAGAATTGTTATTTTCATATAAAGGTTCAAGATCAAATCATCTCACGACACTCTGTATTTACTTCTGCAGTGATTTAATAGTAGGCATATTTTGTTAGCACAATGGCAAGATATGTTTGCGTAATTTCACTGTTAGAGGTAGTATTGCTAGCAAAAACACAAAGGGAAGAATACGAGTGTATTTTTCCTCACACGGCCCTAAACTGACTGAACATTTAGGACCAGGTTGGTCCAAACACACAACATATGTCACGATTTGATCAGAACAGTTCTCTAATATGTCTTTTTCTGGTTCTATCATGTCATGGATGTGAGTAGGGAACCTAATTTTAATTAAATTACATATGTATTCTGATTTTGCGAATTAAGATCTTAGCTATTTTGAGTTAAGGTCTGATTTAAGCCAAATCATTCATTACTCTGTCATTACTGTGGCAGATAGCTGGCGAAGAGGCTGGATTTTTTGGGTCAGCATGAAGTCTAGCTTTCAGCTGGTTCGCTGTTTATGGTAATGTTGCAAGCAAAATTCACAGCAGGTTTTCGTGTGAAAATCTGTGAACAAGGCAACCATACAGACAGTTCACGGAGATTATAATAGGTTTCTAACACTAAGTGTTAGTGAATCTATCTATAATACAACCTACACACAACAGATTGCACAAAGATTTGGTTTAAACGCTTAAATTCAATTTATAACATTTTTCAATTCAGATTCTTTGTATAATTCTTTATTATGAAGCACCCATGATTTTCAGGAATGACAATAGTAATTATTGGCACAAGCATTTTTGGGTAGAATAATCATATTAAAAGCACTTGGCTGCGTTTAGCGTAGTATTACTGGTAATAAAGCACTTGGCGTAAGCATAGTTGCATTTAGCGTAACCTGCGTAATTCTTATTTTAGTTTATGCATTTGGCGTAAATTGTGTATTTTTTTTTATGCACTTGGCGTAACTTAGCACATTGGCATAAGGATAGTTAATTCTGCATTCAGCGTAAAATTGTGTAATTTGCAGCATTGGGCGTAGGTAACTTCATTAAGAGATGTATACAGCTTTTAGCGTAAATACTATTAGGGCTCCATGACATTTAGTTCAGGCATACACATTTATGGAGTTTTGTAAGTGTTGGGGGCGGGAAGTGTCTGATGTTATTGATATTTTATGTTCAATTTAGCTCCAAGTAGCTAAATTTTACATAAAATAGGGGGCGAATTGTAAGGCTTGTATCCTGGTCTTTATTAATTATAAAGATTCGGGACAGCGACATCTATTGGTATCGCCGCTGTGGGATGTGATTCAATACTTGTGGGTTTGGTTCTGTTCTGTCAAGATTGGTATGGAGGTTCGGAATGCGGCTGAGAGATGGCGCTATGTGCGTGAAGCAATATTGAAATGTTTTGTTTATTTTCTTTTTATATTGTTCATATTTGCAAGTCTAAATAATTTTGGATAATTAGTCTGATAGTTGATCAGCGTTTGCAGTGGCATTTATAATTTTTCTTGGCATTTATAATGATAGGGTGTGTGACTGAAGTGAGGTTGGGTGCGCGAGGTGGTGTAATCTGCTGCCATCTATTGTCGAGTAGCGGAAACTGCAAGGTGTCACTTTAGACAGGGCCCTACTAGGCCATAGCGACTGAAATACCTAAGGTTTATTCTATTAGTCACACTTTCGGTTTATAGAAAATTGATGTATTTTCTAAAAATTCTATAAACCAACAATAAATGTTTAATAATATTGGTAAACCCATGATTTACTCAATATACACTAAAAGTTTTCTTGGATGTCAGGATGGGTCGTGGCCCCTTCCTGAATTGGTGTCTGGCAACAAGTAGCGAAACAAGACATTCTAAAAATCTAGAATAGTCGAATGTCTTCTAAAATGTGTATGAAAGAGAGGAGAATATCTTCTTTCGTAATGAGTAGCAGATTTCGAGAACATTATTCTTCTCGTAAGTTCGAAGCTTTTGGTATAAAATAGCAAGCCATACGGCCTGCGGGCAGTTCAGTTCAGTTCTAATCGTGAAGTCTCCCAGGACAGAAAAGGAATACCTAGTGCAGTGATTAGTTTACCTATCAATCCTGGTGGAGTCGTGCCGTGGACCAGAGAGTCTCGACGTTTGCCTGGTCACCCTCGATTCGCGAGTGTGTTTGGTGTTTGGTGAAAAGTGTTTGGAACCCGTGGTGCACGTGGAGGTGTGGTGTTTGATGCAGAGGATGCGTGCTTCAGCGTGCACTGGAATCGGCATTGTGGATGTCGTCGTTGTTGGTTCTTCGTGTGCTGGTGGCTTCAAGTTCCAGATGGATAAGTACAATTCATGCTTTCTTTCGAACCCTATCAGCAGTATATATTCCTATATGAATGTTTACAAACATATTAATTACCTATGCTTGATAGTTCTGTATTCATTGAAAGCTGATAAGATTCGGAATATGGTCTTATGCTTTGGTTTTTAGTGCTAAGGTCATTTTATTGCAATAACTTTGTTTTGTTGTCGTTTTAGAGAACCTACGTTCTGGTTGTTTCATATAAACTTTGTAGTATCGCATCTAATCTTTAATTAGGAAATCTGGGTTATTTAGTCTGTCGGTAGATAGGTAAATTAGATGTTAGGAATAGGTAGGATACCCTATAATCCCATTACTCCTATTCCTTACTTGTCTATCTATCATGCCATATATATGACTTTAAAAACCAAATTAATAACATAATTTATTATTGCTATGCGCTACTAGCATAAAGTTCCTGTGTTAAAACTTACATAAGTAGATATGGTTAGGTATCTACTTATCTATTAATTGCTGTGGTCATCAGTGGATAAATTACTATTCTATAATTGCTGAGCGATCAAGGATTTATTTGATAAAATTCCTGTGGTTAAAACATACTTACATATTGTATCTACTTACCTACTGTTTGGCTTGGCCCATCAGTGGACAGATTTCTATTTTAAGTACTATGGTTGCTGAGCAACTATGGACTTAATTGATTAATGTTTATGAAATATACATAAATAGATATTGTTAAATATCTACTAATTTATTGGTTATGTCCAACAGTGGACAAATAATCATTTACAACAGTATTCTTGTTATACAAAGAAAACAGACTTCAGTATTGGAATATGTCCGGCAGTGGACGAACATTTATTTATAACAATATTTTGTTATACAAACAAAATGTACTTCAGAATGGGAATGTGTCCAGCCGTGGACAACACTTACCACAATAATATTTTATGGTACTTGCTATAATATCTTAGTTAGTACTCTTATCTAAGAATATGTATGGCTGGTAGAATGGATAATATCCTTTCCTATCATCCTATCCTATAACAGATTCAGATGAATCATATCTAAAGTAATATTCTAGTCATTAAGTTCTTAACGTTCTTCTTATGACTGGCTAAAATGGTGCCCATCATAGTGAAACTATGACTACAACTTACCTACTAACTACAATGGTTGTCATCAAATGTCATGGGACAACTGTTATCATATCTTCATCGAATACCTATCTATTTCTTATCTAGCATTCGATATGGTTGTAATGGCAGCTTTTGGTCATGGAAGCCCATATGCTCTCAGGAAGTTCATGTGATCAACATATCCTATCTACTCTCTATTGGGATGGGCAAAATATTGCTCTCCCGTCTACAACTGATAGGAATGTATGCTCACATGTGATTTGGGACTTGCATAAAGCATTCTCATATTATATTCTGACTTCCGTAGGAGTTAAATGTGGGTGGAGACTGACTGACCAGTGCAATTTCATATTCGGTGCATTTACCGGCCTTGCCGGTACCTCTTTAGGGAAACCTAAAGATAATTGTTGAAATCATGTCATTTGACTGATAACATACCTACTTACAACCTACTTACTTACTTAACCAACTAGACACTTGGGTGTCAGTTTGGTCTGTCATAAGAATGTTTATTCTAAACTACTTCAGTTGTTCTGCAAAGGACGTCTGAATCTGATCACCTATCCTTCTTCGTGGTGCTTTTAAGCATCACAAGCGTCTGTGGCTGACGCATCTATTAGCAGAGACGCACGTCTCACCATATTTTATCCTTCTTCTGGGAATCAGGTAATTTACCATTTGTATTTGGTAAATACTCTAAGAGTTATCTTTACATACATAAATTGGTTATGTGAAGATGACTGCGGAGTGTTTATGAATACTAATAGGTATAGTTGGCGTGGGATTCCACAATCCTCGGGCGATGCAGTTCTGGGGGCCCGTTTGGAGTTCAGTTTCCTGCCCTTTTCCATCTCCTGTTCATCAGAGTCACTTTATTTCAATAATTAGTACAGAGATGTCTCAATTACCTTTAAAAGAACTTATGGGTTACATATTACTTTATTTAAACACAACGTATGGGTCAATAATTAACTAGACATCACTTTTATATCACGAGCCATTATATACACTGTGCTTGAGGTATGGGTTTCTATGAAATTTAGAACTCAAGACATGATCTTCATAACAACAGAGGCCGGTGCATGTAGGCGTATAGTCCTTCATAAGGCTGTCGGGGCGGGTTTGTTACAATATTTTAGGTGAAAACAATCGGCAGAGGAGCGGCGCGGCGCAAATTTGGTTCTTGTAGAAATATGTTACGTATCACATGCAAATAAGGCCAAGCCTCTCCGCTGCCACGCCGCTATAGTAAGGCTGACGTGCCGCAGTCATAAATATACATTTCTGGGAGATAGTTGTCCCTGTACGCTTGTTTTGAGAACAAAAAACATTGGGAGAAAAACAATGTTGTGTAGGACTACGTCCATTATGGAGTGGAGAATAGGGGAGATATACTGGGAAAATTATGTATAATTCTTCGTAAAAAAAATCGGCCAAGTGCGAGTTGGGCTCGCCCACCGAGGGTTCCGTTCCAAGATTTGTAGGTTATTCTGGTTGATAGACCTATATTTCATATGATACTCCACTTGGACAACTAGCCGAATTTCTTAAATTTTATTTATTTTTCGGCCTCTTTATAAACAATAAATTTATGAAAATGATTTTTTTTGCGTTTTTCTTTAATTCGTACTTAAAAACAAAACTAGTTGCCAAATTTCATTGTTCTAGGTCTACGGGAAGTACCCTTTGAATTTTGATTCGCTTGAGAGGGTAAAAAACACGCGTTTTTACGCGTTATTCCCAACGGCCCCGCAGATCGGCCCCGGAGGGGCCCATTGGGAATTTTTCTTCCCAACGGCCCCCGAATCTCTAAAAATTTTGAATTTGGGGGCCGTTGGGACGAGAAATTCCCAACGGGGAATAACGGGTTTTCACTGCATAAACGGCTATATCTTTTTTAACTTGAAGTTAGGTGCTTGATTTTTTCGCAACTACTAGCGTTCATAAATTTAAGTATACGGTTTTAAATTCAACTCGATATCTTTACGTGTTCCTGAGATAAAGGGTCTTGACATGAGATAAAGGGTCTTGACAGAATGACAGACAGACGGACGGACAACAAAGTGATTCTATAAGGGTTCCGGTTTTTACCTTTTGAGGTACGGAACCCTAAAAACCTTGTAATTATCACTTTTAAAAATTTTCACACATCTCTTACCTCATAACTGGTTGAATCACCTGAATGTTTGATAAAGATGGTGCCGTGCTTCGGAGAGCACGCTAAGCCCTCGGCCTCGATTAACTGGTAACCGGCGGCGGCCGTTACAAACATATCTGATGCATTTTAGTACCTACTAGTAAATAGTCGGTGTCAAAAAACTCTGACACCGGGTCATTTGGTCGTTTATCGGGTCTCTCACACGACATAAGAAGAACTTGAGATCAGTTTCAATCTCAAACCCGAAAGAAATAGCTACTGGAAAACCTTTCCAAAACTGTAGATTTTGCGCACATACCTATTTATGTCTTCAAATAAGTACAAAATGTACTGCTTTCTTTTCCTAAAACAGACTAACATTTTGTCTTTAAATAGGTTCGTAGCAAGGAGGTAGCAAATGCGCAGGTAATGAAATTCCTTTGTATGCTTTCAAACGACTTACCTTATTGATTATAGTCGAAGCTTATATGCCTATCGCGTAATTGGTTAAATACCAACTGACCGAACGGAAACCTTCTTTGTTGCAGTGCCCGTACTTGTGCATTAAATTTGAAACAAATATAGACCCTGGAGACAGTTGCGTCGCGGCGTAGTCTCTGAACCGCGGACAAGAAAGTCTCCGGGAGTTGCATCGCGCACCTTCATACTAGCTCATTTAACTTGATGTCTCGCGTACCGTCTGTGTTAGCCTTTATGATTTGGGACAATTGACAATTTAGACAGCTTTCAATGTGGCGTCAATTTGGCAGTCACTTATTTGACAGCTTTGTATGCGGCGCATGTCACATTTCTTTGACAACAACTAATCGGTCGTTAAAAATCTAACAGGTCCCCGGAGCTGTCATTAGCTTTAACGCCCGATTTAGGACTTTGACAACCTTTTGAATCAAAACTGTCAAAAGTGAAGCATTCGAAAACCATAAAGGCTTACATAGACTGTAGGTACTTGTTTCGTGCCGGACCAACACGGGAGGAAAACTCAAAGCTTATTTCAGATTGCAGTACTACCTGGGAGTACGACGATGTTGATGCAACGACAACCAATGAGAAGTAATTAAACTTTGGCATTGACATACTTTCGACCTTATTGTGTCGCGCGTTTTGCAGAGTTTTATCTAATCAATAGTTCACGCTGTCTTTCAAACTTATCATTCCCAACAATCCACTGCTGGACATGGACCTCCCCTTATCGGGGGGTACTGCCATACTCACCATGATTGGCAGGCGGATTGGCGAACGCAATGCAAGTTGTTTAATTAACTGGCGCTGGCAGGTAGCGATAGTAGACCCAAAACGCTGTTCGGTCTGTGCTTAAAAGCCGAATCCAGTATTCTACGCTAAGATCCTGCCGAAGCTGACACGTAGGTATTTTGCCAGGTGGGGCCGCTTGAAGACGTCGCTGAGCTAATCCTTGAGCCTGAAATATACATCAGGGACAAGGAAAACGGTGGCGTGACCCTAGTAAACGCACTTTTTAGGGGCCCTTCAGAGGGCGTCTATAGCGAGACGGGGAGAAATCGACGATGTGTCGCTGCTAGGCGAATCGTGGGTTCGTGCGGACGAACATCCTCTCGCTGACGAAAGCTGCGGTTGCTCAAGCCTAGTCTGGTAGTAAAGTGTAGCCTGCTCTCGTTGCGCAAGGCTCTAGAGTAGAGACCCGCTGGTGGGGGCCGGGTTGCCCTGAGGCCCCAACACTAGGCTGTCCCATGCTTGTATGATTTCAACTTTTGATACCTCTTGGGAATCGATAACTTGAAATAAAAATGACATACAAGGACGTGATACCCCAATTTTGGGGCTTATGATGGGGGCTTAAAATGCAATTTTGAGGGCACAGTAAGCGTACAGGCACAAATATCTTCTAGAAATGTATATCTATGACTACGGCAATTTGACGTGGAGATCTTCGCAACGGCCGCATAGAGGCCGACGACGACTCACCTTCAAGACTGAGCTTTATATGGTAGGGGTTGAATTGCTGTAGTTAGCCATGCACCTGTCCAGGTGTCTTGCAGGCGAAACATCACGCCGTTGCGAGATCTTACCAGTTTAGGTGATACCCCATTAGGAGGGAGGCCCAAATTGTGCTCATCAGCTAGCGGCAACTTGGGTTTGGAGGGCGTGGCTGCGGAAGATGTCACGTACTTTTGTAAATGGGTGGGCTGCATCACGAAGACAAGGTGGCTCATCCGACTGCGGCTGCTTTAAAGGGAAAAGTCGTGACACCGTCGCCCTTAAGCGCGTATCGTTCATTTAACAGCGTGGAGATGGCGACAGTCACAGTTAAAACGTTGTATGCACGCCAGCCTTACTATAGCGGCGTGGCAGCGGAGAGGCTCGGCCTTTTTGCATGTGATACGTAACATATTTCTCCCAGGACATCAAAACATATTTTCTATTAGAACCAAATTCGCGCCGCGCAGCTCCTCTACCGATTATTATCAACTAAAATATATTCTCCGCAAGTAAATATGTTGCGCCACACCACGCCAATCCTCTGCAGCGATATTGTAGTGTGATTTTAGATCCATGTAACAATATTAGTAAAGTTGTAACGCGCAGCTTCGCTGCAGTTCCGCGCGGTGCGTTAGTGTGGTTTGACCTTTATTTATTTAACGAGCTTCAAATTAACTAACATTGCATTGATGAAACTAGCACTTTCCGAAAATCATACATACTGCCGTGCAGTCCCTAAAACGCAGTATCTGCAATAGGACAGTTTTGAGAAAACAGCGAAAAACTACTTTAGCTAATTATTTTTACAATTTCCTGATGTTTTCAGTTAGAGCATTTACTACCATCAAAAACGTATAGTTACAATGAAGGAAGGGACAGAAAAATAAGTTACATTTAGCTCACAGTTTACGAAAAAAAAACAAATGTTTAAATTCGTTGCAGTTACTACATTTCAATTTTAGATTTTTTTCTCATAAAAACTGCATAAAATGCAGTATCTGTGCAAGATACTGCAAATTTTTGCAAACTTAATTAATATTGCCATCTAAAATGCAGTATCTCACCAACTTTGCTGCGTTTTAACTTGTAAACCTAAATAATAGCTCGCAGTTACCGCTATCTTATAAAAAAAACATGTCAAAAAATCGTCTTCTAGCCAAACAAGCCCTGATCGAGAAACAGGCGGAGGCTGAACGGGCCCTAATTGACCTGGAAGATCACTCCTCATAACACTTGGTGCACCGGGTAAACGACGGGTGCGGGCTTCCAAAAATGGTAACGATTACGGAGGAAGGGCTAAAATGTAATACGAATATACCCACTTATCAGGATCACGTGTAGCGGAAGCGGTTGGTGAAGTTATGAGACGCTTGATAATTGCCTGGCTCTAATTAAAGTTATTTAATTTGCCTTTTAGGTGCGTTTCGTTTTGTAATGGTTGTATAGTGTGTTGGTTACCTTGTAGATACTACTCCCGTAGGTAGGTATGACTCCGATGTTAGGTATCCAAGGTAGGCACTTAGTAAATCCACAACACACCATATAAAGTTCAAATGTTTATTGTCTATTTGTAAGCACAAGCGAGCACATACAAGCGTATAGGTAAGCGTATTTACATATAGCAGCAAATTAGGCAAATCTAAATAGGTTTCACGTGAGCCGACAAGCGCTGCGTCTAGACAAAAGCGACACGGGTTCCCCGTCGGGACAGCTAGGAGTGACTGGCGGCCGGTCCTTGCGGCCACGCTAAGAACGCGTGATCGTCTCACGCGCAACCTGCATACAGAGGTAAGTGGAAATGTTTGTTTACAATATTTTATATTTAATTTGATTAGTTGAAAAGAAAACTTATTTTGTATTGTTAGTTATTATGTTTAGTGTATTATTAAGTATTAATGAATGTTTTATATGTATGTATTTATGTGGATGTAAAATATAAGTACATGTGGTACATGATTATTTTTATGTACATTGTACATGTTTATAATATATGTGTATTATGTAGTATATATTATGTTAATGTATCTAATATAAGTATATATGTATATTATTTATTCGTATTTATGTTTGTTGTTTTAGTGAATCAGTGTTTAACGTTTTAGTCCTTTTCCAGGTGCAGTGCAACGGACAGGTGGCGGTACGCCACATCACTCCCCCACCGAGACCGGTTCACGGTCGATAGTGAAGATAATCAGGAAAACGTACTGTTCGTCCACTTCTGGTTTTTCTTACAGGTGGTGTCGCATCTGTTGGCGATTGTGGTGGTGGGTAGTGACTGGGTGGCGGTTTAGCAGGTGCAGGCGTATGCTGAAGCTGTGGAGTGCTGTCATCTGGTTTCGTCAGGTAAGCTGGTTTTAGCCTGTCCACTGTCACGGTCATTTCTTTGCCTTGTACGTCAATTGTGAACGTTTTGGTGTTTCTTTTCAGAACCTTGTATGGGCCAGTATATGGAGATTCTAGTGGCCGTTTTGCAGGACCTCGACGCAGGAATACATATTCGGAGGTAAGTATATTCTCAGGCATATAGAAGGTTTTGTTGCAGTGGTTTGAAGCAGGAGATGGAGAAAGTTTAGCCATGTGTTTTCTTAGTCGAGAGACGTAGTCTGCTGGGTCTATGTATTCGTTTTTTGATGGTTCAAAGAATTCTCCTGGTAGTCGAAGTGGTTCTCCATACACGAGTTCGGCGGAGGAAGCTTTCAGGTCCTCTTTCCAGGCTGCTCTGATGCCGAGTAGCACGAGTGGTAGGGACTCTGTCCACTGCGGATTTTTGTGACAGACGATGGCAGCTTTCAATTGACGGTGTAGTCGTTCCACCATTCCATTGCACTGTGGATGGTAAGCGGTGGTGGGGCGATGTTCGGCGCCGATCAGTTTTGCGATGTTTTGGAAAAGTTGCGATTGGAACTGTTGTCCTCTGTCAGTTATGATAGTGTGTGGGCAGCCGTGACGAGATATCCAGTTGGACACGAAGGCCATGGCGCAAGTTTCTGCGGTTATGTCTGGTAGCGGGTAAGCGTCGCACCAGCGTGTGTAGCGGTCGACGACTGTCAAGCAGTAACGGTGGCCGTTGGAGTAAGGTAAGGGGCCAACCAAGTCCATGTGAATGTGGGCGAAACGTTCTGATGGCGAGGAAAACGAAGTGTAGGGTGCTGTAATGTGTCTACTTATTTTGCTTCTCTGGCAGTCTTCGCATTCTTTAGCCCAGTTCTTGCAGTCGCGGCGGATGCCAGGCCACACGAATCGTTGTGCGATCATTTTCGCGGTGGCTGCTCCACTGGGATGGCTGAGGCCGTGCATGTGTTTGAACACCTGTTTGCGGTAGGATGGTGTTATGTATGGTCTTGAGTTACCGGTCGAAACATCGCAGTATACGCGGTATTCTGTCATTCTCTTCAATTTGAGTGCTGTGTCCTTCTTCAGTAAGGTTTGCAATTCAGGGTCTCTGTCCTGATCTTTTGCAAGATCCTCGTAGTTGATGATTGTTACTATCTCATCGATGCGCGATAGGGCATCTGCGACGATGTTGTTTTCGCCTTTGATGTGTCTCAAATCGGTGGTGTATTGTGAGATATAGTCGTAATATCGAAACTGCCTCGGTGTGCATCTGTCTCTTTTGGTTTTGAAGGCGTACGTGATGGGTTTATGATCAGTGAAGACTGTAAAGGTTCTAGCTTCCAGCATATACTTGAAGTACTTGATACCTTTATAGATGGCCAATAGTTCTCTGTCATAAGGGCTGTATTTCTTTTGAGCGGATGTCAATTTACGGGAGAAGAATCCAAGTGGTTCCCATTCATGTCCTTTCTTTTGCTGAAGGACGGCTCCTATTGCCTCATCAGATGCGTCGGTGAATAAAGCCATTTCTGTGTTCGTGTCCGGGTGTACAAGAAGTGTAGCTTTCGATAGACTGTTTTTACATTCGTCGAAGGCAGCAGTCATTTCATCAGTCATGTGGATAGGTGCTGCTCCTTTTAGTTTGCCTTTCAGTGCGTCATTGAGCGGTGCTTGTATCTTGGCTGCGAGAGGCATGAATCTACGATAGTAGTTGACCATACCGAGGAAGCGTCTAAGTTGTTTGGCTGTAGTCGGTGGTGGGTACTTGAGTATAGCCTCTACTTTCTCTTCGAGTGGTGAAATACCGGTTTTAGACACGTGGTATCCCAAGAAAGTTACTTCTTCGACTCCAAATGCGCACTTGTTAGTGTTGATGAGTACTCCGTATTTTGTGAAACGGTCGAATATTGTTTGCAGGTGCTGGAGATGCTCTTCTCTGGATTTTGAGAAAACGAGGATATCATCTAAATATCCGTACGCGTACTCTAAACCTTGCAAGACCTCGTCTATAAACCGCTGGAAAGTTTGTGCGGCATTCCTTAACCCGAAGGTCATATAAGGAAACTCATATAAGCCGAATGGTGTTGTAATGGCTGTTTTTGGTATGTCTTTCTCTTCCACCGGTATTTGGTTATATGCTTTCACTAAGTCGATTTTGGAGAATATAGTTGAGCCGGATAGCTGATAGACGAAGTCATGTATGTGGCGGATGGGATATCTATCTGGTATCGTCCGTGCGTTCAGTGCTCTGTAGTCTCCACACGGACGCCATCCATCATCCTTTTTCTTAGCCAGGTGTAGGGGTGAAGACCAGGGACTCTCTGATCTGCGGGCTGTGCCGTTTTGTAGCATGTCTTCGAATTCTTTTTTGGCGATTTGTAGTCGATCTGGAGCAAGGCGGCGTGGGCGTGCTACGACAGGTGGACCAGGAGTGGTGCGGATATGATGCTTTGTGTTATGCTTCGGCTGGGTAGGTGTGCCTGCAGGTCTGGTAATATCCGGGTAGTCTCGAAGGAGTTCGTGATAAGGTGAATCACCAGTGAAGGCTTTGACGGCTTGTATTTCATTGGAGCTGATGTTGCGGTGAGGTACGTTGATGCTGAGGTGAGTGATTCCATCTACGAGGCGATGATGTCGGCAGTCTACCAGCAGATGGTAGTAGCTCAAGAAGTCGACACCAATTATGGGTCTGGTGACATCAGCTACGACGAATCTCCAGACGAAGTCTCGGCGGAGTCCAAGGTCGAGATGAAGTTCGATGAAGCCATAGGTCGATATGATGGTATTATTTGCGGCGTATAGCTCATACTTGGTTTTTGGGCGCTGGTCTCTGGTTAAAGTTCTAGGGAATACGCATAAGTCGGATCCTGTGTCAACTAGGAAGTTCAACTTAGTTTTCCTTTCAGTAACAAAGAGGCGGCCTTTACACTCCAGGCAGTCGGTAGCCGCCACTAATGGCTGCCGTTGGAGTTTTCCTTCTGGTATTGGCAAGGGGTAAGGCATTTTATGGCACTTGACCCAAATTTGCGATGGTAGTAGCATATTCCGTTGCTGCTGTCAGATCGGTGTTGACGAGTGGTCGAGCGGGATCCAGATCGGGATCCTGGGCGTGATCTATTGAAGAACTGTTTTCTTGGGCGACTTGGGCGTGTGCTCAATGCAGCTACTTGTCTTGTTAGCTCGGTAATTTGCTTTGCCATGCTCTCCATAGCTCGTAGGTATGGGTCAGGAACACTGTGTGATGTAGATGGCATGACTTCACAGATTTGTGCACTAGGTGTAGCCACGGCGATAATTTTGTCGGCAAGGTCGGCTAGTTTGTCGATGGCCATGTCCGTGTGAGAAGCAACAATTGGTTGTATGTTGTAGGGCAGTCTATTGTACCAAATTGTTCTTACAAATTCTTCCGGTACATTTGGTCCGGCGAGGTGCTGGAGGTGGCGCAAAAATTGGGACGGTTTTCTATTTCCCATTTCTTGATTATTCAAAAATTGCTTAACCTCTTCTTCTCGGGGCTTTGATAGGCGTCTGATCAGTTCCGTTTTCAGAGTTAAGTACTTATTTTCTTTAGGTGGGTTTTCGATAATGTCCGCCACTTCTATAGCATACTGATGATCAAGTTGACTTGTAGCGTAGTAGAATTTAGTACTGTCAGATGATATGCCGGATAACTGGAATTGACCTTCAAGTTGCGCGAACCATAATGCTGGTCGATCTGGCCAAAACGGTGGAAGTTTCACACCCACTTTGCATAATTCGAATTTTTCATTTGCGTCCTTATCATTCTGGGGCGTCCGGCCGCCGCCTCCGTTCGGGTCACCTTCAGGGTTGACCATTATTCTTTGTCTTTTGAAGGTTGCTCTGGATGTTCTTGGAGGTCACCAATTATATAGTGTGTTGGTTACCTTGTAGATACTACTCCCGTAGGTAGGTATGACTCCGATGTTAGGTATCCAAGGTAGGCACTTAGTAAATCCACAACACACCATATAAAGTTCAAATGTTTATTGTCTATTTGTAAGCACAAGCGAGCACATACAAGCGTATAGGTAAGCGTATTTACATATAGCAGCAAATTAGGCAAATCTAAATAGGTTTCACGTGAGCCGACAATCGCTGCGTCTAGACAAAAGCGACACGGGTTCCCCGTTGGGACAGCTAGGAGTGACTGGCGGTCGGTCCTTGCGGCCACGCTAAGAACGCGTGATCGTCTCACGCGCAACCTGCATACAGAGGTAAGTGGAAATGTTTGTTTACAATATTTTATATTTAATTTGATTAGTTGAAAAGAAAACTTATTTTGTATTGTTAGTTATTATGTTTAGTGTATTATTAAGTATTAATGAATGTTTTATATGTATGTATTTATGTGGATGTAAAATATAAGTACACTCGCGATCATAAGAGCATACCTACTATAAGGTTCATAATCCTTTGAAGTAGCTCATATTCCTCAACCGTAGTAGTTCATAAAATATGAATGAGATGGCATTAGTTCTATTAATACTGTCAGCAGCAACAAAATATAAATTCCATTTGTCAATCACTATAGGTTTTCTATCATTACTCTACTCACTATTTCACATGTCACTTCAATGACTGCGTGGTGTAATGGTTATACACAGTGCCTTCTGAGCGCGTATAACTGGGTTCAAATCCCCAACTCTGGATAATCGTATTTTATGCTATTCAAAATTTTTTTTTGTTTTCAATGGATATTTGGATATATTTTTATTAATAAGTGAAAAAAGGTTATATTTTTATAAATGATTAATAAAACATGTCTCATTTCTTAAGAACTTTATTTTCTTGTAATGAAAACAAAACAGCGATACCAAGTTTTTTTTCTTATTAAGTATCCTAAGTAATAGTAAATAATAACAAAATCCAGTTATAAATATATATTTTCCAAATAACGCAGGTAAACGCTTAAGTATTCGTTTTCAATAATATTTGAAAAGAGGATTGAAACGTAACCTGCTTTACTTAGCAACAGCAAATTAAGGATCCTACACACTGTGTTGACGGCAGATCAAAGGTATTTTAATAAAAATACGATACGAGTACGAGTAAAAAATAAACTATAGACGGCAGCACGGGCGCATCGCGCGACGAGGTTATGCGCTCTATAACTTGGCCTTCAGTATAGTGTGCAGGAAGCTTTATATTACAGAAATAAATAATTATACAAAAATATTAGAATGCAATAAATTAATGCCTGTTTGTAATATATATCCGAAAATCTATAAATAAAATAAGAATATCCCATGGGCCCACCGTCGGACAATCACGCCTTGCACTCATTGATGAAATCAATTTATAAATTTAAATCAAAAATATTTTCCTGTCTTCAAAATTTCTTCTGTCTTCTTATTTGTATTATCTTCAAGTTTTTCATAGGTTTTCGTTGTGATTTAAAACCAGTGCTTTGATCCTAATATTAAATAATTTTCACTTCAGTGTGTTGTTAAAACCACTCCATGATCAGATCGGTGAATATGACGCCTTCAGTGCGACTGAATATTATTAAAAGCGCTAAGTTCTCCCAGGCAATGATCACCAAAGCATACAGCGATATATTTTGTGATTTCTTGGAACTTAGACTTATAGTTTCTTAGTGTTGATCTAAAACAAAATGTTTGTTAAAATTTATCGTTCGGTATACTAGTTATTGATGCGAAACAAAAATTAAACTGTATTCACTTCACTTACCGTTATTCTTAGCATCCTAGATATTATTGAATAATGTTCATATTGGCTGTGAAATGCAACTATTTCTTATTGATAAGCAACACTGATATTGCACAAATAATTCATTATTATAAAAAACCAACGTTGTTAGATTAAAAACACAACCAAATGATTCACAATATGTCTTTATACACCAAAATGATGAATAATTTTGAGCTCAAACCGTATGATATTCTATACTACCCTCTTTTGGCCTTATTACCTTACAGTTATATGGACGTTTTTCATCATGAGTCACTAAGCAGTCATAGCCCAGCGGTTATAGGTTGATGCTTTTAATCTGGTGAGTTCTGGGTTCGAATCTTACCTGGATCACTGTTTTTTATGATTGGCAAAATCAAAACCATAACGAAACAGTGTTGTATGAGATACCAAGTTGTTAACCGTAATAAAATTAGCCAGATTGAGTATCTCCAGGTGGACGGTTAGAATAAATAAGAACTAATTTTTTCAATTGGGAACCGATTGCAGCGCCATCTAAAGAAATAATTAGTATCAAGATGTGCCTATGCAGTTACAGAGGTGATACTATCAATAACAGTTAGATGGCGTTCAATTTCTTTTCATAGAACTAAAAATCCCAACTAGGTATGCTCTTTTGACCTCGACTGTACATGTGGTACATGATTATTTTTATGTACATTGTACATGTTTATAATATATGTGTATTATGTAGTATATATTATGTTAATGTATCTAATATAAGTATATATGTATATTATTTATTCGTATTTATGTTTGTTGTTTTAGTGAATCAGTGTTTAACGTTTTAGTCCTTTTCCAGGTGCAGTGCAGCGGACAGGTGGCGGTACGCCACAGTTGTTTCACCTTCATTTTGTAGAGGACGAAACTCACAAGAGTTGTCGAAAGACACTCGTGAGACCGATGCCTCGCAGATTTGCCATCGGCCATCTTGACTATACATATCCTAAGTAAAATACCTTTAGCGCCTTCCAATAACACCAAGATTGTACCGTTTAGAATCATTATACTGCGATTTCGGTTGTAAATTAAGACAAATTAATAATATCGTTTTCCCAAAGAACATGCAGTATAAGCTGCATAGAAGCAAGATACTGCAATTTAGATGGTAAATTAAGCCCATTAACAATATAAATTTCTCAAGTAATATGCAGTATGTGCTGATTCGAATTAAGATACTGCAATTTAGGTGGTAAGTTCCGCCCATCTATACATATAATAAAACAGAAACGACACCAATTCTGTACATGGGATAGTTTAAAAAAAGGATTTTTGCTTTCAATTGTGCTCAGGACACAGATCTCAGAACAATCGTTAAAAAATTTTTTGTCTGTTTGTCTGTCTGTTTGTCTGTCTGTTTGTTTGTCCATCTTTCACGGATAAACTATTGGACGGATTTTAACCAAATTTTGTGTCGTAATACCTTATTAGTCGGATCAACATCTAGGATACATTTTACCACTCTAGGGTCTGGATTACCAGATGTAGACCACCAGAAGCACCATTAGGAGCCCGCCTAAACTATAGGATATAGATATATGACTTCAAAGCAAAAGTTGTTAGGCTTAATAGGACGCTTCTGCTGGCGAATAGACATCCAAGGTTTGGAGTACCTGATGTAGACCACCAGGTGCACCAACAGGAGCCCAGGTAAACTATAGGAGATAGAGATATGACCCCAAAGCAAAAGTTGTTCGGCTTGATAGGACGCTTCTGCTGGCGAATAGACATCCAAGGTCTGGAGTACCTGATGTAGACCACCAGACGCACCAACAGGAGCCCAGGTAAACTATAGGAGGTAGAGATATGACTTCTAAGCAAAAGCTGTTCAGCTTGATAGGACGCTTCTGCTGGCAAATAGACATCGAAGGTTTGGAGTACCTGATGTAGACCACCAGGTGCACCAACAGCAGCCCAGGTAAACTATAGGAGATACGCATATGACTCCAAGACAAAAATTGTTCAGCTTGATGGGACGCTTCTGCTGGCAAATAGACATCTAAGGTTTGGAGTACCTGATGTAGACTACCAGACGCACCAACAGGAGCCCAGGTAAACTATAGGAGGTAGAGATATGACTGCTAAGCAAAAGTTGTTCAGCTTGATAGGACGCTTCTGCTGGCAAATAGACATCGAAGGTTTGGAGTACCTGATGTAGACCACCAGTTGCACCAACAAGAGCCCAGGTAAACTATAGGAGATACAGATATGACTCCAAAACAAAAGTTGTTAAGCTTGATGGGACGCTTTTGTTGGCAAATAGACATCGAAAGTTGGAGTACCTGATGTAGACCAACAGGTTCACCAACAGGAGCCCAAGTAAACTATAGGAGATACAGATATGACTCCAAAGCAAAAGTGGTTCAGCTTGATAGAACGCTTCTGCTGGCATAAAGACATCGAAAGTTTGGAGTACCTGGTTTAAACCACCAGGTGCACCAACAGGAGTACAGGTAAACTATTGGAGATACGGATATGACTCCAAAGCAAAAGTTGTTTAGCTTGATGGGACGCTTCTGCTGGCGAAAAGACATCGAAAGTTTGGAGTAGCTGATGTAGACTACCAGGAACACCACTAGAAGCTCAGCTAAACTAAAAGAGATATTGAAATAGCTCCAAAGCAAAAGTTGTGAAGCTTGACGGAACGCTTCTGCTGGCATCTGCTGGCAATGCATCTACGGTTTTAGAAATATGGTTCCAACAATTATTACATAATTAGCGTGATGGATACAATTTTTAAGATGCTGGTGTGGAAATTTGTATTTTTTAATGTAGGTATAAGGAACGAAACTACACGAAGTTCGCGGGGATCAGCTAACAATCAATATCGATATCACACTTCCTACATTTGAAAATGTAATCTGTTAGTGTGTATGACCGACCTCACAAAAAAGATGACCTACCTGACCCGACAACCCCAGAAACAACCTTATGGTGCCGAAAAATTAGAAGAGCAAACACCACCCAAAATAAGAAGATGCAAGGAAGATGAAGAAGTCTGTGTGGTAAACCTAAATGTGCATGAACCCGCAAAAGATTGCGATATTTTTGATGTGTGGTATGGTCATGGTGGAAGATAAACGTCTTGATCATATTTTATGATTAGTAAGAACCTTAATCAGCACTGGAGGGCCTGTCTGTCTGCCTTTCTGACGGAACATATAGACCTCGGCAAAACTTTAAGAGATAAGACAATTTCTGTATTGAAATAGTTGTTGTGCATGATGTGCCGCTTCTGTCGGCTCATAAACTTCCCTTGGCGAAACGAAGTTCGCGGGCACCAGCTAGTTTATAATATAAATTTCCCAAGTAACATACAGTATGTACTGTTTATAATCAAGATACTGCGATTTAGGTGGTGAATTAAATTTATCAATAATACAAATTTCCCAAGTAAAATGCAGTATCTGATTTTTACTGCACTTTAGCCGGTATATTACCATAACATAACTACATAAATTACAAACTGCATTGCAGTTTCTGTATTCATTACTGCATTTTAATCAGTAATGTTCGTTGATAACTGCAGATGCTGCATTTTAATTGGTATTGTTACATTTATTTGCCGTTTTGTCATCAGTTACTGCAAATCGACTTTCAATTATTTCAACTTTTAGTTATTTTATCAAAAACTAGCTGGTGCCCGCGAACTTCGTCTCGCCTATAGAGTTACCTAGGTATGTGCCTGCAAAAACGACACGTCAAGACCTTATCTAATAGAACCATTTCCATAGTTTACCCGCGCTCTTGGTGTACGACGACGTCAGGTAGGTAGGCAGACTAACAGACTATCACTTCTGTATCGTAGATGTTAATTAGGACCATTCTCTACCTCAGTTTTTGAGTGATGCATGAACAATAAAAACTAAGGTTGGGCCCACACATAACTACTTTAGTTTCGCAAACCGCAAACGTCTAACTTCGGTTTTAAGTATGGGGAATTTAGAAATATGTATACATCTAAAAACGCCTGCGCAAAAACTTGCGTCAAAACAACCTAACTTTATCGTTGGTTTCTTTGTATGAGGATTTTTCTTATGCATCTGACAGACGCGTGCGTTTGCGCTTCGCTAAAACAAAGCACTAACGGACTTTACGTGTGGTCGTACCATCGATTTACCATCGATACACACAACCGGTAACAAATTGACTGCTTTGCATCTCATCACTTTAGGACGGGTGGGGTCGGCTCTCCCAATATTTATGCGTCATGACTTTCCGTTTAAGTTTGTCGATTTGTTTTTAATCGTAATTTACGTAGGAATAAGCAAGTTTTCCGCGATAAAAAGTATCTAAGATGTTTACGTGCTAGTATCTACATACCACAAAAAGTTTCAGGAATCTCAGTGCTATATTACAACCGATGTGGCGTAGTGGTTGGTATGACTGCCTCTGCCTGCCACGCAGAAGGTTACGGGTTCAATTCCCGGTGGGGTCACTCAAAAAGTTGATATTTATCACTTTGTGAATTTGTTTCCAGTCTGGTTAGGACATTGCAGGCTGAACCACCTGATTGTCCGAAAATTAAGACGGTTCCGTGCTTTGGATGGGCACGTTAAGCCGTCGGCCCCGGTTGTTGTCTAATATAGCGGTCGTTACACAACCATGTCAGAGGCCTGCTACTTGCAGTAGGCGGTTGAAAAACACTGACACCAGGGTTCATCGGGTCATTGAACAACTCAGTGTCCCACACGAAGAGAGAAAGAGTGCTATATTTTCGGAGATTATCGCGTACAAACATCGCAAAAGCTCTAAAATAAAATGTCGCTGCAGGTTTTCTAAAATGCGCTAGTGAGATGTTTTTTGAAATCTATACTACCTGGTTCACAAAAGAAGGGCCCTGCCTTCACCCCACCTAGGCACTTATCTAGACAACAATTCAATAAGAATAGCCGTGGCACTGAGACTCGGTTGCAAAGTGTGCGAGCCGCGTATATACAGGTGCGGGGCAATGGTGGACGACAGAGGTCGCCATGGTCTAAGCTGCAGGATATGCGCAGGCAGACATCCAAGACACCACGCCCTCAAGGTCCATATGTCTTTAGACGTACCATGCGTCCTCGAGCCACCAGGTCTGTCCCGCACAGACGGAAAAGAACAGACGGCCTCACTCTTATCCCATGAGAGAGAGACGCTCTCTACTGTGGGATGCCACCTGCGGATGCACATTTGCGGCTACTCACTTGCCGCGAACCACGCAAACAGCTGGGCTGGCGGCCGAGTTTCTAGCAAAGCAGAAAACTGAAAAGTACGCGGATCTGTGCCAGTTCTACGACTTTGTCTCATTCGCGGTAGAGAGAGACCTCGGGTGTGTGGTGCGCTGCGGCAAGAGCATTCGTCCGAGAGATAGGCCAGCGCCTGAGGTCTTGTGGTCGCGACCCCCATGCCAGCTCGTACCTGGTCCAACAGATTTCCTTAGTATTCAGCGTGGTAATGCAGCAAGCGTAATGGGTACTTTCGGACTGGACATGAACAGGCATGAACTTTTAGGTTAAGGCCGATTTAGATTATCTTAGTGTTTAGTAGAGTGCTTTAGGATAGTACTTTAGTTGAAACGTGTAAACGCTACTTGCTTTAGTACAGTTCTACTTGAATTTCAAGTTGAATCAAAATAGAATCGCTTTCTATTTTTGTTTCAAGTAGTACCCCTCCCGCGCCCCGCACAAGCCCCGGCGCGTCACTCGTTGTTTGTAAACACGTAATTTAGTAAAATCTTTAGGAGAGTGCACAAGTGCCGTGAAACACGTGCGTGTTTTTTGATTTTTAAAGATGACTAAATGGTCGGAAGATTTAACTTTCAAATTTGTGACTGAATATGTCGTTCACGAATGTCTATGGAACGTTAAAAACAATTTGATTTGTTAAAAACAAAGAATAGCGCGTATTTGGCGACGTTGTTGCGCGTTCATTGTGGCGTCGAAAAGATACTCTACTGGAAGAAATGTAAACGTTCACTCGCAAAACACTAAAGCACTAAAGAACTTGCCTTTCAAGTTGTACTAAAGCACTCTACTAAACACTATGATAATCTAAATCGGCCTTTAGTTAGGCTAAGTATAAACTTAGCGTTAAATTAGTCGAAATATAGCTTGGATTAATCTTTTGTTGTAAAAAAAAAGGTACAATTAAAAAAAACAAATTAGAGGCACGAAGTTTTACAATTCGACATAGCTCTTTCAAATACCTTGAAGAAAAACATTCTGATACCGCGTTTTACAAAACTATCAGCGACATCTATGAAATTATATTTGTACTAATTTTCTTCTCAAACAACTTCTTGAACATTTTTTTTTGTTCAATTTCCATGAGGAAGAGACTTTATATTGCAGAAAATAAATAGAATCATTGTATACCCTCGTTTCTATATTAGACAATTTGTAAAAAAAGTTTCTGGGTGGTCGAACTTTACCGAACCAGTTAATTCCCGTGGGATTGAGACATTTTCCCGAAGTAAAATGTATCCTAGATGTTGACCCGTGTAATAAGCAATCACTGTACAAAATTTGGTGAAAATCTGTTCAGTCGTTTTTGCGTGAAAGAATAACAGACAAACAGACAGACAGACAGACAGACAGACATACAGACAGACAAACAGACAAAAATTTTTTTATTTGTTGTTTGGAGATCTATATCTTGAACACAATTTACTACAAATACTCTTTTTTAAATCTATTTCATGTACAGACTTACTTTCGTTACTGTTTTATTATATGTATAGATCCGGAGAAATTGACATAAAACTTGTGATGTGGGTGTCAAGGTTCAACATTAAAAAAAAAATGGCAAAAATGCAGATACTGCGTTTTAGGCTCTGTACGGCAGCATAGTCCGCTTGTCTATAAAGATATTTCAAAAGAATTCGCAACGCAGAATTGTAACCATACCTAAAAATAACCACCACTTAACCGTGTTTAAGTTCAAGATTTACCGCAGCTTTGTCGAATATTCCTTTGCTAACGAAAACATTGAAAATAACCGACGTCCACTAAACTTGCTTCAAAAATTTCCTTTCACGAAATTTATGCAGGAAAATTCCGTAGCTAAAATAGTTCTAATTCCTTGAAATTTCCGTGTAACAAAGTGTTAATTCCGAATTCTTGGGGGGGCTATAAAATACTCTCGGGGACTGTGAAATCTCAGCGCTTTAGACCTTATCTGCACCACTCATTACAATCTTATCTTCTAAACGCAATTCATTTTGAGGAAAAGAATTTTTACGTTTTCCCTGAGGGACGTGTTCCAACTGTAAGAACTTTCCTTTTTATGTTACTTTGTTAATTGAGATAAAACGGATTTTGCAAGGTACAAAGAAAAGAAATGGCGGCCGCGAAAAAAAAATTGTGCTATTATTTTGTGATCATCAGCTGCTACAAGATAGTTAAGCAAACAAAATCACATCCTTTATATTGCCGCAAAATATTGAAGATGATAGTTAATGCAGTCTGGAACATGAAGCTAATACAAATCCCACCAAAAACATTAACTTGTAAAAAGAACCAAGTCTCGCCTCTCAGTTCATCTACTGTAAAAAGTTGTGAGATCCATGTGATGCCAAGTCGGTTACTGATTTATTCAAGGACTACTTCAGGGAACTTTCATCTTAAGCTATTGCGTAATTAGGTAACAGACATCATCTTACAGTAACTATATCGATATTTAAAAACTTTTATATTTACAATAACTAGAATGACTTGGCAATCGCACACTATTTGCTTGTGAGATACGATGGTCTAGTGCGATGGCACTACAAAGTTAGTTATGCGGTTGCAACCGAATTTTCAGAATGTTATAGTTTTCCCTCTATTCATACACTAAATACAAGGTGTATTCTAAGTTTCAAGCTCCTCAGTCTGCTAGAAGTACCTTAAAATTTTGATGATCGGTCAGTCAGTCAGTCAGTCAGGCAGAAAATTAAGAAAATTTGACTAACTATAACTTCTAAACTACTGGTCCAAATTAAATGAAATTTAAAATGTATCATGTCTCTGCAGTGCTTGATAAGATATTTTAAAATGAGGGTTCTAAACTTATCGACAAGGGAGTTATGGGGGGGTCAAAAATGGCCTGAACTGGTTCGAGAAAAGGATGGTACGGCCGTGCCGCTTTCAGCTCGACTTATAGATTTCAGCTCGGCTGATATACCCTAGCATATCGTATTTAATAGTCTAAAATAGAGAGCATTTTTAAGATGCTTAAGAATAATTGCAGTTTTAAAAGGTTCATAAAGTGAGCTAAAAACCTTTTAACTATACTGTGAATATTGATAGGATTTTCTTACTTCAAACAGTCTCTCTATTTTAATTTAATAATTGTCTCTCTTTTTTATTTAATAAATAAACTTTATTTTTAGTTTTGCTCAATTAAATGTTTGTTATTGTAGGTAGGTACCCACATATACTCAAATTTTTGGATTTGCTGCACCATCAAGTACTAATATAACTATTTTCAATAATACTTAGTTTAACTGTTGAACTAACCTAGGTTAGATACATAAACAAACATTAGTTCATACTTTTTATAATTTTTTAACCTCAACATTAGTAATGTCAGACAGAACCCACCTTTAACTTAAGTTTAGCACTTAGAGAAAATTACATTTTATTTCTTAAAAGACAGCTTTAAGTCAGCTTGTCCGTTAAGCCTAAAAAAGAAAATCTACTTAGTTCTAAAAGTAATTTTGATTCAGGGATTCAGGTAATTATATCAATTCAGGTAATTATACTAATTAGAATTACTTACAAATGATTGTATGACTATGGGCAAAACCCCCCATGGACAGGACGAGAAAAAACCGGCCCCTAGTTCCCGGCCGCCTTACTACCCCGGGCTACGGTAGCGGCCCGGGTAATGGTAGGGCAGGGGGTGCGAAGAATCCCCGGGCTACGGACTACGGCTGCCATAGACTGACCCTGGCGACGTATAACGGACGCAGTCTGCGGCTGGACGAAAGTCTCCAAATCCTTGAGGTAGAATTAGATAAGATACGGTGGCATGTTCTGGGATTGTCAGAAATCCGAAGAGAGGGGGAGGACACGATAACCCTAGAATCAGGTCACCTATTCTACTTCAGGAAGGAGCGCACAATCCCAGGGTGGCGTAGGGTTCCTTGTCAATAAAGCTCTCTGTGACAACGTGGAGGAGATCAGCAGCGTCTCGAACAGGGTAGCGTACCTCGTACTGAAGTTGACCGAGAGGTACTCTCTTAAGGTCGTACAGGTATATGCGCCGACTTCGAGCAGCTCAGATGAAGAGGTGGAGGCCCTATACGACGACGTGTCGAAAGCCATACACCAAACCACTAAGACCCACTTCACTGTTGTCATGGGGGACTTCAACGCTAAAGTGGGACAGGAGCACGGCGAATCAAGCTTGGGACCACATGGCTACGGGAGCAGAAACCAGAGGGGCCAAATGCTAGTCAACTTTCTTAGCAGGCAGGGGCTGTTCTGTATGAACACCTTTTATCAGAAAAAGCCCCAACGGAAGTGGACCTGGAAGAGCCTGACGGCAGGACGAAGAAAGAGATCGACTTCATCATGACGGATAAACGGCATATATTTAGGGATGTCTCAGTGATCAGTAGGTTCAATACCGGAAGTGATCACCGACTAGTAAGAGGCACCTAAATATCAACTTCAAGCTAGAAAGAAAGCGCATGGTGAAGCAAGTTCTCCGTCCCAATCTGCCCCAAGCCGGACATGAGGAGTTCCAACTTGAACTGAAAAATCGATTCGCTGCCCTGGAGACCCCGGCAAACGTTGACGAGGACCTAGAGAGCATAGTCGGGGCTATTCGCGAAGTGGGGACGAAGCATTTTCGTATAAGGCGAACAGACAAGAAGTCCAAACTTTCAAGCGAGGCCCTGGAACTGATGCGAATTAGACTGGAAACACCAGAGGATGCATTGCCAGATCCCCAGTCACTTAACAAAAAGATCCGAAGTATGGTAAGACGCGACCTCCGAAGCTATAACACTCGACTCGTAAAGGAGGCGATTGAGAAAAACCGAGGGTCGAAAGTTTTTACCAAGACACTGGGAAGGAGTCATCTGGCAAAGCTAACTACCTCGAATGGTGTAACTGTCACATCGGTTCCAGAGATTCTCGCTGAAATTGAGGACTTCTATGGAAATCTGTATGCCTCACATGCGAAAAAGCCTCCACCTGATGCGACCCCAGACCCAAGAGCTCTCTCTCCCGCCACTTTACAGAAGATCTCCCGGACGTAGATATAGACGAAATCGCGGCGGCTCTCAGACAGCTTAAGAATGGGAAGGCTCCCGGGAAGACGGAGTGGCCTCTGAGCTACTTAAGGCCGGTGGAAAACCTGTCCTCGAGGAGCTGAAAAGGCTTTTCAACTCTGTAATAGCCAATGGGACAACCCCGAAGGCGTGGAGCAGAGGTGTAGTGGCATTGTTTTTCAAAAAAGGAGACAAAACGCTTCTCAAAACTATAGGCCGATCACACTTCTGAGCCACGTCTATAAGCTGTTCTCGAGAGTCGTCACGAATCGTCTGGCATCAAGATTTGACGCCTTTCAGCCACCGGAACAGGCCGGGTTTCGTAAGGGCTTCAGTACCGTGGACCACATCCATACTGTAAGGCAGGTTATACAGAAGACAGAGGAGTATAACCAACCACTGTGTATGGCTTTTGTGGACTACGAAAAAGCCTTCGACTCTATCGAAACCTGGGCTGTTTTGGAGTCCTTGCAGCGGTGCCAAGTCGACTGGCGGTATGTGGAGGTGCTGAGAAGCCTTTATCAAATGGCTACTGTTGTGGGTATACCTACTTACTTAGTGTAGGTAGTTCTATAATAAATAAATCAGTCGTTGTTTGCACATCACCGGTGTTTGACTGTCTGCCTGATCCGAACCTATTACATGGTGTCAGGTGTGTTATTTTGCCTCATAAATAATAAAATCGGTTGTGATAGTGTGTAAATTGAAAACTTATAATCATGCCGGATTCAAAACAAGCTGATATTGTGATGTATTCTTCAATACAACAGCCGGCCGCCATGCAGGAACATGGCAATATGGCGGTCAACTGGCGTGAATGGAAATGTGCCTTTGATTATTTTATGATTGCCTCAGGACGGCAAAATACTTCGTCAGAGGAAAAATTGCAGTGTTTCTACACGTGATTGGAAAATATGGTCGTGAAATTTACCAGGAATTTGACCTAAAATCCACTGCGACCTATGATGACGTAGTTAAGGAATTCAAGGCAAAATTCGACCCGGAAAAAAACGTCAATTTTGAACGACACGTTTTCTTTGAAACCTATCAGAAAGATAGCGAGTTCGACAGGTTTGTGAGTGAATTGAAACTTAAAAGCAAAAGTTGCGAGTTTGGATCTTTACGTGACAGTCTTATTTTGACTCAGTTAATAAGGGGTATTAGGGACCCTTATTTAAAGGAGCGTTTATTGGCAAAGACGCCGTTGACTTTGGACGAAGCTGTAACCAGCTGCCGAGCTGCTGAGCAAGCAAGCTCGCAGGCGGCGGCGTGCAGTAGCGCAGCGGCCGCGCCAGGCCACTCCCGCAGCGACGAGGTGGCTTATGTGTCGGGCGGCGGAGTGCGCGGTCCTGGCGGCGGCGCCGGAGAGGCGCGCGGTGCGCGCGGCCGGCGGCGAGCGCGCGGGCGCAGAGGAGTAGGCAGCGGCGGCGGGGCTGAGCCCTCACGGCTCGCCCCGAGCGGCGGCGGCGCTGGCGCAGGTGGCGGCTCAGCGCGTTTACCTATGTGTTCAAAGTGCGGTGGTAGGCATAGTGCGAGCGGGCGATGCCCCGCCTATGGCGTTATTTGCTACCGGTGTGAGCGTGCTAACCATTTTGCAAAGTGTTGTAATGCGAGGTATGTACGTGAATTATTGGATTGCAGTGAAAACGACGACGACACAGAGGACATGGTAGACGTTGGTGAGTTATTTATAAACAATATATCTATTGACTCGGTGGATCAATCGTGGACTGAATCGGTATACGTGAATGACGTGGCGATAAAATTTAAACTGGACAGTGGTGCAGATACTACGGTGTTGTCTAAGAAAAGTTTTCTAGATGCTGGGTTTAATTTAAAGATGTTAAAGAAAACAGGAACTGTATTAAAAGAAATTAGTAAAAATAAGTTACCGGTTCTAGGTTACATAGACGCGATTTTAAAACATAATTCAAATGTAATGAATGAACGCGTACATGTTTTAGATGTCGACTGTAACAATTTATTAGGGCGAGACGCATGTACTGAGTTACGATTGATAGCACGCATTAATCAAATGTCATCGCAATATAATTTTGATAACATAATTTTTGAGGGAATTGGTTGTTTGCCAACCATGGTGAATATATCAATAAATGAGGCTTTGCCTCCTGTTGTAAACTCTAGTAGAAAGGTACCGATTAAATTGAGACCGAGACTGAAGCAAGAACTAGACAATATGGAGAAACTAGGTATTATTGTAAGAGAGGATGAACCAACGGACTGGGTGTCAAACTTAGTAGTTGTCGAGAAACCGGATAAGTCGTTGCGGTTATGTATTGACCCTTTTCATTTGAATAAAGCGGTGCGTCGCAGCCACTTTCAGTTGCCCACTATAGACGAGATTGCGAGTGAACTCAATGGAGCTACTTATTTTTCGAAATTAGACGCAAACAAAGGGTTCTGGATGTTAAAATTAAATTTAAATAGCTCAAAGTTGTGTACATTCGCAACTCCGTACGGTAGGTATAGGTACTTACGTATGCCTTTTGGAATTAGTTGTGCTCCTGAAATTTTTCACAATGAAATGTACAAGATATTTAAGGCAGATGGGGTTGCTGTGTATCTTGACGATATTTTGGTGTACGGGCGTACCAAAGAGGAACACGATGAACGCCTAAGAGAGGTTGTTCAGAAAGCAATTGCTAACAATGTAAAATTTAATAAAGCGAAATGTGTATTTGGTGCTAAGGAATTAAAGTATATAGGTCACATTTTTAGTGGTCAAGGAATGCGCCCCGATAAAAATCGTGTAGATGCTATTATGAAAATGCCTGAACCGACAAACAAAAAAGAACTAGAGAGGTTTCTCGGCATCGTTAACTATTTGTCACGTTTCATACCAAATTACTCAAACGCAACTGCTCCTTTACGTGAATTATTGCGCAGTGATGTAGATTTTGTGTGGAGTAGCAATCACAAGAAAACATTTGCGGATCTCAAGGCTAAAATAAGTGATGCTCCAATTTTAAGGTACTATTCCCCTAACGAGGAGGTTACTATTTCGGTGGACGCGAGTCTACATGGGTTGGGCGCGTGCCTGCTTCAGGGCGGGCGGCCCGTGGCGTACGCAGCACGCACGCTCGCGCCGGCTGAGACTCGTTGGGCTCAGATCGAGAAAGAGCTGCTGGCGATTGTTTTCGGGTGCACGCGCTTTCATCAGTATATATATGGTCATGATCGTGTAGTTATTGAGACTGACCATAAGCCTCTAGAGTCTATTTTTAAAAAACCACTCAATAATACACCGACACGTCTACAGCGAATGTTAATAAAATTATATGCGTATACATTTCAAATAAGGTATAAGCCGGGTAAGTTTATGCATATAGCTGATGCACTGTCAAGAGCGCCTACAGAGCAGGGTTCAAACGATGACGTACAGGAGGACGTTAGGATTCACGTTAATATGCTCATAGAAAATGTAAACGTATCAGACGAAAAACTAAAATTAATACGAGAAGAAACACTAAAAGATGAGGGTTTAGAAAAAATAAAATACTATTATAAACATGGGTGGCCTATGAGTAAAAATAAAAGTAATGATTTGACTAGGCAATACTGGACGTTCAGGAATGAACTTCATGTAATAAACGATGTAATTTTCCGGAACAGTCAAATAGTAATTCCCAAAACCCTGCGCAAAGCGATGCTTATTAGAATCCATGAGGGGCACATGGGAATCGAAAAATGCAAGCGACGTGCCAAGGAAGTGTTGTGGTGGCCGGGCATGGGCGCTGAAATAGAGCAGATGGTGTCGCGCTGTGACGTGTGCCAGCGCCACCGCAGTGCGCAGCGCCGCGAGCCACTGCGTCCACATCCGGTACCTAAGTTGCCCTGGCAGGTGCTTGCTGCTGACATTTTCGATTTTGATCAGAAACATTACCTGTTACTAGTGGACTATTATTCAAAATATTTCGAAATTGCACAGTTAGGTAATTCTATGACTGCAAAATTGGTAATATCCAATATGAAGGACATATTTAGCAGGTTTGGTATTCCAAAGAAGTTAGTATCTGACAACGGGCCACAATTCTCATCAGAAGAATTCAAAATATTTGCTAAAGAGTGGGAATTCAATCATGAAACTAGTTCACCATTGTATCCAAGGTCAAACGGCTTAGTTGAAAGAAATATACAAACGGCTAAGAAGTTATTACTTAAGGCTAAAGAGACAGGGACGGACTGGCAGTTAGGACTTTTAAACTTTCGGAATACACCGACGGGTAATGATGAATACTCACCGGCACAATTGCTGATGGGTAGACGATTGCGGACTAGGTTGCCTATGACAGACGAGCTACTGAAACCTGCCGCAGTAAATACACGTAATTTAATCAAAAAACGCGAGGAAAACGTTGTAAAAATGAAGCGTTACTACGACCGTGGCACCAGACTGTTACCTGGACTCACGTCTGGAGATGACGTAAGAGTCCGAGATGGAAGTTCCTGGGTGAAAGCCAAGGTCAAGGGCAAGGCGCGAGAGGAACGCTCTTACTGGGTCACTACTGAGAGTGGAGGGACGTACCGCAGAAACAGGTCACATATATTAAAATCTTACGCAAATAAAGACCATAAAACTATCAGTTTGACACCTTACCCCAATAATTATAATATAGTAAATACGGGAGATTGTACAAACTTTAACACTTCAAACTTAAGAAGAATGTCTTTACCTGTAGTGCAGCCAGCATTGGCAGCGTCGTCGACGTCGGCCTGCGCGCGCGACGCGGCGCCTGGTGCCGTACCTGACTCCTCTTGTTATACAACAAGAAGTGGTCGTCAGGTACGTCCACCAAACAGGTATGAGTAGGTAGCTTCAATAGATTTTAATTGCGTAAATCTCTTTGTAAGAAAAATAATACCTACACAAAATGTTTAATTTTTTGTATGAAGTATCATTTACTAACAAATGTTTAATACTTAATAAGTTTAGGTTTAGGTTTTAAAAAATTAAAAAGATATACATACATTACAACATACATTATTATAAATTAGCATAGGTAGGTACATTACAAACCTCACAAGTAGGTAGGTACAGGTATCCTTAGTTACTAGAGATTAGCTATAGTTATGAATGTAACAAACTTATCAGTAAGTTGTAACGTGTGGTGAGGTAGGTAAGTAATAGATAGGTAATTAAGTAATAGGTAAGTAATAGATAAGATTAACCAACCACCTTTAATGGTCGCGATGTGTGTAGGTATACGTAACTGCTCCCTGTACGGTACATTATAGTATACTATAGAAATAAGTTTTTAGTTATCTTTATAAGAAGAGAGATGTTGTGGGTATACCTACTTACTTAGTGTAGGTAGTTCTATAATAAATAAATCAGTCGTTGTTTGCACATCACCGGTGTTTGACTGTCTGCCTGATCCGAACCTATTACATGACCGATGTCCGTTCAAGTACAAAACCATAATACAAGACCCATCCAACTGCTCCGTGGTGTAAGACAGGGTGACGTTATATCCCCGAAACTCTTCACCAACGCATTGGAGGATGTCTTCAAAACTCTACAGTGGGATGGACTGGGCATCAACGTCAACGGCGAAAGTCTCACGCATCTCCGCTTTGCCGACGACATAGTCATAATGGCCGAATCGCTGCAGGACCTGCAAAAAATGCTATCTAGTCTTAACTCTGCCTCGAGACGTGTTGGACTTGGGATGAACTTGGATAAGACGAAGGTCATGTTCAATCAACACATAATCCCCGAGCCGGTCTCCGTCGAAGGTGTAGTCCTTGAAGTTGTCCAGAAATACGTGTACCTTGGGCAAACTTTGCAGATGGGAAGAGACAACTTTGAGGCTGAAATCACCAGAAGAGTGCAGCTTGGTTGGGTAGCATTTGGAAAGCTGCGTCACATCCTCGAATCATCTTTGCCACAATGCCTTAAGACCAAGGTGTTCGATCAATGCGTCCTACCAGTCATGACCTACGGAGCCGAGACGTGGAACTTGACAGTAAAACTGGCCCACCGGCTACATGTCACTCAGAGAGCTATGGAAAGGTCTATGCTTGGTATCTCTATAATGGATAAAGTCCGGAATGAGGCCATCCGAAAAAAGACCAAAGTGACGGACATAGTCTGGAAGTGTAGCAAGCTGAAGTGGCAGTGGGCTGGCCACATCTGTCGTAGAACCGACGGACGGTGGAGTAAACGGGTTCTCGAGTGGAGGCCACGCCTCGGCAAGCGTAGCGTTGGACGCCCTCCGGCCAGATGGACCGATGACTTGAAAAAGGCGGCTGGTAGCGACTGGATGGCAAAAACGGGAGATCGTGCCTTATGGCGTTCCCTGGGGGAGGCCTACGTCCAGCAGTGGACTGCAATAGGCTGAAATAGAATAGAATAGATTGTATGACAATTTTACAAATTGATTGCACGGCCTAATAGACACACATCATGCCCTTATCCTTTGCTGGGTAGACAGACGGTAAAATCCGTAGAACGGTTTGTTATTACTGGGTTCGACAAATACTTAAAATGTTAAATTTTTTCGAAAATTCCTTATTTAATAACAAACTGAAAGTTCTTCGTCTAAAAGGAAAAAAATATTTTGAATATTGAAAATTTTACCAGACTTTGAACGCAGCGACTTAATTATTCAGAAAACATCGTAATTATTTCAATCAAAAATTCATTACAACGTCATGCCGGTAATTTTTTTCGTGAGTTGCGCAATTTAAATTTATCACTGACACCTGACAACTGCGGCCGACAAAGTGGTTTTCTACTTTTTTTGTTTCATTTCGCGGTTGTTTTTCTTCTGTGACGTGGATCGTGCGTTTCATTAGATTTTTAAATTAACGAAATAAACCTGAAATCTTACTACCCTACCGTCCACGCGCGATCTGATCGCAGCCACAAGTCATATTTTGTTTTCACTTTCGAATGCCATTCATCTTCCTATAGTCCAGCTAGTTCGTGCGCGATGACGTGCTTCCTCGCCCCCCGACCGTCTGTACCCCTAGGGAATAATTGACAGAATTAATTTACTAGTGTCACTAACGCAACTAAAACGAAAAAAAAACTTTATTTTAAGGTCAATTTGTGAGATTAGTGCTTAATCTAGAATTAAATCTGTGCCGTAGGTCCCCAGACATTTACGTCAATTAAAAATACCCTTAAAGGCCTTAGTTAGCTCACAATACCCAGTTACTACTCAGGTCAGGTCTAAACTAATTAACAAAGTATTGTAGTAAGTACTAATTAGAAATGAGTCAATGGTTGTTTTGATGTTGACTTTGGAACTTATTCCAATAAAAATATAATTAATTTAACAAGTGTTATTAAAAAACAAAAAGACCCGACTGCGGTAATTTTTAAGTACTATTTTGCTCTAAAAATCCGCCTTGAATCTATAATTTTTAATATAGCCAGTGTCACTCGCGCTGCTGAGACGAATCTAACGACACCTCATATGTCAAAATCCAACTATCCGTTTGGGCTGTAGCACGTAAAAAAAAAATCTTGTCCACATACATACATGACCCTCCTTCTGAGGCAGTCGGGTAATTAAAAATATCTTTCTAGAAATATATTGTTTGAGAGCTTTTTAGTGAGTCGCGGTGCTCAAAAACGACGCATTGCGTCTGAAGCTCTGAAATCACGCAATCAGCCGTTTAAAACCCAATTAACGTAACACTGACCTCAAATGGAATGTTATTCAATGCTGTTGTATGACCATTTAATTACATGCTTGAATGGACTTAAAGTATATTATTAAGTAATTATATGAAGTAACTTATTCTTCGGGGAGATTTTCACGCCACCATGCTCCTCCATAGGGCAATGATCTAAGCCAACATTCCGAATGTACTTGAGCCTCCGGGATAAAGTCGTATGGATGGCAAGAGACCAGACGGCTTGACCCCATGGTCAAGCACCATTGCCGTGGAAAAAAGGGAAGTGCCTGCTGTGAAGATTTAGCAACTTATATTGCATGGAAAAATACACAAGTAAAATGATAAACCTCGCGACTCGGAGACGAGAAACAATCTGCCACGAAAAACGTGCGTCAGCACTTTCGCGACTTCGCATCTTGGTCGCACCACGAGATCGGCTGGAGAAGTTGCCGAACTGGCCGCCATAAAAAAGAAAGAAAGATATTCGGCCCTACAGCACAGATATTATTGTTCGTGCCTTTTGCCGTGGAGACGATGATCGGGTGCTGGGGCAGTGAGGGTAAAGACTTCATCAAAGACATCGGGTGCCGTCTGAGGGAGAGAGGTAGCGACCCACGTTACGGGTCATTCCTGGTGCAGCCTGTCCATTGCCATTCAACGTGGTAATGCAGCGTGTGCGATGGGCACCTTTGCACCGGGAATGTCACGGGGTGGATATTCGACTGACCTTCATTAGTTTTAAGCTTAAATTTAATTGTGTATTGATTAGTTTTAAATACTTAAAAAAAACAATTTTTACAATTTTTACTCTTTTTTTTTTTTTTTTTTTTTATTTATGATGGGCTTACTCTTGACCCCAATCTTACCCTAGAGCAGAGATGGGATCTACGGTGGAGCGAGCTTGCCCAGAAGATGCCTATTCACTCTAGACTTAAAGAGATTCAGGTTATATGCACTCGGAAATACAGACGCAGGCAGGGAATTCCATTCTTTAGCCGTGCGCATAATGAAAGATGATTTGAAGCGCTTAGTGCGTAATGTGGGTATATCAACTAAGAACGGATGGTAGCCGGCCGTGCGTCTGGATGTCCGATGGAAGAAAGGAGACGGTGGTATGAGCTCATGCAGCTCACGCGCACACTCTCCGAAGTACAATCTGTAGAAGACCGATAGGCAAGCAACCTTGCGGCGGTGAGCCAGGCTGTGAAGCTTGGTCGCCACCAGTTTTTTATCGCCTATTAATCTCTTGGCTCTGCGTTCCACCGAATCCAGTGCAGCAAGTTGGTATTTAGCCGAGCCATCCCAAAGGTGACAGCAGTACTCCATGCAAGATCGGACTTGAGCTTTATAAAGAGTTAGAAGCTGTTCAGGCGTGAAGTACCGCTTGACTTTATTCAGGACGCCCAACTTTCTAGCTGCAATTTGAGCCTTGGACTCGATGGTGGTGCCGAAGTTGAGGTCAGAGGACAACTCCATGCCAAGGAGTTGAAGAGTGTTGGTCACTGGAACAGATGTACCCCGAAAAGTAGGAGAAAAGGTGAAAGGACTCCTTTTGCGGAGAAAAGACACGCCTGCGTTTTGAAGCATTGAAGCTGACGAGATTGTCTTCGCCCCACTGGGAGACGTTACTTAACGTCAGGCTCGTACGCTCAATCATAGCCTTTCCCAATCTTTGGATTTCATCACCACTGGCTCCTGCGCCGGACAGATATTTCTCGGTGACAGTACTGTCATCTGCGTACCCAACAATTCCTGAAGATAGAAGGTCATTGATGTGCAGCAGGAAAAGCGTCGCGGAGAGTACAGACCCCTGAGGAACTCCGGCGTCAATAGCCTTGAGGTCAGAGGAGCAGCCGTCTATGACCACTCGGATCGACCGTTCACTCAGGAAGTCAGCCACCCAGCTACAGAAGCCAGTGGGTATGCCGTACGCTGGAAGCTTGCTCAACAGACTCGCATGCCACACCCTATCGAAGGCCTTTGAAATGTCCAGCGACACTGCTATTGCTTCGCCGTGGTTTTCAATGGCCTCGCCCCAGCAATGCGTTACGTACACTAGAAGATCTCCCGTGGAACGCCCTCGGCGGAAGCCATATTGACAATCACTGAGAAGATCATTGTCTTCGAGGTACGAAAGCAGTTTGCAGTTCAGAACTCTTTCCATAACCTTACAGAGTACGGAAGTGATGGCGATCGGTCGATAGTTGCTAGGGTCGGCACGGCTACCCTTCTTGGGCACAGGTTGCACATTGGCAAGCTTCCAAGATTTTGGTACAATTTTTGACACGAGAGAGAGGCGGTACAAGCGTGTCAGTACAGGAGACAACTCAGGCGCACAATACCTCAACAATCTTGCTGGTATGCCATCAGGACCACTGGCCTTGTTCACGTCCAGACTGCGAAGGGCTCTACGGACCTCTTTATTGTGCACTGTGATCTCAGACATCAAAGAATCACAGTGAGGTAAGGTGGGTGGATATTTCGAGCCAGCGTCTATACGAGAGTTGCTCGCAAACAGATCGGCAAATAAATTTGCTTTCTCTGCCGCGGTGTGGGCAAGCGACCCATCAGGTTTCTGCATTGGAGGTAGTGAGGACGGCAGAAGTTGGATTCGACTGATTTCGAAAGGGACCAGAACTGCTTACTACCCGGTGGGTGTGATGCAAGCTTTGCCCCAATACGGCTAATATGGTCGAACCTAGCTTTTCGTAGCACCCGTTTGCAATACCTGGCGGCGGCATTATATGCTCTCTTCTTTGCTCGCACTCTTCTCGCTCGCACTTTTCGATCACGAGCTTTTACCAGCGGTAAGCGGACTGTTTACGAGCCTCAGCTCGAGCACAGTCCGCATTGAACCAAGGTTGGGCTTTATAACCGAGCGGGATATCGGAGAAAGGAATGAAATATTCCATTCCCTGCCGGATTACAGCTGTGATCGCATCAGCGACGTATGAGGGTCTTCCGAGAGAAACACATTTGCCGCCACGGGTATGAAGCAAAGAAAGCACGCATCTCGTCCCAGTCTGCTGACTCGTATCGCCATACTCTCCTCGTGCCCCTAGGGTGTAATCCGGAGGAGAGCAGATGGACACGGATTTCACCACACAGTGGTCGGATGATCCCAGCGGAGCCGAGACCGAAACCGAATGTCTGTGCGGATCAGTTGTCAGCAGAAGGTCCAGGCAATTGGGTGTGTGGTCTGTGATATCTGGTATTCGCGTCGCTTGTTCCACCAGCTGGGTGAGATCTAGCGTCAATGCTAGTTTACGCGCCTCTCGCCCAGCATGGTCAGTTTTCTGGTATGGGAACAGCCACTCTTTATGGTGAGCATTGAAGTCCCCAGAAAAACAAGCTCTGCTGTTGGATATCGCTGAATTGCTGTATCTGCCGTCTCAGAGAGGTACTCCATGAGTCTAGTCGTCTCCTGATCTCCGCTGTGCGAACGATAAACACTGGCGTAGAGAGTTTTCTACTCCAGTGTCAACCAAAAGCCACAGCACGGGAAACCCTGAATTCTCAGCCACGGAGACGCTTACAGCAAACGTCATCGCGAACATACACACAGACCCTGCACGCTTCTTAAACTTGTGCTCAAGAGTGTAACCAGGGTAGTTGAGGTATGCCACGTCCAACGGTGTTGCTATCTGCGTCTCCGTTAAGAAGAATAAGTGCGGCTTCTCGGTCTCCAGGTGGTGATGGACCGGGTCTAGGTTTGTGTGTAGACCTCGGATGTTCGTGAGGTGCACTTTGAGTGGGAGGAAGTGTTGCCGTTGGTCAAACTTTTCTTCTTTTAGCTTTTCATGTTTTTAAAAGAGTTTTTGTGGGGAAAGAAAAGATAGTCGAGGCGCTGCTTAGAAACCCTACTCGTACCTTTCGGTTCAACTGATCAGAGGAACTCGCTTGGAGACTGCGGGGACGCCCGAGCCCCCCCGATAACACTCCACCGGGTCCTCCCATCCAGCCGCCAACTGGCACGGTGGAGTATACCGGGATTTTTCACAGTTGGCGGGGCAGCCTTTGCGCGTGGCTAGCGCGCAAGTCGGGCCCCCTACTGACTGCGGTCGGCCAACGGCTGAGACCGTGCCTCGGATCCCGCTACCCTCCAAAACGAGTTACCGGATACAGCATCACCTAAAGACAAAGACCGGTTCCGGCAGCGCAGCTGACTACATTGCTACCCCCCAATGGCACTGGCAGTCCCGCACACCGACGGAACACAGCAAGGCTGTTTGGCGCCGGACTCCGGCGGGATGGTGGTCGCGAGCCAGGCGGCCCCTTTCATGGCCTACCACCGCTTTTGGGATCTTCAGCCGCGAACACGTATTGTGAGGACGTTGCCCGGGGTGGACCGCTAGGAGGTAGACCCCACCCACCCCAAAAAGGAAGGAGTTATGTTTTTCGAGAGTATGTATGTATGCATGTCGGCAAAAAAATCTTTTACACGGGCTACAGCTCAAACGGATAGTTGGATTTCGACATATGAGGCGTCGTTAGATTCGTCTCAGCAGCGCGAGTGACACTAGCTATAATGAAAATTCGTAAATTCAAGATGGCGGATTTTATCGCAAAAAAACAACTTTGTAATTAGGTATCGCAGTCGGGTTTTTGTTTTTTAATACATCAGTTTGTTGTTAGCGACATATAGATACTCGATTCCATAACTACATTATTAACCTATAAAACATAATAAACTTTAACTAAAAGAACCTGTCCCAGAAGTAATTAGGCTTCTTTTTAAGTACCGCCGACGAGTATGAATTGACAGTTTTAATAAAATATTTTGTTCAAATCAAATAAGGAAAGAGGGAAACATGTATCGCACACAATACACACTAGGTAATAATATCCAAAGCAATTCAAACTAGGCCGAGCAGGTATAAAGAATTCTATCAACGCGAAATTCTTGCCTTTTCACATTTGGATGAGCATTTTGGGTGTAGCGCTTCTGCGAGCGTGGAAACCCTCGACGTTCCCTTCACTCTTCCATACCTAGTCTCATAGAGTACTCATAGTCATCTAGTCAGGTCGTAGAGAGAGGGAATTGTTCAGATTACACAGATACACTTTATGCATATCACGCAAAAAAATAAACGGTACCTATACTTTAGACTGTGAACAGAAACGTTGTTGGCGAAGAGCATAACGCTAAACTACAAGTTCGATAATTTGCGAATGAATAGAAAAAAGCAATTGAACTACACACTTGTGTAGTTCAATTGCTTTATTAATTGTAAGATATTATGACGCGACAAAAACCTGATGCCATAAATAATAATAATTCTGGTGAATTTTCATTTAACACCATAAGGGTACGCTTATTAACCGGGCGTCGCGACAACGACGCCGTCAAAATTTGACGGTGCCAATGTCACTGCGGTCTTGTAGAAAAACCCGACCGCACCAACTAACAGCGCCATACAAACCCTAAGCTTCTCAGCGCACTCTCGACGTGACGGCAACACGACGGCGTCGTTGACACTGACGCCCGGTATTTCTGGAATCCCCATACAAACCCATACAAACCAGTCATTTGACAGCGACAACGACGCCGCCGCGACGCCGCGACGCTTGGATTTTAAGCGTATCTTTAAATGCCTCCGCTAATACTATTGATGCAACCGATTCTCGCACCTCGCGCGGGCGAGTGTAAATATGACATGACATGACGACTGAGATGAAATAAACTGTGCAATCTAAGGCATCGTTTGTTGTGTTACCTCGTGGGTGATATGAAAATTTGGACTTGGGCTGCAGTGGAGTACCTGACTGTTCTCATTTTCTTGTTAAAATTCATTTCCTACTAGATATAACATACTCGTAATAAATTTTCATGAGCTTCATTGTCACAAAATTTATAATTATAAAAAAAAAACGGTACTTATCTACAGCTTATGTTTCATCATTATATATAATAAAACTAAGTTGATAAAATGTACGTGCCGATAAAACTTAAAAAGGATTCCCGGTACGATAAAGGGACTTATATTGTGTAATAACCCTTTACCTCCCCTCGAACAAGAAAGTTCCCGTTTTAACTTAAATTCAGCCAAATCCTTTTGCAACACGATTTTGTGTTTGACGAAACGTGTTGCCGACCCCAAGTAATTAGGATAAAGGCAGGAATATGATGATGTATTTCAAGCTTTTTTATTAGACCAAACTGATAAATACCGCGATTGTAACCGCGGGCGGAAAGCTAGTAGAGAATGTTATTCAGTTTTGAACACCTTAGTGGCCACAATATCTATCTACTACTGAACATGGGCTTCCGTTTGTAAAAAAATGTTAGTCATAGTACCCACCACAGATCCTTCGTTCGCAGTAGTTCCATTGAGATTAGTTCCATGGAACTACTACGAACGTTTTTTTCGCACTAGTTCCATTGGCTCTGACAATGGAACTATTAGTTTGATGGGCACTGCTAGGATTTGTTATTCACAGGAAAAGCGTTGTAGTCCGAGTTCTTAATTGGCAGTTTGTATGGAGGTATGGTCCCATCTGGCAGAAATCATGAAACTTGGCATGTGTGTAGCTTACATGTGTAAGCTTCAGGAAAAGAAGGGAAGCAAGTTGGACCACCCCTGCTTCCCCCTTTACCCCCCCTTTTATATCCCAAATTTCAGTTATCTTTATTTTTCTTGGAAATGATTAAAGATAGGAGAAATTTGTCAAGGTAAGAAATATTCCTTATAAAATTGTCTACATAATTGTTCTTGGGTCTATATTGATAGGACTTACACTTTTCGAGTTATGCTTCTGGGAAACCCATCATTTTTTTGAAGGTGACTTCCAGCTCTGAATTAGCCATAACTACCATGTGATAGAATATTTTTTCAAACTTGCTACTGGCTGTTGTTAGTTAGGTAGTCTTCAAGACACGAGAAATTGAGTATCATTTTCGAATATATGAAAGACGGGAGTATTCATTTCTGGGACGTTTTTTGGTACATTTCATACAAAAATGTAAAAATATTAAGTGAAATTGAAAAAAAAAATATGTTTCTTTCTCATTCAAACTCTGTTTTCTTCTGAAACTTGAGACATATTTATTAGATAATAACACATACTCGAAGAAATACTCACCCTTATTATAAAACCATATTTTATTTTCGAAAATATTAGAAAATACCTAGCCTACGGAAGCCTAAATATTTTTACAAAGTTATGTTTGTAGCTGGAAAAATTTCAAGTTCATAGATTTTGTATGCAAAAATAAGATTACCAACCGCAAACTTATATTTCTCAATTGTCGCTAAACTATTCCAGATAGAGAAATGCCTTCATAGGGAATGTTGTTTATACTGAAGAGTAGTTTTTGTTGGAATAAAGAAATTGAGGATCTGGAGTACTTGATGTTTAAGAAGACATTACAGTATCTCGAATAGTTTAGCTGGGCTGTTGATGTTCCACATCAAGTACTCCAGATCTTCAATTTCTATATATCAACATAAACAACTCTTCAGTATAAACAACATTTCCTATGAGGGTATTTCTCTATCTGGAATGGTTTAGCGACAATTGAGAAATTTAAGTTTGCGGTTGGTAATCTTATTTTTGCATACAAAATCTATCAATTTGAAATTTTTCCAGCTACAAACATAACTTTGTAAAAATATTTAGGCTTCTGTAGGCTAGGTATTTTCTAATATTTTCGAAAATAAAATATGGCTTTATAATTCGGGTGAGTATGTCTTTGAGTATGTGTTATTATCTAGTAAATATGTCTCAAGGTCATGAAGAAAACAGCGTTTGAATGAGAACGAAACATATTTTTTTCTTATTTCACTTAATATTTTTATATTTTTGTATGAAATGTACCAAAGAGCGTTCCAGAAATGAATACTCCTGTCTTTAATATATTCGAAAATGATACTCAATTTCGTCTCAGATTTACTTAAGAAGTCCTCAAGTTCAGCTCGGAATAAATTAACTTGCCCTCCCCGATCCCCACAGGCGTGATTGAAGTGTTGTATCTGCGGGTTTCTTTGTAGACTACCTAACTAATAAAAGCCAATAGCAAGTTTGAAAGAATATTCTATCACATGGTAGTTATGGCTAATTCAGAGCTGAAGTCACCTTCAAAAATGATGGGTTTCCAGAAGCATAACTCGAAAAGTATAAGTCCTATCAATATAGACCCAAGAACAATTATGTAGACAATTTTATAAGGAATATTTTACCTTGACAAATTTCTCCTGTCTTTAATCGTTTCGAGAAAATAAAGATAACTGAAATTTGGGACATAAAGGGGTAAGGGGAAGCAGGGGGGTCCAACTTGCTTCCCTTCTTTTCCTGAAGCTTACACATGTAAGCTACACACATGCCAAGTTTCATGATTTCTGCCAGATGGGACCATACTTCCAGCTAAGGAGCCGTACTATTGTACTCATCCTTTTAACTTATCTATTAACCATCTTCTAAAGTCAAAAGATGAAGTAATGGTTTGCAAGAGCGTCATCACAATGGTTTCTCATGTAGGTATAAAAAGTGCCGTCTCTATTTCATCTCTGTTCCATACCATTACCCTGAGTCTGAGTAATAAAGAGGGTACCTACGTCTTCGAATTCATCCCACCAAGCTTCAGTAACCCGAGATGATTTTTATTTTAGCACCAACATACGTAATGAGATCTAGCTCATAGTGTACGTTATAATAAATTTGCAGACTTGAAAGCTGTAGCTATGAGATTTGATAATTTTTACAGCGATTACAGATAAACTGCAGGGACTAAGTGTCACATAAAAATATGGATTAGTAAGTCTGGGCCACGGTCTCTATTTTTATGTTTTTAAGGGTGATATTATTTGCTTTTAAAAGTAGCATTTTTGAGCTATAATTTGTTACAGCTGTAACTCCTAAAGTATAAATGCTAAACGTTTGAACAATATATGGAATATAGATAGTTATTAAAACGTTGACTGAAACCCTTTTCGTGGGCTTGTCTGAGACGCTCTTGGCTAGTTTTTTATTTAGTGTTTGTAACAGAAAAGGTGTTAGTTATCATTATTACAGCATGTTCTTGTCTAATAAAGACTCTTTAGACACATAATTTACTTATAGATGTATTACTTAGGCAGATGTTAGAAATACTTCAAACGTATTACATAAGTAAGTATACTTAATATTAGATATTATTAAACATTTTCATCAAAAAATACCTGGTACAAGCATTATCGGCATTTTCTTTTATACGCCTTCTCACCTTCCTCCTTACAAATTAGATTCCAAATTTCTATTTGCGCTTATTCATCAAAATGTATAGATTATTAGGTAAGTATATACTTTTGAATCCGGGAAAATCTGTGCTCGAGTCTCGCCCGAAGTTCCAGCAATAAGGCGCTTCGATAACATCTTATTTGTATTCAACACCCATAATGTTGCTAAAAGCCTTATTCGGGACACTGAAGAGAAAATTGTATAGAGTAAGCACGTAAATAAGTACAAAATATAACAGAAAAATGTGATTTGGCACTAGGTAAGCTAATTCCTATCCTACCTACCATTTTTTAGAAAATCATTTATTTCATCATCTTCCTGCCCTTAACAAGCTTTATAATTATGACTTGTCTGCGTTCCACGAAACGCAGACAAGTAGGTATGTTACACACAGTTAAGATATTTTAAATAGGTAATAACATTAAATATGATGGATCGCGTATAGACTCTTTTACATATGTGATATTTTAACAAACTACTAGGTTTGATAACAGTTACATATGCCATGATTACATATATACCTAGGTAATAAATACCCTGATCGTGACGTGTTTCTTTAATAACAGTAAGTCATACTACAGTCTAAATTCAATTATCACTTTGTCGTAGATCAGTTTCTTCAGAATAAGACGTCTGTCTGATCAGCTCCGATCGATTCTGGTGCCGATGCGGAAATTAGTATGGAAGGGTCGGTGTTTATAATAATAAATATTGTTGAGGAAAAATATCACGAATTTCCTTTAGGTCTCGTTGCTTTTTATGATATTGCCAACAGCCCGATCTTTGGTTGTGATTTTTGAGAGAATGACTTGAAAATTTACTAAAATTAAGAAGAAACAGTCCAGTTACTTAAGATAGGTAGGTACCTTTTATTTTTTGTAAATAGGTTGATCCTTATGTCGGAGTTCTTAAATTGTTTTCGTATCTTAATTACAACAGGGTAATCTCTGTCTCTCTCTTTTCGTGTGGGACTTCAACTTTTTTTCAACTACCTACTGCAAGTAGCAGGCCTCTGACATGGATGTGTAACGACCGCCATCATAGACAACAACCGGGACCGACGGCTAAACGTGCCCATCCGAAGCACGGAATCATCTTGCGTTTCGGACAATCAGGTGGTTCAGCCTGCAAAGTCCTAACCAGACTGGGAACAAACTCACAAAGTGATAAATATCAACTTTGTGAGTGACCCCACAACCGGGAATTGAACCCGGAACCTTTTGCGTGGCAGGCAGTCATACTGCGCCAAATCGGCTGTCCCACACAGGGTAATAAAAAATAAATAAAATTAGGCTTGTAGTGGCTCAAAGAAATCTTACTGTAGAGATGTAATTGTAACGTCTTTTAATAACAAATTATTAGGTATAATATATTTATAGATGATTAGGTATATAATAGTAATCTACTACAGTGAATATTGAGTGATGTTAGACACTTAAAAAAAGCAGAATATTTTAAAAAGAATATAAATTGATACCTTGCGAGTTGCGGTTTAAGTATTTATCTACTCAACAAAGCAAAATACTAAATTGATGAAAGAAAAGTTATTAGGTATGTATTTCATAAAAATCCCAAAAATAGTTTCGTTTCCTAAAAACAAGTGAGTCATACCTATGTAAGATTTATCGCACTTGTATCAAATATTTGACTGTGTACATAATTTAATTACCTAAACGTGATGTATTTGAAAGTAATCCTCAGTAAAGGTGTCATTTAAAAATATCATCCCACATGTTTTGGCAATAAAAACATGTACATTTAGAAACGATGGTACTCTCTCTTCTCAAAAGCGACAGAGCTCAATCTAAATGGAACGCTCGTGTTTACTCAAAACAGAATGTAAAGCGGTCTAGAACCTTCTGCGGCTTAAAGTGCTCCAAAAGGTCACGTTTCACTTTTTTCTCTTCAAACGTTTAAGGTCACAAAAGGTAAAAGCCGATTTGAGTCAGCGTTTTATAAAAAGTTACTTTACCCAAGGGAATCATTAAATATTACATACACTGAGCCCAAACAACTACAATATTGTCTGCGTACCCACTAAGTTAAAAGTACCTATTTACAAAAAAACGCATTCACACTCTTTATAAAAATATGCTTACGACTTATAATGTACCAGTAACAGTATTTATGGATCAAACATAAGAAGTAATAGCGTAATAGTTAGTTACTTATGTAGGTACGTCTACTGTAAAAACATCATTCTAGGATCTAAAAATGATTTCAAAACCAACAAACAAAAATAAGTATTGTTCCTTTTGAAGTAGTTCCTATAGTATAGTAGACCTATCAAGTGTATATCTAAAGCTCAATCTAATTCATAAACGCAGGAAAATAAAGAAAGCTGGAAAAGAACAAAAATCTGGCACAAAATGTTTGAGTTAGGTTATTTATTTATTTTCGTATTTTGACCGTATTTCCATGTTCCGTCAGAAAAATTGCTCAGTATCATTGGCTGGTTCGCCGCTATTCAACATTTTTTTTTACTCCGCACGTTCATACCATCGCGAAAATGATGGATGAGATGCCTGAAACATAATCGCGCGGCAATCACTCAATTTGTGAAAGATTCACATGTTTTAATTCCTACATGATGCGGTGTCACTACGCCGTGATGGATTCGACATTGTGAACAGAAGTGTGATCGGAAATTGACATGGGAACATGAGAAATAGAAACGTGAGAAACAATTAAAAACCATATCATCGAATCACCGAATGATGATTATTTTGTATAAATTAATGCTAGTATTTATACAAAAAGATATGTTGAACAGTAATATTTAATAAGAGTGAAGGATTACAGATAATCACATTTAATCGTTTCAATGCAAGTTTTATTATTATTGTATGGTCGTTCACCGCTACATAAGTTCACTGAGTTCACTGCTGGAAATACCTGTAGTACTTCCCTAGTTTTGACCATAGGTACTCTACGTTAAGCCGACGTTTCGACGAACACAGTGCATTAAGTTGCATACACTGGAAGTCCTGCTTTCCATTTCCTGGAATTATCGCCTTTGACTAATTCTCAAGGGTATAAATGGTGTAATGCAATTCCTACTCAGCTATTCTTATAAAGGACATGGACATTTTGAAATTTCAAGCCAAGTTTTACTTTTATTAAATAAGTGGTCGTTCACTCAACAGCTACATTGGTTCATAGCTGGACATGCCTAAGCCTCCACGTAATACTTCCCTAGTATTGACCACACCCTACGTTATGCCGGCGTTTCGACGAACATGGTGCATGATGTTGCATTTACTGGAATGCTTGCTTTCTGTTTCCTGAAGTTATCGCCTTTGACTATTTTCAAGGGTATAAGTAGTGTAATGCAATTCTAACCCAGCTATACTTACAAAAACATGGACAAATACTGTGCATGATGCTGCATTTACTGGAAATTCTGCTTTCCATAACCTGGAATTATTCCCTCGTCACCTTTGACTATTCTCAAGGGTATAAATGGTGTGATGCAATTCTTACCCAAACTTACAAAGGATCATGTCTATGAAAGTCAGATGTTTGTCCATTGGTTGCCTCACCTAGTAGGCCTCACATCAAAACCAAAGTTAAATAATTTATGGAATCTAAATTATTGTTTAATATTTTTACAATAAACATAATTTAAGTGTGGCAGAAGTTTTTGAAATATTATGTTAAAGTAGGATATCGATCGAATGAACCAAAAGTTCTAAAGTTCGACTCTTTATCGTGTATTTCGTTCTAAATTTGTTATTTTTGTTAAGCAGTGTAGAAAAGATTCACAGCGCAGTAATGTATTAAGTAAAAAATTCTGACACCAGAAAAATCTTTGAAAATTAGTTTCCCGGTTTTATGCAACAGTTGCCATGCTTAACGGTTTTTAAACTGACGATATTTTGATATATTGTTCAAAAATTGTTTTGTGAGGCGCGACAATTTTTAGACCGGGTAAAGTCGTTTTCTTTAATCCTTTACTTCAGATTAAATACGTATAGCAACCTAAGTACAAAAAAGAATAAATAACATAATTAGAGCGGAAAATAGCTACAAGAGCCTTTCCCCCTAACAGTCCGTTATTATTTTCCCATTTCCCAAGTTACTTCCGCTAAACAATTGCATCTATATCCAATCCAATTCTCGAATTATCGGGCTAATCGTACCGCGGACAATCTCACGGATCTCACGGATCTGATGGCAAGAACAGGCAGAATACACAATAATGCGATAATATCTGGCCAAATGATCCGTCTCATTTCCTTGCTTCAAGATAGCATCGCTTGCAAATTCCACTGTTGTTACTTTTAGGGTTCCCTGAGCTTGACAAATGTTTGGTGGAAAGATTTGGGTTGCGGAGTTTAGTTTCGCGTTTTTGAGGTGACAAGTAACGGACAGTTGGGTTCTAGCCGTTCAGCAAACAAAGATTGTTGTACCAAAGTACGAGGAGAAACAGATTCAAGCGAGAAATAAAAAAGATTTGGAACGAAACTAAGAATTAAACAAAATAAAAGAGCGGCTGGCAGCAACTGGATGGCGAACACGGAGATCGGGCCTTGTGGCCTTGTGGCGTACCCTAGTGGCCTATTCTTGTGGCCTACGTCCAGCAATCGACTGGTATGGGCTGATGTAATGATGATGTGGTAAAAAAAACTAAGGAACCCGTCGCTCATCTAGTACTACAAAGACGTAACTAACGAAAAATGCAAAAATGAGTTAATGATGCCAAATTGTTCTAAAATGGTCAATACATATGGTGCTACAAAGACGTTTTTATTGTTCAACAAATGGCCGAAATACAGCGACAATGTCTTTGTTGCATTGGTAAAAAAATTGACCTTCCCAGAGTGCTACGACGTCATATTTTTCGGTTGCGTTGGGCGCCACGTGATGATCGGTCATTTCAGCGTGCTACACCGTTTTAATTGTTTTTTCTGTCTTTGTAGCACCAATTATGAAAAAGAACTTGAGTGCTACATTACCGCAAATGTATTTTTTGTCTTTGTATCACCAAAATTATGTATAATTTTTGAGCAACCATGCCATATATGTATTTTGTGTCGGTGTTGAACTAATATTGCTCTTAAATTTTCATGCACTAATGACGTAATAGCATTTTCTGTCATTGTGGCAAAGCAATTTAGTGACTTAACTGTACTTTCTGACAAAATTGCACCACATAATTCATAGATCGCGAAAGCCTTTGCGGCTGGACCTGATGGGCATAGAATCACGTACCGTCTGCAGTGTTCAGGCGGAACCTCACGCCATGGCCATGTCAACCAGGCGGATGCCAACGTCTTTGCTAGGCTGGAATGGCGCGGACGGCTTTAGCTAAGTGATCGTGCCTGTTAGAGGACCGTTGGAAGCCTAAGATCGGTCGAGCAGGCGCATTAACCGTGACGGCGTGATTTGCACTGCCGGTACCGCGCGGGTCTTCGGCAGTGGAGTCGGTGATGAAAAGACGCGAAGACCCTACTCCGGATCCGGAGCACGCTTCTTGGCGCACTGATGCAGCGTTTTCTACGACTTGTCTTGCACGGGTGCGGCATCTTCCTTGTCCTTCCGCTTACATTGGGACAGCGGAGGCAGCAAAGGAGACCAAGGCAGTGTCAGGTGTAGTGCAACCGCGAATTACTATATTCGACGATATTAGATGACCATTGCTGTGATCACCGAAGGCAACTATGTTTCAGTCATACCTCTTAGATCGGCAACAAGTAGTAAAAATTAATGATTGTCAAAGCACACCGCTACCAGTAACCTTTGGCGTACCTCAAGGGTCGATTTTGGGACCACTTTTGTTCTCGATATACATAAATGACATAGTCGACTTGGGCCTTCAGGGTCATATCACCTTATATGCAGACGACACATGCCTGTTTTACTTTGGCACATCTATGAGCGAAATCGCTGAGTCTGCACAGAGGGACCTTGATGTGCTCTTTGAGTGGTTACAATCTAACCTTCTAACAGTTAATATTTCCAAAACTTCCTACATTATTTTTAAAGCCAAGAATAAACCAATTACAACTTACCAGCCCTTAACAATAAATGGGATACCGTTAAAGGAAAAAGACACTGAGAAGTATTTGGGTTTGCTGTTGGATAGCCGGTTGACATGGAAGGCACACATAGGTCGCATTAAGAACAAATTATCATCATTAATGGGCTCACTACGTGGTATAGTTCGCTGTATTCCGCGAAAAGTGCGTTTGATGATTTATAATTCCCTTGTAAAATCACACTTGATATACCTAATCGAGATATGGGGCAGTGCAAATAAAACTAATCTATCGGATTTGCGTATAATGCAAAATAAACTAATTAAAATGCTTTTTCACTACCCCTACCGAACAGCTACTAGTAAAATATACAAGGAAACCAACTTGATGAACATTAAGCAACTATATACATGTCGAAGATATAGCAGAAAGGGGCAGGGGGCACGAGCGGGAAGAAGGGCCATAGAAGAAGAAGCCCATAACAAAACAAAACATGAAATCTTACGCGCGTCAGGAATGTCAGGATATAAAACCAACAGCACGTCGTGGGCGTATACTCGTCGAGTACCTGATGGATACTTGATGGATACTGCATGGTCAACTGCCGACTCCTGTCAGGATACTGCATCGTCACATGCTACCTCGAACCACTGCCACTATAATGATAAACCACAGTATACTCACTATCGCGTAGTCTGTTTTTCCGTCCTGGCTGTTTCGGGCTGGCAGCCCTCTTCAGGTATGGTGTAACCATACGACAGCATTTACACCACACCTAGAGGAACAATCTCGGAACCTTAGACTCACGCTTATCCACGTCAGCGCTTCTTCGCCAGTCGTCAGATCCCGATAATCAGCACTCTTCAACACCAGACACCGTTGAAGTCCTCTGCCTGCAGCCCTGCATGCCTACAAGGATAGACCACCAGTTATTATCACCATTCTCGTACGATTTCTGCACTTCACTAACATTTCGCATACCAGTAACCTTCCGAGGGTAAAACGATTACAAACACTTCATGATACCCAAAATATTCCACTAGCCTTACGAAGCTAGGGCTCCACTATAGCCTGGAGGCCCAGGTTCCTCTAAATACACCAGGATCACCATGATTCTATCGGATTACGAACGTAACTTCGAAAAGACACAAACAAAACCATACCTTAGCTGGAACTGTCACAATCTCCACAAATATTCCGTAGCCCATACGAATCTAGGGCTCCGCCATCGCCTGAAGAGCACAGCTCCTCGAAATACACCAAGATTACCAAGATTTCGCCGGATTGAAATCTAACCTCAAAAGACAAGTTAACGGCAGCGCGGCCAAACCGAGAATGAATCAATCGTATTCGACACTCGAGTTCATCATTCGTCAATCCCACTCGAATGAGTTCATTCGTTCAGTCACTCAATCTTCCCTTTTCACTACACAACCGCGATTGTAACCCAAACTGGAACTGTCAAAGTTGTTTACTTAGTTCGCCGCCTAAGTTCCGTTTCTTTGTTACGAAAGCAGCCATCAATGAACTGTGAGAACGAGCTACACCGCCTCTAAAGTCAATCCAGTCTATCTTGCTGTCTTTAGCCTACTGTGTGCAATTAAAGCGCACCGTCTATGTTGAATGTTGCCAGCGCTATGCGTTTCGTTTCTGCAAGAATACACTAGCAATGGAATGGAAAGACAAATTATCAAAACGCGAACTATCAACTGTCAAATAATTTCACTAAATACCCACAGAGTTCCATCCTTCTCCGACACGGCCATTCTGACAAGTCAGCCGTCCTCGGCTGATGCGTAAGAAAGGAAACCAACTATGCTTTTCATTCCGTTCGTCCATCCTGACCATAACAAGTAGTCAGATCAGCAGCTCCATGTTTTTCCTTCTGCTACTTGGAATTGGAACCCAAAAACAACAATAACTACTATGCTACTCACACACACACACCATACTTCAACACGACCCATATTGGCGTCTGATAAGTCTCAAGACAACCATAGTCTGGCGTCTGATAGACTTCATGGCAACCCAAACCAAAAGAAGCGTCTGATAAGTCTCAAGACAACCGTAGTCTGGCATCTGATAAGTTTCAAGACAATCTCCACTTAGTGCCTGACCTTATGTCAAGAAAACTTTGCTATGCATCGAGTGTCCGATAAATCTTAGTACAACCACCAACTGTTGCCTGACCCGACCTCAAGATAACCTGCATCCAGCGTCTGATAGATCACAGAACAACCTTCACCTGGCGTCTGATCCGATCTCAAGACAACTGTGCATCTGGCATCTGATAGATCTCAGGACAACTGTCAACGAGCATCTGATAGTCCTCAAGATAACCTGCATCTAGCGTCTGATAGATCACAGGACAATTCATATGGTGTCTTATGTGATCCCAAGACAGCCTGCTGGCATCTGATAGGCCTCAAGATAACCCGTGCCTGGTGACTGATAGATCTCAGGGCAATCTCCATTTGCACCTGATCTGATCTCAAGACAACCAGTATGCTGCGAAATCAGAGCTCTCTATCATAGCAAGGCACATAACAGCAATATGATGATTGCCAATTATGTTCCACTGTTCAAAAAAGTCACCGACACTTCACAAAAATTCACCTTGTACTAGCAGGAATACACTGTACTTTTGATTAAATCAAAACTCGATTCACTTTCAGTCATCAATACAGCCAAGCCAAGTTAACACTTCATATAACACAAAAACGACTTTCACTCCAAAACCAAGAAACAATTGAATGAAGAACAATTGAAGTAAACTAACTGCAAAAACTTTATATCACAAGTACACATTGTAAATAGACAACGAAATCGTAAAAATAACCACGAGTCTATCCTCCAGCTATCCCTGTAGCTTGCCAATCATCCTCGTGACTAGCTAAACAATCGTCAACGTCTCAGTGATAATAGAAAAGAAACATTACGTACGTTAGCCCTGTGATTTGAACAAGTCATTCCCGTAACGAATCAGTAAAGATCAAACCGATAAAGCTCAAAACAATAATCAAAACGAAATTCAAATCAATCAAAAGCAATAAGCCACTCAGTTCAAAAAGTTTAAGAACAAAACGGTATCCAAATCAACAATCTCTTAATATTTTCATGTCACGTAAAATCTCGTCTAAGACAGTTTAGGCTCACTGACAAATTCTCACACTGACCAGTCTCATGGGTCTGCATGTCCGTCTTGGACATGACGCACTTGTTCAAAGTACGGTTTCCACACCATCTCAACAAAGCTCCCAATCTTCGCGAAGCACGTAATTGCCATATGATGATAGCAGTTTACGTTTTTCCGCTCTCAAGAACTACTGTTGTTACGTCGGCTAACCACCAAGCGTAACGAGAGAGTTTGGCTAACCACCAAACGACCAGAGCTGGCTACCCACCAAGCTCAAGAGAACATGCTGAGTTTATTTGGCTACCCACCAAATAAACGCTCTCCATTTGGCTACCCGCCAAAGGATTACCAACTTGGCTAACCACCAAGTTGCCAGGCTTCCGGCCAAGTTAGACCACCTGCCATATCAGGCTACCCGCCATGTCATAATCAGGCTACCCACCCAATCATCAATTCCGTCAGTGAGGCTAAATACAACGACTTACAACTTCTGTTATCAGAATCATTATTATCCACCTCCAAGTTCAGAGAAGACAGGTTAACCGTATCTACAACAAAGTCCGCTATCTCGTAAGAAATCTATGCAAAAACTAACAAAACAATGGTACACATACAACACCTCGTATGTGCAAGAGGTTACACACACCCACACGATTGTACACTATTCCAAATAGCTGAGAAGAATGCTGCAACACAAACAACCAAAACAACTATCAGCAATGGTACTCCACCAAGTGATGGTACTCGATTCTATAACCTTACAATCATCTGCACTGGTAGGACACTAATGTCAAAATCAAAACTCCTTACAAAAACAAAGGTAATCCCTCTGTCTAAATCTTAAAACAACATAGACCACAAAAACAAGGGTAATCCATACCGCTAGAAAACATTTGACATCTATCTCAAATAATCATCAATACACAACTATCTTCATTGATACTCCATCCCAGTACCATGTTCCTCATAACGCAAACCACTAAAACAATGGTCATCCCACTTCTGATGTCGAAGATCAGAAAGAAGGAAAGGGGCAGCAAGGGGGAAGAAGGGCCATAGAAGAAGAAGCCCATAACAAAACAAAACATGAAATCTTACGCGCGTCAGGAATGTCAGGATATAAAACCAACAGCACGTCGTGGGCGTATACTCGTCGAGTACCTGATGGATACTTGATGGATACTGCATGGTCAACTGCCGACTCCTGTCAGGATACTGCATCGTCACATGCTACCTCGAACCACTGCCACTATAATGATAAACCACAGTATACTCACTATCGCGTAGTCTGTTTTTCCGTCCTGGCTGTTTCGGGCTGGCAGCCCTCTTCAGGTATGGTGTAACCATACGACAGCATTTACACCACACCTAGAGGAACAATCTCGGAACCTTAGACTCACGCTTATCCACGTCAGCGCTTCTTCGCCAGTCGTCAGATCCCGATAATCAGCACTCTTCAACACCAGACACCGTTGAAGTCCTCTGCCTGCAGCCCTGCATGCCTACAAGGATAGACCACCAGTTATTATCACCATTCTCGTACGATTTCTGCACTTCACTAACATTTCGCATACCAGTAACCTTCCGAGGGTAAAACGATTACAAACACTTCATGATACCCTAAAATATTCCACTAGCCTTACGAAGCTAGGGCTCCACTATAGCCTGGAGGCCCAGGTTCCTCTAAATACACCAGGATCACCATGATTCTATCGGATTACGAACGTAACTTCGAAAAGACACAAACAAAACCATACCTTAGCTGGAACTGTCACAATCTCCACAAATATTCCGTAGCCCATACGAATCTAGGGCTCCGCCATCGCCTGAAGAGCACAGCTCCTCGAAATACACCAAGATTACCAAGATTTCGCCGGATTGAAATCTAACCTCAAAAGACAAGTTAACGGCAGCGCGGCCAAACCGAGAATGAATCAATCGTATTCGACACTCGAGTTCATCATTCGTCAATCCCACTCGAATGAGTTCATTCGTTCAGTCACTCAATCTTCCCTTTTCACTACACAACCGCGATTGTAACCCAAACTGGAACTGTCAAAGTTGTTTACTTAGTTCGCCGCCTAAGTTCCGTTTCTTTGTTACGAAAGCAGCCATCAATGAACTGTGAGAACGAGCTACACCGCCTCTAAAGTCAATCCAGTCTATCTTGCTGTCTTTAGCCTACTGTGTGCAATTAAAGCGCACCGTCTATGTTGAATGTTGCCAGCGCTATGCGTTTCGTTTCTGCAAGAATACACTAGCAATGGAATGGAAAGACAAATTATCAAAACGCGAACTATCAACTGTCAAATAATTTCACTAAATACCCACAGAGTTCCATCCTTCTCCGACATACATATCATACTTGCATTCTCATACGTAAAGTACTAAAAAAGACCATTCATACGTCAATCCAGTTCATGCAAACGAGGCACGTAACAAAGCGGACAACGCGACGAGCTAGCTACCTTGTATTACCAAAAACTAGAACTAACTACGGTAAAAAAATGTTTACTTACGAAGGAGCGCAACTTTTCAATAAATTACCCTCATCAATCAAAAATAGCAACTCACTTATAGAATTTAAACGTAAACTAGCTGAACATGTTACGAATACTATTTTGATCGAATGAATGTTTAACCCATACATGTTTCCTATTTGGTTGTGTTTTTCGAGAGATGGTTAGTGGGAATCGTTTTATAAGTAAAATTAGTTATTAATTAGTGTTATTACTTATCTGGTGTGCGAGCGACGGATAAAATATGTAATATTTAATTAAGTTTTATTCTCGTGTAAGTGACTCAATGTCTTTTATGAGAATGAATAAATAATCTTTAAACCTAACTATGCAAGAGAGCGCGGAGAGATTGTAGGAGAGAGGCGTCTGCAAAAGGCGGAAGATAGACTTTTTCTAGATAACAGCCAACAGTTAGTAGGTCCTTTAGCTTAATCCACGTAAAATGGCACGATGACTTAATAAAGGCGGCTGGTACACGTCCAGCACTGGACTGCAATAGGCTGATGTATGTATCAACCGTCACGAGAAGCCGGGGTTGTGGACGTCTATGTGACTACCGAGAGTACGCAAGAGCACTGGTCCGAAAAAAGAGGTGAGAGGAAACTCTCAAGGGTACTAGGGTATTTCCGGGTACCAATCTAGTTAATTCAGTAGTCCGAAAACTGCATCAAATCGAGTAGGCGACAAACAGTCCTTACGGTGGTAATATCAGACAGGGGCGCAGGTGTACAGTCACGCCGGGTCAGACATTTTGGTCTATAGACCGTTACTATGCCACACATAAGACTTACAATAGCAGTTCAGGTGTCTAACTGGACTTGACTTGACTATACACGGCCACAAATAAAGAATCTAATACATTTATGTGACGCAACTTACACAGTAAGTAATTTTCAGTGCAACGTAGACATAACTGCATGTGTCAAAAAAATTAAAGTGTTTTTATTTACACCCTGACTTGACATTTTTAAATATTTTTTTTTCTGTACTGTACCTATATAGTTAAACATCCAAAATATCGCAGTTGCAGTTGTAAACTATATAAATCGAAGTTTTGAGACAAAAAAGAAGCGTAAAAAAATCTTTAAAATGCTCTCCTGTAAAATTTGCAAAATTACAGTTACGTCTTTGTAGTTCTAGATGAGCGCCGTGTTGAAATCAAAGTAGTATTTCCAAGTAAGCTAATGAAGAGGCTTGTATGTTATACATGAATATTCAAAATACCTATTCAGAAAAGCTTTCTATATAGAAACATTAATGATCGGGAAAAAGCGTGGAAATGTGGAACTTTTACAAATGGACGCCATTTTTGCAATATTTTTTGTTGTGATAAATATTGTATAATTAATTATCCTGCATATTTTTCATAAAACAGAGTTAAGTAGAGTGAACGTTGTTTATTTACTTAGGTATAAGTACTCGGAGGTTGGCCGTGTGATGCCGGCAGAGTAGAATAGCACCACCCCCTCTCTTCCCGTGGGGGTCGTAAGAGGCGACCGAGGGATAAACCCGACCCAAACAGCCAGGGCCAATCGTATGGTTAATCCAACACAAAAGCATTCCCAAGGAGGGTTGACGTCTGGTAGGCGGCCGGAAGTCCTTTGCAACACGATTTTGTGTTCAACGAAACGTGTTGCGCCGACCCCAAGTAATTGGGATAAGGGCAGGAAGATGATGATGAAGTACTCGGAGGTTGAATCAAAATTTGAATATTGTTTGGTGAGGCGTCTACGTCAACAGATTCTAATTTTAAGAAGAGTCTATCAATTTTTGATTAATTATCGTTCAAAATTCGTTTACTTTAACAGCCACAACAGTCCACTGCTGGACATGGGCCTCTCCCGTATTGGGGGGGTGTTGCCATACTCTCCACGCTTGGCAGGCGGATTGGCGAGCGCAGTGCAAGATGTTTAATTCACAGGGAATGCTGCTGCCCATTCCCTGGATAATTAACCCTTAGTCGCTTTTTACGACACCCACGGGTTGAATTGGGGTGATGCTATTCTAGGCCGGCATCACACGGCCTTAAATTTGTTTATCTCGTTTTAATCCTATCCTACTATTCCTACTTCCTACTAATATTATAAAGGCGGATGTTTGTGTGTGTGTTTGTTACGACATCACGCAAAAGTGGCTGATTAGATTGACATGAAACTTTGCAGAAATATAAAAGGGCATCTGGAATAACACATAGGATACTTTTTACCACGGAAAAATGTCTCATTCCCACGGGATCACGCATTTTCCAATATTTTTGAAATAGGTGGCGTGACTGAGCCGATTCGCGTTTTAAACGTTTTCGCCGAAAACTAACAGCGACATCTCTCGGCGAATAATGCCTTTACCCGCGGAGTAATAGGTTGCAGCGGGTGAAACCGCTGACGGGCAGCTAGTTGTAGATAATTTGTTTACAATGTTTATGAAGTTTATAAAGCGGCGAATGTACCGGCCTTGGCCTGCCCCTATTGCCCTTAAATGGCTTTCTTATCGTCAAGTACTTATCAAGTAGGTGCTTATTTTCTCCTTGTATTTTCATTATTTTTGCAAGCTCTTACTGCAAAGGTTTTTAAGTCCCCAGCCCCTCATAGATCTTTGCTTTATGAAGCGCGCCCTAATTTATCAAAGTACACCTTAATTTGCCTTTGAGCAAAATGAAGGAGGTGTTTTACAAACAAATTGCTTTCTTACGATTTGAAGCTTTTTTTACCTGTAAAAAAGATGTGTATTATTTTAAAATCTTTTTCTTAAACATGAATAGTAAAGATATTTATTTTAAGTGACATTGTTATATTTGCTTGCGACTACAAAGTCTTTGGTCTTGCAGAAATAATTCTTCTCAATATTGTCTATATTATTGCGCGTAATTTTATTGTTAAGACCGCTATTCAACTAACTTTACTACTCGAAAGACATACAATTCTATCAGACTCCTATTACTTACTATTAGACTACCTATCCTGCCTGCACAAATCTGGAAACTCCGAGGAATCCAATATTCCATTCATTTTCCTTATCCTACAAGCCTATTTTATACTGGCGCGTTTTCTCAAACCGGCTTACAATTTCAATTTGAAGGTTTCAAATTAATATCCCTTATTCAAAGAAGACTCGGTTTGGAAAAGACGCCTGAAAAGGGTTGATTTATCACAAAGTCAAAATTTACCTGAACATATTTTCATAACATTACCTTTGATGTTTATCAAAATGAAATTAGGAATACCTTCTGTTTTTGATATTATTACTATGAATACCTTTGTAGATCTACAAGCAAAGATAATGAAGGAGTATTAATTTAATTAAATAATACAATAATCTTGTTATTATTTTTAATACATAAAGTAATGAGAATACTTTGTAGTACCGGAATTAAATTTTATGTCAGCCACATTGCATAGTAGATGTTAATTAAAAGTCTCCGTTTATTGCCAACATACGGTCTGGGATCAATAAGTTGACAGTAAATACAAGAAAAAAGAGCCTTTGTTCCCACCTGTCCTACTGAGTAGTTCTACGGTAGAACAGGAGGGATTTTTTTTTCCACTAGTTCTACGGTGGAACAAGTGAGCACATTTTAAGTCCCACTTGTTCTACGTTTTAGAAATATTTATTTTCATGGAAAATTCGCTTAGTGCCGTGGAGTATTTTGTCAAAAAATTCTAAACATATTCACATTTGGAAGCACATTTTTTATTGCAAAAAATCAGTGTTCCAGAACATAATGTTGAATTCTGATAATGTTGAATCTCAAAATGTTGAAGTTTCAAAATTTAGTGGTGTAGCAACAACATGGAACAAAAATAACAAACAAAATGCTTAATGGACGGATCTAGACCTCCAGTTTCTTAAAAAGGTTGTAGGCCTCGAGCAGAGAGAGCTACATTCAAGATGACAACATGAAACTCGTTCATTTCAGAAACTATGCATGTTAGACTATCTGTTTGTTCAAAAGCAATATAGGCCTTGAAGAGATCTACATTTTAGGTGACAACTGTCAAGCTAAAACCCCGTAATAAGTTTCTTTGGAAAAATTAAACGCCTTGGAAAGATCAATATTTAAGGTAACAGCTGTCAAGATATAAAACTAGTTTGTTTCAGAAATTATGCACGCTACTATTTCCTTAACAAAGTTGCAGACCTTGAAGAGATCTTCATTTATGATGACAGCTGTCATATTGAAAACGCATTCATCTCAAAGAATAAAGATGCCAGATTGATTGACAGTTGTCATCTCGAATGTAGCTCTGCTGAAGGCCTAAAACTATTCGAAGAAACTGGAAATCTAGGACCGTACACAAAACAATGTATGTTATTTATTTGCATGTTGTTGCCACACCACTACATTTTGAGAATTCAACATTTAGAGATTCAACATTATCAAAATTCAACTTTATGTTCCGGAACACAGATTTTTTGCAATTAAAAATGTGCTTCCAAATATTTAGATTTTTTTTACAAAAAACTGCACGACACTAAGCAAATTTTTCATGAAAAATAATATTTCTAAAACGTAGAACAAGTGGGACTTAATATGTGCTCACTTGTTCCACCGTAGAACTAGTGGGAAAAAAAGTTCCCACTTGTTCTACCGTAGAACTACTCAGTAGGACAGGTGGGAACAAAGGGAAAAAAGTGCAACAAGTAATTTTTTTTACATGTGGTTGGTGACACATACCTACCCAAAACTCTATGTTAGGGCACTAACACCCTGTAGAGTGTTAATTTAAATACGTGTCATAGCTTCAGGGTAGGTTTAGTATCATATCAATAAAGGCAGCCGCAAAAAATATATACAATATACTCAAAATGTTTAACAAAAAATTTAAAATTTCATTTATGTTTTGAAGAACGAACATTTTTCACTTTTGTCGTTAGCCAATACAAGCACTTTTGACCTAATCAACTTTGAGTTTGAACGAATTTTGACTGAGGTATGGGTATTTAAATAAAATTTCGGCAAAGCGCAAAAAAAATATGTTATAGGATATTTGAATCTTTTAATATTTTTTGACAGCATCCTTTATCGATACCAAACCTATCCTGAAGCTGTGACACGCATTTAAATTGACACCCTGTATTTCCTGTATACAGACTGCAAAAGACAAAAAACATTTGATTTCCAAAACGACTCTACTGCTTTGTAATTATACTTAGTACCTGTAACCAAACTCTTCTCAACCTCCATCAAAAGTTCTGTCATAATGTCCCTAAGTAGTAACTAGAAATAAAGGGCACGCGGACTAATACCCATTAATTATCCACGGATTACTCCTAATTCTAATATCGCTACCGCACTGACAACGAATGTCGAAGGAACATCTGTGACCCGATTACGGGTATTACCTGTCAAAACCCCCCCCCTCCCCCCAAACGTTGTATCTCAGAGCAGCACAACGTCATCTACATACATACACGAACACACCGCATAGCAAATGATTCGCGCGTCGTTACACTTCGCTTTCGACTAATCAATGGCTAAAGGCATGAATAATGTGTATCATTTGAGTAACCGGTCGGTACAGTTCCTAATAATTAATTTTCAGGGTGTGTACAGTAACGTCGGGTGAGTGAGGCTTGATTTTTAGCGCGCATGCGTGCTCTACGCCGGCTCGAGGAGGATTGTGTAGGGTGGCCGTTCTTTGCGGCGTAAAGAAAGACATTGCCCAAATTTTTGGAACTTTGAAAATCCTGAAATTTTGATATACAATATTGGTGGTTGGATTTTTTGTGAACTGTCTGATCTGCATAAGTATGTACCTACGTAATTCTTAGTCTAATCATGACACTATATTATTTAAATTGATTTCGATATAACCTAGTAATACTACTTTTATTGGTCGAAAACATCTTAGATAGTGTGATGTGTGTGTGGCTATCCATTAATTGAATTTCTTAATTAAAATTAGTCTACTCTTGCACAGCCTACGTCATACTCCACGCTTGACGTAATTTGACAAGTCCCGCTGAAACTCAGCATCGTGCGGGCATCCTAACTGCAGCCTCCAGCACCCGAGGAGGTTTCATATTGACCTATACGTATTACGAGTACTCTCTCCACGCTCTCTTTCAGGTCGAGTGAGCGAGAAGACTGACTTTTCAGGGCTGAAGCCGCCTGTGTTAGAAAGGGATGCCCTCAACCAGCCACGGACCCTGGTTTACTCCGTTCAGTGTGTTTCGAACGCCGGTGTGTTACGGACTGACGTGAAATTTACTAGCAGTTTCGTAAACGCGCGTCTTTAACCCTCAATGTGCTAAATTGTGAAGACTAGTGGAGTGTTTACCAAGCGAAGTTGGTATGTGGGTATTTAAAACGGTCGTGTAGCAACGAATTACCGTTACTGTGCGTGTGATATCAGTGTTACTGCAAATTTTTTATCACGCGAGTCGTCCATTCCAACCTCGTGGGAGCCCTAACCGGAATGTGAGTAATTTTCAAGCTTTTAAGGTTTCTGCAGATCGTAAAAGGTCCTTCAGCAGTAAATATTGTCAGTGAAAAATCTTTAGTACCCTTCATTTAAATTAATAAATACCTGTATCGAGAAAGTACTTGAAATACCTTCCATAATTCTTCAAGACGGAGCCTTTTATAACGTTACATTTTAACAATCTAACCTAAAAAGAGCCTTATCTTAACTAACGTATTTGATAATCAGCTGATATAAAGGAGAAAATCGTTCAAGTCAATACAGGGTGTTAGGCAGAACGTTGGACATACGAAAAAGAGTGTTTCTAATCATGATTCTGAACAACTTTTACTATGAGGCCACATGCGAATTAGCATAAAAAATTTTAGGTGTTCCATACATCTTTGCCGACTAGGTATGAATTTTTCTATGGAAAATTCAAATATTTTTTTGCGAATTCGCAGGTAGCGCCATAGTAAAAGTTGTTCAGAATCACGAGTATTAACACCCTTTTCCGTATGTTCAACGTTCTGCCGAACACCCTATATACTTACACCGTAAACATCCGTCTACAGACAAAAATACGCTTCCAAATTGAATTTTACTGCTTCACAATAAAGTCGAGTAGTCTCTCTGACTGGTCCTTTAATGTTTTAAGTAAGTAATATCGGACATAGTTTTAATAAGTACAGTAACGCCATCAGGCAGCCTTTGTTGCTTGTATTTGTGAGCAATAAGGCAAGAAATACAGTTAAAGTCGGTTTATTTAATCCGGAAAATTCTAAAATTTTCATATACATATGGTTTACGTCAAACGGTTCGACAGACGCATCCGCTAGGGCTGGTCATCGCTCAACGCTGTCAAACCTGTATATGTATCAGAATAAGGTCAAAATTCGTATTATCCTAACGCACACACAAAAATAACGCCCAAACCGACGTTACGTGTATTAGCCTGTCAGTCTGCAATCAGTCAGTTGAATATTTGATTTAAGCGTCAAAAGTTTCCTGATGGTTTCCTGTAAGCTTTGTGACAGATTTTTGGCAATCGGGTTGGCACGATATACCGTGTGATGTCAGCTTGGAATAGCATCACCCCAATTCTACCCGTGGGTGTATAATCATCCAGGGAATGGCCAGCAGCGTTTCCTGCTAATGCAACATCTTACACTGCGCTCGCCAATCCGCCTGCCAAGCGTGGTGAGTATGGCAATACCCCCTGATAGGGGGAGGCCCATGTCCAGCAGTGGCTGTTGTGGTGGTTATAGTTGGATTGGCACGAGCAGTTTTAGAACGCAATCTAGTAATCAAATAAGAGTTTTGTATAGATAATTATAGCTAACATTTATAAGTAAGGTTAGTTCCATACATTAGATGTGAGACAAGAGACTTAAGACATGAGACGTGCGACATCGCAACGTTTGAAACCGTTTCCATATACAATGTATGTAACAGAAGAGCCAAAGCTACATACGTGAGATGCGCCTAGCATCGATGAAGGCTAGCCGATCACTTGTCTGAAAGATGTCATCTTAAGTCTCACGTCTACTTTAAGGAGCTTGCGCCTAAGGTGACTTACTTTATTGAGCAAGTAAGTATATTTAGTAACTTTTTGGTTACAAAGTATATTTATTTTTTGCATTTTCGGTTATGTTGTGATTCATGAACGTAGAGAAAGCAAAATAACGATCCAAGGACCCAGTAGCATGTGGAAGAGTGTTGCCTATACCTACTCCTCCGGGAAAGAGGTGTGATTTAAAATGTTATGCTACATTCACGTTTACCCTGAATACAATTATGACTTCCTCCAACGCCAAGCAAGTATAAGTACGCAACAAAACGGTAATTATGTTCGTGCACGCACGCTTTATGCATAAATCCCTTACGAAAGTAGGGTGGAGCGCAAAAATGTATTTAGGGAGCAAATTGCCAGCCGCTCGCACCTGTGACTTTTGTCACTGACTCTGTGACGTTTTTCACACAGTTGACACGCCACCCCTTATGATGGGTGTCTGAGATTATTTGAATCTCGTCTTCTCTGCACATACGGTATGAAGGGTAATATTACGGCAGCAAATAATTTAGTTTCTTTCTTGCTTAGTAATATTCTTAATCAAGTTTGAAGAATAAAGAGTCGTATGACGTTATGATTTTACGTAGATGATTTGATAAATCTTCTTTCGTGTGCTCTTTTTTATGAGTCCTGGCCTTGAAGACACTATTTATGAAATTCCTAAAGAACCTACCACACTCCTAGAAGGCCTCTAAAACGGATTTTGTTGCAACCGCCATCTAACTTATCAGCTCTTAAATTTGTATCTTTCAATGTTTGATTTGAATCAACTGTATTTTAAATTCAAGACAGTTTACTAGTAATTTAAAACCCTGGCAATGGAGATTACGTACAGAATTTAGAAAAAACGGGGACAGACATCTCGATTGTTTACTTCGAAGTATTCAAAAAGAGACTCGGTGTTTCAGACTTACAGTACTATTTTGCCTCTACTGCTTGCCTAATTGCTACAACACAATTCAGATCAGCTGGCACAATAGCTGTTTAAAATTCTCTTAGTACTCTTTTTTAGTACGTGCTGGGAGTCTTTTTATCATCGGTTCTCTTCATGGACAAAAGTTCATACTACAAAGGCCCTACAAAATTGCTACTGATTCCGTTATCAGTAGACTAGGATTTTTCTTAAAACTCGGGGGTCTCTCACTGGGTTCAATTCTTGAATTTATCATTATGATATTTTTCCCTGTTTGTTTAGGACATTGTATGATAAACCACAGGATTGTTTGTTAGAAAGACGTTTCCTTTCTTTCCTTTCTTAGTTACGCAACTAAAAAATAGTGTTTGAAGCGTACTTGTTGAATAATAGGCTGTCTCAAGTCTCTGACACCAGGCTAGTCCAGACAGAATGTCCTTTGACTCAATGTCCCCCGTGATAAAGAGAATTATGCCGCATACTTGAAGTTTACTGCAAAGTTATGTTCACTCCCAAAGCCTAACGCACTCACTACTTAGCGTGTTGTTTGTTTGAGCACTTTTCGCCTTTACTTTTCCGTTCCATTACCCTAGTGACGACATCCTTGAAGATAAAGTTACACGATGCCGATAAGTTCATCGCATACTCCATTTGAAGGAACTCAAGGCGGGCAATATATTCGCACTATAGGTATAAACATAAAGCTGGTTTTCCTGATTTGTCCAAACATAAATCGTACATTCTACTAATGTTGTGAACATGGTGAAAGCAAAACCACTGCAGACTTAAAGGAGAAATCAAAAGTTTTATTTAACGAAAAATATGTTTTCTTTTTCATAAAATTTTTTAGGAATGTATTGATGAATGTAAGAAAGGTGATGTTATCATATCATCCAGCTTTTGTTGAACATTATTCGCACAAGTTCTAGACACTGCGCTGAGATGTTTCAACGTAAGTCGTTGCGTGCGTTTTTTTTTTTACTGAGCATTTAAAATTTCCCTGCTTGTGTAAGCGCTGTGCTAAAAATGTGCAGCAACGGATGGTACCTGTCAGTTCGTAGTATGGTTGGTGCGACGTGTTTCATGTTGCTGTAGAATTTGGCTTTGTTTTACTACCGCTTGCTTGACGTCAACTTTCTTTAGAATGCTGACGTAGATGAATTCACAACTTATGGTAGTATTAACCGCTACCTTAACCTAAGTTACTACCTTAAATTAAGCTACCGCTAACGGCTGCCATCTGTTGTTATAAACTTTACGTCACATTTTTGGAAATATTTCGGTTGGTAGTATTAGCTACCTCTATAGTATGCTTAAAATTGTTTGTATCGAAAGTAATATTGTTTAATTTAAATAGTTCTGCTCTGCTGAGTGGAATACGGAGTCAACGAACGACCCGATGTTCTAATTAAAGCTCTTGGTTACCTAATTAGGTAATTCTATCACCTGAAACTATAAGGGGCTTTATTTAATTAATTTGGTGGACTTGTACAAACAAATAAAACACGTATCCAACCCTTCGGACACAGTCTGTAGAGAAATGTCTAATTGGGTCGAAGGCGATCCCTTTGTTGCCCTCATCTGTAGAGAATAATGGTGATTTTCCAGTTATTTTAAAGCTTTGCGTAAAGGAGAGGGATTGTATTCCATTGTAGCTATTTGAGTAGATCTCACCTACCCTCAGAGTGGTTGCCTGAAGAAGTCTACTTAACTTTAATTTAAAAACATACCTTAATATTAAAAATAATAAATAACACTCTTAGTTAGCACTGAATTTGAAAATTGGACCGAAATGCCGAATGACACGCGTTTGACCATACATACAAATTCCGAAATAGAAATAGGTAAAACAATAACCTTTAGTAATTTGATTAATTATGGATACAAAATATTATCAAATATTCAGTTGGTACAGCTCAAGGTTGTACATCCATAATTTAATAGCTCGTAACAATAATAAAATCATTGATTGAAACCTTTGGAATTCAAAAGGGTATAGTGAGTGAATAGCTAGTAATATTCGAAACTTTTCAAAATAAAAATGTATTTTGTGTTGGAAATGATCCAAAAGAAAGCTTGTGTACCTAATATTATAAAAAAACGTACTAACATTAAATATGTCCGACTACGTGCGGCAAGTTTTCTGAGTGCCAATTAGAAATCCATATTTTAATGGCATCTGGCTTCACCAACTGTCTTGAAACAAAGAGTAAATAAACAGATTAACGGTGTACATACAGATCAGCAGATCAGACATTAAATTAGGGAAACGGTGCGCGGGGCGCCTATACAGTCTAGCGAAGATTTTGACATTTACTTACTTTAACTAGAAAAAAAAGGAATCTCAGGGGAATTCAGGGTAAACCTTAAAATGTTTTTGTTGAATTTAAAGTGGCTAAATCATACGACCGACGCAGATTCTGCTGTTCTGATATTATTAAGTACTTAGCGATTTCCGACAGTAGCAACCCTGGCTATGTAACAAGTGACAATCACATTAGAACTTATAGTCCGGTACGGCTGGCATTATTTGAGGGTGTAACTTACAAAAATTCTAAAGTCGCTTATTTTTTGTACGATTGTGCAATTTGTGTCTATAAAGCACATATTTATTTTGTGCCATTTTTTACACTCCCGTAAATTTTCGATTCAATGTATGGCAGCTCATTAATTTAATAATTTTTAAGTATGTAGGTACCTACAGAAAAATATTAGAAAGTTTACCAGTATTGTCTCTGTGACAGTTAGCACCGTGTAAAAACTTTTTTTGAGTCGCTTTTCCACTGATAACGAAAGTATGTTTCCTCACACCTAAAATGGCACAAATTAATAAATTGGGATCAATGAATGGTCCAGAACCTATGAGCAGAAAATCATTGACTTTAATATTTTTGAAACACGAAAAGCTAGCCGTACTGGTCTATTATATTCAAATTAAGTAGTGCCCAAGTCCTTACGATAATTTCACAAATTAGGGAAACAGCGCGCGGGGCGTTATAATAGTATCAAGAGTTCTAGAACAGCTAACTCTTTACACACTTTACTGTCCTAATATCGCAGACTAGCCCAATCATCATCTTCTTGCCCTTATCCCAACTACTTGGGATCGGCGTAACACGTTTTGTTTGAACACAAAATCATGTTGCAAAAGGATTTGGCTATGTTTTATGACCGGCCGCCCGCCCGACGTCAACCCTCTTTGGGAATGCTACTGTAGGTGGAATCACCGCCACCATACGGTTGGCCCTGGCTGTTTGGGTCGGGTTTATTCCTCGGTCGCCTCTTACGAGCCCCACGGGAAGAGAGGTGGTGGTGCTATTCTACTCTGCCGGCACCACACGGCTTACATCGCAGGCTAGCCCAATCGTTCATTTAATATGGATGGCGGTGCTCAGTGCGAGGCAAGGGTCACCGGGCAGTTCGCGATCAATCATTTCAGCGAATCGAGTTAGGCCCGGTTTACCACAGTCCCGAAACACCTAAAAATGGGTCCCAATTTTGTTCTAAGGCTGTTTCAGTTTGAAAATCTTAGTCTAGTTTCATCACAGACTACCTAAAGGTTCTTAAGTACAGTTAAACCTGAAATGATACGCCCGTCCCAATTCCATCTCCGGACCTCTTGTCGACGATTGGGATTTCACTCTTATGTCGTTGATGTACCTCTCTTTCGCACGAAGCGATTTGCTTCAACTTTCATCAAGCGAACGGCTAAGCAGTGAAATTTCCTGCTGGTGGATCTATTTCCGGAACGTTATATTAAAACTTGGGCCTTTTCAAGGCAAGAGTGAAGAAGCACTACCTCGGCAAGCATGCTCCAACAGCGATTACATCGTCGCTTACCAACCGGTGAGATAGCAGACAAAGGCCTATCATATAAAAAAATACACTAAGCAAATGTTAATGCTAGCAAACCAGGACATGAAAATTAAAACATTTTTGTCATCCGTGACAACAGGTTATGCAAAGAGTTCGAAACGTAAAAAATAATATAGGTAACTACATTTAATTCTTATAACTTATTTTATTGTGATGTGGAAATGTTGTGTATAGTGTAAAACAACGGTGCTCGAATGGGCATTTTTTTCGTGACAAACTGGCACAGTGGTTAACTGGGACTAGTCAGCAAATCGATTCCTGGCTCTACATTGCTCTATTGGGGTTACTTTGTGGTCGTAATCACTTGCTGCCTACCTGAGAATGAGGTGCAATAAATAGTAAAGTAAAGTATTGGACGTGAATGGATTGAAATACGTGTGGTGAAGAGAATAGAGGAGTCGTTGTAAAGACGTCACGTGAACAAAATTATTTTGTGTGTCGACGTAGAGGATAACAATGAAAATTATCACGTTTATTATATAGTGTTCCGACATCGAGAACTATCCTGTTGAACAATCCTTATCACTATTAAATTTGTATTTGAGATTTATAACATTAAAATAAGTAATATGTACTTCTTAGAAGCTACTCGTGAGATCTAAACACGCAGTAGCGTGTTCAGCCAAGTTCAAGCAAAGAACTGTTGGGCAGCACCGTTTGTTATATAGATTTATAACTGTGGCTACGAACGTCTACAAACGTAGCAATATTGCTACGATGACGTAGGCTACACGTTACCACTAATGGTTTGTTATGAAAAATTGATCTGTAGGCAATGCTTTTACACAGAAAAACAAAAGTAACAAATTAATCATGAAGGACTACCTAATAATTGCATTTCTACTTTCGACACATTTAAATGAATTGGTAGGTATGGTATTTGGTACGTATTGGTCTTAAACAAATTTTGTTACGGAATCAGCGGCGTAAATCTCAAAATAACGATGTCCTGATTTACACAATCAATCTGTATAACTTATTTCAATTTGGCATCCCCATAAATAAAGCCAAAATTCCCAGAAACTGTACACGATGGTGCGTGCCAACTTTAGCGTGCGTGATACCGACCACTAACGTCATAGTTATTATCCCAATGTTACCAGTAATTTCCTAGTCAAACCGCCCAACCGGCTGCTTTGGCTGGCGTAATGGAATACGAGCATATGCCTTTTAATCTTACAATACACGCCTTAGGAAATAGTTTTATAAACTGCTGAAAGAAATTTGATAGCGCTGAAACACGGCACTGTAAGCAAATTGGATTATGGTAATTGGCTACGGGACACAAGCTCTTAGACATGAAATTATAGCATGAAAGAGCATAAAATGCAGTACACAGGAACTTTGCTTAGCAGCCAATTTCAAAATTATAGTTAAAAAAGCTTTTATACTTAAATCCATTATTAAATAAGCTTTAAGATTTTTTCTGTAGTGTGGGACACAGATGAACCTAAATATGTAGTGTGTGGGATACCGAGTCAATAAAGAACCCGATGAATTGTGTTGTCTAAGTTTTTGGTAATATTTTATTTTGCAGTGAAAATGTTGACATGACATCGATTGACATCGTTAAAATCAAATTTATGTGATTAAAAGGGACTATTCTTGATTTTAATTCATAAAGATTATGTATCATCATCATCATAATAGGCCTTTTTCCACGATCCCATCGGCATGAAAAATTTACAACAAAAAAACATCTTGGTATTTTGACGTAGGTACCTATAACTTAGGTCACAAATTAATTAGGCAGACGGCGCGCGGGGCACCTTTACAGATGGCTCACCAAGTGGCTCACTCAGTTCTAGCGTCAATTTTGACGTTTACTGACGTTCACTTGAATGATCTGGAATCTCAGAGAAAATCCAGGTAACAAACGTCATATTTATTGCATTAAAATTGGCTCTGAATTATATTGCATTCTTTTACCAGATTTAGACGTATTTGTGTCAATCGCGAAAATCCTAAATAGGATCGAATGATCCTTCTGTAAACTCTCTATTTTGTGCCTAGAGGCACAAAATTGGTCCCACTGGTCCGTCCTCATTTGAGATTAATAAGTGAAACAGCCTTGACATTCAGGATATAAATTGTCTTTCTATAAATAACTAGGTAGAAAGTATTCAGCGAAGGCCTTAGTAACAGAACAAACGTCCCCTCTATTCCCAATGGAAAAGTTCCGACACATGGCGTCAGAGTAAACTTGACATTCGCACTGTTCATACAAAAAGTTACGCGGAGCTTTTGTCGTCTTTATATTTATTTTATTTACTACGCAACTACCTATGAATAGATGAAAGAATCTTGACACAGAAATCTAATTTTGCTATATGAAATTACATTAAATAACCGTGAACAAACTCAGTCTTCTCAAAATAATACTCGTAAATCACATCTCAAAGATATGAAACGTTTCAAATTGTTGAAAATTTAGGCGATTGAACAACAGCTGTATAAATGATTTTTATTATATTCGTTCAAGTACACCAAATTTCATTTTTTGATCAAGCGTGGGCGTAATTTATTGTCGCCAAAGAAACTAAAATTATGAAAAACTGTCGATTTTGTCAGAGATGACAAAAATCCTGCTCCGCCTTTTTCATGTGCCCTTAGTCTTGAAGGCTCCAGTCAAGGCCAAGAGAGGAAGACTTGTGAAGTAAAATTATAGCCTTGCCTTATTTTCTGCCTACGGATATACGCTAGAAAGAACTTTGATTATGTTGTGGTGTGTTGCTGACTGGAATAACTGATATCTATTTTATTCACTAGTTCCAAGGTAGTAAAAGCGATCAAAATTTTCAAATTAAAATTTGTATGTATTTGTATCAGTAACACATTTAAATAATAATTAATGTGTTGGCATTATCTTATAATGCTCTGAACTTGTGAAGCAATTATGTTTTAGGCACAAAACTCTCACATATTTTTTTACGTTTAAGTAATACCTAGCAATTTTACCTAACGTTATAAAGAAGATTAACAACTTACACGAAAGAATCTTCAAAGGCTAGCGCAGTACATCAGAGGCGCATTGCTATTGTCTGGATAAATTGAGGGTCGTTAGGCCTAGCTCCCGGCGATCAACACAGAGATTCAGTACAATGGAACCATTTCGGACAATGTTACCATTAATTGCGGATCGGATGGAGCATATTTCAGCATTTTCTATAATATTATTGTAAGGTAGTTAACCGATAGCCAAAAGAGCAGCCGTGTCCAATTGAAAAAATAAATTTGTCTAATTTAGTATACTTACTTATTGCAGTCACTAATACTAATACATATTTGTTGTAATCCAACGTAGGCACTGATTTCTTTATTTTATTACTAATCGCTAAACTCATTATTTCAACATTTTCAACTTATCGTTTCATTGACGTGACGTTACAATTGGCTACTATTTACCGCGGAGAATGCATGAAAACGAGTAACTATAGAGACAATAAGTTGTTTCTTTTTTGTTTCATTAGTTATTATTGAAAAACGAGCAAAAACTGCTTAACTGATTTTTTCTTCTTGTGTGTGACACAGAATCGTCGGTGTCTTTAAACCGTTTACTACTCGTACTAGTTGAGCAGGTTTCTGACATAATTGTAAGACGACCACCATCTGAGTTAACATACCTAGACAGTAACCAAGATTGGCTTCTTGGAAAATCAGGTGGTTCAGCCTGCAATGACCTAACAATATTGGGAAGAAATTCACAAAATAAAAATACGCAGCTTGCAAATTATAAGTAGGTACATAATAATACTAGTTGTTCAGATGCCTAGAATAACCGACCTCGTTATAAAACTATGGGAACTTTGTAGCAGTTCTGTCCACTCGCTTACTGGAAGTCCACAATGTTACCGCTTTCAAAACCTAGCTTCATTTTTACGGCTTTTCGATAGAACATACTTTTATGAACCTTGTTCGCAATTTTATGACCGATCATTTTTAAATCTGCGAATATAAACTTTACTCGAAGTTGGTAAGAGTTTTTCGTAAAAACTTCAGATCCATCAACAGCATCCTGCTCGTTGATCGTGCCCCATTTACAGTGTAGCTTAGTACATATATAGATGTAGGTTAGGTTTTCCACCGCATGCAATTTTCAACATCTGTACTAGTCACGCCTTTACCATCTGGACTACAACGGCTCATACTTAGCTTGCAAATTAAGCAAGTGTATCTTGACCACTTGACTAAATACTTAATACTTTTGCAACTTATGGATGTAGCCAAAACGATGAAAACCCGCGATAAGTTGAATACCTAATTTTAAAAGACTTCCTGTGTTAGGTGTACAAGTTTTTTATAAAATTTTCAACCAGTGTATTTCTGGATATATCCTGGTATTTGCTTTATTTCCAACATATTAGTATAATGATGTAAAAATTGCGTGTACGTACGTATATTATAGGGTCTAAAATGTAATTTTTGTTTTCTTAGTAAATAAATAGAATATGACGGAGTTGTACAAGGAAACAGTTATGGAAAAATCTTACTTCAGAAAATAAATGTTTTGTCTTTTATGTGTCTTAATTTTATAAGGGACTTACTTTGAGATCTAATATTTTTGAAACTCCATTATTATGAACCTTCAACTAAACTGAGCTTGAAAACCATTTCCATGACGACGACGGCACTGGAAAATCTTCAGCTAGCTAAAATTAAAGCACAGGGATGTTTTATAAGCCATAGTCTCCGGAGGGTGAGAAATATGAGAGAGGACACTTCTGAACTAGCACTACTCAAGCTCCAGAGAAAATAAACTGCAAAATGGTGCTCACAAACTTATGCCACATAATAGTTCTAAAACCAAGTACGAGGTCTTATTTCTTGGGCCTCATATTTCTTGGAGTTCCTTTTATCTTATCCTGGTCCCGGGAACATGATGGATCGTGTTTCCCCTTGTAGGTACGACTCGTAGCCAGGTACAAATAACATGTCACGGTTTAATGTTGCCTCACGTATCATTGCGGATGTAGTGAAACTTTAAAGTGGAGAATTTTCCACTATATGAATTCCCGTCGGAAAAATTGCAGTGCAGCGGCTATGAAAGTTTGTGATTTTAGTCCAGTGAGGTTGTCTATGTATAAAAATTACAAGCTATGAATCCAGTAGCCAAAGGTTGAATGGCTCTACAGTTTGAATAAGCAATGGATATTCGGGCTAGCTTTCCGGTAGCTTCATTCAATCAAATGCTAAAAAAATAACGAATATTTGCTATGCGTGCTCGTTTGAACCGAACAATATTACTCTGACCATGTATTTGCAACTGTGTATTAAATTCTCTTGCCGAATCCTGTTAGTCGATCATTGTGGAATATCGTACAAGTATCGTATCCCAACACTCGTATTACCGTCTTCGCTGTATGTTACTACAAATTTTGTCGTTGTTGATCAGCAGATGAGTTATCAATAATGGTGGCTCTATAATATTATACGAAACTAATTATAATGTAGTCAACCATCCCTCTTACTTCAGTGCCACCCTCTGGTTCGACAATATCAATAATCTCAAATCAAAACTTTACGTGTGAACAGCTTACTTGATAAATGTCAGAAATTATTTGGCTGAATTAGTTCGCGAATCAGTAATTATAGCCCAATAGGCAATTAGTCACCCAACCGGGTATTAAACGGGCTTAAATATAATGAGTTCATACGATAATTGGGCGATTTATTTCAAACGTATTAGGTAGGAGCCAAGTCCCAATTATGAGCTGTGCTGTGTCGTACATTTGGCTCTATATAAACAACATAGGTAGTAAAATTATGTTCCTCTACCTCAGAAATGGTTGTGTCGCCGTCCGTTATTTGAGCAATCATAGACAGCAATTAGGACAGACGGCTTAGCTTCTTCTTCTTAGCGTATCGATGGCAATCATTACTTATATGATCCCGGCCCAGAACTTAGCGACATTGACAGCGCTCGTATTTGCTGTCATTAGATCATCCTGCGTGTCGTAGACGGTAGACGGCTTAGCGTGTCCTCAGAAGCTCTCTTCCTTGTCGGACAATCAGGTGATTCGGCCTCCAATGTCCTTATTAGGTTGGGAACAAATTTCAGATTTATGAGTGGCCCACCGAGCATCGAACCCGGAACGTTCAGCGTTGCAAGCAGTCGCACTTCTACTGCGCCACAATTACCGTCAGAAAGAAACGAAGAAAGAAAGGTAGGCTTTAAAAAAATGTGACAGCCTTTAGCATTGCTCCTCTGGTCAACTCAAATTATTTTTTGATTAAAAAAAGTTGTCAGCCCTTGGTTCACCCTTGTATATTGTTACCGAGGGAATTTACTCTCCGTTTCGTTGTCAACCAATCTTCGAAATGCTTGTAATTTCAAATAACAGAAAAAGTTTTAAGAATTCCCAAATTATCATCAATTAAAAAGTTTTTGAGACATTTAAAGGGAATGACACTCGGAATAGATATGTATTGGATTCATTTTTTTAACAAGCATTTATTTCTAAGGAAGGAGGATTTTGAGTCGTCAAAAATGTTTCGGTGAGTGATTCCATATTCATTAATAGTAACTTACCTCATCTAAAATGCTGCACATTCAATCATATGAGAAGCTGATAACGAGTTTGAGTCCCTACTGAAGAGGTTAATTTTCAGGATAGTTTGCTCTGTGTAAGCAGTAAGCACCGTAGGGTTAGTAATAGTAATACCCATCGTTTTTATTTAGGTATACTATTGCTTTAAAATACGTTTCCTTTGATCAATAGCAAAGTGTACCAGTTAATAAAGTTATTGTTTAAGTAAGAACAGTATACCTACAAAGAGTATAGCGTAACCCAATTTACTTTGAGTGGCTATTAATAACGAGGGTCTATTTTGAGGACAATCCCGAACAGGCATATTGTTGGAAACTTTCATAGCTACCCCATTTATTTCCATCAAAAACAATGCGGAATACCACTGACGCGCTTTCTACATAACCAGCGTTATTTATTTATGTATATCATATTCATACTCAGTAGTAAAAGCATTGGCATCGGTCCAACTTTCGTATTTCTCGTATTGTTATCGCCTTAACCCAAAACTTCGTGGCGGAACACACTATGACATAAATCGCGGCGGTTCGGTAGCGGTTTGCGATGCGGTTTAAATGTCAGTCATAACTGAATATGTACATGATACATCTAAACTGTTATGTTGTTTTGGGAAAAAGATACGCAGGATTTCCGATAAAAACTTCGCAATTCTATTTAATCTGATTTTCAGTAAAATCTACATAAAGTACCCAATTGCTTGTTTTCTAAGTACACTAATTTTCGACAGTTTAACTGCAATTAAGGCAATAATATGTATCCAACGATAATTACTTTAAAATCGAAAAATGTTTTTCATAATCAAATCGGTACAAAAAATAAATCCGCAACAGAATTTTCATTCTTATTTTATACACCCACCATTACTTCAATAAAAACCTCAAACAATAATATTTCCATTAATAAAATACATTCAAAAATTTAAATGCTGACAAATGAAAGAAAAGGAAATGTTTTCATGTCCGTTTTCGTCACGCACTCAGACTCGATTGAAATGAGCCTTTTTCATTTGCATTTTTTTGCATACTTTTCTCGAATCAGGCCTCATTATGCGGCGGTTTTATAACATTGGGTACTAAAATCTGACTGTTATGTGTTGTTCATTGAATATTTATATCGGTCGTCTTTTGTTTCTGCTCTCGTGTATCTCTAAGCTAAGTGCTAGTGTCTTGTTCGTTATTGAATTTACCGACCATCTTCGTCTTTTGTTCTCGACAACTAAATAAGTACGATATATTTTTTTAAACTGTTTACTACTTAGGTTTACTATTAATAATTGGCAGACCTCTTACTTGGTTGTGTGATGTGACTACTGCCTTCTAGGTAATCATAGTTAGACCACAACTGCGGGTCTTATGATACTGCCTTGTATGGACGAATAGAGCGTTTAGGCTGCAATGTAAAACAATCTGGGAAAATGTACTAAAACTAAAATTCGAATAAGTTAAGACATATTTGACAGGTATCAAACCCATGCTAGAAGACGCCATAACAACCAAGTAAAAATTACCTGATGTCATAGCATTAACATGGCTGCCGTCTAATACCTACAGCTTATTCGAGCGATCGTACTTTGGGAAAAGTTTTATGGAATCAAGTTGGTAGTCATATAAACATCGTTCATATGAACTACTGGTGCCAATTTGTAAAATAGGTATCAGTCTATTTAGGGAGGAATACCAGAACCAAATAAAATATTCAATCACTGTAAGGAGTAATTTAATATTCCCCAATTGATAGTGAAATGGCGAATAGCGCAAACGATAGGTTTCCAAAACCATCCGTCAAACTTTCCATCGTCGGTAGTAATTAAAATTTCTTTTGTTTTATTAACACCGACGCCATTTTGCGGCATCTCTTTGTTCCGGTTAATGGGATCCATAATTCGGTCCATGCCAACATGGTTACGTATTGAATCGTGTTTTAGTCCGGAAATTTTCGATAATTTTATTTATGCTTTTGGGGTTTTTCGTTCAACAACGATAATGGTTTTGAAAGGTTATTGGTTGGCTCTTTTGAGCTATAATTAAAAGTATTTCATGTCGGCTGTCTGTACTAGAAAGTATTTTCTCTTTTTATCCATTCTTCTTCTTCTAGACTGGCAATTACCTACAATCACTTAGCAACCATACAAGCAGTATCGTTTTCTCGTAGCACCTTTTATGATCTTTTATTTTACAATTAATAATAGGTAGGTAGGTAGTGTGCCATTGATTTTTAATAGACACCATCCGTGCTTTGAACAAAAAAATAGTATCCTTGTTTATGGTGAATTCCACATGTACCTTAATATGTCCATTGCTGCGCTATTTTAGGACTGTGGGCCTAGCTTACGATTAAACTGAATCAAGGAAAGTACCAATCACGAGTCACTCATTACCAGCCGTCCAAAGACTCGTATTCGTTTCCGTCCCAATTTCCTCCCCCTAGTTTTCAGACTTTAGTCAGTTGAAAAGTTTTTCTCAAACGCTTCGAGAGCCCTGTTTGAGAGGGACAGTGAAAAATTGTAAGAGTTTTGCTCGCCATTGCCGACTGTAATAAAACTGAAAGCTTTTAAGTGGAGCACACACGCACCGCAAGGTTTTGCGGTTTTTGGACAGAGATCATAAAACTATAGCCTGTGGCAGCTGTAGCTGCCGCTCACTCGTTGCATTCGCCATCTTTTGAAAATTGTTTGGTGCTCGTTTTCTCACTTGAAGCGCCATACAACTGTCATATGGGGCTGCAGCGAGTGGCCGTCTCACTACAATTACAGAGTTGCTTGCAATGCTCCAACCAGGCAATAACTCCTTCCGTCAAAATACCGGAATCAAAAGACTTGCATGTGTGTTACCTTAGAATTGAGTTAACACTCAATAATATCAGAGTGCTGTTAAAATGTATTTGAACCATATTGAGAAAATATGGAGTGTATAAACAAGCACAAAAGGACCAAAAATGTTATTTTAAGAAAGGTTTCCGCTCTTGCAGTTCCACCTACGCTTTAATGAGTATTCCCGTGTGACTAAAGATATTTTCCCGCCCACATCACGTGTACGTAATTAAGTAGGTATACAATATTTTGGTAATATTATTATTGGAAAAATATGACCTTTGAGGTTCAATAGAACTTCCTGGTTTTACACATTTTGTGTTCAAATATGCCTTTACTTTACATCACTGGCCACAACAGTCCAATGCTAGACATGGGCAATGTTCTATTGACGGGTATTGCGTACTCACCACCAGACGGATCAGCCAGCGAAGTTGGCAGCGTTCTGAATGAATGCTAACAACTGACACTATCCCAATCGCCCCTTAGTTGCTTTGCACGATACCAAAAATACTCCTACTTACTTTGAAAAATATCTCTATCTTTCTTTGCCTTAGTAGGCATTTCAACGAATTTCTGTTGAATTAATGTTTATCTGACTTGTCATGATCCCATCTCAGAAGATAGGTTAGTTCAAGCAATTGAGCCCCGAAAGCAGTTTTTCGGTATTATTAAGTTTATGTTGCAGGTATTTTGCTGTAGACATTTAAAGGGTTTGTCGTGAAGTCCAACGATTTTCCTAAGGATTGATAATTGTGAGAAGAAAATTTGGACCGACGAAAGTTTGATTTCACTGTTTACAGTATTTTTATACATATTCTGTACCTATAGATTTGGTGTTAAATTTAGTCGTTGCTGAAACCTTTGCTAATGGATTTCCAGAGCTTTACGTGACAAAACTGTTTCGTGCCTCACGATTTTTAATAATACTTTCTACTCTACCCCGTATGAGCGGAAAATTGTTTTTCAAAAAAATATATGAGCACGAACAAACTGTTGTACCTACTGGCACAAAATATAGAGTATACAGAAGGATCAATTGTTTCTATTTAGGATTTTCGCAATTATCACTTTTTACATACCCAGGGTCGCTAATGTCAAAAATCTCACAGTATAAGAATTACAAATCAGCAAAATCTGATAGATGAACGTTATAAGATTCTGAGCCAATATAAATCCAATAAATATGAAGTTCATGACAACCCTTATAGAGTGCGCATTAGGCCCTGCGGCGAACTGTCAAAGCGTAAGCAGTTGCAGACGTCAAATGTATGAGAAGTTATAGAGGTTAAGTAGTGCTGTCACTGTCGTTTTGCTACTGACAGACAGAGAGGGTGCGCCCAGACTACTGCCACCAGTTCCTACTTTTTACGCGAACTCTATATAGCTTGCTTATAGGTATATACTCTAAGATGGCAACCATATTCTTAGTTACATTAAGTTCCTCTGAGAATCCAGTTATTACAGTAATGGTAGGCTTAAAAACCAAGCGACAGCGACAACGACGTGCGTCGTTGTCGCTGTCAAATGACTCTGGTTTGTATGGGGCACCAGAAAGACCGAGCGTCGGCGTCGTTGCGGCGCGCCACGACGCTGTCACATTGACAGCGCGCTGAGAAGCTTAGAGTTTGTATGGGATGCGGTCGGCTTTTTCTACAAGACCGCACGCTTGGAAAATAAGGGTACCATAATCGTCAAAATCATCGGTACAAAAACTCAGTACGAGTGATAGAGGTACAAAAACTCAGTACGAGTGAGCCATCTGTAAAGACGCCCCGGGCACAGTCTCCCTAATTTGTGGTACTGGTTATTTAATATGCTAAACGTGTCATTTCAATAACAGAACTATGAAATTATTTATAAACTAGCTTTATGTGACATATTCTAACTAATTGAAATTGAATTTCCTTGTTGCTAATCATAAGTACCTGTAACTGTAACATAACTAACAAGCTCCATAGTACCCTCTACTTTGTTGTCAATTAGATACACCCTTTTTAAACACTCCTATTATTTTTTTAATAATGCCTAAAAGCATTTTTATAATATCTCGTAATATATTAATTTAAGATGTTCAATTCAAACAATGGTCAACACAATAAATGGTTTCATTCATTTCTATACGTATGTTGAAATTGAAATGGTGCCTTATTTAAATGTAATCAACGCTCCGTTCAAAATTCTTAAATTTTCCAAGGAAGTAAAAGCTTCAAACTTGGCTTCAAAGTATGTGTAACTTTTTATTCAGCTGATTTTCAAAAAACGAAACAAGACGGGTTGACCGGCGCAAAATTGTAGCAAGCAAAAGTTTTTATGCTTTGGGGAACTTTTATACTTATCAGAACTTTTGCGATGTAAAAGGCCGCTTGTCTCATCAGAGGACTATGTTTTTTGTTTCATGAAACACTTTTCAAACAAGTTGTGCTGTTTCAAACTTGTTATGTTTTTGGCTGAATTGAGTTTGGTGGCGAAACAAAAATGTCTGCTTAATCACTTCATTGTTCCAATTCACCTTTGCTAACCATTTTCTCGAGGTAAAAGCTTTATTTATTACTCATGAATCATGTATAGGTTTAAATATCTAAAGTTTCAAATAATTTGTAACAATCTTTTGATTTACCTTTACCATGTAAAGAAGTACTTTTAGAAATCCTCAAAAGCACAAAGGCAAACTGTTTTTAGAGAAATCCCTACAAGAGCTCGAACTGATTTCCTAGTCATTGAGTAAATGCAAGCAAATGATTTTATTCCTTCGAAGGCTGACCTCTTTGGCCTTTCTCCAATTGCGATAACATCAAGATATCCTTGATAACAATACTTAGTCAGAATTGAATGGCTGATAAATGAACAGCTTTCTCTTCTGGAGATGGGCATCTCAGTCTGATCAGATATTTCTAGAGAGAGTAACCCATTGTCCTTTAAGGAAGTATGTTTATTTGGAGGTTAGGTTAACCGATTCCGCTATTTTTCCTACCCAGTAATGTAATAGATAATAAAGTAAGATATGAGCCCATGGAATTGAATAAATAGCTACTTTATGGATAGTAAGGATCGAAGTAGGTTTGTTCGTCCGCTGGTGGCCAGATCGCAGGTTTACGAAAATATATAATGTGTGCAACTGAACAACTTGCCATAAAAAAGGAAACGGAAACGTAAAATTATTTTTGACTTGCTCATTTGGAAATGCAGCCAGATAGTTTATTTGCGACGACTGAGATGGCCTGAGGCTCCCAGCGGACGAATGTCAGAGGCCTGCTTCTTGCAAAACTCTGACACCAGGGTTCACCGGGTTCATGGACGACTGTCCCGACGTATCCCACACGAATGTGGAGAGAGATTTAAAAATAAGAACTTTTTTTTATAGTTAAATAATGGGTAAGCATTTGTCTGCAATCTCACCTGATGTTAAGTGACGATGCAGACGATGATGGAACATGCTCGCCCAGATAATGCCTATTCACTCTCGCCTTGAATAGGCACAGGTTATAACGTTCCGGAAACCGATACGCAGCCAGGGAGTTCCACTCTTTAGCACTTACTTGCTAATCTGACCTTAATTCAAATTATTTGCTAGACGTTATTCTCATGTTTTATATTATACTAGCTGGTGCCCGCGAACTTCGTCTCGCCAAGCGATGTTTTTCTGTGTTTCGTGTTTATGTTATATTTATTTCGTATTTATAGTTTAGCCATGCTCCTTGTGTCCCTCGTCATTTTATATTATATTGATTGATTCACTGTTCTAAAGTTTCCAAATTTTTAAAGCCTTGAACCCCAAGAAATAGTAATTAATCAAAATGTCTTTACATATATTGAGACAAGAAACATTAATAAATTCTCAAGTGATTGTTCGACTTTATAGCATGAAATAAGGGTTAAGGTCACCATCAAAAGCTTGAGTACTGACTTTATTTTCTAAAATCGTCAATTAAAGCTTAGTTTGTACCAAATAAAGTTTATATTCTTACGCCTTCAAGACATTATCGTTCTAAGCGTCGATTGTTTTATAGCAACAATAAAACTTTCACTACAACATTTCATGACGTAAAATACATATCGGCGTTTTATGACAAACGTAAATGTAAGTGTATTTTAAACGTAATAAAAACACGTTCGTGTTCCGTAAAAAATACGTGGCCTCAAGTAGGTGTGCTACATTGTTTCACCTATTTTTATTACTCCTTACTAGCAGTAGGTACCGTGATTTTCCAGCTTAGCATTACTCCATTTTTTTGATGGTCATAGAAATGAACTGAAGGATAAATTCAGCTAGGAAATGGGCAGCAGTGTTCTCTATAATGGCTGGAAATATTTTGTAATACGCTTGTCAAACCACCTGCCAAGCATGATGAGTATTAAAAATACCCTTAAAGAGAGGAGTCCCATCTTCTTCTTCGAGTGAGATAGCAACTCTTCCAACGACCCGATGTCCCATGACCAGCAGTGAACTGTTTTTGGTGGTAATGTAAATATTAGTAGGTAGATAAAGAGGATTTCCAGGTAAAAGTGGACGGTCGCTCCCCTGAGGATATTTATGATATATGAGTTTCCCAAAATTGTATTGGCTTTTCAGGTTGACAGGAATATTAGAGAACAAATTTTCTATCCAAGAACATTACCTCCAATGGTTTTATGATGTTGTCGTATTATGTTAACCTTCTGTGCCCCACAGATATTAGAAAGGAATATCGTTATTACATATTATTATAGTCTTTATCTAGAAAATATAGGTAATTCATAAGAACCTTTTACATTGATGATATATTGATAACTTGATTTTTAGAACTAGAACGCTAAATAAAAACAATTAAAAATAACTCTATGATGGGCTATTTTGCATTTTCTCAAGCATAAATTATTCAATAAATGCATCGTCAGCATTTTGCTCAAATTTCCAGTATAAATATACTATTGCAAGCAAATTAATTTATTCGGGTTTTTATTAGTATTCTTATAAAAATTTAGTATAAGATGGTTCCTTAAATGTTTAGGTGGATTTGCTGGTGATAGTACCCACAAGAGCTCTGAGAAATGGTCTAAAATTTGTTGTTTACTTATTCTTTCCTTGTGATAAATTAAGCAATAAATTAACTGTTGTTGGGTGTGGCGTTTTTCATCGGTAATAGCTGGCTGCTGCGGCCAGAGGGTTCACATGTGTTACGACGAGAGAACACTTTTCAGCGACCTAGATCTAGGTTTTTGTTGCAAAGAATTGATGGGTTTTCAAAAGACCTCTGGAGTAAATACTCACCTATTTGTTTTAAAGCTTAAGTGAAAATACTGATGGCTTTTTCATTTGTGTTGTAAATAAGATAATGAAAGATTAAACAAACTGCACTTCCCATCAGAAAAATCAAGACACTTAGCGAGTTTACGTTTTGTACAAATCACATTATTTGATATATAAGTTTATTCATAAAAAATGTCTAATATCGTTCAAGTATTATGAGGTTTATAAATCACTAGCTGGTACCCGCGAACTTCGTTTCGTTTCATTCCTTACACCTTTGCAAAATTCTTATTTCCACAGCAGCATCCTAAAAATTATACTCTTGATATTCATCACGCTAATATTGTTGGTACTACATTTCTCAAACCATACCTATTGCATTGCCAACAGATGCAAGCAGCTCCATCATACTGAACAACTTTTGCTTTGGGGCCATTTCAATTCCTCCTATAGTTTAGCTGGGCTCCTGCTGGTGCACCTGGTGGTCTACATCAGGTACTACAAACCTTCGATGTCTATTCACCAGCTGAAGTGTCCCTTCAAGCTGAACAACTTTTGCATTGAAATCATATCTGTATCTCCTATTGTTCATTTGGGCTTCTGTTGATGCACCTGATGGTTCACATCAGGTACCTACTGCAAACCTTCGATGTCTTTCCGCCAGCAGAAGCGTCTCATCAGGCTGAACAACTTTTGTTTTAGAGTCATATCTGTCTCTCGTATGGTTAACCTGGGCTCCTGTTGGTGCACCTGGAGGTCTACATCAGGTACTCCAAAGCTTCAATGTCTATTTGCCAGCAGAAGCGCCCCATCAAGCTGAACAACTTTTGCTTTGGAGACATATCTGAATCTCTTATAGTTAGGCTGGGCTCCTGTTGGTGCACCTGGTGGTCTACATGAGGTACTCCAAACTTTTGATGTCTTTTCACCAGCAGAAGCGTCCGATCAAGCGGAACAACTTTTGCTTTGAAGTCATATCTGAATCTAATATAGTTTAGCTGGGCTCCTGTTGGTGCACCTGGTGGTCTACATCAGATACTCCAAACCTTCGATGTCTATTCAATAGCAGAAGCGTCCCATCGAGCTGAACAACTTTTGCTTTGGAGTCATATCTGTATCTCCTATAGTTTAACTGGGCTGCTGGTGGTGATTCTGATGGTCTACATCAGGTACTCCAGACCCTCAAGTTGAAGCGTAAGTAGCCTATGTCCGTTCTCGGTGTATGAGCAATCTCTGTGCCAAATTTTATCAAAATCGATTCAGTGGTTTAGGCGTGAAAGCGTAGCAGACAGACAGACAGAGTTACTTTCGAATTTATAATATTAGTATGGAAGTATGGATAATGTCAATGTTCTAAATTCAACTTTTAATTACATACATTTCATAGATTGTTTAATATTTTTGATGGGAAGTATATTTAAAATTCCGCTTTATATGACAGGATAATCTGAAGTACTTTTTAATACAATAGTTAGATTTAAAATAGGTATACATAATATTATGATATCAAAAAAACTTGTCCGTATTTTGATTCAATGAGCGTAATAGAGAGGTATTTAATGAAATTTAAAAAAAAATAGATTCCTAATAATCATTAAATAAGGAAGGAAATGGGAGAAATGAGTATCTAAGCCGGAAGAGCAGAACCACTGAAAATATTTTAAATTACCTACTCCTTTTTGAAACAAAAGGGACATACCAGCGATCAAAGGGTAATCTTAAACCCTTGGAGCTTATAAAACCCTCTTTAGGAATTTTAAAATCCATTTTATCTTGATATAAGCTAAGTAGCTTAATATGTGGAGTGCATGACATGTTTCGTTTAATTTCGCCTACGCTTAATATTTCATGGATGAAGTTTTTTTTTCTTGTATCTCAAGTAACTTTGACTGTAGGTTTTATCTTTATAGTCAGTAGATAGCACTTTATGTTAGTAGATGTTGGTACTTTAATGGTTCCTCTTGTATTGGATGGAAATTCTTAGCAATTGTGTGGAAGCAAAATATATCTGGTTCTTATACGAATAGAAGTTGCTGGGCAGCATTATACTAAATCTGAAAAGAACTGTACTTTTGATTTAGGTTTCTTGGTGAAAATTTAGTAGGTAGGTATGTAGCTAACCATGAATCACAGTTAGATCCATGTGTTTATTTGTTGTGACAGTTTATTTACAAAGTCAATAAATAAATAAGTAAACTAAACCGCTTTAGGCAGAAAGGATAACTAGTTTGCAACAAACTTAAGTTATTTATGACTTTCACCAAGTCACTGCACTGGAACTTTTTGTCAGCGATCTGATTCAGCGTTTCCTGCTAATGCGGGGATAAAAAAACTTCCCCAACTGCTGAAGCGAGCTGAAATCCGCAAAGTAATGCCCCCTCAGACGCAGAAACGGGTCAAGTTATAAGCAGGGCTGCGCTTATGAAACTTTTCCAGAAGTAGATCAAGAGTGTATCAAGTGGGCAGTCGTTATAGATGTTCACCAGATTTACTAGTTTCAAAGTAAATGCCAAGCAGAATTGTCATAATGGAAACAATTTTGCGTAGCGATTTTGTATGCACACAAAATCAAATCGTACTTTGTAAGTTTTTTGTGATCGTTATCGGCAAACCGTCCAAATTGAACGATCGAGGAAAGTTAGCTGCTTTTAGAAAGGTTTGCGATGAAACGAATCCACGTTTGCAAAAATGATAATATGAACTCAATTTCAAAACGTGCCGTGAGTGTTGCAAAAACTCGCAACCACTTATTTTTGTTTGTAAAAGAAGTGCGGCTTGAGAGGCGATTAATCCCCTTAAAACCCTTCAGGGAAGTGTTCTTATATTACAGCATCTCGGCAAGATATAACCCATTTGAGCCTTTTCTAAGGGGCTGTGAGGGAATTTATAGAGTGAGTCACCATCGCCAGCCACCCCTAACGCTAACGCACTTTTATTGCCTCAGCCTCATTTTTAAGCGGACTTAGCGCGTTTTAGCGAATGAAATTTTTATAATCCACGCAATTTCATTTTTGTGGTCGTTTATTTTCTATGGTAGTATATAGCTATAGCTAACAAAAAAAGGATGTAAAGACAATCGGTAAATTGCAAAATATAAAAACGTTTCTGCTGAGAATAGGGATGAATGGAAAAAGCGTGTGTTTGATGGGCGTAAAGCTCACGATGATGCCTGGTTCGCTGGTCTCGCAAACAAAAGGCAAAAACGACATCTAAACATGCATGTGCCAGTCTCCAATTCCGCCTTCGTTTGTAGAGCGTGCGGAAAGTCATGCCGCTCCCGTATCGGCTTATACAGCCATGAAAAATCTTGCCTCAGACACTGAATCGTCTGTCACAGACGTATTCGAGGCCAATGATAATGAAAAACGTTTCTCATACTATAATGTCGCTATAATTTATATTTAACATTAAGTTCGAGTTTTTCAGTCTACAAACATTTATTATGTAATTTCGCCATATGTCTGTCCGTCTGTATGCCCTGCCTAATTATATTCCTTGTTTATGTGTTTTCGAAATTCTGTTGGCTGTTTTATTTTTAAATCTAAGAAGATCATAGATTTTATAGATCAGTGAAGAAGATACAATAGATAGAGCCAAAACATACGGTAATGCGACACATACAAGTAGGCAGTAGTTCAGGCGAGCCCCAGAGCACACATTTGTACCCGTGTAATTATAACGTCGGGTGATTTTATGGGCAGTTCGTATGCATTCTGGCTTCGTGCCCACAGCGACGCCATACTTTCTGCGATGGAACGAAATAAGGGAGCTTGGAACTTGCTCTAGGCAAGATCATTCTATAGTGAGCTATAAGGTGGAATAAAACTTGTGAGCTTATGTTTTTCTGTAGTTTTTCATAGGTAAACCCGTTGAACAATCGCAACTCAGACGGTTTTGCCCCTTTGAAAAATCTGACAAGCCCGTGGAAAAAAAACAGTTTTGTTCAAGGATTGCATAATAAAATAAAATTGAAGTCTCCTACAAAATGTTTCTATTAGATGCTTTCGCATTAGCGAATGAATTTCCTCTTTTAACACAATGACATAGCTTTCGATTTCCTTTTTAATTACACCTAAATGAACTTATTTATCGACTATTTTTTTCAAAATTGGAAAGCATTCCAATAGTTTAGCAGTTTATGACGAGGTTTACACTGACTGTTAAACCAAAGCAATGCCAATGTAGAATTAATCACTTTTGTGTTATGATTCCCAATATCATAGAGTTGTAAGAATTCAACCATTCACGATATCGTGATGGATGAATGAAAATCTTTGATTCTTTCCGAATTGAAAATGCGATATATAACGAGCAATTTGTACCTCAATAATTTGCGAACAATTTCTGCGGCGTTTTATGACGAGGCTTACACGGAGTGAGACATTTAGGCGGAATTGTCGGCGTATATCACTCGCATTAGGAGCACCGCACATTGATTCAATTACCCATCTATCTTTGTTATGGCGCGGCCTTAAAACGAGGAGGAGACAGCCGGCCTTTTGGCTATCAGGGAGATGTAATAAATTTACAACAATAAAATAAAAATATATTCCTTATCTATTGCATTTCTTGTCATTTCCATTTTCTTTTTTTTTTTCAGTATACTTGCTGTGGTCGGAAATTAATTCATCAAATCAAAATATTGTGAGATTCGGTTTTACTTGTTTTCGAGTGGGACATCGGGTTGTCTAACTACCCGATGACCCCTGGTGTCAGAGTTTTTTGCAAATTATTAAGATTCAAAAGAACGAAAGAATCAAAGATGTTTGACAAACTACTTCGTGGCGCCGGGAGCCAAATTGATCCAAATTATCGCAGCAACAAAGAGTACTTTGTACGAGTAATATCTATAGAGTTAAATACAAAATGACACCATTATTTATGTTGGCAAGCAAGTCTCTTAAGTATTGCAGTACCTATCTAATATAAACTTTGCATCTATTGTTAGAATACAAACTTTACGACCCGATCACCATACAAGGAAAAATATGAACCGAGCGAAGGCGCGGTGTATGACGACAAAGGGAGTTTCCAACGGTTTTTATTTGTTTCCGATATTTTCTCCATGGCTCATATTACTTTATGTGCCTTTGTCTCCCAGAGCTCCCATACTGAACGTTTTTTACAGAAACAACCTCGTTGTCTGGTGCAGTTGCGGGCAATTTCATTTTTCTGTACGTTCCTGGTATTTGCGTCACAAAGAAAATTGGTTCACTTACACAGCACTTGTATTTCGTAAAACCTTTCTCTCCATAGTAAAGAGTATCATGTACTTTGCTTCAGAAAATCCTAAGAGATATTTAAGCAAGCGAAATAAAAATGAAGAAATCAACGTCTTAATCAAATGGCGTTTTATAAACTTGTAGGTACTAAAAGCGGGAAGTGGCTATAATATATTTCTACATCTAGAAAGACTTCATTCACAGTTGCTCTTAAAGTTTTTATTTTTATTACGAATTTGATTCCCAAGACCCATTCTACCTTTCTACCGGAGCTTTTTCCGAAGACATTAAAGTGTCGTAAAAAGCAAAATTCAATTATCGAGAGAGGGCGATTGACGAGATGGCGCAAATGGTACTCACCTATGTTAAGTGCTGAACAAAGACCAATTAGGGAATTGTACCGTCTTACAGGTAATCAGATTTTTCTTATAAAAATACCTTCTATGTTGTTCTAAGTCAAACACAATTGGGCCTAGTAAAAGAATACTAACCATAGCTAATCGCCCTAATAGTAAAGATGAAGTTTTCCTAGTATTACGTTTCATTTCTCCATGGCTCTAGTTTAAATTTTGTATGATTTTCATGAACCTTAAGCGTTTTTTTTATTTTACTATAATTCAGACCAAGTTTTTGGAACTCACCTTTTTGAATGATAGCTAGGTACCAATGTAAATTCGAATTTTGTCCTATCAATCATCGCGATTCTAAAAAATGTGTGTAAATAAACAAAAACCATTTATTTTTGGTATGAAAAAACTTTTATCGGCAATGCGTCATTTAAAAACTCGTAAATTCTAAAGTCAGTAGCTAAATGTAGCAGAAGGCCAGCCTGCCAAATGTGCTAATAAAACAAAACGTAGGCCTAAAAACAATTCCTTCGAACACACAGACCTTCAGACTGGGAAGTTATAAAAACTTAATCGCTATTGAAGTAAGTAAATGCCCTAAAAGCCTGGCAGACGCTTCATAATACGAACCTACAGGGGATTTATGCTTATAATGGAACTAGGTAAATGTAATAAAGCTTTTTCAGATCTTAGTAACTAAGAAAGAGATAAGTAGCTAAGACCTTTTAGTTAGTACGAAAGAAGTTAGAAGCGTCGCTTCGCTTCACACTTGCTTTCTACACAGGATGAAATTTTACTCGTGGCTGATAGCGAAAATGAAGTACAACGCATATTTCGACCTATGTCCCTTGAGGAAATTTGTACCTTATCACTAGACTGTACTGCATTTTCGCTATCGGTCACTATAATCATCCTCCAAATAGTTCGGTATAGGAATAACAGAAAATACAATAAATTTAATTATAATCATCAAAGTTTTTCCTTCATATATCATATCCCATACCTACTATCCCTAAGGGTCACAGTTCTAACGGATTGTGTTCTATTTTACGTCATATAAAGGTCATATACAATACTCAAAAGGTACCTATTTACTTCATGATACTAGGCGCCCAGCACGCCGTTTCCCTAATTTGTCATAATACTCACTCACATAGTATATTTCATGGTAAGTACATACATTTCGTCGTTTATAGCAAATCCTTCGTACCATGTCTTGTAATAAAACGAGAATTAAATTTTACGATGGCAAGGAAAGGACAGAAACGACAGAAAGGAGGTCGGACCTAATATTTCAACAGACGTATTTTTGCGGCTTGGTGAAAGACGAGTCAAATGATGACCTTTTCACTAAGCTTGTGCTGGCAACATCTGGCATTGGAATTGAAGTTTCTGCCGCGAAAATGGTAATATTCGTGGTGTCGAGATTAAATCACTGGGATAAGCCATGCGACAGTTTGCCGTTGAATCGCTCAATTGTATTTGCAAGATTCGTTTTTATTGTTTTGTGATTTGAAATAGGATCGGGATCAAAGTCACGATCAATATGGGTCTTTTGTCGATTCCTTGTCTCTCATGATGAGAGGAATGTAATTGTTCTGATTAGATGAATATTTTAAACATTGTGGCTTTGCAGGGTTCAGCAACACAGATACGATTAATGTACACCTGAATCATGCTATTTCATACGCGTCTGCCCAATCAAAAAAGTAACTGTAATGTTTTTTATTTCAGTTATCTCGTCTCGTTATAAAATAAAAAATCGACGATATTTCGGGCTGGCCCGCAACATTTAAATTTATCTTTGTCGACGTTACGTTATTTTAAACTAAAACAGCTTTTATCTATTGGTGTCATGACATGCTATGCCAGGACGATGCATCCATTTGATAAGCGAAAAATCGAGTTACCATTTAAGAGATCAAAATAAACTGGTACTAAATACAGATAATAAGAAAAACCAGTGAAGGTAGAAACACTGCTAATAGTACCTATTCATCGTCAAACACAATGCCGATCGTAAGCGTTTACTAAATTTATTGCTTCAGTAACCGTGATATTTTAATGAGATGTTCGATCATAACGGTAAAGAGACTTTCATTACATACTTTGAAATAAAATAAAGTACCTGCCGTAATAAGTAATCGAAAATCATTTAAATAAACCGATCAAGGTTTTATCATCCTTCTCTTCACTGTACTTAAATAGCTTTACTCCCTCAAGCGACTACATACATTGCAAATTTTTGGCTGGACATAAACACGACTAAGGCACTTGACATCCATTGCTGTTTATTTTTAGTGCTTCAAGCTAAAAACTTCTATCAAATGAAAGGAAATTTCGAATTTCCCATTCTAAAAACCGAAAAGCAAAAACTTGCGATGGCATTTGTACGGAGACACCGTTACACTTATTATGGTAGTTGCTACATCTCCTTGGAAGTAGATATTACAACCGCCATTCAATCGCGAAATTTAGAGTGCCTACATCCAATGCTACCCTTACACGGTTGCCAGTCCACCTGGTAAATGGTCAACTCAGCATGCCTATCGATATGCCAATAGTAATCGTGTTTATTTTGGCCTTGCCTTGGTAACTTCTTCTTCTTTGAGTGGAACTCCAAGTAACTAATCTTGGTATACAATGCTACACAATCACACATACTACTACAATCACGGTCTATTTAAATTCATCCTACTCTTTTTTTATGTTTGCAAACCTTAAAAACCTTATTGAATACACCCCTGTTCGTATAGTTTTGGCACGGGGTGGTATTATTATGTTACTGTTCGGTAGGATTTATGAGAGAATCGTGACGCCGTTCAATATTCCGTTCCGGGCAAGATAATATTCTATGAAAGTCGGTAGGTGAACGAGGAGTGTTTTTAAAACGTTTTTAGAGGAAATGTTGGGAAGAGATGCAAGTACCTTAGTTATAAACTATCTGTTCGTGCTATGTTCCTTACGTGCTCTCTCACTAGATGAATTTTCAATTTTGTGATAGTCAATGATTTTTGCTTTCGTTCGCTGGCGAGTCAGACAAGTACCTTAGTTATCGACTATCTTTTTGTGCTATATTTTTACCTGTTCTTACCAAAAGAATTTAAAATTTTGTGATAGTCCAATGATTTTCAAAATAGTTTTCGCTTGTTTGCCGGAGTTACAAAAACTTACGAGCTATTTTCCTGGAATAAACGTCAGTGTATTTTATGTACCTACGTTTGCATAGCAGGAAGTAGAGAATTTTATAAAGTATCGTAAAGTCCACATTGGATGATAAAAAAGTTATTAAAAGAGGTACGATGTCGGTATGGTGCATGACGGGACATCGCCGTTGTAAAATAAAAACTGAAATGCATTTTTCATAGTGCTTTTTGACACTGCAGTAGTAAAACGTAAATTTTAAAGGTACAAAAGCTTGCTTTGTGCACTTTCTTAAGGCGGGACCCACACGTAATATCCGTTGCTGCGCTAGTAGTGCAGCGTTTACGTATACGTCTGTCAAATGTGTACACTTAAAAACCAAAGTAAGAAACGAAACGAAAGTTTCTGCGCTGTGCAGTTTCAACGCAAGTTTATGCGTTGCGGTATTTCAAAGTTGATTTTTAGTATGCAAAATTGGAAATTTGAATGCCTCGGCCAGACGTATGCTTTAGCGCTGTACTAAAATAGACGTTAAGTGTGGGCTCCGCCTAACGCACAAACAAAAACTCATTTAAACACCGACAGGTAGTGAAATTAGACCAACCATACTATAAAAAATACTTAAGTAACTAGTTTTTTTGGTAGGTAGTTTGACCTGCCTACTAGTCACCTAAAATTAATACGTTTTTAAATGTGTATTGTATACTACCTACCTACCTACATTTTAATCTTCATTAGATTGACAAAAGGGCGGGTGGTTTCTTCGCAAATCTTTCTTATATTTGAAATTTTGCCTTTCTTATCTATTTTCTATCAAATTCAGCTTTCTTCGGTAATATCGCATAAAACGTTTTAATGTAAGAACCGCTTTATTTTCCCATCAATATCCCTTGTTGGCATAATGGGCTCTTTATTGATTTATTACAAGTATTCCCAACGAATATCGAGTGAGCCATTTGTCATCTTTAAACGCGTTGTAAGGATCTTCTCTTATGACTAAATATAGAGGAGGTCCAAAACTCTAAGTATAAGGAATATTTTGAACATAAGCACATTAAACGGAACAAAAAACAGGCATTTCTCAATATCAGTGTTAAAAACTAGTGCAATTGGATCCTTTAAATGAATGGGTGGGTTAATTGTTATTAACTGAAATAAGTTGACAAGACAGACTTCACCAAAAATACATTTACTTCACGGTAGACTTTTGATTTTTGGTAGACATTTGATTGAACTTATTGCGACTCCTAAAAAGACAATTTTTATGATGATAAAAAGATGAATAAAACTCGGCAAAATTGTTTCAAAAATTCCGATTACTTCCATACCAAACAATATAAATCTGACATAAATTATACCTACGAAATCGTAATATTTTGATCGAGAGTAACTACACTCTCTCTACTGTGATTGTGATACCTAATGGCTGGGTAAACTAAAATGAAAAGGGCGAAGGTTATACAATGTAAAGTCTACAGTCAAAGCGCCTAATGAAGAATATTTTAGATCATTCAACGGATTATTATGGAAGTATACCCTTTATTCATGTTTTTTACCTCGGTTCAAGGGCGGCCAGACATTAAAATAAAAATAAAAGAAAATTATTTTTACCGCTGCCGGGTTATGCCTGTCTGTATTTTTGCAAAATTCAATATTCACACAGCAAATAAAAGGTTTACAATTTTTTTACATAATTAATTCAAGTTAACGAGCGGCCAGGGCCAAATGGCTTATCCGGTTTTTAGTACCGGGCCGGATGAAATTCACGGCTGGAATCATCAGCGTTTAGCTCGCAAAAAACTGATGAATATTTTAATGTTCGCATGAATATAGCTTGGACTTTTTAAAAAGGTCAGAATTAAACACAACTGAAACAAAGGTTCATGAAAATATCTAATTGCTACCTTTACTGCTTTGAATAAAACTAAAAGAACAGAAAATCGTTTTTCGGTATGATCAAAAAATTCAAGAACGCTTTCGACACCATCAATCAGAAAATATTTTTTTGAATTACAATAAACAAAACCTAAAAAGGCTGGCAAAGATGGCAAATTATTAAAGAAAATCTGAGATCAAACAGTGCATATCAAATTCAATAGATATTTTTTCATGATTAAAAATATTAAATGGTGTTTACCAAGGTTCTTTATCTCTTCTTTTCTTACCTATCACTATTTGAACGTACGTATATATTGGTAAAAGTTTGCACAACGGAAAATAGGCTTAAATATGCAAAGTTCAAAACATTTTTGATTCATGGTGACGTCTGAAGATTATTTTCTTAAAAAGAAACCCTCTTCTTTATTGTTATTTCATTTCCTAAATCAGACTGAATATGATCCATTTTTAATCGAAAATAATTTAAAAATGTCGCAAACATTATACACCATTTCGGTGTCTTGAACAAATATAAAATTGTAACAAAGGGTCAAGAGGGATACCGCAATATCATCCGGTTAAGTTGGGCGCGAACCGAACAGGGTGAAGCCCAAAATGATACCACTCCGGGAACAAGCGTGCGGCGACCCTGTTTGCAGGGTTGCTGATCTCGAAAAAGGTTTATCTCTTTTTCACAGAACAAAACACTTTCTACTTAGTTAAGCAAAGCTCCGATGAGATCTCGAGTTATCCGTTTTTACTTATAGGATTATTGCCTTTAAAGATACTTTTTAGAGAGCCTGAAGATTTTATTATTTTTATTGTAAGGAAGGTAAAAGTAGTTAACAATTACCATTACATAGAGTAAGAAATAAATAGTAATTAAATATCGTCAATCCGTGTAAAATACCTACCATGTCGGAGTTTTGTGTTCATCTTTTAAATAACTTCTTCATATTAAAAATGGTTCAAGTTTGTTACCTACACATTGAAACAAAAATAGAATAAAAGTGCGATTTACTCGGCGCTGAAAGTGGTGCCAAAGATTTGGCACAATATTTTGCCAAGCACTGTAGTCTGAAAACACTTCTTATTGTTTTCATTCTTTAGCAAAGTTTTTTGTGTCTTTTATCCATCTTGAAACTTTAATTGGGTCGATTGCCCTACTTGGCTCCAAATGCGTACTTGAGAAATACAGTAAAGAAATATTACGTCTATATCTTTGTTTTATAAATCCCTTTTTTATGTAAGAGCATGGATGGTGCTTGTTATGGTTCAATTGCGAGCAGTTCCAGAGATATAGTCAGTCCGCTAATCTAAATTAAATATTGTTTTTTTATTGTTGCAGGTATAAAAATGGCTGTGAACGCAAACCCATTACAATCAAGCTAAAATATTAAATCAAACAAGAAAAGAAAAATGGCATAGAAATAGAAAAAGTATAAAGCCATAACAATGGCTTAGAAAACAGTAGAATAGATGAAATTAGAGAAAGATCCAAAAGAGGCCGAATAGGGAAATGGGTCCACAAAGGTGATATTCACTGAAAATGGCCACCGATAGACTGCCACTACATCTCTGTAACTCAATAAAACAGTACTGGCCAGAAATAGAAACAAAAATAAATCAAATCCAAAATCTTAGCCTATTCAATTTAAAACGAAATTTGTATTTAAATCTAGCAGTGATAGAAAAAGTGAAGTTAGTGTTGATGTTAGTGTTGTTGGTAACCCAGAACACGAGTGGAAATAGCTTTACTGGTAGCAGGAACTCTATGCTAAGAACTAGAGTTATCGGTACAAGGTACGGAAAGCTTCAGGGGGTGATACTGCCAATGGATCAGCATAAATATTTGAAACCAGTGGAAGCGTACCTAGGAGTTCCATACGCCACACCGCCTACAGGATCCAACAGGTATGTTTTATTCTATTTTATGCTCTGTCAGCTTGTTTATTCAACGCGCAGCTGGGTCACATGTTTCAATAGATAAGACAGACGCTGACTACGAGAGTCGACGTTGTGAAAAATTCACTGTTTGTACCACGAATTCGGTGAGAAGTCTGGCAGCTAGCGTGAAATGGACTTCCTGTTCAATCTTTGAGATCTGTTCGTGTGAATTGAATCAATATTTTTGGTTCCGATATACTTTTCAGATTTACCCACAGTTTTATTTTATTTGTTTCAAATTGCATCTTGATTTTGAAACAAATATATACCTAGGTATATATAAAAGACGTGGTAAGACGATACTACCAGAGGGTTGTAGACTACTACTATTACTACGTAAAGAAAGGAAGAATACTAGCATATCTTTCCACATATAAGCTAGACTAATGTATTTATTAACTAAATTTGTGTTTTTTTTTGACATTGTATGAAAAGACGAAAAAAAACGGGTATCTCGTTTTTTTAGGTTCCTGCAACGTTCCTTACATCTGGGTCTAGATAGCCCATGCATAAGTAAATAAAAGATTGTGTCTGTATTCTTTTTCTGAATTTCTCCGAAAATATTGATTCGAAACTAGTTGGGTAACAAACAATACCTATTGGGAGCTGCAACATTACGACATATGAAATTACCTGTTTTTTCTGAAGGTTCGCGCCAACTAGAGCTCCAGCCCCTTGGGACGACATCAAGACAGTTGACCAGATGGGGCCAGTCTGTCCGCAGCGATTACCAGATATCTCCAACGAAACCCTTGCGCTGGAGAGGATGCCCAAAGGCAGGCTGGAGTACTTGAGGAGGCTGTTACCAAGACTTAAAAACCAGAGCGAAGATTGCCTGTATATGAATATCTACACACCCGTGCAAGGTAAGGTCATACAGCAACTACATACCTACTGTTTGTTTTTAAAAGAGTAGAGTAGCTTTTAAACCATGTACTTAGTTGCTCAATGGTTGAATGATGATTTATCTACTAAATCGTCGAGGAGTTGGTATCCATAAAGAGGTCTCTCTATGATTCAAGTCTATTTCGGCCTTTCTTTTACGTATGTAATTCTGGCAGATTATTATTCAAACAGCATACAGGATAGACATCCGTGCAATTTACGGCCAATTGTAGGTTTTCAATCAAAGCCTAGTGTTATCTTTATACACAACTAGCGGCCCGCCCAGCGGTTTCACTCGCTGCTACTTACCTGTTTTCCCGTAGAAATGGGATCTTTGCCCGTAGTAAAAAGTCCATTAACCCATTCTAGCAGAAGTTACTCATCATGACCATGTACCAGCAGAGGCGGCCTGTCATGGCGAATTACTTTAACTTTGAAGCCATTACCGTATCTCTTATAGTTTTGATGGGATGCTGGTGGTCTACATCAGGCACTCCAGACCCTCGTGGCCATGTGCCAGTAGAAGCGGCCCGTCATGCTGAATAACTTTAACTTTGAAGCCATTACCGAGTCTAATAAAGTTTAGATGGGGTGCTGGTGGTCTACATCAGGTACTCCAGACCCTCGTGACCATGTGCGAGCAGAAGCGGCCCGTCATGCTGAACAACTTTAACTTTGAAGCAATTTCTGAATCTTTTATAGTTTAGATGAGATGCTGGTTGTCTACATCAGGTACTCCAGACCCTCGTGACCATGTGCCAGCAGAAGCAGCCTGTCGTGCTGAATAACTTTTACCTTGAAACGATTACCCTATCTCTTATAGTTTAGATGGGATGCTTGTGGTCTACATCAGGCACTCCAGATCCTCGATGACCATGTGCCAGCAGAAGCGGCCCGTCATGGTGAACAACTTTTTCTATGAAGCCATGACCGTATCTCTTATAGTTTATATGGGATGCTGGTGGTCTTCATTAGGTACTCCAGATCCTCGATTGCTGACCATGTCCGTCTTTTATATGATAGTAATATCAGTGCCAAAATTCGCGAGGATCGGTAAAGCGGTTTGGTAAATTGGGTAATATCTGCTTTATTTCCCCGTTTTCCTGCTGCTAACCGTTTTCCCGTAGGAATGAGGAATTTTCCCGTGGTAAAAAGTAGCCTATGTTACTCAGGGATGTTGTAGCTTTCTAATAGTGAAAGAATTTTGGAAATCGGTCCAGTAGTTTCGGAGTTTATCGATTACATACAAACAAACAAACAAACAAAAAAACAAAAAATCAAAAAAACAAACAAAGTTTTCCTCTTTATTATATTAGTGTAGATAGTGTAGATGACTGAATAATTCTTCTTAAATCAGTCTTACACAAAAACCTTGCTTTTTTAACCTGTCTTTGAATATCGTGTTGCCGAAGTCCATTAGCATAGCGTAACTGTCTACGTTTCCACCTCATGCATCTTTCAGTCGAGCGGTCCCGCATGTAAGTCAGCCCTGATCCCGTGTCGCGGTATCGTGCACGGCCGATTTGCTCGCTGTTATCGACTCTGTTGCGGAAGATATTGCGATATTTGCTCAGCCTATGTATATGTGTTGGTGAGGAAATTATGGAGCGAATATCTGGGTCGGTTCTAGCAAATTCAAACTAGGCAATAATATTAGGGAAAATTCATGCGGTTTTACTCGAATTAATCTATAATACTATATGACGTGGTGGCTTCTAGAGTTGACTGCCCTGAACTTACGTCCCAAGTAGGTCTTTGCGCGTGTACTACCCGTACGAGACATATGCGATCGCTGCGCGTCGGATTTGCACATACCAACTACGGCCAAAATTCAGTCCTACACAGAATCGTCAGCACCTACGAGAAAAAATTTAAAGACGCCGATATTTTCTTTTGCACTCGCAAGCAATTCATAGATTTCACACTGAAACGCTTACCTAGTTACGACTTCAAAACCCCTGATTTATGAATGAAGCACATCATATTACACACACACACTTCCACACACACATACACTCAAATACACACACACACACACACACCGTAAACTCGTATATGGGTTCCTTTATATCTTCCTTGTTTTTGTATTCGGAAGTTTTCTTTTAGTTTTGTAAGAAATTTGGCTTTATTATTAGTTATAAATCTACCCTTTTATAAAATTTAATATGACGAAATTCGTAATTGGCTATGTATATTTTTAAGTTGTATTGTAATATCAGTTTATGTGCTGTGAATTTTGCTAATATCAAATAAATAAAATAAATAAATAAATAATCAGTTTGCTATGTTTTTCTAAAAGGAATTTAAAATCCTTTTTCCATTTCTGTTTATCAATTGAAGAATAGATTGATTAATCTGTGCTAGTTTCCACTAGTAAAAACTTTATACATACCCATGTACAGAAATTTTGCAAATCCAATGCTTCTAGAAGGCTGTGAAACTTTCTATGCAAAAGTCTATTAACAAGCACAAACATAAAACCATGTGATTGTTAAATCAATACAAAATTACGACTTGATTTACATAGTTTCATTCTTAAGACTCAATAGTTTTGCTTTGTCCCACGAACTCATTCTTAAATGCAAAACTGGTATGCAATAACGTTCTATTTCAAAGGAAAAATGTTTCATTTCACATTTCTTAGCAATCTTTCCATTTTACTCTTTTTATGATTCGCTCAAATAGTTCAGGGTTTTAACTTTATGCGCAGTGCTTTGACAGTGGAACATGATGGGCGTTGTTGTAGTGAAATATTAGTGTTTTGAATACACGAAATGCATTTGCATGAGGCATGAAATCGTTGGTGTATTTGTGAACTGGCTGATAGTATCTGATCTGCGGTTTGGTTGACACGTAATTACTCATTGTGCTATAAATGGGTTTGTCACAGGACTGTGATAAATGGTGGCGTGATTGCCATTTCTGTCACTTTTGGCGTAGTATCAGCAGGCACATTAACCTACTCGATCAAGAGATCAATTTACACTGGTTATTCTTAGTAACTGTAAGAATAACCAATATAAGTTCATTTTTTTGAATAGGTATTTTGACGTCTTTTAAAACAGTAGAATTTTTTTAAACATTATAGGTAAAATAAATATGTGTTTTGTTTGTACTTATGCACAATTTACGAAAAAGTCTCTTAGAAAACATACAATCATCTTCAATAGAAAACAAACCTGTCCCACAACTTGATCACACTTCTATTCGCTCTCACACAGACTAAAATTTTAATCATCTCTTCAATGGAGTACCTCTTTACTTTAATCCTGGTAGGACGATAGTTTTCTTTGTCAGTTTCACAATGGTGTGTTGAGACCCTACTCAAACTGATGACAATTTGTTAGACGAGTGGTTCGAAACCATCTCGAGATTTCATTGATTTCTCAAGATGTTATTTTATCTGAGGAATATTTTACTATTGTGTAGTTTTCAATGTATTATATTTTAAAATTTCTACTATGGATAGGTAGGAAAAAGTAAATTAGTCACTAATATAATTTAATTACCTGCTACAACATCTGTAACCTTAAAATACTTTTTTCGGTTGTTAACTGTAGCTTATTAACCTAAATATCTAAATTTTTCATTTTAAATGAAAATAACTTATTTTGCTATTATATTGCTTCTCAGTGGAGTAATTTTCACTCATTTCTATAACCTGCTAATGTTTTAACCTCTTGAGATGTCACGACGCTAACTTTTTCTTTTATTTGCGCGAAGTATGTGCGTCGTGGTTTTTCTCTTCCTTTTTCCCTTCGACTTTCCCTTCAAAGACGTTCTTTGAAAATTTGTTATGTTAAAATGAGATTCAAAAAGTATAATTTTAGGTATTCTATTACACACCTCATATTTTACTTGTAATTTTAATGTTGTGATGTTTTATGCGAATATTTACCATAATATTTTACAAGACAACATTCACGTCTAACTACTAACTACTCTACATAAATAAAATAACCCTACACTACATCTCAACCCTGTTCATTGTTAACAATGTTGTAGGTACATGTTTCTGGGAAGATGTCCCTGTAATACCGTCTAGGAAACTTGGAAAATAGCGATGACTAAGCTCTCTCCTCGACTTAGTAAACTGGCTTGTTCACCGTTTAGGAAATTCACTATTTCAGGAAACTTTCCGATCTTGCTGAACAAAATGGCCTCCTATTTTTACCAAGAATGTAGGTATTGTTTAGATTAAATTTGACCTGTATAGTTGCATGATTTATTTTTAAAGCGATTTACATCTACAAATATTCGTTTAAGTATTTTTGTTAATACCTAAAAATGAAAATAAATATATTTATTTAAATTTTATTTCTTACTTTCTACTACATTTATTAAATTAATAAATAACAGAATTTTCACAGTAATTAAGTCTACCTATATTTTTTTTTAAAGTACGAGATAATAAAAGTGTGTCATTTACAAAATGTATTATATTGTTGAAAAGAAAAATAGAACACAACACTTAAACTTTATATTCTGACGAAGTTACCTAGCGTGGTTCTTTTAAAGGTATAACGTATAAGGATGTCACACGATATTAAGAAACTTTGACGACGTTTTGTGAGAGACTAGGTACCAGGTAGACGTAGACGTAAGTCCTAAGTACTTTAAACTCTACACACAAAGCGGCTTACGCAATTTAGTCAGTAGCTGAGTATGGCAAGGCTTGCAATGAAATGTCGACAACCTATTCTGTAAAATTGCTACCGTAAGCAATTTAAAAAAATTTATATATATATTATTCAGATCATGTTTTTTTCCAACAAATTTACTTAAATCTGTAATTAAACTTTGGTATTTTTAGTACTTTGCATTCAGCTACAGAATAATAGAGCAGTATTCTTTGCTTTGCAATTTATCCGTGCTCAAACGACAAAGTAGCAAAATGTAAACTACAAAAGCAGCCAAACGCTAGTTTATTAAGAAACTTATATCAACACCCATAATACTCGGTACAAACTGTAGCAAGACTTGTTTGTCTTATTCGTGACATCTTATATTTTATTCGTCGTTTTTAGTTTATGACTTTCGACTAAGTATCTAAGTTCTTGCACTGCAGTGCACTCAACCCCGGTGCTTGTGCTAAACTATACGGTGAGATGTTAAATTAAATACTTTCGTGTTATTACCCGCCTCGGGGGAGGATTTCAAAGTTTTGTAATAAGATTTGAATTAAACCTTAACAAGATCTTGTGCATTTTAAGACTCTTTGCAATACAAATACTGAAACATTTATGAACTTTATGGCTGTTTTGGAAAGTATTAGACTTTTGAAGTTGTATTGGATTAAATTGACATTTTTCCTTTTTTTTTTACTTTAATAACATTTTTTAATCTATTCATTTTGTGGCATGATTTTCATGATAATTATGTACCTGCGAAAAAAAAAACTGGCGTATTAGATTTTTTCCATACAACTTTAAAGTTGATTGACTCGGAAACTACAAAAAATCCCGGTACCTACATACAGGAGGTGATTCGGATACCTCCCAGTATAAGGTATTTATATTTTGTTTTTGGACGTCACTAATTGGGGCACCCGTACCCGTATATCGCACTAAATGTATGACGACGCAAACAACCATATGACGTAAGGTCGATAGGCTGGTACCCGGCAGGATGCTCGGGATTTTCGTCGGGATCCATATTGTAGTTCAGTTAAACACTGGTAACGTTTCAGATATGTAATCGGTTTCAAAAATTAACAAAATATCACTGATACGAGGTGATCTCGAGACGTCTTGTTATTTTCTGTGCAAAACCGCTTCGCGCTCGATTCACAATCCCGTTCTCAAAATACCCCCTTACGATCTTTATTGACGCCCACCGCTAAAATAACAACACGACTCGAGTAGGTACATTAAGAAATCAGCAGAGGGCGCACAGTGCGACTTGGATAATCAAAGTTCTTCAAATATGCTGAGATGTCGCTACTGTGCGCGGCGACGACACGGCCAACCTGACGCTTCACACGTCCTCGTGTGACGACGCATCACTTGTAGCGGCATCTGTAAAAGGAAAGGTCCGCACAATATCTTTCCAAGCGCTCGGCCAATCCTGGCCAAATAAACGATCTTCAATTCAAATTAACAAGAGGTTTCATTTAATAATCATAAGTCAAGCTATGGTTGCGTATGACACACTGTTATTCACTATCTATGTACAAAGCTCAGGTATTTTATAGTGTGTGTGAGTTAAACGTCCTATTTTTTAACAATCGTAACAGTCTATCGATGATGAACGACTATCAAACAAAGCAATAAGATAACGATTTAATATTTTTTTTTAAACGCCTGACAATTATGCTCCATCTGCCTGAAATGGTTTCTTTTTCTTTTAAGGTCTTTTTTGCTTGGAATCATTGTACAGTATCGTTTATTTGTTAGGTCTTTTTTTGTGTAGGTACGTCTTTTTTTAGGTCTTTTTTTTAAAGCAAACTGTGATTGAGTTTCATCCACTAAATAGGTCTTTTTTCATGAACATCTTTTTTTGTTTTAGGGCTTCGGGAGAAAATAGCTCAGGATATAGATTGACTACTGCCTTGCTCAACATTCGCATCATCTTCATTATCATAGTCATTGTCAGATTCGTCAATATCAAAGTACCGTTCGGGCATAGTCCGGAGACGGTCGTGGGCATATTTGTACGTACGGTTGCCAGTTAATGCCTTAAGAACGTATCGGTCGCCGTCCAAGACCTCAACTACACGAAAAGGGCCTTTATACTTGGGATCTAATTTCGTTTGATTCCGTTCCTCATTTTTCAACAAAACGAAATCACCAACTGAATAATTAACTACGTTCGCCTTAGTTTTATCGAATCGCGACTTGTCATACTTTGCACTCTTGTCCATGTTATCAACAGCGGCTGCTCGAACTTGATCAAGACTAACCTCCTGTTCATTATCATCGCATAACAAAATGTCTAAAGGCCTAGCAACACGTCCTATTAAAAGTTCCAGCGGACTTGATTTGGTGATTCTACTTTGGGAACAGTTGAGTGCCAATTGTACATCGGGAAGAGCTTCTTGCCATGACTGGTTAGTCGTTTCAGCAGCCGTAAGCATATTCTTTAGTGTGCTCATGATTCGCTCTACCTGTCCATTTGCACGGGAGCTACCGGTCGCTATCAAATGTAAATTGATCTTATGAGCGTCACAAAAGTCTTTATACTCGCGACTTGCAAAACAACGACCTTGATCGGCAATCACTCTTACTGGGGCACCGAACAAGGAAACAGCCTTCTTCATGGACCTAATACTACTAGCGGTATCGATATTATGAGTATGGTAGAGAAGCACGAATTTTGTGAAGGCGTCTATTAATACGAAAACGTATTCTTTCCTGTCGTTTTTACCGCTTAGCTTTCCGGTCGCATCGATATGCACAGTATGCCAGGGGATTGCCACCTTTGGGATGGGATGGAGTTCTGCATGAATTTTGCCTGAGTGACCTTTAGCTATTTTGCAAGTAACACAATTTTCTACAAATTTTCTGACGAACTTAGCCATATGCTCAAACCAATATAGGTCATAAATCTTTTCCAAGGTCTTCTCCCAACCCAAATGCATCAATCCACTGTGCACACTGCTAACTACAGACCATCTCAACGACCTGGGAAGAATAGGCAAACAACGTGTTCTACCATTTCGTTGAATCTTGCGATATAAAACACCTGATCTGGTTTCATATGTCCTGGCAACGTCGTCACCAAGTTCATTGTTCGCCAGATCAGAACGAAGCTTTGAAACTTCCGGGTCGCGTTCCTGTTCAGCAAGCAGCCAATTTCCAGATAATTCCGTAAGATTAATTTGTAACGGCTCTACCTTCTTAATTACTTTTTCAGGATCATCATTAGGTATTGGATTTCTAGAGAAAAAGTCAGCGTGACACATGCTTTTGCCGTCCTTGTGCACGATCTCAAAATCAAATGCCTGTAGGAAGGCCCACCAACGATGAACTCTTGGTGTCAAATCCAGTTTCTTTCGAGCTGCTTTTAGCGAGATGCAGTCAGTAACGACCGTGAATTTCCTGCCATGAAGGTAGTGTCTAAAATGTTTAACTGCATTGACGACCGCAAGTTTCCAATTCATATGAATGGTATCTCGACTCTGCGGTCGTGGTGCGCCTACTATAATAAGCTACTGCGTGCAGTTTGCCATCTACCCTTTGCATTAATACACCCCCGTAACCTACTGCACTCGCGTCCGTGTGCAGCTCTGTCTCGCGGTCGGCATCATAGATCGTCAAAAACGGCTCGCTTGTCAGTACCCCTATTATTTTCTGTCGAATAGCCTCATTCTCAGGAGTCCAAACTATTTTACCACTACCGGTAGTTAGCGCAAATAAAGGCGCCATGACTTCAGAAAACTTTGGCACGAACTGCCTAAAATAGGATGCTAATCCTATGAACTGGCGCAGCTGTGTAACGGTTTCAGGCGGTGGAAGGGCGGTTAAAGCTTGTATTTTTTTCGGATTTGGTCGAATTTCTCCCTGACTAACTTCATAACCTAGGTATTCAACTTTTTGTTTTAGGAACGAACATTTTTTAATGTTCAGGGAAAATCCTTTTTTTGTAAGCACATCCAGAACGATCTTCAGTCTTTCAAGCGCTTCTTCAGGTGTACTGGCTACTATAAGGACATCGTCCATATAAACTACGACGTAACTGTTAGCCAAATCACCTAAGGCTTCCATCATAGCGCGTTGAAACACTGAAGGGGCGTTTCGGAGGCCAAACGGCATAGCTAGGTATTCGAACTGTCCGTCAGGTGTAATAAACGAGGTGTATTCGACGGAATCAGGGTGAATAGGGATTTGATGAAATCCTGATGCCAAGTCCAATATTGAAAAGTAGTTGCCTCCATTTAAACGAGAAATCTGATCAGAGATTAACGGAAGAGGGAATCTATCAGGTAGAGTATTATCGTTTAGTTGCCTATAGTCCACACACATTCTATCAGAGCCATCTTTTTTCTTGACTAATAGTATGGGACTAGCAAAAGGGGACGAACTAGGACGAATAATGTTGGATTTTTGCAATTCGTCAACTTTTTCGCGCACAATTTGCCGTTCACTGGGGCTAAGCCTGTATGGACGTCTGTAAACAGTTTTACAGAGGTCTTTTAACCGTATTTGCATTGGGGTTGTATCCGCACGCGTTTTAGGTATACCGTCCGTAAAAGATTTTTCAAACATCTTTAGCGTAGCTAATAATTCTGTTTTTAACTCGGCTGTTACGTCAGTATCTAGTGTATTTATATCAAAATAACATGGTTCTGTTATTTCACACGAGTTCACTGCATTTACGCGAGAAAACTCTAACGAATCGCAACGCATATAAAACCCGAGACCTTGTGCTAAAATTTCGCGACCTATCATAATATCATGGCTTATTGTACTGTCTGGCAAAACGTGGAAAAGAATTTCTAAACTTATTCCTTGAATCTCAACATTTGCTAAGATTTGTACACGGCTATCTACGGACGCCTGATCTAATCCGAGCATCGTCACTACATTGTTCATTCTTTTACCGCAAAATTTACTCGCGGTAGTCTCTCTAATAAGGGAACATTCGGCTCCAGAATCATAAAAAAAGTTGTACTGCTCACCAGAGTGATTAAGTGTTCCTATTGGAGGCTTGACCGCGCAGAATTCCACCCGTTTCGCTGTTGTGGCTTGAGGTGCACCGGCGCTGCTGCCACTGGAATCCTGGCGACGCCTGGGACATGACGACGCATAGTGTCCAATACCCCGGCATTCGTAACAAGTGATAACTGGCGATTTAGTCTGCGTGTTTCTTGTCAGGTCAGGTTTTGAAGTCTCTGCCCGTGGTATTGTTGGTCGTACGTTGTTCCTGTTATCTTTATTGTAGATGCATTGTGATGTATGGTGCCCCATTCTTCGACAAGTGTAGCACTGTAAATTTCCACGACTTCGTTTAGCATCTGAGGCGTCACTTGGTCCAAAAGATGATTTTCTTTTCAAAAATGAAACAGCTTTAAGTTCTTGTTGAAGTTTCTTGCGATCAGTGATGTCCTGTGTGAATGACAGACGCTGGACACGAGGTTCAAACTGAGCGATGTGCGCCAAAACTGTAGAAACTGCAATTTCTTCCACATTTAAATCCTTCCATCTTGACATGAGTGATGTCATAAGAAATGCAGCATATGAGGATAGACATTCATTTTCTTTGGGCCTCGATCCACTTAAATTGATCAAAAATGCAGCCGAAGTTTCAGGACAGTCGTACCTTGAGATAAACAAGTCTTTGAAGTCGGACCACGTCATTCCATGAAAAGAAATTGTCGACAGCCAAACTGACGCTTTTCCTTTGAGTGCGCGACTTAAAGCCGTAATTAAGGGCGCGCCGTGCATCAGCTGGTCTTCAACGCACATGTCTGCAGTAGTAATCCAAGATTTCGCGTTGACCGCTTCGTTATCGGGATCGAAATCAGGAAATCGGATTTGCTGTGTCGCCGGCGTCTTCATGGCTTGAATAAGTGCCCTTATAGTTTGATTTTGCTGCTCCATCAGTAATTTCCAACGTAGTTCTTCGGAAGTCATTTCTCTGCGTGGTGCTCGTGGGACAGTCGGGTTGCTTTCCACTTCTGATGACGTAAGGTCGATAGGCTGGTACCCGGCAGGATGCTCGGGATTTTCCTCGGGATCCATATTGTAGCTCAGTTAAACACTGGTAACGTTTCAGATATGTAATCGGTTTCAAAAATTAACAAAATATCACTGAAACGAGGTGATCTCGAGACGTCTTGTTATTTTCTGTGCAAAACCGCTTCGCGCTCGATTGACAATCCCGTTCTCAAAATACCCCCTTACGATCTTTATTGACGCCCACCGCTAAAATAACAACACGACTCGAGTAGGTACATTAAGAAATCAGCAGAGGGCGCACAGTGCGACTTGGATAATCAAAGTTCTTCAAATATGCTGAGATGTCGCTACTGTGCGCGGCGACGACACATATATTAAACTTGATGTTTAAAAGATTAAATTTATGTTAGCATTGAAACAGACTACCCATGAAAATGCAGGCTCTCAACAAAAATTCACTCTGCACGGGCATTTTCTGAAAGAGAATACAATCGTAACAAAACTTGTGAAATGAATTCAGAACTTTACGTTTTTGGGAACTGAATGCTACTCAACTATGCAGAACATTGGGAAAGTATGCTAGTGTACTGTTACTGTTGCTATTTGGGTCGAAATGAGCATTGTAGGACTTTATTTTATACTTTACCTGGGCAGAGCTTTTGTTGAAGTATTCCCCTATGTTTTATAAGGTTCTCCGAATATCAAATTTAATTAGAGCAACATTTAATGAGAAGCCAAATATATGACCGCAGGTTGTTTTCAAATTAATTGCATTTTATACTTACCTAGGTATATAATTTTAGGTATAGCATATTTTACACAACAAACCAACTAGTAGGAATATAGAAACAGTTCACGTTTGAGGGATATTTTCGTTAGGTATTGTCTTTGACGAATACTGCCTGCTCTACCATTCGGTGATTCTGTTCTGCGACAGATGTGGCTAGCCTATTTTCGCTTCGGTTGCTACGTTTATGAACTATACATATGTATCCCTCACTTTGGTCTGCTGTTTGCCGGCAAACCTCATACCAGATTCTACAGGAGTTATGTTAGAACAGAGAGACTGAAAGATAGCAGCTTCCCAAACATTTTGTAGTTGCAAGAAGTGTTTAGATGGCATTTGCCAGTTATGAATAGCTTTTCCATTTTATACGCAGGTGTGGCAGTAGGTCACTAAAAAGGACTCGAGAAACTTTCTCCTCGGGACTCCCTTAGTGAGGCTGAAGTCGAGGCTGACAACCTGACTTTATAGATTAACACTTTTGCTGAAGCAGCCCTCAAATACTTAGTCATGGAATGAGTGACCATATTTATACGGCTGATAACGCTCTGCCTTTTTCGCAAGGGGTAGAGACCTGATAATGTGTTGTATGTAGGTTCAGATGGCAAATAAAGCCGACCCACCTTTTCAAAAGTCCCAACTAAGCACCCCACCTTTGTTTACTTATCTGAGTCGCGCATGGCAGATCTCGACGCCCCAGATAGAGTAGCGTTGGATGCAGTCCAACAGGGTGAAATATGTTCCACTCATTGAATACAAAAATGTTTTTATTGTTTTCGGAACATTGCAAGTTGAAAGTTTTTGCGTCGTTTTTTGGTAAAAACTGTAATTTACTTTTTTGGTAACTGTACTTCTATATTCTTATTTTCCTAATGCATGCGTCACGCAGCGCTAACAGCAACGGACGTAACGTGTTTTTTCCGTCTTATCAAACTAAAATAAAACCAAAAATATCAAACCGCTAGTTTGATTATAATATTAGGTACAGTTATTGTGATCGTCTATGCTCAAAAACAAACCATTTTGTTTTATGTGTGATGCCACGCTATGATTTATGATTTATTCTTATGTGTGTTTGTAACCACTTTGCTGTGTAGTGTACGTATGATGATAAATCAGTCCTTCCTTTTCCAAAATTGTTTATCTCATCATAGATCCAACAGTAAAAATACCTTTGCAGAATAAAATAACCTAGGCAGAGCAAGCAGATTGTGTCCGAACTGACTCTACTGATTTTCGTCTGGCTCACGTCCTTCGCGAAATATTACTACTATTCTGTAAGATTTTTCTTTTACAAAGTATGCCTAATACTAAAAAAAAAAATTGTTTGTTCTAGTTGGCCCGACCTTGCAAGCGAAGTACCCCGTGGTTATCTTCATTCACGGAGAATCCTTTGAGTGGAACTCAGGGAACGTGTACGACGGAGCAGTCCTGGCGAGCTATGCTGGACTGGTCGTCATTACCATCAACTATAGACTGGGTATTTTAGGTATGTACTAACACTGAGTAACTATTACTGTGTACAAAATCATTGGACATCGGTCTGATTTCTAAATCATCCATTGTTGGGCTAAGGCTTCTAGTTACTTATACTAGATTTTTCGGCCATATTTCAGCCACGATATTAATTTTATCTAACAGGTTTCTTGCCCACCGAATGTTTTACAAAACTATTTGCGAACACAATTTGGGTGCCATTTTAGGGCCGCTGGTATTTTCCTGGCTGAGTAAAATTCTTGCCCAAGCCCCTGAAGTGTACGTAGGTAGGTTTTAAAAGTTACCTAAGTAAAGATTTGTAATAAGTGTCATGTATTCCTGGTGATCGATTGATTTGTGGGTAACGATAAAACGAATGATACCGTGGAACTCTTCACAGTGTTGTAAAAATGTCTTTCATCTCAGCAGTATTACAGTAATGCATCAAACTCAAGCGATAAAATGTGGAAGGAATGAAGAACACACCAATTTTTCATTCCCTATATTGCGCAAGTAAAAGACAAAAGGTTTTGGCTCAGGTAAGATGAATGGTGCGAATGAGGCACTTTTGTTCCGAAGCAGAGGTACGAATATTAGCCTCTGGAGGTTTCGAGGATTCGCAGAATCAACACTCTTGTGTTTTATTACACGGATAGCAGGTTATTCACAGGCAAAATAACGTGCTCTTCTTGCATCGAAATACGAGTTGAAATGAAATACACCTTCCGGAAAGGTTGGAATTGGTTGAATATGACATCAAAGATTTTTCGTGCAAGTTGTCATATCCCATACTATCTAAAATTCCATATAATAAACTTAAGCACAGGGATACGAAATATAAAAAAGTAAAAAAAGATTGTAGGTAAGGAAAAAAGTAATTACCTAATTGTTGATACATAGTCTTCTAAATCTTTAGACAGATGTGGTGTCCGTTGTCGTTTAGGTATTTACATTCGTTTACGCTCTTTCTACCACACAAGGAATATGGGCGTGATTATGCATGTAATTAAATTACACTGAAAAAAATATTATGTATTGTAGAGCATTGTTTTTCATCCTCTCATTATAATAGAAAGCTTTTCCGTTCTGAGAAATACTAATGATGCCTTGGTAGATACTTACATATTATAAAACAATGTTGAAGATGGTGTTATCTATGTTTTGCGTAGGAAAAATAAACACTCGTTATACAAGCAGAAGCAAACTGCGAAGAAGAGTTCAAAACAAAATCAGCCGTAAAATTGTAGCAGTAAAGACTAATGTTTACTGAGCAGAATGTTTTAACTTGCCATCTAATTAGGCTAAGTGAGTTGCGAGTAGGGCTGTTAACTTTTTAAGTAATTGTCCTCAAGTATGTTTGTGATCTATTTTACTTACAACTCTATACTGAATAGTTTGAGAAGAGTTCTGATAACTAATCTAAATTACGTAGATAGGTTACTTACACTTACACGTAAAAATAAGTCAAGTTTTTTGGAAGCATCACGTAACACATTTTCCATCAGCACGTTACTTCGATACCTTGATCGAAAAAATAACCTGCTTACCTATATCAAATATATTTCCCCGAAATTTTATACTTCCGTAAGTAGGTACCTATTCTATCATCATAAAAAGCGCTCTCTCTTAAAAACGTCGATACCTGTGTTTGCCCGAAATATTACTTAATTTGCAAAGAGCCTACCCTTTTATGAGCGTATAAAGTGTTTTGGATCATCACATCAAAAATGTTCTGCTGGGTGTAAAAATTTATGAGTGTTGCCAGCCTTAGTCTTGATGAAAACAGCTCGGATCGAGCAACCCCTAATTAAATTGCAGCTCGAAGGAAAAATAGAATAAAAACTGAAACCTGTTTAATAACGCTCTTGGTCTTTAGTTTTTATTTCACTGCTTTCTGTTTATTCTGTTTGCTCTTTTTAAAAAAGTGCATACTTTAGCTCGTCCAGTTATCAGTTAAATGAACTGCGCTATTGCCGAGACTCTGAGCAGCTTTGAATGAACCGAGAAATCTAGATTATTCGACTTAATATTCTGTAGTTTGTCTCCTAGAAGTTTTTATTCTATGAAACCATTTGCTAATGACTCTATCACAGTCAGTCTTAATCACCTGTTAGATAAATGACTTAGGTTTTTAAAGTAATACTGTGTTTCCAAATCACTTATTTCTGCTTTCCAGTTACTGTATAAGCTCCAATAGTTACCGAATTTATTGGGTTTCCTCTCAAAGCACACAGCTCAGATATTTGAATTCATTGCCTGAGTTAGTTCCCGTTCACAACTAACTATAAACTAGTTAGGTTTCAAACTAACTATGAAACCTACTCAGTTTTGAAAATGCCAAAAAATAAATCACCATTTCGCTACTTCTACTTTCTATAAAACTTAGATAAGTGACTATGTATTTTGGCAAATATGCTGCTAAACTACGCGATGAAGTTTATTTATAAGCCCACTATTTTTGTCTATTCACCATTTTCCAGATTTTTTATTTTTATTTTTTCGCTGTTTTTTGTCATATTACTTCGTTTGCATCTGTCGTTTGCTGATGTAGTTACGTAATTGAAAGATTGAAATGAAATCCAAATGAAAAAATATTTTTAGAAAAAATATTGCTACTCTTTCAAAACAGAAATATGAAGAGCGGTCGTGATACTGAATAATCAAAGTCTTGCATATTTTATACGTGACTTCGAATTTGCTGAATCAAATCAGCTTTCACAAACTCGTCTTTTCGAGAATTCGTTTTTACTTAAACAGTACCAAACATAATTATAATTCTAACATTTGTCATCATCAGCAAAAATGTAAATATTGATGGGGAAAATATTTTCAAACCATGATTTATTATCTGTATTTTTTTCGTATTTTCCTTTTTTTACATCGAATTCGTGCAAGATGGTGCTCTTAAATGGGTCGAACATCGCACACTTTTTGGTATAAGGAAACCAACTTTATCGAGGGTAACTGGTTCAGTTATTCAGACTGATTTATCCCTTGTTTCCATCAGCTTTTCTATTCTGTTAACATAATTTTAAAAAGCTTCTTGTCTAGAATTCTAGATGAATAGAATATTCTTTGTTGTCAGGTTTTTTAAATGCCAACCCGATACCCCACCTGAAGGCGCGAGTCGCCAACTATGGTCTGATGGATCAGATCGCAGCGCTGCACTGGGTCCAACAAAATATCGCGCTGTTTGGAGGTGACGCTGGCAATGTCACCATGCTGGGCCATGGGTCCGGAGCTGCTTGTATTAATTTTCTTATGATCTCACCAACCGTCATGCCCAGTAAGTATTTCCAAAGACAGTAATAAGCCTCAAATTTTTCCCTTTACGCAGATTTTTAATAAAAACGATTATTTTCAGGCCTTTTCCACCGAGCTATCCTTTTATCAGGCTCAGCGTTGAGCTCTTGGGCATTAGTAGAAGACCCTGTTAGCTATTCCGTCCAACTAGCCAAACAATCCAACTGCACTCTTCCTGATGACATCGTAAAAGACCACGAACTTATCGTCGACTGCTTACGAGAAGTACCTTTGGAAGAGCTCATGTCAGCCGAAATCCAAACCCCAAGCTACTTGACGGCGTTCGGGCCTTCAGTTGACGGAGTCGTAGTAAAGACGGATTATGCAAAAGAGCTGCTTACCTATTTCATCCCCAACGACCTTCAGGGATTTACTAGTGTATCTGGAGTGAACAATATAAAAGCAGACAAAAGAAGTGGCGATAGAATCTTTGGAATAAGAGGAGGACAGAACAAATACGATCTCTTATTTGGAGTAGTGACTAGTGAGGCCCTTTGGAAATTCTCAGCTCAAGACATTCAGAATGGGTTCGAAGGAGAGCGGAGGGATAAAATAATAAGGTAGGGTCCATGTTTATTCAGTAAATTGGTGTTTGGCGACCGTCAGTAACAACGTTCTAACAAAATAGATACTATGTGTAAGCGACCGATCGTCTAGCGACGAGTAAAGGACCTGTTTATCAGCCATCCAACATATATTTTCTAGTAGTAATGAATATTATTTGTAGATGAAAAATATTGTTGTGATCCCTTCAATCAAAAGTTATCTCGTAGGTTAATATAATCGAATTTGGTAGTGCCTGTAATACTGTTTCAGTCGACATATTGCCAAATTCAATCCGCAGCGTTAACCCAAGATGGATCGATTGCGGTGATGGCCCGTGAAATTTGATTTGCATTTCAAATCCTGAAACTAAGTGGCGATTTTGCTCACACCGTGAAATTTATTTATTGGGGCATCAAACAAAGCTATTTTGAGTGCAAATACGTGATATATTGCTTCGAACGAAATATAAATTACATCGAAATCGCTTTTCGCTTTTATTCATACTGCATTGAGAGCTCTTATAATACGAGTGGCAATGAATATCTGATTGGCATCGGATGGTGCCGATAACATTCAGCGTGAGCTGTTGATTATTCAAACTGTCATATTACGAATGAGTAACGTTTCTGTTTGTTACAGGACCTACGTCAGGAATGCCTACACATATCATTTGAGCGAAATTTTCTTTACCATTGTGAATGAATACACGGACTGGGAGAGGACCGTTCAAGTAAGTGCTACCAACTTTGACAAAAGTAAATTAAGTACCTTTCCTAGGTTGCTGGTAGAACTCCTAGGTAAAATTATGTTTCTCAGGTTTCTTCGGTGCAACAGACTTTTTGGTTTAACAGTCTTTCAGACCTGCATCAGACTTTTATGTATAGTATCGTATTCTAAGAATGATTCTTGTCAAAAATCTACTAAGATACGGAATAATAACTTTCTGCACGCGATCTTCTGTCAGCCACGTGTCATTTATTGTTTTCGCTTACGAATGCCAACAGATCGCGCGCAGACAAAAATATGAATGGAATAAAGGGAAACCACTATGTTACCCTATTAATATGTTTCCTTGATGATGGCATTATACCTAACTAGTATTGAAGATGCAGATGCTAAAAGTCTAGTAAAGTGAATTCTAAAGCTAAAGGCACTAAAGTCACTTGGTTAAGTAGTGAAAATAGCATAGTGTGAGCTTCTATTATTCCCTAAGTTATTCCTGACAACAGTGAAAGTTTGCGACAGCTCTAACACATTTTAAAAGTACAAATGAATATTAATATTTGGGCTAAAGTCATTAGCGATCAGCAAACCAACATCAAAAATAAAGAATCCGATTACATTCACTCAAGGGAAATCTAAAGGAGTCAGCCGCCGAGTTTGAGCAAAACAAGGCAAAAACCAAGAAATAAAAGATGCATTTTTAATTTAGGTTACCGCGAAACGAAACCACAACATGAAAAAGTAAGAATATGCAAAATTGGATTTCCGTGTAACGTGAAATTCGTAGGCTGATATTACATTGGCATATGTTTCGCAGCTCTTTTACGTCGTGCTGTCATTTTTATTGGACAGATGTACGAATTACTTAAAACTTTAAAATTAATAAATACTTAGCAGTCCTTTTCACCCAATAAAATGACGATCTTTTATATCTCACTGTAATTAATTGTAGGTATGTAGGTATATTAATTTGACGATAAATGTATGAATTAAACTAGGCTAATTAATATGGCAATGTCGAAGTACCATTTCCTCCAGTATTCTAGTCTCATGTTCCTAATGTAGGAGAGTATTATGCCTAGTTCCTACGACTTTTGGTATCATGATGACTTGGCAGTTGGTGCCACCCGCCAGGCGCCGCGGCTGCCAAGCACTGCCAAATTCCCTTTGTTTCCAACTCCTAGCTCCATATAGGTCCTATATAGTTGGTATTATATTCATTGAATAAGTTTAGCTTCAGAACTCCTAGCTGCAGAAGTTCTGATATTAGGTTTTTGTCTGGATTGTTCGCAACTAGTTAATACTTTCGTAAGACAACTGAAAAGTAAATTTGAAGATTTGTTCTAGCAAATGTTACTTTGAGTACAAATAACAGGTGTTACAATTACAACTAAGATTAGCTTTTGAATTAAATTTAATTTCTTTAGTGTTTTGAAGAACTATCTAAAGGTCGTAGAGCTTTTATGACTTCTTCATGTCTGAGAATGTTCCGTGGGCAGATTTACAAATCCGTTATCATCGATTACAACCAATATTATATTGGATCAAACACTTTCTCGCGGAAAAGAAAGAGACTTTCCTTTGATGTTCCCGGATCATTTGTGTCACATTTATTAATATTTTTTTCCTGTTTGTAGCATCCAATAAATACGAGAGACGCAGCCGTACTCGCGATATCTGATGCTCAATACGTGGCGCCTCTGGTACAAACTGGTGACTTCTTGAGCGTGGCCAAGAGCTCCCCGGACTCCGGACCCAACACATTCTTCTACGTATTTGATTATCAAACTAAAGATGGAGATTATCCTCAGGTGAGTAAAGTTTTTCCGTGTGATGCCGGCTTAGAATAACATCCATGTGGATGTCATAATAAGCGACTAAAGGACTCGAGAGTTTCATGTGTGGGCAGCAGGTCTTCCATTGAATATGTTGAAAAAGCATTGCACTGCATTTAATTTCATCTTACAAGTTTGTCAAATATGAAAAGCACTCGCTATGTCCAACTATGGACTGTTGTGTCTGCTGATGTTAGATGATGTAATTTGTTTATACTACCACTAAGTAGAATATGTTCTAACTAACAACATTTTGGAAGACGTTAAAAGTGCTATTAGTCTGAAAAACAAAGACATTTAACGGTCAATTTACTGGCTTCAATTGAGTGTTTGTCTTTTTCCTTTTATCTTCCTTAGTTAATGGAGCATGAAAAAAATATAGGCCTAACTCCACCTGTGCTAAGTTTGCTCAAAACATCGTTACTTTTGTCCCCTAATCCTTAATCGATTCAAGCGTAACTCTTAACTTATTAGGTTTCTTGTTACTTTCTTTTATAGCTTATAACAAAAGTACGCCTTCATAATGAACATTTGCCTTCCCTCTTACAAAAAATATAATTGAAAAGTTTCCAACTGTAGCTACCGGCAATCTTACCTGACTTTCCGGTCAGTACGCTTGAATAGTTCACAGAACTGTGATTCACTCACGCGTTACACGACAGATGCTACACTTTCAATTTATTTCCTCTCCCTTTCCTTTATGGGTGGTTCTACGAAGTGGCAAATAAAAATAAATAAATTAAAAATTGTACTTTTATTAAGTTTTTTTAGCTTAAAGTACATGTTGGTGTCATACTAACTTTACAAAAATAGTATTACAGATCAATATTCAAAATTAATCGATAAAAATTAAATTTTCACTTTTTGTACGTCGACAGACGTGACACACATGGCGACAGAAGTGATGAATATCACATGTTTAAACATAAACAAAATCGGTACATAAGTAAAAAGTAGTTCTAAACTTTAATTAAACATTATAAGTCATAATGTTTTCAAGTCAACCGGTATCCGACTACTAAATTTCAGTTAAAAAAATATACCAAGAAATGTCGACAGAACTGACATCACTTATGTCGACAATAATAAAAAAAAATCTTCGTCGGGTGATGACGATAACATTCTTAGTCGATGATAGACCTTAATTAGTAAAGCGTTATCATCGCTAATGAGAAAGCCCTAACCCAAAATATTTTCACTTTTCTGTTATTCTGATTGAATTATTTGGTGTTCACTCTGTTGGTTTTGGGATGTTGTCGTGGTGTCTACCTATCATCAGTAATATCACCGTCGCTTCAAAAGCACATTTTATAAAACCAAAAAACCTGGGAATTCTTGTAAAAATAATGTGGTAAGCAGTAAGCAACAGATAACTAAATCTAGTGATTGTCTTGAAGCCTGTGCTTTGGTGGAACTGATTACGAGTTTTTTGGAGAATATTGTTCACCTTTGAATAAAATCTGGAGAAACTATGCGAGATAGTTGGTGGAAATAAAGAGCAAAGTTATTAATGTCACAAATTATGTATTTTTTACGACGATAAACCTTTATTTTATAGTGGAAAGTCATAGGTGATGATCCCAAAAAATACTAACGATTTAAGCTACGGGATTGATGAATTCACCTTTAAGCAGTTTATTAAAGACAATTAGTTAAAAAAATTAAAAACTTTTTTATATATTACCGTGCAATTACCCAAAAAAGTCACTTCTGTCACCAAATATCACTTCTGTCGACAACTTTGTCAACAGGAGTGACGTCGACAGATGTGAGAAATTTTACAATACCGTCACAAAAACAATAAAATACTGAGTTTATATTGAATTCAATCAGTTTTAGAATAAATATCAACGTTTCAAACAAGGCTCAACTCACGAATTATTTTTAATCCGTTCCTTATCTTTTGTATATCCAATTTAGAAGTGACTCGTTAACTTTGACATGGCTGTAGAACTAGTTCTCAAATCATTTTTGGGTTACAATTTAACGCTCAAACGCAATTTTTTGCATTTGTCCTAACAAATGACTATAGTATTGCCATTTTAATCTAAATAAATTATTAAAATTATCAAAACTCTTAATTTGAGAGTTAATTTTTGAACTGTCGACAGAAGTGACAAGATTTTTATAACGTTTGTAGAATCACTTGTAAATTCTTTTGTTCTGGCCATAATTTTTTGTTATTTTAGAAGTGATAAGTTAAGGATATAGAAGTTAATTATCGAGGATCTGTGGTGTCATAATTATATAAGTTAATTTTATAATTGCTGCTAAACCTTAGCCGGGCTCACGCGAACAGTCGACAGGACGTAACATGTCACGTACTGTTGACAAAAAAAATCGGCTAAATTATTACATTATTGGTTCATATTGTCGGCTGTCATGTAGAATAAGTAGCCATTTCAAACGTTAACAAAAAGTGCCCTTCTGCAAGCGATACTTTTCAATTTATAAGTCGCGAACACAAATTTCGTTGTTCTGTAGAATGACCCTTATACAGCTGTTTCGCAAACCATCTAGGTAGAGGTAGACCAATTTTATCCAAAAATGACATGTTTTTAAACAAAGTCTATCTTCGTAGATAATGAGATGTCTTTGAAATATGATCTTTCAAAAGTTGTAGCTTTGAACACAGTTGGACAAATTCTACAATTTCTATTCCTTCTGTCTAATCGCTTGTCTGTGGCAAAGTCCTATATATAGGACGCCACAGAGTAGGCTTCCTACCTATAAAAAATGGCGCCACAGAGGAGAGGATAAACAGCTGTTTCAAACCTATAGACCTAACTTCAGAAACCTAAGATGTGTAAACTTTAATTTATACACAGCCTTGAAGCTAAAATCTAACTTCAGAATATGTCTTTAAAGAAAACTGTAGTTTTATTACTTAACTTTCTGGTCCTGAATAGGTTACAAAACATTCACTCACACATTTCAGGACAGTTTTTGTTTTCTTTCCCTTCTCTTTATACAGCTGTTTCACAAAAACACTGTACAATAGACCAATTCATTTCCAAAAAGTCTCTTAACTAAAGTAAATGTGTTTTTAGCGAATGGGTTCGGTGCACGGGGAAGAGCTGCCGTATTTATTCGGCGCCCCGCTCGTGGATGGCCTCGGGCACTTTCCCAAAAACTACACCAAATCTGAGGTTGCTCTCGCCGAGGCGTTCATACTGTACGTCGCTAATTTTGTAAGGACTGGGTGAGTACTGAATAGAAACTAAAAATGCTTTTTATAAAGTGTGACATGAGCAAATATTTTAGGGGGTGAAATTACTCATGAAACTCAACTGTTGTTGCGATCCACACATTTTTTACGCACTTGCATGTAAAATCAGATGGCATAAATATGACATTAAGAATTTGCGAATTGTAAAACATCTCCAAAAGTACCTTAAGCACGGCCGAATACGCCACACTTGACAACTGTCAAACTCATACTATAAAACATGTACATAAAGAAAATTAAGTGTGTAGGTGTGTGTCATACATAACATTTACATGATTTTGACAGCTGTGAAATATGACCTATTCAAAACGCCGTACTGTATATAATGCAGGTATCAAAATCTGGTTCTAATTGTACTCCATTAAGTTGTAACCCTAACAAAATAGAGACAGAATATCTCAATAATAAACAATACGAGTTCACCTGGTATGATTTTTCTACCTTTTATGAAAACCAACATTACTCTTCTCTAAACTCGTTATTTATTTTGAGATCCGCAACAAAGAAGCGTTAATAAATCTACAAAAGAATTCTCGCTGCCTTTTGGTGAAACGAAAGCCCTTAATACCACTTTGACAGTTGATGTCCAAGAAAAAGAACAATTTCACACAGTTTCCGGGCTTCACGTTAACTTTTGATGTTATTTACCCTGTAGTTTTCATTCAGGATATTTTGCAGCGAAAAATATGTATAAAACATTTTTCGCCTTTTACAGACTCGTTTTAACTTTAACGTGAGTTAATATTTACAGTACTATTATATCACAACAAATATTCACGGTATTATGTTCGTCATACATTTTCAATTAAAAAATCTTTTTGTGCAAAGGACAACATTTAACTTATATGCAGTAATAGGGCAACCTTCCATTTTGACAATTTGTCATCAACCACACGAAAATAAAGCTTGAATGAAGAAATGATAAAGGCAACGACACGTCTGGCAACATTTTCCAGTTTAAAGTAATAAATAACTTGAAGGTTTGTTCAGTAAATCAAACGGTATCAAATGGGTTTATTGGAATAGAATCTAATATTTCAGCAGCGCCTTAGCTCGACCAGCTGCGAAGTAAACTTGTTGTGAGCAATAACTTCTGCTGGGCCCAACAGGGCGTAACATGAAACCAGCCGTTAGGAGTTCTCACATTTTAAACATTAAAATCTCAGTTCTGATAACTTTGTCAATTGCAATTATTCTCTTGAATGGAAAGGATGCTCGGCTTAATTAAATCATCTCCAAGCAGAGGCTGTTTATCGAGTAAAATTATTTTATAAAATAAACTCTATTTCAGAGAGATCATAGTAGATAACAGCTGTTTTTGCAGTTGTATTAACCAAAATGTCAGTAGTAAAACTAGCTACAACCTTGCTGGTGCATTGGCAGGCCAGTTTCAGCTACATATTGATAGAAAATGATTAGCTAACAATAAGTGCAAGGTTTTACTACTCTAAATCCTATGTTCTTAGGAAGATTTGAAGAACTCTGACTTAGTTTCGGCTAGTAAAGCCGAGTGCTGCCATAGCAAAATATGTTGCAAAATATGCCTACAGCTGCAACTGCGATACCAAAACAAAGTTATCCGGGCAATAATTTTCGCCGAGCAAACAAGGCGGAACCGGAAGGCGGCCGTTAGCGACTGTTCAGATATTTCGCATTCACCGACTCGCGAAAAATAATGATACCCCCCCCCGTTTTGTTGCCAGCCGTATTGTGGAAAACAAAAATATCTACGGCGTGATGAAAATCATGAACAAAATATGAGCCTAAGACATTGTAATGAGCTTTTGAATAGGATGTTAATTCCTCAAAAAATATTCTTGTACATACGTACTTACTTACCAACAATATTTTTTTTCGAAACAGACTATTGATTATTAGATTTCTGAGTTTTTTTAAAAACTACTTACAGCAACCTAATTCGATGTTTTTGTTGTCAGGAATCCCAATGAAGCACAAAGGCAAGAATCCGTGCTGCCAATATCGAGGGAGAGGAATCGATACAAGAGCATAGTGTGGGACGAATACGACACGCTACATCAGAAATACTTGGAAATCGGTGAGTAATTTGCTCTACAAAATAACTGTTTGCTCACCAATTCCAACCAAATTGAAAATGTTACGAGAAACGATTTAATTCAGTTAGGGTCGCACGTATCAATTTGGAAGCTGATAACGTTTGCACAGATTTAATCTACCCAACCCTTTTCAAATGCAAAAATTGTATTCCAGGAATGAAGCCACGCATGAAAAACCACTACCGAGCCCATCAGCTGTCCGTGTGGTTGCGGCTGATCCCCGAAATCCACAGAGCCGGGATGAAGGACGTTGTCGCGAAACACAACCTTTTCCGAAACCACAACGACCCAGAACTCTACGACGGATTGGTCCGGCCCGACCCACTCACCAGGGTGAACTATTACGATCCAACTCTTGAATTATATCGCAAACCCTACAACGTTACCCTCGATATGCCGTCAACCACAATGGACACGTACGTTACAACTTGTATTAGTGTCATATCGGCCCGGCCGGGATCCGCCGTGACACACAACACACAACAAAACAATACTGCCAATACGCAGGATATTGCAAATATGGAAGTTGCTGGCTACACTGCCTACTCGACAGCTTTAAGCGTCACTATAGCTATAGGATGTTCTTTACTAATTCTTAATGTTTTGATTTTCGCTGGAGTCTACTATCAGAGAGACAAGACTCGATTGCAAGTGAAAGCGCTACAGCAACAACAGAAGAGAAACCACAATTCAACTTTTGACAGCGTATCATCGAAACACCCTCACTATTTCGTTGGACATTCTCAAAGTTCAAGCACAATCGTCGACATAGATCATCAAGATAAGAATGCAATCATAGCAATGACGAATAGAGTTCCGCATTTTCCCAACCAAAACTGTCCGAATGTGTGTCATACGGGAATTCAAATGTCGAATTTATCCCAGAAAGCGAGTCCGCCGAATCAGAGAGATCGATGTACGACGCTGCCGAGAAAAGTGGGTTTCAGTAATTACCAGCAGCAGAACCAGATATGCAACGCGTCAAACTGTATGACGTTGCCGAAGAACGCGACGTTTATGAGTACGAGCAACTTGCCGGATGTACAGGCGCAGACGGGGCAGGGGCAGGGGCCGGGGAACGGGACGCTCCCTCCCCCCGCCTCCCCCCCGCAACACTTCAACCAGAAATCCAGAGTCCCGCAAGCAGCAATGTCCGAAATGAACGTATGAGAAATGGAGGATATTTACAATTATGTGTAAAGTGATAGCAGTGAAACGGACACTCAGTGAATCACTGGACAGAAGCATAGTTGTAAATATCGGATCGTGAATGTATAAAGTGTAATGTTATTACCATTATTAAACTACAGGTAATGTTTTAAGGTCACTAGTAAAATAATAAGTAATTTAATTGTATAATAATACTTGGTTTTAAGTATGTAAATAGTTATGTTTCCATTATAAATTGGGAAAGGGGATAGTAAATTATCTTTAATACCCAAGTTTAAGACGTTTTCCAAACATAACAATAAATTCTCAGACTCCTAAAATCTTATTAAAATTAACATTGGTTCAAACACAACAATACCTACAATTAAATAGTAACAGAACCAAAACTACCTAACTAAATTATAAATAGGTCAGTTATGAATACCTTGCCTAACTAAAATGACAGCAAGAAATTATAAATAAGTAGGTACCTACTTACTTTATGTACTTTATTACATCTAGTCATTTACATTAACCTTATAGCCATTGAAAATGGCACAAAGATACTGTAAATAAATTAGGATCTTAAAGACTGTATAAATTGTAAAACAACAATGACGGTATGACAAGGACGTATAACTTTTAGTATGAATGTTGGTTATTTTATTTTTTTTATTATCCCTCTCGCCTAAAGTGCTACGAGACTGCTACGTGATGGCTACGAGCTTCCCGCTACAGTGTTTGTGCTGTGCTACGCATAGTAACAAACATCAAACACAATATTGACAGTAATGTACTATTTCTATCTGTATTTGTTGCATGAAAATATTAATTTTGACAGTTTTCTACGGTTTAAAACGAAAGTTCTTGTCATATTTGTCAATTATTAGAGTAAAATTATTGCTACATTAATTAATTACCTATGTTCTAAAATTTCATCAGTGTAATAATTTCGCTTCCTAAATCTTGTTTTTCATTTAAAACTTCCCAGTGTACTTCTATGCTCGTAAAATCTGTATTATTATATTTTTATTGAAATGGTAAACGTATTTCATTCTCTTTTTCTATTTATAACAATTTGCCTATGTTTTAAGAACAATTTGCTGAGCTAAATTAAAATTTGAACATCGAATGAGCACTGAATATAACTGTATCTCTATACTCTTCTACCCTATTTTTGTGATATAAATATTATAATTGTTATATATCTTACTGTTTGTTTTAACTGTACTTATTCTATAAGATGTACCTACTTACTTTGTTTTTGTATAATAAATATTTCGAATTATCAAAACTATGTTGAAAATTTATAAGATAACAAGTTATCTAACCGTTACAAAATCTTATGACAAGTATCAAAATAAAAAAGAATAAGACAGAATAAAATTCGTGAAAATAAATTTGTTTTATTTCATTAATCTTGACTTTACCATAAATCATAACCAAATCATTTGAACATAATTAAGTATGAGTAGGTTATGTGCGAAGTTTTAGCTAAAACTTTAGTAAAGCTATTATTGGTTGAAACCTGTTTAATTCACTCAAAGATTTTATTCACATGTTGCTTTGCCTACCTTTGTTATTCATAAATTTGACGTTACTCTTTTAAATAACTACCTTTTACTACCTAAAACTGCGTAATTTTTCACGTTTTCTGAATAATTTTATATTTCGAAGCTGAGTGGCAGTCTAAGTTGTTTTCAACATTTTAGTAGCTTTTAGTCAACTCCGGCAAATATAAAAGGTTCGGAAAAAGCTCAAGCAAAAAATATAAAAAGCGTCCACTTCCTTTTGAAAGCTCAGAAGCTTTATGCCAAAGGATTCTAAGCACCTTCTTATAGCTCAACACCTTTGACAAAGTTATCTCTGCCATCTTTTTCATTGGCGGGTTGTCCATCTTTTTATTTTTAACCACGGCTATTTCAAACTTTTAGAAGAAAAACGAACAATAGAGGTGAAAATGTACTCTTATCAGTGTGCTCTTTTCATGTCGCACCTTTTGCGATATTTCATTGAATTATGTACCTACTTATATCTAGTAAAAGTAGGCTGGGTAGTCTGAAAATCATTTGTATCAGATTAGATTTCCAGAATTTTCGTATCTTAATAGTAAAAGTAATATTCGAAATGAAAACTTGCAGTGCTTCTACTGATTTCATATTTCTACAGTACGTCAAATTTATTTTATTTGTATCTAACAGAAGATAGTTCATTGCGATAATGTTAACGTTCAATAAATACAAATAAAACATTCACTTGATGCACTTACGCTATCGTCGTACAAAAATATCAAAGACACTTTATCATGCAGCTAGCAGCCCAGTAAGTATTTTCGTACTAATCTTCCAAATATGGGTATGTAAAAAAATTAAAAGAATCTAAGAAAATTAAGGCGGCGAGAGAGAGAGAGAGAGAGGCGTACCTATAATTTACTCAGAAGGTAGGTATCATAGTTCCATGTATAATAATATCACACGTTTCATGCATCATCACAGTCCTCGTATAATATCAAATCAAATTAAGTTTCACGGATAGACTTTCGGGTCTGCTGACCCAAATTACAGACCCTCGCGCAAACTGGAGGGCCCTCGGCGTCGCCACACAGCGTGTGCATCTATCAGTAGGGTTGCCTACTACAGAATGAATTGGTAAGTAGGTAGATGATTTTTTTTATTGTACTGAGGCTTGCTACGGAAAACACATGGATCAGTATTTACTAAATAATTACTTTTTATTCTAACTGCAGCGCGAAGACATCCAGTAGCAAAGGATGGTTTTGTTCAGTGAGTCAAAAATGGGTATAAACGCATTAGGGTACGGTATGAGTCATTATACTGTGCCCTACTGCACTGAATAAACTCTTATGAAACACAGACCACAGGTGACAATATACATCAGTGTACATACTTAATTCAATGGATGCTCTTTATTTGTTCTGGCAGAATGTTTAGTAAATATAAGCAACAAATTGTACAAATAAAACCAGTTCTTTGTCAGTAGGTACATAAGAAAAAATACCTTTATAATATACCTACTCATAGCACTTTTCACTATGCTGCCAAGTGAGACTTAAGATCTTGGCTTTGTCAGGTTAGTAGATAGATACCTAACTTTTTTGTTTAGTAATGGTTCAGCTTATCAGTTCAGAGGGATGATTGGATTACGGTATGAACAATTTTATTCTTCTAACGACGTATATGTAACTATTCAGTCCAATTTTTTACTTGCAAAAGCAATCATGATTTTGAAATTTAGCGACAATCACTCTTTTTAAACTTGGAATAATTTTCCAATTGAACAACTTCAAACGATCTTTTCTTGAAAGTAAACTTTTAAAAAGTCGACAAGCCGAAATAATTAAATTTGCTAATTAGGACTCACCAAAAACTCGTAAGAATCGGACAGAGAACCGTTTCCTAATTATAATGCTTTGTAAGTAATTAATTATATTCGCACCATTAAATTTCTTTTAAGAAAATTGAGTAAGTAGCGGCAAGAATTTCAAAAAATTGTGATTGATTTTCAAAATAGGAATTTTATTTGGCGGTCTTAGCAATTTTTAAGTAATACACCATTGGAGATCCAAGAACTTATTTACAATTTGTTACTTTATCACAAAATTATATCTGATTGACTCATAAGCGGTTTTTTGTTTCCTAACAACTTACCGGCAAGTAGGGGAATGCGTGAAGCCTAATTATTTGGTACATTACATTATAGACTAACCAAGTTATACCTACCAATACCAAGTCATAGCAACTCAATATCTCATTTTTTACATACATTCGTACATGTATAATTTTTAGAGAATATTCTATATTACCCTGCACGGTAGCGGTTATACCACCTACGATAGCATTCCCAAAGAGGGTTGACGTCAGGCAGACGGCCGGTCGTAAAATTATGCCAAATTCTATTGCAACATGATTTTGTGTTAAAGCCAAACATAAGTAACTAATAGTATCAGGCGTAACTTTGCGGAAGTCCATCTTGATGAAAATGATGAAAAATATTTAGCTAAATATTTTTCATCATTTTCATAAAGCCAAACATGTTGCGCCGACCCAAAGTAATTGGGGTAAGAGAAGGAACATGATGATTCAATAATGCACCGCGGAAAATTTTACTTTAGCTATCAGTTAGCCTAAAACTTAAATATAAATGAGTCGCAATATCCCAGTGGATAGAGGTCGTTGCGTGCTGATAACGAAAGTCTCGTCCTCGAACCCTCCTTGCAGTGTATCTTTACAATTTTAGCACATTATATTTAAAATTCTTCGGTAAGCAGCTACAGCATTTGTTGACAGCCCTGCACGGCGTACGGACACGGAGAGAAGCGGGCCACGAGAGCCATTCGCGCACTTAACGTGTGTCTAACGTGCATTTGCTACGGTGGAAACCAGGGCGGAAATTATCGCTAATTTCATACCCGCTCATAATGAAATTATATCGTCATTTCATACAGAATGTCTCGCTTCTGCGTTATTGTCTGGAAAATCAGCAACTGGAACATTCTATGTTTTTATTGCTCTCATCCAGTACTGGTGATAACTTTTGTTGAAACTTTTAAATGAAATAACCTAATTAATAATTGAATGAATCTACTCGCGTGGCGCACGCTTATCTAGGTGCATTCAAACGTTTGCCATGAAGGCGGAAATTGAAGAAGAATGCTTGCTTATTCGGTTTTTATGAATCCATAAAAAGGGTCAAGGTTTGTTGCTTCGTACCAACGAATAAATACTAATAACCTAGCTCACGTACGTAAGTAGAAAGTACCTACTTAGGTAGGTGCGTCTTCTGGTTTGATCTAGTCAGCAATATCCTTTCTACAAAGTCTGAATAGACTTTACCTTCTATTTTCAACAACTTTTTACTATACATACAAAGTAAAACATTGAGTCGCATAACTTTAGTGTCTAATATAAACGTTACAAGTAACTTCTAACAGTGTTAGCAAACACAGGAAATGAGTCCTTTAACATTGTCATAAAATCGTTTATTTAACGTGTTAAATACGTAAAACAGCTATTCGTTTTATATAAGGTCCTATTAAATTCACTGCAAATATTTTAAGGGCATGCGTAAATATGTAAAAGAAAAACATCTGAGGCATTTAAAAAAAATCGACACCATAGATTTTTTTTTCATTTTCAAACTAACTTTTTAATTGAATACGTGAACATCCTATGATTGACCTTCCACCACGTAGACAGGATTCATATGTAGTTTTTTTGAAAATTTGCCATGAACATGCTTATATTTTATTTGATCTGCCCCTAAAATATTTGCAGTGAATTTAATAGGACCTTATATTTTACGGTGCCTTAAATTCCGTCCGGCCAATATCTCATTTTATACCTGACTCGTTTTAAGATACGGATTTAGGGATTTACTGTGATGGTGTTGCTTTAAAAAGAAGATTTTAAGATAAAATTTGAGGATCAAAATTAAAATCCGACCTCAAATTATAAAAAATATTAATTAAGTTGTCAAGGCTGACGACCGACGGCGTGCATTGGCTGTTTACGAAAAAACAAACATGGTTTAAATATCTATTGGTCGTTCAGAATTTTGAAAGGATTTTGTGCCTGTTTCTATAATTATGTCAATGGCACCTTCATATTACATCTACAGGAAATTTTGTGGCTAGAGGATGCTTTATGCGTGACTCTTCTCTGAAAGAGAATATCACCAATCTACTCTACTTTTCTTAGCGTGTCGACGGCGGACACTGCTTGTACACCGTTGCGACCCACAATTTATCGAAATTGACAGCACTGGTACTTGTTAACATTAAGATCATCCTTCAATCAACATCACAACACAGGCAGTTCACGTTTGAACACTGCAAGAAGCCTGAATTAAAAATAGTCAAACCTTCATACATAGGTTAAAAATTACAGACTGGAAATAGAAAATGTATGAACTTCGTAATCCAACTAATGAAATATGTGGAATCCTAGATTCGAAGAATACAAAACAGGGAGGAAGTATTTTACAAAGCAATAAATTATTTCTTAAGATCCTACCTAAGTATCTAAATGATTACGATTGTACTGTTGTGGTGCTTTGTCTACTTCCACTAAAAATATTGATTGCATTGGTTTCAATTAACAACTATCAATTTCATAAAGTATAAGATTAGATTAGAGGTCGTCAGTTAACGAATTTTGCTGGATAATATCAAGGTTAAAATAGTTGTTTATTATGATGTTGCTATCGTAAGGTATCGGCGTATTATTTCCATAAAATACACCCTCTTGTAAGTGTATGGCAGTACCGTAGCAGGTAATTTTTTTCCTAGTCCACTCAAAGTACCTGCCAGCGAAAATTTACTCAGCAGCGGCTTCTTGCGAATCTTAATAGGAAAACGGACAAAATTTAATTTGTGCTTCTCATAAATTTTGCGAGAGATTTTTCATCACCACTGGCGACAAAGTTAATCAGGCTTTGGAATGTAATTCGCCGAGTTATTCAATTAAGTTTTTTTGTCATAAATTAATTCTAATCTTAACCTACTGACCTAAACAATCCTAAAATAATGAAAAATTGAATAAGTATATTTAAAAATATCCGTTAAGGTGGTTCGTTACGTCATACAAACGAAAAACTGCACTTCAGTCGGGTTACACATGAGCTGTAGAGTTTCTTTTTAAAGAAACTTTATTCTGAATGATGAAGGCACACGTAAATTTGTCGCAAAACTACTTATAGTTAAAAGATAATCAGTATTTTCTGCACAATAAAATTAAACGTATTTATTGCAGCAGTAGCTCCATCTATTTTCGTAAAGTGGCGACTCGCTTTTTACGGGGAAATCTGATGATTTAAAAAATCTTTTTAGTGTTTTGCGACAATCTTATATACCCACGGGACTCCCCACCAAGTTTTTTAAACCGACTCTTGTCTCCTTTACATACATAACTCCATTGAACTTTTGTATGGAAAACGGAACGCCTTAAGATGTTTCCTAATTTTTGCATTTGATTTTGATTGTCAAGACGTATTCAATCGAAATAAATATTTCCAGCACTTTTACCTACATTCATTTCCAGCACAGTTACCTATGTTCTTTAATATTAATACAGACAAGTAGGTACTTATGCATGTATCCATTGTGTCACTGCTAGACATGAGCCAAATTAGTAAAAAAATTACGTTACGAGTGGTTTATTTATACCATTTACATAAAATCCCAAAACGGAATCAAAAACATGCCAATCTCAGTTCTTTGTTTTAACACAAAGGTCACATTTCGTCGTCGAGTCACAAAATCGATGTCCGCACTCAAGTCGAGTGTAAAAGCGTTTTATATTTTTTCCTATTTAGCTTTTAGTGTTTCCGTACTCACCAGCTAATGGACAGGCATATCTGTGAAAGCTTTCTGCAAGTACAATGCACGTCGACCTGTCTTGAATAGCTTATGTAAAAGGTCTTTAGACTTTGTCATTAAGTAGAAACCATAGCTTATTTAAAAGTCTCACACATGGTTTTTTTTAGAATGTAGTAACGCGAACTACCTACATACCCAACGTAGGCGGCCGGTCGTTCAGCAAAATTCAGCCAAATCCTTTTGCAACACGATTTTGAGTTCAACGAAACGTGTTGCGCCGGCTCCAAGTAAGTGAGATAAGAGCAGGAAGATGATGATGCGCGAACTACCTAAGACGTAATAACATGATAAAATAAAATGTAATTTTGTAAATTTTGACCAACTTTTACAACGTTCAAATACCTTCTTTTGATATTATTATCAGATATTCCACTCAGGAATATACCAACATATCAAAGCTCTCTCAACCGTATATCATTAGGCAGAAAATAAGACAGGGCTTTAATTTTACTACACAATACAGAGTAAAACGCTTCTACTCTTCAATACAAAAATCTTTTGGGAAAGTGTTTTTAAATAACTAGTAATCTCAAACATTTCACTTGTGAACCTAAAACTATTCATATTGATTATTATCAGCCTGTAAATTTAGTGTTCTATCAAAAGCGCTAAAATTTAAATTTTATGTACTCAACTAGTTTCGAATAGGCAAAACAGTGAACTCCCTAGAGATTTCATCCAAAAGTTTGATTCTACATTAGCCTTAACAAGAAGGACGCAAACACGAAGTTTTGTTTTGTAAATCGTGTCGTCCTCGAGTAATCCCAATTCGTAATGGAAAAGTTCACTGTGGTTTTCCACCAATCACAGATCTAAGCGTGTTAATAAGGCTATATTTAGGTCAAATTTATTTCACGTGTGGAATTTTCCAGTTATATGAAACACACACCGCCGTGTGCTGCCGGCATTACTCCATACTTTTCCTGTGGGTGTCGTAAGAAACGACAATGGGACAGGCTGACAACCTGTCACTATGGTGATACACCGTATTCTGAATGAGTCAACATTTTGTCAGCCAGGGTGTAAATGGCAGTTTTTACGACCGTTTACGCTCTGCCTACCCCGCAAGGGATACAAGCGTGATATATGTATGTATGAAACACAGACGCACCGGACTATATTGCGGTTCGTGACAGCCACCACACAAATGAAAACCTGTGACAGCAACGTTTGACAGCCTTAATTTACGATGCCTACACAGATGGCTCACTCAGTACTAGTGACGATGTTGACGCTTACGGACTTTGAATTTTTAGACTGTAGCAACCGTGGCCATGTGATAAGTGACAATCGCGAAAATCCTGGATAGGGTCGAGTGAACCTTCTATAAACTCTCTTTTTGTGGTGGTACCTTAACATCCAGTTTATTTATGGGATTTAGCAATTTCATTTACTCGAAAAGCGGATCCGGATAAACACCGTATCGTGCGTTTCGAGTGAGAATCGCCTACAAGTAAACCCGTGGGTAAGTTTTCTAACAAATTTAGTTCGCGTTTGGTAGAAATAGCGGTGAGAATTTGAATAAATTGGCATTCGAACGCCGATGCGCGACTCGACCCCATCCCTCACTTTGACCTCTCTCGAACCTCCGATGTGGTATAGGTAGTGCTACTTACTAGCTATCGTAGCGCTCCACATGTGTGTATCTAAGGTTCACTCAGTACTAGCATTGATTTTGACGCTTCCTGACTTTAACTGGAAATAACCGTAGTCTCAACGGAAGTCAAAGGAACTTAGAAATTGGTTGCCACTAACGTCATTATTATTTCTTGGATTAAAATTGGCTCAGTAAGTATCGTATGACGTTTTTGTATCAGACGTTACGGTTTTGATGTTTTTATACCTACTTTGATGAGAACGTTGACAGTAGCAACCCTGGCATGTAACGCAAATCCCACCCAAAACATAAATGTGAAAGGCTGCCAAGTTCGATAATATTCGAATGCTTCGCCTATAAAAGAAGTGAGATCTAAATAAGTACCAAGTTCCATACACAAACCTCAGTTAAAAATAGTTACAGGAATGCACACTTGATTTTCCGCAGTTTGGAAAGTAGATTCTGAATAAACATCATATTAAATACCTAAAATTCTAATACTTACAAAAACGCAAACCTGTTTTTTTCAGCAGTTTCCTTATGACGTTTTTTATTTATTTTTTTCTGTACTTTGTAATGATATAACTTGGCAAGTTTTCACACACTTTGTTATAAACCTACTAAACGCAATGAGTCAAATATAGGTATAATTTTCTATTAAAACTTGCCAAGTTATATCATTAAAAAGTACAGAAAAATAAATAAAAATGTCATAAGAAACTGCTGAAAAACAGGTTTGCGTTTTTGTAAGTATTAGAATTTTAGGTATTTAATATGATGTTTATTCAGAATCTACTTTCCAAACTGCGGAAAATAAAGTGTGCATTCCTGTAACTATTTTTAACTGAGGTTTGTGTATGGAACTTGGTACTTATTTAGATCTCACTTCTTTTATAGGCGAAGCATTCGAATATTATCGAACTTGGCAGCCTTTCACATTTATGTTTTGGGTGGGATTTCATTTATTTTTGTAAGGTTTATTTTCTTTTTTTCTTATGATTAAGTTAGTTAAGGAAATGTCTCATTTATACTAATTTTCAGATTTTTGAATATGGACTATATGGACTATGCTTCTTACAAAGAAATGGACTAGTTTTTTTAATTAAATTTTTCTACGTTTGCGTGGCAAAGGAAACTTTTTTGTTTTGTCATTTTGTATGCTGTCTTGTACGACTGACACGCTAGAGCGCAATGCCCATTCAATATCTTGGATTTTTTTTACACGTTTTCTATTTACTGATAAGCTTGCCAAGTCAGGGCGGTATAATGTACGTAGCCGGATATATTCAATTTTTACTTAACATAACATAACATTACAGCTACAACAGTCCACTGCTGGACATGGGCCTCCCCCTATCGGGGGGTATTGCCATACTCACCACGCTTGGCAGGCGGATTGGCGAGGATTCCTGGATGAGTATCCTTAGTCGCTTTTTACGAAACCCACGGGTAGAATTGGGGTGATGCTATTCTAAGCCGGCATCACACGGCATAGCAATTACAGCAATTTTTACTTTACTTTGACTAAATTACAAACTTTCATAACGAATTTTAAGTCGGTACGACAATTGGAAGATATAGATAAATTATTTGTTTTAGTTCCTTAGGGGTATGAATTTACACCTTCATTATTTTTAAAACCGACTCACACTTGGCCATTTTCAGATTTTTTCCTTTACCTTGACCTAAAGACCTACCTCCATGCCAAATTTCAAGTCAATACGACCATTGGAAGTGGTCTAGGTTTTTGATGAGTGAGTCAGTCAGTCAGTCAGTCAGTCAGTCAGTCAGTGAGTGTATAGTAAAAATAGCGATTTTCTGACGTCAATATCTCAAGACCTACAATAGGTACATTAATGAAATTTTGTATTTTAGATAAGTAAGTAGATCTCGACAGATACTAGAAATTTCATATGCGTAGATAAAATAGATTTTGAGTTATGGGTAGGTCGAACTTGGCCCGAAATGGTTCGTGTAATATAACCCACGGCCGGTGTGTCGGTTCTTTGCTCGAACTTGGCGGACACACTGCCGTGTGTCTAGATATCCTGTATAGGGTCGAGTGAACCTTTTATTAACTCTCTGTTTTGTGATAAGGTGCGTACTTACTACCCCACCAAGGCAACTAATGACGCATGTAGGTAAACTATCACATTGCTCCACTAGATTTTTTGTTGATTTCATATGTAAGGTAAAGTTATTATTTTCTAAATTTGGTAAATACAATTATTGGGATCTTCTGTATGTCGAAGATCATCAGAAAGGAAGGGGCAGAAGAAGAAGCCCATAACAAAACAAAACATAAAATCTTACGTGCGTCAGGAATGTCAGGATATAAAACCAACAGCACGTCGTGGGCGTATACTCGTCGAGTACCTGATGGATACTTGATGGATGGAATACTGCATAGTCAACTGCCGACTCCTGTCAGGATACTACATCGTCAGATGCTATCTCGAACCACTCGTCACTATAATGATAAACCACAGTATACTCACTATCACGTAGTCTGCTTTTCCATCCTGGCTGTTTCGGGCTTGCAGCCCTCATCAGGTATGGTGTAACCATACGACAGCATTCACACCACACCTAGAGGAACAATCTCGGAACCTTAGACTCACGCTTATCCACGTCAGCGCTTCTTCGCCAGTCGTCAGATCCCGTTAATCACCAATCTTTAACGCCAGACACCGTTGAAGTCCTCTGCCTGCAGCCCTGCATGCCTACAAGGATAGACCACCAGTTATTATCACCATTCTCGTACGATTTCTGCACTTCACTAACGTTTCGCATACCTTCGAAAGTATAACGATTAAAAACCATCACAAACGTCATGATCTCCTCAAATATTCCACTAGCCTTACAAAGCTAGGGCTCCACTGTAGCCTGGAGGCCTTGGTTCCTCTAAATACACCAGGATCATCATGATTCTAACGGATTACGATCGTAACCTCGCAAAGACACAAACAAAACCATACCTTAGCTGGAACTGTCACAATCACCACAAATATTCCGTAGCCCATACGAATCTGGGGCTCCGCCATCACTTGAAGACCACAGCACCACGAAATACTCCAAGATTACCAAGATTTCGCCGGATTGAAATCTAACCTCAAAAGACAAGTTAACGGCAGCGCGGCCAAACCGAGAATGAATCAATCGCATTCCACACTCGAGCTCATCAATTCGTCATTCGTCAATCCCACTCGAATGAGTTCATTCGTTCAGTCACTCAATCTTCCAATTATTTCACTACACAACCGCGATTCTAACCCAAACTGGAACTGTCAAAGTTGTTTACTCAGTTCGTCGCCTCAGTTCCGTTTCTTTATCACGAAAGCAGCCAACAATGAACTGTGAGAACGAACTACATCGCCTCTAAAGTTAATCCAGTCTATCTTGCTGTCTTTAGCCTACCGTGTGCAAATAAAGCGCACCGTCTATGTCGAGTGTTGCCAGCGCTATGCGTTTTGTTTCTGCAAGATTCAACTAGCAATGGAATGGAAAGACAAATTATCAAAACGCGAACTATAAACTGTCAAATAATTTCACTAAATACCCACAGAGTCTGATCATTCTCCGACACGGCCATTCTGACAAGTCACACGTCCTCGTGTGCATTTGAAACAAAAACAAGATGTTATGAATGGCAAGCTCGGCCTACCTGACCAACACAAAACTAAGAAAATGTCTGATCAAGCATTCGCTTTACAATAAAACAATGAAAAGATCAAAGGGAACAGAATAGCTAAAATCATGATCTTCGCCTAACTAGTAAGTTGCACAACTTACTTCGGGCTAAGTCAGCCAATACCAATAGCCTCACCGAGACTTCGGGCCACTCCAAGTCAGCCAATACTAATAGTCTCATCGAGACTTCGGGCCCCCGCCGTACCGTCAGCCGCGCACCGCTCCCTGAACGACCAAAACATGGCCGCAGTTACGACTACGACTAACGCGTACAGTGCAGCCAAATAAATCATGATTTTACCTCACGTTTTGTAACTATCAAATCAACACAACCAGTTGAAGACCAGCAATTTTCTTATCAAATCACATTACTATCCGCGTCTACTAATGCTTGATCAAAAGGCACTTTCTCAATTAGCAGTCAATAATTTTAATAAGGATCGAACATTATCAAACTACTACAATTTTGATCCAGCTTTGACTGGTTCCTTTCTTCTCAAGATTGCTTGACTATAATCGCATTACCTTAGCTTTACTTTTATACCTACACGGCAATGGAAAACGATACAACACTGTATTTGTTTGAATTAGATCACGATAATCCAAAACTATGAAATTTTCTCGAAACATAACCATTGCCTAAGCCTGTCCAAATAACATAAATAAAAATAACATAAAAATAATTTCCCCACGGTAGGCAACCCGAAATTTATTTATTTTCCTACCGTCACAGTTATTGTTTACATTTTAGCATTAACGATTATTGCACTATCATCAAATGTATCGAGCTGTTTTCGATGTATTTTAATTGTTTATTTTAGTACGTGAGTGTAATTGCCCCTGAAGATGCTTATTTAAGCGAAACCGGTTGGGACGAAAATAAAAATAAGTGAAACGAGTACAAGTGTTTGAATCAAAATCATAACAATGGAGTTTCACCAAGTGCCGACAATTGCAAGTATAAACTATAAAAATAACGGAACGAAATGTAGTAAATTGATTCACCAAACTTTATTTTATCAAGCAAAAATCTACACCACTATCAAAGTAAAATGATTACGACTCACTGGATTGTTCAAGTGTCCCGTGAAATTAACTACTCACAACCCGAACCACAAAAACAATAGTAAGCTATCCTATTACCATACTCCCGACAGAAAACAAAGGTAATCCCAAGAAAACTTTGGTATGCATCCAGTGTCCGACAAATCTCAGTGCAACCACAAACCGTTGCCTGCCCGATCTCAAGATAACCTGCAACCAGCGTCTGATAGATCACAGAACAACCTTCACTTGGCGTCTGATCCGATCTCAAGACAACTGTGCATCTGGCATCTGATAAATCTCAAGACAACTGTTAACGGGCATCCGATAGATCCCAAGACCACAAGTATGCCATATCAAAGATTTCTCTCACAGCAAAGCACATACCAGCAATTATGATGATTGCCAATTATGTTCCACTGTTCAAAAATAGCCACTGAAGTTACCTAAACATTGTCAGACAAACAACTATCCACCATCCAAGACAATATTCTTAGGCTCCTTACAATCTAAGCCATGAAGACAATGGTCAAACCAAACAACCATGTACATTGATAACACAACAATGTGAAAATCACAAAGTTAATCTCACCGTCAAACTCCGAAGACAACATAGACCACAAAAACAAGGGTAATCCCACTGTCAAAATCCTATAACAACCTAAACCATGAAAACAAGGGTAATCCATACCGCTAGAAAACATTTGACATCTATCTCAAATAATCATCAATACACAACTATTATCATTGATACTCCATCCCAGTACCATGTTCCTTATAACGTAAACCACTAAAACAATGGTCATCCCACTTCTGATGTCGAAGATATCATCAGGAAGGGGGTAGCACGAACGGGAAGAAGGGCAGAAGAAGAAGCCCATAACAAAACAAAACATAAAATCTTACGTGCGTCAGGAATGTCAGGATATAAAACCAACAGCACGACGTGGGCGTATACTCGTCGAGTACCTGATGGATTCTTGATGGATGGAATACTGCATAGTCAACTGCCGACTCCTGTCAGGATACTACATCGTCAGATGCTATCTCGAACCACTGTCACTATAATGATAAACCACAGTATACTCACTATCACGTAGTCTGCTTTTCCATCCTGGCTGTTTCGGGCTTGCAGCCCTCATCAGGTATGGTGTAACCATACGACAGCATTCACACCACACCTAGAGGAACAATCTCGGAACCTTAGACTCACGCTTATCCACGTCAGCGCTTCTTCGCCAGTCGTCAGATCCCGTTAATCACCAATCTTTAACGCCAGACACCGTTGAAGTCCTCTGCCTGCAGCCCTGCATGCCTACAAGGATAGACCACCAGTTATTATCACCATTCTCGTACGATTTCTGCACTTCACTAACGTTTCGCATACCTTCGAAAGTATAACGATTAAAAACCATCACAAACGTCATGATCTCCTCAAATATTCCACTAGCCTTACAAAGCTAGGGCTCCACTGTAGCCTGGAGGCCTTGGTTCCTCTAAATACACCAGGATCATCATGATTCTAACGGATTACGATCGTAACCTCGCAAAGACACAAACAAAACCATACCTTAGCTGGAACTGTCACAATCACCACAAATATTCCGTAGCCCATACGAATCTGGGGCTCCGCCATCACTTGAAGACCACAGCACCACGAAATACTCCAAGATTACCAAGATTTCGCCGGATTGAAATCTAACCTCAAAAGACAAGTTAACGGCAGCGCGGCCAAACCGAGAATGAATCAATCGCATTCCACACTCGAGCTCATCAATTCGTCATTCGTCAATCCCACTCGAATGAGTTCATTCGTTCAGTCACTCAATCTTCCAATTATTTCACTACACAACCGCGATTCTAACCCAAACTGGAACTGTCAAAGTTGTTTACTCAGTTCGTCGCCTCAGTTCCGTTTCTTTATCACGAAAGCAGCCAACAATGAACTGTGAGAACGAACTACATCGCCTCTAAAGTTAATCCAGTCTATCTTGCTGTCTTTAGCCTACCGTGTGCAAATAAAGCGCACCGTCTATGTCGAGTGTTGCCAGCGCTATGCGTTTTGTTTCTGCAAGATTCAACTAGCAATGGAATGGAAAGACAAATTATCAAAACGCGAACTATAAACTGTCAAATAATTTCACTAAATACCCACAGAGTCTGATCATTCTCCGACATGTATATCAATTATTTTTGGATAATATACTACGAGTTCAATAAATAGAATCATTAGGCAAAGCAAATATTATAATCGGATTATTTTTTGTATTTTAAGTGTTTAGGTGTTGTTGTAATTGATATTTATTTTATTCTGTTCTGCTTTTTACTCTTTTTAATGCAAATAACTTCTACAAATAAAGTTTGTAAAACGCAAATTCGACTGACGCCGTCAAATTAAAACTTGAAAATTGATCCTCCCGAATATTTTTACCTAAAGCTTAGAATATTAAAACTACGGATGTGTTACGGATCCATCTACCTTGTTTGCATTAGAAATTCAAAATAATTGTTATCACTACAACAGTATGATGACGACTTAGAAAAGTATATCAGCTCCTTTGCGATGCATGTCTTTTTATGATTACAAGAAATAGCACGAGAACTGCAGGGTTTATGGTCCCATTTATTTTTACTTGTACCTATTTGTCAACAATTTAAGCCAATGACACGGTATAGCAATTATGTTTCGCCGATCCCAACTGATTTGGGAATAGGACAGATAGATTATGATATAGTAATTCTGGTGATGCTCTGATAATCTACCACTACAAGTTTTGAATGACTCTTGAAGGGTAGATATATTTTTATTTGTAACGTTGCCAAAACGCATTTTTTCAGCCTACACCTAAAGGGATAAAGGTATGATTGCGTGCGTATCAATACCTAAGATTAAAGAACTTATAATATAACATAATATAAATGTAAACAACGTACAACCTTCTCAATTTATCTATATTTAAATCATCAAAAGAAAAGGACCCCTTCAAATGTTTTGTGAGTAAGAGATGCTTGAAGAACCCTTGCCATTTTATTGGATTTCAACCAACTTAAACGAAAGATGCCTTAAAGGAACAATAAAGGAACCATCCCTTTCTTTGAAGCCACACATTGAAGTAACCTGTGAGATACATTAGTGAAGTATGTACAGTCGAACAAAAGTCATCTTGCTAGAGACTCACTCAGTAGTTCAGTACTAAACGTGCTACCCGTAATTCCAATGGTAGCAAATGGATGTTATGCTAGTTACCCAATCAGTATTCTACATCTTACTGAATTAGTCAATTGAAATGAAGATGTGCTAGTGTTACTTTAAAAAAGACGCACTTACTGAAAAAAAAACACGCATTATCTTTATTTATAGGGTCATTATTCAGAATTCGATTCTCCGCGTAAGCTGCGTGGCAAATTTTAATTTAAGCAGTTTGAAGATGATGACAATGAAATATGATTCTGTATACTTTCACGATTATAGAACAGTTTGGTGCTCCTTGCTAGCACAAGTACTTATCGAGAAATTCAATTTTAAAATTTTGTGTGCCACACAGATTACAAATCAAGCCACGCAGATTACATAGCCAATTTTATCTTTGTATTTCCATTAGTTTTCTATAAGTTTTACTTGAAACATGATTATTCTTGACTTAAGTGTAGATTATAAGGTAAAGATGGAGTCTGTGATGGAGACAGGTCATGGAAAATAAGTCTTTATTCACTACTACCATAAAAAGATTATAAGGTTTTATGATTTTGGAATCAACAGATTTTAATTTTGGAATGAAAGACGATTCAAAGTGCTTAGTCCGAATTGGTGAATTGGCAACTAAATATGGATGGTATCCCGCCAAATATACTTACAGGTTTTCTATGGTGGAAAGTAGCTGGCGGAATAAGTGGAGTGGAGGTCTTGGTTCAGCATAATTTTGAATAAAAATATTATGAAGACTGCTAGGCAGGCCATCTTGCAACAAAAAGCAAAACTGTGTAGATTGGTATTGACCAGATATGTGTCGTATTGAGTTCCATCAAATCAAGAGCAACTTATTGACTAAGTCATCCATGGGGTGGCCGGATTTCTACACACAGGATCAGGCTTAAGTTTTATATAAATTCTTTAATGCAAACATAATAAATAACAATTGGTGATACTTAAATTTAGTTACAAGGGTGAGCTTGTAGGCTCAGTTTTATAAGAAAGTAGTGATTTTTAGGCTCCGAAGTGAAATCGAAGTTCAGGATTGATGACAACTCAATGCCCACTCAAGCTTTTCGCAATGACAGAAATAAGTGTACTTCAGAAAAGTAGTTGTCTATTCGAGAGGACTACTTTCAGATGCAATAAAGCTCCTGTGTCGTGGTAGTATTACATGAGACCAGGGCTTTCTCTATAGAACGCAATTTCCGCTCTGCCGATTTGGACTTGACAATGTCTCTGTGACGGTACTGTCCTGCATACCTATAAATACCAAACTGAAGTAGTTAAAAGCTGTTCTGAAGGAAAAAATCGCCGAGAGACTAGAACCTTGAGGACCACAGGCGTCAATGGCCATGAGGTCAGAGAGATAGCTGTTATTGATTACAAAAACCAGCTGGGTTGTCATAAACAGCTGAAAGCTAGGTTCGACCATATTAGCCGTATTTAGCAAAGCAGCACAAGAGATAAATCAGGAGCACTATGTCTCAATACAGTCGCTGGAATATTATCGGATCTACCTTACAGTTTTGACTTTTGGCCTCAAAATACACATTAAGCTTATGATACAACGCAACGTTCACTGGCATCGAAAAATTGCTGCAAGACATAGTTAGGTGGTTGAATAGAGCCCGACCAGTATGTTTTGACAAAACATGCACTCAAATCCATCAAAATTGGTAAAAATTCTTTGTCCAAGTATAACGATATAAAAACTCAAAAACTTGATGATATTTGCCAAAAGAATTCTTTTCATGTGTTTTTTAATCAATATTAGGTAAAATAATAGTGTTTAAAACGGTTATTTCAACCTTTTTTTAACTCTTAGAACCATTGTGTAATCTGCGTGGGAAGAATTGTAAGCTGCGTGGGTATTTTGCCACGCAAATTACTCCACGCAGATTACAAAAACAGAGTATTTTTGATAATAACTCGGCCATCTTTAATTGAATCTAAATAAAATTATAGACCAATAGTCCCGACTATATTACAAATCAGCCCTGTAAAAGACGAATCTCTAAGAGTATTAATTCTAGAAGAAATTTGAATCCACGTAACTTACATGCAAGGGTAGTAAAACTTGTGTCAGCCCTTATTTTTGGAAATATTTTTAGTTCTAGGCACTGAGGTGCCCATTCACTCTGCTTGATTATTGAAGCATATCATAATAATTTGAGGAACAAAAACTCAGCTGGATACGGTTATAATCTTAGAAGTTATGAGCGATTTTACCACGCTTGGGCTAACTGCCCGAAATCGTGTGACCGATACATATTCAGGTTTATTTTTAAAATTACACGCATTACATGTTTTCTTCATCATTCACCAAATATTTTGCTTTATGACGATTATTTTGATATACAATAGATACGTACAAAACATAAGGAAAGTAGTAAAATCATAATTTGTAAAAAGTTAGTGCGAGGTGTGACACGCGGAGAACACCAAAAATCCTCCCGTTTTCAACCTTCAGACTGGGTTTTGAAATACTAAGTGAATATAAAATAAGACTTTTTAATCGATTCCACATAGGTATTGAAGTGTTAATCATGTCCAATCGATCGATATGTTCAAACTTGTTTAATTTAGCATTTACAACCCTGTGACCGAAATTTTCGACCCTTTGAAGAATGACCCTATAGCATTTTAACAGTAAAAGAATTATTGAAATCAGTTGAGTACTTTTAGAGATTATTGATAACGCACAAACAAACGTGAAAAAATCTTTCTCTTTATATAAGTAGGTGCCGGAAACAACATTTCTTTTATCAAATCCGTTGGTTATTATTATTTAACAGTAAACCGGTTTCAACTGCTTGAATTAATCCGCAATGTTGACAGAGGTCGCTTTTACCTCAACAAAGTCGGTATCGAAAGTTAAATTGAGGAAACGGATTTCCTTTTTGGGCTACAAAATAAATCGGAGCTAATTTATGAAAATGGGAATAGGAAATCAAATTTTTATTGCTTTTTCAAGAATTGAACCAGGGCTTCTAGATCCTGCGTATACTCAGCAAATTTAGAATTGAAAAGCAAAATGATTGTCTAAATATAACATTACTACCACTTATTCTTTTATCGTGTGGCATAATGAGTCGAATGACCCGATGGACTCTGATGTCAGTTTTTCAACTAAAGTAGGCCTCTAACATAATTGTTTGGAAAACGGCCGTCGCCTTCAAGGTTATCATACAGGGACCGGGACCGATGGCTAAGCGTGCTCTCCATCCGAAGCACAAAACCATCCTTCTTTTAAGACAACCAGGGCTGAACCCCTGACATGTCTTAAACTAAACTTTCAGGAACACAAACTGAATATGAAGCTACTTTTCAAAGTTATGCTGAGGGAACGTTTCGTGGGCATGTAAGTACTGCACCAGCAGTGTATGAAAGATCGATTTAACATAATCGCATAGCAAGTGGGTGACCTAGTAAGCGTCTCATTCTTTGGACATACGCCAAATTAAATATCTAGTTTGAACTTAACTTCTATGTAAAGTTTTTTTATTTTCCTTAAATGTATCTTTATCCTTAAACCAGTGACGTCATACCGCTCCGCATGACTGAATTCCTTTCTTTATGATTTAAAATCAAATAAAATCGATACTAGGTAGTTATCTGTAGAAAAGTGTGTTTGTTTGTTTACTTTCCATTAACAGCGGATGTCATTTTCTTTTTAACCGACGAAAAAAAAACGGAGGAGGTTCTCAATTCAGCCCGAACTTTTTTTTTTTTTTTATGTTTGTTCACCGATTACTCAGAGACGCTTGGACCGATTTGAAAAAATCTTTTTTTGTTTGAAAGGGTGCACTGTCCAGGTGGTCCCATAGTCATCAGGTCAGGATCTGATAGAAGAATCCATGACAATTCAATAAACTCTTCATATTATGCGACACATTTGAAGCATAATGGCTGTGTGGTGCCGGCAGAGAAGAATAGCACCACCCCCTCTCTTCCCGTGGGGGTCGTAAGAGGCGGCCGAGGGATAAAACCGACCCAAATAGCCAGGGCCAACCGTATGGTGGCGGTTAATCCACCACAAGAGCATTCCCAAGGAGGGTTGACGTCTGGTAGGCGGCCGGTCATAAAATTCAGCCAAATCCTTTTGCAACACGATTTTGTGTTCAACGAAACGTGTTGCGCCGACGCCAAGTAATTGGGATAAGGGCAGGAAGATGATGATGATTTGAAGCATAATGTACTTGTTTACCTACACGACTGACGTCGGCCCGTTAACTCTCTGCCAAACATCTGTCAAAGATGTCCACCATAAAAGGAGGTTACTTTTATAGTAATGAATGTACCTACCTATCTGTAAGTATTTCATGTAGTTTCTTTGTCCGCTTGAAACTCTTTAGAAGCGGTCAGTTTACTATTTTGAAAGTAAATTGACTTGAAAAGTAGCCACTAAAAATTATGAAATAAAAACTTTTTAACAAAAAATATCACCGCCGAAAACTGAAAAGCCAAAAATAATAAGTATTGTTAGTATAGGTACTTACCTAACACAGATTTTTGGAAATATTACCTACAATATTGGAACTGAGTAATTTTGAGTCGGCGTCATGCCAATGAAGCGTGTTAATTACTAAATTTGTAAAATTTATCGACGCCGACTCAGAATTACTGAGTTCCAAAATTGTAGGTAATATTTCCAAAAATCTGTGTTAGGTAATATACTATACTAACAATACTTATTATTTTTGGCTTTTCAGTTTTCGGCGGTGATATTTTTTGTTAAAAAGTTTTCTATGTAGTTATTGAGATGCTAGAGACAGACTATTTTTTTTTCACCCCCGGAAAACATGTCAATCCCATTTGAAAAACTGCCACACGACACCCATGAAGAGGAAAAATATCTAGTGAATATTATTAGCTACGTGCGTTGTATGTATAATCACTTTACTACAACTTCTTAAACTTTGTAACTGCAAAAAAAACAAACAACAATGCCAATATAATTGTCCAATACATACATTATATCACACCTATATACATTACGGGGTAGGTAGATTGTACATGGCAGTAAAAACGGCCAGTTACACCACATCTAACAAATTGCAATACCTACACATCAACTCTCAAATATCTTTAGTCGCTTCTTACGACTCCTACGGAAAAGATATGGGGTGATGTTGTTCTAAGCCGGCACCATACGGTAAAGAGAGCAGATATATTATCTAAAGCACACACAACTCGATCCAGGCGCAAATGTGCCAAAGGTAGGTAGGTAATAACACTGACTGACTTACCTCTTAATCGCTTTGACTTAGCTTGTACCAAGAAGCAACCATTATCTCTAAGCTTAGGTACTACTAGCATCTTCTAGGTACTATCTCTAAACCTAATTCAAACAGCCAAAATGCTTCGCTTCTGAGCATTAGTCATCTAGCTATTTCTAAAAGAATGAAATTATAACTTTAAATCAGCCTGTTTTTTTCGTGGTATTCAAATTATTACCTTTTAGCGATATTTGTTTAATTACCTAACCGAAGAACTTAAATAATGTAAGTTTAATACATACATACATAATTGCGTCCCAGGCAACGCAGTGTCTGTGGAGAGGAAACTTCACCCGCGTCTCGCGGATAACAACACGGGAAGTGGCAGTGACCGGTTATAAGTCTGCACGTATGGGCGTAAGTGCGGGCGCCAGGGGTCGCTTCCGTCAGTGGGAGGGTCCATCGTAGACCCACTGATCAGTTACCGCCCGCTCCAAGTTGGGCAGCCCCCGACCAATAAGGTACTGATCCGCCCCGGTGCTGGTTTGCTCTTTTAGGGTGTAGAGAGCACCAGCCTCAACTGGACAATCGGCGCCGTTACATTGTACACCTGCGACTAACAGGCATAAAAATACCACAAACCAACCCCGCTTATCCATGCGATTTGCAACATGGAATGTCCGTACTATGAGGACAGGCCTCCTGACACCTGTGGAGGTTCTTCTACTGACGCACAAGATCTGCGTAAAACTGCCGTAATCGACGCCGAACTACACAGACTGAACATTGCTGTTTGTGCTTTACAAGAGACCAGACTCCTGACGAGGTTCCTTGCGTGAGACACATTATACATTCTACTGGAAAGGAAAGGACAGTAGCGCTGTGCGCGAGTATGGTGTTGGCTTTGCCATACGCAACGACCTCTTAACATCTATAGAGGCTCCTTGCGGCATCTCGGAACGCATTATGTTGCTGCGATTAAATACGGACCATGGTTACGTATCACTGATTTCTGCTTACGCACCAACACTATCCGCAACAGATGAAGCCAAAACACAGTTTTATGACCAGCTCGACCAGACTCTACGCGGGTTAAAACCATCTGACCGCTTATATATTCTGGGCGACTTTAACGCTAGGGTCGGACAGGACAACATTGCTTGGCCAGATTGTATAGGTAACCACGGTATAGGGAAGCTTAATGAAAACGGCCAACGTTTATTAGAGCTATGCTCTAAACACCTACTGTGTGTTACCAATACCTACTTTAAAGGCAAATCAACTCGCAAAGTGTCCTGGAAACATCCTCGTTCTGGACACTGGCATCAACTGGACCTTATCCTTACCAAAAAGAAAAATCTCCGCGAGACCCTGCACACGCGATCATTTCACAGCGCTGATTGTGACACAGATCACTCCCTGGTGGCATCACAAGTTGCTATAGCTCACAAAAGGATCCACTCATCCAAATTGCCTGGTAGGAAGAAGCTCGATCTTCCAAAAACCAGAGACGATGAGGTGGTCCAAAAGTACGAAGAGCTGGTACGCGACGAAGTTGCTACCTGGGATGTAGACGCTCCGATAGAGGAGGAATGGGGCAAAGTAAAGAAGCTACTTACAGAAGTAGCCGGTACGGCTTTCGGTCATCAGAAAGCCAAAACCAGGACTGGTTCGCTGAAAATCTCGAACACATTACACCTCTGCTCGAGTCCAAACGACAAGCTGCGCTAAAACATCGCCTTAACCCATCCGAAAAGACGCGTATCGACCTATCGAATGCAAAATCAGCTTTACAACGCACATCACGGTACTTTGCAAATGCATACTGGACCGAGCTTTGTCAAAGCATTCAATCATGCGCTGATATGGGAAACTTTGGTGGTGTTTACGCTGGGATTAAAAGGCCCTTGGTCCTTTTCCTAAAAACAGCCCCCTTAAAGAAGCGGACGGCACTGTTATTACAGATGCTCAACGCCAACTCGAACGATGGGTAGAACATTATGTTGGTCTCTACTCAGAACCAGTGAACATAATGCCAGAAGCTGCAGATTGCATGCCAAAACTAGCTACCTGGACTGAGTTAGATGATCTTCCTACCATAAGGGAGTACCACAAGGCTGTTAAGCAGCTTAAAATTGGAAAATCACCTGGAAACGATGATACCCACGCCGAAATTATCAGGCTCAAGTGCATATTACCCATCCTGCACAATCTGTTGTGTAAATGTTGGGAAGCAGGATATATACCACAGGATATGCGCGATGCTAACATCATTACCCTATACAAAGGCAAAGGTGACCGCGGTGACTGTAACTGTTATCATGGAATATCCCTTTTAAGTATAGTAGGTAAATTATTTGCTCGGTTAGTCTTAATAAGACTCCAGAAACTTGCTGATCGTGTATATCCCGAATCGCAATGTGGATTCCGCGCCCAACGTTCCACAACAGATATGATCTTTACACTTCGCCAACTGCAGGAAAAGTGTAGAGAGCAGAAAACACCTCTGTTTGTGGCGTTCGTCGACCTTAACAAAGCCTTCGATACCGTCAGCAGAGAAGGACTCTATACTGCACTTTTAAACATCGGGTGCCCTCCGAAACTACTAAGCCTCATTAAATCCTTCCACGAGGACATGAAAGGATCTGTTGTTTTTAACGGCAATACATCCGAGCCGTTCGAAATGCGTAGAGGTGTTCGCCAAGGCTGCGTGTTGGCTCCTACCCTGTTTGGTATTTTCTTCTCATTGCTTTTTAAAGTTGCTTTCGGCGATGACCAACAGGGTATACACCTGCACACAAGGGCTGACGGGAAGCTGTACAATATCTCGCTTCTTAAGTCAAAGCGTAACCGCGATGACTTATTCGTCGATAGCCTTTTGTTCGCTGACGATGCAGCCTTCGTTGCTAATTCTCAAAGTGAGCTTCAAGACATTGTTGATAAGTTTTCCACGCGTGTTCTCTGTTCTCAATGTCCATTAATGCCAAAAACGGTAGTGCTAGCTCAAGGTGGAGAAACACCACGTATTTTGCTCGGTGGCGTTCCTTGAACATAGTTGACAAGTTTTGCTACTTGGGGTCGACTGTGTCGAACAATCTCACCCTCGATGCTGAGATCAATACTCGTATCGGCAAAGCGGCGACCATGTTCGGCAGGCTCAGTACAAGAGTATGGAATAATAAACACCTGACCACAAAAACCAAGATAATTGTTTACCAAACTTGCGTTCTAAGCATACTCTTGTATGGAGCTGAAACCTGGACTTCGTACGCAAAACAAGAACGTCGACTCAACACATTTCATATGCGCTGCGTAAGAAACATCTTGCATATAACTTGGCAGGACAGAGTCACAAACGAGCGAGTTCTAGAAATTGCACAGCTGCCTAGCTTTACCGCTTTGCTTAAGCAAAGACGATTGCGGTGGCTAGGGCATGTGTACCGCATGGAACCTTCTCGTCTACCGCGGCGTGTCCTGCTTGGCGCCGTAGCTAACGCCAAAAGAGGAGTTGGAAGACCGATGCTACGTTTCAAAGATTGCGCCAAACGGGACATGGCTGCGTTTGACATCGACCATCAAAGCTGGGAGAAGCTTGCTGAGAATAGGGATGTATGGAGAAAGCGTGTGTTTGATGGGCGTAAAGCTCACGATGATGCCTGGTTCGCTGGTCTCGCAAACAAAAGGCAAAAACGACATCTAAACATGCATGTGCCAGTCTCTAATTCCACCTTCGTTTGTAGAGCGTGCGGAAAGTCATGCCGCTCCCGTATCGGCTTATACAGCCATGAAAAATCTTGCCTCAGACACTGAATAAATCGTCTGTCACAGACGTATGAGGCCAATGATGAATACATACGAACGAATATAACATACCCACCAAGATATTAAACATTCATACCGTCTTAAGCGAGACCGATAATTCGTTGTGCTTTTTGAACTTTACGATGCATGCCGTAAGTACCTACCTATACGAGTAAGTGAACTTTGTCGGTTTACTACAAAAGGCTAACAATTAAAATGTTTCTCTTCCAAAATAAATCCACGATCGTTCCGATGCCGGAAAGTGCATGTTTCAATTACACTAAAAACCGTTGTTGGTAAGCCATTGCAATTATTTTAGATGGAAATTACTGCTCCGAACTAACCGACGTGACCACAAAATAGGCAACCGGATGAAACACTGAAAACGTAGTCTATCATGTGGTTTGTTTCAGCCAAATTCGTTTGCATATTAATTACTGACTGATAGAAATAATTTAATAGAAAATCCAACGGTAATAAATAGTATATTGTTATTGAAAATTTATAATACCAAGCGAATAAGTTATTGTTATTGCAATCATTTATCCAAACATCAATTTTATCGGGTATAGGTACGTACGTACGGTGTTAGAAATAGGTAATATTTTTAATTCTAAGTCCCCTCTCACCTTTTCTTGTCAATAAATCAATAGTTTAATGTTTATGGCTTACTCGCATCGCTAGTTAAAGTTAAAGTTTATTGAAATTGCTGGTAGGTTACATAAATTATTCCAAGGTTGGCTTACTCCATATCAAATTGTAATTAAAATCACACCTAAAACCGAGTGCACTTAATGTTATTTGTTGCTCGGCGACACACGGATCTCTCTTTGTTTTCCACGTGAAAGTGTCTTCCGATAGGTCGTCGGTCAAAGTCGCTTCAGTGTGTACGCTCGTAAGCTCAGTTACTTTATCTACCAAGATTTACGCCAAGTTATCGTGCAAGTGTGCTATCGATTTTGAAATACCATCAAGCCAAGAACATTGCTATGCAAATCATCAAACAATTATATTCATAAATTAGATGTCTAGATCGTTTGTGGCGTCCATTGTGCTACACAAAACGCAAACAGAGCATGGAAGACTGACCTAAATATGTAACAACGTAGATAGCAGCCAGCGTCATGAAAGGGGATATCATAATGCAACAAACCCTGTTGTGTTAAACGTGTATTCGTTTGTATTAATAAAGGATATAAAGGTTTTGAGTTAGACTGGGAATGCTACTATTCATTTATTTTTTTAATTCAATAGCTCTTTTTAAAATTGAAGAGTTAGACTGTTTTCGGTAAAATAACGGGAAACTAATGGCATCCTTATGGTGTATGGTCAAAAAATTTACAATGTCAAAGTTTAGTTACTTGCTGCCATCTGCAAGAAGCTTTGAGTTTCTTTTCCATCGCAACGCAAAATATTTAAGCAGTCAAGAACTCATTAGTAAAAATTGGTAAATTATTTCGGTTATTTGAAAATTTATCATTTATCTGAAAGAAATTGAAAATGCTTGCATTACTGTAATCAGTCAGAAACTTATCTTCATAGATGGATTGCATTTCCCCAAAGTTTTGGTATAGTTTGACCTCAGGCATCATAGCTAAATGTTCGGTTAGCTACCCTTGCTTGGTGATTGGATGGAATAATTAACTATTAACGTCTATTGACTGAAGACAATTGTGTTTGTTCAGGTCTTGGTTAAGACTAATAGTCCTTCTGGTTATCAAAAGGACTTTAAGGCCAAGATATTAATAATATGGTTTAGGGTAAAATATCCATCTAAGACATCCTAAGACACCTACTCATCGAGTGCTTACCTACTTCGTTAAACTTTCGACCATATATTGACTCATTTAAGGGAACAAAAAAAAACTGTTTTTTCATATAGTTACCTATCTAGAATTAACAGCGTAAAGAACTACTGGGGTGTTCTGGAAGTAAAAAGATAAACTATAAAATTGAATTACAAGTACGAATAGCCGACATACACTTTATAATTTCAGAAATGTTACTTTAGTCGAAAGCGTCAGTTTTTTAACCATAAGTGTAAGAATATTCTTCTTCTTCTGTAATAGATCTGTGATGTGCAGGACGAGCAGGTAGTGGTGGTGGTTTAAGGGATTCAAGCTTCGTCTTCATATTAGCAGCCACCATTTTTTTCGCCTCTTTAAAAGGTATTTGTTGTAAAGGAACGTACGTATAAATGTTATCTTGCGATCTTGCCATCGAAAGGTTATCCTGTAAAAATATAAATGTTACTAACATAATATTACTTTATTCGTCAGGAATATTCAGGGAATTTAGTCAATGGCAAATTACATCCCATGTGATGCCAGTTTAGTATATTTTGTAAGATGCTGGCTTAGAACAGCATCACTCTAATTCTACCCGATGATGTCGTTAAATGTAACTAAGAGATAATGATATAGATAATAGAACGCCTGTAAATGCAAGCTGTGTTGCAAGTGTCAAGCAAGTGTGGACTATGGCAATACCCTCCGTTATGGGAACCCCATGTCCAGCAGTGGAATGTTTTGGCTGTTATAATATGGCAATAATTACATACCTCAGGTATTGCTGGCGGTCTTTTCTTTTTACAATATTTTCTGTACAGTAGGACACCTATTATAATGATGACAAGGAGACCAGCTATCACCATCACACTCTCTATCACCACCTTATCTGCACCTAATGAAAATAATAAAATCTGTATATCTAATAAAATAGTTTGCTTACGGATAGGCTGTAGAGCAAAGTAAATAAAAAGTTATAAAAAAAAATATTTTTGATCTGCTCTGATCCGTCAGAACTATCGCGGTTCAATCAAAGAAAAGTTAATTTATATTACCTGCAACTTCGTTATGGATTGATTTTGAGTTTTGATCACTGGTTATATTGGTAATTTTCCGTAATGTTGTCTCTGAAACACAATAGGTAGTTATTCTTTATTAAACAATAGAAACAGGAAGTATCCTTGACTTAAAATGAATATGACATACTCTGTAACATTGTATTTATAAATCGTCATGTTTAGAGACAAGACGCCATGATGAAATTTGATATTTTATTAATTTGTATTTATTGGATGCATTAGTTAGGCAAAATTCGCCAAAGATAATTTTCAAATATTGTAATAAGTATATTTTGTCTTAAATCTCTCTCTGAACGTTTGTCTTACCATAAATACCTAGATTCCTGATAAAAATATATTTCGTTTTAACTTGCCAGAAGTGCTTCGGAGAAAAATAATTGAATATCAGAGCACAAAAAACAGTCTTTCCATTATGTTGTTCTAATACCTTTTGATCTAAAACGATCACAGTGGCATTGAGGCCTTTCACAATAGTTTTATCAATACCACCGTCACCTGAAAAAAAATATCACTCTTCTTTTTTCGGAAATCTTTTCAAATGAAAAATATAAAAAAAATATTGAAACACTTCCCGAGAAAGGTAAGTTCTTAAAATTTTTGAAAACTTTCAACATTTTCCGTTACAAGTAGGATAAAAACCTGCGACTTGAGCCTGCAGCTGTCTATCTGAAGCAAGTGTGTGTATCTTGGGCACTAACGCGAAGCAGAGATTCATCTACCGTTGTTGTAAACAACACCATCTACACGCGACACGAGCTAACTTTAAACTCTTGCGCTTGCTCATACCTAAGGTACGTAACCTAGTTTCTCTATTCTGGCATAGATGTCGCTATTTCTAAATAGTTCTTTTGCTTAAGCTGCAGATGGCGTTGGTATAGCCCTCCTTTATATATACGAATAGCTTCATACAATCAGCCCTTTTACATCGCCAGCCACCGAGACGTACAGACGGCCCAAATAAACCTCTTCATACTCCAGCTCCGGCCTATCATTTCTACATCCTCAAGAACCTCAAGAAACATATGGTGACCCTAGTTGAAGCCTGGATTCCTGCCTGCTATTGAAGCTCCTACGGTTGCTGGGTGCGAACGAGCGGGAAACTGCCAGGCAACAAAGCGAACACGCGACGGGACCACGTGGCGCACATGGTCAAGAAGTACTCCCAACAGACAAGGCTGAAGAAAAGAAGCTTTCCTGCAGGACGGCTGCACTAGGTTGACAGCTGGACCACATCTCGACGCCTGAAAATTCCGAAATTGGACCTGGGTAAAAAAAGTGACACGTGGTGAGAATATTCCTGTTCTCTTCTGTTCTCTAAACAGTGAGCGGAGCATTCAACGCGTCAAGAAACCGAACGCACGTGCCACGCTGCATCGTGCGAAGCCCGTGCCGCTACTACCTACCTACGTGGCGGGCCAACAACCGAAATCTACCGTCTGTACAGCGATACACCAAGGCTGCGACTACAACCAACTGAAAAAGAAGACAAAGAAATCAAGTAAGTGAGCTGGTTTCCTATCTTTTTCCTACCAATATCTCTATTTCCAGTTCCTTAGTCTACCTTCAGTACCAATCTCTACCTACTTGTGTTAACAATGGGGGATAGTGCGGCTTTAAAACAATTAAAGGCTAGCCGCGCCGCTCATAAAGGCAAATTAACAATTTTTGTTAAATTTATGACTCAATTGGCCACTGATTTAACCGCAGATGATGCTGTTAATTTAGAGTTTCGTCTTAAAAGCATTCAGGATACTTACACTAAATTTGATCATGTCCAAACTAAAATCGAAGCACTCAGTTGTACAACGGAGGCTGAAGTTTCCGAACGAGAATGTTTCGAAAATACTTATTTTCAATCCGTAGCTAAAGCCACTAACATACTTAAAAAGTTTATGGGCGACGGAACTGGAGAGACTAAAAATCCAAATAATAATGATACCAACAAAAATGATTCCGATTTCGTCAAATATCCCGAAATTCCCTTACCGACTTTTATGGGGGATTTTAAAGAGTGGATCGAATTTCGAGAAACTTTCGAAGCTCTCATTAATCAGAGTTCATTAAAGCCTATCCAAAAATTTAAATACCTACGCACTTGCCTCAAAGGCAGTGCACTCGAAGTTGTTAATTCTATAGAATACACATCCGATAACTATACCTTAGCATGGAAACTTCTTTGCGAAAGGTACAATAATCCGAGACTATTAGTATCCAACCATTTAAAATCATTATTTGATATCGAACCGATTCGAGGAGAAGATTCCAAGGCTATTAGATCTTTAATTGATAATATTAATAAACATTTGCGCTCTCTCTCGTCTCTAAAGGTACCTGTCGAAGGCTGGGACCTAATGATTATTTATTTTGTGACTACTAAATTACCACATAACCTAAGAAACAAGTGGGAGGATCGACAAGATTCAAATGAACTGCCTACATTACAGGAATTCAAAACTTTTCTGCGGAAGCGAGCTGATCATCTGGACACCATGGGAGCCAGAGGTTCAGAGCTACCAACTACTTCCAAGAAGGTTCATATGGCCACGAACTCCAAATCAAGATCCAACTATCAATCGGTAACGTCTTGCCCGCAGTGTAAAGGTAGGCACTACATAAACCAATGTCACCTATTTCTGGCCCTAGGTACCACGGAGCGCATTCGTACGGCTAAATCGTTAAATTTGTGTACGAACTGTCTTTCTTCTTCTTCTCACTCCCTCTCTAGCTGCAGATCTTCCCTTTGCAGGCGATGTGGAGGTAAGCACCATACCCTTCTATGTACTCATAATACACTACCAAATACACAACCAACTACATATAACGATCATCATCAACACTTCGAACGCACGGAACCTAACAATCCCAGACCCAACCGATTTCATACACATTCTAACCAACCGATACATTCACGTAGTACCGCACTACAATGTTACAACAACATACCTACACAACCCTATAACAATCCAAATGCTGCAATGCAATCAGCTGATTACTCTAGCCAGGATCAGCCTACCGAACCGGTTACGCAACCGAGCGTTCCTGGTGTCATTCCAATTCGCACGCAATCGTGTGCAGTCACTTCCGAGCTCCCTGAGAGCAAAGTCCAAATTCTTTCTACGGCGCTAGTCCGTGTATCCGATTATAACCAAAAACAACACATTCTAAGAGTGTTCCTCGATTCGGGAAGTCAATCCAACCTTATCAGTGAACGTGCTTCCGAGTTGCTAAATCTACCAAAACAAAAGGTAAACATGGAAGTCGTAGGAGTTAACGGTAACGCAATCGCGATAAATCATTCGTGTGAAATTAGTATCAAATCGCTAAAACAACCGTTTTCACTCGACTTAACGTGTTTGATTGTGCCTTCCATATCTGGGGGCACGGCAGTGCCCCCACCAAGTCGAGCTGAAAGCGGCACGGCCGTACCATCCTTTTCTCGAACCAGTTCAGGCCATTTTCGACCCCCCCATAACTCCCTTGTCGATAAGTTTAGAACCCTCATTTCAAAATATCTTATCAAGCACTACATAGACACGATACATTTCAAATTTCATCAAATTTATACTAGTAGTTTAGAAGTTATAGTAAGTCAAAGTTTCTTAATTTTCTGCCTGACTGACTGACCGATCATCAAAATTCTAAGGTACTTCTAGCAGACCGAGGAGCTTCAAACTTTGAATACAACTTGTATTTAGTGTATGAATAAAGGGAAAACTATAACATTCTGAAAATTCGGTTGCAACTGCATAATTAACTTTGTATTTCCATACAAATGTATAGGATTACATAGTTAACTTTGCGGATGGGCTTTAAAGAAATCTGTAGCTGAGGCTCATGAAGTAGTTCCAAAAAAGAAATAGAGGAAGACTACCTACAAAAGAAATGAGATCTCACCAAAACATTCACTTGTAAAGAACCAAGTCTCGCCTCTCAGTTCTTCAACTGTAAAAGTTGTGAGATCCATGTGATTCCAAGTCGGTTATTGATAAATAGAATGACTTGGCAATCGCACACTATTTGCTTGTGAGATACGATGGTCTGGTGCGATGGCCGGGTCATTCTATTTATCAATAACCGACTTGGAATCACATGGATCTCACAACTTTTTACAGTTGAAGAACTGAGAGGCGAGACTTGGTTCTTTTTACAAGTGAATGTTTTTGGTGGGATGTTATTTACCTAACTACAACATTGATATCTTACAGTACAACATACCAAAACACATTGAATTCGCTGACGAGAACTTCAACTTGGCGGGTGAAGCAGATTTAACCATAGGAACTGAATATTTCTACCAGCTGTTATTAAATGGACAGTACCTACTCGGAGAAACTAACCTAGTACTACAAAATACCAAGTTCGGATGGATTGTTGCCGGCGCTTCAACCACCCGACAACAACGTAAACAACAGGTACGTTGTAACCTCACTTTAAATTCTCAGTTACAAAAATTTTGGGATATTGAAGAATGTTGCACAAATACAAAGGAAGAAAATATCCCACAGTTGTCAAATGATGATATTTTTTGCGAGGAGGTATTTAATACCCACACGCGCTCACCTGATGGCAACTTTGTCGTAAATTTACCTTTTAAATCCCCAGTTACATCATTAGGGGACTCTGAGAAAATTGCCAAACAAAGGTTTTTTTCATTAGAGAAACGTTTTTTACGCGACAATCAATTTAAACAAATGTACATTCAATTCATGCGTGATTTCGAACAAGCGGGACGAATGACGAAATGCACAGACTCCGACGTTCCAGTTAATTACCTATCGCACCATGCAGTCATTAACCTACAAAAAACTACCACGCCGCTGAGGGTTGTTCTCGATCCATCCTTCAAAACATCATCAGGTGTTTCTTTGAACGATATCTTGCATAAAGGTACAATCAAACAAGACACACTTATTAATATTTTATTACGATTTCGACTTTATAAATATGTGATTAATGCCGACATACAAAAAATGTTTTGTTCTGTTCTTTTAACTCCTCAACACCAACAGTTGCAATGCATATTTTGGAGGGAAGAACCACACCACAAATTGCAAACATACAAACTCACAACACTGAGCTTCGGCTTAAAGCCGGCGCCACACATAGCCACACGTTGCTTGTTGCAATTAGCACAAGAAACTCATGCCAGTTTAATAAACCAATCCACAGCTACCCCACCGGCGACAGCAGCTGCAACAACGGCGGCGGCAGCAACTGCTATTGCTGAGCAGTTTTATGCAGACGACCTCCTGTATGGAGGTGATGATAAGCAGTTTGTAACCAAGGTCGCGCTCGAAATCCACAGGATCTTGAAGACGGGCAACTTTCATCTTCACAAATGGAGATCGAACTCCGAGGATATACAAGGTACCCTCTGTGAACTTACATCAACACCTACACATAACCAACAAATACCTACCGCATCACTAACTTCACCAAAACAACAACAAAAACAATTAGTTCAAACAAATACACCACACAAAGTGCTTGGTTTAGACTGGTCCAGTACAAGCGACAATCTACTTTACTCGATTGACTTAAAGCCCATTCCAAATCGTGTTACAAAAAGATTAATTTTGTCACGAATTTCAAGTATTTTTGACCCACTGGGGTTAATTGGTCCAATTGTAATTATTGCCAAATGTATGATCCAACGTCTTTGGGTAGAAAAGACTGGTTGGGATAGTCCTATAACACAAATTTTACAAGATGAATGGCTTAACTTTTACAGTAAATTACAAAGTTTAACTGATCTCAAAATACCACGACATGTGAGAGTCGAAAACTGTGTCACTGTCGAACTTCACGGGTTTTCAGATTCTAGTATTCAAGCATACGGGTGTGCTATATACATGCGCTCCATAGATAAAAATGGGCATATCATAACTCGTTTAATATTTGCTAAATCCCGTGTAGCACCCTTGAAAACTCAAACCATACCTAAACTAGAGTTATGTGGCAATTTACTGTTAGCAAATTGCATGGACACAGTCAAAAAAGCACTGAAAATACACATACACAGCATTACTTACTGGTCTGACTCCACCATAGCGTTAGCTTGGCTTAAGACCGAACCACATAAGTTGAACACATTTGTATCGAACAGAGTGTCAAAAATACAGTCACTTACAAACGTGGGCGACTGGCGCTGGATCGCTAGTAATTCGAACCCAGCCGACTTACTATCAAGAGGTGTTCACGCCGATAAGTTAGTTCACTGCCCGAATATAAATAAATTATGGTTTGAAGGTCCATCATTCTTGAGTAAACAATCACATGAATGGCCTAACCATCAGAATGAAATCATAACTTCATTACCTGAGCTAAAATCACAACACAAGCAATCTGCATCCACATTGTGTAACCCGACACTATCGAGCCATAATGATGCATCCCCAACCCCTAAGGGGGCAAACAGTGTCAGTAATAATTTTATCACAGAATTAGTTTCGAGGTGGTCAAGCGACACGAAACTATTTCACGTATTGGCATACATACGCAGATTCATACACAACTGTATACACAAAACTCACAAACAAACAGGACCACTTACATGCACAGAGGTAAAGGAATCCACTCACATTTTGATGAAATATTCACAAATGGAATCATTTCCTTCTGAATATGATTGTCTGCTCAAAGGAAAGGATTTTCCTAAAAAGTCCTGCCTTTTGAAATTAAATCCATACATCAATGAAAGCGATAAATTGTTACGTGTGGGTGGAAGACTGACCTTATCACAGTATGACTATGACAAAAAGCACCCTATAATACTACACAGTGATCACGCACTCACTAAACTAATCATGAAAAATGAACACATCCGACTGATGCATGCCGGGCCGCAGCTTCTCCTCTCCACCTGCCGAGAGCGTATCTGGCCGATAAAAGGTAAGTACCTAGTTAATCGAATTGTCCGTGAATGCGTTACGTGCTTCAAGGCCAACCCTAAAACCCCTGAGGTACAGATGGGTGACCTCCCGAGTACCAGGGTTAATCCTAGCTTTCCCTTTCACACTGTGGGTATTGACTATAGTGGATTTTATCTGATCCGAGATCGACGAGGTCGTGGTTATAAAACCTATAAATGCTACATAGCTATCTTTGTGTGTTTCTGTACTAAGGCGGTTCATTTGGAACTTATTTCAGGTCTAGAGTCCCAAGCCTTCCTCGCAGCACTGCGCAGGTTTGTCTACAGACGAGGAAGACCGCGAGAAATTGTAAGTGATAATAGCACTACTTTCCACGGCGCCCATAACGAGCTTACAGAATTGCAAAACTTTCTTAATCAGAGTTCTAACGAAATAGCAAATTCCTGTCTTGATTTAGGCATCCAGTGGAGTTTTATTCCCGCCTACTCACCGCATATGGGTGGCTTATGGGAATCAGCTGTCAAATCCTGTAAGTACCACTTAAAAAGGACACTAGGGCAAAGTCTACTTACTTATGAAGAGTTTTCAACCTTGTTAACACAAGTGGAAGGGGTCCTCAACTCCCGCCCACTCTGCCCCATACCTTATTCCGACTCAGAAATTGTCCAATCCCTTACTCCAGCTCACTTTTTGATAGGAAGAACCACGGTTTCACTGCCAGAGCAGGACTACGATCAAGTTCCCACGAACCGACTAAAACACCATGAACAACTCCAACAGATATTCCAGGACTTCTGGCGCGCATGGGCCCGGGACTACGTGGGACTTCTACAGTCACGGACGAAGTGGCGAAGTTCCAAGGGACCGACGCTAGCGAAGAATACCGTGGTAATCATCAAGGAAGACCGGCTGCCCCCGTGCCAGTGGAGGCTGGCAAGAATCATGGACGTTCATCCAGGCCATGACGGTGCAGTCCGCATCGCTACCGTGAAGACTTCAAGAGGAACAATTTTGAAGACAGCCTTTTCTAAAATTTGTCCACTACCTTTGCAAGTAGAATGATTTTAGAGTCAACAATAATATTTTTTGTTTCTATATGTTCTATATGTTATACTTACTTAGTTACTTATTTGAATACTTTGAAATACTTAAGTTGATACTATACTTATATACTTAGATACTTACTTAGTTACTTACTTGAAATACTTAAGTTGATATCTTGTAATTGTATTTTCTGCTTACCGTACTTATATACTTTGAGATACTTAAGTTGATATAATTTGGGTACATTTGTATATTTTCATGCTAAACTAAAAGCCTTGCGCCCTTTACTTATTTATTGTATTGTAATAATTACTTAGTAACCTATATCTTGACTAGGGATAGGTAAAAGAAAAACAAACAAATGTAGGGTTTGTTCTGTATTCATTTATTGTCTAAACTTATTTTCCCCTTTCCTAAACCTTTCAATAATTATTCCCATTTTGTTCTTGTTCTATTTAAATTAATTAAAGTAAATTATATGGGAATAATTATAATAACTCACTTTGAAATAGCAAAATATAAATTACTATTTCAAGGGGGGCAAGATGTTGTAAACAACACCATCTACACGCGACACGAGCTAACTTTAAACTCTTGCGCTTGCTCATACCTAAGGTACGTAACCTAGTTTCTCTATTCTGGCATAGATGTCGCTATTTCTAAATAGTTCTTTTGCTTAAGCTGCAGATGGCGTTGGTATAGCCCTCCTTTATATATACGAATAGCTTCATACAATCAGCCCTTTTACATCGCCAGCCACCGAGACGTACAGACGGCCCAAATAAACCTCTTCATACTCCAGCTCCGGCCTATCATTTCTACATCCTCAAGAACCTCAAGAAACAACCGTGATCATCTAGGTTTAGGTTCAAAACTTGCCTGTGGTGAAAACTGCAAGTTTTCCAAATGTATTTTCGCACACTTAAACAATTAACATCAGAATGGCGGGACCAAGGCTTAAGTTTGAATTTGAAAATAACAAATATTTAGTGCCTAATTTCTTCCAATTAGTTCCTATGGTGAGGTAATTTCTTCCGTTTCGGTTTTACAGATAATTCAATTTCAAATTGGTCTGCGATTCTGATGTCAGATCCGCGGAAGCATTCGCGGTTTACCAACAATTACACACTGCAATGTTTACCTTTATGTGTCATTAATTACTTCTCAATTAGTTCCTTAACACTTATTCAATTCAAGCTTGTAACTGTTACCATTACCTCATAATTTAAGCAATAAGGTATACGTACGCCTGTTACGCGCAGTAGAGCAAATTATTGATGAAATTAATTGCTATGTTCTCATGTTTAGGCGTAAAATATTCATAATATTTCATATCGTCATTTAAAGGTAACGGCAGCAGCTATAAGCTTGATTTCAATAAGTGCCTAGGAACTAATTTAGAAGTAAATAATGATATATAAAGTTAAACATTTCAGTGTGTAGTTCTTTGTAAACCGTGAATGGTCCCGCAGACCTGACATCAGAATTGCGGACCACTTTAAAACTGAAATAATTTCTAAACCGATCAGGAAGAAATTTTCTTATCATAGGCACTAATTAAAAGAAATTAGGTACTAAATATTTGTTATATGGAAAATTCAAACCTTCGTCTTGGTCCCGCCATTCTGATGTTAATCTTAAACAAATAGCAGCTGTACCCTATTATAAAACCTAGAACTTGGAAGTGCTGATTAGGACGGTCATAATTTTGCCTAATAATTTTGCTCTGGATCAAAACTAACGAACTAACTAACCTTGTTCTAACCAAACTAATTCATACGGTCGAATGTATCGCAAGTTTGATCCTGAAGCATAGCAAGTTAGGTTTCCTGTTCCCTCAAATACAGTTACGTCTGGTGCAACTTTCAATGTTATAGGACCTGAAATAGGTACGATGAAGTTATATTCCTGATAAAGCAATTGTGTTGAATAATTATTGTTTTTTTAATGAAATATACAAATTACTTAGTCATTATTACACTGAAATTTATAACATTAAAATATTTCGATTTCCCCTTTGTGACCCAAATAGCAATTTATTTCGTAAAAAGTAAGCGGAACTTTTCAATATTACTTCATTTTTACAGTTTACTTACCGCTCTGAAGAGACAATTTAAAAAACAACCCTAGATAAATAACCAAACATGGATTATACATTTCTGCAGTTACTGCCAAACAAAAAAATAGAAGTAAATTATATTTAAAATAAACCGGTGCAGTGCACATACAACCGCATCTGAGGAGAAAAACTAATAATAACTATAAATAACATAAAACACTTCTACACTACACATTACAATATTGGTACTATTTAAATAACTTATCCTTCTATTTCAGTACTACGGTTTACCCCATCCATACTTACTTAATGATAAGTTCAAATGAGACACATACATAAATAATTTAGAAACGTTGGTGACGTCAGCCGAACCTACGTGTTATTAATTTAAAAATATAGCTAAATTTTCTAGTTTTTCCACACAGATATTGAGAAATTCAAGTATAGATGATCCCCTAATAGCTCAAGGTGCTGCTAAAATTCCAGTCAATCTTGATCGTATCGGATAACTTTGTACCTGGAAAAAATTGTTTTCAAATATATTCACGTTTGAGAGCTCTAAGTTCTGCTCATTCATCTGGTTTTTCGTTTTCGAGTGGACCACCGAGTCATCTAACGACTCGATGAACCCTGGTGTCAGAGGTTTTCAAATGTTTCCTACTAGTAACAGGCATCTGATATGGTTTTGTGATGACCGCCGTCTAAGTAGGTAATCAATCATAGACAGCAACTGGAACCGACGGCTTAACATGCTGTTCGAAGCAAAGAACCATCTTTCTATCGGAAAATCAGGTGGATCGGCCTGCAATGTCCTAACCAGACTAGTAAGAAATTCACAAAATATCGAATATCAACTTTGTGAGTACACAACCGAGAATCAAACCCGAAACCTCTTGCGTCGCAGGCAGCTCCGCCACATTGACCGTCCCTAAGTAATACACTGCTCCAGCGGGTTAAAACCACAGGTTGCCCGCTTGAGAATCTGCCAAATTGTCGTCATAAAGGTACCAACAACCCTCGCTAGTTGATCCCCTCACAATGGCTCGTTATTTCAGCCCCGAGTCCTGAGACAAAGGTCACCAGCTCAAGGATTTGACTTAGTACCGCTTTATACGGGGTGCCTCAATTTGTTGCTCTTAGAAATTCGGTGGGCAATTTACTCTAACGGCTTTTGACACGACGTCGTCTCAGGAAACCACGATACAATTTTGGTATTAAACTCGGGTTAGATACACGAGATTGATTTGGTGTAGATATTTAACCGTTGCGGCTTTCTGATGAAGGAAAACGACATCTTTACAAACGCAAAACAACAGAAGCTCATCAAATATCAATAAGTAGTGATTCAATTTCAGTTAATTACCATTCCAGAAAAATAGTTTATCATTCATCGTTAGATTCTAATTCTACAAACCACCACCCTATCTATAACCACATTAAAGGACAATAATAGGATGATAACTTATCAAAATTGTAAAACTATTTCTGAAATTACCTTAATATTTGTCATACGCCGCTGATAAATTTTCAACCTGAAGTTTCCATTCCAGAAACCGTGAAAACTGCGGCATAACTATTTTCCAACTCCACATGTTATACCATCCTGTAGTTCACAAAACCGCTTCTAACGTTATGATAATGCGAAACTTTTAGAAGGATTCACGCTTTTAGTTTCCTGAGCAACTCCGTTTTGTCCCCTTTGTTAAAACTTCACAATTGGTGGCGTAACTTCGCTCTGTTCAGTTATCAAGACTCCGTGTGTATCGTTTGAGGAATAGACTCTGCTCTACAAAAGTTTCTCTTTCTCGAGCTTTGTCGGAAAATTAGTAATCGAAATAAAAATTTTGAAGCTGCGCTCCGAATTTCTTTTTATGTTCTCTGACCTAAGTTTTAATGTCGATGGACTAAATTTCGTTAATATGGATGGTTTTTTTGTGCAGTTAAATATATAACACTGATGAAGTACGAATCTTCGGGCATATTTTTTCTTTTAAAAGTCTTTACTGACAACCAGCGTTTCTGAACGTAAAGTCACCTTCATCTTTTGCCTGAGGCGATTAAGACGGCTAATAAATATCGAAGTTTCAAATACAGAAACAACAAAAAACGATTCGCATATTTGTCCCCAGACGAAAACAAAACGAGTCAGTGAGCCGACATTCGATTCTGAGCACATCCTAAACTGATTTCCTGGCTGAGAGCAGCATTATACGCGTGATTTGCGTCACGAGACAAACGCGACGTGTGGAACTGCAACGCCTCGACAATAGCGAGTTTCATTTGCATGTCCCGATATAGCGGAGGGCTGCTCTGCCATGCAAAAACGCTGTATGATTGAAACTGTGAATTTTCTGGAGACGAGAAAACAATGTTTATATGATGTTATCGAGTTATAACGATCCTGGGACTTACGGACAATACACTGTTTGATCGGATACAAAAACGGATTTTGTTGTGAGTTAGGTAGCTCTGCAAAAAATGCATTTTCTAAAGCGGCCCTTGTATGTATATTTGTTAGACGTGGCGATATCAAACGTGACGATGCCCATCGCGTAAAGAATAAAGGTATGATTTGTACAAAATTGCACATCAACATAATTTCATCATATAAGAGTGTATATGCAAAGTACATTTTTTTTATATTTTGTTTATTAGTTTACCAACAGAGTATACATCAACCACACACTGAAAATATTCTTAGTTATAATATCTAAATGCTACTCTAATTATAGGTAACAACGGCATGCATCCATTGGAGAATATCTGGGGGCATTTACGATAAAACACTATATCCCATCATACAGTGTTTTGTCATCGCAAGGTAGGGAGGGTAGCTTGACACAGTTCTGGAAAAGCCTCGCAGTATGATTCGTTCTGCTGGAATTCAGACGGACTCATGAATTTTGTAGCGTTCACAGGAAGGAGAGGAATATCAGTTTCGGTTTTTGACTCTTTTTGGCAACGTGTTTTGTTATTTCGTACAATTTATGTTTGTATTTCCTTTACAAAAATCTTATAATAACGTAGCTTAGCTATTCAATGCGAAGGCATTGGGCAATTGATCAAACTTCGTAAGCCTTGAAGAATCCTACAAATAACCGCAAAGTAACGGAATATACATTAAATCGTAGTTGCGCGAATGATTTATTCAGTGAAGGGTAGCGTTTCATATGTAAATATAAACCGTGACTATCGTTTGAGTCTACATTTCAAAGAGTATTTCCAACGACCACAAAGACCTGATGGACTGTACACTAAGGGTGAATGCTTTCGCGCGTCACATCAGTCCTAAATTCCTGATGTGAAATCGCGTGCATTGGTTAGTAAGCGGTCATTTGTGAGATGATGCGACCAGTGACCAATCAGCATGCACGTATTAGGTATTCCGCCACAGACCCGCTCACCTCAGCTAGTTGACAGATTCTTTTGCAGGGAGAAATGGTCACGCCTTTCAGAGATTTGTGGTCTTTGAGTACTTCTGACTCTCGACTTTAAGCCCCTACACGTGTGTGCTACTAATCGATTGGTTCCGAGTCTATTTGTAGATAATATTGATGAGATTATTCATAGGAATCAATGATAATTAAGGCAGGTTGCCCTTTGATACGTCACAAATTCATCAAATCAATAGGCTCAAAATTTACCTACAAATCCTCGCTTGAGATGACGCTCTATCTACTAGATCGTTATCTCATGAACAGAATTAAGCTGGTTAAGAGTTTGGGTACATATAGGATCTTTCATTGATTCGTGGTGCCAAACAACAAAAAAGACGAAACAAAATACATAAAATATCAGTTTCCTTATTGTAGACCTAAATATTTTTCGATTTCCTCGTGGCAAAACAATCCGAATCTTTTCTGACTCCGCAAAAAATGAAAAATATATTTTTCCATATTCGTCCGTCCCAACGATAAATACCCAAATATAAACAACTATATGGCTGTACTTAACATAGGAAGATCGGATCGGCCGCGGCCTAAAAATGTTTCATATGCAAAACAGGGGAAGAGGACGAACGCTGAACAGAATTTCCTGGAACTGAACATATATTATTAACGGATCGTTTTGATTCGATGGGAAAACCATTCTGCTTTTCCATAAAAAGTAACATCTCATTAAATATTCATTTCATTATTATGAATGTAACAAATACATAAAATTCACTGTTCAAATTTCAAATTAAAGACGTGGGGTGCTTGGAGCTATGATATCATGGGTAGAGGGTAGCCAAGAATTACATTGACATTGACTATTTAAAAATGTATAAGTTATATTCCAGATGTCAGTTTTAAAGCGTATCCAGAAACTACTTTTATTCTTTGGTGGAAATATTCAATTCCTAGTCTGTGACGTGCTTTGCGGGAGGGGCATTATAATCCTTTTTTTTAGGGAACGCCAGACTTCGATTTCAGACTAGCATAAATATAACGTGTTCTGAATATGGAATCCTATAACTTTCATCGAAAACAAAGTCCGATAGAAATGAATGGATAAAAGAAATATGATGCACAGTACCCAAGTGGATTCTTTTTCAAGATTCAAGATTTATTCAGTAAAAGATATACATTGTCAATTTCACAATAACATTAAAATACACTAAAGTGTACAATAATATAATAATAAAACATAATGTCAAAAATTGTAATTAAATACCTAAATTAACGAAAAACAATTCATTAATATAAATAAAATTAAGCATATGTATGTGTTATTCATTTAAAAATTCATTGACTGTATAAAAAGCCTTTTGAGTCAGCCAGGACTTGAGTCGGTTACAGAAACTAGGGTAAGAAATTACACCTCTGATTTCCGGTGGAATCTTATTATAAATTCGGGGACCCATGACGTCCAAAGACCCATCTGATTTTTGCAGCCTTCGCCGAGGCACCAGTAGCTCATCTTCTCTAGCTTTGCACATGCGCTGTCGAAGCAAAACTTTTTTAGGGAACTCACTGGGGTTTGTCCTCACATACTTTGCGGCCTCCAAAATATATAAACAAGGTACCGTAAGTATACGCATGTCAATAAAGTATTGCTTCGCTGGCTCATCGGGGAGACGAGCCATTCTACGAATAAGCTTCTTTTGAAGTATAAAGGTCTGTCTCTATCAGCTGATACTCCCCAAAGATCAATACCGTATGTGAGGTGGGAGTGAAAGTAACCATAATAAACTTTTAGGAGATTTTGTCCCGAAAGAGTAGCCGTAAGTCGAGATATTGCATAGTACGCTGCGTTGAGTTTACCGCATACGGCGTCGATGTGCTCATGCCACTGCAGGCCTCTGTCGAAACAAAATCCCACAAAACGAGTGTGGTCCACCACGGGAACTTTCACCCCACCCACACTTACATTAGAGAGGGAGCTCGCTGTTGTAGCCCGTCCCAATGAAAACTCTAATAAGTTAGATTTGGTCAAGTTGAGCTGCATTCCGTTGGCACTAAACCAGAGCGAAAGTTTGTTTATTATATAATTAATATTGTTCACCAACTCGATGTTACTTTGTGCACTCACTATGGCACAGATGTCATCCGCATACATAATGAAGTCAACGAAAGGGGACTCAAAAGGGAGATCATTCATTAGTAATAAGAAAATTGTGTTACCAACGTTTGATCCTTGAGGGACAGATCTGTCACCAACAAGGCCAGGCTGAGAAACATCGCTACCCACCTCTGTAATCTGACTACGCTCTGAGAGGAATGAACGAAGCAAGTCGAGCGCCACCCCACGGATACCATAATGTTCCAGCTTCGCAAGAATTAACTTGTGATCCACGAGATCGAATGCGCGGGATAAGTCAAAGAAGACAGCAGCTACCTTCTTCTTCTGCTCTAAATGACTCATTACCGTTCGCGATAGAAGACGAGCTGCGCCAACAGTGGATCTCCCAGCCTGATAGGCGTGCTGGTACGGCGATAGTGAGTCATTTTTATTTAAAAACGACATCAGCCGACTACATATACCATTTTCAAAAATTTTTGAAACAGCTGGAACCAGTGAGATGGGGCGGTAACTTTTATGCTCCTTCTTTGATCCTTTACCCTTATAAATGGGAACAACCTTTATTCTTTTTAGGGAATCCGGATATGTCCCATTAATTGCTGACTCATTAAATAAATTGCACAGAATCAGCAAAAAACTAATAGGCAACAGGTGTAGTAAATTAGTAGGCATACCGTAGATGTCTTTAGTGCGCTTAGGCTTAATTAATTTGATTATTTTTTGTATTTCTGCTACCGTAAAGGGAGAGAAAAACATAACATGAGGCGTTTTAGGTACGCTAGTGAAAAGCAGTTGTAGCGCTACCGGGATGTCCGGTCTCAACGGGGTATCACGAACAATCGATAGGTAGTAGGCATTTAAGGAGTCTGCAAGCTGGGCGTTTGTCCCCTGCGCGCCGCACACGGCGTGGCGTAGCACGGTCAGTGAGTCTCCACCGGGCCCTTTGTTAGTTTCATACCTAACTGCCCGCCACAGAGATCGCCCGCAGTCCACATTAGATGTAGTAATGCTATTATTAATATAATCCTTCCTAGCTTTATTCGTAAAACCAATGTGCCTGCATTTCATTATTAAATAAAAATTGTAAAGTTCTTTGTTATCAGGGTAAAACCGTATGTACATAATTAGGAGCTGCAAAAAGTCGCGACCTAATTTAATATCATCATTTATCCAACATTTATCACTTATAGTAGCCGGAACCCTCTTAAGCGGACAACAGGACTCAAACTTCTGCACCAATTTGTACATAAGTTCATCCATACCTACCACATTACTAGGCCGATAAGTACTAATGTCATTAACAAATAGCTGTATGTTCTTTGTTGACGTTATTCGTTTTGTGATATGCCTCGTTACGTTGGTATGGGATGGTAACATAATATTGATACCTACGCCTATATGATCGCTAACACCAGCGTCGATTGCGTAAGCACTTGCACTGTCAGCCGGCAGATCTGTATAACAGTGGTCAATACACGATCTCTTTTCACCACTAATTCTTGTTGGAAAATTAACCACCGACCTCAAGTCAAAACGACCCAAAAGGCTCAACAATTCTCGTTTCTGTTTAAGTTCCGTAGAATTAGACGGTTTCAATAAATTAACATTAGTGTCACCAAGTATTAAAATATGGGCATTTTCATTACTTATACTATTTAATAACAATTCAAATTGAGAAATAAATATATCGAATACACCCTCCGCACTTGATCGGTACAGACAGCATACAATCAAATTCAATTCCACGACTTGGATCGCAGCAATTTCAATATGCATCTCCTCCGAAAAAACACACAAGTCCGGCCTATCTAGAAAAGTAAGGCTATTATGAGAATATTATACACGCGCTTCCGTGTATTCGTGACGAACGACAAAAAAATGATGCCAAGTTATAGTTCATAACACTAGTCACTTTAATTTCTTCCGTCACTTGCCAATGTTCAGTAAGTAGTAGCAGGTCGATTGTTGGTCCCGATTGTAGTAAGTATATTTTCTATTAGTGATAGTTTATTTCGTAATGATTGAACATTCTGTAGGTAGATACGGAGTTGTTTACATTCGGTTGAGAAGTGCGCAGGCGCCGGCGCATGGGTGCCTACGTCAGTGGACGTCATCGCTGGCGGTGCGGGTGTCTCACTTGCACTCCCCCAACTCGCGTCGGGGGCGAGTGAGAAACCAAGTAGTATACCGCACACCGTGTGGCCACACCTCCGGCTTATCCAAGTGTTCAAATATTGCTTCGGGAATGCCGATAATAAAAGATGCATGTCGGTCTGATTGAATATTTCGTTTTTCAACGTAGTAAAGCTCCGAAATTTGCACCGAATTGAGGAAATTTAATACTTGTTCTTTGGTGGTCTCGGGTTTGAAAGACCAAGCCTGAATGTGCTTTAATTTTTCGATAGCTTGCAGTTTGTCAATTTTGGCTGACCCAACTTTTATTTGTGTTGGCTTACGTTTCTTTTTATACGAAACAGTGATGTAATCGTCATTCGCAGTTTCATCCTTAGTCGATGATTCACCACCCGCCGCCGTCCGCTCATTACCGCACTAATGAAGTTATAATATTCTTTAACTCGAGAACTTGCTTTTCGACAGTAGCGATCGTCATTTTGAAAATGTAGGCACGGAAGTGCGAGTAAAAGATATTCACCGCGCGGGGGTCGGCGGATGACTCTTAGTAAGAGCATAGATGATTTTTATACTTCGGAATTGCAAGAACTGGGAGAATAACGTTCATTTGCATTTATTTTTTACACCTTATAGATAGATATAACTGCAGTGCTAAGGTATAACGGTACAATTCTAAGTGGGTAGATTTTCGAAGTGAGTATCTTTAATTAGTACGTAAAAGATGAGGATCGTGTTAAAAATGGTATAAAATATTAATACCTTATAGTGCTCTTGTAGATTAAAATCATTAGCCCATTCGAAATAACGCAATAAAATTAGCCATCATTCAACATTTGGCACTCAAAGACCAGTTTTAGATGAACATAATGCAATATATAGTCCTAGTTTGGAACCATCTAGTGTTAATAAATCAATCAAAGCCATTGGCAGCTTGGACACAGAACAACACACACGATTGTGCAGTGAGGGAAACAATCACAAAACATTCCGCAGGCTCGGTCGAGGCTCTATGTTATGTAAATGCTGTCCATTGAATGGTGAACTCTGAGCTGGCCTACACTCCGATTCTGATAGACAATCCGTTTCTAGTGGTTTTATTGAATAGTTCTTGGTTCTTGTACCTGAAATCGTCGATTAGCATTTGGTAGGTTAGGACTTTGAACTATGGACTGTTCAGTTTCAGTTTTCAAGTGTTCTTCGGTGGGAAGGTATGATACAGAATTAAAATAACAAAATCATTTACTTACTCAATTCTGTAACAATTTCTTTATGTTTTTAGCTAAACAGTTATTTTGGGTTAGGTGTATGTAAGTTCAAGTTTCAGTTTACTATCTAAAAACCATGATTTGTTTACTTGTGTCGTAGTCATACAATACAAAACACATAAAATTCAAGGCGAGAATCTCTTAGAAAGCTTTCAATAGCAGAATAAGAAGACCGAGTGCATCGGCTTGCAAATTGCGGATACACGGAGTGCAAAGGACTTGCCTGTTTGCCGATTCTGGCCGCATACCCAGCTCAGTCTCGCATAGTAACAGGCGGTAAGTATACCGCCTTGCTTTTGGGAGAAATTGAGATAAATAGATGTTAATAACCGTGAAACATCACTGCTGGACATAGGCCTCTAAAAAGTACTTCCGTAGATATTCAAAGATTGCAATTGCTTCGCAAAAATTCGTCCGTCCTATTGGTAAAAAAACGGCATAGCAATCGCAAATATTATAGACTTTTATACTGAGCTGATGGACGAACACCTTTTTATTATAGATTTCTTTGTTACAGATACTTCAGCAATTTACGTGCGTTTAAAGTCAAAAGATGGCGTAAAAGTCGAGAATGATAAAAAAGAATGCCTTTATCGCTTACAATCAACCATTTCCAGCAATAAGGCAAAGATTTCTTTCTCAAGTAACTTGAGATGAGATATATCTCGTATTGTATAAAAACGAGGAAAACATGTCCCGCGCCACTCGCGACCGCCGCAATATAGCATCAAAGGACCTCGAGCCTGAATTCCTTTTAATATTACTCTCGGACAAGAGTGTCAATTTTTATTAACATTTCTTATTTCTTTCTGTGAACTAGTTTCCTGAGTAACAGAAATAAAAGTAATGATAAAGGTATGTCTACTATTAGAGACCGTGACCTGGTAATGAAAGTACCTACGTACCTGCTATTAATATTTAAAGACGTGGCTACATTAATTCATATATTGAAAAAAATTCTAACCATGATCCATAAACCCTAAAGTTTTTTATTTTAACACTAACCACTTGAATTAGACAGGTTCTCCAAATTGTGAGGACGTGCATAAATATCAAAACTGTGTCATGCAGATAAACCTTGCATCAATACCATTTTTTCTAATGATCGAAAACATTCGATAGAACTTTAACACATTCCATCAAATACAAACCATATTAACCCTTGCATAATTCCTTGACTACAATTTACCATTAACATCCACAGAAGTCCACTGTCGGACATTGGCCATCCCCATATTACGGGGTATTTCAATACCACGCTCGGCACGCTGGCACGCCACGCCTTGGCATGATGGATTTGGGGTGATGCTATTCTAATTCAACATGACACGGCAATTCACCGAATCCAGATCATACCTATTGACTGTTTCACCCATTTTCTTTGCAACCGTTTACGATGGTGTAAAACCGTCACGATATCGCGTGCCGTAAAACCTACCCGTATGCGTTTATGTTATCATAAACTTGATCGGTGGAAAAAATTGCTTCGACTTTTTCACAATGGGAATTGGAAGCGTCGACGCTTGAGCTAAAGAGGCTTCGGCTAAAGTTTAATAACCTGGTTTATTATCTGGAGGTCACATTTTATTATGTCATTCCCTTTTTTCTCCTGTGTAACTTGAGCGCAGAGCAATGTTCCGAAGTATAATGGATAAGCTATCTCGAACACGTCGTGATGCTTTTCTACAGTATTAGTTTCAAGAAAAATTACAACATTATTTATATAAAGACAACTGCAATGTTTTTTCGTGATTTGAAAACATTTTTAGAAATTCAAATCCACGCGAAGAGAGAAAGAGATCGTGCGGGACACCGATTTAAAGAATGATGACCCGAATGAACCTTGTGTCAGGTCATTACTCATCAGGAGAACAGTTCTCTACAGTTTTCTTAATCAACGGTTTATCTCAACTCGTCAAATAAAACTTTCACCAATGATATTAAGTAAGTAATTGGGAAACATCTTGAAAAGTCCGGAGCACAGAATTCAAACTTTGACAATATTCTATTTCTATTACATCTGCTGATCCAACATTCACCCTCGATAAGAGGCCAAAGTTCGCGACCGGCGGAAGAAGGGATAGCATAATCCATTTTGGTAAAAGTTTTTGTGCTACCAGAAGTTTTGCTAAAAATTTCTCTAACTTTGGCTCTCGCGGATTTAGAGTAAAGCCTTAAATGAAATACACTGGACATATTTCGCCAGTTACACCAACACGTTACGAGCGAAAAATGCTGTTGGAAACTTTCGAAAACTTATCCGGGAGTAACGCAAAATAGTTTTCTGGCGCTTTTCTGGATCAAATAGAGTTTGCGTTATCGCAAGAGTATTTCAGTTCATTCTACCAAAGTGACTACTAAGTATTTTTACTAAACTAGATAAGTATATCACATTTCTTGCCACTTATTGTTTCTTTTTAGTGATACCTACCCTACCAATCTATAAGTATTTAGTATCATTGACTTCTACCCTACCTATATACTTACCTGGCTGGACATGTACTGTCCCCGCGTGATCTGATGTAAGCCATACTTTATATAATTGTCTTCGCTTCTGAATGCCATCAGATCGCGCGCGGACTATAGATGTTTTATGTATTTACCCAGACCATCAGGATATTTTGTGATTGTCATTTGTTAATTTCTGCAGAACAAAACATTGAACAGGATGTCTATAGTTTTTCTTGTACATATTTTTTTTATTTTGTCATACTGTAGCTAAGGATTAAAAAACGTTTCCACCTCTATACAACACCATTACACCACACACAAGGATAAAAGATCAACTTTACTTTTAAGTGTTGCTCCGCGGCCACGCTCGTAAGAATTTAGGATTTTCTCCCGCTAAGCGAAGTTCAGCCAACTACACAGCTAACGGGGAATTATCGAGCTAAACACAAATGTAAGAGCTTTGCAAACTACTACTAGTTACGGGATTGATGAAAATGTGATCTTCGTAACTGGAGGCGTCTAAGCGGGTACGGTCAAATATCACCCGAAAGCTGTTTTGCCGGCACAGTTGATGCCGCTTTGCTCAGTGATACTAGGGAACATTGTGAATGATTCCATCCGAGGAAATGAAAAATCCATCCACTGGATTTCAAGATGGCGGACCTACGTTTTTTTGTATGGCACTAAAAAAATAATTCTTCTGGAGCCCATCGTGTGGGGTATCAAATGAAAAGGCTAAACGAGACGATTTCAAAAATATATCGTTTTAATACATTTCAGTTGCCCTCTTAGATAAAAAACAAGTTAAATTTTTAAAAGTAGTTAAAACACGCCAAGTTTGAGGTCCAGTAGGTACAAAATGGCTGACATATAGTTTCATAAAAGTATGCCAAATGATCCACCATATCCTAAACTCTAACGTGACGAAAGGAATTTTGAAAATAATAAGATTTAATGTATGTTTTGCAATGGAAAGTAAATCATTGGAAACTGCAGTAGGTTAGTAAGAACTGCTTGTGCGCCTTCATAAATATATAAGATGTAAATTCTTCTCATGATTGCTTTTACACTTAAAGCTAGATTATGATGTGCCGGATCATTTTGAATCTGCGGGCACGGTTGTGCCCCCGCCAAGTTGAGTAAAAATCCATAGGTACCATGTTGCTCTACTCATGAATGCTATCTCAGTTTAGTAGGCCTGTAAGAAAAAATCAAGTTAGAAATAAGTAGTGCCTGCTGTACCGTTTTTATTTTTGTATTTGTCCTATATTTGTTTTTGTATTCTCTCGAAACAGTTCAGGCCAATTTCGACGCCCAAAACAACGATATTTTGGATAACATTTGAAACCTGTGTGTTAAGGACACAAACAGTCATTAAATAAACATTTAATATTTCAAAAAATCATTCAATTCCCTTAAATCTGTTACTCATTCGATGGACCATAAAATTTCTAAAGCACTTTTAGATTACATGTACCTAGGTATATGAATGAAGTGAGATATGAGATAAAGCCGTAAAAATATGAGATACCATCAAAACACAACTCAAAAAAAAAAACAAGTCTCACCACTCATTAGGTACATCTACCGCAAAAAAAATGAGAGTTTTCGTACATAAAATATTGACTTCAAGTACGGTCGTTCCAATGGGTCATATTTGACAGCCCATACTAAAAAACACATCATCAAAGAAAAATAACCTTATATCTGAAAGTTGTCAAATATGGCCTATTTGAGCGACCGAAATGCAATAAATGCAAAAACAAATAATCATATACTTACTACTTGCAAGATATATTTTGTTAAAGACAGCCAAGTCCGCCACTCAACCAGAAACGTTGTGCAATCCACGACGTCGTAAGTACGAAATAACTTTAGAATCATTGTATTTCATATTTATACACTAAACACTAAAATGATTCTACAATTAATGCTGTTTCGCTGTAAATTTAAAAAGGTAATCCTGTGTATTCGCATAGAATCACATAGTTAATTGTTATTTTTTCTATTCTTAAACTTAAGTATTTTACTGCATTTAGAGCTTCTATATCTGCTAAATTAAATATTTCTATTTTTATCCAACATATCGTTAAAGGGGTCTCAACTTTGGCCGAAACTGCTTTAAGAGAAATATGGTACGGCAAAGCCACTTTTTACTCGACTTTGCGGGGGCACAATCGTGCCCGAAGATTCAAAATGATCCGGCACATCATAATCTAGCTTTAAGTGTAAAAGCAATCATGATGAGAATTGCATCTTAAACATTTATGGAGGCGCACAAGCAGTTCTTACTAACCTACTGCAGTTTCCAATGATCTACTTTCCATTGCAAAATATACATTAAATGTCATTATTTTCAAAATTCCTTTCGACACGTTAGAGTTAAGGATATGGTGGATCATTTGGCATACTTTTATGAAACTTTATGTCAGCCATTTTGTACCTACTGGACCTCAAACTTGGCATGTTTTGACTACTTTTAAAAATGTAAGTTGTTTTTTTTCTAAGAGGGCAATGGAAATGTATTAATACGATATATTTTTGAAATTGTCTAGTCTAGCCCTTTCATTTGATACCCCACACGATGGGCTCCAGAAGAATATTTTTTTTAGTGCCATACAAAAAAACGAAGGTCCGCCATCTTGAAATCCAGTGGATGGATTTTTCATTTCCTCGGATGGATTTATTCACTATGGTCCCTAGTATCACTGAGCAAAGTGGCATCAACTGTGCCGGCAAAACAGTATTTTTTTGCTAAGGACCATGACTAAATGTAAGTCAATAAATGGCAAGTGAACACGTAACGTATTTCTCTCAAATCTTTTTGTGGGTTTCGTCCCTTTTGCATGATGTAGGTAGTGAAAAAATATAATTTATTTTGCTTCGACGACATTTAGGGTGGCTACTCCCACATTTGGAATGGTCATCTGGCGTGTAGATTTTAGGACACGCAAAAAAAAGATGTGCACGTCTTGCTGTATCGTACGAGCATTGTTTGTTTTCGGGCTAGATGTAACCTACTGACAAAGATTCTAATGACACAAATTCTTCATGCACAGATATTTTTCAGCAAAGAAAGCTGCGTACGAAGCTTAAACATTCCATTGCTCTGAGACTTCAAGAGGCTCAAGAAGCTAAGCGACCCAGTAAACGAATGTTGCAATAAACAAAAGAAGATAATTGCGTGTTCGTGGTTTACGAGCCAGTTTATGTCTAAGGGAATCCCTCATTTCATTTCCGGCTTGTTCTTGAACCGTTTAAAATAGCTGTTAAATCTTTATAGCCAAAAAACTTGCAGAAAAGTTACAAAAACATGGCCATAATAGTAGTTTATGCAACTGCCTAATAATGAGAGGGTTTAGGATGAGAGTGTAGTATAGTTTGACACGAGAATTCTAAAGCCTAATTATATGCAGTTGCATACAATATTTTATCTACACTCTATAAGAAAAACTATGAAAAATAATTCAAACCTCCGCACTGCACTATGGCGATTGCAAGCCTATCTACTGAACCACCAACTGAACGACTTTTGTACATAAGTAACTTTTTAACTAAACGTTAAAATGGAGGCTCATAAAAACTTAACAACTTTTAAAATTAAAAAGCATTTATTGGTGAATTTTAATTCGAAAAATGATTTGAAGCAAAGATTTAATAATAAATAAGTCCTCATAATTTCCAGCCCGGGTGATACTTGTTTTTTTTCTTTTATTTGACTTACTGTTGGCCAGTGTCAAATTGGAACAGATTACAATTTGGTACGCGGGTCAATTCATTTCAAATTTTTTTTTCAAATACTAGAAATCTAGTTACTTTATGTAGCTGCCAGTAGTATGAAAGTTTTTTTTTAAAGGCTGTATATTCGTAATGCAGTTCATTACGTTTGTACTTTCGATTCTGTAAAACGAATAATTACGAAATGAGTGTAGATAAAATACTTAAGAAAATCACTGACAAGTAGCTGGATACTGGACCACAAATAATAGAGAGTATACTGAAGGTTCATTCGACCCTATTTAGGATTTCCACGACTGTCAATTGTTACATAGCCGCTAATACCACAGAATACGTAATAGTACAGGTACTAATACTGAGTAAGCCATCTATCTGTAAGCCCCGAGCGCCGTTTCCCTAATTTGTGACTGGACATACAGCAAAAAATGTTTACCTACTAATATTTTCCGTATTTTTTTTATAAAACACGGAAAATATTGTAAAAATCTTTGGACCGAAATATTAATTAAATAAAAGATAAACCCACAAACGCAGTGATCCAAAAAACCCTTCTCAAAGTAACCAGACTCGAATCACACAAATCTAGAATCGGCGTTCACACTCCAGTGGCCACGCGTTCTCGTAAATTTGGGATAGTCCTTGCGAATGGCACGCAGTCCCGGCTGCAACCAAGAATTATGAACACGCTATTACGTCAAAGATTAATAGGACTTCTGTGGAAATTGCATTGCGTTGTCGTTTAGTTTGGATTGGAATTATTATTGGGCGTTGAGCTGGCAATAAGTCTTTGCAGCATACGTATTTGCAGTCGACATTGCGTTATTCATTATACCCATAATTTGACACCATGTTCCATCAGGTCATCCTTTGATTCGGTATCATATTTGATAGAACACAAGAGGAAAATCATTATTTTCGTCGACAGAATAGCACTGCTCGTGTAGCAAAATAACAACACTCAATGAATGTGAATGTTTCAATGGAAAAACGTTTATTCGTTTATTCCGTTCATTCATGAGCGCTACATAAAATTTGGCTAGGGCTTGTGCAGTCATGTGTTGCACAAAAAGTGCTAAATATTATGAACTCTTAATTGTTATATTGTTCTAATAAGTAGTACTGAGATCACGCTCAGGGCAATTTACCTTACCATACCAGCCACAACAGTACATTTCTGGTTAGGGCCTCCCCCTATTTATTTTTATATCTCTACCTTTCTAATTTTACTGACTATCTACACCGGATAACTATCTACTAGTAGCGATGTACATACTTACCTATATCGGTAGTACGAGTAGAATATCCTTTCTAAACCCATAACACGCACCAACAATTGTTGCTTCAATGTTGCCTCCAGCCATTACTCGGCCGTAACAAAGTAATTACTTTCCGGTAAACTTATAACGAGTAACAAACTATGAACTCCAAGTTGAAACGTCGATTTAAGTTGCTACGTACAGTCAAGCTCAGTACAGCCACCCTTAGCTAGGGTGTTTGGTAAAATACGACGCAGAGTTTATGATCTGTGCTAATATCGCCTCACATCACAGTGTCAACTGCATGGTGGCTAGTTGTAAAACCGAAATAGCAAGCCTCTTTGGGAATGCTTATGCAGGCGACAAGTCTTTACTGCATAATATTGTGTACAACACGTATAATTCTTAAAAAACTTACAAATTTATTAAAGTAAGGGTCAGCTCTGAGGATGGTATGAAGCACACTCAAGCACAGTTCCGAACTAAGCCGATATCTTCTTAACTCAAATAAGTGTGGCATAAGAATGATACAAATTTCACAGTGCTTCATATCTGGCCCAGGTTGAGCTTGACTGTACCTACTGTTAGATAAATACATAGGTTCAAGTCCAAGTACTAAAGCAGCTGGGCCGAACGTTACCAAGTCTGAAAGTCGTATAACTGAATAATGAAAATGAAAAATATTAAAATTAATAAAAATATTATAAAGTACACATACACAATTGCACTAAATTCAATTCGACGAATTTCGGCGTAAAACAGTTTTACCTATGGTTTTACTATATGGCGGTATCGGCGGAGATTGACAAAAGCTGCTTATTTCGCCAATCTTCAGAACATCGATAGCTCAGTGATGAGGGCATGGTACAAACTACGAAGTCATAAGTTTCCCCAAACGCAACTGTTACAAAAAGCTTATCCTTAATCCCCCAGCCTAGTAATCGAATCAGCTAAGCAATGTTTTCCAGGCTAATTTTACAGGCACTAGATTTTGATTCAGTAGAAAAAACAAGCAAAACGTATTTAATACCAAAATTTAATACTATCTATAACTTCCACTTTCACTCATCAACTTTCATTCCTCTGTATTTGGTTTATGATAATTCTACGGCAGTTCCTTGCTACATTTCCACAGAAATAGGTCTCAAAACAAAAGTTTGTATGCGACTACAAAAAATTCTTGGGTTAGAGCTGTTGGATGCCTTCGTGTTTATTTCTCTAGGGGCCTCAACTTATATTCCTTTGCAGAAACTTTTTAACGTTCACGTTTCTAACGAATTCCATGGGCCTTATTCAGTATTGGATAGGCACCTGCCATATTAAAGCTCAGGGAATTCGATTTAAAATATTTTGTCTCGAAAATTTCAATGTGCCTTTCTGCTTTCTCTTTACTACATTCATTGTTGCTAGCTAGCAATTTTCTGACGATTTTGTGTATTAGGTATTTACGTCGTATCCACTTTCAATTAAACCAACAGCTTTAACAAAATGCTTTGAATATGTGCAACGCTACAGTTACAACTGGCGCAGATGAGGAATTGGCAACATTATTGTTGACATCCTGCTAATATGTCATATTATTATTATGATGATGATGATCTTTCCGGCCGGTTTCGGCCATTGCGACCACTTCTACTCCTAATCTAGAGAGACAGACAATAAAGTTGTGAATTCGGGATTCATTCTTTATCTACGTAAGTTATAAACTTTGCATAGTTCCTGTAAAGACATTACTCATAATGATTCAGAATTTTCTTTGGTTCACAGCGAAATTCAATGAAGAAAGTAAAGATGAATAAAATAAGTATTGTTTTAGACTCTCGTAGTCCCGCAAACATAAAAAAATGAAATAGTACCCCCATTTTCGCAATATTTGTAATTTTTCTTTACAAAAAATTATATACTTCTGTTTTTTGAACGTTTAAAACCAATGAACGCAAAAATCGCCGTAATAGCATCAATATTCAGAGTTCAATCCAGTTCGCAGCCCCCGGGCATCATTACAAATACCGCTCGTTTGACCTCAGAACGGTTTTCGCAAGACTGCTTATTCAATTTGTTTCTCCTGGGTTCCGCATACAAACTCTTGTGAGGAACTAATCGATAATATACCTGCTGAAGTTCCAAAGCGTGGTTATAAATACATCCTATATGGCGTAGTTCGTAGTTTACGATGCCTGCCTGGTTTCGATTATCGGCCAGGCTAGATGTTTACCTAAAAATGATAGAAATAATATCCATTTTCGATTCATGGGTTCTTATTATAATGCATTTGCATGTATTGTCTATGTCTATGATATCTCGAAGCTTAAAATTCTAATGGGACTTGAGTTCGTTGCTTTTGGTTGTAGTTTCATAGTGTGCGCAATAAAATAAGCATATAGAGGTAGCTACGTTTATGATACATAATTTGAATCAGAATTAAACAAGCATGCTCATAATATCAACATAACATCTAATGAGAATTTACCCATTTATTTTCTTGATTAGTTACCTACCTACCTATTTGTAACGAGAAATGAGAAATTTTGCGTCTCGTATAAAAATGCTCGGGAACCCAAACTACCAAACTGAATTTCGGATGTTTCTGGGGCTTCCTTTTAATTTCCTCTCGCTTAAAAGGCACATTTAACCTTTTACTACTCTGGTCAAATAAACAGATTTTTAAATTGTTTGAATTAGGTATCTATAAGAATGTATAAGTATCTCTGTATTAAGTTACGAAACTCGTTTTTAACATATTCTACATCAGATCTTAAGGGACATGTCTTGCAACAGCTAAAACGTGTACTAAGTAAGTAATTTTTTTACAAATTGTGTTAATCCACATGCAAAGGCAGTTTTAACCATTGCATAAGAAATTCAAGAAAGAAAATGAAAATGAAAATCGTTTTAGTAATTTCCCAACTACGAAAAAACAAAAATTATTTTATACAAGTGGCGCCATTTTCCATTCAACGAGCTGCGAATTCAAATTCAAAACGCGCTGAAAAACTATTGTTTGAAAAAGATAAGGCACATTTTACACATACAAAACGATGGCGCGGTGGAAGCGTTACACAATGTGAAATATGGGGACACATTCATCATGAAATAGCAAAAGAATGAAGCGTACACCGGATGTTGGAGTGTAGTTACTACACATGTTTACAAATATACCCATTTTGTACACATCTATTCACCTATTTCTACTGTTTTTAGGTACCGGAAGTTTTATAACATGTTTATAAAACATTATAATACAAATATACCCATCTTGTACACACCTATTGATCTATTTCTACTGTGTTTTATGTACCGGAAGTTTTATAACATGTTTATAAAACATATAATATTTTCTCCGACCCCAACTGATTTGGGTATAGGGTAGAAAAATGATGATGGTGTTTATAAACTCATTTCACTGATAAGGACAGTTGCAGGTTGGCGAAATACCCAAACTGTGTCGCTATCAAATCCGAATGTTAGTGTGTTTGTTGTCTCTTTATACTCAAACAACATGACGAATTTAAATAATTTGAAATGAAAGAGTTCAATCTGGAATACCAAATGATACTTATCACTACATGCCACTTGTACCAACAGGAAAACCGAAAAACCACTAAGTACGGTTGAAACCTCAGTAAGGAAATCTTGTGTAACTCTTAACCAAAAAATAAGGCACAAATAAGTTTTTCCTCTCCGCCCCTATAACAAGTAACCTAACGCATAAACTGTTTATTATCCATAATGAATAAGACTTAAGGCTGGGTTAATAATCGCTCTCGGTCTATGATCCGGATATTTACTGAACCAAAAACGTGCATAATAATGAAGGCCGACCTTAATTGGATTCGGATTTCTGCAAAGGATCTCTGAAATGATTAACGAACATAATTTTAAGGTCGAACAAATCTTAACAGTTGCGTGTACGTTCTGAACATTACTTACAGTACTAGGTACGTAATTTTTTTTCGGACTTTTCGGTCTTGACTTTTGATTGAATAACTTTTGTCAGACAGACTTAGTGTATAAATTGCCGTTTTTACAGCCGTTTACGCTCTGCCTACCCCGAAATGAATATAGGCGTGATATATTAATGCATTTATGAAAGTCTCATGGGATAAGTTACAATTTCATTGAATATGGTAAGTAATGAACGCACTCGAATACACTACTTACTTGCATTATGAACCTTTTTTGTTTATCCTCGCAAAAGAAACATTATGGTGCACAACAGCTGGAACTACATAGTAAACGGAACCACTTTATCGGCTCGAGATCGAAACTGCAGACCATTCGAGAAGATCACCATACAATCCTTTTAACTGTGGCGCGTTACAGTTTTTGTTCTCACAAATAGCATCACGCAATCAGGATAATGCCGCATTAGTGCCCCGCTCGCGTGCTGACTTGCCACAGATAAGATATTACGAGGAAAAAGCTTTTTGGGTATATATTTTATACGGTTTTTTTTTAGAAACTTTGAGAATTTGAAGGCACTCTCATTATTAGTGATGCCCTTAGATTCATGCCTTTCTCCACTTTAGCCATAAATGCAGGAAACAACGCCTTACACTTACACTACGTTTTACCAATCTGTAAGCCAAACAGCTTAGTCTGTATGGCAATATCTTGCAGCAGGTAGATGTAGAATCACATCGTGCCTGATGTTGAGAATATTATTGTTGTATCCGGACCGAGAATCGAAGATTCAGATGCCTACTTACGTTTACTATATACACGGAGGTGATTATCCTTGCATAATGAGATGATTAAGCTAGTCTTTGTGTGTTTGGTCTGTGGTCCAACCAAATGTTCACATTGACCTAATTCGCTGCTCTTGAAAAAATAATCGCTTTTTAGCTCGTGCCTGTTGTAATCTGCGCTAATCGGCACAAAAACTACTAGATTCCTCTGTTCTACAGCAAAGAGCATTTTTAGTCCTTATTTTTAGTTACTTAGAGAATGTTTCACTCATCTTCGCAGTTCAGAGAGCCTGACCCACATATGATATAAAGCGTCATTTTATTTACATTTTCATACAATACTCTCGTGATAAATCGATGTTGTTTGTTACGGTACACTGCAGACATAAAAGTGACAAATTTACAACCAAAACAAAGCGCGGCATTCGCGTAAACGCGCAAAACTGTGTACTATACATTGTAAAACACAAGCTGCTTTGTCGGATTTAATTCGTCGAGTGAAACACGCCATCGCATGGAATTAGGCCAATCCGTAGGTAGAGTACCTACCTGCCTACTAGGATGTGGAAAACGGGATTCCGGAATATGGGAAAACCGGTATAAGTAATTATAGAGCACCTATCCGATAATTTGATACCTAGTTTTAGAAGCTTCAGAATATTAACTGGCTTTAAAAAAACGTTTTTGTTGTGCTCATATACAAGGTGTTCCAAAGGAAATACATTAAATTGGAGACGTTGTGTAGACCATTGTACTGAACAATTTCCATTATGGCACCAAGTTTGAATTCTTAACAATTAAGAAGTTGAAATTTCCATACAAACTAAATGCCTACATTTACTACAACCATTATCTTATCCAAGATTGCAACCTTGCAATTTTAACTTGTTGGATTTGAATCTTCGAAAAAGTTTGGAACATAGTTGTCTATGTTTGAAATTTAACGAAAACTTAAGATAAAAGATCTCTTTCTTGGTGTCAACTTTATTTTATTACCGCCTCAAACTAAAAACTCCTTTTGATTTAGAACCCATAGAGACGCAAAGACAAAGGGCCAATCAGAGAATCCAGTAGAGTATGTAGTGTCAGTTGTGTCAGTTTTTGACGAATATGACATTTAAACTTAGTCTACGCCAAAACACGCCACAACTGTTGCCTTGGCAACTAAATTACCACCAAAACCGTTGCCTTGGCAACTGTTGTGGCGGTAATATCAAAAGTTTTTCCAAGACGGCAACATGACATAAATAAAGGTCATACATAATAAATAAAGCTCCTGTCATAATGTGGGACTCAAATAAATTTTACAAATTTAAGTTGCTAATTACTTCTAAACAAGGGGTTTTCATAACTTGGCCCCATAATGAAAAATATTCGGCACGATGGCCTACACAACGTCTCCAATTTAATGTATTTACATTGGAACACTTTGTAAAATAATGTGCTAGCACCTCAAGTCGCATTGCAAGCATTTTGTCGCGTTAGTAGGTAACCGCTCGCGTCCCCGGTGACTATCCCCCGAAATAAAAATAAATACGTAAAAGACATTATAATTAATTATGGTCATAAATTACTTACCAAAACCGAAATTCTGGAATTGAGCTCCAATATCGAGAACTTATTACCTACCGGTTTTGTGAATAATTCCATTTAACGTACCCTAGGCCATCTGTACGTAGAGCGATATACACTACGCAGGAATCGTAATCTCCCGAATCCATGTAGATCTGGAATTGGAACACTACGCAGAAACACTTATACCCACCCGCAATTCAGGGATTGGTGACAGCTGAAATGGCCTAGGTATCCCCTCGGTCGATTGATGCGGTTTTCATCCACTCTGGCCAGCAAATCCGTGAAGTGAGGAGGCATTCTTGGTTGCAGCGAAACGAACCATTACTGTGCTCGCTTAATGTTACCATATTTACGCAAACAAATAAAAAATACAAAGGTAAATAATCATACATAGCCCCAAGACTCACATAACCCCATGATAAACTTTTGAACACTTCGGTCGTCGCTACACATGACATTGCGAAAAAAAAGTACTAGAACTTAAGTCCATCTTAAGATTCTTTTTAAGTTTTTATACTTATGTAGCAAACCTACTTCTAACGGTCGTTCAACGGTGAAATGAGAACTTTCTGAAAAAGTAAGTAAAACCTACGAAAACAAGAGCAAATCCAGTTTGCTGCGTCTTTCCAGACAGGCACATGGGACGGCCAGGCCATTTGTTTTTCATAACGGGAAAATAGGGCCGCGCCTTCGCAACTTATCTAATAAATTGTTAGCCACAAGAGACTAGGCTTTGAATTGTTACTATTTGAGTTTACGATCCAGTCGAGAAAATTATGCTTTGTTTGTTTAGAAGGGACGCGGGAGAGAATACTTTGATATTCGCCCAATTTTAGCAGCCTCAGGTCAATAATAAATAAGCAAAGCAGAGGCTTTGAAATGTTTTATTTTTCGTATTATTGCTCGGGGCTTGAAAATTCTAGGACTAAGTAAAGAACATTAAAACTTCTCCAAATTCATGCAAAGGGCTCTACAAAGGTACTTACCACGACTATCAGCGAGAGAGTGCCAATTGAGATTGTATTTATCAAGAGGCTGAAATAAAAGTAGCAAAGTACTTTGTCCACTCTATCTTACTTATCAAACTGTAGCTATTTTGTTTCAAGTAGTTTTTGAACCTAAAGATTATTCACGTGTTTGTACGTATCGCTTGTATTTATTTTTTATAAAAATATATGATGATTAGGTCAGGAATCTCGGTGATGATTGCGCGAGTTGTTCATACGAATTCAGTCCTAAAAATAGGCTAAAGTAATGTAGAAATACCGGAACACCTTGTAAGACTGTTTGAATAACATATCTCTCGAAACCATACCGACATGAATCACACACACCGCGCGTGGGGAGGTTATAATTTCGTCGGTTAGCTTGACAAATTCCAGTACACCGCAACGCCGCAGCGCTGTGGATGTGCGTAATGGTGACTGGTGTGGCCCCGCAGGGCCCAAATTAGTGCAATTTGTCCACGGTCACATTACCGTGTGATTGTTTACGCGGCTTGAGTAGCTGAAAGCTCTCAATCTCTACACTACAGTCGCAAAAAAAGCTTTTGGAATGGTCTACGAATACTAACAAAGAATCATCGAAAGCTTTTTCTTTTGAAACCGTCAAGTATGTTTACTTATAACAATTTTACGAGAACATTTTATCTAAAATTGTTTTCACATACCTACTACTTAAGAAAGATCATACGAGAAGCTTTTCTTTGTAAACAGTCTATAAATTGACAAGTACAAACATCCATTAGTTATTGTTACTGACCAACGCTCTCTCTCTCTTCGTTTAGGACACCGAGTCTTTCAACGACCCGATGAACCCTGGAGTCAGAGTTTTTCAACTGCCTTCTACAAGAAGCAGGCTTCTGACCAACAAGGTACATAAACGCAATCGAATCTATGGTATCATTTGAAGTTCTTTTCCTAGTTCATTATTTCAATTGTACCAGTATCTAGTACCTAGATAGTAACTACACATCTCACACAATACCTACTGTTTCCATATTCTATACAAACAATAGTATTGTCTGGCTGTTTACACTCATTATTGAGCCATCGGCGTGTCGCGATGTGGCATCCGCCATGCGACAATCAGGGTTGCTCTCAACTACTGTGGAAATTATCATATATTTGATTCCATAAAGACGAAGATATACATGTAGGTATGTAAATGTACTTCTCATCAAAAAATCGAGTCCCTCTCGATTTCATACTTAAACAAGATATGAAAAAAACATAAGGATTTAGAAACCTTTTAATACTCACTATTGAACAATATTAGACATGTATTTCTAAATAAACATATTTCTCAGATAATGGCATACGTATCTAACGGAAACTTGCTGAGTGTCTCGATTTTTCTGGTGAGAAGTATATTATATGCGTGCCGTGAATGATGCTGTGTACCGGCTTAGAAAAAATAAACCTATTTCCAATCGCGTTACGTAAAATACGACTGAGGGATGAATCCATGGAATGGGCAGCAGCGTTTCACTGCACACATGCTCCAATCGGATTTCAAACTGTGGTGATTACCATTTTGGCATTGGACTATTACGGCGTTTGGTGATGAATTGATGAAGGTGATGATAATAGCACAAATATTTCAACCAAAACTGTTGGAAATATTCTCAATTCAGACGTTTTTTGTCTCTGGTTCGTAGATTTTACATCCTGACGACACGCGTCCCTCTCAGCATAGAAATGATTGTGCCAACGTTGCTGCCTAAACTTGTCAATACATAATCTTGTTGGGAATACACCATGTGATAGACAGACAAGCCGCCAATCAATACCACATCCAGTTTGTCGAAATTATCCCAATTTGTTCAACAAATTGACATAATAGCACCCTGTTCGGGAGTAGAGTCACGAACTACTGAATCAGGGCGGTTGATCTGTAATGTCGCTACACAGTTCCGTCTATAGATACCTACTGCAGGGTGTGTATGTATAGGTAGATTCCTCTGCAGATCCTGTCAGGAGAACTAGACGTGGAATGTTGAACATTTACTCACATGATCAGGAATGGAAGCGGAATTCAGTAGTAGGAAACTTTCTAGGCCAATGATTATGGTTCCTTTAATCAAATGCAACTGACAATACCTGTAATGTATGTAAGGTATGGTAACTTTTTTCTGATGACTAGTAGTAGCAAGTCAAGTACATTCATGCCAAAAACTGCAATTATTTATCATTTATGTACAACTCTCTCTACAACGAAAGTAACACAAGATTGCTATAATTTGCTGGCTTCAAAACTCAATTTAATTATTATTTCGGTACAAACATTCAATCAGTAATTCGGTTATTTTTATTATACCTAATAGGTTTTCAAAAACTTTCCTACGTAGGTTTTTAGTTAGGTACTTACAAAGTTTCGAGGCACTACCAGTAGGATATTAAATTTAATATGATACAATGGTTAATATAATATTATGATATGCATTTGTGGAACGGAAATTAAACTGCCTCCGGATTCCAGACGGACGTGACCACGCCTAGGGAGAAGTTATAATACCTATTGTGAATGTGTGCATGTACAATGCAGGCAAATATTGTATAAAACCACAAATATTTGGTTACTTATTTGCATTGTTATAATATTTAAGTTCTGCATTATTCGAGTTTAGATACCTGAATGTTGTGTGTCAGTCGATGCAGGAAACAAAAACTCAGTAAATATAAGGTGTAAAAAAATCAACTACAAATATTTTAAAGGGTGGGGTTCCCCAAGGAACATGGGTCAAAATATTGGAGCTCCCATACAAATGGACTCAGCCGGCTGGGATTGGAGATACAAAAACTCATTCATGGGCTGATTCACCCCTTAAAATATTTGCTGTTGATTTCTTACATCTTGTACCTATTTATTGCAGTTATTTCTTTGCGACAGTAATGTGTATGTGTAACGCTATTTTTCGGTAGGTATCTATGCCAAAATGTACTCTAAATCAAGCAACGTAGGTAATTCTGCTTTTCGTTCGCATCAGATTTACCTAGGTATTAACCCCATGTCCTATGTACATGACACGCGTGACGTGTATTTATTACCTTAAACCAATAACATATCATTCTATGTTACGTTACCGCATTACATTTGTGGCGGTACGCCTGTCATTTGTCATTCATTTAGGCAGACAGGCTGCTTCAAGCGTCATTTGTTTTTCGTAACCGACGCGGCACGGGCGGGAATCAATTAAGTTTCATGTGTACCAATTTGTTTACTTACAATGCTTACAAAACATGGAACAACATGTACGTATGTTATTGTGTTCGTTTTATGTAACTTTCGTCTACCTACCTACGAACACACACACTGCATGTTGCCGGCTTAGAATAACTTCACCATTCCTTAGATCACATCAAAAGTTATGTTAAAGGAGACTAAGAAGTAAATCCAAAACACTGCGCTCTCCAATCCATCTGACAAACATAGTTATAGCTAATGCCTACCTATAGAGGCATCAAGTTGTGAAATTTTGTAGCGTTGGACGACAAACAGCAAGTCTGGCAAAAATCAAATTACTTACTTGATTGAATTTAAAAACTACACTAGTAATAAAACATCAATTTCCATACAAATTGGATCGGAATGCACTCACCAATAAATCACGTAGTCCTATGGCCGGGTCGCGTCGGGAACGGACCGACTATAATGCAGTTATTTATCAAGTTAGCCGAGTTAACAAGTCCAACTTCGATAGCATCTTCCGGTGTACGCTTCTTGGGATCTATGGTTGGCAAGAATGTATATCAAATAAAAATAATATCTATAAAACTAAAACGTAACATGACATAGCACAGTATAGCATATAGTAGCATAACATAGCATAGCAAAGCATGACGTATTGCGTTGGGCACGGAATGAGTAGGTATAATATTATGTAGCTATATTTAATATTCTTTGCTATAATGCAGTCATTTGCCAAGTTAGCCGAAATAACAAGTCCAACTTCGATAGCATCTTCCGGTGTACGCTCTTGGGATCTATGGTTGGCAAGAATGTATATCAAACAAATCATTATATATAATAAAACTAAGTTGATAAAATGTGCGTGCCGATAAAACTTTAAAAGGATTCCCGGTACGATAAAGGGACTTATATTGTGCAATAGCCTTTTATCTCCTCTCGAACAAGAAAGTTCCCGTTTTAACTTAAAGGGCATATTTTTAAAGATATAAGGGATTTTTCAATCCCTCAAGTAGTGGCGTCATCTGTTGTCGAGTAGTCGAACTCCACCTCCAGTTCGTGATCTTTGATGCAATCTGTTTCAAAATTTTGGATTTAACTTTTTTATTAGACCAAACAGATAAATACCGCGAGTGAAACCGCGGGCGGAAAGCTAGTATTTCTATAAAACTAAAATGTAACATGACTTAGCACAGTATAGCATAGAGTAGCGTAACATAGCATAGCGAAACACACTGTAATACAGCATAGCATAGCAAAGCAGGACGTGTTGTGTTTGGCACGGAATGAGTAGGTATAATATGTAATTATATTTAATATTCTTTGCTATAATGCAGTCATTTGTCAAGTTAGCCGAGTTAACAAGTCCAACTTCGATAGCAGCTTTCGGTGTACGCTCCCTGGGATTTATGGTTGGTAAGAATATACATCAAATAAAAATAATATCTATAAAACTAAAACATAGCATAGCATAGTATAGAAGAACACACGTAAGCACAGCGTAGTACAGGATAGCGTAGCCTACCTAACAGCGAGGCAAAGTATAGCTGAGCATAGGTAGAATAGAATGGCACAGCGTAACACATCGATAGATAGTTAGTATGATATTCCATAAAATGCCAATAAATCAGTTGTGCTACGACTGAGTTGCTTTGGACACGGACCGACTATAAATGCAGCTATTTTTTTAGTTAGCCGAGTTAATAAGCCGACTTCGATAGCATCTTTTTACAGCTTGCAAGAGTGAACATCAAATAAAACTAAAAAACTAACCTAAAAGCCTGAAAAAAAATACAATCAAATGATCAACTGAAAAACCAAAACATAGCATAGTATAGCGTAACATAGCATAGAACATTAAAGTAGCAAAGCGTACCACAGCGAGCGAGGCACAGTGTAGATAAGCGTAGCATCGCGAAGTATAGCATAGATAGCGTAGTGTATAATACCTAATGTCTTACAGGACATCACAACAAAGCATATGGTACCCTTATTACCCGACTACAGCAAAGCAAAAAGGAGGGTTATGATTTTGACCTGTATGTATGTATGTATGTATGTGGCATTAATTTCCTTTGTTCCCTCATAACTCCCAAACCACTTATCAGAATTTGACAAGTGAGGTATCAATAGAAACGTCTGAACTGTCCGATGGTTATAGGCTAAGTCATGTCACAATAAATTGAACATGGCGCCCTCTAGCGTGCATAAAGTTACGAACTAAAATTTAATTTTCTTCTAGTGGTATCGTGTTGGGTATCAAACAAAAGGGCTTGATGAGCACAGTTCAAAAATATACATATTGTAGGGCAAAGCTTAAAACTTTAATGTGAAATCACCGAACCGCATTATGAGACTGCATAGGTTTATGATTGCTATTATACTAATATTTTGGCACCGAAACGTAGAGCTGATCTCATGACTGAAATGGAAGGAATATACAGAGACATTGTACTTAGATATTGATGGATATCCGTATTCGAGCTCATTTGACTCGTACTTATGAGAACTCTTACAATATTTGAGAAAAAAACATGGAATTGATCTCATGATACTATCTACCTTCCGTCTACCTTCCGTAATACTATTAACGATTTAATGCAATCAATGTCTGAAGGTACCGCGAACTAAAATTCGAATAATATTTGTATTTATTTGACGCGTAGGCATGCATCGCATGATGGATGAAATAAAACTATGAACCAAGTTGAAGACATCGTGTCAACATGGTGTATAAAGATAGGCTTAAAAACCAAGCGACGCGACAACGACGCGCGTCGTTGTCGCCGTCAAATTTTGACGGCGTCGTTGTCGCTGCGGTCTTGTAGAAAAACCCGACCGCATCCCATACAAACTCTAAGCTTCTCAGCGCGCTGTCAACGTGACGGCGTCGTTGTCGCTGTCGCTTGGTTTTTAAGCCCACCTTTAGTATTACTAAAATTTGAGTAATATTTATTGTATTCATTTGACACATTGTTAGGCACCAACGTAAAAGATGTAAGTTCCAAACAATTGCAGTAGGTAAGTAGAATCAAAATGAGTAGGTATTTTAACAAACAAAAAAATATACCTATTGAAGGTTCATTGTCATTGGATGACATGAAGAGAGTGTGTGAGAAAATAATAATTGAGAAACAGAAAAAAGAACACTGAACATCTACCTCTACCACAGAAGTCAAAGTAGCTACAAACAACAGTACGAGGGGTTGAGGGGGTTTGCCCCCCTCACAGAAAAAAGAACACTGAACATCTACTACAGAAGTCAAAGTAGCTACAAACAACAGTACGGGGGGTTGAGGGGGGCTTGACCTTGGAGATGCAATGTTTATAGTCCGGCTAGTTCGTGCGCGACCTTCCCTAGGGGTGACAGACGTTGGGGAGGGAGATGTCAGCGGGTAGCGGGAGGTGTAGCGGGGAAGGGTGACGCGCGCATCCGCGCTGCACGTCATATTAAAATGACGTGCTTCCTCGCCCCCCGACCGTCTGTACCCCGCAGGAAGGTCGTGCACGAAGTTGTTTTGGAGTTATAACGTTTTGGAGATGCGGCTTGCTGTCTTTCAGAAAACATCTGTTTTGAACATATTTACCTCAAAAAGCATAAATATGACACATTCTTGTTTTGACACTAATTGTTCTAATAATTCAGCCTTCTCCTTCTTTCAGTTAGCTTTTTAACCCTTCATCATCATAAGTATTTATTGTAAAACCAACATTTTCATTTTGTTCTTCAAGTAAATTATACGTTAATTAAGAGTTCTAGAAATATTACACACAATTTCGTTTTGAAATTATACGAGTATTATAGCTCCAAAATATTAGAAACAAGAAATTTGAAATATTAAAAATGCACAGTGGAATGTTTTTATCGTTTACAAAATGTATACAAAGCTAGCACCCATTATAATTTATTTTCATGGAAATTTAATAAAAAATCAAAGTAGTTTTCAGGTGATAGCTGTGGTCGTATGCCACTTTGCCCTATTTAATTTATTGCCCACAAAGTACTGAGATACGTGGCATCCGACCACAGCTATCACCTGAAAACTACTTTGATTTTTTATTAAATTTCCATGAAAATAAATTATAATGGGTGCTAGCTTTGTATACATTTTGTAAACGATAAAAACATTCCACTGTGCATTTTTAATATTTCAAATTTCTTGTTTCTTGCTTTTTAGAACGCGATCTCTTAGTAGTCGGGTTTTAGTTTTTGGACTTCTTTTTATTTTCCAAGCGTCGCGACAACGACGCGCGTCAACGACGCCGTCAAATTTTAACGACGCCGTCAAGTTTTGACGGCGTCGTTGTCGCTGCGGTCTTGTAGAAAAACCCGACCGCATCCCATACAAACTCTAAGCTTCTCAGCGCGCTGTTAACGTGACGGCGTCGTGGCGCGCCGCAACGACGCCGACGCTCGGTCTTTCTGGTTCCCAATACAAACCTTTAAAAAATGGTTTGTATACCAGTCATTTGACAGCGACAACGACCGCGCGTCGTTGTCGCTGTCGCTTGGTTTTTAAGCCTACACTAACGCAGCGTAGCAAAGCGTAGGTAGTATAACCTACTTAAGATAGGAAGAACGACGCGACATATCATAAAATGCACTTGACAATTAATTAGTCGTGCATCGGGTACCGACTTTTAACGCAGTTATTTAGCAAGTTAGCAGAGATAACAAATCCACTGCTTCTGCAAATTCGATAGCATTTTCCAGTGTACGTAAGGCCCGTGGACGGGGTATTTATTGTTGGAAAATTATTGAATCCAAGTGTGCCGTGAATAATGCGCAAGAAATCCTTTACCAGATTAAACCTATATGCGACATCCCGTTTTAAATGGGCTTCTTCGAATTAAATCAAAAATGGCAAAAATACGCACACCAAGATAAGCTGGACAATCTATCCGGCACTATGCATCGGTCTGCATATCTGTGTGAAGGTAGATTAGGGTGTTTGTAAACGGCCGCTCTGATGACAGCGCAGGCAAATAACCTATCCATTATTTATTTATTCCCATGACAGATCCCAGTTGCTCTCGTAGTACAAAAAATTGAGGTTAAATGAAGTTGAAAGTTGCATGGATGGCGTCATACATCCTGTGCATTTATCAGAATTCATACAATAGAGAAGAGGCCTATACTCAGCAGTGGGTAGATGTGGGCTGATATAGACAGATAGATATATCAGCAAGTGTTGCTCCAAGAACCCCATAACACTCGTTTGCTTCCACGACAAAGTCGGACAAAACAATTGGTCGTCTGCAAACACTAACTCCACTAGTCCCAGCGCAATAGTCTGGAACCTCACGACAACTGCAGAGCCGAGTTAGACTAGACGCTAGTGGTGTTAATCGCATCGCCGCCAGTTTACCACTTGCGGACAAGTTTGCTGCCGTTATGATGTAGGTGTGCTGCTATCTGTACGTCAATTGTGTTCGGCGAAATTTCGGAGTTGGCGGTTAACAGATTTGAGGTAGTACCACGTACCTCTCCTGAAATTCTGAGAGACCATCTTACTTCGAGTAAATGGGGTTTAGTACAGGCACTTTCAACACTAATGAACAGATTCCTTCACAGTGGTGAGCAAGTGCAAGAGACAGCATTCACTGGAATATAGATTCCTTTGAAGCCTTTTACGACACTAATACAAGACGAAATGAAGCAAAAGTGGTAGCAGTAGCAGCGACGGTAAATCTTGGATATTTTATCGATTTACACAATTTAACTAACTCAAACACAAGTATTCTTTCTCAACATAATATTGTAAAATAAGTATTTTCGATGTAAACCAAACGTTTATATACTCAACCCAATGCTCAAAGTTTCTAGGCAAAGAGTTTAGTTCAGTAAAGACAGAACTTGTGTAGGTCTTATCCAAAAGAACAGATCCTGAATACTAATCGAACCACTTGAGAAAGTGTTATCTGTACGGCACTCCTAAAGTATTATTGTAAGTTTAAATGCGATAGGGTTTTACTTTAGAATTCAAGATAAGGCAAAAGATAACCATTACTGAAACAAATCAATAAGTATCAACATGCTGAAACAAATCTACTTATTAATCAATTATTGTCATATTGAAGTGAGATGATTTTTAGCCTTAAAGTAAAATTTCATAATAAAACTTTCAAACACAACACAGCTATATTTATCATTAAAGCTGAAAATTAAACAAGCAAGTACGAGCAAAATACTTCCTAGTTGTTATAACTCAGCCTGTATTTCCATCTCCAAAATTTAAGAACAAACTTGAAATCCCGCGTCGAAACTTTGCCGGAGTCTAGACTATCTGCGAGCTCAGCCTTGGAACAAAATGCACTTTCCTGGTAGTATGTTTTTTGATCTAGGCATAGTCTTGTCTTAAACTTTTGGGCGAACAAGACGCCGGCAGTTTTGTATGAAAAGTTGGCGAGCGACGTTTCAAGTTTTTACTCAGGCTGCCTATCCCTTTCTCTAAACGGAAATACTAAAAAGAAAAAGTTTGAACATTCGGAAGTGCTTAAAACAGTTATAAAATGTTTGTAGGATAACGTTTTTTAGCGTTTTAACGGATTTGCACTTTAAAAGAGGAAACGCGTATCATTTAATAAATATTTGTTCCGAATCGAAGCTATGGTAATCAAACTAATCTGTACGGATTTTAAAGCGTTCGCATAAAATGCTATCAATATTGAAAGTTCTTAAATTATATTTTCGTTTCAAAATACAAATTCAGTTAACAAAAATTCCGATAATTTGGACATATCTACGCTGATTCATAGTATTGCGATTAAACATCACTGAAATCAATTTTGTTTCCAATCGAAATCTCCGAACCGAACGCCGAAAAATAAAACACATATTTTGAACGGCAGAATGTTTTAGGTATACTAATTTTTCAACGTCAAAAACCTACAACTCAAGTTTCCCACCATGACTGAAGTTGTTGCTTTTGTCACTTACTTTGCTTCACCTTACATGATCCTCTACTTTTGACTTCGACTATAGTTGAGACGGCAGTCGGTGCATTCGCCGCCGTATAAAAATTGTATGCTGCTCACTTTCCCGCTTGGTGGCGTACTCAAGTACCATAGTAAGCGCCATACACCTGTCGTACGGCGGCGAATGCAGCGAGTGGCCATATCTACTATTATTTATCATTTGAAAGCAGCATTGCAACTATTGACGCACGAATTGGCAACATCCATTCATCGAATCATCTGTCCAAACGTCCGAACGTTGCGCCGGACAGCTCATTACACGCGTCGAGTGTTTGACAGTGTCACTGGACGCTAATTGGTTAATGAGAACGCTATGGAATAGTATACCCAAAGCATCCCCTAGCCCTAAGCACTTTGACGTACAGTTTACCCAGTTAAACATTATTAGCAGAGGGAATAGACAAAATTCAACTAAAATCATCAAAAGTTTGAACATTAACAGCAGTCGTGTCGTGGCTTTTTGGTAGCTAAGCAGTTATTTTTCGCCACGGAGAAGTTATAGTGACCAACTAAAAGAGAAGGCAGGTGTGACAACCTACAAAGACCTGAAGGAAGTTGTCCACAAAAGAGAAGATTGGCGATCATTACACCGACAAGAGTGAAACTCTTAAATTATCATCATGTAATAAAGTAACATTATCGTATTGAATGCGGGCTCAAATTTGAAAAAATACGTGCGATACTTTAACAGAACCGAAATAGTTTTACCAGACTTTGAAATAGAATTGAACGGTGAGTTAGACTAAATGACAATTTCATTGGAATCCATTTTTAGTCTTCGATATTTTAATGGAGTTTGAAACGTAGCTGACGTTTCCATTACTCGTATCATATTCGCCCTATCGGCTGTCCCATTTGTTTTGCATCGAGCTGAATTCAATTCAAATATCATGCACCATTGGTATTAAATCATGGATAAGTAATTTCTATTAAAGAATACCAATGTTGGAAGCAATTAATAATTTTTGGATGATCTGACTATCACTTCGATAAATTGTATAGAACTGGTTCGTTTTTGTTTAGTTTCAACAAAAAAAGGCTTTCGTCATCGTTATGATTATGTTAGGAGCAAAAATATGATTAGCAAGAATGCCTTCATAAACATCGAAAGTAGCAACAGTATTTATCATTGTGCTTTTGTACGATGTTACCTGTATTGTCCGTAGTCTCAGTTGAACCACCATTACAAACACGTCATTTTTTTTTTCATTCAGAAATATAATCAGCTAATATTGAATGAAAGCCTTAATTGAATAATGAATCGCGCGTCACAGCAGCATCACAAAATTATGTGGTGGAAAACAGGCAGCACATGCACCAGACAAATCACTTGCACATTAAATCGGGAAATGTTTAAATCACAACAGATTTCCCGGCCATCAGACCAAGTTGCCGGCTATTCATTAAATGGACCAATGTGTCTGAATGTGCTTGATATATGGCCAAAGGATCGTGTTACTGGCAAACGGGGTAAATTATAAACAGGCGCGATTAATTTGAATGAATTTTGGATGGATGTAACGATTTGAGTTATTCATATGAAAATATACCAAAACAATAAAAAGGCGTATGCAGGTAACATGCGTCCCGCCGCCAGCACGCAAAAGCCTGCACATACGTTGTTCCCGCCTTGCATCCAGCGCTCACCACACGCACGCCCAGCGCCCGCGTGTCTGTCATATATAAGTACTCGCGCTAAGTGAAAAGTCCTTCCACTGTTTCCACTATATCTGAAGAGCTTTCCTGTATAGACTCTAAGATTAAACAATCAGTAACGACGCAAGATATTCGTGAAACCGTTGACCGGATTTGAATCCAACGGCTCATCTGTACTTTTTTTTAATTACATTTATGGTTAAAATTATAAGTATACGGCTAAAAAAGGCTTGATGAAATTCCATAAATGAAACTAGATGAAATATTTTGATGACAACTCATATGAATTTCATCTTCTGCGAAAGACTTCACAAGTAGTTCTTTCAATGTTATCGGAATTGATTAAACAAGTGATTTTCTCATAGCTTGAACTTTAGTCAGTATAGTGATTTGTAGCAAGAGACGACATGATCGCTGGATACACTCGCCTCTGTTAATTATTAAACCCAATTACTGTTCAACTTGCGTACAAAGCTGCACTGATTGCAATTTTATGAATAGTTTGTCAGCATATAAAGTAACCGCTTCATTGATATCTTTATGATCTCAGTAATCAAAGCAAAGTTGAAATAACTTCATATCCTCTCCTCTGTGGCGCCATTTTTTATAGGTAGGCCTTGCCATATGGGACTTTGCCACAGACGAGCGAATATATAATGTAAAATGATATTTGATAATCAAATATCTTATCAACACGTAATTACCTAGTCAAGGTAAGTGTATTTGGTTACTTAAATTGCAGGAATTCACATTTTAAGATGCCGGTAGGAAATTGTTAAGAAAATACGGGCGTGAATATAAAGAACCATGCGATCAATACCAATACGGAAGGGAAAATTCGTCTACTGAAGAAAGTTCTAACTTGTCATCAAAATATCAATTATGCGTGTGTTTGGCGTGTGTGCCTCAACTGGACAATCGGCGCCGTTACATTGTACACCTGCAAGTAACAGGCATAAAAACATCAAAAACCAACCCCGCTTATCCATGCGATTTGCAACATGGAATGTCCGTACTATGAGGACAGGCCTCCCTGACACCTGTGGAGGTTCTTCTACTGACGCACAAGATCTGCGTAAAACTGCCGTAATCGACGCCGAACTACACAGACTGAACATTGCTGTTTGCGCTTTACAAGAGACCAGACTCCCTGACGAGGGTTCCTTGCGTGAGACGCATTATACATTCTACTGGAAAGGAAAGGACAGCAGCGCTGTGCGCGAGTATGGTGTTGGCTTTGCCATACGCAACGACCTCTTAACATCTATAGAGGCTCCTTGCGGCATCTCGGAACGCATTATGTTGCTGCGATTAAATACGGACCATGGTTACGTATCACTGATTTCTGCTTACGCACCAACGCTATCCTCAACAGATGAAGCCAAAACACAGTTTTATGACCAGCTCGACCAGACTCTACGCGGGTTAAAACCATCTGACCGCTTATATATTCTGGGCGACTTTAACGCTAGGGTCGGACAGGACAACATTGCTTGGCCAGATTGTATAGGTAACCACGGTATAGGGAAGCTTAATGAAAACGGCCAACGTTTATTAGAGCTTTGCTCTAAACACCTACTGTGTGTTACCAATACCTACTTTAAAGGCAAATCAACTCGCAAAGTGTCCTGGAAACATCCTCGTTCTGGACACTGGCATCAACTGGACCTTATCCTTACCAAAAAGAAAAATCTCCGTGAGACCCTGCACACGCGATCATTTCACAGCGCTGATTGTGACACAGACCACTCCCTGGTGGCATCACAAGTTGCTATAGCTCACAAAAAGATCCACTCATCCAAATTGCCCGGTAGGAAGAAGCTCGATCTTCCAAAAACCAGAGACGATGAGGTGGTCCAAAAGTATGAAGAGCTGGTACGCGACGAAGTTGCCACCTGGGATGTAGACGCTCCGATAGAGGAGGAATGGGGCAAAGTAAAAAAGCTACTTACAGAAGTAGCCGGTACGGCTTTCGGTCATCAGAAAGTTAAAAACCAGGACTGGTTCGCTGAAAATCTCGAACACATTACACCTCTGCTCGAGTCGAAACGACAAGCTGCGCTAAAACATCGCCTTAACCCATCCGAAAAGACGCGTATCGACCTATCGAATGCAAAATCAGCTTTACAACGCACATCATGGTACTTCGCAAATGCATACTGGACCGAGCTTTGTCAAAGCATTCAATCATGCGCTGATATGGGAAACTTTGGTGGTGTTTACGCTGGGATTAAAAGGCCCTTGGTCCTTTTCCTAAAAACAGCCCCCTTAAAGAAGCGGACGGCACTGTTATTACAGATGCTCAACGCCAACTCGAACGATGGGTAGAACATTATGTTGGTCTCTACTCAGAACCAGTGAACATAATGCCAGAAGCTGCAGATTGCATGCCAAAACTAGCTACCTGGACTGAGTTAGATGATCTTCCTACCATAAGGGAGTACCACAAGGCTGTTAAGCAGCTTAAAATTGGAAAATCACCTGGAAACGATGGTACCCACGCCGAAATTATCAGGCTCAAGTGCATATTACCCATCCTGCACAATCTGTTGTGTAAATGTTGGGAAGCGGGATATATACCACAGGATATGCGCGATGCTAACATCATTACCCTATACAAAGGCAAAGGTGACCGCGGTGACTGTAACTGTTATCGTGGAATATCCCTTTAAGTATAGTAGGTAAATTATTTGCTCGGTTAGTCTTAATAAGACTCCAGAAACTTGCTGATCGTGTATATCCCGAATCGCAATGTGGATTCCGCGCCCAACGTTCCACAACAGATATGATCTTTACACTTCGCCAACTGCAGGAAAAGTGTAGAGAGCAGAAAACACCTCTGTTTGTGGCGTTCGTCGACCTTAACAAAGCCTTCGACACCGTGAGCAGGGAAGGACTCTATACTGCACTTTTAAACATCGGGTGCCCTCCAAAACTTCTAAGCCTCATTAAATCCTTCCACGAGGACATGAAAGGATCTGTTGTTTTTAACGGCAATACATCAGAGCCGTTCGAAATGCGTAGAGGTGTTCGCCAAGGCTGCGTGTTGGCTCCTACCCTGTTTGGTATTTTCTTCTCATTGCTTTTTAAAGTTGCTTTCGGCGATGACCAACAGGGTATACACCTGCACACTAGGGCTGACGGGAAGCTGTACAATATCTCGCTTCTTAGGTCAAAGCGTAACCGCGATGACTTATTCGTCGATAACCTTTTGTTCGCTGACGATGCAGCCTTCGTTGCTAATTCTCAAAGTGAGCTTCAAGACATTGTTGATAAGTTTTCCCACGCGTGTTCTCTGTTCTCAATGTCCATTAATGCCAAAAAAACAGTAGTGCTAGCTCAAGGTGGAGAAACACCACGTATTTTGCTCGGTGGCGTTCCCTTGAACATAGTTGACAAGTTTTGCTACTTGGGGTCGACTGTGTCGAACAATCTCACCCTCGATGCTGAGATCAATACTCGTATCGGCAAAGCGGCGACCATGTTCGGCAGGCTCAGTACAAGAGTATGGAATAATAAACACCTGACCACAAAAACCAAGATAATTGTTTACTAAACTTGCGTTCTAAGCATACTCTTGTATGGAGCTGAAACCTGGACTTCGTACGCAAAACAAGAACGTCGACTCAACACATTTCATATGCGCTGCGTAAGAAACATCTTGCATATAACTTGGCAGGACAGAGTCACAAACGAGCGAGTTCTAGAAATTGCACAGCTGCCTAGCTTTACCGCTTTGCTTAAGCAAAGACGATTGCGGTGGCTAGGGCATGTGTACCGCATGGAACCTTCGCGTCTACCACGGCGTGTCCTGCTTGGCGCCGTAGCTAACGCCAAAAGAGGAGTTGGAAGACCGATGCTACGTTTCAAAGATTGCGCCAAACGGGACATGGCTGCGTTTGACATCGACCATCAAAGCTGGGAGAAGCTTGCTGAGAATAGGGATGTATGGAGAAAGCGTGTGTTTGATGGGCGTAAAGCTCACGACGATGCCTGGTTCGCTGGTCTCGCAAACAAAAGGCAAAAACGACATCTAAACATGCATGTGCCAGTCTCTAATTCCACCTTCGTTTGTAGAGCGTGCGGAAAGTCATGCCGCTCCCGTATCGGCTTATACAGCCATGAAAAATCTTGCCTCAGACACTGAATAAATCGTCTGTCACAGACGTATGAGGCCAATGATGATGATGATGGCGTGTGTGATCCACAGAGGTTAACATTAATAGAAAGTACTTACACAAGTACCCAAAATAAAATTGTCAAGCTGCCGTTAGTTGACAGCGAAAGCAATAAGCTTTCAAAACTTCCATTCCCTTAAATGGGTATTTACCAGGAATTTTCCACATCCCAAACTTCCAATTGCCCTTTCAAGGGCTATCTAATCCAGCCTTAAAATTTTAATACCTACTGAAGGGATAGTTTCGGAAGGGACGGTGCAAATTAGTCAGAGACCCATTTCATATCCTGATTTATTGTTATGGAGATACAAGCCCATAAAGGTCCCATAGATAGGTAAATATATTTTATAAGTCTGAAGAACAACAAAAGTGTTGAATTATTGCAATGCGATCATGTAAGTACTCATTAAAAGCTAATGGATGGTAAAAATAATCAGTCGGTAGGCTCTAACTCAAGGCATCCATAAAAACTTTGTTCTAAGGTACGTTAGTGCTGTAAATTTTTTACTGATTTATGTTTATTATGACACTACAGCGTTTATTGGAAATATTATACATACCGACGCTCCCTACGTTCATTATGCTAACTGTAAAATAGCTACTTTACAGGAGAGCCGAAAAACCGTAGAAGAGTCACAACTTTTTTTGTAATTTACCTACGAACTTGAAATTCATACAGTATGAACTTCAAACAATATTTTCATGAATGTCATCTTAATATTTAAATACTTTTGCTTATTTTTGGATTTTATTGTAGACAGAACATTTATAAGGTCAAGTCAGTGTTCCAACAAACGCGTATACTATTCTAACTGCCATATAGCATACTATACGTGGCTTGATATAGCTGCAATTTTTTGGATAAACTATTCTATTTACCACATAGAATAGTATTCTTTGAAATATTATCCGATTATTTTGGACATACTATTCAATGTGCCATATAGACTCATATACCTCGGGCTCAACTCTGACATTAATTTCACATGAAAATTTAAGACTAGTTATAATAATCGGTTGTGTTACATTATTCTTTAAGTTTTTATACTTAAATATATATATTTATGTAGTGAATACGCAGAAATCTAATATTTTTTGTTAATAGAATTATATACGTTGTTACAAAAAAGTATTGATTTATGAATACTATTCTATTTTGTATCAATTTGGTACTGACTAAACATTGTCTACTATGAGACAGGTTATTTTTTATTAACCTCTCCTCTGTGGTGCCATTTTTTGTCGAGCGATTAAACGGCTTTATTTGGGTTCACATTAGTGTCATAGTAAAACCTGAGTTAATTTTACGACTGCGTCGTTCCCGGAGACTGACTGAATTAGTTATTTATTTATTTAACATAATGTTCAGCTGTACCATGGTGAACTTAACGCTATCTCCCAGTCTGGGTAGATTGTGTTCGCCTCTTTTAGGTCTTGAAGTTGGGTCAATTGGGGAAACACAGCAGGCGGTCCATGGTTTGGACGGCGCCACAACCACACCTAAAATTGACTGAAAATCCCCACTTTACTTTGTTTGCGTGGCAACTTCCAACACCATCCCGGAGACGATTGAGTGACTTTCAGACTGCCCAGGAAAGGTTGCCACCAGGTGGGAGTTTTTCATCTGGCGGGAGTTGGGACGCGTCAGGAGGGTATCTTCTTATTCATTGTTCCAACCTTATTACAGGTGCCCCATTTGTGTCGGAATAAGGGTCACTCATTAAGCTTTTTCGGCTCTTAGGTCGCAGTGGTGGTGAAACGTGGTTATGCAACGGGTGTCTGGGATCCTCCGTTTGTTTTACCCTCTCGACACAACAGGCAGAATATCAGCGGACGTTAGGTGGGGCTATCCCGGCTAGCGAGTACAGGTGGGAGAGTGTAGTCACTAGTCAGCTTGAATGTGCCCGTCACTATTCGGCAGGATTCGTTCAAGGCAACATCTTCCTGGCTCGCATGTTAGGAGCGAGCCCAAACCGGACTTACGTACTCAGCAGCCGAAAAAGACAAAGCCAGACTGCTGGTGCGAAGAACATGTGCTGTGCAGAGGCGCCCCGTTGTGGTGAGTCTCTTTAGAAGGCAATTACGGGCACTTACTTTAGATTACAACTTAGTGCCGTTTTATTTTAAAGTAAGTGTCCGGTCCAAAGTGATGCCTAGATATTTAGGCGTGTTGTTATGTTGAATGGCTACACCACACCACTTGATATCAATCTCTTTGTTAGATTCTCGATTTTGGAGGTTAAACGCGCATGATTCAGTTTTGTGGTGTTTCGCCTTAAAAGGGTTTCGTGATAGTAGGTTGTTAGATTTGCTAACGCTGTCGAAAGATGTCCTTCCACGTCCTCGAAATATTTTCGCTGGCATGTCAAAGCGAGATCATTCGCGTTGATAAACCGGTTCGTTGCAGGATGGTGGGGTTGGTTATTGGTGTTATTGTTAAACAGGGTAGGTGCGAGAACACTACCCTGTGGAATACATTTTTTTGTGCTCGCCGTCTACTCTTTTCAGAGTTCAAGCTCACATGGAACCGGCGGTTACTCAGCATTTCGCTTAGGATAACAACAAAAAGTTGTTTGTGTACGTCGTCAATTTTCCGAGCTGACGCTTGTATTGACGGTGTTGTAGGCTGCACTTAGGTCGACGGATTCCACCCCCGCGACCAGGTTTACCGTTAAGTAGCAGCTGGTGGGCAACCTGGTTCGCAGTAACGGGGCCAAATTGTATTGCCGGGTTAGGGTCACTAGTCAGTTTTCAAAGTATGCCCCAAGCCTTTTTACTATTGTAGGACATGACCCACTGATTCGACCAGATTAACCCACTGCTCTTGGTGACCTTCAGAGATTTCAGCCATAGGTTCCTCGCCGGCAAGTATGGTATCTGCTGAATAAGTTTCTTTTTTATTGTTTCCTTTTTTGTTTTCGTCTTATTATAGTGGGCAAATAATTAATTCTTATTATTTTACTTAGCTTTATACCGGCAAATTTGTAAACACATTAATATTACGTACAGAAAAAAAGATGGCTTGCTGTGGCGGGTGCCATTTTACAAATACATAATATTTTGGAACCAAGTCTTGACTTTGTTTTAAGCAGTTAAGGGTTAACCGATTCCACTATTGGGCCAAGGCCTTCCCTGTGGTCTACCATATTCTATAGCTATAGTGAAATTTATTTGGTACCAACCTTGATCTGAGCAGTTTGCATTAATTGAAAATAAATAATAATTCATCATTCCTTATTAAATTTTTCATTTGTCAGTTCCAAATTCTTCAGTACGGTGTATGGTTTACAATGTATTCAATTAAATCTCATTTTATCAGCAAAACGCGATTTAGGTATACTATTCCATCTACCAGTTAGAATATCTACGTGACTTCATACAACAAAAGTAAACTGTTTGATCTACCAGATAGAATACTATGCGTTTTTATCATTCTATAAATTTATGGCGTACACTATTCTATGTACCAGATCGAATAGTGTACATTGATTACTAATTCAGACGTTAAAACGAATACTATTCAATCTGGTAGATGGCATAGTGTACGTTGTATTAGAACAAAACTTGGGACTTAAAGGAAATTCCAGATCAATAAAGCTAAAAGAACGTTAGTATATCTTGATTAGGTATTTACTATCATTGTGTCGTGCCCCAGCAAATAATGTTCGTACTGCCAGATGTCGTAGTATTCGTGCGAGTTAAAAAAGTTGCAAACAAGGTACACTATGATAAGCGGCAGTTCGAATACTTTTAGAAGTCTTGGTGCACTTAGAATGCAGATAGAATAGTCTGTGGCTGATTTAAAATCTAAACTACACTGAATTTAGAAAAAAATTAAATGCCAGTAGATGCGTTTTAATGTGCACATTCTAATGCACTTGCCAGTGCAGTTAGCATTTTCTTTCACTTTGACTAGTATACGTAGGGAGCGTCGATACATTTGTGATGAACACGACGTAAACTTAATGTGATGAACTTTTTTCAAAAGCTTCCAGAGCCTACCGAAGTGATGTGAAAAGTAATATAGCTGACTGATTATTTTAATTCAAAGGAAGTACTTTATGTCCTCGGTAATAAGATCGGAAATAACCCGCTACGTTCTGTCTGTATACAGGGTGTCCCATATCGCACGCTCGCATGCCGACTGAGAGCTCAACATACGACAATATCGCGAGAGCTCGCGATTCAATTTAGATCTGCCTTTCTTGAGCTCATATAGGATGTTCGTTGTCAATTTGCGAATTTAATATTTTTGCTGTTATCTTTTTTGCTTGTTACAATTTCCTCATAATCATAACGACATCCAGCTGTGATGGCAGAAAACATACAAAAAATTTCATGACTTGCTTTCTGCTATTGCACTGGTTCTCAGCTACTTAAACCTTAGTTTGAAAATCAATGTTGTCCTTCAAACTTTGAAGTCGATGCCTCTGATTTAAAATGGTCTTGCTGTTCGAGAAGTTTTGTTTAGGAGGTAATAAAATAAGTATCCACACAATTTTTTTGTCGGGAATCAGATCAACCAAGTTCTGTTTTATCTAAACGCCCATTAAAATTACTATGTTTTTCTTAATGCAAAATATGATAGATCCACATTTACCTTAAGTAAAGGATTTTATATCAGCTACGATAACATTAAATTCTAATAATCTTACTTCCGTCATCTTGTCTCGAGAAAAGCAATCTGAATAACACTGATTAGCTTCACAACTTTTAATCAAGTTTATGTTGACATAAAATCCCTTGCTAGGAAAGCAAAGTGATTATTTTAATTAATTAAAGCTGTATAAAGAACACCCCTTGTACATCACCTGTCCCGGGAGATAGCAGAGTGTTTTCTTCACCTTAGAAATGGGCGAAAATTGAAGGTGTTGGAAATACTGGGAAGAAGAATTATGGAGCTTAGACGTAAATAATAATAACTGACATGGTTCGGTATTTCGTTTTCAAGGATTTATTAGCTTTTGGAATTTATGTTTCTCAAAAAAATACTTCAAATACGGAGTGACATGTGGAAATGAATCTGAGCAACCAATTTGCAAATTTGTTCAATTTGATAGTCTAATCAAATTTTCAAAATTTTAGTGCACCTTCTGCACACGGTGTTTCACGCTCACACAATGTTATTCCAATTTTATTGTTATTTTATTTAGACTATAATTGAATTGAATGCGGCATTTCATGCAACTCTAATGAATTAAAATTATTGTTTTCAATTCGATATTAAATATCGCTGAAAACGATCATGTACGGTGTGATATTAAAATCACGCATGTCGTTATCAGGACATGGCGTTGTCATGCGGAACGCGATAATTAATATAATTTCATTAATTTTGTTTATATTAGATTTGATATAAATGTTTGATTTTGTATGCGTTTCTAAAAGCTCCACTATGTGAAATCAAAATACCTTTTACGGTATTTTATGATGTGTTTTGATTGCATTTTTTTTTGGTAACCCTTTTTTAAGCATGGCCACAGGAGGCATATTTCTCACCGATGTTATAATCTAGTAAGCTGAATTGGGACCATTTTCTCTCAGACCTCGAAGGGTCAGTTTTGTATATCATACTTTCGGTTCTTATGAAACAGTTTTCATTAAAAGATGTTTACTTTCATATTTTTAAAACATATTAAAGTCACTGCATCGCAGTCACGTTGGTTATTACCGCTTTAATTTCCTTTTCGTTTAATTTGTTTTTTCTCTTTAATGACCACATACCATTTTGTTTTCTGAAAGTTTTTATTCATTTCGGGTAGGTGACAATATAATATTTCCGATGATACTTATAATGTGTCGAAAGCAAGTACTAATATATAAGTATGTACGTAGCTTCCTACCTCCTACAAATTTTCATAATATATTTATGCAATTTACTAATTTGTTGCCTACAAAAGAACCAACCTACCTAACAAATGATGATGAATGAATAACTTGCGTGTATAACTTACACGACTTCCTGCCTTTTGACGTAAACATGTTAAACATTGGGCTGGAAAATCATGGTTTTACTTAAATATTAACATTAATATAGATGACGGGTAAGATTTTCACAAAAATCGTTTGTACAAAATCCTGGTTACGGTAAGTCGGCAATTTCTTCTGAAACAAAGAAACACTTTTTACCACGACAATTTGAATCAAAGACATTTTTCAGTAACTTACAATTAAAATATTAAGTACACTCACACTATTTTCTATGAGAAATATATAGAAGTACCTATATTTATTAAAAGATTCAAAAGTGCCATATTTCCCTCATCCGCTGAAAACTTTGCCACACTTTCTTCCCAATACTTTGCAGGCAAACGTACCCGACTGATTTTCCTTTTACACAACTCATACTTTGTTCCTTGACCCCTTTAGTAATGCATTATTCATCGTCGAATATTTGAGCAACATTCAATGACCACACAGCCGTTTAGGCGCCTGGGGCTGCTACAAAAGAAATGTCTGGTTAATCGTGAGTTCAGAACTTTTCTTTACACACGTTCATTTTTTCCAAAAATATAGTCAGTTATAGGTTCCATACTTTTCAGTCAACAATCTGAGGAAAGTGGGACGGGTGTATAGATGTAAGCCCGGTTTAAAACCAATTCAACCAAATCGTTTTAAACGAAAAAAACCGTTTTAAATCATAAACAACCGTTTTTTTCGGTTTAAAACGGCGGATGGTTGATAACAATGTTTTATTGATTTTAATACATTTTCGTAATATTACAAAGGTAAGGATCACTGAAATGGATTAATGATGTGATTTTGCGGGTTTATTACCTAGTTTGTCGCTCCGAGGCCCGAGCGTAGGTAACCTATGATGAGCAAGTCAGTGTAAAATCGTTGGAAACACCGAATTTTGTATATACAGGGTTATATTAATAATTGTATGTAGGTAACTAATCAGTATATACAGGTAGGTATGATAGATAATAGTACCATGCCTACGTAGACTAACGGTTTCTCGTATCGAATAGCATCACCTCATCTCTTACCCGCGGGTGTCGTAGGAGGCTACTAAAGGACTCAAAGGCTTAATGTGTATTACAATTTTAGGCGACACGGCTGACAACCTGTCACTATACCTAGTATAACACGATTTTTCTACAACGGCCCTGAAATATTAGTCAGACGTGGCGATAGCGGCTGTATTGTAGGTACCTACGGCTGTTTACGCTCTGCCTACCCCGCAAGGGATAAAGGCGTGATTTGTGTATGTATGTATGTGTATGTAAAACACAGAACTTTTTTTTTTGTAGGCGAGTTTTAAACGGTTGAAAACGGTTGATTTCAGGTTTTAAACCGCGAAATTTGGTTTTAAACGTTTTAAACCGGTTGATTTACATCTGTAGACGGGTGCACATCGAGACCGAATAAGTTCATGCTGATTCGGTCCCGAAGAATCTCATTTAAATCATCAATTTTGCGAGAGATGCGTGTAGCTGATGTCTTTACTTAAATTATTGGCCTTTATTGTGATGTGCCGTCTAGAAGTTTATTTAGTCACTACATTCAACGCGGACGTGTAGCGGATATGTTGGCATAACATTATATACGGAAGGGGAATTATGCACGCTATTACCTATAGTACCTGATTCGATAAATCATTCAAGACGGCGTTTACCGACGGTACAAATTTGATTTACATTGTGTAATTCGACTTGATTTCTATACCTAACTTTAGAAAATGGTTAATGGTTAATGGTTAATGGATAAAGACAGCCGATGTGGCGCAGTGGTTAGTATGCCTGCCTGCCACGCAAAGGTTCCGGGTTCAATTCCCGGTGGGGTCATTCACAAAGTTGATATTTATCACTTTGTGAATTTGTTCCCAGTCTGGTTAGGACATTGCAGGCTGAACCACCTGATTGTCCGCAAGTAAGATGGTTCCGTGCTTCGGATGGGCACGTTAAGCCGTCGGTCCCGGTTGCTGTCTATGATGGCGGTCGTTACACAGCCATGTCAGAGGCCTGCTACTTGCAGTAGGCGGTTGAAAAACTCTGACACCAGGGTTCATCGGGTCGTTGAACGACTCGGTGTCCCACACTAAAAGAAGAAGAAGAATGGTTAATACCGTTTTTATTTTTTTATTTGGATGACGTCTTAGTTATTTATACTGGTGGATGAAATCTTATCACGGGTCAGTGGCAAAGCATACGTTTTGATGTTGAAACCTAAATTTAATTAAGGTATTCAATGTAGGTATTATACTTTTGGGTCGTGCTGGGGAAAAGCATTTTACCATACATTTTACCTTTTTTCGGAAAAGTTGTTAAATATTAACAGAGCTACAACCAATCCTCATAATTTCAGTACTTGTCACTTGTCAATATAAATGTAGGTAAAATAATGTATCATTTCTCACCAGCTCCTTGGCCGCAAACATTTGTGTTGGCTTAGGTCTACTCCTCCAAGGTTAACTCGGTTATGTCATCGATGTGACAATATTGTTATTTGTAGCGGAGCTGTTATGTTAGGATTTTGAGGTGGATGCAACATTATCCGAAGGGTCGAGGGCTGTGGAGGATTACATAACCCTACCTGCCTGTCGATGAAATTTATTGCTGAATTACTCAGAGATGACGGTATGGGTGCAAGACACACATATTAATAAACTGGCTGAAGAATATTGATGTAGGTAGCCATATTTTCGTTAATGCGTTGCTGGACTCTCCAAAAGCATTGTTTGTACAAAAGCATTGTACAATTTAATTTTGAACTTGAATCATAACATTACGCTACTTTAGCAATGTGTCTCAAACTGCGGCGTAATCTCCAGGCTGCCAGCAATTATATCATCCACATAAAGTATTCATGTAAACCTATAGAAACTGCTATTAATTCTGGAGCCAGCAGCTGGATAAAGCCGTCGGACCCTGTTTGCTCAGCTCTCGTATATTATTGCGCCGCTCCCTGTGCCCATCTCTCTACGGTTTATTTAAGGAAACTCTCATATTGGCGACTTTAAGTACCTCCAATCTTCCGGCTCCAGTACGCTATAAATTTCACGGAAATTCATGTCTATTGCCGCTGGGATTCCTATTTTATTTACACGAGTTATGCCTTTGATTTTGCAGAGTTTTGCCGGAATTGATTTAAGATTTAATTTCAATCTTACCTTACTTTGATCAGAAAATACCGGAGCACTTGTAAATTTTATGAGAATCTGATTTTCCGGCTGTCAACTTCATAAAGTGACCACTTTTTTGATGTTTTTTGATGCTCAATATAGAGACTTGGAAAAATTCTGGCGAATTACGAAACCATTTTCTCAATATTACGTCACACGCGAGACAATCACAAAGCAAAGTAACACATTTAGCAAGGTAGGTATTTTAAAGTTCATTTGATTTGCTTGATACTACGGACAGATGAACGTAAGTCCTTTGTCTTGGTCTTGACTTATTTCTAGGATGCTATCTGTTCTGCCCAAACATCCTGTACCTAATAAAAAACTATTTGTCTATTGACAGTAGGTGGTCGTATCTGGAGAGTAAATCTCAGGCGGGACACGTGATCCGTGCATTTGTCAGCTTGTCGCCGGAGGGGCGGCCGGGACTGATGGGGCGACTGTTTTCTTAGTGAAGGATATCGGCTTGCGGAAGTGATACCAACATAAGAAAGGAAAAATGGACATATCCGTAGGTACACAGATTGATAAATTCACGTCACTAGAAACTTAGAATCATCATCATCATCGTATGGCAATCCCCTGCTTGGACCAAACGTCTATATCAAGGGTTTTTATCGAACTCTTTGCATCAAGAGTATATCTACTTGGTATTCAGATATCTGTTCCGACAAAACATTTAGAATTATCAGAACTTGGATAAGAAATGTCAGCAGTTCGAGCACCAGTAGTGCAGTTCAACTTCTAAAAATTAATGTGCCGCTGGAATTCGTGTGTTATAAAAACATAGCAAGTAAAGTGAAAGATACATTAGTAGATAATAATACCGATGAAGAGGATTTATGTGCAAATACCAGAAAAAATGCTTTAAGAGATAATATTTTCATTGGTGCAGTTGCTACTTTAATAAAACAGAATATGGTTGTAAGTAAAACAAATACTAAACTAAGATACAACGTTGGCCCAAGTCTGTCAGCCGATAATAAAATAGTTATTGAATAACTCTGGCACAATGAAGGAAGCGGACCGTAATCAATATTGGGGCTTACAATTCGGTGCCTTATTGATGGTGACACATTGTGCCTGGGGTGGTCTGGCTACCACGTGTATACGAACATGGCAGGAATACCTAAATTTATTGTGTTACTTTATGTTAGATAATATAAGGTACATTCTTTATTCGCATAGAAAGACCTAATAGTAATTTAAACACGAGGCGGGTACATTAATGATGATGATTTATATCCTTTTGATATGAAGTAGGTAATAAAATAAATATGACATTAATTTAATGCGTTCTTGACGACAATCCTTTGACATGCCTTTCATCATCAAATTGCTTCGAGACTTTTTGAAGTACTTCTTTGGGCATACCTTGTTTTTTGGGGAACATTTTTGTCTGAGATGGATTGCAGACTACCGTCTTATTTAGTCAATCAAATGTTTTCGCTTTCACATAGGTCTGTCGCTAATTTGGTTACATTTTGTCCGTCACAAATTGCCCGCCGCAATACTTTGCGTGAAAGATCAATAATTTAAATCCGCAGCATAAATTGGGTTTAATTTATTCGACGGCATTCGGTTCCTCTTACCAGTTCATTTCGAGCCGAATACAAAAGCGATTCATTTCTTTGGTGAAATTGAAAAAGTGTAAATCAAGGAATTGAGTTAGATTTTTCTTTGCGTTTCTGTTAAACCAATCATCGATTTTAGGAACCTCAGAAAAACGGTTCTACATAAAAGAAAATATTACAGCTAACAGAGTTATTGACTAAATTAAATTAGTGTTGACAGAACATAAAATTATAGAGTTTACGCTTTAGGCTTCAGATATGCCCTGCTCAAAGGCGCAGTATGATGTAGAAATGGTCAGTAAAGGCAAAAAACTAAAATGTTTCCTACTAGATTTGGGTATGTTCGACACGTCTTACTGAACCCCTTTTTTACAGAAATTACAAGAAACTTATCAACTCAGCACACGTATGCGTGCCCTGTCGAAACCAGTACTCGACTGCGACCCGATCTAGCAGAAACGAATTAAGACAAGCCGACTAGTAGCTTCGTGGACAGAATTAGTTAGATATTTGCACAAATTACTTCTAGTAGTTTTTAATTCATTTAGTGAGTTTTTTCGGTCTTGAAATATTAAACAACGTTCATTTTATTTTTTATTTTTTAAAGCGAGTTCCTAAGTACCTAAAAAGAAAATTATCATTTGGTCCGATGTCGAATATTATAACATCACAGGTCTCTTCGATACTTTATAAAATTTTCTACTTTATCTGTTTCCCAAGTAAATTAACAGCATCTGAACAAAGAAAAATGATTTATTTTCTGCAAACAAAATATTTAGCCTAAATTTCTCATTTTGATAAAGTCGTTTCCAAGTGGGAATAATTCACAAAACTGAATTAACGGCTCGAGATAAGCGACCAGCAATAAATACTAGCTGCCTTAGTAAATATTTCCTGAAATATTCTATTCTGTAAACAAAAATAATTTATTATTATATTAGCCTAGACTGTCCCACTGCTGGGCAAAGGCCTCCCCTTTCACTTTCCAGACTTTGCGGTCCATGGCTGCTTGCGACCAGTTTGGGTCGAAGTCGATCAGGTCATCCCGCCATCTTTTCTTCGGTCTTCCTCTGCGCCGGCGTTCATGTGGGACAAAATCCGTGGTTAATTTGGCCCATCTCTCCGGGTGCATTCTGCATACATGACCAGCCCAGTCCCATTTTAATTTTGCGGCCTTCTTCCCTACGTCATGTATACGAGTTTTGGAGCGGAGAGTCGTGTTTCTGACGCGGTCTATCCGTTTTACACCTAAAATGCTCCGCTCCATTGCTCTCTGACATACCCCGAGTTTGAACTTCTGTGAACCGGTCAAGGACCAAGTCTGAGCTCCGTAGGTAAGGATGGGCAGGATGCACATGTCGACGAGTTGTCTCTTTAAACATAGTGGAAGGTCTCCCTTCATTAGATCCTTCATGGACCAGTAGCTCCTCCAGGCGTTTTCTATTCGGCGATCTATTTCTTTGTCTTGCCGGCTCTGGAAGGAGACTATCTGGCCCAGGTATATGTACTCGTCGACGTATTGTATTTCCTGCCCCTCCACTTCTACCCTTCGCTTCGCACTGTTGGTCATGACTTTAGTTTTGGACCGGTTCACATGAAGTCCAACTTCGAGGCTAGCTGTGTTGAGGCTGTCTAAGAGGTAGGCTAGTTTTTGTGCTGTAGGGGCAAAAAGAACGATGTCATCCGCGAACCTGAGGTTGGTCAGTTTCCGTTCGCACAAAAACAAAAATAAGTGATCATAAAATGTGGCGTTACTCCTGCAAGTTTACTTATGTTAGACTTAATGTTTTTCACAGATAAATTATCAGAGAAATATGTTTCTTTATGAGTAAAATAATGTCTGATGTGATTTAATAGTCAGTATTAAAAGGTTTATAGATTCTAAAGAAAATATTCTAAATACAAACGAAATTTGCATACATTTCAAATAAAAACAATTCTCGATTTTTCTAATATTTTTTTTTTTCGTGTGGGACACCGAGTCGTTCAACGACCCGATGAACCCTGGTGTCAGAGTTTTTCAACCGCCTACTGCAAGTAGCAGGCCTCTGACATGGCTGTGTAACGACCGCCATCACAGACAGCAACCGGGACCGACGGCTTAACGTGCCCATCCGAAGCACGGAACCATCTTACTTGCGGACAATCAGGTGGTTCAGCCTGCAATGTCCTAACCAGACTGGGAACAAATTCACAAAGTGATAAATATCAACTTTGTGAGTGACCCCACCGGGAATTGAACCCGGAACCTTTGCGTGGCAGGCAGGCATACTAACCACTGCGCCACATCGGTTGTCAATTTTCAATTTCTAATATGATGTGTACCTATGTTGACGATTACTTTAAGCACTTTTCTTTTTCATCAAGTGTTCTGTGGAAAGGTTGTTTGTTATAGATAGGTTTGATCACTTTTAATGAGCTGTCCTTGCTCGTATATTTCGTTTGATCAAGTTTCAAAGCAACACATTGTAATGTAACGACGCTGGCTCGAAACAGTTCCGATCATTGTTGATACACGTGTGTGACTATTTCGGTATCTACTACGGTCTTTTATTGTAGGTCTGTCTTCAAAAGGGGAAGATTTTCGTCACGCGGCAACTATCAATTTTGTTTCCGTTACGTATAGGTATGTGAAATGCCACGTGTCAAGCCTCGTAAAAGATTTGATGGTTTTCTGAAAATACTAACGTAATAATATACCAATATAGACAAATCAGTTTGCCTTGTACTGGAATTACACTTTTAGATTGTTACAAACATTTTTAGAAGAGTTACAGAACTTGCGACTTTCGACATTTGTACTGCCGACGCCTCTACCAACTGGGCTACCACGCAATCGTAGCCTGTTAAATAGTGCTACATTTCTGGAAAACTTGCAAACCAGTATACAGATACTGGTTTTACCTAATTTTAACTGGTTACACCTAACACGGCGGGAGTTTTAAAAGTTTGTAGGTATTCGTGACAAACATTTTACGAAACCCACACCTAGATGTCAACATCGTGAAGAAGGAGTTGAACTGGAAACAAACTCCAGCAGGTGCTTGCATCAGGAAATTGGATCTGATGGTATCTGGCGGCGTTAAGTGAAAGCTGAACGCTTCTCTGCCCTGTTCTCCTGGTAGCTCTCAGGTTTACTGCAAACATTGGATAGTTTCACAGAATGTATGAAAACGTTAAGTAAAACCATGGATAAAACAAATACTTACTTGTTTCCTAGGTAGCTTTTTGAAAAACACGAGTAAAAATAGTACTTTATAATAAGAACAAAACTAATCTCTTTAGTGTGTTAGGAGCAAAATCTCTTAAAAAATACCTAGATCTAGTTACTTACTGAAACAAATACAAATCTTTATTTGCTTGAAATATGGTGTTCACAAGATGGTAACATGAGTATACAGTCCTTAACATACCTATTTCGCCACAGCTGTGTGACATGCAAAATTTCTAGATAATATCTCTATGTTTTATCTCTATAATTCAAATATTCAGTAACACTATAAAAGCTACGAACACTCAGCCATGTGTAAAATTTCTTTTTAAACATTTTTATATTCAGTGATTTTAAGAAAATTGTTTAGTTCCATAATAATTATGATCATGTACAATCCTTTGGAATTCATTTTGATATTTTGTGTGGTGCCGGCTTAAGATAACGTCACCCCATTTGGCATGTGGCAATATGTAGTGGCGTTAAGTGAAAGCTGAAGTGAAGGCTTGTCTGCCCTTTTGTCCGGGTAGCTCTCAGGTTAACTGCTAAACATTGGAGCTTTATAAAAGCTGCCCCATGGCAAATTTAAAATAAGAGTAAAAAAGGTAGGTATGTGAAATAAAATTTAACAAGTTTGAAAAATATATTTTTGTGTATATCGCTTTACTAGGAGAGAAAGAATTGTGCTAAGTTAGAGTTGGTCATTTTTATGCTCCACATTTCATGTGACTCAGAAGGTTCCGGGTTCGATTCCCGGTGAGTCACTTCACAGAGTTGATATTTATCACTTTTTGAATTTGTTCCCAGTCTGGTTAGGACATTGCAGGCTGAACCACCTGATTGTCCGATAGAGAGATGGTTCCGTGCTTCCCGGTTTTGGCAGTGGTCATTATCCAACCGTGTCAGAGGTCTACTACTTGAAGTAGGCAGTGCAAAATCTCTAACACTAGAGATCATCGGATTGTTGAACGACTCAAAGTCCCACTCGAAAATAAAAGGTCATGTCTAACAATGCTACGAGAATTGCAGCACCCGTAATGTTTCTTGATAACTCAACATTACGCGTTCAGCACTCAGCCAGCTAACAAATCATTGTCTTAGTCTGAGCCAGGATTACATTACGTCTAGACGCGTACAAAGCGCACAAGCGTTAGACGTCGGGACTTTGTAAATATGCGTTACGGTACAAGTTGCAACTACTGAGTTGATTTAATTTAAGTACCTACATGAAAATTTTCAAGTGGCTATACATACAGGGTGTAAGGAACGGTGTACCGAAAACTTTGCAGAGGCATGATCTGAACATCTTTTACCATGGAGCCTATGGTTGGTAGTAGGTTAGAATTTCTATACAAAAAAATTTTGGGAGTTCCCGTGCGTGTTTCAGGTCGGTTCCGCTTTGGAAACGAATCTTTAGGCTATTCTTTAGCTATTCCGAGCCGGGGCCTTGCTAGCATACTTACAAAAAAAAAATGGCAGCCATTTCAAACTTTTTTTATTGGCCAAAATTTTGTTATTTTGTAATAATTCAAAAATGGTAAGAGCTACAAATAACTATTGTATGGAAGATATGTTAAGCGTAAATTTCTGCATATGAATGTTATCAATAACTTTTTCATAATCCAATAGTTTGCGAGAAAAACGTAGCACAACATGGCAGTTTTTGCTGAAAACTCACAAATTCGAAAGTATAAAGTAAGTAGTAAAGTTGGGGATTAAGAGTCACTCGCTGTGTGGGTAGACCATGCTACAATATCCTGCCTGATATTTAGTAACAAGCTTTCCGCCCAGCGGTTTTACTCGCTGATATATTTTGAAGTAAACAAGTTAATTTTATACAAATTTTCGTCCTCTGTTTTACCACTTTAGGTGATGAATTTTTTGGAATCCTTTCTTGATATTAATTAAGATTATTCAAATAACCTCTGTGCAAAATTTCATGGTCCTAGGTCCAGTAGTATTGCCTGTGCGTGGTATACAATTTGTATGAAAAAAGTAGAGTTTGTTCGTTGTTGCCACATTTTGTACTTTTTTGCTATCCTAACAGGACCTTGGGTCAGAATTATTAAAGAACAGCCTCAAGAGATTGCAAAAATAAAAATTTGGCAACTACGAACAAATTTAATATTTTTTACAAATTGTAAATCTATGCACAGGCAATACCACTGGACCTAGGTTCTTAAAATTTTGCGCAGAGGTTATTTTGGTTGGGTGAAATAACACCAGGAAAGGAATTTAAGAAAATCATCTCATAAGGTGGTAAAACTCAGGGTGTAAATTGGCAAAAAATTTGCTTGTTTACTTGAAAATATATTAGCGGGTAAAACCTCTGGACAGAAAGCTTGTTACTAAGTATCAGTCAGGATACCGTAGCAAGGTCTACCCACACAGTAAGTAATTCTTAATCCCCAACTTCACTACTTAATTCATATTTAAGATTTGGTGAGTTTTTAGAAAAAACTGCCATGTATTAAAGCGTTTTTTTCGCAAACTATTAGATTATCAAAAACGTTATTAGAGCAAGGTTGTGCAGAAATTTACGCGTAACATTTCTTCTATACAATGTTCATTTATAGCACTTACCAGTTTTGAGTTATTACAAAATAACTAAATTTTGGCCAATAAAAAAAATTTTGAAATGGCTGCCATTTTTTTTTTGTAAGTATGCTAGCAAGGCCCCTGCTCGGAATAGCTAAAGAATAGCCTAAAGATTCGTTTCCAAGGCGGGGCCAAACTTTTACACGCGCGGTAACTCTCACTTAAGCGATCTTGCGTACTATGGTGGGAAACGAGCAAAATTATCCGACCTCTAATACAAAATTCACTATCAGCTGACTGACTTTGAATGAGAAGAAAAAATACTTATTTCGTTTTCCACCATAAGTTCCATGGGAAAAGTTGTTCAGTTTCATGGTCTAAACACGCCTGCAAAGCTTTCGTTACACCGTCCCTGTACCCTTGTACCCTTTTAACAAAATGAAAATATGATTAGGTTAGGTACACCCTTAAATTTGTACGACGGTTTTAGTTATGTAAGTTACAAAAATAGGCAAGCTATAGTCCGGCTAGTTCGTGCGCGACCTTCCCTAGGGGTGACAGACGTTGGGAGGGGAGATGTCAGCGGGTAGCGGGAGATGTAGCGGGGAAGGGTGACGCGCGCATCCGCGCTGCACGTCATATTAAAATGACGTGCTTCCTCGCCCCCCGACCGTCTGTACCCCGCAGGAAGGTCGTGCACGAAGTTGTCAAACTTTAAGATAAATTGGTAAATAAGAAAGTCCATAAATTGCATTTGGAAACTATTGTGAGAGTAATCAAGTATTTAAGGTAGTTTTAATTCAGAAATCCATATTCATCAGTATACCTGCAACACACATCGCAAAACACGTAGGTCACATTCGGTCCACGTACCAAATATAATGCAGGCGAGAATGCATAAACGGCGATACATAGGACACGAGATTCCACAGTATTCTGCATTCGCATGCACATTCGCACGCGCTTTCAATCGCATATTTATGCTATTTGCAGAACAAAGAAAATGTTTTTTGTCAAAGAGCGTAATTTCACGAACTATTCGCTTCATTTCAAATGCAAAAACGGAATTCAGCTTAGTTTTTAGTTTATAGCGTGTGTTTTAATAGTAAAAGTACCTAATAAAAATCTTTTGTTACGAAAGTTTTTATTGTCTATGACTCTTGATTACGATTTTTGTAAAACTCAGACACCCGGGTTCATTTTGGTGGTTGGACGACCTGTCCCACTCGAAGAATAAGAATAAGAACGAGGCAATGTGTGTAAGGTCAAGTATTCCGTGGCTATTTCCGAAAGCCATCAATATCAATACTATTTCACGAGGCTGGACACGTGGCATTTCAGAAACAAAATTTATTGTAAGAAGCCACGTGACGAAAATGGTCCTCTTTTGAAGTTAGGTACCAATAAATGAAAAGGCCAAAGTTATTGTATCACTGCGTCTCACTAAAACACGTCTGTACCTATGAACAATGATAGCAACTTCTACTCAGTAGTTTAGTTTCATTGCCTTGCAAAGTTTTTGGTACACAGTCCTTTATACCCCGTATGTGGTTGTGGGCAATGTGGTGTGGAATATTGTGTATGTGTAGGCTGAGTACCGTCTGCATGTCCCCCCATAATACGCGACAGTGGACGGCTTATAGCCGAACTCATGTTACACCGGATCGTAAACCAATGTACTTGAATGCTCTCATGCGCTTTTTCTGTTGTAGACATAAAACAAAAATGATAGAGTAAGAGGAAATCCTAAATGCTTATGAACCTTATAAATGAATAAATAAGTAAATTAATTGATCAGCATCTATCTTACTAACTCAACAGTGTTTAGTTTTGGCATGGATAGCTTTAGTTAATTTAAATTACACAAAGCCAGCTCCGCTTTAATGTCCTTCGTCCAGATACTTAGATGACTTAAAGAGGGCGGCAAGTAGTGACTAAATGGTGAAAACGGGTGATCATCCCTGTGCAAGAGCTACATTCAGGAGTAGACTGCTGTATTCTAAGAGTAGGTAGGCGAATTTGTGTACATTTCCATGCGACTTTCTACGTTTTCGTGATATGCAGCATTATTTTTTTCATACGTTGGCTGTATAATCGGTGTAACGAATATGGCTCCATAATCCTCGGTTGCGCCGCCGTTTTTCCGATGGCTTATACGTCGCATGAATACCATGTCCGCTGGATGATGATTTAATGCCGTGGGCGGTCCTGTATGGACAGGAGACATCGGTTTTTGCTCCAATATGAGGTTTTAGCTAAAGGTATGGAATTTACTAAGTACTTGCTTGACAGCTTAGCTCAGCTTTGTAAATGTGGACCGTATTTGATTTAATAAATTGTTTAACTAATATTTTATTTAATAGAAAACCTAAAGAAATGGGTATATTGTCAAAATGATACCCAATATTTTTTACAGTTTAGGGAAACACACGTAACGTTCGCTTGTGCGTTATTTTATTATTGCGCTGAGTAATGCAAGCGTTAGGCCAAAACGAATTTTGACTTTTTTCTCATAGGAATACGGTTTATGTCAAATGGTTTGACGTTTGACAGACGCATCCACTATCGCTACGCATCGCACAACGCTGCGTTTACAGATGCATCTGTGATACCGTTGTCATAAATCGTATTTGTATAAAAATAAGGCGGAAAATTGCATTTCCCTAACGGATGCGATAACGATAGCGCAAACTATTATCATAGGGGACAATGATATTATTATGTAGGTTCTAGATAGGGGAGGCCTACTTCCAGCAGTGGACTGCAATAGGCTGAAATAGAATAGAACCTACGTACATTACTTAAAAACTTTCTTAAAAATGGGTTGATCCATGTAAAGCCATGAAGGATTATTATTTTGAAGGCTGCAATGAATTTTAGAGGGCCAGTTCACCACCAACAATTTTGAAAGTATGGTAATCTGGTAGTGGGCAAGTTTTAGTAGAAGAGTAGCCTACTAACCCAATTTTATATACGGGTAGGCATACGAAGTTTGGGTACCTGAAATCCTGCACTTTGCAACCCCTAAGCTCACATGTATCAACAAGTCGGAGGCAGTGAGGCGTGGTGACCAACGGACTGTGAACCAACGTGAACTACGAACGAACGACCTCTGCCTGAGTGAGTGAGTGAATGGAATCATAGCGCAGTTTCGAATTGAGTGATTTTATTAGGAGTCAAGTGTCAAAGTCATAAGAGTACTCAACATTCTGTTTTTTTGTTTGTGGTCTGTCTGACATTTTCATTTCCTACAACTGACTGGTTTTCTATGGAAACTAATTTTTTTTTGTTTGTTAACAATAGTTAACAAAGGATTCATATTTTTTTAAACTTGCAAAACCGTAGATAGGGTTTGAACCTGCGACTTCCGCCATCTGTAGGTACTGACAATGGGCTACTACGACTCAAAAAAGCAAGTATAATGTGGTAAAGGCGTCGCCAGTACAGATGGCAGTACAGTCGCAGGTGCAAATCCTGCCTATGATGGAAAACGGAAGTTTCAAAAATTGCATACCTAACACGGGAAGTGTTTTAAAAATTTGGTATTCAATCCTCGGCTGCAAAGTTGTCGCACACCTTTTCTTACACTCGGTATACTCGTAAAATCAGGTAAGGGTAAGTAACAAATTGATTTCACATCGGCAAAATTAAAGCTTAAAATAAGCTGCGTGTGTGTGTCTCAACTAAAGGACTACTTGTGTGTGACTACCATAGACTTATGTGACTACTCACGTACGGTCACCTGCAGATTAACCTGACCTCCCGTAGTCGAGGACGTACGGGAAATACGTAGTAGCGATGTACGTCTGATAGTTTTTACTAAGGTTTTTACCAACTAGTTCGTGGTTAGTTAAACTAGAAAGGTAAGTAGGTATACCAGCACATTTATGCACCTTCTTTACAAAAGGAGATTTTGTTTTTCATAAAGCGTACCTTACTTTAATATTTTTGTCCCAGTCGGTGACACATAACATAAACTACGAATATGAGCATATAAATATCGTATCGGTCCCGTGCCTCAAGAAAAAGAGGCTGGTTAAAATATTAAAATGTATCTACCTACACGGGTTGGGTTGAGAGATGTGGTCCCTTCGGCATAGTAGGTACTAGGGTTTTCTACCCGGGTACCCGGGTCCGGGTATACCCGGGTATTTCAGACTTTTGGTACCCGGGTATTAACGACGCGCGTACCCGGGTACTCAAAAAAGAGATTATATCGACTGATGTTATACAAATAAAAAAAAGAGGATTAATTTATATTTTCAAAAGTAATTCTTTCTTTTAACGAATTGATTTAATCATATTACATAGATTTCTACACAAATAGATATCTAGTTTTCTATAGTATATTTTAAGAGAAAATATTTGTATTATTTCCTGGGAGTATTTTTGTAGGTTTCTAACGAATTTCCTCAATACCTGCGCGTAAGATTTTTTTTTACCTTTAGAATGCTAGGTTACTTCATCTTGGATATTCATAAGATATATGCTTTTTATCATGGAAAAATATCTTACTCCCAAGCGAAAACTGTTAGAAGCGAGCGGAAACGAAAGTAATAAAAAGTGAGACTGACTGAAGTATTTTTATACCGGTTTTGTTTGTCTAATTTTACTAAATTATTCCCACTTTCTGAACTTGAATGTTAGGTATTATAATTAAGTAAAAATAGAGTTAACTTCTAAATATTTTTTTCTCAATTTCGAACCCATTTTTACTTAAAAAGGTAATACCCGGGTACCCGGGTATACCCGGGTATTTAAAAAATTCGTACCCGATACCCGGGTATCTAAATTGGTCGGGTATTCGAAAACCCTAGTAGGTACCGTCGTCGGCGTCCGCACTATGTATGCAAATATGACCCAGTATGGTGAATCGTACGAAATTCGAGGCGCTTCTGATAACTTGGTATTGATACCTACATCACAGAATAAATAATAGTTCTAGCTACAATATGCAACAGAAAATTTAAAGTGGTAACGGATAAGAATACTGCCACCCCTAGTGCACTGAGGGTGTTTCATAGAAGGCGACGTAGAGTTTTTGACCTCGACTGGTCAACCACATGGTGGCGGAGCATTCCAAAAGAGGGTTGACGTCAGGCAGGCGGCCGGTCATAAAACATTTCTAAATCCTTTTGTTACCCGATTTTATGCTATAGCAAAACATGTTGCGCCGGCACCAAATGATTTGGGATAAGGGCAGGCAGATGAATATGCAACAAAAAAAATGTTTCGTTTTTGTACCAAAAGATAGACAGACGACGGTAAATGGACCATTCCAGCTAGATGGTTAACAAAGAAGTATCCAATAATAAACGCTACGTGATACGCTACGCAGAGCAATTTCTTTTTCAAAGGAGACCTACAAATAATAAGAATGAAGCCATGTAAAACTCATCGCAATAAAACTAGACGCACGATACCAGAATGAACTCTAAAAATGAATCCAATACGAAAATTTCTACCTATACATTAAGATCATTAATTATTTTTAATCGCTCATAGACTTATGATAGCAAGGCTAGCAAGTAATCAATATTTTAATCATCACTTCTTATTTTACCCTTCCAGAGTGTCGGAATCTGTCCTGGATGTCTTAAGGACAACTAAATTGATTAATTCTGTAAAGAAAAGGCCGAATAACACGCAATAGAGTAAGGTCTATTTTATAATTCATTATAGGACGTTTTTAGCTGTTTTGTATTGTGTTAATGTTGATAATACCTATTGTGTTTTATTGCAGAATTGTTTTGTGATTTTAATCTGGTTGTTTGTGAGTTCCCTCTGAAACATTCCCTCGCTCTGTGCCCGACGAAAAAATCGCTTGTAAACGGTTCGTCGGACTCGCACAATACGGCGATATTTGTCTCTATCACGAACTTCGTAACGAGATTAACTATTAACAAGATTACACGACTTTTGTCTGGACTTCTTTTGCAACGCTACCATAAGTTTCATTCAATGAGGTGAGACTTGTAAAAAGAGTATCTAAGCGTACTAAGAGTTTATTCAAAAACTAAATTAATTTAAAACGTTTGACATACCTACTGTTTTTATTGATGATGCCGGTGGGGTTACTCAAAAAATTATTTATATTTATCACTTTGTGAATTTGTTCTTAGTCTGGTTAGGACATATTGCAGGCTGAACCACCTGATTGTCCAAAAAGTAAGATGGTTCCGTGCTTCGGATGGGCACGTTAAGCCGTCAGTCCCGGTTACTGTCTATGATGGCGGTCGTTACACAACCATGTCAGAGGCCTACTGCTTGCAGTAGGCGGTTGAAAAACTCTGACAAAAGGGTTTATCGGGTCGTTGAACGAATCGGTATCCCACACAAAGAAAGAGAGATGTAAGGCTTGTATCCTGGTCTTTATTAATTATAAAGATTCGGGACAGCGACATCTATTGGTGTCGCCGCTGTGGGATGTGATTCAATACTTGTGGGTTTGGTTCTGTTCTGTCAAGATTGGTATGGAGGTTCGGAATGCGGCTGAGAGATGGCGCTATGTGCGTGAAGCAATATTGAAATGTTTTGTTTATTTTCTTTTTATATTGTTCATATTTGCAAGTCTAAATAATTTTGGATAATTAGTCTGATAGTTGATCAGCGTTTGCAGTGGCATTTATAATTTTTCGTGGCATTTATAATGATAGGGGTGTGTGACTGAAGTGAGGTTGGGTGCGCGAGGTGGTGTAATCTGCTGCCATCTATTGTCGAGTAGCGGAAACTGCAAGGTGTCACTTTAGACAGGGCCCTACTAGGCCTATTATAGTGCCATAGCGACTGAAATACCTAAGGTTTATTCTATTAGTCACACTTCGGTTTATAGAAAATTGATGTATTTTCTAAAAATTCTATAAACCAACAATAAATGTTTAATAATATTGGTAAACCCATGATTTACTCAATATACACTAAAAGTTTTCTTGGATGTCAGGATGGGTCGTGGCCCTTCCTGAATTGGTGTCTGGCAACAAGTAGCGAAACAAGACATTCTAAAAAAATCTAGAATAGTCGAATGTCTTCTAAAATGTGTATGAAAGAGAGGAGAATATCTTCTATCGTAATGAGTAGCAGATTTCGAGAACATTATTCTTCTCGTAAGTTCGAAGCTTTTGGTATAAAATAGCAAGCCATACGGCCTGCGGGCAGTTCAGTTCTAATCGTGAAGTCTCCCAGGACAGAAAAGGAATACCTAGTGCAGTGATTAGTTTACATATCAGTCCTGGTGGAGTCGCGCCGCAGACCAGGGAGTATCGACGTTTGCCTGGTCACCCCTCGTTTCGCGAGTGTGTTTGGATGGTGAAAAGTGCTTTGAACCCGTGTATGGTGTGGTGTTTGATGCAGAGGATGCGTGCTTCAGCGTGCACTGGAATCGGCATTGTGGATGTCGTCGTTGTTGGTTCTTCGTGTGCTGGTGGCTTCAAGTTCCAGATGGATAAGTACAATTCATGCTTTCTTTCGAATCCTATCAGCAGTATATATTCCTATATGAATGTTTACAAACATATTAATTACCTATGCTTGATAGTTTTGTATTCATTGAAAGCTGATAAGATTCGGACCATGGTCTTATGCTTTGGTTTTTAGTGCTAAGGTCATTTTATTGCAATAACTTTGTTTTGTTGTCGTTTTAAAGAATCTGCGTTCTGATTGTTTCATATAAACTTTATAGTATCCACATCTAATCTTTAATTAGGGAAATTTGGGCTATTTAGTGTGTCGGTAGATAGGTAAATTAGATGTTAGGAATAGGTAGGATACCCTATAATCCCATTACTCCTATTCCTTACTTGTCTATCTATCATGCCATATATATGACTTTAATAACCAAATTAATAACATAATTTATTATTGCTATGCGCTACTAGCATAAAGTTCCTGTGTTAAAACTTACTTAAGTAGATATGGTTAGGTATCTACTTATCTATTAATTGCTGTGGTCATCAGTGGATAAATTACTATTGCTGAGCGATCAAGGATTTATTTGATAAAATTCCTGTGGTTAAAACATACTTACATATTGTATCTACTTACCTACTGTTTGGCTTGGCTCATCAGTGGACAGATTTCTAAGTACTATAGTTGCTGAGCGACTATGGACTTAAGTGATTAATGTTTATGAAATATACATAAATAGATATTGTTAAATATCTACTAATTTATTGGTTATGTCCAACAGTGGACAAATAATCATTTACACCAGTTTCTTTGTCTTACAAAGAAAACAGTCTTTAGTATTGGAATATGTCCAGCAGTGGACAAACATTTATTTATAACAATATTTTGTTATACAAACAAAATGTTCTTCAGAATGGGAATGTGTCCAGCCGTGGACAACATGTACTTAACACAATAATATTTTATGGTACTTAGTTAGTACTCTTATCTAAGAACATGTATGGCTGGTAGAATGGGTAATATACTATCCTATATTTCTGTCTACCAAGCATAACTGACATAATTGTTTATTCTATAAAGAATGTGGATATGACTGTGTGTTCACAGTGAATTTGCTCTTACTTGTTAATTCAAGTAAATACTTATCTGAAGTAATGGATATGTTTGGTAGACAATACCTACGATCCTTATTCCTACCCTTATTTGGGTTCTGATGCTTGATTTTGTATCAATCATCTAAATGCTTATATTATTTATAAAATTATTCATGACTGGCCCATAGATGCCTAATAAATCTATGACTAAACAACCTATCTTTAACTACTAATTTTCCTTGAATGTCATGTGACAATTGTTATCTATCATCATCACTGATCTGTTCCAGCTATACTATCATTTTGCATTCGATATCTATGCATTAGCGTTTCTGATCAAAGACCATTTATTCGACCACAGGCGGTCATATGGGTTTTCATAATTGCATCAGCCTATTTACTACTTATATGGGATTTGCTTTTAGCTTTCCCAGATCACCCTTTGGGCTCGCAATGTGAATCTCATATTTAAGGAATTGAATATTCCTTCCCTATCAGACCTCCATATGGATTTGAATAAATGTAGACAGACGTCTTTTGCATAAGTATATCTGGATGTTCTGGCCTTCGGGTCACTACCCATATCCTTCAACGGATTTCAGTTGGAATCATGGCATTCAACTGATAATATACATTGAACTAATTTTACTAAACTGATACTGAGGTATCTATTTTGGGTTAGTCATGATGAGACTAACTACATCAATTCTACATGTACTACTCCATGAGTATCAGAATCTAAATGATTCCTATCACCTAGCCTTCTTCGTAGTGCTTTTAAGCACTACAAGCGCCTGTGGTTTTGGCGCGTCTATTAGCAGAGACGGCAGGTCTCACCATATTTATCCTTCTTCTGGGAAGCAGATAATTTACCGTTTGTATTTAGTGGACGCCCTAATGGTTGTCTTTACAATGAAGTTTTATGCATGAAGAATTTGCATGCGTAGGGCTGATTATGTGGGGATGACCGTGGAGCGTTTATGAATACAGATAGGTATATATTGGCGAGGGCTTCCATATTCCTCGGGCGTAGTAGCGGGGGCCCGTTTGGAGTTCAGTTTCCTGTCCTTTCCTTCTCCTGTTCATCAGAATCACTTTTTTTTTTATAATAGCTTGTATAGAGATGTCTCAATTACCTTTAAAAGAATTTTTGGGTTACATATTACTTTATTTAAACACAACGTATGGGTCAATAATTAACTAGACGATCACTCTTATATCACGAGCCATGCTTGAGGTATGGGTTTCTATGAAATCTAGAACTCAAGACATCATCTTCATAACAACAGAGGCCGGTGCCTGTAGGCATATAGTCCTTCATAAGGCTCCCGGGGCGGTTCGTTACATTTGGTGCGCGTGACCTGAGGATGAAAAAGGTCCCAAAATTGAGACATTTCATGTACATTCTTGTGATTTTTATGAACTGGTGAGGGTGGCTGGATTCTGGGTTCCGTGGGGTCCCTTGGGTAGGTTTTGCGCTGTTGTTTTAGGCCTTACGTGCCTTAGGCGAAGTTCCGAGTCATCAGGCATCCATTAATAAGCATTTTCCAAAGATTTTCCTGCAAAATAAGAAAATATTAGTACGCAAATAAATTTTACGTATCTGAATTGTCAAAGTGGGGTGCGTTCGTTCGTACGACAAGGTTTCGTCTAATAATTTTGAAAACGTCAAAATTCAAACCAAGAAATTTCACGTTAGGAACTTTGCAAATTATATTTTCGCGTAGATTTTACAATATTTGTGTAAGAATAATCATTATTTAGGTTCTTTTTATGCTATTATAATTTTAAATGGTAAATTTGTAAAACATTTTTCCATCTAAAAATAACATTGAGAAAAATTTTTGAACGAAAACGAAACGCAGCCTTGATACGTCAGCCTGATGCTTTATTTTTTCGCTTGATTAGCTAAATTCTATTTAAGAAAGAGACGCAGTCTGTCATACTAGTAGTTCTTTCGTATCTTGCTATCTCGCTCCGACTTTATGATTAATGTAAAATGAGTGAAAAAAAAAGTACGTGTTTGTTTTTGGTTATGTTTTGACAGTTCTTTGTAAAAATCGCGACGCGAATTTTCCGCGAAGTCTTTAGTGTTTTTAAGACAAAAATCTGATTAAGTATCCAAGCTTTTAGTGAAAAAACAATGGATTCAGTAAGTTGTGTGCGTGCTGTGAAGGTTTTAGTGTTAGTTCTAAAAGATTCCTTTGGAATCAGTGAAGTGTCTTGATTCAGTGATTTTTTGTGATAAAAATGCACTTGAAAGGATAAGACAACATTCAAGTAAGTTTTAACATAGGTTAAAATCATTCACTAACACATTCTTGAATATCATTACAAAACTCTGTTGAGTTTTTGTAAATTGTGCAAGAAATCCATTGAGTACAATTGGGCATTGCATTTTGAACAATCTTAGATATTGTAGGTATTGTATGGGGTCATAGGAATGCTTTGAGCTAAACTGAACCTAGGCATTAGACCTAAGAAAGTTGGAATTTAAGAATTGGTTATTTACCCTTCAATATGAAAATATTTGCCTCTTAGTAGTTTTGGCCGTGCTAAGTTGATGTTGTATATACCCTTTGTTTATTATTTACTTCATAACAAAATTAATTGGTAGGAAAATATCTTACTACGACTATTGTAGCTTGTTTCCCATGGAATTTGAAGACTTTGTATGTATCTAGCGTTGCTTTACCCTATTTACTTAGTTGAAGAGATGGTACTTCTTTGAAGTTGGTGGTGTACATAATGGAGAGTCATAAGACTAGCCTTGTAGATAGTAAAGTGAAGGTATTTATTGAAAATTTGACAAACAATAATACACAATTTATTTTGATTAAACATGGGACCTACTTGTGAACGCATAATACATTATGTGAATCATCAGTATTTGTTCTTCATTAAGTTGAAACTTATTTAGATAAATCTGAGATTTGAAACACTTTGTTTTGATTTTAGGAGAGTACGAGGAGTATTTAATCAAGAATAGTGTGGAGTAAATAAGTGAACTGTTCAGATAGTGACTAAGATACCTAACTTTTTTTTCTTTGAGTGCTTAGATAGTGACTAAGATACCTAATTCTTTTAAAGTGATTTAAATAGTGACTAAGATACCTAAAATTTTTAGTGCTTAGATAGTGACTAAGATACCTAATTCTTTTAAAGTGATTTAAATAGTGACTAAGATACCTAAAAATTTTTAGTGCTCAGATAGTGACTAAGATACCTAATTCTTTTAAAGTGATTTAGACAGTGATTAAGATACCAAATATTTTAGTGTCTATAGTTATTATGTTTTGAACTAAAAGACAATCAAAATGCCTAGAGTACGCCAACAACGCCAAGCCTCTGTAGAAAGACATAGTCCAGTCCATGTACTTTCATCTACCTTTAGAGCGATGAATAAGATGTTAAGAAGATCAATTGGGTTAATCAACCAGAAGATCTCCCAATTGGAAGTTAAAATTAATACAGCAGCCTCCAGCCCAGTCCAAAGTGACCCGGACCCTGATATGTCCCAACAAGGGGATTTATCTAATCCTAGTCAGAAAATATGTTATGTTAATGTATCTCAGTCTATAAATGTAGAAAAGCCTAGATTTCCAGGCAGTAAAAAATCTCGACCCGTCACATTTATTGAAGATCTGACTTCTTGGCTGAAAAAGACACCGGTAAACAACAACGAAGTAGATTTGATCATCGAGTGTCTTGAAGGAGAAACAAGAGATTGGGCAAGGATATATAAGGATCGATGGACTGGGTTGCAAGATTTTAAACGGGACTTTTAAAGACCTACTGGGGCGAAGCAGAGCAGAATGAGCTGAGAAGGAAAATAGTCTGCAGTGAATGGGATAAGGAACGTGAGCCCACTATGTTGGGTCACTTCATTTCTCTCACAGCCCAAGCTAAGATGCTGAGCTATCCCATTCCAGAGAAGCAGCTGATAGGAGACATAATGCGACATTTTCCTAGGGAGGTGCAGTACGCATGGGCCAGTCAACCAGTTGTAAACATATTGGAGGCAACAGAATTTCTAAGAAGACTGGATGATATTAATAAACTGAAAACCCATTCTACAACCAAAAGCATCCGAAACCTCAACCTTTCTCAGGAGGAAACAAAGTATATAAAAGGAGCAACGGGAAAGGATTCCAGCGTCAAAATCGTCCGTCGACCAGCAACTCCACACGACCAGGAATTCCAGCAGCCGCCCTACCAGAACGAAGAGCTAATAACATAAATTTGTTGGAGAGCCCGGAGCAAATTGTCATAGAAGATAATGCGCAAAATTTAAACTAGTAAGAGCCAATGAAAGTAGCCCCATTTCATTTGGCTCTAACATACCAGTTACTTTAAATATTATGTTAAGGATGGGATGGAAACCTGGACAAACATTAGGCAAAAACAATAATGGATTGAGGAAACCTATTATACCGGATATTGAGCAGACACGGATGGCAGGTGATAGGAGAGGTTTAGGATATAAAAATGATGAAATTGATGATCCTAATTTAGAACTAGCCATCGTCAACACTATGCAAATTCAGAGTGATCAGCTAACGGATAGTATACCTACAGAATCTTCATTAGTATCTTCTTTATTTGATGAAGAAGATAACGCTGTATTTGATGAGAGGATGGAAGTGATAAGAGCAGAAATTGAAGTCAAAGTTTTTGGGAAACGGTTTATTTGTCTTGTTGACACAGGCAGTGATGTAACATGTGTCTCTGAGTCTTTCTGGATCAATTTATCAGAGGCAAATCAAAAAATACCCACACTGCCTGTGAAACCAATACAGGTTAGAGGAGCAGTAGGACGGAAAAGTTCAAAAATTCAACAAACAGTTTTATTACCTGTAACCTTAGGAAAGACAGAAATTCAGACACAATTTTTAATCATACCTAATTTGATTCATTCTATGATTTTAGGTTTTGATTGGCTTAAGTTACACAAGACTTTAATTCAACTTAGAGAACCTCTAGGTATTTTCATAGGAGGAACTGAAGTCTTTGTGCCTTTCCAAAAACTAATTCCACCAATGTCCCAAGTTTCTGCTCTTAGTAAGGTAGATGATTTTCAAGGATATTTAGATAATATAAAGATTGGAATACCTTTACAGAACCCTGAGTTAGATAAGTTAAAACAAGTTCTTACTCAGCACAAGGAGGTGTTCACTAAGAGGTTAGGTAGAGCAAATTGCTATGAACATGAAATCAAAATGAGTGAGCACATTCCTTTTATTAAAAGGACATACCCTATACCTTATGCTTATAGGAAAAAAATGGAAGATAAATTATCTGAGATGATGGAAATGGGAATTATCTCTCGAGCATCCACACCATATAGTAGTCCATTAACTTTTACTATCAAACCTGATGGCTCAATCAGAGTATTATTGGATGCTAGAGAAATAAATAAATATATGGTAGCAGAATCAGAAGCTCCACCTATGCAGATTGATGTTTTAAATGCATTTCATGGTGTTAATTATATTAGCATCATAGACCTTAATAATGCATATTTTCAGATTCCAATCACTAAAGAAAGTAGGAAATATACCGGTTTTACATTTAATGGCAAATCATACATTTACAATGTATTACCACAGGGTCTCAAAACTTCAGTAGGTAGCTTCAGCAGAGCTATGGACCTGATCCTAGGGCCAGAAGTGAGAGACTTTTGTGTTAATTACTTGGATGATTTGGCCATACTTACTAGCGGGACTTTAGAAGACCATTTAGACCATATAAATATTGTCATAGGAAAACTCAGAGCTGCTGGACTGACTTGCAACATTGAGAAATGTAAATTCATTTGTAAAGAAGTAAAAATGTTGGGTCATATTATTACTCCAGAAGGCATTAAAACCGATCCTGAAAAAATAGAATCAATTCAAAACTTTCCAGTCCCTAAAATAAAACATTTAAGAGCTTTCCTGGGATTATGCAACTATTATCGTAAATTCATTCCAGATTACAGTACTAAAATAATACCTCTATGTGAATTGCTGAAAAGGGTAAAGTGTGGCACTGGTCTTCTGAAGCTCAAGAAGCTTTTGATTCAATTAAAAATAGTTTCATAAATACTATTATGTTACATCATCCCGATACTACAAAAGAATATTACCTTCAGACTGATTGCTCGGGGGTAGGACTAGCAGGTGTATTATATCAGTATGATGATTCAGGGAAATGCAAATACTAGGATATTGTAGTAAGGCATTAAAGGGACCTGAACTTAGGTGGACTGTAACTGAACAAGAATTTTGGGCGGTAATTTATTGTCTTAGAAAATTTGAAACATATCTAAGAGGAGCCCGTGTAATAATTAGGACAGACCACAAGGCGTTAGTTTTGTAAATAATTGGAAACTATATAATAGTCGAATTGTTCGATGGATTTTGTTTTTAGAACAATTTAACTACACAGTTGAGCATGTTAAAGGTAAAGATAATGTTGCAGTGGATGTTTTGTCCAGGTTTCCTTCCCAAGGGCAATTGTACAGGAAGAACGAATTCAGTGTCCTGAAATATTTTATATGGAAAAACAAAGAACAAAGAGTTATTAAGTAAACTTAAAGATATTGAACAATACCAGCAAAATGATTCAGAAATTAAAGAAATTATGTCGTTATTGAATAACTCAGACACAATCAATAATACAAGATTGAATAGGATAGCAAAAAGATGTGTATTGAAAGATAATATTTTATACTTTAATCATGGGCCTAATCAAGATCTTTCTGTAATTTATTTACCTGAACAATTAAGAGAAAATATTATCACTCAAACACATAAAGAAATGGGGCATCAAGGATCTTTAAAAATATTTCAGTATTTGAAAGAACGTTTCTTTTGGCCTAGAATGAGGAAAGAAATAAATATTTGCCTTAGGAAATGTCATATTTGTCAACTATCAAAGAGTGATAACATTAAATTTGTAGGGGAATGTAAATCCATTTTGACACAAAATGTAGGTGATTTAGTTTGTGCAGATTTGTATGGACCTCTTCCAAAGAGTAGTTTTGGTTCTGCCTACATTCTTGTTATTCAGGATTCATTTAGTAAGTTTGTAAAAAATGTATGATTTAAAGAAAGCCACTGCTAGAGCAGTAGTCACTAAATTTAAACAATTCTGTCAAATTATTAAACCTAAGGTGGTGATGACAGATAATGGTAGTCAATTCATAAGTGACCTTTGGAGAAACACTCTGTCAGAAATGGGCATAAAGTTCATTTATACTACTATTAGGAACCCCAGGCCCAACATTACTGAGCGTGTCAACAGGGAACTTGGTCGAATGTTCAGAACTTACTGCCACAAGAATCATAAAGGGTGGAATAATTATTTGAAAAACATAGAAACATTATACAACAATACTTATCATGAATCGACCAAGTTCACTCCAAACGAAATTGTATATGGATTGTCTAACTCTTTGTCTTTTGATACTTACTTACCTGGTATTAATAGACAACTTAATCATGATGACATAATTAAAGAAGTACGAGTCAATTTAAAAGAAGCAAGTATCAAAAGGCAGTACCAGTACAATAAATCACATCATCTAATAACTTTTAATCTTGGTGATTTTGTAAAGATTCGTAAATTAAACAAATCAGATGCAGGAAAAAAGGTTACAAAGAAATTCGAACTTCTTTATGAAGGGCCCTATATAGTAGTTTCTATACCTCATGCTAATGTATATACTCTTATGCATCCTGAAACAAAAGATATAAGGGGCAATTTCAATGCTATTCATTTATCTCGATATTATCCTTAGTTTAAGTTAATAATTGTAAGTAAATTTATGTAAATAAAGGATAATTGTTGGGACAAAATTATGCTCATTCAACATTTACAATATGTGCTATATTTCCAATAATTAATCAATATCACTAAATGATAATAGTAAGCATCATTTTAATGAGCATATTTTTGTGTAAGGGGAATGGCACAGTTGCACTTAACTGGTCCATAGTACTAAAGAATTTTATCTTATGGAAAGAGAGAAATATTAAAATTAATATTACATACTATGAGGAGGACCATTTAAGTTAAACTGTTGGGGAGTAGGGTGGCCATTCTGGGGGGACACCCCCAATATTACAAAATAACTTTTGTTGTTTTATTTTTTTAAATCCTTTCAGTATATGCTATAGCAATTATTCTTTTACAACCAATATAAGTTTTATTTCAAGAAAACTAAATTTCACTATTTCATGCAGTAACTTTTATTTCTTGCAGGTCTACAATCTGGGGAATACCGATTATGTAGTAAGGGAGGCGGTGTCCAATTTTATCTGGTAGACTGGGAGTTGATAGTTGAGGTCATTATGTATGTTTCTAAGTATAGGTTTTATCTAGTGTTCAAGCAGTATTGATGATAGATTGTAGTCTGGAGAACCGATGATTAAATAGAGGACTGGGTCATGTCACATCTATAGAACGAGGTCTAGAAGGTGTTAATAAGTAGATTGCAGGAAACAGTAATGATAGTCTAGGAGATAGTGGTTATAGTCTAGGAGCTGGTGATTAAATATGATCTAGGAAATGTTGTGTATGGATGTAGATCTAGGTCTAGATGATGTTATATTTAGGTATAGGTCTAGGAGATAGTAGTAGTCTAGGAGGTGTCGACTAAACTGTGGTCCAGGAGGTAATGATTTAGAGAGTTATAGTACAGGAGTTAGTGTTTATGTTTGGGGTAGATATGATTCTATTGGTTCATTGCTTATTTAACAAGTTGTTAGGAGATTAGGAATTGTCTATTGTTGTGTGATGAGATCAAGTGTAGAACTTTTGTCGGACGGAATTCTTAATAGTTTTGGAAACAGTGACTCTATAGATTTGGGGGGCGAAAATTTTACCTAATATTTCTTAAAATTTAACAATTTGGGGGGCGACATTTTATTTGATAATGATATATGCCTGAATTGGATGGCACTTTTGCATAAATGGTATGTTTGTTCTGCTCAATTTGTAAGTGTCATAAGTTTGGTGGTTTAATTAGCTCTGAAGTCTTTTACTTTCCTGAAAATCTGACTTACTTGCTTATGTTTTATTTTGATAAAACACTAGAATTTTATCTCCATCCATACTTGATATGATTTTTTTTCTTTTTCTTTCTATAACTTTAAAGTAATTAGCTAGAATTGTTATTTTCATATAAAGGTTGAGGATCAAATCATCTCACGACACTCTGTATTTACTTCTGCAGTGATTTAATGGCAGGCATATTTTGTTAGCACAATGGCAAGATATGTTTGCGTAATTTCACTGTTAGAGGTAGTATTGCTAGCAAAAACACAAAGGGAAGAATACGAGTGTATTCTTCTTAACATGGTAATTTTGCAGACTGAACATTTAGGACCAGATTGGTCCAAACACACAACATATGTCACGATTTGATCAGAACAGTTCTCTAATATGTTTTTTTTTTTGGTTCTATCATGTCATGGATGTGAGTTAGGGAACCTTATTTTAATTAAATTACATATGTATTCTGATTTTGCAAGATCTTAGCTATTTTGAGTTAAGGTCTGATTTAAGCCAAATCATTCATTACTCTGTCATTACTGTGGCAGATAGCTGGCGAAGAGGCTGGATTTTTTTGGGTCAGCATGAAGTCTAGCTTTCAGCTGGTTCGCTGTTTATGGTAATGTTGCAAGCAAAATTCACAGCAGGTTTTCGTGTGAAAATCTGTGAACAAGGCAACCATACAGACAGTTCACGGAGATTATAATAGGTTTCTAACACTAAGTGTTAGTGAATCTATCTATAATACAACCTACACACAACAGATTGCACAAAGATTTGGTTTAAACGCTTAAGTTCAATTTATAACATTTTTCAATTCAGATTCTTTGTATAATTCTTTATTATGAAGCATCCATGATTTTCAGGAATGACAATAGTAATTATTGGCACAAGCACTTTGGGTAGAATTATCATATTAAAAGCACTTGGCTGCTTTTAGCGTAGTATTAATGGTAATAAAGCACTTGGCGTAGGCATAGTTGCATTAAGCGTAACCTGCGTAATTTTTTTTTTGCTCTTGGCGTAACTTAGCACATTGGCGTGAGAATTGTTAATTCTGCATTCAGCGTAAAATTGTGTAATTTGCAGCATTTGGCGTAGGTAACTTCATTCAGAGATGTATACAGCTTTTAGCGTAAATATTATTAGGGCTCCATGACATTTAGTTCAGGCATACACATTTATGGAGTTTTGTAAGTGTTGGGGGCAGGAAGTGTCTGATGTTATTGATATTTTATGTTCAATTTAGCTCCAAGTAGCTAAATTTTACATAAAATAGGGGGCGAATTGTAAGGCTTGTATCCTGGTCTTTATTAATTATAAAGATTCGGGACAGCGACATCTATTGGTGTCGCCGCTGTGGGATGTGATTCAATACTTGTGGGTTTGGTTCTGTTCTGTCAAGATTGGTATGGAGGTTCGGAATGCGGCTGAGAGATGGCGCTATGTGCGTGAAGCAATATTGAAATGTTTTGTTTATTTTCTTTTTATATTGTTCATATTTGCAAGTCTAAATAATTTTGGATAATTAGTCTGATAGTTGATCAGCGTTTGCAGTGGCATTTATAATTTTTCGTGGCATTTATAATGATAGGGGTGTGTGACTGAAGTGAGGTTGGGTGCGCGAGGTGGTGTAATCTGCTGCCATCTATTGTCGAGTAGCGGAAACTGCAAGGTGTCACTTTAGACAGGGCCCTACTAGGCCTATTATAGTGCCATAGCGACTGAAATACCTAAGGTTTATTCTATTAGTCACACTTCGGTTTATAGAAAATTGATGTATTTTCTAAAAATTCTATAAACCAACAATAAATGTTTAATAATATTGGTAAACCCATGATTTACTCAATATACACTAAAAGTTTTCTTGGATGTCAGGATGGGTCGTGGCCCCTTCCCTGAATTGGTGTCTGGCAACAAGTAGCGAAACAAGACATTCTAAAAAAATCTAGAATAGTCGAATGTCTTCTAAAATGTGTATGAAAGAGAGGAGAATATCTTCTATCGTAATGAGTAGCAGATTTCGAGAACATTATTCTTCTCGTAAGTTCGAAGCTTTTTGGTATAAAATAGCAAGCCATACGGCCTGCGGGCAGTTCAGTCAGGGGGGTGTCAGTTGTAGTTTCAAATTTCGACGCTCGTCGCTGCTATCGCTTATTTGACTGTGGCGGCAGAATTTAAATATGGAATGAAAAAATTATTGTCAGTCAATTCATCTGTGACAAAGACACTTCTATGACAAGACTTATCAAAATTTCAACGTGGCGTCTGTTGTTGATTAAATTTTCGGTGAAATTTACTTTTGCTTTAGTGGATTTATTTGCGCATTATTTATTTCTCAAGTTGTTGATAAGAGATTCTACCTTCGCAAAACCTTCGGATGCGTGGACCATGACCTGAAACGTGGTAGGTAAGCTGTACCTTTTTAGGTTACGGGGTGATTACCTAAATATAATGATTCTTCATTTGGATATGTTTGCTCGTGGTTCTTTGTGTGTGCATAAGTGAGCAGAGCAATTTTTTGTGTACAATTTGCTGCATTTAATTATTTATTTAACTTGAAGGGTTTTCCTTTCAGATCAAAATGCTTTGAGTGACCATAATTACTTCAAGAGCCGATCTTATGATAATGATGATGATTCTGACCTCACCTAATTTGTGGGAAAAGCAAATATTCATGTGCAACCTTCGCCCATTTTTGTGAACACTGTACAAGCTTCTACATCTACCTAAAACGCCAGGCCGAAATAACTTTATCATGTATGTTGAATTAATTGTTATCAAACATCGCAATGGAAATTTCCGATAAAACTCTTTGTAAGTGGTAATGTGGTAAGTTTGTAAACTACTTTGAATAAATGTATTTTGAAAATTTAATAAACTGACAATTTAATCCCATTTTCTGAAGTTTTATTCACAATTTCTTATTATTTAATCAACATCAATACAGTATACCCTACAGTAGAACGCCGCAGTTTTATCGATAATGACCGCACAGCACTAATAATCGATGGCGATAAATGTTTCGATGGACAGCACTATTAATTATACTACCTTTTTGGATTTACTATCTCCTTATGGTCCTAATTAACATCTATGGTTAATGCGCGACACTAGCGCCAAGAGATGAACAATAATGTAGTGGGATATGTAATCTGTGGAAGTGGGACAAGTGACTGTCGTATCTGTAGCTAGTCTACATATATAAGTTCATCTGTGAGTTCAGTTCTAATCGTGAAGTCTCCCAGGACAGAAAAGGAATACCTAGTGCAGTGATTAGTTTACATATCAGTCCTGGTGGAGTCGCGCCGCAGACCAGGGAGTATCGACGTTTGCCTGGTCACCCCTCGTTTCGCGAGTGTGTTTGGATGGTGAAAAGTGCTTTGAACCCGTGTATGGTGTGGTGTTTGATGCAGAGGATGCGTGCTTCAGCGTGCACTGGAATCGGCATTGTGGATGTCGTCGTTGTTGGTTCTTCGTGTGCTGGTGGCTTCAAGTTCCAGATGGATAAGTACAATTCATGCTTTCTTTCGAATCCTATCAGCAGTATATATTCCCTATATGAATGTTTACAAACATATTAATTACCTATGCTTGATAGTTTTGTATTCATTGAAAGCTGATAAGATTCGGACCATGGTCTTATGCTTTGGTTTTTAGTGCTAAGGTCATTTTATTGCAATAACTTTGTTTTGTTGTCGTTTTAAAGAATCTGCGTTCTGATTGTTTCATATAAACTTTATAGTATCCACATCTAATCTTTAATTAGGGAAATTTGGGCTATTTAGTGTGTCGGTAGATAGGTAAATTAGATGTTAGGAATAGGTAGGATACCCTATAATCCCATTACTCCTATTCCTTACTTGTCTATCTATCATGCCATATATATGACTTTAATAACCAAATTAATAACATAATTTATTATTGCTATGCGCTACTAGCATAAAGTTCCTGTGTTAAAACTTACTTAAGTAGATATGGTTAGGTATCTACTTATCTATTAATTGCTGTGGTCATCAGTGGATAAATTACTATTGCTGAGCGATCAAGGATTTATTTGATAAAATTCCTGTGGTTAAAACATACTTACATATTGTATCTACTTACCTACTGTTTGGCTTGGCTCATCAGTGGACAGATTTCTAAGTACTATAGTTGCTGAGCGACTATGGACTTAAGTGATTAATGTTTATGAAATATACATAAATAGATATTGTTAAATATCTACTAATTTATTGGTTATGTCCAACAGTGGACAAATAATCATTTACACCAGTTTCTTTGTCTTACAAAGAAAATAGTCTTTAGTATTGGAATATGTCCAGCAGTGGACAAACATTTATTTATAACAATATTTTGTTATACAAACAAAATGTTCTTCAGAATGGGAATGTGTCCAGCCGTGGACAACATGTACTTAACACAATAATATTTTATGGTACTTAGTTAGTACTCTTATCTAAGAACATGTATGGCTGGTAGAATGGGTAATATACTATCCTATATTTCTGTCTACCAAGCATAACTGACATAATTGTTTATTCTATAAAGAATGTGGATATGACTGTGTGTTCACAGTGAATTTGCTCTTACTTGTTAATTCAAGTAAATACTTATCTGAAGTAATGGATATGTTTGGTAGACAATACCTACGATCCTTATTCCTACCCTTATTTGGGTTCTGATGCTTGATTTTGTATCAATCATCTAAATGCTTATATTATTTATAAAATTATTCATGACTGGCCCATAGATGCCTAATAAATATATGACTAAACAACCTATCTTTAACTACTAATTTTCGGGATATTATAAATTGCATATCAAATAAATAATCGCCTATCAATACATATTCATCATTTATATTGTTTTTTACATCAAATATCTTACTTCACTACAAATAAACTAAATGTTTAACAAAACATAAACTGCAGATAATTCGAAATTTTACATCAATATGACATAACTTTTTTCCTCATAATGCAATACAGATAAATTTATTTTTGTACAAAAATACTACATACATAGCATGAATACTAACTGCACAGCAAATTTTCCATATTTCATAGCAAAATAACTATCCCAGTCGCATATTAACCAGTAAACATACGTAGGCAAACATAATTTTATAGGTCCGTTAGGTATAGCCTAACCGAACCTGGCGCGGAAAGCGGAAAGCGCCAGGTTAGGTTAGGTTAGGTTAGAACTTTGACCACAACGCACGAGCCGAGCGAGCGGAGCGAGCGTGCCGCGGCAGCGGCCGGCGATGTGCCAGAAACGACACGCTATGCGCGTCATCAATTTAAAATATGATTATCGATGTGTGTGATTAACGATGATGGTTCATCTCTAATAAAAACTGCTGTAAATAAATAAAAATAGAAGCTATATTTAAAAGAAAAAGAGTTAACAGGTATAATGTGCATTAAGATTATTAGCTGTGCATTGATGAAAAAGCTTTTGCTTTAGGAAAAATCGCTGTACGCTGCGAAAATAAATTGTAGTGTGTTTAGTGATATTTTGATTTGAATATTTTGGTGTGCAATCAGTAATTTTGATGGGAATTTGGAATCTTATTGCATAGAAAAAGGATATTTTTTGATTTGCGTTTAAATACTACCCCTAATTTTCCTTGAATGTCATGTGACAATTGTTATCTATCATCATCACTGATCTGTTCCAGCTATACTGTAAGACCCGGAGCTGCAGGCGGACGGTTGGACGATTGAAAGGCCGGGTTGGTGGTGAGACGGTTTATTGTGGAGGAAGAAGAAGAAGAAGAAAAGGCCCTGGAAATATACAGTTGTGATGAATTATGATATATATACAGATGAAGCAGGAGTATGAGGAAACAGACTGGGAGGACCGGGGCGCACTTACCTGAACTTCAGGGCCTGATTACTTAGTGAAATAAAATGAAAAGATACTAGATGAAAATGATAAATATTCGTAATATAGATAGTAGATGTAATAAATGTTGTCTGCCGAAGAAAGAAAAGTCAAGTCAAGTGCCAATTTTGATGATGGATGATGGATGTCACGGTTATGAATGAGCAGTTTGGTGGGGGAGTATGGTATGAATGAGGTTGGCATCGTTACAATACTATCATTTTGCATTCGATATCTATGCATTAGCGTTTCTGATCAAAGACCATTTATTCGACCACAGGCGGTCATATGGGTTTTCATAATTGCATCAGCCTATTTACTACTTATATGGGATTTGCTTTTAGCTTTCCCAGATCACCCTTTGGGCTCGCAATGTGAATCTCATATTTAAGGAATTGAATATTCCTTCCTATCAGACCTCCATATGGATTTGAATAAATGTAGACAGACGTCTTTTGCATAAGTATATCTGGATGTTCTGGCCTTCGGGTCACTACCCATATCCTTCAACGGATTTCAGTTGGAATCATGGCATTCAACTGATAATATACATTGAACTAATTTTACTAAACTGATACTGAGGTATCTATTTTGGGTTAGTCATGATGAGACTAACTACATCAATTCTACATGTACTACTCCATGAGTATCAGAATCTAAATGATTCCTATCACCTAGCCTTCTTCGTAGTGCTTTTTTAAGCACTACAAGCGCCTGTGGTTTTGGCGCGTCTATTAGCAGAGACGGCAGGTCTCACCATATTTATCCTTCTTCTGGGGGAAGCAGATAATTTACCGTTTGTATTTAGTGGACGCCCTAATGGTTGTCTTTACAATGAAGTTTTATGCATGAAGAATTTGCATGCGTAGGGCTGATTATGTGGGGATGACCGTGGAGCGTTTATGAATACAGATAGGTATATATTGGCGAGGGCTTCCATATTCCTCGGGCGTAGTAGCGGGGGCCCGTTTGGAGTTCAGTTTCCTGTCCTTTCCTTCTCCTGTTCATCAGAATCACTTTTTTTTTTATAATAGCTTGTATAGAGATGTCTCAATTACCTTTAAAAGAATTTTTGGGTTACATATTACTTTATTTAAACACAACGTATGGGTCAATAATTAACTAGACGATCACTCTTATATCACGAGCCATGCTTGAGGTATGGGTTTCTATGAAATCTAGAACTCAAGACATCATCTTCATAACAACAGAGGCCGGTGCCTGTAGGCATATAGTCCTTCATAGGCCGAGGTCGGGTTTGTTACAGAGAGAGAGAGAGAGAGATTGATATAGTGTTAATCTGACCTACATGCGTTGGTTTCATATTTAAACGTCATGTAATATCAAAAACCACAGACCAGAAACAAGATCCTAACCACTGGGTACCCAGTACCCAGAAACCTGCACCCTACACGGAAATAATGGGTAAATTCATTAAAAAACATATTTCCGGCACCAGACGGTTCTTCATTTCTTTACTGAATACATTTTATTTACTTTAAATATCAACTTTCATATCGCACCAACATGAAAAGTATCACGTATCTACAACATGCAAGCATATTAAATTAATTCGACGTCCTGTCCTCTGAGAGTTTACTCGTCTGTAGTACAAAATAGAGAGTTTACAGAAGGTTCACTCGACTCTATTTATGATTTTTGGGATTGCTACTTCTTACCTAGACATTGTTACATGCAGTGGGATTTTAGGGAATTTCGGGAGCTGGCGACAATGATAGAACCGAATCAGCGATTAAACTGGTTTTATTTTGCTACCCACAGTAAAGTATTACAGTACTACCTACAGTATCCAACACCTCCCCTCTTAAATTAAGAGTTTATCTAAAGAAAAAGATACATAAAAAAGAAATGCCTAAAGCTGGCCTTAAATTGGTACCTAGTTAGTTACACTTTAATATATTATTGTAAAAAAAATATATATTTATAGATAAATGCCTGTACCTGTGCCTGTACATGTTTTTAATTTAATATTTTGTTTAAAGAAATAAGTAAACATGTTCTTAATAAGAACTTTACATTCAATGTTGCACAAGTTAAGTTATAAACTTTAATAAACAAAATTTTATCAAACTTAATAATAGATATGTACTAATGTAAACAAATTATGTTGCTAAATGTATCATAAAAGTATAGTGTAACCTACCCTTAAGTGCTAAATTTGTTGCTTAAGTTTTATAAAGAATATTTTTAGAAAACTAAGCTATTTCGTATATCTACCTTTATAGGCACATGCGCGTACAGGTCGATTAGGATGAGGTTCATGGACCTCTTCTGCCTCTGATGGTTGGTCCAGGCCTGGATCATTTTTACTATCATTATCGTGGTTTAAAAGGTCTGGAATGAGTGTATCATCGCTACCACTGAAATACTCGACTTCGTTATCTGAGGATTCATCGCCACTGACATTTACAACTGATTCATTCACTTCACTGATAATTACATCAGAATCTGGACTTGATAACAAAGGATTCCTACTCTGCTCTAAATCAACGTTATTTATCTCTGAATGATTAATATCTTCATTACCCTGGTCTTCGATAGTTTCGTCTAAAGATTCATGTTCAGTCTCAATCAAAGAAAGCATCATATTAGATTTTTTTATTGGCAATAATTGATCAATATGGCGTTTCCATTCCTGGCCATCGTTAAGCCTTACTTTATAGGTCAATGGTGCATCTCTCGAAGTGACAGTGACTGGAGTCCACTTGGGTGCACGTGGGCGGTAGTCGCGCGCGAGTACCTCGTCCCCGGGTTCAGCGCTGCGCTCGGTGCCGGCGCGGCGCTGTCCGGCGCGCTGCTGCACCGCCTCGCTGCTCGCCTCCGCGCTCGGCCGCAGCACGTCTAACCTACCGCGTAATCGCCGCCCGAACATAGCTTCTGCTGGTGCTATTCCTGTAGTAGCGTGCTCACAATTGCGGTACTGAAACAAAAATTTTGCGACCGCAGTTTCGATGTCCATTCCATCGTGTAGAGCCTTTTTCATTGCCCTTTTAACGGTCTTCACTGCATTTTCAGCAGCTCCGTTGCCTGCGGGCCTGTAGGGACTGGTAATAGTGTGAGTAATATTATTCTTACTCATGAACTCACCGAATTCATTGGACGCAAAAGGTGGACCACCATCGCTGACCACCTGTGAGGGCAGACCAAACCTTGCAAAGAGTTCGCGCAATTTGAGTATAGTGGCTCCAGCCGTCGTACCATTCATCTTCTGGACCTCAATCCACTTGCTATGTGCATCAACAGTAACCAGGTAATGCTTACCATGCAATTCTGCAAAATCCACATGAATCCTCTGCCAAGGGCGAGTAGGGAAAGCCCAAGGGTGCAGAATAGCCCGCGCGGGCGCGTCCCGCTGCTGGCGACAGGCCGTACATTCACGGCAGAGACCTTCAATCTCTTTATCTAATTGTGGCCAATAAACGTAGGCCCTAGCTATATTTTTCATTTTTACTATACCGAGATGACCCTCATGAAGTTCACATAACACTTGTTTACGTAACACATTAGGAATTACAACCCTGTGGTTATACAAAATGCAACCCTTCTCCAAAGTTAAACTATCTTTCCTATTATAATAAGGTTTCTCATTATCGTCAGTGACGGTGAATGCCCAACCATCCTGAATGTACTTATATACGTTTTTTAAAACAGCGTCTTGCTGCGTCTTTTGCGCAATCACTTTTGCACTTATTGGAATTGACTCTTCAACATAATTGATATAAGAAATACTTTCCAGCCCTGTAACAACCTTTCGCTCGTACGGTAAAGGCAGCCTTGACAATGCATCAGCGTTACTGTTATCGTTTGACTTCACAAACTCAATATCGTAATCGTAGGCAGCTAGCTTTGCTGCATACCTTTGCAGTCGACTGGCTGCAGTTTGCGGCAATCCACATTTTGGACCAAAAATAAAGGTAAGCGGTTTATGGTCAGTTTTAATTATGAAATGTCGACCATACAAATATTGGTGGTGTTTGGCTACTCCCGCAAAAATAGCTAATGCTTCTTTATCCAACTGACTGTACGCCCTTTCCGCTGAATTTAATGTTCGCGAAGCAAAACAAATTGGCTTCTCTTCACCATTGGAAAACCGATGTGATAAAACACTACCGATACCGTACGAACTACTATCCACTGAGAGGACTAAAGGTAAATTTGGATCATAGTGAACCAATACTTTTTTACTTAATAATGACTTTTTGACATTTTTGAAAGCCTCCTCGCATTCACTGGTCCAGGCCCAAGGTTTATTTTTACGTAATAACTGATGTAATGGATGCACCAATTTAGGATTTATCGTGACCTTATAATCACCACATATGCGAACGTTACCGTCTTTTTTAATAACCGGTACTATCGGAGTTCCGTACTCAGAATAATCCACTTTGTAAATAGTACCCTCTGCTTCGAGTCGCCTAATCTCCCGTTCTACAGGCTCACGTAAAGCTAGGGGCAATGACCTCGCTTTCAAAAACACTGGAGTAGTATCAGTTAAACGCAAACTTATTTTCTTTGTACAGGTACCTAAGCCAGGGGCGAATACAGCAGGGAATCCCCTTCGAAATTGATCAATGAAATCAATTTCGTGAATATTATTAATTTGTAAATAATGCATAATTTCAATTGAATCAACTTGAAGTGATCTTAACCATGACCTACCCAAAAGTGGTGGTCCCCCGTTTTTAATAACAAATAATTTAAGATTCCCAGCTGTATGCTTTCCCAGGGCTACATCAACCTCAATATAACCCATAGGTTCGATCATTGTTCCGGTGTAAGCACGTAAACAAACACTATTGTTTATGATTGGCAAGTCTTTGAAGTACTTCTCGTAATAGTCAAAGTTAATGGTGGCTAACTTACTGCCAGTGTCCAGTTGAAAGGTGAAGCTCGTTCCGTTAATAAGTAATTGCACCCAATAAGGTTTATCGTCCTTACCGCACACTTTCAGGTTATAAAAATCGCACTCTGACTCATCATCACTCTCCGTAATGTAATGATGGCTTTTATTTACACTACGACGTTCCGCACTTTTATTACCGCACATCACTTTTAGGTGTCCTTTTTCATGACAAATATCACACGTATAATTGCGAAAACGACAACTATCTGCACGGTGTAAGCGATTACAACGCCAACATGGCCTCGGCGCCGCTGCCGGCGCGCGCGCTGCAGGCCCGGCCGGCCGGCCTGGCGCCGCGCTCCCTGCGCCGCGCCCGCCGCCACCGCCGCCGCCACGCGCCGCCGCTGCTCCGCGCCGCGCCGTCATAGTACCGTGATAAAACGTTTCGCCTGCTTCACTTTTAATTGAAGCCCTGCTGCTTGTACCCGAGCTGCTCGCTTGAGCATGCCGCTCAGCAGCCTCAAGCGCGAACGCCAACTCCACCGCTTTCTTGTAGGTCAATTTCGGTTCAGCAAATAAACGCGACCTCATGTCGTCACTCAATAAACCAGAGACAAATTGGTCCCGCAGGTTTGTTTCCAGCTGATCAGCAAAGTTGCAGGTGCTAGCTAAATGTTTCAACGTTTGAAGATAGTCATTTAGCGATTCGCCTACTTGCTGCGGTCTCTGACGAAAAATATGGCGTTCCGCTATTTCCGATCGCTGTGGTTCAAGATGGTCGCCAACTATTTTGATCAAATCTTTGAAAGTTTTACTCTCTGGAGTGTCTGGTGCACACAAATCGCACATCAAGTCGTAAGTTGGTTGACCGACAAGGGTAACTAAGGTGGCTACGTATAACTCTGCTTTTATTTCGTTTAATTTGATGAACTGTTCCACGCGTCTGACGTAAGCCGACCACTTTTTACTGGATAGGTCGAACTCTTCCACTTTTCCGATAGGCATTTTGTTAATTACAAACTAAACAACGTATAAACTCGACAACACACACTTTTCGCGAATTTATCCTCGTCGCCAGTGGGATTTTAGGGAATTTCGGGAGCTGGCGACAATGATAGAACCGAATCAGCGATTAAACTGGTTTTATTTTGCTACCCACAGTAAAGTATTACAGTACTACCTACAGTATCCAACACATGCTACTGCCAAAAATCTTAAAGTATAAAAATATCAAAATAGCTAAATCTGATACTCAATTTTATTTTAATCCAAGAAATATACGTTCGTGGCAACTATCTTAGTTACTTTGAGTTCCCCGTACATTCCAGCTATTTGCAATTAAAGACAGTGAGCGTCAAAATCCTTGCTAGTACTGAGTGAGCCATCTGTAAAGGCGCCCTGCACGACCTTTTTCTAAATTGTGCCTGTAGGCGGGTCCATGGACGTACTGGCTTTTATTAATGTGCTTGTAATTCTAAAGGTAAGTTTCTCCTTGAGCTCAGCATTTTAAAAAAGGTCCCACTGGATTAACTGTTTGTATTTGCTTTTGGTGGCTGTCTTTTTCCTGATAATGAAACTAAGTTTCGATTTTAGATGCAGTCTCTTCATGTTTGAGGGCTGGTTAACTGATTATAGTAGATTACGTACAAAGAGACGTAAGGCATCGATTGAAGCCGAGGTTTTTGACTCCCGAACGCAATAAGTAAGGGCGTTAACATTCCAAGGATGCAAATTGATGTTACACCCGTTTCACTGTAACAAAACTGTTCTATAGGAATAATTATGTAGCCAGGACGGGGGACAAGTAACTCTGCTGGTGACTGTACTGCACTTAGTTACTAGGTTAATATTACTCCACATAAACAAAGTTAGGTTTACAGTGATTAAACTAACTCTAGTAACATTATTGTATATCCCGGAGTGATGCCCCTTTAGAGATAACTACAACAACTAACTTGGCTTTGAAATATTATTCTAGTTGGATGTTGGATAGTTTCAATAGACCTGCATACCTTGCTTGCCTGTACTACTTAGTCCTACTTGAGTTAGTTAAACCAATTTTCCTGTATTACATAGTACTAAATTCACGCGCTCGCCAATCCGCCTGCCAAGCGTGGTGAGTATGGCAATACCCCCCAATACAGAGGAGGCCCATGTCCAGCAGTGGACTATTGTGGCTGTAAAGGTACATAGTACTAAGAAGATAGTTATCTACCTCCCTATAATAATGCTTCCTTCCTAAGTTACCTAATACCTCTAGGTAAGTAGAGTGGACATTCGGGTAAAAACCAAGCACCTCAGGTCATATTTTAACATCAAAATTAGCATCAAGTGGCAAAGGTATTGCAAGTTATCTTTCGTTCATTATTATTTTTAAGATTCTATGTACAAAAAGGCTTTTGTAAATTTTTGACAACATTTCGGCAATAGGCAGATGGGTTAGTAACACTTCAACTTTGTTAAAATTCTATTTCAAAAAGGTAATAATATCAATTATTTTGTCTTAGCTAGGAATCACTTAAACCTCCGTTTGTCCTATGGTTAGAATGGTATGGTATAGAATGCCGCGTGGCATTAGGTCCACCATTTATACGTTTGTGCAATAAAGTTTTATATAAAAAAAGTTACCTAATTTACCTTTTACCAAACTCACGTTATACATTTGATACTTAAGTCATTGCACTTTATCTAGATATCTGATATCAATGATCATAAAATTATTATGATGTCTTAAGTACTTACTCATGTTCATTGTCTCAGTTATGATCTTCGTCTGGTGACCTAAGAACTTAAGGTTCAACTTTAGAATAGTGGTGCCCCAAACAGGAATATAAACCTGTCTCCCTGTACCACCCTGTACCCACGTTGGTCTTCTGGTAACCAAACTTTAACCGGTGATGATAGCATACATGAATTATTAAAATTAATAGATTTGGTCAAGAAACTTGACTGAAACATAATAGCTATGAAACTGTTAATTTAATTCTAAATTATCAATATGGTAAGTCTTTTTCGCTAATTCCTTATCTGGTTATCTAATGAATATGAGTTCTGTCAGTGTTTTTTTTTCTATGCGTCGAAAGGCGCTAGTTTTACTAATGTTACCCTTAAATAAGGGTTCACCTTTGAAGATCACTGAGCACAAAACAAAATAAATCAGACTCAATTTCACATTAACTAAATATTATGAAATAATATTTCGAATGAACTGAGTAAGAAATATAATCAAGATAATTTTATGAGATCTAGTGATAAGGTCTTTACATTCGTAGCTATTAACTTGTATAGGTATAAGATGTTTGATAAATTCGTAGTTGTTAATTACAAATAAAATTACCTATTTACCTCCCTATCTTCTTAAAACTATTGGCCTAACTGACTGTGAGTTTCACCCATTGCTTCCTGCAACCTGCTAGCAAACTGTTTTACTCGCATATTTTAGTTTACGTTACTCAAGTCAAAACTCAACACCTGCCAGATGGTCAATGAATAACATAACCAAACTTTAACCGGTGATGATAGCATACATGAATTATTAAAATTAATAGATTTGGTCAAGAAACTTGACTGAAACATAATAGCTATGAAACTGTTAATTTAATTCTAAATTATCAATATGGTAAGTCTTTTTCGCTAATTCCTTATCTGGTTATCTAATGAATATGAGTTCTGTCAGTGTTTTTTTTTCTATGCGTCGAAAGGCGCTAGTTTTACTAATGTTACCCTTAAATAAGGGTTCACCTTTGAAGATCACTGAGCACAAAACAAAATAAATCAGACTCAATTTCACATTAACTAAATATTATGAAATAATATTTCGAATGAACTGAGTAAGAAATATAATCAAGATAATTTTATGAGATCTAGTGATAAGGTCTTTACATTCGTAGCTATTAACTTGTATAGGTATAAGATGTTTGATAAATTCGTAGTTGTTAATTACAAATAAAATTACCTATTTACCTCCCTATCTTCTTAAAACTATTGGCCTAACTGACTGTGAGTTTCACCCATTGCTTCCTGCAACCTGCTAGCAAACTGTTTTACTCGCATATTTTAGTTTACGTTACTCAAGTCAAAACTCAACACCTGCCAGATGGTCAATGAATAACATAAGGACCATAGGTTCTAATAAGACAGTAATGGACGAGGTAGTTAAAAGACAGTAAAAACAGGCGTGAGAATAAAACCTATATGCCCAGCAGTGGGCTGATGTTAGCTGTTGATGCTGATGATGATGAAAATCAGGTATGATGCAATTCTAGTAGTGCTTTATTAAATTGTTGCAATTTTTATAGGTTACTTCTGCAATACTTTTACTTTCTCTAACTTTACATAGGCTTTACAAGCCATATTTCTAACTTTGTACCTTTCACAGTCGTTCAAAACTACCAGACAACATTATTTTATTCATCACAACGCAAACTAGCTTAACTGCCATTAATTTCAGAAGCGTTGAAGCTATATTTCTCACAAGCACGAAACTCTACGGGGAGTTTAGGCTAGGAGCAAGTTTTACCTGACCCTAACTACATTTACCTCTAAAACTATCCCATAGCGTTCCCAAACCTGAATTTGAAATTCGGTAGGCTCTGAGGCTAAACAAAAGATCGGTAGATGTTTGGTTTAGTTTGCTCTCTATTTTGAAAAAAGTGTCTTAATAGTTCTTCCGAGTTACATTTAAAAACACTTGTAACACAGTTAAAGAATGTACGACATCAATAAAATTCATACCCCCTAGTGATTCCTCTTTCGAATACTCCTATTTTTTGTAGTCGACGTAAAATTTGTAATAACTATGAATAAGTGAAAATAAGAAATTGTATAAACATCAGTACGAAATGCAGTAGATTTAACGTTTTATAAACATCAGTACCAATTTCAGTAGGCTAGTCTTCTTCTTCTAGATTGTAGATGACGGTCTGAATCGGTAGATCTACCGATTTTTCAGGAGGTTTTCACTACATCCATACAATGAGCGGCCATCATTACTGCACTAACGAAGTGGCCGTACTGTTGTACTGGCGAATCCAATTACACACTGCTTGCACAACTAATACACACGCCGCGAATATAAAACCGTGGAACGGTCGTAACGCAGAATTGCCCGATTTTATGCTTCGGAAGGTGCAACCGGAGAAATTAGGCAGTGTATCTTTCGTAGTCCTATTTTATATCCTTTCATTGAAATCTACCAACGAGAACCTACTTCTCAACTTTCTTCATGAAAAGAACCACAATACTCTCCGCGTGCCCGCTTTTTCCTCATAATGATCTCACTGAACTGTGTACAGATATTTTTATGATTTGTCTAGATTACGTACACACTTACAAAAAATGATTTTCATAAGGTTTAAGACAATGAAGGAAACTGAGAGACTTGGGCGAGGATCACGCATAACATCTGTTGCTGTGTTGCTTTAGCGCTGTGTAACGCATGCGTTAAGAAAATGCGTTATTTGTTATCCTCGCCTGAGTATAACATAAATGAAACTCAGGAATTAATATTTCTACAGTAATAAAAAAACATATTTTCAAATACATCTATGTTCCCGTTTTATTCACCTACTTCTGCCTAACACAAAGTTTGCAGGATAGGTGCAACATGTTTGGGCCGGAAATTCTGTTTACCTCCATCGATATTTCGCTTACTAGCATAATTCGCTTCTCGTATCGAGTTCACTCATAGGCTGTATTGATCCGAGCTTGTTTAGCCACTTAAAATGTACGGAGGTATTTACTTCAGCAGGTAACTGCTTTTAATTGAATTACATGCAGATGGCCGATGGTTAAATGTAAGCCAACCCATATGCAACATGAAATAGTGTTGCACTAAAGGACAGAGAAATCATGATTTTTTTTACCTTCAAGTTGGAATGCCTATTCGAACAATAACTATTAATCTATACTAATCGGAATAAGCCCTCGGAGTTAAAAGACCAATCACAATTTCTATCTGAAGTTCAAGTTGAAACTCTCTCGAAATAGCCAAGTCTTTCTAAATTGTTTAAATATTTTCTGTATCACTCGGGGGGTCCAAAAACGCTCTAGGGAGCTAATCTAATGGCCAGACCATGTTTTGTGATGGACAAAACGGCAAAAAGGACGCCCTTGGAATCTCGATACAGTCAGATTTAGTGAGCCAGCTTTTACGCAATGACCCAAATAGTAGTGCTGATGCTTTTTTTTTTAGATTCTGTAGGATAGCTTTTTCTATCGCGAATGGAAACGTCGAAAAAATCATTTATCTATCGTCAAAAATGAATGAACATTTGGAACAAAAAAAAATGTGTAAATTTTTGGTGATCTGGTAGAACAAATCGCACGGAACATTGCACAATGAACATAATATTTCAAAATATGGGTGGACCAACTTGCATACTCTAAAGCAATGATCTCTAAAGTCTGAAAACTAGCCCCACAGAGACGTTAAGAATCATTTAGATTACGGTAATAAAACTTGAAAAAAAAAGCACAAGTAACCGTCTGAAGTACAAAATTAAGTGAGTAATTAAGACTGAACTCATAAATTGAAAATAAACCAAGGAAGCACTTTTCATCATAATAATGACTGTGCCGTTTGCAAGTCGGTGTGCACCAGGGCCGCATTCAGCGGGCTTAGAGACAGGTAATGTTCCAGAGGGAACACGGAAATAGCCACATGAAGCCAAAAAACTCATCGCAATCGGAAGTATTGCAAATCAAAATAAACTGCTTCTTATCTATTACCTAAATGCACAACGACGAAAGCATTAACTTGAATATAAACCAAGGAAACACTTTTCATCATTATAATGGCTACTGTGCCGTTTCCAAGTCGGTGTGCGTGCACCAGTATCGCATTCAGTGTAGAAAGAGCAAGAAAATACAGAAGGAACTAAGGATAGATAGGGCTTTACATGCGTAACATTGATACGGCTTTACAATCTTTACATGCGTACTATCATGGACACGTAGCGTCTAACATTAGATATGGCATTTAATTGTGGGGAAACACCGTTAAAATAAAAAGGTTATTCATTGCCCAAAAACAGTGCATTAGAGCAATCTGTGATGTAGGACCAATGACCAGCTGCAGGCCATTAAACAATAATGTTGCATGTATATTAGACATTTTATAGCGATTTGCGCTATTCTATTAATTTTTCTTCAAATCTGTAAATAATTTCTTTTCTTGACATATTTACAATGTACACTATTGACAAAATGTCAACGTCCCAACTTTGACGGCTATCTCATAGAGCCGCGTAGTTCTCTACTAAAAAGTTATTGTACTACAGTCCACTACCTTTTTCCAATTTCTGACCTCCTGGTACTTGATTCTAAATTTATCTCGCGCTGGCACTCTTTCACTCCTCCTGGAAACGAGACCTCCGAGCCCTCCGAAGCCACAGGACTGCCCTCGTCGCCTGGACAAACCACTACATCATCAGGGCGACAAACCTCCACCATCAGCACTGGCAACTTGCAAGAAAACTGGCCACTGACAAACCTCAAGGTCTTTGAAATTCGAAATCAGAAAGAAGACTAGAACATTCTCGAACGCCTGGCAAGCATATATAAGGCGTGTCAAGCTGTCAAAAGATGAGTCTTTTTCAGTCTTTACTCTACTTCCAATTATCTAAGAAATAATAAAAGAAGTAAAAAGCCTAAAGTGAAGTAAGTGAGACAAGTCCTGAAGCCTCAAGAACTCAGAAGCCTCAAGTCCAGAAGCTAATAAAGAAGCTTTGCCGTCCGCAAGCGTCCACGACGAGTTGCCAAGTCGCCGTCAGGCCTGAAGAATCCAAGTCCCTGCCGAGCGCACGCTGACCGTGGGAGGGCGATTCTACGCTGTGTGAGTCCGCGCGTCTTGTGGCCTTTTCGGTGTCAGGAGGTTACTTATTTGTATACGTGGCTAATAAAAGTAGTATTCCTTTACTAACTATCTTTTCCTGCCGCGGCCCCTCACTACGCGCGAGAGCACCAGGCTTGTTAGGGCGCCTACACACAGGACACTCTACCTACACCTACTCACTCACGCCCTCCGGGGTCACAGGCACTCGTGTTAGCGAGATCACTCTACCCTACCTAGCTACTAAGTTACACCTGCGGTTACCTCGGTGCCCTGAGTGCCGGTGCCTCTAGGAACCTGGGTAACACAACAATTTTAAGCGCAGATTATTCCTTATTATCTATTGCATTCTGAATAACAGCTAAGTTTGAATATACTTATTTTTAATTATAAAACTGTTAATGTAACCGCACTTATAATAAATAAAAAAAATCTGATTTCTAATTTCTTAACAAGGCAAATTGAAGCCAAAAAACCCGTCACTTGAAGTGGCGAGCTTAAAGTATCACTTAGTCGCCTTTTATGATACCCACATGTAGAAATAGAGTGATTTCTATTCTAACCCAGCACAGATTTATATATCTTCTAGACAAGACATCACCTTAGTTCCCAGCAAAATTTTTCGTGGCCTCAATTTGTATGTTCCTTGTGAACCATGTCTACACTCTGAGTCAGCGGTTCATCTAATAATGAGGCGCCATTAAAACATTCTGCCGGAAAATTGCAAATAATTAAGTTCTACCCCGAGCTGATGTTAATTGGTACACGTTTTTGCTACAGACTTTTGGTAGACTGTTGAATTTTTCTTAAATATTTTACTTGAGTTTGTAGAATGTGACTCGGTTGAAGCAACTTAAACTACTGGTGAATAATACCTAATATTAATTTAGTACTAGAAAAACAATACCACACAGCTGTAATGAAACAAAAAAGAAAGACATAACCTGATATCTTGGGTCGATGTGCCAGTCTAGAACTATTTTTTTGCAATGACGAGCTGAACTAATTTACTCATTTATTCATTATTTTTATCTCATAAATGGTAAACCAATATTCTACAATAGCCTTACAAATGAAAAATATTTTTTCAGACTTTCAGTCTCTCTCTTTCTCGTCTCTTCGTGTGGGACACCGAATCGTCAAACAGATTATCCAGTGAAAATGCGTACAAAGCTATTGAACCAGGTCATGTATCTTGCCAAAGTAACATTGTTTGCTTGAATATAATCTAAACCATAACAAGTAGACATCTCAACACATAAAGAAACACAAAAGACGGTGTACAAGAAATTATGAGAGACATTACATTAATTTGTTCACAGAGAAATGCATTGTGCTCTTAAGACAAGCTCTTTACTTAGACTCTCATAAGTGCTTTGAGACGTGGGCCAAGTAAAAACAGTAAAAAAACACATTAAAAGATAATTAATTACTTAGGTTAGCTAAAGTAAGTAATAGTTGGCGGGGCATAAAGTTCGTAGAAACCGAGGACCAATTGGGTTGCATTGAAAAGCATAGCGGTAAAGTAACGGGCCTCAAATCAGGCGGTCCAACGACCTAGTATGGCAACCATTGGATGCCTACCTACCCATTTAAGGGACCATCTTACACTAAAAAAATCCAGTATAAATTGATCCCTTAAATTGGTACCTACCTTAGTGAATTTTCTAGCGAGAGTACCAAAATTGCGCCTTTGAATTATTAAGTTTTATACTCGTTCTGCAGAGTAACAGTGGAATGATATTCGGGTTCAAAGAGCACTAACAAATTTTATTTTCGATTTAGATAATTTTACAATGTTTACACCTAGACACTTTCAATGACAGTATTTTTTCACATCACTGTGACACGACAATACTTGACACAGTCAAAGTCATACACAGATGAGCTCTATGCACAGGCCACTATTTTGTCCAAAAAGGTCTGCGCCTAACACTTTCCTTTGCACTTTAGGTATTTCTACTGCAAACACCTAATAGGGCACACGTTCTGGCTTGCTTCGGCTTCGGAACAGCCTTGGTCAAGAAGTCAGCCAGTTGCTCATCTGAGCTCACTTTCTTCACTACCAGACAGCCTTCTTCTACAACTTCTCTGACGAAGAAGTGTCTTATTCTGATGTGTTTGGTTCTCTTATGGAACTCAGGGTTGTGCGCCAGCCGTATAGCAGCCTCATTGTCTACATGCAGTACTGGAACTTCTTTCAGTTTAGTAAGATCTTTGTAGATCCTTGAGAGCCATAGTGTTTCTCTGGCTCCTTCACTAGCAGCGACGATTTCTGCTTCTGTTGTAGAAATGGCGACTGACGCTTGTCTTTGGCTTAGCCATGATACAATGCCTCCTGCGTAACGGCATATCAGCCCTGTGGTTGATCTTCCACTTAATTGACACCCTCCATGGTCAGCGTCACTAAAGCATTCAAGTAGGGGGTTCTTTTGGTGAGCCTTGTACTTGATTCCATAGGAGCTGGTGCCCTTGATATAGCGCATGATACGCTTTACTAAAAGCCAATCTTCTTTAGTTGGAGACTCTAGCTTACGAGATGCAACTCCGACGGCATAAGCGATGTCTGGGCGCGTTCCCGTCATTAAGTAAGCGAGTGACCCAACGGCTTCGCGGTAGGGGAAGTGTGCTTCTGTAGCATCCACTTTCCCTGATTGAGTACTCTCAATTGGTGTCCCGATTGGGTTGCAGTTGGCCATCCCAAATCGTTCTAGTACCTTCTTGGCATAAGCTTCTTGCTTGATAAAGATAGAACCGTCCGCTTCTCTGTTAATTTCCAGACCTAGATAGTACGACGCTGGCTTCGTCGTAATCTTTAACACTGTCCTTAAATCAGCCAGGAAGCTGTTCGCAAGCTCTTCATCAGTGGCAGCTACTAGCCCGTCATCAACATAGAGGGTGATGAGTATCTTTTTATCGTTGATCCGCTTGGTGTATAGACAACAGTCGGCTTCACTCTGTTTGAAGTCCATGTCCAGCAGTATTTGTTCGAAGCAAGAGTTCCAACAGCGTGGTGCTTGCTTTAACCCATATAAGCTTCTGTTCAGCCTGAGAACATTCTGCGAGCCGTCTGCATAACCTTCTGGTTGTTGTACGTAAATTTCTTCTTGAAGTTTCCCATTCAAGAACGCAGTACAGACATCGAATTGTACAAGGTGCAGATTCTCTTGGGCGCTGACACTCAATAAAGCTCTTATCGTAGCCATTCTGGCGACAGGGCTAAAGGTTTGATCAAAATCAATACCTTTCCTTTGTCTAAAGCCTTTTACAACAAGTCGGGCTTTATACTTGTCTATGGACCCATCCGGATTTTTCTTGATGCGCAGGACCCACTTGCAGGGCAACGCCTTCCTGCCTTTTGGTAAGGAGCAGGGAGTCCAGACATTTAAATCCTTAAGCGAATTTATTTCACTGTCCATTGCCTTACGCCATTCTTCGCCATCTTGTCGTGCAATGGCATTCTCGTAAGACTCTGGAAAACTGTCATCGACAACAGAACACACTCCACAAACATAGTCCTCGAGTTTTCTTGGTCTCGCAATTAGTGATCTGTCTCTCAGATTATAGCGAGGTTCCTGCTCGACAGGTTCAGCTATCTCTAGCTCTTCCTCATTTGATTCTAAGATCACGTCGTTTGCATCTTCGGGATCTTCAATGCTGTGTTCTTCTTCATGAACTTGATCTTGATCTACCACTCTATCTCCCTCTAGAGCTAGTTCATGGTCTTCAGTTTCCACGTTAGGGTCGGTCTCGGTGACGTTTCTATCTCCGCTCTCAGCTCCCTCTGATTGTAGGGGCATACTAGTTGAGATTTTGAACTCTACGTCGGTTTGGAAAGAGATATCTCTCGACCTCAGCGTTTCTCTTCCGTTCCAAATCCGATAGCCGTCGTCACCTTCGTAGCCTATGAGCATGCCCTTGATGGCTTTCTTGCTCATCTTCTTACGTTTCTGTTTGGGTACATGGACGTAGCATTCGCTACCTATAACTTTCAGATGACTAATCTTCGGTTTCTTTCCGTGCCATAGTTCGTAGGGTGACTTAGATTCCACTCTAGTAGGGCCCGTTCTATTTAGCACGTAAGCGGCCGTGTTGATTAGCTCTGCCCATAGTACTTGCGGCATCTCTCCTCTCGCATGCATCATTGACCTTGCAGCTTCTACGAGGGTGCGGTTCTCTCGCTCACTACAGCCGTTTTGTTCGGGCGTGTAAGGCATTGTTAACCTGTGCTGCACACCTTGGTCTTGTAATATTTTTCGGACAGCGGCATTGTCGAATTCGCCTCCATTGTCTGACAGAATAGTCTTGATTTCGTGCCCAGCCTTCTTTGCTTCTTGAAGCATCATGATGAGCTTGTCTTTGACCTCTGATTTCTGTCTAAGAAAGTAGACAAGTCGGTAACTCGAGTAGTCGTCCTTGAACAGTACATAGTATTTGTACTTCGTGATGCTATCAGCGAAGGGTCCGCAGACATCTGTGTGGATAAGCTCTCCACATCTCGAGGCTCTTTCCCTGGTACCAAAGGGTTTTCTATGCGCCTTCCCATAGATACAGCCTTCACACTTCACTTTGTCAGGAGTAAGCTCTATGCCTAACTCGCGTTTCACTACGCGAATGACGTGGTTCTTATCCTGGTGAGCGAGGCGTTCATGGTATAGCTGCAGCATATTTGAGCCATCGATCACGTTAACCTCTATGGTTTGCTTGACTGACATGACTGTCTTCATTTCCAACTCATACAGTCCGCCAAACGCCGATCTCTTGCCGACAATTCTTGTCGTACCATCAACGTCAAACTTGCACTCTGTAGTCTTTGACGTGAATTCAGTATTCTGCATTCTATCATGTGCAGCGAGCGGCGAGAAAAGGTTCTTTGTCAGACTTGGTACTAGCCACACATCTCGGAGCATTATCTTCTCCCTCTTGCCATCGACCTTCGCTTCGACCTTTACAGAGCCTTTTCCTACGGCAGGAATTATGGTTCCGTCAGCTGTTGTAACAGTGTGGTCTTTGTCGAATTCATGGAACTCTTTGAAGAAGTCTCTCCTTACAGCTATGTGTGTAGTTGCTCCGTTGTCGACAAACCAATTGTCTCTATTTTGAGTTTGACCATTCGCACTGGAGCAAGCGTTCACCATCAGTGAGATCTGTTGCACTTGCTTGGATTCTGAGCTTTTGCCTGACGTGCCTTGTACTGGTTTGGGTGGCCTCCATCTCCAATCCACTTCTTACACTTGCGAACTCTATGTCCTTTTGCATGACAATAGTTGCAAATCAGGTGCTCGTCCTTGCATTTGCGATATCCACTCGGTGCAGTCACTAGGGCTTCCATTCTAGTGGTCTCTTGACTGCCTAAGTCTCTTTCAAAGGTGCAGAGGTGACTCGTCAGACTGTCAATTGTCTTTTCAGACTGCTTCAGCATGAGCCAGCTTGACTTAAAATTGACGAACCGGTCATCCAGAGTATCAAGAATCTTGCATATTAAGAACATTTCGGGTAGTTTCGCAGTTGTGTCTGTTTTGGATAATTCAGCTTTCAGATCGTTCCACAGATTTTTCAGCTTTGACATATGTGTCGCGATGTCATCTGCCTTGTCATGTTTTGTGCCGAAGAATTCCATGCACAGCGTGTATGCCCTGTCACCCGTGTTCCCGTCAAATAATCTGTGCAGCTCCTGCCATACCTCTGATGCCTTCCTGTACCTCATTACTTTGGTTAAGGTGTCTTCTGACATATTTGTGGTCAGCATTAGAAGAGCGCCAGTTTCAGTTTTCTTAAATTTGGCCAAAGCCGCATTATAAGCTGTTACGGCGGCGTCACCTTCTGGGCCTTCTACAGGAGTTGGTGGAGTCAATTTGCCCTCGACGGCTGCCATTGCATTCTCCGTCCCTTCCAGCATTATTGACATTTTGTATTTCCACGTCGTCCAGTTTGATTTTCCGGCCAGCTTCCCAATATCAATTTTCGTCGTAAAATCCATCTTCGAAAAAATTATTCGCGACTCTTCGCCCAAATATTAGCGGGTCCGTGACCTATTAAGTTTTATACTCGTTCTGCAGAGTAACAGTGGAATGATATTCGGGTTCAAAGAGCACTAACAAATTTTATTTTCGATTTAGATAATTTTACAATGTTTACACCTAGACACTTTCAATGACAGTATTTTTTCACATCACTGTGACACGACAATACTTGACACAGTCAAAGTCATACACAGATGAGCTCTATGCACAGGCCACTATTTTGTCCAAAAAGGTCTGCGCCTAACATGAATGAAGTCTTTATCCATCAGTGGATTTCTAACCGCTGTTGATGATAAGTATGTTTGAGTTATCGATAAGTAGGTATACCCATAATCCTCCAGATAAAAGTTTGAACTTACTTTGAGATGTAAACTAGTTCGAGGTGGTGCTTATCAAAATGTCTGCTGCTGACGTTGTTACAGACAGCCAAATTAATTAACCACACTTAATTATAACTATGCAGACGATTCTTGCTACAACCACATAGGTATTTTATCAGAAATTAATATTTGAAATAATGAGAAAATCATAAGAGGCTGAAGCTCGCAGGTTCGAATCCTTCCTGGAGAGGAAAATTTTGCAGGGTTTAAAAAGAAAAGAGAAAATGATAATCAAAGCTATGGATACATTGATTCTGAAATATTTCACGAGTCAACGTCGACAGTAAAACTTTCTTACATTTATTGCCATTACAAAAGTTTGACATAAACCAAACCGTTTGAAAGACGCATCCGTCGACGCACGATCCGTCGATGTCGTAGGTATTTATTAGGATTAAGGTGGCAATTCGCTTTTTCCTAACAATGCGATAGCGCAGCGCAAAAATAAAGTCGAAACGGACATTAGGTATGTCTAAAGCTTTTTACACTTTCCCGAACTCTCTTTATATGATCGCTCTTATCTTGCAACTTAAACTTCAGCAATAGAAGAAGGTGGCAGGTACACAAAATGTGAGTGCACGTAAACGAAACGGAATATGCAACACCTTCCTCATTACGTCAGTCATAATGAAGAGTGTTGCCGAGCTTTGTTAAATATCATCCCCGTTTGTAGTCGGTTACAAATTCGCGGTAAATAAAATTGTCAGGGATTAATGTTTATATACCTAGATTAGTTTATTTAAGGTTCAATACGTGGCGATACTTCAATATTTAATAGTTTTAGGGCATACTTGCGAACTTCATTATGCCTAGGAATGCTAATGCGCCAGCAGATGTTTTTACATATGGCCGTGTGATGCCGGCTTGGCCGTGTGATGACGGCTTAGAATAGCATCACCCCATTTCTTTCTTGTGGGTGTCGTAAGAAGCGACTAAAGGACTCGAGGGTATCATGTGTATTGCAATTTTAGGCGACAGGCTGACAACCTGTCACTATAGCGATACACGACAATAGCTAAAACGGCCCTCAAATATGTGTCAGACATGGCGATAACGACCGTACTTTTACGGTCGTTGACGCTCTGCCTACCCCGCAAGGGATAAAGGCGTGATGTATGTATGTATGTATGTATTTTACATATTTTACAAATGGTGGTCAAACGAACGCATGGTGGTGCATCTTCGGTGTTATTTATTCTACTTGCGATTTCATACAAATCCTTTTGTCAGTAATAGTAGACCGGAAAAATACAGAAAAATCGTTGTGGCACGTGTAAGAAATTCCAATGGGAATAGGACATGAGTAAGATCATAAAGAGGATTCTCTATAAAAATACGCCGAAAAGAGGTTAAAGTATTAATGAAACTCAACAAGATTCTCCATAGAACATGGGACGAAAAACGAATTAAAAATTGGACCTCTTATACAAAATCGCCGATCGGCTGGCTGATTGATTTACTATAGGAAGTCCAATTTTTTTTCGTATTCTGGTGAATATTCCATGGGGAAAGTTGTTCAGCAGTTTCATGAGTACCTACCTTGACCTCCTTTTGGCTTATTTTAACCTTTTTGTTACTCCCTGTGTATAAAATTTCTATTAAAAAACAACCTTACTTATATGATCCTATTTTCTACGGAGTTTGAACTGTTTTGAGGTTGCTGCGTCAACCTTACATTATTTAGCGAACCTCATTTCCACACTAAAAATAGCCCAATCAGGATCCTGAACATCCACTATTTCAATCACATTCGCCGATATAGATTCGAATCCATTGAAACAGCAGCCTATTACCATTCGTTACCAGTGAATGGAGCCCTCAGAGAAGTGGAGGTTTGGAGATAGAATACTTCGAGCAAGGAGAATGATTCACACCCTAAACTCAATCCCCACACGTCACTGTCAGATGGATATGAATCAAGCGATATTAAATATACACAGTAATACAAAAATACTTCTGCTTGTAGTGAAGTTAGTATATTGTCAGTGTATTATCTGCGTGCAAAATAAGCTCGTTCATATGAATGTTTTAGCATTACCGGAATTGTAAGGGTTGCGGGCAGAAGTTAAATGCAGTCGGCTAAAGTTACTAGCACTGATTGTCTCACTAGTGTTGATCGTCAACACTAGTGAATGAAGTGTGATTTGATACGATGAGCTTTTTGTTTGATGATTATTCGAAGAGTTATCTCTGAAATATGTCCTCGCTCTGACACAAATTCCGGCTTAATAAATCAGAGGCCGTAGAAAACACGGACAGATGGTTTTATTTAATGAATCGCGTCAATGCTACTGGTGCTAGCTGATCAATAATCGACAGACCAAAAACGTATTACTCATGTCATCATCATCAACATCAGTCATGAGAAGTCTTATGGTGAAGACATGCATGCCCGAGGCGCTAAGACCGCGGTTTGAACTTATTTCATGCGGCGACTGCCTGCTATCCTTACAGTCACACAGTGCACAATCACACACGACAGTCATACTACCTTGTATAGGAGCGCGTCTCGCGCTGACCTCATATCGCTCGTCTTCTAAGCTCCCGTCGACCAAGTCTTACCTCATAGGTCTACCGCACGGACATATACTGTAGCGATAGATACCACTTAGGAGGTCAGGAAAATACTGGGTTGCCATCTCCTAACCTGGAGGAAACTTTTTTATTCGAGTTGGAAAATGCAAAAAAAGTCCAAAAATTACCTCACATTTCTACCGCTCCAAACGTTTACCTACCTAAAGAGACTCCTTTTGAGATGAGAATGCGCTAGGGTTGCCAGCTCCAATCCTGGCAGGTTCCAAGGTCAGCCACATTTTATGATGGCCAAAAATGGAGTTTTTTACCTCATCTTTCTACCGGACAAAATTAGTGTCAATCGATAGCTCTAAGCTCTATCGATCGGCACTAATTTCGTTTGGTAGCAAGACATCTTAGCAGTTTTACACAAGTTTTTCTGGGTTTGAACATTTTACCTGCGTTCATTTGACGGGGTCTACCAGGGAAACTGACAGGCTGTTAGCAGGCAATCCTATAAATTCATAAACGGCATACCTAGGGCTATCGATTGGCACTAATTTTGTTCGGTAGCAAGATATCTTAGCAGTTTTACATAAATTTTCTTGGTTTGAAGATTTTACCAGCGTTCGTTTGAGAGGGTATACCAGGAAAACTTCCAAATTGATAGCAGGCAACCCTATATTTTCATCAGTGGCATGCCTAGAGCTATCGATTGACACTAATTTTGTTTGGTAACAAAATATCTTGGCAGTTTTACGTAAGTTTTTCTTGGTTTGAAGATTAAACCAACATTTGTTTGAGGAGGTATACCAGGGATACTGCCAGGCTGATAGCAGGCAACCCTATATATTCATCAATGTCATGTCTAGGGTTATCGATTGGCACTAATTCAGTTTGGTAGCAAGACATCTTAGCAGTGTAACACAAGTTTTTATGGGTTTGAACATTTTACCTGCGTTCATTTGACGGGGTCTACCAGGGATGCTACCAGGCTGATAGCAGGCAACCCTATATATTTATAAATGGCATACCTAGGGCTATCGATTGGCATAAATTTTGTTTGGTTGCAAGAAAGGTAAGGCCTGTCAGTGGCCTGCTTTGTACTTCCTAATTATAGATGCTTTGAAAACACCAGGTTCCGCCGGGTCGTTCGTCGACGCAGTGTCCCACACAACAGAATGTAAGTCTATGGCGCAGTTTACATTAAGTTTTGCTGGAATCTTAGTGGTTTTCATGACTTTTTCTTTGTTTGAAGATTTTACCGTCGTTTCTTTGAGGGGGTTTACCAGAGTTCCTGCCAGGCTGAGAGCAGGCAACCCTATATATTTGTCAATGGCATGCTTAGAGCTATCGATTGACACTAATTTCGTCCGGTAGAAAGATGAGGTAAAAAACTCCATTTTTGGCCATCATAAAATGTGGCTGACCTTGGAACCTGCCAGGATTAGAGCTGGCAACTCTAGCGCATTCTCATCTCAAAAGGAGTCTCTTTAGGTAGGTAAACGTTTGGAGCGGTAGAAATGTGAGGTAATTTTTGGACTTTTTTTGCATTTTCCAACTCGAATAAAAAAGTTTCCTCCAGGTTAGGAGATGGCAACCCAGTATTTTCCTGACCTCCTAAGTGGTATCTATCGCTACAGTATATGTCCGTGCGGTAGACCTATGAGGTAAGACTTGTTCGACGGGAGCTTAGTCTATCTGGTTGATTTGCGATGACTTTTTCGCAGCTTCATTCAAGTTATTCTTAGGGTTCTCTGAAACATTTTCGTCCTCTGATACGGAACCCAGCTTAATAAATCAGAGGCCGTGGAAAACACGGGCAGATGGTTTTATTTAATGAATCGCGTCAATTAGTCGTGTGTGTTCCCTTGGCTCGCTACTGATGCTGCTCGCTTCTGATCAATAATCAGAAGAGCGAATACGATATTACTCATGCTGTAAGGGATAATGAACTGGGCATAATATGAAGCAATGTTATTATATTTGGTTACTCGTGTAGGTTATATTATAACCATGGTGTATAACAACCCAAAAAGTTATATAGAATAATAAAGTTCATTGCTCTTTGTAACTATAACACGTGTAACATTTTTGATGTTGATGTTTCTCATGATCATGAGCTATTGTTAGTTGGGAATCACACGTGCATGACCTGTTTAACAGACACATTCTGCCTGACAAAAAGGTGGAAATTCACATTGGTTGCATGCGTTATGGATGCGATAAAAAATCGCAGCAAGGGACGTCAAATACCTATAAATAAATAAATATCCCTGGACGAGACACACAGCGCCATCTAGCCCCAAACTAAGCAAAGATTGTACTACGGAAACTAGACAACTGATATAATACCTGCTTAATGTACTTTTTTTTTTGTAAATATATACATATTATCCAATAAGATAACAAATACTTTTATTAACACTAAAAGTTTGCAGACAGACACTGCTGTCGTCTGCTAACTTCGTTGTTACTAGAAATATGAAATGGCGTTCAAAGAATCAACAATTGTGTTCACGTTTCAAATCACGTTTCCCAAAGTTATTAAACGCTTCAAAGCAAAACTGTAATGTGAAAAATTATGTACAAGAGAAATTGTATTAAAATTTACAGTTTTAAAATTTCAACGTTGAACTAAAATGAAAATTGTGACCGTAGTAATAGTAACTACTTTAAAATGAATGCCACAAAAATGCTCCCCGACAGCGGCCGGTAAATCTTATTTTCGCCTAAACTTTGGGAAAAATGTTTCCTACCGTTGGAAAATGAAAATTGAATTTGCTTTGTTAGTTTTAAAACTCGGTTGCTTATGCGTAGGGTGACAATAGTTTTGTGTGGCTGTAAATGCGGTCAGGCGTGATGTGCTGTGCTATGCCCAGAACATTCTAATAAAACCTACGATTGTAACTTGCGAATAACCCATGTAGAACCGCCTATTACTGACTAACTCGGTTCTAGAGTTGTTTTTAGGATGCGTCTCCATTGAAGTGGACCGTTTCGGAGCTGAACCAAATTGATCAATCAAAAACTTCGCGATCTCCACCACGCACCATATACACCTCTCTCCTGCCTGAACAAAAATCTTTCAAAAAGTTATATTATATACAACCCGGTCACGTTCTTGGAAAACACAATGTACTGGTGAAACGCTGTCAAAAACAGGTATACAGACTCACAAAAAAACCGCAACCACGTCAATCAGCTACACAAAAAGCTAACAAAGTTACAAAATAGACTTGTGATTACAATGTCGCCAAGCTGACTACAGTGATTCTTTGAACATTGAAAGCAGTTTTTTACAACCAAAAGTGTAAGCACATGGTCACTACAGTGGAGGACTTTGTTAAAAAATCCGGGCGGGGCCGGAACTGGCGCGCTGCTATTCTTTAGTCGTTAGAGCCAGGGCGTTCTCACTACAGACTTTATATTGACATTGTGTAATGTCGCCACTGGCTGAGGGCATTGTGCACTGCAAAAATATATGCACAGCGAGAATATCACGCGACAGACTATTGGCAACAGCAAGTATATAATGATGTATGAAGGTTTTTTATATACATTCTCCTCACAGTATTCTTGTTGTGCTAATGGCTTGAGTTTATTGGTATTAAGTGGTTTTGAATACCAGAATTCTACTTAAAAAATATTTATTTAATGCGTCGTTGGAAGACCCATATGAAAAAGAAGATCACGTCGTCTGTCAGTAACACCGTCAGCCATAGAGCCGCTGCCTTGGCACGGCTATTGCTCGAACCTTTAAAACAAAATGTGCCATTTTCTAAGTTTCTCGTAAATAAATAATTTCGGTGCATTTTTAGTGGTTTCCAGTTAACGCCTATGTTACTCTACATATTCACATTAACATGTGTGTTAGTATCAGCCTGTTGCAGTCCATTTCTCGACATACCTAGGCCTCTTCCAAGCTACACCCCAGTCTTATCATTTTTGTCATAAAGACGAAAAATTTTAAGATCTCCTTCTGCTACTTACCGCACATTACAAACAGAAAGTCGTTCTTTTATTTTGCCCATCATGGTTGACTTTGACTTAAACCAAAATTCATTAACCAACATAATGGTCACTCTATTAGGCACTAAGCTATTACGTATTCTGTGATCTAAGTAGACACTCCGGCCATCTTGTTTGATGTTTGCCCCCTGTATAAATTACTGTGCAAACGCTTTGCGGGTTAGTGACGTAATTAGGACATCAGGGGACTCTCCCGCTTGTATTGAGGTGGCTTGTGTTGGTTCTAGACCATAACATTATAATTGGTAGTGTCAGAGATGTTACCGAGCTTCGTAACTGTATCCGAAAATATCCGATGTAAAAAATATATCCGTAACCATAACAGAAACCGAAATAAAAGTTTTGAATAATTTCAGATAGTCAATATCTAAGCCCCGTTATGACACGACTACCTAGGTTATTCTTGAAACATGCCGCGCGCGACCCACATGCATTGTCTGTGGTTTAGTCATAATTAGCAATACTTTACATTTACCAATTAAATACATGAATATTAAAATTTAGAAATGTATTGTTTTTTTTATTAATATCCGTAACAAAACCTTTTGGATAATCCGAAATGCTTTCATATCTGTATCCGTATTCGAATCCACAACCGAAATTTCATATCCATAACATCCCTGGTACTGATGTTACTGCCGCGTTTGTGGTTGCGTAAGCTTGGAGTACGTTATATGCATATGTAGTTGAAAAGTGTAGTATCTACTTGCTATGAGAGTAGGTATTTCGTTTATCAATTCTGTCTCGTCTTGTGAGCTGAGTCAAAAACGACACACTGCATCCTGGCGTCATAAAATTATCCCACTAAAAACAAAACTTTGGACGATTATAATTATGTAATCGTTCACTTATCAATTTATAAGATGTAAGTTTAGTTTGGAATAGACACTGGGGTCCGTTTGGACAAAGATATGTATATGTTGACTTGTAAATATGTAAGATTGTTTCATGTTCAGTTTGGAATGGAGACTGGTGTCTGTTTCAATGTTAGTTTAATGCTTTAGCTTGGCATGGATGCTATCCAGTTATTTTAGAGTATATGGCGGTTGTTACATAACGAGAAGCCCACTAACAAATCTAGCCCTACTCGATGGCTCGTAGGAAATTCAAAAAGCTCTGATATCAGGGTTTATCGGGTCGTTCGTTGACTGGATGTCTTACACAACTACTACTACTTAAGCTACAACAGTCCACTGTCGGACATGGGCCTTGCCATATTCACCACACTTGGCAGACTGACGAGCGCAGTATAAGAAGTTTCATTCACATGGCATGCTGCTGCCCATCCCCTGGATGAACGTCCCTTAATCGGTTTTCACGACACCCACGGGTAGAATTGGAGTGATGCTATTCTAAGCCTACACCACATGACACATGATCTCTCACACGTTTAGCGTGAATCACGTCTTGATTCACAAAGCTCCCTCTCAAACTATTGAAGCTATTATTATTTAGATTGTTGCCTCACACTGTTATGTATGAAGCAGACTGTCTGCGCGAGACATCTGAAAGGCTGAACGGCGCTTCGGAGTGCACGCAGTACGTGACGCGGCATAAGTTGACGTCTTAACTAAGCGTGCTCCAGTTAAGCGGGAATGCGTTATGAAAGAGCTACAAATTATGCAACAATTAAACTCAAAGTTCAACTTCAGTAAAGCCTTAATTTAATTAACAGCGTAAATTGAAGTTTCGTAGCCATTTATGTATTTAATTGCGTAAGTGCAGAAAATTTTCAAACTTTAGCAGTGGCAAAATGTTGTCATCTTTTTAAAGTAAATTTTTAATAGGTATAGTCGCTTCAAAATGATATGACTGAGTGGTCGGTCCAGTTGCATGGACCATATTGTATAGGTACAGGGAAACTGTTGGTTGGCGGATGTGTATGTTGGAAACCTAAGCATATCTAAATAAAACACAATATTACGTTCTTACTATGCGTTTCTTCAAAAGACAGTCGCCAATTAAAAAAATTTTGCTCTCCTTACGCTATAAACTTTAACCAATTATCTTCATCTTCAATCGGTTTTCGGTAATCCCGATAACAATAACCCCATCAAACTTTATTTAAGAACGCCCTAATCTTCCAACAGTGCTTAGGTAAGGCTGATCCAAAACATCTCAATCTCTCTGAGCAAGGAATTTTGCAAAAGGATCTACGTACAATAAGAATGAAGCCATTAAAAACTCGTCACAGTTAGCCACTGAAATCTCCCAACAGGGCTTAGGCACGGCCACGGCCGATCTAATACATCTCGATACCTCAGACTAAAGATAGTTCAGAAGGAACCCTAGAGCAACTCAAATGAAGGCAGTAAAACTATTCGCAATATAACTTGCTGATGCCACTATCATGTCATAAATCCACAAAACTGCTTCACTATTAACAAATATCCTTATGTCCATCAGGTACAGGATAAACCCTTCAAGACAGGACAGTTTTCAGATTCATAATTAAACATTTATTTTCGTTAATTTGGTTTCCCATCATAGGAATAAGTAAAACATGCACAACAACTTGTTTATGTTCGGTTTGCCATACCATAACAGCCACAACAGTCCACTTCTAGACATGGTCTTCCCCCTGTCAGAGGGTATTGCCTTATTCACCAATTAATTTGGCAGACGGATTGGCGAGCGCAGTGCAAGATCTTGCATTTATATTGAATGCCCATCACGTTAGGTAAGGCCCATAAAGTTCTTGACATTTGACCAATATGTAACACTGTGTGCTTTTTTGCAAAAGTGTTTCAGCGCGCCTCAAGTCTGACTGCGACGAGTATTTCATCGCTCCATTCTAGGATTTGTAGCGTTCTCTTTGAAGCATGCTTTGCTCTGTGTCAGATACTCACACTAATGGAGGAATGGTGTTCCAGTTTAAAGGATACAACGACGACCAAATTGAAGCAGCTTTGGCCCCACTCAAGTAAATTAAAATCAATATTATTTTTACGTTCGATGAATCTTCTTCTGTTCGCGAACTTAAAATTTACTACTCCCGTATAAAATGTAAAACAATGGAAAAAATATTCTGTTTTATAGACTGGTCTCTTGAAATATTTTTCGTATTTTTCACATCCTTTTAAATACGAATCTTAGTAAATACTTCCAGTAGACAAAGGTGTTCTGTTTTAAAACTTTTTATTTCTTCATTGAATAAAATTACTTTATTTATTCACTAGCTGGTGCCCGCGAACTTCGTTTCGCCAAGAGAAGTTTTTGAGCCGACAGAAGCGGCACATCATGCTAAACAAATTTTTCAATACAGACATTTTAGTATCTCTTAAGGGCGCCACACACAGGGCGTGTATGCTTGACGTGCACGTCATCACGCGCGTAGAGATGACGTTGTATCGTATGGGATTGTATGAGAGGCCTGCCTATGTATGCGTGCACGTAATCACGCGAGTAGCACGGTGTACGGTGCCTCATACAATCCCAGACGATACAACGTCATCTCTCTGCGCGTGATAACGTGCACGTCACGCATACGGGCCCGGGGTGTGGCGCCCTTTAATATTTTGCCGAGTTCGTGGTGTTCCGTCACGTAGGTAGACAGAGAGTACCTCCAGTGCTGATAAAGGTTCTCACTAATCATAAAATATGATCAGAACGTTTATCTTCCACCATACCAAACATCTAAAAACATCGCTTAATTTTTGAGTGATTCATGCACAATTTTTACTGGTACGTTTTCATTTTCGATGTTTGTCTCATGGTTATTATTTTATGCGTGATTTGTACGATTAGGGCATGCAAAGATAATGGTGATGACGATGATGATGGAATAACCTGGAGAAACCCCAGACTACCGCCGATGTGAGTTTGTTACTTGACTTTGAAGGGGAAAGCCCACTTCGATCCCTCCTGTTTCAAAGTCTGAGCGCCTGAGTTAGGTACATCTTGATGATATAGGTAGTTGGCTACAGTACCAACACCGGTGTTCTTTTATTATTTTTATGTGAAGGAGCAAATCCGAGTTGACCCATGTCGAAGGATGCTTGTTTCTTTCTATTTCTTCTACTTACTTATTTCACTTCTGTTTTTGTTTTCTTATTAAATAGTTGTGTAGGTAATAGGTATGTATACTTTTTATTTATTTAGGTACCTACCTACCAAAAGTGATAGGCCTGCAGGAGCGGCCCATCAAGCTATACATATTTTTTTTTGTAGCTGTTTCTAAGACACGCAATCGAAATGTTCTTTTGAAAACTATTGCAGAGGTACTTGACACCGACCTGTAACAGTTTTAATACATGTACATACAGATTTCTGTACTATCGCCAGCAAATCCACCTACCCATTTAAGACACAAACTAACTGTATGCCCCGCCCTTATAACTTAGTCCTTTTCAATCGATCGACATCTTTGATGTGAAGATAGATCGTGTTGTTTGACACAAATTTAGAATGTTGGGAAAAAAATGTTTTTATTTTTTGGCGTAGGTACATGTGAAAGGAGGATAAAAAAACCATCTGCTATATTAAGTAGGGTATCGTTAAATAGATCTTTAAAAATTAAGGCGAGGTATTTAAAAAAAAATCACAAAAGTGATTCTGCCTCGAAGTATTTGCTTTTATGGGGAGTTTTCTCTTCCTAGAACTAAATATTTGAAAAAAAAATAGTTCTTAGTCTGAAGTTACCATAAAAACTATATCGGATACTGTATCCACGCAAGTTTTAAGAAAAATAAAAGTTTTTTAATTTGTGGTTCGTAAGCATACTTACTACTGCAAACAAACCAGCAACGAAATTAGGTAACTTCGTAACGCTGATATTTAACACTGACTACAAACCCTATTTGTGGGCATGTCTGACACGCTCTTGGCTGGTTTTTTATTTTGCTTTACTATTATGTTGGTACGTGTTCGAATCTCGACTCCAATATGGGAGTAAAAAAAAACTGCAAATATTGTAAGGGGTGAACCAGTTCAAGAAACTTTTAGTAGATATCATAAGGGCGCAAAACAACACTTCTACGGCGAGGGCGCTTTTTTGAATTTAGAGTGAAGTAAGGGATTCTAGAGTAGAATCCCCGAAGCCAAAATATATTTTGCGCCCGAGTAATTCACTCTACTTTTCATCACCCTCTATGAGAAAATAAAAGGCGCCTCATATTTTATTGCAATGTTATACTTTCACTGTCACTTGAACTAATTTTTCAAAAAGTTTAATAAAATTCTAACATACATGTAATTTTTGGTGAAATTACGGACTGTAATTCGCGCGTATCTTTTTTTTAGTTCTATTGGGGACGCGCGACTATGGGCCGTCGTCCCATACAGCCTTTATTCGAACAATATTTGCGTTGTATTTCTTTGGCGCTGACTGAACATCAAGATGTTCTAAATTCAAAGTAGTTTTATTCGCATTTGTTGAGTTCTTTATTTAAAAAGTGCAAATAAAAGAACTTTGCGGCGCGTTCTTTTCGAATAGATAGGATGAAAACAACTTTCCCCAAGAAACATAAGGTAGTTCAAAATACGGTGTGTTAGGGACGGTGTAACGAAAACTTTGCAGGCGTGCTCAGAACATCAAACTGAACAACTTTCACTATGGAGCCAATGGTGGAAAACGAAAAAAAAATCTGACTTCCCATACAAAATTTACGATCAGCTGACTGACTTTGTATGGGAGGTTGAAAAATGTTTTTCGATTCCCACCATTGGCTCCATAGTAAAAGTTGTTCAGTTTGATGGTCTGATCATGCCAGCAGAGTTTTCGTCACACCGTCCCTAACATCCTGTATAAGGAGTAGAAAAATTTACTGCAAATATTTTAAGGAGTGAACCAGTCCATGAAACTGAACAACTTTCCCCAGGGAACATAGGTCGAAATATGAAAAAAGAATTTGGACCTCCTATACAAAATGTTCTGGCCGGCCGGTTCAGTTTGAATGGGAGGGCCAAATTTTTATTCGTATTTCGACCTATGTTTCTTAGGAAAAGTTGTTCAGTTTCATGGACTGGTTTAGTCGTAAAATACGTGCAGTTATTTTTTTTACCTACTGTAGGAAAAAATAATTGGACCTCCCATACAAAATGCTCCAGCCGTCTCGACTCGATAGCCGACCAAGTTAAATTTGTAGGGAAGGGAAGGATTTTTTTTTTCATTATTCGACCTATGTTCCTTGAGGAAAGTTGTTCAGTTTCATGGACTGGTTCACCCCTTAGAATAGTTTGAGTAGTTTTTTTTACATCTTATAGTAACTTTTCCTCTACCGCACGCAACGCACGCAATATCGATTTACGTGCAAACTTATTTCAAGTATAGTGGCAACCCCCCCTTTTAGGGGTCGAATTTTTTTAGCCTATAACCTGGTCGGTAATTTTCCCGACATTTTGGTATAATTTGCATCAAAATCGGTTCAGTCGTTTTTGCGTGATGCTTTCACATACAAACAGATAAACAAATAAACAGATAAACAGAAAAAAAATCTAAAAATTGCTGAAACGTGTTCTGTTATCAATTTTAAGTATCACCAAACAGTTTTTTTTCGAAAATCTCCTATGTACAGACTTTCGACCCTCTACAACTTTATTATATGTATAGATAAAGAAACTGTAAGTACAATGAGTAGTCTTTATGCCAAAGACACATCGAGGCTCAAAAATTAATTAAAAATACCTAACATTTTCCATTTTCCACCTACTTGTTTAAGGGTTTTCCATCAACTTATACTGGTTTTTCTTAGTACTTGTATGAAAAATCGTAGTGAATATGTGAATTTGCTGGCGATAGTACGAAAGCATTAAGTTTAAAATCACATTTCGTGGTTGAAGTCAAATGAACTATATGACCGTATATTTCCTGGGGATGAGGGCTGGCAAATATTTATCCTGCGCATATTTCAAAGAAATATTCCCAATATTTAAGAAAAATGTAAAAATACGTAAAAGAAAAGAATGTTTCTCAAAGAACAAAACAATGTTTATTTAACTGAATAGATATTTGCTTTGTATGGTGTACTTAAAAATACTAGATATTATAATGAAAGATACGAAAAGGTATGGTCCTACCATACTCATAATGAACTTAAAATGCTTGATACACGATGTAAATCATTTAAGTTTGTGATGCGTATTCGCTTTTCCATCACTCATTCCAGACTAGCACCAAACAAGTTTAAAATGGTAAACAGCTAAACTATCAAGTAAGTATTTTGAAGGTACTTATCTACCCGCTACCGCTGAATCTCAGTTATAAACTTTTTCAACAATAGACGACTTTTTGACGGTGAACCGAGTAGTGTGAAATTGCTCGGGTAAACAATACAATACCAAAACAATCATAATTTCACAGTCACTGAAATCTCGACGGAACGACATTCGAAACAATATTTCATGAAGACAAGTTTATATGAACAATAGGCAAATTACGCTCGAGTTTCGTAAGCCCCTTGCCGGATTCCGTGCACAACAAATTTTCAATAAGCAGTTGAAATTGAAATTGTTTCAAAGTTCTGACTTTGAATGATGTGCTGGCTGTTATCATACGCTGAGCTGACTGACATTCTCTAGGGAATGTTCTGAGTTCTGAGAGTGTTCTGAGCGCCTAAGTATATCCACTTACTGACATTCATTCTTGTTCTTTAATATTTCTCTAAGTTTTTGATTCTTTGGCTTCCAAGGTGTCTTCTAGACGGATTTATTAAAGCTGGTGATAGCGTCTGGATAGCAATATTAACAGATGATTACGTGCTATATTTAGCATATCCTGGGGGAAACTTTTGACCAGAAGCAGACTGCTATAGGCTAGTGTAGTTTGTTGTGATGTGTTATCTTCTGTGAACTCGTTAAACCGCAAGGAATAAGAAGAAGCTCTTTGTAACTAAAAAGCAACTGGATGCTCTGAGAATCGCTGTTTGTTTTTGGCCTAGTCTTGGTTTTTTAAAAATCTGTTTACTGTTAAAATCCTGCTTGAGATACGCTTGATCTCGCTACCTTATAAAAAAGATACCCAAGAAACGTAACTACTTGAAAACCAGTGCGATTAAAATCATAAACTAGCATTCAAACAACTTGAAATATGAAAATACCTCGACATCGTTTATTTCTGTTGCTAGCTACAAGCAGAGTAAACTGGAATAAAATAAATTATGCCATTTTCTTTACACCTTCCTTCCTTCGTCGGTGCAGTGCAATCTAATTATATGGAAGAAACTTGCTGCTTGCGGCGCAATCTCCAAAGTGGAGCTAAGAAATAAGCTCGTTATGGATAAGACTCTGGTTTTCTTTAAGCCAGAAGCCTTTTTAGCATACCTTACTCTTCCGTCATTTGCGCGTTTTGAATGAGAAGCAAGAATGTTACGATGTAGTTGAAGTTTTACATGTTGTAGTTGAAGCTGTTAGAATAGCATATATTATGGGATGTATGAAAGGCATCTCCACACGTGGTTGGTATTATGGATAAGACAATGATGAGACTCGTTTTCTGTAAGCCAGAAGCCTTTTTAGCGTACCTTACTCTTTCGTTATTTCCGCGTTTTGAATGAGAAGCAAGTATGTTACGATGTAGTTGAAGTTTAAAAAAAAGCATAAGTGTAGAATAGAGTTTAGAACGACTATCATAATATGAACCTACACTGTTACACCAACTTATAAGGGAATAGTAGGGCTTCATATTTAGGGTATACATGTGTTGGACCCGTTAACAAACAAGCATTTGATCAGCGTTATTAAAGGAATTTCTTCAGTTGGTTGCAAGAGAGAGCTGTCTTATGCAGTATTTTTGCATCGCTGAATGCTGACCCTGTTTTAAATGGTCTCTTTTATAAAGTTTCTTATATTCTAGTCCTTTTTATAGCCCAAAATCTACAAATGGTCCTTACACTAGTTCATTCTTAAATTTATAAGTTGATGCTACTTCTTCTTCTTTTTGAGTAGGACAGTAAAGTCTTACTCTTCTTTATCGTCGAAACAACGGTAAGACCCGAATTTACTTCCACATGACAACAGAACTTTTATCTACTTACTATTGTCGGTACTTTAATTTCTTGTAAGTACCAACATGTTCGTACTACTTATTATTGTAAGTTTATTTTAGTTTCTTGTAAGTACATATTGGTAACAAGATGTCACCTCCACCTCGTTCACTAAGCCTCCGTGTTCAGTCTCGGAATCGCACTGTGAATAAAAAGTTGCTGTTTTTTACCGGCGACGGTTGTTGGTTCAATTCTGAAATCCAATTTAGATTTACAGTCCCGCTTTTTGAGGCGGGTATCACACGTCACGTACGTTGCTGTGCTATTTTAGAGCTTCGTGAGGACAATACCGATTCCCACCATATATTTTCATGCAAATACGGTAGGTATATGTCATAGGTACTTAGGCGCAAGCTCCATAGAGAAGACGTGAGACGTGAGGCGTAAGAAGACATCTGTCAGACAAGTGATCGTCAGCGAAGCGTGTCTCAGGTGTGTGTAACCTTGGCTCTTCTATTTTCGGAAACGGTCTCAAAAGTTGCAATGTTGCACGTCTCACGTATCATGTCTCACGTCTAATGTGTGGAGTTAGGGCCTTACGGTTTGGTAATGCGCTTGGTTTTGGATTTGACAAGCGTATTAATGCGGTACGGTGATGCGCTTGTCAAACCGTTTGAAATAAACCGTATATCGACGATGAAGAACGATAACCTCCTGTCTTCATATAATAGGAATTACATTTAAGATAGGAAGTAATAGTTCTTCATCTTCGAATTATGTTTATGATAAAAAGTCGGAAAATCGCATATTCATAATGCATGCGATAGCGCAGCGCAAAAATAACGCACAAACGGACGTCACGTGTGTTTCTCGCCTAAAGCGTATCCTAGAGCTATTTGAGTCCGCTACAATGAGCAGGCAATGAAGTAATGAGTGTTTTGAGTTCCACTTGAGTATTTCATTCATTAGAAATTTTCTTCTCAAATAATTTTCCACTTCCCGAGACTTTCTTTGAAATGTTACGAAACTGTTTTGATAGGAAGTGTTATTGAAACTTCGAAAGACTCGAGTTCTACTCGTTACCTCTTTGGAAGCAATCATCAAGTTTGGTAGGTACATTCGCTTCTAAGAATTTACTTTCATACTTTCTTTCTTATTATTGTTACCAACTAAACTAATATTTGCTTAGCTCCAAAATTATATTATTATTGAGGAGGACTGGTAAGGCCGTGCCCGCACAAAGATTTTATTTCTCGCTTTTTTGTTAACAAACTGAATCTTTAGGTACGCAAATTTCCGCACTGCCGAAAAAAATCGCGTGTTATTTCATACAAAATAAAATATCATGCGATACAAAAATCGCGATAAGTACGCGAATAAAATTCACTGTGCGGACAAGAACTAAAGTTTCTATTAAAATCATAGAATTGTTAAAATAGACCTTGAGTTATTTTATTTTAGGGATAAACCTGTAGTCGAAATTGGTTGCATTCATATAAACCTTTGTATACCAAAGCAGTAAAAAAAAAAAACCCAGATGTAGGTACACCTATTCGGAACAAGTGAGCACATTACCTATAGGTCGAACCATAAAAAGGATAGGTTGATGTGCTGCAGATAGTACCTGCCTAAATAAAGAAGTAGAAGGCATTATAACAAGGAATGTCGACTTCGTTTTGCTTTGGCTTAGTTTTTCTCGTTGTTTCGTGTCAGGAAACAGTTCCCGCGAGGCGAGCGTCGCAACGAAATACCCTTGCAAGGAGAACAATATGCTGGAGAAAACGGTGTATTTACGACCCAGTGTCAGTTTGCCACAGTAGTCCTGTTTTATCACATTTTTTTAAAATCGAGCGTCGCAACGAAATACCCTTGCAAGGAGAACAATATGCTGGAGAAAACGGTGTATTTATGACCCAGTGCTACTTTGCCACAGGAAGCCGTGTGGTGCCGGCAGCGTAGAACAGCACCACCCCCTCTCTTCCCATGGGGGTCGTAAAAGCGAACGAGGAGGTCGACCGAGGGATTAACCCGACCCAAACAGCCAGGCCAACCGTATGGTGGCGGTTAATCCACCACAAAAGCATTCCCAAGGAGGGTTGACGTCTGGTAGGCGTTCGGTCGTAAAATTTAGGCAAATCTTTTGCATTACGATATTGTATTCATCGAAACGTGTTGCGCCGACCCAAAGTAATTGGGATAAGGGCAGGAAGATGATGATGTCACTTTGCCACAGTCCTGCTTCGTCACAACTTTTTATACATAAAGTGAGTGCAGGGCGAATGTCATCGCAATGAAATATCCTTGTAAAGAAGACACTAGAATGAAAAAAACGGTCTATTTATGACCCAGTACCAGTTAATCCTAGTTCTACTCAAGATTTCTTATTCATTCAGTGAGTGCGGACTGCGGAGCAAATGTCGCCGCAATGAAATACCCTTGAAAATAAAGCAATACGCTAGACAAAACGGTTTTGATAACGCCGACCGAGAATCGGTTTGCCACATTTAGCTAAATCAATGATGACATCATAATGTTCCCATTCAATGTGCATTTTAGGTACCTTCAACTATGCATATTGAATTTCAAATTTTACCTACTTTTATGGTAGCCTTATTTTCCAAGCGTCGCGACAACGACGCGCGTCAACGACGCCGTCAAATTTTAACGGCGTCGGTGTCGCTGCGGTCTTGTAGAAAAACCCGACCGTATCCCATACAAACTCTTAGCTTCTCAGCGCGCTGTCAACGTGACGTGACGACGTCGTGGCGCGCCGCAACGACGCCGACGCTCGGTTTTTCTGGTTCCCCATACAAACCAGTCATTTGACAGCGACAACGACGCGCGTCGTTGTCACTGTCGCTTGGTTTTAAAGCCTACCATAAAAGGTTCTGGTATTGTCTGCCGAACCAGAACTCATGGGTCTCTTTTATATGTGTGACAAACCGGAACTGTGACGACCTGAGCCTAACTCCTATTAACAGTTCAAAGGGGAAATAACGCATGCACGTAGGCTTCTTTTAGCTCTACTTTCGTAGCGTTTCGTCATATTTTAGTCACGTTTTATTGTCGTACCACTCTTTTATAAACAAGTAAATTGCCCCAAGCCTACACAGTTGACTTTGTTTTGGTTCCTACACATTGTTTGGGAAAAATTTGTTGCTAAGGTCTTTTATTTTATCACACTAATCAGGAGGACCTACCTAGCTCTCTCATGTTGGTCCTAGAATTCCTTAAATCCTTAAAGATACGCTGAAACTTTTATTACTGGGTGAAAACGTTTTCAAATTACCATTTTCCGAAATTAACTTTTGTCTGCCTTTTATGATGATATTTTCAAAGAACTTAAGTATGTATTGAAATTAATAATTGATTTCATGAAAACGTCCATCATATTACCACTCTTACCTATTCACGTCTATCAATCTAAAAGCCTCTACGGCGAGAGAATCATAATTTTTATTCGTCTGGCTGTAAGTGATTTCTATCTTGATAGGTCGTAAAATAGACCTTTTACTTTACCCATAGTACCCTAGAGAGGTAATGAGATTTTATTGAATCTCCTCCAATCAACTTTTTGCCTCAAGCTTGATCTATAAGTAAGAAAATTGTAGGTATTCGGTTTATCGCCTTAAGGTTGATATTTTCAAGAGCAAAACTCCTAAAAATATAACTCCTACTCCAAGGTCAGGATAGTTTTTGTTCCCAGCTTATCTTAAAACAGATCGTAAAACTGTATCAGCTGTATCACACTATCTGCAAAACATTTTAAACATTTCTTTCGATATGAATGCAAAATAAAGTTAAACTCTAGTAGGTAACGTTGAACTCTTTTATATTTCACAATTTTCTTGAAAAAATAATCATATGTGAGTATCCTATTATTTTCATGTTTTCTGTAGGTATTACTGGTAAGGTACGTTATGATTTTCCGCTCCATAAAGCGTAATAATAAAATCTGTTATATTGGATTCCTATATTTCTAACGCAAAATAGAGGTAAGTATTTGAATACCTCATAAAAGAACCTGGGAATACGAGATTCCACGTATATTCTTATTACCTTACCGAGAAAAATATCTACTTCGTTCCTGGATAACCGGCACGTACTAAGCATTTGTTAGGGATCGGTGAGATATCTGACCTGGCAACGGCTAGATCACTTAAGTAGGTATACTTTTTGCTATATCCTTACAAATTGTGTCACAAAAAAATCACTACTTATAGGATTTTACAGACCGAGTTCGATTAAACAAATGATAGCTCAATAGTTAGATTATGGCAGCTTAGTCTGGTTTGGTCTCGATTTTATTCAACAATAAACGCTATGACATAATACAAGAAGAGGCCAATGTACTCATGAAACTGAACAACTTTCCCCGCAGAACATGGGTAGAACTATTGTGTCTTGTCTCATTGTAAATTGTTCCTATGTTTGTTTTGTGTGCAATAAGTAGTTAAATAAATAAATAAATACAAATTTAAAAAGTAATACCTGCCATACTAAAACAATCAGCTGATCGGCAATTTTGTATGGGTCGTCCACATTTCTTTTTTCATATTTAAATCCATGTTGACCTTGACCTCCTTTCGGCTTGTTATACTCTTTTTGTTACTTCCCTGTATTTAAAGATTGAAACTCTTACTTATTAGGACAGAGCAAACCCAGCATTGCATAGGTATAGGAATCTAATTCAGGCAAAAAAAGTTCATAATCCTGTGGTAACTGGCGGGAAACAATTTGCCTTTGTCTTAATAATTAGGATCAAAAATCGGATAATAATCAATGTGCGGCTGCTAGACTTGCCCTATAATCAAGATCTAAACAATCAAGATCTCAAGCCCACAAATGATAACAACTCCTTATAACTTTTAAAGCACTCGCGATTACTTTCACACATAATAATTACTATAACGGGTCTTATCGCGTAATGTGTAATGTTTACAAACAATTTAAATTATTAAGACAATAGGTATGTGGGTAGCAGAAAATCTAGTTGCCCACCGCCCTGATGACAACTCACTGCTACTTCAGTCTGCTCGCGACCACGACTGGTGAAACCCAGTCGAAACGTCGTGTTTCCAGGTAAATCGCATAATGACCTAAAAAACTATCGCGATAAGACCCGGTAAAGTAATTATTATGTATAACACCTCCTTCCTAAAATTCCGTTTACCTCGCACATGTATCATCTGCAACAATGTTCCCGTTACAAATTAGCACGTAAGCGTCGCAACCATGGCCCGATGCTTTGACAAACGCCCGGCTATGAATCCGGTCACACGGATTTGTCCAGCTGTGTGAGCTATACCTAGCTAAAAGTTATGTGAACTGCCTGAAATAAACAAAGAGCAAAAAAACACACAAAGAGCAAAGACAGAATAATTATATAGGTTACCTATTCTGTAATTTATAGAGTCTAGAATATGATAAAAAAAGCTATTTATATGTAATTTTTTTCAGAATGTTTTTTTTAAAGTTGCGGTTATCTGTCATAGAATGTAATCAGATGGTTCCAGCTAGAAAATGAATAGGGTAACGGGAAACAAAACTACAAACCGTTTTTATGCCGCGCCGCGAACCTGGCCTAAGAATTACATTGGCGGTAGGGGCACTTGTGCCCTTGTTTGGCAACTACCGGTATATACCAGGTAGACATAATCCGTTCCGTTCTTCTCAGATCAACATGTAGTTGCCTAGACTCAACAGTATCGCCCCTACAACTTGTTTGAACAACAGCACATACACTTCCAGGCGAGCCTTCCCTCCCCTTCCCACCAAATATTTAGGTGTAGTTTTCAAGGCCCCGGGGCCATAAATGCATAGCATATTACAAAAAATAAATAATAAAATAAAATTGCGGGTCCAGTGTCTAACCAGACGTGAGCTCTATTGTACTTACCTACGTTCTCGCTTCTTTGATTTCGTATACTCGCCATACCTCCCCTACGTTAATTAATACACATTCAACCTGGGTGTGACGTCAGCGGTGTCTTTGTGGGCTCGAGATAAGTCGTGACGTCACCGGGTTCCGGGTCAGAAAATCGTCCCTTCCGGATACATTTCAGTGGTAATTCGGAGCCGCAAATTCAAGAGGTCACTATGCCAAGTGTTGGGAAGATACCACAGATTGGAAATACTTAACTAGGAGCCACAAAAATGTTTAAAGTATTCCAACTTTTATTTACTACTTAAAATACTATTCGTTACCTACGTCAACCTACGTTGTAATATTTGGCATAGATAGATGACCTTATGATTACGAATATCATATGCCATTGGATGGTCGTCAATTACTGGATTTTACAGATCGCCTCGTGTTAAAAGTTGTTCAAATAGAAGCCTAGATTTACCAGTTTGAATACTTGTCTGCTTGCCGGTAACAATATAGCTCATTTAAGGCATTAAGTTTAGTTATAATAGGAGCCCAGCTACATGGACCTAGATCCAACATTGTAAAGAGATCCATTCTCAAATTAGAAGGTTAGAGAAAGCTAGGTTTGTACAAATTTCGGGATGCCGGCCCGCCTTTTCACATCACTGGCGAACCTTTAACATGACGTATCATAAACCATGTGTATGAGGATGGGGGAAAAGGTGAGTAGCACACGCACCCGGAATAATTGCAGTTCGTGACAACCACCATACAAATAACAATACAAAATGACACCAAACTACTGACTTTGCCGAAAACGCAGAGTTCAACAGGTCAAACTGAACACTTTTCCCAAAGACCAAAGGTCAAAGTATAATAAAAATTTGTACCACCAATACGAAGAAGTCAGTATTCTGAGCAACTTTCTACGAGAGGTGATAGGTATATTACTATGTGTTTCCATAATGTTCTATGGGGAAAATTTTGTTTGGCTATTGAGTTTTCAAAAATTTTTATTTGGTTTTTGGGATTTTGTAAACTGGTAGATACCATGTTGAATCCGCAAAATCTGCGCGGAAACATGTGGAGCATGTGAAAATCGTGTAACGCAGGGTAGAGAAATGCGTGTTTCCCAAAGGCTGACGGATTACCGACGACCCATGGGGATAGTCTTCGGTGTATGGGGTGATAAACTCTTTGATGTTGCCGCTTTTGGTGACTTGCATTTTGATTAATTTGGCATACAGGCCTGACTCGTTTTTGTGTTGTGTTGTGGACCTACACTGTATTAAATCACAGTTTGTGTTGGCATTTTCATGATTATTAGTCTATTTACTGTTGCTACTTCTTTTTGCAAGCGACTAAAATACCTTATCTTCGAATCCGGTATTCGAATATGGTATTTTCAAACAATTTTGACTTGCTAGTGGCGAAGGTACTATCGTCAGCAAATCCATCACCATTTAAGGGATCAAAATATATTAGTTTTTGTTAGTAATTGTAAGAAAAACCTGCATAAGTTGGTAACTTGAATAGGTAGGTTGATTTGATAGCGATATTACAACGAGATAGAGTTAAGGGAGGGCGCAATGAGGGATGAAGTCGGATTGGGCTTCGGTATGTGAATAGCTTTATTCAATTTCGCACTGTTATTTATACAAATTGTGTACTATTTTTACATTTTTAGGAGTGGGTATTCTGGGTAGACTTGCAAATTTTTTGTAAAGGTACCGCTTACATGTACCTACATTTTACTCATGTTGTACTGATAGGCATACATTGATAGTAAAATAACAAAACATAAGAGTACAAGGGGGATCTTAACGAAGTTGACTCAGTCAATCAGCTATTGGAACAACAGACGTGGACAGGATCGCAAACAGCCTCTGCAAATAGTACACCGGCCTCCCGGACGTATGGAGCCTTTGGGCCTGTGTTATGAGAAAAAATACTCTGAGGCATGGCACGAAAATATCAGTTATAGTTACTAATTCTACCTATATATCTCTAAACTGATGAAATTTATAGAAATATGTTTAGCTTCTTCGCACTTGTGCAAACATCGCAACCACCGCGACTGTTTTATATTCGCGTTTCGCTCATCCACGGACCATCCTCAGAAGATCATGGACAGTCAAGTTCCGAGCACTGACGCTTCAGACACAGTGCTTGGAATTTCATCAAGATGGACTTCCGTAAAGTAACGCCTGATACTATTAGTTATCTCTAAACTATTAACAATCTGGTAGACCTCATTCAGTAAGTTAACGAAGCAGAGTTACTTGTAGATTGCCAACTGACAAACTAATGAAACCCTCAACGATCTCTCTATAAGCTTTATCTTAAACGGTCACTCTATAAGCTTTATCTGACTGAAGCAATAGCTTGATTTCGTGGCACTCATTCATGCATAACACCCACTGACCCGGTCCTTCGTCAACTCAATGTAACACGAATACATACAGAGACTGAGCCGTTTGAGAACTGGTATAGGAAACTGCGCAGACCTATGGCACAAATACACAATTGAGGATGAGTGACACGCCGGAATGCCAATACGGTACATAGTTCAAAGTGAACAGTGAACAGTCCAGCTGCCTGGTATTCAAATGTTCTCGCATAAAATACAATGTGTCTAGGCAGTTTGGCCAGTACCTACACAAAATACAGGGTTATTTTTTAGTCAGTGCGCAAACTTTGCAGGATGTTTCTACTCGTGATTCTGAACAACTTTTATTATGGGGCAACCTGCGAAATCTAAAAAAAATTTTTGGTTGTTCCATACATTTTTGCCGAGTAGGTATGAAATTTTCTATGGAACATCCAAATTTTTTTTTGCTAGTTCGCAGGTGGTCCCATAGTAAAAGTTGTTCAGAATCACAAGTAGAAATACCCTGCAAAGTTTGCGCACTGACTAAAAAATAACCCAGTATAAGTTTTTAGGTTTTCACGGTTGTTCACTTAAATTATTGTTTAAAACAGGATTATTGTTGAAATATCGAGGTAAACAAAAATCTAATTACGGTTATAATCCTATTTTAAACAATAATTTAAGTGACCTACACAAAAGAACAAATTTTAATAGGTAGGTAAGCAATCCGGTTCATATCTATGAAGTCGTCAATAACACAAGTAATTCATATAATATGTAGGTATACGATGAGGCAAGGCGGAAGAACTCGATTCGACCTTAATAATACCTCAATATGGCAAGGTTCGATACTGATGTTTTATTTTTTTTAAAGATCATAAATAAAACTTATAATTGTGTATGAAAATGATGTACACCATTTCCCGAATCAAAAAGCAAAGCACGCCGCATCTTTTTGTTTCTATGTAGGCTTTATCCGCTATAAATGAACAAGCCATGGTTACAAAGGCCATCAACTGTTGCTCTATTTACAATTACGACCGGAAACCGAACAGTTAAAAGTTAAATTGAATATAAATCTATTCAGTGTGGCAGAACCAAATTTTCTTTGCAGCTTGATCACTTGTTTTCGCATTTATGGTTAAGACAAAAGGAGTTTGTTCAAGTGCAAACGTAATTTTGTGAAGAGAGATTGAAGGCCCTCAATATTGCGAAAGGGGTCGGTTCGAGGTTCGAGCACTTGTTTTAAATATATGAAACAGCTTGTTCGCAATTAGGATGCGGCGGAACACATTTTTTGTTACGCAACACCTTGTAATGGTTACCCTTCTTTCAGATTTGATGAGCCTGGGATTGAAATTATGAGGTCTGTAGGCCTATTTTTTTACTGACTTTATTGTGAGTAAAATATTTTTGAGTTAAAATTTACAGGAAGTACTTAACTAAGTTGTCATATTTGTCAACAGGACTGTAAAATTTTTGATGTCATATTGAATTCGTTTAATGATTGTAGATAATAGATTTAGGAATAATCGTATCACTTTGTGCGGCATGTAATCTCATGATTTTCACTCGAATGCTTGACCAGTGAGTCGAGAATTGGCTACTCATCCAGCAAATGCCCTTCTACCAAATGACTTCTTCCATGATAGTGACCAGACAAATGCCCAATAGGTATTGTAATTAAACAAATTTACTAGTCTTCATTTTGATATTCAACTTCAATTGCTATCGAACTATCTTCTTACTCAATGGTCACACTTAAGATTATAATAATAGCTAAGATTATAATAAGTATAGCTCTTAAGTGGATCGATAGATAAAAATACTGCGTAATAAAGTAACATTACTAGTGTTTCACAGATTTGTGATTTCCTGTGCATTAATGAAATTACTAGATAAAAATATTTTCTACAATCAATTACAGTAAAAAGGAACACACGGCAATATCAATTTTCAATGACAAATTTGAAGATTTTACCATCTTTCCTCATTCCAAATCTGAAAGCGTATTACATGTACCTCTACGTATGATTGGCATTCGCTCGCAGTAATCTTAAGTTCCTTAATTTAATTTGGAAGTTATCCAGCTCCATTGAGTAGCAAATTTTGTCAGTGGAAGTCACTGATTTAATTTTATGAACAAGTTGAAACACTGTGTCTAACTTTAGTGAGAATTATATAATTTTACTTACGTACCTACCTAATGTACGTGGTAGGTGAAGTAATGCAATTTTAAAAGATCCTTCGTTATTTCCAGGATTTCATCATTAGGTCCTGAGCTGAAAGGCACATATAAATTTTTAAGCACTTGCGATTTTTTTCTCGCATCTTAAGTATTGAACCAGATATATTGCTATAGTCAATTGACTGGCGACCACAACGCATGAAACTGTGTTGAAACGTCGGGGCACAGGAAAATTATTTTTCGGAATATGATCGCAATAGAGCCGGTCCAATACTTAAAATGCCTGAAAGACACATCCTGGGGCTACGAGGGCTAAATATTGTCAAGTAGATATTTCCATACAGATACAGTCTTTAAATAACAATCTGCCTGTGTTTAGCCCAGTTAATTAGGGGTCGACGTAATCGATTATACACAACATACTTTAAATAAATAATCCTCAACTTCAGACCCCAATAAAAATTTACGGATGTTATAGTTAAAATAACCATAACTGTGAAACAAAAGCGGTTTATAGAAGATAATCGTGTTCAATTCATGTTTACACTAGCGCTGTATTAATTAATGTAACTACATAAAACAATGATTAATAACTTACTGACCCGGATTTGCAATACCAAAGTATTGAACCCACACTTATAGTACCCACATTGGTAATTTTGTTAAATATTTCAATAAATAGCTATCTATAGTACTAAACACAACAATTACTGCAATTTGATATAATAGTCGGACAACACCTGCATAATTGGACCAATTTGAAATAATAAGTATTTATTTATAGAAGGTAACATAAATATGACAACACACACGAAAACTGTTTGTAGTCTTAATAAAAAAAATAGTTTTAGTATAAACTACGGGCAGGACACGTCTGTCGAATGCATCCCGACAGGTGGGCTATTTTAGCCACTAAATGGATACCACAAGATGGTCGTCGTCGGTGCGGGCGGCCTCGGAGAAGATGGCACGATGATCGAGATGAGTGGCGTAAAAGAGGGAAGGCCTTTGCCTCATCAGTGGGACACTATACAGGCTACATAAAAAAGAAAAAAAAAACTACGGGGTTAAATTTCTTGGTACTAAACCGAAGCGAACATGAGGAGCACGTAAAGCAAAAACGCTTGGTTCGAAGCTCTGAGGTCTAACGTTTTGGGGACGGAGGGTGTACCGTCTCAGCAGCCACGCGAGCCCAGCCAGCACTTGCAGACGAGCAAACCTCATTCCTGGAACAACGGCATTTAGAAACATGTTAATTTTCTGATGAAATTATGGATAACTTAAACCTAGGAAAGGAGATCCTATATGAGGGATGAATTATACAGTTCTTACAAGACTAGAAGAATGTTCAGCATTTTCCCTTGCTTCTACGAGTTTTCTTTCGTAAAATACACCTTTTCTAGATACTGTATCTTGATTCTTATTTTACTTTTCCTATTTTCCCGTCCTCATCTGCCTCGGCCCCTAATTTTCATTTCCTAATTTGGTACTAGAAAAAAATAAGCATGTTAACTATTTTAAACGTAGTAAAAAGCTCACCTAAACAAATACGGTTTCCTTCCCCAAAAGGCATATAAGCAAACTTGGGTATGCTTTTCACGTTTTCAGGAGAAAATCTTTCTGGGTCAAATACGTCAGAGTTAGGGTAATGATTCTCATCTCTATGAACTGCATATACCGGAATTAACACCAAACAGTCTTTTTCAACTTTTAGTCCACCAACAGGCAATTTTGTATCTTTTGTACATTTTCTTTGCATCAGTCCTATTGGAGGATACATCCTCATTGCTTCATTGACCACCATTTCTAAGTACTGCAGTTTATCAATGTCTTCGAAGTTCAGCTGATCCTTGTTATGGAAAACTTTGTCTATTTCATCGTGTACTCTCTTCAAAATGGGAGGATTATTCGACAATTCTAACAATGTGAAATGCATAGTACCGGCAGTTGTATCTGAACCAGCAAGAAAGAAGAAAAATGCTTGTGCAGCCAATACTTCAACTGTTGGTTCCAACTCAAAACCTGTTGTTGCATCTTTCATCGTTCCTTGATCTTGTAATTCTATACACAGGTCTATAAAATCATTACGTTTTTCCTTATCATTTCTGCGGCTTTCAATTACTTTTCTTACTACCCCAACAAAGAAATCTTCATATCTACCGAATACTTTCAAATTAAGAATTCTCATTAAGCGGGGTGATAGATTTGATATAGCGAAAGTAAGACTTTGTCTCAATGATGGCAGCACAGCGTTTTTGGCCATGTCAAGAAACGGCGAATCCATAGTATTTTTTGTCTGTGTATCGATACCAAACACAGATGCTCCTATCGATGCTGTTGTGTAGTTATACAGAGAATCAAAGGGATTGTCAACAATTGTCGGATTTTCTTTAATCTTTTCCGTAAAATCTTTTGCGCATCTATCTAAAATATAGAACATATTTTTTAATTTTGCTGAAGTAAAAACAGGGGACAGCTTCTGCCGTAAAATTTTCCAGAGTAAAAAGTCATCAGTGAAGAGCACATTTTTGGCCAAAATATCGTCTGGATGTATCACGATCCCACGCTGGTGAAAATTGTTGAATTCTCCTGAGAAAACTGCTTGGATGTTTTTAGTATCTCTCAATAGAAGACCTGGACTTGTTCCAATAAAATACCCAACGTAAGGTTCGTTTGGATGTTTATCGTAGATATCTTTATACACTTCAGCTAAAGCACGATTTCCAAACATAAACTCAGAGAGCAATCCATCTTGTTGTACAATGCTCCTCTTTTTCCAATAGTCACTGTTTTTATTTCTATAGAAAACAATTATCACAGCACTGAACAAAAATAGTAACACCAAAAACAACATTGTTAGAAGCACAGTTTTTACTAAATCGTGAACGAGACTATTGACTCGTCGAATATGTCGTTTTATTTATAACATTTATTTCAATAGGTTGATGACAAGGTCATTAGATAATGAAGCTAAGATACTTACTTACGTCTTATCTAGCAGTGACTAGCGTTATTTACAAACATGATAGTTAATTAGTTTACATGGCATATAAATTAAACTTCCTAGTTTATTGTTGGCTTATTCTGTGGGGTACTAAAGGGCCAAACGAATTTAGATTGCTACAAGTACCCTGTAAAATGTAAATCCTACAGATATTCTTGGAATTTTCCAATAAACTAAATTCTCAAATTATACAGTTTGCTAAAGACATACCTACTTTGAGCAATGTAGTATCTAAATCAAAATCACTGATTCAATTTAAGACGAATTTCAAACATTATCTAAATAATTTCTACTTCACTGCAACAGGACTGATTTGCTTCACCCTCATCAAATATTCGATAAAATCAAGATTGAATTTTGTTCGATGGAATGAGTTAGTAAAATGAGTTATCGCGAAAACAAATAGAAATGTTTATTGACAATAATAAGTTTGGTGTTTGTACAGGCTTAATCAATTGGAATAGGCCAATAGCTGCGTATGTTATTATGAGCTTAATAATATCACTAATGAATGGCAGTGTGGTACTAAATAATAGAATTTAAAAAATATTTTGAATTGCGGAACTTTAAAAATATCTCCGATTGCTATACGCAAATTAAATTCTGCAATATAATAAGCGCAGACATGCAGATGAATTTTAAACCTCAATAAAAAATGTATACCAGGTCAAGGACAATTTATAGATAGTGAAGATAATTATATCTTGTAGAGTTTAAACTTGACCTGAACAACTTTTTTAATACGACCTCAAAATACCTACGACGCATTTATACGAGATGAGCCGATCGTTTTATTTGTATATGTGGGATGTCAAAAATCTTTGATTTTACAAAATAATTTGTTTCTTGTAAAAAAGGTTTATTTTACCGATCATTCCTGCCTGAGTAGTTTAAAGTTCACAGCCCCATACACTCCTTAACGCTCCTAAACAAAATCTTAAATAATTGGCACTTAGATACTTCTCGCCTCAATCAGAACTTTGTATACAGCAATATCACCATAATGGCTAAGCATAATTTTCAGTATTTTCTTAGAAGCAGCTCTTGCTCTTTATAGCAAGCTGAGATGTTGATTGATGAAAGACTAATCCGTTTCAAACTTCGGTATTCACGCACAGAACTTGGCATCAAAGCTTTTCAGGGCTGCCAGATGTATGAAAAAACCGTCACAGGTAGAAACGGTGTGATGTAGGAGGAAAGAAGTCGTACTGATAACGAAAATTGCAGTTAAAACGAATCTTACCTACAGCCATGGACAAGACATAAGCAGGTAACTACTTGAAGAGAGTCAATCTAAAACTAAAAACCATAGGTACATTAAAAATACCGGCTTAAACTTAAATAATGCTACTAGCGGCGTTGCCATAATTAGATTTGCACTGGGAAAAACTAGCTTAGTCTTATATAATGTAACTGACTTTAAAATAGTTTAAAAATTATGTACATAATATTTGTAAATTAATAATTATGTGTAAATTATGTACTTTCCAGTAATAGGTGACTTAACACGGTTAAGTATTTTAATACTTTGCTACCTATTTTAATTTGTAAAGAATGAATTAGTCACTGGGTTTTTAACTAATAGAATTAGATGAGTTCAATCTAATAAAATAATGCTCAATGAAGTGTCAATCACAATCACCTTGTTTGTTTGTTAATATTAAAAATAATATTATTTTGAATTTTCACAGAAGTTGTAGGTTTAGCATGTAAAGGAAATCCAGTATCTGGCAACCCTGAAGCTTTCAGAAGATCGCTGAATCAAAATTCGAAAACTTGACGCCGTTGTTAAGATTTCTTGTTCTTATCGTGATTATAACTTGATTCCATAAGGATTGAGTGAATCGTGAACTTTGATACTCATGGGGTTGAACGTTGAACTCCAGACGTACTCGTAGGATCACACAAAAGTTTGGATCTGTCTGTCTCTACGAGTATTTGCCAACTTTGGATTTAGTATTTCGATAAATATAACAAAAACGAAGTAGGTACGAAGCTCAATAACAAAGCCACGAAAATCAATAACTCTATGTCAGAAAATAACCAAAAAAAATCTGTCAGGTGTTGTACAAAAACCACGACTAAATGCGGCAGTTGCACTCACTTTTAATCGTTTTTCCGTAGAAATAAAACAATTGAGTGCGAACAAAAAAATTCATGGACCTGCCTTTTGAATTACTCTAACTTATTAATAAAAAGCGCATCAAAGTCGGTTGCGTAGTTTAGGAGGAAATTTAGCTTGTCACTGTCCATGAGTCAGACAGAGAAGTAGGTATTCACTATCAAATGCCTATGATTTCGAATAGCAGTTACATAAAATTCTTACAAACAGCAAGAAAATACAACAATAAAAATCTTTTATCTCTCCTTTCTACAGGTAGGTATTTATAGCAACACGATGTGAAGTAAATCTCAAACAGAATGGCTTGACGCAATATGTGTCTGCTTGAAGAGGGTCCGCTCCATATCGCTGCGGGTTTCATTACTGTCCCAACTGTTCACCTGTCCGGCGGCCATTTTGAAATTAGACTCCCCTTAGAATTACACATCAATTCGAAAATAAGGACGAAGACGTAGGCACAATGACGTTCTTATGGGAAATCATACACTAAAGTGAGCTATTTTCGAAATGTCAACCATAGCTGCTATAGAAACATTTGTTGATTACATTACATAAATAAAAATACACAACAGTCCACAGCTGGGCATGGTCTCACGTTATTGATGTGTTTGGTTTGCCATACTCACTCACTATGCTTGACTGGTGAATTAGTGAGCGCAGTGCATAATTATGTTGCATTCGCAGATATCCGCTTTCCTTGAATTTATCCCTTAGTCTTTTTATAACACATACAGGTTGAATTTGCGTGATGTTATGGCGAGATGTATGTTTAAATATCGGCAAGATGTAAGTCTACAGTAGCCCCAAAACTGCTTACCTTCGAAAACCGTAGGCAAGTTAAGGGTAGAATTCTTTTACGTCTCGCTGACTAGAACTGATAAATTTGGACCACATAGCAATCTTTCCGTTCGCGTAATTAGTATTACCTACTTTCCATGCACGTTTAGATATAACGCGGCTAAAGTTGGAAGTGTGCCAATCGTATGAATATTGAGATATCCCGGATCTTATTCAAACCGGCTGAATGGCTCCAGTGTGAGGAATAGAAAATTGCTCCTCGAATCGGAACCTCTATCGCTGTACAAACCGAGGCACGGGTTTGTTCGATATCATTTCCGTGTGGCATGTATTTAATCGTATAACATTTAATACCCATTCGCTAGGCAAAATACATGGTCCTTGCAAATATTGCATTTTTGCACTGAATCAATCAAACATTCAGAACCAAAACTGGTTACCTATAGATAGGTAGTAATTATATTTGTAGCTTCAGTTAGATTTTTGTAGTGAATATAATAATATGGGCCATGTGTTTTGGATAACATGTTTAGGTACATGAGTAGATAAATTCATCACACTCCAGAAAGTACTTTACTTAGTAGGATTTCCAGTGAAGGAATTTTATTTAGTTAGATTAAACAGTTTTGTTTTTTTATTATTTATTTATTGGTAGATTTACAAAGTGAAAACACAAAAAACACACAAGAGAACGTAACAAAAACCTAATGAGTGCAAAACATGAAATAGAAGTGCAAATAAATATTTTCCATTTCCACGTGGGGAATTGAAAGCGTTACCTTAAATATGAATACGACATTCACATTTAGAATATGGATCATTTTCTATAATGGCTTCTTGTTACTGCCGAACATTTCTCGTTGAAATGATATGTGAAACGTAACACGTTTTCATTTTGTTAAACGTTATTTCTACAACGTACGAATAAAATCTATACCATGTTTCCATTAGTCCTAGCGGTAGTTCAAAACATGCTGCACCTGAGAGAAGAGTTCTGAAATTTGGTACACTTAATCTTTAGGGTAAATGAATCGATTTGACCCGTAGTACACAATTTTAAAAAAATCCTAAGAAGAGTAATGACGTCATCTTTTTTTTGTATGGGAAAAAAAAAAATTTTGTTCCGAAACCTATCGTGTGTGGTATCAAATGAAAGGCCTTGCTAAGCCGATTCTAAAAATATATCACATTATTATATTTAAGTAACTTGTATAAAATTAAATAGAAAATAATTCTCGAAACATGCCACGTTTGAGCTTCTCCAGGTATGATACGGTTGAATCATTACTTATGAAATATACGTAATACTAGCTGCCCGTCAGCGGTTTCACCCGCTGCAACCTATTATTCCGCGGGGAAGAAAGCATTATTCGCCAAGAGATGTCGCTGTTAGTTTTCGGCGAAAACGTTTAAAACGCGAATCGGCTTAGTCACGCCACCTAAAGCTTGCTTCAACCCTGCCGAAGCTTGCCCCACCTCGCATGTGTCGAGATAACGTATGTCGAAATACCGTGTGTTGAGTTAACGCGTGTCTAAATAACGTATATCGAGATAACGTGTGTCGAGATACCGTGTGGCAAGATACCGTGTGTCAACATACATACATATACATTAAGTTGTTGTAAGTATAAAATGATAGGTAATGCTATAGTTTTTTGGGATTTTAGTAAATACCAAATTGCTGAACGCAAGATAAAGCGTAGCATAAAAAAGGTCCACTTGTCGGTGTTTCATAAAATCTTATGAAAATCTATAAAACTTCGTATAATTTAATACTTTAATTTAATCTAACACTATAAAAGGCAAAAGAGATTTCTAGGATAACATAATGGCTGTTAATATCTGGTCAAAACATTAAGTACCAATCCGTGCAATAAAAGGTACCAGAAGTCGGCTTTAGTGTTTTCTGAAATTGACACGGTTGATTTTCTTACCTTGATTATTTAAATTAAAGTTATGGTCACATGATTGAATGTACATTAGTGTAATCTTTATGAAAAAATAATGACCTATGTAACAAATAAGTAGAATTGTGTTTTATTTTAACCTAAACCTTTAAACTCAATTTTCTCGAAACCACTTTTTTCAGAGTTACAACTTTGGATGCCTGTAAAAAAAATACATATTCAAAATATGGTCTTTTTTGTAGTCAGTATGATAGAGGGATTATTCAAGATTCTAAAACTGGTCTTAACTCAATACCCTACAACTGGACCCTTTTTGCGCGGACGCCCAATTACTATCTTTTTGAGCGCCTGACAAAACCTGCAGAGCAATATCAACCACGGATACTTGTGTGTTTTCTTTTTGTAGGTAGTTTTGGGCGTCTGAATAAATCGTTTTTTGGATTTTCAATTTTCCAACGGAATTTTTCCGCGGAAAAAAGTAGCCTATGTCCTTTCTCAGGTTATCATCTATGTTCATGCCAATTTTCATCAACATCTGTTCAGTGGTTTAGGCGTGAAAGCGTAGCAGACAGACAGACAGACAGAGTTACTTTCGAATTTATAATATTAGTATGGATAATGTGTAATATCCTCATCTCTAACCTCAAGAAAGGTACTACGGATTTTTTGTCTTTAAGTATTTTTTTTTAATTTTAAAGTTAAAGAAATTTATGAAAACACACTTAGTTGAAATTTGGCATAGAAAGTTCAATTTTGGAAACCGAGAATGATAAAAATATAGCCAGTTGAGATTACAATCATATTATTATGTACATCACATCATATTCGTTTTGCAAAAATAACATGTTATGTGCTTCGGAGGGCACGGTTAACCCTCGGCCCCATCGCAGTCGCTCTCTATGAATAATTAGACGGCGGCGGTCCGTCAGGGCCGTCAGTTAGGGGCTGAATAGTAACCATGGTTCATCGAGTCGTTCGTAGACTCGGTGTCCCACTTTTCAGAACAAGATTTATTAATAATAGGATGATAAATACAAATGCGAGAGAAGTTTTCGATTGATGGTTAAAGTGATCATTTCTCTATACACACATTATATACACACCGGCAAAATTAACGGAATCTATACATAATAATAAAGTTGTAGAGGGTCGAAAGCCTGTACATAAAAGATATTGGAAAATAAATTGTCAGCGAATTCTTGAAATTGATAACAAAACACGTTTCAAAAGATTTTACATATTTTTTCCGTTTAGATGTTTGTAAGTAACAGCATCCTGAAAAACTACTGAACGGATTTTGATAAAATTTGGTACAAAGATTGCTATCGCATTGAAGAAGGTAAAGGCTACTTTTTTTCTCCACTTGAGGGACTGGGGTACCTGATGTGTACCACTAGAAGCACAACCACGAGCCCAGCTAAACAATGGGAAATACATTTATGGCACCAAAGCAAGAATTGTTTAGCATCATGGAATGCTCCTGCTGGCAAACATAGATCGAAGGTTTGGAGAACCTTATGTGGACCACCAGGTGCACCTCCAAAAGCCCAGCTAAACTGCAGGAGACACATATTATATAGTCCCAAAGCAAAAATTGTTTAGCGCGATGGGACGTGTCTGCTGGAAAATATAAATCGAACGTTTGGAGAACTACAGGAGATACATATACGTCCCCGAAGAAAAAATAATTCAGCTTGATTGGGCCCTCCTGCTAGCAATTACAAATCAAAGGTTTTGAAAACCTGATGTAGACCATCAGGAGTACCAAAAATAGCCCAGCTTACTATTTAAGCTGGGCTATTTTTGGTACTCCTGATGGTACATGAGATATACATATGGCCTCAAGGAAAAGAATATTTAGCATGGCGGGACATTCTGCTGCAAATAGCTAATGAAGGTGATGGATACCCTGGGAATAAATGTAAGGATGCTGGTGTGGGAATAATGTGTGTATAGACAAATGAAAATTATAAAGATGAACCAAAACTCCAATCGCATCTGTATTTATCATCTTATAATTAATAAATCTTGTTCTGTCAAGTGGGACACTGAGTCTACGAACGACCCGATGAACCATGGTTACTATTCGGCCCCTATCTATCGACCCTGACCGACCGCCGCCGTCTAATTATTCATAGAGAGCGACTGCGATGGGGCCGAGGGTTAACCGTGCCCTCCGAAGCACATAACATGTTATTTTTGCAAAACGAATATGATGTACATATAATTAAAATCTCATCTGGCTTTATTATTATCATTCTCGGTAACCAAAATTGAACTTTCGATGCCAAATTTCAACTAAGTGTGTTTTCATAAATTTCTGTAACTTTAAAATTCAAATAAAAATACTTAAAGCCAAAAAATCCGTAGTACCTTTCTTGAGGTTAGAGATGAGGATATTACACATTATATTACGTATATTTCATAAGTAATGATTCAACCGTATCATACCTGGAGAAGCCCAAACGTGGCATGTTTCGAGAATTATTTCCTATTTAATTTTATACAAGTGACTTAAATATAATAATGTGATATATTTTTAGAATCGGCTTAGCAAGGCCTTTCATTTGATACCACGCACAATAGGCTTTGGAACAAAAATTTTTTTTTTCCCATACAAAAAATAGATGACGTCATTACTCCTCATAGGATTTTTTTAAAATTGTGTACTACGGGTCAAATCGATTCATTGACCCTAAAGATTAAGTGTACCAAATTTCAGAACTCTTCTCTCAGGTGCAGCATGTTCCATACATTCGGCCAGCGAGCCGCTAAGGCTACATTAAAATATCATAAAGACAGGTCTTGCCGAAATAAAAAACCTAATTTTTGGCCTCCAAACATCAAGTCTACGCAAATATAGTAAGTGTTTTAGTTTCAAAAACTTCTACTTGAAATATTTGCATTTCATTAGGCAATCAAAATATTTCGTCGGCATAAATCATAACTTTTATACAACATCAGGCGTTTCAGCAGTGTTGAACTATAAAGTCTTAGCAAGTTAATTACTATAAAGTTAAGCATTTTAACGTTTTGGCTGAGCACCAGGAGGGTACGAAACTATCGGATATATGCAGTCTTTACTGAAAACTAAGGTGAAGACACAACTACATTTACTTGCGTGATACTTTTTAACGTAAACCTAAAAAGCACATCTAAATCATAGAAAATACGTGGGTTTTCAATATAAAAAATCAATAATTGGGTAGGGTTGCCCTTAGATAAGTTGTATGTTATAATGTTTGTATAATTTCTTCCTTTCATCAAACTGTTATATTTTTTCTACTCTAACTTTTGTACTTGGTAGACAGACTGCATACGAAGTTCTTTAGAAGGTCGACAAATTTATAGGCGCTACCTAGAGTCAAATATACAATACGTAAAGAAGTTTCAGCACAGTATTCGGTGAACAATTCAACACTTATTCTTCCAAGCTCCATTCCCGCTTTAAAACGCGAGTGTGTATTCAGACTTAGGCTGCCTAAGTGGAACTCGCACTTAAGCGAGCAGGAGCACAATTTATGTCCTACTTAGGAAGCAAAACAAAAATGTCCGCCCGTGCCGAGTATCAGGAGGATGGCACACATGCCGCAGGTAAATGAGGATTTTGCAACCAAGTAAGTTTCAGCCTGTGACAGGTAGGTAGCGATAAGTCGTCGTTTGATTTCATTCTTCTTCTTCCAGTGGGACACCAAGTCGTAAAACGACGATTTCGAAAAGTTAGGTAGTGCAGTAGTGTAGTAGTACCTATTTAAATATACATATTTATTCTTTTTTCTAATTTCAGCCGGTTTTCTATAAGGATTATAATATAAGTACAAAATTGTTATATTTAATGTAAAATAATGTTGCATATCTCTTTTCTTTACAATGTCACAATTACAACTACAGTCAAATTAAATACAGATAAAATTGAATTAATCTATTTCATTATATTAGTTAACTTTCATACCTTCGAGCAACGCATCTTCTATCCCATTCCGATACCTAGTAGACCAGCGTTCCTCCAAGCTTTCATACAAAGGATAAAACAGCGAACGGTTCATACCTACAACTCTTTTCTTAATGAACCAGACGCCAAATTGCCGCAAAGTCATGCAGCGTGTGTAGGAACCGCCTCAGAGCAAAACTTCTCGCACAATTTTTACTTCCTCTTTTTTACAGTTGTAGTTTTTACGGTTAGCCGTGTTATCTCTCCTCGGATATTCTTATTTTAACCTACTTTTGTGTTAAAGGTTTTAATTAAAACGGACGTTGGTTTTAGTAGACTCGTAACTAAAACTTTGTAAGGGCTTCGAATAAAGGTCAATTGAAAAAGGTACTTAAGTAAGGCTCTTTGGAAATGGAAATTAAGACTAGGTCTACGTAAATAATTCAAGGATTCTGATAAAAATTATGCAAATATTCTCAGAACACTTTTGAAGGTAGGGTCTATCCATAAAAAGTAAGAATCCCTACCTTCTATTTTGATTTATTTAGGTACTTACTGATTGATAAGGGAGCATACTAGGGTGGTCCAAAAACCACTTTTGTTGAAAGTTGGTGTTCCACAAAGCTCTTCTTGTTTGATATCGTTCTAAATACCCCTCAGCAAAATTTGAGCCAAATCTAATGATATTTAGGGGTCGCTATGATTTGAGTTTTTTTTATATGGGATTTATATGGAACAAATTTCTCTTTGATGTTTTATATTCTAATCAATTATTTTTTATCCCATGTACATTTAAATCAGATAAAGATAGTTGGTTTTAATATTAATATCCAAAGCAAATGTTAAAAAAGTTGAATTTGAAGGGTACAGGATTTTTTTTCTGTGAAGGTCTATCGAACGGAGGAGATACTGCTTCTGCTGTTTGTTGTCGGAAATACTAGCCTTCAATTTCGTGATTAATATAAAATTAATATAGTTTCGGGTCCAGTTCAATTATTTACTATTGTATTTTGGGGATATTACTCTTTATTTAAATGTACATCGCAATGGTAGGCCGTTTTGGAGAATTTTCAACTAAAATTTCAGCTATTTTGCAAAACTTACTGAGGCTTCCAAATACAACATTTTCATCACGTGTTTTGGTTAGAAAGCTACAAAGTAATTATCTTTATCTGTTTTTAATGTAAATATCGTAAAAATATATTAAATTTCTGAAAAATTATTACATAGAAGTTTGTGCCATACAAATTCCATATAAAAAAGCATCAAATCATAGCGACCTCTAACAGTGCTGCTATTGATCTGATTTTTGGTTCAGATACTTTTTTTGTGTAATGAAACAAAAAAAGCCTTGTGGACAAGGTAAAAACGAACTTTTATTTTTTTCATACAAATTTGGACCACCCTAGAGTATACACACGTAATGTCCGTCGCTGCGTTATTTCAATATAGTTAGGACAATACGAATTTCGAAGTACGGTTTAGGATACGCCCATAATTTATGGTTAATTGAACTTACCTAAGTGAACTTCAACCAAAATTATACGAGTTGCTGCATCTGTAGAGATTTAATAAACCATGTAGTACGTTCTTCGTCGTACTGCACTATCACACGTATTTTTAGATATATTTTAAAAGAAATAATCAAAATCAAGTAAGTATTTTGACTACCGCTGTACTTAGCCCCGCCGTTCCCCAGATGGCGTGGCGCTCGCGTCATTATTTTTAGAGTAAGAGAATCAAGGCACATTCTGCAATAGCAATAAGGGTTTTACGAAGTAAAGACGGGAGGGTGGGATCTTAAATCTCTACGGATGCAGCAACTCGTATAATTTTGGTTGAAGTTCACTTAGGTAAGTTCAATTAACCATAAATTATACTTCGTTGCTGCATCCTATGAGATTTAATAAACCATGTAGATGTTTAGCGCTCTACTTATTGCAGAATGACTTGCCAAGAATATTTGAAAAAGAACTTTAGGCTTTACGCACGAAATTAATATGTAATACCTGTATTACTTATTCGCCTACACATACAAAATATGTAGGTAGGTACTAAGAATAAACAAATTATTATCTACGTCACCAAATGCTCGAAAGCTTCATCTTGATCAAACTCATTAAAAGATATCAAAAACAAAGAAAGGTACAGTTAAGTTTGCCGTGTGCTAAGGCTAATTGACATTAATCATAATAAATACCTATTTTAAGAATAATCGAATGCAATGTTAAGTCAATGCAATGTTTTCTATTATGGATAGGCTTTCGTAGCATAAGTAAGTAACCTGTCAGTAGGTACTGAACTCATTGCAGAGTTAAATTAAAATACTAGATTTTAGTTATATCTTTTTGGGTAATTCATGTACCTATAGCGGTAGCAAAGCAAGCTATGTTAATATCACAAAAAGTGTTAATGTTCGAATACGATGTCCTGTCGCGAATAGGGAACGAAGTTACAAGCTTCAAATTCTTTTAAAAATGCACTTGGATGTTGTTTGAATGTTTTTATTGTGATCTGAAACAATACCCCACTAGGGTTCTAGAAATTTTGATATCTACGTAGATAAGGCCTAATCCTAATGTAATTTTTTACAAATTATTCAAAATATTATTCAGTTAATTTTTTTTCAAAGAAAGTTTTGACCTAAGTTTAACTTTATGTTGTGTAAATTTAAGTAGATAAGTACTTAAATCAGGTAGTAATACAAAAAATATCTTTAGATGTTATTTTGTTTACAAAATAAACACAATAAACACCACGGCTGTTAAAAGGTTTAAGATTTAAAAGGTTTAAGATTTGTTTACAAAATAAACACCACGGCTGTTAAAAGGTTTAAGATTTCAATCTATTACCTACGGTGTCATCACTACTCCTGCCGTATCATTTTCTAATTATTGTGAGAAAAACGCTATCTTGAATTCCTCACACTTCAAGGTCATAAAAAAGGATAAAATAAAATTTTTGTCTAGTCCAGACAAAGTAAGTACACAATATTATGATAACAGGTGGATCTATATTATTTTAGATTTACAGAAAATATGGGAAAAGCGTGTAAGAATAAAATATTCTAATCCCATTTTAGAGTAAAAATTTCGATTTCAAATGCATGTTTTTACTGAACCTGTGTGAATATTGTTTGAACAAATCCACATGACGTTATGTTATACAAAATCCAACTTTGTTTGCTCGCAGTACATCAGTACAAGGTCTTTCTTGTTAAGTTACTAATGTGAGAATTGTACCCCACTATTCTAATAACAGGACCTACAAAATTGTAATAAGTAAGTAGGTGTGTTATTTATCGGTCAGTCTAACGTCCTTGTACTAAATGTAGGTAATTAACAAACCAAGTTTGAGTTATGTAAAGGCCCGAAATAAAAATACTATAATATTTTTAATTTCTTACATAAACATTACCTACAGTTCCACGAACGCAGTTCAGATTTTCTCATTAGTAACTATACTTACTTCGCCGGCATAAGATGAACAGAATCCAATGCCAAAAACGAAAAATCTGTAAAGATTTCTATTTGAAAATGTCTGAACCGTGATAGAGTTGTCTATTTAAAGATAACATAGTTTAATCCAACACAAAATTTATTTTTACCATCCCAGTTATATTGATGTATGACATTCTAATAAGGCCAGATATTGTGGTCTTTTCATTATTCTAAAGGTTTCTTGTATGTAAAACCAAACTTGGCTAAAACTAACTGGTTTTTTACTTACGAGTGATAATAATAACTACGGAACTGTGTGTAAGTGTTAAACTTAGCTACTTGGATCTATAGGTAGCTACTCGTACTGCAGGCAATCAGTAAAATTATACCTATATATTACCTATGCAAATTTTCATAATTTGATGTTTGCTTTGTTGACACATTTTTGTAAAAGTTTATGGTATTTTTCGGCAGATTGTTTTAAATTAATATTTTGAGAATTATGTTCAATGCTCTAAAGATTTCAATAACACCAGACCCAATAAAAAATACTTTTTTCGTTTGGTACTAAGTCGAAGCTTAGACGGAATAAACAACAGTTATACGCATTATTAAAGCATACAGAATACATAATTTCCACCATAATATGTATGATAAGTCATCTAAATCACAATGGCCTTTATTTTACAGCGTCAGTTAGGTAGGTAAGCACAAGCTTATTTAGTAAAAGAGAACAGAGCTGACCACTGACAATGGTAAACATGTAACTTCATTGTTACATTGACTAGTTAATCAAAACAAAATCGTAGATACTTATTTAGTCGGATCGTTCATCGACTCAAACGGTCGATTAACATAACAAAAAAGGAATATCAACAGTAGAGGGAATATCAACAGTAATTCCCGGAAGACATCCCGTGCCAACACTTAGGGAATAACAAAAGATTTTTTGGAAAAGAACCAAAGACATGGGTTTTTCAAAAACGAACCTCCATTTTCGTGTCAAATCCATTTCCAGTCGTGTTTATCAAAGTTTTCACTGGTCCTTTTTTCGTTGCACTTCTAAAACTTCACTTTTCACTTATTTTTACAAATAAAAATAATTATTTTTTACGGAACGCGTTGACGGTGCGTCACACGAAAAACGAATGACGCGAGCGCCACGCGATCTGGGGAATGGCGGGGCTAAGTACGGCGGTAGTCAAAATACTCACTTGATTTTGATTATTTCTTTTAAAATATATCTAAAAATACGTGTGATGGTGCAGTACGACGAAGAACGTACTACATGGTTTATTAAATCTCATAGGATGCAGCAACGAAGTATAATACAGGGTTATTTTTTAGTCAGTGCGCAAACTTTGCAGGATGTTTCTACTCGTGATTCTGAACAACTTTTACTATGGGGCCACCTGCGAAATCTAAAAAAAATTTTTGGACGTTCCATACATTTTTGCCGAGTAGGTATGAAATTTTGTATGGAACATCCAAATTTTTTTTTGCGAATTCGCAGGTGGTCCCATAGTAAAAGTTGTTCAGTATCACGAGTAGAAATACCCGGCAAAGTTTGCGCACTGACTAAAAAATAACCCAGTATATTATATTATCTTTCCCGTGGGTAACGTAAGAAGCGACTAAGGTATTGTTGATGTGTATTGCAATTTTTGCAACAGGCTGACAACCTGTTATGGTGATAGTCCTCTGAATGCCTCTCAAACTTTTGTCAGACTTGGTGTGAATGGCCACATTTTTACAGCCGTTTGCGCTATGCCTACCTCGCAAGGGATAATATGCATGATGTATGAATGTAATTTTATACGAATATGGTTTATGTCAAATGGTTTGTCAGGCACCGTCGAGCGCAGCGTTGTGTTGTGTGATGCGCAGCGCCAGTGGATGCGTCTTACTGCGACTGTATTTGTATGAAAATAAGATGGAAAATCGTATTTTTAAACGCATGCGACAGTGCTGCGTAAAAATAACGCAGAAACGGACGTTACATGTGATTCTTGCCTTATTTATACTTACTAGCTGGTGCCCGCGAACTTCGTTTCGCCAAAGAAGTTTTTGAGCCAACAGAAGCTGCACATCATGCTAAACAACTTTTTCAATACAGACATTTTCGTATCTCATAAGGGCGCCACACACCGGGCGCGTATGCGTGACGTGCACGTCATCACGCGCGTAGAGATGACGTTGTATCGTATGGAATTGTATGAGAGGCCTGCCTGCGTATGCGTGCACGTAATCACGCGAGTAGTGCGGTGTGCGGTGCCTCATACAATCCCAGACGATACAACGTCATCTCTATGACACTTTAAAATTTTGCCGACTTCCTGGTGTTACCTCCAGTGCTGATAATGGTTCTCACTAAAAAATGAGCACGTTTATCTTCCACCATACCTAAAATCTAAAAACATCGCTTAATTTTGAGTGATTCATGCACAATTATACCACACAGACAGTTTGAACTCTTCTTCCTTGCCACCTTCCCACTTTGGGTGGTGCTGGCTCTCCTATTTTTTTGGTGCCATAACGTTCTTTCTGGGGTGCTCGAGTCATTTAGGTCTTCTTTTTTGTGAGCCTGGTCATACACACTAACTGACAACATTTTCATAAATAGGTAATGCGATATAGATATTAATTGTTTACTTATTTCATTACCCGCCCATTATTTTTAGGCTTCTGCACCGAAAGTGTACTCTATTACTGACACTTCGCATCACTGTCTGTCTATTATCAGGTTATATCTCATAAACCGTGACAGTAAGACAGTTAAACTTTTAAATTTAAATTACAGATGTTGTATTTCTGTTGCCATTGCGGTTCCCATACAACTAACATGATTTTATGCCATTTTTACACATAATGGTACTCATCTTCGATGTTTGTCTCATAGTTAGTATTTTATGCGTGATTGGTACGATTGGGGCAGGCAGATGATGATGGTGATGACGATGATGATGAAATAACCTGGAGAAACCCCAGACTACCGCCGATGTGTGTTGGTTACCTACTTGTCTTTAAAGGGGAAAGCCCCTCGGGATCGAGTCCCTCCTGTTTCAAACTCTGAGTGCAAGAGTCACACCTTAATATAGGTAGTTGGCTACAGTAGGTACCAACGCAACGCCGGTGTTTCTTTATAATTTTATGTGAAGGAGCAAACCCAGCTTAACCCATGTCGATGGTAGGATGCTTGTTTCTTTCTATTTCTTCTAATTAGTGAAATAATCACTTCTGTTTTTGTTTTCTTATTAAAAAAATGTGTAGGTACCTACTATACTTTTTAAAATTTAGGTAGATACCTGCAAAAAGTGATAGGCCTGCAGAAGCGGCCCATCAAGTTGTACAGTTTTTTTTGTAGCTGTTTCTGCGCTTAGTTCCTACTATAGATGTCGCTGCAGGTTTCTAAGACACGCTATCGAAATGTTCTTTTGAAAACTATTGCAGGGGTACTTGACACCGACCTGATACAGATTTAATCCAGAGCGAAGTAAGGGATTCTAGAGTAGAATTCTGAACGCAGCGAAGGATTCAAAGTACGTCGCCTAAGCCAAAATATATTTTGCGCCCGAGTAATTCACTATACTTTTCATCACCCTCTATGAGAAAATAAAAGGCGCCTCATATTTTATTGGAATGTTATACTTTGACTGACACTTGAACAAATTTTCAAAAAGATTAATCAAAAAGATAAATAAAATTCTATCAATCGTGTATTTTTTGCTGAAAATTACGGACTGTAATTCGCGCTTAGGTATCTTTTTTTTTTAGTACTGTCGGGGCGGCGCGACTATGGGCCGTCGTCCCATACATCCTTTATTTGAACAATACCTATTTGCGTTCCATTTCTGTGGCGCTGACTGAACATCAAGATGTTCTAAATTCAAAGTAGTTTTATTCGAACTTGTTGAGTTCTTTATTTAAAAAGTGCGAATAAAAGAACTTTGCGGCGCGTTCTTTTCGAATAGATAGGATGAAAACAACTTTCCCCAAGGAACATAGTTCAAAATACAGGGTGTTAGGGACGGTGTAACGAAAACTTTGCAGGCATGATCAGACCATCAAACTGAACAACTTTTACTATGGAGCCAATGGTGGGAAACGAAAAAAAATTTCCAACCTCCTATACAAAATTCACGCTCAGCTGACTGAGTTTGTATGGCAGGTCGGATTTTTTTTCGTTTCCCACCATTGGCTGGCTCCATAGTAAAAGTTGTTCAGTATGGTCTAAGCACGCCTGTAAAGTTTTCGTTAAACCGTCCCTGACACCCTGTATAAGGAGTAAAAAATTAACTGCAAATATTTTAAGGAGTGAACCAGCCCATGAAACTGAACAACTTTCCCCAGGGAACATAGGTAGAAATATAAAAAAAAATTTGGACCTTCTATACAAAATGTTCTGGCCGGCCCGGTCAGTTTGTATGGGAGGGCCAAATTATTTTTCTTCGTATTTTGACCTATGTTTCTTAGGAAAAGTTGTTCAGTTTTATGGACTGGTTTACTCGTTAAAATATTTGCAGTTATTTTTTTTTACATACCTACTGTAGGAAAAAATAATTGTAACTCCCATACAAAATGCTCCAGCCCATAGCCGACCGTGTTAAATTTGTAGAGAAGGTCAATTATTTTTTCATTATTCGACCTATCGACTACGGAAATATGAATTAGCGTAAGGGACAAAATGCAATTTTTCAGGAGAGCCAAAAAACGATTCCAATTTTTTAAAATTCTTTATAACTTTTTTGTTTCTAGTCCGATTCAAATGACTTCTAGGGAAAAATTCCTTAGAAATTCGAGTTCTTTTTGCTAAAGCTATCATCATCTGAGATATCCCTGTAGTTTAGAAATTGGCATGTCCCTTACGTTAATTTTTTCTCTTAAAATCACCGAAAATTTTGAAAAATATTAATGTAACGTACACTTCATCATCGACCAGGAGGTAAATTTGCAGTGAAGGACACCGTGTCTATAAGTTTTTATGACTAGTTTGCCCCAAAACTTTATTATAACCAATTATTTTCAAAGGAAATACTCTGAATAATGCGTCTCTGACACGATGTAGTATAACAAACAACATAAACATCATGTTGATTGAAATTCTTAATCAATACTTTAATGTGAGAAATATTAGAATAAAAAGCATTAGAAAACTTTTTGAACGATAAAAAATAACGTCATTAGCAAAAAAACCGAACAGGAACTTTTTATTTAATCTTTGGCAGTAAAAAAAAACTTCAAAATTTAAACTACGTTGAAATTTTTGTTAATCAAACAAAATTATACAAAGTTAATAAAAACAATACAAGGTTTTGACTGTAATAATTAGAATTATTATAACAAATTAAGTACTAGTTGACGCGCAAAATATGAAAGCGAATTTTTTTTTATGACAACGATTGGTGACTACTCTCAAAAACAGCTTATAGACGTGGTCCAGAAGTAAAATTGACCTTTAGTTTCTGGGGAACGTTTCTTACAGAGAAACTTTTCGTCTCTTTTCGCGGAGTGGAGTAACCACGCCTCTGAGGTTTTGCCACTAGTTATTATTATTACCGAGTTGAACAACCATTTCATGACACCAGCCTTAAGCAGCACAGGGGCCACTCTTCCCTGAAGCCTTTGTATTCCTAAGCTGTCTAAGAGCAAGGTGGTGGAAGAGAACAATGGAGTCTCTCACGTCAGATAAAGGTCTGGGTGCATGCAACGCGAGATTTTCATAGAAGTTCTCGTCTACAGCAAGAATCTCTCGACCTGATGTGACGGTTTTACCATTTGAAGAATTTAGATGACTCTTTTTCAGTACCTTGCTGGGATCCGCGATTTGCTCGATCGTGTCATAATATAATGAGTCGAGTATACTATTTTAGCTTCTCATCACACCACTTTCTGTATTGATTTTTAAAGTATTCTAATAATTAAAACTGTGTTTGTAATAAAATAAAACATTTTATCGAACAAAACGACAAATTCTAAAAAACTATATCTTTGTGTTTTGCGCAATATTGTATTGTTATTAACATACTTTTCAATTATAATCCTTAATATTTAAAAATATTAATATCACAATATAAACAGGTTTTTTGTCACCCAAACATAGTGACACTGTATTTAATAAGCAATTTTTCAATAGTTAACGAACACTTCCGATACTTTTCGAGATGTTAGCGGTTTGCCTGTAAGCGGCGTGAAGATTTGTGCGTTTTCTTCTGACAGACAATACTTAATTTGTGTTCATTTTAGTAACGGTCAGAAATTTCAAATAATCTTTGCTTTTGTATGGAACATGAAATAAAGTTCAACAAAACGTGTTGCGCCGACCTCAAGAAATTGGGATAAGGGCAGGAAGATGATGGTGGAATAAAGGGCCTTTCATTAAATGAAAGCAATAAAAATGAGAGAGCATGGTTTCTATGTTACTAACCATTCATTTTGTTGTTTATATTTATTTAATTGACATGACGCATGTCTTTGTACATTTTAATTGAAAAAAATAAGTAAAATTGACTATTTAATTATTTAAATAGCCTTAAAACTTTGAAAAACGATGTCTTTTGCTGCAATTTTACCTTATTTTTGGTCAAGAAATGTACGTTACATTAACATTTTTCAACACATTTTATAATGTCATGTACATTACTTTAACTTCTTTCCTAAATGTTTGTTACTTTGTCCCTTACATTAATTTGTATTTTCTTGGTCGGTGTAAATATCTAAGTGCACACACAGATATCCTGAAGTCACATAAAAAAATATATGAGAGGAATTTGATTTGCGGGCAGTGTAAGATAATAGTGTAATGTTATTTTGGTTTCCTACCTCATTATTAAAGTTTGTTTGCCTGCGTAAGGGCCAATGTTTATTTTGAAATTAATGTAAGATGCATATCGGACATAAAAACTTGTATTTGTAATTAGTGTAAGGAACATCAATTGGCCGATATGATAAAAAATTTAACGTATGGGACATACATCATTTTTTATGTCCTTAACAGTACTTTTTACACCCGATTTTTAAGCTTTTGCTCACTTTTTGTTTAAGGTAAGCGACATTTTTTTCAAGATATCAAAAAGTTATATATACCATTCGATAGAGCTTGAAATTCTGAATCCAATGATATATATAACTCAAAATCGCCAAAATGTCCCTTACGCTAATTCATATTTCCGTAGTCGCTATATTCCTTGGGGAAAGTTGTTCAGTTTCATGGACTGGTTCACCCCTTAAAATAATTTGAGTAGTTTTGTTTTACATCTAATACTTATTCCTCTACCGCACGCAACGCGATATCGATTTACGTGCAAACTTATTTCAAGTATAGTGGCAACCCCCCCTTTTAGGGGTTGATATTTTTTACCCTATAACCTGGTCGGTAACTTTCCCGACATTTTGGTATAATTTGCATCAAAATCGGTTCAGTCGTTTTTGCGTGATGCTTCCTCATACAAACAGATAAACAGACAAACAGAGAAACAGATAAACAGACAAACAGATAAACAGACAAACAGAAAAAAAATCTAAAAATTGCTGAAACGTGTTCTGTTATCAATTTTAAGTATCACCAAACACTTTTTTTTGGAAAATCTTCTATGTACAGACTTTCGACCCTCTACAACTTTATTATATGTAATAGATTATAAGCTTTCTCTCTATAATATATTATGCCTTTGGCACACTTATTTTATGTCTAGACTAGACATTAGATTACAGCATCAAAACTTTTATTAAGTGAATATTATTGGATTTCTGCGAATTCAGTGACGCATTTTTGTTTTATTTTTAGGTCGTGATAATTCAATTTATTTCCAAGAAATTTTACCGACCGCTTTTTGTTTTACCTTCATTCTGAACCTAACTGTGAGACGAAAATCCTGTTCTATTTATAAACGAAAAGTTTATAAAAAAAGTGAATCCAGTCGTTATAAGTATCGTCAAATTGTATTAGAAATTCTATTTCACTTCCATAATATATACTAGCTTTCCGCCCGCGGTTGCACTCGCGGTATTTATCTATTTAGTCTAATAAAAAAGTTTGAAATACATTGCATTTAAAATCCACAATTTTGAAACAGATTGCATCAAAGATCACGAACTGAAGGTTTAGGTCGATTACTCGACAACAGATGGCGCCACTATATCACTAAATTTTCAAGTTGTGGGATTGGAAAAGCCCTTATATCTTTACGCCCTTTACGTTCAAACGGGAACTTTCTTGTTCGAGAGGGGATAAAGGGCTATTGGCCTATTGCACAATATAAGTCCCTTTATCGTACCGAGAATCCTTTTTAAGTTTTATCGGCACGCACATTTTAGCAACTTAGTTTTATTATATACTAGCCTTCCGCCCGCAGTTTCACTCGCGGTATTTATCTGTTTGGTCTAATAAAAATGTTTTAAATACCTACATTGCATTCTTCTTCTTCTTCTTGTCGTGTCAATGGCAAAGGTAGAATTATATTTTATCAGCCCAAAATCCAAATTTAAAATCCAAAATTTCGAGACAGATTGCATCAAAAATCACGAACTGGAAGTGGATTTCGACTACTATTTACAGATGTCGTCACTGCTTTAGGGATTGTAAAAGCCCTTACCTATATCTTTAAAAATACGCCCTTTTAGTTAAAAAGGGAACTTTCTTGATCGAGGGGAGATAAAGGGCTATTGCACAGTATAAGTCCCTTTATCGTACCGGGAATCCTTTTTAAGTTTTATCGGCACGTACATTTTATCAACTAAGTTTTATTATATGTAATGATAATGATAATGATTATTAATATTTCTTGATGGGCGTAAAGCTCACGGCGATGCCTGGTTCGCTGGTCTCGCAAACAAAAGGCAAAAACGACATCTAAACATGCATGCATGTGCCAGTCTCCAATTCCACCTTCATTTGTAGAGCATGCGGAAAGTCATGCCGCTCCCGTATCGGCTTATACAGACATATAAAATCTTGCCTCAAACACTGAATAAATCGTCTGTCACAGACATATGAGGCCAATGATGATGAATGAATGATTAATAGGATTAATATTGTTGATAATTATTATTATGAAATTGGCAGTTATAATTCGGACGATAACTCTCTTTGGTTAGTCTCTTCAGCCATTATACGCTTTATTTAATTTCAACTGTCTGCCTCATGTCTCAAACTGGCTGATTATTGTCTCAGGCTGGTCTCGTTATATCTCAGACTGACTGCGCTGTGTCACAGGATGCCTAGTAGTCACTCAGAATGACTGGCTGGTTCCATCTTTTCTGAAACTGTCGGCATGTTACCTCAGGCTGGCCACGTCGTGTCTCAGACTAACTGCGACGTATCTCAGGCTGGCCGCGTCACGACTCATTCAGACTGACTCAGTGGCAAGTACAGGCCTTGTAGTGGTCACTCAGGCTGGCTACTGTCTCTTGTCTCAGACTGATGGCTTCGTGGCTGTGACAGTCTGCGTGATTTCTCAGGCTGTCCACATCGTATCTCAGACTGGCCGTGTCTAATCTCAGGATAATCACATCGTCTCTCTGGCTCACTGCTTTGTGTCCCAGGCAGCCTATTGATCACTTATTGTCTCAAGCTGGGTCGTCATGTTTCAGGCAGCCTCGTGGTGTCACTGGATAGCTGCGTTGTGTGCCTGATTGGCAGTGGCGTCTTTTATTTCAATTTCAGTTAGTCAAAATTGAAGTTTCAGCTCGTTTTGTCCCTCTGTACTGAAGCAAAATGTCCCGTTGACTGGCACCTCAAATTTCAAAATTGAATTTTGACGATACGTGTTTACTAATTACTTTGAAATAGGATCTTATAACCATAAAACTAAAATAAAAACATTCGCCAGGAAAGGGACCCGAAGAACGGTTTTCAAATATTCACCCATTAAAATCTGTGGCGTTTGTTTTCGTAACAGATGACAGTTTTTGCTCATAAAAGCTCTTGAAGAAAATATTTTTGACTATTGCTTAGGTAAAGCGATTGCAGCAGGGAGGGAGGATTAGAGTATTCCATCTTGATTCAGTTGTAGATACCTATACCTAGTACTCTTTATTTCAAATGCTGCTTTCCAACATGAAAAATTGCATTATAGTAAGAAATAGGTAAAGTACACATTGTTTTTATCAAGGGAATTTCGCCGGCTAACAGCTGATAATTCTGTTAATCAAGTAATGTGTTGTAAAGTATGTCAACAAGCGATAACTGGCTGAGTTGAACTCGTATCAGTAACACAACATAAGTACTGGCGGGCACTCAATACAGAGAGACGGCTCCAAGGAAACGTCACAACGCTCAGACAGACATCTATTTCACGTCGTTTACGCGCGAAATAAAACCTTATCGCTATAGTACATTCGAATAGGTCATATTTGACAGCTGTCAAACCCATACTATGAAACATCTCAACATATAAAAATAGACCTTATGTCATAGCATTAACATGATTTTGACAGCTGTCAAATATGGCCTATTAGAATGACGGTCAGATTTTTCTGTTTTAATATTTTTATACTTCGAGATTTTTGACACTAGCATAGCAACCCTTGCTCTGTAACAAGTGCCAGTCGCGAAAATCCGAAATAGGGCCGAGTGAAGTTTCTCTCTATTTTGTTCCACAAGTCTGTAAATATTTTGCCATTGTAGTGCCATTGACACTCAATATTGTCATTCTATTGTCACTGATTTTCTATACTTACTAAAAACTGTTAGCAGAATACGAAGCGACCAAAATCATCCAACTGACGTGCCATCGAAATGATTTTTTTTTAGCAGATTTCGGCCCCAGAAAGAAAAAGTAGCAAACCTGGGGGTGTAGGTATAAATGATCGTAAGAATGGGCGAGCTGTCCTTCTGTGCATTCTCTATTCTGTGATAAATAACTGGCTAAGTTGAACTCGTATTAGTGGCCATTGTTGGTGATGTGCGATATTTTATTTAAAAATCATTCGAAGCACTGTCGGTCAGTCGAGTGCGATATTTTGAACGTAACGGTCGTGTTAAAGGGCGCAAAATAGGTAAAAGGTTTTGACTATTATGTCATGTAAACGATATTATTATATTCAAATAGAGGACTTTCTTATTGTGTGGGACACCGAGTAGTCCAAAGGTGCAATGAACCACATACTGGGTGTTACAAAACAACCAATAAAGCTGAAAGGAGGCCAAGATACTAATAAAACTGAGCATCTTGAAAACTGAAAAAAGAATTGGACCTCCCATACAAAATCAACTTCATTTGTATGGGAGCTTTATTGGTTGTTTTGTAACACATTAAAAAGGCACTAAGTAAACTGAACATTTCAAATGAGACATTTTTTTTCTTAAGTGCACGTCTTAAAATATTACCTGCTTAATCTTAAAAGTCCTGCATTAAAATGTAAGTAATATAAGTAGTGTTAAGTATGCATGTTCGTTTCATTTGGTGCTGTAAGTATGTATTACTTGTGTTGTGACCAACCGCAAAAGTTTGTTTGTATAGATAGACGACTTTATTAAAGGTAGTAGATAGTTGGTATTTATCCAAGTATCAAAGATAAACTTTTTATATTTCTCTGTTTCAGAACAATTGAGAACAATGAAATTTTTGCTATTGATTCTATGTACACTATCAATCAGCCTATTGGTCAGCGGAAATTATAAACAGGAAACCGTCATCATACAAGTACCTCAAAACACAAAGAATACTATAAATAGAAGGGATTCAAAAAGATCGCAAATTGGAAGTCACAGTCACAGTAGAAGAGAATCAGTAGGTAGACGTTACAAACCCGAATGGAGTGACTTGGACACCCGTCCGATACCAGAGTGGTACGATCGAGCGAAAATCGGCATTTTTCTACATTGGGGTGTCTACAGTGTGCCTAGCTTTGGATCTGAGTGGTTCTGGAGTAATTGGAAGGGTAATAAATTTGAATAAACCTATTAAAGTAGCTAATAAGATATCTTCGTAATTGTTAAAAAAATGGATGAGAATTTTTAGAGACAGGACATTGTAATTCATGATACGAGTATTTATAATCCTATTCATGAAACACTTTTTTTTTTAAATACTTGATTATTGTTTACATACTCTTGGGAGTTCATTGTCAGAACTACAGAGTATTGAAATGTTTCAGGAAATAACAACAAGTATAAAGCATTCATGGCTAAAAATTACCCTCCTGGTTTCACATATCAGCAGTTTGCACCGGAATTCAAAGCAGAATTTTTCAACCCCGACGATTGGGCAGAACTGTTTCAAAAAGCTGGAGCTAAGTAAGATTTTTTCTAAGACTTCTTCTTCTTCGTACTATTCTTTAATATCTTTTGCTTGTGACAATAATACTATCTGTGGTTTCAGATACGTGGTTCTAACATCAAAACATCATGAAGGTTTCACACTGTTTCCTTCAAAACAGTCCTTCAGTTGGAACGCTGTTGACGTTGGGCCACACAGAGATCTTGTAGGAGACTTGGCTACAGCTATTCGAAATAAGAGTTTAGACTTCGGTGTATACCATTCTCTATACGAATGGTATAACCCTTTATACTTAAATGATATGGCAACCAATTTCAACAGTCGCAAATATGTGCAAAATAAACTTAGACCTGATATTGAACAGCTGATAACTCAATACGAGCCCTCAGTCTTTTGGTCAGATGGAGATTGGGATGCATACGATAGCTATTGGAACTCAACGGATATCTTGGCATGGATGTACAATGATAGTCCAGTGAAAGATCGTATCGTAGTGAACGATAGATGGGGTAAAGGCACTTATGGAAAACATGGTGATTTCTACAATTATGAAGATAGATTTAATCCAGGTAACATAATTAGTAAAAAAACAACAATAAAGTAGGTTTCTCTTAAATTTTCTTAACTAGCATTTTAATGCTATACAATGTTTACAGGAAAACTTTTAAAACACAAATGGGAAAATGCGTTTACTGTTGACGCAAAATCATGGGGCTATAGAAGAAATATCCCACTTTCCGATATACTTAGTATAGAAGACATTATAAAAAATGTTGTATCTGCTGTCAGCTGTGGAGGTAAGCACAAGAAAGCAAATTTACCAGCTTTTTTTTATGTAGCCTGTTCGGTGATTACATTACATTATACATAGATTACAAAATTTTAAAATCTTATCTCTTAAAACAAAATACATAGAAAAACATCTAATTTCGCTATACCTATGGCTATACTAAAGCATCAGCATGGTATAGCAAATTGCTTTTATGAAATTTTTGGTTTACATTTAACAGGTACATTTTTGTTTGATTTATTTTTTCTTTTCAGGTAATGCCCTAATAAATGTAGGACCAACTAAAGAAGGAACAATAGCTCCAATATTTCAAGAAAGACTTCTGGCATTAGGTGCATGGCTTGGTATCAACGGAGAAGCAATATATAATACCTCGCCATGGTTGCATCAAAATGATACTGCCAATGGCCAAGTATGGTACACTTGTATCAATAACAAATATGATGGATTAAATCCTACTTCACCTCCAGAAGATAATAAATCAGTTTCAGATGTCAATGCCATTATTTTGAAATGGCCGGAAACGAATATTCTAGTTCTTAAGGATATCACATCTGTTCTACTGAGTGGTAGTTATACTGTGGAAATGCTGGGGCAGGGATCAACGCCCTTGAAAGTGAGTGTTTATAATATATAGCATAGACCAATAATACTATACCAATAGTACTGGTACTAGTATTATTGGTCTATGCTTTGAACGTGTACATTTTTTATTGTTTATCAAAATATTATATGAAATCACGTAATATGCAATTGATTTATAAGTGTCATTTATTGAACAGTAAATCAATAAGATATTTGAAATAATTAAATGAACACACAGAAATAACTGTTGCCACGAAGAAGAAGAAAAAATTAAGATAAAGGAATTTATAAAGTGGTACAGATTTTCCAGGTAAAAAGAAACGTTACTACATCTAAGTTCATCGCCCTCTATCTCTTCATGAAACTTGAGAATTTATAGGAAGTTTCCCATTAGATGATCATTTTGTAAACCATTTTCTAGGGTAACGTTTTTCCTAATGACCAGGTCTTGGGTTTTCGATACTGTATCCTTAAAAAACTTGATTTTCATACATAGGTATGTTTTGTTCCAGGTGGTGATATCGGAAAATAAAACTCATGTTACTCTACCAGATAAGGCATCAGTGAAATCGGAACATGCCTGGGTGCTAAAATTTCATCTTAATTAATTGATGTAAAGTCATGATTATAGCATCAACACCTGTATAATGATATTTTTGATAACATTTGAATCCTCAGTTTTGAAAACCCAAACAGACAATAAATAAACATCGCATATTTCAAATTTCATTAAATTGAGTTATTTTAGAGAAGGGTATTTTTTTTTCAATAGATGTCGCTTTAAGTTTTTTTAAACGTGGTATAGAGGTTTTTTTTTTAAATATATAAATGGTTCCTGTACCCCTACCAGTTACGATTTTATTATATTGTATAGATAGATAGGTAGATAGATATTATAGGTAATATGCTCGTCTAGCTCTGTACAGCTAAGGCGGGAATCACATGTAATGTTGCGTAACGTACGTTAGAACAAAGCTATTTTCCACCTACAGTGTTGCCACAACCGACTTTCCAAAATACACAAATCTGTCGTCAAAAGTGTACATTTGGAGAAAAAGTGATCATGAGCATTTTTTTGTGTTTTGTTCTTGAGAAAACTTACCTGTGGAACCTTCGGCCGTGCTTTACTTCCCTCAGTGTTCACTAGAGTTTACAATTTCACACATGAGAGACCAGAACTAGACACTACACATGGGAGCCGAAAAGTGTACATCAAATGCAATGATATTATATGTAGGTTCATCAAATGTGTAAAATGTACCTACTCGATTGGCAACGCTGATCCCATACAAATACGGTTTATGTTTAACGGTTCGACAGACGCATGCTGCGCTGCATAACTGTCATACAACGCGACGGATGCGTCTTAGGATGCGCCTTATAAGCCGCATATCTATGGGAATAAGACGAAAATTCATATTGTCCTAACGCATGCGTTGAGATACGCTAAAATAGTGCAGAAACAGACGATACATGTGACTCTCGCCTAAGACTACTCTTGCACATTATAAACCATAAGCAGCTTAAACATCTCAACTTGATCCTCCCGGTTCCACATGAAAGCGCTTTCTGCTGGAAATCCCAACGTGTATGTTTTACGTGAGGTGCTGGTGCAGAATATCACTACTATTTCTGTCTATGAATGACATTGGTATATAATACTTATAAGCAAGCTATACTGGGTTATTTTTTAGTCAGTGCGCAAACTTTGCAGGGTGTTTCTACTCGTGATTATGATAAATTTTTAGTATTACTAGACTAAAAAGTAACCCTGTAGGTAGAGTGCGCCTAAAAAGTTAGAACAGTTAAAGCAGTCTGCACGCAACTCTACCAGTAGCAAAACGCCAGTGACAACACTATTGAACCTCTTTAACTTTAGAAGTCGCTATTTATGGAGTTAAAGTTTTCGTTTTGACAGTACGGCGAGGGACAATACGCGCACTCTAGCTTGCTTGAATATTATACTGCAAGGCCACATACGTAAACATATCACGCCTTTATGCCTTGCGGGGTAAGCAGATCGTTAAAGGCCGTAAAATTTGTTTGCTATTGGCACGGTATTTGAGTGCCGTTTCAGATAAATGATTATAGGTATCACTACAATGACAAGTTAGCAGATACTAAGGGATGAATTCAGTGTTTGGGCAGCAGCGTTCCCTGGGAAAACAACAACTTGCATTGCGCTCGCTGTCGTCAGTCGTGGCGAGTGCGTAAAGTCCCCTACATTAAAAAGTCCCGAGCATAGAAAGATGCCCATTTCCTGCAGTGGATGTTATGCCTGATAAAGATTTTTCAACTTTTATATGCAGAAACGGTTATACCAGGGGTTAGAAAAAAAAATAAAGCCGAAAGGAAGTCAAGGTATTCGTGAAACTGAACATCTTTCCCTTGGACATCTTTCCTGATGGAACATGGGTCGAAAAATGAAAAAATTTGGACCTTCCATGCAATACCAGCCGACCGAGTCAATTTGTATAAGAGGTCCAAATTTTTTTTCATATTTCGGCTCATGTTCTATGGGTATAGTAGGAATTTACTACCTACAAAGCTTTCCTGTTATTAAATAAATTGAAATCGCTTGAAAAACAGCTTTTCATTATTTAAGCCAACATCTATAATTCGTTGATTTAAGCAATACCATTTCATCCTAGATTAGTCAAACAAGGGTACAGTAGAATTTAATCCAGGATTAGTTAAACAAAGGTACACTAACAATATGAATTACTTTCTATTCAAAGCTTATTCAATGTCTCTAGGGATATGTTGTGTTGTTCATTTGTACTAGGTATCGGCAGAATATTGAATATTTTTTTTTTCTTCGAGTCGTCCAACGACCCGATGAACACAGAGTTTTCCAACCGCTTAATAGAAGTAGCAGGCCTCTGACATGGTTGTGTAAAGAGTCTTTACAAGTAACCAAAGACAGCAACCGGGACCGACATCTTAAGTTTACCCAAAGCACGGAGCCATCTTTGTTTTCGGAAAATCAGGTGGTTCAGCCTGTCTGTCCTAACCTGGCTGGGAACAAATTCACCGATTTATTATCGGGCTAATATTGTTTACTAGCACAACTTAGCGTCCATAGAAAAAGTTGTAGAGTTTCATGGTCTATTTCATGCCAGCAAAATTTTCGGTACACCACCCGTAGGTATATTAAATTAACTAGGTACAAGGAAAAACAATTATTTTTAATACCTTTAACGAATAACTCAAGTTGCTAATAATAATATTTACAACGAAACTAAACAGTTAGAACATGGTTGGAAACTATTATATTTCTGTGTGAAATGACAATGTCAGTTCATTTCCTTTGGCTATGTAATTTGTACGCAAGCACTTCAAAGTAAAACTCCACAAAGCAAACACAAAGTGTGTCTGTCTGTCCGTCTCGTGACGTCATCAAGGCGCTAAACAAACGGCTCAGTTGTGTTCAGACAGTTCAGATTAGGGAAGGATACTACGACACAGCAAATTTCGATATCCACGGTGTAAAAAACAGCCGTGTGGTAGCCGCTAAGATAACGCCACCCCTAATCCACTCAGGGTGTTTCGTAAAAGGTGGCGTAGAATTTCTGACCTCAGCTGAATTTCTGTCGACTATGGTCAACCGCCTGGTTACAGTGATACCAACTACAATTAAAACTAAAAAGGTTTGACGTCAGGCAGGCGGCCGGTCAAAAACAACATTGCCTAATCTTTTGCAACATGTTTTGTGTTCTAACAAAACATGTTGCTATTTGATTTGTGATAGATAAGGTCAAGAAGATGATGACGGTGTAAAGGACAGTTCTCCAAATAGTGATGTGCATTCAAATCATAAAACTGAACAATTCCCATAAAAATATTTCAACAAACGTCTTTTTCTACCTAGTAAATCTAGTCAGTTGATCTTGATTTTGTATGGGAGGTCGATCTTTGTCGTTTCCGGACTTTTTTCTTATGCGTAGTTCGTCAGTTTCAGGTCTGAATACATCGTTTAAGTATCGGTATTCGGCAAGCTGTCCCTTACACCCCGTATATCGACGCCTAAAAATATCGATATCAAAATATCGAATCAAAAGGCCCATCAAATACATTAAATTGAGCAAAATTATTTTACTGGTAACACTTTTGTTATTTCTACTTTTGGTGTTCAAAACACAAAAGGCTCGTTAGCTACGTTACTTGTCACAGAATGCTGTAAACTCGAAGCATATCGATGTCGATGGTTAAATTTTGCATCCCTAGTTTAGCCAGTTCAGATGTTATTATTCTATCAGCAGCACATCAACCTCCCCATCTAGAAGATCAACTTAAATTGGTTATAAATACAGTTTCTAAAATAACCAGTATAATTTGACCCTTAAAATGGTTATGGGTCATTTCTTTCCTGTAGGTGTCTTAAGAAGCGACAAAGAGACTTGAGGGTTACATCGACCCCTCTGGCCTCAATTGGCGTAAATGACATTTTTGGCGAAAATGAGTTAAAAATGCAGTTTTGTTCAGTTTTTTTTTTCTATCAATCTGTGTATTTAAAATTTCGATATCTCCAAAAAAAAGTCTTTTACTACCACGTTTTTTTCGACTCAATTTTAAAAATATTTTAAAATTTTACCGTAAAAGACATTTCATTTACACAAAGTTTGATCATGTGTCGTAAAAAACAAACTGCTTGTTAAAAAAGGGCGTAAAATACATTGGCGCCCATCAATAATAAAATATGTCATTTACGACCCAAAAAATTGTAACAAAAATTCAAAAATGTTAGTCGTAAATGCCGAATATAGGATTATCCGGAGAATCCATCGTAGAAGACAGGGCGTAAAACGCAATTGTAACCTAAAGATTACGAAACGTTGTCGTTTACAACCCAATGAAACCTAAATCATAATCCATAAATGTGGTCCTGAAGGCAAAAAACTGTTTTTCTGCGTGATATTATAATTTAATGTGTGCATTTCACAATACATCGTCTTCAGGTTTTCATTGCTTGTTACAAAATGCAACACTAATTTCATAGTGTGTCTCATAGTTTAAAGCTGTAAAAGATCTTTTTTATAATCATGGCATCTGGGAAGTTGTAAAGGACAATTATTATTCATAAATACAAGTTTTTGTGCTGTATGGAAGTCTCAAAAGTATTATTCAGCTAAATAAAAGCATATGGACCACTTTGGGCTCAATTGGCGTAAATGAAATAAAGCACTTTCTACAGAAAAAGATTTTTTTTAAAATGTTTATTGAGATATCTTTTTCGTCTTTTTAGCTACAATATTGCTTCTTTTATCAAAATACTTGCCCGAAATTGCTTCAAAACCACATTAGGTTTGCACGGGAGTAGAATGCAGATTTAAGAAGTTAGCATGCATATACGCCCTAAAAAATTGTTATTGAATGTCATTTACTACCCAAAAAATTTGTGAAAATTTACTGTTTATAAATAATTAGGTTGTAAATGACAATAAAACAACTAAACAGACGATAAAATTAGTAGTAAAAGCCTATTTAGTTGAACTGAAACGTCTTTTTTATTCTAGGTTAAGATAGCTGTGTTTTATTTATGTGCGCTTTTAATAATTTGCCTGCTGATTTGCCATCTAAATTGTACTAGTAAATTATTTTTTGTTTGGTGTTCATTAAATAAAAGGTGAACAATGCAATGTGTATTGTGTGTCAAATGAAAGTATTTTGTAATTTTTGAATCAAATATTTTATAATCAAAATGTAGGTGTCCATTTTTCATGCCATTAGCATTAAATAAATAGGTAGGTACATGCTAATGCCTATATACAACAAGAAAATAACCTGCTAAAACCTTCCTTAATCATTTATTTTAATAATCACGTAACGGGTACGTGGATGTCTCATTTTCATAACATGAGTGAGTACTTATCTTTAGGACTAATTACCTAATCTACCTATTATACCTTAAATTATAAAGAACTAAAGAAAAAGAAAAGATATCGAAGCAAATAATAAAATCGCGGATTTAATTATTTTTATGTAATTGAATTAGCCTCAAGTACCTACAGAGCGTCATTTTCGTCACATTCCAATAATAAAATTAAGACTTAAGCTTTTTTGGATGTTGTAAATATTCAGTATGATGATGTCTAGGTATAGCTTGATTGTCACGAAGGTACTTCAATTTCTGAATTTTGCAACTGCTACTGAAATGAGTTTTACATCCCTTTTTCTTCCATTACATTTCCATTGTTGTTTTTGGACCATCTAGTTTCATGGAGGATTTAATTTGTGCAGCCTCTAATTTATTTAATTCGAAAGTTGTCACTAGGTTTTCCTTGGTTTTCATATTTTTAGCAGTATCAGTCGAAAACGTTTTGTTGGTAATTTCATCAAAATTGGAAAATTCTGTATATTCTATGACCTCCAGTGGGTATGGTCGAGGATTTTTTCGCGATGACTCAAAATATATCGGCCACTGCGAATGAGCCCAAACAGTTAGTTCTCTAATGTAGAGAATATACATTTTGTGATAATTTGAGTTAAAAAGATGAAAACGAAAGAAATCCAAAAAGCATCTTTCGAAATAAATTAATTTGATACTGCAACAATTTAATTGTTGCAGTATCAAATTTATTATTACTACGTGATTACTCCATGAATCCAGATGCTTTAGAAACAATAATGGAAATGCATATTGAGCACAAAGTTAAAAGGAAAGGAAAAGGGAAGAGAAAAAGGAAGAAAATAAGAGAATTAAAACAGTCCCGTCTGTACTAAAACAGATTACCTACTGATTTCAGTTGCAAATTTCAAGGACTTGAAGCGCCTAGAAGGTAATCAAACTATACCTAGATGTTATTAATGATTATATTTACAACAACCAAATGAAGCTCAAGTTGTGGATGTATTATTGGAAAGTGACAAAGATGACGAAAGTGATCAGTTCAAGTATTTGAGGTTCAATTTATTGGATGATTCAATAATTATATTATATATTTTCATTCATGATTTCATTATTTGATTCGAGATCTTTTCTTTTACTTTTGTTCTTTATCATTTAAGGTAAAGGTAGATTAGACAATTAGTACCTAATAAGATTAGTACCGTTGATACGAAAAAAGAAGAAGTACTCACTCATGTTATGAAAATGAGACATCTACGTACCCGTTATGTAATTATTTAAATAAACATTTTTAGAAGATTGTAGTAGGTTATTTTCTTGTTGTATGCAGGCATTGCCTATGTATCTACCTATCTGATTAATGCTCATGGTCTGAAAAAAGGACACCTACATTTTAAATGAATCATAAAATAACAAAACAGTTATATTTGACACACAATACACAATGAATTATTAACCTTTTATTTAAAAACACCTAAACTTATAACTATTTATACGAAAAATTATTTTAGGCTAATCGGCAAGCAAATTATGAAAGATCTACATAAATAACACACAGCTATCTTAACTTAGAATAAAAATAGAGACGTTAAAGTTCAACTGAATAGGCTTTTACGACTCAATTTATTGTCGGTTTGGTTGTTTTCTTGTCTTTTACTACCTATTTATTTATAAACAGTAAATTTTCGCTCATTTTTTGGGTAGTAAATGACATTCAATAACAATTTTTTAGGGCGTAAATGCATGCTAACTTCTTAAACCTGCATTCTACTCCTGTGCCAACGTAACAAGGTTTTGAAGCAACTTTGGGCAAGTAATTTGATAAAAGAAGCATTATTATAGCTAAAAAGGCAAAAAAGATATCTCAATTTATATTTTTATTTTTTCGTTTTTTGGCTCTCCTGTAAAAAGTGCTTCATGTCATTTACGCCAATTGAGGCCAGAAGGGTCGACATGTGTATTGCAATTTTAGGTGACAGGCTGACAACCTGTCACTATAGTGATACACGACAATGGCTAAACGGCCCTCAAATATTTGTCAGACGTGGCGATATTGACCGTATTGATAAAGGCCTGTTTTATGTATGTAGTAGGTATGTATGTAAAATGGTTAAGTTGACGTGCTTCTGATAGTTCAAGATAGAAATCGACTAGAGTATTGTTAGTATACGGTTTCGAGAACCGCAAGTATTATAAACTATTTGACTAGACTAAATACTCATCACGTTGTGTTGTGTTGGAGTTAATATATTGCTGGTAATTGGGTATTTGTGTTAGTGGTATATACAGGGTGGACCATAAAGTGACGTCAATAAAAATAAATTAGATTCCTTACATCTTGGGGTATTGGAAAATACCCCATGTATGTTCCGCGATTATTTTTAGTTTTCGAGTTACCTATTTAACTTTTAAAGTTGTATGGGAAAAACTCGAATGGCAGAAACTTTTTCTTTTTTTGTATGCTAAAAAGTACAAATCATAAAGATTGTGCTAGGAAATCAACCGCGCGAGAAGCCCTTATACGGAAATGAAAAAAAGAAAGGAAAAATTACTACCAGTCGAGATTTTCCCATACAACTTTAAAAGTTGAATAACTCGGAAACTAAAAATAATCGTGGAACATACATACACGGGATGTTTTCGAATACCCCAAGATGTGAGGAATCTAATTTCTTTTTATTGACGTCACTGCATGGTCCAGCCTGTATAAGCGGCTATTGGTTTCTCCTACTCATCTTCCTGCCCTTATCCCAAATACTTGGGGTCGGCGCAACACGTTTCGTTGAACACAAAATGGTGTTGCAAAAGTATTTGGCTGAATTTTATGACCGGCCGCCTACCAGACGTCAACCCTCCTTGGGAATGGTGTCTCCCACTGTTTTCTGTTTTTCCAACGTTTTGCTATAAATTATCAAGCCAACTATTTACCTACTAATAGCTCCGAAGATTAATAGCAGATACCATGCGAATAGAATCACCCCTCGTTTTCCTAATATTAAATCACCTACCTGTAAAATTGCCGAATGGTATAGAAATAGTTGTAATACCTACATTTTTGAAAATTAGTTTGATACGGCTTACACCTATTAAGTTTTCATGTTTCTCTTGCTCACGTTTTGTAAGAGTTTAGTATGATTATGGTAGGCCCAGCCAGCCCTTTTTAATAAAGGTGTTTATTTCTTGCGCTCTCAGAAATAATAAGGCAGAATTATAATTATATCCTAAACCTATCCAATTTCAAGATACACACTGATGACTGATGGGAAAATGTTGAACCATTTGTAAAGTTCATTTTTGTTTCATTATGTTATCATTAAATGAAGAGAAATAAAATATTATGTCCAAATTATGTCGTATTTTATTCATTTAAATACCTACACTGAACGTTTCACATCTGTACTGAACCGAATGCCTACATAGGTACATAACTCCCACATTATTTAATTGGGCGCCCACACAAAATAAACGAAACCACAAAAAGGAGAAAAATTTACTTATTCAGTGAGAACCCGCCAACAGCCTACTGGGATATAATGAAATGTATTCGCTTTTGGATCTCTTTATCTCACCGTTAAATGATTTATATAGCGTTGTGAGCAACACGCCGCATTCAGATGCAAATTATCCGGTAGACGGCGCTGGTGTCGAGGCGGAGGCTGCACAGTGAAAAAGCCTACAAGATTTGAAAAGAATTTGTAATAGTATTTTTTTGAGACGGATTACCTATTTATTACCAAGGAGGCGCTGGCGTACTTGCGGTGGACTTTTTGAGAAACCCTCATTAAATCGTATAAAAAGTGTTTTTGGTTATAGCTGTATTTCTACTAATTTAGAAACTATATTTTTTTGTGATTTAATAATAATTATTTTCAAAAAGTATCCCAAGACGTGGACCAGCCAAAACCGACCTACCTGTTCCTTGGAAAAAGTTGTTTAGTTTGTGGGCTGGTGACTATTACTTACAACAGTTTGTCTGTTATGTTATGAATGAATGATCATCGTCGACAGCATTGAACATTTCTTCTTTCTTGTCAGTAGAGCAACCGCCATTCATTGAACACACCTGTTGCTTAATCACAAGCAAAGAGAAAGCGACTTCACACCCGAAAAAACTGTTAACCTCACCTTTCTCAATAGCGAAAAAACTCGACCAATCCGACTTTCCTAAAAGCTGCGAATGTCTGCTAAGATTTTACCGAGCTCCTTTTTTGTACACCGTCCTTAAGGTTTCAGCTTCGACCGCCCTGTATTTTTTCTACAAAGACTGGAATAAATTACCGTGTCCCTTTTGTTTTTGTACCAAAGGTGGAAAAAGGAATTCGTTTACGAAACCGATTTCCTTCAAACACAGTTCCGGATTTGTTACAGGAAACTCGCTCTTAATTCAAAGAAGTTAGGCAGGAGATCGGTTTGCGTTGGTATAAAAGAAATATCAAATAAAGATAAAAGATATTGGGAACTAGGAAAAAGGTGTGAACTGTGAATGGATAGGTAACTTCTGCTAGCAACGTGAGGGCACGTACCTACCCAATACTTCCTCTCAGAGTCAACGACAATCCTTTTGAGAAATATAGTGCACTAAATTGTGGTCGAAATAAAAATTTCAAATAAAAATCTTTGCTACTTTGTTTCTAGTTAGTTTGGTACGGACATTGTAGGCTGATCCACCTGATTTATCTTATCATAAAAAAATATGGTTCCGTGCTTCGGAATGCATCGCAATCTATCTGCTCTACGTTATTTAGAGGGTGGTCGTTAAAGTAACCGTTTTAGAGGCCTATTAGTAGAAGCGGCAGATTAAAACTCTTAGCATCAAAACGTGCGTAGGATAGGCCGTACGTCGAATTTACACGTTTTATTTGAATTAAATTAGCTCTAACCTACAACCGGAAATGAAGGTCCTTTCCTGGGGTAGTCATAAGCGACCCGTTCAACCCACACCTGTAATTAACTAAAGATGACCTCACCTCTCCAATCTCCGAACATAGTACTTCCTAATTAGTTCTATATATACCTTACATACACGCACGAACATAGTACCTACAAGGTTGTAAAATATTACCTCTAGAGACGTAGTAGGTATTATACATTTTCACAATATCGTGTTAGTTAATTTGTCTTCACAAAGATACTAAGGAAGGTACCGTCAAGTACCGTATTACAGGTAGGTACAGTTATTATTTAAAAAGTAATATCACATTACAAAAAATGCGGCTATAATACGGCGGATTTGAATTTACAACGGGTGATACACGCACAATTAGCATGAATCTTCGGCATGCTTGAAAATTCAAAAATGGAACTACATAGCATGTGACCTACTATTTCCTAGGCACTATTTGTATTTTGTCTACATCAGAATGTTGAAAAACTTCACTTGTTTTTATAAAATCTGGCTGGTGCGCATGTCACATATACCTGGAACTTGTATTCTGTTTCACTCCTCTACGTGCCTCTACCAACAGAGCTACCGCAGTCCCAAACATCGTTACAAAATTAAGTAAAAGATAGACAGCTAACAATACTTATAAAAATATCTTAACTTGACAATGGATAGTATTTGTTAACCTACCTACCTATTGACAACAATTTACGAGACCCCATTAAAATGCTGCGGCCTGTTAAATTGTTTAACTTGTTACCTAGAATTTGGCACTATTTAATTCATGGATTGTTTTAACGGACGCAACTAAAATAAATTTAACTTTCAGTGATGTTTTACTGGTAACGGATAAAATTAAATGTTAATCAACAACGATATTATTGAAAAGTAGATTAAATTAATCACATTCGAAATTAATGTCGTTGTTTTTAAAATGAACATGTCCAACTAATTGAATCAAAGTGTTATAATATAGGGTATCAATGAATTTCAATTCGAGTCACAGCTAAAAGAAAGTTTGAATATCGTTAGAAACCATATTAAGAAAAAAATGTGTTGTATTTTCATGTTTTTTTGTCGTGTGGAGGGCACCAACATAGCGTTCTTTTGATCTTTTAAATCTTGAGCTCTCTCTTCGTTTGGGACACCAACTCGTGCAACGACCCGATGAACTCTGATGTCAGAGCTTTACAACCGCCTACGATAATTAGTAGCAGCTCTCACATGGCTGTGTAAGGATCGCCGTGTAAGAAATCATAGACAAAAACCATGACCGATGTCTTAACGTAGCCCTCCGAACAGAACCATCCATATTTTGGGACAATCAGGTGGTTCGTCCTGCAATGTTTTAACCAGTTTAATTCGCAAAGTAATAAATATCGACATTCTGAGTGACCAACCGAGAATTTTTTGAAAATAGACCAGGTTATTACAAAAAAAGTTTCGAAAATGGCGGTTCATACAAATTTGACTATTGACATTTTCGTATTTATAATTTTTTCGTACAAGCAGTTTGTATGTTGGGTGCTAAAAACACATTATCACGGAATTGGAAATATTGTATGTATAGGTTTCTTAACCAATAGGTACTCAATCTACCTCTTAGATTTAGCACACATCAAAACGAATATCCTGCAATATACACGTATATTTGTAATGTACCTATGTTTATAAAACAGGATCCATACGTTCGTTCGTTAGTCCGTAACATAACACCCGGGGCACCAATTTATCTGTCTAACGTAATTACGTACGGAAACGAGACCCTATTTATTTTCTACTAGTTACATTAGCCCCCGTGTGAGGAAATTGCGAAAAGATGTTGAGATTTTATTTATAACGCGACATAGGGGAAAATCGTATAGGTAAATATTAGAAAGACATCAAGAGTGCTAGGTAACTGGTGTAGAGATAATAACAACTAATGTTTCAATTTGCACCGCAATATATTGCGATTGTGACAGTCACAATCACAACAAAAAAAACGTAGTTAACGTTTTTACGACCTTTTACGCTCTGCTTACCCCGCATGGGATATAGGCGATATGTACAGTAGCAATTTGATGCGCCGTGTGTCCTGCTAGATCATTGCTGGGTGGGTACCGATTTGGTTTGGTTTTTGTATAGGATTTCGTCAACTGCTTTCGGCACAGAAAAATTGCTCTACCAATGTTCCTCTCTGTTTTGAAATTGCCAATTGGGCGGTATGAGATTATGGAAACTTAGATGACATGTGATGTGAGGTATCTAAGTGGTTTTTAAAACTTCCAAAAATTTTCCGTACAGCAGCTTACAAACCTGCTATTTATGGGTGTGTCGGACACGTTTTTGGCCGTTTTTTTTATTACAGCAACATAAACTCAACCCATGAGCATTACACGACTTTTTCCAACAGCATACGGCCATGGCATAACTTTCAGCAACTCCCAAGGAAAGACAAAGATACAATCAGCACTAAAAGAAAACTTCGGCCGCTGATAACGAAACTCAATCTTGGTGAAGTTTCAACATTTGTCGCGGGTAAAATGGGGATAGTGGACTAAGCGGCAGCGCCAAGCAAGCCTATATTCTTAGGTCCTTTTTAAAATTATTAAAATTAAAGAATAACCAGTTTAACCCTTCCACTCGTGTCAGATTTCGCGCACCCCCATTTGTTTGGCAATTTTAGGACAAATCTGTCCTTATACGAGCGGGAGGGTTATACATATTTTAAGAACCTAAGAAACACATTATGGACAAAGGAATAGGTAGAAGTAATAGGAATTTTCAGAAAATTTATTGTCTTTTGGTATAATTAGCACTAGAGTTCATTGGAAAATCATCATCATCTTCCTGCCCTTATCCCTTACTTGGGGTCGGCGCAACATGTTTTGTTTGAACACATAATCATGTTACAACAATAGGATTTGGCATAGGTAATTTTACGACCGGCCGCTTGCCTGATGTCAACCCTCTTTGGGAATGCTATCGTAGGTGGTACCTTTGGAATATACATTTAATTAAATATTTTTGGATCGCTTATAATATAACATAAACAATGGTCCGCGCGCGTCGACCGATAGCGTCCAAGATAGAGCTCCCGGGCTGGGATCCACTCAGTTATCGAGAGATCATAGCTTGTCGATTTTCAGCCTAACAGTACCTACAAGAATATCTTTTGGGATTTTATTTGGTCACTAGCTCCTAGTTTACTAGTAAAATCGGGATAGGCTTCGGAGTTCAGAGTTTTGTCTACAACTAGCTGCGGTTTACGACACGTGACCTCACTAAACTATTGCTTAGTTAGAAACTGACGTGCTGGTTTTGTGGTTATAGTACATGAATTGACGGCATGTAAAGTTAGTTTTGAGCTCAAGTTAGGTATCTACCTATTACGATCATGGTTTAAATCAGTCAAAATCTGGGTCTACAATGGTGGTACCGCTAGTTAGCTATTTAATCTGGTATAATCTTACTCAGCTTTTTGTTGACGGCAGTCGTTACACGAGTAAGTCCGAGGCCTGCTACTTATAGTAGGTGGTTAAAAAACTCTTAGACTGGGGCTCATCGATTTGTTAAACGACTCTGTTTCCCACTCGAAAAGAAGAAGCTTTCTATTTGCCATTGTGTCATACTTAATCTACGTTAAAACACATGTCACACACTATACATAAACGTTTGTTCTTGAATAACAAGCTAAGATGCACTGAGAAAAATCGTGGCCTAATAAGTTACCAACTTGCTTATTAGGAAAAAATATATTTGAGTCATATAAGAAAATTTTAAGAGCAACAATTGATAGTTCTATATTACAAATAAGCTTAAATGTTAGAACGTCTTATTAATATATTATATTAATTCTAATAAGCTTACTTCGTTAACTTCAGAACGTAGCCTATTTTAATCATAACTTATTAATATGTATCAAGTTGCTTAAATGTTAGTAAAAATTATAATTATTTGATCTAAACCTGACTTTTATGCATATTATTAGCAACATTTTTGTTTCAATAATCAGACAGTCATTATTAGTACAAAGTTTTTAGTTTATTCGATTACTGTACTTCATTTAAACGAACGCGCCCTTTAGTGATTGAGATGATCGATTTGACAGTTCAAACAATTTGTTGTGTGCACGCACCAAGCGCATCAGATCATGTTAAAATACGTTTTAGTTTGTTTTCGGCCGGCACCCAGCGTTTACGTTATTTTGTGTGCGAGTGAAAAGTGATTCTCGTATTCATATTGTGTTGTGATTCAAAAGTGCATAATATAATAATATACGTACTGCAGTTTGCCTTCCAAATGGATGAGATATTGAGCTTCTACGAGCCTGGGGACTCCCAGAGCTAGCACCATTTTCATAAGTAAGTACTCAGTACCTACCTAGCTGCCTATAATTACAAAGCCTTTAAGGACCTATTCAAGAGTAGGAGTCCCGGAATACGGCATCCCTCCCGCCATCCCGGAATGCCGTACGGCAGCCCCCCTAGGTGCACTCCCACTCTGACTCAAGCCTGTCTCCAGAGTAAGGGTGCGTCTCCACTAAAGTGGAGCTGAGCTGAGCTAAGCTGAGCGGGGCATAAATTTACAAATCATCATGTTCCAGTAACGTGGGCCGCAGATATCAGGTTTCATGATTGCTCAGTTCATGCCCCGCTCAGCTCAGCTTCAGTAGAGACGCACCTTTACTCTGGTGACAGGCTTGGGTCGGCGAAGTAAGGTAGATTGCGGCAAGGTGAGGTAGCATGGAGTAAGATGATGCAAGGTGGGTAGGGTGAGGTAAGGTAGGGCTGGGTGGGGTAGCGTGACTAAGGGAGTAGAGTGGGGCAAAGAAGGATGGAGCAATGTTTTGCAGGTTTGATATGCTGGGTATGTAGGGTGGGCAAGGCAGGGTAGAGTGGGGCAAGTAAGGATAGGGTGGGGCAGTGTATGTAGGGTGGGGTAAGGTGGGGCTGGTTGCGGCAGCGTGAGCCAGGAAGAAGTAGAGTGGGGACCTATAGGGTAAGATGGATTAGAGTGGGGAGTTTTGATAGCGTGGGCACGCTGTGTGTGTCGGGGCAACTAGGGTTGGGTGGGGCTAGGTTTGGCAGGGTGGGGTAAGGTAGTGCAAGGTCGAACAAGGTGGGAAAGGGTGGGGTAAGGTGTGATAAATGACACATAGTACGCACCTACTTATTAAACTTCTATGAATGTTGTATTGCAGGATATACCCATGCTTATTGACGACTTTCTCCAGTCAAATGGAAGCGGAGCGTCAAGTGGAAGTGGAATGTCAAGCGGTACCTGCGTTCACAAAACCAGCGAACGTCACCAATCTCTTCTTTAATAAGTGATGTCGAAAATAACGTAAGCACATCTACATGTTTTTTATCTAATTACGCATTGCAAACCAAAGTATGAAGCTGCTTTTAATGATGGAGATCTACTGTGAAGTTTTTAAGTAATGTGATTTTGCAACAATTTTTTTGTGTTACAGGATCTTTTGAAATACTGCAAAACAATGTAGAAACAACGGGTTTATTGCGATATAAAAGCAAATCTTTAGAAATTGAAAACGAAAGAAACCCTTTGGCTGCAACAATTTCTTCAAAATTGATTGGAACGTTTAGTAAAAAAGGCGATGAAAGACGATGGTTTCTTGGCACAAATCATTGATTTGGCAAAAGGTTAGTATAACAAACATTCAGACATACTTATTTTATTTCTTTGACCATCGATTGTACCCAAAATAAGCTCCGGAACTATTTACAATTTATACAATTCACAATAGGTTTACTCATTCTAAGAAAAAACCAACAATAAACCTACACAAATGAGACTACATATTACGATTTATAACACTCATTTTTAATTCGAACTATACTTATACTAAAAGCATTTTGCAGAATTCTTCTAATTTAGTGTACCTACTAATTTAATTTGTAATTTTAGATACAAACGAAGAAAACAGGAACGAAGGAAGTTGCCTGAGCTTATTAGTCCCAGTATGGTGGCATTGCCCGGCCAGTCAACCTCCAAAGTCCAAGAAACGCAAGGACAAAAGGTGGAAGCCTACAAAAGCAGAATGCAGGGAAGCATTCATCCATATTGTACACGATGATGAGTAGGTATACATACACCATATCCCCGGTGAGTTTGGGGCAAGGTTGAGCAGGTGGGGCAAGATGTGGCATGGTAAGATTTTGCCCCACCTCTGCCAGAACATGCCCCATCCCGCCCGATCTGGCTCACCCTCTGGGACAAGGTGTAACAGTATAGGGCAAGTTCTGGCAGAGAGTGGAGCAAAATCTAACCATGCCACACCTTACCCACCCTGTCCCATCTTGCCCCATCCTCACCGGGGACACACTGAAGTAGGTATGTTTAAAATCAAGTTGTAAGATGAAACGTGACTAGTGTATGTAATTTTCTATGGTACCAATGTTTCATAAATATGAGTAGAATCACTCTGCAAAATTTGCGCACTGGTTAACATTGTATATTTTTGTTACTTTATTTTATAAGTAAACATGTTTAAAAAGACCTAAATTGTTTGGTGGTTGTTGGAGGCGAGAAAATGAACATCTCGCACTAGCCAAAACTGGTATTTGAATTAAATACTATTCAGCCTTACTTAGGTATATTATAAATGAAAGAAAGTTATAAATGTAGCAGCAACGCATTGCAATACGTTTTGTGATTTTAAGCGGTGTAGATTAACCTAGCTCGGCAATACTGTGTGATATGATTGGATAGAACTGAATCCACCTAAGAATTAGACATACTATAAGTATTGATCTGTACTGAGCATTGACTGATTGTTTTATTTTTCCCTTTTGATTCATACTAAAATAATAAACAATGCTTACAATGAATAAATTTATGTGTTTTTAGTAAAAAAGTTCTACTAGACTACGGACGATTTTGCAGGGACACTGCGCGCTTTTCATAATAATCGTGATCGCGAAAAGTGCGCGCTGTGTCCTCGCAAAACGTCCGTATAGTCTGCGGCGGCCCTAATTCTCATATGGTATTTCTGGCAACCCTGTAAACTTTTACCCAATAAACAGGTACATAATTGAATATAATATGATTTTGGTAGTTTCAAATAAGAACACTTGATTACACTAAAACAGATTTAATTTATTTTAAATATTTGGAATAATAACACTGAAAACACTACACATTAAACTCAAACACTATACTTGTTAGATCAAAACAAATATAATAATTAAGATCGATCATGTATCTGTCAGGTTTAACAATGTTTTACGTTCAATTCTTATTACAAAACTAATTAAATATATCACATTACTTGTTTAAACTATACATAACTTAGTAGAAGTTAATGAAGTACAATATTACAAGCGATTACGCATTTTTTAGCTGTAATAAAGCTAAACATGAGATTAAACTAATAACTTGTTATCCTATACAATTTTTAATTGTACAGTCAATTTAGTATTTACTAGGTCCAATTAAGTTAAACATTTGATACCACAAACCCAATAAGATCTAACAAGTCACTCGCTTACACCGTACATTACTTCACATATGCAATTAAGTTACCAAATAAAAGTCATCACACAAATTGTTTAATATTATCAAGTCTTAACAACATGCATAAAGGGTAGTTGATAACATTCACAACCAGGCATGGTAAAGCCTACAATTTACTTATTTTAATGTAGTACTTTACTAGGACAGTTTTCGTAAATAAGAAGGCTTGATTGCTGGAATCAAAAAACTTCTTTTGCTCGTATATAAACATTTTACTTGTTCGCTGCAAGCATTTTCTTAATGAATTCAAACGTTTTTTTTTCTCAGTGATATTTTTTTTTTGATATCATGTTTCCTTTTAACGAATTGTCGTGTATCGTGTGCCTTATTCTTTGGTCTAATTGGTAGTAAAAACAGGTAACCAGAGACAAAATTAGCAAATAAAGCTGTATGTGGTTGGGAAAGACTAATTCTTGCTATTTTGGTAGACTTACGTTTTCTTGTTTATGTAAGCATGTTCATAAATGGAATAAAGTTGGATGCCTGGGTAAAACCAGCCCTAAAATAGTCGTTTCATTTCAACCCCCTTGTTTTCATTTTTTTGTAGTTAAATATATTTTATTGGCACTACATCAAATTGGAACAAAATAATAACAATTTCGCCTATATTTATAGGTACGGCTAGAAACACACGTACCTTCCTAACATTCGTTTGTGTGTTATTTTGCGCAGCGTTGTCGCGTGCGTTAGAAAAATGCGATATTCCACCCTTTTTTCATATGTGTTGTCAAACGGTTTGCAGTTGCATCTGTATAACGATTTCGAACAAGAACCAGATCCGTAAAAATACCGGAAAATAATGCGGTGCGTGTGACTAAAACCGCCTTAATAAGTTTACGGAAAAAATACTTTTCGATTTGCCCATTCAGCTCAAGCCATTTCGATACCGAGACTAACAAACTCGTTTTAAATTTAAATGAAAGTTCTGTAACGGTTTTCTGGGTAAAGCTAGTTGGGTTGGAAACTAAAATTCTACGTCCAGATATCTACCTCGTTGGTTCGGCCATCCGTGGTCAGAAAACATGTATTTTGTTTAGTTATTTGATTGGGATCGAGTTTTAGAGCGTAGGTTTTAGAATGTAGGTTGTAATAGTTATTTCCTAGTTTTTGTATCAGTAGAAAACATGCTCTACTAACCAGTATAGCAGTTATTTGGAATTCACATTGTATTGATGGTATTCAAATATATTTCTATAATATCTACCCTGTGGTTATGTAGTTACAGTTACCTGCAAAGGCGAAAATAATAATAATTATGCTCGACTGCGCATGATGAAATATTTTTTCATTAGACCGTCTTGAATTTATACCCTTTATCAATAATGAAGTTTTTCACGCTCAAAATAACTAAAATATGTATGCATGTCAGCCAAGTAGGTGATTTGCCAACTTGATAATGACAACCTACACGACACGGGAAATAAGACACGACTGAATTTTAGGTTGTATCAATCACAGCATTTGTCATTGTCGATCGTGTTCCACTTGACATGCCGTGTTGTAATGGATTGTAGACTACAATTTGTAGTTCATTAATTAAAAAGGCCACTGCAACTTGTAGCAAGAATGAAAACAATTTTACCATGTAATTTCAGCAATTATAACCGTTATTGTGGCCGAAATGAGTTCGGGCGACGTCGAACACTCGGCGATCGATCGCATCAAGTGTCGGTTTACATGCACTTGTCGTTGCCTGTTGACAGCGGTAGAGTTGCACTCACATTCAAATTAATAAAATAAATTAATAGTTTAAAAACACTAAAAAACACGCTTTTATAGCTAAAGCAGAAAATATTTTTTGTAAACTTTGCTGAGAAATCATGTGAAGTTCTTCCAGCGCCCCAGGCTTTTATGATCAAATATTATAATTTAAACACTTACACTTCAGCCCAGAAATAGACACTACTTGAACGATCCGTGCATTGCATGGCTTTTACGTGCACCTATAAACACGACTATGATACGATAATCCATCATGAAGTTCCAGTTCGTATCTTCCGCTTCCATCATCAGATCAGGTCAACAGTACCATACTATATTATTGTCATCAAAGTTACATACAACATACATACAACTGCCAATTCATCGATACGATTACATAGATTTGATTACATAGCTACATACTTACATACACGTCGACCTAATAAAAGCGTGTTAAAAATGGCTATATTTGTCAGAAGGTGACCCATTGTTCTATAGAAGTAGTTGAAAATGCCCCCCCCCCCCTCTTTCCGGGAATGTGTCAAATTACCGTTCACCCAATATTTCAGTCACAGAATTGTAGATAATTTCTGATACCTACACGTGGCGTTTGTATCCTTACTAGTGATACCTACTCATGTATACACTTGCGCGCTATATCTTGTATGTTAAACAAAATATCGAAAGCAAGAAGTATTTTAAGTGGTTTATTTTGCAATTCGATATTGAATACTAACTAATATACCACACACCAAGAACCTATTCAAATTTTGAACACAGCTGTAACACTTATCCTAAGTTGAGTAGCAAAGCAACCATTTTATATATTTGTTATGTTACTAGCGTTAAAATGTTTGCTAAGCTCAACGTATCCAACTGCACTATCAGCTAAAATCTGTTCTGGAATATTTCCACAAACTAAAACTGATGGATTTGTAAAGCAAATTACGTGCATGTGAAAAATTCTAGTCGGCTTTGCTTTGTATTTAAAAAGCCTTGTTGCTTTTGTAGTTCGATCAATCATTTTACAGTACCTTTGAAGGCTTAAAAGAATTAAGCTGCCATATAAAATCTGCATTCAGCATCGACAGTCACTCATCCATTAAATATTTTTATTTAAAAAATGGTTCCGTACTACAAAAGGCACGTTAAGTCTTTTGTCCGGGTTCCTGTTAGTCTTTAAAGTTTTTTAGTCACCTAATAGGTTGGTGATTCAAAAATACGACATAATCGTGTGGGGCACCGTACTAACTTTTACCTTGATGAATTCTTTTACAACAGATCATTACCACTTTGCCCATAGACGAGCGACACTTTGTTGACTGCTACACCACAGATTGCATACTACCGGCGACCGTCGCTTGCCTGTGGACAATGTATCGCCCACAGACAAGCGACTTTGAGCCTTTACTAATTTTGTGTTATTTCTATATTTAACTAAAATCCGTTATTTCCCCAGCACACAAGCCCCACCTCTACGCCCCGACACGGCCGAATAATTATCATTCGCAACGACACTCTCAATTTAATTATGGGATAATTTAAATTTTGATAAATGATGTATACGCTGCAATGCGGCGAACATAGAGAAAATGGAGTTTAAAAATTAAATGCGGGAATGTGAAATAGATTTCCTATTGTTAAAATAGGAAATGTGGAACAATAGAGTGGAACCTATGCTTTCTATTAAAGAGAATTAATTACATCAAACGTATTTATACAATCATCAAAAAGGGTAAATAATTGCAATAGTTTGCAATTTTCGATTATAGATCTCAGAATTGCGGGTACGTACTAGACTAACCAGTAATTAATAATTACGGTACGAAACTTACGTATTAAATAGAGAATACGTTTTTTTATATCTAGGGTCTCTTTAAATAAAAGCTCGCGTACGCGTAGTTCACACGTAGTTTTGACCATAAATTCAGAGTTCAATTAATTCATTAAAAACCGCTTTAACACCTATATAAAAGTCGTATAAAAGAGACATTGGGGGCTAACGACGAAACGGCTTGTTCACTTGAAAATTACTTTCAGAAAGTTGGTCCAACTTCACGTAGTAAATGGATTTGTTATCAGCGCGTTATTTAATCTCACAAAAAGAAGTTTTAATGAAAAACTTGCTGTTGTTGGTAAGTTTGGAGAACCACATACGCGCCTGACGATATCGCGGTCTGTGACAACCATGACCAACCACAACATCCACAACAGTCCACTGCTGGACATGGGCCTTCCCCTATCACTACTGCCCATTCCCTGAATGATTATCCCTTAGTCGCTTTTTACGACACCCATGAGTAGAATTGAGGTGATGCCATTCGCCGGCAGGTTCACACGGCAGGTTCGCGACAGCTATCGCACAAATGACAACCGTTGTTATAATTATCTGCCTTTTGAATGCAAATTTGTTAACATACCGGAAAATCATGGGGTGCGTGTGAAAACTGCTTTTTCCACATACCTAATACGATAAAAATGATTACGTTGTGAGCATAATATGTAGCAATTTTGGGGGTGGAATTAGTTTCAAGGGATATAGGCATATTATATGTATGTATGTATTAATTTATCAGTGAACACGGAATCATCAGTTTTTAGTCAGCCGATTGCCGACTTCGTAGAATCTGATTTGTTCACACACGAAAGAGTCATGGTAACTAAAATAGTATGAATACTTTTATTTACTATACGCAAGCATTTATTACTTAGGCGCTTTACACATGTCCGTTTCGATTTTATTTTTGCGCTGTGCAAACATTTCTTGTAGTAAACGGTTTGACAGACGCATCCGCCAACGCACCGAGATTAAGGTGGAAATTCGTATTTTCGTAACTCTGCGCAAAAATAACGTCCAAACGTACGTTATGTGTGTGTGTACAGCGCCTTACTTAAAATACGAGGTGAGATCCTTTACCGTGGTCCACTAACTAACGTCATAAGTAAGGTTAATTGCGGGCCTGGTCAGGAAGGAACAGCCTTAAATTTAACTCCATTATACCACCAACCAAGGGTAAAGAGCCTAGTTATACAGTGCTTATCTTTTTAAGAACTGCAGTGTGAGGAAGGAAGGAAAAATACATTATTTTATTTCAGTTAGTATAAAGAATACTATGTGGCGATACTTAGTAAAGCCTAGTACAGTACTAGGACTTTCTGCTAGCTTGTTTTATATCAAATTCAACAACGATCCACCGTGATGATGACAAAAGATTTCTCTTTAAAACTCTTTGCTAGGTACTCGAAACGTAAAGTTTGTTAAGTCCAATTTAAAATGCTTTTATTGTGATAAGTATTGCAATCGTACAAGATTAAATATACACCTACGATTAATTTATTATCTGGATAAAGTCTGAGGACTCTATCTTTAAAACAGAGTTCCAGAGATAAATTGAGTAGCAAATGGCTGTTGATTGAGCAGTGAGCCAGCGAGCGCTTTGTGTGGATCAGTCGTACTCGTAATTAAAGCAATCGCCAGCAAACTCGTTTACAAAACATTTTAAGTAAGTACGAATCTTTTAAATAGAGTTCCATAGATCAAATTGAGTCGCAAATGGCTGTTGATTGAGCAGTGAGCCAGCGAGCGCTTTGTGTGGATCAGTCGTACTCGTAATTAAAGCAATCGCCAGCAAACTCGCCGCCGCGCGCCATGCGAGCGAATACATTTACATTAGTCTCTAATGCGCGCTGTAAGCGTTTGTGTAAGGCTCGAACACGTGTCACCATGTCTTTTCGAAACGTACGCCTTCTTTGCTAGGTTTCAGAAAGTATTTAACCCATAATTTAAAATAATTTATTATGTATCCTTTTTGGTCAGTGTTTATCAGCTAGGCCCACTTAATCTATTGAGATATTCTTTAATAATACACTCAACTTCAAAAAAATCGCACCTTTTAAGAAATCTATTTCAAACATCTTTCAATCGTATTTGTATTATGAAATATTGGTAATGTTCGGTATCATTTGAAAGGTAAGGTAACAGAGAATGCAAAAACAATAATTCATTCAATGTTTTTTATTGGAACTGAGAAAAATTTACAAAACAATAAAAATCCTTAAAAACCCTAATGAAATCTGATTAATTTTTCAAAACAAAGTTGCTTAAAACTAACCTAAAACCTAGTGTTACCCCCCCTAGCCCTAATGACGTCTTCCATGCGCTCCCTCATGGATCGCACCAACTTTAGGACCTCTTCTTGAGGGTTACTGTCCCATTCCTCAATAACGGCGTCTTGGAGCTCCTGAAGAGTCGCGGGAGCGGGATCACGGGATCTAACCTTGCGTTTCAGCTGGTCCCAGAGGTGTTCTATCGGGTTCAGATCTGGACTTTTCGCTGGCCACTGCATGACAGGGATCCCAACCTCTTGAAGGTAGCCTTGCACAATACCAGCAGTGTGCGCGCGAGCGTTATCGTGCATTAATGTGAACCCGTCGCCAATAAATCCAGCATAGGGGACCACATGTTCTTCCAGGATTTCTGTGATGTACCGGTGAGCAGTCATCGACCCTTGCTCGCGAGCACCGCCGGTCCGAGAGACACAAGAAAGTTCAGTTTTGCCATCGGCAGATATGCCACCCCAGAACATGCAGGAACCGCCCCCGTATTCTACCGTTTCTTGGATGCAGGCTTGTGCAAAACGTTCACATTGTCTTCTGTATACTCTTTTGCGTCTATCGTTGCAGAAAAGGCACACTCTCGTTTCGTCTGAGAAGAGAACAGTTCTCCATTGGTCCAGGGTCCAATTAACGTGGGCGCGAGAAAATTGCAAGTGTGCTCGCCGATGCGCTGCGGTTAATTTTGGACCCGTGGCAGGTCTTCTATCCACAATATTTCTCTCCTTTAGCCTTCTTCTAACTGTAGAGACACTCGCGGCCCTTCTACGAACTACTTGAAGCTGCTGTTGCAACTCAAAGATTTCGATATGACGAATCGGTCATCTCTCGCAGAAGTGCAGCGATTTCTACCAGACCCACGCCTTCGGACAAAGCCACCGGTCTGCAGGAACCGCTGGTACACTCTTCGAACAGAAAAGCGGCTCAAGTGCAATTGCCGAGCAACATCACACTGACGTAGTCCTGATTGCAGTAGTGCGATAACTTGGGCGGCTTCAGCAGCTGTAGTGTCCATCTTCAAGGACGTTTTTCTGATGAAAGATATTCTTCTGTGTCTTCTTCGACTGTTGTTAGCAAATTTATCCCCCAATAAGCTGTATCGACCCTTTTATACCCAAAAAAACAAAACCACGTAACCACGGCGTAATCACGCGCGTAGTGCGGTGTGCAGTGTCTCATACAATCCCATACGATACAACGTCATCTCTACGTACGTGATGACGACGTGTACGTCATGCATACGCGCCAGTGTGTAGCTCCTTAAATTGCGAACCATCAAAGTTGTACAGTACTACGACAGATTCAGATCCAATAACACAAAAAATATTTTCTAGAACTAATACTTTTATAGGTAGCCATGTGGTTAATAACTTGCTGTCTTTCGCTCCGTAGATATTACTAACGTGTTAATACAAAACTTGAATGATATCCGCGAAAGCGCTAGAAAACTTATCTACCCGGTTCAGAGTGAAAGTTTACGTGGCAGTTTCTAACTGAAACGAAACTTGGTTACAATTTTCTTGAAATAGTTAAAAGCCAGTTTAAAGTTCCGCCGTCACGAGAGTGTTGCTCTAAAGACCGTGACAGTGTGACGGTATTAGTTGTAACTTTATTTTATACCAATATTTAGACAGCCGATGTGGCGCAGTGGGTATTACGACTGCAGAAGGTTACGGGTTCAATTCCCGGTGGTGCAAGATGGTTCGGTGCTTTTGAGAGCACGCTCATCCGTCGGTCCCGGTTGCTGTCTAGATCACTTAGACAGTGGTCGTTACACAACCACGAAAGAAGCTTACTTGCGATAAGCTGAGACTAGGGTTCATCTGGTCGTTCGTCGACTCGGTGACTCACTCAAAAACAAGAAGAAGACCAGTTATGGCGAGAAACACACGTTAGGTACATCAGTGTGTGCGTTACTTTTGCGCTACGTAACACAATATGCGTAAGGACAATACTAATTTTGACTTATTCATATACGAATAGGTACGTACTGCGATGCGCAGCGTATATGAAAAACCAGCCAAGAGCGTGTCAGACACGCCCACATATAGGGTTTCGTAGTCAACGTTTAAATATCAGGTTTTTCAGCATTACAAACTTAATTTTGTTGCTGGTTTGTTAGCAGCAGTATGATGACCAACCGCAAATAGAAAAACTCAATTTTTTCTGAAACTTTCAAGGGTACAATATCCGATATAGTTTTCATTGTAACTTCAGATTGTAAGCTATATTCTATATTTATTTCAAATTTTTAGCGTTTATACTTTAGAAGTTACAGCTGGAACAAATTATGGGTCAAAAACGCCCTTTTAAAAGCAAATATCTCGTGACAGAAACATTTTAGTGACTTTGTTTCAAAAGAACCTCCCCTTAGTTTTAAAAGACCTATTCAACGATACCCTACTCAATATTACAGAAAAAAAAATTGTTTTTGCCCCCCTTTCACTTGTATGGGAGGGGGTCCAAAAAACATTTATTATATTTTTTTCTTAACATTTCTATATTTGGGTCAACACGATCTATCTTCTCACCAAATTTCATGTCGATAGCTCTAAAACTGACGAAGATATGAGGGCGCGGCATACAGACAGACAGACAGACAGACAGACTGACAGACAGACAGACAGACAGACAGACAGACAGACAGACAGACAGACAGACAGACAGACAGACAGACAATAAGGGTTTCTAGTAGACTACGAAACCCTAAAAATTAAAAAGAAGACGAGAAACACACTGTAGCATCCGTTTGCGCGTCGTTTGTTTGATTTTCCACCTTATTTTCATTCGAATGCGGTTTATGTCAAACGGTTTGACAGACGCATCCATCGACGCAGCGACGTCAGTCACCAGTTTGCTTTGTGCGATGCCGTTTGATTTATACTGTATTTGTATGAAGTTAGGGTGTAGAATCGACGTTGCGTCTCGCCTATGATAGGGCTCACAAATACCTGCTTTATGCTTTCGTAAATGTAAGCCGGCGCACACAGCAAGCCTATTAGATGTTCACTCAGAGACCCACCATCTGTAGCACTAATGCGATTACAAACGAGTTACAGGACTACCTACTAGATGCTACTAGCTAGTGTAAGATAGAGGCTTGCAGACGTAATATGAGTATTAACAAAACAAATATGAAGATAGATTATCTAACATCAATATGAATTGATAGCTTTCCAACTATTAATTGTTCGTCTTCATATTTCAAATAACTACGCTCGTTAGGCGACTTGGTGTCCCACTCAAAAAAGAAGGATTAATAAAAGATACAATTTTATTTAGCAACGTTTCAACTACGGCGTCGAACGATTCGTAGCAAACAGCTACGACATATTCTGTAACTGCGGTGTTGCGTCGGTATTATTAGCCCATATTGGTCCATAACTGGTAGGCGGCTGGTTGTAAAATTCAGCCAAATCCTTTTGAAACACGATTTTGTGTTCTACAAAACGTGTTGCGCCAACCCCAAGTAATTGGGATAAGGGCAAGAAGATGATGATGATGATTGGTCCATAACTAGACATAGGATCATTTCAGTTCTCGCCACTAAGGATGATCCCAGTTAGCTCATCCAGTGATTTCCAGACACCATACAAAATGACAATTTATGTGTCGGCCGCAATTTTATTCGGAAACGTGCACTATTGTCTATGACTATGACATTATCTGACTTGGTAAATTCGATAGTCAATAACCCGAATCCGGCAAATAAAGGAGAATCACGGGGTGCGTTTAAGACCTTTAATAGGATCTAGTTACTGACAATTGTTACCGTTTCGACTGCCATCCCGACACGTAATACCGCATTTGGTATAGCTTATTCAAATTGTCCGAATTCGACTGTCTCCGCGACTAATGTGCGCGGCGCTCGGCTCGATGGAGATGCGCTGACACTGTCATATCGCAGTGAAATGCTAATGGCGGCTTACTCATTCTGTCTCAGCAAAGGTCTCAGCTGTGCACAAATCTGTAATTAAATTGAATTGGGAAACCATTTGCAAGTGTTGCAATAAGAATATCATTGGTGAAGCAGATCACTATCAGACATAGTTTATCTTTATGTGAAACCCAAGGATCACCAAATGGTGATATCTTCTGCTACTTACTTACCCAAGGGAATAAGGTGTCTTACTGTAGTTAAAAGAAGCTTATGTTACTAAGGGATGATAAAATAAAAGGATCCTAATGCTGAAATATTGGATAAAATGCTTCCATGATCTTGTAATCTGAGCGTCCCAGGTAAAGTTCCAGGTTCATAATATTTATCGTTTTATCAGAATTCATCGGGTCGTTTGTTGCGGGTATAGCTTATTCAAATTGGCCGAATTCGACTGTCTCCGCGACTAATGTGCGCGGCGCTCGGCTCGGTGGAGATGCACTGACACTGTCATATCGCAGTGAAATGCTTATGGCGGCTTAGGCATTCTGTCTCAGCTGTGCGCAAGTCTGTAATTAAATTCAATTGGGGAACCATTTGCAAGTGTAGCAATAAGAATGCAAGACGTGTATCATTGGTGTAGCAGAATAGTCGAATGACCAGCAATACTGGTCGAATGAAATTCAAGGCGTTGAGCTTGCCATCGATACGAAGAAGAAGAAGAATTGGTGTAGCAGACCAGACATAGGTAGTTTATTTTTATGTGAAACCCAAGCAGCACCAAATAGTGATACTTGCTGCTACTCGTTACCCCAATGTAATAAGGCGTCTTACCGCGGTTAAAAGTAATGTTACTTAGGGGTAATAAAACAAAGTATCGTAATTTGGATAAACGCTTCCATGATCTTGTAATCTGAGCGTCCCAGGTAAAATTCCAGGTTCATATATTTATCGCTTTATCAGAATTCATCGGCTCGTTTGTTGCGGGTATAGCTTGAATATTGTATTGACTGAATTCGACTGTCTCCGCGACTAATGTGCGCCGCGCTCGGCTCGATGGAGATGCACTGACACTGTCATATCGCAGTGAAATGCTAATGGCGGCTTACTCATTCTGTCTCAGCTGTGCGCAAGTCTGTAATTAAATTTAATTGGGAAACCAGTTATAAGTTTAGCAATAAGAAAGCAACTGTATCATTATTGGTGTAGCAGATCAGACGTAGGTAGTTTATTTTTATGTGAAACCCAAAGAGCTCCAAGTGGTGATACTTGCTGCTACTCGTTACTCCAATGGAATAAGGTGTCTTACCGTGGTTAAAAGTAGTGTTACTTGGGGGTAATAAAATAAAGTATCCTAATGTCGACATTTTTGGATAAACGCTTCCATGATCTTGTAATCTGAGCATCCCAGGTAAAGTTCCAGGTTCATATATTTATCGCTTTATCAGAATTCATCAGGTCGTTTGTTGCGGGTATAGCTTGAATATTATGTATTGGCCGAATTCGACTGTCGCCGCGACTAATGTGCGCGGCGCTCGGCTCGATGGAGATGCACTGACACTGTCATATCGCAGTGAAATGCTAATGGTGGCTTAGTCATTCTGTCTCGGCTGTGCACAACTTGGCGGAGCCAAAGACTGTAATTAAATTGAATTTGGGAACCAATTAACTCGTTATACAACGATGTCAGACACCTACAAGAAGTATTTTATGTAGTAAAACGACTGATCTTGTTGTTTTAAGTCGAGGCTTATAACAACAGAAGTACATGATCCTCGAGACAGGTCACTCGCGCTCGGAAGTTGAGTTCCCGGCGAGCGCTACTACCGAGCGCGAGCGACCTGTCAGACGCCCGAGGATGATGCACGTATTGCATCGAAACGTCGAGACTCTATAAGCCTCGACTTAAAACAACAAGGTCAGTAGTTTTACTAGATTAAATATAGCTTATTCAAATTGTCCGAATTCGACTGTCTCCGCGACTAATGTGCGCGGCGCTCGGCTCGATGGAGATGCACTGACACTGTCATATCGCAGTGAAATGCTAATGGCGGCTTAGTCATTCTGTCTCAGCTGTGCACAAGTCTTTAATTAAATTAAATTTGGGAACCAATTGGGGTTGGATCAGACAATGATACACCTACAAGACTGATCTTGGCGTTTTAAGTCGAAGCTTACAGAGTCTCGACTTTTCGATGCAATAAGTGCATGATACCTACTTGGGACAGGTCGCGCGCGCTCGGAAGTTGAGTTCCCGGCAGGCGCTACTACCGAGCGCGAGCGACCTGTCGAACTTCCGTGGACAATGCAAGTATTGCATTGAAACGTCGAGACTCTATAAGCCTCGACTTAAAACAACAAGGTCAGTAGTTTTACTAGATGAAATATAGATTATTCAAATTGCCCGAATTCGACTGTCTCCGCGACTAATGTGCGCGGCGCTCGGCTCGATGGAGATGCACTGACACTGTCATATCGCAGTGAAATGCTAATGGCGGCATACTCATTCTGTCTCAGCTGTGAACAAGTCTGTAATTAAATTCAAATGGGAAACCACTTGCAAGAGTAGCAATAAAAAAGCAAGTGTATTATCGGTGCAGCAGTTCGGAATAGTTTATCTTTATGTGAAACCTAAGGAACGCCAAGTTACGCCAAGCAAATTAGGCTTCCCGTGGTTATAAGTAGCTTATGTTACTTACGGATGATAAAATAAAGCATCCTAATGTCGAAATTATTGGATAAACGCTTCCATGATCTTGTAATCTGAGCGTCCCAGGTATAGTTCCAGGTTCATATATTTATCGCTTTATCAGAATTCATCGGGTCGTTTGTTGCGGGTATAGCTTGAATATTATGTATAGGGTGAATTCGACTGTCTCCGCGACTAATGTGCGCGGCGCTCGGCTCGATGGAGATGCACTGACACTGTCATATCGCAGTGAAATGCTAATGGCGGCTTACTCATTCTGTCTCAGCAAAGGTCTCAGCTGTGCACAAATCTGTAATTAAATTGAATTGGGAAACCATTTGCAAGTGTTGCAATAAGAATATCATTGGTGAAGCAGATCACTATCAGACATAGTTTATCTTTATGTGAAACCCAAGGATCACCAAATGGTGATATCTTCTGCTACTTACTTACCCAAGGGAATAAGGTGTCTTACTGTAGTTAAAAGAAGCTTATGTTACTAAGGGATGATAAAATAAAAGGATCCTAATGCTGAAATATTGGATAAAATGCTTCCATGATCTTGTAATCTGAGCGTCCCAGGTAAAGTTCCAGGTTCATAATATTTATCGTTTTATCAGAATTCATCGGGTCGTTTGTTGCGGGTATAGCTTATTCAAATTGTCCGAATTCGACTGTCTCCGCGACTAATGTGCGCGGCGCTCGGCTCGATGGAGATGCACTGACACTGTCATATCGCAGTGAAATGCTAATGGCGGCTTAGTCATTCTGTCTCAGCTGTGAACAAGTCTGTAATTAAATTCAAATGGGAAACCACTTGCAAGAGTAGCAATAAAAAAGCAAGTGTATTATCGGTGCAGCAGTTCGGAATAGTTTATCTTTATGTGAAACCTAAGGAACGCCAAGTTACGCCAAGCAAATTAGGCTTCCCGTGGTTATAAGTAGCTTATGTTACTTACGGATGATAAAATAAAGCATCCTAATGTCGAAATTATTGGATAAACGCTTCCATGATCTTGTAATCTGAGCGTCCCAGGTATAGTTCCAGGTTCATATATTTATCGCTTTATCAGAATTCATCGGGTCGTTTGTTGCGGGTATAGCTTGAATATTATGTATAGGGTGAATTCGACTGTCTCCGCGACTAATGTGCGCGGCGCTCGGCTCGATGGAGATGCACTGACACTGTCATATCGCAGTGAAATGCTAATGGCGGCTTAGTCATTCTGTCTTCAACTGTGCACAAGTCTGTAATTAAATTCAATTGGGAAACCACTTGCAAGAGTAGCAATAAGAAAGCAAGTGTATCATATCATTGGTGTAGCAGTATGGTCGAATAACCAGCAATACTGGTCGAATGAAATTTGAGGCGTTAAGCTTGCCATCGATACGAAGAAGAAGAAGAATTGGTGTAGCAGATCAGATATAAGTAGTTTATTTTTATGTGAAACCCAAGGAACTGCAAGTGGTGACACTTGCTGCTACTCGTTACTCCAATGGAATAAGGCGTCTTACCGTGGTTAAAAGTAGTGTTACTTAGGGTAATAAAATAAAGTATCCTAATGTTGAAATGTTTGGATAAACGCTTCCATGGTCTTGTAATCTGAGCGTCCCAGGTAAAGTTCCAGATTCATAATATTTATCGCTTTATCAGAATTCATCGGGTCGTTTGTTGCGGGTAAAGCTTGAATATTATGTATTGGCTGAATTCGACTGTCTCCGCGACTAATGTGCGCGGCGCTCGGCTCGATGGAGATGCACTGACACTGTCATATCGCAGTGAAATGCTAATGGCGGCTTAGTCATTCTGTCTCAGCTGTGCACAAGTCTGTCATTAAATTGAATCGGGAAACCATTTGCAAGAGTAGCAATAAGAAAGCAAGTGTATTATTGGTGTAGCAGAATGGCGAATGCAATTTGAGGCGTTGAGCTTGCCATCGACACGAAGAAGAATAAGAATTGGTGTAGCAGATCAGACATAGGTAGTTTATTTTTATGTGAAACCCAAGGATCACCAAGTGGTGATACTTTCTGCTACTTACTATCCCAAGGGAATAAGGCGTCTTACCGTGGTTAAAAGTAGTTTACTTAGGGGTAATAAAATAAAGTATCCTAATGTCGAAATTTTTGGATAAACACTTGTAATCTGAGCGTGCTCCAGGTTCATAATATTTATCGCTTTATCAGAATTCATCGGGTCGTTTGTTGCGGGTATAGCTTATTCAAATTGTCCGAATTCGACTGTCTCCGCGACTAATGTGCGCGGCGCTCGGCTCGATGGAGATGCACTGACACTGTCATATCGCAGTGAAATGCTAATGGCGGCTTAGTCATTCTGTCTCAGCTGTGCACAAGTCTGTAATTAAATTCAAATGGGAAACCATTTGCAAGTGTAGCAATAAGAAAGCAAGTGTATCATTGGTGTAGCAGAATGGTCGAATGACCAGCAATACTGGTCGAATGAAACTTAAGGCGTTGAGCTTGCCATCGATACGAAGAAGAAGAAGAATTGGTGTAGCAGATCAGACATAGGTAGTTTATTTTTATGTGAAACCCAAAGAGCATCAAGTGGTTATACTTGCTGCTACTCGTTACCCCAATAGCATAAGGCGTCTTACCGTGGTTAAAAGTAGTGTTACTTAGGTTATCTAGTGGTAATAAAATAAAGTATCCTAATGTCGAAATTTTTGGATAAACTCTTCCATGATCTTGTAATCTGAGCGTCCCAGGTATAGTTCCAGGTTCATAATATTTATCGCTTTATCAGAATTCATCGGGTCATTTGTTGCGGGTATAGCTTGAATATTAATATTATGTATTGGCCGAATTCGACTGTCTCCGCGACTAATGTGCGCGGCGCTCGGCTCGATGGAGATGCACTGACACTGTCATATCGCAGTGAAATGCTAATGGCGGCTTAGTCATTCCGTCTCAGCTGTGCAGAACTTGGCGAAGCTAAAGGCTATAATTTAATTTAATTTGGGTACCAATCAACTCGTTATGTACAACGGTGTCAGACACATACAGGAAGTATTTTATGTAGTAAAACGACTGACCTTGCCGTTCAGTTCCATTCTCTTAGATAGTGCCGCGCTAAAAATGTCATTCCATACAAAATTTCACGTAATCTAAGGGAATGACATTGTCGACGCGGCACTATCTAATTGAATGTACTTTACTATGACATGATTGATTTTGTATGGGATTTTATGAACTCGATACCTAGTCAATAAACGAATCCGGCGAAAAACGAAAAATCATGCAGTGCGTTTAAGACCTTCTACTGGTATTTCCCATCACAATAATTATTACCATTTCGACTGCCATCCCGACACGTAATACCGCATTTGGTATAGCTTATTCAAATTGTCCGAATTCGACTGTCTCCGCGACTAATGTGCGCGGCGCTCGGCTCGATGGAGATGCACTGACACTGTCATATCGCAGTGAAATGCTAATGGCGGCTTAGTCATTCTGTCTCAGCTGTGCACAAGTCTGTCATTAAATTGAATCGGGAAACCATTTGCAAGAGTAGCAATAAGAAAGCAAGTGTATTATTGGTGTAGCAGAATGGCGAAAGCAATTTGAGGCGTTGAGCTTGCCATCGACACGAAGAAGAATAAGAATTGGTGTAGCAGATCAGACATAGGTAGTTTATTTTTATGTGAAACCCAAGGATCACCAAGTGGTGATACTTTCTGCTACTTACTATCCCAAGGGAATAAGACGTCTTACCGTGGTTAAAAGTAGTTTACTTAGGGGTAATAAAATAAAGTATCCTAATGTCGAAATTTTTGGATAAACACTTGTAATCTGAGCGTGCTCCAGGTTCATAATATTTATCGCTTTATCAGAATTCATCGGGTCGTTTGTTGCGGGTATAGCTTATTCAAATTGTCCGAATTCGACTGTCTCCGCGACTAATGTGCGCGGCGCTCGGCTCGATGGAGATGCACTGACACTGTCATATCGCAGTGAAATGCTAATGGCGGCTTAGTCATTCTGTCTCAGCTGTGCACAAGTCTGTAATTAAATTCAATTGGGAAACCATTTGCAAGTGTAGCAATAAGAAAGCAAGTGTATCATTGGTGTAGCAGAATGGTCGAATGACCAGCAATACTGGTCGAATGAAACTTAAGGCGTTGAGCTTGCCATCGATACGAAGAAGAAGAAGAATTGGTGTAGCAGATCAGACATAGGTAGTTTATTTTTATGTGAAACCCAAAGAGCATCAAGTGGTTATACTTGCTGCTACTCGTTACCCCAATAGCATAAGGCGTCTTACCGTGGTTAAAAGTAGTGTTACTTAGGTTATCTAGTGGTAATAAAATAAAGTATCCTAATGTCGAAATTTTTGGATAAACTCTTCCATGATCTTGTAATCTGAGCGTCCCAGGTATAGTTCCAGGTTCATAATATTTATCGCTTTATCAGAATTCATCGGGTCATTTGTTGCGGGTATAGCTTGAATATTAATATTATGTATTGGCCGAATTCGACTGTCTCCGCGACTAATGTGCGCGGCGCTCGGCTCGATGGAGATGCACTGACACTGTCATATCGCAGTGAAATGCTAATGGCGGCTTAGTCATTTCGTCTCAGCTGTGCAGAACTTGGCGAAGCTAAAGGCTATAATTTAATTTAATTTGGGTACCAATCAACTCGTTATGTACAACGGTGTCAGACACATACAGGAAGTATTTTATGTAGTAAAACGACTGACCTTGCCGTTCAGTTCCATTCTCTTAGATAGTGCCGCGCTAAAAATGTCATTCCATACAAAATTTCACGTAATCTAAGGGAATGACATTGTCGACGCGGCACTATCTAATTGAATGTACTTTACTATGACATGATTGATTTTGTATGGGATTTTATGAACTCGATACCTAGTCAATAAACGAATCCGGCGAAAAACGAAAAATCATGCAGTGCGTTTAAGACCTTCTACTGGTATTTCCCATCACAATAATTATTACCATTTCGACTGCCATCCCGACACGTAATACCGCATTTGGTATAGCTTATTCAAATTGTCCGAATTCGACTGTCTCCGCGACTAATGTGCGCGGCGCTCGGCTCGATGGAGATGCACTGACACTGTCATATCGCAGTGAAATGCTAATGGCGGCTTAGTCAATCCGTCTCAGCTGTGCGCAACTTGGCGGAGCCAAAGGCTGTAATTAAATTGAATTGGGAAACCATATGCAAGTGTAGCAATAAGAATATCATAGGTGTAGCGGGCTAAATTTAAACTACGGCTAACAAACACAAGCACACACACACTAACAGCTACGACTATTCTGTAACTGATATTGAACTACAGCAAAGTCAGTAATTATATTAGCCAGTATTAATCAACAATTGGAGATAGGTCTTTTCAATTTACGGCACTAAGGATGATTCTAGTTAGCCTCATCCAGTGTTTTCCAATTTGATTCGGCGACGTGTACTATGACATGATCTATGGGAGTTCAAAATTCGATAGTGAACAAACCGAAAATCCGGCAAAAAAAGGAAGAAAATGGTAGATGATTCGGTTTGTTTAAGAACCTTAGAAAGATCTACTGACATTTCCCATCACAATAATTATAACCATTTCAACTGCCATCCGAACACGTAATACCGCATTTGGTATAGCAAGGGTACAGCTTATTCAAATTGTCCGAATTCGACTGTCTCCGCGACTAATGTGCGCGGCGCTCGGCTCGATGGAGATGCACTGACACTGTCATATCGCAGTGAAATGCTAATGGCGGCTTAGTCATTCTGTCTCAGCTGTGAACAAGTCTGTAATTAAATTCAAATGGGAAACCACTTGCAAGAGTAGCAATAAAAAAGCAAGTGTATTATCGGTGCAGCAGTTCGGAATAGTTTATCTTTATGTGAAACCTAAGGAACGCCAAGTTACGCCAAGCAAATTAGGCTTCCCGTGGTTATAAGTAGCTTATGTTACTTACGGATGATAAAATAAAGCATCCTAATGTCGAAATTATTGGATAAACGCTTCCATGATCTTGTAATCTGAGCGTCCCAGGTATAGTTCCAGGTTCATATATTTATCGCTTTATCAGAATTCATCGGGTCGTTTGTTGCGGGTATAGCTTGAATATTATGTATAGGGTGAATTCGACTGTCTCCGCGACTAATGTGCGCGGCGCTCGGCTCGATGGAGATGCACTGACACTGTCATATCGCAGTGAAATGCTAATGGCGGCTTAGTCATTCTGTCTTCAACTGTACACAAGTCTGTAATTAAATTCAATTGGGAAACCACTTGCAAGAGTAGCAATAAGAAAGCAAGTGTATCATATCATTGGTGTAGCAGTATGGTCGAATAACCAGCAATACTGGTCGAATGAAATTTGAGGCGTTAAGCTTGCCATCGATACGAAGAAGAAGAAGAATTGGTGTAGCAGATCAGATATAAGTAGTTTATTTTTATGTGAAACCCAAGGAACTGCAAGTGGTGACACTTGCTGCTACTCGTTACTCCAATGGAATAAGGCGTCTTACCGTGGTTAAAAGTAGTGTTACTTAGGGGTAATAAAATAAAGTATCCTAATGTTGAAATGTTTGGATAAACGCTTCCATGGTCTTGTAATCTGAGCGTCCCAGGTAAAGTTCCAGATTCATAATATTTATCGCTTTATCAGAATTCATCGGGTCGTTTGTTGCGGGTAAAGCTTGAATATTATGTATTGGCTGAATTCGACTGTCTCCGCGACTAATGTGCGCGGCGCTCGGCTCGATGGAGATGCACTGACACTGTCATATCGCAGTGAAATGCTAATGGCGGCTTAGTCATTCCGTCTCAGCTGTGCGCAAGTTTGTAATTTAATTCAATTGGGAAATCATTCGCAAGTGTAGCAATAAGAATATCATTGGTGTAGCTGATCGATCACTATCAGACATAGTTGATTTATGGGTGGTTCTACAAAGTAGCAACTAAAAATAAATAAATTAAAAAATTTACGTTTATCAAGTTTTTTTTGCTTAAATTACATGTTGGTGTCATACTAACTTTACAAAAATAGTATTACAGATCAATATTCAAAATTAATCGATAAATATTAAATTTTCACTTTTTGTACGTCGACAGACGTGACACAGATGGCGACAGAAGTGATGAATATCACATGTTTAAACATAAACAAAATCGGTACATAAGTAAAAAGTAGTTCTAAACTTTAATTAAACATTAAAAGTCATAATGTTTTCAAGTCAACCAGTATCCGACTACTAAATTTCAGTTAAAAAAATATACCAAGAAATGTCGACAGAACTGACATCATTTATGTCGACAATAATAAAAAAAAATCTTCGTCGGGTGATGACGATAACACTCTTAGTCGATGATAGACATTAATTAGTAAAGCGTTATCATCGCTAATGAGAAAGCCCTAACCCAAAATATTTTCACTTTTTTGTTATTCTGATTGAATTATTTGGGGTTCACTCTGTTAGGTTTTGGCGTGTTGTCGTGGTGTCTGCCTATCATCAGTAACATCACCGTCGCTTCCAAAGCACATTTTATAAAACCAAAAAACCTGGGAATTCCTGTAAAAATAATTTAGTAAGCAGTAAGCAACAGATAACTAAATCGAGGGATTGTTTTGAAACCTGTGCTTTCGTGGAACTGATTACGAGTTTTTTTGGAGAATATTGTTCACATTGAATAAAGTCTGGAGAAACTATGCGAGATAGTTGGTGAAAATAAAGAGCAAAGTTATAATTGCCACAAATTATGTATTTTTTACAACAATAAACCTTTATTTTATAGTGGAAAGTCATAGGTGATGATCCCAAAAAATACTCACGATTTAAGCTACGGGATTGATGAATTCACCTTTAAGCAGTATATTAAAGACAATTAGTAAAAAAAAATAAAAACTTTTTTATCTATTACCGTGCAATTACCCAAAAAAAGTCACTTCTGTCGCCAAATATCACTTCTGTCAACAACTTTGTCAACAGGAGTGACGTCGACAGATGTGAGAAATTTTACAATATCGTCACAAAAACAGTAAAATACTGAGTTTATATTGAATTCAACCAGTTTTAGAATAAATATCAACATTTCAAACAAGGCTCAAATCACGAATTATTTTTAATCCGTTGCTTATCTTTTGTATATCCAATTTAGAAGTGACTGGTTAACTTTGACACGGCTGTAGAACTAGTTCTCAAATCATTTTTGGGCCACAATTTAACGCTGAAACGCAATTTTTAGCATTTGTCCTAACAAATGACTATAGTATTGCCATTTTAATCCAAATAAATAATCAAAACTATCAAAATTCTTAATTTGAGAGTTAATTTTTGAACTGTCGACAGAAGTGACAAGATTTTTATAACGTTTGTAGAATCACTTGTTAATTCTTTTGTTCTGGACATAATTTTTTGTTATTTTAGAAGTGATAAGTTAAGGATATAGAAGTTATTTATCGAGGATCTGTGGTGTCATAATTTTATAAGTTAATTTTATAATTGCTGCTAAACCTTAGCCGGGCTCACGCGAACAGTCGACAGGACGTGACATGTCACGTACTGTTAACAAAAAAAATTGGCTAAATTATTACATTATTGGTTTATATTGTCGACTGTCATGTAGAATAAGTAGCAATTTCAAACGTTAACAAAAAGTGCCCTTCTGCAAGCGATACTTTTCAATTTATAAGTCGCGAACACAAATTTCGTTGTTCTGTAGAATGACCCTTATGTGAAACCCAAGGAGCACCAAATGGTGATACTTGCTGCTACTCGTTACCCCAATGGAATAAGGCGTCTTACCATGGTTAAAAGTAGTGTTACTTAGGGGTAATAATACAAAGTATCCTAATGTCGAAATTTTTGGATAAACGCTTCCATGATCTTGTAATCTGAGCGTCCCAGGTAAAGTTCCAGGTTCATATATTTATCGCTTTATCAGAAATCATCGGATCGTTTGTTGCGGGTATAGCTTGAATATTATGTATTGTCCGAATTTGACTGTCTCCGCGACTAAAGTGCGCGGCGCACGACTCTGACACTGTCATATCGCAGTGAAATGCTAATGGTGGCTTAGTCATTCTGTCTCAGCTGTGCGCAACTTGGCGGAGCCAAAGGCTGTAATTGAATTGAATTTGGGAACCAATCAACTCGTTATACAACGATGTCAGACACCTGCAAGAAGTAGTCACATAAGAGTTTTGCAGTTTTCTGCTTGACGTAGTTGGTACTCTTTCATAATATGTCACAATGGAGGTACGATCTGCCGTTTTCACCAGTGTCTACCAGCCTTCTTCAAGTCATTATTTTCATTAGACTGGTGGGCGTCCAACGCTACGCTCCACACTACAAAAGAAGTTTGCAACAGATTTTTCATTTCATTTTTGTTTAAATCATCTCTGAGTTGACTGTTATCAACAGAACCACGGAATGATTTTATACCTTAATTGGTTTAGGGGATACTAACATTATTATAACTCCACAAAACTGCTTGAAAAGATTATAAATGCTCAAGTATAAATAAGTATCACAATGAGTCATCAATATGCAGCTCGCGCCGCTCGTTAAATGCACATTTGCATATCAGCTTTGCCGCGCCGCTACAAAGCGCTGTGTGCACACTCCTTTAGATTTTTAATTACGTATTAAAAGCTTATAATTTTTCTGAGAGAGCCTTTAAAATAGGTTTTGTGTATAGGTTCTGATTTGAAATTAACTAGCAAAGGTCGTGGTTAGAGGTAAATTAATGGTGACTTTGATTTTGGTCATAGGCAAAAAAAACCTACGCACTCCGCACATAAAAAAAGTTTATAAGTAAAATGGAAAATTATTTCTTTTAAAAATAAAAGTTTTTTTGCAGAACTAGGTCACCTACTTTGTAAAAACTTATTGTAAAGCCGAAATAAAATAATTTCGATATAAAAGCAGAGATTACCAGCCGACGACAGATGTGCATTAAGTTTAATTTGGAAATTAAATTTTAATCATTCCTCGTATATTTTAACGTTTTTCAGATGTTTCATATAAGTATGCAAATGCCTGTCACGAAATATTCGACATAATGGACTTAAAATTTCATGTTTTCTATAATATAACGTGTAACTTAATATGAAGTGTAGATTTCGATGACGAATGTTTTGAACCAGCCCATTGGTTGCACCTGATGATAACTGTATTCCCAATTTCCTGTACTTCAATCAAGAATGTCGTGATTCTTGTAACAAAAACTGTTTTTGTCCGGGAAAATACTTATTTCATTCCCATGGGAATACAGTTATCATCAGGTGCAACCAATGGGCTGGTTTAAAACACTCGTTTTCGAAATCTGCGCTTCATATTAAGTTACACGTTATATTACAGTAAGAAAATTCAGAATTTACTTGAAATTTTAACTCCATTATGTTGAATATTTCGTGACAGGCATTTGCATGCTTATATGAAACATCTGAAAAACGTTAAAATATACGAGGAATGATTAAAATTTAATTTCCAAATTAAACTTAATGCACATCTGTCGACGGCTGGTAATATCTGCTTTTATATCGACATTATTTTATTTCGGGTTTACAATAAGCTTATACAATGTAAGTAGGTGACCTAGTTCTGCAAAAAGGCTATTATTTTTAAAAGAAATAATTTTCCATATTACTTATAAACTTTTTTTATGTGCGGAGTGCATAGGTTTTATCTGCCTATGACGAAAATCAAATGCAAAATTAATAACTTCTTCTTGATTCTCCACAGCCACAACAGTCCACAGCTGGACATGGGCCTCCACCATTTATTGACTTCTAACTACGATCTTTGCTAGTTAATTTCAAATCAGAATCTATACACAAAACCTATTTTAAAGGCTCTCTCAGAAAAAGTATAAGCTTTTTAATACGTAATTAAAAATCTAAAGGAGTGTGCACACAGCGCTTTGTAGCGGCGCGGCAAAGCTGATATGCAAATGTGCATTTAACGAGCGGCGCGAGCTGCATATTGATGACTCATTGTGATACTTATTTATACTTGAGCATTTATAATCTTTTAAAGCAGTTTTGTGAAGTGTCGGGTTACCTATTAGACCAATTTAGAATATCATCATTGCATGATTAGATCCAATATTAAAATAACGATACAAACTGAAAAACATAAGAGCCTATTTGATTTTTTTATAATATGGGATACCGAATCAACGAACGACCCGATGAATTCTGATAAAGTGATAAATTACGAATATGAACCTCGAACTTTACTGGGACGCGAATTTACAAAGCCTATACTATTTGAGGAGATTTTGTTTATGCATATTACACGACAAAACCTAATCTATCTCAGTAAAAGAATTGACTGAAATGGACTAGCTTTTTGCTTTAACAGTTTCGAAGCAAATGCACGGACAAAACCTAGTACTGTATTGTACGTAGAACTCAAGTAGATTAGCTTATGTCGAGACATATTTGCACATCATTACATAGTATAAAGTAAAGTCCCTTCCCGTGTCTGTATGTATGTTTCCTTATATCTTTAAAACCTCTCCACGGATTTTGATGCGGTTTTTTTTAGTATATAGAGTAAGTTAAGGGGCAGGTTTTTAAATATTCTTTACCTCAAATTTTAACCCCTAAAGGGGTAAAAAAGGGGTTAAAAGTTTCGGGAATGAAATATGTATTTTCCCGGACTAAAAACTGTTTTTGTAACAAGAATGTCGTGATTCTTGTAACAAGCTTTCTAATGGTGAAAGAAATGTCCAACATCCAGTCCCTCACAGTTCCAAGTTTATCGATTACACACAAATATAGAACAAATGTTTATTCTTTTACTATTCTATTAGATACTGTACATAACTTAGATAAAAATTTAGATACTGCCATCCCAAAATGTAGGTACAGTACCTACATACTGACCGTATAAGAGGTCCAAAATATTTTTTGGAGGGAAAGAACAACAGGAAACTTTTCAGTTCCATTGATTGGGTCACTCCATAAAATAGTTGCAGTTGATTTATATTATCCGCCAAGTTTACATAATTATTGTTTGGAAAAGTTTAGGCAGGCAGCCCAATCTTTGTGTTCTAACAAAACCTGTTGCGCTAACCGCAACTGATTTGGGGTAAGGGCAGGAAGATAATGTTCAGAACAGTTCAAAAATGTCCAGCTTGATCTCAAACGACCCCTCTTCGATATTCGCTCGCCCGTTAATCAGTTCGGCGGTTACGGAACGCGAGCAACAATCGGTCGACGTTCCGGGCTATTGTTTATTCACAAACTTTTATGATTAAGTTCCGGAATTGGATTCGGTGGAGTTCCATGGGTTCGGCGAATGGTACGAGTCACACGAACAGCAAGGATACAGAAGCATTCGATTTAGAAAAAAAGGTTATTGACTCAAACGCATTGAATTAGTCTTTGATGTATATGAAATTTGATATTTGTCCTTAGACAAGAATAACTAAATATTTTTCCTAAAATCCTCTCTTGTTTTGAGTTTAGTTAAAAGTTCAGAAGTAGTAATAAAATAAGAATATTTTATATTATATTCAGTTAGATTTCAAAGCATTTATACCTAGTAAATTTTTCTCGACGTATAAGTTGATAGCAGGCAGACATTTCTTTTGTCCAACAATTTTTTGTGGTTTATACTTTTGTATAGGACCGTGTGTAAAAACCTCGTAAAAGTAAGTTGTTTATCGATTCACATTTGTCAATCGGCGCCTTGGTGAATTTCTGTCAATGGAAATACATTTTCTTTCTGTTTCGCTGTTGGTTTCTATTCTTGCAATTTATGAGTCTTTGTTGTGGCCTTGTGGTAACACCATGAAAAGATATAGACGAAGAAAATCATTCTCTTGAGACAAGAAAAGAGTTCTTTCGCAAAAAAGGAACTCGTCCGTGACGAATGTGTCTGTCAGATGGAAGAAAATTTCGTATTTCCCATATTAAAATTGCAGGAGCAACGCATGAACTTGCGTGTTGTTTGACGCCAGTTTACTAGTTTGACAGGCACATCCGTCAACGCGCCGCTGGCCATGTGTCGTCGTATTTACTTATATGGGATTAAGGTGGAAATTCGCATTATCCTAACGCTGCAATAGCAAAATTAACGCTATAACGGACGCTATGTATAAAAAGCGCCTTATCTATTTTGGACTGACGGACGTCAGTTGTGGAATTTATACAATATCGAAGAAAGACGTCAGTCAGACCAATATTATGTCTGTTATATAATATATCATTAAGAGATAATATTAAATGATTACAACTCGAAACATTACTTTCAATCATCTACCTTCCACTCAATTGAATATTTAAATTGCTCTGAATATGTACACAAATTAAAGCATTGAATTAAAAAGAGCCTCGCCTGTCCCCAAATCTCCAAATGAATGCCATTTACATTTTTGTTGACCAAGTTGTGAGTGTTTATTTGTTTATGCTAATAAATAATCTTAGACTGAGCATGAGATTTTGTTTTGATTTGTGAAAATTTCTACCTAAGTAGAGAGTTATGAGTTTTGTGATACTTTTCAGTAAAAAAGTGCCGGGCTTTGAATATCGCTTACTAAAAGATGAATCCAGGAAAAAAGTATCAGCGTTCCCTGTGAACACAGCACTTTGCACTGCGCTCGCCAATCCGCCTGCCAAGAGCGTGGTGGTATGATAAATATCCCCCAATCGCAGAAGGCCCATGTCTAGCAGCGGACTTATGTGGCTATTAAAGTGAATTGATACGTTTAGTAATCCAATTGTATTGTTTGTGATGTGATGAGTGTATCTTTTGTCTATAGCGTTTGTTTTAGAATTTGAAAGTCTCTGATTCTTTTTATTACAGCCTGTATTAAATTATACGTAAGAAAATTTGAAATGTTAATGCATTTAAACCCAAGAGTACCACGACAGTGACTTACCGTTTCAAATATGAGAGAACTATATAAAGCGAGGTTCTGAATTTCATAAAATTCAAATGCTCCTTCATGAAGCTCATAAAATCTTCAGTGAGGGATATGCATGTCACTTCTCTGTGTAACAAAGGAGGTGACGACAGCTCAGGTCATATCTAGTCTACTAGGTTAGGTACAGAGAGATATGAAATGTTTAACATAAAGAACCTACAAGATAAGATGAAAATAAAATGTATTTCAGATTTTATCGTACAGTTTTAGTTTTTTTCATAGGAAATTTGGCATAAGGTAGAAATTACGTTAGTTTTTAATGATTTACATTTGTGTTACATTGTTAAGGTGCCGTCTAATGACTGGTTTGTATAGGCTTGTATGAGATACCAGAAAGACCACGCGGCGCGCCCTCCATACTATGAACGACGCTGTCACGTTGACATCGCACTACGACGCCGCCACGCTCGGTCTTTATTTTGACCTTTAACCTGACAAATGCCGAAGAATCTATCACATAACATCTAATTAGGTACTTACTTTGTTTGTATTTAATATCCATTGCAGAATAAAATAATTCGTGTAATAATATTCATCCTAAGTGAATTAATAAAACCCTATTTACAAGTGGATATTCAACATTTAACAATGCACAAAGCAGGCACGCCCAAAGAGGACAGCAGGAGTAATCCTTGCCATGGCATAAAAGCGAATTGTTTATGTCATTTTTGTCGAGTGCGCGCGTTATTTTCAATGGGTGACGTTGGCTTAGGGAATGACTGGAAGATAAGGGTTGAATGTGAAGTAAGTAATTGTTGGAAAGAATATATTACGTTGTACTAGAATTGTTGTAATATAACTGCCTTTGTAACATTGTGCTCTGACTTTGGTCCATGATACAATACATATTCCCACTTGGCACATTGTAGGTGGAACCACAGCTTCCATTAGAAATATAAGTATTTGCTTCGAATGGCACCTAATATAACGCCAGTTAAAAGTTCAGTGTCCTACAAATTACCCAGTAAGTAGACGGAAACTCTGACACCAGGGTTTTTCGGGTCGTTAGTCGTCTTGACGTTTGGTGTCATACGGGGTGTTAGGGACGGTTTAACGCAAACTTTGCAGGCGTGCTCAGACTCTCGGAATTTTTTTTTCGTTTCCCACCTTTGGCTCCATAGTAAAAGTTGTTCAGTTTGATGGTCTGATCATGCCTGCAAAGTTTTCGGTACACCGTCCCTAACACCCTGTATAATTATAGGCAAACTATTTTGTTACACATTTTTAATATATGTTTTTAGTTTAATTTAATTTCCTATTGTCAAATCTAGTTAGACATTGAGCTGCGTACACAATTCATCTTTACTCGGAGCAGGCCGCAATGAAAAGTCGCAGATAGGTATGGCATAGCTGTTAACCGTTAACCTTTTGACCAGGGATGTATTGAGAGATTTAGCTATACGCTTTTTTGATATTTGGCATGACAACTCAATATGTTGTAAGCGTTTATTCGCATAATTTTTTGAACAGATGGCTCTTAAGTGCTAAAATATTACAGGTGTCATAAATCCAGTGCCCATAAATACCAATAAAGTTATCAGACTAACTGTCTACGTAATAAACATCCAATTTTACTTAAACATTTGAATATCCATTAAAAAGACCACTTTGGGTAGCGGATTTCAAGTTATTTTGCTTATCCTTATATGTGGTTCTGTCCGTGACGTCAATTTCACGCAGCCCCGACAAGGGGTTAACGTGAGCGGATAAAAAGCGCAAATGTACGCGCTTTATTACGCAAAGCGTTTCACGAATCTACAATTTACGAGTACAGTTTAGTGTTCATTGCTAAGAATGTTTGCTTATCAATATCTGCCAATTTTATTAGAATAACTGACTACGCTACGAAAATCCTATTGCACTAGAAAATTGAATATTCATTGAAAAGCTCAATAATGGAAGCGACTTCGTGGCTTATTATAATTATACGGCGTAGCAAAAACGAGTGTTTTTGTTATGCTCAGATGCGGTCCTGGCCGTGACCTCACTTTTACGTGGCCCCGACAAGGGGTTAACGCGCGCGGATAAAAAGTGCAAATGTCCACACCGTTACGTGTGTACGGGGCTTTATTCTTTTGCTGCTCGTGTTCGGGCGGTTTATAAGCCCAGTTTACACGATAGAGTTTTGTAGATCTGTTGCGCTATGTTATGTAAATACTCAGGTTGTATTTGTGGTGTCTTTGTTTCACAAAGCTAACATGAACTGTCAAACACTGTACCTACTGGGATTCTCTGGTGCAGTTATCTTTGAAACCAAGTTTTTTTTTTCTGGTAAGTATAACACCTCGCCTGCCTCAATTGATAACAAGCCCCAAATAATCCTTGCTTACTTACAACTCTTACAAGTAGATTCTAATGATCTAAGGCAGAGAAGGCCCTATTTTTTAAGACAAAACAGCAACGAAACAACTATACAAATAATATTTATAATAAATTTTTGGAAAGCTTGTAAAATTTTATTATCAAGATAGATAGACAACATTGTTTTAAGCCTTCATTTGAAACACTCATGCATGTTATCCTCATGGGGGGGGTTAGGCACATATTTTCCTGCTTATCTCTTCAAAAACATATTCGAAACGTTTTAATTGATCCAAAAAGCAGACGCAAAAGTAACAACATTATGGGATCGGGGTAATTATTTTTAGGGGAGATTAGCTCCGAATTTCGATGTGCTGAAAGCTCGACTCTCTGGAGATTATCAATCGTTCATAAATTGTAACTTCGAGCTCTGATTCAATTTCAACAAACCCTAACTTTGAATACCTATATTTCTCTAATGGTTGGTACAAAAAAAATCATGTAATGTTTTAAAGGAGTGAGATAATTCGTGTAAATTTAATGTATCTTTTTTTAAAGTTAGGGTAAAATACAGAACTAAGATTATGCTTTTGAACCTCACACACAAAATACTTTGAAAAATCACGCTTCCAGTACGAAATACGAATATGTAACGGTGGTGAAATTAAACTCCGAGCGCGCTGCGCGTCATCCCGCTGTAAAAATGACTGGTTCGTTTAGGAAACTACATGCGGCACGCCGTGCATAGTGACACGACAATGTCACATTGACGGCGCACTACGCCGCGTACAACGCCCGAAGTTTAATTTCACCTTCATTTTAAGTGTCTCACAGATGTCTCTAACAGCTGATTGTGAGTTCACCATCACTCCACAATTCGCTAGTCTTCACTGCGACTATTTACTTGAGCTCGCGACAAAAATCCAATTGCGAATAGAAATTGAATGGAGCGAATTATCCGCGAATTCGTTTTCGAGTGAAAGCGATTGCGAATCCAATAAATGGCGGGCTTTGCAGAATTTTAATGGTTCGATATCGAAGACTACACAGCCTACTAGACAGAAGACAGATTCAGAAGTATACGCATTGCGAATTCAGAAGTATACGTTGCCAATAAGGCAAAGCACACTGGCTTCGTATGCAGAACGTACCTATGCCTGCACGTCATCACGCGCGTACTGTTTGTAATGTATGGGGCTGTATGAGAGACCGGCACACTACCTGCGTATGCGTGCACATCACCACGCGTGTAATGCAGTGTGCCGTATCTCCTAATACTTCAGAGAGACTCGTACGATGATATGCACTTCACGCACGTAAATACGCGCTTAGCACGACTGAAGCCGCCTTGATTTGCCTACTTCTCCAAGCAAACAACTACGAGTATGTCAACCAGATAAAGAGCGAGTGACCCGTCATCTTCGTCATTTCATTACCGATGACACTAAAGTTTAAAAACCAAGCGTCGCAGCGTCGCAGCGGCGTCTTTGTCGCTGTCAAATGACGGGTTTATATGGGGATACCAGAAAGACCGGATACCAGAGAAGCTCAGGGTTTGTATGGCGTTGTCAGTTGATGCGGTCGGGTTTTTCTACAAGACCGCAGCGACATTGGCGCTGTCAAATTTTGTCGGCGTCTTTGTCGCGACACCGCCCGGTTAATAAGCGTACCCTTACTGACCATTGCGCGTAGCTAATATCACATCCGGAATATAGATACTGACTGATACTGACGATCTGATGACTTGCCAATTATTTACCTATAGTGCGCTGTCTACAAGACTATGTAGTCGTTGGTCGCGTTATAGAGCGGAGGATTCTATGCGCTTTGCCTCGCCATGCCGTGCGCCGTGCTTCACTTAGTGGGTATTACATGCAAATAGAAATATCGAGTCACGTTCGCGGTAAAGAGTTTAAGCCTGTACCTACCACGTTACATGTGATGTAACATGGGATTTGTGATCTTATTTTGAACGATACCGACGTCCTGGGCATGATGGAATCATTTGACACATTAACGTCAGAAACGGTATAAACGTGATGCTGCCTGTATCACAAGGTAGCCCAGACGTAGTTAAGAAGCGTCGCCAGTAATAATGGCGAAAGTTGCTGGTTCAAACCCTGCCTGTGGTAAAAACCCTGCAAGTTTTCAATCCACTCCACTAGAATCAAAAGTCGCAATGTACAATGAAGTATGAATCTCATAAACTGAAAAAGAGGTTTTGCGCTATTTACCTAACACCTTTCAGTTTTTTTCAAAGACTAAGTAATATAATTTTATCCACAAAAGAAACCCGATTAACCAAAGGCACGTGTGCTCGGATCACGTTCTTATTAATTCTTCGGAATAGAAAATGGATTCGATTATTGGAGGAAGAAACGATTATACCGAGAGCCGCCGTGGTGCCGATTGTGTGAACACCACCTGATATTAGAATATTATTAAAGTCTATAGTTTACCTGACAGCGATATTTTTATACAATCTGGGATAAAAAATATTACCGCATACCTATTCATAGGAAATCTGTTGGCTGCTAATCCATCATTGTACCTAACAAAGTTTAAACATCGTGCAACACATAAGATGCACTTAAAATTATTAGTAATACTTTGGTAAATAGCACACTCAATATAATAGGAGAGCCGACTGCAGAAATGCCTATCTCATTAGGTACCACAATAGGCTAACTTTAGAACGTTAACTGACACTTAAACAAGTACCTGATGAGATAGGTATTTTTGTAGCCGGCTCTCCCACTAATAGATGATATTCTGGATCGTGACAACGGTGACAATCAGCAATAATCAGCATAGAAATGAAATGACAATCAGTAACAGTTGCTCGCTATCGGATTTTATAATAAAAACAATACAGATTTCGTAAGTAAACTTCTTTCATCTGAATATCAAAGCATCTGACAGCCGGATCCAGCAAAACATCGGAAAAATCTACGGCTACTCACTATCGTTATCCAATGTCATTCATTGAAAACTTTTATATAATTGTTATCCAATGTGATACCGATAACTATAGAACCGGCTGATAAGGAACAATCTACTATAGGTATTCGACCTTTGTTCCATGGGGAAAGATTTTCCTTATCACCAGCCGGTCACTAGTAAAATTTCACCTTAATATAAAAGTCAGTAGATTTTAAAAATTGTCCAATAGCTAATACCAGTTTTCCACGCAACGCGCACCTGTACATGAAAAAGTACCAATGATGTCCAAATAAATTAAAACCACCCTAGTACGTTGTAAAGGTATTAAAATGCATACAAAGCCCGATCCGCAATTCTGTACCGAAAAGCTGGGAAGCGACTTTAGTAAAAAAACGATTATTAGCAGAAATTGATTATTATAATTCTTCCATATAGAGCGATCTGGGCGTATGTCATCATATGCCCTAAATAGGTTTTTTTTACATTTCTATTTATTTTTCTCTTAGCTACAAGAGCCATTTACCCGTTTTTTGCTACCTTTATTCGTTTCAAAGTTACAGCAGTCTATCAAGGCGTAAGTGCTATGCTGCTGTTGAAGCAAAACGGCATAATCAAAGATAAGGCTAAACAGTATTCGTAAAACAGACGTAATACGGGTTACAGCTAGATGGCTCTGGACCCACATACAATGATGTAAAGACATATTTAGAAATACGCCCTTGTCGCTCGCAGCTTTCTAAGATGGAAAGAGATAGTGATATATTGCGCACCGCGTGAGTGAAAAGGACGGCAATATTTTTTCGGTGTTTTTTGCCATTTGTTTATCAACTCAGCCGGCAAACGTTTTGGCTTCGATTTAAAGTGGTGTTTTTAGTGAAATTTATGTGTTATCTATGAATTTAATGAGTGTGGTGTTCAAATATGGATTTAAGGCAACGTGAAAGAATGAAAAGATTTTTAAATTTCTGCCAGATAATGGAAATACACAGAAACATACAGGTACGTTATGTTACGACAATTGTAGGTAATTTACCGGAATAATGTCTACTTTTTATTGAACTGAAAAAGGACTTAAGATTAGGAAATTAGTACAATATAGTAAGGATAAACTCATCTCGTCGAAAATCTACCTACCCATTTGCATATAAAACGGTAATTTATGATATTTATCAATAGGTGATTTTCTCCAATTACAATTCATTGCCTTTACGTGAATTTTCACTCCGTTCCATTGAGTACATCACATTCCACTGTTGGACAAAGGTCTCATTTAGATTAGAGTACGCTACAAGTCACGATCTCTCGTTATTGCCATCCAGTCGCTACCCACCATTCTCTCAAGTCATCAGTCCATCTGACCAGAGGTCGTCCAACAACAAAGCCGAGGGCTCACCTCGAGAACCCGCTTACTTCACAAGTTCTACGATAGATGTGACCAGCCCACTGCCACTTCAGCTTGCAACACTTCCAAACTATGTCCATTACATTGGTCTGTTGGCGGATAATCTCATTCCGGACCTAATCCATTAGCGAGATCCAGTTCCAAAGCTTTTTGAGTGACATTTAGCGAGTGGGATGCATGCGAAGCTCGCAGATGGGTGATCAGCTCCATTTGTTGAAACTATTTCACTCAATTCGTAGGTTTTGGGGCACAGAGTTCACTGGTGCTCCTACAGCATCACCTGCTCGAATCTCCGTGTGACCCTGGACATTTTTTGGAGATATATACGCAAGGTGTTCTTCTTTAAGTTTGTCATTACCTAGACATTCCCATCTTGGCAGGGAGTAGCTTGAACATTCTGCTAAGTAGTGGAAGCTGCTTTCTTCCTGTCCGCACTCGCAGCAAGATGGATCATCTTTTAATTTCATGATATGCAGTTGTCTATTGAGGTCGCAGTGTCCTGTCAGTAGTCCTACAATCTGCCTAATATTTTGCCTACTTAGTTGCAGAAGGTTGCGCGTACTCTTAACTAATAGTTGCAATTCTGTCCATTTTTTGTTGATTTAGTTGCCTGTCTAGAAATTAGTAGGCATAGTTCAGGGCAAATGAAGGTTTGTCAGACCCCTGCCTGGTCAATTCGTCCGCTACTTCATTAACCGTGTTGCCTTGGTATCCGGAGACCCATTCATCTGTTATTCTAGTTTTATGTGGCAATTTATACAGTGCCAACTTACATTCTTTTACTAGAACTGATGTGGTGCTTGTTTTGTTCAGAGATTTCAGAGCTGCTTGGCTGTCACTGTATATTATCACGTCTGTGTTAACTTCTCTAGTGTGTAGCTCCCTAGCGCATCTCATAATGGCCAGCACTTCAACCGTTAGTGAACTTCCCCAGTGGTATGGCTTTGTGTAGACTTGGCGGGACTTGGATATTGCCCCCGCCGCCGATACCTCCCCCCGATAATTTCGTCTTTTCTTTCTTAGACCCATCTGTGTAGCAAGTCATTATTGGGTTGTCATTACGAGGCATTTGTGAGGGGCCTACGCTTGTATGGCCAATTGATTATGTCCTTTTACGTTTTATTTTTGTGTATTCCATGAATAAATATAATTCACTGATATTACCGACAAGAAAATAGCAATATTCAATACTTTTACTTCAACTGAACTGAGACGTAACGGCGTAACTAAAAAAATATATACGTTTAGCCATTTAGTTTTGTGACACAAAGGCTTATGTAATAAATACGCCCTCAATTTTAGAAGCTAAAAGGCGGAACTCATACATACGCCCAGGGTCAAAACCGTAATTTTGACACGGCATTTTTGAGCTATAAAGGCGTATTAAATAAATACGCCTTTAAAGCTCCAAAAATCCGAAACCGTATGGGCGTAAATATGTGTTACGCCTTAACAATATCGAAATTGCCATAGCCACAATGGCGTAACTCTGTTTAACGTCATTATTGGCCAAGAATTTCTGAGCCATAAGGGCGTAAAAGCTGACTTTTTAAAAAAAACACTATATTTGACTGACACACATTGCAGAAGGTTCAACAATACGTCCATTAATGTATTACCAGATATATAAGCGATATTTCGACCTAGCGTTTTTCCTTAAAATCTTTATATTTTTTTAATAACACTGAATTAAAACTTTATTTTTGCTCTCCTGAAAAGTTGCATAAATCGACATACGCCCAGATCGCTCTATATAGAAGAATTGTAGTAGGTAAGGCTCAAAATCAATTAACCTAAATCAATTTTAGTCAAATCGATTTCTAAGTTAATAGATATTTTATAATATTTTTACCTACTTGATTATACCTAATAATAATTTTTGGTCGACGGAAATTAATGAACACCATTCCCCAATTAATCAGGTCTTTATCTCTTTGAATATTACAAAGGATCAAATTTTGGTCTCGTGTATGTTTCACAAAACCGTTTGACGGTGCTAATACTCAGAAATTCAAAATCGATTTTTAATTATCATATCGTTTTCTAAAAAATCGATTATTTTTTACATCCCTAGCGAAAGGACAATAAAATATGAATATTGCTTTGTCGTTTGTTCTTTCCCATTTTTGTGGAATAAAAGGAAAGCGGTCGGGGAACGAAAATTGCGTAGAGAACGGGTAAGCCTTTGATCTGTACATGGAGTCTGGTTGTTCCCAGGTAAAGGTTATTTAGAGGCTACGAAATAAAGAACAGATTGAATTTTTAAGTCCCCACCTTGAAATGTAAACATAAAGGTAGTAATACATATTGTGGTCTTTGCCTTGTAATGATTAGGTAATGTTCACACGGCCTCTTTCATTGCGTTGCGTTTGCTTTTATATAGCGTCAATGTTGTATCTATCATAATAATAATATTTATTATCTATCAAGCTGTTTCTGAACAGTTACGGTTTTAAACTTTAGTTCGTTTAAACTCCTATTAAAATGGATATATCTAACCCAAAACAAAATTTAAAATGTGATTAATACAACGTCTTGGTTTTCTGATCAAAAAGTTTCAAACGTTTCTTAGAAGACAGGTCATTATATTAGTAGGTACAACATTGGGCTATCGCAAGCAAAACCACCAACTTATACCTACTAGTGTTTCGTACAAATACTAAGAAAACCCAGTATACGTTGATCCCTTGAACGGGGAGGTGGATTTGCTGACGATATTAAAACAACGTAATAACACCAACTCTACTTGTAAAGATATTCAGATTTTAACTCCACTTCATTATTCAACACCAAGAGAGTAACACAGTATTTTCTCCTGATTTAAACCACCCGTCCGGATTTATTTCCAAGGGCTCAGGGCTCAGGTAAAAAAAAACGTGAAAAATAAACACAAGCCGCCCTTTCCGGGCCAGTTTTAATTGTTTCGCTGATTGCGGATCATTCCCTAAAACCTCCGGCTGTATAATTCAGCACACCTTCTAACAAAGTACCTAATCTTTTACTGGGAAACGGTTGAAACGCTTTGTATTTCTGAAAAAAAAGTTTTTTAATAATAAGCTTTGAAAAGACTTTCCGTGTTATTTTTTTTTATTTATTGGTATATTTACTTTTACAAAGTGAGAATACAAAAAATACACAACACAACGCAACAAAAACCTAATGAGGTTTGTCCGTACGCTCTGATATCGCCACCACGGTGGCGCTCGGCACTATCTTGATAACCAAGAACATTACATATTCGTAGACTAGTACTGAGAGCTCGTAAGTACAACCACAGGCGGCTGTACCGTACAATACAAACAGGTATAAATTTTTTAGAAAAATTTTCCACCGCCGTTAGGATTTGAACCTGCGACATGCGGTATCTGTACTGCCGACGCCACTACCAACTGGGCTACCGCAGTCCTATCCCTTTTTTCAAAGTCGATGTCGTGCTCGAAAACCTAATAGGTACCAAATTTACCCTGATGTCAGAGTTTTACTTAGGTACTTTTTGTGATTGCAACACGACAACCAGACCCTATTAAATTATGCACTTTTGCGAAGCAGAATTATCATTTAATTTTAAAATTGTAAAGTTTGCTGAAAAATACACAAAACTCTTAAACTTTTCTGTTATAGTATTATATTTACGAACGTAGATGCAAAATTAATTAAAACAGTTTATTGTTCACCGAAATTTAGTGAGCAACAAGAAGATCCAGCAAGTGCTAGTAAATGCTGAACAAGAAAATGTTCGTCTTTCTATTCGCAAGAAATGAATCAAGGCAGATTTGAGTAACGTGAATATTATCTATCATATTTGTATGAATTTACGAAAACGTTGTACCTGTAGGCAAACTCAGACTTCAAAGAAAACTAGTTAACAAATTGCTGAAGTATCGATGGGGTCTGTGAGTACGCGGTGTCCTGTTTGGCCGAAATCGTCAAGCGATTGAGTGCCTACGTACTCATACGAAAACCCCCTCAGATTTAATTTGATATGACGTTCAGGTATCTACATAAAAACTTAAGCTGAGCATAACTATAGGTACCTATATTTTCCTATAGTTATCTTTCTAATGTTGTTGTAGGGTCAGTGTTCCCTAAGAACCCAAAAACGCATCACAAAAATTGTTGTACACCTTGCCAGACAAAACCGAAAGGTTTTCATAGTTTATCCAACAATATTTTTTAATAAAAATCTCTTGTAAGGTCGAACGAGGTACGGCTTAATTGTGAAAGTTTGCAAAAGACTTCGCTTTTGGCGAAAAATGTTGACGAACATTTTATTAAAGCTTAAATAACGGCCAAGTTAATAACTTTGCCCAGCATTTTCACACAAGCATATTGTCCTTCACTTAGTCCGTATAGTGCTGATCTAAAACAGAATCACCCTATTTCTATTCGGGGTTTATCTCTGTTTCATGAAATAAATGGGCCCTTATAGGCAGCTTCACATGAAAAAATTTTTGATATTAAATCAGGAATTTTCCGAAATCTGTTAAGTTCCTTGCATGCAGGATTTGAACGACGGCAATTACTACGATTCAAGAAAAATGTAGACATCAAGATGTCATGTAACGTAGCGTAGGTAACTGCCTATATTGTCCGTAGATAGACCCATGGATCCCCTGACGGAACCACACATTCGATCATTTTCCACGCTCTGACTACATTTTTCTTAAATAAGTAGTAGTGATCGCTGTGGTACCCTGCTCATGTGCGCTGAAGGATCTGCAAGAGGCGAATGACAAAGCCATCGCCGTAGCAGCACACTGTGATCCTGTTACCATTGACTCAACGAAGAAGAAGAATCGCTGTGGTACAAATTCTGTCTGCGGGAGGGGAACTTTTTCATTTAAAGATAATCTGATAACAATAATTAAACAATGATATTTTCACACATTCTAACGCATTTGGCGATTTCAGCCTACTCGATCGACCGCCCACGCTCCAGGCACACTTGCATGAAAAATGTGGAGTGACTGGCGTCAACGCAAAGTCCTCGCCAGGTCTTCCATCAGGGCGGATAAAAAATAATGCGGCGTAATGATTTCCATCATTCCGCTCCTAAATCGGTTGGTATACGGAGCGCGTGTCGCGACTGCCTGAGTACCTGGGCGGCGGGCGTGCTAGTACAGCAGCTGATCGCCGTTTTTACCACAGCAACTTTGATGCAATAATTTTTGTGTGCAGATAGCGCCGCGCCTTGATTATTCTTGACTGTCCCGATGGCGTAGTGGATAGTACCCCTGCCTTCTACGCCGAGGGTCGTGGGTTCGATTCCCACCAGACACAAATATTTTGTAAAGTAAATTTTCAAGTATTTGTGGGTGTTTTCCATGTATGATATGTATTTATTTACAAAAAAAGGAAGTTTAAAAAGTATTATATCAGTTGTCTAATTCCCATAGGACAAGTTTTTCTTAGATTGGGGCTGGATGGCGCTGTGCGTCTCGACCATTGATATTATATATTTATTTATTACTTACACTGGTTTAACGTAGGGTGCATATGTCGTGTTGTTTTTTCACCTACATTAGTAAAGTGTATACTAGTCATCAATTTTGCATACTTACGAAATTAACATAAGTCTCATAAAAATGTATCTCAAAGGCACAGTAATTTCCGAATCATGATGTACCTACACACTATAGGTCATGTTTGCCATACATATAATAATATTTGCGACACGTAATATATAAGCCATACACTTATATTACTTGATTTTTATATTCAAGTATCATTCAGGTTAATCTTAACATTTGTTATTTTTCGTGGCAGTAAAACATAAAATATAACAATAGGTGTGCAACCTTACCTTCTATTGCAAAAACAAATTATTTCTCCACGCAATCATGGAATGTTTGCAAAATATATTTTATAATGCCTTCATAATCCAATTTAAAACTTGTCGGAATTGATTAATTATGTCAATACAAAAAGTTCAATTAAAATGCAAATGCCACGAATGCGATTTGTTTTATGTGATTCGCACACGCACAGGACAAAAATTGCGATTTGTGACAGCTACTATACAAATGACAACCTGCGACAGCCGCAATTGTGTGACGTGTTTTGTGATGTATGTAATTTTGCTAAATACTTTTTAAAACATTACCGAATCCGGAAAAGTACCGGAAAATCTTGCTTTGCGTGTGGGAACATATTTAGTCATGAATAAAACCGCAATCATGTTCAGGGAAAATTTAATATTGTATGTTTATTGTTTCCTTCGTAATTACCTAATCATAATGCATGTTTGATGTAAGTACTATATTTCATAGTAATAATAGTTAGGTGTATGCACATTTACATTTCATTTGATTACCGTTAACCGCAAAGCTTATGTGGAAACTTTGTTTCAATATTCGCCGTTTAATTTGTTATGAAGGCTGCGTTTTCGTACTAGATTTTTTAATGACAAAATTGTATTCGTTATCAAACTAGATTTTTACTTGCAACTCTTACTTTTATAAATATTATTTTTATTATATACCGTAGATTTTGCGCTTCAGCTCTCGGCCTACGCTCGCTCCGTCTTCATCTTAGCGCCATTAATCTAGCTATGTGCACGATATTTCTCCGCTAGATGTTTTATTCACCTCGCAAAATATATAAATTGTTTCTTTACCTTTGTTGCGTCTCTTCTGAAATGATGGCAAAGGCTTATCTTCAAATTAGTGTGCGTATTAGAGGTTTTCGAGTTGAAGAAGGAAAATACGTAGAGTTTCTTTGCAGAAAATACGTAGACTTTCTTGCAACACCAAATAGCACTTGATATATTAATTATTTATAGTAATGTACCGATTACAAATTCTGGTTAGTGTTTGGCACATGCAGCAGATTATCATCATTCACATAACTTAAGCTTAGCTAAGCGGTAGAGCTTAATACACTAATCTACGCATGTCAGACATGCATAAAATCACGCCTGTGTAGTTTACAAGGAAGGAGATTAATATACTTACAAAAAGGTAACGAATTTACTTAATTTCTACAAGGAAGCAGAAAGATTGAACAATCTGTGTAATACGAATTGCCTACGCTTTGCAGCCGTAGCAAATCAGTAGCAATGTGCTACGTTCTAGGTTTTTTAGGTAGTCCAACATGAAATCAAATAGAATCAAATAATCTTCCTTTGCTTTGTTAAGGATAACCATGCAAATGGAGTATACAGCTCGTAGATCTGTGCCTTAAGTTATATTAACTGCCGGCTTTTAATTCCTCTGAGACCGAAGAGTGACCGCTCCTCCACTAACACAACAATATCTAGTATCAAAGAGTTTATAAATGATGATGAAAAAATGAGCAAAGAACAGTCTAAACTTTTAACTAGGAATACCGACAATATTTTCGCTGAAATAAAAGCTCTTCTGACTATAACCAGCCCACGACACTGAACAACTTTCGACATCCAATATCGAATAATGAAAAAAATATTAATGTGTCATTTGGATTTCCAAACTTTTTTGTATTAAACAAAATTACTTATTAAACTAAGTGCCCACTCTACATTCTCAAATACATTGCAGCACATATATAAGGTGTTAAAAAATTAAAATATTTTAAAGTATGAACCCAGCCCACGAAACTCACTCACTCACGCAACACGAAAACAACTTTTCCCAAGGACTCAAAAGTGGTCCGATACTTTTTCCCATATTTCGACTTATGTTCCTTAGAGAAAGTTGTTCAGTTTTATGGACTGTTTCTCCCCTTAAAATATTTGTAGCCTTTTTACATCCTGTATTTATTTCCCTTTGTGACGCGTTATTCGCTCCTAGCTTATTCCGCCGCGTATTTATCGCCGTCTCACTCCACTTTCTAATGAAATTATCGCCGTCCTTACTTTCTTTCCTCGGACATTGTTTAGAACATTTCCTCTCCTCGGACGGAGTCGGTGGAGTGGCAAACTTGGATTTATTGATATGGCCACATTTTCTTCTTAACTTCAGCTCGGCAACTGCGGACAGCCCTGTAAGGGTCGGCGCAAATGTACAATCGTTGCATGGATAGAGTCCCAAAAAAATATATTGTTGATAGTTGATTCACGTAAAGCTAAAAATTTTGCGCACTTTAGCAAATTGAAAATCGCAATTATTATAATAATTATTACAATAATTGCGATTGTATACAAGATATTCGCAAGCTTTTTATTATTTTTTGTAAATATTCCGTCAGGCAGGTTTGATGCATCGTTCGTTACACAATAATAGTTACTTTAAAGGGTCTTATGGCGATATTTTTTTAGGTAAATAAGCGATTTACCTGGAAACCCGACGTTTCGACTAATTTTCATCAGTTATCGTCGCGAGGGCTTAAAACCTTGACTTAGTTTGAGGAGGTGGACCTACGATGGAATTATTTTTTGCAGTTTTCTACTAAAAACGGAAAGCGAAAAAGTCAGCTTGATGTGCGCCAGCCCTTTCAGAGCGCACAGTAGATCCACGTTAGGCAACGCAGTTAATACCACTTGCGTTTAAACTAAATGTATTGGCCCTCTATTTTTATACGGCTACCTGCGTTTGTTTACATTAGTTTTATACTGAAGCTGGGTCCAAATGTTCGTTTAAGGTTTGGGTCCAAAGGTTCATGTAAGGGAATTTCCAAATTGCTTCCGTTATCATTTCAAAGGGCAGCCGGTATTAATGTTTATTTTATCTCTTTTAGTTTTGTGTAATGTTTTTAGAAGCAGCTATTGAAACTTTGGTCTCGTGCGGTACTCTAGATTTTACGGGAAATGCCAATTTTTGCGTAAAATCTTTATTCACATAACTATTCAAAAAATATAATTATTCTTCTGCTAAACTATATGTATATATGTATGTTGGTACACAAGTGTGATCCAAAACTTAATCTATGATTTTACCTGCATATTTACAGCAGAATTATTACACAACTTTTTGTAAACATTCCGTCAGGCAGGTTTGATGCATCGTTCGTTACACAATTAACACATAATAGTTACTTTAACGGGTCTTATCGCGACAGTTTTTTAGGTAAATAAGCGATTTACCTGGAAACTTGACTTTTCGACTGATTTTCATCAGTCATGGTCGTGAGGGCTGTAAACGTTACACAATTGACTTAGTTTGAGGAGGTGGACTTACGATGGAATTATTTTTTGCCTTATTCTACTTCTTCTTCTTTTCGTGTGGGACACCGAGTCGTTCAACGACCCGATGAACCCTGGTGTCAGAGTTTTTCAACCGCCTACTGCAAGTAGCAGGCCTCTGACATGGTTGTGTAACGACCACCATCATAGACAGCAACCGGGACCGACGGTTTAACGTGCCCATCCGAAGCACGGAACCATCTTACTTGCGGACAATCAGGTGGTTCAGCCTGCAATGTCCTAACCAGACAGGGAACAAATTCACAAAGTGATAAATATCAACTTTGTGAGTGACCCCACCGGGAATTGAACCCGGAACCTTTGCGTGGCAGGCAGGCATACTTACCACTGCGCCACATCGGCTGTCGTTATTATACTAAAAACAAAAGTCAGCTTGATGTGCACCAGCCCTTACATAGCGCACAGTAGATCCACGTTAGGCATCGCAGTTAATACCACTTGCGTTTAAACTAAATGTATTGGCCCTCTATTTTTATACGGCTACCTGCGTTTGTTTACATTAGTTTTATACTGAAACTGGGTCCAAATGTTCGTTTGTTTCATGTAAGGGAATTTCCAAATTGCTTCCGTTATCATTTCAAAGGGCAGGAGGTATTAATGTTTATTTTATCTCTTTTAGTTTTGTTTTGTGTTTTTAGAAGCAACTATTGAAACTTTGGTCTCGTTTTTGAAGGCGGTACTCTAGATTTTACGGAAAATGCCAATTTTTGCGAAAAATCTTTATTCATATAATTATTCAAAAAATATAATTATTCTTCTGCTAAAGTATATGTATGTTGGTACCAAGTGTGATCTAAAACTTGATCTATGATTTTACCTGCATATTTACGGCAAAATTTTACCTGCATATTACTTTTAATGTCGTTTAATATTTTGATGGTTTTCGGCAGTAAATCATCCTTAAATCTATTTCCATATTCCTTACAAAACCGTGAAGGCACTGTTCAAAGACAGGCATAACTTATCGGTTTTAGGTCAAAGCTGCGAAGTGTGAACTAACTCAAAGGAGTATTTATTCAAGCTTTGGCTCAGTCAAGACTAAAAAATAAACTATATTATTACAATGAGTCGTCTGTATTGTTCTTTCTTTGGATCGCTAAAAGAAAATTGAAAGTCAATCACAATTAGAATTTTTACAAGAACAAGCATAACCCGGATAACCTTATCTTGTACGTTTTTTAAGAAGGATATGCGACGTTAAGGTATAGTAGTAGTACACCCTTATTAGGAGTCAAACCTTACTTTTTTAAGCCTATCCTAAGGATAGCTCTTTAAAAACATACATAACAAGTACCTACAAAACACTTTACGATACATATTTATAACTTCCAAAATGCCAAAGTGATTTGAAGAGTGCTTAATAGGTACATCTAGATTCTAGATTTCTTGACTGAACTACTCTTAAATCAATTAAGATTTTTTTTTTACAAATGAAGAAACTTTTTATATTTTTGGTGTAGGTCAAATAAACACCAATGATGGAAACAAACGCTGACTCTGATTTACTAGTGCGCTTCCTCCAAGGCCGAGGCCTAAGCACAAAATAGAGAAATTACAGAAGGACAGCTCGCCCCTATTCCCGACCATTTATACCTACAGTCTAGGGTTGCTCCCTTTTATTTCTGAATTTTTGTAATGTGGTACCTGGGTTAAACAAACTTAAGTACATTACTTACCTACATTATATCAAACTTGCACCATACAAAAATAGTTGCACTTGCGAGTCGTAATTTTGCCGTTCACCCGCACCGAACGCTGTTCATACTCGCTACTAGCCGGTTCGAAACGGTTCGAGATCGCGCGTAAACGACGGCGTGTAGATGTATGTGTGCTCGTAGTGACGTTTCCTTGAAGCCGTCACTCTGTGTTGGGTGGTCTCCAATACTTACTTTTTGGCCTAAGTGTCTTTTCCCTCCTTGTCCCAAGAATGTAAGTCCTATTTGAGATAAACAAGATTTATTCGACCCATGGCTAAGTCGCTTGTACACGAGGGTGGCATACTGATGCATTCTATGCGATAATCTTGAAACATTTCTTTTACTCTCGGCTATCTCTTTTTGATGATAAAATAAGATCTATGCAACACCTTTAAACCAACAACCTGTATCTACATAAATATGTTCATTAATTACTGTCTTCGAGACTTCGAAAAATACTAAAATAAATTCTTGAAATTACCTATAAGTAATATAGAAGTTTGCAAGGGAATACAATCGAGTAATTTAAAAAAAAGATTCACCTCTTTTTAGTTATTTTTGAACTAACAACGCCATCTATCGAGTTCAGTACACCAGCTGGTAGAGTAGGAACTAGTGTATAATACATATTTTTAGTATGTGTTAAGCTTAGAGTGTTTAGGTTGTACAATGCTGGTCAGCTTGAATTCATTCGAATTATATTGTATATCAAAAGCTTCAGTGTAAGGTTGTTGGGTGCGCAAGCTAGTTTGCCACGAACCGTTTCTGTATAAAAATAAGGTGGTAAATCGCGTATTCCTAACGCATGCGATAACGAAAACGGATGTTTTATGTGTCGCTTGCCTATCGCTTAAGAGTTTCAGTAAAATGTTTTCAAACAATATGATTATACTCGTTCGTTAATCAATGTGAAATCACGTGGGCCCGTCTGGCGTGGTGAGCCGAGTGAGCGAAGCTGAAGATCCCAAAATTAACGAACGCAAGGTGACACCCCGGCCTCTTGGCAGTAGGGTGACCTAGATCTTGAGTTGAAAAGAAAGTAATCTCTCTCTCTTCGTGTGGGACACCGAGTCGTTCAACGACCCGATGAACCCTGTTGTCAGAATTTTTCAACCGTCTACTGCAAGTAGCAGGCCTCTGACTTGGTTGTGTAACGACCGCCATCATAGACAGCAACCGGGACCGACGGTTTAACGTGCCCATCCGAAGCTCGGAACCATCTTACTTGCGGACAATCAGGTGGTTCAGCCTGCAATGTCCTAACCAGACTGGGAACAAATTCACAAAGTGATAAATATCAACTTTGTGAGTGACCCCACCGTGAATTAAACCTGGAACCTTTGCGTGGCAGGCAGGCATACTAACCACTGCGCCACATCGGCTGTCAAAGAAAGTAATAGAAAAGTAACATCGAATTACAAATCAAACTCAGTCTAAAACTGATTATAATACAACAATACCTCTAGAGCCCCACCGGAGTGCTAAAGTTATTCTATCACTAGATTTTGATTGAAAATGTTATAGATGAAATAGTTACGAGAATGATAAGTTTTTCGAATAGTTATTGATCTAATTTATTTTATGTGGGAACAAAATTGTATAGATAAAGGTGTTTATGAGATACTATTCATAAACATACCCTTATTAGATATAAGGGTTAAACTCAGTTTTAATATCTAGACACACGGCAGTGTGTCCGCCAAGTTCGAGCAAAAAAAGCGACACACCGGCCGTGGGTTATATTACACGAACCATTTCAGGCCAAGTTCGACCCACCTATAACTCAAAATCTATTTTATCTACGCATATGAAATTTCTAGTATCTGTCGAGGTCTACTTACTTATCTAAAATACAAAATTTCATTAATGTACCTATTGTAGGTCTTGAGATATTGACGTCAGAAAATCGCTATTTTTACTATACACTCACTGACTGACTGACTGACTGACTGACTGACTCACTCATCAAAAACCTAGACCACTTCCAATGGTCGTATTGACTTGAAATTTGGCATGGAGGTAGGTCTTTAGGTCAAGGTAAAGGAAAAATCTGAAAATGGCCAAGTGTGTGTCGGTTTTAAAATAATGAAGGTGTAAATTCATACCCCAAGGAACTAAAACAAAAATTTATCTATATCTTCCAATCGTCGTACCGACCTAAAATTCGTTACGAAGGTTTGTATTTAGTCAAAGTAAAGTATAAATGAGATATTTCCTTACCTAACTTAATCATAAGAAAAAGAAAATAAACCTTACAAAAATAATGAATCCACCCAAAACATAAATGTGAAAGGCTGCCAAGTTCGTAATATTGGAATGCTTCGTTTAAAGAAGTGAGATCAAGTAAAGTTAAAAATAGTTACACACTTGATTTTCCGCAGTTTGGAAAGTAGATTGTTATTTCCAAACTGCGAAAAATCAAGTGTGCATTCCTGTAACTATTTTTAACTGAGGTCTGTGTATGGAACTTGGTACTTATTTAGATCTCACTTCTTTTATAGGCGAAGCATTCCAATATTATCGAACTTGGCAGCCTTTCACATTTATGTTTTGGGTGGGATAGTTAATATACTCAAAGGAGTAGAGTATATTGATGTGCTGCTGATAGATTTTTTAACTATCTATAGTTATCATTCTTTACTACAGGCAAATTTCCACAAAATAAATATGTATGTAATTTTAAAAACACGTCTCTATATATGGCGTTTTACTTTACTCAGCAACATGCTTGAATAGCCTCGTTCAAGAAATCTTGTGGATTTCATACTGAACCCATGGAGCCCCTATAGCTGTCCCTAAATTACCTTGTATGATTAAGCGGGGCTTCTCAGAACGAATGCCGAGGGCTCCATATAAATTGCCATCCCTTCTTATGTACGACATACCTCTACTTAAGAGATGCTGATGATATGTGTTACATTTAAACGAGCTGGCAACGATATTTCGACACTCGTTTCACCGATATAACTGTTTCCGAGACACGTTTTTCCGCGTCACTGTTCATCGACTTCCCGGTTTGTCGCCTTATACATATTTCATCGATTTATATAGACAAATTTTCAATAATTTGTTAAATAAACTTGTTTACGAACGTGTAATTTGTTTACGAACCGAAAATTAATCTTTTTAAATATCCAAACTGAAACTTAAAACTGAAACAAAGAATATAGCACTTTATGCATCTATATTCAGTTACAGTTAACTCTTTTGGTTATAAATACCGGACAGGCAAAGTATCGTAGCATTGTGCGGCGCATATGAGAACAAACTCTTTACGAATCAAGAGTTCAATCAAACTGACAAACGTAAAGTAAAACGTGAAATTGGCAGACTGTAGAGTGCAATCGGCGGAACGAGTGTCGGCATGGAGCTATATTGGTGAAACAAATGTCGAAGTACCGTTATAATCCCCAATTTGATGCGAGTTCAACCAAATCACTAGATATACACGTAATTTATTCAATCTACTGTTCAACAGTCAATTTCTCATACTGTGATTCCTAGTAATTTAGAACATTGTTTGATTCTGGGAATAGACATTAAGTTTAAGTACTAATATTTACTTGAGCTGGAATGTAGGTGTTGTGAATGTGAAATTCAGACGTGATGTTCACATTATTTACATTTCTGGGAATTGTTTTACACAGTAGATTTTTAGAAGAATTAGGATTAGTAGATACATACAAATTTTGTATGGGTGGAAAAACTTTCATCATATTTAGCCGTTTGTGACAGCCATGCACAAAAAACACACTGAACACAGTCTAGAACAAAAAGTCAGTGCAATAACACAGCAACAATGGGAGGTAAACATTTGTGACGACGGAACGCAAATGCAACTGGGGAGGTTTAGCACACAGCCAGTAGCCGGAGAGCTAGTGACGAAAATAGCTGTTATATCAAAAACCCAACTTAACATAGCACCAGACAGAAAAGCTAAAACATCACAAACAACTACTTTAAGAATAGGAATTTTTAAAGTCTTAGAATATCAGCGTATATTGAATTGACACAATTTTCTGTTGTTTTCTGTCGGTTTCGAACTCACTTCGGAGCCAAAACTTAACATGATTTGCGTAGAGTAAATGAAATACAAACGAGCGGACTAGTTTTATCTTGTCAGTCGATGTGATGCAATTGTAGTGCGACTGCCTGCAACGCAGAGAAGGTTTCGGGTTCGATTCTCGATGGGTCACTCACAAAGTTAATATTTATCACTTTGTGAATTTGTTTCCAGTATTTTTAGGACATTGTAGATCGAACCACTTGAGGGCACGTTAGACGGCGGTCTAAGTTATCATATCAGCAACTGGCCCTAAAACTCTGACACCAGGGTTCATCGTCTCGCTGGAAGACTTGCTTTGTCATACGAAGAGGGAGAGAGTAATCTTAATCCTACTATGCCAACATCTTTTTATTTGTCTGGCTCTCTGTCTAAAAGGACTAGCAACGAGACACCGATTTACACGACAAGCCCGCAGCTCAGTAATGTTTTACAGTCAAGTGCAGAGAGCTCTCACCGTGGATTTCACCCTTTTGCCTAAAGAGTTACCGTTTCTAAGGACCAGTTTTCTTAGGACAGATCGTACTACGCTTAAACCTTCTTGCATTTCTCAAGGCCGCTTATGCAGCTTAACTTAATTAGATTTTGGTAGTCTTTCTCCTCATTATGTTATTATTATTAATATACCTAATGTAAACGTACTGGTTGAGGCTTGGGCGAGACATATACATGTCGTAACTCATAACACCATTGAAATTGTATTTGATATTATGATCTTGACATGAGTCGTGGATAAAAGGATAAATACCTAATTAGAAGCGTGTTTGTAAATTCAATATTTATAATGTCATGTCTTTGTTGAAATATAGCAACCCAACTTGCAAAAGGCTATTGCAAAGCAATGTCGTAGATCTTGGACTCAAGTTTGGACTGAATCCAATTAACGATTGACTGCATGCGGGAAATGTAATAAAAATTTGTAAAATTCAAAATTATGCATTTATACAAGAAAAGTATGAAATTAAGGTAAAATGAATTAATGCATAATATTAATTTACACGGCCATATCTTCACGCTGTCTGCATTTAATAAGCGCAAAATGGCGTTGGATAAAATAAATATTCCTTTTGAAATTTAAATTACCACTGCAATGCTTATTGTTTCGCATGAAACATAATTAACATTTGTATCGTTAAATTCGTTAAGGATATTTAATAAAGAGCCTCATCGATAATACTTAAGCAATGTAGGTATGAATGACGTTTAAGGTGATCCGTTTCCCATACAAAAGTTCAATGGACTTACGTCTGTAAAGGAGACAAAATTCTGATAAAAAAACTTGAGGGAGAGTCTCGTGGCTATAATATAACATTTTCGCAAAATACTATTTACTAAATGTTTACTAAGAAATAGTTTTTTAAACATCATTCTGATTTTCTAGTGAAAACCTATTCGCTACTTTACAAAAATAGCTATTACTGCTGCAATAAATACGTTTTATTTTCATTGTGGAGAAATTACTTCTTTTTTCTTTTAATCATGAGTAGTTTTTCGACAAATTAACATGTACCTTCATCATGCAATAAAGTTTTTGTGAAAAACTTGCTCCGCAACTCATGTTAAAGTCGATTGAAATTCAGTTTTTCGTTTGTATGACGTGACGTTTCCCCTTAAGTGGGCTCGCTCGGCTCGCTCATCCATCGCTCACAGCGCGGCACTTAGATGCTTCTAATTCCGTAGACAGCTTAGCTTGCTTTACAAACACTTCCCTGCTCTTACCATGACACCGCTTCTTCACTATTTAAGCGACTATCTCATCTCTACTCTCTACATTGCCGTCTTTTCTCAATGGTTTTTTGAAGAACTATTTCGCAGTGCGAAAACTAAAGCAAAGTCTTTTATTAGCGTGAAAGCTGAGAATAAGGGATTAAAGCAGTCAAGTTGACGAAGATGGAATCCCCCATTTATGCAAATCTGGTGTACGTATAATGAGGAAGGAAGCCCCTTTTATGAAATCGTGTCTCGTTTTAAGTGGAACATAATATTGTTTAGGTGTTGGTCTCTCTGAACCTCTTTGTGAAATTCCTAAAATTCAAAAAACTACGTTCATCATACTAAGATTAAGGTATATCAGGTCCTCAAGCAACCAGTTAAAGGGTCAACCCATACTGAATAAACGTATTACCTTTAAGAGAGACCATGATATGTTGATATCTTTCAATCATAGCCTTAAATGGAAAATCATAGCCTTAAAGACCTGCAGATAAAACCTACTATGTTTTACAAAAATAGCTCTCTTGGATCGGTTTTTATTACATCGTAATTTAAAGGGTTCTGCATTTTGATTTAACGCTTTACCCGCCGAGCGTAAATGCCTTTCAGCGTAGTTGTAAAAATATGTGGACTTAAAAGGTGCCGGCATAAAATCTGCTATGAAAGATAACACATTGTATTTTTGATACATCAGCGACCAGCGCACGCCAGAAAGAATGTGAAAGTATGAAAAGGATATTTGTTTTTACAGCATTAAGTAGATTGCAAAATAAAGGAACTGTAGAGTTTTACATTACGAAATAAGAAAAATTATTTGCTAAAAACACTACAGAGAAAAATTGCGCCGACCCCAAGTAATTGGGATAAGGGCAGGAAGGTGATGATGATGACTGCAGGGAAAATTCAAAGGTTCTAAATTTGTTTCGTGTATGTATAACAATTTACATCAATGATGCTGCAACTCTAATGAATTATCGGTCGTGAATTTCTGAATTGCTAGTTAAGACGTTGATGCAAGCAATGGCATTAACGGCTTGTGAACCTGAATTTCTGTGTAGCAAATGTCGTCCATGTAAAGTTAGACTGGAATTTCCCCTAAGTGTGAATAGGTACGTACAAGGTATATGTGGTAACTAGATGGTGGTAGATATTCACAACAATCGCACCCGAAGTTATCGATAAGGAAGTCTCAAGTGGGTGCATAAGTTCAGGACTAAGTCCTCGGGGAACTACAACTCCCTGTGTAATGGTTCCGTACTTCCGTAGTTCCGCTGGTACAGTGCAGGGGTCGGCAAACTGCGGCTCTTTCTAGGTAAAGTTGTTATGATCCATCACATCAGCCAATAGCAGTCCACTGCTGGAGAAGTAAGACTCAAGTGGGTGCATAAGTTCAGGACTAAGTCCTCGGGGAACTACAACTCCCTGTGTAATGGTTCCGTACTTCCGTAGTTCCGCTGGTACAGTGCAGGGGTCGGCAAACTGCGGGAGCATTCCATGAAAACTGCAACCAAATGTCCAGCACAAGACTGTATGGTAACACCTTATTATGATTAAGATACAAAATCATAGAAAGTGTAAAACATAATGGCCATTAGGATAGTTTTAATATTAGTCAGTAACAAAAACCGTCTCTTTCACGGAAGTATTAAAATTAAGGGTGTCCGGCACAAGACGTTTTCGTGGAATGCTTCTGCGGCTCTTTGTAAAGTTGTTATTATAATCCATCACATCAGCCAATATAGCAGTCCACTGCTGGAGAAGTAAGACTCAAGTGGGTACATAAGTTCAGAATTAGTCCTCAGGATGCTCGCATGACATCTTTGTTGACTGTGTGTGACTCTTCCAGATCAATAGCTAATTTAATGTAGCAATACTAGTTTTATGAATTGCAACACGTGACGTCTGACGTAAGAAAATTACTAAATCCCTCCCAAACCGGATATCATGGCACAATGCCCAATGCATTGCATTGGCTTTTACTATATACGGTGAAATACTAGTGTCCGATAGCGAAAACTCAGAACCGGCTAGTGATAAGGAACAACTTTCCCCAAGGAACACAGATCGAGAAACAAAAAGGAATTTTGTACCTTCCATAGTAACTGAAATCAGCTGATCGGCAAGTTTGTATGAGAGAGCCAAATTTTTTTTCGTGATTCTACCTATGTTCCATGGGGAAAGTTGTTCCTTATCACTAGCCGGTTCTGAGTTTTCGCCATCGGTCACTAGTAAAATTTCACACTATATTTACCGCAATATCGTCCGTGCGTGTGTGATTCATCTTAATCGCAAATGTTTGTAAATAAATAATGGCCCGAATAGTCGTCAGATTGTTGCTCACATAATCGCATTCAGTATTCCCAGAACTGATTAACGGATATTTTATCAAAATTGGAATTTTTATCTCATTTTCTTTAAAAGGTTGCCAACCCCTGGTATAGTAAGATGAGTAGGATGTGCTCCGAGTAGTTCCGAGAATAGATTCAAGATATCGCCTGCGGGCACCTTCTATCATCACATTGCTTGTAAGACGATTTAGCTTTGTTGTTGTTACCAGCTTAATTGGCGAGAGTCTTAAGTAGGTAAGGTACAAAGTTACAAATGCTTCTGAAAATAGTCTAGTAACTAACGTCACAGCTATTCGGATTGATCCATGAAGCTGAAAATCGGCATTTAGGTACTTCTTGACTTCCGATCAAATGGAGCCCAGCATCATCTTTTACCGCCTTTACAAGGCGTAACTTTTGAAGTAATTGACTTGGAGGGTAGTTTCGTATCAGTGCGTGACATCTCACTTGCTTATTGTGCCCTCAAATTACCCTTAAGCCCCTGGGGCCAAAAGCCTGATGGGTATCCTGTTCTTATATGAGATTTTCTTATTCGCCAAGAGGTATCAAAAGTTGCGTAATTAGACACAGATTGCAAAAAATCTAATATATCTTCAAATAATATTTATCTTTTGGGCTCTATCGATCGTTAAAGTGTTGTGACTACGAAACCAACATATTATTGTTTTTTAATGTTCGGCAAAGCCCTAAAGATAAATATTATTTAAAGATATTTTACGTTTTTTGCAATCTGTGTCTAATTTCGCAACTGTTGATAGCGCTTGGGGTTCGGTAGCTGGAAAATAAGAAAATCTCATACAAGAACGACACCACTTTGGGGCTTTTGATGGGGTCCTAAAGGGTACTTTTGAGGGCACAATACGCTTTAAGTGAGATGTCACGCACGGTATGAAATAAAAACTACCCTCCAAGTCAATTCCTTCAAAATTTGCGCCTTGTAAAGGAGGGGGGGCAGTAAAAGGTTAAGGGGGGTGGTGCCCGCTGGGCTCCATGTCTAATTTTGATCAGGAGGTCAAGAAGTACCTATATGCCGATTTTCAGGTTCATGGGTCAATCCGAATAGTTATAACCAGCTATTGACGTTAGTTACAAGACTAAAATGAAGTAACAGCATAAGGTAGATTAAAATCGGCCAATCGGATCCTTCAAAACACCAAAAAATCATGAGGTTGATGTGAGAGTCGATGTTAGCTAAATGGCATGAAAAAACAACAACAAAAATAACAACAATGTTTGATATTTGTTTGTGTTCGAGTCTGTATGTAGGTATGTACCTAAGTATGCGGGGCGAATCTTGTTATATGAGGTGTTGTTAGATTTGTCTCAGCAGCGCGAGTGACACCGGCTATTATTAAAAATTCATAAGTTAATATGTATATAATATGGCGCCTTTTTTATAGAAATACATCTTTGAAACTCATAAATATTGCCTGAGAGCACCTTCTATCTTCACATTGCTTGTAAAGATGATTTAGCTTTGTGTTTGTTGAAGGTTTACCAGTTTAATAGACAGAGATCACTGCAAAACAGCTCATGTAGGTACCTACAATAATACAAAAGCCTTTGTTGCTCGTGGCAACTTTATTGAAAAACTGAACAATAGATATTATCAATACAAGGAAAAGAAAACGCCATAAATTTGAATATGAAAGATTGGTCAACTTGCTGACCTAGTGGCCAGTGATGGTCAACAACCAGCTTTATTCAAAGATAGGTAATACATAATTTCATACTCATCATTTTCCCGCCACCGTCCCAATTACTCAGGGTCGGCGCAACATTGTTTTGTTTGAACACAAATCATATTGCAAAAGGATTTGGCTTAAGTTTACGACCGGCCGCCTGCCTGACGTCAACCCTCTTAGGGAATTCTATCGTAGGTGGTATTACCGCCACCTTAAGCGGTTGACCATAGTCGGCAGATAGTGTAGCCGAGGTCGAAAACTTTACGTCGCTTTTTACGAAACATTCTGCGTAGAATAGGGATGGCAGAATTCTTAGCCGCTACCACTCGGCACATAATTTAATTCAATTCATTTTATTTTCACTAATACTTATTAGGTATAAAATTTATACCTATTAGGTATAAAATCGTATAGAATTTAATTCTATACGATTTTATGTAATGTATGTTTGTTGCTTTTTCACGTTCAAACTACTTGGCGAATTTGGGTGCGGTATACAGATAGAATTTAACCTGAAATAACACAGATTTACTTAATTGGATAACTTTTTACCGCTAATTGGATAAAATATGTCCCTCTCACGAGAAAATCTAAAAACGCCACTTGTAACAGTTTAATTTTAGACTGTCCATTATAAATACACAAAAGGCATTGATGAATATGACAAATACCTAATTCCGTATTAATTTCATTGGCACCTGTCGTGCTAAAAATAAGTCGCATTGTAGTCTATTTTGGTCCTTAATTTCATTCATGGATAGGTGGGAGGCGTCGTAGGCGTTGGGTCGCTGGTAATATATCTTGAGATATATTTGTCCTTTTTTGTGTGAGATGGTTTCCTATACACAAAAAATTAGGAAAAAACTCAATTCCTCAATTAATTCATATGTGATACACGATTTTCCTGAAACGGTCCTGAACTGTTTGTCAGACGTGGTACAAGTAACGATGGCATCGTAGGTAGCTATTTTTGTGGTTGTTGAAGTAGTTTTATTACAGTACTAGCACTTTGCATAGGTATATAACTTCCGTTTTTGCGTTATTTAGAGCAACGCATTTGAAAAATACGATGTTCATCCTTATTTCCATACACAAATACGGTTTATGTGAAGCGGTTTGACAGAAGCATTCGTTAGCGCAAAAATATCGCACAACGCTGCGTCGATGGCAGCATTTGTCGAATAATTTGACATTAACCATATTTGTGTGAGAATGAGGTTGAAATTCGTATTGTTCCAACGCATGCGTTATGCAGCGCAAAAATAACGTCGAATCAGACGTTACGTGTGTAAAGCGACGTATGTGTCTGAGTCTGAGTGACAATGCAAGAAAAGTGTTCACGTAAATATTGAATTCGGAAAGCGCGCGAATTGTCTATGCCCGCTATATCCGGACCCGCTCCGCTTTGAGCGGCAACTTCCCGAGTTGGGAACTGCAGCGGTTTCTTAAAACTGAGTTTATTTGTGTAGTGTGCGCATAAACCACATTTCCCGCGGGCGCGAGATCTGTTCGCCTCGAGCCGCGTTTATATGGAGATAGTTCTAGGAAAGCAGTTTTATGGTTGGTTAAAGATATTTGAATAGAAATCGTATGGCATATTGCTGATAGCATTCGTCTCATAACTCATTATTCATTAAATGTAACAGTTTGTTTTTAAGCAATAAAACTTCAAAGAAGAAACTTCATGTGTGTTTAGCGCTGACCGGTACTACGTGTTTGCTACGGTCATGCTACAGCGTAGCAAAAGGCTACGACAGAGCAAAAGAATTCTGGTTGATTCTGGTGCGTTTCCTACTCTACGGCATGAAGTTTTGTTTTCCATGATACTTAGCAATCGTTTGATGGCACAAGCAGAATTAGAAACAATAGTAATGACGTCTTTATCTCGCAAACCATCGTGACGGTACAGCCTGCGACAATAATGTCATTAATACCAGTTTAAACTGGTTTCCAGCAGCTGTCTGCTAGTGAAGCGACGTGCCAACGGAGCATGCAATACTGAAATTCCGCATTCACGTCTGCTCGCTACGGATCGGGCGTTGTACTCCAGAAATGCGTTTTCCACACCAGTAATAATTAAATGAGATTTGATTTTTTTATTCAATCAATGTTGGATTATTTTGTACTGAAACGATTCGGCTTAGTAGGAAATACAAGTAAGTTCTTAAACTGCGGCATAGACTTCCGTAAAGTATGTATTTTCAGGCAGGTTTGCAACCAGAAGAAACGCCCTGATCTTGCGAGCTACGTCAGCATTGCTACATCACGCTTTCATTCCTTGCGGAGTAGGTAGGGCATTAACGGCCGTTTTTAATTTCATTATAACCAGTTTAAACTAGTTTCCAGCAGCTGTCTGCCAGTGAAGCGACGTGCCAACGGAGCATGCGATACTGAAATTCCGCATTCACGTCTGCTCGCTACGGATCGGGCGTTGTACTCCAGAAATGCGTTTTCCACACCAGTAATAATTAAATGAGATTCGATATTTTTTATTCAATCAATGTTGGAATATTTTGTACTGAAATCCAGCGTATCTCTGAAAACCCTTACGAATTCATTGGTAGGCCCTTTCTCTTCACGTGATTAAGTACATACTTTTCGTATGAGTATTATTTCTATTTTAATATAAACTTCTCAACAGTATTATTACAAGTCTGATATTTAGAAACGAAATGTAATTGCTAACTTTCTGTAATAAGTTTAGATACCTAATTAGATACAAGAGCGCGAACTGAGTGCAATAAAATTACCTACTCAAAAGAATCTAAGTATTTTACATTTAAAAAGCATTTCCTTACGTTTAGATAAACTAACCTTGTTTAACGAATCAGTTTTGTTCCATTGCGAAGGTTGTCGGCGAGTACATGTACCTTAAATTAAAAAACCTCGATACAGCAATATAACTCCGAAACATTTTTAAAAACGAGCAACAAAATTATTCAACGTCAAAACTTTTGCGCGCTGCATAAAACATGGAGATTCATTAAACAAGTTGATCAAAATTAATGAACAGGAGGAATCACAATCGGATTAGTAAGTTAGGTAGCTATTGTAAAAGGTGTAGAAAAATGTACGCAGTTTTTTAGACCAAGATACGTACATACATACATTATCTCTTGCGCGGTAGGTAAAGCGTAAACAGCTGTACAAAACGGCCATTACACCACGTCTGACAATAGTATAAGAGTCATTCTGAAGACTCTGTATCATTGGTATCACCATATTCAAATCAATTCTCAAATCCCATAGTCGCTTCTTACTACATCCACGGGAAAGATATGGGGTGATGCTATTCTAATCCGGCACCACACGGTAATTTAATTTAAAACAACACTCTGAAAAAAACGTTTTTTTTTTTGGTACGACTGCTCCTAGCCTGCTTCCCGAAAACTTTCACTTTGTCGTTCCAAGTGGTATGAAGCTATAGACTTAGCTCCCATTGACAAAGTCTTAACTCATAAGTGTACCGATTGAAAGTATGCTGTTACGATAGATCATGTTTAGGATGTCATAACATTGTAGTAATTCTTGGATGCAACTTAAAAAAAACTGCCAGGATTTCGGATGGCCACCCATACAATAATATGACCTCATAAACATGATCTATCGTTATAGCATACATTCAATGGGTAGACTTATGAGGTAAGACTTTGACAATGGGAGCTTAGAAAACTATTTTACCCAGCACTTTTTGATGCCACTACTCTCCTAACTTACTTTTTCGATCAGCCAAATCTGCAAGGAATTAAATTGAAAATAATGTCATTATGTCCCATATGGTTGTTAGTTAAATAAAAATGTAGAATAGGGTGTGCTGTGAAGGTGCAACATGGTTAGAATAGCAAGAAAGAATCTCCTATAAAAATTGGAATACGGTTAATTTAGAAAACTTTTTTAATCTTCATGCAACACATCCATAGCTTTTTCAGAACACAAGTTTTATTTTTTTTAAATCACCCTCTACAGCTTCTGGGAATAAATCGGTTGGTTCTATACATTTTTCGGTCCATTTCCGAGTTTTACTTATGCAAATAAGTTTCAACGGCGAGCGAAAACTGTCGGTATGAAAGCGTTTGTTTTCAGCACACAAAACGCCATAGAGCCTCTTCAAACATGAAAAAGTAGAAAAAATCATCCACCACAAAACTTTGATATTTTGACGATAACTGCAGTTTTAGCAATAACAGCACTTTTTTTGCGTAGAGAAAAATACACAAAAAGATCAAACGAAATAACGTATCTTCTGATTCTGCTATCAAATACCGACTTTCACAAAAGTAAAGACTGTTTTGGCTAAGCAAATAATAAACTGACCAATGATAACAAATTGTGTAAAATGATTATCATAATTATTTAATGTCATAGCCATCTCTACGGATTTAATTTCCGCAGTTTGCAGTCAAACTTTTTGCAGTAGCGGCTCAACGCGCGCTCTAATGACGCGAGTGGTCCGGATCAGGCCTGTGTGGCACTGAGTCGACGAACGACCCATTGTCAGAGATTTAAATTCTAGTATCTTTATCAGACCTAATAAAATTGGATCACATAAATTGTAACCAAACTTATGTATGATGATCCCTTAAATGTACCCATTTGCGGCATTCACGGTTTACGTGCTGCTGATAGTAAGGTACAAAACCACCTACCCTTTTAAGAGGTCAACAGCTTATTCGTATTGCTTTTTCTTCGTATATGTATTTAAAAAAAAACAATATAATTATCAAATAGGTACATTTTCATGTACAAGTACTCACGCCAATAAAATCTATTTAACGTCGTAGTTCTTGGATGAAAACTTGGACAAACTGTATAGGAGAAATCTGTCAGAATCCAAGATATTTTGTAATGATTTCTTTGAATCAGACATCTTTTATTATTGTCTTTAAGTACCTACCTATTTGATACACGATTTACTTATAAGCACTTATTTGATAACTTACAGTTTTAGTAATTTTAACATTGTTGTTTTTTGTGCTAAGAATGTGACATAATCTTTATTGGTGTCCATTTCAAAACTGTGTATCAATACTACATATCTAATCAACCGTCATAAACTTACATATATTCAACAATTAGATACAATCTATTTTCCTTCCAAACCATTCCTCATCGTCAACTAATGCAGCTAATAGTCGCTTTTTTGCATATTATTCATGAACTGGCTTGTAGTGCCCAAACACCTTTGTCCCTGTACGATGCAACAGACGGAATTTTATTCAGACCGTTTCCGTTCTGTACCTTTGCACTGCATATATTGGAATTCTTACGAATATATTAGTGTTTGGAGTACTCTTGCAGGTGAATTTGTTTTCAAGAATCCAAGAATAATAATAGACATTAAAAATTACTGCGGTAGATATATTTCACTACATTTTCTTTCACCCAAAATTACAGGTTAACTGAAACTTAACTATGGTAAAATTGTCGGTTAGGGTTTTCCGCAAGAAGGTTTAGGACTTTTTGAACCGTTACCCGTTGGGTAGCGGCTGAATACTGAATACCCCTAGTCCACTCGTGGAGTTTTGTAAAAGGCGACTTAGAGTTTTTGACAAATGCATGGTGGCGGCGATTGATACCATCTACAATTGCATTCCCAAAGAGGGTTGACGTCAGGCAGGCGGCCGGTCATAAAACATTGCCAAATCCTTTTATACATTGCTACATATCTGTGAGTTATACACAATAATATTGTGATGTACCAGGCACACTTATTGTCTCATCTTGCTTACTATACTTAAAGTACATTTAAATTTTGTACACGAGGTTTGCTCGCAACGCTGAAGCTGTCGACTTACGATACTACGAAACGTGTATTCAGCGGCGAATCTTGAAGAAGTGAATGTGGCGTAAGCAAGTGTGAAGAAGAACACAAAATGCTTTTGCTCCTCATGTTGTCTACGAACGGGATGGGTATTTTTCAAGACTGCCGTTGAATACCGTTGCCCCGGCCCCTCAATTTCAGTCAGCTGTCGGATGTGTACGAAGCGATCACTCAGCGTCTCGCGCGCATTCCAATTTGAATTAAGAACCCGTGAGTTGCCATTCTTTTCGTCCCGTCGCTGTTGAATGCGTAGAATTTTTCCCATTTTCGACGAAAATTTCCTTGCTTTTTTAGTTGTAGATTAAATAAAAAGGAATATAGATACCTATAGGTCAAAGTCAAATAGAATTTTTTGTGTAAAAATCTACATTTCCGTATCTAAACTCTAAACATTGTACAGGAGTTTTGCCTGACCCTTTTACGCAGAGAGAGAAAGAAATCTTTGCACACACTCGATAAAAAAAAATAAAAAAAATTGTATCAGGTTTTTGTATGTTGTAGAGCAAACTAAAAATTACCTTCGAATTAATTTCATACGTATACATATAATTACGCCTATATCCCTTGCAGAGCAGCAGGCAGAGCGTAAGCGGCTGTGAAAAATGGCCATTTACACGACCTCTGACAACATTTTGAGAGTCATTCAGAAGACCGTCTATCACCATAGTGACAGGTTGTTAGCCTGTCGCCTAAAATTGCAATTACACTAACTCTCAAATCCTTTGGTCACTTCTTACGACACCCACGGGAAAGATAGGGGGTGATGCTATTCTGACCCAGGAGCACACGGCACAAACAAAGACTAAGATCAACCTAATCAATACATCAAAGTCACGCATCTGCCGTGGTAAGGAACATCCCCCTGGCTAAGTGGCGCACTCATCAGTCAAAAACTATTTGCGTATTCAAAAAGTATTTCAAATCTACGGTTCCCAAATTAAAATGGAATCACTCTATTGATGGATATCAATGAATATTCTCTCTTCGTGTGGGACACCGAGTCGTTCAACGACCCGATGAACCCTGGTGTCAGAGTTTTTCAAACGCCTACTGCAAGTAGCAGGCCTCTGACATAGTTGTGTAACGACCGCCATCATAGACAGCAACCGGGACCGACGGCTTAACGTGCCCATCCGAAGCACGGAACCATCTTACTTGCGGACAATCAGGTGGTTCAGCCTGCAATGTCCTAACGAGACTGGGGACAAATTCACAAAGTGATAAATATCAACTTTGTGAGTTACCCCACCGGGAATTGAACCCGGAACCTTTGCGTGGCAGGCAGGCATACTAAACACTGCGCCACATCGGCTGTCAATGAATATTAGGCAGGGATAAGTCAAGGGAATGAGCACCAACATGTGCTAGGATTTCAAATGCCTTGTGAATAAGAATTAACCCACATATTTTATAACTAACATTTGACTGCTGCATAAATGGAAATTTAAATTCATTGATCCTATCGCCAATATGAATAATGAAATTAATATTTAGTACAGATAGACTATCGATATTGAAAAGATAATGACTTTTTGAGTGTTTCAGCCACGAAAAACGTAACCTAAACTAGAACCGCCATGTTGGTTTAGCAAGATGGCCTCAGATTTATCTCCCAGGCGCCAGTAAATATCAAGTCCTCCTTAATGAAGTTTCGCCTTGAATGCAGGTAGCTCAGAGCCAGATAGATCTTTTCGCCAGGAAACCGTGACAATACAAGAAAGCTAAGGAGCTTTCCAGGAAATGCATTTTCTTCTTAGAAAGCTGTGCTCATGGGATGAACGTTATATTCTATACTTTCTTCAATAGCACATCGAGTTATTTACTCAATGAAGCGATCAATTTACACTGGTTTACATTTATTAAGAGTAACCAGAATATGTAGATCCCTTAAATATATAAGGTCCTATTAAATTTACTGCAAATAATTTCAGGGTATGTTCTATTCGTAGAACAGAAAAACTTTTCTTAGTAATATTTTTCCGAAATATGAAAGAAAAATTTGGACCTCCCATACAAACTGACCAGAAACAGACACAAGTTTTGGACGTTTTTGTATGGGAGGACCAAAATTAAATTACATATTTCGGAAAAATGTTACTAAGAAAAGTTGTTCAGTTTTACGAGTAGAACATACCCTAAAAAGATTTGCAGTGAATTTAATAGGACCTTGAAGAACTTATGGCGCTTTGCTGAAAGCAGGATAGTAGTACCACATATTACTTAGAATGGGAGAAATACGATATTTTTCCCTAGTTCAAAAAGAAACTCTTCAATGCGACCCGTAACATTCTCCGAAATCATATTGATATTATTGGTCTTTGAAGCCTTCGGAGTCAGTGTGCATTTTTAAAGTGTAACCAATATTTAAAGATATGATTTGTATTATAAATATCGCAATATACCACTAAACAACTTTAGTTATTATTATTATTTGTTAAGGAAATTAATATACCCATATAGATTTGCAAGAGTCTTTGGAAATGAAGTTTTCTTTAAATTAGAAAAATATTCTAACTTTACCTACTTAATATTTGGTAGTCAAATTATATACACTACATTAAACACCGTGTTTAAGTTTAGTTTCATAAAATTAAATTAAAATGGACGTGAAACTGTTTTACGTTGTTCTTCTTGTGGTTCAGTAAATCCTTTTTAATTGAGAAAGTTTGTAACGAAATGCCAACAGCTTATACGCGCCGCTTTCACCGCGTAGCGCAAGCGACTCAGAGCTAGATTAGTTCAGAGGGAAAACTACAAATGGGCGATCTGGGAAATCCGCTGGGAACCGCTGGGTGTCCAACGGCTGATATGATTATGACTACATATAGCCAGAATGTATCCAGGAAGTATCCGTTATAAGACTTGGCGCAATACAAAGAGATTGTGTGGCTGCCGTTAAAAAAGCAATCGACACCAAATCGCGGTCTATGCCTGGGAGAGCCTTGTCCAGCAGTGCGTCCTAAGGCGTCTTCTTCTTGTAGTGTAGGATACCGAGTCAACAGAAAATTAGGCATGATCTCAAGGGTGTTGTTAATGATGACACATGGTAAAACCCACAAAATAGATACATAATTGTTAAGAAAGCGTTTTCCAAATCTTTGTACAGAATTTACGGTTCCATTATTTATTTACTTTTTATTATTGTATTCAGTAATTTTATGGCGATCGCCATAACAGGGTGAGTTTACAGTGGCTTCAATCTGATTTTTCGTAATATTTTCTTCTAAATATTCTCTTTACTCCTCACCCAGTGACTGCACAACGAACAAACCTCCAAGCTGGTACAAAGAACCTTACGTTGTTATAAACCCCGTTAATAATGGGTTTGTGCTCTATTATTACAGGTGGATACGTAGCATTATTTATTTGTCTGCTTGTAAAAATATACAGAAAAGACTTGGAGCTATAAATGATATCGTACTTAATTTTCTACATTTGAGTTTTTTATGGAGACAGTGGTTTTGATTGCTTTGGTAAATTTTGTTGGTATAAATCAAATGCTGGTATAAATAAAAATGTTAGTTAATCAAGCGTTTTAAGTGTAAGTTCAAAAATATTAAATGATAGGCTGACAACTTGTACAGTTTTATACGATTTTTCAGAAACTGGTACAGATATACAGGACTGAAATATGTCAGAAATAAAAAATAACGACCTTATTTTTACTATCGTTAATGTTCTGACTACTCAGCAGGGGATAAATGCTTGTAATATGTATGTATGCATATCCAGCTTCCCAATGCTTAACAAATTCAACATACAGACAGACCTATTATATCACGCCTATATCCCTTGCGTTGCGGGGTAGGCAGAGTGTCAACAGCTGTACAAAACGGCACACACGTTTGACAATAGTTTGAGTGTCATTCAGAAGACTGTGCATCGCCATAGTGACAGGTTGTCAGTCTGTCGTCTAAAATTACTTCTTACGGCACCCACGGAGAAGATATGGGGTAATGCTACTCTAAGGCGGCACCTCATAAAAGCTCGAATCTCGTTTCAGGTATACTAACCAAAATCTGAGTTTAAACACTAAACAATGTTACACGCTCCCGTGATATGCACAAAGGGATATCTTAATTACTTTATTACACACATTATGTGCCGGGATCCAGGATGTTTGTGTGTGTACAGTTTGCGTGATACAGCAAGTCTGTGCAAGCATATCATAGAATCAAGAGGTTTACGGAAGGATCATACAATCTATGATTAAAACTAACGACCTAAACTTTAAAGATGCTACTCAATTTGAATTGTACTGAATTTTTAAGATGGTGTTTGTAGCCACATCTGTTAACACATAATAGTTACTTTATCTTTATCGCGATAGTTTTTTTAGGTAAATAAGCGATTTAATTGGATACCCGATGTTTAGACTGAGTTTCATCAGTCATGGTCGCCAAGGAATGTCAGGGGAGGGGAGGGAAGTCAAGGTTGCGTTGCCTTATTTCTTGTATTAAAATTTGCTCAGAAATGTATAAAGTTCTTATATCAGATTTTGTTATTCGTTTACTTTGGGATTTTTGACAGCGGCAACCCTGGCCATGTAACAAGTGACAATCGCAAAAAAGGGTCGAGTGAACTTTCTTTGACTTTCTGTAAACTCTCTATTTTGTGCCATCGTGTGCTGTACCTAGGTACCCAATTCGTGCAGCAAGTATACCTAATAATAATATGCTTGTACCTATGTACCTAGTTCTCTATTCGCGCGTTGAAAGAGCTAGAAGGTGAAGTTGCTAAGTACTGCTTGAATCTCGAATAAAAGCGCCTGAGAAGACTTAAAGAGCTTAGCTATTCTATAAACGGGCCTCACGGAAAAGATGTTTACTTTGAAAACGACCTCGAGAAAGTATCAAAAACAGATATTAAAAAAGCTCTTGCAAAGTACTGCTGGTATTAATTTTGGTGTTATAATTCCTAAAAGCTTGTGTAGAACATTTTAATCTAATGTAATGTTTCGCACGAAGAGATAAAAAAAACGTAGGATGGCGCTAGGCGCAATAGAAATTATCGGTAATTTCATCATCATTGGCACAAAAAGGGAGTTTACAGAAGGTTCACTCGACCCTATGTAGGATTTTCACGATTGTCACTTGTTACATATCCAGGGTTGCTACTGTCAAAAATCACAAAGTATAAGAATATCAAAACTTAAATCTAAACAGCAAAATCGAATAAAAGAACGTCATATGATTCTGAGCCAATTATAATCCAAGAAATACGACGTTTGTAACCCCATGTAAACCAGTGATTAATCTGTTTTTGTATAGGTTTGAACTTGAATTAAGAGTAGTAAGGTTCGAAATCACTGGTACATTTGCTGTACCACCGCTTGATGAGCGAACAACTATCTCCTTATTCGCTCTCTAGACAAGCCTACCTATAAAAAATGGCGCCACAGAGGAGAGGTTATTTACTTTGAGTTCCTCTGAGGGTCCAATTAAAGTCAGTAAGCGTTAAATCGTCGCTAGTACTGAGTGAGTCCTCTGTAAAAGCGCCCCGTGCGCTGTTTCCCTAATCTGTGTCATTGGCCTCTTACGTCTGTGACAGTCGATCAATATTAATAATATAGACACGATTTCCTCTTAATAAACTGTAGTCTATTAGTAAACACTCTTAATATGTAGAATAAAGGCCTCTAATAGCATAACTATTATCTTCAAAGTGAATATTTGCCTTTGAAATGTACGTGTAACTCTAGCGGCGCATTAATTATTTAGCTTAACGCTGAGTGTTATCTAATATTTGGGTTTAGGCACTCCAAAAGCATAACAAATTACTTCATTAGTGTGCAAATTCTAGTGAGTTGTTTTGTCTTCCTTAGTGATGTTTTATAACATTACCAACCCATATACTTTTATTTTTCCAATAATCTACAGTCATTGCCGTGTAATACACACACACACACACACACACACACACACACACACACACACACACACACACACACACACACACACACACACACACACACACACACACAAACGCACACTTAAATATTCTTAAACTAAACTTTGCTGTTTAGAAATTATAACTTTTTTTTCTCTTATTTCTTTATTTCATATTTTTATATTGTTTTCTATGCGTTGCCTTTTTGCTGTTTAAGTTGACTATCTATTTAAGGAAGAGCGGTGCTTTCCGACACAGGTTTTTATAAACTTAAAGGAAGGCACTGGTCGTAATGCTGAACTGTACACTTTATAAAAGCCAAATAATGTTATTTTTCTTTTTTTTATACCAGCTTAGAATAGCATCAACCCAATTCTACACGTGGGTGTCGCAAAAACCGACTAAGGGCTAATCATCCAGGGAATGGGCTGCAGCGTTTCCTGTACATGCAACATCATGCACTGAGCTCGCCAATCCGCCTGCCAAGCGTGGTGAGTATGGGGATAGGGGGAGGCCCATGTCTAGCAGTGGACTGTTGTGGCTGTTATGGCTACAGTCATTACCAAATAAATAAATCATAACAATCACGTCACATATTATACGAAAAAGAAAATTCAAAGATTTTGTTTCTGTAGTGCAGGTATTTAATAATTTATTTATAATAGATCTACGTCATACATGTTATTTAACAATTCATTTATAGTAGATCTAGGTCATACATCTTAATTTCAATAAAATAAGTCATATTAATCTGAAGTAGGTTAGTATGTCATGCAATGCAATAAGATTCCTAAAAGTAATTCTATTATACTACGACGTAGCTGTTTGCTACGAAGCGACGTAGAGATTTCGTAGTAAGGATAATATCTCAGGCTTTCAGGACAGAACATTGTAAGTTACCTATACTGGGTTTTCATACAAATATTAAGAAGACCATTAGTTAATCCCTAAATGGGTAAATAAGTATCGTTTCAGTTTATATTTTACACTTCATTTATTCTCAACTGATATTAATCAGTTCAACGATTCTGCTTTTGAGAAGATTTCTTAACGATGGGTAAGTAGTGCCTTCATAACATGATATAAATGGACGGAAACATTGCAAAAACAAGGAATTAATTTATATAAGTTGGTGGCGATAGTAGGCACCTTTTAATGAATTTTCGGTCAAATTGAATACCATATTATAACAGTAATACTAATAGAAGTAGAAGCTTAACGTGTAGTAATATGGTTCAATTTAGTATTAACGAAATTGAATTTCGATTTAATTATAATGTTTCCGAGTAGTGTATTTTCAGGCGATAGTGGCGCTAGTTTCGTTTGAGATACCCTTACTTAAAATAGATGATTGCGTAGATTTGGAAATATTATGTTTCAGTTGTTATCTAAGTAGACGTATTTATTACAAACCTTATTTAAATATGAAGTTTACAGACAGAATCCACAATAGGATCTTTGAATTATTATCGTTTTTAGTCCCATCACTATTATTTACGATCGTGTAGTTAATTTATTGCAAAACAGTTTTAGATCAATAAATTTTTAATGATTTGAATGATAACAGTGCAGAGTCAAATATTATAGCTCGATATAGGGTGAATGTTTACTATACTAGTGACCGATAGAGAAAATGCAGGACAGGCTGGTGATAAAGGACAAATTTCCCTAAGAATATAGGTCGAAATAAGTACTTACATATGTCGCAGTACGATGGCAGAATTAGGTTTTTGGCCAAAAACCTAGGTTTTTGGCCAAAAACCTGGATCAACTTAGGACGATGGCCGAAGGAAGCCTACGATTCTGCCATATGCCGGCTTTTGGCCAAAAACCTAGGTTTTTGGCCAAAAACCTAATTCTGCCATCGTACTGCGACACATACATACATATCACGCCTATAGATATTACTTGAGGCAGAGCATAAGGGCTATAAGTAAATGTCTATTTACACTACGTCTGATAAAAGTTTGTAGGCCTTTAAAAAAACTGTGTATCACCATAGTGACAGATACACATATACTCTCAAAACCATCAGTCACTTCTTACGACACCGACATGAAAGATAATGAGTGATGCAATTCTAAGCATTCTTATTTATTCTAATACAAAGCGAGCAAAACTATCATCTTACTGACCCAGAACCGCTTTTCAAAAACTGGACTTCGGTCCCCGAAAGCAGCCTTGACTTGAACTTTCCAAGTCGAGATGTCGAGTATCCTCGAATCGCCAATAAATTTGTGAAGACAGTCGGTTTCGGACGGAATGAAGACATTACTGCAAGCTGCCGCGCCGTGCTTGCTGCGTGCTAATGAGTGTGAACACGCCTTTACTTTCAACTATTACACACTATGAGGGTCAAGTAATATAGGTTATCCTTAGTTACTGTTTGGAGAACCAGTGTATGTTGAGCCAATGTGAACATAGTTGGAACCGGACGGAATGAAGACATTACTGCAAGCTGCTGCGCCGTGCTTGCTGCGTGCTGATGACTGCGGCCAGTGTGAACACGCCTTTACTTTCAACTATTCGATTATCAGGGGGTCAAGTTATACTAGTTGTTCTTAGTAACTGTGTGGAAGACCAGTGTATTTTGAGCCAATGGGAACATAGTTGGATCCGGACGGAATGAAGACATTACTGCAAGCTGCCGCGCCGTGCTGGCTGCGTGCTAATGACTGCGGCCAGTGTGAACACGCCTTTACTTTCAACTATTAGCCTATCAGGAGGTCAATTTATACTAGTTGTTCTTAGTAACTGTATGGAAGCCCAGTGTATTTTGAGCTAATATGAATACATAACTACTAGCTGCTGCAATGAGTGAGGCTAGTGAGAACACTTAACTTCAGGCTATTTCTAGGTCTGGTTGAGTTTAGTCGTCGAATCTTGTCAAACGAAACATAAAGTTAACTACACTTATAACAAGAAGATGTGTTAAAAAACGAAAAACCCGACTGCGGTAATTTTAAAGTAGTATTTTGCTTTAAAAATCCGCCATCTTGAATCTATGGTTTTTCTAATATAGCCAGTGACACTCGCGCTGCTGAGACAAATCTAACGTCAAATGTCAAAATCCAACTATCCGTTTGGGTTGTAGCCCGTGAAAGAGAATTTTCTTGTCCACATACTCGCGAAAAACATAACACTCCCTTTTGAGGCAGTCGGGTAAAAATGGTTTTAGTTGATAGATTCTCTAGTAGGGTCGGCTAAAAGTGCTGATCGAAACTTTAAACCATTTCCGCGAAGAGTTCAAGACCTTAACCCAAACTGGGAACGATAGGCTGCGAAAGCAATTGTAGCGGGAGAATCTGTCTTGAAATCATTGCAAGAAAATCTACGGGCGTGATGCGTTATCATTCCTTAGCTTGGTTGGAAATATTCTGACCATCGCCTTGTTCATTTGGGCATTAGCACTAATTATTTCCTGTTCGAGTAGCGGTAATCTATCAGGTGTAATCGAAGAGTCGTTAGCGCGGTCACGTCGGCGGCGGTCGCAGGTTGTTCTAATGTCCAACCAACGGCTGGCCATGCTAACGAAACTATGAGAAAATACTAGGATTTCGTCTAGAAATAGAAGTACAGATTAATCAGTTTAAAATTTTAACCGACTTCAAAGAAGAAGTCTTATAATTTGTCGGAATTTCTGATTTTTGACATATGTTAACATAAGACTGATCTAGCCAAACAATTTTATTACTTATTATCGATTAAGTTGCTAAATGGAGTTGTAAAAGTGTACTGTTGTGAAAACCTGAAATCCGTGATTAGATATGAGAAATGACCAAAGTCAGTATCAGATTAATAACTGGATTGTTTTAATTGCTTTAGTTTTTACACGACTGCCCAACCAAAAAAAGGAGTGTAATGTTTTTCAGGGTTCATGTATGTATGTATGTATGTATGTATATATGTGCAATGCTATAACCCACCATAACTCGATAACTACTGAACAGATTTGAATGGGAGTAGTGTGAGAAGAATCCTTACACCATCCTGAGTGTCATAGGCTAGGTTTTGTCGTCTTAAACCTTAGGATAAGTAGAAAAATTATCAAATTTTATTAATTAGGGATAGCAGCCACCGTAAATAAAACTCTTTGAACAAATCTTATTATAAAATTCATGTCACACAATCTGTTGAAGTTTGATGTCGCTGTCATTGATTGAGTTGACGTTGCAGTATGTCTAATTATGTCACTGATACAAAATATTTACGTTTGCTGTTGCAAAATAAAATAAATTTAAACAAATACTGTAAAATAATTAATTAATAATAAAACGAGCATTCCAAACTGATAGATAAAATAACGCTGATAGTTTTTACGAATGGCACAGAGTTCTTATCTTGATGTCCAGCCTTGATGCTTTTGTAATGCAAAACATGTAAATATTCAAAGGCATCTCAGTATCAGGTAATTAGTTAATTTTATGATTATATTTATGGCTAATGAGCAGGCATAAAAATAGCTCATACACAATGTGCAACGCCAGAAGATATATCTAAGGCGCCTGGTACTTCTTTACATATACAAGCTACTGCTGGTGTTTCTCTGCATAGCTACTTTGATAGCTACATTGTTTGTTAGTAGATTACGTAGGTTGTTATAACATTGACCAAACAATGATGATTTTATTGCAGAGCAGCTGTCTCCGGGATACTTAGTAAAGTGAAGTATTCTTCAAAAGACTACTACTGCCAATGTAAGACATGAAAGAGCAGGCCCTGGTCGGTAAAAACTTGAGTGTTGATTAAAATAAGACAGTCGGCATCAAGAAAATGTTGATTACTTAACTTTAAACGCAACTTCTTTATGAGCTGAGCTGCTATGTAATATTAATGTATGTAGTCTAGACTTTGTAGTCAATAAAATAACCCATTTAAAATCCAAATCTGTTATCATTTAAGTAGTTTAAATCAGTTATGGGCAGTTCAACTAGTAGGCATTAAGACCCGTTCACATTTCAGCGGTATCGCTGCGGTACGCGGTACGCGGTGTTCTCCTCGCGGTACCGTTGCGATACCGCCGTGGTATTTGCATGGACATCCCGCACCTGATAGCGATCGATACAATTACCGCGACGGTATCGCACCTGTACCGCGAGAATACTGCGTGAGTGAAACCACAGTAATGTGAAGGGGCTTTACCAACACAGGGGTTAAGGGAAGATTGCCTTCCTGATAGAAAAACAACAGACCAGCACTGATTTTGACAGGATGAGTGGTATGAATGTAGGACCAACATCGGGGGGTTGAGGGGGGCTTGCCCCCCTCATAGGAAGACAATACATCAGCACAAATTTTTACAGGATGACTGGTATGAATGTAGGACCAACATCGGGGGGTTGAGGGGGGCTTGCCCCCCTCATAGGAAGGCTATAGATCAGCACAGATTTTTACAGGATGACTGGTATGAATGTAGGACCAACATCGGGGGGTTGAGGGGGGCTTGCCCCCCTCATAGAGAGACAACAGATCAGCACAAATTTTTACAGGATGACTGGTATGAATGTAGGACCAACATCGGAGGGTTGAGGGGGGCTTGCCCCCCTCATGGGAAGACAATACAACAGCACAGATTTTTACAGGATGACTGGTATGAATGTAGGTAGGACCAACATCGGGGGGTTGAGGGGGGCTTGCCCCCCTCATAGAGATACAACAGATCAGCACAAATTTTTACAGGATGACTGGTACGATGAACCAACACCGGAGACCACAGAAAAACAGAAGAAGCGAACTAATTTTTACTTGTTAAATAATTTAAAAAGTAGTAAATAAAATAAATAATTAAAAAAATTAAAAAACACGCCTGCGTTTGTGGGAAAAATTGATCTGAAAAGTAAAAAACAAGTTATAATTTGTGAAAAATTTGGACGAGATACTTGGCTTGGATTGTTCTTCTATTTGGAAAATTGTCGATGTTTTTATTAGTATCAAAAGCATTCTATAATATGATTAGTTATCTTTACCGTACATATAGGTTCAATATTATGTTTTTTTGTGACCAGACTTTACAATGCAGTCGGGGGATAGTTTTCGAGATTGTAACGTGATTGTATGACAACGAGTTATATCAAGCCTCTATCTTGCCAAGTTATATCATTAAAAAGTACAGCAAAAAAAAAAAAATGTTATAAGGAAACTGCTGAAAAAACAGGTTTGCGTTTTTGTTAGTATTGGAATTTTAGGTATTTAATATGATATTTATTTAGAATCTACTTTCCAAACTGCGGAACATCAAGTGTGCATTCCTGTAACTATTTTTAACTGAGGTCTGTGTATGGAACTTGGTACTTATTTAGATCTCACTTCTTTTATAGGCGAAGAATTCCAATATTATCGAACTTGGCAGCCTTTCACATTTATGTTTTGGGTGGGATTTCATTTATTTTTGTAAGGTTTATTTTCTTTTTTTCTTATGATTAAGTTAATTAAGGAAATGGCTCATTTATACTAATTTTTAGATTTTATTTATCATTTTTGCTACATACTTATAGTCGTATAGTGGATCAAAGTTACACATGCGTTATTTTCGAAAGTGACTCACACTTGGCCGATTTCAGATTTTTAGTTTACTTTGACTAAATACAAACCTTCGTAACGAATTTTAGGTCGGTACGACCATTGGAAGATATAGATAAATTTTTTGTTTTAGTTCCCTAGGGGAATGAATTTACACTTTCATTATTTTTAAAACCGACTCACACTTGGCCATTTTCAGATTTTTTCCTTTACCTTGACCTAAAGACCTACCTCCATGCCAAATTTCAAGTCAATACGACCATTGGAAGTGGTCTAGGTTTTTGATGAGTGAGTGAGTGAGTGAGTCAGTCAGTCAGTGAGTGTATAGTAAAAATAGCGATTTTCTGACGTCAATATCTCAAGACCTACAATAGGTACGTACATTAATGAAATTTTGTATTTTAGATAAGTAAGTAGATCTCGACAGATATTAGAAATTTCATATGCGTAGATAAAATAGATTTTGAGTTATAGGTGGGTCGAACTTGGCCCGAAATGGCTCGTGTAATATAACCCACGGCCGGTGTGTCGGCTTTTTTGCTCGAACTTGGCGGACACACTGCCGTGTGTCTAGATCATTCCTTAGCTTGCTCGGAAATATTCTGACCATCGCCTTGTTCATTTGGGCATTAGCATTAATTATTTCCTGTTCGAGTAGCGGTAATCTATCAGGTGTAATCGAAGAGTCGTTAGCGCGGTCACGTCGGCGGCGGTCGCAGGTTGTTCTAATGTCCGACCAACTGCCGGCCATGCTAACGAAACTGTGAGAAAATACTAGGATTTTGTCTAGAAATAGAAGTACAGATTTTTAGAGGAATAAGATCTTAACCAATCTGGAAATAATCTCATGCAAAACACAAATATCATAATTACTAATACATAATCACAAACGTTGAATATATAGAATCAGACCCCTAGACTACGAAGGCTTCAAGAAAATCTCCGGGCGTGATGCGTAAACATCATTCCTTAGCTGGTTGGAAACAATCTGACCATTGCCTTGTTCATTTGGGCATTAGCATTAATTATTTCCCGTTCGAGTAGCGGTAATCTATCAGGTGTAATCGAAGAGTCGTTAGCGCGGTCACGTCGGCGGCGGTCGAAGGTTGTTCTAATGTCCAACCAACTGCCGGCCGTGCTAACGAAACTGTGAGAAAATACTAGGATTTCGTCTAGAAATAGAAGTACAAATTAATCTGTTGACTACTCAAAAATCACATATTTTGACCCATTAAAAGGCTCATTGAAGTCAGGTATGAACAAAAATGTATTCAGTAAATAAAATTTAAATCATCGATCATGATCCATTGAGGTTGAATTCATTAGTTCTTGACAGGCAAATGTAAAAATCAATCAAAGCATTTGAAAACCAAGTTATAAAGTTTAACAGACTATACAAGGGTCATTCTTCAAACGGTCAAAAATTTCGGTCACAGGGTTGTAAATGCTAAACTATACAAGTTTGGACATATCGATCGATTGGACATGATTTAACACTTCAATACCTATGTGGAATCGATTAAAAAGTCTTATTTTATATTCACTTAGTATTTCAAAACCCAGTCTGAAAGTTGAAAACGGGAGGATTTTTGGTGTTCTCCGCATGTCACACCTCGCAGTAACTTTTTACAAATTATGATTTTACTACTTTTCTTATGTTTTGTACGTATCTATTGTATATCAAAATAATCGTCATAAAGCAATATATTAGGTGAATGATGAAGAAAATATGTAATGCGTGTAATTTTAAAAATAAACCCGAATATGTATCGGTCACACGATTTCGGACAGTTAGCTCAAGCGTGGTAAAATAGGTCATAACTTCTAAGATTATATTTGTATCCAGCTGAGTTCTTGTTCCTCAAATTATTATGATATGCTTCAATAATCAAGCAGAGTGAATGGGCACCTCAGTGCCCAGAACTAAAAATATTTCCAAAAATAAGGGCTGACACAAGTTTTACTACCCTTGCATGTAAGTTACGTGGATTCAAATTTCTTCTAGAATTAATACTCTTAGAGATTCGTCTTTTACAGGGCTGATTTGTAATATAGTCGGGACAATTGGTCTATAATTTTATTTAGATGCAATAAAAGATGGCCGAGTTATTATCAAAAATGCTCTGTTTTTGTAATCTGCGTGGAGTAATTTGCGTGGCAAAATACCCACGCAGCTTACAATTCTGCCCACGCATATTACACAATGATTCTAAGATTTAAAAATAGGTTGAAATAACCATTTTAAATACTATTATTTTACCTAATATTCATTAAAAATACACGAAAAGAATTCTTTTGGCAAATATCATCAAGTTTTTGAGTTTTCATATAGTTATACTTGGACATAGACTTTTTACCAATTTTGATGGATTTGAGTGCATGTTTTGTCAAAACATACTGGACGTTGGCTCTATTCAACCACCTAACTATGTCTCGCAGCTATTTTTCGATGCCAGTGATCGTTGTCTCATAGGCTTGATGTGTATTTTGAGGCCAAAAGTCAAAACTGTAAGGTAGATCAGATAATATGCCAGCGACTGTATTGAGACATAGTGCTCCTAATTAATCTCTTGTGCTGACAATCTTGCTAAATTTATCTCCGCTTGCACTACCTATTTCTAAAAGAAGTACAATGCCAAAGCTCCCTTAACTTGCTTATGTAGGTATCATTGGTTCATAAACAGGGCGATAGCGTTAACTTGATTTACTGTTACGTCATGGTGAGGAAGAAGGTCTCCATCAGACGCGTGTCATATAAGTCTAATGTGCAGCAAACACCTGCAGCTGACCTGTCTTTCTTGCGGATCCAGCCAGGGAGGCCGAGAGGATCGCATAGGGCTTAGGCAACCCTGCGAATTCCATAACCGTGTCCTGGGCGACACAATATCTGTGAAGAGTCAAATCTTCCTGATATTATTTAAATCTACTGCAATTGACGGAGTTAGGCCATGGTGAGTTAACTTGTTAGTTGCCCCTACCAACTGCAGCCGTCAATATGACTTTCACCTAAGACTACTGGGAATCTTTTTGCGTAAGCTTGGGCAAACGTGGCGAACTTGCCACTTCGCTTGACATTTCGAAGGCGTTTAGCTGGACAAAATCTGGCAGAAACCTTGACCTGGCACCTCAGCAAGCTTCCTGTTTATGACAATCCAGCTGGTTTTTGTAATCAGTAACAGCTATCTCTCTGACCTCATGGCCATTGATGCCTGTGGTCCTCAAGGTTCTAGTCTCTCGGCGATTTTTTCCTTCACAACAGCTTTCAACTACTTAAGTTTTGTATTCATAGGTATGCCTAAGACAGTACCGTCACAGAGACATTGTCAAGTCCAAATCGGCAGAGCGGAAATTGCGTTCTATAGAGAAAGCCATGGTCTCATTCAATGCTACCACGACACAGGAGCTTTATTGCATCTGAAAGTAGTCCTCTCGACTAGACAACTACTTTTCTGAAGTACACTTATTTCTGTCATTGCGAATAGCTTGACTGGGCATTGAGTTGTCATCAACCATCCTTGTAACTAAATGTAAGTATCACCAATTTGTTATTTATTATGTTTGCATTAAAGGATTCATATAAAACTCAAGCCTGATCCTGTGTGTAGAAATCCGGCCACCCCTTGGATGACTTAGTCAATAAGTTGCTCTTGATTTGATGGAACTCAATACGACACATATCTGGTCAATACCAATCTACACAGCCTTGCTTTTTGTCGCAAGATGGCCTGCCTAGCAGTCTTCATCATATTTTTATTCAAAATTATGCTGAACCAAGACCTCCACGACTTTATTCTGCCAGCTCTTTTCCACCATAGAACACCTGTACGTATATTTGGCGGGATACCATCCATATTTAGTTGCCAATCCACCAATTCGGACTAAGCACTCTGAATTGTCTTTTATTATGCACACTGAAAGACAGGAACTAATTACCTTCATCTGTTGATTCCAAAATCATAAAACCTTATAATCTTTTTATGGTAATAGTGAATAAAGACTTATTTTCCATGACCTGTCTCCATCACAGACTCCATCTTTGCCTTATAACCTAGACTTAAGTCAAGAATAATCATGTTTCAAGTAAAACTTATAGAAATCTAATGAAAATACAAAGATAAAATTGGCTATGTAATCTGCGTGGCTTGATTTGTAATCTGCGTGGCACACAAAATTTTAAAATTAAATTTCTCGAAAAGTAATTGTGCTAGCAAGGAGCACCAAACTGTTCTATAATCGTGAAAGTATACAGAATCATATTTCATTGTCATCATCTTCAAATTGCTTAAATTAAAATTTGCCACGCAGCTTACGCGGAAAATCGAAATCTGAATAATGACTCACAAATGAAATAAAAACTTTGTAAGAAAAGGCTCAGGTTCAAATCTAGTTCAAATTAAATTTGAATGCATAAGTTTCAATGAAAACTGATTGATGTCTAGAAAACTTGTTAAAAGTTGGAAAGATTTTGCTTTTTCTCAAACCAACATGAATAAAAGATAAATTGCTAAGTTGTTGTTAAGTTTTGCAACAAACTCTTACATAGACGCGCTATTCTTTGAAAACTGTTAATTTTTTTGTTGACTTTAAAATGTTGATCTGAGTGCCCTAACAAAAATAACTTTGTGTGTGTGCACGCGTGTGTTCTACTCACATAACTAAACCACTTCTATTAGACACTGTTCTTCCAAATATAAAAAAGAAAACCCACCCATATAAACGAGTTGAATAATTTCGTCACAATTTAACCCTTTAAACCATATTGCTTTAGAATCCGTGCGAGCCATCCAGATCCAAACCAATATTTATCTAAAAATACTTTTCAGGAGTAGGCAAGTTGAATGATGGATGACTTTAAATTGTACAGGAAAATACGGAGTTGTAATGTCCAGTTACACGATTGATTGAGACGGATGGGACTCGAAATGCCAACTAATGTTTGGGATACATCTCTAATGGTTTTCCAGGAAAAACATTTAAAAAAATACCAAGACCGAAGAAGCGATAAAATCGCTTTTAATACCCTTACATATCTATTGATCAATACGAATAAGAAATCCCAGCAGTAAAATTTTATTCAATAGATAAGTAGATATACATCGTATCGTATCGTACAACGGTCCACTGATGGCCATTGGTCTTCCAGAATGGAGGTGAGTACCATAAATCACTACGCATGACAGTTGCAGTGCAAGATGCTGTATTTACAGGGAATGCTCTTGCTTCTGCCCAACTCCTGGAGGCAAAGATTTAGTCCTTAAACGTTTTCATTATTGCTTCTTCTTCGAGTGGGACACCAAGTCGTCTAACGATCCGATGAACACAGGTGTCAGAGTTTTTCAACCGCTTACTGCAAGTAGCAGGCCTCTGACAGTAAGTTGTTGAGATTGAGGCCTTTGTCGTCGCGCCCTTTGTTGTAGCACTACAACAAAAAGTGGATAAGGGCGCACTACAATCTTTAATTGAAAAAAAACATTGTGATTTGTAAGACTCAACACTTTCTTGTAGAAACAGGCGGTCTAACAAAACGCAAGCTGGAATGCTATGCTGCAGATAAAAACTATCCAAGTAGACAAGAGCCGTTGTTAACCAAGCAACGAGCCATTTCCATAAGAAGCGCGCCCAGTCGCACCAACTCTAATTGGACAATTTTCTTACAGATCCTCGCGATATTTCATTCAATTTTTCCTCAACTTTATAACGTTTTTCAATCTTGGATATTATTGAATATCTCTGCTTGGTAAAAATTGCATTTTATCATAGGACAGTGAAGTAACAGTAACGTGCTACGTACAATACAAGTGTTTTTTGTTTTGTTAAGGAAGTTATCTTTACTACTTCTATCGTGTACGACAACAATTTGACGAACAAGTAGAAATTTGAAATACAATTTACTCTTTTCAGAACATTGTAATTTGTAAGACTTAACACTTTCTTGTAGAAACAGGCGGTCTAACAAAACGCAAGCTGGAATGCTACGCTGCAGATAAAAACTATCCCAGTAGACAAGAGCCGTTGTTAACCAAGCAACGAGCCATTTCCATAAGAAGAGCCCAGTCGTACCAACTCTAATTGGACAATTTTCTTACAGATCCTCGCGATATTTCATTGAATTTTTCCTCAACTTTATAACGTTTTTCAATCTTGGATATTATTGAATATCTCTGCTTGGTAAAAATTGCATTTTATCGTAAATTGAAAATGAAAGTGGCAGTAACGTGCTACGTACAATACAAGTGTTTTATTGTTTTCTAAACGAAGTAATCTTTACTTCTCGTTCTATCTGTCGTGTGGATAAACGAGTTGACGAATGAGTAGAAATATGAATAACAAATACAACTTACTCTTTTCAGAGCAGACTCATTGTAATTTGTAAGATTTATCACTTTCCTGTAGAAACAGGCGGTCTATAGCGCAAGCTGGAATGCTATGCTGCAGATAAAAACTATCCAAGTAGACAAGAGCCGTTGTTAACCAAGCAACGAGCCATTTCCATAAGAAGCGCCCAGTCGCACCAACTCTAATTGGACAATTTTCTCACAGATCCTCGCGATATTTCATTGAATTTTTCCTCAACTTTATAACGTTTTTCAATCTTGGAAGTTATTGAATATCTCTGCTTGGTAAAAAATGCGTTTTATTGTACAGTCGGTGCAAAAATTCGTATGGAATTGAAAGTGACGGTAAGTAATTATTGTTTCTGTTATTGGAGAATAGCATCACGCCATCGAAACGACGAAGGAATTTGAAAGTTTATGTATAACAGGCTGACAACTTGTCACTATGATGATACGGTCTACTCAATGACTCTCAAACTTTTGTCAGACGTGGTGTAAATGACCGATTTTTACAGCCGTTTACGCTCTGCCTACCTCGCAAGGCGTATGTATGTATGTATTTTCTGAACGAAGTCATTGCCACCTATTCTTTTATCTTTTTGAACCCCGATCGACAATATGAGCCGAGCCGTTTCACTACCGAATCATTGTAAATATTCAGTCAGGGAGAAACTTTTTAAATTTTTATCCTGCTTTTTTTTTACTTAGCATGCTCGACATGGTCGTTTCATCCCATTTACACTTTACCTTCTTAAAATAGTCCCTTTAAAATCAGCATTGGAATTACTGATAAAGATTTCCACATGTAGTTCTAGCTGAAAAAAATCGTTGCTCTGGTATTTTTAGGCCACCTTCCTTCATTCAGGTGAGCCAAGCTGGCATGGCAATGTCCCAAAGAGGATAGTGGGATAGTGGGCCACTCCACTTTCTACAATTAAGTGCCCCATTTATCTCAATCCCACCGACGTGTAGGTGGATCCAGGTAGGTGCCACATGTTGCACATTGCTGTTCCGCAACAAACCTTGTAGCAGATGCGTTGAACAAATACAGCAATGTATAAGACAATTTGGTATACGTACGAGTGCATATAAACACCATGACGTATGGCACCCATCCCCTGTCTGGACGGACCCAAACTTTCGCATTCCAGCGTGCCATAGATTATTTCGTTGCAAAACATCCCCGTTTAACGCGAAATGTGCGAAGTTTTTGCATCGTTATTTGGAAAGGAAGCCATAAATTCGTTTAATAAAAAAGTGGTTAGTGGGTTGCTAGAGCTGTAGTATTTTTTATCGTTCGTAAACAAAAACACTTAGATAATTGATTGCCTTGCTGCGCTCAGAAGATTGAGTTGGCGTACTTGTAGAAATTGGCAATAAAACATACGCCGATGTCAACGTATCTGCATACATCTGACAGTTACCCAAATTATTTTAAAAATGCACTTCAAGCTTTCAAAGTTCATAGTTGGAAGGACATACCTAGTCATAGCAATGTCTTTAGTTGGCGCTCGATCTACCTAGTGCAGCGAGGCAATCTTTTATCAAAGCAAAAATTTGCAACATAACGGCAATTTGTTAACTTTAGATCCTACTTATACATACTATACCAACCATACTATGTCTTTGACTTAAATGAGTTGACAACATGCGTCTGCTACGTCGTAGCAACGTTGTAGTGTTGTAGCATTACTTCTCTACTTTTTATTATTTAAATATGACTACAATTTAACATCGCAAGAAAACCAAGACACAAACCTACGTAAAAGTATATAACTCAACCTACATTAAAACGAAAGCGTGGGTGTCTCCCATCTCATAAATTATACAAAAAACCATTAAAAGCATATTTTGAATATGAAACCAGTGCACTTAGTATAATGAACGTCGCCGATGTAGAAACTCAAGACGCAAACAAGTAATTTACGCATATAATAACCATTGTAACGTGACCAAGAAATGGCCAAGACACTACATTTGTATACCATAGACCACAGAATACTAGAAATGATAATAACAATAATACAGCGTTACTCATATACCGGGAGAAACAGAAAGGGTAAAACAAGCCGAAAGCAGGTCAAGGTACTCATGAAACTGAACAACTTTCCCTATGGAACATGGGTCGAAATATGAAAAAAAAATTGGACCTCCCATAGTAAATTAATTACCTGATCGGCAATTTTGTATGGGAGGTGCAATTTTTTTTTCATATTTCGACCAATGTCCCATAGGGAAAGTTGTTCAGTTTCATGAGTAGCTTGACCAACTTTCGGCTTGTTATACCCTGTTACTCCCTGTATATGTTTTTACAAAAAAAAACATGTCATGTAAGTACAAGTTAGCATACTTATTATAGTTAACACCGCGTGATCGTGCCTCACAGAACGCTATTTTCAATTCTGCATCTTTTCATAAAACGACCCAATTGCTTCGATAACACTTAAAAGGCGAATAAATAAATATCTAACGTAATAAGCGTATCATACTTATCATCATTGCAGGCGTTTTAGAGTAAGAGCGACTACGAGTGTATTAAAAGTTTATTTGAAGCACAATAATAACTTCAACAAGTTTCACACCGCCTGTTTGAAAGTTCATTTTTTAATGCTTTTATTAAAGGATTGCGCGCGAGGATGGCATGTCTTAGCGTTCCGTGCTCTGTGATCTGCTTACACCCTAAATTATTTCTTAAGATCATAGCACTATAATTACTAGCAGAGCTTGTAATAACTGCCATAAATTAGGGCTGCTAAGCATGAAAATTGCCACCCAGATGATACAGCGAGTTGCTCCTGCAACCCTTGTTAGGCCGGTATAAACCCTGATTTATTGTGGTAAAACAACAAACTATATTGTAATTTTCCAGTGAGTTATGTTGGATTTCTTGGGAAAAGTTGTTCAGTTTGCAGTTTGTAATATGTAGACTTTTCGGTTCAGTGCCCCTTACATCGGGATCAATAAGGTGATAAACTGGAGAACTAACGGCGCTGCTCTCAAGTGTGCCTTTTTTCTGTGATTGGTTGAAAATGTGTCAACGTCAAAGTTTAGTAACATGTTATTGGTTGTCCTTAAGTTATCTAGCTATGTGCAATGTCTGCAATTAGGTTTTAGTTTTCCTCCCTAATTTCATTGCCAGCACTAAAAGAAAGGTTGATTAACTTTAGTTTAATATGCGCTTGTTTTTACGGTTTCGTCCAGACTTTCATAAAGAAAACTTAGTCTTAGCCTTTGTTATTGCCTCGAACATTGAACTTCGCTTACCAAGCGAAATGCAAATCAGTATTATCTCAAATCTCTGTTAAAATCGCTGACCTCGCGACGTGACTTCTTAATCCGCATTAAAAGATCAACGAACGGACCAGAGATAAAGGAGCACAGACAAGTTGTAGGTTAGATAGAGCATGTTTCTGGAAGTAGCTAGTTATATTGATAAAAGTGTGTTTTTAAAACGAGGCTCCTGCTCACGTGCTTTCCAAACAAAATAAAAGAGAAAACACTGAACTTCGAGATACATCGCGGCGTCATTACAGAAATGCGAATGACCACGCCGCTGACGCCGCAATGTACATCAATGTTTACTGTTTTGTTCGGAAAACACGTAAGCAGGAGACACGAGTTTAGGTGGGTCGCATTCGCACCGCATAGGTAACATTGTGGCGCTTACATACGCAAATGTAAAGCAAATGACAGCCTGTATCGGCTACAATTTGATGCAGCGATATGTGCCGCGATATAATAATATGCGTATGCCATAGCTCCTCGTGTGTGGGGCGTACTACATATATAGGACCCCTAATAAACCTGTCACCACACAATCGGATATCCTATTTATTACATGGGATTTTATAAAATCAGTGTCAAAAATGACGAAACACTTCCGCGAAATGGAGGTGGTGTTTTCGGCCTTAATATGCAGTTTGGACTGCTATGTCAAAGCTAGGCACATGCTAAGGGAAGCAAAAACAGATGCATCGATCATTACCGAAACTACTACAGTATACTAAATACTCAGAAAGATCTCTACAAAAAATCTGGTACCACGCGGTCTTTGAAAATGCGTGAACTTTCCTGACGCATGTCTATGATTTGCTGTCAGACCTTAGAGTATGTAGGGTTACATTTAATTAAGTACAAATCTCTTATGGGTGTCGTCTACTCACAAAACTGAACAAATTTATATGAAACTTTTCTTCGAAATATGAAAAAAACGTTTGGACCTTCCAATACAAATATGTTGAAAAAGTTTGTCACTTAGTCTCACATTTCTTTTTTCATATTTCGAACAAAAGTCGTTCAGTTTTGTGAGTAGACGACACCCTTAAGAGATTTGTACTTAATTAAATGTAACCCTATATAAAATAACAAGCTATAGAGTGCACGTTATGTATGGTGCACGTATTGCCATACTGTCAAACGTAAGCAGTTGCTCCGTAGATACCTACGTCAAATTTATGAGAAGTAATAGAGGTTCAATTGTCACTGGCGTTTTGCTAGTGATGGACAGGGAGGTTGTGTTGTTACTACTGCCACTCGTTCTAACTTTTTAGGCGCACTCTAAAGCTTGCTTAACACTCTAAAGGTCAGACAATATCAACAACTTTATTAAAGCCTTTCATACACCAAGTGCGTGTAAGTTTGAGATTAGAGCATAATTTTATAGATTCGCTTTGAGGTTCAAAAAGCCGCTTGTGAAAGGATTAAGGCTCTCCCAGTAAAACGACGGCACTTTAATTAAGACTCTTGTTATCTCTGTACTTCTTTCAGCTAAGATATTCAAATTTGTTAAATTCTACGAATTTTATGATATTTTCAGCCTTAATATTACACAGACCCTAAGCACAAACCTTATATTGGTCTGTCTGGGTTTCAGATATGAAATTAAATTATATATTACTACTTTATTTGTAACTAAATCAAGATATGTCTTCAGAAATTACTAATAGCTTTCGACTATAGTTTATTCCTTAGATAGTTAAAACTTTAAACGGAATTATTAATAGTAATTCCTCTATCGTTTAATAATAAATACCCTAATATTCGACTTAACTAGTTTCTCAGTATTAGGTGTAATAAATTATTCAAGAGGGCAAATTACAAACAAGATAAACCAATTTGCTTTTATTTTAAATTACTTTCGTGATAGTCCAAAAAGATCTTCTTTTGTGATTAGGCATTTTAAGTATTCAAACGATGCATAAGTACTTTTGAAAAACACGGTTCAAAAACTTTAGAAAACTCCAAATTACCTTCTTTTTAATTGTGGCAGAGTATTTTACATAACTAATATTGGTAAGTTCTATTTTTGAAGTCGGTTAAAAAACGAAAAGGTGATGCCTCGGCAAGCCGCAGGTGGTTGGCGGTAATTGACTGCCAAGATGTAAAAACGCTGGATTACCATGATCCTACGTTACAAAGTAAATTTGGCAGTGTACAAAAATTGGTTTAGGTACACCTGTTTCATGGCGTAAAAGGAAAATTGCATGAAAAAAAATGTTTCTTTAAAAAACATCAAAACACAAACTTGCTTTAGGTAAGTTTAGAAAAAAAAGTCAATACTTTGCAAAACTACTATTTTGCTCTCACCTGCGAGCGCATAATCATTTACATATTCACAGGGATCGCTGCTGTCCATTCTTATTGTTTTAATAATGATGTCAATCTTTAGGTAGGTTTAGGCATAGAGTGATGCCATTCTAGGCCAGCATCACACCGGACAATATTGAGAAACCAAGAAGAAAATACATAATTATTACAATAAGAAACATGTACCAAAATGGTACCAAATTCTTTGCTTTGAAACAATTACCGTTTTGTTTCATCGAAACAAATTAAGTCCCAATTCTGCGAGTTGCCTTTAAATTAGACTAAACCAAGAATGAATTCCATGTATAAATATTTTGTTAGATAGGCAGAAACTCTTGGAATTAAGTATGAGACAAAACACGCACTTCAGAGATACTTGATTTTGTACCAAGAATATCTTTAAAACTCCGTCACAACACAAGATCCAAACTAGCTTTCAGATGATTTTGTACCTATTGGTAAATTCACTACCATCACATCAAGCTAGGTACCTAGATCTGGTATCAGCACATTTTGTTTTTCAGTATTTAATTATTGAGATTGACCAGCTGTAAAGATAGTCTGGAAGTTCTCAAGTGGAGGCCATGGCTCGGCAAGCGTAGCGGTGGACTGGACGCCTTCCTCCTGCCAGATGGACCGATGACTTAAAGAGGGTGGCTGGTAGCAACTGGATGACGAAAACGGGAGATCTTGCCTTATAACGTGCCCTGGGGAATGCCTATGTCAGTTTGTCCAGCAGTGAACTAATATGGGCCAACGTAATGTGATGTGAGTAAACTTTATCCCTTATTGCTATATCGAGTTGCCGCTGATAGATGCTAGACATTACCTACATAGGTACATACTAGCATCTCTGAGCTTACTTTTAATCAGTATTGATTAGGTGTCGCGTGTCAGCCTTTGTCGAAGATGCCTGGAGCTCAAAGTAAATAGTTTTACAGAGAGCTCACTCTCACAATTTTTGTGCAGAACGCCCTACCTACAGGGCTATTTGTTAGTCGTACTACCTATTTATTTGGGCTGCTACTGCACTTGAAAACATTTGCTATATATCGAGTATATTGGTAGGTGAGTATAAATTATACACACTCGCACCATTTAGCAATAATTCATGCATGATGCTTTAAAATCATCATTAACCTACAATACGTGCGCGAGTTCAAGACCATCCTAAAATGTGAGTCTCCTTGTCATACTCGCTCGCCATGGTCCTGAAATGTGCGACAAGGAGGCGTATATTTTAGAATGGTCATGAACTCGCGCGCGTACTGTAGTTTGTATTTGTATGTGCTTGAGCTTGAGCAATGACCACCAAATACTAAACGACCCATCTGTAGTTACATGCGCCTCCTACACTATGTAATTTGTGTTGTCTGGATTCCGGGACGTCGCGTCGACGGGATCCCGGGATCGCGGGATCGGGACCAGACGTGGAGACGTTCCTCAATCAGGCGACGAATAACATGCACATGCCAATTTGGGAGGGTCGGACGTTGATAAATGTTTTTGCCTTTTGCTCATACAGTTTCTCGCAACATAGTAAGTACTGCTTTTTTTCATATTCTACTGAGGTGAATTTCGGTAAAAAACATTGAGGCAAATAAAATAAATAATTACGTAAAAACCTTTCAAACAGCTTTGAATTTTATTTTTTGTTTCTGTTCATTTTTTTGTATTAGCCGCAAAAGGCACCGTAACCGCTAAAATATAAGGTGTATAGAATGAATTAGTCGCTGGGAATTAGTTGCAAAACTATCCCGGTAGATGGAGCCCATCCACGCGATAGTGGACAAGATATACTTGCTAAATTCGCGGGCTCGATTAGAACCGCGGTAGCCTATAATTATAGTTGGTCAGGGCGTCGGCAGTACTGATGCCGAAGGTCGCAGGTTCAAATCCTGCCTGCGGTGAAAATTTTGCAAGTTTTCCAAAAAATATAAGGTGTAGCGATTGATAGAAACACTCAAAACACAGATAGACTGCTGGTACTACTTGGTTCACAGAAGAAAGGGATAATAAATGGCAGCGGTTTCATAAGTAGGAGGGAGAAAGCATGAACGGCTGGTGTATGTAAGAGCCTTAGTGCGAGTAAAAAAGCCATTTAAAATACCTTTCATGTGGTAACCGGGAGTACTAGAGCTATAAGACGAAACGTTGGTCGAAATATGAGAAAAATGCTATTCGTAGTACCCCAAACCAGCTGATCTTCAAGAACGTATGGAGCGAAATGAATTTTCTTTATTTTCCTCATCTCAGCATAAGGAACGGCAAGTCACGGCGGTTTTTAATTCAGAGTGGAATGCGCGCGGGACGCTGAGCGATGGCGCCCAATGCTCCGACGGTTGCGGGGGATTGACGAAGGAACAAATACCCACAAGTAAGTGAAGTATTTTAAAAGGCTTTTTAATTTATTTCTTTAGAAACTAGGTCAGAGGCAAAAAAATAGGCCGACACCTAACAGACTAACGTGGTCAAAACACGTCAATCCGGAAGAATATAAACCGAACGTAAAACGCCGCTGCATCGAAATGCTGCTGTAGGTAATTAATTTATCAAATATCCTTTTTACCTGGGAACAGAACGTTATTTTTTCCCAGCGCTATCGGATGCGGCTCGACAGAAGCATTCGCTGGGCATTCGCTAGTCGACGGATGCTTTTGTCAAACCTTTTGACACAAATCATGACAAAACGCAGAAAAAGCGCACAATCGATCGAACATATGCCTGTACGAACTTACACGGTTTCCCCAAGAAAGAAGAAGTAAGTAGGTACTAAAGTGAACGGTATCTAGGTTGTTCATATCACAAGAAACTTCTAAGAAAGTATACTTTTTATTCGCATTTCTTCCATTGAGTTGTTCCAACACTGAACAGATGCAAGCAACTGCAATAAACTATTTTACACATTTCCCCGTGTTGCAACTTGTAACAACGGAGGTGCAGAACAATTCTTGGGAATTCGGAAAGAATTTCAATAAACGCGGTGTGGAGGTGTGGAGCGGAACTATTTGAATAAAATCCCTTTTGTTGCAACGCGGGGACAAAGTGTCCGCACCATTACTCCCGTCCAGACGAGTCATAGATAATGAAAGCAGCAGTAGGTTGCCTCGTAACGCCAAATGCCCTTCTCAAAGGACAGATTAGTTGGCGTTAAAATAACTTCACTATAGCGATACATGACAATAGCTAAAACGGCCCTCAAATATTTGTCAGACGTGGCGATAACGACCGTATTTTTATGGCCGTTGACGCTCTGCCTACCCCGCAAGGGATAAAGGCGTGATGTGTGTATGTGTATGTATGTAAAATAACTTGGGCGTTACAAGGCTAGGTCTATGGTGTGAAGCGGAACTATTTAAATAAAATCCCTTATGTTGCAACGCGGGAACAAAGTGTCCATTACTCTGTTACAGACGAGTCACAGCTAAAGAAAATGGCTGTAGATATTCTGCTATTATCCCTAAAATCATGTCAATTTCCAATCCAGCAGCTCTTTGTCGCGTGCGGTGTTGTCTAAAATCCGGTTTTGTAATGTCAAGTTCAATAACAAACCAGAGTATGACTAGATGAGTGATCTCTATAGACTAGGTAATTGTATCGTCTGACAGATGAACTACTTTATTCATCCGTCAGATTTTCCATACGTCATGAAATTTTCATGCGCAATGTTAATATCTAACTACTTCAACTAACACGCTCTTACACATAATAATTACTTTAACGAGTCTTATCGCGATAGTTTTTTAGGTAAATAAGCGATTTACCTGGACACTCGACGTTTCGACTGGGTTGCACCAGTCATGGTCGCGAGCAGACTGCTCTGACTAACACGCTCTTACATTCAGTTCCCCGAATTATTCCTAATGACTAAGATAAACTAAACGTTTGCATTCCCTGTGTAACTTACATTTTAGAGAAAAAGATATTATTTATATAATAGGCGTTCCACATACAAAATTCTAAGTAACCAAACTCTACATACTGTTCCATTTGTTTATACTGTAACCAAGTACCTACTCCGTGGAAAGCCGGAATTACGTTATTACCCGCAGTTCAAATCTATTATTTGACAGCAAGAGGAGCAGATTGTGCTAATCGCATTAGTTGAAAACTCCGAGCAAAACTATTCGCAGACTACGTTGTAAAGTGCCGGGACGTTTATTTGACTTTTATCTAAGACTTTCGCTCTTTGTATAGGTATTATTTATCGTTATTTTTTCTTAGAGAAGACGTAGTGTCTGGGATAGAAAAAGGTTTAGATCAAGTTTAGATGGTTTGGCCACGTTGAGAAGATGAATGGAAAAAGATTAACGAAACAAGTATATATTATCAAATCAGGCACGTACCTATAGCCGACGAGCGTGCATGAAAAGATTGATGAACGTTGAAGAAGCGAAAGTGGTGTGTCAGGATAGTAGCATGTGGAAGGATGTAGTCTCTGCCTACCCCTCCGGGAAAGAGGTATCCGTGATGTATGTTATTAATTACTATGCATGTATTTTTCTTGTGAACGTGGTACGAAAATCGATAGTTGCGATATTTTCTGTTTGACAGCTTGGGCGGACACCGGATTACCCAAGGATTACTAACTATGATGTCATATTTATGCTAAATTCTGTCAAACAATATGTTTTCTTCGGTTCTAAAGCTTATTGTACAGTTGGAGCCTCGCACGTCATATATCTAGATATTATCTAGAAAACCAATTCAAAAAGTAATTTTCTTTATTTACTTCTCTATTCGTCTATCGCACCAATAATTTAAATGAACTTAACCATTTTCAATTTGACTATTTATTTATTCCAAGACGACATTGACCCAAGCCCAAGAACAATGCTTCGAAGATGTTTTTAGAACAATAATCAACAGCAGACGCCTTCATTAGAAAATAAAACTGTAGATAGATATTTTAATGCTTTACGCAGACCCACACCTATCGTCCGTTACTGTAGGTACTAATTTAGCGCAGCACAAATGCAAAGGTCTGTCATGATTATGCGTACAGATATCGACTACCCTATACTAATAAACGACGTAAAAATAAACAAACAGAAATTTACGTTAATACAGCATAGTTCTGAAACTTGCATTGCGTTATTTTTATTTTGTTGCGGTTTCTAGTGTGGGGGATTCGAAATATGTATGCATCTGACAGACGCATGCGTTACGTTGCGCTAACAAAACGTTCTATTGAACGTTACTTGTGGGCCGTGCCTTACTATGAGGCCCTTAAAAGTAATTAGAAATGCGATACTGTACAATTAAAACCATTAAAACGGCTCTAACCCTCCCTCCGCCTACGATGACCGCCTGCATATTAAATTTCGTTACACTTTAAATAATTAAAAGCCGTTTCTGTACAAATTTATGAAATTAGACACGGTTTTGGTAGAGTTAATCACTTTTTTGAGAGCTTTGAAAAGTATGCGATTCCGGTTCTGAGGATTTTGCGTAATGTTGTCACGAAAACGTGGATTGTTATAAAAACCATGACATCAAAGATTTTACGCACAAATTGTCTGAAATCCTGTAAGTGGCAGGTTAGTTGTAATTTGTCAGGTATTTCCTTCACGCAATTCTGCTGATGCGATTATTTATTTATTAAACTCTTAATAATGTAGGTAGAATTAAGAATACATCATTCTATTGTTGGAAAGATGTGTATTTGCTACGACTTTGATCGCTACACTACGGCGTAGTAAGTAGGTACGTAGCAAGAACGAATCCAAATCTTGATGAAGAATGAAACACTAAATACTTACAACTTTAATATATTTCGGTACCTTCTTCTTCTTTTCGTGTGGGACACCGAGTCGTTCAACGACCCGGTGAACCCTGGTGTCAGAGTTTTTCAACCGCCTACTGCGAGTAGCAGGCCTCTGACATGGTTGTGTAACGACCGCCATCATAGACAGCAACCGGGACCGACGGCTTAACGTGCCCATCCGAAGCACGGAACCATCGTACTTGCCGACAATCAGGTGGTTCAGCCTGCAATGTCCTAACCAGACTGGGAACAAATTCACAAAGTGATAAATATCAACTTTGTGAGTGACCCCACCGGGAATTGAACCCAGAGCCTTTGCGTGACAGGCAGGCATACTAACCACTGCGCCACATCGGCTGTCGGTACCAATTTATGGCTTTTTATAGAAATGTCGATGGCAGACAAGCATTTCTCCAACATCTATTTATCAGACGTGTATTTCTAAAACTAGCTGCGAGGCGAGTGGATCTCGCGCCCGCGGGAAATGCGGTTTATGCACACACTACACAAATAAACTCAGTTTTAAGAAACCGGCGCAGTTCCCAACTCGGAAACTTGCTCACCCCGCTCGCTCAAAGCGGGGCGAGCGAGGCGAGCGCCACAAAATAGAGAATTTACAGAAAGACATCTCGCCCCTATTCCCGATCATTTATACCTACACTCTAGGGTTGCTAGCTTTTATTTCTGAAGATTTGAAATGCGTTACCTGGACTAAACGTACTTAGGTGCATTACTTACATTATGTCAAACTTAGACTAGACTATAACACAATAACCAAAAATATTTGCACTTGCGAGACGTATTTTTGCCGTCCGCCCGCACCGAACGCTGTTGACACTCGCTACTAGAGATGGGCGGTGGGTATATACCCAATCTACCCATTTGGGTATATACCTGGGTAATTGGGTATTTACCGGGTAAATACCCATATGTACCCAAATAGGTGGGTAGATTGAAAAGTAATATTTTTTTCGTAATTCTCATTATTTTTGATTTTAACCATAACGGTTCGTTAGATAATATGAATACTATGATTGATAATATATAGAGAACCTTGTACGAGCAGGCGGAGTTAAGTTATAGGGAGAAAAGAGTAAATTTGTATTTTTTCATATTTTGACCTATGTTCCTTAGGAAAAGTTGTTCAATTTCATTGGCTGGTTTATCCTTTCAAATATTTGCAGTTATTTTTTTTACAACTTTTACGCGTGAACTTGACGGTTTGCCTAAAACTTTGCGAGCATGCTCGGACCATGAAACTGAACAACTTTTTCTATGGAGGCCATGATGGCAAACGAGAAAAATTTTTCGACTTCCCATACATTTTTATCTACCCACCTATTTGGGTACATACGGGTATTTACCGGGTACGTACGGGTATTTACCGGGTAGTTGGGTAAATACCCGGGTACGTGCCCATCTCTACTCGCTACTAGCCGGTTCGAAACGGTTCGAGATTGCGCGTAAGCGACGGCGTGTGGATGTCTGTCTGTGTGAGTAATGCGATTCCTTGAAGCCGTCTCTCTGTATTAGGCGGCCGCCAACACTTACTTTGTGCGAGCCCTCTCCGAGCCGGATATAGCCGGGGAGACAATTTCTCGCAATTTTCCAATTGTTTTCATTTCATTGTTCTCGATTCCGCCATCGAGGTGCCTCGCAAGTTAGAGCTCAAGATATTTTTCTTTATGGGCTGGCACTTTCGAAAACGTGCCTATGAAATACCTACTTTGTTGTTTACCTTATTTTGGGGCCGTAAATAACCCTGTATATAGTTCATCATCATCAACAGCAGAATAAAGGCTCTCAGTAAGACATAGATCGCTTCGAGACGAGCATCAAGCGGTTGAGAATTATTCACCAGGGTCCGCTAGGCTAGGCGCCCGTAGCTTAGTTGGCAGAGCGGCGGAATTATGATCCACAGTCCCGGTTTCAAATCCCGGCGGTTGCTAGTGAATTTTTCAATTTATAAGACATATAGATAATTTGATACATATTAGTCAGTAACAAAAATTGTCTCTTTTAGGTACATAAGGAAAGACGTTTGCGTGGAGCAATTATTTTGGGCAGACCGCATCTCTTGCCCCCAACTTTTACAAGATCGTTGTAGGTGGCATTCAGTTCAATTTATGTCAAAATAGAGGTGTATATTTTTCACTACCTATATTTTAGTTGGAGTACGTCGCAGGTCCAGCGGTGCGTGCTTCCGCCAGCGAGTGACCGACTCGCGCGAAAATTTACAACTCTCCAATATCTCTCCGCCAACGATATATTTCAGCTTCCATTTCGACTTTTTGCCAGAATTTCGGTTCAAATATTTCACATATTTGTTTATTGAATACACAGAATTTGCGTATTAATTTATTTATTGAGTGCGTAAGTAAATACTCTGCCAATTATTGAAACAAATACAAGCATATGAACATTTTTTTTAATGGTTTTCTGTCGTTACCACAAATAACTGAGAGACTTCTGTACACGGGCGGGCCTCGCCCAAATAGCAGCTATCCATACTTATTTGTAATGTGAATGTAGAGGTAAACTCACTTTTACTACGAAGCCTTTTAACAATTCTCAAAAAAACCTTGTACGATGGTCTATGCGATGATACATTTTGCTTCAAGTCATGAATACTTTTCATAATTTCACTGGTGGCCTCTTGTAGTAAAACTTGTTCATAGTCATAGGCTTGCAAAGTTTGATCACTACCTATGGAATAACCTTACATTTAGAGGACATAAATAAAGACAAACCAATCTGTAGATCCCCACAAAGGCATATTTGCCGGTTTAAGGAGGATTCCCTTAATAAAACATTCCGCTCAAACAGAGGAGCTGGGGGAGGATATTCGTTCGCAATATGTTCTTTATCTGTCTAATTTATTGGAAAGGATCCCATTAATAGGTGCCAGTAGAAAACCTCCGGATTGTGGACAACAAACCGCTGGAAAGGATAAGGTAAACAAATAAATAGTTTCGTGGGTGAGCAGAGAAATGTCAAATGCAAAACTTTTCCTTTATATTGCAACAAGTGCGAATAAGATCATTTCACTCATCGATCGCCAAATAATTTGGGAATTCTGGGATATCAATGTAGGTATATCGTGGCTCTTTGAAAAATTAAATAACGCATATTGTTTTTGTGATTAGATACCTGTAAGTATGATGTTTAACAGCTTAAAAGGGGAGACCCTTTTTCTTGATTTGTGAACATTTTGTGTTTTTTCTTTAGAAATATTATAATAGTTACAAAAAAAGCGTCAATGAGCAAAATAAAACGTTGATGAACGGGAGCTCGAAATTGTTTTTTTTGCTGCTGCTTTTCTACAGCAGCAAACAGCATCAGAAAATGACGAACTATTTAGCTCTGAAATTGAATAGTCGTTAATCGCAGAATCTTATCTGTGTGGAGTTTTGGACATCAAGGGTTTTCCTTGCAAATTTCCTTGTTACGATGAAAAAAGCCGCGTCTGAACTAAGTTTTCATCAAGAATAGAAACCTAGGCACATCTAGCTTCGTTATTTATTTACCATGTATCCGTTCTACATACAAATGAAAGCCGAACGAATGCTGAATTTCAAACGCATCCTCTCCTATATAGGCCTAAGTTTATTTAACCGGGTCTTGAGGTTTCTTTGTGTGGTTGAATAAGTCTCTCGTGTTTTATTGGTTTTGCCTGAATATACAATAATGTAAGGAAATAGCACGAAATCATTTGAGTGTATTTGTATAACACATACTGACTGACACAATAACTCAAAGCACTCGGGTCTAGTAAAGAAAAACATTGCACAGTAGCTATACATAATATCACGCCTATCTATATCCCTTTCGGGGTAGACAGAACGTACACTGCGGCTGTAAGAACCAACCATTTACACCAAGTATGGCAAAAGTTTCAGTCATTCAGAAGACTTTGTATCATCCTAGTAACAGGTTGTCAGCCTGTCGCCTAAGTTTGCAATACATCAACTCTCAAATCCCTTAGACGTTTCTTACCACACCTACTGGAAAGATATTGTACAGGTGCTATTCTATTATTATTATGTTATTAGCATGTTAAGTAAATCTTAATCTTAATATTGTAAGATAGCAAGTAAGTACTGACTGACTTGACAGACTTCAAAGCAGATTCACTGGTTGAAACACATTATTATATTGCAGCCAGTTAATACATATAAATGCGAGTAATAAGTACTTACCTGTGCAGAGTTAACCTGCAAAGCACAAATTGGAATATTTTTCTAAATATTTTCATATCATTTATTTTCAGTCATATTTTGAGCTATCATCTATTTCAAACATCATCGCTGCCATCGTATTTCAAGGAAAGTGTCAAATAAATACATAAAATTCATTTTGACGACGCTATAAAAACCGGATTCGCAATCAGACCTTTCTACAAAAATATTTATAAAAATAGATCGTTTTTAGACGCGATATTTTTTTTATTTATCTTTAAGTGTAGTTTCGCATGACCCAGAAAGGGACTAAAATAATATTATTTGAGGAAACTTCCGATATGTTTATATAAGAGATAGCGTCCCGAGAAGGATTTACCAATATCATAGCCAATCCCTTGGGAGGGACTGTATTGGGATACTTTTTATAGAGAGTAGAGAACTGTATTTAAAGTATTTGTAACAAGGTTATCCCGAGCTTACTAGGGAACTTGTTTATAACTATCGTTTGTCATTGAGATAACTGCTAACAAGTGCGATTAGGGGTGTGACTATTTTATTGAAACTTAAAGATAGCCTACTGTTAAAGGCAGAAGACAAGTCAAGATTTTTGTATTTCTTGGATTGAAATTGGCTCAGAATCATATTACGTTCTCGCATCAGATTTTGCTGTTATGATATTCTTAGACATTGAGATTTTTGACAGTAGCGACCCTGGGTATGGCAACAAGTGACAAACGCGAAAATTCTAAATATGGTCGAGTGATCCGTCTGTATACTCTCTATTTTGTGCTAGGCTAGCACAAGGTTTTCGCGTTTATCGCTTGTTGCCATACCCAGGGTTGCTACTGTCAAAAATCTCAAGAATATCAAAACAGCAAAATCTGATGCGAGAACGTAATAAAGGTACCTAGCTCAAATTTCACATCAATTAAACTCGATACCTATCTTAAGCAAAACGCTAGTAACCAAATTTCCCTCAAAGCGGCTAAATATTGAGTGATTGGATTACCGAATCGTATCACGTTAACATTATTAAGTATCGCTTATGAGAAGACACGCTCGTCACGGCTTCCCGTTATTATACAAGCACGAATTTGCATAAACGAGGATCCAGGCTCGACTACCTTAATCCTTCTTATTTTGTAGCTTTTACACTAAAAGCCGGCTAAGAATAGCATCACCCCTTTTTACCCGACTGCCTCAGAAAGAGGGTTATGTTTTTCGAGAGTATGTATGTATGTATGTGGACAAGAAAATTCTTCTTCACGGGCTACAGCCCAAACGGATAGTTGGATGTTGACATATGAGGTGTCGTTAGATTTGTCTCAGCAGCGCGAGTGACACTGGCTATATTAAAAAAGTTATAGATTCAAGATGGCGAATTTTTACGGCAAAATACTACTTCAAAATTACCGCAGTCGGGTTTTTGTTTGTTAACACATCTACTTGTTAAACTTGTGAGTCGTAAAGGGCGTGCATGAATCCAGGGAATGGGCAGCCAGCGTTCCCTATGAATCCTCTTGCTGAGTGTGGTACAATACGCGCATGAGTTCTTGGCCATCGGGGAATGAGGAGGCGCGCGGGGGCGGCGCGCCCCGCGGATACCCAACTACCCGCATTCGCCCGCAGTCGAGTGATGGGAAAAAAGTGTGTCACAAAGTTGTCGATATTTTGTCGTTATGTTGTGTTTTGTGTAGAAACCATAAATACTTCTTTAATATTATTGACAAACAGTGAAGTTACAGTTCGAACAAACTATGGTTAAAAAGGCCCCTTTAATAACACTACAGTACACGCGCCCTAATTTTCAATAGTTTTACTCGCGTGGGGTGAAAATTCAGACCATTTTATTTCCCCTATTTTTAGGTGAATATGATGGAAAATAAAATAAAACTCATTAATATTTTAATATTCGTTTATTTATCTTTTATATTTAACATAAGATTTTTATTTTTTAAGAAAAATTATGAATAAAGAAGTAACTTTGAAAAAAAGAGGAAAAAAGCTATGGATTTTGACAAGAATAATCAAAATAATAATAAAAAAAGACTGGTTGTTGTTAATTATTTAATTATTATGACAATTCGAGCAGATAAGGACTTGGTGATCCGGGCAAATCCATTTACTACAAGTTCTACAGAATTTGGAAGCCGATCGGTCACGTGATCTGGGGCAATAAGCACAGCGACCACTTTTTCCGGTTCTTTGCACATTCCTAGGGGGATTTGATTCAAATTCAGGGCTCTACTTTTTCAGTAATATTTCAGCTTTGATCCGAAGTTCCCTTGGAATATTTTGAAGACCACATCGAAAAATTATGGCCGAAAAATCATCCGAAGGTTCCTCTAGCCACCCTCGTATAATATTTGCCCGACGTTCGTCCATACCGATGAGAATCTGTAATATTCCACATCATAAATATCCTACATTATATTTTTGGTTTAAATAACCAGTTAAATTTCACAAGAAAATAAAAATATAAGCAATACTTACATGATATTTCAAAAAGTCTGACGCAATATTTTGTCACGCCAATACTCGCGTGGGGTGAAACTCCGTCCCAATGCACTTTCTAGTCTTTTTTTATCCACTTGCGCCCGCGTCGAGTGCCGGTGACGTACTGACCTTGATTGTTGTTTACTTAACTAGGATTACAGGAAGTGGCACAGTCGACACTCTTTTGTTTAAGAAGTTATGATTGAAAATATTGGTCTGGGGCGAAAATTCACCCCGCGCGTGTACTGTAGTGATAAGCAAATGTCTCGAGACATATTATGTCATTAGACATAATATGTCTCGAGACATTTGCACACTAATGACATAATTAGTTGTCTAATGACATAATATGTCTCGAGACATTTGCTTATTAAAGGGGCCTTTTTAACCAAAGTTTGTAACTTCACTGTTTGTCAATAATATTATACATTTTAGTTACTTTGTTTTAAAGAAACCTGCCCTTAGTTTATAAAGACCTATTCAACGATACCCTACCTACTCAATATTGTAGGAAAAACAACCCATTAACTAATAACTATGAGTAGTCTGAACTGAACTGTTCGGCAACAATTCTCGATATCGACATCAACATGAATTAGTCACAGCACTACCGCATTCCTCAACATGGTCATGAACTCATGCGCGTACTGTAAGTATGGAGTTGTTGTTGACATAAAATGTAATGAAAGAGGTATAACAACATGAAAGAAAAGTTGTTAAGTTTCATGATTAGTTTGTCCTCGTTTCGGATTTATATGACCGATTTGTTTCATGCAGCATATTACATTCAAATATTTAATTGAAATGAACAATTTCATTCACAAGTAAATATAATAGGTACTTATTTCGACGAATTTCCTGCAGTTCACTAATTAATTGTTCAATTTGGATAATAAGTCGGCACGTAATTAATATTGGGAACAAGGTTCAAACTCTATTTACCATTGCAAGGCTTTATTATTTGTACCTCAGGATTTCATCATCACAAAACATATTATATACCTACCAATAGTAAGACACTGGTTGGGCGTTGTCCTCCCCCAGGGCACTATCTCCAGTTTTCGCAGTCCAGTCGCTACCATTCGCTCAGTACTTTTATATATTCTGTGCTTTAAGTCATCGGTCCATCTTGGTATCATCACCACATCACCATATGCCTATGGTAGGTGACTGGTTGGACGTAGGCCTCCCCCAGGGTACGCCATAAGACACTATCTCCAGTTTTTGCAATCCAGTCGCGTAGGCCTCCCCCAGGGCACTATCTCCAGTCTTCGCATTCCAGTCGCTACCATTTGCTCTCTTTCAGTCATCGGTTCGTCTTAGTATCATCACATCACCATATGCCTAGAGTAGGACACTGGCTGTAGGCCTGCGCTACACAAGACAAAATTCTTGTTTTCGCCATCTAGTCGCTACCAGCCGCTGTCTTTAAGTCATCGGCCCATTTGGCTGAAAGGCGTCCAACTCTATAATGGCTATAATTTACTATTAATGGTAATGGATGAATCTTAGATTTGGTGAAATAAATGCGATCTTCCTCATTCCCTCCTCAAGGCGATCCGGATTGCACCCGGCTCGTTAATAATAAGCATAACGCTAAAAGCTCCTAAAAGCTCGTTCTGGGCACGTTAACTCCGCGAGATATGGGCGGTTCTCACACGTTCCGGAAGATAGTCCGGCGTTTTGTCAGATCCAGTTTATTGTCAAAAGGAGTTTACAGTCGTGGTTTATGGAGAAGCCACGAGAGTCTTATATGGCGAGGACCACACGCACCGCGTGGTTTCTCCACAAATTAGGGAAAAGTGTGGTATTATTGTTACAGTCAAAACCCTTAACCAGTCAATAACGTTAATGACTGGCAAAACCAGTCAATAACGTTATTGCCTAAGGTACTCAGTCAAAACCCTTATTGACTGATTTTGTCTAATAAAATCAGTCAATAACGTTATTGACTGACGTGCCTAGTCAAAACCCTTAATAGGTATGTCCTGGTTGGTCTTAGATCACCATCAGAACCGTTAGATGGTCGCTGCCAGAGTGGAAGTCTACTGTCTCGATCGCCGGTTGTTATTCCATAAGGACATGCCCAAGTCGTAGACGGCTCTTCACTTATGTTGACGGCAGCAAATACGTGGCCTCCCCTCCCAGAAGTCATAGACCACCCGGTAGTTACTCGAGGACTCGGGCTCAGTACCACCGGCGAGCGAAACAGTAGACTTTCACTCTGACTGCCTCCATCTTCTATCTTCTATAAGATGCATTTCAGTGAGCGTGCACAATCGCCCCACGACCTGATTATTCCTATTCCACCTCCGGGGATCGCGTCGCTGACTAGGATTACTCCTTTTATCAGCTGGTGAGATAGCAGACAAAAGCGAGCCTATCTTATTTTAAAAAAATATATTTCTATCCTGACGGTTACTATGCAGTAACCACTCCTACTCGCCGCATCGCACCATAGCTCACCGCACCGTACTGCTACCCGCCGCATCGCATCTAAACTAACCGCACATCGCTCATAATCTCACCGCAAATCAGTGCTACTCGCCGCATCGCACATCGAAACTCTCCGCACCGCACTGCTTTTCGCCGCATAGCACATAAACTCACCGCAACGCCGTGCTACCCGCCGCATGGCTCATAATCTCACCGCAAATTAGTGCTACTCGCCGCATCGCACACCGAAACTCTCCACACCGCACTGTTTTCCACCGCAATGCACATAAACTCACCGCAATTCAGCGCTACCCGCCGCATCACACAACTAAACTCTCCGCACCGCACTGCTTTCCACCGCAAAGCACATAAACTCACCGCAATTCAGCGCTACCCGCCGCATCACACAACAAAACTTCCCGCACCGCACTGCTTTCCACCGCAAAGCACATAAACTCACCGCAATTCAGCGCTACCCGCCGCATCACACAACAAAACTTACCGCACCGCACTGCTTTCCACCGCAAAGCACCTAAACTCACCGCAATACAGTGCTACCCGCCGCATCGAACACCGAAACTCTCCGCACCGAACTGTTTTCCGCCGCATTGCACATAAACACACCGCAACCCAGTGATACCCACCGCATCGCGCACCGAAACTCTCCGCACCGCACTGATTTCCGTCGCACTGCACATAAACTCACCGCAACGCAGTGCTACCCGCCGCATCGCACATAAACTCACCGCAACGCAATGGTTACTGCATAGTAACCATCAGGACCGTTAGATTTTTTTTCAAAACCCTTAATAGGTACGTCCGACCCGGTGGTAGCAACCTAGACTGCCTGGCTGGTCTGAGATCACCATCAGGACAGTTAGATGGTCGCAGCTAGAAGAAAGCCTACAGCCTCGCTCGCCGATTGAACTAGGCGGGAGCCTAACAACCACCGTCGTGAAGTCTATGGCATCTAGGAGGTGAAGCCACGTATACGCTAATGTCAGCATTAGATAGTGAAGAGCCGTCTGCGACTTGGGCATGTCCTCAGGAATAACAACCGGCGATCGGGACAGTCAGCCAGCCAGTCTAGGTTGCTGCTACCGGGGCAGAAGTACCTATTAAGGGTTTTGACTGGGCACGTCAGTCAATATCGTTATTGACTGCTTTTAATAGATAAAACCAGTCAATAAGGGTTTTGACTGAGGCCCTTAGGCAATATCGTTATTGACTGGTTTTTCCAGTCAATAACGTTATTGACTGGTTAAGGGTTTTGCTTGTAACATTATCACGGTATTTTGCCATGGCTTTTTATCAAGTCCTGTTGATAACCCGCATTTCATAACAAACGTCACCCCAATAAATTAATATCGTGTCCAAGTAATATCGTCATAGTTTGTCATTTATATGGGTGGGTGAAAACGATTGCTGGATGTTACTTACCGCAAAATCGTCCGTGCGCTGCGGTTCATCTAAGGCGCTTATTAAAGTAGGTACTCTGTGGGCGAGAGGTAGGTAGGTAAAAACGTCCATTTGTGCTAGCGGTTTCTTCTGCCAAAATGTTTGACATAAGCCGTATTTGTATGAAAATAAATTGGAAAATCGCATCGTCCTAACGCATGCGTTACGCAATGCAAAATAACGCGCAAACCGACGTTACGTGTGCTCCTCGCCCCACGAGATGTGAAGGCGGCTCATTTCCGAATTGTTTCCAAATTGCCGGAGAGAGTATTCCATTTCTTCTCTAACGATTATTATGGCCTGAAAATTGCTTAACTCCAACTCTTGGTTTCTAATTTTGAATTAAACTAGCTGATTAGCTTTACTTGAAATGTATCGACAATAAAATAACAAATGAAGTAGGTAATACGTCAGTAACGGCATTATTGTTTTTGTATGTTACCTAGTATTTTCTGCTGACATTTTTAACTTTCACTTTATAACCAGCAAGTTATTTATTGTTTGAGTTTATGTAGATTTGCCTCTAAGGGTTGGGATCGAAAGCCAATAGCCAAGATCAATCACTTAACAACAAATGGAAAGTCATTTTGAGTTCAACTTTGATAGATCATAGGTACTTTTATACCAACCTATTGAACACAAACTTTATCGTAATATAAGTTTTTAGGTTTTCACGGTTGTTCACAACACTTAAATTATTGTTTGAAACGGGATTATTACCGTGATTATATTTTTGTTTACCTCGATATTTCGAGGCGGTTGCACGCCCCATGGTCACGAGTAGACTGGCTCGGCGAGTGATGTCATCTTTCTAAGGGCAAACATATCTGTCTACCCTCTTTCGGATTCGTCGACTGCGTTCTACACGGTTACTCGAATCACTACTATTGTCACTCACTATTTTGTCACGATCACGGTAATAATCCCGTTTCAAACAATAATTTAAGTGTTGTGAACAACCGTGAAAACCTAAAAACTTATATTGCAAACCGGTACGGGCCGGAATGTGTAAAAATGATACGTCAACTAGAACGTGCGCGAAAAAGCGGGAGTGTTTACGTGAGTCAATCGTTTACCTAACAAAGTGTCGGGACAATAATGTCATACCAACATGTGTAAAACTTAGGCCACGCGAACATATCTATAAGGCTGCGCATATTCTGCAGAGTGCGAGTGTCAAACTGCTGCATCGACTTATTCGAAATAACCGTTACTTGCTTGAAAAAGTGTCGTGCGAATTGTACTTGTTACATCTGGAGTGCAGTGCTCGGTTAGAAAGTAGTGATTACGATTTATGTGATCGAATAACATATCTACAAGGTCAACGTGTAGCTGAGTGGTGTGCCTCGAAACATGAACATAAGTACCAGACGTTAAGCCGTAAACAACAACCTAAAGGCGACTACCACGAAAACTCGATCGAAACTCGAACGGTAATAAACTTATCAAGTAAGTCACTATCTGAACCAGCTATCAGTGCTCTTAACAAAGGCTTAAATTTCGCCCCAACTCAAACTCGTATCCCTTACGAAAATGTTATTTGTGGTGTTGAAGAAGCAATATCAAGAAATAAAATTCCCGCTCGTGATGCGGAAACTTTACGCCAAGATGTTGCCGTCACCTTGCGCAAGTCTCAATTACCGCAAAGAAACATTACTGCTGAAGAACTTAGAGCAATTAAAGATCTTCGAGCCGATACCGATACACTACGCCCAATAGTAAGTCAGATAGGATCACCTACCTATGAACTGGCTAAATATGTGTCCCAAGCTCTGAAACCCCTCGCAGGTAGGACTGACAGTTTTGTGAAGGACTCCAGACATTTTGTGGATATACTTAGAAACGCTGAGGTTAAGACAGACGAGACATTAGTTAGTTTTGATGTTGAGTCTTTGTTCACAAACGTACCTATCCAACAATGCATTGATGTCGTCAAATCAAAACTGCAAGACAACAACATGTCAGTGGAAATAGCCAAGTTGCTTGATCATTGCCTTAGCACGAGCTACTTTTTGTACAATGGTCGATACTACCTACAGATTGATGGAGTGGCAATGGGCAGTCCTGTTGCTCCCATAGTAGCTAACATCTGGATGGAACACATAGAGAATACTGCTATTCTATCAGCGCCATCAACTGTCAAATTATGGAAAAGGTATGTGGATGACGTTTTTTGTATAATAGGAGGAAAAGAGGAAGAGATAAAGGACTACTTGGCATTTTTGAATAACATTTACTCAAAATTGAAATTTACCTGTGAGATCGAGGACCAACGAAAGCTCGCCTTCCTAGATGTGTTAGTTGAGGTCAAAGAAGATGGATCTTTAAGTCATTCGGTCTACAGAAAACCAACGCATACCGACAAGTATCTGCATTCTACGTCACACCACCATCCACGGCATCTGGATTCTGTTGTTAGATCGTTGGTTGATAGGGCTCACGAACTGTGTGATGTGAACCACCTAGCTAAAGAGCTGAATCATGTCAAGACGGTCTTACAGCGGAACGGTTACAATGTCAAAGCTTGCGAGACTAAAAGGAAAACAAAAAAGAGGAAAGCAGAAGAAGTGCAACGACAGCCAGCGTTTTTGCCTTATGTAAAGGGAGTGACGGATAAAATAGGCAGATTATTAGGAAAGTTTTCCATTAAAACTGTTTTCTCCCTTTAACAAAATTGGAAAACTACTACGATCGCCTAAAGACCAGCTTCCTCTTCAAACTCCCGGCGTCTACAAAGTTAATTGCAGCTGTGGGAGTTCGTACATTGGTCAGACCAAAAGAACAATAGTTGACCGCATGAAGGAACATATCAGAGCTGTAAAAAACAACGATGCCCAGAAGTCAGCCATAGCGGAACACCTAAACCAAGCGGAAACTAATCACTGGATTGAACTACATAACCCGCAAGTACTGTCAACGGAACGTCACTATATACCTCGTTTAGTGCGAGAAGCCATCGAAATCACAAAATATAAAAACTTTAATCGTGAAGATGGTTTCAAGCTGTCCAGTGCGTGGAATCCAGTATTAAACGTATACAACCGCAAAAAACACTCGACTTCAAACTCGCGAAGTGATACTGTTAGTGTGGTGTGTCGTGATCGTGACAAAATAGTGAGTGACAATAGTAGTGATTCGAGTAACCGTGTAGAACGCAGTCGACGAATCCGAAAGAGGGTAGACAGATATGTTTGCCCTTTGAAAGATGACATCACTCGCCGAGCCAGTCTACTCGTGACCATGGGGCGTGCAACCGCCTCGAAATATCGAGGTAAACAAAAATATAATCACGGTAATAATCCCGTTTCAAACAATAACTTTATCGTATCTATAAAATATAGGTTTAGGCATCATTCGCAGTCATGAGCAGTCCATGAAACTGAACAACAAAATTCCTGATCAGCTGACTGGCTTTCTATGGAAAACAAAATGGAAAACTGTATTTTTTTTGTCGTTTCTCAACATCGGCTCCGTAGTAAAAGCTGTTCAGTTCCATGGTCTGCTCATGTCTACAAAGTATTCGTTACACCGGCCCTTACATCCTGTATATTATTATGAAAAATCATTTCGATTCTCCCGTATCCCCACCTCAGATCCTGCTTGACTGACGTACGTTTATGGCACATTTACAAGCAAAAGAAAGAATTATTCAACTCTGTTCAGCCTTGAAATAATTGATAAACAAACCAAAAAATAATAACTAAAAAGCTATGTTTCTGACGAAATGAAAACTCCCTTTTTTGAGGTCGGGTCAAAAACACTTTGTTCCAGTTTTATTCCCAAACTAAAGTTTGAATAATGGGCGATTCTCGTGAAATAGTGTTGTTGACATATTCGCAGAACGGGCACACCCCAAACATACTCAGTTCTTATGACTGAAGATGAATTTTAAACGCCCATTGTAATTTATAACGCCAACTTGGTTTACTTAGCAACACACGCATTTGTTAAGGCACTTACACGTTATTCAAAGTCAGTATTTAGCATGACATGTTAAACAAGCGAAGTACTAGGCATTTGCATAAGTACTAAGACTTTAGGAATATGACGACGAACTTATGTAAATGTTTGAACTTATGTAGGTAAGTCAGTAGCAAAGGGTCACTTGCGTAACTCTCTACAAATATTTGGTTACATCCATACAATTCAAGTGGGTACATCGAATAAAGCTCACTTTCTGCTAACATACGCTGTACTACTGTTGTAATGACGTTGACTCTCCCATTGGCGTAGCCGATAGTGGGTACTCCTGCCTTCCACGGCGAGGGTTGTAGGTTCGATCCCCACAGACACAAATATTCCTTATATTAAGTATTTCCATAGTCAAAGATTTCTAGGCCGCACTGTGTCGTCATTTGTCCAGGATATTTAATATAATATATAGGTATGGCCTTATGTCTTTTATATAGGTATTAACTTGAGAATAAGGAGCATTATAATAGAACATCATTCAGGAAAAGTTCTAGTAGGTAAAAATAAGAAATAGATAAAATGACATGCATCGACCGGGGATCGAACCCGGGCCGCATGGGTAAACGCCCCACCGCTCTGCCACTGAGCTATCGATGCACGGCCGATGAACGCCAAATTATCTATCTCTTGATGCTCGTCTCCAAGCGACGATCCAGCGACATCTGTAGAAAGTATTTAGAACTTACTACAAGGTTAGTCCACATTATGAGTGGAATTCAAACCAAATGATGAAGCTTGCTTAATCAATCTATTGGGATTGTAATGCACTCACAGTGCTATATTATTCTCACAAGTGAAAATAAGAAATAGATAAAATGACATGCATCGACCGGGGATCGAACCCGGGCCGCATGGGTAAACGCCCCACCGCTCTGCCACTGAGCTATCGATGCACGGCCGATGAACGCCAAATTATCTATCTCTTGATGCTCGTGTCCAAGCGACGATCCAGCGACATCTGTAGAAAGTATTTAGAACTTACTACAAGGTTAGTCCACATTATGAGTGGAATTCAAACCATAATGATGAAGCTTGCTTAATCAATCTATTGGGATTGTAATGCACTCACAGTGCTATATTATTCTCACAAGTGAAAATAAGGTTCTAGTAGGTAATTCAACCACTGACTCGAAGAAGCAGAAAGGGGTATAAGTAGTTTAAATAAACGAGTTACTCGTCATAGCATTCAAACTTTTCGTTAAGAATATTGATATTGTACTACCTACGGCTTCTGTTTTGAAAAACGACTCCAGGTTACAATAAACTGCTCGTTTCAGCCCTCTCAACATGTATGCAGACCCCTTTACGACATGGCACTCCGTCAGGGGTAATGACGAAACTTTGGTCATAACTCCGCGACCGAATATTGTACGTAACGTCTCTTAAATTTGTTACAGCCCTACATTATTAACCGTGTTTACATTTTGCCTTTTCATATGGAAGGAAGAGAAGAGAATATTGCCTTGTGCCGACTCAGAAATTCAGAAAAGTATTACCCCATTGCAACACGCGGGTGTCGTAGAAGAAAGAGGCTACTAGAAGTCTTTGCACTGCGCTCACCAGATACTGTCTATACGCTCAACGCTCCCGATACTGTTTTAAGATGGGACGTTTCCCATACAAAAGTTAAATGGATTTAACTACGTCTGCAAAGGAGACAAAAGTGTGATTAAAAAATTCGACGGGAAGTCCCGTGTTTATACCTATAACATTTTCGCTAAATAATAAAGATATTTTGTTAGCCATCAGATTTTACTGCAGAAACCGATTCACCACTTTACTGAGTAGTTTTACTGATTTCATAATTTCGGCGAGGAACATACGCAACGTCGGTTTGTGCGTCGTTCATTCGATTCTCCATCCTACCTGCATATGAATACGGTTTGGGTCAAACGGCATCGCACAACGCTGCGTTGTCTGTCAAATCGTTTGACATAAACCGTATTCGTATAAAAATAAGGTGGAAAATCGAACAAACGACGCACAAACCGACGTTGCGTCACATAAGCATTTTTTTTATAGGTTTTAGTTTCGATTGAATTTCAGTTATTAGTTTGTATACGTTACATTGTCAATTCTGTACCTAAATAGGTACAATCATAATATTTTTTACCATACCCAAAAAACAGGTGGCATAGTCAAATAAACCCTCAACCACGTAGGTTCAAAGAGAAAATGGCCTTTTTACGGTTCATTTCAACACAATTTGGAATCAAGTACCCTTTTGGGACCACCATGGGTAGAAACTAACGGGGAAAAACCCCATAGCATATTTTCAATAATGCATTTAACATTACGTTCGATGGCGTGGCGTTTCCTGAATATTTTACTCGTATGAATGTTTTTCTAGTAAGTAGGTACATTATGCTTTTACTTCACTATTGACAGTAAAGAAGGTAATGTTTGGCAATATGAAATTGCTCAACCACAGCGTGTTGGGAATTGTATCGAGCAATCACCGTCTTCTATCAACATTTTTGACTTGCAACACACCTATTCAAATTCAAATTCAATAATTTATTTCTTAGTAGGAATTTACAAGATTCTCTTTAAGAAAGTCACATTCTAATTCAAACTTAAAAAAGAGAAAATTTCTAATGCAAAATTTTCTATTTTTTATAACAATTTGTGTTCCTACTCTAAACGCGGCACGGGCGGGATAAAAAAAATAAAAATAAAGGCACTGCCTCGGGGCTGGCCAGGCTAACCACACAGCATGTAACTTTATGCCTCAGTGATTGACAAGTAAATGGAATTACATTCTGTCAATATTTTAAAAAGGTGTTCCATACGTATAGTTAGCCGGACCCCCTGGACAGGAAAACCCCCCAAAAACCTGCCCAGAAGTGCACCTATTCTAAAGTTGACAATATTTTAGGCCCTATGCTACCCTATCTAAGCTAGAAAATAAATTAATAGTATAATAGTAATAGCCTATGATTATATTATCCATCACATCATTATTTGTTGAGAAGTCCATAATCATTATCTTACATTTTAGGCCCAAAATATCCAGCAAATGTTGCCAACATGCAGTATAGGAACAAAGATAAATAGATTCTTCTGTCTATCTTAGATTGATAAAAGTGACAAAGACACCGTAACTTGGAAAATCTCTTGAGACTTAAGACCAATATTCCGTCTGAAGACCAATATTGACTATTTACTTAGCTATTTGCCCAGACTATCTGCTACGCAAGCGACTATTTGGCTCTGCTATGAACTACGAAATTCTTCAGGTAGGATGACGATGTTTTTATACCACAATTATTTTCTTACTAGCGTTGTATACCAATCAAATTAAGCGAATTTTCAAGTAATAAAATGTTGATCATCGATAAAAATTGTATTGAGCCAAATCCATTTAGTATGAGAGTTCCAGTTTGTATTATGCTTTTGATCCACGTAGATAATTCTTGGGGAGTTATTTGCAGTTTCAGGATAATAGGTTACCCATAAAAATAGGTACTTTCGGTAAATTTTAGTTACACCAGTAAAAAAAGAATATTTGAAAACGTGAAATACAGAAAATTTTAAACATCTTACAATATCTTCTGTTCTGTATAATTTTAACAAATGACTCCTCCACTAAATAAGTAAAATTTACACAGAAAATCTATTTCCCCATTCCCCAACGGCACTATCACAATTTAAACCCATTTGTAACAAACGAGGTCCGCAAAACATTTGTTTTATCTCGCAAAGAGAAAGCCAACAACAGTAAATCACGTCTTTTTGCTAAAAAGAGTTATCAAGATGTAGGGGTAAAAAATTTTTGGTCCGTCCCGAAATAAAAGTTTGTCGCGACGGTTCTGTTCGTTTGTGTAGCCACGAAGTGAGCTGGTGCGAAAATTTTAACTTTCACAGTTTGATATTGGGTGAAAAACTCAAAGCTTAGTCGACACGGCGACAGGCGCACTTTGTCTGAACGCACCACTCAAAAGTTGCTGCACTTTTTCATGCAAAACAATAAAAAAAGAAAATGGCACATTCACGGCTAGCAACAGCTCCAAAATAACTAAAAATATACAAAAACGGTTCTGTATTAGAAATCTTGCAATCCGCTCAATATGGAAATTGTCGTTATCATTTTCATATTTTAACAAGAAACAGGCTTTTCGTAAGTGCCACAAAAAGCACGCAACACAGCATATTATCTCCTTTCAATTTTGAATTCATGTCAAATTGCTTAATAGGCCTTTTCTTGTGCTCCGAGGCGATTAAATTTTTCTGCTTGAAATAGGAACAAGAACTTTTACCAAGCTTGTTGGATGGAGTGTATAATCAGCGACATTGTCATTTTTGGGTCTTGTGTCAAATTTATAGTTTTGTCTGTCAAATCTTGCCAAAAAATGCGTTGTCGGAAAAAGCAACTTCTGGCATATTGAATCAAAATAACCTTGTTCTTTTTTCTTTTTTTTATAAATAATGGGTAAGCATTTGTCCGCAATCTCACCTGATGTTAAGTGACGATGCAGACGATGATGGAACATGCTCGCCCAGATAATGCCTATTCATAGTCTTTGGCCACGACTGCAGCAAAAAGACTCGGAATTCTCTCGAAGGTCAGGCGATACTTCACACCAGTACAGCTTTTACAACTATACCAAGCTCAAGTCCGTTCCTGCATGGAGTATTGCTGTCACCTGTGGGACGGGTCTGCCAAATACCAGCTGGCAGCCTTGGACTCGATTGAGAAGCGTGCCAAGAAACTCATCGCTGATAGGGCACTTATTGACGCAAAGTTACAGAGCCTCGAACACCGTCGCAAAGTAGCTTGCTTGTCGGTATTCTACAGGATACATTTCGGGGAGTGTGCACAGTCTCTCCATGACCTGATACCTCCGTCACCTTTCCATCTCCGGTGCACGAGACACCGGTTGGGATTCCACCCTTATATCGTAGACATCCCGCAAATTCGCACAAAGCGCTTCGCTTCTACATTTTTAATGCGAACTGCTAAGGAGTGGAACTCCTTGCCTGCGGATCTGTTTCCGGAACGTTATAACCTGGGCCTTTTCAAGGCGAGAATGAATAGGCATTATCTGACTGATGTTATTCCCACTAATTTCGTAGCCCATTCTCAACTGAAGTAATGGCCACCAACCTCTTAAATGTATTTGTATCTTAATGTAGAGCCCGTAAAAGTGGAAGTTTTACTGTTTGGTTTAATTGCTATTTTATATGGAAATAAGATGACCCTGCCTTTATTGAAGACTGCTAATGAAATAAATAAGTATATCTAGATATTACCTATCACTATGGCGAGTCAGCATTTAAGATAAAACGATGAAGGAGGTCAAAGAAAACACAGAAGATCAAGAGCAATCTCCACCGACAAGAGCAATGTGCAGCTGTTTAAGTGTTAAATATAAGAAGAAGCAGATGAGTACCAAAATAGGTACTAAAGACGATTTGCACCCAAAAGTCCATCTGTACTCTATTTTATCCTATCAATTTGATCAAGGTTTTCATTATCACCTTTATTACTTTTATGTATTTTGATGCTTGGAATGGCTTTAAAAGGTTATTGGATGCATTCCCTGGACGGGGTAATTAAGAGCCATAGGTAAGGCCATTTTGAACATATTCTTCAATAGAAGTATGGGTAAGAAATAATTTTGAAAAATATTTATGGTCATTTGATATTTGGCCAAATGTGCGACGGACCTTACCTACTCAGTTGTATGGGCGCTGCAGGAATATATAGAAATCATCGATCACACTATATTGGATGCAATTTTATTAGTGGCGGATCCGTTAAGGGTGTGTTCTGTCAATGAAACTGAACAACTTTCCCCAAGGAACATAGGCCGAAATATAAAAAAAAAAATTGGCCCTCCCATACAAATTGACCCGGCCGGCCAACACACTTAGTATGGGAAGACCAAAATTCTTTTTCGTATTTCGACGTATATTCCTTGGGGAAAGTTGTTCAGTTTCATTGACAGAACACACCCTTAACGGATCCGCCACTAATAAAATTATACCCTATATAGGGTGAAATTTTACTAGTGACCGATAGCGAAAACTCAGAACCGGCTAGTGATAAGGAACAACTTTCCCCAAGGAACATAGGTCGAAATACGAAAAAAAATTTTGAACCTCCCATAGTAACTGAAATCAGCTGATCGGCAAGTTTGTATGGGAGGTCCAAAAAATTTTTCGTATTTCAACCTATGTTCCTTGGGGAAAGTTGTTCCTTATCACCAGCCGGTTCTGAGTTTTTGCTATCGGTCACTATTAAAATTTCACCCTATATATGCATAAGCATGCTGACAAACCTACGGTACATTATTATGTAAGTTTCTGAATGCAATGGGTATCTCAAGATGCTGCCGATAGTACTATCTACTTTAAGACGATATTCTAGTACTAGGTAAAGTTGTATTTCTAGTCTATTCGTTCTATAATTTTGCCAACCAGTTACATATTTATGGCAAAAGTTCACAAGCAAAGTTGGGACTTTGAGAAAGTTCTAAATTTATCGCTTCCTTGTCTAATTCTTTAGCTGGGAACCGAAATCACCTAAGAAGTAATAGATATACATTATATTAATAACTTTCCATATAATAGAAGTAAATAATATTTTACTTCTCCGTAATAAATGCCGTCAGCTAATTGTAAATTTGTAAAAGTGTTGAATACTTTTCTAATAAAAAATTGGTTCAGTTTCATGGTCACGAGAAAAATTTCCACTTCTCATTCAAATTCTTAATCATCAGCAAACTATGGAAATCGATTGATCAATTCGCTCCATCGTTACAAGTTTTTATAGTTTTCTATTCTGAAAATTCCCGGTAGGTATATTATCATATGTTATTTATAGGTATATCACACCAGTTATAAAATAATGAGTACTACCTTTGTGAACATCAGGCCTAACGATCAAACCACTGGATCGAATAGGTACCTACCATCTTCAAAGGGTTCATCACGTGTATCAGGTGTGAATCACAGAGTGTGAACGATTTTTGATTTTAACATTTTACTGGAGTGATCAAAGAAACGTGAGGTTCGGCAATTTTATTTTTTCTTCCAAATATTTAGGCTTTTAAAAGTTAAAGATAATTTGGATCAAATTGTAGGTTTACCAAGGGGCAAGTTCTACAGAATAGACGCGCGACGCGACGCGCAACATGACATTTGTCAGACAAGCGATCGTCAGCTGTTGGGACGCGACTCATACCTATGTGTAGCTTTGTTTCTTCTGTTTCATACACTTTATATGGAAACAGTTTCAGCGTCGTGTCGTGACGTCGCGACACTCACGTTTCTGACGATCACTTGTTTGACAGATACCATCTTACGTCTCACGTCTACTTTGTGGAGCTCGTGCCTAATAATTTAGCTGTTTCAAGCTGAAGCGAAATTCGCAAGCTGGCTTCCACCCTACGACTCTACAGAGCCCCTCTGCCAAGATATCTTATTTTTAACTCGAACGTAAAATACCTATAACGGCTGTTTTTTCGTCTGCATATGTAAGTAATGTGGTAGGGATAAAATTGTAGGTACGTAGGATGATCTTTCTTTTTGGAAAACTTGCAAAATTTTCCACCACGGGCAGAATTTGAACCTGCGATCTTCGGCATCTGTACTGAAGATCGCAGGTTCAAATCCTGCCTGCGGTGGAAAATTTTGCAAGTTTTCCAAAAATTGTATACCTAACACGAGAAGTGTTTTAAAATTTGGTATTCAATTTATCGCGGGTTTTCATCGCTTTGACTACATTCAATCTGCAAAGAATGAATTAGTAGCTGGGAATAAGTTGCAAAAACTATCCCGGTAGATGGAGCCCGTCCACGCGTTAGTGGACAAGATATACTTGCTTAATTCGCAGGCTCGATTAGAACCGCGGTTGCCCAGTTGGTAGTGGCATCGGCAGTACAGATGCCGAAGATCGCAGCTTCAAGTGGAAAATTTTGCAAGTTTTCTAAAAATTTTATACCTAACACGAGAAGTGTTTTATATTAATTTGGTATTCAACGTAGGATGATCGTTTTATCTTTGTCAAATTTCCAATTTCACATAAATTACCTGCTATTTAAAATTATTCCCATATGAAAGTAACAATGCTTCGTATTTATAAGAGTAAACACTAGTAAGTTCTCACAACAGCGGCGGTAATTTCCGTTGTATACCCTAGAATGCAAACAGTTCATTCATTAATAAAACCTGCACTAGATGTTAACAGTGCTATTATAATTAAGATTTCTATATTTAAAAGCTTCTATGAAACAACGTGGAAACACTTCTAAATAAACTGAACAACAACAAAAGGAACATAAAGTAAATAAAAATGTGACATGTTATACACCACCTTCTTCTAGTTTATTTATTAGAACATAAAGAGATATTAACATCAGAGATATTAACATAACTTCCTTAGGTCTGCTGGAAGAAATTTCTATTGTAATAAGTAGTGCCTATTGCATACATACATACATCACGCCTTTATCCCTTGCGGGGTAGGCAGAGCGTCAACGGCCGTAAAACTACGGTCGTTATCGCCACGTCTGACACATATTTGAGGGCCGTTTTAGCTATTGTCATGTATCGCTATAGTGACAGGTTGTCAGCCTGTCGCCTAAAATTGCAATACACATGATACCCTCGAGTCCTTTAGTGCCTATTGTACTAATATTTTTTATGTCATATATGTTTGTAATTATCTGTGTACAAAAAATTGTAAAATAAATAAAAAAAAACAGTGCTAACAGAAATCAGAGATATTAACATAACAGTGCTAAATTATAAAACATGCTGTTGATCTTTTAAAGCTTCTATGAGTTTTTTTTTTCAATTGAACTGAACAACATTCCAAAGGAGAATAGGCAGTAATTAATTTTATTGGTAAATAAAATATGACATATCAATAGTAACTAAATTCTGACATTCCGTACTAGACGTTTGTTTTTCTATGTCCCACATGTACTTAGTTCAAGCTGTCAAAGTTCAGGCTACGTAGAAAAATTTGTCAATTTTATATGTCGGTAGATATGAGATAATAATGTCAATTTCAACATAAATAATTCTAATCTTTGATGTCATAATCGAACAAACTGGGGTTCTGAAACCTAAAACCTGTATAATCAAATAGATTTATCTCCATTCCATATTTCTTCTTATCGGTATCCACCTCTTGCAGTTGGGAATCAACCTTACAATCGCTTTCGAATGGAGAGAGTTCAACCACTAGACCACAAAGTCAGTTTCCCGCAACGAATAAAAACACACAATAGCCTTAAATTAAACGCATTAGGTTGAACCACAGACGATGAAACCTACTGAACCCGCGTTTAGGTGTGTTTCTCAAACGCACGTCCATTCCCTACAAGTGTTGATAAGAATTCCTCTTCCATTGAAAAAATTGTAGACCCGCGACACGCAATAAAGAAAAAGAAGGAGGAAAAATTAAATCTAGAGAGAATATCGAAAACTGAACTGTCTCTTCGTGTGGAACACCGAGTCGTCCAAGTCAGCTTCATGAAAGGTACTGTAAGAAACTGATGATGATAGAACTATATTGTGTGTGATATACATGGTGTTAATATAAATCCGTGCCAAAGCTTAACAGTAGGTTCAGTATCGATAAAGAACATTTTAAGAAATTGACCATACCGGTTTGCAAATACCAGTTTGCTCTTTAGCGTGTGCGTTTTACGCAAGATTTTTTCAAATATTTTTACTGGTTTCTTTATCGATGCTGAACCTCCCTTTAAGCTATGGTAGGTACGCATATAAATTACCCCCTTGTATGATACGATTTTCGGCCTACTGTAACAAAAGTTCTACCTACCTAATAAAATCTTTAAAGGATTTATAGTGTAAAACTTGGCCTTCGATACCTAACTCGTCTAGTGGATTTAATTCAGACTCTACGTTGTGCAATTATGAGTACGCGCGTTTCTACATAAGGAAAGAACATAAAATAGGGAAGCTGGAACGGAATACACAACATTATTATAAATTAAAACAAGCGTCCACTTAGCTGTAATAACTCCAGACGTCCTAGACCGCACATATTGATCTGAAGCCATCGCGGGTCTCGTTCTGAGCTGGCAGCGTTGACTCGATTAGCTCGTAGTCTTAAACGGCCGAGCGGTCCTTTCTTCGTGAACGGCTGCTTTACCTGTTTTATTAAGGGTAAAAGAAAACAATAATATCACGGTTGTGCGATGATCGACTCGAACGGCGGCAAGTTACGCGTGCTGTAAGAAAAGAATATGACACGACTTCCCAGGGAAGGTTAGGTTTTGATAGAGACCTCTAGGTCTAGAAGGGATAACGATCAGGAATACCCGGGTCTCCCAGCACACCTTAAATAACCCGGCCATCACGCAAAACCTTAAGAGGTTTATGCCTAGCCAATCCATACCTATTCTTTCTATAACATTCAAACCTTCGTCAAACGTTCTGATCACCTCAAAACACATCAATCTTTCCGCTAATCTTTCATTCATCCTTCCAGAGCTCTCTTTCATAACAATTACCTACGGACTGCAGTCCATTGAACGATTTTAGACTTTGCAACAATGCATAACCATTCTCATATGTATCTGATCGATACTACGCTCTCACTCAGGGCCCAAATTAATGAACAAGGACATTTGGATTATTCGAAACATGTTCGAGTCGCAAATGCCCATACCTGGATGAACGCAGCTCGCCAGATGTCTATATGCATATGTCAAAATGGTGATACATCAATTGGTCAGTCTCTAACCCCTATTCGAGAAATTGTTGTCGAAAAATAATTCAAAAGGAAAACCGTCAACTTTAATATTCAGTGCCCTTTTTAACGTGTCAGCACCAAATGTTAAAGTTTATAAAAAAAAATACGAATAATATCGAACGGAAGGTATAAAATAAATAAATAACAGAAGGTCAAATGATTCACCCGTCACATTCAAACACATACATTAAACTCTGTTCCACTTCCCTAAAAAACCTAGGTTACGATAATCTGGAGTCCCTAATTTTTTCTACCCATAATCAAACACCTCCAGCGGCTTCCTCGCGTTCCTGTCGAAACAATAAAATGTCAATCACACGGCAGGAAAACTCTAAGGAGCCTAACACAAATCTACCGCTGAAGCTCCGTCCGAGGCCTCGCTGGACAGCTGTTAAAACACATTAAAACCCACCAACGAAGAAATAACCGTAGCTCGTGGAGGACCCTGCAAAAGAAAATAGTTGTTAGTTCACTGATTCTAACCGGGACGAAGTAATTAAGTACGCGCGGTTCGCCCCGTATTTGAAATTTTCCACCGAGCCCATAATCAACCCCGCGCGTTGTTGTTTCACCAGGGTCGGGGATTGACTGTCCTCGCTTCCCTTAGCGACATCAAACCCAAAACAAAAATTATTATTGCAATCATGCAGGTAGGCTGTTTTAGTCTTTATTCCCTAGCAAAAAGGTCCAGCCAGATGCGATTGCATTCCTTTGTCCCGGTGGGTGCGTCTACGCACGTGTTATTTACTGGTAAATGGTGCCGATTCTTGAAGCGGGTACGTATTCTTAAGACGATGACTTCTATCAGTCCCGCGTAGAAAATATAATAATCCACTTTATAAAACTGTGCGAATTAATATTCGTTACACTACTATTTAGCTTCTTCTTTTCGTGTGGGACACCGAATCGTTCAACGACCCGATGAACCCTGGTGTCAGAGTTTTTCAACCGCCTACTGCAAGTAGCAGGCCTCTGACATGGTTGTGTAACGACCGCCATCACAGACAGCAACCGGGACCGACGGCTTAACGTGCCCATTCGAAGCACGAAACCATCTTACTTGCGGACAATCAGGTGGTTCAGCCTGCAATGTCCTAACCAGACTGGGAACAAATTCACAAAGTGATAAATATCAACTTTGTGAGTGACCCCACCGGGAATTGAACCCCGGAACCTTTGCGTGGCAGGCAGGCATACTAACCACTGCGCCACATCGGCTGTCACTATTTAGCTTTGTGCGTTTTAGATGTTTTGCACGGTCTATGGTCGAAGCAAAGTGCGCAGAAACACTCGTCCACACGGACCCGACTTAATGGTGGAAATGGAAAAAGTTTCTGTTTTGCAACTTAATAGAATGCGCTTGAAAGGCTGTTTGTTCTGAATTGCTTTATTTTTCGCTTGCTTGAATAAATTAAAGGGAACTTTCGGAAAGAACCGAAGAACAGCTTTCAGTACTGAAATTACAATCGTGAATCAACATTGCATTTATCAAATTGAAAAGCTCTATGACGCTGTTAAAAAAATTGGCCATGATTATAAAGGGACATTTATTGCTGCAATTAACTTTAACTTGATATTAAAACGAATTCAATGTCATATTCAAACTCCACCACCGCCGTTGTCAAATTTCATGGAATGCATGACGTATATATTATGAGACATTAAAAGTACCTATAAATCAAATACCTATGTAAATAATATGCATGTGCAATTAAGTTTAAAAAAAAAAAGAAATGTCTCTAGTCTTAAAATATTAAAATGTTCATGAACATAACGATTGTGCTTATTATTTTTATTAGCAGTAAAGCCATTATCCTCCATAATTACATCACTGTGGGTACCCGTTTGATGCCCAGACACTGCCATCCACGAGTGCCTTTCTGCACAAAGTAAGTGTTGGCGGGGCCCAATACAGAGAGATAGCTACAAGGAAACGTCACTAAACTCACACAGGCACCTACACGCCATCGTTTACGCGCGAAACCAAACCGTACTAAACCGCCTAGTACCTGGTTGAATGTCTAAAGCGTTCGGTGCGGGTCGACAGCAAAGTGACGACTCGCAAGTGCTAATGTTTTTGTAGTGTAATTATACTGTGATATTATGTAAGTTGTACCTTATCTCGGGCCACTACAAAAAATAAACAATATTTGACAGCTGTTAAATCATGCTCATTGACAGATGGCATGAGGTCTATTCATTCGTTGACACTTCATTATTATGGAAATGACAGCTTTCAAATATGGCTTATTAGAGTGACCCAAGTATAAGTATATTTAACCCACGTAGATACCTCATTTCACAAATTCAGAAAGGAAAAGTAGCAACCATAGGGTGTAGGTATAAATGATCGGAAAAAATTAGCAAACGGCCTTTCTGTAAATTCTCTATTATATGCCGCCATCCACGAGTGGCTCTCTGTCAGCTTGCCTTAATTGCCCTTTCCAATTTTGTTTTGATGAAAAGAAAACAAGCACAGCCCACCCTTTACCGAAAAGCCCTTCAAAAACTGATTAACCATCAAAAACAAAGGATTTCATTTTTAAATTAAACAACACAAACAAAATTATTATATTTTTTATAATTTTAAGAAGATCAAAATGTATTGCCATTCATCAATATAATTTCTAGATAGGTAAACAAACTATGTTCAAGTATGCAAGCGTGCATAAGACTAATAGAAGGTACGAGAGTTTTGCGTTCCAAACATACGTATTGATCTTTTATTTGGTGTCTTACTTTTTAATTTTCTAACTAGTCTCCTATGACTTTTTCTTGTGGTATTTCTTTGTTCTCTGTCTGTTTCTTTTTGTGTAGTTGTTGTTTCCTTTTCTGTCACCTGTATTTTTTCTGATATTTGTGTGGTAGTTTTACTAGTAGCATTACCACCATTAAGATCTATGTTAGTTGTTTCAGTTACAAAAAAATCTTCAACAGATGGTCCTAATGTAGTTTCTGTTTTTTCAATCTCAGAATAAATTTCCTCAGTAAGGTTCCCCAAAGCATACTCCATAATTTCTATGCTATTGTTATTATTTATATCTATTTTCTTAGATAAAGAAGCAATCATTTCATTAAATTTATTCTTATAAATTTGTTTGCTTTGATTGTTATCACGATATATATATTCGTTTGTGGTTTGATTTGTGTTGTTCATAGGTATAAAGTTATTAGTTTCATTTAAATTTGTATCATTATCAATTATTGAATTAATACTATTTAAAATTGTATTATTATCAATAATTGAATTAATACTATAACTTCTCTTATATGGTTCATTTATTGGTTCAACGGTAGTTGCATTGTTTTCAATATCATAATCCACACTGACATTTAGATCTAATTCAGTTTCATTTGCAAGCGGACCAAAACTAGTTTCTATAAGATTTTCAATCAAATTTTCTAAAGTTAATGCAACATCATCAGTTTCATTTTCATCTTCTTCTAAGATAGGTTCTTTTGGTGCAATCAGTCTCGTGTCTCTTTTAATAAACTTTGATGGATAATATGAATTAACGGCTCTCAAACTACGAAAATGTTTCCTGCCTCTTTTGCCTTTTTCTACGTAGTACTGTTTACTGTCATAAATAGGCCATTTGGTCTTAGCCACGTCGATTTTATCTATTCTAATTAAATCAGATTTCTTGTTCCTTACCTGTTCACGCAAGTTATACCTCAGATGAACTTTTGGCGACTTTCTGTATTTGAATATAGATTGATAACGGTCCCTGAAAGGATCTCTGTTTATTTCTTTGTAAGTGTATCCCTCGTTGTATTTAGAAACTGTAAATTGAGAAAGGTTGCATGTTAACAAACGTACCTACATAAAAAGCTGCCGTGCTGTACCTAATAGAGCTGAGATTTAGTGATATATTTTCAATCAAAATACATATTTATTCTCTTACGAAGGCAGTGCACCTTAATAATATTTTATAAACTTACTTTGCTTAGCCTCAGCCAATTTGGAATTTATCAAGCTGTTCCAGAAACTATTTGGACCATCTTCTAAAAACGACATTGGCTTGGTTTTGTCATCTTGTAGTTGATACACCTGAGCCGTTCGCTTGTAAGGATTTGGTGGCCTGGGTTCTCTGGTCTTCTTGCTTGGTAGGTCAGTTTTTCTAAAACAGCCGTTTGGGTAGCAGTAGGTGGGGTGACCAGGACACATCTGAACGCAGATACACACCGGCTGGTGGTTGTGGAATTCGGTAAAGATCAGGTTGAAGAATTGTTCGACTAAGGAGATGTTGCTTTGGTCTGAGCATATTTTGTTTCTTGCAGGAGCCTCTTGCTGGAAACTGGCATACTGCTGACTGCCTACGCCTAAAACAATTGTATAGAAAACGAGATCTTTAAGTGGGTGCTAGCTGACGTAAATAAAAATCAAAATCAGTCAAAACCTACTCTGAATGATATAGGCCAAAGTAAATAAAAATGGTTTGTGCATCTTTCAACTTAATAATGTTTTAGAAATAAAAGTTAAGTTTTGTTTATAAAGACAAATTTCTAAGTTCGCAAGATAACTCGAGAAACATTTTTTTATAGTTTAGTGTTTGTTAAAAATAAAACTTCACATTATCTATTGTCTGATATGAAATCACAGACTATTCACTAAGACACTTTGATGCGAACTGTTTATTGAAATACAACCATTGGAAGTGTATTGTGTGAAATAGGCGGAAATAGAATCGAACAACACTCAATATTGCACGAAAACTCCGTAAACATTATTGAGAAAACATTCACTTTTCCTAAAAATAGTTTTTTTTAAGTTTCGAATGATTGCTTACGGTCTGAGCGGCGGAAAGCGTTAATTTAGTTAAGAAAATGATATTTTCAAATTCTGGGTTTAACAAGGACTACTTTTGGTCAAAGCAGCTTAAAGAAGTTGCGTTTTTAGTAATCTGCATAAACGAATATTGTAAAAAGTGCGTTGTTGTGCATATTGTTGTAATGGACAATGAAAGCTTATGAAATTCTTTTCATAATTATGTAGTGTTGGCAGTTGTTCCCAATCGTTGCCAATTGTGGTCTAACTATTGCGTTCATTTCCAAACAGTGTAACATGTTTAGCAAGCAAAAATAAAATACACTTTATGGGCCGACTGCTCGATAACTTCAATTGTATAACGTCATTAGCGTAGGAAATATCCAGTTTTTGAAAGGGATTTCGTAAACTTTTTTCTTCAAGAAACGGATCCGGCACATTACCGGGAAAACATGCGTTGTTTGTGTGAACTGTGAACCTTTCGAGCAACGGATATTCCGTCCCGTTCTGTGAACCGCTTGAGATAAAATACTTAGGAATTTCTATTTGTGTACAATAAGATAGAATACTTAATAATTTATATTTGCGTACAAGTGTACATTAAGTGTACTAAATCACAAAAGAGAGAGCTTACAGAAGGATCACTCGACTCGACCCTATTTAGGATTTTTGCGGTTGTCACTTTTTACATAGCCAGGGTCGCTACTGTCAAAGATCTCAGAGTAGTAGAATGTAAAAACTGCAAAATCTGATACAAGAACATCACATGATTCTGAGCCAATTTTAATCCGAGAAATATGACGTTTGTGGCTAACATCTTCTTAGTTACATTGAGTACCTACCTATTCCAGTTAATCGTAGTGAGGCATCTGTAAAGGCGCCCCGCGCGCTGATTTCCTAATTTGTGACTTAATTATCATCGACGATTAGTTAATATCCAGTCATCTATGTTGATGAGATACATAAATATTATTTTTACTCTATTCTTTTTAGTGTCAGTTCGGTGTTTGGTTTCTAACAGAATGTCGTTTAAAAGAGTTTGGGATGAGTCATGTCCTCAAATATATGACCAGTGGACAGATGAAGGCGTACATTATGTTATCCAAGATCTACTTCTAGAAGATGATGAAGAAGCCTGCAAACTGCTACAGGAACACCACCTACCTGATTCAACTTTGTTAAAGGCCAGTGGTAAGCTAAATATTCAAATTTTCATACAAAACAGAAGCAACATTGTAGATTTATGAGTAAAAGCGGCCACAGACGTATCAGACAGGCGAAACAAGAATCATTTTCTAGCTTTATGAGCAAAAGTGGCCATGTACCATCAGGTAGTCAACCCGTACGGATCAAGGTTGGCATTAGCTACCAAAGCACATGAGGTTAATATATAGACATTGCCAATTCGCAATGCCGCCGCGAGTTGCAAGCCAGCCTAGCCTTAGCCGGCCATGTCTCAGCTCCACCCAAGCCAGCCAAGCTGGAGCTGAAGAAAAGCCGCCGCTGATCTGTGGCAGCTAGCCAGCCAGCCGGCCTTCGGGCCTCAAATATTTGAATTTTGTTCGAATAACGCTTTTAAAACAAGAGACAGTAGTTTTCTTTCTGGATTGAAGTTTTTTATTTAGTAGTTACAATCTTGGAAGAAAGCTGGGGAAGATCGAGTTGCTCGAAGGTTACAATACGTAATACTTTGTGTTTTTCAGGTATTGCAGAGGATCCACTGAGCGTCCAGACCCTCAAGAGGTGCTGGCGCGACATCATCTCCAAACGGATGAGCCTAGCGTGCTACGCCACGAAGAATGGCAACAAGCAACTTGTGGGCTTGAACGTCTGCTTTGTAAAGTGCCTTGAGGATAGCGTCATTGACCTTAAGGTGAGGAGATCACGCTAGCAATCTACAAATGAAGCATTTCTTTATACTTAGAAACCACAACCGGTCATGACGGAACAAACATGGGTCTAACACAATAATCAAAACACTAAACTCAAAATAGTGAGTACAGCCTGGCAGACAGCTTGGTGAAAGAAGTGCAAAATGCTAAGATGATGCTCATTCTCTTTTTTTTTACTGAGAAGATTTTTACGATACCTTCAATTAGAGTTCAGGATATGCTGGACATTTTATGATGGCAATATAACTTTCACACATAATAATTACTTTAACGGGTCTTATCGCATATTTTGGGATAAGACCCGTTAAAGTAATTATTATAATAATAATTTAGGTCGCTTATTTACCTAAAAAACTATCGCGATAAGACCCGTTCCAGTAATTATTATATTTTATGATAGCGTTAACAACTAATGAATATATTAATGGTGTGGTGGTCATGATTTTGAATTGAAACTTATATATGGTGATAAACAACTGTTTACAGGAGGGAGAAGTCTGGAAAAACCTGTATAACTTCGTGTACTACTTCGCCTATAAATTAGACGCTTTCAAATATCTAGGTGTGGACAAGTTGCTTTCCGCAGTGGGCCTGGTGGTGAGGAGGGAGTATCGAGGAAAGAAAATTGGAACCAGGTTACTGGCTGCCAGGTGAGTCTTTTCAATCATCATCATAGTCTTCCTGCCCTTATCCCAAATCAGTTGGGGTCGGCGCAACATGATATGTTAGAACACACAATCAGTAGCAAAAGTGTTTGGCTATAAAACCGGCCGCTTGCCCGAGGTCAACCCTATTTGATGAGTTTGATAATATTTTCATAGCTACAGGAATAAAAAACGTCTGCAAATAATTTTAACTGGGTGAAACGTAACCATTATAAGACGTCGAAATATGAAACGAACGCATTTAAGGGTATGTTAAGTTGTATGAACAGGTTGACCTGACCCTTGAATTATATAAATAGTGTTTATTTTTTTGTTGCAGGGAGCCATTATGTCGTGTGTTAGGCGTCAAAGCTACGTCCACGTTGTTCTCGGGAGATGCGTCGCAGAAGTCAGCAGCACGCGTCGGTTTCACCACGGCGTACCAGGGCGTCAAATCTGCGACCGTATTGTCAAACCAATAAAGCAGTTCTGGCTTCGGTTACGTTTTTGCTCGTATTGGGAAAAGTCCATTACGGCTTTTGTTAGCACATTCATACTCGTTATGCTTAGAGCCAGCAATGAAAGGCTATATTGCTTTCGATAGAAAGCAATTTAGCCTCCTCATTTCCGCTCATACACGCGTTTAAAAACCGTTGACAACCTAATGTCAGTGGTTAGCAATATGGTTAGCAATCCCGTCCTATTCTGGCTTATTTACAAAATTTCTTGGCCAACATTATTTACACTATCCCTTTCAGTTTGTATGGCAACAGTAGAAACATAAAACATCTTATTCGAAACACTCTTTCGTTACGAATAAGGTTTCGAACTTTTCAAATATCATTCATTCTTTTCTTAGTTCCAGTCCGAGGTTTCAATCATTCAATTGGGCTTTCAAAATCAAAACAAACAATAGTAAGATACACCAATGGTCCGAAAAATTATAAAAATACAAGTTATTGGCATCAGCCAATAAGTTTTTTAGTAGGATATTAAGCAGCAGCCTTTGCTGATGCAAAAAAGCTATCCTTATAGCTTTGGGATTGCTAAGGTTTTGTAAATGAAGATTAAAATCACAGTGCAAATACTTTTGTATAAGGTAAAATGTTGTTTACACTATATTCAGTCTCCATCTTCACATCTGCTAGGCCTGTGCATTCATTGTAGTCCTCAGTACTGCCTGTTTTGTACCGTAATGCCTATAATTACATGCTGGAAATATCTACTTTGGCTATTGACTATTGATAGTGGGCAGATGCAAGTTCTACCTACTATTTGGTTGTATATCCTCACGCATTCTCGTATTATTTATTTCAGACAAAGTCTAAAATGCTATCGAAAGCAGAATTATATGCAGCAGACGAAAATCATTGTCATGGATTTTACGAAATAAAACGATGAACCTTATTGGTATGTTGATACATTTTCAAACTATACTAGAGAATATAGCCGTACGTTTGTTAAAATTAATACAGTTAGTATATTAAGATCGGAGCTATCACCTACAAGGCTTCTAAAATGACAGGATACTGCTTCTGTTACAGCAATAAAACTGGTTACATGTGTATTACAGTTCTGGAGTGCACGTGTCGGTTTTCGTAAATTGAGTAACTACCTATGTTTCAGAAATGAATACTCGAGGATGAAACACAGCACAGTGCCATTGCGCTCCAAACTCAGCAATGATAACTAGATGCCTATTACTTTTGGTACTACTACTGCTACTACTAGGTACCGTTACTACAGAAAAAATAGGCATTAGTTTACATAATGGTTATTCTAAGTAAATAAATACTAATCGTACAGAGAAAACCACCCAAGTTCAACACAAACAGGTACTAATTTGAGAAGATCCATGCAGATTTCAGTCTGAGATATAAAAGAATACTATCTTACTTTGAACATGTTGCTCGTTGTAAAACTGAAAGCTTAGAGAAGCTGATGATCACCTTGTAAGGTAAAAGGCAAACAATCACGCCGTTGGTCTCCAAAATGCTGGTCAGATCAACTAAAATATCTTATGGCCTATCAACACAGCCTTAAAACATGCCGAAGATAGACAAACATGCAGGAATTCTAAAAAAATCTGGAAGAAAAGAGTCTATGCAAACACGACCTTCAGTAATGAAGAAACGACTTAAAAATGAGAAGATCAAGTCAAAATTAGATTAATGGTCATACATACACACATACTAACAGTATAAGGTAACCAAATTTTACTTAATCTACCTATCACGAGATAAATACAAATAAAATAGAATATTTATACAGACAGATTTTTGTTTAATTTTAACCACCAAAACATAAATGTGAAAATCGGGAGCCAAGTTCAAGGTTTAAGTATGAAAAGTTTTGATTATGTAAGTAGGTGCAAAGCCCTGAAATTTAATTATTTATAAAGTCGCTTAACATGGTATAGTCAAATGGAACAGATAACTATAAATCTAGATCATCTCAAAGTTAAACATGGCAAGTTTTCACGTCATGCTTTGAAAGTAAACAATTTATCATCTTTATTTTATTCGCAGTTTGCAAGTTATTGTACAATATCTTCTCTCAATATTTGAAGACCTTGTGAAAATTAGCCAAGCCAAACCTAGACTTTTGTTAGACTCTACCATGTTAAACGAATCTATACATAAATAAATTTCGGAACTGTCGATAGAACTTGGCACCCACATATCAACACTCTCTTTCTTAAACCTTGAATTTTACTACCAATTATTAGATATATTATGTTTTTTCATAATCGTTAGATCTGTGTTAATGAAAAGTACTTGTTTATAATTATGGTAGGTCGCAACGGATGAACTAAATTTGTTGTATCTAGCTTAAAAATATTGTGAATTATGAAGGGGTGAAAAATGCGGTGCGACGCGTCAGTGCTTTGCTTTGCTTGAACTTGGCTGGGCACGCTATCGCGTGTCAAGATTTCTAGATCATTTTCGAGCACCACTAAGGTGAAGGCGATGAAGGTAAAACAACCTGGATCTTAGACATATAGGTACAATAGATTAGCGTTGAGCACCAAAGCACTGATATCGAAAGATCCAGGTTGTCTTACCTTAATTTGGGATGAAAGTGTCTTTAACACCTTTAGCAACTTTTAGAAATTCATTAATTTAGGATATTTTCATTCTTTACTGTATTATTATTCTACAAGGTTATCATTATGTATCTACACTTCCATATCTGATGATGATGGCTGCAATGATGGTGAAACAACCTGAACCTTTCGCTATCGGTTCTACTTCGCTTCTGAATTCTAACTTAGAGGACTAAACAAGTAAAAACTTTTCAACTATTGCTGACAATTTATTTGTATAAACAAATTAAACTTTGTCACCACTTTTTCTTAACTATTAACCTTTGCGGTCTACAAGTCATCTTGGTATTCTTGTACTTATTATAGGGTAAATAGGCAGCAGGCATAACTATTCTAAATAAAATCACAATAAAAACTAAAACCTATCCTAACGGTGGTGGAGACGTGAGTGGTAGCTTCCCTCGGAAGCGACGGAACACGACTCCCTGCGGCCAAAACACCGGCGAAGTGAAGACGCTCAGTGTAGTCTGTCGGGACTCGCACCACGAACACGTTGAAACCCAACCAATGGTACGACTCCAGCGGCTCCACGTATACTCCGAGTCTCGGCGTAACCTTGAAGACACCTGCCTTTTGCCTCGCGAAGATGCAATCCAACACATCTTGCTTCGTAGTAGTGTCGTGCAGGTGGGAGGCATAAAGCGATGTCCTCGGCGTGAAGGCGCGCAGCGGGAGATTATCCTCTGCCGGTGAAGTCGCGAATGTCGTCGCCTTCGAGTAATTTTAACAGTATCAGCTTTTTCGGGTGCGTTGCCTGCCTCTCTTGCAGGCCCTTTGTTTGCATAGATCTTTCAGTTTTTGCTATGGTGCGTTTGCAGTCGGTCATTTTTTTATATCTTTAATATTAGCGAAGCAACGATCATAAATTAAAAAGTCGTTTATCTCAGCAAATATGAATCTAATATAAACAACAATGATAAACAAAGAGTACCTTTTTATATGCATCTAGATTTATTATGATTTATTATATACCTACTCTTTGATATGCATGCTACACCGAAGAGTATAATTATTATTATGTGGGTAAAGAGGGCCCTCTCGCAAGCTTTCCTGCCAACCTGTTTTAAAGCGCCATCTTCAAATTGAAACTGTAAATTAGCCTAAGACACTATTATGGGCGGAAAAAGAGAACAAATTAGTAAGTTGCAATAGCCGAATTTACAAGGGCGATTACAAGTGACAGCTGACCACAGATTATCAAATCGCTTAGGGTTACAACGTTCCATTATATCCAACAGTAAATTCTCTCACTCATATTAAAAAGTAACATTTTCAAAAAAAATTAACAGTTCCCGAGACGGGTTACTTGCCCATCACTAAAGTGGCCCCTCCCAATCCTCACCTGCAAAGAATCATACCACCTCCTAACAGATCTCCCCGGCGATGCTTTGGTTTCCGCCCCGGTCTCTCAACAGACTCTGCAATAAACTAATCAGCCTAAAACACACAGTTAACTACTACGTTAGTAGGGAAACAAGTATGTACGCATGTTTCCTGGAATGACATTCCACCACCAATTCGAAATATATTAAACAAAGTTTCCTTTAAAGAACATTTTAACTAAGCAACATTTATTGAATGTTACTAAACTGCAGATTCCGGATGGTTGTCTGGAATGGCGGAAATGCTCTCCGCGACACTTACCTGCATGATTGTTTACCTACAAAAACACACGGTTACACAAGTCACTGTAAAATGCACGCACACAACTGTTTATTAATTACTTTCAATGTCTTTTTAAATAGATATATTTTAATTATACTAACCTACCTATACTACACTATAACATTTTCTGCTCGGATTTTGTTTGCCGCTTTAACTCGCGGGCGACGGCTGAAAACCAGTGTCGCCTCCTGGCTAAAATACACTGAGCTCGAGCCCTTTCACATCACTGCAGCATACATGTGCATAATTTTGTGGGATAAATTATTGTTTTAATTGTAATAACAAATTTGTTTTGTAATGTATTCTGTTCCTACAAAATGTAAACGTGTATGATGCAGAAATATGAATAAATGTTTTATCTATCTATCTATCTTTCCTCGATCTTAGTCGCGCGTTTGGCCTAGTGAGTCAGTTCGGGTTGTGCAGCAGTTCAAATTCCTAGGACACTTTCTGACGCACGACTTGAAGGATGACTGTGACATTGAACTGGAAAGGCCGTTGCAGTAAGCTCGCGCGTAGAACCTCCAAGTGCAGCACAGATATAAAATACTTAATTTTAAGGCATATGTCAGTGTTTTTACACCTGTCAGCTGTAGGTCAATTTTAAACGCAGTTCGATGAGCACCATAAGGGCGTTTGTGCACTACCAGGAATTTTACCGTCCGGCATTCCGATTTTTTACGGTCCGGTGTTTCACGGAAAACCTAATGAATTAGCTTATGTAAATGCCGGACACTAAAATTACATATAGTGCACAAGCTAGTATTACGATTATTGGCGTGCCATTCCGGACCGTTAAAAATTGGATTGCCGGATGGTAAAATTCCTAGTAGTGCACAAACGCCCTAAAGGTGCAGTACAATGACGAGTTCCGCATCCTTCCTTATGCGATACTGCAGCGCGTGGGGTATGTTGGCGGAAGCGGGAGCGCCCGACTTTTTTGCAGTCATCTGAACTCGTATCTCTTTCTTTTGGGAGGGGTTACGTGTTTCGAACAACGCCATCCTTCAAGCAGTGTGTCAGGACATTTCCATTCCCGTTTTTAAACACTGGTTGAACGAGCACCAGAACCCAAATAAAATGTGGGTATTAAGTAAAAGACTGAGTAAATAGGTATCTTTTACTACTTACAGAACCCTAGTTTTATAATAATTATCATAACTAATATTTTTATGTATTTTGGGTCTTTTGCTCGTTAAATAAACAATTTATTATTATCAATATCAATATCAATACATAGTATAAAGTAAAGTCCCTTCCTGTGTCTGTATGTATGTTTCCTTATATCTTTAAAATCCCTCAACGGATTTTGATGCGGTTTTTTAGTATATAGAGTAAGTTAAGGGGCAGGTTTTTAAATATTCTTTACCTCAAATTTTAACCCCCAAAGGGGTAAAAAAGGGGTTAATAAATTGTATGGAAAATCATTATTTTTCAATGCAATCTGTTTCAAAATTTGTGATTAGATCAAAGAGCTAAAATAATTAAACACGTGTTTCAGGGATTTTCGATTTTTAACTCCTAAAGGGGTAAAAAAGGGGTTACAAGTTTGTATGGAAAATCTTTATTTTAATATGCGATCTGTTTCAAAATTTGCGATTAGATCAAAAAGCTAAATAAAAGAAATACGTGTTTCAGGGATTTTCGATTTTTAACCCCTAAAGGGGCAAAAAAAGGGGGTTTAAAGTTTGTATGGGAAATCTGTATTTAATATGCGATCTGTTTCAAAATTTGCGATTAGATAAAAAAAGAGGCCTTTGATACTGTTTCTGTCCCCATTCTTGTGCAAAGGTTGGAGCAAATTGGTGTCAGAGATGTGGCTCTTTCACTTTTTAAAAGCTACCTCCAAGACAGGACCCAGGCGGTAAAGATTGACTGCTTTACTAGCGAAAAGGAAACAGTCACCTTCGGTGTCCCGCAGGGGAGTGTCCTCGGCCCGACGCTCTTTCTGGTTTACATTAATGAGTTGTGTAACCTGGGAGACGTCGGGGGGAGGATATTCTCCTACGCGGATGACACTGCAATTGTATTTAGTGGCAAAACCTGGTCCGAAGTCCATGAGTTGGCTGAAAAGGGATTAACTAGGGTATCCATTTGGCTAAGAGATAACCTTCTTACACTTAATATCAAAAAAACAAACTACATCTGTTTTGCTCCTTATATAAATTCCCAGCCAGATGATGACTTTCATATAAAAATTCACTCTTGTCTGTCTCCTGGAACTCAGTCATGCAACTGTCCGCCTATTGATAAAGTTGAGCAAACAAAATACCTCGGTATCATGCTTGACCAACGGCTCAGCTGGCACTCTCACATTGACCTGCTTATAGGGCGTACCAGGAAACTGATATGGGTTTTTAAATCTTTACGGCATATTGTATCTGATAAAATCAAGAACAAAATATACATAGCCCTGGCTCAATCCATTATAACATACTGTATCTCGGTCTGGGGAGGTGCTACAAAAACTCATTTTCTTGACCTCGAGCGTGCTCAGCGATGCCTCATCAAAGTTATGTACTCCAAACCCTACAGGTTTCCTACGGAAATGCTGTATAAAGCTAGTAACCTTCTTACAGTTAGAAAACTTTATGTTCTTAACATAATCTTAAATACCCACAAATCTCTACCTAACGTTGAACCAAAGAACCAAAGGAGGAGGGCACGTGTTGCGCCCACTCACCGAACACGAACTGCTTTTGCTGGTAGGCAATATGATTGTCAATCTGCGTATCTTTACAATAAAGTTAACACATTGTTAAATATCTACCCCAAGCAACCACATGATTGCAAAAAACTGCTCATAGAATGGCTGAAAACTCTCAGCTACGACGAAGTGGAAAACCTGCTTACAAGGGTCATCTAACCTCATCTGGACCTACGATACCTGTGTGTACATCCACTCATCTAAAGAAATGGCTGCCTGTATGTGGACCATGTGCCGATCCCAAGGAGAAATAATCCGTAGGGCATGCAGACCTCCATTTCTTTAAACCACAAACACATACACACACACATACGCACACAAACACACACACACACACACACACACACACACACACACACACACACACAAGTGCACTTGCATAGCTGTTATCTAAACTATCTAACTTAGATTAACAAGATTTATTATTTTTGTTACTTGCGTGCCTACTAACGTTTTACTTTATATCACAATGCGTTAATTAACTACTACAGTTTATTTATAGCTTTTAGACATAAGGGGAGAGGAGTCATTCCCAACACAAGTTTCAATACTTACCGGGGGGACTCAACCATGTTTGTTAACATATTTTGGAAATAAAGCTTTTTGTATTTTGTATTGTATTGTAGGAAATACGTATTTCAGGGATTTTCGTTTTTTGACCCCTAAAGGGGTAAAAGATGGGTTGCAGCAGGTGAAACCGCTGACGGGCAGCTAGTAATTATTAAATAGCACGGTTGTCGGAAGTGTAGCTACATACCTAATACTTATACCACAGAAGTGTTTTTATGTATATAGGGTCGGGGCATCAGTGAAAACACCTTTTAGAGCTTCTTAGGTTTATTTTACTTAGTTTTTGGGAATTTTACATTTTTCCAAGAGGGGCGACCGTCTTTTCATGCCCACGATCCTATTCTGTTTGATTCCGAAGCTGATCTTAGCGTAGTGGAAGCAAATTAAAGTTATCTTAAAATCTAAAACTAAATGGTCGATCAGCCTCGGAACAACATTTGACTACGATTCGTAGTGCTCTTTACTATAGCTAAATAAAATAGATTTAATGAGAGAATTTTGTTCCGGAAAGTTTCCGGCCGAGAAATTCTTGTTTCCAAAATCTACTTAAACAGGGCCCAGCAACGAATTGCTTACCGAGCAAACGATGACGCCGTTTCTTTGTGAGTTTAAGTATGACAGGAATCAGGTATTCAGGATATTTTAGGAGCGCAGGAATAGGGAATAACCTAAACTCACAGCACTGGAACATCCGCTCGTTCTCGAACTCCTTTCCTCCAATTTGCACTATAGTTCACAGTTCGACATCACATAATGTTTTTTAACACAAAATAACTAAAAGATTTCTCTCCGAATGAGAAATCGGCCCCGTTGGCCTCCAATCATTTATAATTAAAATACGTAGCTATCGGCAGCCACGACGCGAGCGACGACTCAAAGTGAGGTTATGTTACCGGCGACCACGTTGGCCTCAATCAAAAAGCCGAAACCAAAATTCACTTGGTTCACTTCCCCACCGCACAGGGAAGCCATGGCTTGTGGCAAATAGCACACGAGAAAACCGCCAAAACACCTTAATTTTACACCACTTAAAACTAAAATTCGCTTCAACAACGCTAGCGTAAAGATGACAGACGGGGCGGACCGAAAAGTGTTGCCAGCACCGTCCGCTCAAAAAGATACGAAACCGTTTTTGATACGAGACTAAACATTCACCCGCCCCGGACCGACACATCGGTCCGCTCTATGCATGGCAGGCGTGATAATGTAGCTACTGCTTGCTTAAGGACTGAATCCCCCACCTGAACTTCTGCAACTCGAGGAGTGCCATCACTACCCGGAAACAGGTTGAGAATGCGCCCCCGGCGCCAACGCAGTGGCGGTAGGTTGGCATCCTTAACCAGAACGAGATCCCCAATGCAGGGGGGTTCAGTCCTGTCCGTCCACTTAAGGCGTTGCTGCAGAATGTGCAAGTACTCAAGCGACCAACGCTTCCAAAAGTTTTGAGTCATTTGCTGCAACAACTGATAACGCGACAAACGATTGCTATTCACCTCCGTATAGGGATATTCCGGCAAGGCGTTAAGTGGGCGGCCAATTAAGAAATGCCCTGGCGTCAGGGCCTCTAAATCATTTGGGTCTGAGCTGAGCGGACACAAAGGACGCGAATTGAGTACAGCCTCAATTTTACAAAACACGGTCGCCAGCTCCTCGAAAGTCAAAATTGTTAACCCTACAACGCGCAACAAATGCGTCTTAGCGGACTTTACAACCGCTTCAAAAATACCACCCCAGTGAGGGCACGCTGGTGGATCGAACACCCAGGTAATGCCCTGACGGGAGAGGCCCGTGCTGATGGCTTCTTCGTTCTCCCTTAAGAACGTTACAATTTCCTTCATACACCGATCAGCACCCTTAAAGTTGGTACCACAATCCGACCTGATCAGCGCTGGTCGCCCTCGTCGCGACGTAAATCTCTCCAGCGCTGCCAAAAGGCCTCCGTAGATAGGTCGGCCACGAGCTCCAAGTGGACGGCCTTGGTGGCTAGGCACACGAACACGCACAAGTACGCCTTGATAGACTTTGCGTTCCGTAGGCGTGATGCCTTTACCATGAAAGGGCCTGCAAAATCCGTTCCCACACCTGCAAACGTCCAGGCCTCCGTCACCCGGTCCGGTGGGAGATCTCCCATCTGTGGCTGCATTGTGGCTGCCTTCAAGCGGTAACAAGGCAAGCACCTAAACACAACGCTACGTACCGTTCGTCGTCCCGATAAGATCCAAAACTCGCGCTGTAGAATGGCCAATAGCGCATTACAGCCCGCGTGCGAGTTTTTCTCATGACGATCCCTGACTAAGAGCTCAACTAAGGGTCCCCTTTTGGAAGTAACAGTGGATGCCGAGCCGAAAAGGGCAGGCTAGCGTTCCGAAGTCTGCCTCCAACCCTGAGCATACCTTGCTCATCCAGGAATGGGTTGAGGCGCACAATTCCTCCCTTCAGCTTTCCACGTCCATCCCTGAGCAGCCTGACCTCCTCTTCAAAATGTTCCGCCTGGACGACTCTAACCAATGAGCATAGAGCCGCATTCCGCTCCGCAGGCGAGAGGACAGGTGTAAAGTTCCGTTCTGCTTGAGGCTTCCTGCAGTTGTTCACGAACCGCTTGATCCAACCTGTCACCCCAAGAAGTTTGTCGAGGAGCTATACCGTTCCAGCAAGAAAGCTGGGTTAGGCTTCGGTACGAGTTGCCCCACGTTCACTCGCAAACCTCGATCAGGTGGCCCAAGCGGCGCCCTGCACTCGTTGAATGGCCATTCCTGCGGCGACTCAGTCAGCCATTGAGGTCCCCACCACAGTGGGTGACTCACCAAATCAGGTGCCCTGCACCCGCGCGAAGCGCAGTCCGCTGGGTTCCCTTCTCCCGGTACGTGCCTCCACACTAACGGAGTTTCCGACCCCGTAATCTGTGACACCCGATTTGCCACGAAAACCTCAAGTGTATGTACCGACGTCTGCAACCAGCACAGAACTATCCGACTGTCAGTCCACGCGTACACCGTTTCATCCAAGTTGATGGTACCACGCAGATTGCAGGTTACATGATTTAGCAAGCGCGCTAGAAGAGCTGCCCCTGCCAATTCCAATTTGGGGATGGTCCATCTAGTTCTGACTGGTTGTTCGAGCACAAGAACTCTTTGGACTGACAGCTGACCTGGCTGGTTTTTTCTATAGATATTATGTCGTTGTGACGTGACTTCAATTTCTGCACTCATTTTGTTAATTCTTGAAAAAAATGGTATTATAATAATATATTTATAAAATATTACGCAATCCAGACTTTATGTGTAGTTAGACACACAAAAAACTACAACATAAGTTGTTTGGCTCTTCGAGCCTCGGATTATTTAATCCGTAAAAGTACATATACCTACGCGCAACAGCGACCTAGGAACATGTCGCAGATGGAATAAACGGATGGATGAAAAACCAGACCACAGCGTGATCTAGGAACTGGTTGAGGATAGATCTACGCAGGATCCACGTCAGCAGAGACGCATCACGCAGCGCTCATATGACTGACGTGCCAACCATTTTTCATACATTCTTATTCACATTTCCCTTTATTCAGTGTGTTTTAGTTTGCGTTTATTTTCAGTGTTGTGTTATCTCGGCGTAAAATTGCGTTGTCCTGCTGCACGTTTAAGTTGAGATATTGTGTTGGAATCAAAGGTATAACCGCAATAGCCATCGTGATCTGCGACCGTTGAATGTGAGTACTTCTACACTCCTCCAAAATGACTGATAAAACAGAGTTGAGTGCCCAGAGGGGTATTATAAAAAGGGGTCTCACCAATTTTACGAAACATGTAGAGGGTTTAGAAGGTCATGTAGAGTTAGGCAACCTTTTATCACTAAAGCAGCGTATAGAGTTAAATCTGCGTATTACAAACGTTAAGAGTTTGTATGACTCTTTTCAAGATATTCAACAGAAAATTGAAACTCTAGCGAGCGAATCGGAAGCCGATACTGAGAAGGAACAAGCGTATCGCGACACCTTTGAGTCCAATTATTATTCCGTATTGGCCAAAGCGCAATGCCTTATCCATGAGGAAGATAAGAAAGCTAGCGGTTCATCTGGTTCGTCTGGTGCAGGTCAAACTCCGTCTGTTAAGTTGCCTATCATATCTTTGCCCGAATTCGACGGTTCATTTGATCATTGGCTTGAGTATCGTGATACATTTCAGTCTCTCGTCCATAAATGCCCATCAATTTCAAAAATACAGAAATTTCACTACCTTAAGTCGACTTTAAAAGGTTCAGCTCAGTTAGTTGTTGATTCGATTGAGTTTTGCGAAGACAACTACGACACTGCATGGGAGCTTCTTCTTAATCGCTACGATAATTCGAAACTTTTAGTTCAGAAGCACGTCAAGTCATTGTTTACCATGCCGTCGATTACAAAAGAATCATCGCCGCAGATAAGGAAACTTATTGATGTGACCTTAAAAAATATACGCGCTTTAAAATTGCTCGGCGAAAGTACCGAACATTGGGACACATTAATAATCTATATGATAGTTTCCAAGCTCGATCAAAGCACAGAACGCGAGTGGGAACAACATAAGTGTTCCTTATCAGTGACTGATGATTCTAAAATCATAAAATTAGATGATTTAGTGAAATTTCTCAGACAAAAGGCAGATATGTTAGATACTCTTTCACACTCGGTTTCACACAGGACGAATAACACGCAAAACACACAGAACAAACCTTCCAATTCTGTCGCGCAGAAGGTTCATTGTCACATAGCTACAGAAAAAGCGGGCACTAATACTAACACAAAAAACAATCAAACACGCAAACGATTGTGTGTTCTGTGTAGTGCGCCGCATCCTCTGTATTCGTGCCAAAAATTCCTTGATCTTAGTATCCAGGACCGAATTCAGATTGTGCGCAAACACCGCCTATGTGAGAACTGTATGAACAGCCCAACGCACACGGCTACCGACTGTAAGTACGGTCCGTGTAGGAAGTGCGAGACTAAAAAACATAATTCATTGATTTGTGATCATGTAAACGCGAGCCAAGTAAATAAAGCTACGGTTAGTTTGCAGTCGGCAGCTGAGGCGCGGGAGGCGACGGTTCCCTCTGACAACAGTTCCAACTCTTCTCATTCGCGTGGACCGGCTCAATCGCAGAGCTATTCAGTCCAAGTAAAGGATGAGACGCGCATGAATACGAACACACAGTCAACTTTTATGGAACCAAGTCTGTTGTCTACAGCATTGGTGGAAGTATCCGACAAAGATGGCAACTTTCATCAAGTGCGCGCAGTGCTTGACAATTGTAGTGAAAAATGCTTAGTTACACAATCGCTATGTGACAAGTTAGGTTTACAATTAGTACAGTCCACTATACAAATTCGAGGGGTAGGTAATTCCGTGGCGCAGAGCAAATACCGTTATGATATGGAACTGCGTTCATTAGATAAAACCTTCACCACACCCATTCAATGTCTAGTACTGCCTGAGCTTACTTACAATTTACCAGGCCATACATTGTTGCGTAAAGATTTCTTTAAGTACATACCTGACAACATTACGTTGGCCGATCCCACATTCTATGAAAGCCGAAAAGTCGATATTCTTATCGGCGTTGATAGATTTTGGGACTTGGTAGTTGCGGGAAAAATACGCTTACCCAATGGGCCCTATCTAATCAACACAAAGTTAGGGTGGATCATTGGAGGCTCAGTATCAGGATATACTAAACAAAGTTCAAAATATGTCAATTGTAACTTCACGCAAACATTAGACATACAAGAATCTATAGATATGCCGTCTTTAGACAAACAAGTCCGCAGCTTTTGGGAGCTCTAAGAGTTGCCTATTAGCGCCAAACCAGTTGATTCACGCAGTGACGATGAGCGTGCATGCGAAGAACATTTCCTTCATACTATGAAACGCACATCTGAGGGCAGGTTTTGTGTACGCATACCGTTCAAATATGAACCTGATTTGTTGGGTGATTCATTTGCACAAGCTGAACGACGTTTTTATGCTTTGGAGAAACGGCTAGACCGATATCCAGAGTATAAGAAGTTGTATTCGGAATTCTTAAATGAGTATGAAACCTTAGGTCACATGAGTCGTGTCACATCATACGGGTCCCCAAATTATTTTTTCCCGCATCACGGTGTATTTCGGCCACTTGCTACGACTACAAAACTACGTGTCGTGTACAATGGAAGCGCAGCCTCTAGTACGGGAAAGTCATTAAATGACTTACAGTACGTTGGACCGGCTATACAGGGTGATTTAATTTCGATTCTGTTGCGTTTTCGAGAGAATAAGTATGTAGCTTGCGCAGACATAGACAAAAATGTATAGACAGGTTTTGATAGATAAAGATCAGCGCGACTTGCAATTGATTTTATGGCGCAATGATAAATCTGATCCCTTGGGTATCTACCAGTTAAACACAGTGACATATGGTACCGCGTCTGCGCCGTTTCTCAGTTGCAGGTGTCTGAAACAATTAGCACAAGAATGTGAGGACCCTGAAGTAGCACGCACGATTCACGAAGATTTTTACGTTGACGATCTGATTTGTGGCAATAATGATAAAAATAAGCTAATTCAGATCTGCAATGACACTACAAAAGTTTTGCAGTCTGGGTGTTTTCCTCTACGTAAATGGATTTATAATTTCGACGTAGACTCAGACGTAGACATGCCTACTGACGCAAAAGATTTTTCGTTAGGTGAGCATGTTCACAGCAAAACCTTAGGTTTAGGTGGTACCCACATCCTGACGAATTGTATTTTCATACTCAATTTGACCCTGAAACACAACCCATTACGAAACGTACAATACTATCGGGTGCATCACAAATTTACGATCCACTCGGGTTATTGAGTCCAGTCATAACACAAGCGAAGATGTTGTTTCAAAAATGTTGGCTTTTAGATCTCGGCTGGGATCAACCAGTACCCGATGAAATCTCGCAAATTTGGAAGCGTTTTGTAAACAATTTGTCGTTGCTCAATAAGATTCGAGTGCCTCGATTTGTGATGTGTGAACACCCTGTAGTTACTGAATTACACATGTTCGTAGACGCGTCCCTGGCGGCTTATGGTGCTTGCGCCTATGTGCGTACAATTGACAACGTAGGAAATGTTACCGTGCGGCTACTTTGTTCAAAGGATAGGGTAGCATCTATAAAGCCCGTTTTGACTATACCTAGGCTCGAACTGTGCGGGGCGTTAGTGGGAGCGCGATTATATGACAAAATTTCACGCTCACTGAGATCTACTTTTGATAGAGTTGTATTCTGGTCAGATTCGACTATCGTGCTAGGTTGGTTACGTACTCCGTCTAACATGTTAAAACTTACGTCCAGAATAGGGCCGGGGAGATACATGAATTGACTAAAGGCCATTCATGGCGTCATGTTAGTGGCGTAGATAATCCAGCCGACTTAGTATCGAGGGGACAAAGTGAGATGCATTAAATGAAAATAATTTGTGGTTCACTGGGCCATATTTCTTACATGACCCTACATTTGATAGTTCGGAAGACGACCAGATTGAGGTTTTACCGGAGAACTTGCCTGAGCTAAAAACTCATGAGACACACACATTGGTCATTAACACGCAAAATGAAGAAAATTTATTTCCGTTTTCGAGGTTTTCTCAGTATAACCGCATGCAACGTGCAGCCGCTTATGTGCTTCGCTTTATACATAACGCACGTTATAAAGATGATAAGTGGAAGGGTGTGTTAACTGTGACTGAACTAAACCAAGCTACGATAACGCTCGCTAGACGTTCGCAACGTGAATCATTTTCCGATGTGCGCGATTCACTCGTTTTAACGGGTCAAGTAAGTAAGAAACAAACTCACTTATCAAAGTTGGATTTGTTTATTGATAAAGATCAGTTAGTGCGCGTCGGTGGTCGAATTCAAGATAGCCCTAACTTCGATTTTGACAAGAAACATCCCATACTTATTTCAAGTAAACATCATTTTTCAATTTTGCTTTTTCGATTTGAGCATAAACGGTTAATGCACGCATCGCCGCAGTTACTGTTGTGTACTATCAGGGAGTCATGGTGGCCACTTGGTGGTAGGAATCTTGCACGCCAGACCTGTCATGCATGCGTAAAGTGTGTACGTATGCGAGGTAAGATTATTGCACCAAAAATGGGTAACTTAATGAAAGAGAGATTAGAACCCGGTATCCTTTCATGTATTGTGGTGTAGATAATGCGGGACCTCTGATTATGTTAAACCGGCGAGGCAGAGGTGCTCAAACTGTTAAAGCATACATTTGTTTATTTATATGTTTTACTACGCGCGCAGTTCATTCAGAGTTAGTTAGCGATCTCACTTCTGAAGCGTATTTATTAGCTTTGAAGCGATTTATTTCACGCCGTGGCAAACCGGCTGAAATATTTTCAGACAATGGGAAGAACTTTGTTGGTTTGATGAATGACTTCGGCAAATTTCTTTCCATTTGTTCTGGTGATATCAAACAATACGCTGCATCACAGAATATTAAATTTAAAATGATTCCTCCTTATGCCAGTCATTTTGGAGGGCTGTGGGAGGCCGCGGTTAAGAGTTGTAAATATCACTTGCGACGTGTGGTAGGTAACGCACGTTTAACGTTTGAGGAGCTCAGCACTGTATTGGCGCAAATTGAAGCCATACTGAACTCCCGTCCTTTGACTCCAATGTTAACAGATCCTCATGATTACCTCCTCTTACCCTGGTCATTTTCTGGTTGGCCGTCCTCTGACAGCGCCTGTCTGTGACGAAGACATCAGCACCGTTCCTGCCAACCGCCTGACACGCTTTCAAAGGGTCGAACAAATCCGGCAGCATTTTTGGAACCGTTGGTCGAAAGAATATGTCTCGGAGCTGCAGACCAGAACCAAATGGCGAGAGAATCAAGATGGTTTACAAAAGGACACGCTGGTTCTTATGAAAGACGACAACCAACCTCCCTTGAAATGGAGTTTAGGCCGCATTGTCGAAGTCTATCCAGGCAAGGATGGAGTGGCTCGAGTGGCTGATATCCGGACTGCTTCTGGTATCGTACGGCGAGCATTTTCGAAGATCTGCCCACTGCCACTGGACGAATAGCTGCTAGCTGTGGATCTTGCTCATCCTGCTGCAGTCTTTGGAACCTGCTGCTTCCAAGGCCGGGGAGCATGTTCGAGCACAAGAACTCTTTGGACTGACAGCTGACCTGGCTGGTTTTTTCTATAGATATTATGTCGTTGTGACGTGACTTCAATTTCTGCACTCATTTTGTTAATTCTTGAAAAAAATGGTATTATAATAATATATTTATAAAATATTACGCAATCCAGACTTTATGTGTAGTTAGACACACAAAAAACTACAACACTGGTGCCACCTTACTTTTGGCCATAACCAGACGCACGTGCACAGTTCCCGTTGAACTTGCTGTCCGAAGGTATACAGCTGCCGCGTACCCTCGCTCCGAGGCGTCACAAAACCCATGTAGGGTAGCCTTACATCCCACCGATGGGACTAACTTGCGGGGTATCGCGATGTGCACAATCGCTGGTAAGGTGGTCACAAACTTGAGCCAATCCTTCAACAACTCTCCGGAGAGTTGGTCGTCCCATCCTAAGTTGGCTAGCCACAACCTTTGTAAAAAGCACTTCGCCATGAACGTAACCGGGGCGATCCATCCGCTAGGATCGAACGTTCTAGCGATTGTCGACAGTACCGACCGCTTAGTCCAAGTTTTCTCCAAAAGGTCGGGCTCGATCTTGTACGTGAATACGTCATGCGTTGGCCTATATTGCACCCCGAGGATGCCCAACGTGTTTGGATTGTCCGGGTTCTCAAAGAGGTGCGGGTCCTGATGGAACTCGCCTGGCAAACCGGCCAGGAGCTCTGGGCAACTGGACAACCATTTCCGCAACTCGTAACCTCCTGAACCCATGATCGCGATCAACTCGTCTCGTAGAATTAGCGCCTGCTCCACGCTATCAACACCCGTGCAGATATCGTCCACGTAGACGTCGCGATCCAGTACTGCTGCGGCTCGAGGATATCTTACCCTTTCCTGTGCGGCCAACTCTTGCAGCGTACGTACTGCCAAATACGGACTTGGCTTAAGTCCATACGTCACCGTGTTAAGTTCGTATGTGACCATCGGCTCATCTGGGCTCTCGCGCCACAAAATCAGCTGATACCGACGGTCATCCGGATGTATCATGGTTTGGCGAAACATCATTTTGACGTCTGCGACGAACGCTACCTGGTGTAACCGAAAGTCTGTGAGAATGTCCACAATGTCCCGGTTCAATTTAGGACCCGCGTGCAAACATTGGTTCACAGACACACCATTCGAGGTAGGAGCAGAACCGTCAAACACCACCCGTATTTTCGCCTCAGGTGACTTCAAGACAGCCAGGTGTGGAATGTAATAATGCTCGACACACCTCCAATCCAGGCTGGACACCGACATGTGGCCCAATTGAATATATTCCCGCATGAATTCTATATACTTCTGCCGAAGTGCTGGGTCTCGCCTCATCTTCCGCTCCATTCCGAGTAGTCTCCGTTCCGCGAGCTGTCGCGAACTACCTAAAGCGGGGCGGTTTGGGAGAAAAGGTAGCCTGGTCACGAATCTGCCTGACGGGCATCTCGCAGTGTTGTATTGATAGAACAACTCGCACTCGTCATCCTCTGGCTTCCGTCTGTCCGCCGTGGGCGGCTCTTCAGACTCCCAAAACCTCTGCAGCACCTCTGACAGCACACTACCATAGAGGACCGGATCCCCTTCTGGTAGGTCCTGAGGTCTCCAAACTGGGCCGAAAACAACATACCCTGTGGTATCTACGGCCACCAAACCAGTTTCCTGGAGTACCTTCTTCCTACCGCACCATAATCTCCCGAGGACGTCTGACCCGAGAAGTACGTCCACCGTACCAGGAGTATCAAAATCAGGATCAGCTAACTCCAACCCTGTGGTTAACCCTCGTACCGTTGGTGGTAACCTAACCTGAGGGAGTTTCCCAACCACTTCATCCAGCACCACGGCTGAGACTTGATAGCTGACCCTGTACATGTGCTACCTAATGCGAACTCAAAGTTCGTCTGACCCCGAATGTCAGGCACATTTAGGCCCCGATGCCTACAGCTTCATCCTCACTTGGCCGTACATTTAGGCCTAGCCTACTCACCAGCTTACTCGATACAATACATCCCTGAGCCCCTGTATCCAGTAGGGCTCTTACTTGAATGGTCCGGCCACCGTATCCCCATACCCAAATCTTAGCCGTTGGCAAAAGTACCGTGATTGGACGGGGAGCCGAAGCTGATGAGTAGGCGGCGATTACCTAGCGGGAATCTAAACGCGGTGAGGCCGCGTCCCGCGGGGTATCCTCACTACCCAAACCTGTGTATGGGTCCCACTCCTGCTGGTAGGGAGGTCTGCCCATAAAGGCCATGGCTGGAGTTCTATAGTACCCCGACGGCAAACGTCCGTACCGAGGTTGCGCCTGTAGCCGCGGGTACTCAGGCATAGGCGGGGCATGCGTGGGTCTTGAGACCCAACCAGGTGGCTCAAGCCCGCAGAATACTGCATGTACCCTGGTGGCTGCCTAGTGCCCCTGACACCCGCCCGTTGAATCCCGTACCTGGGATGGGTGTCCTGGCCACGTTCCTGTGCCGCTCTTCCCAATCCGGCACCTGCTGCCGTGGTGGGGATTGTCCCCACGTCCTTGGGTAAGTGGGCTCCGTCTGTTGACGTCCCCTGCCTGTCCCTGTGACCGATGCGGAGGTGGGCTCCTCCTTGGAGGGTGGGAGCGTTGCTCCCTCCCTTGGTGGGCAGGCTCCTTCGCTGATCCGATCCAGCGCTGCCCCGGCGCCTCCGGAGCGATTCATGCAGAGCAGCGGATGGTGTGCACCCTGGCAGTACTTACAGTTGGTGCTTGAAGGGCACTCTCGCACCTGATGCGGCCCCAGGCACCGAAAACACCAACGCCTCTGCTGTGCCACACCCCGTCTCCTCTGAACCCGCTGCTCAGCAAACTCCTGACACGCTGCCACCCCGTGGCCTGTCTCCCTGCAGTAGGCACACCCTGGTTCCAATGCGGTGTTGTACCGCCTGGGTTGCCTACTGTTGCCTCCTCGCGCCGGTGCACCCGGCCGTTCCGGGTGGCGAGGGGCAGAGGTCTCCTTGCGTGGGGCTTCACCAGCCTGGACGTCCACTCGCCTGCTTTCGGCCTCGAGGAACGACTTCAGATCCTCGTAGGTCGGGAGGTGGTCCGAGGACTTGCCCCCATGGAGCTGCTCGAATCGAGCGACCATTTCGCTCGGCAGGCGGCGAAGCACTGTGTGGACCAAGATATAACCGTAGCCCGCCACTGGCAAACCCTGTCGCTCTAGTGCGCTGACCGCGACACTGACTGGGTGGAAGATTTTCTCGCGGAGGTCCGTACCTCGCGTTATGGTTGGTATTGACAGCCACTGGTCTAACAGCCTGTCTACAATCAGGCGCTTGTTTCGATACCGGTCGGTAAGGATCTTCCACGCCACCTCATAATTGCTATCCGAGACAGCCAAATGCGTCAGCAATTCATGAGGCTCTCCATGTAGCCTGGACATCAGCTGAGCCATCTTGTACGCCGGCGTTATGTCCGTCCGTGTGTGGACCACACTGCTATACAGGTCCTCAAACGCCGGCCAGTCGGCGTAATCGCCTGCAAAGACTGGAACCGTAACAGGCGGAAGAGGCACCTGTAATCCTTGTCCCACTTTACCACGGAATGGCTTTTCCTTTCCGTCACGTCGCCTAGATATGTCCGCAGCTGCCTGCGCAATGTCCTGTGCCAGCTCCAAGCACTGGCTTACATCGCCCTCAACCAGCTCCTTATCTTCAGGGTTAGGAGCTTCCTCAAGGAGCATGAGGCACTCTGTGAGGTGTTCCGACACAACCCGAACCCGTTCATCTGCCTGTAGTGCACTTTTCAAGAGCGCGTCCTCCCGGTCCTCGCGGCCGATCATTGCCGCTGTGGTAGTAAACCACCTTAATTCTGTCTTTATAGCAGCCTTATACCTGGCGATCGAGGAGCCATGGTACCAACTTTACACACTCGACTTAATAAAAACGAAAAACCAATAAACAAATACCACAAAATAAATGTTAGTTGACTGGCCTAGGTCTTACCGATAAGGTACCGTTCACTAGGCAAACAATACAGTCACAAAAAAAAACCGAAACAATATTTTCCAAAATTAATAAAATATGTGGGTAATATAAAAAACACGCTTAATACTAAATTACGGCTAACTATGTTGCAATAAAGCAACCACGCTCTGCTACCAAAAAATGTTTGATTCCGAAGCTGATCTTAGCGTAGTGGAAGCAAATTAAAGTTATCTTAAAATCTAAAACTAAATGGTCGATCAGCCTCGGAACAACATTTGACTACGATTCGTAGTGCTCTTTACTATAGCTAAATAAAATAGATTTAATGAGAGAATTTGGTTCCGGAAAGTTTCCGGCCGAGAAATTCTTGTTTCCAAAATCTACTTAAACAGGGCCCAGCAACGAATTGCTTACCGAGCAAACGATGACGCCGTTTCTTTGTGAGTTTAAGTATGACAGGAATCAGGTATTCAGGATATTTTAGGAGCGCAGGAATAGGGAATAACCTAAACTCACAGCACTGGAACATCCGCTCGTTCTCGAACTCCTTTCCTCCAATTTGCACTATAGTTCACAGTTCGACATCACATAATGTTTTTTAACACAAAATAACTAAAAGATTTCTCTCCGAATGAGAAATCGGCCCCGTTGGCCTCCAATCATTTATAATTAAAATACGTAGCTATCGGCAGCCACGACGCGAGCGACGACTCAAAGTGAGGTTATGTTACCGGCGACCACGTTGGCCTCAATCAAAAAGCCGAAACCAAAATTCACTTGGTTCACTTCCCCACCGCACAGGGAAGCCATGGCTTGTGGCAAATAGCACACGAGAAAACCGCCAAAACACCTTAATTTTACACCACTTAAAACTAAAATTCGCTTCAACAACGCTAGCGTAAAGATGACAGACGGGGCGGACCGAAAAGTGTTGCCAGCACCGTCCGCTCAAAAAGATACGAAACCGTTTTTGATACGAGACTAAACATATTCAAAAGATGTTCGTTTACTCTCTCTTTCGCACTCGTTCACTCAAACTCTATTGCTCTCTCGTTCTAGCATCTTCGTTCAACAATAATCTAACATCCGGCTCACGTTCAGGAATAATCATTCACATGTCCATTCGTATCATCTTACTACTGTTCGTCTCATCTACTCATCCCACACTCGGCCTTCCTGCACCATATCTGCCCTCAGATATGCACACAATCAGTCGTCAGTCGTTCGTCATCACCAACAACCATCATAGCATCATACACATCACATCATACCTACATTACAAAACTTTTCAACTTAATATAAATACAATATAGAGTTGTACTAACAGTCTTACAACTCTCCTTAAATATTCCACACATAAAATGTTAGGTAAAATAATCTTATAAACACTTCTTAAATATTTCAAAAACAAAAAACAACTTTAACACTCTACTTATGTTTTGATACCAACTTATTAGTCTGGAAAATGTGACATTTTACACAATGACATTTTGCGCTGAAACTCTACATCATGACCTTATAAAAAACATAAAACTCTTGTTCCTTGCAAACAATAACATGAATAAACTTTTTAAACAATACACCATGTTGTTTCATTTAACACATAACCTTCTTTCCCTATTTAGAAATATAGGTACATACACATTGTAAGCATCTTGAAACAAAATAAACTGAAAGTCTTCCAACATCCTTTCATTCAAACCAAACATTCATAACAAAAACAAAAATAAGTAGGTAATTAAATCAACCTGAAACAGAAAATAAAAATTAGGCAAATAAAATAAACATTTACCTCAACCTCCTTCTGACCATTTCTTCATAAATTCAGCACATGTAGATGTCCTCTTAGAACCCTCTCCAGTATCTGAAATCCTCTCCACATCATACCGGTCATTGCCCTTTATTGCTGTTATCTTGTAAGGACCAAGATATTTGGCCTTCAGCTTCATTGAGGTGCCAAATTGAGTTCTTTTGATAGCTACTAGATCTCCAATCTTATATTTTGTACTAGGCTTTCTCTTCTTGTTATAATTTCTCATATTTTCTTCTTGTATCTTCAAAATCTGTTCTTTTGCTCTACTTCTTTTTTCTTCTCTCTGAGCCATGAAAGTAGAAACATACTCTTCTTCCAACATCTGTACAAGCTCAAGATCTTCCTTCTGTCGCATCTTCACTCCAGTAAGCAGCTCAAAAGGTGTAGATTTGATGCTCCTCTGGTATGTGCTATTCAGTGCTCTCTGTAGCTTACTTGTATGCTTGTACCAGTGAGTAGGTTCTTCTATGCTCATCTTGGTAAGTACTGATATTATGGTACGGTGAATGCGTTCCACCTGTCCATTCCCTCTCGGTACTCCCGTTGTTATCTTGGTATGCTCGATGCCTTCATTCTCGCAGTACTCTTCAAAGTCTTTACTGGTGAACGCTGCTCCTCGATCACTTACTATTCTGGCTGGATTCCCAAATGTTTGTTGTAGGATCTCCATTTTCTCTATGGTTTCTTTCGCTGTAACAGTCTTCACTGGGAATATCCACACAAATTTTGTGAACCCATCCACAACTGTGAGTATGTAGTTATACTTTTTCTTCGTTTCAGCTAGAGGCCCAATGTGATCACAGTGTAAAGTATGCAGGGGTCCTTCTTCTTTAGAAAGAGGATGCAGGAAACCTTCTTGTTTACCCTCTTTTCTGCCACCCAAGATACAAGGAACACACGTTGCCAATAGATCAGTCACCTTCTTCTCTAAATTTCCAATATAGTAGTCTTTACTTATTAGTTCCATAGTCTTCTTCTTCCCAAAGTGTCCATTTTCATGTGCTCTTCTTATGATGTAGTCTTCCATCTTTCTGGGAACCACCAGGCACTGCTCTGGCCCTTTGCGCAATAAGCCTTGAAAGATACAATAGTCATTGTATGTCTTTCCCTCTTTCAGTACATCCATGATAGCTTTCAAGCCATCGTCACTCTCTTGGGCGCATTGTAACTCCTTGTGCAGATCTGTAGTGATCGCTGTCACATATGGGTTTCGGCTTAATGCATCAGCATGTCGCATCTTGCTGCCACTGCGGTGTTCGACAGTGAACTCATAATCTTGTAGAAGTAATATCCATCTTGCTACTCTTGTACATTGCACCAAGTCTTTCTTTTTTAGTGTCATCTCAAATGCTTTGCAATCTGTCACAATCTTGAAGGATATACCATGTAAGTAATGTCTGAACTTCTTAACACCCTCTATGATAGCCAAAGCTTCCAACTCATAGCTTGTATACTTGCTTTCTGCCTCTGATGTTCTTCGGCTCATGAAATGCACAGGATGTAGTTCTCCGTCTTCCCTGCTTCTTTGCATTAAAATTGCTGAATATGCAACACTTGATGCATCTGTGTGTAGTTCTGTCATATCATTGGGATCATATATCTTAAGCACAGGTGCACTTGTTAAGCTTTGCTTGAGTATTTTGAAAACCTCTCTGTGTTCATCAAGAAACTGAAATGTTGCATCTTTTCTTAGTAAGTCCGTTAGTGGTTGAGCAATCTGCGCATAATTTTGTATGAATTTCCTGAAGTATGAGCACAGCCCCAAGAAACTGTGTAGCTGCTTGACATTCTGAGGTTCAGGAAACTTGAGAACGGCTTCAGTCTTATCAGGAGAAGGCATAACCTTTCCATCTTCAATCACATATCCAAGGTACTCAACTTTCTTTACTAGCAGCTGTGACTTCTTCCAGTTGATATTCAAGCCATACTCTGATGCTCGCTTTAGCACTTGTTTCAGTCTCTCAACGGCTTGCTGTTCGTCCGGAGCTGGAATTAATAAATCGTCTATAAATGTTATGATAATGCCAGATGCAATCATATCTCTGAAAATTGCTGTAATTAGTCTTGTGAAAACTTTAGGACATGTAGCCAAACCAAATGGTGCTCTCAAAAACTCATATTGGCCTGTTGGAGTGACAAAAGCCGTGTATTTGCTTGATTCCTCGTTCACTTTGAGATGAAAGTATCCATTCTTTAAGTCCAAAGCTGAGTATACTTTTGCATTAGCCAGTTTATCTATAAGATCGTCTATAATCGGTAAAGGGTATTCGTCTTTCAAAATCTTTTTGTTCAATAGCCTGTAATCAACACAAATCCTGATTGAACCATCTTTCTTCTTTACTAAAACCAGGGGACTAGCAAAATCTGAATAACTTACCCTGATAATGCCATCTTGCAACCATTCTTGTATCTGCCTGTCAACTTCTTGCTGCTCCTTCGGTGACAGTCTGCGAGGTCTCTGCGCCACTGGTGTCTCATCCAGCAAAGTGATTTTCAATTCCACAGGTGCTTCCTTCGTCTGCTGTGGCCGGTAGCTGTCAACTAACCTCACTACTTCCTCTTTCAGACTTTCGCTACTGACTGTACCTACAAGATCAACGGTAGAGAAAAAGCAATTATATTTCGTCATCCACTTTTCACTTTTAGGAAACACGTACGCTGTTCCTTCATCCATCACCACGAACACAGTGCGCAAAAACTCACTACCTACAATAGCACGGTAAGGCATAGCGTCCCTAGGTACTATGTAGAATGTCTCTATTCCGAAATCACGTCCGTCGATCGTAAGGTTCACATCACAGTATCCACACGAGTTCACTTTAGCACTTCCAAGTCCAGTCAGCACCACGCCGTCGTCGTATTTGGGCGTCTTCAACTCGTCGTACACGTCTTGTCGGATTAGATTTACGTCGCTGCCGCTGTCCATAAGAGCCGTGGTCTCTTTTCCATTAAGCATTATCTTTTTCGGCCGTTTTTCTTTAGTTTTCTGCTCAATTTCTTGAATTTCACGTCTGTTTATTTTCATGATCTGGTGGGAGCTGTCATCTGTCAAAGTCATTCGTTCCTTCGCCGTCATGTCGCCGTCGCATTCGTACATTCGCTCAACGCCGCCATCTTCGCCAACATTGCTACACGTTTCGCCGACAGACCCGAACATCGTGCGCTTCATTCCATTTTGCTGCGGTTGGTGGCGCCACGGTTGCTCTCTTCGGTCACCGCCGCCGCCGCTCGTGCTGGGTCGACTTTCTTCGTATTTTCGAATGCCTCCATCTTGAAAACGTACTCCACCCCCGCCGCTCGCCGTCCTTTGGTCGCATGCTGTTGCTATGTGCCCATAGGAATTGCACCTGAAGCACTTCGCGCCTTTCTCTCTGTTAGGGCAGCTAGATGATGCATGTCCTAGGTCTCCACAGTTATAGCAACGCACCACGTTTCTTCTGGGAGCTGAGTTCGACTGCACGTCAGCTCGACCTGCATTCGACTGTACACCAGCTCGGCCTGCACTCGACTGTACATTTGCCCTTTCTGGACGCTCTTGAGGTTTATTTACCTTCGACTTTACCAGTTCATAAATCTTCAACTTCTCTTTTAGCTCTGTGTACGTCCTTATTCCATAAAGCATTATTTTATTGGATTCGTCGTCGATGATCCCGTCTACGATGTATTTTATCACCACATAATCAGCTAGTTTTCCTCTCTTACCCATCTCTTTCATGACCAGAAGATAGTCGAGACAACTTTCACTGGGCTTTTTGGTTCTGGCACTCATGAGTTCGTGCACCGTCTTCGTATCCCATGTCGATGGAAATTCTTTCAGTATTTCTTCGGCCAGCTCATCCCAAGTTCGAAATGGCCGTTCAGACTTTAGCCACAGAAGCGCTGTTCCACTGAGTGAGCGCCTGGCAACAAGTAATTGTTGTAAGGGTGTCCACTGGAATATCATTCCGTTGTCTTCGATATCCTGTATCCATTTAGTCACAGGGTAGTTCGTGTCTTGTCCGGTAAACTTTGGTATCAGATCCGCCGTCATGAATAATGTATTTTGTTGTTGCTGAGCGTCGCCGCCATTTTGCTTCGCTCTGCCGCTTTCGTCTTCAAAATTGCCGCTGGTCCTCTTGGTGTTTCTCCCCATCTTCGTGGCTTTCTGCAGTCTTCGCAGTCGTCGTCTTGCAAGGAATCGTCTTCTTAGCAGGATAGGTCGTACCACGCCGCGCCGCCTCGCCCGGTCGAGATAACCTCCCTTGTCCGCCGCCGTCTTATTGGAGTCTTTTTCAAAATCTTCTTTTTGGCTATGATGAACCGCACGAGCCCCCATAAATATAGGGTCGGGGCATCAGTGAAAACACCTTTTAGAGCTTCTTAGGTTTATTTTACTTAGTTTTTGGGAATTTTACATTTTTCCAAGAGGGGCGACCGTCTTTTCATGCCCACGATCCTATTCAAAAGATGTTCGTTTACTCTCTCTTTCGCACTCGTTCACTCAAACTCTATTGCTCTCTCGTTCTAGCATCTTCGTTCAACAATAATCTAACATCCGGCTCACGTTCAGAAATAATCATTCACATGTCCATTCGTATCATCTTACTACTGTTCGTCTCATCTACTCATCCCACATGTATTCTTTGACGTGTCGTGTCGTAACGTGCGAGTTTAGACGCCGGCCGTCGTCGATGCGACGCCTTGCGACCCGCATCTAACGTGTGTGGCTTTGTCAATTTTGTTTCATACATTTTATAGAAAACGGTTTCAAGCGTCGCGATGTCGTACATCTATCGTCTACGGCTGACGCCTTGCGTTAACTCTATGGAGCTTTCGCCTAAAAAAGTGTAGTCTGGGATGGATAAATTCGAAGACAAATGAGTTTTCAGTTTGACAGCTGTTATTTAAAATGTAACAACTTCGTCTAAGAAACTGGTAGTCTATCATATGAATCAATGAGATAAATGAGGTTTGAATTTGACACCTGTCTTCTGAAATCAAGACCTACAAATTCCTGAAAGAAAGAAATAGTCAGGCAACTGGACCATGCTACTTTGCCGTCTATTCTATACAATAATATTCCTATCTGCATAACAAATACGGCGAAAAATCTTGGAGTGGTCATTGACAGCAACTTGTCATGGACTTCTCATGTCAACCAAGTTAGTAAAAAGATGCACTTTTCTTTCCACTCACTCAAATATCTCCAAGGTCTTCTACCCCTCAGCACTAAGATTTCTCTTGCTCAATCTCTTCTTCTGCCTATCCTGGACTACGCCGATTCTTGCTATCTGGATGCCACCGAGGAGCTACTAAATAAGCTTGAGCGCCTTCAAAATCTGTGCATTCGTTTTATATTCGGATTGCGCAAATATGACCATGTGTCTCATTTTCGATCACAGCTCAAGTGGCTCCCTATTCGCTTTCGCAGGAATACTCATGTTCTCTCTACTCTTTATAATATTCTCTATAATCCTTCTTCCCCTTCTTACTTACATGAGCGTTTTACGTTCTTGCGCTCTCAGGACAAACCATGTCGCTCTATTGTCAGGTCGCAACTCGCCATGCCGCACGCTAATACTGACTTCTATTCCTACTCGTTTACGGTGCATGCGGTCAGGCTATGGAATTCCCTACCGCACACTGTGCGGGATAGTCCGTCCATCGCTGTATTTATAAAACGTATTAAGGAACATTATCTCACTCTTTCAAATTAATTATTAGTATGTAATATGTATGTATGTATATATAAATATATATTTAGTATATATTTAATTTATTCATAGATATTTTTTATTATTATTATAATATGTTTTATGTATTGTATTATAGGTATATATTGCTAGGTTTTATTAGATTGATATATACATTCTATTATTTTATTTCGTACTTTAAAATTGTGCACGTCCCATCCGCATTCCTTATTCTACTACATCTCACTTCCCTAGGTCTGCTGTAAGAAATTTCTTTTTAGAGATAAGCAGTACCTGTTGTGTCTTTTTTCTTGTTGTATTTGTCCTATTACTGTTCTGTGTACAATAAATTGTTAAATAAATAAAATAGTCTAGCGTGGATAGTCTTGTAAATTTAAAAGTTTTTAGTTTAATACTTGTCAAATATATTGTAATGATGACATCCCAAAATTTGAATAATTTCATGAATTTTTATTTTTTTCATTTTACATTAATTCCTTTTATTGAATTGTTCAACATTATTGATGTGAACATGGGTAAAAAGTATTTTAGAATAAATTTTTAGAGATTCCTAAATACTAAATACTAGTAAAGACGAGTGTTATGTGTTGTACAGTTTGTCATGGTACAACTGGGATAATTTTGTCCCAGTTGTACCCTCAACGGTACTGTCCAAGTGTGCAACTGGTCTAGCGGGGTGATCGAGTAGTCTTCTCGACGATCGTCGGGGAGACGCCAACTAGGCATAAGCCTATCGGGAAAAGACTCATCATGGGGTAGGGGGTCGTGATAAGCGTGGGAACACTCCACCACGGCCCGAAAGGTCAAATTAAGGCCCGAGTGCGGCCGAAAGAAAGGTCCTGCGGGGAAAAATATGGCATGAATATTAATAATGCTCATAGGTTAGTTTACAGTTTCAATAAGCAGATGGCGCTTCAAAACAGGTCGGCAGGAAAGCTTGCGATGGGGCTCTCTTTACCCTTGTAAATATTAATTTACTCTTTGAGGTAAATACCAAAACCAACTGACTTATGTCAACAAGGTCAATTCTGCCAAATTTCACGACACATCAAAGAGGTCATTTAAATGCGGATCAAAGCAAATTCATGACAGACTGTTAGCATTCTATCTCAGTCTTGCTTGGATAAAGTAGCATACATTTGTCTTGCTCTTATCTGGTTAGTTTGGTTATTTTATAAAACATAGACTACAAACTCTATGGTATTTTTAATAGTGTTGGGAAATAATAAATATTTTCTGCTTTCTGATTTCTAGAGATGGGTAGTGGGTTAAAACCCGTTTCATCTACTTGGGCTAAAACCGGATTAAAACCCAAATCACCCAGTTTCAACCCATTATAACTTATTTTCGCAAGTGAAAAAGTAAGTAAAGAAAAAGCTATATTGTTTAGTGTATATTTCGCAAGACCATCGTGAAATTTGGTCAGTCACGAAATCCCTAGGCCCTTCGCGAAGAGCCGGATAAGTGCGAAATGCATCGATTTATTCGCACATTTCCCATAAATGCTAGGAAAACTGCGAATTTGTTAACTGAATTGACATAAATCCAGGAAAACTGCATATAAGGCGACACGCTCGTAGCCGCCGACGCACCTGCTACGACTTTTCGGTCCCTCTACGCCGCTGTAGCTCAAGCACATTCCCAAAAAGGGTGACGTCAATTCCAAAGAGGGTTGACGTCAACACTACAAAAGAAGGTTGACGTTAGGCATTCCCAAAGAGGGTTGACGTCTGGCATTCCCAAAGAGGGTTGACGTCATTTCCAAAGAGGGCACCGTTCCCATACGGTACCCTCGTGGTTAATTAGTGCTTCTAACATGGTGCTGGATTGGTTGTGTAGTACTTTGTAGGCCATTGCAGGCTGAACCACCTGACCAGCATATGCAACCTTTGCTGGAGACTAGAGAGGGGCTCGACTGCGACGAAGCCTTCCACTACTGCGACGAACGAGAGCTTACGAAGCGTCGCGAGTGCTGCAGTGCGCGAGCTACAGCGGCGTAGAGGGACTTAAACCACCGAAAAGTCGTAGCAGGTGCGTCGGCGGCTACGAGCGTGTTGCCTTATACGCTTTTTTCCTAGATTTACGTCTATGCAGTTAACGAATTCGTAGTTTTTCTAGTATTTATGGGAAATGTGCGAATAAATCGATGCATTTGGCACTTATCCGGCACTTCGCAAGGGGCCTAGGGATTTCGCGATGCTCCTGCGACATATATATATTTATAGTTTCGTGTTGAAAATCACTTAAGGTGGTTCGTTACGTCATACAAACGAAAAACTGCACTTCAGTCGGGTTACGCATGAGCTGTAGAGTTTCTTTTTAAAGAAACTTTATTCTGAATGATGAAGGCACACGTAAATTTGTCGCAAAACTACTTATAGTTAAAAGATAATCAGTATTTTCTGCACAATAAAATTAAACGTATTTATTGCAGCAGTAGCTCCATCTATTTTCGTAAAGTGGCGACTCGCTTTTTACGGGGAAATCTGATGATTTAAAAATTCTTTTTAGTGTTTTGCGACAATCTTATATACCCACGGGACTCCCCATCAAGTTTTTTAAACCGACTCTTGTCTCCTCTACATACATAACTCCATTGAACTTTTGTATGGAAAACGGAACGCCTTAACTTAGAAAATCCATACTTCCATACTAATATTATAAATGCGAAAGTGTGTTTGTTTGTTTGTTTATCCTTCCTTCACGTCACAACAGAGCGACATCATAGAGTTTTTTGAGGTGTTCAGTTAGGTGAGAGGCTGGAGAGTTACATAGGCTACATTTTATCGCATTTGATCCCTATGAGTACGCGGGCGAAGCCACGGGTAACAGCTAGTAATAAAATAATACCAAAAACACTGATTGTTTATGTTTGAGAACGAACGAAGTCACTAGGTATCAGCTGTTAAATGAACATGGCTGCGACATTTTGATGAATCAGAAAGTGTGGTGATGATTTTACAGTTTTACTCGTTTTACTTCGTAATTATTGTAATATTCTAAGAAATACGTTTTACCTGTGATTCGTGTGTTATATATTTTGACGGATTGTACATAGCTAAATTGATTGTAGTGAACCTAAAAAAACTTGGTGTACCTAGCGTTAATTTTTGCGAACAAAATATCTTTATATTTAGAGGTAAAAGATATTTACGATGCAATAGTTTTTGAATTTTGCCCAACACTTCGCTATATTGCTTTCCGAAAGTTCCCAGTTCCCAACACTTCGCTATCTTGCTTTCTGACATAAAATGCAAATGGAAAGCTATTTTATTTGACAGTAAAAATGTGTCAAAAATTATATCCTTACTCGGATATTTCATTCACATTTGAATGAATGATATCCATTTTTTGACTTATGATTTCGAACACCCACACATATGCAAAAACGATTTTAGTATACATTGAAAGTTACGAAGCATCTTATTTTTAGCTCAGTACTAAATAGTCAATGTATTCCTCCGTTAGCGCGTTTTTTCGTCGATAGCCAGAAACATCCATATTGACATTACTGACATTACAAAGTGCATCGCATAGAGAGCTCGCAGACGCCGGAATGAACTTCCCACGAGACGAGAGAGTAATCAAACTTATGGTCAAGAAATATGATTGAAAATTAATATATAGGTAATCCAAATACTTTGCTTTACTATCGATACCCTACGGTTCGGAATTGCCTGACAGTAGGTAAGTACTTACGCGTCGGCGTCTCCGCGGCTTATAATGCGACATAAAATGACCCATAAAATTTTACGTAACGTTTTTAGTAGTACCTACTTCAAGTTAAATGGAACCTGTCTAAAAATTTCGCGATCACGAAACGAGTTATACCAATATAATATCGTCAATTTTAACGAAGACTAGCCACGGCAACGCAACGGTTGCACAAAAAAGGGAAACTTATTTAATTTTTCAAAGTATTTTTCTTCTAAGTATTTTTACCAAAGATTTTACTGAAGTGTGAATCTTTTCTTCTCTGCTTACCGAAGATAACGAATTTAGAACAAAATACACGATAGAGAGCCAAACCTCCACATTTTTGTCTCTTTCGATACCCAACATTAACATTCAATAATTCTAATAATAATTGAATTTTGTTCAGTAAAATAAACTGCATAATTATTTAACTTTGATTTTGATGCAAGGCCTGCAAGTGGTGAGGCAAGCAATGGACAAACATCCATACTTACATCCAAGCTTACTTTTTAGTAAGCGTAGGCGTAGTAGGCGTACTTATCGCCTAAAGAAATTGAAGAGATTAGATAATATGAAAGAATACATAGTTGCTGGATCAGTTTATTTGCATTCGCAATTATCTCCAAACGTCTTACAAAATTATCGTACTTATATAATTAGTTGCAGTCCAGTAAGGACGCTAACAAAACCTACCTACTTAGTTTAAACATATTCAGTTCTTTTGTATTTTCTCAGTTGGTTGCTTGTTTATTTAACAACATGCCGTTTAAAAGAGTTTGGGATGACTCATGTCCTCAAATTTACGACCAGTGGCAAGATAACGGTGTATTTTATGTGATCCAAGATCTACCTCCAGAAGATGATGAAGAGGCCCTCAAACTGCTAGTGGAACACCAGCTGCCTGATGAAACACTATGCAATACCAGTGGTAAAGTTCAGTCTTTTTTAGCACACCTTTGAAGCAGATATCTAAATCTACTGCTAACCTGTAAAACAACAAACGTCATGTAAAATTTAACGTTATTCAAATTTATTTATAGGTTTGCTGGTTAAAAGTCTTTATTAAATCATTTGTTGACTTGTAAGCCTTACTTTGGCCATTTAACTACAAAATAGAGAGTTTACAGAACACTTGTTACATAGACACGGTTGCTACTTTAAAAAATTTCATATCTCATATTACCTCTATAAGAATATCAAAATAGCATAATCTGATAAAGATCGTCACATGATTCTGAGCCAAATTTTAATCCATGAAGTATAACGATCGTGGAAATCATCTTCTTAGTTACCTTGAGTTCTCCTGAGATTCCGGTGAAAGTCAGTAAGCGTCAAAATCGTCACTGGCACTGATAATGAGAGAGCTATCTGTATAGGCGCTCCACGCGCCGTTACTTTAATTTGTGATATAACTATGTATTCCAGGTCTAGCAGAGGACCCACTAAGCGTTCGAAGCCTCATACGGTGCTGGCGCGACTACATCTCCAAACGTTTGAGCCTGGCGTGCTACGCCACGGAGAATGAGAACAAACAGCTGGTGGCCTTGAATGTTTGCGCAGTACAGTGCCAAGGAGACAGCGATACTAGCCCCAAGGTGAGGAAACAATGCATTTTACATCATGTTTTGTACAATTATAAGTATACGAGTAGATAATTATATACGGTGAAATTTGACTAGTGACTGATAGCGAAAACTCAGAACCGGCTAGTAATAAGGAACAACTTTCCCCAAGGGACATAGCTCGAACGAAACACGAAAAAAATTTTTAGACCTCCCATAGTAACTGAAATTAGCTGATCGGCAAGTTTGTATGGGAGGACCAAAAAGTTTTTTTTCGTATTTCGGTCTATGTTCTTTGGGGAAAGTTGTTCCTTATCAGTTATCACTAGCCGGTGCTGAGTTTTCGCTATCGGTCACTAGTAATATTGCACACTATATGATGATAAATAAACATACGAGCATGGACAGTATGGCCCACTTATTCAGAGGTGTTCTTGTGGGTCACGAGATTTTCTTTCAGTCTCAGAATCATCAATAGTTTCAAAAATTCTCAACCTGCTATGGACTCTGCGTCAAGTGCCAGTGTAGGCAAGTAGGTACGTAATTTGTGACGGATATATGTATGTATGAGGATTTATTTGTATAAAATATGTGTTTACAGGAAGGCAAAGGTTGGAAAAACCAGTACAACGTCGTGTACTTCTTCGACGAAAGATTGGACGCTTTCAAATATCTTGGGGTGGACAAGTTACTCTACGCCTTGGGACTGGTAGTGAGAAGGGAATACCGAGGAGCTGGAATAGGGGCTAAAGTGCTGGCTGCTAGGTGAGTACTGTATATTTCAGATTGATATGAAGCCGTCTCGTTCCTAGCTGATGAGATTTATATCGTGTCATCTCATCCGTTAGCAAGCGACAAAGGCGAGCCATGTTTTTTACCAAGACTTTTCTTTCGTGGAGAAATTAGTTCATCTTCATGAGCTGGTTCCCCCATTTCATTATTTTTATTTTACGTGCCTACACTTTATTGCAGAGAGCCACTGTGTCGTCAGCTGGCCATCAAAGCTTCATCAACGCTGTTCACGGGAGAAGCCTCGCAGAAGTCGGCAGCGCGCGTCGGTTTCATCACAGCTTACGAAGCCACTCTGAAGGAGCTCGCTGACGCTGGACTTAACTTTCCAAGAGACGGGAGACTCATCAAACTTATGGTCAAGAAATATGATTGAAAGATCTGATACCTAGGCCGAACGACTAAGCAATATGTGTACAGACCTTGAAAAGTGAATACAAATACAAATAAAATCCATTTATTTCCACATATTAAGTATCACAAATTACAATCATATCGTAGGTAGGTACATTTAAACACTAGGCAGTTTTACAAAAAAACCGGCCAAGAGCGTCTCAGACACGCCCACAAATAGGGTTTCGTAGTCAACGTTTAAATATCAGGTTTTTCAGCATTACAAACTTAATTTTGTTGCTGGTTTGGTAGCAGCAGTATGATGACCAACCGCATATAGAAAAACTCAATTTTTTCTGATACCTTTAAGGGTACGATATCCGTTATAGTTTTCATTGTAACTTCAGATTGTAAGCTATATTCCATATTTATTTCAAATTTTTAGCGTTTATACTTAAGAAGTTACAGCTGGAACAAATTATGGGTCAAAAATGCCCTTTTTAAAAGCAAATATCGCGTGACAGAAGCATTTTAGAGAATTTGTTTTAAAGAAACCTTACCTTAGTTTTAAAAGACCTATTCAACGATACCGTACTCAATATAAAGAAGAAAAAAAAATTTTTGCCCCCCTTTCACTTATATCGGAGGGGGTCCAAAAAACATTTTAAATATTTTTTTATTAACATTTCTATATTTGGGTCAACACGATCTATCTTCTCACCAAATTTCATGTCGATAGCTCTAAAACTGACGAAGATATGAGGGCGCGGCATACAGACAGACAGACAGACAGACAGACAGACATGACGAAACTATAAGGGTTTCTAGTAGACTACGAAACCCTAAAAAACTTTAAAGGAGTGGACCTTAACCCGATAGGGAATGTAACTATTTTCCAATATCTTGGTCATACATTTTTGACATACTTACATGTGTTTTTTGTAGGCAGCATACTATAATTATCCCATATGTAAGCGATATTTAAACATAGTAGGTATTCTAGCAAATATTGGGATTTTTCCGCAAGCGGACGTTTTTCTAAGTATTTTACTTTTCTTTTTTTCTGAGGGTAGCAAGCCCTCCGAGTCAACATCCCGAAAAAACACAAGATCCTGTACCAGATTTCGTCTTAGACTTGTCGGTGAAGATACTGAGTTATTTGGGGCTGAAGAGGCAGTGAGCTGATCACATCTATCATAGAACCATGAGATGGTGGAGTACGCAGGTTTTGGAGTGGGGGCCACGCCTCGGCAAAATTAGCGTTGAGGCGCCCCGCGCGCCGTATCCCTAATTTATGGTTGAGCGCTCTCTGACCAAAGGGACCGATGACTTAAAGGTAGCAGCTGGTAGCGACAGGACGGTGACTAGGGATTGCAATCCCGCATTGCGGGATCCGCAATCCCGCGGGATCCCGCGCTATTTTTGGCCTTGCGGGATCCCGCACCTTCAAAACGCGGATCCGCAGATCCCGCACATTGAAATTCGCACCAAAAAACACGTCAACTTTTGCTTCCGAATGGCGAAAACTCGACGTTCGTTTCCTAAAAATATGTCTTTACTATCTAAACTATTAGCGTAGAAGCTAAAAGAGCATTTCTTACTTGTTGTTCGCTAAGATGCAGGCTGGGTGATACTCGCAATACCATTAATACCCATTATTCTATAACTTATCAGTTATCTTGACACCAGAGTTGAAAAACACTGACACCAGAGTTCATCAGGTCGTTTAATGACTCAGTGCCCCACTCAAAAATAAAAAGTTATCTTCTATCCATAGGAAGTCCCAGTTATTTTTAGTAAATATAAAATAAGTTATTTGATAAGTCTAATGAAAGTTGTGATCTAAAGAGACTAATTTGCCCCTTAATTCTGGTCTTTAGTCAATACAATATTAGAGATTATTAAGGGTTTAGTAGTTTAAATATCAAGTTTTTCAGTGTTATAAAGTTAATTTTGTTGCTGGTTCTTTGGTTAGGTACTAACCGCAGAGAGAAAATCTTTTATTTTTCTTTAAACTTGATTAGTACAGTATCCGTTAAATTTTTCATAACTTCAGATTGAATTATTACATTTCTTTTTGTATTTTGCTTTGTGCTTTAGAACTTACAGCTGGAACAAATTATGGCTCAAAAACGCCCCTTTTAAAAGGAAATATCTTGAGACAGAAACGTTTTTGCCATACCCTACTCAATATTGCTGACAAATAAAACATTTCTTGTCCCCCCTTTCCCATATATGAGAGAGTGGGGGCAAGAAATGTTACGAAACGATTATATGAAATAAAATGTAATTTGATTACACTTATTTCAATTTTAATTCAGTTAATATTTTTACTTCACATGACAGGCATGTTAATGTTTATTGAACTAAAGTCGATTACTAAAGAAAAATCTGTATTTTAAACTAGATTTTTAACATTATTGCAAAGATGCGGGATCCCGCGGGATCCGCGCGGAATTGGACCAATCCCGCAAATGAATCCCGCGGGATTGAATGAGGTGCGGGATTGCAATCCCTAACGGTGACAACAGGAGATCTTGCCTTATGGCTTACTTTGTGGGAGATATACGTCCAGCAGTGGACTGCTATAGGCGGAAGTGATGTGAATTATTCTAATAACTCCTTAGAAACTGCAGACCGCATTATGATCATTACCATCTTTAATAATTACTTATAAAAAATGCTTCTCCTAATTCTATCGGTGCAATTTCATTAAAATTGATCAAGTTACATAACTTTGTGTTTATTTTGAAATCTTTACTTATATTTACATTCTGAATTCGTTAATAAGAATGCATGACGCGATCACAAGTGTTTTTAGAACCTAAAGGATTGATAACCTTCAATTTACAACTGTATCAATAACGGTAACGATTAAGGCGTGCACAAGCTTGATCCTGTAGTTACCTGTAAGTACCTATTTAAGAAAAGAGTTTTGTTGTTCCATTTGACAAGCTAAGTACCTATCTACACTGAAACAAAACCTCAGACTTGCCTCAGTCAGTCAGACAAACAAGCATTAAAAAAATACCATTTCAAAAGCTAGTAGAGTGCGTTTGGAAATTTGTATGTAAATTATAAGGCGGCAATAATATTACCACTCTATAGTTTGCTTATATATGTCGCAGGACCATTGCAAAATAGGGTCAATCGCGAAATCGCGAAGAGCCGATAAGTGTGAAATGCATCGATTTATTCGCACTTTGCCTGAAAACTCTAGGTCTGCAACGAATTCGTTAATCTAGGTAAACTAAGTATAAGGCGACACGCTCGTAGATGCCTACGAACCTGCTACGACTTTTTGGTGCTTAAAGTCCCTCTATGCCACCGTAACACGCACATAGGAGCACCCGCGACGCGTCGTAAGTTCTTGCTCGTCGCAGTAGTGGGCAGGCCCACCGCAATCGAGCCCCGCTCTAAACTCCAGCATAAGTTGCATATGCTAATTATGTAGTTCAGCCTGCAATGGCTTACACATTCATGTCAGTGGCCCACAGAACCATGTCAGAGGTCTGCTCAACTAAGTCATGCCTCCTCAACCATGTCAAAGCTCTACACAACCATTCCAGAGTCCTACTACACCAACATGTTAGAGCCCGCACCATGTTAGCATGCACATGCTCATTTCCATGTGCTTGCTCACTTACAGGGGCATGCTTATTTCCATGCGTATGCTCCTTTCAGAGCGTTTAGTTCTTGCGCATGATCATTTCTATGCGCATGCTCATTTCCATGCGCATGCTCAGTTCCATGCGCATGCTCATTTCCATGAACATTTGACGAACATGAACAGAATTCAAACTTGGTGCCATAATGGAAATTGTTCAGTACAATGGTCTACACAACGTCTCCAATTTAATGTATTTCCACTGGAACACTGGAACACCTTGTAGATAACCGTTTGATTATTCAGACGCTTCTATTGATACCTCATTTGTGAAATTCAGATTGGTACTTATGAAGATACAAACAATATTATCACCACAAAAATATCGAATCATATATAGCCGTCAAACTCATAACCCCCCTTCTTGCTTTGCTGTAAACGGGTAGAAAGTGGGTAACATTTTACTTTCAATCCTATAACCAAATTATCTATGGTGATATGTGTTTCCCAGAATCGATACAATACAAATACAAATTAGAAAAATGATACTAACGATACTATGAAGAGAACTAACCGCTCTAATACCATGCTCTAATACCAATAGTTTTTCGTTTGTGTAACCCAGTCTTGCTTTGAAAAATGGAAAAATATTTGTACGAAGCCGTAGATACCAAAGATGTAGTAATAACAAATGCGAAAGAAAGAAATAATAAGAGTTCTTGGATGCCTTTGCTGAGACAAGTAAGTTATTTTTTTAATAATTAATTTATTTTAGTGAAAAAATATACAGGGTGGACCATAGAGTGACGTCAATAAAAAGAAATTAGATTCCTCACATCTTGGGGTATTCGATAATACCCATGTATGTTCCGCGATTATTTTTAGTTCCCGAGTTATTCAACTTTAAAAGTTGTATGGGAAAAACTCTAATGGCAGAATTTTTTCTTTTTTTGTACGCTAATAATGACGCTAATCAATAATCATAAAGATTGTGCTATGAAATCAACCGCTGCGCCACAACTGCGCCTCGTGTGATAAAAAGACACTCACATCCTAAAACCTCTCATTAGGTTTATGGCAGCTGCATAAACTACTATTATGAGGGGTGAGATAAAGGCATGATTCATGTATGTATGTATGTAAATAACTATATCTTTTATGTACTTAAATGAATGCAAACTACAAAACGAGTAGAAAATCGAATTCTCCTAAGTAGTACGCACGGTAATAATTTGCCAAATTCTGATAAGTAGGTTGGGAGTCAGAAGGGAACAAACAAAATTAATGCCACATACATACATACACGGTTGAAATACTTATTATTTTAAATACGTTGCTACTGCAAAAAATTCGAAGCATAGATATGTCAGAGAGAAAACAAAAGTAACAGACATTCTTAGACAGATAGACACCCAAAAGTAGCGGTGGGTAGGTCACATGGACAAAAAATGCAAATGGAGCCAAAGAAACAATCTCTGGCAGCCAAGAGATGGAAAACGAAAGAGAGGCCGCCCAGCAACTAGATGGGAAGACGATCTAAAACTCAAAGTAGGCTCATGCTGGTCTAGAGTCGCTAAAGATAGCAAACAGTGGAAAGAATTGGAGGAGGCCTATGCCAATAGGCACACCGAGCTAAGAGAAAACTGAAACTTGCTCGGATAAACAAGCTTATTATTATTATTATTTTATTACTATTATTTTCCTTTTTTCTTTAAAGATTCGCCCTTTTGGGGGTTTTTATTTTCATGACGCGGGTTTAAAAACCAAGGGTCATTAAAATAAAATATTCAATACGGGTTGTAGAGGTAGGTATATGCAGCAATTCTGTTACTTGGACATGGAAATTTATTATGGAGTATTATTTCAGATCTTCATATGCAGTGGTGTATGCAACGGCTATTTCATAATAGGAGTTTACACAGGAGTGCCTGCAGTGCTCGTACCGCAGCTGCGAAAAGAAGCAAACTCTACTGAAGCTGTTAGCGAAGAAGAAGTATCATGGATGAGTAAGCAAGTCGTATATTTACATTACATCAGCATAATATACAGGGTTATTTTTTAGTCAGTGCGCAAACTTTGCAGGATGTTTCTACTCCTGATTCTGAACAACTTTTGCTATGGGGCCACATGCGAAATCTAAAAAAAATTTTTGGTTTTTCCATACATTTTTGCAGAGTAGGTATGAATTTTTCTATGGAACATCCAATTTTTTTTGCATATTCGCAGGTGGTCCCATAGCAAAAGTTGTTCAGAATCACGAGTAGAAACACCCTGCAAAGTTTGCGCACTGACTAAAAAATAACCCAGTATATAGCATGTTAATGATAATAATATCTGCTACTTGTAGCAGGTGATTGTAAAAACTTTTTTTTTTTTTTATCTATGATGGGCTTACTCTTGACCCCAATCTTACCCTAGAGCAGAGATGGGATCTACGGTGGAGCGAGCTTGCCCAGAAGATGCCTATTCACTCTAGACTTAAAGAGATTCAGGTTATATGCACTCGGAAATACAGACGCAGGCAGGGAATTCCATTCTTTAGCCGTGCTCTGACACACGAAAAGAAAATGAAGAAGAAGAAATGCATACAGCAGTCCACGGCTTAACTATACGATATCTCCCGTTTTCACCATTCATGTCTATTTGACCTGAGCCACTTCAATCCACTACACTTCCATACGTTGCTAATTTATAATTATGTTTTTTTTTCAGGCTCAGTTGGTATATTGGCTGCTTTACCATATTATGTACTACCCCTAATCTCAGGACGCGTTGGCAGAAAATATCCTTTTATTGGAATTAGCATTATGTGCCTAATTGCTTCTCTAGTATTTTACTTTGGGACAAACGTAAAATCTTTTATAATTGCTAGAATTCTCCTAGGTCCAATGCAAGTCTGCGTAGTGACTTTATCTGTTGTGATCCTTGTAGAGTACTCTTCACCAAAAAATAGGGGCTTGTTTTTAACGCTGAAATCTGCAAGCTACAATTGGGGCGTATGGGTTTCAAATGCATTGGGAACCTTTTTTCATTGGCGGTATATTGCCGTTCTATGCATAATTTGTTCGCTTTATAATGCACTGACATCATTATTTTGGTGTGAGTCGCCTCCATGGCTCGCATATATTGGTAAATATGAAGAATGTGAAAAATCACACAGGTGGATCAAAGGTGATAGTGACGAATCTTATGAGGACCTCGAGACTCTCATAAGTTCTTGTAAGGCATATCGTGAGAAACAGGCTCATGAGAAAATATCTCAAAAGAAAGTTCTGTTGCGAACGCTTAAAACTGTTCGAGATACAACGTTTTACATGCCTTTATTATTATGTATAGCTGTTTTAGCATTGTATCTTACATCTGGTAAAATTGTATGCATTGTATATGTCATTCAGATCATTAAGAATATCACGTCGTCAGAATCCACTGCCTTCAAAAGCATGCTAATATTGGATGGAGTGGCTGTCGCATGCTTGTATATATGTACTATTTTAGCAAAGTATTTAAAACGCAGAACGATGCTTTTAACTGGATCAGTAGGTGGTGTCGCATTTCTTTTTACACTTTCTCTTTATCTATATTTATGTAAAAGAAAATATCTTGAACAAAACACATATGTGACCCTTACACTATTGTCATTATTCTATTTGTTCATAACTTTAGGTCCTATAATTTTGTCGTATGCTCTTTATGGCGAATTGATGCCATTAAGGTACAGAACCCCAGGAATGTTAATAACCGGTATTTTTATTTCATCATTAAATTTTACGTCGTTAAAGACTGCACCATACATGTTCAGGACTTTTGATATGCATGGTTTTTTCTTAATCTATGGTTTGGTTTCTGTTTGTATTATTTTATTTCTATTCAAATATTTACCAGAAACGAAAGATAAAACGTCACAGGAGATTGAAGATTTTTTCATTACAAAAAAGAATAAAGAGGAGCCAGCAGAATCACAATCTCTTACAGGTACAATTTCATTAAAAACATAGGTAAATAACTCTTACACCTTTAATGAGTAAGAATTGTATATATATTTTTCGGGTCCTTTTTGTTTGACCATGATTTCACCGTGTATTATATCACATAATATTTCTTAAAAATATTATTAAGCTGTATAACTGTAATTTTTATATTATCACTGTAATTTTTTAATTACTTAATAACTATTTAATTTAATAGTTAAATTATAGAGGTATTCTTTTTTTGACATTATCTGTATGTTTAATATCAATTGATTAGGTAATTAATTTCGATTTAATTTTAATTAAGTTAAAATTATATCTCTTATCTTAATGTATGAACATTAACTAATATACAATTGTATTTGTTATTATTGGTCTGAAATAAAACAATTATATATTTTTTTATTAATCAAAAATATCTACTTTGTAAATTCCGAATACTTTTAAATAAATATACTTATTCATAATAATAAATAATAATAACCCGGTGAATCTTTACGACCTATTGCACCCGGCCAATAACACTAATACTACTATTACAGTACTGTAGTATGTCTTACTTTTGCATTCAAGATTTTCTATATAAAGTTAATGCCTTATAAAAAAAACTCTAAATTTCCTCTTCGTTCATCTCGTTTTCGAAAGGACTATCGGGTCGTTGCACGTCTCAGTCTCTCACACTAAAAGCAAGCGTTTACTAGTTGGCTATGTTTTTCTCTTTAGCAATAGCAATTTCTTGTGGCACGTGATTTCATTATGCCTACCAACCTATCTATACTGCATGTATACTGCAGTACTTAGTCAAGTTATATGCCAAGTCAGAGCAGATAAGTGTGATTCATAAAACATACTATGCAACACAGTCAGTAGAGATAATTGTCTACACTAGTTGGACTCAAGACTGCAGCTAAGACAGTTTACTTGATTTAAGGATCCGTGGCCTGTTATCGCTAAAACTATAACACAAATCGTGAGTATAAAGCCCTTCATATGTGTGTTATAGTTTAAGACATTTTTATTTACCTACTCCAATACATTCATAAATGGTACAGAAACAAAACAGTTTTTAACAGGATTCTTCCGAAAAGCGTGCTCGTAGTTAAGATTTTTTAAAATAAAATGTACTTACAAAATACTGTAAGTACTCTGGTCAAGACTCTGGTATATATTTACTACTCATTAAATACCGTTCCGGAGGAAATGCATTAAATTGGAAACGTCTTCACTACAGGGCCAATACGTACTGAAAAACGAAAAATAATCTCGACCTCCTTTTAAATTGGGTGATAAAATCGTTAATTTTGTAAAGCAGGGCGATATTTTGTTCTCTTTTTTCGGAATTGGTCACAAAGTCGGTCTTTCACTTCTTCCGATCCAAAGCCAACTCGGTACACTCCTACTCACGCCATAGTTTGCTGCGTCTACTACAGCCACAAGAGTCCACTGCTAGACATGGGCCTTCTGGGGGATATTGGCAAACGCTTTGCAAGATGTTAAATTCACAGGCAACGCTGCCGCCCGTTTCCTGGATGATATCCGTTAGTCGGTTTTTACGACACCCACAGGTGAAATAGGGGTGATGCTATTCTAAACCGGCACCACACGCAAAATTTCGGAGTCAAAAAAATTATAATTAATTACTTACCAGCTTCAACCAGAATGCCGTTCAAAAGAGATTGGGATGAATCTTGTCCTCTTATATACGACCAATGGGAATCTGATGGTGTGTCGTATGTGATCCAAGATCTGCCTCCTGAAGATGAAGACGCCGCTATCAAGCTTCTCGTAGAAGACTTCCTACCCGATGAACCTATATGTTCCCATAGTGGTAAGCTATTATTTCGATAAATACGAAGCTCTTTGTTTTAACAAAACATCTTGCACTGATTTGGGATAAGGGCAGGAAGATGATGATCATGAAGCTTTAAGGCCGTTAAATTTTACATAGAGCGACCGAAATTTTAAAATTAATTTATCTACCTCACCTCACCTACTTAAGCTATAATTAATTACAGTAAAGTAGATTAAACTCGATTATATATTAAATCTGTACTTTGCAAATATAATACCTACCTACTTTTATGTAGGTAGATACGTTCCTACGTACGTAGAGCCAACGCCCTTTCTCTATACAGGGTGTAAGGGACAGCTCTTCGAATACTTATTGAGTGCATTCAAACAACTTCCACTACAACAAAACAACCTCCCATATGGAAATATTTCAGGTGAAATAAAAAGTATTTAACCTTCTATACAAAATCACGTTCTGCTGTCTACATTTGCTATCAGAAGTTAATAATTTTTTAACGTCTGCTGAAATATTTTCTTTTAGGAAGATTTTCAGTTTCATGTTCATATCGTAATGTACACTAACAGTATTCGGAGAGCTGTCCGTTACACCCTGTATTATTTAAAAAAAATCTACCTGCAACTATCCCTTGCCTCCAACATCCTACATTGTCGACCGCACTGTCAACTTATTACGTTGAAATACTACCCTGTAGGTACCCGAAATCTAGGCCCCAATACATACGTACGTATACATACTTGTCATGCTAATCCAATTCACGTTTCTACTTTTTAGGAATCCATGAAGACCCAGTGAGCCTAAACAGCATCGTACAGTCATGGCGACTGTTCTTCAACCAGCGGACGAGCCTGGCCTGCTACGCGACGAAGGATGGCCACAGGACCCTGGTGGCTTGCAACGCCTGTGCAGTTTTATGCGAAGGGGAAAAGGCTGAAATACCCATGGTACGTTAATCTCTCTGGAAATTATCCGAAAAATAACCTGGAATATCCAATAAAAACCTTATAATAGCCCTACTCAAGGAACAACCCTTTTCAGTGCAACAACAAAAACCAAAAATTTCAATTCAACATCAGCAAGCGCTGGTGACATAAACAATGCTACTATTCCGAGTGTAAGAGACTTCTGTCCATACATAAAACTAAACATCTTTCTCCGAGGAGTATGACAAAAACAACATACTTCTTACTTACTGAACAGATATTACCTACGTCATATCACTTTCTAGTAAAAAAGATTACGACGAAATATTTTTCCCATTAGATATAGTGCTTTTGGCACAAAGTAAGTATTGGCTAGCGCAATCCTTTTGGGGAGACCTGTACAACAAAGATGTCATGGTTGAAGATTTTAATACCTACATTTGCAGGAAGGAGAGGGTTGGATTAATGTGTACAATGTATGCAAATATTTCGATGAGAGGTTGGATGCCTTCAAATACTTGGGTTTGGACCAACTCCTGTATGCTCTGGGGCTGATAGTGCAAAGAGAGTACCGTGGAGCCGGACTTGGAGCCAGGGTGCTGGCTGCCAGGTGAGTTTCTAACAAAGCCTTCGATTGTGGAGGAGTATGTCCAGACAAAGACTGGTGGTTTCCCAGTAAGATCTGCTCTACGAACTCACTTACGCATGTATTAGTTGCAAAAAAAAAAATCCGAGATTCCATGACTAACTTGAAGCAGGTGAATTTCGACGCAAACCTTTCACACGCAAACAAGATAAAACCGGATAAAACTAGAACAGTACTTACCATTTTTGTAGATCATTATTTGGATAGCAAATACAATACTTTGTAATCAGTAGGTACGGAAGAAGATAAGGAGACAGTTTAAATAAAATTAAACTAGTCATATCATCCGGGGAGAAAACATTAAACAGAATGTGTTTTAAAAACTATTGTTCAAAAATACTAAGGTCCCTGTATAAATACACTTTTGAAGTAGGCAAAATGATAATTAATTATCAAACAGTGAAATGAAATTATTTTGACGACCTTTTTAACGTGACGAAACAACGTAGTTCTTAATTCTTATTTCACATACTAGGTTTTATCTGAAAAATTACTTGTGAGTTTGATTGGTCTACTCTCTTTTCCTGGGAGTTTCTTGCTGCTAATATATATGGAACCTAATAATTTTCACAGAGAACCACTGTGCCGTAAGCTGGGCGTGAAGGGTTCTTCGACCCTGTTCACGGGACCAGGGTCACAGAAGTCAGCAGCACGTGCCGGATTCCACACGGCGTATGAGGCTACCTGGACAGAGCTGGCTGATGCTGGATTGAACTACACGAGAGACGGGAAAGTCATCAAGCTGATGGTCAGGAAATATGACTGACAATTCGAAAAGCTATGAAAATGAACAGACCAATATTTAATTCAGCACCAAACAACACATTTTAAGTATTATTGTACCTGAAGGTTCAGATTTTGCTTACCTTGCACGCTTCAACTCTAAGACCAGGGTCCCAGAAGTCAGCAGAACGTGTCGGATTCTAGACGGCGTATCAAGCTATCTGGACAGAACTGGTTGATTAAACTGACGGTCTCCCATTTAACCTTGCGCTAACAGAATTTACCTAACCCAAAATTTTAAAAACTCTTTGATAGAAAAAAAGTTTCATGAGACAGAAAAAGGTAAACCTGGAAACCTGTGTTTTACGATAGGTAAGGCAATGGAAAATTACCATAAGAATTATCCACACCACACCATAGGTCTATATGTTTGGATGTCTTTTATATAACTTTTTGTGTACGAATCGGCAATTTAATATGTGGTCCAGCGGTGGGGACCAATATTTCGACCTTGTTCTTTGGAAACAGTTGTGAGTCACATCATATCGTTATCGGTTACTATCACTAACAAAGACCCTACGAATAATTTTTCGTCAAATGCAACGCTCATTAAATGATGATGATTTGATTGATAATGTAAAATGATTCATGATTGTTATGCTAATGTTAAATAAATATGCAAATAAAAATGTAATGTCATGCTGAAATGTGTTTTTTAAAACGTTTAGGTACCTATCTTTAGCAATTGATCGAGATAGGTAAAACCAGAGTCTTATCTCACTATATAATACTGTGTTCAGAGAAAAATAAACACAAATCAATAAACACATCTTTTGATAATTAATTTTAATTACTTACTAAGTATGAAGTTCAAAAGAGTATGGGACGAATCTTGTCCTCTCGTTTACGACCAATGGGAATCTGATGGTGTGTCGTATGTAATCCAAGATCTGCCTACTGAAGATGAAGACGAAGCCATCAAGCTTTTCGTAGAAGACTTCCTACGAGATGAACCTATATGTTCTTATGGCGGTAAGCTTTTTATATTCTGACTGTTAGAAGGGTTTCCCCAGGATGATCATTTGCACTTTGCATGATATTGTGTTTGTGTTCGTGTACTGTTGTGTAGATACGTTGCCCCGCTCAGGGGCGTATTTGCCATAGGGGCAAGTGGGGCACGTGCCCAGGGCGCAAGCCTCAGGGGGGCGGCGCTAGCCGCCCTTCGCAACTGTAAAAAATTGCACAGCTCTGGCGCCCTCTTGCAGTCAGTCAGGCGCTGCCTTTTCCTCTCAAAGATGCTTACATTTAATTTAACTAAATTTAACGTGAAAAGTCGAGCTCGCTTCGCTCGCAATACTTATCGCAGCGCCCTAAAACTCTAATAGCGCTGTTTGCACCGCAACTGTTAAATGTTTAATGTAAAAAATTGCCATTGCTTCTCTCGCAATACGTGTTGTCTTGGTCTAGCGCCCCTATCACCAATTTATAATTCAATTTCAAGTTCTTAAGAGATATTACGATACAGCAAAATGTTGTTCGTACATCTCTAGCAGCTCTTAAAATTACTGCTTGTTAAGAGAAGCGTCACACTGACAAATATATAGCTTCGCTCGCAATGCACAATCCCGCTGTGGTGCCTCTCTTTCCTCTTCAAACGTGAAATGACGAGCTCATTTGCTAGCATAACTTCGTATTGTGTTTGAGTATGTACCGTTATCATATCACTCTTGCTGTCTTTCTAGCAGTCGAGCGTAAAAAGTTGAGCTTGCTAAGCGTAGGCTTCTCGCCCGATTATTGCAAACGCAGCTAGTGTTTCTGCTCCTCGTCGTTTGTAGCGTGACAGGTCTAGCTCGCTTCGCTTGCGATACGTGTGCGTATTTGTCATTTAAGCTCCTCGCCCGTTTATGGTGTAAAAAGTCGAGCTCGATTCGCTCGCAATACGTCTGCGGGTCTGTCTGTTTTACTGCTGCGGCTAGTGTTTAATCTCTTCGCCCATTTATGGTTTAAAAAGTCGAGCTCGCTTCGCTCGCAACGCGTTTACGAGTCTATCTGCCGCCGATAGTGTTTCGGCGCATAACCCGTTTGTTGACGGCCGATGTGGCGCAGTGGTTAGTATGCCTGCCTGCCACGCAAAGGTTCCGGGTTCAATTCCCGGGGTCACTCACAAAGTTGATGTTTATCACTTTGTGAATTTGTTCCTAGTCTGGTTAGGACATTGCAGGCTGAACTACCTGATTGTCCGCAAGTAAGATGGTTCCGTGCTTCGGATGGGCACGTTAAGCCGTCGTTCCCGGTTGCTGTCTATGATGGCGGTCGTTACACAACCATGTCAGAGGCCTGCTACTTGAAGTAGGCGGTTGAAAAACTCTGACACCAGGGTTCATCGAGTCGTTGATCGACTCGGTGTCCCACACGAAAAGAAGAAGAAGCGTGAAATGTCGAGCTCGTTTCGCTCGCAATACGTGTACGTGTCTATTTAACTGTTGGTGAAAAGTCGAGCTCGCTTCGCTCGCGATATGTGTGCTTTCGTACTTGTTTTACACTCGCGGCTATTGATGATGTTCCACGTCCGTTTATTGTTTGAATAGTCGTGCTCGCTTCGCTCGTGATACATACCTACAGCTACAGGCCAGTGCACGTGAAACGTTTAACAGAAGACTTGTGCCCCCAACCCAGAAAAGTTCTGTATCCGATCCGATCTTGAACTTCTATGATCGGTAACGCCGAGTACGTGTGAATGGTACCGCGTGCGCCCCCCCCTTTGACTTGACTAGTCTTGCTTGTGTTCTGAAAGTCGCCAGTACGCCACTGGTCGGGGGGCGCCAAAAAGTGAGTGCCCCGGGGCGCCAAATCTGTAAATACGCCCCCGGCCCCGCTCCGTTTGTTTCTGCGCATTTTTAGCGCATCGACAAGGTCAGACATATGTAAGGAAATTTCGAATTTTCCATCGAAGAAACCACAGACCAATGGCGTCATCATGCGAGCACCCATAGAAATCGCATCAGCAAGGGGGCGCCCCCTTGCTTGACTTCTTTTCTCTAAGCTAGAAACCGATATGTCGACGCAGGAGCAACGCAAAAACTTGCGTTGATATCTGAGTCTGTTATACTTTGGTTATACTGTATTGTGATACGGACGTCAGTGTGGGGTTCGCCAGAGCCAACGCCCGTTTTCTCTATCGCTGACACTCTAGGGCTCATCGGGACATAAGTCAACAAAACAACTCTATCGCTCAATATAAATTATGTATAGGGTAAATAGATGAGTTATGCTAGGGATCTCGAACTACTATACCTATTACTTTGGACTGTGCTTTGGAGCATTTTACTACAATTTTGATCCCATTGCTAATAACTCTAGATAAATACAGAATGCTAAAGAACCTTTAGCCATACACAAAACATTTCTGTTCCTGTTTAGGAGTCCAGCAAGACCCAGAAAGCGTCAACGGCATCGTACAGTGCTGGCGACAGTTCTTCAACCAGCGGACCAGCCTGGCCTGCTACGCGACGAAGGACGGCAAACGGACCCTGGCGGCTTGCAACGCCTGTGCAGTCTTGTGTGAGGAGGATCCCATGGTGTGTTCAGCTCTTTGTAAAGTTCCCGGCCAATAATATCTGGGATAATTATCCAGGGCTTCCCAAAGATAGTCCTTATTAGAGAGCCCTTATCAGCACAGATATTTTGCAAAGCTGCTATAACGATTGGAGGGGCTTCTACCAGTCCATAAACTGAACATCTTTCTCCGAGGAACATAATGACGGTTGGAGGGAGTTTCTACCAGTCCATAAGACAAACATCTATCCCTTAGGAACATAATGTTGAGCAGCAAAATATGCAAATGTCTGAATGACGTGACAAGGAGAATATGTATTTACCTATTTACCTTTTCGCAATATTATGCTTAATGTGGAAAGTTGTTGCAGTATTTTTTAATACTTCTATATGAAGAGCGATATTGACGAGTTTTCAGAACAATTATTTGTTTTCAGGAAAAAGAGGACTGGGTGAATGATGTGTCTAAATACTTCGAAGAAAGGTTTAACTCCTTTAAATACTTGGGTGTGGACAAACTTCTGTATGCTCTGGGGCTGATCGTGAAAAGGGAGTACCGTGGAGCTGGACTTGGAGCCAAGGTGCTGGCTGCCAGGTGAGTGTTATGATCATGATATGAACTTCAATTCGTGGAGTCATAATGTCCGGAGAAAGACAACTGGCTTCCTTGTAAGATATATTTTTTCTTGTTTTACTACAGAACAGATTACCTACATGCGGGGAAATGACGCCCAATTTAAACAATATCAAAGTATAATATTAAGTATCTTATCTTATCTTATTTAGCCATCTGGATCCCACTGCTGGGCAAAGGCCTCCCTCTCTTTCTTCCATTGATCACGATCCTGTGCCTTCGCATGCCAATCTTTGGAAAACATATCTAGTTCGTCTCGCCATCTGCGTCTGGGCCTTCCGCGACGACGTCTATCGGCTTTTGGTTTCCAAATGGTTGTAGTTTTCGCCCATAGCTTGTTAGGCATGCGGCAGACGTGACCAGCCCAATCCCACTTGAGCTTAGCGGCAGTATAGGCTACATCGGCGATTTGAGTCTTGGAACGCAGTATAGTATTTCTGACCCGATCTACAAGTTTCAGACCTAGTATACTGCGCTCCATTGCTCTCTGGCAAACTTTGAGTCGGGTTTTTGCGCTTTTGTCAATGACCATGTCTGGGCCCCATACGTGAGTATCGGGAGAATGCATATGTCCATGATTTTGCGCTTTAATGATATTGGTAAGTCGCCTTTCATGTAGTCTTTCATGGCCCAATAGCTCCTCCAGGCGTTTTCAGTGCGTCGCGCAACTTCTTTATCTTGTCGCGCCTGGAAAGATACTATTTGGCCAAGATATATGTATTCATGGACATATGTCATTCTCTCGCCATCTACAATCACACTGGTCTTGAGGCTATTAGTCATAAGCATGGTCTTTGTCATATTCATTGTCAATCCCGACTCAAAGCTCGCAGTGCTTAGGTCTTGAAGCATTAACTGTATCATTAGGTCTTGAAGCATTAACTGTATCAAATTATTTAACAGTGCCCTAGAAGAAATTTTCAAAAAACTGGCGGCTAAATGGGAAGGAAAAGGCATATCTATTGGTACAAGGAAACTCACCAACCTCCGCTTCGCCGACGATATAGTGCTATTTGCCTCGTCAGCACCAGAGATACAGTTAATATTAAGTATGTAAAACGTAAAATCTAGGTATGTCACGCAAACTAGATTAAACTCGGAGTTCTATGCGCAAGACGTTTTTTTATTATTTTTATCATAATTATTACTCACTCATATCTTAAGTACATCAATAGAAGATTATGCCGTGTTTTTCTTCTTACAATAATCTTAATATATAAAACTCAAGAAGACTGACTGTCATCAACGCACAGCCTAAACTACTGGACCGATCCGGCTGTAATTTGGCATGCAGATAGCCACTATAACGTAGGCATCCGCTAAGGAAGGATTTTTTGAAATTCAACCCCTAAGGGTGTAAAACGGGGGATGAAAGTTTGTATGAAACTTTTTATTCCTTCGATATAACTGCTTCAAATTTCGTATTTAGGAAGAACTTTAAAAATAATGAATAACGTGTTTCAGCATTTTCCAATTTTAAACCCCTGAGGGGGTAAGAAAGGGGATGAAAGTATTATATTTACACGCAGGCCGCTCCTTTGAAGCTACAGTTTTGAAATTTGGCACCCTTATTTTTAATAAACAGTTGATATTATTTTGATTAAGAAGTATTCAAAATTCATCCCCCGATGGGTTGACATAGGGGATGAAAATTACGCATTGTCGTAAAAACCAAACCCTTGAGGCTAGAAGCGTGAAATTTGGCATGTGTATTCATTAGGCAACGTTAGCATCCACTAAGAAAGGATTTATCGAAATTCAACCCCTAAGGGGGTGAAACTGGGGATGACAGTTTGTATGAAACTTTTTATTCCTTTGATATAACTGCTTCAAATTTCGTATTTAGGAAGAACTAAATAATGAATAACGTGTTTCAGCATTTTCCAATTTTATACCGCTGAGGGGGTAATAAAGGGGATGAAAGTATTATATTTACGCGCAGGCCGCTCCTTTGAAGCTACAGTTTTGAAATTTGGCACCCTTATTTTTAATAAACAGTTGATATTATTTTGATTAAGAAGTATTCAAAATTTATTCCCCGATGGGTTGACATAGGGGTTGAAAATTACTCATGGTCGTAAAAACCAAACCCTTGGAGCTAGAAGCGTGAAATTTGGCATGTGCATTGCTTAAGCAACGTAAGCATCCACTAAAAAGGATTTTTTTAAATTCAACCCCTAAGGGGGTAAAACGGGGGATGAAAGTTTGTATGAAACTTTTTATTCCTTTGATATAACTGCTTCAAATTTCGTATTTAGGAAGAACTTTAAAAATAATTAATGACGTGTTTTAGCATTATCCAATTTTAAACCCCTGAGGGGGTAAGAAAGGGGATGAAAGTATTATATTTACGCGCAGGCCGCATCTTTGAAGCTACAGTTTTGAAATTTGGCACCCTTATTTTTAATAAACAGGTGGGTTGACATAGGGGATGAAAATCACGCATTGTCGCAAAAACAAACCCTTAGAGTTAGAAGCGTGAAATTTGGCATGTGTATTCCTTAAGCAACGTAGATATCCATTAAAGTAGGATTTTACTAATTCAAAGATTTTATTTTAAAGTTACGCATTGTCGTCATCACGGTCATACATAACCAAACCCTTGAAACGTGGGCATGTGTATTCCTTGAGGGAGAGGGAGAGGTAGAGGGAGAGAGACAGAGAGAGCGAGAGGGAGAGCCAGAGGGAGAGCGAGAGGGAGAGCGTGAGGGAGAGCGAGAGGGAGAGCCAGAGGGAGAGCGAGAGGGAGAGCCAGAGGGAGAGCGAGAGGGAGAGCCAGAGGGAGAGCGGGAGGAAGAGCAAGAGGGACAGCGAGAGCGAGAGCGGGAGGGAGAATGAGAGGGAGAGCAAGAGGGAGAGCAGGTGGGAGAGCGGGTGGGAGAGCGGGAGGTAGAGCGAGAGGGCGAATGAGAGGGAGAGCGAGAAGGTTAGCGGGATGGAGAGTGGGAGGGAGAGCGGGAGGGTGAGCGGGAGGGAGAGCGGGAGGTAGTGCGGGAGGGAGAATGAGAGGGAGAGCGAGAGGGACAGCGAGAGGGAGAGTGGGAGGGAGAGCGGGAGGGAGAGCGGAAGGGAGCCGGAGGGAGAGCGGGAGGGAGAGCGGGTGGGAGAGCGAGAGGGAGAGCGACAGGGAGAGCGGGAGGGAGAGCGGAAGGGAGAGCGGGAGGGAGAATGAGAGGGAGAGCAAGAGGGTCAGAGAGAGGGAGAGCAGGTGGGAGAGCGGAAGGGTGAGGTCCCACTGCGCCACATCAGCCGTCTTTTAGATTATACATAACGTGTTTAGGCGTTTTTTTCTGTTTATCTCTAAAAGAGAAAGGAAAGGGGCAAGATGTTTGTGTTTAAGCGCAACAAATCATAAAGCGCAATATACTTAGGTATCTATGTTATTTCTTATGACTACGCGGGCGAAGCCGCGGGTTTTAGCTAGTACCTCATAATATTGTTGTCGATCTAAATCACTGAGTATATGGATAGCAAATACAGACAAACAGTTTGACGATGACTTTTATTTTATAGTTACTAGTGTTTGAAATACATATCCAAAAATTGTTTAACGAACGTTTTTATTTTGACGACATCTTGGATAGATGGATGCAGAAAAAGAAGGTCTAAAAAATAAGAACGAAGATTTGACGGCTGGTAAAGATGAAAGGAAGAAAAAAACATGCTGCGCCGACCTCAAATAAATTGGGTCAAGGGCAGGCAGATGATTAGGTATATATATTTTGACGGCATCTTCTAACAAGCGATCGTCAGCCGTTATCGATGCGACGCGAGCCAGGGACGCGCGTCTCGCGTACCTATATGTAGCTTTATCTCTTCTGTTTCATACATTTTCACGGTTTCAAGCTTCGCGATGTCGCCCGTCTTACGTCTCTGACGATTACTTGTTTGACAGATGCCATTCCACGCGTCAAGGTGAACGTCTGTTCTGTGGAGCTTGCGTGTGTTCTGCCTTTTCCTTAAAGCTCTTGTCTTGCGACGAATATTTAACGTATCTAATCATTTTCTTTCACAGAGAGCCACTGTGTCGCAAGCTGGGCGTGAAAGGATCCTCGACCGTGTTCACGTCACCAGCGTCACAGAAGTCTGCAGAACGTGCCGGCTTCAAAACGGTATATGAGGCTACCATGGCAGACCTAGCGGATGCAGGGTTAGACTTCCCAAGAAATAACACAGTCATCAAGCTGATGGTCAAGAAATATGATTGACAATCCGAAAAAAACTACTTACTTTTGAAAATTTACAGCTACAGACCTTTCTTTGACTCAGCGCGCTCAGCACCAGATATAAGAGAGATTTTAAGTATTATGTATTTACCTGGACATTCAGCTTTTTCTTACCGTCGCCCAGGGTCACAGAAGTCTGCAGCACCTTTAAGGCTACCTGGACAGAGTTGGCTGATACTGGATTGAACTATCCAAGCCACAGATTACTTATATAGATGATAGATGACTTTTGAAAGCTGCTGGAAATACGATTGACAATCCGTATACCGGGTATCACAGCTTTGGGACTTTTCTTCGAATTTCATGCAGACCATAGACACTAATGAGATCTCTTGTATTCTTGTCTAGGTATGGTTCTTGTGAAAATTTGGAAAATCCCTGTCAAATAAGCGAAGCACCTAGGCTACGTAGCTTTAGTCTCATAAGACGTACCTACTTAACTTATTTAAGTATAATAAAGTGCATTTTTAGGGTTTCGTAGTCTACTAGAAACCCTTATAGTTTCGTCAAGTCTGTCTGTCTGTCTGTCTGTCTGTCTGTATGCCGCGCCCTCATATCTTCGTCAGTTTTAGAGTTATCGACATGAAATTTGGTGAGAAGATAGATCGTGTTGACCCAAATATAGAAATGTTAAGAAAAAAATATATTAAATGTTTTTTGGACCCCCTCCCATACAAGTGAAAGGGGGGCAAAAAATTTTTTTTTCTTCTGTAATATTGAGTAGGGTATCGTTAAATAGGTCTTTTAAAACTAAGGTGAGGTTTCCTTGAAACAAAGTCACTAAAATGTTTCTGTCACGAAATATTGGCTTTTAAAAAGGGCGTTTTTGACCCATAATTTGTTCCAGCTGTAACTTCTAAAGTATAAACGCTAAAAATTTTAAATAAATATGGAATATAGCTTACAATCTAAAATTACAATGAAAACTATAACGGATATTGTACCCTTAAAGGTTTCAGAAAAAATTGAGTTTTTCTATTTGCGGTTGGTCATCATACTGCTGCTAACAAACGAGCAACAAAATTAAGTTTGTAATGCTGAAAAACCTGATATTTAAACATTGACTACGAAACCCTATTTGTGGGCGTGTCTGACACGCTCTTGGCCGGTTTTTTTTATAATTATTAGTGGAAAGGAAACGTTTTTAAAATAAACAATTTTCACTTACTTTTTTTTCTTTTTTGTGTTTGACTCATTTTGTCATTCCAATAAATCAAATGAACTCCTACTACGGCACCTACCCTCATGATGACATGGCACTCACTAGAAGGTTGGTCTTAACTCTACTGCATGCGTAATGAGCATAATGTAGCTACTTAATGAAGATTGATGAAGCAGGGGAGTTTATCATTTCCTACCAGTCTTAGGGGATATAATTGTTTTAGTTATATAGGATAGGAACATCTGAGAGGGAAAACCTTTCTTCAGCGTAGTAACAGTGCAATAAGATGCACAAAGATAGGGATTGCTATCCGTAATGATTCGCAATCCGGTCAGATTTTACCGGATTAGTACAAATCCGGCCGGACTAGACCGGACTAGCACTAATTACAAACGCGCATTTTTCCCTATGAGTGAACTAAGTAGAAAATAAATCAATCAATTTGTTGGTTGTTGATACCTGGTATTTTTGTGTTAATTGCAGTTACCAAGTCAAATACCTAGTAACAACACTGTTACGAGTAAAAAATCCAGCCATTTTGTTAAGTGCGAAGAGATAGTGAGTAGATTATTTTTAACGAAATCATTACTCATCAAGCTAGCACGTGTGTATGCAGACGTCACTGCATCATCATTTGCATAACAAACAGACAAAAAATCACAGTAAAATACCTACATAGTTACCTATACCGGGAGTAAAAGGGTACCTATAACAAGCCGAAAAGAGGTCAAGGTTCTCATGAAACTGCACAACTTTCCTCATGGATAATAAGTCGAAATATGCTGAAAAAATTTGGACCTCCCATACAAAATCTCCGATCAGTTGATTGATTTACTATGGGAGGTCTAAATTATTTTTCATATTTCGATCCATGTTCCATGGGGAAAGTTGTTCAGTTTCATGAGTACCTTGACCTCCTTTCGGCTTGTTATACCATTTCTGTTACTTCCTTCCGCTATGGATACCTACACTCATAATGTGTAATAATGTTATCTATCATATCAAATAGTTTGATGCACTGATAATGATGGTTGTATGTATCATATAAATAAGGTCTTAACATATGTTTATACGTATACAAGCTAGTGTGGGGCAATTATAACTAAGTAGATAACAGGTTTGCTCTTGACCGTCATTTGTGAATAGATATAAGTTAATATGATGTCAACAATTTGATGCAAAGTTCAATTAATTCTTTAACAGAACCTTTTCTCCGCGGTATTAGATAAGTAGGTACGCCTTCGAAGACTTTGACTCCATATCCCTTATCAAATTGGTATGCTGCAAAACAACTTGATACCTATTTACGTTTATGAGGCAGTGAGCAACGAACTGTATGGTAGACAGGCGGAAATCACACGTAACATCCATTGTTAGGTAATTTAGCGCTACGTTAGGATAATGCGTACCTACTTCCATTCCATCTTATTCACATACAAATACGGTGTCTGTCAAACGGTTACTCATTGCGCTGCGTCGACCGATGCGACTGCTAAACTCAAACCGCTAAAAGAGTGCGGCAACAGACGTTACGTGTGATCCTCGCCTTAAAAATGGTCCAGGTAAGAACAGCTTGAATGCAGTAACCATGCATGCATTCATACATTGCATGCTTGGCTTGCATGCCCGCTTCATTTTATTAGGCACTGTCTTTGCACTTCTAATTCAGCATAACAATGTATTTATTTGAGTTGCAATTATGCACAGTAATTCACACAGCACGTGATATTGTGTGTAATTTACACAGGTATTAAATCACTTTTATTACTTTTTGATGCAGGTTAGTAAACCTAGCGGTGTTTTTTATCTTTTGTAGTATAATGAAATAAAAGTCGTAAACTGCGTCTTTGCATGATGGACGAGCAAGTTGGCTTACCTCTCGCTCGTAGGTACTCCAATGGAATGATACTTTTAATTAGTAGATTTGCAACCTCTGGCTGCTCAGTCGGGAAGGCAGCAGACTCCGGTGTGTGGGGAATTAGGGAATTACCTACCAAAACCAGGGAGTATCGGGATGAAAGTGTTATTGGTGAAAACGAAAGACCGGATTAGCACAACAACATTAGTTTTGTGTGTACCTAATTGTTAGAGCTGATGCTGCCTTCAACATCCAGCTCTTCAACGAAACTGAAAATGGGGACATAATGATATCGAATGACAGAACATGAAGATGAAGGCTATTGAAAGAATAAAAATTAGTGGGTAGAGGCAAGAAGGTGCTGGCATACCTTGGAGATACTATGTTACAGATGTGTAGGTATAACAAAACTAAGGTGATGATAAACTAAATAGTTAAATAGGTAGGTACTAAAGGAATTTAAAGAGGTAGAAATCGGTGAAATGGAAGTAGAGTAGGCTTCTTTTTAGCGTTTCTTAGTTGACTAGAAATCGTTAGTCTTATCCAAAGTTCTTATCATTCCGTAAACTCTGCAAGTCAAATGTTTGACTTTAAGTAAAATAATATTATAATCCTTAGAGCTAAGTCCCGAGTAAGTAGGTATTTTTTTACCAAAGGCAAAGGGCTCACCGTTAATTATCTCAGAAAATTAAGAACACAGAGATAAAGAATTCATTTAAAAAAAGCATCTTATTTAATAGTTTACGAGATTATAATAATTGCCGTCCTATCTTGATAAGTAAATTGATTAACTTACGCATTTTTAGCGATCAATCTAGGTATCCTGGTAAATAATCATAGGGTAGGTACTTTACGAAAAGCAAATGTAATTATGTAGATTCCAGAAGTCGGTTCCTCGCAATTGTGGTGATTTTGATATGTGCAGGTAAGGTTCTATCAACCTGCAAATCCACCTATCCATTTAAGAGATTAATATTATACTGTTGTTACTTAGTATATGTGAGAAAAAACAGTATAAGTTAGTTCTTTAAATGGGTAGGTGGATTTGACTCGATAGTATCTACGGGTGTCTAGAGTAAGTAAGTACCTATAACTCGATTTTTATAACTGTGCGTTTGGAGCTGTCAAACTTTGTATGGGTTTTGACAGTTCAAGTGTCAAATCGTATAGAAAGTTTGACAGCTCCAAACGCACAGTTATAAAAATCGAGTTATAGTTCAACGCCCTTGTCGGGTAGTTCACTTGTAATTTATATCAATCAAATACACAGCGAGTCCTAGATCTCATTCATAGTATCACATTATAAACCAAGCTATAAATAAGTAGCTAACTGTTAGTCTATTGCGAACTATAGTGCTATGTAAACGTGGACGGGGCATATAAAATAAACAGAGTAAATATATGTGTACCTAGGTATCTATAAACGATTGTTATTGTGCAGTGTCGTGCAGTGCATTTATCTGCATTCGATAAAACGTGATCATAGAAAAGTGTGCGCACGGTGTGTGTTTTTTCTACGGCAGAAGGTAATAAAATAACCAAAACAATATTATTCTTCTTACTGCATTACAGATATGAATATAATCGATAATAAGTATTGTTTTTAGTAAAGTTTAATACTTTAGTTTCCAACTAGAACACTTTAGGAATGTCAATTACTTACATAGATCAAGATGCCTAAATAAAAATATAAAACTATACTAACACATACCTACCTGCTTTACCGACCGACCTACTGACGGGTTTTAAGTCACGGTTTGTTTTTATTGAGTTCCCGGTAGGTATATCAATAAAAAATAAAGAAACCATGAGCAAAAAACTTGTTTGTATGTGTTATAGTTTGATAATAAATAACCACGCAACTTTAAAATCAAGAAATACAAACAAGATATTAAAATTACTAATCTAAGTACCTACCTATCTACTTAATTACCTACCCACATGTGAATAAGTTTATAATCCACAACTAATTACAAGTCGCACAACTGAAGTAGAACTTGTAGATTCACGAGTACCAAATTTTTTTTCATATTTCGGAAAAATGTTTCTAAGAAAAGTTGTTCAGTTTCACGAGTAGAACTTACCCTAAAAATATTTGCAGTGAATTTAATAGGACCTTATATATGGAAATCTCTGCTTCTAACAGAAATCGTATTGAGTCAGTTGAAACTATGGGGAAAATTCTTTTAGCAGTTTGTAATGCAAAAGATGTAGCCAACCACCACGTCTGCAAACATACGTACCTATGTGCTAGCTCGATGAGTGCTGGTTTAGTGTTAATAATTAATCACTATCTCCTCGCACTTTACAAAACGACCCAATTTTGTGAAGTCATTATACAGGGTGTTAGTTTAAATGCGTGCCATAGCTTCAGGGTAGTTTAAGTATCGATTAAAGATGCCGTAAAAATATTGAAAAACATAATATCCTAGACAAAAAAAAATTTTTTTCGGACATAGTTATTTTTTTAAACAATTTTTGACGCGGTCTTTATTTCCCATACAAGTACTTTCGACTAAACAACTTTGAGATTGAATGAATTTCGGCTGAGATATAGGCATTTAAATCAAATGTCAGCTCAGTAAAAAGAAATATTTGTGACTGGGATTTTATTCAATATGTTTTAAGGCGTCATTTATCGATACTAAACCTACCCTGAGGCTATGGCACGCATTTAAATTAACAACCTGTAGTATTGCACAAAAATGACAGGTAAATTAAACCTACAAAATCCTACTATCCTACTAATATAATATTATAAAGGCGGATGTTTGTGTGTGTGTTTGTTACGACATCACGCAAAAACGGCTGATTAGATTGACATGAAACTTTGCAAAAATATAAAAGGGCATCTGGAATAACACATAGGATACTTTTTACCACGGAAAAATGTCTCATTCCCACGGGATCACGCATTTTCCAATATTTTTGAAATAGGTGGCGTGACTGAGCCGATTCGCGTTTTAAACGTTTTCGCCGAAAACTAACAGCGACATCTCTCGGCGAATAATGCTTTTATTCCGCGGAATAATAGGTTGCAGCGGATGAAACCGCTGACGGGCAGCTAGTGTTTTAATAATTTATTAACTTCCACTTAGTTCTCTCAAAATTTATAATAGCATGAAATATAAATGCAAAATGCATTTGTTTTATATTAGTTCCAATTCCAAACCGGTTCGGTCTGACGGATCCGGGCAGATTTGTGTCAATCCCGCAAAATCCGACCGGATGGAGAATCATTCCAGATTGCAATCACTAAATAATCATGTCATGTTCTAATAATAATAATAATCAAATGTATTACTTCTGTCTGGTCAATACCTACAATGAATTCTTGTACCTACATACTCTGATTTTTTTTCATTTGGTACACCGAGTTGTCCAACGACCCAATAAACCCTGGAGTCAGCGTTTTACAACCGCCTATTGGATACGAGTAGGTACAGTATATACTCGTACCTACTCTGGCAGTAAAACCACAAAGTAAGTATTGGCTAGCGCAATGTAAAACTAATGAGACTGGTCGCGCATGTGACGGGTCAGTTCCCACAGAAGGCGACGAGACGAGACGCGACGCGACGCTGCAATGTCATTTTCAAGCGGCATCAAGATGCAACGCGCGGCGCCGCTCGATGCATCTTGAAGCCGCTTCAAGCCCAGACGAGACGAGACGCGACGCGACGCGACGATGCAATGTCAGTTCAGGTGACGTCACTTTCGGCCGCCTGTCAGTCAGATTCCCACGCTCAGTGTTGCCGCGATGGTGAAAAAATCCTACAACTTTTGAAAACTCGATACGTAAAAGAAGCTAAGTAACTTGGTTCTACTTGGTACCTATGAAGAGTAGGTAGTTGTTATGGAACTAAAAAGAGACCAATCATTCGCAGTAGTTCAATTGAGTATAGTTCCATGGAACTACTGCGAAGTTTTTTCGCACTAGTTCCATTGGGCCAGGTCAGACAATGGTACTATTGCAAATCTTAGTAGTTCCGTTGCGTAGTTGTCAGTGATCCACCTTCTCACGAAATAGTGTATGCAAGACTATCAGATTGTTTGAGAAAATGGTAGGTCTTGAAGTGATCTTTCAGATGACAGCTGTCGAAAATAAGATCCGTTTATCTCGGAAACCATAAATTTTAGACTATCAATTTCTTTAAGGAATGGTAAGCCTTGACGAGTTTTATCAAACGACAGCTGTCAAACTAAAATCACATTTATCTCGGCAATCATTCATGCCAGTCTATCAGTTTGTTTGGGAAAGTTGTAGGCCTTGAAGAGACCTTTATTTTATGTGACAGCTGTCAACCTAAAAACTAGTTTATCTCAGCAATCGTTCATGCTAGACTATCAGTTTGTTTGGGAAAGTTGTAGGCCTTGAAGAGACCTTTATTTTATGTGACAGCTGTCAAACTTAAAACTCGTTTATCTTGTCAATCGTTCATGCTAGACTATCAGTTTGTTTGGAAAAGTCGTTGGTTTTTATGAGACCTTTATTTTTAGTGACAGCTGTCAAACTTCAAACTCGTTTATCTCGTTAACTATGCATGCTACACTACTAGTTTCTTCAGAAAAGTTGTAGGTCTGGACGAGATCTACATTTTAAGTGACAGTTGTCAAACTTCAAACTCGTTTATCTCGAATACCAAATTTTAAAACACTTCTCGTGTTAGGTAAACAATTTTTGGAAAACTCGTTTATCTCGTTAACTATGCATGCTACACTACTAGTTTCTTCAGAAATGTTGTAGGTCTGGACGAGATCTACATTTTAAGTGACAGCTGTCAAACTTCAAACTCGTTTATCTCGTTAACTGTGCATGCTACACTACTAGTTTCTTCAGAAAAGTTGTAGGTCTGGACGAGATCTACATTTTAAGTGACAGCTGTCAAACTTCAAACTCGTTTATCTCGTTAACTGTGCATGCTACACTACTAGTTTCTTCAGAAAAGTTGTAGGTCTGGACGAGATCTACATTTTAAGTGACAGCTGTCAAACTTCAAACTCGTTTATCTCGTTAACTGTGCATGCTACACTACTAAATTCTTTAGAAAAGTTGTAGGTCTTGCCAATATCTACATTTTATGTGACAGCTGTCAAACTAAAAACTTGTTAATCTCGTTAACTGTGTATCCTGCACTACTAGTTTCTTCAGAAAAAAGTTAAATGAGTTTAAAGTTTGACAGTTATCACTTAAAATGTAGATCTCGTACAGACCTACAACTTTTCTGATGAAACTAGTAATGTAGCATGCACAGTTAACGAGATAAACGAGTTTGAAGTTTGACAGCTGTCACTTAAAATGTAGATCTCGTCCAGTCCTACAACTTTTCTGAAGAAACTAGTAGTGTAGCATACACAGTTAATGAGATAAACGAGTTTGAAGTTTGACAGCTGTCACTTAAAATGTAGATCTTGTCCAGACCTACAACTTTTCTGAAGAAACTAGTAGTGTAGCATGCACAGTTAACGAGATAAACGAGTTTGAAGTTTGACAGCTGTCACTTAAAATGTAGATCTCATCCAGACCTACAACTTTTCTGAAGAAACTAGTAGTGTAGCATACACAGTTAACGAGATAAACAAGTTTTTAGTTTGACAGCTGTCACATAAAATGTAGATATTGGCAAGACCTACAACTTTTCCAAAGAAACTAGTAGTGTAGCATGCACAGTTAACGAGATAAACGAGTTTGAAGTTTGACAGCTTTCACTTAAAATGTAGATCTCGTCCAGACCTACAACTTTTCTGAAGAAACTAGTAGTGTAGCATGCAAAGTTAACGAGATAAACGAGTTTGAAGTTTGACAGCTGTCACTAAAAATAAAGGTCTCATGAAAACCAACGACTTTCCCAAACTAGCTGATAGTCTAGCATGAACGATTGACAAGATAAACGAGTTTTAAGTTTGACAGCTGTCACATAAAATAAAGGTCTCTTCAAGGCTTACAACTTTCCCTAACAAACTGATAGTCTAGCATGAACGATTGCTGAGATAAACTAGTTTTTAGGTTGACAGCTGTCACATAAAATAAAGGTCTCTTCAAGGCCTACAACTTTCCCAAACGATTTGATAGACTGGCATGAATGATTGCCGAGATAAATGTGATTTTAGTTTGACAGCTGTCGTTTGATAAAACTCATCAAGGCTTACCATTTCCTTAAAGAAATTGATAGTTTAAAATTTATGGTTTCCAAGATAAACGGATTTTATTTTCGACAGCTGTCATCTGAAAGATCACTTCAAGACCTACCATTTTCTCAAACAATCTGATACACTATTTCCGAGAAAACTAGTCTTAAGATTGACAGCTTTTACCTGTAAGGTCAAAATAAAGACGGAGCGCGGCGACCTCGTATTGCGCCATAAACGTGACAGCGTCGTTCATAGTATTGAGGGCGAAACGCGGCGTGCCACCCTTTTTTCTGGCATCCCCATATAAACCCATACAAACCAGTCATACTATGAACGACGCTGTCACGTTGACGGCGCACTATGAGCCACCGCGCTTGGTCTTTATTTTGACCTGAAATGTAGATTTTAACCAAAATAAAACTAAAAGTAAAATAAGTATAGAAAGAAAAGACCAGAGGATTTTACACACAATTCTGTAATAATTAGCTAAAACGGCAACACTCTACTGTGCAATTTACCAAGTCTGAAAGCTGCTTCGCGCGGCTTTGCGCGGCGTCGCGCTACAACAAGCTGCAACGAGCGACGTAGAGCGGCCTTGTGCTCGGCGATTGAGCAAAAATGCCGCGTCGCGTCGCTCGATGTAGCGCGGCGTAGCGCTACGCCGCGCGCTGCATCTTGTTGTAGCGCGACGTCGCGAGGCGTCAAGCGGCATCGGGATGCATTGGGATACAACGAGCTGCAATGTCAAGAGGCCGCATGATGATGACTGACATTGTCCATCAAATACCTGTCACTTTATGGTCTACGAGCCTGTACTTGGGAAAGTCTTGAAACATTATAGCATAATGGTGGCCCCGTAGCCCCATACAATAAATCTACATTTATATCTACGCTTCAACATTATCTACATCTACACTTATATTATTATCTAGACTTCTACATTATCTACACTAATCTACACTTATACAATAAAGAGGAAACCTTTGTTAATTTTTTGTTTGAATCTTTGTTTGTTTGTTTGTATGTAATCGATAAACTCCAAAACTACTGGGCCGATTTCCGAAATTCTTTCACCATTGGAAAGCTACAACATTCATGAGTAACAAAGGCTACTTTTTATCACGGGAAAACGGTTAACAACAGAAAAAGCGGGAAACAAAGCGGACATTACCCAAATTAGCCAAACCGCTTTACCGATCTTCGCGAATTTTGGCACTGATATTACTAGCATATTAAAAACGGACATGGACCACTTTTTGTCAGCCCTCGAGGATCTGGAGTACCTGATGAAGACCACCAGCATCCCATCAAAACTATAAGAGATACGGTCATGTCTTCATAGAAAAAGTTGTTCACCATGACGGGCCGCATCTGCTGGCATATGGTCATCGAGGATCTGAGGTACCTGATGTAGACCACCAGCATCCCATCTAAACTATACGAGATACGGCAATAGCTTCAAAGTAGAAGTTACTCAGCATGGTGGGCCGCTTCTGCTGGCACATGGTCATCCAGGATCTGGAGTACCTGATGTAGACCACCAGCAACCCGTAAAAACTGTCAGAGATACGGTAATACCTTCAAAGTAAAAGTTATTCAGCATGACGGGCCGCTTTTGCTGGCACATGGTCACGAGGGTCTGGAGTAGGTACCTGATGTAGACCACCAGCATCTCATCTAAACTATAAGGTTTACGGTAATTGCTTTAAAGTTAAAGTTATTCAGCATGACGGGCCGCTTCTGCTGGCACGTGGTGACGAGGGTGTGGAGTACCTGATGTAGACCACCAGCATCCCATCTAAGTATAAGAGATACGGTAGTGGCTTCAAAGTAAAAGTTATTCAGTATGACGGGCCGCTTCTGTTGGCACATGGTCATCCATCGAGGGTCTGGAGTACCTGATGTAGATGACCAGCATCCCATTCAAAGTATAGATAAGAGATATTTGATGGCTTCATTGTAAAAATTGTTCAGCATTACGGGCCGCTTCTGCTGGCACATAGTCATCGAGGGTCTAAAGTACCTAATGTAGACCACCAGCATCCCACCTAAATTATTAGAGATAAGGTATTAACTTCAAAGTTGAAGTTGTTCAGCATGGTGAGGCCATTCAACTGGCAGTTAGATATCCAGGATGTGACATACCTATAATGGAACACCAGAAACCTACTTTAATCAAAAGAGACGGGCCGCAAGTTATTCATAATACTTATATTTTAAGTATTTTTGGTATCTTTTTCAGATAAATCGATGATAACCTATTAAATTGGTCATGACATGACAGATTCGCAGATTTTGTATTTTCATAGAAAAATTACGTAATACTTACTTACCTTTAATTTAAAACCCGGCGTGAACAAAAAATGCAGATTAACCCCTTTTTTCCCGATTTTTATATGAAACCTAAAAGATATTAAACAAACTGCCTAAATCTATACAAAAATGTACCACTGTTGCTACATTTAAAACAAAATTGAAAGAGCACTTTTTATCTCAGTTATAACAATTTTATTTATGTACAAACTATTATTATTAAACGTTTATCGTATTAGTTTATTTTATTATTTATATGTGTATTCGAATTTATTTAGTACGTATATATTCTTGCAACATGTTTCTGTTTTATTTATTTAACTTAATAATATTTTATTTAGAAATTGTTCATATTTTATTTTCTACTGCTCCCGTATACTCCTCGATTTTCATTCACGCTAGGTTGGCTGGAAGAAATCTCTTATAGAGATATGCTCGCCTTTGTTTTTCAATTGTATGTATAACTGTGTATTTAATGGTGAACAATAAAGGATTTAATAATAATAATATTAAAAAAAACTCACAAGTACCTTAAGGTTTATTAATTACCACAATTTTTTCCCATTATGTGTAGAAAGGAGCTCCAACGAGCGTTCTTTTATCGAATGCTCTTTGTTAAATGCTGCTTTTCTTTGTTTTATTAACAGTTAAAAATTTTAAGTAATTAAATACCGTATTAACAGCTGATCGGGAATTGTACGTGAGGACAAAATTAACATACACGAAAGATTTTTCGGTTTTATTCTCTAATCATACCAGCAAAGTTTTCGGTCACCACGTTGTGCGGCTATAGCCGTAGTATAAAAGTATACGGCGCTGCATTCAAGGAGTGCGACAGACGCGTTCAACTTTCATATGACTATAGCCACACCTGACGAACTTACACCTTTACACCCTGTCTGTAACCTACGCCTACCTTAAGCCTACCTTGCTCTACAAATGCTACTATCAACCATTTAAACTTAACTTATTTAGTCGTCAGGATCCCACTGCTGGGCAAAGGCCTCCCTCCCCTTCATCACTGGTACCGGCACTGGGGCTCCATTCAGTGATGGTTTTAGCCCATAGTTTCGCTTAGCATGTGGCAGACATGACCAGCCCAATCCCATTCGAGCTTCGCGGCTGCACGTGCCACATCGGCAATTTGCGTTTTGGGACGCAGTATAGTATTTCTGACCTAATCTACGAGTTTCAGTTTCCGAGTCAGAGTTTTCTAGTATACTGCGCCCCATTGCTCGCTGAGATATTAAAGCTGGTCTTCTGAGCTTTTGTCAAAAGCCACGTCTGTGCCCCTTAAGTGAGTATCGGGAGAATGCAAATGATTTTGCGATTTCGCCTTTCATTTGTTCCCTCGCTCCTCCAGGCTTTTTCGCTGCATCTCGTAACTTGTTTGTCTTCTCGTGCCTGGAAGGAGACTATTTGGCTCAGATATATGTATTCATGGACATATGTCATTCTTCCGCCCGCCACGTACAAAGGCTCATATGTTATGAATTATATGATAATTGATAAATTAACAGGCGCTAATTCGTCGGTCCCGGTTGCTGTGTTACTTAGACGGCGCGGCGGTCGTTAACATGGACGTATAAAAGTCCATGGTCGTTAACTCTGGCACCAGAGATCATCTAGTCGTTGGACGTCTCGGTGTCCTAGACGAAGAGAAAGATGTAGATAACGCTACACTATCTATCTATCTGATAGCATTTTTACTTAAAATTTAGAAACTTAACAGCCACAACAGTACTCTGTTTGGACATGAACTATTTTCTGGCAAACAAGCATATTGGCGAGCGTAGTGCAAGGTGTTGTACACACAGAAAACTGTTGCTTATTCCCAGAAATTTAAAGAATACTTAATTTATTTGACTCACAAGCAAACCACAGGTCAAAAAACGACTAAACTACATATGTTGGCTTGTACTAAGTGGCTTTTAAAAGTAGTTATCTATAATATTTTGTATCGTAAATGTAGCTGTTAACTTCAAAAATATACCTATTAAAATAAAATAAAATAATTTTGGGCTCTAAGAGAAACACAGTCTTCCGTTCCGTTCCGATCGAAGCTCATACAAAGCTATCATATCACATAACCTGCACATACATCAAGCTCTTGAACTACTAAAGTGAATTGACAAGCTGACAAGCAGCACCGAGCGACCGAAAGCGACATGAAGATGCATCGAGCGGCGCCGCGCGTTGCATCTTGATGCCGCTTGAAAATGACATTGCATCGTCGCGTCGCGTCTCGTCTCGTCGCCTTCTGTGGGAACTGACCCTAAGTTTGGTCTGATTCAAAATTACGCCTCAATTAAGAAAATAAAAAGAGCCTGAAGGTTGGGTCAAACGTCAAACCTAACAAAATACGAAACAAATTGATATTATCATTCATAAGTTAAATAGAGGTAGGTACCGATATTATTTGAGTATTAATTTATTAGCGGAAACGCGCAAACAAAATTTAATTTATACCTAGGTATGTCTCACATAAGTACATAGAAAAAGTTTAATAATCACTTACCTATATTTTTATCCGAGTGCCTCAGAAGGAGGGTTATGTTTTCAGACCAGTCCTTTCAATGCCGTTCACACGAGTTTGGGACTCCAGTTGCCCAAGGGAATACGACAGATGGGAAGCTGACGGAGTCACCTGGGTGATCCAGGACTTGCCACCAGATGATGATGAAGAGGTACTGGAGATGTTCGAGGAGCACTTTATACCTGACGAAGCGTTGTGCACGGCCTCAGGTAGGTATAACCTGATTCAAGAAAGAAAGGGATTTTAAATGGCGGCGGTTCCGTAAGTAGGAAGGGGAAAGCATGAACGCTTGGTGTATGTAAGAGCCCTAGTGCGAGTGAGAAAGCATGAAATTCAGCCACCATCTTAGGGTGAGAATCCACCAGAGCTGTGCGAGTAAAATGTGTCGTACGAGGATGCGTAGCTGTGCTGTGGAAATGTGTAGGGGTTTCCACCAGAGCTGTGCGAGTAAAATGTGTCGTACGAGGATGCGTAGCGGAGCTGTCAAAATGCGCATTAATGTGCGGAGCGAGGATGCGTTGCGAAGCTTTCAACATCAGCCGTCTATTGACTGGCAGGGAATCTTCGCAAACCTCGCAACATAATTCCTCGCAGCACATTTCTCGCAACACATTTCTCGCTTATTTTGTATGTAGAATGGCCTCGCTTCGCTAAACCCGATTCCACCAGAGCTGAGCTGAGCGAGGCTAGGAAAATGAAGTGATTCTATTGGTGGATTTTTTCCTCGCACACCGCTTAGCTACCTCGCACAGCTCTGGTGGATTCTCACCCTTATAATCCCATAGAAGTACAACGTGTTACAAAACAACCAATAAATCTCCCATACAAAGTGAGTTCATTTTTTATGGGAAGTCCAATTTTTTTTTCATATTTCGACCCATGTTCCTTAGGGAAAGTTGTTCAGTTTCATGAGTACCTTGGCCTCCTTTCAGCTTCATTGGTTGTTTTGTAACAGCCAGTATAACTTAATACCTTTTATGGAAAGCTAGAAATGCTGCTGATAGTACTTCATAATAACATAACTCACTGTGTAAAGTTATTAAACTGTTAGCATAGTTGCTGCGGCATTGTTTCAAATAGTAAACGTTGCTAGAAGCTTACACTGTTGACTTGTAGGTACACTTACAAACTAAATTAATTACCTACATGCCGACCTATCAAGTTGCCTAACTGCAAATTAAGCGTTTTACCTGACCAAACACACCTGCGTATCAGTACTTGGATCGGTAGATACCGGTATTTCTACCAACCTGTTAAGTTTTCTTTACCTTTTTTTGGAAAACTTGCAAAATTTTCCACCGCAGGCTGGATTTGAACCAGCAACCTTCGCTATCTGTACTAACGACGCTTCTACCATTTCATTTATACAGCGGCTCAGTCAAAGCCCGCGAATTTTGCAAGTGTGTCCTTCTACGGATAGTTTCTGCAACTCATTCTATGATAGTAGAGGCGTCGCCATTATAGACGGCGAGTGTCGCTAGTTCAAATCCAGCCTGCGGAGGACAATTGAAAGTTTTCCAGAAATTGTATAGGTACTTAACATGGGAAGTGTTTTAAATTGGGCTAGGTATTCAATTTTCTTTCCCTTTCCAGGATTATTGGACGACAAGCTCAGCGTAGACAGCATGTTGGACTTCTGGCGAGCGTGTCTTGCCAAGCGTATGGCACTGGCCTGCTACGCTTACAAGGACGGTGTCAAAACCCTGGCAGCCCTCAATTGCTGCCTCGTGGCGTGTCGCGATGATGATGAAGAGATTTGTAAGGTCAGTACCTACTATCAGAAATGATGTGTATTGCAAGTTTAGACGAAAAACTTACAACCTATAGGATTATTGAACGACAAACTCGGCGTAGAAAGCATGTTGGACTTCTGGCGAGCGTGTCTTGCCAAACGTATGGCGTTGGCCTGCTACGCTTACAAGGATGGTGCCAAAACCCTGGCAGCCCTCAATTCGGTTCGCCAGGTCAATTTTTTTATGCCTTATTTTGATATTATAGATCATTCTAAGAAACTATTTTCGATATTTTGAAAAGATATTATTTATTACTATTTTAAATATTTTTTTAAAGTTTTGAGGTTTTACTCAATCACTAGGCTGCATATTCACAATATCTTTGCCTACACCTGGCCTTTAAAAATAATAATAATGGCAATCTATGGATAATCAAAACGTCAAACAATTGTCAAGTGTACAGATAAGTAGAGATGTAACCTCACAACCCGTAACGGCTTATCGATATCGATATTTAGCGCTGGCGTGAGTAAATATTCAGTAAAATTTTATTAAACTTATTTTAGGAGCTTGTTATTACCTACGACTCGTTAACATTACCATATTTGCAAAATATTGGCATTAAGACTCTAAAAGCTACTAAGTGAGTAGGTTTGCCGACTGCCTGTGTCAGAGGCTTCTATTCTAATAGTAATCAAATTAAAATACACTACGTCTGACAAATTTTTGAGAGTCATTCAGAATACTAAGTATGGCCATAGTGACAGTTTGTCAATCTTCCACCAAAAAATTGCAATACACACCAACACTCAAAAGTAGCTGCTTACGATACCCACGGGAAAGATATGGGGTAAGCTGGCACCACACGACAGCATCGTTCCTTGTGAATAAACAACACTTTGCACTGCGCTCACCGATCCGCCTGCCAGACTAGGTGATTATGGGAAATAATACCCCCAATATGTAAAGGCCAATACTTGCTGTGAGCCCATGGCCAGCAGTGGACTTTTGTAGCTGTTATATGTTATGGTTCTATACATATTTATAAAAGTGATATGCCTTGAAAGGGAACGTTATCCAATATACAAAAAATATTTTTTGCGTTTATTCTTGATTAATCACATATGAAGTAAATTAAAGCAGACAAACGCAAACGCATACGCAGGAGACACGTCCTTAGCAAAAAAAGCAACTTTGCACTGTTCCATATGTTATTCACAGCAGTACTGCAAAAAATACTAGAAATACTCCGTGTTTATTTGTGCACACCATTTTTCCAACAAAAAATTTAATTTTAAATAAGGATTATAGTTTAAAAAAACATTTGATTTGCATTCAAAAAATATTGAAATTTCAATTTATCTTAAAATAAGAAGCAATTTTTGCATTTAATTTCAAAACAATAACAACCATTCCAAAATTGGTACCAATAATATGTACGGATAATCACTTGAATTATTCTCGCACAAAGGTATAGAACAGCGCTTACCTCCCATCTTAAACAAATAGAACACACATAGTTAGATTTTATTTTTAGTTTAAAATATTGATTACGTCACGAATCAAAGCAAAAAAAATGGTTTGATCTAAGCTACACATAGGATCTTAAACAAATATCGATAAGTAATGAGCAGCACTATTGTTTACTTCGGCACCACAATTTGGTACCGACTTTGTTTGAAATTATACTATTAATATAGCCGAATACTAATATTTTTCTATAAAATGCATTATTTAATAGCTGAACTGCGATAAAATACACTATTTTTTGTACTTACGAGGTTTGAAAAATAGCAAATTTTGCCTTAGAACTCATATTTGCGGCTGACCACGTAAATGCCAGTGTTTTCAATATTTAACACAGCTACAACGCCAAATCTATTATTTTTCGAGCGACAGGAGGTCGCACTAGACACTGTTCACAAATTTTTCCCGTAAAAGTCGTTGTAAAATGCGTATTTTCGTTAAAATATAAAATTTTATATAAACACAAAACAACAACATACGATTGACGGATAATGCAAGAAAGACAATGTCAAATTACCATAATGAATCACCATAATACAAACTCGTTGTTTTTTTTTCTAAACTAAGGCTAAAGGTTTGTTCAATATAAACCGTAAGGTTCTATTTCAGAAGGTCAAATAGAGGTCATCGAAGGCAAAATATTTTATGAACATTTCTTAATTTAACTTAAAATAATCACTAATCTAATACGTAGATATTGTAGATAAAGTGTAAATCTCGAAACGGTTTTGAGATTTTAGTTGAAAATGACCTTGTTATCATACCGAATTGCTGCCTCGTGGCGTGTCGCGATGATGATGAAGAGATTTGCAAGGTCAGTACTATCAGTACCTATTCGTAAGGTCAGTATGCCGTGAGAGATATGTAAGGTCAGTATTATCAGTATTTGTAAGGTCAGTATGCCGTGACTGCTTAGAATATCATCACCAAATATCTTTTCCGTGGTTGTGGTAAGAAGCGACTAAGGGATTTAAGAGTAAAAACAAGGTAAATGCCTACAAAAGCGGGTAAATTCACTAAAACTTTTTGAATTCATACATAGGTCTCCCAAAGTAAATAACCCTTGAAAAGAAATAGTAAAAATTAGTGTTTTGCGATGGTGCCAATCCGGTCCGATCCGACGTCAGTTCCGGCCGAATTCGTACCAATCCGGTAAAATTCAGCCGTATTGGGAATCTTTCCGGATTGCAATCCCTAACGTAACCCTTACAAAGTTGTCAGCTTTCCTATCTATGATGGTAATACTGGTTTAAAAAAAAAGTATCATATTAGTCAGTTTACGTGAACTACTAAATCAAATATTATTTATACCTAAGCTTTTAGAAATTCTTACCTAATAGTACGAGTTCTTAATTGGCAGCTTGTATGGAGGTATGGTCCCATCCGGCAGAAAGCATGAAACTTGGCATGTGTGTAGCTTATATATGTAAGCTTCAGGAAAAGAAGGGAAGCCAGTTGGACCCCCCCTGCTTCCCCCCTTTACCCCCCCTTTTATGTCCCGAATTTCAGTTATCTTAACTTTTCTCGGAAACTATTAGAGATATGAGAAATCTGTCAAGGTAAGAAATATTCCTTATAAAATTGTCTACAAAATTGTTTTTGGGTCGATGTTGATAGAACTTATACTTTTCGAGTTATGCTTCTGGGAAACCCATCATTTTTTTTAAGGTGACTTCCAGCTCTGAATTAGCCATAACTGCCATGTGATAGAATATTATTTCAAAATTGCTATTGGCGTTTGTTAGTTAGGTAGTCTTTAAATGAAATCCGCAGAGACAACACTTCAATCACGCCTGTGGGGGTGGGGGGAGGGGGGCAAAGTTTATTTTTTCCGAGCTGAACTTGAGGGCTTTTGACTCCTTAAGGTGGATCGTTTTCCATACAAAATTTAAATGGAGTTACGTCTTTAAATGAGACAAAATTATGATTAAAAAACTTGATGGGAAGTCCCGTGCTTTTATAACATTGTCGCAAAATAAAACAAATAATTTTTAAACCATCAGATTTACCTGTAAAAACCGTGTCGCCACTTAATGAACATAGATGGAGCTACTGCTGCAATAAACACGTTTAATTTTTTTGTGGAGAATATACTTGATATTTTTTTACGTTAAGCAGTTTTGCGACATATTTACGTGTGCCTTCCTCATCTCACATAAAGATTTTTTGATAAAATTGTTGTTTAGCTCATGTGTAACTCGGTTGAAGTTCAGATTTTAGTTTGTATGACGTAACGATCCCCCTTAAGTAAATGTGACAGGAGAAATTGAGTATCATTTTCAAATAAATCAAGAACGGAGTATTCATTTCTGGGACGCTTTTTGGTACATTCCATACAAAAATATAAATATATTAAGTGAAATAGGAAAAAAATATGTTTCCTTCTCATTCAAACGCTGTTTTCTTCATGACCTTGAGACATATTTATTAGATAATAACACATACTCGAAGTCATACTCACCCGGATTAAAAAACCATATTTTATTTTCGAAAATATTAGAAAATACCTAGCCTACACAAGCCTAAATATTTTTACAAAGTTATGTTTGTATCTGGAAATATTTCAAGTTCATAGATTTTGTATGCAAAAATAAGATTACCAACCGCAAACCGCAACTGCAACCCTCAAGTGCAAGAAAAAATTAATTATTCCCCCCTCCCCCCACCCCCACAGGCGTGATTGAAGTGTTGTCTCTGCGGATTTCATTTGAAGACTACCTAACTAACAAACGCCAATAGCAAGTTTGAAATAATACTCTATCACATGGCAGTTATGGCTAATTTAGAGCTGGAAGTCACCTTCAAAAAAATGATGGGTTTCCCAGAAGCATAACTCGATAAGTATAAGTCCTATCAACATTGACCCAAGAACAATTTTGTAGACAATATTATACTACACACATGCCAAGTTTCATGCTTTCTGCCAGATGGGACCACACTTCCAGCTAAGAACCCGTACTATAACTACATTTTCCCACATTTCAGATCGAAGGAGAGCTATGGCAAAACGTGTACAACGCCCTACACTACGTGGAGACCAAAGTGAACGTGTTTGATTTGCTGAATGTAGATAGGGTTCTAATCGCGATGGGACTGGTGGTCAAGAAGGAGTACAGGGGAGCCAGGCTTGGTTCGAGGTTACTGGCTGCCAGGTAAGCTGATTCCCCACAACGCGAAAATGGTAGGCATTGCTAGTAGGGATTGCAATCCAGTTTGACTCTCGATCCGGCCGGATTGACACGAATCCGGCCGGATCTGCCGGACTGGACCGAATTGACACTAATAGTAATTTAAGTTGCAGAAAACTCACAATAATGTACGTACCGTCTAAAGTTTTTCGTTTATTGGACCACATAAATTAATCATTGGCGCACGCGTTTGCGAAAAGGTGGAGTTGCTGTCTTCATTCGTAACACAATTAGATTTCGTAAGTTAGAGTGGATCGCTGAAAAGTCCATAGAAAAACACTTTGAGTGCTGTGGGATTGATGTAGATGGATTAAACCTTGTAGTCGTTTGTGTTTATAGAACACCTGACAGCGACCTTGAACTTTTTCTAAAAAAATTTGAAGTCCTGCTTTTTAAATTACGAGTAGGTAATCCATACAAAAACAAAAAAGTTATCATAGCCGGTGACTTCAACATTAATGTCTTAGAAAATTGCAACAAGGTTAATCGTTTTAAGGAACTTATTAAATCATACAAACTTAATATTACAATAAATGAACCCACACGTATTACCAGCCACTCTAAGAGGTGCATAGATAATATTATTACAAGTATCAAAAACTATACTTCTAAAGTGCATGACGTGGGTATCTCTGACCATACTGGTCAATCGATTAGTTTACCTACTAATATTAGCTTCCAGGAAAAGTATTGGTACATTTATAGACGTAATATAGATAAATATGTAAATATTTTTATAAAATACTTAGCACAGATAAATTTTAACGATATTTTTCTATGTTCTGACGTAAATGAAGCATATTCTCGATTCATTTCTGCATTCGTGTTGATATACGATTTGTGCATTCCAAAAGAAAAAATAAAAATAACATATGCATTGAAACAAAAGTGGAAGACTAAAGGTATTTTAATTTCAAGTAAAAAGAAAAGGGAAATGCATCTTGAAAATCAAAAACTAAAAAATAATCAATATAAAATAAAATATAAAAAATATTGTAAAATAATGAAGTCAACCATAAAACTTTCAAAAAAGATTTCGAATTTAAATTTCATAAATAAAAGTACCAACAAAACAAAGGCTTCATGGTCGATCATTAGCCAAAATACGAGGAAGAACAACTGTATAAGAACTACACTTAATTCTTTATCAGTCGATGGTAAAATTATTGATGACTCTAAGACTTTAGTTCATTATATAAATGAACATTTTATAAATAAGAACAAAGAAGATAATACGAGTCAAAATGCCTATATGAGCAATCCTCTAAGCAAAAACTGCGCTAGTATTTTTTTGGTTCCTGTAGATATGCAGGAAATAATCAAAGTCGTAAAAGGTCTCAAAAATAAAAAAAAGCGTTGGCATTGATGGGATACCCATACAACTTATTAAACAGAGTATGGATTATATAGCTGAACCATTGCTTTATATAATTAATTTATGTCTGGAACAAGGCTGTTTTCCGGACGAACTAAAATTAGCATTAGTTAAACCACTTTACAAAAAAGGGTCTCAATTAAATATAGAAAACTATAGACCGATTGCCCTTCTTCCAGCCTTTTCAAAGATCTTTGAGAAAATAATCCATGATCGACTAAACTGTTTTCTGCGGAAGCACAAAATACTTAGCACGCAACAATATGGATTCCAAAAGGGAAGTAGCACTACTTTAGCTATGTTTAATACTTTGAAGCAAATATATACAGCTGTTGATAACAAAGACGAGTGCATCGGTATATTTTTGGATATGTCAAAAGCTTTTGACTGCGTCGTCCATGATATACTTTTGAAGCAACTTGAAAATATCGGTATACGTGGTAACGCGCTCAGACTATTTGAGACATATCTAAAAAATCGTCAACAGGCTGTTGTTATTGATGTTTATGACAAAAGTACAAAAACTTTAGATAAAGTTTACTCTGAATTTAAAACAGTTTCAATGGGAGTACCACAAGGCAGTATTCTTGGCCCCCTTTTGTTCTTAGTTTATATAAATGAACTACCTTCAATTGTTAACCATTTGTGTATATTGTATGCGGACGATTCAACTATATTCATAAGGAAAGGTCTTATGAGTGATTCCCAATTCGAAAATGAAGTAAATCAAACGTTATCGAAGGTGGTGCTATGGCTAGATTCATTAAATTTAAAGCTCAATAGTAATAAAACTAATTATGTTTCATTTAAAAACTACAACAAAATTACAAAAGATCATAATATAACGATTTCTGGAAATAAAATCGCTGAAGTGAAGGATATTAATTTCTTGGGTTTGAACGTAGATGAGCACATGAACTGGAAGGCACATATTAATAAAGTAAACAAAAAACTTGCAAGTCAATGCTATGCATTGGGCATACTTTCGAATGTTGCATCTAAAGAAACTGCCAAAAGTGCTTACTACGGTAATGTGTACCCCATATTATCCTATGGTGTAATATTTTGGGGAAATTCGGTAAATATTGAGTCCACTTTTATACTGCAGAAAAGATGTGTACGAGCACTATGTGGTATTTATAGCATCGAGTCATTAAGGGGCACTTTTAGGAAGGAAGGACTATTAACAATGACCGGAATTTACATATTTGAAACATGCTTGTTTATTAGAAACAACATGACCTATTTTGTAAACTGTCAGCGGTGAAGCATAATGTCAGATCTAGGTATCTACATAACCTTTTTGTCCCTCGGGCTCAGGGGGCTATTATGTATAAAAGTATATTGGTTACTGGATTGAAGATATACAATCATTTGCCAGCTTCTTTAAAATCGTTGGAGGGTAATTTGTTTAAAACAAGATTGAAAGCATTTTTAATTAATGAAGAATATTATGGATTGAGTGATTTTCTTAATAAATCGTTCTAACACTTAAATAATGTTATTATACTATGATAGTGAGTGATTTTACTTTAAATGAAGTTATTCATTTAATTATTATTGTACACCTAAATAGGTAAACTGTTGAAACTATTTGTTAATGTAAGATCTTTGTACCAACACAGTTAACAATAAATATTTTCTGATTTCTGATTTCTGATTTCTGATTTCACATATTAATTTCTTTTTCGGGGTGTAGAAGATGGCAATGACCTATTGAGCTCTAAGATTGAAATTAGAACGATGAAATTAGGATGGCGTAAAAGTGAGATCGTATAACAAAATTCCAGTTACACAGGCGAGTTTGTTGCTCGACTCACGGATCTCTCCTTATTTTCCACGAGTGTAAAAGGCTTCCGAAGTGTTGCCGACAAGTCGCCTCAGTGCGCGCCCTGTGGTCATATCCTTGGGAGACCGATGCCTTGCAGTGGACAGCTATAGATGATGTAATATGACGAACCTATCAGTGTCTATAGTACCGTCATTGGAATAGGCCATATTTGACAGCTGTCAAACCCATACTAGGAACATGTCAACAAAGAAAAATAAACCTTATGTCATAGCATTAACGTGATTTTGACAGCTGTCAAATATGGCCTATTCGAATGACGATACTGTAAGATGGGTTCCCTTAAATCCTTTTCTTTCTCCAGAAAACCACTAGCCCTGTCCCACGGCATCACCGCTACGTCGACGGTCTTCTCTGGTATAGCTTCACAGAAGTCAGCCGAGCGCGCCGGGTTCCGTACGGTAGCGGAAGTCAGCTTCAAAGAACTGGCGGAATCTGGCTTGCGGTACCCTAGCGATAAGAACCGGATTGTCAAACTCATGGTGAAGACGTTTGACGACTAGTGTACATCAGGTATAGGTAGTGTATTGTGTGTGTGTGTGTAACACTGGTTTATCTTATTAAAGCCAACTCACGAATCAGAAATGACATTTCCATCATGCACCTTTGAAAACCGCCACTTTTATGAGTATTGCAAATATTACCTCTGTTTATTCCGAAACTTGAAGTATTTTCCTTCTGGAAAAACGAATCAGCCAGAGGCCAGATGAAAATTCCCAAAACGAGAATGGTGCAAGATGCGCTGTAGTGCTATGTTCAGACAATGGCAAAGGGTCAGGAATTATGAGATGTTTTTTTTTCTGTTACTCAAGGTGCTGCGGCTGTTACGAAGATCAGGGTCAGATTGTGTTTTTGCTACTTTGAAACGTAAACTGATGCGATACGTTAAAGTAGTAGTAATGTTATGTAAGTGCTATGTATGCGTTAAATAAGCTTTTGATGAAACTAGCATAAGATTGTAACAAATTAATCATGACAATATCCCGAAAATGTTACGTAAAATGTTTAACAGATAAATAAAATAACTTTGTATCATAGAACTTAGTTTTATTATTTTAATCATTTATTTACAATAATAATAAAAACAGTCAATGCTAAGTGCACTTAAAGTCCAATATATGCATTTGAAGTCAACAAGTCCAGCTCTCAACATAGTACACAAAAAGTCCGTTACGTAATACCCAGTGCATTTCAAATTCGTTGCGTAGTATTACGCAACGAAATGCAAGAGCACTTAGTATAACTAGCGCAGATAAAGAAGATAATCTCGAATTGGCAACATTATTGTTGACTCGTCTTCCTGCCCTTATATATACCAAAAAATCAATTGGGGTCGGCGCAAGATGATTTGTTAGAACACTTTGTTAGATTAGAATACAAAATTATGGAGCAATACGATTTGGAAATGTTTTATGACCGGCCGCCTGCCTGACGTCAACCCTCTTTGGGAATGCTATTGTAGGTGGTATCATTGCCACCATGCGGTTGACCATGGTCGACAGATATTCAGCCGAGGTCTAAACTCTATCTACGTCGCATTATACGAAACACCCTGAGTGGACTAGGGGTGGCAGTAGCGTCAACCGCAACCAAACGGCAAACAATAATATTTCAGAGAGGCAAACAATAATGTTGCCAATTCGGGAGAATTCTATATCTGCGCCATTTATAACAAGTCCGTTACTAATACTCAATACTCTTGAAGTCCAGTACTTGTGGCTAGGTGCACTTAAAGTCCGGTAGACAATGTTCAATCGGGTTCGGCGGTACATCGTCAGTAAGATAGTTGCTCAAAAGAACGGGCGCGCACACTGGAACCCTGACACTATGATTTACAATGGACTCTATTAAGTGCACTTGCAAATCGTTACGTAATACTTAATACACTTGACAGTACTTTTGGCTAAATGCACTTAAAGTCCGGTAGACAATGTTCAATCGGGTTCGGCGGTACATCATCAGTAAGATAGTTGCTCAGAAGAACGGGCGCGCACTAATAAGTAATACTTAATGCACTTAAAGTCCAGTACTTTTGGCTACGTGCACTTAAAGTCCGGTAGACAATGTTCAATCGGGTTCGGCGGTACATCATCAGTAAGATAATTGCTCAGAAGCACGGGCGCGCACACTGGAACCCTGACACTATGATTCACAATGGACTCTATTACGTGCATTTGCAATTCGTTACGTAATACTTAATACACTTGAAGTCCAGTACTTTTGTCTAAGTACACTTAAAGTCCGGTAGACAATGTTCAATCGGGTTCGGCGGTACATCATCAGTAAGGTAATTGCTCAAAAGTACGGGCGCGCACACTGGAACCCTGACACTATGATTTACAATGGACTCGTATTAAGTACACTTGCAAATCGTTATGTAATACTTAATACACTTGAAGTCCAGTACTTTTGGCGAAGTACACTTGAAGTCCGGTAGACAATGTTCAAGCGGGTTCGGCGGTACATCATCAGTAAGATAGTTGCTCAAAAGAACGGGCGCGCACACTGGAACCCTGACACTATGATTTACAATGGACTCTATTAAGTGCACTTGCAAATCGTTACGTAATACTTAATACACTTAATAGTACTTTTGTTAAGTGCACTTAAAGTCCGGTAGACAATGTTCAAGCGGGTTCGGCGGTACATCATCAGTAAGATAGTTGCTCAGAAGTACGGGCGCGCACACTGGAACCCTTCTTGATAGCAGCCAAGCGGCGTCGCGATCTGAGAGCGGGTAGCGCTTCATGTCCGCGAAACATACCGTGATGTCCTCGTTCGAGTATGGTGGCCTGGAATGAAAGTTTTTCGTTTGAGTGTCAGGCGGTTTTTTTGCCACTTTTTGTTAATGTTACGTAAGTTAAATGCAAGTTTCACATAAGCGCTACTTATGTAAGTGTAAGTTATGTTCGTTTTATGTAAGGGTTATAATTTTACGTGTGATGTATGCAAGTCTAAAATTAACTAACAATAAAATATTTATAGTATTTGACCAAATTCTTGTTATTTACTCAGAAAATTAGTACCGTGGGATTAGTTAGTTATAAAAGAGGTTCGCAATTTTTCCATATTTTCGATCTTATTGTTCAGTTCTATCTCTCTCTTTGTGTAGAGTATCGAGTCAGTCAGTTCTATCATGAGTTTCTTTATTAAATCTTGTAATTGTTTAATTAAATACTGACTATCTGAAATACTCACTCATCATCTGGCGCCAACCCGTCTCCCGCGGTGACAAGCCTCGCCAGCAGTCTCTTCCTAGCGGCGGGCACGTGTAGAAGTGCTACTACGCCAGTAAAAGGCCCCGGCTGCCCGTTCTGCCTGGCTGACCTCCACCTAAAAAGAAAATATAAATTCAATACAGAATAAAAAATAAATCTAAACATAAAGCACATTAAACTATAGATATGAATACGGGATGTTGGGACGATGTAACGAAAACTTTGCAGGCGTGCTCAGACCATGAAAAAATTTTTGCGACCTCCCATACAAAGTCAGTAAGCTGATCGTGAATTTTGTATTAGTGGCCAAAAAAATTTTTTCGTTTTCCACCATTGGCTCCATAGTAAAAGTTATTCAGTTTGATGGTCTGATCATGCCTGCAAAGCTTTCGGTACACCGTCCCTAACACCTTGTATATTTGCCGATATCGATATTTGCCGTATGATGACGGCTTAGAATAGCATCACCCGATATCTTCCCGTGGGTGTCGTAAGAAGCGACTAGGGGAGTTGAGAGTTTATGGGTAGGTATTGAAATTTTAGGCGACGAAAAGGCGACAACTTATCACTATTGGTAATACACAATTTTCTGAATGACTCAATCTTTTGGCAGATCTGGTGTAAATGGCCGTTTTTTACAACCGTTTACATTCTGCCTACCCCGTAAGGGATATAGGCGCGATATACGTATGTATGTTGAAATTTAAAATTGTCTGACACATTCTCAAACAGAAAAGTGACACAGTTGCGAATGGCGCCAATTAATTCCCTTATATTCTCTGCTATAAACTATATACGGTTACATTTAATTAAGTACAAATCTCTTGAGGGTGTGATCTACTCACAAAACTGAAATTCTTTTTTTCATATTCAAAGTTTCAAACACAAGTTGTTCAGTTTTGTGATTAGATCACACCCTCAAGAGATTTGTACTTAATTAAATGTAACCCTATATATTACTTATTCAAAATAAACAATAGGTACTTACCTATATGCCGCCCGCGCGAGAGTTCGTTCAGCGCCTGAGAGCGGAGGCAGGCAAGTCGCTTTTGGGTTGCCCCACTCGTATTCTTCTTCCTGAAGAAAAATAAAATAAAATTGAAATCTGGCAGCGGCAACATGCGATACATTCCTTCAAACTTAGAGTGTTAAATTGTTACTAAGGAATTTCAAACATTCTGTGTTAAGTTGTTGGTGTAGAAATTTCATTTCTGTGTTGAGTAAGTATTATAGAACAGGGTACTTGTTCAAAATGGTATTTAGTACGAAAATACTGGAAGTTAATTGTCAGCAAGTTTCATGGGATCAAAACACTTACTTTTACACATTTTTCCTATTTCTAACCGAGTGTTTTGAAAAATGTTGAATGAGGATGATAGTATTATGAGCTATATTGCGCTTTACGAGTACAATTTTTGTATTTTTGTAGTTACCCAGTCAAACATCCTATTACAGTATTCAGTGGGTACTGAAAAGTGTAAAATTCACAACATTCTTGTTACTGTAGAAATACTTCCTCTATGAACGCTCAATGAACGATCTAGCTCAGGGTTAATGATTGCCGGCTATATCAAATATTTGTACAGTTACTTACCCGATTCCCCGACTACTGGGTGTCAGGTAACTCAGCTGTTGAATGTACGTGCTTAATGGGCTTCAACACTAAGAGGGGGGCTATCGAATATGACTTACATCTAAAAACACTCCCTTGGCGCGGCTCCTGGCTATATAAGCGGGGTGCAGCACCCAGCGCCCCGCGGCGATGCACCCCAGCATCTTCTCACTGCGCCCCGGGGCACAGCACAGTAGGTGCGTCGCTTCTAAGTCCAGTTCGGTGCCCTCGCACACTTCGCCGCCGAGGTAGGTGATCATTTCGATAATTTCTTCGCGGTTCTGTAAAAAAAGATGTTGGCATATACAGTTTATTATAAAACTAATTTGGTTGTTTTTAGGTCTTGTTTTAAATGTATGCGGGAGCTTTCATTAATGTAACTCAGCATGTGATTAACGCCTATGTGAAGAATGATAAATAAAAGTTAGCAAATGAGAAAAGTCAAAGATAGTAAATACGACAGGATAAAATACCAAGGGCCTTACAATAAAACATCTTCATACAAAAAATGCTAGATTCAACGCTCGTCTAACTATTTTGTGGTAAGGCCCCAACAATTTAGAAGTCAGAAGCAATATGTTAGACGTGGCAAAAAGCCAGCCTTTTGATTGAGACTAGTAATAGATAAAATTCGAGACGCAACTTATTGGAACGACAAAGATGATTTGGGAACATTCCACAAAAATGTCCCCTAAATGACTCTCCGGTTTTTAATATTTCTGTGTAAGAAACAAGTTTATCGCAAATGCGGTATTGGAAGTAACTAGAAACATTAGTACAAGTCCTGTAGCATTGTATCTTAAGCACAAGTATGTGCTTTCTTCAACGTTTCGTACGGCACAAAGTTGCAGTCTACCTGGAATACTTCTTTGCTGCAAGAAAAGAATTGATAAATTGGATAACTCAATTTATACTCACATCGACATTAGAGGACAACATGAATCGTTTGATGTGCAAGCTGGGTGGCGGGTCGGAAGGCGCCTGGTGTGGAGTGGTGTCGTCCCACCCTACTGTGTTAGGTTGAGACTCTGGGCCGGGTTCAGTTTCCGTACCTATAAACGGAACACATATTTATTTTGAAGTTGGTTGACTCTATATCATCATCACCTTCCTGCCCTTATCCCAAATCAAATGTGATCGGCGCAACATGTTTTCTTAGAACACAAAATCGTAGCAAATTAATTTGGCAATACTTTATGACTGGCCTCCTGCCTGACATCAACTCTCTTTGGGAATGCTATTGTATGTGATATTACCGCCACTATGCCAATAACCATAGTCGACAGATATTTAGCCGACGTAAAAGATTCTACGTCGTCTTTTACGAAACACACTGAGTGGATTAGGGTTGGTAGTATTCTTAGCCGCTATATTTAATTGACTATACCGAGTTTTCACTCCAACTATAGGAGCATATTAGCTCGCGCTTTCAAGAATTTATTGCATAGACAAAGTCAAGTTCACACTTCCGCATGCAAAGTTGTTGTAAAAATTGGATTCGACTTATTACATAGTATTAATGACATGACCTACCGACTGGTCGTTGTACTGTGAGCGAATCCCTCGTGTTTCTCCGCTGCCGCTGCCCACTCAGCCCACTTAGCGCTGCATTCAGCCGCTGCAGCTGCGCGTCCACTACTGGGTGCAGGCTGGAGCCGCTTGAAGCGCTTTTCGTGCTGTCGTCGGCCTTGGAATCACTTGGAGGGTTGGGTTTAGGGGATGACGAGCCGGCGCTCTGGAAATTACACACAAAATTCGCCGTTCGCAAAGCCGTTCAAACACGCCATATTTGACAACTGTCAAAATCATGTCAACGAAGGTCTGTTTTTTTTTTAGTTCACATACATACTATAGTCCGGCTACTTCGTGCGCGACCTTCCCTAGGGGTGACAGACGTTGGGAGGGGAGATGTCAGCGGGTAGCGGGAGGTGCAGCGGGGAAGGGTGACGCGCGCATCCGCGCCGCACGTCATATTAAAATGACGTGCTTTCTCGCCCCCCGACCGTCTGTACCCCGCAGGAAGGTCGTGCACGAAGTTGTCAAACTATAGTATACCATAATCTTAGTAAATAAAACACTTTTTACACTAGTTCCACTATTTATAATTAAAATGCTATTAAAGCGCGACCGGTTTCGTTACTTCATCTTCAGGCAACAAATTGTACAACACATTGTCAAAATTTAAGCTTAATCTAAAACTTCGATCACCTTTAAACGCAAATATTATATTATTATGATTGTTCAATACTTATTATTATTACCTGGTTGGCCGTGAATTTCGGCATTTTCGCCGGCGGTGTGTCTGATTGCTCCTGTAAAAGAAACAAAAAAAATATAAATTATCGGTTCCTATAGTATGGAGATAAAACACGATCAACTTGCAATTATACGTACTTGCAGGTGTAACTTCCTAGGCACGGCGTGATGTTCGGAGGGCGGTGTGGGCGCGTCGCCGTTGAATTGAGCCAGGAACCTGTTGCGGATCTCCGATAGAGGCTGGAAACAAGATATTTATTTGAATTATTTTAGTTTTGAGCTGTAACATAGATTTGAGCTGATTTTGTTTATATTCGTTTCTTTGATCAATTACGAAAGTATTTAAAATATTATAACAAATAACGCGTACTTATGTACAATAAAAAACGGCCAAGTGCGAGTTGGACTCGCCCATCGATGGTTCCGTACTAAGGTTTGTAGGTTGGTAAACCTATATTTCATGATACTCCACTTAGACAACTAAACAAATTACTTAATTTTTTTTTTCGTTCCCCATGAAAACCATAAATTTATGAAAATGAAAACTTTGTTTTTCCTTAATTCGTACTTCAAAACGAAGCTACTTGCCAAATTCCCGTACTTCAAGCTACTTGCCAAATTCCATTGTTCTAGGTCTACGGGAAGTACCCTCTGAATTTTGATTCCCTTGAGAGGGTAAAAAACACGCGTTTTTAAACGGCTATATCTTTTTTAATTTGAAATTAGGTGCTTGATTTTTTCACAACTACTAGCGACCATAGATTTGAGTATACACGGTTTCAAAATCAACTCGATATCTTTACGTGTTCCTGGGATAAAGGGTCTTGACAGAATGACATACAGATAGACGGACCAACAAAGTGATCCTATAAATAAGGGTCCCGTTTTTTACCTTTTGAGGTACGGAAACCTAAAAAGAACTATTTAATGTAGGCTCACTATACCTAAGACCGTCAAGCAGTTTGAATATCACGCTTGAATATCACGTAGTCTAATAGTCACTTTAAGTAAATTGAACTTCGTGTGCGGATGCATAGCATATTCTAATGTTCTAGGTATCAACGTATGAAGTAAATAAACTGCACTCACCGTATGTTTCTCCTTTTCGGTATCGGGCGGTTTCCCAGGCAGATTGTTCACGACCTTCCACAGTCGTTTCCTTGCCTCGGGCGACATGCGCCCCGACCCGGGCCGCAGCGAAGCGCCGAATGCAGAATCTGAATAATGTCCTCTTCTTCTATGAATCAGTTAGAACTAAACCCTGCACTTACTGTATGTTTCTCTTTGATAGTGTCGGCCGGTTTGCTGGGCAGGTCGTTGACCATCTTCCACGGTCCCAACCCGGGCCGCAGCGTTGCACCAAATGCAGAATCACTTTGAGTTTTCCTCTCTATTGTTTACTTTATAACCTAATTCATAGAAGAAAGGGACCCTAAATGGCAACATTATTGTTTGCGTCTTTTTCATATTACATGACATTTGAGCAAGATGTCAACAATAATGTTGCCATTTCGGGTCCCCTTTCTATGAATCAGGTGGTACTAAACACTGCACTTACGGTATGTTTCTCTTTGATAGTGTCGGCCGGTTTGCTGGGCAGGTCGTTGACCACCTTCCACAGTCGTTTCCTTGCCTCGGGCGACATGCGCCCCGACCCGGGCCGCAGCGAAGCGCCAAACGCAGAATCTGGTGTTTCTATCTTCTCGACTGGAAGAAGCATTGCCTAACATAGCTATCACTTACTGTATGTTTCTCTTTGATAGTGTCGGCCGGTTTGCTGGGCAGGTCGTTGACCACCTTCCACAGTCGTTTCCTCGCCTCGGGCGACATGCGCCCCGACCCGGGCCGCAGCGTAGCGCCGAACGCAGAATCTGAATAATGTTGTCATTTCGGGTCCCCTTCTTCTATGAATCAGGTAGAATCTTAGAGTAGATATAAGCAAGCTATAGAGTGCGCCTAAAAAGTTAGAACTGATGGTAGAATTCAGAACACAACCCCTCTGTCTGTCCCTGCAGGACCAGTTGTACCATTGGATAGTACCATTGATGGTACAACTGGGACTAAATTTTCCCACCTGTACCATGAAAAATTGTAGACAACAAATTACACCCGTCTTTACTCGCATTTCGGACCTATCAGTACCAGAACGCCAGTGACAGCACTATTGAACCTCTATGACTTCTCATACATTTGACGTCTGTATCTAGGGAGCAACTGCTTACGCTTTGACAGTACGGCGCAGGGTGATATACGCACTCTATAGCTTGCTTATATATACTCTAAGGGTGAAACTAAACACTGCACTTACTGTATGCTTCTCTTTGATAGTGTCGGCCGGTTTGCTGGGCAGGTCGTTGACTACCTTCCACAGTCGTTTCCTTGCCTCGGGCGACATGCGTCCCGACCCCGGCCGTAGGGAGGCGCCGAACGCAGAGTCTGGTGTTTCTATCTTCTCGACTGGAAGAAAGATTTTCAAACGTTATTAGTAGAGATGGGCTGAATATTAGGTTTACGTTCGGTATTTAGTATGTTCGGCAGATTTACCGAATACCCGGTTCCGGACAAATTGTCGGTGTATTTCCGAATATTTTATTTTTATTTTTACTTATTTATTTATTTATTTTTTCATTTGTTTATTTATATTTTTTATTTGGCCGTAATTACGTTGTAAATTGTTATGTAAAACAAGGAATGAAGCAGTTAATGTGAAAAGTTATAGGTGTAGCCAGCGCAGTGGTCCGGTGCGAATCAGCGAGTAGGTATATTACATTAATAAGCATGGCTCCCCATTATCCGGCCGAATATTCGGTTCCGCAAATTTTTCAGGTTAAGAGTAGGTAGGGCATCAATGGTACAACACTCACATGGGTCATTAGGGGTCCGTATAGGGTCAAAAGGCATCTCCCCGCGTCGTACCGCTTGGATCCTTCTCCTAGTCGTTAGACTCAAGCCTCTTAGATAGGGGGTAGGCAGGGCTTCAATTGTTACAGTATTGCTACAACACTCACATGGGTCATTAGGGGTCCGTATGGGGTCAGAAGGCATTTCCCCGCGACGTACCGCTTGGATCCTTCTTCTAGTTGTCGGACTCAAGCACTTCAGGTTGGGGGTAGATAGGGCATCTTCTAATGGAGGCGTCTTCATGTTACATTCTCCGTCTGAAACATAAAGAAGGCCTCAGTTTTCCTTCTTCTTTTCGAGTGGGACACAGAGTCGTTCAACGACTCGATCAACCCTTTTTCAACCGCCTACTACAAGTAGCATAGGCTTTTGACATGGTTGTGCAACGACTGCCGTCAAGTAATCAATGACAGCAACCGGCACCGACGGCTTAATGTGCCCTCTGAAGCATGAAACCATCTTGCTTGCGGACAGATATATTGTCAAACATGATAAGATAAAAGACCAGAGATTCACAGTTGCTTTTATGAAATTTCATAAGTAGAATTTACTTACTCTGAAGAAAAACCTGTCATATCGTCAGGAATACTTATACTGAAAACCAATAAAAAAAAATGCAGATTTTCTATACTGCTATAAATCATACAAAGAAGTGAGATCATTTTAAAATGATTTTAAAATGATTTGATTAATCAAGGAAACTCAACAAAAAACGTATCGTGAATGCATACATGACATAACGGATGCCTGCAGTAAGTGTCTAGTTAGAAATAAGTAGTGCCTGTACTTGTCCTGTACTTTTTGTTTACAATAAACCGTTAAATAAAGACCAAATTACCTTGTTTAGCGTCTTCAATGAGGTCGTGTACCCTTTTAGGCGTGTCCTGCGTGTCCCCGCCCAACAAGCCTTGACGCGCCATCGCAATGTAGCGCGACGCGGGCGACATCTCGTTTTTATTATCATCATCATCTTCCTGCCCTTATCCCAATTACTTGGGGTCGGCGCAACACGTTTTGTTGAACACAAAATCGTGTTGCAAAGGATTTGGCTTAGTTTTACGACCGGCCACCTACCAGACGTCAACCCTCCTTGGGAATGCTTTTGTGGTGGATTAACCGCCACCATACGGTTGGCCCTGGCTGTTTGGGTCGGGTTTATCCCTCGGTCGCCTGTTACGACCCCCATGGGAAGAGAGGGGATGGTGCTATTCTACTCTGCCGGCACCACACGGCAGAGAAATCATTAACACCCAATAAAGTACCTACCTTGTTTAGCGTCTTCAATGAGGTCGTGTACTCTTTTAGGCGTGTCCTGCGTGTCCCCGCCCAACAAGCCTTGACGCGCCATCGCGATGTAGCGCGACGCGGGCGACATCTCGTTTTCATTGTCAGAGATATCAACAACACCCAAAAACTTATAAAATAGTTATGAGGGTTGCCCATTTCCTAAACTAAGAAACCAATGAAAATGAAAGATCTTTATTCAAAATAGGACGTTAAAATATCACTAATTGATAGTCATTACATTACGCAGAAATGGATTAGACATTGTAAAAAAGAGAAATTTGTAAAGCACAATTTTCTCTTTTTTATAACAATTTTTTATTCCTACTATAAACGCGGCTCGGGCGGGATAAAAAAATAAAAATAAAGGCACTGCCTCAGGGCTGGCCAGGCTAGCTAATAAAAATTACCTTGTTTAGCGTCTTCAATGAGGTCGTGTACTCTTTTAGGCGTGTCCTGCGTGTCCCCGCCCAACAAGCCTTGACGCGACATCGCGATGTAGCGTGACGCGGGCGACATCTCGTTTTCATTATCAGTATAATCAATAACACCCAATATAATATATGACTGTCCCGATGGCGTAGTGGATAGTACCCCTGCCTTCTACGCTAAGGGTCGTGGGTTCGATTCCCACCAGACACAAATATTTGAAAACTAAATTTTCAAATATTTGTGTTTAGTCTGGGTGTTTTCTATGTATGCTATGTATTTATTTACAAAAAAAAGTATATAAGTATTATATCAGTTGTCTAGTTCCCATAGTACAAGCTTTGCTTAGTTTGGGGCTAGATGGCGCAATGTGTCTCGTCCAGGGATATTTATATTTATTTAATAATTACCTACCTTGTTTAGCGTCTTCAATAAGGTCGTGTACTCTTTTAGGCGTGTCCTGCGTGTCCCCGCCCAACAAGCCTTGACGCGACATCGCGATGTAGCGCGACGCGGGCGACATCTCGTTTTCATTGTCAGAGAAATCATTCATCATCATCATTGGCCTCATACGTCTGTGACAGACGATTTATTCAGTGTCTGAGGCAAGATTTTTCATGGCTGTATAAGCCGATACGGGAGCGGCATGACTTTTCGCACGCTCTACAAATGAAGGTGGCACATGCATGTTTAGATGTCGTTTTTGCCTTTTGTTTGCGAGACCATTAACACCCACGAGACCATTAACTCGTTTTCATTGTCAGAGAAATCATTAACACCCAATAAAGTACCTACCTTCTTTTGGAAAACTTCCAAAATTTTCACCGCAGACAGGATTTGAACCTGCGACCTTCGGCATCAGTACTGCCGACGCCCTAACCAACTGGGCTACCGCGGTTCTAATCGAGCCCGCAAAATTAAGGAAGTATATCTTGTCCACTATCACGTGGATGGGCTCCATCTACCGGGATAGTTTTGCAACTAATTCATAATTGCAGTACCTACCTTGTTTAGCGTCTTCAATGAGGTCATGTACCCTTTTAGGCGTGTCCTGCGTGTCCCCGCCCAACAAGCCTTGACGCGACATCGCGATGTAGCGCGACGCGGGCGACATCTCGTTTTCATTGTCAGAGAAATCATTAACATCATCATCTTCCTGTCCTTATCCCAATTACTTGGGGTCGGCGCAACACGTTTTGTTGAACACAAAATCGTGTTGCAAAGGATTTGGCTTAATTTTACGACCGGCCGCCTACCAGACGTCAACCCTCCTTGTAAATGCTTTTATGGTGGATTAAACTGGTGGCTGTTTGGTTCGGGTTTATCCCTCGGTCGCCTCTTACGACCCCCACGGGAAGAGATTGGGTGGTGCTATTCTACTCTGCCGGCACCACACGGCAGAGAAATCATTAACACCCAATATAATTACCTACCTTGTTTAGCATCTCCAATGAGGTCGTGTACCCTTTTAGGCGTGTCCTGCGTGTCCCCGCCCAACAAGCCTTGACGCGACATCTCGTTTTCATTATCAGTGAAATCAATAACACCCAATGATAAATACCTACCTTGTTTAGCATCCTCAATGAGGTCATGTACCCTTTTAGGCGTGTCCTGCGTGTCCCCGCCCAACAAGCCTTGACGCGCCATCGCGATGTAGCGCGACGCGGGCGACATCTCGTTTTCATTGTCAGAGGAATCATTAACACTCAATAAAAATTACCCATAGTCTAATAAAACATGGTCTTACATTCCCAGAGAAACACAAGCCTACGTCACTAATATTGCCACTTTATTTCAATAAAATACGTTATGGGGTAAATTCAATCTCAGAAAAATAAGTAAAAATATTTCTTTATAATTTTATAATTTAGATTTACGTGTGTATTAACTTGAATTTTACAACAAATTAACAGTATCATAAATGATTTACAAAAAACATCATAAGAGTGGGTAATTTTGGTAACCCACAAGCATGATGACGTAGGCTTGTGTTACTCACGTGGTTCACGAGTCTCGGAATGGAATACCAAGCGGAATATCTATCTTAATATACCATGAAATTACCTACCTTGTTTAGCGTCTTCAATGAGGTCATGTACCCTTTTAGGAGTGTCCTGCGTGTCACCACCTAACAAGCCTTGCCGCCTTGTAGCGCGACGCGGGCGACATCTCGTTTTCATTGTCAGAGAAATCATTCATCATAATCATTGGCCTCATACGTCTGTGACAGACGATTTATTCAGTGTCTGAGGCAAGATTTTTCATGGCTGTATAAGCCGATACGGGAGCGGAATGACTTTTCGCACGCTCTACAAATGAAAATGGAATTGGAGACTGGCACATGCATGTTTAGATGTCGTTTTTGCCTTTTGTTTGCGAGACCATTAACACCCAATAACAAATACCTACCTTGTTTAGCGTCTTCAATGAGGTCATGTACCCTTTTAGGCGTGTCCTGCGTGTCCCCGCCCAACAAGCCTTGACGCGCCATCGCGATGTAGCGCGACGCGGGCGACATCTCGTTTTCATTGTCAGAGAAATCATTAACACCCAATAAAAGGACTGTCCCGATGGCGTAGTGGATAGTACCCCTGCCTTCTACGCCGAGGGTCGTGGGTTCGATTCCCACCGACACAATTAATATTTGTAAAGTCAATTTTCAAATATTTGTGTTTACTCTGGGTGTTTTCTATGTATAATATGTATTTATTGACAAAAAAAAAGTATATAAGTATTATATCAGTTGTCTAGTTCCCATAGTACAAGCTTTGCTTAGTTTGGGGCTAGATGGCGCTGTGTCTCTCGTCCAGGGATATTATTATATTATTATAAGGTACCTACCTTGTTTAGCGTCTTCAATGAGGTCGTGTACCCTTTTAGGCGTGTCCTGCGTGTCCCCGCCCAACAAGCCTTGACGCGACATCTCGTTTTCATTATCAGTGAAATCAATAACACCCAATGATAAATACCTACCTTGTTTAGCATCTTCAATGAGGTCGTGTACTCTTTTAGGCGTGTCCTGCGTGTCCCCGCCCAACAAGCCTTGACGCGACATCTCGTTTTCATTATCAGTGAAATCAATAACACCCAATGATAAATACCTACCTTGTTTAGCATCTTCAATGAGGTCGTGTACTCTTTTAGGCGTGTCCTGCGTGTCCCCGCCCAACAAGCCTTGCCGCGCCATCGCGATGTAGCGCGACGCGGGCGACATCTCGTTTTCATTATCTGCAAGTAAAAAAAATGGCAATGCCTGTGAATTGGTGTGATTTCAATCTCTGGGTAAAAAGCAGAACACACCGCCTCCGTATGCATGACGTGCACGTCATCTCACACGCACTATAACGTTGTATTGCATGGGACCCACACCGCAATACGCGAGTGATTACGCGCACGCATACGTCCTGCATAAAGAGGTTGTGTGTGGCCCCTTAAAATAAAATAATAGCATAGAAATTCCTGATATTCTTAAGTGATTAAACTATACGACAATAAATGTTTCTTCTACCAAGAGATGACCTAACTGAAAGTGACATTCGGTTTTTTTATGAATGGCCAAATTAAATAGCATGGCTATTACCTAAAAATCAAATGTCACTTAGATTTCATGTCTAGCTGAGAAAGGAAAGGCGTATGTAAATCGAAATTATTACATCGTGCTTTTTAAAATTCTTGGCTAAAATCAAATGTATTCTTACCACTAGACCCTTTAGAAGTCTTAGGAGTCTGTTCCTTGTTAGTCACTGAGCATCGTTTAGGTGGTGGGGGGAGGTAACATGGCGTTTTCTTTGTCACTCTTAGAGGGTTGTTGTTCTAGTGCATCTATATCTACTTGTATTTGTTAAAGTTCTCGACTAAAAGTGAGTGTATTCTTACCACTAGACCCTTTAGAAGTCTTCGGCGTCTGTTCCTTGTTAGTCACTGAGCATGTTTAGGCGCTATGGCAGGAGGAGGTAACATAGCGTTTTCTTTGTCACTTAGAGGGCGGTACTTCTATACATTGATATCTGCTTGTATTTGTTAAACTTCTCGACTAAAAGTGAGTGTATTCTTACCACTAGACCCTTTAGAAGTCTTCGGCGTCTGCTCTTTGCTAGGTACTGAGCAGCGTTTAGGCACTATGGCAGGAGGAGGTAACATAGCGTTCTCTTTGTCACTCTTAGAGGGCGGTTGTTCTGTTATTTCTGCTTGTATTTGTTAAATTCTTGACTAAAAGTGAGTGTATTCTTACCACTAGACCCTTTAGAAGTCTTGGGCGTCTGTTCCTTGTTAGTCACTGAGCATCGTTTAGGCACTATGGCAGGAGGAGGTAACATGGCGTTTTCTTTGTCACTCTTAGAGTATATCGATATCTGCTCGTATTTGTTAAAAATCTTGGCTAAAATTGAATGTATTCTTACCACTAGACCCTTTAGAAGTTTTCGGCGTCTGCTCTTTGCTAGGTACTGAGCAGCGTTTAGGCACTATAGCTGGAGGGGGTAACATGGTGTTTTCTTTGTCACTCTTAGAAGGAGGTTGCTCTCTGGTACATCGATTTCTGCTTGTATTTGTTAAACTACTTGACTAAAAGTGAGTGTATTCTTACCACTAGACCCTTTAGAAGTCTTGGGAGTCTGCTCTTTGTTAGTCACTGAGCAGCGTTTAGATACTATGGCAGGAGGAGGTAACATGGCGTTTTCTTTGTCACTCTTAGAAGGAGGTTGAGTTCTGCTTGTGTTTGATAAAATTCTTGGCATTTTTTTTTAACGGGTGGCTAAAATTAAATGTATTCTTACCACTAGACCCTTTAGAAGTTTTCGGCGTCTGCTCTTTGCTAGGTACTGAGCAGCGTTTAGGCGCGGTGGTGGGGGGTAACATGGCGTTTTCTTTGTCACTCTTAGAGGGCGGTTGTTCTGTTGTGTCGTTTTCTGATTGGACCTTCTGAACTGGTTCCGGTGATGGCGGCGCTGTGGGGCATAAATTAAAAGTATTGTCCATTCGCAAAATTAGTGTCATGATGACCAACCTAAGCGGGAGGCCAAATTGCGCTGGACGCGTAAAGTATCTAAGTATTGCGACCAGCGTAACTTGGCCTCTATCCTATCAAGTTTATTTGCTGGAATATTTGTTTGCGTATCTACTTTATTTGCTGGAATCTATGTCAAAAGGATACTTAGTTTAAATGATTCAATAGTATTACTTTAATTACATTCATGATACTGCCACCCCTTATCCACTCAGGATGTTTCGTAAAAGGCGACGTAGAGTTTTTGACCTCGGCTGAATAACTGTTGACTATGGTCAACCGCATGGTGGCGGTGATACCACTTGTTTTAGCATTCCTGAGGAGAGTTGACATCAGGCAGGTAGCAGGTCATAAAACATTGCCAAATTATTTGCTTAATGATTTTGTGCTCTAATAAAACATGTTGCGCCGACCCAATCCGTTTTGAGAGGCAGATGACAATGACTTACATACATGATAACAATTTACCGTATGAAACTCATAGAACCCTCAAGAGCATAATATTTATTTTAAAGTCTTAATAGTTCCACTGCATATGCACTGCACTAAAAACTACTGTACTTACCTTTCGTATCTCCTACTAGATACTCCTTCTCCGACACCCTCCTTCCTTCCTTCGCGCAGTCGGTCAACCAAGCCGCGTTGACGGCTGGCAACCCCCACTTTAAAGCTCCCGTATATTTATCTCCACTGGGAGTGGGGCAGATTAAGTGGGTCGATGCTAGGGCGTTGGCAGTGTTGCGCCGGCAGAAACGCAATTGGGTGCTGCGAAAGAATACGTGAATCACATAAATAATGAACATACAAATATTATGAAGGACAATTTAAAAGATACACTTGTTACCGGTATCGAGATGCCTTCTTTTCGGGGACATGGAGTTGTCTAACGACCCGATGAACCCTGGTGTCAGAGGTTTTCAACCGCCTACAAGTAGCAGGCCTCTGACATGGTTGGGTAACGACCACCGTATAACTAAACTATCATAGACAGCAACCAGGACCGACGGCTTAACGTGCCCTCCGAAGCACGGAACCATCTTGCTTTCGGACAATCAGTTGGTTCAGCCTGCAATGTCCTATCCTAACACTTCTGAAGTGACCCACCGGGAATCGAACCCGGAACCTTCTGCGTCACAAGCAGTCACAATTCCACTGCGCCACATCACCCGAGATGCCTAGATCTTACGAAGACACGAACATTAATTTTTGGTATACTTTGAACCTGAAAAAGTTTCTTCGCACAATAACACTACTCCTGGAATCCTGGCCTCCCATAACTTATTGCTCTGAAAAAGTTTCTTCGCACAATAACACTACTACTTGATACCCGGCCTCCCATACAAAATTGCCGATCAGCTAATTTGAGTTACTGTGGGAGGTCCAAAATTCATTTTCTTTCGACCTATGTTCCTTAGGGAACGTTGTTCCTTTTCACCAGCCGGTTCTGAGTTTTCATCCTAAAATTTCACCCTATACAACGTGTTACAAAACAACCAATAAAGCTCCAATACAAATAGAGTTCATTTTGTATGGGATGTCCAATTTTTTTTATATTTCGACCCATGTTCCATGCGGAAAGTTGTTCAGTTTTATGAGTACCTTGACCTCCTTTCAGCTTTATTGGTTGTTTTGTAACACGTTGTATGCGTACTTACGTAGCACCAAGAAGCTTCGCTAGTTCATCGAGGAACGCCCGCTCGACTCCGCTGTAAGTGCTGAGACTCGCCACCACACCGTGCAAAGGTCCCGGGTTCGACAACGGGGGGAGTTTCACCGGTCTGTGGTAGTACTGGATCGGTAGAAGCTCTTGCTGGGATAGACAGTCTTTCTGTAAAAAACACAGGAAAAATGTGAAGAATACAGTAGGCTTTTAATTTCTGAAAAACTTTTTGTTTCTCTACTATAAGCATGTCAAATAAAATGACACTTTTCCTCGTCGATCCTAAGTAAGAGTCCCCATAACGCTCGCTGCAATGCCGCTTTGTATCGCTATGGCCAACCTTTGCACCAGGAAAGAACCAGAGTGGAGGTCACCTCTTTTATCTTTTAAGTGGCTACCTAATCCTACTAATATTATAAAGGCGGATGTTTGTGTGTGTGTTTGTTACGACATCACGCTAAAACGGCTGATTAGATTGACATGAAATTTTGCACAAATATAGAAGAGTATCTAGAATAACACATAGGCTACTTTTTACCACGGGAAAATGTATTATTCCTACGGGATCACGCATATTCCAATATTTTTGCAAAGGTGGCGTGACCGAGCCGCTCGCGTTTTAACGTTTTCGCCGAAAACTAACAGCAACATCTCTTGGCGAGTAATGCTTTGCTTTTTTCCCGCGGAATAATAAGTTGCAGCGGGTGAAACCGCTGACGGGCAGCTAGTTTAGCTATAAAAGCCTTCGCTTCATTGCCCTAACAAAATATTTTTGAATATTTTTTTGATCTGTGCGCAAGTCTTTATTCAAATTACATTTATTTGGCTCAATTTAACAAGACAGATAGTCGTTTGATGAAATGAAAGGATGTTCATACGCTAAGGTCAAACGTGTAATATTCGTAATATTGTCGTTTGCCGTCTTTGCTTATTGAGTCTTCTGATAGCCATATCGAAAATTATGAATGACGTTTGATACCTACCGCCCAGAACACTGTAATAGGTTCAGCATCTTTAGTGACCAGTTCTTCAGGGCCAAAATCCAGTGGTACTAGTACATGTGTTCCACCCGCACCCGCTGCTGCTAAGACTCCTCCCGCGGCGGCCATTTCTGCTCCGATCCCAGAGATATAGCTGTCTCATTCACACATATAGCGCTGTCTCACTCGCACTTACCACCCAGAAGACAGTAATAGGTTCAGCATCCTTTGTAACCAATTCTTCAGGGTCAAAATCCAGTGGTACACCCTAAGTCAGAGTAATGTGACCCCCGGACTACTACCCTACAGCGCAATCGGCGACATACTTTACTTATCTATACATTGTCCGCACGCCTGCTCATTTTTTCCATTGTCATACGCCAACACAGCAATGAAAGCATAGAAAAAACAAGGTTCACGCGCCCTCATATCCCTTACGCATCCATAACATCTGTCAAGTCAGTCAAGAGTAAGTGAAACAAAAATAACACCGAGAATAACACAGTCCGAAATGGTCCGAACCTACCCGAGCTTAGCCGACTAAAAGATTCACGCCGACGTCACTGATATAATAGTTATTTGTTCAACGAGAAAGCAAAGTTGATTTTTGCTGCGAGTGCTAATTTTGAAACCCGAGGTAGCGAAGGATACTAAAATTGAATCACGAGCATAGCGAGTGATTCAAAAGTAGTATCCTGAGCTCAATGAGGGATTCAAAAGCACGAGTTGTAAATGTGTTTGCTTTCGTGTGGTACACACAACTTTTCACCTCTACCAGTAAGAAAATTATGTTTTAAATGTTTTGTTCTTTATAGCTAGGCGAAGGGTGTGACTATACTGCCTAGAATTTAGTCTATAAATAATCCCGCCAAACAAATTTTCAAAGATGCGTTCAGAAAATTTACAAAATGTCAATATTAAGAAGTTTTCGTTCTGAAATCGCCGCCTTTATTACGACTAGTTTTTGAAATCTTTAGTGGTAAATTAGATGTTCGAAATTCAAACTACTTTTCTCCACTACTTTTCTCAACAAGTTGAGAAATGTGATTTGAATTTCGAACGATGGTTAAAGACGACCTTTGCCGACTAAATTTTCGCAGCCAAATAGTTCTTTTCAAACTGGTGAGGTGAAAACTAGTTTTCAATCAAGTTTTATTACACAATAATGATCTCATAGTAGTTGGCGAGTGCGAGTCGCATAAACGAACAGTAGACATAATAGTTATAGCTAAATTCGTCTCTCGAGTCAATCGCTAGATGGCCAAGTGGTTAAGCAACTGAAGTCATAAACGTAGAATCGCTGGTTCGGATCTATGATGTGTTCAACTTTTTTTCTAAAGTGCTGTTTATTTTTATATTCTATTATTTTCTTTTTTGTTTAAAAGAAGTTTTGTTTGTAGACAAAATTAAGAAGTTAAAAAATTGATAAGACCATCTATTATACTTTAAATGTTACTTTATTTGAATCTTCATAATTCACACAAAATATTTTTGTATCACCTAGGCAAATTTTACAGTAAACTGTGTAATGAACATTTCATACAAACATGAATAAAATACTTAACAATTAAGTTAACTGACTATAATTTAAACAACAATAAAGATAGTTCAGGATTAAAATTATCGTTTAGTCGCTACAAGAGATCAAACATGTTATCTTTGAGTAAAATAACAATTTACGTCTCTTATAATGACCAGCACAAAGAATCTATATTTAACCACAGATCACTTATAAATACATAGGTATGTCCTAAGGGTATTTAATTAACCTAGCGATATTCTGCTGCTAGTTCTGAGTATATTTCTGAATTATAGCGTTCACCTCGTCGTCTACATAAGATATTTCATCCACATCGTCGTCTGACTTGAAGCACTTTTCGTCAGTGAATATTAATATTTGCCCTTCCCAATCAAAGTTGCAATACTCTGTAACATAAATACATTACTTAATTTAATGAAGATCGTTTATCAACAGTTAGAAAAAAAAACAATAGAACATACACTATACCTATATAAGTAAGTATGTAGGTATAATGTATTTGTATTAGTTCAGCACCAGAAATAATATTTACCTGTAGCAAATCTTATCCTAGATTGACAATGCTCTTCGGTCAGCGCAATTTTTTTGGCTGGTTTCATAGCTGGTTAATAGTTGTGTATGCCAGCAGCGTGTAAATGTCTTCGCACAGTATACAGGGATATATCGTATAAACTTGCTGTTGAACGAGTAGTTTTAAATCGATCCTCGCTGTGAAGGCTAACAATTTCACGGTGACGTAGATTTTCGTTGGTTTAAGCTATGGCGCGTCCCTCGATTTTCACAATTCACATCACCAGTTTCCTTATATCTCCTAATTCATCTGCGAACCGTGTTTCTCTGTAAAGTCGTGATGAAACTTCCTTTTTTCTGTTCCCACAGAACAATTATTTTTGCTTTTAAGAAAACACTATGAACCATGATTTGATTTGACCAGTAACTAGGTAAAAAGCAACGGAAATATCATAACATAACGCACACTCGATCGAACTGAGTAATTAAATAAAGTTGAATACATTTCTACGATTTAATATTCAAACTACCTTCATCTGCTAGAAAACATCAAAACGTCTACACGGGTCTCATACGTCACAATGACATCACTAGTTGCACGACAGGTGACTTCTAATTTCGCGCCTTTAACCATCAGCTGAATAGCCAAGCGGCTAAGGTGCCCGACTACAATGCTTACAATCTAAAAGATTGGAGATTCAAATCCCAGCGGGGGTTGTATTCGTATGTTGACTATTTATTATTTTATTTCTTGTTAATGAAATTTGACTAAGCAACTTCAAGATAAAATGCAAAGGACTCGACATCGTGCTTGCGAGTTAGTCGTGTGGTAGGGTGAAGCATGAATTGCTCAGGTATATTGCATAGGCGTAATGCTTTGCTTTAAGGTTCATTTCAAAACGTATTTTTCTGTTTAAATGTTTGTAGCCCGGGGGCTCCGATAACTCTGCACTTGACTGTACTAAAACATGTGTTCCACCAGCACCCGCTGCTGCTAAGACTCCTCCCGCGGCGGCTACTTCTGCTCCGATCTCAGAGATATAGCTGTCTCATTCACACATATAGCACTGTCTCACTCGCACTTACCACCCAGAAGACAGTAATAGGTTCATCAACAAGTACATGCGTTCCACCAGCACCCGCCGCCGCTAAAACCCCTCCTGCGGCGGCTACTTCTGCACCGCTCACACATATATAGCTGTTTCATTCGCACTTACCACCCAGAAGACTGTGATTGGTTCAGCATCCTTAGTAACTAGTTCTTCAGAGTCAAAATCCAGTGGTACTAATACATGCGTTCCACCAGCGCCCGCCGCTGCTAAGACTCCTCCTGCGGCGGCTACTTCTGCACTGCTCACTTATACATAGCGCTATCTCACTCGCACTTACCACCCAGAAGACTGTTATTGGTTCAGCATCCTTAGTAACTAATTCATCTGGATCAAAATCCAGTGGTACTAGTACAAGTGTTCCACCAGCGCCCGCCGCTGCTAGGACTCCTCCCGCGGCGGCTACTTCGGCTCCGCTCACACATATATAACTGTCTTACTCATAGATATATATCTGTCTCACTCGCACTTACCACCCAGAAGACTGTAATTGGTTCAGCATACTTAGTAACCAGTTCATCTGGGTCAAAATCCAGTGGTACTAGTACATGCGTTCCGCCCGCACCGGCCGCTGCTAAGACTCCTCCCGCGGCCGCTACTTCTGCTCCGCTCACTCATATATAGCTGTCTCACTCACACTTATAGCGCTGTCTCACTCGCACTTAGCACCCAGAACACTTCTTACTAGAGTTGATAGCAGCATTGTAGGTTTTCTGATTGAATCTATTATTTTGAAGCTGAGAAAACACTGTTATTATTAGTGACTTACCACCCAGAAGACTGTGATTGGTTCAGCATCCTTAGTAACCAGTTCTTCAGGATCAAAATCCAGTGGTACTAATACATGCGTTCCCCCCGCGCCCGCCGCTGCTAAGACTCCTCCCGCGGCCGCTACTTCTGCTCCGCTCACTCATATATAGCTGTCTCACTCACACTTATAGCGCTGTCTCACTCGCACTTAGCACCCAGAACACTTCTTACTAGAGTTGATAGCAGCATTGTAGGTTTTCTGATTGAATCTATTATTTTGAAGCTGAGAAAACACTGTTATTATTAGTGACTTACCACCCAGAAGACTGTGATTGGTTCAGCATCCTTAGTAACCAGTTCTTCAGGGTCAAAATCCAGTGGTACTAAAACATGCGTTCCACCAGCACCCGCGGCTGCTAAGACTCCTCCCGCGGCGGCTACTTCTGCGCCGCTCACTCATATATAGCTGTCTCTTTCACTCATATAGCGCTGTCTCGTACTTACCACCCAGAACACTTCTTACTAGAGTTGATAGCAGCATTGTAGATTTTCGGATATATTGAATCTATATGAGTGAAGACCTTTTTAAGTCACCTTAAATTAGATGTGTATTGTTCCTCTACTTTAGATTGTAAGTTGTGTTGTGACTTAAATAGATGTATTTTCGTTCTTTATAATATATTGAAGTGGAGGCCACGCCTCGGCAAGCGTAGCGTTGGACGCCCTCCGGCCAGATGGACCGATGACTTGAAAAAGGCGGCTGGTAGCGACTGGATGGCAAAAACGGGAGATCGTGCCTTATGGCGTTCCCTGGGGGAGGCCTACGTCCAGCAGTGGACTGCAATAGGCTGAAATAGAAATAGAATATATTGAATCGACATGTTCTTTTGAAGCTGAGAAAACACTGTTGTTAGTGACTTACCACCCAGAAGACTGTTATAGGTTCAGCATCCTTAGTAACCAGCTCTTCAGGGTCAAAATCCAGTGGTACTAGTACATGGGTTCCACCAGCACCCGCGGCTGCTAAGACTCCTCCCGCGGCGGCTACTTCTGCGCCGATCTCGCAGATAGCTTCTTCGTCGAGGCCTTGCACTTCGATCTTTATTCCTGTGGGAAAATTTACTAAGGTTAGATTAGGTTAGAAGCCAGGTATTCATTTTGGATAAAATCCCTGAAACTCTGCATCAGAAACAAAGTTCCGAATAAATACGCTTTTTCGTTGGGAACTGTGTTCCGAAACATTTATTAAAATGCTTCTTCATTGGGAACATTATTGGGAACTTTTGTATTTATGCAATGTTTCGGGACACTGTCCCAGAAATGTTCCTAATGAATAATCGCATTTAAACGGCTAAAAAAGGAGAGTAGGTTCTCAATTCAGTGATCTTTGTGTGTTTACAGAATATTAAAAGACCGATTTGGCAGTCTCGTTATCGCCAGAGAGAGATAAAAATTGAGGCTTTTTTTATATAATACTACCTATTGTCTTTTAGGAAGGTTACTTTGTTTTATCCATAGAAATATTTGTTTGGTATAGAATCTATACGCTGTATATTTAATAAATTTCAATTATTGGCAGAAGTCTTACCTCTGAATATCTGTTCTATTTCCTCTGTTGGTTCGTCCAGAGTGATCTCAGGAGCATCGTTCATTGCATTGACAGTCGCGTTTGGAGCGGCCGGATCCGGAGACTTAGCTGGGACGGGGTCTGGTTCTATGTTTTCTGGAAATATCATCTCAAGCTATAAAAATATGTTGATTGAATTTTCGGGTATTGCCATTCGAACAAAAGAATCGCAAAGTTATCTTATCCACTAAAGCTGAAATCGCAAAACAAAATAAAAATTTATTCGGTTATGGACAAAGGGATACAAAAGCTGCCTCTAAAATTAGAGTGGTAAATGAGTTCTTATAAGGGGTTTCTAGACGGAAAAGTCTGAAGCATAAAATTTTACGATAGAACTCTGTTTGGGCCATTAGTGAGAGTAAAATACTAAACTAGCAGCCCACCTAACGATTACATCCACTTCTAACCGTTTTACCATGGATGAAATAGAATAAAATAAGGGGTAAATTAAAAACTTTTTTACACTAGTTCCACTAATATATTATTTATTTAAATTATAATGCGACCGGTTTCGAAACCGGTACTTAAAATATGGAGTTCCATCAAGAAATCGCAACACAAAGTGTAAAATACAGAATAAAATAAGTCAATTTTCCCGCATGTATTACATTTAAAAATCTTTCTCTTGAATCACTTTGTCTATTAATAAACCGTATCAAAATCCATAGTGTAGTTTAGGAGTGGGCGGTGTCCATGACAGACAGATAGATAAACGCAACAAGAGAATTTATTTATACTATAGAAGAAGATACAAGAACTCACGACTCAAATAGTGGTTGACTATATCTGGAACGGGCTCCGCTTCTGGCTTCTTAATCGGTTCAGGAGTAGGCGGCGGTAAATCCGCGGGCGGGCGAAGTAGTTGTAAGTTTCTCTTGCTCATAGGGGATGCAGGTTCGATTGCCGGCTTGCGAGTGGATTTTTTAGGTGTGGCTGGCTTTGTATCTATTAGGAACTTGGGAAAAAATATCACAAATTAACGGTCTTTTTTACAAAAACTGATCAGCGTGATATGAAGTTATATGCCGCCATAGACTGCCGCGTTAGCTGTCAAAGGAAAGTTTATGGTGGAATACAACAACATTTTGTGGATAAGTTTTTACAAATACGCTTATTGCAAAACAACATAGGGGTTTCTTTTTGGATCCTGGTTGTAGCACAATTCAAATATTCGAATGTAATTTACATTTGTTTTTGGATTTTCTGACTCCCAAATATCTATAGTGATTTCAAACATAAGAGTATAGTACATTGTATACGCGGGGAGAAAGGAACCGATTACTAACGAGGGTGTAGTTTGAGGCCCGAAGCGCAGCTGAGGGCCTTAATACGCACGAGTTTGTAGTCGGACTTTCATCCGAGTAATAGGTACATAGTGCTTTATACTACACCTGCGGGGTCAGTTGTAACAGCCACGGGGTGAATAGAAACATCCGCAAAAAATAAACTACCTAGATATCCATTTCCAAACTCCCACATGCATACGGCAGCGCAATATTTAGATTCAATAACTTTTAAAAATTTACAACTTATAAAACTGAACAACTTACAAAACTGAACAACTTACAACACTGAACAACATACAAAACTAAACAACCTACAAAACTGAACAACTTACACAACTGAACAACTTACAAAACTGAACAACTTACAAAACAGAACAACTAACAAAACTGAACAACTTACAAAACTGAACAACTTACAAAACTGAACAACTTACAAAACTGAACAACTTACAAAACTGAACAACTTACAAAACTGAACAACTTACACAACTGAACAACTTATCCAACTGAACAACTTACACAACTAAACAACTTACACAACTGAACAACTTACAAAACTGAACAACTTACAAAACTGAACAGCTTATGAAACTCAACAACTTTTTAATACTGAACAACTTTTGAAACTGAACAACTTTTACACCTGAACAACTTTTGAAACTGAACAACTTTGACACTGAACAACTTTAAAAACTGTACAACTTTAAAAACTGTACAACTTATAAAACTGGACAACTTTTTAATGACAACTTCACAACAACTGATCAACTTGTGTTCACCTACCCTATCAATGTACTAAATTCTGTAAAAATTCCCACGGGAGGAAAGTGATTTGTATGGTTAATTCCCTCCCGCTAAGTTGTACGTTGAACAATGACTAACGTTCCCCCCTATAAAGTGTAAAGCTATAGGTAAATTACTATGCAGGTGTAGTATAAAAAATATTGTCGTCTCTTTCTTACCTCTGCTTCGTCCAGCGCCCGTCCCGCTTTCACACTGTTCGCCAGCCACAGAGCACTCAGTACGGGCACATTAGGCAGCGCCTGCGTTGCCATGGAAGCAGCCGTCTTACTACCTAAATACGAAATAGAAATATTGTCGTCTCTTTCTTACCTCTGCTTCGTCCAGCGCCCGTCCCGCTTTCACACTGTTCGCCAGCCACAGAGCACTCAGTACTGGCACGTTAGGCAGCGCCTGCGTTGCCATGGAAGCAGCCGTCTTGCTACCTAAATTTACATCAAATTTTAAATTAAAAAGCAATTTCAATAATATTATTTTCAAGGCTAGAAGATTATCTCAAAGTCCTCTGATAGGTAGAAAATGTTGCTCTAAAGACGCTTACACGAAAAAAGCGCTCTATACGTAGTACTTAGGAATAGATAATAAAATTATAACGTTACCGGCGACGATGTGCGTGACGCGGTCGTGCGGGCAGTCGTAGCGCACGCCGCCCGCGCGCGAAACACAAGCAGTCGCGCGCTCTCGGGCTATACCATCTAAGCCGGTCACCCATATCCAGAAAGAGAATGGCCACTAACGCCACTAACTAAGAGAAGAAGTATTTACCGGCGACGATGTGCGTGACGCGGTCATGCGGGCAGTCGTAGCGCACGCCGCCCGCGCGCGAAACACAAGCAGTCGCGCGCTCTGGCTATACCATCTAAGCCGGTCACCCATATCCAGAAAGAGAATGGCCACTAACGCCACTAACTAAGAGAAGTATTTACCGGCGACGATGTGCGTGACGCGGTCATGCGGGCAGTCGTAGCGCACGCCGCCCGCGCGCGAAACACAAGCAGTCGCGCGCTCTCGGGCTATACCATCTAAGCCGGTCACCCATATCCAGAAAGAGAATGGCCACTAACGCCACTAACTAAGAGAAGAAGTATTTACCGGCGACGATGTGCGTGACGCGGTCATGCGGGCAGTCGTAGCGCACGCCGCCCGCGCGCGAAACACAAGCGGTCGCGCGCTCGGCTATACCATCTAAGCCGGTCACCCATATCCAGAAAGAGAATGGCCACTAACGCCACTAACTAAGAGAAGAAGTATTTACCGGCGACGATGTGCGTGACGCGGTCATGCGGGCAGTCGTAGCGCACGCCGCCCGCGCGCGAAACACAAGCAGTCGCGCGCTCTCGGGCTATACCATCTAAGCCGGTCACCCATATCCAGAAAGAGAATGGCCACTAACGCCACTAACTAAGAGAAGAAGTATTTACCGGCGACGATGTGCGTGACGCGGTCATGCGGGCAGTCGTAGCGCACGCCGCCCGCGCGCGAAACACAAGCAGTCGCGCGCTCTCGGGCTATACCATCTAAGCCGGTCACCCATATCCAGAAAGAGAATGGCCACTAACGCCACTAACTAGAGAAAAGTATTTACCGGCGACGATGTGCGGACGCGGTCATGCGGGCAGTCGTAGCGCACGCCGCCCGCGCGCGAAACACAAGCAGTCGCGCGCTCTGGCTATACCATCTAAGCCGGTCACCCATATCCAGAAAGAGAATGGCCACTAACGCCACTAACTAAGAGAAGTATTTACCGGCGACGATGTGCGTGACGCGGTCATGCGGGCAGTCGTAGCGCACGCCGCCCGCGCGCGAAACACAAGCAGTCGCGCGCTCTCGGGCTATACCATCTAAGCCGGTCACCCATATCCAGAAAGAGAATGGCCACTAACGCCACTAACTAAGAAGAAGTATTTACCGGCGACGATGTGCGTGACGCGGTCATGCGGGCAGTCGTAGCGCACGCCGCCCGCGCGCGAAACACAAGCAGTCGCGCGCTCTCGGGCTATACCATCTAAGCCGGTCACCCATATCCAGAAAGAGAATGGCCACTAACGCCACTAACTAAGAGAAGAAGTATTTACCGGCGACGATATGAGTGACGCGGTCGTGCGGACAATCGTAGCGCACTCCGCCCGCGCGCGAAACGCATGCGGTCGCGCGCTCGCGAGCAATCCCGTCTAAGCCGGTCACCCAAATCTGAAACACCGAGATTTTATTAAGATTAGACTTTTGAGTTCAAAATCATTCAATCGCACAGGACGGCGGATGGAGCGAGAGGCCAGAAGGGCCTCTGATTGGTGGAAGGCTGTGGACAGACCGGAGAGGCGTTCTCATTGGCTGTAGCCTCGGAGTTGCCATTTCCCGCACTATAACTATTAACACGCGCTACACCGGTGGCCCACTTTAAGTGGTCCAAAGAAAATCCCAAAACGTGTGCAACCCTACCCTAATAGCTTCCGATCTGTGGCATTAGTGACAGTGGCAGCCTGTAGAACGCCAAGATAGATCGATCAGACACGCCAGTGAGAGTATAGTATTCTTTGGATCAGACCGTGAAACTGAACGACATTTACTATGGAGCCAATGTTGGCAAACGAAAAAGAAACTCGAGATCTCATAGGAAATAATTCAACTCATTAAGAACTTTGTATGGTAGGTCGTAATTTTTTTCTCGTTTACCAATGTAAACGTTTCCCCATAGGGAAAGTTGTTAAGTTTCATGGTCTTATCATTGAATACCAAATTTTAAAACACTTCTCGTGTTAGGTAAACAATTTTTGGAAAACTTCCAAAATTTCACCGCAGGCAGGATCCTGCCTGCGGTGAAATTTTGGAGGTCTTATCATTCCTGCAAAAATTTACGGTAAAAATGTATATGGGTTGTACCTGAACACCCCGCGTATACATTTTTATTTAATGCTATTTCAGTCAGTTAAAGGTCGTAAGCTTGTATAAAACGCTTTGCTGTGTGGTTAACTATTAAGTATATAAGTAAGACAATATTCCAGCTGAAGATTTCTTGTTACTTTCCTTTCGCGTATTTACACAAATCAATGAAGTACATAGTCATACATAGCAAGCTGTTATTTCAAAATCAAAAGATGTTTTCTCATCAATTCACCATAAACAAGAAAGTTATATGCCTAATAATAACTAAGTACAATAAAGCACTTACGCAAAAGCCATCAAAGATAGGTCCAGCCTTCTTGATGCAGCTCATATCTAAATTTTCAAACGCCGCGAGCACTTCCTTATCCACAGAAGCATCGCTCGTACGCTTTATGTCTTGTGATAACTGAAAATGTACGCATTCTTTAAAATTGCTACTATTATTTCATAAATATTTCAATGGTAGCATCAGATGTAAAGGAACAAGGTTGAAAAAAAAAATATGTGTCGCCTTACAAATTATGTAAGGCAACCGAAGTATATTTAGGCTCTTTTTATTATTTCAATAAACATTCAGTTTTGTGTGCTAGGTTTCACCGTGAAAAGTATCTATTTAGATGTTTAATTGTGTATGCCAGCAAGCTAATGATAAGTCTATGAATATTTATAAAAGAAACAGAAAACAAAAAAACATAAAAATAAAAATTTTAGATACCTTCATTCTCCCAGAAAATGTGGATAAGTCCGTGGATCTAGTTTCATCGACATAGTTGCTAGGTGCTCTAGCATTGGTTATTCTAGAGAAGTTTAAACCTACAACAACAAAAAAGAAAAACAATACATTCAAAATATTCTGCCTATAACATGATCGATTTATCGACATAACAATTAAATTTCTTATTATCTATTAATCAAATTAACTATTGTTTCGGGAATAATTAAGCGTTAATTTAAACTGTTCAAATTCGATTTTGGGAATGTGATAAAATAACCCTTTCTTATATAGAAACTGCCAAAATGTCAAGCGCGTGCCAATATACATACAAAGTGGACAAATGTATAAGGCTTTCTAGTCATTATGAAAACTTGAATTGTTTGTCCTTTACTTACTCATATCAGGCGCGCGGTGTTCTGCCAATGGCAAACTAGTACTAGTACTTTGCAAGCGGTAGAGCCACGCCCATAGTCGCTGAATCTTTTACCCAGGTGGGAAACACACATGCCTTGCCGTACTCAAGCAGCATTGCACTTACTCATAAGAAGCCACAATCTTCTTTGAGTCGCTGATATATTTAGTTTATCTACTATGAAACTATTAAAACATATGCTTTATTGCTTACTCATGTCAGATAGGTGGTAGAGCTACGTCCATAGTGGCTGAATTTTTTATCCAAGTGGGTAACACACATGCTTTGTCATACTCAAGAGCAGCCTTGTACCTGTATGAATTCTTAATTGTACACATTATTTATTGGGTGAAAAACTTACTCATGTCAGGCGCGCGGTGTTCTGCCAATGGCGAACTAGTAGAAGCGCCCGCCACGCGGTACTTAGCCAGTGGTAGAGCTACACCCATAGCGGCTGAATCTTTTACCCAGGTGGGTAACACACAGGCTTTGCCGTACTCAAGAGCAGCCTTGTATTTCTCGCTGCCCACACCGTCTCTGATAAGTTGGAGGAAACAAAGTGTTATTTATTACATACTATACAAATTATACAATACAAGAAGAAAATATGTATGGGGTAGGCTTTTTGAAGAGAGAAACCACTTGAGAAGTTCTGAATAATATGCCATAGAAACTAACGCATATGTTTGGGAGTAAACTTTTGAGTAGAGTAGCTATCATGTTATTTAGATGCAAGGCTAAAACAGATTATACTTGATCTATTTAGATAACATAAAATTAAGTTCCATCTGAGAAACACAGAATCAAAACAACAATACAATTTTGTCCACACAAAAGTAGAATTCATACTTACTTAGTCAAAATAACAATATCAGTAGTTTCACTCTGAAACGCCCCAGAAAAGTTTCCACCGTGTTCATTCACGAGTTTCATGATCATCTGTTTGTCCTTCCTCGAGATCCCTGAAGTGGTCACTTGCAAGTTCGCGAAGGGAGGCAGGTGGTGCACGTCGAATTCTGATGATGAGCCGCTGATGTTAAGACGGAGGGACATGTCCCATACAGCGTCGATCCACGATTCGCACATCACTGGGATGCCTTTTTCTACTGATTTCTAAAACGAAATTGTGATAAAACAAGTTAGTAGAGAATGTTAGGCATATTATTAAGATAGAAATTGGGTACCCTTTATAAGTAACTTTTATCACTTTAGACCCTAAAACTTTCACCTAAAATTAGTTGATTTTGACCCACTCAGAAGTCTATGATGTTGTTAGTCCTCTCAATTTCATCTTGGAAATTTCATGCTCACAGTTAATTTGGCCATCTTCGCGCAATGAACAGAAAAACAACCTAAAAAGCTGTTCAAAGGTTTAGACTTGCTAACCAGTGAAGTAGGTTAATAGTATGAGTGATCTTACCATGTACTTATCAGACAGCACAGTATCAGACACAAGGTGTGTGGTGTCATCAGTCAACACAGAGTTGTAGATGCCTCCCATCCAAAACACTTTCTTTTTTATTTTGTCCTGTAATACAAAGATTGTGTATGATACTATTGAAATGTAGATTGAGAAAATACTGGTTTCTGTTTTTATTTTCTGTTTGTATTAAATTGTTAATCTTTGGAACCAATCGAAAAAAACCTGATTCCCCTAAACTTTAGACTAGTTTTTGATGTGGTTAGTCCCTAATTTATAAAAATAATATGGGAAGTAGAGGGTGAAACCACTGAGAAGCTAGATTTCCTGAATATTAAATTGTATAAAGTTAGTTGAATTTTCCTGCATAGATTCAAATAAATAAAAGTTTAGAGTTTAGTTTTGTAATGAATGTAAAATACTTCACTGACAAGACTGTTTATATGTGAAGATGCATATTCAGTACCTTTTGCTGTTTGCTCATCCCGCTGGCAGTGACCACCAGTCCTCTCATAGCGACTGTATAAACTGGTTCTGGCCCTGACGGTATGGGAGCACCTTCTGTCAGACAACATGACAGGCAGCGGGGGCCTACTAACCTGAAATAAGATGGCTTTAGTTGTAATTAAGGAAAAGAAATGTAGTTGGCCTTCGAAAATGCATATCTATCACTATCACCATCATCATCAGTAACAATAGTCCACAGTTCATTCAAATATTCAGTTATTCATTCATTCAGTAACAAATATTATACATTAGTCCGAGTTCTTAATTGGCAGTTTGTATGGAGGTATGGTCCCATCTGGCAGAAATCATGAAACTTGGCATGTGTGTAGCTTACATGCGTAAGCTTCAGGAAAAGAAGGGAAGCAAGTTGGACCCCTGCTTCCCCCCTTTTATGTCCCGAATTTTAGTTATCTTTATTTTTCTCGGAAACTATTAAAGATAGGAGAAATTTGTCAAGGTAAGAAATATTCCTTATAAAATTGTCTACATAATTGTTTTTGGTAGATGTTGATAGAACTTATACTTTTCGAGTTATGCTTCTGGGAAACCCATCATTTTTTTGAAGGTGACTTCAGTTCTGAATTAGCCATAACTACCATGTGATAGAATATTTTTCAAACTTGCTATTGGCTGTGGTTAGTTAGGTAGTCTTCAAAGGAAACCCGCAGAGACAACACTTCAATCACGCCTGTGGGGATGGGGGGAGGGGGGCAAAGTTTATTTTTTCCGAGCTGAACTTGAGGACTTCTGACTCCTTAAGTAAATGTGACACGAGAAATTGAGTATCATTTTCGAATATATCAAAGACGGAGTATTCATTTCTGGAACGCTCTTTGGTACATTTCATACAAAAATATAAAAATATTAAGTGAAATAAGAAAAAAAGCTTTTTAACAAAAAATATCAACCAACGAAAACTGAAAAGCATAAAATAATTAAGCTTTGTTAGTCAGCCTTAATAAAATCATTAGTTTACAAACTATTGTTAGAAGGTACTATAGTAATATTTTCGGAAATGTTTTGAGATAATATTCAATTTTATTAACTAAGTTCATAAATTAATCTAAATGTGCCTGTCTAAATGATTTTGAGTCGGCGCCAATCAAGCGTATTTATTACCATATTATTTTACACACAAATTAGGGAAACAGCGCGCGAGGCGCCTCTTTACAGTCCACTATCATCTCCCTGACGGAGAGTATTTTCATACTCACCACGCTTGTTAACTCTACACTAAGTGGGAGACCGCGTTCTATCCAGGATAGTAGTAGGTAGATGTTTGTTTCATGGATGATTATTTATTTTATTTATGATTGGCGCCGACTCAAAATCATTTAGACAGGCACATTTAGATTAATTTATGAACTTAGTTAATAAAATTGAATATTATCTCAAAACATTTCCGAAAATATACCTTCTAACAATAGTTTGTAAACTAATGATTTTATTAAGGCTGACTAACAAAGCTTAATTATTTTATGCTTTTCAGTTTTCGTTGGTTGATATTTTTTGTTAAAAAGCTTTTATTTTACACTTTTTTGTGACCAATATTTGACTGTTTCTTTTCTATGTGATGTGAGGCAGAAGTCCCATCTCAACCCCCTAAATGTAATGATTTTTACTAAGTAGTTGTACGTCTACTATGTCTATCAATCTCAACCTTTCATAGTTAGTTAGTGTGGATGGACGTAACATTAAAAATAAACAAATAGGTATTACAACATACTTTTTTTAGTTCGTTCTAATGTTCAGTCACATGATAATAATTCTTTACCTCAGTTTTTCTTGCAAATATTTCACAACAACAACCAGCTTGCTCTTCATATTCAATGTGATACGCAGACCTTATCGAATAGGTACTTGGAATATACCTAATATGAGGTTTTCTAAATGCAACTGCGCTGCTGCAATAAAATACTTCATTCAGTTCAGTTCATGTTAAATTAATGTTCTGATTAACTTCGAACAATAATCAAAGTATTAGTCGGCCACATATAATATCATTAGTCGGCCATGTAGTTGTAGCAACACTAGCATTTCTTTTTAGGGTAAGCCAGGCAACCTTCTCCACAGGCCTTCTCAGTCAGATGTCCGCTTGCATAGCACAGAGCATGGGATCTATTCATAAAATCATTGGTTGCTTATAACAATGTTATTGTAAACCTATACTATACCTATAGTAAAATAGGATTTGCTCTACCTACAGCTGAATTCAATTTATCAAATATACATTGCTATTTGCAAAAGTTTTCTGTTGTCGAAGTTTTAAATAAATGTAAACAAACACGAATATGATTGGTTTGATTTGAGATAAAAGAGCCTTATCACACAACCGGTTTGCTAGCGGATGCGGAGCGAACGCCCAGAGGACGCGCAACGCGCGACTGATGCGCGGCGGATACGCAGCGAATTCGTCTCGGACGTGCGGCGGATACCGGCGGTATTTCTATCAAAACGTTACAAATCGCTTCGCGTACGTGACGAATTCGCTGCGCATCCGCCGGCCATCCGTTTCGCTCCGCATCCGTTCGAAAACCGCTTGTGTGATAAGTTTGAGCTATGGTGCCGTCATCCGAATAGGCCATATTTGACGTCTGTCAAACCCATACTAGGAAACATGTCAACAAAGAAAAATAGACCTTATGTCATAGCATTAATATGATTTTGACAGACGTCAAATATGGCCTTTTCGGATGACGGCACTTTAAGTGAAACTGTGATGTAAGACGTCAATGACACTATTGTCAATGGTCCTAAAAAGTTTGGTTAAATAGGTCCGTTCGCGACCGATTATCTCTCCTTTGATAAAATTCAATCATTTGCAAGTTAATACGTAATTATTTTACAAGAAAACTAGCAATGGTGTCTCAGGGTGACGAAAGTATTCCTTTGACATAGCTCTCATCAAAATATGTCCAGTCGTATAAGAGTTCAAAGAGAATAAAGAATCACTATAAAATACCTACAGACTAATATTCATATACGACCTTTAAAACGAACCTCTTTGTGACAAGCTTTTTTGCCAGATGTTTGTCATGCAGTTGATGTCAACGGGTAGGCATGTAGGTAAACATAAGTACGACTTCTTTTGTTTCACCCGTCAATGGCAGACGTATTTTTCAATTTTAAATTTTTTATTTCAAGTTTATTTGTATTTTCACTGCTTATTTTTGATAGTAATTTAATCAGTCAAGTGCCCAATGTAAACATGGAACGAAGAACTTGAAATTGAAGAACCTACTCTACATTTCCGGATGGTATCAAGAGGACGTCCCTGGTGCCTGCAGAAGACACTATCATCATTCTGCTGGAGCCACCAACCGTCCGGCGCAGCAGCGCTGGAATCTTATTATACTGACACTGGCAGAATTACCTTAATTGTGTAGAAGTCCATATTAATAAATAAATAATAATAATAACATAAGTACATTACGCTTCAAAATGTGCCGCAAAATATAAGAATTTACTGAATTTTTAAGGATCCTCCCATCAGATCCTGACCTGATGACAATGGGACCACCTGGGCAGTGCACGCTTTCAAACAAAAAAAGAATTTTTCGAATTGGTCCAGGCGTCTCTAAATGATCGGTGAACATACATAAAAAATAAAAATAAAAGTTCGGGACGAATTGAGAACCTCCTCCTCTTTTGTTTTTTCGTCGGTTAAAAATATGTTTCGTTCTCATTCAAACGCTGTTTTCTTCATGACCTTGAGACATATTTACTAGATAATAACACATACTCAAAGACATACTCACCCGAATTATAAAGCCATATTTTATTTTCGAAAGTATTAGAAAATACCTAGCCTACAGAAGCCTAAATATTTTTACAAAGTTATGTTTGTAGCTGGAAAAATTTCAAATTCATAGATTTTGTATGCAAAAATAAGATTACCAACCGCAAACGTATATTTCTCAATTGTCGCTAAACCATTCCAGATAGGGAAATGCCCTCATAGGAAATGTTGTTTATACTGAAGAGTTGTTTATGCTGATATATAGAAATGAAAGATCTGGTGTACTTTATGTGGAACGTCAACAGCCCAGCTAAACTATTCGAGATACTGTAATGTCTTCTTAAACATCAAGTACTCCAGATCCTCAATTTCTTTATTCCAACAAAGACTACCCTTTAGTATAAACAAGATTTCCTATGAGGCATTTCTGGAAATGGTTTAGCATTATTAGATATACGTTTGCAGTCAATATTTTTGCATACAAAATCTATAATTTGAAATTTCCAGCTACAAACATTACTTTGTAAAAATATTTGGCTTCGTAAACTAGGTATTTTCTAATTTCAAAATAAAATATAATTTTATAATTAGGTGAGTATGTCTTCAGTATGTGTTATTATCTAATAAATATGTCTCAAGGTCATGAAAAAATAGCGTTGAATGAAGCTAAACTATTTTTTCTTATGTCACTTAATATTTTATATTTTGTATGAAATGTACCAAGAGCGTTCCAGAAATGAATACTCCGTCTTTGATATATTCGAAAATGATACTCAATTTCTCGTGTCACATTTACTTAAGAGTCAGAAGTCCTCAAGTTCAGCTCGGAAAAATAAACTTTGCCCCCTCCCCAGCCCCACAGGCGTGATTGAAGTGTTGTCTCTCGGGTTTCCTTTGAAGACTACCTAACTAACAACAGCCAATAGCAAGTTTGAAAAATATTCTATCACATGGTAGTTATGGCTAATTCAGAGCTAGAAGTCACCTTCAAAAATGATGGGTTTCCAGAAGCATAACTTTCGAAAAGTATAAGTCCTATCAAAATCTACCAAAAAACAATTATGTAGACAATTATATAAGGAATATTTCATACCGAGACAAAGTTCTCCTATCTTTAATCGTTTCCGAAAAAAATAAAGATAACTGAAAGTTGGGACATAAAGGGAGTAAAGGGGAAGCAGGGGTCCAACTTGCTTCCCTTCTTTTCCTGAAGCTTACACATGTAAGCTACACACATGCCAAGTTTCATGATTTCTGCCAGATGGGACCATACTTCCAGCTAAGGACCCGTACTACATGTGCAAGATTCAAGATGTTGCATTATTAGTCCTAAATGCTTTAAAAATCATTGGATATCTCTTCATAGGTAATGCTATGAGCAATTCCCTGGACACATTTTTTTAGTCACCATAAAGGACACCCAAGGCTAGAAATGGGAGTCTCTTGTGGTGGTGTGATGTCAAGAATAATAATGATAAATTGTGCAACACTTACAAACATTTAGTAGCTTTCAGCTTTTCATACAGTTCCCCTTCAAAGTCAGATAGGACGAAAACATCCCTTTTGGTCAACCCCTGGAACTTGTTGTACTTGGTCTCGTGCTCCCACTGAGCAAACAAGCCTCCGCCGCAGTGCTGCTCACACGTCTGGAAGGAAATATCAGGAATGATGGGAAAAACATTGGTTGGGTTTTGGGATTTCGGATAACATACAACACAAAGATATCTTGCAATTATTAGTGGCAGTGGATGTTTGAAGACTAGTGTGGGTGTTTAAATAGGCTCAAATTGTATAGATTTTAGGAACCAAAGCAATAAATCCTGGAAACTTACGGTAAACGCCAGCTGCATATCCTCCGAACAATCATTCTCACTTCTGCAGTGTTTCGGGATTATAAACGTTACTTTTATGTCTTCCGTCATTTTCGTATCTTCATGCACACAATTAAAATAATCAAAACTCGCGATAAAAGTCGAGAATTTCCATTTTATTCAAAAAGAAAAGAAAATAACCTTCGAGCGGTCTTTGTTTACAAAAATCCCTCCGAAAAACGTTCAGCCATAGACAATGAAGATTTGGGGAGAAAGAGATAGCGAGCTTTGGAAGCCATGGCGTGCGACAAGGACAGAACGAGTAGAAAACATTGACATTTGTCATAGACAAAACAGTTTTTTTTCATCGCGGGCCGTTCGTTTCATTGCAAATCAACCGCATTAGCTGCAAGCGAATCATCAAAAGGAGACAAACAGTTCGGAGTTTGTATAGCGACTTCTCTTTTTAACGTAGCTACAAACTAGTTTTTATATAAATAAAGCGCAGAAATGTCACTCATCGATTTGTTTTGTATTTGAGGTTAGAAAATGTGTGATGATATTTTTTCTATAATTTATTAGTTCCTGTCTGTTCTCATGTGATATTGCGATTGGACCACAGAAGTTTATCATCCAACATGTTGTACGACGATTTCAAGCCCATAGTTGATCTAGTTTTGAACAACTGGACTGCGTTACAGCTGGCTGTAGAACATGGAATGGGAGCTCCTGGAGGCGAGAAGGTAAACAGTTTTTCAAAGTGCCCTGTTTCAAATTAGCTAATTAGCATCATAGAGAAACTATTTATGCAGTACAAGTGATGTGGCCAGATCCCCAAAGGGCGCGCCAACCTCTGTCTGTGTTATTGATTCTTTCATAGCTTTTCCCTCTTTTCATAGGTAATGCTAACATGGCTTATGTGCACTTAGGGGAAAAGGGCCGGCTTTTTTAATCTTATTTTGAAAAGCAAAGTACCTACTGCATGTATCATCATCATCTTCCTGCCATCATCCCAATTGCATTGTATCTAGGTAATAAAATATCTAAAGTTGTAGCTATGTTATGTTTCATATTCTGCATACAGAAAATAATTTTATAAAACGAAACTAATTTTAATATTGTTTTCAGACTGCACAGCTGATGTCTGTGTATGTGGCGAGATACTGTGTGGAGAATGTGGTGGATGTAGATGACCTAACAGAGGTCTTAGAGGACCTGATGGACGAGGAGTTTGAAACAGTTTGCCATGACAACTCACCTAAAGGTAAGTTTCTCTCCATAACAGTAAGTCTTTATTGCTGTTTAACATAATTAAAACATACTAATATTTTAACATAACTTAAATATACTAAAATTTTTCTTTCTAATAATCTTTACTATAATAATAATTCTCTCCATAACAAGAGTATATTTTACACTATGCCCATTTAACATGAAACATTTTCAGTATAAAATAATAAAAATAAACTAAGCAAAAAAATAAACACTTACTTACTGTGATTAATTTTAATAATGATATGAAACAGTGGAGCCATTGAAAAAATTGTGTGCAGGAGATGGCAATAGAAAGCCACATCAAGTCTTTCACCATCAATTATTCACATTGATTTTCCCAGAAATAGCTTCTTACAATTTTTTCTATGTTTCAAATAATGTTTACCTACTAAGTCCCATCCTGCGCATAGACCCGCAACGGTCACAATAATGTGTGTGAAGCACAAATGTCTTAAACAAAAGCTGCTTACCAATTCTTAGGCAAAACTAATCTTTACTTACAGAAATTGCCAGTGTTTTGCTGTTGTACCTCCAACTGCTGAAAAACGGCAGCCACGACGAGCTCCGTGCGAGGATAGAAGCCATGCCCAAATGCCAGAAGTGGCTCAGTCAACCAATTCATCAGTCAGTGCCTCCACAGGTAAATGTAAGACACAAACAAACCATTCATATCACGCTTAGAGCCTTGCGGGGTAGACAGAGCGTAAACGACTGTTAAAAATGGCCATTTACACCACATCTGACAATAGTTTGAGAGTCTTACAGACAATTATGTATCACCATAATGACAGGTTGTTAGCCAGTCACCTAAAATTGCATTACAATACCTTATGGATTCTTACATCTTACGAAAAGGTGATGCTAATGGGGTGATGCTATTCTAAGCCGACACCACACGGCAAAACAAAGCATACCAAATTAATTTAAATAATATAACTATCCACCTTTATCAAGTTATCATGCCTAAAAATTATCTAAGGTAGACCATGGGTAAACATACATAAAAGAAACCTTCGTTCGCAGTAGTTCCATTGAGATTAGTTCCATGGAACTACTGCGAACGTTTTTTTCGCACTAGTTCCATTGGCTCTGATAATGGAACTATCGCGAAGCTTTGTTTACGATCATTCGCAGTAGTTCCATTGAGTAGTCATTTGGTCTGTGCATCCACCTTCTCAAATATGTCTCAGTGCGCATAAAAGTTTCTTTGAAGGAGTTGTAGGTCTTGACGAGCAATTGACGAGACCTACATTTAATGTGACAGCTGTCAAACTATTGGTTTCTTTGGGAAAGTTGTAGGCTTTAACGAGATCTACATGACAGGTGTCAGCTGTCATACTAAAAAGTCGTTTATATCGGAAACTATGCGTGCTAGACTATTGGTTTCTTTGGGAAAGTTGTAGGCCTTAACGAGATCTACATGACAGGTGTCAGATGTCATACTTCAAACTCGTTTATCTCATTAACTATGCACGCTACACAACTAGTTTCTTTGAAAAGTTGTAGGCCTTAACGAGATCTACATGACAGGTGTCAGCTGTCAAACTTCAAACTCGTTTACCTCGTTAAATACGTTTTTTATACCACTAGTTTCTTTGGAAAAGTTGTAGGTCTTGCCAAGATCTACATTTTAAATGACAGCTGTCAAACTTTCCCAACGGTTTCCCAAAGAAACCAATAGTCTAGCACGCTTAGTTTCCGATATAAATGACTTTTTAGTTTGACAGCTGACACCTGTCATGTAGATCTCGTTAAGGCTTACAACTTTTCCAAAGATACTAGTTATGTAGCGTGCATAGTTAATGAGATAAACGAGTTTCAAGTTTGACAGCTGACACCTGTCATGTAGATCTCGTTAAGGCCTACAACTTTTCCAAAGAAACTAGTTGTGTAGCGTGCATAGTTAATAAGATAAACGAGTTTAAAGTTTGACAGCTGACACCTGTCATGTAGATCTCGTTAAGGCCTACAACTTTCCCAAAGAAACTAATAGTCTATCACGCATAGTTTCCGATATAAACGACTTTTTAGTATGACAGCTGACACCTGTCATGTAGATCTCGTTAAGGCCTACAACTTTCCCAAAAAAACCAATAGTCTAGCACGCATAGTTTCCGATATAAACGACTTTTTAGTATGACAGCTGACACCTGTCATGTAGATCTCGTTAAGGCCTACAACTTTTCCAAAGAAACTAGTTGTGTAGCGTGCACAGTTAATGAGGTAAACGAGTTTAAAGTTTGACAGCTGACACCTGTCATGTAGATCTCGTTAAGGCCTACAACTTTCCCAAAGTAACCAATAGTCTAGCACGCATAGTTTCCGATATAGGGCCGGCGCACATAGACCGGACGCCGGCGACACTTTTCGCGCGACGCCTCTTGGTCGCGGAGCACACCAAGCGGCATTCTTCCGCGCGGCGTCGCCACGTGGCGCGTGCGTCCGCCGGTTCGCTAGACAGTGTTGCCCGGTAATCTTATTAAAAATAAATTGGGTGGTTCAGATGAATCCAACCTATTAAAAATTAAAGAACATTACGTTACGATTGTCACTGAACTAATTTTTGCCACGTTTGAAAAAAAAATGGTCATTGGTGTGGCTCGTTCGTGTTTGATGGATCGTATGGGTTATTTGTATGGGTCGTTGGTATTTGTTAGGTCGTAAGGGTTTATTACGTGGGTCGTTGATGTTTGATGGGTCGTAAGGGTTTATTACGTGGGTCGTTGGTGTTTGTTGGGTCTTTAGAGTTTCTTACATGGGTCGTTGGTGTTTGTTGGGTCGTAAAGGTTAATTACGTGGGTTGTTGGTGTTTGTTGGATCGTGAGGGTTTATTACGTGGGTCGTTGATGTTTGATGGGTCGTAAGGGTTTATTACGTGGGTCGTTGGTGTTTGTTGGGTCGTTAGAGTTTCTTATATGGGTCGTTGGTGTTTGTTGGGTCGTAAAGGTTAATTACGTGGGTTGTTGGTATTTGTTGGGTCGTAAGGGCTTATTACGTGGGTCGTTGATGTTTGATGGGTCGTAAGAGTTTATTACGTGGTTCGTTGATGTATGATGGGTCGTAAGGGTTTCTTATGTGGGTCGTTGATGTTTGATGGGTCGTAAGGGTTAATTACGTGGGTCGTTGGTGTTTGATGGGTCGTAAGGGTTTATTACGTAGGTCGTTGATGTTTGATGGGTCGTGGGGTTTTTACGTGGGTCGTTGATGTTTGATGGGTCGTAAGGTTTCTGTGGGTCGTTGATGTTTGATGGGACGTAAGGGTTAATTACGTGGGTCCTTGTTATTTGTTGGGTCGTAAGGTTTTATTACATGGGTCGTTGATGTTACGAGCCACGTAAACCCCCGACCCATCAAATATCAACGACCCCAACTACCACGACCCATCAAACATCACGACCCTGACCACGACCCATCAAAACCAACGACCCGCGTAATAAACTTACAACAATAAACATCAACGACCCACAAAATAAACTCATACGACCCATCAAACATCAACGACCACGTAATAAACGACCCAACAAACACCAACGATCCATGAACCCTTACGACCCATCAGCATCAACGACACGTAAGAAACCCTTACGACCCAACAAACATCAACGAACAAACCCTTACGACCCAACAAACCAACGACCCACGTTATAAACCACGGCACAAAATACACCAACGACTCTTACGACCCAATAAACACCAACGACCCACGAATACGACCCAACAAACAAAGAGCCAAGTAATTAACCCTTACGACCCATCAAACACCAACGACCCGTAATGTTAACCCACGCCCCATCAAACATTAACGACCCACGTAATAAAACCTAACGACCCATCAAACATCAACGACCCACGTAAACCCCCGACCCATCAACATCAACGACCACGTAATAAACGACCACGACAAACAAACCAACGACCACGTAAGATATCATACGACCCATTAAACATCAACGACCCACGTAATAAACCCTTACAACAAACACCAACGACCTACGTAATAAACCCTTACGACCAACAAACACCAACGACCCGTTATAAACCCTTACAACCCAAAATACAACGACCCGTTATAAGCCCTTACGACCCAAAAAACAACAACGACCCACGTAATAAACCCTTACGACCCATCAAACACCAACGACCCACGTTATAAGCCCTTACAACCCAATAAACATCAACGACCCACAAAATAAACTCATACGACCCATCAAACACCAACGACCCACATAAAAAGCCTTACGACCCAACAAACATTAACGACCCACGTAATAAACCCTTACGACCCATCAAACATCAACGACCCGTAATAAGCTCTTGACCCATCAAACATGAACGACCCACGTATTAAACCCTTACGACCAACAAACACCAACGACCCACGTAATAAACCTAACGACCCAACAAACACCAAGGTTGTAGGTACTTATATTATAAATATTTATTCAAAACAATGTTTAGATATTTTTATTTTGATTTATTTTAGTAATCGATACTTTTCTTTGAGAAACATTATCTTTTTATTTCTATTGTGATGGCACCGGGAGAATGTCCGCTTGCGGCCTTAGGTCGCCCGGCGGACGCAAGCGCACTCAAGAGGCGCCGCGCGCCGTCGCGAATTCGCGCGGCGCCGCGCGAACAAATGGCGCTCGGACTTTTTCCGCCGCCGGCCATTATCGGCGTTACGTCAGTTGCGTACGGTTCATTTTCCGATTTCTCTGTTAGAGTCGCGCGACGGCGCGCGGAAAAGTGGCCACTCTGTCGGCGGCGGCCCATAAACGACTTTTTAGTTTGACAGCTGACACCTGTCATGTAGATCTCGTTAAGGGCTACAACTTTTCCAAAGAAACTAGTTGTGTAGCGTGCATAGTTAATGAGATAAACGAGTTTAAAGTTTGACAGCTGACACCTGTCATGTAGATCTCGTTAAGGCCTACAACTTTTCCAAAGAAACTAGTTGTGTAGCGTGCATAGTTATTGAGATAAATGAGTTTAAAGTTTGACAGCTGTCACTTAAAATGTAGATTTCATCCAGACCTACTAACTTCCCAACGAAACCAGTGGTGTAAAATACGTATTTAACGAATTAAACGAGTTTGAAGTTTGACAGCTGTCACTTAAAATGTAGATCTCGTCAAGACCTACATTTTCTTCAAAGAAACTTTTATGCGCACTGAGAAGGTGAGACAACTACTCAATTGAACTACTGCGAATGATCGTAAACGAAGGTTCGCGATAGTTCCATTGTCTGAGCCAATGGAACTAGTGCGAAAAAAAACTTCGCAGTAGTTCCATTGGACTAATCTCAATGGAACTACTGCGAATGATTGAAAAGAAATTTACAAAAATGTGCCATTAATTTATGTTTCAAGTAGAGTGTAGTAAGTGCAATCTCTTGAAGTGTGACATTTTTAGCTACAATGTAGTTTTATTCTATTCCAGTGCCACGGAAACCCAGATGATGACACAACTAGCAGTAGTGGGGAAGACGATGCCCCAGACCATGGCATGAATGGTGACGCACCAACCAATGTAGCAACCCCAATAAATGGACAAGCCTCTTCCTCAAACCAATCACGGAGTCACGATCCAGAACCTATGGATGAGGATGGAGACCCTGGATGGACAGTTGTCAAAACTAGAAAGAAGAAATAAACATAGAAAACAATTCTCTTGGAAGTATGCCACACTTTTTGCTGTAATGTTTGATGAAACTCCATATTCTAGGAATTTTCTTAGAGCTTTTTAAATATGAAGTACTTATTTATTCTCAAAACACATGATATCAATAGAGACTATTGTATTGTAATATTATGTATATTATTAATGAGTTAATATGTATAATTAGCATGTCTTCTGTACTATTTGTTTATACAGTTATTCTGTATTCTTAAGACTTATCTGACTGTCCGTAGTGTCTTTAATTTAAAGATAGCTCTCACTTTTTTACTATTGTGCGTTGTTTTGCAATCTTTGTTTTTTTATTTAAATAACAAAAGTGCCAAATAAGGCCTGTTAAGTTTTGTTTCACCAAGTGCCGACAACCAACTGTATATATACCTAAATTATTAATTAAGGTCTTAATGTATCTATCTATCGCAACTTATGTGTTAGGTAGGATCAATCTTCTTAGTAGGATCATATCAAACAAAGTCAACTTTAAATTATGTAAAAAATATTCTTCATGTTTGGTGGAGTAGATCTAACAAAATAATATTGGTAGGTAGGTACCAAGTGGGTCCGTAGGTCAGTAGGTATAACTACCTGTGTGTTGTACTTGTTTTACTATATTATAAGGAAGTAATAAATAAATTATAAAACTGTAAGAATAAGCAACTATTTTCAGGATTATCTATGTTTATCTTAAAATAAATGTAGTTATTGTTGAAGCCATTGTGTTTGTCTTTACCTTTATACATAAACACACTTTTCTTAATATAATGTTTTACCTGAAAATAAAACAATTATTATATGCGATAACCTTATTAGAGACCTGTAGAGTGAGACAACACCACTTCCGTTTCCTTTGAACAGCCCTGATTGGCTCCCCACAACCACTTCCGGCGGCACGTCATCGCCACGTGATCGCGTGGCGCAGTGGTGGTGGAGCCCAACTGTCGCCAGCAGACTGCCGGCTCGTCACATGGCATCTCACTGAGAGTATGCGAAATGAAGCCAACAGGCAGAATTTAAAATACAGTTCTCTAATAAGGTTATCGCATATAATAATTGTTTTATTTTCAGGTAAAACATTATATTATATGCTTTGAACCGTTATTAGAGACCTGTAGAGTGAGATGTGTTTGTTATCGCCTGGTGGCAAGCTAGAGTAGGTACCTATGTAGGTATTGTATGCCAATGTGTGAAATAAAACATAATAAATAATTATAAACTGAAAAGAATATTTTTATTAATGCAATCTTAATTCTTATTCAGAATAATAGTAATCAAATATTATAAACAAAACATAATATTTCTTACAAATTATTACAATTTAATCATACGGCATGAAATGTTCTGGACAAGTTCCAGTTATGATTAGGATTTCCGGGAATCTCAGAGGAATAATATTTGGCGAAAGTGTTCGCTGACCGCCAATTTCCCTTAGCCATAATCTCATCGATATTGCAGTTGTCCATCCAATTGAGTGATGAAGCGGCGCTGCGAGTGCTGCCAGCGCTGGCCTGCACGCCACATGCGCTAAGCAGTGACTTGACCCAGCCGCCGATGACGGTGCGGGATGCAGCACGTGTAGCTCCTCGGCACGTGATGAACAGCTCTGTCAAGTTACTGCCTTCTCTACGCTGAGATGATTTTTCTATTAGTTTCCGCAACCAAAAAACTGGGCATATATTATCATTGTCAGCTTTAGACAGCTTCCACGACGATTGTCTGTGCAAGTAATTGTCTGTCTTAGAACCGTATTTGGGATGAAGTATAATACAGTCCGACATGTCGTCAAAATGATTTGCATCTAAATGCAATAGTGTCAGATCGTGTACACGTCGACTAGATGCGAGCAAAAGAATCAAAGCAGTGCGTCGTGAAACTTCGTAATGAGTAAAATCTGTCAAGACATTGCAGTTTAGCCATTGGACTACTAGCCTCGCATCCCAAATTGATGGTTTCTTTGGTCGTCTGATAGCATCAGCTATTGAAATAGATTTTAGAATAGGTACGCTTCACGAGGGGATTATTACTTAATGCCTCCGAATCCGGGTTAGTCATAGTTGAGATAGTGGATTTATAGACCAGAACGGTTTTATAAGAGAGACCGTCTTTCAAGTACAAATTTGCCAAGTACTTAGCCAACTGAGATCCCTCTGGATTAAGGGTATCGATGTTATTTGACAGACACCAATCCTGCCATTTATTCCAAATTGATGAATAGACTTTTTTCGTTGAGGGTCTCCAACTTGAGTCTAGTAACTCAATCTCTTCGGTTGACCACCCAGTCAGTAGACAGTTCCACCCTTCATTGACCAAACCTCTAGGCACATTTGATCTACCTGTGCTGGTGGCATTTGTGTTCGGGTGTCTATCAACTTGTTCCTCAGGTTCCTGAGCGTCCATGGTGGTCCTATTGCTCTGCGTTTCAAGTCTGGGCGCCAAAATACCTTGTGCCATCGAGGAACCACCATCATGTATATTCCCTTTGCTTTGTTCAAATGTGCTAAAACACGGGGTACTAGATGTGGTGGTGGAAATATCCACGCCTTGACGTAATGCCATTCTCTGCTGAACGCGTCGTGGTATTCTGCTGCGTGGTCGCTGCAGTCCCGTGTCACATATCGGGGTAGAACATGAGCGTTCTTCGACGCAAAGAGATCTATCTGTGGTTTGCCGAATCGGTGAAAGATTTCTTGGTATGTTTCGTGTGTCAAAGTCCATTCTGCCTGGAGCTTCTGTCGTGACAGCATATCGGCTTCCACATTGTATTGGCCGGGTATGTGGTGTGGTATTACAAGAATATTGTTTCTGTCCAAGATTTGAAACAACATGTGTGCCATTAGATAAAGGTTCTTGGATCTCAGGCCCCCTTCGTTTCGAATGTAGCTTACTACGGTTCTCTATCCATTTGCATAAAAAGAATTGGCATAATATATTTTGGCACACTGTAATTTGAACTAATGATACTTACGCATAATTCATGTACGCATAACAGTTTAGGCATAATTTCTTTACGCACAAAAAATATTGCCATAATAGTACATAGGCCTAAAATACAAAACCATAAATTGTCATATCCATAATCAAAATAGGCATAAAAATCTGATGCATTAGAAGAACCCCTAAATTGTATAAAAATAACCTAACCTAACCTAACCTAACCTAAACTGACCTAATTTAACCTAATATATCCTAAAAATACTAAACTGACTTTCATTTCCTGCCATTTGAACTTAATAAAAAATATTAGTGGAAAAAAAATTATGCCTATGAAAGGGATACCGCTTACTACGCTTTTGTTGTCTGACTGTATGAGCACATTCGAGTTCCGTAAGATAGGTTGATGTGCCTGGACGGCCTGAATTATAGCCCACATCTCCTTGAGGTTGCTGTGCCAATGTTTCTGGTCGCACCCCAGCCTGTGCCGGACGCGTCCGTTGTCAGAAAATGAGCAACCGGTGGTAGGTGAATAGGCGTACTCCTCGTGAGTGCCTTTAACCACCAATGGAATTCGTGCCTCGCTGCAGGCGCGAGCGGGCGTTTTGAATAAACTTGATCTTTGGGTAGAATAGCATATGCCATTTGCAAGGACGGCAGTGAAGTCGACCTCTTGGTACGCTGAACGATGCGAAACTCAGCATTCCCAATACACTCTGAGCGTCTTTCAAACTCCAAGCCGAGATGTCTAGTAGATGTCGTAATTTTGATTCTATTTTCTTGCGCTTTTCGGTGGGAAGATATTTCGAATTCAGTTTGAGATTCCAGGTGATGCCCAAATAATCGATAATCTGTGTGGAATCAGGACCGACTTTTGAAATTGACTGTCCATCCTAAAGTTGTCAGTATTCGAACAGCTTCCGCAGCTTGGTCTTTCAGAATGGTTCTGTTTTGATTGACAATTAAATAATCGTCTAAATACACGATTACTCGCAACCCGTTGTCGCGGAGTAGTTGTGCGACCCAATTCGAAACTGTTGCAAACGTTACAGGTGCAGTTGACAGCCCGAAAGGAAGACTCGTGATTTGCAGAAGTTCCGGTTTGGATGCATTTTTTTCCTTGTATAAAACTCGAAGGAAAGGTTGGTGTGATTTGGCTACCGGAATGTGGAAATAGGCCTGAGTCAGATCGATTTTGACAGCCCAGTCTCCCTTTTGCAAGAAATCTGGTACTCGATGTACATTGATCAGCTTGAATTTGAATTCCGCTAGATAATGATTCAAATTCCTCAGATTGAAAATCGGACGATCGGATGCGTCTGACTTTTTTACTAGAAACATTGGACATACAAAACTCGGTGTCGGCGGTGCGGGTACTAGAATGTTTTGATTTTCAATTCTTTTATTTGTTTTGACATTTCTGAACTTGTGGGTGTTTGAAATTTCTTTAGAAGTTTGGGGTTGGTGAGTGCGGGTACCGTTAGAAATGGAATGCGGTAACCCGAGATTATTTTTAGAACATGATCTGGTGCGCCTAATTTTCTCCAAACATTTATGAATTTTTGTAAACAACCGCCGTAAAACGAGCTTTGTATGTAGTCACTTTCGAAAGCGATTTTTCGGGCGGACTGGTTGCCGGGCTTCTTAAAATCACGCTTTGAAGATCTGTTGTGTTTATGCGTGACCTTTCGGTTTTATTGAAACTACTGGGCTGTGCCTTGCTTGAGGAAGGGCCAGGGAATGTCATTTACAGCATAGTCAGTATGACGTCCCGACATTCGTGGACGTTTAGCGCGAAAATTAAAGACTTGTTTCGCAGGGACATGATCGGCTCATCCGCTGAGCGTTTGTTGTTGGAAAACAGCTTGTTACTGCCACCGCCCTAGTTAAAATGCACTCATCGCTTCAGCATTAAACAAACTAGAAATTGTTGGAGGATTTCCGCAAATCCTCTCTTATGTAACGATCTTTACACCAGCTAGAATACTTTCACGGCGTCTTTGAATTGCATCCGTTCGCCTTCCGCAGACGAGTTGCAAGATATCCTCAGATAACTTTATGTATTGCGACTTTTCAGAGAAAAGATCACTCAACTTATCAAACAATGAATCGGGAGATAACTTCGTATCAGACTTGTGCGACCATCCAATTATATTTTGTAAATTGCTTTTGAAAATTTCGTTCTGTTGAATGAGGGCATGGCTCAAAGCGCCTAGGGAACGATCAAGTGTTTTGAGCCAGGAAGAATCTGGGTCATGAAATCTCAACTCTGTGTTGACCTCCAAATCATAAAAGCCAGGTTTTGCTAGATATTTTTTCTCAGTTTCGATGTATCTGACCCGCTCCCACTCGTTTTTATCAAAATAGTGTAACTTGGAAAGAATCGCAAGTCGGGAATCGGTCGCACTCGCATTTTCTACAGCCGCGTCCTTCAAAAATGTTGCCATGTTACAACCAAGTTTTTTGTCAGGTTTTGACTTGTCCAAAAACGAGTTATACAAATGCGCTGACGGGTGTAATGAAATTAAATCGGAATCAGAGTCCGTGTCTGTGGGGTGGTTGGACATCTGAGAATCCTTATCTTTTAAATATGATAGGATTGTGGTAACTTGATTAGACAAAGCATCCAGTTTCCGATTGTCACCGTCCGCCAGTTCTTTCTGTTGCGCCATCCTTTCTCGCTGTGAAGACCGCCAGTGCCGCCGGGAACGATCGGAGCTCGATGAAGAACTGCTAGAACTCGAACTGCTGCTGCTGGATGAAGAGGATGAGCTAACGCGTCGCTTGCGTGTGTCCCGCTTTCGTTCTTTGGACCTAGAAGTCCGCTTGTTAGCTTTGCGATTAGACTCATTGGACCTAGTCTGTTTAGAAGGCCCGTTGCTTGCCTCCCTAGACCTAGAAGTACGATTAACGTTGTGGGTCCGCTCTTTGGATCTCGTAGTTCGCTTATGAGGCTTGCAGTTTCGGTCCCTGGACCTAGAAGTCTGCCTTACTTTGTGGGTTCGCTGTTTGGACCTAGACGTCCGCTTAGCTGACCCGTGGCTTGGCTCCGTGGATCTAGGAGTCTTGGTAGACTGGGGAGTAACTTTTTTCTTCACAAAATCGCACTCCTGGGTACTAACACGGCTTCCACTGCGATCACGCTCGCGTTCACAAGATTTTTCGTGGTCATGCTCCGGGGATGATGCACTTTCTGATTCATTGCACCGCTCCCGTGGCCTAGAAGCCCGCTCCGGAGTTCTACCCATGCTACTTTTCCGCAAAGTGCTGATGGGTAGTAGATACCACTTTTCCGTGTAGACAGATATGACTTTTCCGCAAAGTATAGATGGGCGTAAAGATTAACAACACTTATCCGCAGATGTCAAATAGACTAACTGACATAACCGAAAAATTAATTTGGTTCTACCCACGCCACATTTCCACAGAGTACAGATGGGTATTTTTACACCGCTCTTCTGCAGAGGGTAACATAAAAATACTTACCACATTTATGACTTTATTTTTCTGCAAAATAAATTCGTTTCTACCCGTACCACTTTTTCCGCAAAGTGTTGATGGGTATTTGTTATGCCACTCTTCTGCAGAGGGCGCATCAAATATACTTACGAAATTTTGATTTTATTTTTCCGCAAAACAAAACCGTTTTTATCTTCGGCACTTTTCCGCAAAGCGCTGGTAAGAATTTTATGCACCACTCTTCTGCAGGGCGAAATAAAATTACTTACCAGTTATGTTACTTTATTTTTCTGCAAAATAAATGCGTATTTACCCTCGGCACTTTTCCGCAAAGTGCTGATGGGAATTTTTTACACCACTCTTCCGCAGAGGGCAAAAATTAAATACTTACCAGTATACTGAAAAATAAATTCTGAAATACATATGTGTCCCGCTTTCGTAAATAGTATTAATTATTAATATTATTTTTAAAAGAAAAAATATAAAATCGAACAACAAAGTTGTTAATTTTACTGCAGGGTGTTCGCACGACGAAAGTCGATGCCAATGTGACGAGCCGGCAGTCTGCTGGCGACAAGCTGGGCTCCCCACCACCACTGCGCCACGCGATCACGTGATGACGTGCCGCCGGAAGTGGTTGTGGGGAGCCAATCAGGGCTGTTCAAAGGAAACGGAAGTGGTGTTGTCTCACTCTACAGGTCTCTAATAACGGTTCAAAGCATATAATACTATTTTTCTTCTTTGGTATTTCATACATGTACATGGCTAAGGGATAGGCCATTTTGGATAGGCTGGTTGTTGGGAATAGATTGGATATCTGTATAGTATAAAGTCTTCTGACATGAAGTTTAGCCTGTTTCAGCAGTAATTTGATACATCCCACCCAAAACATAAATGTGAAAGGCTGCCAAGTTCGATAATATTGGAATGCTTCGCCTATAAAAGAAGTGAGATCTAAATAAGTACCAAGTTCCATACACAGACCTCAGTTAAAAATAGTTACAGGAATGCACACTTGATTTTTCGCAGTTTGGAAATAAGAATCTACTTTCCAAACTGCGGAAAATCAAGTGTGCATTTATTATTTTTAACTGAGGTCTGTATGGAACTTGGTGCTGTAGATCTCACTTCTTTGAGGCGAAGCAGCCAATATTACTCGGCAGCCTTTATGTTTTGGTGGATTTCATTTATTTTTGTAAGGTTTATTTTCTTTTTTCATATGATTAAGTTGGGTAAGGAAATATCTCATTTATACTTTACTTTGACTAAATACAAACCTTCGTAACAAATTTTAGGTCGGTACGACGATTGGAAGATATAGATAAATTTTTGTTTTAGTTCCTTAGGGGTATGAATTTACACCTTCATTATTTTTAAAACCGACTCACACTTGGCCATTTTCAGATTTTTCCTTTACCTTGACCTAAAGACCTACCTCCATGCCAAATTTCAAGTCAATACGACCATTGGAAGTGGTCTAGGTTTTTGATGAGTGAGTCAGTCAGTGAGTGTATAGTAAAAATAGAGATTTTCTGACGTCAATATCTCAAGACCTACAATAGGTACATTAATGAAATTTTGTATTTTAGATAAGTAAGTAGATCTCGACAGATACTAGAAATTTCATATGCGTAGATAAAATAGATTTTGAGTTATAGGTGGGTCGAACTTGGCCCGAAATTGTTCGTGTAATATAACCCACGGCCGGTGTGTCGCTTTTTTTGCTCGAACTTGGCGGACACACTGCCGTGTGTCTAGATAGATGCCCTTATTTACAGGGTGAAGCACGGCTTAGTGATATGGAACAACTTTGCCCAGGGAACATAGATCAAAATAAGTGAGCTTATCATAGTCTTCTGAGATAAACATTAGCAGTACCTAGATGTTGCTTAAATGCCCATAATAAGTTCGAAGTAACATATTTAAGTTTCTATGTAGAATTTTGCGTTGCTGTTCCTATGGTATCTCCTGTGTTTTGCATAATTTGCTTATGCATCACGGTCCACTGTTCAGCATTTCGGATTTTCCCTTATTTCCTTCTAGGCCATTCTGTGGGGAACCTATAGCAAACATTGATTCGCAAAAGGTGGGGCGGATTATGTTTTTGCATAATCTTGTAAAGGTATCAAGGACAAATAAAACCCCAAGTTTTCGACCTCGAGACTCCCAGGCTCCAGCCGCCATCTTGAATTGAAAGTTCTAAAACAGGTTTTTGCGAATAACTTGTTAACAATTGATTTTATGACAAAAAGTATGTATGAAAAGAATAAAGAAAATATTATTTTCCAAATTTCATTCATACATGTATACTAGCTAAGTCTAACAGGTAAAAGATATAGGCAAAAACAAACATATTTTTATTAAAAGTTAAGTACACCACAAAATGTGGGTAGAAAAAATATGCGTGAATTTTTTTTTTTTATATATGTTCTCTCTCCCGCCACTGTACAGAAGATCTCCTGGACGTAGATATAGACGAAATCGGGGTGGCTCTCAGACAGCTTAAGAATGGGAAGGCTCCCGGGAAAGACGGAGTGGCCTCTGAGCTACTTAAGGCCGGTGGAAAACCTGTCCTGGAGGAGCTGAAAAGGCTTTTCAACTCTGTAATAGCCAATGGGACAATCCCGAAGGCGTGGAGCAGAGGTGTAGTGGCATTGTATTTCAAAAAAGGAGACAAAACGCTTCTCAAAAACTATAGGCCGATGACACTTCTGAGCCACGTCTATAAGCTGTTCTCGAGAGTCGTCAAGAATCGTCTGGCATCAAGATTTGACGCCGTTCAGCCAGCGGAACAGGCCGGGTTTCGTAAGGGCTTCAGTACCGTAGACCATATCCATACTGTAAGGCAGATTATACAGAAGACAGAGGAGTACAACCAACCACTGTGTATGGCTTTTGTGGACTACGAAAAAGCCTTCGACTCTATCGAAACCTGGGTTGTTTTGGAGTCCCTGCAGCGGTGTCAAGTCGACTGGCGGTATGTGGAGGTGGTGAGAAGCCTTTATCAAATGGCTACGATGTCCGTTCAAGTACAAAACCATAATACAAGACCCATCCAACTGCTCCGAGGTGTAAGACAGGGTGACGTTATATCCCCAAAACTCTTCACCAACGCATTGGAGGTTGTCTTCAAAACGCTACAGTGGGATGGACTGGGCATCAACGTCAACGGCAAAAATCTCACGCATCTCCGCTTTGCCGACGACATAGTCATAATGGCCGAATCGCTGCAGGACCTGCAAAAAATGCTATCTAGTCTCAACTCTGCCTCGAGACGTTGGATTTGGGATGAACTTGGATAAGACGAAGGTCATGTTCAATCAACACATAATCCCCGAGCCCGTCTCCGTCGAAGGTCCAGAAATATGTGTACCTTGGGCAAACTTTGCAGATGGGAAGAGACAACTTTGAGGCTGAAATCACCAGAAGAGTGCAGCTTGGCTGGGTAGCATTTGGAAAGCAGCGTCACATCCTCGAATCATCTTTGCCACAATGCCTCAAGACCAAGGTGTTCGATCAATGCGTCCTACCAGTCATGACCTACGGAGCCGAGACGTGGAACTTGACAGTAAAATTGGCCCACCAGCTACATGTCACTCAGAGAGCTATGGAAAGGTCTATGCTTGGTATCTCTATAATGGATAAAGTCCGGAATGAGGCCATCCGAAATTAGACCTAAGTGACGGACATAGTCTGGAAGTGTAGCAAGCTGAAGTGGCAGTAAGCTGGCCACATTTGTCGTAGAACCGACGGACGGTGGAGTAAGTGAGTTCTCGAGTGGAGGCCACGCCTCGGCAAACGTAGCGTTGGACGCCCTCCGGCCAGATGGACCGATGACTTAAAAAAGGCGGCTAGTAGCGACTGGATGGCAAAAACGGGAGAACGTGCCTTATGGCGTTCCCTGGGGGAGGCTTACGTCCAGCAGTGGACTGCAATAGGCTGAAATAGAATAGTTACGTATTATAGTGTATTTAAAAAATATGTGACGGGTGAACACTTTCTATGTCTAGTTTCGGAGATAATGGCGTTTATGATAAACGACATGACAGTCAATAAAAATAATGAAAAAATAAAACATTATATATCTAGTTTTTATGGTATATGAGTTTGAATGTATGTATGGACGACTAGCAAAATATACTTTTAATTTGAATAACAAAAACGCTAGACATAGAATGTTTTATTTATTTCATATTTTTTTTGTAACTGTCATTTCGTTTATCGAATGAATAAATAAAAAAGTAAATCTCGACTCATTTCAAGAATAACTCAGGTTAACCTATTTTTTTACCCAAAAATATTGACGTTGTGCGAAATATCATAGAAACCATAAGCCAGCTATCTTTGTATAGAAAAAATGTCGCGAAACAATCTGTTAATAAATTTCAAAAGTAAAAAAAAAAAATATTGTAAAAAGGTGAGAAAATCGACTTTTTTGAAAACCATTTTGTATGATGGGAAGTCGTCCACATAAACGCCATTATCTCCGAAACCAGACATAGAAAGTGTTCACCCGTCACATATTTTTTAAATACACCATAATACGTAACATATCAAAAAAATAGAAAATTTCACGCATATATTTTTCTACCCCCATATAGTGCGGTGTACTTAACTTTTTAATAAAAATATATTTGTTTTTGCGTATATCTTTTTATCTGTTAGACTTAGCTAGTATACATGTATGAATGAAATTTGGGAAATAATATTTTCTTTATTCTTTTCATACATTCTTTTGTTATAAAATCAATTGTTAACAAGTTATTCGCAAAAAACCTGTTTTTAGAACTTTCAATTCAAGATGGCGGCTGGAGCCTGGGAGTCTCGAGGTCGAAAACTTGGGGTTTTATTTATCCTTGATACCTTTACAAGATTATGCAAAAACATAATCCGCCCCACCTTTTGTAGGCGAAATATCCCTACAGATTGTACTATTCCTTTTCTTAGATTTTCTCAGCTTTTCCGAACTTGGCCGGCCGCCGGAAACGGAAAACAGTCGCTACCTTGTTTGCAACAAACTTGCCATTGCAAAAAAAGTTTTGTGTCATTGTCAATGAAACGACCAGTCCGTTTCCCCCCCTCTTTCCGCTCTGTCACCCCTCCCCCAGGAACTGTCAAATTTTCCGATTTTCCGATAGCGTTCGTTGTGGCATATTTATCAACTTTTTAAAGAAAATACAATAATTTACTCAACATTTCATGTTTCAATGAATTAAATAGGCTGTGAAAATGCCTCTTACGGCTAGACAGCGAAGCATTCATAACAAGAACGGTGCTAAACGTACGGCAAGTTTTAAGGATAAAAGATCACGAAGAGCCAGCGAAGGGTATGGTTTTGTGTCTTTTTAGCCAAATACTGAATTACACGTGTCTTCAACGCTTTCAGTTTAGTTCTATCTTCATTCAGAGTATCTTGTGTTTCTGTATTTTTTTTTATTGTAGGTTGTAGGTTATACCTATTTGCCAATAGCTTTCAGCAATTTTCTGTTGATTAACTACAGTTTGGCGCTTATCCAGATGCCACAGAACTAGCTGAGGTAAAAGCATTACGCCGGTACTCGCATGCGTCATAAACAAATATAATTTTGTTTTGCTGTGTGATGAAAAACATTAATATCCTTGGTTTGTGTTTCCTGGTTTTGGTCCAAACATAGGGAGCATTAAACTTTTTGTTTGTTGGAACTTTGCTCAAGATATCTTACCATTTTATTGTCTCGAGTCAGAATTATACCTACCCATGAAGCTGCAGCAAATTTCATCACAATTTACTCAAAATTTCATTTATTTATGCAGTATTTTTACTTCCTCCTCAGTAATTAACCCTTGTTTTGAATAATGTGTGTATTATCTTGGAAAACAACATGTATATCCCCACCTTACAATAGCAAAATAATATAACACCTTAAACCAGATTAAAATATATCCTACTACTGGTTAAAATATATCCTAACTTCTAAGAACTTCCAGAATTTCAAGTTTTTTGTATCTGCTGAGACAATCCAGTATAATCTTATTTCAAATGTAAATGCAAAAGCCTCTTGTAAAGATAGTCTGTAAATAGTTCCATTTTATTGCATTGCCCTTCTGGATGTCGTTGCCTATTGCCCATGCCACAAAAACCCACAAAACCAACAAATTACCTTCTTCTTTATCATTCTACTCTGGATGAACTAATTATCTAATGTTCTGATTCTATCCTTGCAGTGAATTCCTAGTAACAAATGCGCCATCAGCCCTGCGCAGTATATCTTACCCGGGCGGTGCATTAGCACTCGGGCTGCTACTAGCTGCTAGGCTAGCCTCTGCGTACTGGGGACACATAGCTGACTGCGATGAGACTTACAATTACTGGGAACCTCTACATTTTCTAGGTAAGAGAATAAAAAGTTGGTTTATATTGTTTTTCAATCATAAGAAGGAAAGAAGACAAAAGTAATAGTAAAATAGTTGCCTAATAATTTCATTGACTATTTTTAAAAGGAGTCCATGATATTTTTATCTCCTGCTTTGGTTCGAATAAGCTTTGGTTAAAATAACCTCTTCCTTTGGTTTCTTTTACATAAAGCTACTATTTATTCTTGGTTTCATAAGATCTGATCATGTAACAAAAAGATTACATGAAAGTTCTTTAAAATAAGCATGGCAGTAAACTTGCATCTTTAATTTCACTTCTAATATCTTTATTTATTTTATTCATTTTCTAATATCTTTATTTATTTCAGTGTACGGCAAAGGTCTACAAACATGGGAATACAGTCCGGTGTATGCTATTCGCTCGTACATGCCACTATGGCTGTTTGCCGTACCTGCCAAGATGTTGTCCTGGTTTTTGACACCGGTACATGTCTTCTACTGCTTGAGAGGACTGCTAGCTGTACTGACTGCTTGCGCTGAACTCATGTTTTATAAGTAAGTTTTCTTGAGAAAGGTACGAATTTTATTCCTATCTGAACTGATCCTCTTGCTGTAATATTATAAAATTCAGACCACTTTCCTTGGCTCTTATCTGACTTTACAAAAGTTCTAGTAGTGATTCAACTATGAGTGCAAGTGCTCGCAAGTTTTAAAAATTTTGCTTTTTACTTAATTGTCGAATTTTCATTTTTATTTTAAGAAGTAGTCAACCATATAAGTAGACATCGTTATCTTTGGAGCACGAATGACGTTGTCATGTCATAGAGATGAGTTGCGGACTTTTATCGAAACACAAGTTATCGATGTTTTCATGCTTCTAACATATAAACATGGCCTTGACATAGTGTAAAACAATCCTTGAAAAAATATTCAAATTTTTTTAGATATCGACCTATTTTCCTTGGGGAAAGTTGCTCAGTTTCATGGGGTGGTTCACCCCTTAAAGTGTTTGCAGTAGTTTTTTTGGTGGAATTAGATTTTTAAGTTAAATGTTATGTTTGTTGGTCTTCTTATCCGTTGCAATTTTAAACGGACGTATATTTTTATAAACTCTTTGGTTTCGCTTTGACAGCAACTAGCTACTTAAATATAATCTGTCGATACTTAAGGTGTCGATAAAGTACGCCACCTCTACGATTTTTTTGTTAGTGCTCCAAAGATAACGATGTCTACATATAAGTTTATTGAATAAAGATCTAATGTTGCAATTTTAAACGGACGTATATTTTTATAAACTCTTTGGTTTCGCTTTGACAGCAACTAGCTACTTAAATATAATCTGTCGATACTTAAGGTGTCGATAAAGTACGCCACCTCTACGATTTTTTTGTTAGTGCTCCAAAGATAACGATGTCTACATATAAGTTTATTGAATAAAGATCTAATTCTGTACTGTAGTTCAGACCTTCTGATAGTTTTTAACTTGACTCTGTTGGTCAGAGAAATGAGGACTCTAGTTCAATACTAGGGCATTTACGCGTATTGTCCGCGCGGCTCCGCAATGCGAGGACCCGTGCAAAGTTCACTCACTTCATCTGTACTGCTTGGAGTAAAGTGAACTTCGCACGCAGTCTGGTACGCGCGGCGCAGCGCAAGGCCTTATAAGAAAAATTTATTCTTTTACAGGGCCGTGTGCCACGAGTTTGGCGTGCAAGTAGGTCGCGTATGGTTATTCCTGACTCTACCCGCGGCCGGCAGTTTCGCGTCTAGCGCTGCTATGTTACCATCGGCTTGGAGCGGAGCCTTAGTATCAGCCGCTTTGGCCGCCTGGTGGAGAAAGAGATATGCGATGGCTGTATTATTCACAGCTGCAACTACTTTGTTGAGTAAGTGTAGCTCTATCTATCACTACTAGCAGCAAGTAGCTTCGCATCTAGCGCTGCTATGTTACCCTCGGCTTGGAGCGGCGCACTAGTCTCTGCCGCGCTTGCCGCCTGGTGGAGGAAACGATATGCGATGGCTGTGTTATTCACAGCTGCAACTACTTTGTTGAGTAAGTGTGGCGCCTACTATCACTACCAGCAGCTAGCAGCTTCGTATCTAGTGCTGCTATGTTGCCATCGGCTTGGAGTGGAGCCCTAGTCTCTGCGGCGCTAGCTGCCTGGTGGAGGAAACGATACGCGATGGCTGTGTTATTCACGGCTGCGACTACTTTGTTGAGTAAGTGTAGCTCTATCTATCACTACTAGCAGCCGGTAGCTTTGCATCTAGTGCTGCTATGTTACCATCGGCTTGGAGTGGAGCCCTAGTCTCTGCCGCGCTTGCCGCCTGGTGGAGGAAACGATATGCGATGGCTGTGTTATTCACAGCTGCTACTACTTTGTTGAGTAAGTGTAGCTCTTATCTATCATCACTACTAGCAGCCGGTAGCTTTGCATCTAGCGCAGCGATGTTACCATCGGCTTGGAGTGGAGCCCTAGTCTCTGCCGCGCTAGCTGCCTGGTGGAGGAAACGATACGCGATGGCTGTGTTATTCACGGCTGCGACTACTTTGTTGAGTAAGTGTGGTTCTTCCTCATCACTACTAGCAGCCGGTAGCTTTGCATCTAGCGCTGCGATGTTACCATCGGCTTGGAGTGGAGCCCTAGTCTCTGCCGCGCTAGCTGCCTGGTGGAGGAAACGATACGCGATGGCTGTGTTATTCACGGCTGCTACTACTTTGTTGAGTAAGTGTAGTGTCTTATCTATCATCACTACTAGCAGCCGGTAGCTTTGCATCTAGCGCAGCGATGTTACCATCGGCTTGGAGTGGAGCCCTAGTCTCTGCCGCGCTAGCCGCCTGGTGGAGAAAGAGATACGCGAAGGCTGTGTTATTTACAGCTGCTACTACTTTGTTGAGTAAGTAGTTCATTTTCAGCCATTATAAACTTGTTGCTAACCGAAATACATACACAGATAACCGCTATTCCATTTAGGCCATTTTATAAGTGGCACTGCTTAAATATTTTAAAGCTGCATATAAAAACAGGTGGAAGGCTTGTGAAAGAAAGTGTAAGTGTCACTTCACTTACAGTATAAGAGCAATAGAGAGTGGAGCGATATGAATGTTAAATATGTAGTAGAGTGACAAAGAGCTAATGAGCGAGAGAAGATCACCTTCACACATACTATTACGCCTGAGAGTAAAACTGTCTGAGACTATGTAGAATATCTTAACTAATGGAAAACAAATTTTCTTTTACAGGCTGGCCGTTCACAGCTCTCATTGGCTTACCAATAGCAATCGACATGCTACTAATGAAGCGACAATACATAGAATTCTTTAAATGGTCCATCATATCCCTCATCATCATACTACTGCCAACCATAGCTGTGGACTCTTGGCACTATGGGAGACTAGTGATAGCTCCGTGGAACATAGTCGCGTACAACATCTTCACTGAACACGGACCGGACTTGTACGGAGTCGAACCCTGGACTTATTACTTTGTCAACGGATTCCTGAACTTCAATCTGGTTTGGGTAAGTTTACACATACATAAATCACGTCATAGCGCAACGCATAGCGTCAACGGCCGTAAAATACGATCGTTGTTGACAAATATCTGAGGACCGTCTTAGATATTGTTGCGTATCATTATAGTGACAGGTTGTCAGCATATTGCCTAAAATTGCAATACACATGAAACCCTCGAATCCCCTAGTAGCTTTTTACGACACCAACAGGTTATATTTGACAGCTATCAAATCCATACTAAAATACATGTCAACAAAGAAAAATAGACTTTATGTCATAGCATTAACATGATATGACAGCTGTCAAATGTGGCCTATTCGAACGGCCTTACTGTAAGTAGGTAAGTTTAACACATGTACATCACTTTTTAAAAATTCTGAAAGGAGAAGTAGCTACTCTTATGTAGGCATAAATGATCGGTTAAAGTGGGAACTGTCTTTCTGTAAGTTCTTTATTTTATGACCCTAGAGTGTAGATAGGTATAAATATTTAGTGCTACCCCCCTACAATATCCGTGGCCTCGTGGCACTATGGGAGACTAGTGATAGCTCCGTGGAACATAGTCGCGTACAACATCTTCACTGAACACGGACCGGACTTGTACGGAGTCGAACCCTGGACTTATTACTTTGTCAACGGATTCTTGAACTTCAATTTGGTTTGGGTGAGTTCATTGAAACAGATGTATCGAATGGTGCATCATATCCCTAATTGTTATACTACTACCACAAAGTAAGTATTGGCGGGCATTCACCTACAAAGAGAGGGCTCATAGATACTTCACAAGACACAAACACAAAATGGAATTGAACTTCAATTAGGTTTGGGTAAGTTTCGTAGAAATAATATTCATCTCAACAGTTTAAATCTTTTGAATATTGTATTAGAATTGTTCAGTAAAGAAATCATTGTAATCTTATATTTCCTACTACACTGAACCAGTAAACTCACCATTTGTAGAACTTTCAATTTAGATTTCATTCTACTTTTTTACACAGTATTGTTTCCATATTATGGTGCCGTGTGGTAACGACTGGTGATACAGCCAGCCCTAGTCCAAACCTCGGCTGAATATTTCTATCTGTCTATGGTCAACCGTATGGTGGCGGTGATGCCACCTTCAATAGCATTCCCAAAGAGGGTTGACGTCAGGTAGGCGGCTGGCCATAAAACATAGCCGAATCCATTAGCTACATGATTTTGTGTCCTAACAAAACATGTTACGCCGACCTCCACTGAATTGGGATAAGGGCAGGAAGATGATCATGTTTCCATATTATGGCTTACGCTTATTTTAATACCCTCCGACTGCCTCTGAGCCAGTTTTTTCAAACCTTTTTTAGGTACTTTGTTTCTCATTATTCAAATTACCATCTTTACAGGTACTGGCGCTATCATGTCCTGTTTTCCTGGTAGCATGCCAAGCGATCAGAGGCTCTACAGCTCGCGCTACGTTCTGCGCGCCCTACTGGCTGGGATTGATGCCGCTGCTTCTATGGCTGCCTGTGTTCCTGGTACAGCCGCACAAGGAAGAGAGGTAGGAAATATGTCTTATCCTTTATGGTGCCCTGTTTTCCTGATAGCGTGCCAAGCGATCCGAGGCTCTACAGCTCGCGCTACGTTCTGCGCGCCCTACTGGCTCGGCCTTATGCCGCTGCTGCTGTGGCTGCCTGTGTTCCTGGTACAGCCGCACAAGGAAGAGAGGTAGAGAATATGTCCTATCCTTTATCGTGTCCTGTTTTCCTGGTAGCGTGCCAAGCGATCCGAGGCTCTACAGCTCGCGCTACGTTCTGCGCGCCCTACTGGCTCGGCCTTATGCCGCTGCTGCTGTGGCTGCCTGTGTTCCTGGTACAGCCGCACAAGGAAGAGAGGTAGAGAATATGTCCTTGCCTTTTTCCCCTTTCTTACTTTCATAGCCTTCCATTTTTCGTTTTTTCCATTCTTTTTTCTTCCTTTCTATTTCTATCCTTTTCATTATTTTTCTTTCCATTCTTTTTCTTCCTTTCTTTTGCGTCCCTAATCCCCATAATTTCCTTTGTACTGAAAAGCTGTTGCCAAAAAATGAGACAGTTGATGTCAATGCTGCTTTGCGAGATTTGTCATGTCATAGGTGTTCCTGGTACAGCCGCACAAGGAAGAGAGGTAGGAAACAACTACTCCCTTATCGAGTCCTGTGTTCCTGGTAGCGTGCCAAGCGATCCGAGGCTCTACAGCTCGCGCTACGTTCTGCGCGCCCTACTGGCTCGGCCTGATGCCGTTATTGCTGTGGCTGCCTGTGTTCCTGGTACAGCCGCACAAGGAAGAGAGGTAGAAAACATGTCCAGTCCATTCCTTTATCGTGTCCTGTATTCCTGGTAGCGTGCCAAGCGATCAGAGGCCCTACCGCTCGCGCTACGTTCTGCGCGCCCTACTGGCTCGGCCTTATGCCGCTGCTGCTGTGGCTGCCTGTGTTCCTGGTACAGCCGCACAAGGAAGAGAGGTAGAAGATATGTTCTATCCTTTACCCCTTCCTTTCCTTTCTTTCCTTTCCGTTCTTTTCCTACCTTTCTTTTGCGTCCCCATACTTTTCTTTGTGTTCCATTTATTTCATTTCCTTTAATTTCCCTTCCTTTCTCTTTATGTCATTCCATTCCATTCGATACCTTACTTTTATTATTTTTCTGTGGTAAACATTTCGAGGACAAAATTTAATCTTGCGATATTTCATATACCCATATAAAAGCTTTCAATGAAAACACATTTATACAATTTTCCGGGACAAAGTTCCCAATGAGGGTGCGTGTTAAGCCAGGTATTTATTGGGGACGAAACCTCAGATACTTTGTTTCTTATAAAATGTTCCTAATGTGGACGCTTTTTTGTTGGGAACTTTGTTCCGTAACATTGTTCAAAATGCGTCCTCATTGGGAACATTTTTTGGGAACTTTATGTCATATGAAAAGTTCCTGGAATTTTGTCCCCAATGAATACCCGGCTTTATTGGTAACATTTCGGGAACATTGTATCAAATACAATGTCCCGGGGATTTTGTGTCCAATGATGGATTTCATTGTCTCGTTTCAGATTCCTGTACCCCGTGTACAGTATGATCGTACTCGCGGGCGCCATAGCTCTGGACTGCCTACAGAAGATGACGTTCGCGGTAGGGACGGAGCTATTCCGTTGGCGTAAAGAAAGAGAGAGACTGCACTATCTGTCCTACACTGGGCCTTTGATGGTCATGTGTGTTCTCTTGGCTGGGTTAGGTGGTGAGTATTTTTTTTTGTTTATTAAGATTTTATGTATTCGTGCTATTATATTTTACGTATTTCTGGTATAGAGTCCAAGGCAAACAAGTAAGAAAGGATGTTACACTGATACGTATTGCGAGCGAAGCGAGCTCGTCAATTCACGTTTTCATACACACTAGCGGCCCGTTTGCAACTCATTATCCCCCCTTTTCCTGCGGGAAAAACGCTTTTTTCCGGCACGTGTCATACATATAAACCTTCCTCTTAAATCATCTAACTATTACAAAACGCCGCATTAAAATCCTCCGATTAGGAGGAGATAGCTAGTTCCACGACAGACAGACAAAGAAACGCAAAAAGCTACTTCATTTTATACTATGTATTGATGAAAGGGCTACACGAATTCATGAATTCAATAAGCGAAAGGAGCTCGTCCCGTTAACATACGAGAGAAAGGTTACTAAAATTTTCACTTATGATGACTGGTAGCGGCTAACAACTCTGCCACCCCTTTTCTACTCAGGGTGATGCGTAAAAGGCGACGTTGAGTTTTTAACCATATGGCTACAATATCTGCCGACTTGGTCAACCGTATAATGGCGTATAATACCACCGACGATAGTATTCCCTAAGAGGTTTGACGTCAGGCAGGCGGCGGCCGCCGGTTGTAAAATTAAGCTAAATCCTTAAATAAGATTTTGTGTTCAACAAAACGTGTTGCGTCGACCCCAAGTAATTGGGATAAGGGCAGTAAGATGATGATGATGATGGATGATAATTACTCAACTATTTTCCAGGTATATCGCGCACGGTATCTCTGTACAACAACTACCACGCGCCGATGTCGATACTACGCAGTTTACCAGAGAGCGCTAAAGAGCAAGTGGTGTGCTTCGGGAAGGTAAAACATAGGGCATATCCACAAAAATGTAGAACAAGTGTTGGACGTGTGTTTAAAATAAAAATCATACAAATAAAAACGCTGCGCCACGCGTTTAACTCTTGTGTAACTTTTTTGTGGTAAGGCCCGTAATGTTATGGTATTATGATTTAAAATCAAATAGTTGTAAAGGTAGGCACTATCGTAACTGAGCGGCATCTCGATGAAAAAGTTGGTAGCAGCATCCGAATTGGTACACATTGTCCAGCATTTGAGTTCCGCTATCCACGTGCTTATCGGGATATCGCCCGGATTTAAAGAGATCTTTAAAAGTCGGTTATTCTTTCGTCAGCCCGATTGCTATGCCAGAAGCTCAACTCATTTTTCCACGAGAAAAAGATATTTTCTCGGCGTGTATTATAAACCATCCTCTTGAATCACTCTATCTATTACAAAGTACCACATCAAAATCCGCTACGTGGTTTAGGAGTAAGCGAATTCCACGACAGACAGACAGATAAACGAAAAAACCGACTTCATTTTATACCAGCCCAGCCACAGTCCATTACTTGTATTTTGAACTCTATTTCTTATGTCTGAAATGTGAATCCATTTCTTCTTCAGAGATGATCGAATGTTTAAAGATACATACAATTGATTCATTTCCTATGATATTCAATGATTACTTTTACTTATTTTTCAGGAGTGGTACCGTTCGCCGTCTCACTTCCACCTGCCTAATAATTACAACATCCGGTTCATACAGAGCGAGTTCAACGGCCAACTACCCGCTCCTTATGCTCAAGGACACAATGGTAATTACTCATTTCTATTTTATAATGATTTCTTTTCAATTTCTACTACTATTACTACTACAACTACAATAAGCTATTGCTGGACATGATACTCACCACGCTTGGTAGGCAGATTGGCGAGCCCAGTGCAAGGTTTTGTAGATATTCGTATGGACGCTGCTGCCCATTAACTTTATTAATCCCGTAGTCTTTTTTACGAAACCCACGGGTAGAAATGGGGTAATGCTACTATTATAAGCCGGTACCACACGGCGCCTTTTGTAAGGTTTTAAATCTTGTGTAAGGTACGATTCATACTGAGTGGCAGCGAACTAGTTAAATAGTAGGAAATAGGTACTATTATGTATTCTGTGAAATAGGCAACTTTCATTGAAATTAAATTATTTCTCCTTTGTTTAGAAAGAATGAATTTAGAACGATATGATAGCACCAGTTGCTACAAACAAATATATTATTATTCTTTATGACACGAAGTTTACAAAATTTCGTAGAAAGATCTTTTTCTTTTTTGCGTGGGACACGGAGATAGATATCCAGAAAAATCTTTCGTACCTGAGTATCCAGAGTTTTTAAATCTAATAAAATAACATCACCTTTTTTTGTTTCCAGCGACCCGCCTCATCCACCCGTACTTCAACGATCTAAACAAGATGGACAACTCCACCTACTTACCCCCACAAGCGTGCCACTACCTCGTAGACTCCGACACCGGTCACCCATCCCCCCTACAACCGCACTACCACAGAGACACCGCCATGTGGGAGACCATCACCACCCTACCGATCCTAGACGCAGATAAGTCACACAAAATCTTCCGAGCGTTCTATATCCCATACCTATCAAAAAGTACAACTACATTCGCGAATTTGTACCTACTGAAAAATAAACTGATAGTATAGTTGGAGGGGATCCGCTTCAACGAGCAGCTGTGGGAGTATATAGTGGCGAAGGAAAAGTTGGCCAAAGTGGAACAGGCGTTGAAAGAAATCGATGAGTCGAATCGTAAGTTGGACAGTTTGGATAGAGATATAGACGATTTGGAGCGACGGTTGAAGATGTCTGGGGATTTGTAAATGTGCTTAGATTTTAAAACGAAAAAAAAACAGTCAAAGATTAAAACTGGTAGCTTTGGGATTACTAAAAAAAAAAGTATGTGAAACGGACAAAAAATGGCTATTGCACTTTAAAAGTTACTGATTGTCAAATATCTAACTATAAGCCGTGCAGATAAAGAAAGAATCTGGTAATGGTAATGTGTTCTCGCTTGCACTGAGGCTTTTACACAGGGTTATTTTTTAGTCAAACTTTGAAGGATGTTTCTACTCGTGATTCTCAACAACTTTTACTATGGGGCCACCTGCGAAATCTAAAAAAAATTTTTGGTTGTTCCATACATTTTTGCCGAGTAGGTATGAATTTTTCTATGGATCATCCAAATTTTTTTTTACGAATTCGCAGGTGGTCCCGTAATAAAAGTTGTTCAGAATCACGAGTAGAAGCACCCTGCAAAGTTTGCGCACTGACTAAAAAATAACCCAGCATACACCTGGCGTTCTTGCTTTGCTCCTCGCTTTTAAATTATATTCATCATTTACAGATCCTTTCTATATTTGCGCGTTTTATTTTCAATAACTTGGCTTACTGCCTTCTTTTTATAAAAATAGTACGTGCAATTAGGGTAAGGATCTCAATTTTCCAGAATAATTAGATATCGTATCACAGAATGTCTTGCACAAGTGTTATGTAATGTTTAATGAATAAACGAATATCCTATAAGTTTGTTTTTCAGCCAATCTATGAGGTTGTCAAACAAATGAAGGTACGTAAATTTTATGAAATGCTATGAAGGTATAATTTTAAAACGTGGTACGTAAGTATTATCAGCAACATCTCGAGTTGCAAATTGTTTATTCTTATTTTCTCCAAGAAAAGTCAGTTTTAAGCGTGGTTCAAGTATATGAGTGCTGCTGATAGTACGTAACATAGATTAACAAAACACGATTAAGTAGATTTAACACTTGTAAATAATGTACTTAGCTATTTAAATATGCATTTTTTTGCTTTCCTAACGTGCACATATCAATGTTACTGACGTAGCATTTGAATATATTTAATTTAATAAATTATAAATGTCTTGTTTCAAATTTAATTTTCTAAAATTTTAAGATGATAAATATCTTAAATTATGTACAAAAATGTTAGTAATTTGTTAAAATATTATTTATTTTCGTATATTATTGTTGATTAACTTACCTTATTGTTATTTTATTAATTTAAGATATTAAATATTTTTAATTATTGTTAGTTTATTATTATAATGCTTACAAAGTTACCTTCTATCATCTCTACAGAACAGCTAGTCACCTGTTTTTCTACATGGTAGTTTAATTGTATTTGCTGTGAATTTTGTAAATGCACAACTCGCAAAATGTCCAGATCGTAAAATGTACCATTCACAAAATGTCTATCTTGGTATCCACTACAATGAATACAAAAAAAACTTGGTAACAAAATCAGCCCTTTTGCGAAATGGGCATTTCGCGATGTGACATCATTATGCGCTGAGACGCTATATTAAGTAAGTAATTTTAAGTCACAGATAAGGGATAAGAACTAGATTTTAAAATTTAGTGTTTGGCGAAGGTTACTAACTAAATGTAAATTAATTTAGATATTTTCAACATGTTTGCATTTTTATACACACCTAGTCATCACCTGGGTTTTAATAATGGTAGAATAAATAAATTATAAAGTACATAAATTCAAATCTTTTATTCCAAATGCTATATGAGGCAGTTAGGTAGGTTTTAAAGATTGAAACTTTGTTTTTGTATACAGACAGGGAGGTTCCGACCCACTTTTCTTAATTATGGTAAGATCTTCAGTTAAAACTGAATACCTAACTCTTCCCAAAGACCAAAGAGGAAAGTATAGAAAAACGGGACAAAAATTTAGCTGACCGCATTTTGGTTCTCTATTGTTTGACCTAAAATTTATAATATTGTCCTAATTACTGTAGTCCTAACTATCGATTATCCTAATGCTCTAGCATCCTAATTTTGATGCTCCTAATGTTCATTGTTGGTTCATTGTCCTAAAATTTTGTCCTACTTTCCTTGGTAACTTTCGTACGTCCTGATAATCTATAGTCCTAAAATGTATGCGAGGTATTTTTTAATGTTTCTTGGAGGAAAGTTGTTCAGTTTGACCTGTTGCTTAGCGTTTTCGAAAAAAAACGATCGTTTGGTCCTCGTACAGATACTTTTGGTTTAGAATCAAAATAGGAACCACAACCTACTAGACTAGAAATAATTCAAGTTGACCATGCAACCGTCTCAAACACTTTATCTTAGGACTTTAGAATAAGTAGATGTAGGCAAATTCTTTATTTTTGTCTATATTTTTATTATATGTTGTTGATATTTTGTTGATATTTATTATTGTTTTTATTTTTCTTTTATAAATTCCTGTGAATTATGAGAGAAATAGTGAGCATCCAAGCCGGACGTTGCGGCAACCAAATCGGAGGAAAGGTATGTAAAAAATATTTACTGGAAACAGCTTATTACCATGTCCAGCCACTAAAACTTAGAATTTAATAAGTGAATTTGCCTTGTGGTGCGGGCTTAGTATTGTGGGTGTCGTAAGAAGCGACTAAGGGATGGATTTGAGAGTTGATGTTTATTGCAATTTTAGGCGACAGGGTGACAACATGTCACTATAGTGATACACAATACAGTTTTCTTAATGACTGTCATACGTGGTGTAAATGGCTGGTTTTACTGCCTACCCCGTAAGGGATAATGCATGATATATGTATGTACTTTATTAACAGTAAGGTGCCGACCACGTGCACCGCTTCTCGATTGTCAACTTGTCACTACGTTGTTGACGTTCTGCCTTCGTTCTTCATACCCCGCCAACTTGTTATTTTCAGTTCTGGGAAGTGATATCGGACGAGCACGGCATCGACCCTACGGGCTGCTACTCCGGTGACTCCGATTTACAACTCGAACGCGTCAATGTCTACTACAACGAAGGCGCAAAGTGCTCCTACGTGCCCCGAGCGGTGTTAGTCGACCTTGAACCTGGGACCTTGGATAGCATTCGGAGTGGGCCTTACGGAGCAATCTTCAGACCGGACAATACCGTCTGTGGAACTACCGGAGCGGGCAACAACTGGGCCAAAGGACACTTCACCGAAGGAGCGGATATTCTAGAGTCGATTTTAGATGTCGTTCGGAAAGAAGCCGAAGGTTGCGACTGTCTACAAGGCTTCCAACTCACGCATTCCATTGGAGGCGGAACTGGGTCTGGATTGGGAACGTTACTACTACAGAATTTAAGGGAAGAATACCCAGATAGAATTCTGATGTCGTTTTCAGTGGTTCCAAGTCCGAGGGTGTCTGATACCGTAGTGGAACCGTACAATGCTACGCTGTCCGTGAACCAACTGATAGAGAACTCTGACATGTCGTTCTGCATCGACAACGAAGCGCTCTACGATATTTGCTTTAGAACTTTGAAGCTTCAAACGCCGACGTACGGAGACTTGAACCATCTGGTTTCAGCGACGATGTCCGGCGTGACGACCTGCTTAAGATTCCCGGGACAGCTGAACGCAGATTTAAGGAAACTAGCGGTGAATATGGTACCGTTCCCGCGGCTACACTTCTTCATGCCAGGGTTCGCGCCTCTCACTTCCCGCGGAAGTCAGCAGTACCGCGCTTTGACTGTCCCCGAACTTACCCAGCAAATGTTCGACGCCAAAAACATGATGGCGGCGTGCGACCCGCGCCACGGACGCTACTTGACGGTAGCCGCCGTCTTCCGTGGGCGCATGTCTATGAAGGAAGTAGACGAACAGATGCTCAACATTCAGAAGAAAAACAAAGCTTTCTTCGTCGAATGGATTCCGAATAACGTCAAAACGGCAGTCTGCGATATACCTCCTCGAGGCATGAAGATGTCCGCTACCTTTATCGGTAATACAACAGCCATACAAGAGTTGTTCAAGAGAGTATCTGAGCAGTTCTCTGCTATGTTTAGGCGAAAAGCGTTCCTCCACTGGTACACTGGCGAAGGTATGGACGAGTCCGACTTTACCGAGGCGGATAACAACATGAGCGATCTCCTCTCCGAGTACCAGCAGTACCAGGATGCTGTCGCGGGAGAGGGAGAGGAAATGGAAGAAGAGGAAGAGAAGCCCGGAGATGATGACGACGAAGAATAAAGTTGTCGTGGTTGTGTTTGTAATTTATTTATTTATTTTAATAAATCTTAAAGCCGTATGTCATTAAAAAGTGTGTTTCTGTCCTGTCTCCTAAATTAGCGTAAAAGAATCAACCGGAAGGTTCATCGCAAGCAGCGTTTGATTCTACGGTTAAGATTCGCAGATAAATCTTCTCTTCCCTTTTGCCTCGCCTTAGTTATCTATCAGATGCTAAGTAGGACACCTAGGCCCTGGGTAGTTGGTTAATTCAGCTCACAATTCAGCTGTACCTAAGCTGTACCCACTACCATACAGGGTTACTTTTTAGTCAGTGCGCAGCTTCAACATACGTAATGGTTATAAAATTTTAGAACACACGTATTTTTTTTGACTTAGACAAAAACTTGAAATAATCGCATTTAAACTTATCCTAGGATTGTACGTAAGTGTGGATCACCCTATTAGGTACGCTGCGTGGCTTTCAGTATGGCAACGTCGCGCGGCCCAGTCACCTAGGCCCATCAGCTGACTGTGTTCTAGCTTCTACCTGCAATACAGGTCAATGACCAGTCAAGGTCAATGATCGATAACAACTAAGTACCTATCTCACAAGTACCTACACTTAAACTGCCTCCGTGGTGTAGGTAGAGGTTTGAATGTTGGTCTTTTGATCTGATGGGCCCTGGTTCGTTTATGCGGAGAGATAAGATTATTTTGTTAATCAAGTAGTGGGATTTTTTCCCAGTTAGGTTAAGAAAGAGCAGCTACTACTAACATACGCAAGGGTTGATCGGGTCATTTGTCGAGTCCGTATCCCACATGATAAAAAGATTTCACAGCTGTCAGATCCCCGCTATCTAAATACCTACCTTCCTCTAATACACTCTAAAGCACGGAACGTCTTATAACGGACAGTAGTTTAGCTTGCAATTTATTCCTTACCAAACTGAAGTGACACAATTGTCACCAGGTTGGACTGGCGAGCGCAGTGCAGGTATTTATTGTATCAAAGAGAACTCTGGTGTTCATTACGTTTTACAAACTCGCGGCTTGATATGGGTGATGCTACTTTACCTACCTGTAAATGTTAAATCCTTAATGGTAACTCGGGTTTGTACTATCAGTAGCACCCACGAGTAACCAACCATCTACGTGATCAACTTAGAATGAATTTTCTTACAGTTAAAGAATAAAGTTACAACAGTTAAATCAGTAAAGATTATGATACCCATTTTCAAAGATCAACATTCAAAGGTTTTCTAACATTCTGAATAACCAGTAAAGACTTCGGTGGCTGGAGCCGTTGCTGATAGTACATAAAATGCCTACACAACCTGCCTACTACAGAGGTTGTGACGGTTTGGCAACGTCGCGGTTAGTCACCGCGTCTTACAACGCCAGACATGGTGGCGCCCGCGGGTCATCTGGCGCCGGCGCCGGCGCCGCCGCCCGCGCCGCGTAAAAGCTTTATGTACACTGATGCTATGCGGTAGCTTCGTTTTGCGCGTGTCTGTCCTTCGATGATTTTAACCGAATTATCCTTACAGTACATCTGCATTTAAAGTAAAGTAAACAGCAATTTTGTGCATTAATGAGAAAGTAGTGAAAAATTCAAAAAGTATGACAGTCAAACTTGATTAGGTCACTAAAATGTTGCTACTACGTCAATGTGAACTAACCTTGAGAGGTTATTTAGGAATAAAGACTAAAAACGGTCTACTCATACAAATTAACAGGGTGTAATTTGATCGGGCATTCATACAAAAACTCGTATGGCCAGAACGCGGCTATCGCGCGCCGGTCTTGTGTAGCTGAGCCTTTAGAAAGATGATTTGAGTACTAGAGCAGTTGCTCATAATCCAGTCCTACCTGCTGAAGACAGTCTGGCACGTTTTTGTTCATTTTCTTCGACGTGTTCCAAGACTTGCCGGTAATCTTCACTTTAGAGCTCTTCAAAAGCTCTAATGATTTTGTTTTGAAGGTCCTGCCGACTTTGCGGCTCCTCATTGAACACCGTTTCACTTCACCCCACAAAAAATTCACAAGGGGTCAGGTCAGGCGACCTGGCCGGCAATATTTGTGACATCGCGAAATCATTTCGGGATCACTGGCGAGGAATGTAGTGTCACGAAACGAAGGTGCGTGCGCGCCCGCCCGCGACGAGGTCAAATCGAGAACTGAAACTGACTGAAGGTGCTGCGCGAGCGCCGTTGCCAGTTTCACCCTGATTGAAAAGGTATGTCCATGATTTCTTTTTTATGAGGCGGACAAAAGCAAAAAAATAATTAAAAAAAAAATATTTTTTTTATTCGCGTAAAATGTTCTATTTACGATTCTGATATCATGATATAAGTTTGCGCACTGACTAAAAAATAACCCTGTATTGATGGAATAGGAATGGGCTAAGGTCTGATCCCTGGGGAACTCTTTGGAAGCAAAACCTTTTCAGTTTTAGTTTTATATCACACTGGCTGCTTTCAAGAATGAAATGTTATTATTTGAATATAGAATTTTTTCTTTGACAGTCAGCCAAACTGTCAGTGACAAAAAAATGTACGATCATTTTTCATGGAAATTCCGTGTGCTATGCACGTGCAGTAGCGAACAAATTATTTTTTAGTTTTTTTTAAGTTTTTTTTTATATGCGTTTACGGTTGTGAAATTTTAACCAACTAGATTTTAGACGCAAAATTTACCGTGAATCAACAAAATGAGGGAAATCGTTCACATCCAAGCCGGGCAATGCGGGAACCAGATCGGGGCCAAGGTAAGATCGTAAGCTCAGACTTGGTTACATTTACGATTTTCCTCTATTTGCTATTTTGTTTCCCTATCAAAAGTAGAGGTAGTCGTGTCAGAAAGGAAAATCTCGTTGGCATCTGTTGCCATACTAAACATTATGTAGCCAACAAAGTAACGTAAATATTTTTGTTAACAGTTCTGGGAGGTGATCTCGGACGAGCATGGCATCGACCCGACGGGAGCCTACCAAGGGGACTCTGATCTGCAGCTTGAACGCATCAACGTCTACTACAATGAGGCGACTGGCGGCAAGTACGTGCCGCGCGCCGTGCTGGTAGACCTGGAGCCCGGCACCATGGACTCCGTCCGCTCCGGCCCCTTCGGCCAGATCTTCCGCCCGGACAACTTCGTGTTCGGACAGTCTGGCGCCGGCAATAACTGGGCCAAGGGACACTACACCGAGGGAGCGGAGCTGGTCGACTCCGTTCTCGATGTCGTCAGGAAGGAAGCGGAAAGCTGCGACTGCCTTCAAGGCTTCCAACTGACTCACTCGCTCGGCGGCGGCACCGGCTCGGGCATGGGAACCTTGCTCATCTCGAAGATCAGGGAAGAATACCCAGACCGCATCATGAACACGTTTTCGGTCGTTCCCAGCCCGAAAGTATCGGACACTGTAGTGGAACCTTACAATGCCACATTGTCAGTTCATCAACTAGTAGAGAATACTGACGAGACTTTCTGCATCGACAACGAAGCGCTTTACGACATCTGCTTCCGAACACTGAAACTGACTACGCCAACCTACGGCGACTTGAACCATCTGGTGTCAGCGACGATGTCTGGCGTGACGACGTGCCTGCGGTTCCCGGGGCAGCTGAACGCTGACTTGCGCAAGTTAGCAGTGAACATGGTGCCATTCCCGCGTCTCCATTTCTTCATGCCGGGTTTCGCGCCGCTCACGTCACGTGGCAGCCAGCAGTATCGCGCTTTAACGGTCCCCGAGCTCACGCAGCAGATGTTTGACGCCAAGAACATGATGGCAGCCTGCGACCCACGCCACGGCCGCTACCTCACCGTGGCCGCCGTCTTCCGCGGACGCATGTCCATGAAGGAGGTGGACGAACAGATGCTCAACATCCAAAATAAGAACAGCAGCTATTTCGTAGAATGGATCCCTAATAACGTAAAGACCGCAGTCTGTGACATCCCCCCGCGTGGCTTGAAGATGTCTGCAACATTCATTGGGAACACGACGGCTATCCAGGAGTTGTTCAAGAGGATATCCGAGCAGTTCACCGCGATGTTCAGACGAAAGGCTTTCTTGCACTGGTACACCGGGGAAGGTATGGATGAAATGGAATTTACTGAAGCTGAGAGCAACATGAATGACCTTGTCTCGGAATACCAACAGTACCAGGACGCCACAGCGGATGACGAGGGGGAATTTGACGAAGAGGTCGAGGAAGAATAATTTGTTTGTCCGTCAATGTCTTGTGTTGTGATTGTTTTTTTTGTTCATTGTTTAGTGTAGGCGTACCGTTTTGATAATTTATCTTTATTTGTATTTCATGCATGTTTTACAAATAAATTCCTTCTAAAAACGTTCCCTGATTTTATTGCCGAGGGCCAGAGTTAGAGGGCCAGAGTTAGAGGGCCAGAGTTAGAGGGCCAGAGTTAGAGGGCCAGAGTTAGAGGGCCAGAGTTAGAGGGCCAGAGTTAGAGGGCCAGAGTTAGAGGGCCAGAGTTAGAGGGCCAGAGTTAGAGGGCCAGAGTTAGAGGGCCAGAGTTAGAGGGCCAGAGTTAGAGGCCAGAGTGGGGCCAGAGTTGGGGGCCAGAGTTAGAGGCCAGAGTTAGAGGGCCAGAGTTAGAGGGGCCAGAGTTAGAGGGCCAGGAGTTTGGAGAGCCAGAGTTGAGGGCCAGAGTTAGGGGCCAGAGTTTGGAGGGCCAGAGTTAGGGGCCAGAGAGTTAGGGGCCAGAGTTAGAGGGCCAGAGTTAGAGGGCCAGGTTAGGGGCCAGAGTTAGAGGGCCAGAGTTAGAGGCCAGAGTTAGAGGCCAGAGTTAGAGGGCAGAGTTAGAGGGCCAGAGTTAGAGGGGCCAGAGTTAGAGGGCC